>CM066327.1:22200787-25120956 GCA_033807775.1 Saussurea involucrata
AATCAACTGAGGGACTACAATCAGATCTACTCTCAAGTCCCAATACTGTGTGACAACTCCAGTGCAATTGCCATTGCAAACAATCCGGTGCTTCACTCCAGATCCAAGCATATTGATATTCGGTATCACTTCATAAGAGACCACATCTCCAAAGGTGATATTGAACTGCATTTCATCCCCACCGATCTTCAACTGGCGGATCTCTTCACAAAGCCTCTTGAAGAACCTCGGTTCAAGTTTCTCTTAGGAGAACTTGGTATGTTAAATTTAGATATATAGATTTAAAAAAAAGGATTTTACTGTGTTTATTATTTATCAGTTAGAAACTTCAACACTGATAAAATATTGGGTACAAGAAAAGTCAACCCTTTTCCAATTTTCTCTTTCATTTCCTACCTTCTCTCTTTTTACCATATCCCCCTCTCCAAACAAACACATTTTTACCCTTCTCAATCCAAGTCAACCTCATCCTAACCATTCATTTTCTTACCCATCCAAAACTACTTTTGATCTCCACCATCATTTTTCCATCTATACAAACACAACCTACCCTCAAACCTTACCCTCTACACACACAACCTAAGATCTAACCCAAACCAACTTTTCCTATCCCTTCTATATATTTCTCTAACACTCACCTCACAAAATCCCTCTATCTCCAAACACCACCGATCCCCTTCCTCTTTGTGTTTCTTCCGACGATCACCACAACCGACACAAAACCCGACGATCACCACAACCCCCTTTGCCGCTGACAAGCTATCCAAAACACAACCTATCAGCTGCCGCTCCCTTACCGCCGGCTGCCCCCCCCCCCCCCCACCGCCATCCTGCTTCCGATCAACACCCCCAACAGCCGACGCCACCGACGAACGCCACCTCCCACCGACCCCATCCCACCGACGCCTCTTACCCCTACCCACCGACCCCCACCCCCCACCGATCCCCACCCCTACCGATCCCTCTCCTCTCTATCCCTCCACTTTCACTTTTCGGCCAAAGTCATCCCAATCCACCCATACCCACCGAAACCACCCTTCCAAATAATTTTTTTTTAGCTCATTTTTTTAGGACTCTATTCTCTCTCCTACCTCAACCCTAAACCTATCATCTCCCATCACACTCCACCTCCTACATCTTATTACCCACAGTATATTTTCCTCACTCTTTTTCTTATTACCCATCTTTACCCCACTATAAATACCCCCTCTCCTTTCATTTTTTTTCACACCTCTCTATCTTTCTCTCATCTAGTCTTTCCATTTCTCAAGATGGCATCCTCTTCTTCTCCTCCCACATACCAACATGAAGCCTTGGTCTTCAACTCTTGCAATCATCTTGCAAGATTTGCTAATGACCCCCAACATCCAGAACATAGCCCAGTCTCCTTTTTTCTTCAACAGTCTCCTCTACAATATGCCTTCACCAAAAGCATCAAAATGAGCAAAATGCTTCTGGGAAATTTCTGGATTTCTTGTTTCTATGATGAAGCTTCTCCACAAATCAAGGCCTCCATCCTTTCTGATGTTGAACCTGATCTTAGCTTTGGGGTTGAAGACGTTCGTTCTGCTCTACATCTTCCAACTTTTCCTTCCTATGAAAAGTTTCCTCTAGGCAAAGATGCTACATCTCTTTTAGACATTGAACATGGTGAGGTGGTTAGTGCAATCAGGTACGAACCCAAAGAAGGTGATAAAGGGCCTGCAACTCTCATGTGCAAAAACATGGGTCCGGTATGGAACTTCTTCTTTACTCATATCCTTCTATGCCTTAGTCGTAAAACAAGCGGTTATGACCAAGTTCCATCTTATGCCACCAAGCTTGCCCATGCTCTTATGTTTCAAAGAAGGATAGATTTTGCTAAATATTTCTTTGATGAAATAGTTAGTGTGATAGACAGTTCCAAGAGGCCACATGTTGCATACCCCAGATTTCTTTCTCTCATCATTTCCCACAAGTTGGCTGCTGCTCTTGAAGCTGATCAAAAGTCAGCTACTCCCAAATTTGTGTATGACTACTCTCCCTCAACTGTCACCAAACAAATTCTGCAACGCGAACAGGATGGAACCACCATTCTTCCAGGTATGTCTTCTTTCATTAACTCTCCCAATCTACAATGGGGAGATGCCCGGGACCCTCGTCCTATTGTGGCTTCCACCACTGTAGTGGACCCTTATCCCCCTACCCGAGTGAAACCGACAAGCAAATCCAAAAAATCTAAAGCTTCCGGTAGCTCCGCACTCGCTTCTATGACTATGCCCCCAAAATCACCTTTGGTGGCTACCCAAGTCAACACCCTTTCCAAGAAGCGGAGTCACTCCTCATCCCCCCTTAAGTCTCATCCAAAGAGGCATAAGGATCCTTTGAGGGCCATAACCACCCATCCAGCAACAGATTCTCAACAATCTGAAGCTGTTGAAATTGTCCCAACAAGGCCCAGGGAATCTGCTAACCTCTTAGCTAGCTCCTCCGTCTCCTCCCAACAGGTTTCGGTTGAAAATTTGGAGACCCACAATGCTCCTTCTTCTACCAACTTTTTGGTGGATGAAGATGACTTGGACCTCTCTCCAGCCCAAGGTACTGCTTTCTCACTGCACGACCTATCACCCGATCGTTGCACGGTCGATATTACTGCACGACCCGATGAGGGTCATACATGTTTACTTGACTTTCTTATTGAAGATTCTCCAGATGATCTTTCCGCTGATGATCACTCACCAACTACCACCGAAGAAGTTCAGTTGTCTACATCCAATGACAACTCCTCTGCAAGCTTCCATGGCTCACCTCCTCCTCTTGTCTTCACGCCTCCTGGCTCACCTCCACATGAAGAAGTTGAGCATTCAAGCTCTTATGTTGCTCACTCATCTACAAGTCTGCCACCTTCTGGAGATCCTATAGTTGACATGCTGGTGCCATACTCTCCTCCATCTTCAAGGTATCTTCCTCATCATCCTCCTACACCTACTCATCACAGGTGTAAAGCTCCCATCACCAGATATGTCTCCCCTGCAAGCCAACTTGGATCCATCCAGGGCTCTCTCTCTGGCTTACACTCTCAGCTTCAGTCTCTCTTAGACTCCAATGCCAGTCTCACACTCTCTATGGTTGCCATGAAAGCTGCTTCCGAGGCTCGTGATCGGGAAATTATTAGGCTACAGTCATCCATTGAGAGCCAGCAAAGCCTAAATAATCAGCTTCTTGGTGGTCTTGTCTCTCTTCGCCGAAGGATGGATGCTCTTCCAGCCGCGCAGGCTCGAGTCCTCACTCACTTTGCTGATGTTGTCCTGTCTCGTGAACGGTCGGCCGCTGAGGGGGGGAGAGGTCTAGAAACACTTTCCAGCGACTAACCGGGTCAATCTGACATGCCAGGTCCTTCTGACCCATCCAAATCAGCACAACCAGGTCCACCACCTCAGGGGGAGCAAACTTTTGAACATGCAGGTACACTTGTTGAGGGGGAGCAATCTGAGTTCTCCAAAAAGTTCGCATGGTGCAAGAAGAAGTTACTTGGAAGGACCAGTTTCTCTAAAATCGTTGAAGCCAAACTGGCTACTCACAAAGAATCACATGATGTCTATGTGATACTTACCCGGGCTGACAACTCCATCACACCGGTAAGATTTCATGACCTTGATTCTTATGGTATGTTAGAATGGTACGAAATTGCTGAATGTCTTAAAGATTCAAAAAGTCCGAACCTAGTTGATGCAAAGATATATATCAGAGGACTTCTTAACAATCTAAAGAAGATAAGGAAAGAATTCCACCAAACCATCTTCCAAGATCTTGCTGCTATAGGAATTCTTCCTGATCTCAAGAACCTGAACCTAAAGCTTCCCTCAGTCCCCACTAGAAAATCTCCTTCTGTGATATGCAGACCGTATCGAGGCATTTTCTTCAACAATGCCCAAGGCACACAACAATTCTTCCTATATGAGGAGATATCTATGGCTGACTCTATCTTCCTTGAAGCCATCCTTGTCATTACCCCTGACACATCTGCAATCCCTCCACTACAACATGCCATCCTAGCTGAACTTCAGAAAAGGATTAATTGATCATCTTTTTATGTTTCTGATATGTACTTGTAAACTTAAGTTATTGCTCTTTCAAGTTTTCAATACAAGTACATTTTTGTTAATAGTGTGTACAGATATACCTTATTCTTTCATTATACTTGTAAATATCGGATATACAAAAAAAAATCCAAAAAGAACGAAAAAAATGGACTATGTGAAAAGAACCCAAAAAGAGTAAACAAGGGTCAAAAATGAATTATTCAGTGTTTACTTCTCAGATTCTAATTATGGAGGTCATCCTCAAATAGGGGGAGATTGTTGGGTCACTTAAGATTTGAAGATGACCTCAGTCTCTCATTTTTGCACAGTTCATAATTAGAATAATTTTTAGGTTCTTTACAAGTAGCTTAATTGTATAAAAGTGTTCGGTGAAGTCGAAGATCAACCGAAGAAACAAAGTAGAAGTATATCTTCAATGCGGATTGAAGATAAACTTCTCAACCAAAGATTAAGCTGCTACTTGAGACCTCCTAAGGTCTTAGGCCAGTACACTTGAAGAGCAAGGATATTCTTGAAGACTTGATCTCCAGGATCTCTTGAAGATGTTGAAGATATGATCGGCAGGATATGTTGAAGTCATGATCGGCAGAGAATTCTTTAAGAAAGAATTCTTAAAGATATCCTTGAAGACATCCTAGGCCAACAGTTTACAACAGGTATATTCAACTTTATCTGCAAAATATATTTGGGATGTCTAGCAATGACAGAGATATAATCCGAGTATCAGAAAAAGGGTCTTTGTATTTGTTATCTCTTTCAAGAAAGTTCAACTTCAACAACAGTCAACGCTTCAAGACAAACATACAAAGACAAGAGTACATCCCAGTACTTTTCAGAAGAAGCCTTCCATCCTGCCATCCAAGCCCTGCTTGACAAGTGTCCATGCATTTAATGCATGAGGCACTATATAAAGAGGTCTTCTCCTTCCTTGCAAAATCACCAGTTTACAGACTCTCAAGCTTTCAAGTGCTGGCGCATTACTCTCTCTCAGAAGTTCATTTGTTTTCTAAGTGTTTTACAACTGTTCTTATTCTCTGTGTGACTTTGTGTTAGATTGTTTAAGCAGATTTTATCTGTTTTGTTCCACAACAATCTTTAAGTTTTCTATGTGTAATTCTTGATTTTAAATCAATAAAGAATTAATTAAGTGAAAATTTTTGTGTATTGTATTCAACCCCCCCCCCCCCCCTTCTACAATATTTGTTTACCATTGCTAATCCATAGCTGGGATCAACAGACACGCTAACCAAATTTAAACTTATGTTACGGAGAATTTTTAATAAAGGTAAATCAATGCAAACGCATTTTAGAAAATATTGCGAGGAATGTGGATGGAAAGCTTTGGGACCGGCTCATGATATGCCCGTTCGATGGAATTCGACATATCAAATGATCGAAAATTTGCGTGCACAAAGAATTTATTACCATGCATTTTATAATGTTCATTACCCACGGAATACTATTTTAGAGTGGGATTGGGTCGTGATTGAGGGATTATACGATCTTTTGGGTGATTTTAAAAACGCAACAACTTACTTATCCGGTGTTTATTATCCAACAAGCCCTCTAGTTTTAAATCAAATATATATTTTATCAAACAAAATTAGAGAGTACGAGGATAGAGAAGACCATTGGTCGAATATGATTGTTACAATGAAAGCAAAATTGTTAAAATATTTTAGAAAAATCCCTTTTTCTTTTCTTTGGGCCGCGGCGTTAACCCCGTGGCTAAAGGTTACCGGTGTTGAGGTTTTAATTACTTCTATAAGTCAAAATTTTGGTTTAGATACGTCTACAAAATCTTGAAGAAAACGAAAGTGAGCAACTAAGTACCCCGCCAAGTACCGATTGTGAAAGTAATGTATCATGTTACTACGACGACGAGATCGACCCTGAAGAACAACTCAATATTGATGAACTCGATGATCCTACGGCTCTTACTAGACTTAAAACGACCAGAACTCTTGCATACTATCCACCATACGAGGACGAAGATTAAGAGTATTTTTCTTTATAATTCAATAAATGTACTTCTTTAAATGTATTTTTCTTTATAATTTATATAAAATTAATCAAACGTATTTTTTTTATATATGAAATTCTAATAGAACGTATTTTTAAGTATGTTTGATTGACCCAATTAAGTATTTTATAGTGGATACGAATAATATTTACTAAAAATGTAAAAAATACATTTTTTTTACCAACCCCGATTTAGGCCCGGTCTCGGCCCGGCCCGCTAAGCCCGGTCTTTCGCTAAGCCTGGCCCAACCCTATTGCAGGAAGCCCGGCCCAGCCCGTCCAGGGCCTGCCCAAAGCCCGGTCCCATGAACAGTACTTGGGCCCGGGGCCGCCCAAAGCCCGGTCCAGGCTAGCCCGGCCCGGCCTTTTGGACATGTCTAGTTCCAAAACCCTCTGAATGATTTAGCATCTTGGACTACCCTTAACCATTCAGCACCTTGATTTCATTCTAAACAAATACCAAACAACCATATTTCATTTTGCACTATATCATAAAAACCTCTTAACCATCATGACCACTTAATCATTTTGCACCAAACCATTCAGCAAATGCCAAACAACCCCTTGTTCTCTTTTGATTCAGAGAGAGCTCCGCCCGTGTCTATCCATGGGTTACATTATTACACAGCATAAATGACTTTTTAAGAACTGAAAGGATATACAATAAAATAAAATACATTAGTAAAATACATAATCCCCCATGCATGATGATGATAATAAATCTTTTAGTTTGTCAATCAAATTAATCCCAAATCATGACAACTGCGATGATTCCAACCCCAAGAAGCACAGCAAGAAACTTGAAAAATGGGGTATCAAAGTAAGACTCTTGTTGAGGTTTAAAGCCTTTGGCTATGAGATGGTGGATAGCTACATACACAAAAACCCCACAAGCAATACTCATGGAAATGGCATAGATCCAATCTGCTACTTTCCCTTCAGTTGTGGCATCAATGGCGATTCCGGTTCCAACCCCAATCGGGCTCGAAATCGCAAAGGCGAAAGAGTAGATCACGGTTAACAAGAACGGCCTCTTTGGTATCAATCTCAGGAGAGCGATTCCCATCGCAACCGCTGCAAATATCTTGTGCAGAGAGATTGTCCATAGGTTTCTCCATGCATCTGCTTTGGTTGCTAAAAAAACATATAAATAAAAGCTTTTTAAACAACAAGTATGTTTAAATGTCCAACTTTATGGTCAGGTTGTATAAAAAACAGCTGTAACTTTGATAAAATTTTATTTATATTTATATACAATATAAAAAGTTTATTCATATTTACTTAGTATGAGCCTCATTCTCGTTTTTGGTCATTTTTGGAACACCGTTTTTCTCTATTTTTTTTGCCTAATTCGCGTTCTTAATTTACATATAGCTATCTACCATAAATTTAATAGTAGCAAAAGAATTGGACTAAAATTATGCATACAAATATATGAAACTAAGCAATATATAAATATGTACATATATATCTCTTGGCTAGCCAAAGACAACAGTCAACAGGCATGAATGTTGGTATCAATGGGTATGTAAAAAAGATGAAAACAGGCATGAATGTTGCTATCAATGGGTATGTAAACAAGCTTTCATCTTTTGCAAACACAAGTTATTCATTTGTTCTATATATGTATTTCTCAATCAATTATAATTCAATATTACCTATTTAATATATATATATATATAGGGGTGGTATCGGGTACAAACCAAATAGATTGTACAAACTGTACAAACCCATCTCCACCAATCACGTAACTTCTTTTTTTATATCCATAAGGGTATTTTAGGGCTTTTAGCATATTTTTAAATTTATTTTTTTTAAATATATTATTTTACCCTTTGTAACTGTTAGATGAAAAACTAAATTCATCGTCCGGCACCGACGATCGGAAAATATAGATTCATGAAGCCAAATTATATATAATCATGAAGCCAAAATATAGATTCATGAAGCCAAATTATATATTAATGAAGTCAGGTTACAGATTCATGAAGCCAGATTGAGTTTGTAGGGTTTGTACAATCCATTTGGTTTGTATTTGATACCCATCCTATATATATATATATATATATGTATGTGTGTGTGTGTGTGTGTGTGTATAGAATTAAATCGAGTGATGGAAAATACTTAAAGGTCATCGAAAATCGAGGACACGTGCTTATTTAAAAGAATGATGGCAACCCGCCAACCCAACCTATTACACTCTGTAACAGTTTGGGTTGGGTTGAGTTAAGGTTTTTCGAAGTGGTCGTAATTAGGTTGGCTTGTTTGAATACCTCAAACCATTCAACCCATATACACCCCTACTTTATACGACTTGTTTTTATATCACCAAAACGATTGTTACGTAAAGTTGTTACAATAAGTTTATATGATGCATTTAGACATTAACAAGTTTTTTAAAACACTTTTGAATTAAACGTCCTAATACTCTTTCTATATTTGAAAAATTAAATCCTATAAAACAAATTACCTTTAAAAAGATGTTTTCACACAAAATTTCTCAACACGTAACATAAAAAACAACTGAATATGATACTTAGGTGCCGTTTACAGAACGCTTACCTGGGTAAGTGCTTACCAAGTCACATTAGCTTACCAGATGAATATGACAAGGACTAAGAATCTTACCCGGTAAGAGCGGAAGCAAGGTCCGAGAGTCGAAAACAAGGACCGAGAGTCTTACCCGGTAAGTGAGTGCGACAGCTCTTACCACGGTTAGCACTTACCGGCTAAATTGTTGCATACGATGCCATTTTGGTGGACTAAAATCTTACCCGGGAAATAAGTGATAGTGTTGAATTTTACCGGTAAGCACTTACCTGGATAAGTGATTAGGTAAACGGCCCCTTACTAAAAAAGTATTTAAAAAACTTGTAAGGAATGTCATAAGTATCATATGTTATAAATATTGTACAGTTGTTTGGTCTTGTAAACAGTTTATCATGACATTTTTTTTTAAACGAGAACCAATTTTATAGCGGCTAGCAAGAAACTAGCAAAAAAGAAGCAGAACCATTACATCTGCTTAATACAATCGATAGGATGTAATGGTTTATCATGACATTTAGACATAAAGTTTAAAATTCGATAACATCAATTTTATCGTAGTGGTTAATGCTAGGTGAACGTAGGGGCTGTTTGGCAGTTGCTGAATGGTTTGATGCAGAATGATTAAGTGGTCAGAATGATTAAGAGGCTCTTATGATATAGTACAAAGTGAAATATGGTTGTTTTGTAATTGTTCAGAATGAAATCTGGGAGCTTAATGGTTAAGGGAGGTTCAGGATACAAAATCATTCAGAGGGTTTTAGAACCATTAAGAGGCAGACTATTTTTTTGCCAAACAAAATTCACCTCTTAGTGATTCAGAGGTTGCCTCTTAACGGACCATTCAGATGTAAACAAACAACCCCGTAGTGTTATCAACTTATTATAGATCCTAGTTAACAAGCACAAAAAGAGTAGAAGCTTACATGATACACCAACAGCAATACCCTCGAAAACAGAATGGAAACACAAGGCTAGAATAAGTAGAATGGTATCGCTTAAGGAGGACGTCCTCACAAGAATCGGGTGATGATCACTATCCTTTCCATGCTCTGGCCGCCCATCGCCGCCAGTCGTCCTCCCCTCCTCCACCTCAACGCCCACTTTATCTTCACCTCTACCACCATGACCACCTCCGTTTCCGGTCACATATAATATCAAACAATCACCAAACATGGTAAGTACATATCCTGCCGTTGCCAACATGAAAGCAAAAGGGTAAGTTTTCGTAGTCAGATCACCAAAGGTTTCATTAGCATCACTCAGGAAATGCATAAGAGCAGTCCCTAAAAAGACTCCACCGGAGAATTGAGTGCCTAACAGTAGAAAGCTTTCGTTCCATCGGTAAAAGTAAGGAGAAACGCCACCAATGAAAGTGGTGACAAACAAGATGATCAAACAATAGACTTTGACCAAGACCAAGCCTGTTGCACGCAAATTGTGGGTGTCGTCATCACCACCGTGGCTTTCGCCACCGTGACCGGAGGTGGTGGAGAGGTGGAAAGAGAGAAGAGAGATGAAGAGAAGAGCTGAGTTTGAGTTGACGGAGATAGCCATGGGAGTGGTGACTTGATTAATTTGATCACTAGTTTTTTTTAGTTATGTAATTACATACTATATATGCATAGATATATCTCATCTTGTTGTTAGGGTGTCATGGTGTGTATGTAGTACAGTGTTGACTTTCCAGTACATGTACTACTTCCCCACCAGTTGTCTTTGAAGATGTCAACTTACATAAATTCTATAATATATATATATATATATATATATAGTTGAAGTCTCAATTGCAAACCAGTCAGTTTATGCAAACCTCGTACAAACCAATCTACAATGATGAATCTGCAATTTTTTTTTGTTGATGCTTCATGAATCTATATTTTGGCTTCATGAATATAAAATTTGCCTTCATGAATATATAATTTGGCTTCATGAATCTATATTTTCCGATAGAGCCCTAAAATACCCTTATGGATATAAAAAAGAAGTTATGGATATAAAAAAATAAGTTACGTGATTGGTGGAGATGAAACAATATGTTAAAAGCCCTAAAATACCCTTATGCACTGATTAACAAAAGAAGGAGACCCTATATATATATATATATATATATATATATATATATATATGTGTGTGTGTGTAAATAGAGGTACCTGATCTGGCTGATGATGATGCACCAAAACTGTTTGGATTTCAGACCGAATAGCATGATGTGTAGAATGACGAGGACCTACCAGTAAATTATAGATTGAGGACCTACCAGTAAATTATAGATTATTCTCTTCTATTACATCAGCTAGAATATGATTTTTCTATTTCAATATATCTTGAAACCTATTTTCTCTTCACAAATGTTGTTATTTTTTTTAGAAAAAAGCTTCAAATGTTGTTTTGGGTGCATGAAATAGTAATTTATTTTACAAAAAAAATTATATTATTTTTTTATCATAACATTATACTTTCAAATTATTTTTTATTAAGACATTGTGTACTGGATTAAATAGCCAATAAGACCACACTCCACACCTGCAATTACGGATTTAGCTTAAAAGTTACAAATTTGATTGGTTTTTCTAAAAAGAAAAAGAAATTTGTAAATCGCGGATCTGGATCAAAAACAAAATTTTAAGCAAAATCGAACTGAAAGGGGTTAATGGGGAGTCGAAACGTGTCCTAGGTCCGCAATTGCAGACCTGGAGTACGGACTACGGATGCTGATTACAAACTTATTGACTATTTGTGAAAAATTAAGAGAGATTTGGCTATAGCCAATTTCTCAATTGTACTCGACTATTTGAGTCAATTTCCCTTTTTTTTGGGGGAAGGCTAATTAGAGGTGAGCATCGGTCGGGTCGGGTCCAAAAACCCCCAACCCGATCGGGTTTCGGGTGGACGGTACAGGCCCCGAAACCCGTCCAAAGTGTTGTTCGGGTTTCGGGTGGCGGGTCAGTTCGGGTTCGGGTGTATCGGTCGGGTTTAGCGGGTTTGGGTTTCTATGATTATCAACTTTATTTACACAAACAGCAACTTCAGGAAACAAATTAAACACTAAACAAAAATCTATAGTTATGACTTATGAGTTCTTAACAGAAACAAAGAAACTTACCTTCGGCCTTCAATGGTGAAATCTGAAATCCCCTTCTTCTATGGAATGGAGACACCGAGAGATCGATGGACACGAACACGATGGTCGGATGGTGGCAGGTCAGATCAGTTTTCTGATTTAGGATTTTAGGGTTTAGTCGAAGTGGGTCAGCCGTCAGTGGGTGGAACTGTGGAAATGGAACCGTGGAAGAGATGAGATGAACTGAGGAATGAAATCTGAATTCTATTTCTCAATACTGATTCTAATTAGAAAATAGAAATAATATTTAATATATTTATAAATTATATTTATGATTTATTTTTATTATATTAAAAATATATTTTTTTTAAATCTTCGGGTTTCGGACGGGTTCGGGTTTGGAAAACCCCAGCCCAAACCGAACCGAAGTACCCGACATATAAGATCAGGTTCGGACCATCGGGTTAATCGGGTGGCCAAATTTCGGGTTGATCAGGGTTCGGACCGGTCGGGTTAATCGGGTCGGTCGGGTTATGCTCACCCCTAAGGCTAATTGCACCTCTATGACATGTTAATGGCACTACTAAGACTATACAAATCATCATCTTTTTCATCTTTTTGTCAATTTTTGTTTTTTAGTTGTCTTTTACTCCGTCTTATTTAATAAATTATATTTATTAGTTACTATAAATTTTGTTTTTTGTTTTTTTTATTTATTTGTGTATTGATTTAGTTACTATAATGTTTTTTTTATTCTACTTTTTTAACTGTGCAAAATTTTAGTTTATTTAAATTTTTATTATGTCAAGTTTTTAAATAATAGTATTAATTTAATTTATTAATATATAAAGTAAAACGTAAATAAGAAGATAACTGAAATGAAAAAATTCTATATATTTATTTATATCAATTAAAAAATAAATAAAATAAAAATTTATATTACATTTTCATAAAGACTAAAATAGTTTATATTAAATTTACACTTATGCTAAAATTACATAAACAATGAATGAGGTTTGTACGGTTCGTTAGATTTCATTGATTTGTAAAATAACCGGACCACACACACAAGGGAGTGATCATTTGAAAACCACTATTATATTGCAAACTTTGCAAACCAATTCTAACCAATCAATGAATTTCTTTTTTTATATTAATTTTAATTATAAGGACAAAGTTGTCTTTTTCTATTTTATACATTTATTTGTGGTAGTTATCATCTACCGTTATTTTTGGATATGTTTAAATGAGTAACCAACTAATTGGTATTTATTTGTTTAAACTAAAAATCAATTAATCAAACAAAAGTGGAGGAATGAACTGGTGGTGCATATTGACGAGTGAATGCAGGTTTAGATCAACATCCTGAAGTTGCTACTTGCATGTTTTTCATGGATGCTTCATGCTTCAAACAGATACAAGAGTATATATGTTTGCTATCCTCCCAACCTATCATATCACTATATATATGTTTGAAATCTTGACGAGGCGTTAACCCTTGTTCCTGAACTTGCGACTTATGGTTCGATTCAGAGTACTCTAGGCGAAAACTTTGGTTGTAGAAGTGAATTTCTGAACAACTTCAATTTGTTGTTCACCGATGCCGTCACGATCAACTCTCGATTCATTTCCGGTTAATCTTTGTTCATCGCAGGGGCGGAGGTACCTTTGCACCATTAGTGATTTACAAGACAGATTAGTTTTTGGTGGGCTGATTGATGTATTGGCTCCACCTGGACCAAGTATCTTCTCATTTATTTAGGGCCACATATAACATATTAATAATAATAATAAACACATTCATTTAGGCCCACAACTCCACAAGTCCACAGTCCACAAATCAGCCCAAACAAATTAATAAGATACAATAAGTCAATAACTAATTAACTATTAGTATCATTTATCAAACACGTTTCTGTGAATGTGATTTTGCAAAACACACACACTGAGACACGAACAAGGGACACATATGACATATCACACACGACGGACGAGAGACGCAAGCAAGCAACTGAGCAAGGAAAACACACACCGCCGGTGCCGGAGCCAGACCGCCGGCGGCCGGCGCCGCTGCTGCTGACTGTTGTTCGCCGCAAAATTGCAGGTTAGGGTTTTTTTTTTGAAAAATTGTGAAGTGATCCTAGATTACTAGATTACTACTTTACTAGATGACTCTATTTATCATTTATGATTGATTACTTGATCAGTTTATGTTGAGTTCTTGTTAATTAGAATTTAGAATTTAGAAATTAGAAATTAGAAACTAGAAACTGTGTGTGTAATGTGTTAAATTGGTTTAACTTTTTTCCTTGAATTCTTGAAAGTTGAAACTGTCTGTTAGTTTGTATTATTGAATATTGATCAGTGTAATTTTTAACAGTAAATCATGGATAAATATTTAATAAAGAGAAAAACAACCGGTGATTCGTCATCGATGCCAGAAAAGAATAATGTTGATAGTTGTAAACAAAGTCGTGTGGAAATCAATTTATCGGATCTACCAACTGACCCTGGATTGCGGATTAGGATTTTGGATTACAATCCTAATATTCGTGATGAAGTTCGTAGAGCATGTCTATTGAAAGGGCCTTGCCAACCTCGAGGCCATGTATTTCCTTACAAAGTGTCAACTTTTATTTTTATTCTATATGGTGCACCCCCTTGTATAGATTCCTGGCTCCGCCCCTGGTTCATCGCCATTCATATTCGTTCATCGCGGTTCATCTCCGTGTCATCTCGGTTTCATATCCGTTTTCATCTCCGTTCATCGCCGTTCATCTCCATTCATCGCCGTTCATCTCCGTTTCATCTCGTTTTTGTCTCGTTTTTCATCTCCGTTCATCGCTATTCATCTCCTTTTGATCTCGGTTTCATATCCGTTTTCATCTCCATTCATCGTCGTTCATAGCCGTTCATCTCCGTTTCATATCCGTTTCGCCTTCGTTCATCGTCGTTTCATCTCCGTTCATAACAATTTCATCATGTACTTATATGCCAACATATTTTCACTGTTCATAACAATATCATCGTGTACTTATATGCCAACAGATTTTCACAGTGCATAACATTATCATCGTGTACTTATATGTCATGTGATCATTTCATCAAATATTCATAAATCCATGCATGAGCTTTATCATGTACATATATGACAACCAATTTTCACCATAGTGATGGTGATTATTTCATCAAATACATAACAGTATATAATAATATCATTAATAAAAGGCAAGCCATTTTCACCGTAACAACTGATAATTTCATTAAGAAAAAGCATATCACGGTGCTTATTTCTCGATTTCCTAAATTGAAATTGAATGAAACTTGACTAAATTGCCCTGCCATCAATCTTTTTTTCCATTTAAAATATTAAATTAATTTGATTATTAACATAATTAGCCTAAATGCATCTTAACCATTGATTGATGAAATCTATGGTCTATAGATGGGTTGCATAGTTTGCTATATAAGAGTGGTTTGCAAATGAAACCACCTCTATATATATATATATATATATATATATATATATATATATATAAAATGTTGAAGTGACGGATTGTCATAGAATTTGATGGGTACAAATTTCAAGACACACCCCTATGGGTGCCATTAACAATGCCCTTTTTTAATGTAACATAATCAAAATGATGTACATGTCATCACATGACATATCACCTCATTTTGATGTAAGCAAAAAAGAGTTAACTGGTTTATAAAAAGTACATGATATTTATTGTTATAATGAGTAGACGATTTAAATTATATTGCTTTAATAAAAAACAATTTTGAAAGTACATTCTTGTACTAAAAAATGAATGTACAATATTATAACAAAGAAAGTTTTCAGTTTGATTGTTATTTTATAACTTTAAAAAACTTATGAGATTCTACATATCTCACATGATATTAGAACCGGGGGATCAACAACATACAATTTTCCTTTATTTCAAGAAACGTGTTAGAATCTCACATCGTTTTGTCACCGATCATCAAATCTGTATATATACGTACGTATAAACCTTTGTCACTCTCTAAATAGGCTCGTTTAAAGATAGATTCAAATAGTTCCTCATATTCTAACAACTCTAGCATCTCTACTACGTTTCTTGCATCTCCACCAGGTTAGATTCTGCAACAGATTCTCCGAAAGAGATAATCAAAAATTAAAATATCTATTAAACTATACATTAAACTAAAGCTCCTTAGAGTAGCAGATAAAGTGTAACACCTCGAATTTCCATTATATTATATTGGATATGAATGGGATCGATTTGTAATTTAGTCTAAGTTTGTGGACTAATTATAATGTAAACTTCAGGGTCGAATCTGTATTTTGACCAAAGTTTAAAGTTAATATAGAAGATTAGAACTTGAAGGGCTGTTTTGTCATTCCTTGAAAGTTGAGATTACTTAAGAATTGGGTAAAGCTGAATTGAGATATTATCTCAAATCATCTTGTACTGGAGTTGGTCTTAAGCAGAAAAAAAGAAGAAGAGTTAGAAGAAGAAAATCAAGAACTGATTTCTTGAAGGTAAGGGTTGAAATCATCTTCTGTATTTTCTAAATCAGTTGGTAACTACAAGCTTAATCACTCTCCATTAGGTTGTGAATCAGAGAAATGAAGGATTTGGATTGCTGGGTTAAAACTTCATACAGATGAGTTCATCTCTTCATCTAAAACATTAAAGTTGAAATTGAATTAGATTTTGTATATAAACTGTCTGAATGAATTGGTATAATTGCTTTGGAATGAAATCGATCAATAAACTGTATTTGGATGAGCTTTATGAGCTAATTTGACGTGAATCAGATACCCAGTATTGAAGTTCCGGAATCGGGCTTTGGATCCGGTATTGGAGAGTTCCGGAATTGGGTGGATCCGGTATGGAATGAGAAGTTCCGAAAATTTGAGTTTAGGATCCGGAAATGAGAAGTTCCGGAATGGGCTTAGAATCCGGAAATGGATTGAATTCCGGAATCGGGCCTTAGGATCCGGAAATAGGGAATTCCGAAATTGGGCCTTGGATCCGGAAATGGGAGTTCCGGATTTGGGCTTATGGGTTCCGGAAATTAAATAGGATCCGGAATGGTGATGAGATCCGGAGTTGATCCGGAATCTAATACGATCCGGAATGGATCCGGAACTGACCCGGAATCGGAGGTGATCCGAAATGGATCCGGTTTCGAAGGTGATCCGGAATGAGATCCGGTTTCTTTTGGAATTCAGTTAGGGACCTGATTTTAGTTTCGGTCTCAATTTGAGTCTCAGATTAGAATAGTCCCAGACTTGGAGTTCGAAATACTATTCTGTATATAGTTTCCGGAGGGTGAACATTTGAGGATAAGGATACAATAGGTTATCCGATATTCTTAGAATTGAAAGTGTTATGGGATGTGGTGTGATATGTTATTATACATATACACTAGTAAGTGTAATGGATCCATAAGCACTGATAGTAATTGTAACGAGGAATAGGCATAAAGTAATTTGTAATTCCCGTTGACCTGAAATGTGGAATAGGCATAAAGTAAATTGTAATTCCTATTTCATAGTGTGACGTGAAACGCGGATTATGCATAAAGTAAATTGTAATTCCCGTTTACGTGGAAATGGAGAATATGCATAAAGTAAATTGTAATCCCCATTTCGTAGTGTAGAAATAGAGGAATAGGCATAAAGTAAATTGTAATTTCTGATTTCTATGGGAAGGTAAGAGATAGGCATAAAGTAAATTGTAATCTCTACTTCCACTCCAAGAAATAGGCATAAAGTAACTTGTAATTTCTTGGATATGAGCGATGATCTAGAATCTGCAATGATTCGTAGTAGGCTCTCGAATATGATGATATGACTTTCTAAATATTATTCATACTCATGGGATCGGGTATATTCCCGTCATTATGAGACGAGTACGAGTACGGTAAGAATGGTGGCAAACCAGGTTTGTTTATATGCTTTGAATATCTGAGTTTTCAAAGTTGTTAATGTTTCAATTTGAATTGGATGTTCTCACTAGGCGTAAGCCTAATCGTTCAAATTAAATTTTCTTACCAAGTACTAGCTCGGGGAAGTAAAGGGAAGAGGGACGAGTGCTTTTGAGTATTCAACTTGTTGATGTTAAGTGGAGAAGTTAGCTGATACGAGGATGCTTTTGATGAATGACTTAGACAACCAGTTTAATCTTATCATAGTTGTCAAGATTAGATTAATAGGTTGTTTTGGAGAATCCGAATTGTATATATGAATCCTCATCGTTAATTCTCTACTTATGTATAAAAGTTGGTTGATTTCATGATTAACCTTGTTAAACTTTAAGGTTTAAATTGGCCCTGACTTTAGGGTGTTACAATATGGTATCAGAGCTGAAGTTTAAGCGAACTAGGTATGATAATGAGATACCTAGACTTAAGATGAGATGAATTAAGATATGATTGTGAGATATGGGTAGAAGTACTAAGACGGGATACTCTTAGAGTCGACGGAAATACGTGAATTAAGCACTGTAACGATGGTAACGAGAATACTCATGTATAGTATGTTCACAATTTCAATTAGCTACTGTCATTATGGATATATTGTTACACAAGCATACTTGTTTCTAAATTGTTACAGTGACTAATTAACGCTAAAGTACGTTTCTTGTGTACATGTAACCATTTCTTATGGTTATTTCTTTGTGCTATATCAGAACGATGGTGAATACACCAACAAGATCCCCTAATTCTTCGGAAGATAGGGCAGTAATTCAGTGGGGGTTGGAAAAGCAACCTGAAGTGGGTGGAACACACGAAAGTCCGCCGATGCCACCTCTAATAGGAGGATTGGAAAGTCAAACACAAAGAACGAGTACCGGTACCTCTAATCCGGTGACAACTGAGTCTACAATGGAATCTCGCATGATGGAGAATATGATGCGAGTGATGAATACAGCAATGGCACAACAATCAGAGATGTTCATGAAAGCGTTAAATGACCGAAGTACTGAGTTACGACGATCGGAGACGGATACTGGTGTAGTAACTCCACCTCGTAATCCTGTAGTGAATGTAAACAGGAGGGTGGAGAGAGTTTGCTCATATAAAACGTTTCTGAGTTGCAAACCGCCAGAGTTTACTGGAGCAGACAATCCAGTAGCGTGTATGAACTGGCTTAAAGAGATGGACCAGGCGTTTCGAGCTTGTGAATGCGACGAGGAATCGAAGGTCAGGTTCGGTTCTCAAATGTTACGAGGCAACGCCTTAACTTGGTGGAACATTGTGACGTCGACAGTAACAACCCCGGTTTTGGCTGCTATGATGTGGGAGTCTTTTAAGAAAAAGATTCTGGAAGAGTATTGTAATGAAAATGAAATGGATCGAATTGAAGAAGAGTTTCGGGCTCTTAAGAAGGGTACTTCGTCTGTTCGGAAGTACACGGAATTATTCATGGAAAAGTTGAATTTAGTGGGGCATGTGGCTCCAACTGAAAAGGAGAAGATTAAAGCCTATATGAAGGGCTTACCGGCTGACATGATGTCAAGAGTGCGAAACTCTAAAGCTTCGACGTTGAGGGAGACGATCGAAGAAGCCAAAGTTATAGAAGAAGTTTATGCCAAAGACAAGGAGGAAAAGATACACGGGGGAGAAAAACGAAAATGGAAAGGCCGATCGGAGTCTTCTCAAAAATCTAAATCTTTTGGTAAGAGTGTTCGTTATGAGTCTCATCGGGAACCAAATTGGTGCCAGAAGTGCCGAAGTAAGCATTTTGGACCGTGTCGGGTGGTGGGAAGTGAATGTTTTAAATGTGGGAAGTCTGGTCATCAAGCTGCAAGCTATCCTGTTCAAGGGTTGACCTGTTTTGAGTGTAAGCAACCCGGACACTTCCAAAGTGACTGCCCAAAGCTAAAGAAGGGTGGAGATCAGGGAAAGAAACCAAATGCTCCTAAAACAATAGGTCGGGCATTTCATATGACGGCGGAAGAGGCGAAGGAGTCCAAAGATGTTGTTTCTGGTACATTTCTTGTTAATTCCATTCCCGCACGAATATTATTTGATTGTGGCGCCAATCCGTCGTTTGTATCAAAATCGTTCTATCACAAGTTAGCTATGCTTGTCACTACCTTGGAAGATGCCTTAGTAGTTGAGATAGCTAACGGGGGTCAAGTCTTAGTTCGTGAAAGACTTGAGGGTTGCCTGATTTTGATAGGGGAAATGAAATTTTCGATTGACTTGTTGTTGATGGAAATTGGAGGGTTCGATTTAATTGTGGGTATGGATTGGCTGACAATTAACCAGGCAGAAATTCTTTGTGCAAAGAAATTAATTCGGATTCCGATGGCTGATAATGATGATGTATTCATCTTTGGGGAAAAGAGAAAAGGGGAAGTTCCGTTAATTTCTGTTGCAAAAGCGCGTAAGTGTCTAGTAAAAGGATGTTCATCCTATCTAGCGTATGTGTTAGATGTGAAGGCGGAAAAGAAACAGGTGGAAGACATAAAGGTAGTACGTGAATTCCCAGACGTATTCCCTGATGATCTTCCAGGTCTACCTTCTGAACGACAAGCAGAGTTTCGAATTGATCTTGTCCCTGGATCGGCACTAATAGCGCGTGCGCCGTATCGTTTAGCGCCAACCGAAATGAAAGAGATGATGTCTCAACTACAAGAGTTGCTTGACAAGGGATTTGTTAGGCCAAGTTCTTCACCTTGGGGAGCTCCAGTTTTGTTTGTAAAGAAAAAGGATGGCACTATGAGAATGTGTATTGACTATAGGGAGCTGAATAAGGTGACTATTAAGAATAAGTATCCGCTTCCAAGGATTGATGATTTGTTTGATCAACTCCAAGGTGCGGGATGCTTTTCGAAGATTGATCTGAGGTCAGGGTATCATCAGGTGCTAATAAGGGAAGAAGATGTTCCCAAGACGGCGTTTAGAACAAGATACGGGCATTACGAATTTCTTGTGATGCCATTTGGGTTGACGAATACTCCTGCCGTGTTCATGGATCTGATGAACAGAGTATGTCGACCATTCTTAGACAAGTTTGTCATTGTTTTCATTGATGACATACTTGTTTATTCAAAGAATGAAGTCGATCATGAATGCCACCTTCGTGAAGTCTTGGAAGTTCTGAGGAAGGAGAAATTGTACGCAAAATTTCTCAAAATGTGAATTTTGGTTAAAAGAGGTGCAATTTCTGGGGCATGTGATTACTTCGGAGGGAGTCAAAGTAGATCCGGCAAAGATAGAAGCAATGAAGAACTGGGAAACACCGAAGAACGCATCTGAAATAAGGAGTTTCTTGGGTCTAGCAGGTTACTACCGAAGGTTTATTAAAGACTTCTCAAAGATTGCTTATGCTTTGACCATGTTGACTCGGAAGAATGTAAAGTTTATATGGACTGAAAGGCAAGAGTCAGCTTTCAGGACGTTACGACAGAAGTTGTGTGAAGCTCCTATTCTTGCACTACCAGAAGGAACGAAAGATTTGGTGGTATATAGTGACGCGTCAAAGATGGGTTTGGGGTGTGTGTTGATGCAACGAGGCAAGGTGATTGCTTACGCATCAAGACAACTCAAAGAACATGAGAAGAATTACCCCACCCATGATTTGGAACTTGTAAAGGTAGTGTTTGCATTGAAATTGTGGCGACACTATCTGTATGGAACAAAGTGCACTTTTTTCACTGATCATAAGAGCTTGAAGCATGTCTTTGATCAGAAAGAGTTGAATATGAGGAAGTGGCGTTAGTTAGAACTACTTAAAGACTACGATTGTGAATTGCATTACCAACCCGGTAAGCAAATGTTGTTGTTGATGCTTTAAGTAGAAAAGAATATAGTGGGTGCTTGAAACCGACGAACGCCAGAATTGATGTGACATCAAGTTTGGTTGAAAGGATAAAAGCGGCACAAGCGGAAGCTTTATTGGAAGAAAATTTGAAAGATGAAGTTATGATTAAACAGCGGCTTCAACTGACTGAAGATAGTCGTGGGATCAAACTGTTCCAAGGCCGCATTTGGGTGCCAAAGGTGGGAGGAAATCGGGAGTTAATTCTCGAAGATGCCCACAAGTCTAAATATTCTATACATCCTGGAAGTACTAAGATGTATATGGATTTGAAGTTACACTATTGGTTGCCAACTATGAAGTTAGATGTGGCACAAATTGTAGAAAAGTGTGTCACGTGTTCGTTAGTGAAGACTGAACATTAAAGGCCGTACGGAAGTCTGCAGTCTTTAGAGATTCCAGAATGGAAATGGGATAAGATTACCATGGATTTTGTGACAAAGTTACCAAGAACGTCAAAGGGTAACGATACCATATGGGTAATCGTGGATCGGTTGACCAAGAGTGCTCACTTCTTGGCAATGAAAGAAGCATCACCGATAGATAAGTTGGCGAAGCTTTATATTGATGAAGTGGTATCAAGACATGGTATTCCAGTATCTATAGTTTCTGATCGTGACAGCCGTTTTACTTCGAGGTTTTGGCAGTCACTACAAGAAGAACTAGGTACAAGAGTAAATTTGAGCACTGCGTACCATCCACAAACGGACGGGCAAAGTGAAAGAACCATTCAGACTTTGGAAGATATGCTCAGGTCGTGTGTGTTAGACTTTGGAGGTAACTGGGATACACATTTACCTTTGGTAGAATTTGCGTATAACAATAGTTATCATTCCAGTATTGGAAGAGCACCTTTCAAAGCTTTGAATGGACGGAAATGTAGAACTCCAGTATGTTGGTTAGAAGCTGGAGAAAAGCAATTTGCTGGTCCTGAACTCGTGCAACAAACGGTGGATAAGGTGAAAGAGATTCGGAAGCACATGAAAGCGGCTCAAGATCGACAGAAGAGTTACGCCGATCCGAAAAGAAGGCCGAAAGAGTTCCAAGTTGGGGAGCGCGTGATGCTTAAGGTATCCCCGTGGAAATGTGTGATAAGGTTTGGTAAACGTGGAAAATTGAGTCCTCGTTTTCTAGGACCTTTCACTATAACTAAGAAAGTTGGACTTCAAGCTTATCACTTGGATCTTCCACCTGAATTGGAAGGGATCCACAATACCTTTCATGTCTATTATCTTCGAAAATGTTTAGCCGAAGAGAATGATGTAATTCCACTTACTGAAGTAAGAGTGGATGAAAAGAGTCGTTGTTTGGAGGAACAGGAAGTGATTTTAGAAAGATTGGTTAAGAAGTTTGTAACACCCTCAAATTTTGGAAAAAGCAACTAAATAAAATTTTCAATAATGCATCCAAGTGAATAGAATTTCTCCTTATAAGACAATACGGAAATTACCTCAAATTTAAAATCTATGATTTACCCTCAAACAATTATCACTCAAGTCTTATTATAAAGACTAAATTCACACCGGGTGTTACTTAACACGAGTATAAGTTGCTATTCCCAAATAAGTGCGGAAGATTCACTAATCAAAATCATCTCTCGTGCACTCTACTAGCACTCGTCACTTCACAATGTAGCTAAAGCTACTCCCAACCTAAGCCTGTTGCACATGCCGACAAATAAAAAGGGTTAGGCTAACGCCTAGTGAGTTCAAGCATTTTATCATGACTATATAAATTCATAAATCGAGAGGGATGTAGTTTTAGTCATGATTTCAAAAGAGTTTACTTTAAATGCAAATCACCCATTTTCCAACACACACATTCCCATGCTGAAATCTTTAATATAACATGATTCTCAAAATGATTTGCATTAAATATGAATTCAATCTGCTTTCCAAGAATACGTATTAGACGAAGGCAACGCCGCGTAAAACATTTATTTGCGATGTAAGCTCAAACCCAAAACTCACCCAAAATGTGGATAAACATTAAATTCCCAAATGGTATAAACGTGAGTAAAACTCCATTATTCAAAACATCCCAACCAGGATTAAACATAATACACGGCCCATAAGTTATGGAAAACAATCCATCTAAACATATAATTATGTCACCGAAAACATGGATAAAAGTAATTACTCGAAACAACACCTTTCGGTGACGGGGAAGACCCGCTTACCACGCAAGTGACGGAACACAAAAGTAAGCCACTTGACAAGTTGGTAAAGAGAAACGCTTAACAAGACAAATAACGGATGCCGAGTGTGGCCACTTAAAACCACACCCAAATTGGGGCAACATCCTTAACATATTCGCACGTAGGACTTACACCATACCGTCGATGCCTAACCGTGCTGCGATGTGGAAAACTATCATCCCATCATCGGCATAATGACTATAATGTATTCGCACGTAGGACTTATACCATATCGTCGATGCCTAACCGTGTCGCGATGTGGAAAACTAGCGTCCCAACATCGGCATAAAGACTCTAGTGCTTATGGATCCATTGCATTACAAACATAACATTACATGACCCCCAAACGAATGAACTGGCGCATTCAAAACATGTAATTCTCAAATAAGATGCATTAAATGCAAAACATAATCAAACGCCCAACATCGAACTATCAAAATCGGACAAATGTCCCCAAGACCCAACGGAGTCAAAAACCGAGCCAAAATACTCAAATACTCATTAGACTCATAAATAACGGTCATCATAGTTTAAAATGCATTTAAATATCGATTAGGTAAACGAATACCACAAAATCATTATTAACCCAAAACTCGACACGGGTTAAACAAAAGGGTTTTCCCAAAATGACTCATACCCTTATAATTCTCAAAATGACTTATGACACTAAAACGTGCATTCTCCCAAATGGTTTATAAAATCATTTATACTAATATGATTAAACAATTAAATAAACTTCATTTTGAGCAATAAATCTTTTAAGGATATATTTATGATTTCTACACATCAATTATCCAAAATCCCAAATATGGGTGTTTTACCACATTTACCAAGTTAAACATTTCAAAGGTTAAAACCCACCAATTAACCCAACATTAGATAATTTTCATGTAAACACATAATTACTTGGAAAATAACATTTTGGCATGTACAAAGTTTTCACAAAGCAACTTGAACTCACCTTGCTAGATTTAGGCTAAATCTAGATTTCCCCCAACTTGAGCTCCTTTGAAGAAACTTGAATCTTCAGGCCAAATCTTCCAAAAACCTAGGTTCACAAGTTCCCAACCATTAATATCTATTTAGGATTGTTTCCCCCAAACATTTCACACCAACATCTCTAATTATATCAAAACCCAAAGTTTGACCTAACTTTCCCAAAATCGTCCAAAAGGGAAATTGGAGAAATAAAACACTAGGAAATCGTCAATGGAGTATTTTTAACTCAAATAAGAACTTATAAAAGAAGAGGATGAACTGTAACACCCGTAATTTTCGGATAAGCATAATTTCGAATCAGTGAGAAACCGATCTTTTAAGAAAAATATGAAAAATAATATTTTGGGCTAAATCTTAGATTTTATGGTCTTGTTGGATGAGGAATTCGTATACGAGTCCAACGGTTCTTTCCGGAGCGAAATCGGAGCTATAACGAAGAAGTTATGGCCAAAACAGTTTCGGTACACTTTGTGCGACTATGACCAGCGACAATGACCGTGTCATTGTCGCGTGTCATTGTCGCGAAAAGGGTACAACCTACGGTACACCTTGTGCGACTATGACCAGCGACAATGACCGTGTCATTGTCGCGTGTCATTGTCGCGGACGGGTACCTGGTTGCTGTCAAATACGAATTTCATCCCTCAAACTTCATTTCTTCATATCTCTCTCATTTCAACTCCGATTTTGATGATTCAACTTGCTATGGTTCCGTTTTTGAGAGCTCTTCAAGGATATAGAAAGAGTTTGTAAGATCATTGGATTATTCAAGGGTGTTTGGTGGTGGTAAGTCTCGAATCTCCTTCCTTTCTCTCCCAAATCATTTTCCCTTTTCTCCCTTACAAAACCCTAACCGATTTTGGGGTTTCTCTTGGAGATTGATGCGTTCCTTACCCATTTTATGCTATTGATTTCATCTATAGATGCAAGAGCAAGTCTCATCCACATCACTAGAGATTTTTGGGGTTTTCTAGGTTTTCATCAAAACCTAAGTGGTGAGTTCATCCTCCTAGCTTCTATACTTTTATATGAGTTATAAATGTTCCATTGATGATCTCCTAGTGTTTGTTTATTCAATTTTGGTTTGGATGATTTTGGAGAAGTTAGGTTAATATTGGGGTTTTGGTCAAAATGGAGATTTTAATATAAGATGTTTGGGGAATAGTTTTGAAGTGGTTGAATATGAATATTCATGGTTGGAAGTTATGAATTTAGGTTTTTGGAAGTTTTGGCTTGAGGATGCAAACTTCATCAAAGGAGCTTACGTTTGGAGAACTTTAGATTTAGCTCAATCTAGCAAAGGTGAGTTCAAGTTACTTTGCGAAAACCTTGTACATGCCAAAATGAGTATTTTACAAATATTTGTGTGTTTTACTTGAAAATGTATATGGTTGAGTTATTTGGATAGTTTAACTCTCTTGAAGTGTTGATCTTCATAAATGTGTAAAACACCATATTTGGGGCTTTTGAATATTTGGATGGTTAGAAACCATAAATTGTCTTTAAAAGATTAATTGCTCAAAATGAGGTTTGTTTGATGGTTTAATCATGTTAGTGTAAATGATTTTAATAAACCATTTGGGAAAATGCACTTTTAGTGTTATGAGTCATTTTGAGAATATTAAGGGTGTGAGTCCTTTAGGAAAACCCTTTTGTTTAACCAGTGTTGAGTTTTGGGGTTAATGATGATTTTGGGATACATGTTTTCTTAAACAATGTTTAAACGCGTTTATACGATGATGACCGACATTATGGGTCTAGCAAGTTTGGAGCGCTTTGCTCGGTTTTGACTTTGAGATAGTCTTGGGACATTTGTCCGGTTTAAATGGCTCGATGTGTAGTCTTATTTACGGGTTGCTTTTACTGCACCGTGTTGCATATCATTGCACGTTGTTGACATTTACATGCTCGGGGTGGAGTCTAGGATGTGTTATATTCTTAATTTGCATTTCATTTGCATGATTTGACGTTGATTAATGATCATTAGATCTTTGAGCAGAGGGCTCAGTTTTGGACTCGATTGAGTCTTGAGGGCATTCGCTCGGTTTTAATAAGCTCGACGTGGGCTTGGGGTTTGCATTGCATGAGTTGCATCATATTTGGTGTTTACATGATTTGAATGCATTAGTTATTCTTTTGAGTCATGTATGAATTTTTAAGTTAAGTAAGCTTGTTTTGGATGGTGGGTTTTTCCAAGGTAAAGACCTAGTATGGTTGAACTTAAGGGCTTGGACTAAAGACCTAGTATGGTTGATGTCTAAGAGGGGCTAAAGACCTAGTATGGTTGATGCCGAAGACGGACTAAAGACCTAGTATGGTTGATGTCTGAGATGGACTAAAGACCTAGTATGGTTGATGTCTAAGATGGGCTAAAGATCTAGTATGATTGATGCCAAGGATTGACTAAAGACCTTGTATGGTTGATGTCATCCGTTTTCCACATCCAAGAAGCTTACCTACATTTATTTAATCGTGGTTTAATTTATGTGTTGCCACATTCGATGAGATCGGGTCTCCCCCGTCACCGAAGGGTGTTGATTTCGGGTAATGTTATTTATTCGCATTTTTGGAGGTTATATTTATGCATATGGATTGTTTTCCATGGTTGATGGACAGGTTTTTGCTACATTTGCTTCGTATTACTTTTTAATAAAGTGTTATATCTAATGGATGGTTTCCATGTTTTACGGGTCGAGTATGTATCGTCAACCGTATTTGAAGGTTTGCCTAAACTAGACTTATTCACGTATTTGAGTGAGTTGGAAACGTAATTCATTTTGGAAAAACGTATTTACCCTTCGGGAACCTTCCCATGGAAATGTGTGATTTGGAAAATGGATGATTTGCAATTAAAGTAAACTCTTTCGAAATCATGACTAAACTACTACCTTTTGATTTATGATTTTATATAGTCATGATAAAATGCTTGAACTCACTAGGCGTAAGCCTAACCCTTTTTATTTGTCGGCATGTGCAACAGGCTCAGGTTGCGATAACTCTAGCTACATTATGAAGTGGCGGGTGCTAGTAGTGTGCACGAGAGGTGAAGTGTTTAGTGAAGTCTTCCGCACTTGTTTGGACTAACAACTAGTGTTGTGTTAAGTGACACCCGTTTAGGTTGTTTTAGTTGGGGAATTATAATGTTTTTAATTCCAAGGTATTTTGAGGAATAAATTGTAGAAATGAATTTATCTATTTTGGTTGATTATTGAATTTTAAAGTTAGTTGCTCGTTCCAAATTTGAGGGTGTTACAAGTTGGTATCAGAGCATAAGTTTGAGAGATTTAGATGTTAAATATGGATACCTAGACTCAAACTAGCGTTTGTTTAAGCAAATGAGAGTGAAATTCACCTTTAGGCACTTTAAGATAGGATGTTTCGAGGTCAATGGATGTTGTTAGAAACGAGAATCACGTCGAGAGTAACAAGGATAATCATGTACGGTGCGTTCATAGTGACACCTGGCCAGTGTCATGGTGAACCTACTAGTACATGTGCGTACTTGAATTACTTTAATGTGATGATCGTTGGGGTAGTGAAGGAAGTTCTAAGCTAGTAGTCGTTGGAATAGATGGACGATTCTAGTATTAGTCACTTGGAGTGACGATAAGCATGATATTCTCTTTAAGTATACCGTTTTGGGTCAAGATTGATGGTTGGACTAGAACCATAGGCTGATTGAGCCAACTTTGATTTGGGGAAAAACCGTAAAGTTAATTGATGTAATTCTTAACTTGCCTTAAGAGGTTAAAGCATCCGGATGACAATGGTGGACCAGAGAGTTTTGGAAGGGTATGAGTTGAGATGTTGAATGCCGACTAAGTCATGCACAAAGTTTATTTTGAAAATAAATTTCATCAACTATTTCTTGTGTTTCCAATCCTTATATGGATTGTGTTATGAATTTTGAGAAATGTTTAGCACACACATAAGATTTCAAATCATGGTTTTGAACATGCATGACACCATTTTATTGTGGGAGTTGCAAACTCCTCCAGAATTTGTTTTGCTTTATTTCATTGTTGTTCAACATTGTTTTTGATATAATGATAATCATATTTTTATGATGTTTAAGATGTTGGACGAGTAACTACGGCTTGTGACTTTAACATTGGATCTCCTCCACATATGTTAGAGTTTGGACGGAAAGTTATCTTCCATGATGTCTATGTAGAACTATTTTTGGAGAATTTGTTTAAAGAGAGTTGTTAAACAATGTTATTTATATGGTATTACCATAGAAGGGAATTTTCGGGATTTTGGCGTATCCTTTATGATTTTGCTTATAGCAATTTGGCTTCGGAAGCATGATGTTTAGCGTCATTTATTGACTTGGAGTCATTGAGTCCATAGAGTTTCATGGAGTTTTGTTGTACGACGTTTTGTGTCGTGTGGGTACAATTTTACTATGTGCATACTCTATTTACTTATGTGAAAAGTTTATGAGTTATGTTGGGCATTTGGTCCCACTCGAGTTTTGTTGAGAAAAGTTAATTTTATGCCATAAGGCGACTAAGAAAAGATGAGTTTGGAACTCTAGTGTCGCGTAACTTTCTTTCAGGGTTTGTGTTACTAAGTGTTTCATTGCAAATAGTTCGGTGTATGGATTGATTTATACGTGGCTTAAGTGATGCATGAAAGAACATTTCGGTGACATTTCATAATGATTTATTTGGTGCGCTTTCGACCAGTTAAATGTTTTATTATCAATTTCATGTAAATGCGCTATATCGACTTAGGGGTATGCATAGTTTGGTAACCATTGTTTCTCAACACTTTGGTTAACGAATCGCGAGTGAAAATATTTTATTAACTTATTATATAAAGGATGGCCATTTGGTCAAAGGAGATGTTGTGGCGTGGTGGAAATCATGCATAGTTCGCAATACTTTACATTTTGAAAACACAAATGTAGAAGTTGCTGACATTGGTCAATTTTGGTTTGCCAAATATTTTGGAAAATTGAAAACCTTTTGGTTGGAAGGAAATGTGTATTTTGAGTATTTTTTACAAATACATTTAAGCATCGACGTTTTGACGTTTTATGTTTCAAGTACGAAACCTTGAGGAAATGCTTCGTGATGAAGATTTTAGAAAGTTATTTGTATAAAACTATAGTACGTGGAATTTCTTATGTTTTGAACATTGATGCGCACCGTTAAGTGCAATTTAAGATTTGAAAATAGGTTTGAACCCTCTCTGGTGACAACCGATTTATTAACCCTTATTCCTCGTACGCTTTAGAAAAACACTTTGTTGTGTGCAGTTTTGTCGGAAACATTTTGCTCGTGTGTCGTTATGTGACCATTGAGGAAAAGTTTGGAAATCAATTTAAAGAATTTCACCTTTTGAAATTTTGGTATTAGTTATTTGATGCATGAGTGTTATTACAAGAAATTTCTAAGAAGTGTTACAAGCTTGCATGTCTACCCCAAAATGAGGTTTTAAGATGTTTTAGTCGATATTTTCAAGTGATGGAAACGCATGAGTTTTGTTTTAAATATGAAATTACACAAGTCATTTTGTGTTTGACTAAGGTGTATTTGTAAACCGTTTCATCGTTTCGTATAATAAACTGACGCGCGCAAAATTTTGTTTGGTAAATCTTGTTCCATGCCATTTTTATGGTTAAAAAGGGAAATTTTGGAGTCAAATGTCGTTTGGACTTCTTTTGAAATACGTGCACACCTTTTGTTGCACCATGTTTAAAGTCGAGCAGTTACTTTGCGTGCATGTCATGAGTCAATCCATACTAGGACCGTGGCGGTTAATTTTATAGAAGTTGTTTATTACGCTTTTGCATTATGTGAATAAACCGAACTGCAATGAAATAATTTTCAACATGATCTTCATATGTGGGACGAGTGTGTCCATTTTTGCGTAACTACCGAATTGATAATAGTAGTTTTATGCGTACGTTTAATTGATATGAAAATATTTATGTTGAAAGTTTATATGAAAAGTTTTGTGAATGGCATATTTATTAAATAACGCGCTTGAAAACCTTGAACTCATTAGGACCTTGGGAAAGGTTGAGTAACTCCGATTAAAAGTAAGTGTGTAGAATCTCGACTGTGAAGAGTTGGGCGTTCGGGCACGTGGTGTGATTATAGGCCGGATGATATCGGTAGCAAAGCCAATATGTTTGTGGTAAGTGGAGAGTAGACTCGCGGTAACGCATCTCGAGGTTGGTGTAGACGTTTTGTTGACAACCTTAGTTTTGTGGAAACACCCGGTAATTGGAAGTCATGTGTGGAGTCCTGTTAGAGTTCAAAGCTTGGTGGTATAACTAGGTGTCAAGCTTGTGGGTCTGAGGTCGGAGACCGTTAGCGAATTCGGAGGGTATAGCCCGATTCTAAATGAAATAATGGTAACGGTTGTAGTAACCTTAAGATGCTCAATTGTGACGAGTGGTTTTGGTGGAATAACCTTCGTGTAGGGTTACAGAACCTGTCGGTTTAATGATTGATGTTGGGATGGATTCTTGGAGTCTATTAGAACTCGTTGGATGTAGATGGCAAGTAATGGTAGGAATAATCAGAATTGATGATTCTGTTGGGTTCGTTAGCGAACAAACCTTGGATTGACTTAAAATCGGAAATCGAAATCGGGATGTATGGAACATCTAAGGTTGGGAGACAACCGAAGTCGTCTGACTAGGAATTATTCCAGTTGTCGGAGTGTTCTCCCGGACATAAGTACAGTGTACATGAAGGGGCTTTGTTGATAAGCAATTGTTCGAGGATTTGTCTTTATAGACTGTGTGGAGGGAATTTAGATTCCAGTTAGGAACTGATAAATTATAGTAGGCGTTGAGTCGGTTGGCCTTGGGTTTTAAAGGGTGTAGATTTCAAGGACGAAATCATCCTAAGGTTGGGAGGATTGTAACACCCGTAATTTTCGGATAAGCATAATTTTGAATCAGTGAGAAACCGATCTTTTAAGAAAAATATGAAAAATAATATTTTGGGTTAAATCTTAGATTTTATGGTCTTGTTGGATGAGGAATTCGAATACGAGTCCAACGGTTCTTTTCGGAGCAAAATCGGAGCTATAACGAAGAAGTTATGGCCAAAACAGTTTCGGTACACTTTGTGCGACTATGACCAGCGACAATGACCGTGTCATTGTCGCGAAAAGGATATAACCTACGGTACACCTTGTGCGACTATGACCAGCGACAATGACCGTGTCATTGTCGCGTGTCATTGTCGCGGACGGGTACCTGGTTGCTGTCAAATACGAATTTCATCCCTCAAACTTCATTTCTTCATATCTCTCTCATTTCAACTCCGATTTTGATGATTCAACTTGCTATGGTTCCGTTTTTGAGAGATCTTCAAGGATCTAGAAGGAGTTTGTAAGATCATTGGATTATTCAAGGGTGTTTGGTGGTGGTAAGTCTCGAATCTCCTTCCTTTCTCTCCCAAATCGTTTTCCCTTTTCTCCCTCACAAAACCCTGACCGATTTTGGGGTTTCTCTTGGAGATTGATGCGTTCCTTACCCATTTTATGCTATTGATTTCATCTATAGATGCAAGAGCAAGTCTCATCCACATCACTAGAGATTTTTGGGGTTTTCTAGGTTTTCATCAAAACCTAAGTGGTGAGTTCATCCTCCTAGCTTCTATACTTTTATATGAGTTATAAATGTTCCATTGATGATCTCCTAGTGTTTGTTTATTCAATTTTGGTTTGGATGATTTTGGAGAAGTTAGGTTAATATTGGGGTTTTGGTCAAAATGGAGATTTTAATATAAGATGTTTGGGGAATAGTTTTGAAGTGGTTGAATATGAATATTCATGGTTGGAAGTTATGAATTTAGGTTTTTGGAAGTTTTGGCTTGAGGATGCAAACTTCATCAAAGGAGCTTACGTTTGGAGAACTTTAGATTTAGCTCAATCTAGCAAAGGTGAGTTCAAGTTACTTTGCGAAAACCTTGTACATGCCAAAATGAGTATTTTACAAATATTTGTGTGTTTTACTTGAAAATGTATATGGTTGAGTTATTTGGATAGTTTAACTCTCTTGAAGTGTTGATCTTCATAAATGTGTAAAACACCATATTTGGGGCTTTTGAATATTTGGATGGTTAGAAACCATAAATTGTCTTTAAAAGATTAATTGCTCAAAATGAGGTTTGTTTGATGGTTTAATCATGTTAGTGTAAATGATTTTAATAAACCATTTGGGAAAATGCACTTTTAGTGTTATGAGTCATTTTGAGAATATTAAGGGTGTGAGTCCTTTAGGAAAACCCTTTTGTTTAACCAGTGTTGAGTTTTGGGGTTAATGATGATTTTGGGATACGTGTTTTCTTAAACAATGTTTAAACGCGTTTATATGATGATGACCGACATTATGGGTCTAGCAAGTTTGGAGCACTTTGCTCGGTTTTGACTTTGAGATAGTCTTGGGACATTTGTCCGGTTTAAATGGCTCGATGTGTAATCTTATTTACGGGTTGCTTTTACTGCACCGTATTTCATATCATTGCACGTTGTTGACATTTACATGCTCGGGGTGGAGTCTAGGATGTGTTATATTCTTAATTTGCATTTCATTTGCATGATTTGACGTTGATTAATGATCATTAGATCTTTGAGCAGAGGGCTCAGTTTTGGACTCGATTGAGTCTTGAGGGCATTCGCTCGGTTTTAATAAGGTCGACGTGGGCTTAGGGTTCGCATTGCATGAGTTGCATCATATTTGGTGTTTACATGATTTGAATGCATTAGTTATTCTTTTGAGACATGTATGAATTTTTAAGTTAAGTAAGCTTGTTTTGGATGGTGGGTTTTTCCAAGGTAAAGACCTAGTATGGTTGAACTTGAGGGCTTGGACTAAAGACCTAGTATGGTTGATGTCTAAGAGGGGCTAAAGACCTAGTATGGTTGATGCCGAAGACGGACTAAAGACCTAGTATGGTTGATGTATGAGATGGACTAAAGACCTAGTATGGTTGATGTCTAAGATGGGCTAAAGATCTAGTATGATTGATGCCAAGGATTGACTAAAGACCTAGTATGGTTGATGTCATCCGTTTTCCACATCCAAGAAGCTTACCTACATTTATTTAATCGTGGTTTAATTTATGTGTTGCCACATTCGATGAGATCGGGTCTCCCCCGTCACCGAAGGGTGTTGATTTCGGGTAATGTTATTTATTCGCATTTTTGGAGGTTATATTTATGCATATGGATTGTTTTCCATGGTTGATGGACGGGTTTATGCTACATTTGCTTCGTATTACGTTTTAATAAAGTGTTATATCTAATGGATGGTTTCCATGTTTTACGGGTCGAGTATGTATCGTCAACCGTATTTGAAGGTTTGCCTAAACTAGACTTATTCACGTATTTGAGTGAGTTGGAAACGTAATTCATTTTGGAAAAACGTATTTACCCTTCGGGAACCTTCCCATGGAAATGTGTGAGTTGGAAAATGGATGATTTGCAATTAAAGTAAACTCTTTCGAAATCATGACTAAACTACTACCTTTTGATTTATGATTTTATATAGTCATGATAAAATGCTTGAACTCACTAGGCGTAAGCCTAACCCTTTTTATTTGTCGGCATGTGCAACAGGCTCGGGTTGGGATAACTCTAGCTACATTATGAAGTGGCGGGTGCTAGTAGTGTGCACGAGGGGTGAAGTGTTTAGTGAAGTCTTCCGCACTTGTTTGGACTAGCAACTTGTGTTGTGTTAAGTGACACCCGTTTAGGTTGTTTTAGTTAGGGAATTATAATATTTTTAATTCCAAGGTATTTTGAGGAATAAATTGTAGAAATGAATTTATCTATTTTGGTTGATTATTGAATTTTAAAGTTAGTTGCTCGTTCCAAATTTGAGGGTGTTACATGAACTTACCCCATGGATCTTGAGTAAAATCTCAAAACCCTAGAATCTCAAGAAAATGGAGGTGAAACTTGAATCTGGCACCAAGAAATGAAACCACAAGCATAAATGATGAGGGAACACTTGATTTATAAGAGAAAAGCCCCAAAAATGAGTTAGGGTTCGTAGGAGAGGGTGGGAGATCGGTTTGGGAGAGAAGGGGGAAAGTTGTGGAGTGTGAAATGGAGAAAAAGGCTGAAAACTCGCATTTGACAGCAACCAGGTGCCTGTCAGTGACTATGACCATCGACTTTGACACTGGTCATAGTCGCGGGTCACAATAGCTCTGCGGTACCGAAACTGTTTTGGCCATAACTTCTTCGTTATAGCTCCGTTTTCGCTCCGGAAAGAACCGTTGGACTCGTATTCGAATTCCCCATCCAACAAGACCATAAAATCTAAGATTTAAACCAAAATCATATTTTCATATTTTTCTTAAAAGATCGGTTTTACACTGATTCGAAATTGTACTTATCCAAAAATTACGGGTGTTACAATCCTCCCAACCTTGGAATGATTTCGTCCTCAAAATCTAGTTCTCACACGATCCATGGCTACCGCGCCCAACACATTCCAAGTTCCTTCTGCTTCAACCAGATTCGAATCTTAATCCCCACAGAATTGCACATAACAACTTCTTGGTGTTACTCATAACGAGTCCCTGCTTAGGCATAATACACATACATCCAATTGAAAGCCTAATCTACTAGAGTGGCTTCCAACCACCAGACTTAAGTTGTCTCCCAACCTTAAGTGATCCATACTATCCCAACGACAGATTCGAGCTCCCCAATCACTCCACATCCACATGTTCTTAAATTTTATCTTCAAACTAGCCCGAAGTTCAATCACCACCGAAATCAATTAAAACCTATGAATCCCAAATATTTCCGCCACTTGGACTAGCATTCACTCCTAACGGATTCCATTAATGCCAACACCGACGGTCATCACTGACCCCTCAATTACACAACTCCAAAGATACGTCCAAGTATCAAATATCCACGACAGGTTTTCTTACCACACCAGGAAGGTCGTTTCACTAAATCCATTCATCACAATTGAACATCTTAAGATTACTACAACCATTACCATCATTCCATTAAAATCGGACTACAATCCTCCGATTACACTAACGGTGTTTGGCCTCAAGCCCAAAAGTTGACACCTAGTCATACCACCAAGTTGAATCACAACAGACTCTACACACGAGTTTCATTCGTCGAGCATTCTCACAAAACCAAAGTTATCGATATGATGTCTAAAGGGTCCAACATACGAAAATTGTCCAAGACCCACAACAGGGTTGCCGACAAAACGGTATACTAACCTCAAAATACGATGTTGCGAATCTAACCCTTCGGTTACAGCAAATACATCGACTCTGCCATTGATATCATTCGGCCTATAGCCACATCACGTGTCTAGACACCCAACTCTCGATAGTCGAGGTTCAATACACACGTACTCTTAATCGAGGTTACTTAACCTTTCCAAGGTCCTAATGAGTTCAAGGTTTTCAAGTGAGTTATTTAACACATATGCCAATCAAAACTTTTTTTATAGAAGTTTTCAACACCAAAATTTTCATATCAAATTAACTGTACGCATATAAACTACTACTATCAGTTCGGTAGTTGCGTAAAAATGGACACATCGTCCAACATGTGAAAATCATATTGAAAATTATTTCATTGCAGTTCAGATTATCAACAAAACGCAAAAGTGTAATAAACAACTTCTTTAAAACGAACCACTACGGATGCACATAAGGTAACTGCTCACTTTAAATGGTGTGCAACAAAAAGTTTCGCACGTACTTCAAAAGAAGCTTGAACGACATTTGACTCTAAAATTCCTTTCTAACCATAAAATGGCATGGAATAAGGTTTACCAACAAAATTTGCGCGCGTCAGTTTATTTTTACAAAATCGATGAAACGATTCATAATTACACTTTGGTCAAAACATAAAATGACTTGTGTACGTTCCAAATTTAAGATAAAGGTAACACGTTTTCATCATTTAAAAATATCGACAAAACATCATGAGGAAATCTCAAATCGGAGTATGTATGCCAGCTAGTAACACTTTTCCTAGTAGCTTTCTTGAATTGAAATAATCATGCATCAAATAGTTCACGACAAGATTTCAAAAGATGAAGTTCTTTAAATCAGTTTCCAAAATTTTCTCATCCGGTCGTATGATGACTCATGAGTAAAATGTTTCTGACAAGGTTCGCACACATCAATGTGTTTTCCTAAAACTTAGGAGGAATAAGTGTTAGTAATTTGTTGACACCAAAAGGTTCAAACCCATTTCAATTCCTGAATTGCACCAACGGTGCGCATCAATGCTCAAAACATAAATATTTCTACGCTCCCTAGGTTTAAGTAAATAATTTTCCAAAATCCTTCTCACGGAGCATTTTCATCAAAAGTTTTGCACCCGTAACATAAAACGTTAAAACATCAATGCTTAAAAGTTTATTCGTCAAATACTCCAAATACACACTTTCTCCAAAACCAAAAAGGTTTACAATTTTCCAAAACATTCATCAAACCAAAATTGACCGACTGTCAACGACTCACACATTCGCGTTTTCAAAATATAACGTATCGTAAACCGTGCATGATCCCCACAACACTAAAACACTTTTTGACCAAATGGCCATCATTTATACAATGAGTTTATAAAATATTTTCACTCACGATTCGTTTATCAAAGTGTTGGGAAGCAATGGCTACCAAACTATGCACACCCTAGTCAATATAATGCACTTACATGAAATGGTAATAAAACAATCAACTGACCAAAAGCGCAATAAGCAAACTATTATGAAATGCTACCAAAGTGTTCTTTCATGCATCACTTAAGTCACGTATAAATCAATCCATACACTGAACTATTTGCAACGAAATACATGTTAACACAAACTCTTGAAAGAGAAATTATGCGACACTAAAGTTCCAAAACATTCCATTTGGTCGCCTTACGGCTTAAATAGTACTTCTCAACAAAACCCGAATGAGTCAAAATGCCCATCATAATCCAAAATTAACACACGCAATAACAAAAGTATGCACCTTAAAAAATTGCACTCACACGACACAAAACGTCGTAAAACAAAACTCCATAAATTCAAAGGGGCTCAATGACCTCAAGTCAATAAAATGGCACCAAACATTGTGCTTCCAAAAGTCAAATTGCTATAAGCAAAATCATGACTAAACGCCAAAATTCCAAAAATCCCCTTCTTGTTGTAATACTATATAAACAACATTGTTTAATAAACTCACATTAAACAAATTTCCCAAAATAGCTTTACATAGACATAATGGAAGATAACTTTCCGTCCAGACTTTAACATACGTGGAGGAGATCCAATGTTAAAGTCATAAGCCGTAGTTACTTGTCCAACATCTTAAACATCGTAAAAGTAAGGATATTATTGTATCCGAAAGCAACGTTGGACGATAACAGAATGAAACAAGTTCTGACGGAGTTTGCAACTCCCACAATAAAATAGTTTCATGCACGTTTAAAACCATGATTTAAAATCTTGTGTGTGCTAAACATTTTCCAAGATTTTATAACACAATGCATATAAGGATTTGAAACACTAGAAATAGTTGATGCAATTTATTTTAGAATAAATTTTGTGCATAACTCAGTCGGCACTCAACATCTCAACCCATGCTCCTCCAAATCCCTTTGGTCCACTATTGTCATCCGGATGTTCAAACCTCTTAAGACAAAGTTGGGAATTACATCGATTAACCTTACGATTCCTCCTGGACTCAAAGTCGTTTCAATAAGTTCATGGTTTTAATCCAACCATCAAATTTTGACCCGAAACGGTCCACTTAAAGCAATTATCATGCTTATTGTCACCCCAAGTGACTAATACTAAAATCGTCAATCTTTTCCAACAACTATTTGCTTAGAAACTTCTTTACTACCCCAACGGTCATCACATTAAAGTATTTCAAGTAAGCACATGTAACGAGTAGATTCACCATCACACTGGCCAGGTGAAATTATGAACGTACCGTACATGATTATCCTTGCTACCCTCGACGTGATTTTCGTTTCTAGCGACTCCATCGAACTCAAAACATTCTATCTTAAAGTGTCTAATGGTGCACTCTCACTTGCATTTACCTAAAAGAACGCTAGTTTGAGTCTAGGTATCCGAAATCAACACCTAATTCTCTCAAACTTATGCTCTGATACCAACTTGTAACACCCTCAAATTTTGGAAAGAGCAACTAAATAAAATTTTCAATAATGCATCCAAGTGAATAGAATTTCTCCTTATAAGACAATACGGAAATTACCTCAAATTTAAAATCTATGATTTACCCTCAAAAAATTATCACTCAAGTCTTATTACAAAGACTAAATTCACACCGGGTGTTACTTAACACGAGTATAAGTTGCTATTCCCAAATAAGTGCGGAAGATTCACTAATCAAAATCATCTCTCGTGCACTCTACTAGCACTCGTCACTTCACAATGTAGCTAAAGCTACTCCCAACCTGAGCCGGTTGCACATGCCGACAAATAAAAAGGGTTAGACTAACGCCTAGTGAGTTCAAGCATTTTATCATGACTATATAAATTCATAAATCGAGAGGGATGTAATTTTATTCATGATTTCAAAAGAGTTTACTTTAAATGCAAATCACCTATTTTCCAACACACAGTTCCCATGCTGAAATCTTTAATATAACATGATTCTCAAAATGATTTGCATTTAATATGAATTCATTCTGATTTCCAAGAATACGTATTAGACGATGGCAACGCCGCGTAAAACATTTCTTTGCGATGTAAGCTCAAACCCAAAACTCACCCAAAATGTAGATAAACATTAAATTCCTAAAAGGTATAAACGTGAGTAAAACTCCATTATTCAAAACATCCCAACCAGGATTAAACATAATACACTACCCATAAGTTATGGAAAACAATCCATTTAAACATATAATTACGTCACCGAAAACATGGATAAACGTAATTACTCGAAACAACACCTTTCGGCGACGGGGGAGACCCGCTTACCACGCAAGTGACGGAACACAAAAGTAAGCCACTTGAAAAGTTGGTAAAGCGAAACGCTTAACAAGACATATAACGAATGCCGAGTGTGGCCACTTAAAACCACACCCAAATTGGGGCAACATCCTTAACATATTCGCACGTAGGACTTACACCATACCGTCGATGCCTAACCGTTCCGCGATGTGGAAAACTATCGTCCCATCATCGGCATAATGACTATAATGTATTCGTACGTAGGACTTATACCATATCGTCGATGCCTAACCGTGTCGCGATGTGGAAAACTAGCGTCCCAACATCGGCATAAAGACTCTAGTGCTTATGGATCCATTGCATTACAAACATAACATTACATGACCCCCAAACGAATGAAATAGCGCATTCAAAACATGTAATTCTCAAATAAGATGCATTAAATGCAAAACATAATCAAACGCCCAACATCGAGCTATCAAAATCGTACAAATGTCCCCAAGACCCAACGGAGTAAAAAACCGAGCCAAAATACTCAAATACTTATTAGACTCATAAATAACGGTCATCATAGTTTAAAATGCATTTAAATATCGATTAGGTAAACGAATACCACAAAATCATTATTAACCCAAAACTCGACACGGGTTAAACAAAAGGGTTTTCCCAAAAGGACTCATACCCTTATAATTTTCAAAATGACTTATGACACTAAAACGTGCATTCTCCCAAATGGTTTATAAAATCATTTATACTAATATGATTAAACCATTAAATAAACTTCATTTTGAGCAATAAATCTTTTAAGGATATATTTATGATTTCTACACATCAATTATCCAAAATCCCAAATATGGGTGTTTTACCACATTTACCAAGTTAAACATTTCAAAGGTTAAAACCCACCAATTAACCCAACATTAGATAATTTTCATGTAAACACGTAATTACTTGGAAAATAACATTTTGGCATGTACAAAGTTTTCACAAAGCAACTTGAACTCACCTTGCTAGATTTAGGCTAAATCTAGATTTTCCCCAACTTGAGCTCTTTTGAAGAAACTTGAATCTTCAGGCCAAATCTTCCAAAAACCTAGGTTCACAAGTTCCCAACCATTAATATCTATTTAGGATTGTTTCCCCCAAACATTTCACACCAACATCTCTAATTATATCAAAACCCAAAGTTTGACCTAACTTTCCCAAAATAGTCCAAAAGGGAAATTGGAGAAATAAAACACTAGGAAATCGTCAATGGAGTATTTGTAACTCAAATAAGAACTTATAAAAGGAGAGGATGAACTTACCCCATGGATCTTGAGTAAAATCTCAAAACCCTAGAATCTCAAGAAAATGGAGGTGAAACTTGAATCTGGCACCAAGAAATGAAACCACAAGCATAAATTATGAGGGAACACTTGATTTATAAGAGAAAAGCCCCAAAAATGAGTTAGGGTTCGTAGGAGAGGGTGGGAGATCGGTTTGGGAGAGAAAGGGGAAAGTTGTGGGGTGCGAAATGGAGAAAAAGGCTGAAAACTCGCATTTGACAGCAACCAGGTGCCTGTCAGTGACTATGACTATCGACTTTGACCCTGGTCATAGTCGCGGGTCACAATAGCTCTACGGTACCGAAACTGTTTTGGCCATAACTTTCTTCGTTATAGCTCCGTTATAGCTCCGTTATAGCTCAGGAAAGAATCGTTGGACTCGTATTCGAATTCCCCATCCAACAAGACCATAAAATCTAAGATCTACACCAAAATCATATTTTTCATATTTTTCTTAAAAGATCGGTTTCACACTGATTCGAAATTGTACTTATCCAAAAATTACGGGTGTTACAAAGTTACGACATAAGGATGTGGTTATGTTGAAATTACAATGGAAACATCACCGTGGTGCTAACGTGACGTTAGAAGCGGAAGAAGATATGAAGATTAAATATCCTCATCTATTTACCTATCTTTGATTTCGGGGACGAAATCATTTTTAAGTTGGGGAGATTTGTAACACCTGGAATTTCCATTATATTATATTGGATATGAATGGTATCGATTTGTAATTTAGTCTAAGTTTGTGGACTAATTGTAAATGTAAACTTCAGGGTCGAATTTGTATTTTGACCAAAGTTTAAAGTTAATATGGAAGATTAGAACTTGAAGGGCTGTTTTGTCATTCCTTGAAATTTGAGATTACTTAAGAATTGGGTAAAGCTGAATTGAGATATTATCTCAAATCATCTTGTACTGGAGTCGGTCTTAAGCAGAAAGAAAGAAAGAAGAAGAGTTAGAAGAAGAAAATCAAGAACTGATTTCTTGAAGGTAAGGGTTGAAATCATCTTCTGTATTTTCTAAATCAGTTGGTAACTACAAGCTTAATCACTCTCCATTAGGTTGTGAATCAGAGAAATGAAGGATTTGGATTGATGGGTTAAAACTTGATACAGGTGAGTTCATCTCTTCATCTAAAACATTAAAGTTGAAATTGAATCAGATTTTGTATATAAACTGTCTGAATGAATTGGTATAATTGCTTTGAAATGAAATCGATCAATAAATTGTATTTGGATGAGCTTAAAGAGTTAATTTGACGTGAATCGGATACCCAGTATTGAAGTTCCGGGAATCGGGCTTTGGATCCGGTATTGGAGAGTTCCGGAATTGGGTGGATCCGGTATGGAATGAGAAGTTCCGGAAATTTGAGTTTAGGATCCGGAAATGAGAAGTTCCGGAATGGGCTTAGGATTCGAAAATGGATTGAATTCCGAAATCGGGCCTTAGGATCCGGAAATAGGGAATTCCGGAATTGGGCCTTGGATCTGGAAATGGGAGTTCCGGAATTGGGCTTATGGGTTCCGGAAATTAAATAGGATCCGGATTGGATCCGGAATGGTGATGAGATCCGGAGTTGATCCGAAATCTAATACGATCCGGAATGGATCCGGAATGGATCTGGTTTCGGAGGTGATCCGGAAAGAGATCCGGTTTCTTTTGGAATTCAGTTAGGGACCTGATTTTAGTTTCGGTCTCAATTTGAGTCTCAGATTAGAATAGTCCCAGACTTGGAGTTCGAAATACTATTCTGTATATAGTTTCCGGAGGGGGAACATTTGAGGATAAGGATACAATAGGTTATCCGATAATCTTAGAATTGAAAGTGTTATGGGATGTGGTGTGATATGTTATTATACATATACACTATTAAGTGTAATGGATCCATAAGCACTGATAGTAAATGTAACGAGAAATAGGCATAAAGTAATTTGTAATTCCCGTTGACCTGAAATGTGGAATAGGCATACAGTAAATTGTAATTCCCATTTCGTAAAGGTGATGTGAAATGAGGAATAGGCATAAAGTAAATTGTAATTCCTATTTCATAGTGTGACGTGAAACGCGGATTATGCATAAAGTAAATTATAATTCCCGTTTACGTGGAAATGGAGAATATGCATAAAGTAAATTGTAATCCCCATTTCCTAGTGTAGAAATAGAGGAATAGGCATAAAGTAAATTGTAATTCCTGATTTCTATGGGAAGGTAAGAGATGGGCATAAAGTAAATTGTAATCTCTACTTCCACTCCAAGAAATAGGCATAAAGTAACTTGTAATTTCTTGGATATGAGCGATGATCTAGAATCTGCAATGATTCGTAGTAGGCTCTCGAATATGATGATATGACTTTCTAAATATTAGTCATACTCATGGGATCGGGTATATTCCAGCCATTATGAGACGAGTACGAGTACGGTAAGAATGGTGGCAAACCAGGTTTGTTTATATGCTTTGAATATCTGAGTTTTCAAAGTTGTTAATGTTTCAATTTGAATTGGATGTTCTCACTAGGCGTAAGCCTAATCGTTCAAATTAAATTTTCTTACCAGGTACTAGCTCGGGGAAGTAAAGGGAAGAGGGACAAGTGCTTTTGAGTATTCAACTTGTTGATGTTAAGTGGAGAAGTTAGCTGATACGAGGATGCTTTTGATGAATGACTTGGACAACCAGTTTAATCTTATCATAGTTGTCAAGATTAGATTAATAGGTTGTTTTGGAGAATTCGAATTGTATATATGAATCCTCATCGTTAATTCTCTACTTATGTATAAAAGTTGGTTGATTTCATGATTAACCTTGTTAAACTTTAAGGTTTAAATTGGCCCTGATTTTAGGGTGTTACATAAAGTAGAAGTTAGGCCCCTTGCCTTGAAAGAATTCACATGCGGCTACGAACTTTCCCAAAATAGAGGAATATGTTACTTCAATATGCAATAAGGCTAACAAACAAGTTCCCCACCTTCTTTATATCTGACATGCTCACTTTCTAGCGTACAAGGTGGTGATGGCATGTAGCATCGGAGAGCGGAGTCTTTTCATTCTGAATCATTTTTTCAAATATCTATCTCTTTACTCTAAGATAGCTTTCATACTAGGTGGCCTACTTCAGTGATTACTTTTATTCAGACACATTGCCTTAGATATACATGATGTCAACTAAAAAACAAGTATACAAATCAAATAAACTACTGACTCAAGATAAGAAACTGGGATTTCTCTATTGGTTCTTAAGTTCAAGACTCGCTTATGGAATAAATTTAATATGAGAGGACAACATAACTGCTGAAAATATGGGGCGTGAGAACATGTTTCTAGCTTGGGACTTAGAGTAAGCAAGAAGCATACTTGTTAAGACTAGTCTTCTATAAGGGAATCTAGTTCAACAAGGTTCATAGGGTGACTAAAACGTGCAATGCCCGTAGTGTAACATCCCAAAAATTACAAGAAAATTTAAATTGTTAAAAAAGACATTTCATTAATTAAACTCGTTAAATAACCCAAAACGTTTCGTTTGCAACCCAAGAATAATTATTCTCTAAAAACAGTAAACAGCGGAATAAATAGTTTAAAAATGATAATTATAAATCGATATAATAATCAGCTCTTCACGCGCGCCAGTGTGTACACGTCACGCCTTGGAGCCACTCGTACCTAAAACAATGATTTATTGGGAAAGGGTAAGCACGAAGCTTAGTGAATTCAACCACCATAGATAACACAGTTATTCCACACTACCCCTATAACAGATAGTTGCACATAAACAAGCATACAAGTCTACGAACAAATCATAAACATGCATACCTACCCCTACGCCACCCGCGTATAACATCTTGGGCCCCGCCGAGATTCTACGCCACCCGCGTGTACAATCTTTGGCCCCGCCGAGTTCCTACGCCACCCGCGTATATAAACGCCGGCCCCCGAGTCCCTACGCCACCCGCGTATACAAACGTCGGCCCCCGAGTCCCTACGCCACCCGCGTATACAAACACCGGCCCCCGAGTCCCTACGCCACCCGCGTATACATGACAACGCCACCCGCGTATACATGTCAACAAAGGTCTAACTAGCCACCCCACTATCTAGCCCCGCATCACAAATAATTAAGGCTACCACACACGAGCTACAGTAATGTAAAACGACTGATATTAAATATAGTGAGAGAACTCACCTCGTAAACGCGCCTAGCTCACAAACAATAATTCAAGCTTCAAAATCCAATATCACCTCCCAACACCTAAACGAACATTAAAAAGCATTAACACGAGACCCGGACCCTAAAACACGACGCACGCTTAAACCGTCACTAAAACAACTTTTCGGTCTAACCAAACAGGTCTGTTCGGGACCTGTTCCGACCTCCATAAACCCAGAAAATCCCTAATTAAATTACATAATTAGAAAGTGCTCAGAGTTAGGGTTCCAAGGACATATTATACACCTCCTAACGATTTTTCTACAATTAAATACGGATTTTATAAGAATGGTTCGCAGAACAGTGAAAAACAGCAGCTATCGGTATAAAACGACGATTTGGCCTATGCTACGTTCCGAACTGGATTTTGCACAAAACACAGAAAAGTTGCTAGACTCCAATTGGGAACCTTTGGCACCGAATTCACCCTAATCCGAGTTACGAGGAAAAAGTTACAGCTTACGCAAAACAGTGGCAGAAAAGGACGTTTTCACATAAAATGATAACTTTATAAAACGGTTTACGCGTTCGGTTTTTACGATTCGGGTTTGCAACTAGGGTTCACTCTAAAAGGGTTTTAGGTCACAAAGGCTGGGCTCAACCGCGCACCACCCACTGCCACCTCCGGCAATGGTGGTCGCCGGCGGCGACGGCGGCAGTTTACGAAAATCCGACGAGACAAGGATTAAAACGGACCCTTAAACTATCCCGACTTTCCTACACTCTCGCACACCCTCGCAATCTGACCACGCACAAACCACCCCTAGGTCCGGTGGTTCACGCCGGTGGCCACACCGCCGGCAGCCAAGGCTGTCGGCGGCGGCGGTGGTTTCGATCACGGTGTTTGACGTCGACGAGAAAGAAAGAAACGGAAAGACGATGTTTACCTTTCAACAACGATGATGACGACTAAACGACCACAGTCCGAACTCCGGCCTTCTATCTCGGTGCTCTCTCTCACGCCGGCGACGGCGCTCCGGCGGTGGTGAGGGTGGTTCTCGGCGGTGGCAGAGGCGGGGAAGGGAAAAAGGAAGGTAGGGTTTGCTTGTGTTGCCGTGAGAATAAACGAGAAAGAGAGAGAGATTGAATGTTTGTGTGCGCAGCAAGTAGAAAACGAGAAAGGGATGGTCGGTTCCCTTCATGGGCCGACCCCCCCCCCCCCCCCCCCCCCAAGCAAGCCCTTTTACCAAAAACCCCATATAGCCCCTAGACTTTTAGAATATGCCCAAAATTTTCAATTTAGCTTAGGATTTAACATACTAGATAATTCGTTTTAGGTCCTTGACGCCTAACCCCGCTAAACGAATTCGCAAAATAAATAAAAAGAAACATAATTAAATAAAAAGCGTATCGGGACACGGACTTTACACGTAGGGAAATATTGTTTCATAGTCTGAACAAGCCTTACAACCCTTCTATAAGAAGTTCGTTGACTAGTAGGTCTAGGGGTGGCAATTTTGTACCAAACTAAACCAACCAACTTGTTACCAATATTACCAATTAAATTGGTACATCCTTAATTAGTACCATTTACAATCAGTTGGTAATACAGGATGAAGTATGCAAACTTGGTCGGTACATGGTATTGGAAGTTGCATACACGATAGTACCATGGTACCGACTTGTTTAATTTTTATTAGTTTTTGAACTTTTTATGCATTTAATATTAAAATTTGTAGTTTTAACTATTTTGTTTGAACAATTGAATGTTTACAACTTTTATTCTTTGTAAATAAAAACCCTTAAACACCACACGTTGCCTAAAAACACAAATAATCACTCAAAGATTGAACTTAATAGCGAGTTTTCATATATGTAAGTTGAAGTTGGTACAAAATCGTTAAAACATATACCAACCAAAAAAAAGTAGATATCAATTAAGTTGATAGTTTGATACCAATTATAGTTGATTGATACATTAAATAACACAAAAAAATGGTCGGATTTCCTTTAAAAAAATTCCACAAAAGAAATTAAAAAAAAAATCGATTAGATCCGTTTTTTGTGTCTTTCAGTTAGGTCCGCAAGTTACGGACATGGAGAACAATCTCAGTACACATGGCGCAAGACGATTCCTCATATTGAGGTCGGAATGGGATCGAGTGTTTTCACGTCTCACCGTAGTGCCCGGTTTGAAGGTCGTCTTCTTTTCCATCATCGCACTATGGACCCGACATTCGACATGATGCAGCATTTTGAAAGAAAATTCCATTAAATCAAAGGAGTTGACATCTATTGCGGATGTAATGACATTTTAGTACAAATGTGAGATAAATGGTTAGGAAACCAATTTGGGGGAGTAAAATGTCTATTTGAGTCAATTTCCCTAAAAATAGAGGCAATAAAGTAGACATTTATATTTAAAATCAAATATAAATATGTTATTCAACTTTTATAATTCTATATATATATAGAGAGAGAGAGATTAATAGTTTAGAATACAAAACAAATACAAACCATGTATTTGTTGCATCCCTTACAAACCAATGTGCATATATGCATAATCTGATATGTATATATACATTATATGTATATTCTTACAAATATGCATACGCATATACACACTGGTTGACTGGTTGTTCACATATGCACATTGTGATTTATAAGGTGTGCAACAAATGCAAGTATGTATATATACATTATATGTATATTCTTACAAATATGCATACGCATATACACACTGGTTGACTGGTTGTTCACATATGCACATTGTGATTTATAAGGTGTGCAACAAATGCAAGTTTTGTATTTTATAGAGCCTCCAATAGTTTAATACTTAAGTATATTTTAATTTTATTACTATGTTTTTATTGTTTTTTTAATACGGTTGGAATTAGTTTTAGTATTAGGGGGACCCACCATTCTTCATATATTAGTATATTACTAGAATACCTAAAAGACTAATAAAAAATTACTTCTTTCTCACTCCCAATTACTTTTAAAGAATTTTCCAAATCCAAAAATCTCTCTTATACTTTTTCATTTTAGAAAGCAACAAATTAGTCAAATTCTCCCATTTAAAAATTTTGTTGGAGATGTTAACAAATAACAACCATTTAAAACCACAAACATTAAATACAATTAAAAAAAATCCCCTTGATCCCTGATACCTCTTGTATCCTACCAGTGGCCTCTGCCTTAATTCTCTTTGATGTTTATGCAAATAAACACATGGGAATGAGCATACTTCAGCAGGAATGCAGTTATCTAAGGGCTAGGGTTAGGGTTTAGACATATCCAAGGCCATCCCAAATCGAAAACCCAGGTATGATTAGTTTTACCCGTTTTTCTTTCACCATTCTACCACTCGTATGTCCAATCTTGTCTGGTCTACGTACCAAACGCACCCTAATTGTCGGCAACAGGACACTCTTTACAAGCTTTCCCACTTCCAAGAAACTAAAACAAGAATCTGGGTTCAGAATAAAAGACCAGTCCCCCATAAAACCGAACATCAAAAACCAACAAAATGAATTAAAAAACTCAAGAAGAGATTATAAGAGAACTGTTTAAATAGAGCATATCATAATACGTGATAGCGCAACAACTCTGCCTAGAAACATCAAACACTCTGCGATATGGGCAACATTTTTGTACAGTCACAAAACTACCTCACCTTTTCCTCTTTCCTCCATCATCTTTACACCCTTCAGACCACTTGTCTCATCATCATCATTATACTGCCTCTGCACCAGCATCAGGATCCCCCGAAGCCTTCTCAGATTCTTATAACAACTATGTATATAAACCTTAAAAAGCTACAGAAAGTACAGTTTTTCAAGTACAAGCAAACTTTATTTGCAAATTGGCCCCTAACCAGCCGGCCACTAGACAACGACAGATAGAGAGAACAGGAAAAAGGGTAGCTCAAACTAGCCTTCGTTAGCTGTACAACTTGTTTTCCTATAGCTCCTCCTCCTATGCAGCATGTACCGATTGTGCAGCAATTCTCCTTTCTGCAATCATCAATTGCAGATTGTAAGAAAAACCACCCACCACAATTAATTATCCCAAACATTCAAATGAAAACAAACACCATTTTAGAATGAACTCAAGTTACCTATTTTGGGTCCATTGTCTTTTGTCACACAAAAATTGAAAGATAAGGATTTGGGTCGCAAAGATTATCTTATTTTGTCGGGACTGGAGGATAGTTTGGACATTTGACAAAATGCTCCTAAAACTATTTGCAAATGTGGCAATTTAACAGATCAAGAATCAAAGGTCATTTTTGGCAAACTACCTTATAGGCTGGTTGTTTCTTGATAAGCTAGCTCATAAACTCATCATTTTTTTGGTAAAAACTCATGATAAGCTAGCTCATAAACTCATCATTTTTTTGGTAAAAACTCATGATAAGCTAGATGACAATGTAGAATGAGCTAAAAGATTATATAATGAAAAATTAATTTGAAAATACGTAAGGGGGCATAAATGGAAAAAAGTGGAAAAACTAGTTGAAATGTTTTTTCAAAAAACTAGTTTCCGGCTACCTTATGGCTAACCAAATGGAGATTTTTTTCAATAAACAAAAAAGAATAAGCTTAGCCGGCTTGTGGCTGCCAAACATAGACAACGTCTTTGGTTTCTAAATTTACCTATCCACCTATTGTCATAATTTGGGTCTGTGAGATTCCCCCATCTTGCCATTACGAGAGTGTAATTTTCACACATGTTATGTGAGAAGGCTGCAATTTCATAGAGCAAAAGAAGTATTTAAGAAGCAAAATGTTAACTTTTAAAGTTACAATTACCTATCTGCCCCTCATCTACAAAGCTAGAGGAAAATGATGTCAGTGAAAGGTCTTATCTTGTACTAAAGGATATCTTATAAACGTTTGACATAGATTTTCTCAAAACTATGTGGAAATTTGTAGTATTCATTGAACAAAGTATACGAAGCAAAACCTTCGCCTCAAGCTATAACTAGAAAAAGTTGAAGAGAAACTTCCATTGAATCGGGTTGGATCCACATTTGAAAGGCATGGACTCTTTCACTCAAACACGGTCAGATTTGTCTAAAATTCTGATAAAAATCAATAATTGGACAAAACCATATAATAACACTGCTCCAGTCCCTTCAAACTTGCAACAAAAAGCGTTATTCTAAGAAATTGTTTTTGCAACTCAAATGCCTTAAATGACCTCCAACAAAGACAAAAATAAGTCTTCCAATAGATTTAACACCAATTTTACTTCCAACATCACCAAAAAAAGAACATATCACAGCTATAATAAGGCATCTAAAAATGGAAAGTCGGCAACTTTCATGGATAGAGGAACTAATTGTTACAACTAAAGAAAAGATGATGTTTTAGGAACGTAAAGGAGTCCACTTATTTGGAATATAAAAAAGTAACTTGTCCAACTTAGAACACTAGGCAAAGAACTATAACGATGCAGAGAAGAAAAAGAAAAGAGAGAGAAGATGTGAATACGTACCCCCAGCAGCAACAAGTTTCTCTACACGAGCGACAATATGTTTTCCGTACGTGTATTTCTTAAGTGCATTCAGATGAACCTTAATCCGGGACAATATGTGCTCACGTTCTTGATCACTACAAGTCTCAAGTACTTTTTGCACAACGTAATTTGCAAACTGATCTTTCATCATTGCCTGAATAGAAAACCCAAATATTATGCATAAATCTAAAAGGAAGATATCAAATAAAATCTCTACGTAACTTTTTAAGATGTTTATTGGTGATTTGATTTTGCTTAATTTTGAGAGAGAGAGAGTAGAGAAACCTGAAGAGGCTCGTTTTCGTCAGTAGTACCAAGCATCTCATTCACAAGGAGTTGGCGTTCACTAGCATCGCCAAAAGTCAAACACTTTTCAACCACATTGGATGCAAACTTCTGTTGACTCATCTGAACAATCTTCCCGGCCAACTCTTGAATTATTATCGAGCGCTCATTTGGCTTTCCATGTTCCAACACATGCTGCTCAAATAAATTGAACGAAATTAAGCATCAGCTGAATAAAATAACATCAAGACAAACGCAAATAAGATAGCTGAAACAAAGTCCAAACCTGAACAACATAATTTCCATACTGATCTTGTGCAAGCATGCTTACACAAGCAAGGATTTCATCCATCACCTTGCTTTGTGTTTCCGGATCCTCACAATGCTCGAGCACCCTCTGCAACACAAAAAAAATGAGATGTGTGATTATTACACTTTCTAGATAACAAAATGACAAATTTACCCTTAATAACATAGAGAGTAGACCCTTCCTTTTGAAAGTGGACACTTATCTTGAAACAAACTAAAATAGAAAGGGGTATTAAACAGACAGTAACGGAGAGTGATGGTTACCGATGAGCATAAAGGTAATTTTGGATTGAAACTCACCCAAAAATCAAAATGTAGAATTTATTTAGTTAAAGAGATGCAAGAAATAAAGCAAGCAAATCATTACCAACCTGAATAACACGACAGCCATATGGATGAGTAGAAAGGGTCACAACTTGATCAAAGAAAGTTGTGATGATAAACTGAATATGCTCTTCGGGAACGCATTCAATACACTTCTGAATAACGTGGTTCCCGTTTTGATCACGAACACATCGCATGATATGACCGTCCAGCTCTTCTACCATCTTGATCTTTTGGTCCATGTCAACAACTTCAATTGCCTACACAATCGAAAACGTAAAAAACACATATTAACTATTTCACTTCAATAAGTTATTCCCAAACCAATAAACATAATTTCACAATATACCTTCTGGATAACTCGGCAACCATACATTTGAAGGCTAAGTGTCAAAACATGGCCCAGTAGCTTTCCAGCCAATTCTCTTCTTTGGGCAGGCATTCCGTGCTCAAAAAACTGGAATTCGAAATCAAAAAACAATTAAAAAATTTCCAAAAAGTAAAGAATTTTATGTTGTAGTTTCGGTGATAAAAGATAAGTATTTCACAACACCTTCTGAATCACATAATTTCCAAAGACATCAGTCATCAACGTAAGAGCCTGAGGAAAAATCTCCTGAAAAACCATGTTTTTGTCCTCTGTAGTTGCAGTTTCGAGTTTCTGTTGAATGAAACGGCTACCATACTGGTCCGCACTGATAACCATAAATAAAATTTAAATCAGAGATGCTAAATCTTATGAGAAAAAAAAAAGTAAAAATGTTATTTTATATCCACATGCCTGAACTCAACAACGTGACCAGTGATTTCAGAAAGCTCAAAGCACTTAGTTTTATTGCTCTTAAACTCTTCAAGCAAAGAGGATGCAAAACTATTATCTCCGCCATCCAGATGCCAATGCCCCATCACACCACTGCCGCCACCTAAATTTCTCATTTGAGGAGAGAATCGTGTGTTGAGTTCACCGAGCCTAATTGGGCTGCCAGGTCCGCCAGGAGAGTTGGGAAGCGGGCTCGCTAATGGGCTACCAGGATACGACAAGCCCACACCAAATGCAGGGTTCCCATAATAACCATGGTGGTGAGGACTAGCGGGTGCACCTACATATTGAACGCCGCCGTATTGTGACTTTTGTGGTGACAATAAAGTTCCAAGATACGCTTTTTGAAGCAAGTCCGTGTAGGAATTCCCCAAATAGTTGTTCCGGTCAATAGTCGGGTCGTTGAGGGCGGCAACTTGGGCGGCAGCCGCCGCGTATTCAGTTGACCTTAAGTATTGGAGATACATGGGGTCCATAAAAGACGCTTGGAGTGCATTTCCACCCATTTGGTTCCCTAATCTTCTCATGTTTTGTGATTCTAAAGTGAATCTTGATTCCATTCCAGGGTACGCCATGGCAGAAGCCGCTGCAGCGTTTTCAAAAAGTGGCGGCAGATTCAAGTTGCCATGTTGACCGTGTTGACCGGACATCATTTGTGGTGAATTGATAGAGTACCCACTCGAACCATTGTTCAAATACGAACTTCCACCACCATCCGTCTGCTGATAGTGAGATTGCAAGTTACTCGAAGATCCATCAAAGTATAAATTATTCTTGTTATTTTTCTGATTCCGTGGCATATTCAGAAGAAAAGCATTCTGATCATCGGCGTTTTTGTCGAACTGAGAGAGATTTGACTCTTCACCTATGACCTCGTTTGACAAATTCATGCCGGATAACGCAGTCACCAAATCAGTTGGATCTTTGGGGTGAGAAGTGGGTCCATTAAATAGGCTCGGGCTGTTGGGATTTCTACGCTCTGAAGGGTTGAGCCGCCCACCTCCGATAGGAGTAGGAATGGGACTAGGGACCCTAGCAATGTGTTGGGGATCAGGGGTCGTGCTTCTTGATAAAGAAGCACCTAAAGCTGCAGCATAAGAATACGATGTTGGTGGGCCCTTTGCGTTATGTGCCAGATCAGCATCAGCGGGACCTAAAACTTCATCGTTGTTTTCAAAAGCAGTACGACTCGCTGGTCGGGAAGGGTGTCCAGAAGGTGGAGTTGAACGGCTCAGATCATCCTGCACAAATCCTACACGTTCAGTCCACCCCATTTCACATTATATCATGAACACCAAATTGGGATATTTTGATTAGAACATCTTAGGATCAATAATCACCAATAACAATTTCAAGAAACAAAAAATATCTAACATTTATATAAATTTCACAGTTACTTCAACAAGCTCAACTTAGAAACTCCTAAATAAATTGCATCAACAATCATCATCATAAAACTCACAAGTAACATAATCATAATACACATTGTAGAAGTTCAATTTCATGAGTACACATAATTGAAGATCATGGTATATGATATACATAAATAAAAATGACACAAAAAAACGCAGAAAAAATCACCTGGAAAATCTCAGCAAGGCTCTTCTGTTTACTACCTAATCCTAAACCAGGCAACCCAATCAATCCATCACCACCCCACTCAGCTGAAACCTTAACTTTCTCCACCTCAGAATTCTCATTCTCCTGTTTCTTCGAGTTAAAACCAGGCGGCATAGAAAATAGCGATACACCGCCACCGCCGCCGCCCCCACTGCCCCCACCGCCACTGCCCCCACCGCCACCAACACCATCAGTCCTGTTTGGTTTCCTCCTATCTCCAATCCCACCAAGCCCAGACCCTCCACTACCCTGCAACCTCTGCGTAAACCGCCAATCCTCTTTCGACAACAGTGGTGGTGGCAACCTAGGGTTTAGATTCACATTTGAATAATAGTAAGATAAGTAAGCAGGGTCAGCCCTAAGTTCCTCCTCAGACATGAACCCGTTGCCACCGGCAAACTCAGAGAAAGCTGAACCGTTGTTTTTGCCATTATAATTATTATATAAACCACCAACTGCACTCAATGAACCCTCTACAGTAGGTGGAGCTGAGCCACTTCTATACATGTTTAGCTCCTTTTCACGATCATCTGCTTGGCGACTCTGTTCGCGAAGCAACAACCCAATCTCCTTCTCCAATTCATCCCCAAACGAACCCTCACCGCCACCGCTGACCATTGGTCTCCTACCCAATTCAGATAACATCTTGACCGATGAAATTATGCGTTCATAACACGAATAAGACTATAAAAAAGATGGAAAATTATACCAAGAAAACCAAAATCATCGGCATAATAAAAAACCCAGAAGAATACGGAAATAAATTTGTCTGATTAAGCGATAAAAACAAATCTTTGATCACTGACGCACCACAAACCCTAAAAACCCTAAAAAAAGTGAAATTAACAAACTTCGATATAATTTAAACACCTAAAAGGCTAAGAATCAGCTCTTAAAACCCATAAAGATCGAAACTTCGATCAATAGAACGCAGGAAACAAGCTCACGGCTTCATATAACCTGAAGAAGAAATTTCTCGATGATCAAACAACAAGAACAAATAAAAAACAAAAAGGAACAATTTTTGGCAACATGTTTGAACTGGTTTCACATTGGATTGCAAAAACAGCAACTTTAAAGAAAAGGGTTGCCAAAAGACATGAAATAAGAGGAGAATGAAGACAGATGGTGATGAGGGTGTGTTTGAGTTACATGTATCAAGAAAACTGAGAGCAAGACTGAAAAAGATCGATCCGGCGGCGAATTGGTTCTTACAAAGAACCCTTTTAGGGTTTTGTTTTCAACTACTCCCTGCTATGGAGAGATTAAATACAGTAACTTAGGTGGTTTTTCTTTTTCTTTTTTCTTTTATATATTTTGTATAATAATAGATTTTTGATATTTGGATCTTTAGGCTTTAGCTGTGTCTGGGTCTGGGCTATAATTTGTTTGAAGAAAGTGATCAAAATCAGCGAGTGAATGAATAAAAATTTGGCAAGGGGGCTTGATTGACCAAGTTGATGATATCTTTTCATAAATGGATAGGAGAGGAGGACTTGGTACCTTCTCCCTGTAGGAAGAAGTTTCATAAATGTAACATTTACCGTCGTAATTCATTTTACTTGATAAGACTTTTCATCCTTATTATTATTTTTATCAGATAAATGTTGTTCTTTATCATGTTCAGTCGATAAGGTAAATGTCCCAATAAAAACTAAACAGCTACGTAAGCCTCTATTTGATGTTTCAATTTATCTTTTGTATATGTACATTCATATCGTAAAATAGAGTATTAAAAGTTTATTAATACATAGACCAACTATTTTTCCCCATATCAAAAATGCTTTTGATATTGTAAATATATAAATTTATGTTTTACAAGAATTAACATAAATGTTTTTTAAAACGATTTTTCATTGGAAAAGAGTAATCTAATGGCCTAATGATATTTCAAACTCTCTTTTATGGTTTACCCCATCAAAACTGTAATAGTTTCTTCTTCTTCTTCTTCTTTTTAATTATTGATATTTATGTATGGTAATTGATTTTTTAGTGTACTCTTAACAGTTATTAATATAGAAAAAGGTTATAATAGAGATATGTGTATATAGGGGTGGGTTCAAACGAGAATGGATGTTATTTAAAGTAATAAGGGAATAACTCTCAATCAATCATTTTTTAAAATAATTCCGAAAATAATACTTTCCAAATTAACCTTAAAAGGGTATTAAGGTCATATTATGATATGAATTAATTTAAGATAGTGTTGACTTCCTAAAAATAAGGAGTCACAATATCTCACCCAAATCATAATTGTATATATCAAATAAAATTCCTGTATTTGAGTGTTCATCTCGTTTTGTTCGGTTGTTCAAGCAAATCGTGAATATGCAACCCAAAATCACAGATGATTATATGATAAATCAGTTGGACATATTGTTTAGATATAATATGCAACCCAAAATCACAGATGATTTACTGTAAAGAAAAATTGTATAAATTGTTTAAGTGTAATATCACTCATGATTAACAATATAAAAACACAAAATCTGTTATAGAATATCACTTGTGATAATCAATAGAGAAACAACAATCACATAATATCACTTGTGATTAACAATATGGAAACCTAAAATCACATAATATCACTTATGATTAACAATAGAGAAACATAAAATCACTTGTGATTAACAATAGAGAAACATAAAATCACATAATATCACATAATTCAAGACTTAATCATCAAAATCATTATTAAAACCCCCAAAAAAAACTCAAAATCAATAAACCAAACACATCCTCTTCCGCCATGAAATCGTCTTCCACATGATTGGGTGAAGATCATAAAATCAAGAGAGAGAGAGAGAGAGAGAGAAAGAGAGAGAGAATTTGAATGGAAGATATGGAGAAGAAACACATATGAAGAAATCGTTTGAGATTTCTTCCAGGTCTCCTCCATGTCTCGTTCTCTAAATCTGCAAGGGACATCGGTGATCTGGGTTGTGCAAAATTGGTGGAGAAAGGTGGAGTTAACTCATTTGCACTTTCTGGTACACTGGTTTTCATGGCGTCGGAGGTTGGAAGAGGCGAAGAGCAACGGTTTGCAGGTGATGTCTGGTCTCTTGGGTGTGCAGTAATCGAATGGAAGATATGGAGAAGAAATACATATGAAGAAATCGTTCGAGAGAACGAGATGCAAATCCCCAAGAGAGGCTGAGGAACGATGGTTGCTTACTGGAACACGCAGACGAAGACGATGGTGAAGGCTGTTGTGTCTCTTTAACGTATATCCAACTGTGTCTCTTTAACGTGAAGAGAGGGAGAGGTTGTTGTGTCTCTTTAACGTGAAGAGAGGGAGAGGCTGGTGGGAAATGGTTGCAGAGCGTGAAGAGAGGGAGAGAAATAAGGGGGATTTGAAATCTAAATTATGATTTGATTTGATTTGATTTCGATGAGAAATAAGGTGGATTTGAAATATTCCTAAAATAATCAGAAACAATCGGTTGACATTTTTGCCCTTTTAATTAAATTTTTGGAAATTATTATTTTTGGAATTATTTTTAAAAATGATTGGTTGAGAGATATTCCTTTATTCTTTTAAATAGTTGTCATTCTCGTATGATAATTTTTAAACTGTTGATAATGTTTCCTTTATTGTTTTAAATAGTTGTCATTTTGTGTATATATATCCATATATAATAGGTATAGGATTATGTGAGAAGTATTTTTAAACCGTTGATAATTTTTAATCAAATGCTCTCCCATAAATTACAACTTAAAAGAGAATTGATTTGATGTATCTCATCCTAATGTTCGTCCATTTCGCATCCAACGATTGATAACCACTTCTCACGTTTCTCACCAAATTTGATATTTCTCACAAGAACTCAACCTCTCATATATATATATATATATATATATACACACACACATATATATATATATATATATATATATATATATTTACAATCATTTTAAATAAATTGATTATATAAATTGCATTGACAAATTTAATACATTTTAATTTCTCATAAATATATGAGAAATCATTTTAATTAGACGTAAATTGTTGCTCTCCTTCAACTTTAACATGTGTCTTCATCGGATTTGTTGATCCATGCATGCTTATATTTTTCACGTTCAGACTTTTGAGTTGATGTAGACAAGTGTTAACCATTCTCATCCCTTCATATGCAGAGGGAAGAATAAAATATGACTAACATTATTAAAATAATGTCTACAATATACTTTGGTTGACATACTTTGGCTGGCATGTTTTTACATGTTCCCATACTAGAATGTGATTCAGGGAGAGTTGGTAAACCAGGTGTAACATCCCGATTTTTAGAAGATACCAGTCTTTTAAGATAAATAGGAGAAAAAGATTTTGGATTAAATCCTAGATTTTATAGTCTTGTTGGATTGATAATTCAAATACGAAATCCAACGGTTCTTTCCGGGGCAAAATCGGAGCTAAGACGAAGAAGTTATAGTCAAAACATTGTTCAGGAAGAAATCGGGCGACCAGTGTCGAGCGCGGGTTTTGGCACGGATTTAGCCGCGCGGAAAAACACGCGAAGCGCTGGAACTGCATAAAAACGCGATTTTCAGCCCTTTCCTTTCATTTCTTCATATCTCTCTCATTTCTACTCCATTTTTGGTGATTCAAATTGATATGGTTTCGTTTTTTAGAGCTTATCAAAGATAGATTATTAGTTTTGAAGTTCATTGGAAGATTCAAGAGTATTTGGTGGTGGTAAGATTCTCATTTATCACTTCCAAATTTCTTCTCTTCTCTCCCAAATCGTTTCCCCTTCTTCCCTCACAAACCCTAACTGATTTTGGGGCTTTTTCATGGAGATTAAAGTGTTCATTTTTCAGCATATGCTAGTGGTTTCATCTATTGATGCAAGATCAAGTTTTCATCTCCAACATTAGAGATTTTTTGGGGTTTCCTAGGTTTTCATCAAAACCTAAGTGGTGAGTTCATCCTTCTAGTTTCTATACTTTCATATGAGTTATAAATGCTTCATTTATGACTTTCTAGTGTTTATTTCTCAGATTTCGGTTTGGATAATTTTGGGAAAAGTTATGTCAAAAATTAGTGTTTTGGTCCAAGTGGAGATTTTGATATAAGATGTTTGGGGGATGGTCTAAGTGTTTGGATATATATATATGTTTGAAAACTTGGGGATCTAGTTTTTTGGAGAAATTACTTGTGGATCCAAGTTTCTTCAAGAAAACTCATATTGAAGTAAAATCTAGATTTAGCCAAAATCTAGAAAGGCGGGTTCAAATTGATTTGTGAAAACGTTGTACATGCCAAAAATATTCATTTTAAAGTATTTATGTGTTTTACATGGTTAAGTAAACGGGTAAGGTCTGGGTACAAAATTTCAACTCGAAAATGACTTGAATAACCAGTTTATATATGTATATATATATATAAACATATATAAATATTATAGTTTTTATTTTTAATGCTTTGTATTTTTTAATGTTTTGGATTTGGTTAAAACTTTTAAGATTGAACTATAAAATTTAGATTTCTAATGCTTTTCATTTGAATTTTGGATATGTAATTTTTTGTGAATTTACGATTTTAATTTTTAGTTTTATAAATGTTAAACGGGTTAAACGTGTAACACCCTAAAATCAGGGCCAATTTAAACCTTAAAATTCATCAGGGTTAATCATAATTTCATCCAAACTTGTATACATAAGCGGAGAATTAACTATGAGGGTTCATATACACATTTTGAATTATCAAAACAACCTATTAATCTAATTCTGACAACTACGATTAGATTAAATTGGTTGTCTAGGCCATTCATCAAAAGCATCCTCGCATAAGCTAACTTCTCCACTTAGCACCAAAAGTTGAATACCAAAAACACTCGTCCCTCTTCCCGTTACTTCCCCGAGCTCGTACCTGGTAAGAGAATTTAATTTGAAACGATTAGGCTTATGCCTAGTGAGAACATCCATTTTCAAATTAAAACTTTAGCAGCTTTGGAAACTCAAGTAATCAAAGCGTATAAACAAACCTGGTTTGTCATCATTCTTACCGTACGTCTACACATCTTACCATGACGGGAACATACCCGATTTCATGAGTATGACTCTGTGTAAAGCCCGTGTCCCGGTATGGTTTTTAAAATCCTTAACGTATTTATTTTATTGTCGTTTTAAGCGAGCCTTGTTAACGAAAGTTGTCAAAGGGGACCTTGAATGTTATGTGTGGCAAACCTTACTCCCTCTTTGCAATATTATGGGAATTCAGGGACCAAAAGTGTCAAATTATTTGAGTCTAGGGGCCAAAGGTGGACAATAGGATATTTTTGTGCATGTGAACGGTTAAGGAAAGGGGGACCCCCCCCCCCTCTTCCTCTTCTCGACGGCTTCCAGCAACGCCAAGAAACAGCCTTTGGTTTGTGGTTTGCTTCCTTTTCCTCATTGTTCCATTCGGCCGGAATAGTAAAAGAGAGAGAGAGATCGCGAAATAGAGAGAACCGAGTGAAGAGCAGTGAGAGTGGGTCGCCGGAGAACCGTTCCAGTCGCCGGAGGTCGCTGCCACCACCACCAATCGCCGGAGAAGTCGAGGGAGAGGAGCAACATCGCAAGGTAAGTCGTTCCCTCATTTCATCTTGTTCTTGCATGTTCGTTTTTTCGGCGAGGCAACCGCCGCCGCACGCCGCCGCTACGGTGGCCGTGGGTGGACGGCGGTGGTTGTGTGCTTGGGGGTATGCGTGTGTACATGTCTGTATTGAATAGTAATCGAGAGTAAAAAGGGAGGTGGTGCGAGAATGGGGTGGTGTGTGCGTGCGGAGGACCGTCGCCGGAGAACCGCCGCCGCCGCCGTCGTGCCCCACTGCCGGAGGCGGCAGTGGGCAGGGCTAAACCCTAACTCCTCCACGGCGGAACCCTAACGCCACCGGAGTTGCAACCCTAAACCGCCGAGCCTATCGTGTTTATCATTTTATGTAAAAATTCTGGAATCTGCCTTGATATTGTGTAGACCATAACTTTCTGCTCGTAACTCCGATTGAGCCGAAATTGGTACCCACGGTTCCAGTACGGGGTCGGTCACGTTTTCCGTGTTTTAGCGGAAAACTGGTTCAGCCTCTAGCTAGGTGAAAAAGTGGTCGCAAATTGGTGATTTGTCATTTTATGTGAAGGTCGATTTTCTGCCACTGTTTTGTCGGGGCCGTAACTTTTTACTCGTAGCTCGGATTGATATGAAATCGGTGGCCGAAGTTCACTAATCGAGTCAGGAAAGTTTTTCGTGTTTTGCCGAAAGTCTGTTTAGGCCTGTAGCTGGGCCGTTTGGGGCTGTTTATACAGTCTGGTCCGAAAAACTTCCAGCTTTCTGTCCCTGTTTTGTTTTACGCATAACTTTTGCTTGGAATGTCGGTTTGGGATGGGACTGGTGCCAAAAGTTTCGTTTCGGAGTCTATTAAGTTTCCTCTGTTTTGTGGAAAGACCAATTCGGACCATAGCTAGGGCGAAGTTGCCATGTTGTACTGAAAGGTCCGGGTGTTCGCTGTTCTGCGAAGCATTTTTGTAAAATCTATAGTAAATTATAGAAAAAATCGTTAGTGTTAGACAACCTAGGGGGGGTAAGGTTGTATTTAAAACTTTTACTTTCAAAAATTCTTTTATAAAAATATCTTAATAATGTAAATACAACAGAGTATATGAAAACACAACAGATATGTATAAATACAGGATAGATAAATATAGTAAATAAAGCAGAGTATAAATGCAATGAATATACAATAATTATATAAACAGATATAATTAAATGCACAGCGGAAATATAAAGAGATAAGGGATAGAGATACTTGACACGGAGATTTAGTGATTTACCACAACTTGGTAAATCACTAGCCGAGACACTTCCCGACACGATCCAATAAACGTATTCTTTACGGTAGAATACAAACCAAATACAAAGGAAAGCAATAGGCTCTCAAGCTCTAGCTTATTGAGATATACAGGATCACACACCCGTTATTCAAACACTTACAAGAGGAGTATAACTCACAATGGAAATCACTCTTGTATAATATTTATCACTTGGATATTTTATAAAAACGTTTTATAAAATAAATATGTAGTGATAATATGTAGTATGGAATATTAGTTGGGAGAGATCAGATGAGGAGATGGCTGTTGGTTTGTATCTGTATTTTATTCTTCTCCACCATCGCATGCATTATATAGCAACTCTTCCAACGGAAACAATGCATCCGCGGTATACCGCCAAAAGCACGCGGTATACCGTGCAGTAATAAAAGTACTTTTGCAGAAGAGAAAGTCAACCCTGCAAAACAAACGTAAACTTGTACCCGCGGTATACCTGCTAAACACCGCGGTATACCGCCCAGACAAAAGTACGACCAATCAATCAGAGATCTACAGTAAGCCGCCGCGGTATACCTGCTGAACCTCGCGGTATACCTGCGTCAGAAAAGGACAGTTTCTCAAAAACCTTATTTAATTAAAATCATTTATGGTTTTTAGAAATATCCAAGTGGTATATTATTTTAGGGTGTTTATCATTATAAATTATAAACACTAATGACAACGTAAATCTTCCGTCTTGAACTCTTCAGATAAAATCTTCGTGTTCTTCAAGAACTGTACACTTGGATAGGATTGTTAGATAAACAATAATACGGTGTGTTTGTAATCATCAAAATAAATATATATAGATATATAGAGATGTGGTACACTTGCACCAACAATCTCCCCCTTTTTGATGATGACAAACACAACCGCTAAGCATGAGCATATGCGGTTTCTCTCCCCCGTTTGTCGAAACAAAAAGGGTCAAGAAAGACGGTATGCTTCCCCTCGAGAGATGCTCCCCCTCAAAATATGCATATATTTGAGAGAGCATAATCTCATGGTTAAAAGATAAAAAGCTCCCCCTCAAATTAATAACAAATTATAAAATTTGAGGGACAATAAAATATGCATAAAAAAAAGCATATAATAGACATAAAACAAAATAACCTAAAAGAAACACTTGCACCAAAAAAAAGGATCTTAAGGCTTCGATTTTTCGGTTAATTTTATGTGAGCAAAAATTACCACGTATTATGACCTCGTCAGGGAACACGTATTATATCCTCGCCAGGAAACACGTATTATATCCTCGCCAGGAAACACCTACAAAAGGCAAAGAAAATTTTTTGTGGTACCCTTTTCTTATGGGTCCTTTTAGCAGTTAGTATAAAACATAAACTGCAAAAAAAAAATATGTTGTCGACATAAAATAAAACATGACAACATACAATCCACAAAATTTGTTTAAAACCACAAACGCATCCCACCGGGATTGTCAACATTAAACATTCCTTTCGGAATCCATTTTCTAACCATTCTAATTTTGCGATTGTATTTATCATACACATAAAATGAAGCATTTATATTCGCATTAGGTCTAGAAAAATTACTATTATACATACGAGCATACGGTTTCCTCGTATTATAATTTACATTATGCATTTTAGGTACATACGGAGGTTTTTGCATATACGGCTTTCGTGTATTAAACTTAGGTGGTTCATAACATCTTTTAATAGGCATGCAATTACATTTTTCAACACATGTATTCAAACCTATACCTTTTCTACAATTTATGCGATTAGACATATTTAGCATTTTTAACACTTTATCATTGCTATTTTGAAATGATTTAGCTAACATATTATCTTTTTCATATAAATCGCATATAGCTTTTAAACAAGCATTATCATTTATGAGAATATCACATTTTGCACATATGTCATTTTCTTCTATTCTTTTATCTAAACATGCAAGTTTCTCATTTAAAACATCACATGATTTGCAAACAATATTTTCGCATGCTTTCTTTTCTAAAGTGATAACTTTATCATTTAACTCTTTTTTGATTTTATTATCACATGCAATGGTTTGTTTACAATTATTCAACTCATTTTGACATAATAATAATTCTTCTTTTAATTTAGCATTCTCATTTTTATAACTATTTACGAGAACAATCAATTTTTGAAAAGAGACATTTAACATATCAATATCATCATCGTTATCACTACAACTAGAATAACTTGAGTATGAAGTACATACCTCTTTCTCGCAGTCGACGATGAGACAAGTTTCTTCATTTCTTTGATCTCGGGTTTCGTCTCTCTTTTCTTTTGAGTTTTCACCATAGGTGATGTTCAAGTTCTCCCAAATATCACGAGCAGTTTCAAAGAGATAAACACGCTCAATATCATCGTTAGTAAGAACCGAAAAGAGAAAAATTTTGGCTTCATAATTTAAACAACAATTATCCTTATCTTCTTCGGACCATTCTGAGCTAGGTTTTTCAACAACTTTGTTGTTTTGAAATTTTGTGGGTTTGAAATTTCCTTTAATAATAATATCCCAAATATTTTGATTTATCCCACGAACATAACGTTCAAAAGAATTTGCCCAAAGATCAAAATTTTCGAAATCAATAAGAAGAGATTTAGAAAACCAAGCATTTTGTTGAGCCATTAAATAAAAGATATAACTTTAAAAATTTAAACAGATAATTTTTGAAAGCCCTGCTCTGATACCAATTGTTAGACAACCTAGGGGGGGTAAGGTTGTATTTAAAACTTTTACTTTCAAAAATTCTTTTATAAAAATATCTTAATAATGTAAATACAACAGAGTATATGAAAACACAACAAATATGTATAAATACAGGATAGATAAATATAGTAAATAAAGCAGAGTATAAATGCAATGAATATACAATAATTATATAAACAGATATAATTAAATGCACAGCGGAAATATAAAGAGATAAGGGATAGAGATACTTGACACGGAGATTTAGTGATTTACCACAACTTGGTAAATCACTAGCCGAGACACTTCCCGACACGATCCAATAAACGTATTCTTTACGGTAGAATACAAACCAAATACAAAGGAAAGCAATAGGCTCTCAAGCTCTAGCTTATTGAGATATACAGGATCACACACCCGTTATTCAAACACTTACAAGAGGAGTATAACTCACAATGGAAATCACTCTTGTATAATATTTATCACTTGGATATTTTATAAAAACGTTTTATAAAATAAATATGTAGTGATAATATGTAGTATGGAATATTAGTTGGGAGAGATCAGATGAGGAGATGGCTGTTGGTTTGTATCTGTATTTTATTCTTCTCCACCATCGCATGCATTATATAGCAACTCTTCCAACGGAAACAATGCATCCGCGGTATACCGCCAAAAGCACGCGGTATACCGTGCAGTAATAAAAGTACTTTTGCAGAAGAGAAAGTCAACCCTGCAAAACAAACGTAAACTTGTACCCGCGGTATACCTGCTAAACACCGCGGTATACCGCCCAGACAAAAGTACGACCAATCAATCAGAGATCTACAGTAAGCCGCCGCGGTATACCTGCTGAACCTCGCGGTATACCTGCGTCAGAAAAGGACAGTTTCTCAAAAACCTTATTTAATTAAAATCATTTATGGTTTTTAGAAATATCCAAGTGGTATATTATTTTAGGGTGTTTATCATTATAAATTATAAACACTAATGACAACGTAAATCTTCCGTCTTGAACTCTTCAGATAAAATCTTCGTGTTCTTCAAGAACTGTACACTTGGATAGGATTGTTAGATAAACAATAATACGGTGTGTTTGTAATCATCAAAATAAATATATATAGATATATAGAGATGTGGTACACTTGCACCAACAGTTAGGACGCGTGCGATACGTCCCTGAAATCGTAAGACGTAGAACTTCGTAATTATGAATTTTAGTTTCTGTATTTATCAGTTTTAAGGGGGTAAAACAGGTCCCGAACAGACCCGTAACTTTTAATAAAAAGCTGGAATATTTAGTCTTTTGGAAGCTAGTGAACGTGTTATGGGTCGGGACTTTCCTTTGACTTTTTTATACGTATTTAGGTGGGAGAAAGTGAAGAAGATTGCCGTGTTGGTGTTGCGTTCGTGGGCACGTTGCTTAGCCTTGAGGTGAGTTCTCTCACCGCGTAGTTAGGAATTTCATGTATGTTGTTCCTTTTTGTGTTACGTGTTATTACGTGTATTTATGTGCTTACATGGACTAGTTGGGGTGTGATAACTGGTTGTGATTTCGTTAAATCCGTATGTGGAATATATATATATGCATGTGTACACCTCGGTGGGACTGAGGGGCTCGGTGGGACCGAGGGCTTGGTGGGACTAAGCTAGTACAGTAATTTTTACTCGGTGGGACTGAGCTTGTATTAGTGTATTTTGTGTACTCGGTGGGACCGAGGTTCGTGCTTATATAATAATCGTTATGTGGTTTGATATTCGTGGTGATGGTGATGTTGCCTACTTGCGAGTAGGGGCGATATGCGTGGGGTTGCTACCTACGTGCGTGATTGGATTCACTAAGCGTTTAGCTTACCCTTTCCCAATGTGTTGTTATTTCAGGTGCGGGCGGCAGTCGGGCGTGACCGTACACACATGGAGCGCGAAGGGTCAAACATTGTTAAACTCTCACTTACAAACCCTTTGAATTTAATTATGTAATTTTCCGCTGCATAAACTTTGTTGATGGTTTGAAGTAACGACGTTAATTTTATTTAAGACGTGGATTATTAAATCATGGTTGTTTTATAATGAAATGTATGTTTTAAAATTTTTTAAATTTCCTTGTAATTTTTGGGACGTTACAACTTGGTATCAGAGCACGGCTTGAGTGAACCAAACACATCTCGGTGTGTTTGGTCTCAAGTTGCGGCTAAGAGATCTTAAAATTCTTTTATCAAAATCTTTGTTTTAAATGAAAAGAGAAAACCCGTTTGGGAACGGTGATCGTGGGCGCAGTGTGTACAGTCAGCCGACGCCAGCTGGGAAGGTAAGGAACTTAGTGTATCTATTGCTTTTCAGGTATAGTGTATGCATGCTAGATTGCTTATGTGAACTGTATGGTACCGTATGCTGGTGTATCGCTTATAGGAACTCATGCTAGCTTTGATAGGTTGTTAAGCGAATGCACTTTAGGTTGTATGCAGTAGGAACTGAATAGCCTTAGAATATTAGATTTAGTTCTATTGCGCAGCTCTTGTTTGAGTACAACCGTTCTAGGATAGAATCTCTTATTCGAACGTCTATCTGGTTTTACACTGTATACGACCGTGCATTCCCGAGGCGACTCGTCAGGGTTAGTGGGGTTTCCGTGTTAGCAAGGGATAGTGGGTGATATGACCTTTCTAGGGAGTTAGGAGAGGTGTTTGTATAGGCTGGATTGACTATATGTGTTTATTTGTGGTAATCAACTACTTGAATGTCCCGGGACAGGACTCGAAACGAGAAAGGATAGGTGTGAAGGGTAGTAGTAGAGCTCCTACTATCTGAAGCACAGGATCCATGCTTGAGTCGGGGAGAGTCACGAGGGAGCCAAGGAGTGGAATATGAGCGTGGTAGGGTGAGTTTATATGCTTATAGATCTTTAAATTTTTCTCTTTCTAGAATGGTCAATACAAGAAGGAACAACGCGGCGGCGTCGCGAGCTGAGACAGGGATTACTGAGGAGCGTATTAGGGAACTGATTGCTACTGAGGTTTCCCACGCGATCGGGGAGGCGATCCCCGAGATCATCACCGCTATTCGAGAAAAGGTGGTGATCCTACTGGAGGAGCGTATTGCAGCTATTCCACTGCCTGCGGAGGGTCATCCCCGTAACCGAGAGTTCCAGTACCGGGACCTCTTCGCCTGTTCCCCGCCAGAGTTTAAGGGAGACCTGGATCCGATTACCAGCATGCGATGGGTATCTGACATGGAGTTCGCATTTTTGACCAGTGGCTGCCCGGACAACCTAAAGGTCCGTTTTGCAGTGAATCTACTCCGTGACGGCGCGAAGGATTGGCGCGCCACGGCATTGACGCCTGCCGAGCGCACTACTTTGACTTGGGACGAGTTTGTCACTCGTTTCCGTGCGGAGTATGTACCGCCAGTAGAAATGGAGCGAATCGCTAAAGAATTCCTAGAGCTCACCCAGACAACTGAGACGGTAAAAGAGATGAACAGGAAATTTACCGAGATGGCATTATTCTGTCCTCAGTATGCCGCCTCGGAAGAGATGAAGATGTCGAGGTATAAAGATATGCTACGCACGGAGATCCGAGAATTTGTTAGCACGGCACAGTACACTTCACTATCCGCCATGATGGACGCCGCTCGAAGGAGAGAGCTTGAACTGGAGACCCAAGCTAAGAAGCGGAAGGCGGCACAGCCAGTGACGCCCATCTCGGCAGTACCGAAGCGTTCGAGGTTCACAGGTACGCGCATGGGTTCTAGCAGTGGCGGGTTTAAGCCCTGTGATACCGGAGCAAGGAGAATAGAGGGGTGTTTTAAGTGTGGCCAACCCGGTCATCTTAGCCGGGATTGTAAGACGCCGTTAATGGTCTGTTTCAATTGTAACCAGACGGGCCACGTAAGGGCCAACTGTCCTAGAGCAGGGGTAGCTGCTGGGGGTGGAGCTCAGAGGGTGCCTGGGAATGGCCCGTTGCGCATTACTGATGGTCGTGCTGGTCAGCCAAGGGCGGGAGCGGCCCGAGGTAGAGTTCACCAGTTGACGGTGGATGAGGCACAGGCGACGCCTAAAGTGGTCACAGGTATATCCCTTACTTCTTTCCTTTTGTCTTTCCTTTCCATGTCATGTATTTATTTGTGGTCGAACTATATGTTAGGTACATTCCTAGTTAACTCGGTGCCTGCAGTTGTGATGTTTGATAGCGGGGCTACTCACTCCTTTGTGTCTCGCACATTTAGCGAGAGTTTAGGCCGAGTTGTAGGACGCTTGAGTTATCCTCTGGTTGTTGAGGTGGCTGATGATAGGACCTTGACGGTCACAGACGTGTTTCGCGGGTGCACCTTAGAGATCTCAGGGGTGAGGTTTCCCATCGACCTGATCCCGATTGCTATGCGGGAGCTTTGTGTGATTGTGGGCATGGATTGGATGGATAAGTTCGACGCGGAGATCGTTTGCCGTCACAAGCAAGTGTGAGTTCGAACCCCAAGCGGGGGAGAACTGTTAGTGCAGGGAGATTCGTCTAGACGGTCTACGGCCATATGTTCCGCGGCGAGGGCTCGGAGACACCTTCAGCATGGTGGTCAGGGGTACTTAGCGTATGTGATAGATACGCGTGTTGACGAGGCGAAGAAGACTGCCAAAGATGTGCCAGTCGTGAGGGAGTTTTCCGATGTGTTTCTCGACGAGTTACCGGGGATACCTCCTGAACGACAGGTAGAGTTTCGAATCGATCTGATTCCGGGTGCTGCTCCGGTGGCCAAGGCACCCTACCGCCTGGCTCCACCGGAAATGAAAGAGCTGTACGCCCAGCTGCAAGAACTACTCGAAAAGAAATTCATTAGACCGAGCTGTTCGCCGTGGGGGGCACCTATCTTATTCGTGAAGAAGAAGGATGGATCACAACGGATGTGCATAGACTATCGAGAGCTGAATAAGCTTACGGTAAAGAATCGTTACCCTTTGCCAAGGATTGACGATTTGTTCGACCAGCTTCAGGGGGCCTCATGGTTCTCCAAGATTGATCTACGATCGGGGTACCACCAGATGCGGGTCAGGAGTGAGGACACGGAAAAGACGGCTTTCCGTACGCGATATGGTCATTACGAGTTTGTGGTGATGCCTTTTGGGCTCACCAATGCACCTGCAGCGTTCATGGACCTCATGAACCGAGTGTGTAGTCCGATGTTGGACCGTTCGGTGATTGTGTTCATCGATGACATTCTGGTGTATTCGAAGACCAAGGAGGAGCACGAGATGCATCTTCGGGAAGTGTTGGAAGTATTGAGGCGAGAGAAGTTATACGCTAAGTTTTCCAAGTGCGAATTCTGGTTACGAGAGGTCCAGTTCCTAGGACATGTCGTGAATCAGGATGGTATTATGGTTGACCCAGCTAAGATTGCAGTCGTGATGCGGTGGGAGGTGCCGAAGACTCCTACTGAGGTGAGAAGCTTTCTGGGATTAGCGGGGTATTATCGAAGGTTTATTCAGGATTTCTCTAAGATCGCGTTACCCATGACGCGATTAACAAAGAAATCTGCGGCTTTCAGCTGGGGTGAGGAACAACAGAAGGCGTTCGAGGAGCTACGCAGGCGGTTGTGTGAGGCTCCCGTGTTAACCTTACCCGAGGGCATGGAGGATTTGGTAGTATATTGTGACGCCTCTCATCAGGGTTTGGGTGCCGTGCTTATGCAGCGCGGCAAGGTCATAGCCTACGCTTCTAGACAGCTGAAGCCTCACGAAGCAAATTACCCGACTCATGACCTGGAGTTAGGAGCGGTGGTGTTTGCCCTTAAAATTTGGAGGCACTATCTCTATGGTGTCAAGTGTACGATCTATACTGACCATAAGAGCCTCAAGTACTTGATGGATCAGCAGAACCTTAATATGCGTCAGCGAAGGTGGCTCGATGTGGTTAAGGATTATGACTGCGAGATACTTTACCACCCGGGTAAGGCGAACGTGGTCGCGGATGCACTCAGCCGACATCCGGTCGGTGAGCCATTGAGGGGTTATTGTCAGCGATTGACAGTGATTACACCTATCCTGGAGTCGATAGGAAACGCCCAAGAGGTGGCTGTTTTGGAGGAAAATGCAAAGCGGGAAAGAGTGTCGGGGGAAATCTCGAATTTTGTTCGTGATAGTCGGGGGTTGTTAACCCGACATGGTCGGGTGTGGGTTCCATTCATCGGTGGGAACCGGCAGGTACTAATGGATGAGGCGCATAAGTCCAAGTTCTCGATTCATCCGGGGGCTACAAAGATGTACAGGGACTTGCGCGAAGGTTACTGGTGGCCCGGCATGAAGCGGGATGTGGCTAGGTGTGTGGAGGTATGTATGACCTGCCGGAAGGTCAAAGCGGAACATCAACGACCTCATGGGAAATTGCAACCGTTGGAGGTCCCGGTTTGGAAATGGGAAGAGATTACCATGGACTTCATAACGAAACTCCCGAGGACTCCCCGTGGGAATGATGCCATTTGGGTGATTGTTGACCGTCTGACCAAGAGTGCTCACTTCTTGGCCATCAGGGAGAGCTCCTCGGCGGAGAAGCTCGCGGAGGTGTTTGTGCGTGAGATCGTGTCCAGGCACGGGGTGCCAGTTTCGATTGTCTCCGACAGGGATACTCGTTTTACCTCTCGGTTTTGGGAGAAGTTCCAGTCGAAGATGGGTACACGGTTACACTTTAGCACGACCTTTCATCCACAGACGGACGGGCAGAGCGAGCGAACCATTCAGACCCTCGAGGATATGCTTCGAGCTTGTGTCATCGATTTCGGAGGTAGTTGGGATCAGTACTTACCCTTGGCGGAATTTTCCTACAACAACAGCTACCACTCTAGTATTGGCATGCCGCCATACGAGTTGTTGTACGGTAGGAAATGCAGGACGCCCGTTTGTTGGGGCGAGGTTGGGCATCGGGTATTAGGGAGTACTGACATCGTGTTGAAGTCGACCGAGACAATCCAGATGGTACGGGATCGTTTGGTTACTGCACAGAGTCGGCAGAAGAGCTACGCCGACAAAAGGCGATCCGACTTGGAGTTTCAGGTGGGTGATTATGTATTGTTGAAGGTTTCACCCTGGAAAGGGGTGATCCGGTTTCGTAAGCGGGGGAAGCTAGGGCCTCGCTATATTGGGCCTTACCGGATCATCGCCCGCGTGGGGAAAGTGGCTTACCGGTTGGAGTTACCGGAGGAACTGAACTTGATTCACAACACCTTCCACGTTTCGCAATTGCGGAAGTGTGTGATGGATGAGTCTGCAGTAGTACCGCTCGAAGATATTCAGATCGATGAGCGGCTTAATTACGTGGAAAAGCCAGTTGCTATTCTTGACAGGAGGACGAGAACCTCGCGGAACAAGGTTGTTGGTTTGGTGAAGGTTCAATGGAGACACCGAAAGGGTTCCGAGTGGACTTGGGAACCTGAAGCGGAGATGCGAGAGAATTATCCGGAGCTGTTTGCAGGAGTAGACTTCGGGGACGAAGTCTAATTCAAGCGGGGGAGAGTTGTAAAGCCCGTGTCCCGGTATGGTTTTTAAAATCCTTAACGTATTTATTTTATTGTCGTTTTAAGCGAGCCTTGTTAACGAAAGTTGTCAAAGGGGACCTTGAATGTTATGTGTGGCAAACCTTACTCCCTCTTTGCAATATTATGGGAATTCAGGGACCAAAAGTGTCAAATTATTTGAGTCTAGGGGCCAAAGGTGGACAATGGGATATTTTTGTATATGTGAACGGTTAAGGAAAGGGGGACCGACCCCCCTCTTCCTCTTCTCGACGGCTTCCAGCAACGCCAAGAAACAGCCTTTGGTTTGTGGTTTGCTTCCTTTTCCTCATTGTTCCATTCGGCCGGAATAGTAAAAGAGAGAGAGAGATCGCGAAATAGAGAGAACCGAGTGAAGAGCAGTGAGAGTGGGTCGCCGGAGAACCGTTCCAGTCGCCGGAGGTCGCTGCCACCACCACCAATCGCCGGAGAAGTCGAGGGAGAGGAGCAACATCGCAAGGTAAGTCGTTCCCTCATTTCATCTTGTTCTTGCCTGTTCGTTTTTCTGGCGAGGCAACCGCCGCCGCACGCCGCCGCTACGGTGGTCGTGGGTGGACGGCGGTGGCTGTGTGCTTGGGGGTATGCGTGTGTACATGTCTGTATTGAATAGTAATCGAGAGTAAAAAGGGAGGTGGTGCGAGAATGGGGTGGTGTGTGCGTGCGGAGGACCGTCGCCGGAGAACCGCCGCCGCCGTGCCCCACTGCCGGAGGCGGCAGTGGGCAGGGCTAAACCCTAACTCCCCCATGGTGGAACCCTAACGCCACCGGAGTTGCAACCCTAAACCGCCGAGCCTATCGTGTTTATCATTTTATGTAAAAATTCTGGAATCTGCCTTGATATTGTGTAGACCATAACTTTCTGCTCGTAACTCCGATTGAGCCGAAAATTGGTACCCACGGTTCCAGTACGGGGTCGGTCACGTTTTCCGTGTTTTAGCGGAAAACTGGTTCAGCCTCTAGCTAGGTGAAAAAGTGGTCGCAAATTGGTGATTTGTCATTTTATGTGAAGGTCGATTTTCTGCCACTGTTTTGTCGGGGCCGTAACTTTTTACTCGTAGCTCGGATTGATATGAAATCGGTGGCCGAAGTTCACTAATCGAGTCAGGAAAGTTTTTCGTGTTTTGCCGAAAGTCTGTTTAGGCCTGTAGCTGGGCCGTTTGGGGCTGTTTATACAGTCTGGTCCGAAAAACTTCCAGCTTTCTGTCCCTGTTTTGTTTTACGCATAACTTTTGCTTGGAATGTCGGTTTGGGATGGGACTGGTGCCAAAAGTTTCGTTTCGGAGTCTATTAAGTTTCCTCTGTTTTGTGGAAAGACCAATTCGGACCATAGCTAGGGCGAAGTTGCCATGTTGTACTGAAAGGTCCGGGTGTTCGCTGTTCTGCGAAGCATTTTTGTAAAATCTATAGTAAATTATAGAAAAAATCGTTAGGACGCGTGCGATACGTCCCTGAAATCGTAAGACTTAGAACTTCGTAATTATGAATTTTAGTTTCTGTATTTATCAGTTTTAAGGGGGTAAAACAGGTCCCGTACAGACCCGTAACTTTTAATAAAAAGCTGGAATATTTAGTCTTTTGGAAGCTAGTGAACGTGTTATGGGTCGGGACTTTCCTTTGACTTTTTTATACGTATTTAGGTGGGAGAAAGTGAAGAAGATTGCCGTGTTGGTGTTGCGTTCGTGGGCACGTTGCTTAGCCTTGAGGTGAGTTCTCTCACCGCGTAGTTAGGAATTTCATGTATGTTGTTCCTTTTTGTGTTACGTGTATTTATGTGCTTACATGGACTAGTTGGGGTGTGATAACTGGTTGTGATTTCGTTAAATCCGTATGTGGAATATATATATATATGCATGTGTACACCTCGGTGGGACTGAGGGGCTCGGTGGGACCGAGGGCTTGGTGGGACTAAGCTAGTACAGTAATTTTTACTCGGTGGGACTGAGCTTGTATTAGTGTATTTTGTGTACTCGGTGGGACCGAGGTTCGTGCTTATATAATAATCGTTATGTGGTTTGATATTCGTGGTGATGGTGATGTTGCCTACTTGCGAGTAGGGGCGATATGCGTGGGGTTGCTACCTACGTGCGTGATTGGATTCACTAAGCGTTTAGCTTACCCTTTCCCAATGTGTTGTTATTTCAGGTGCGGGCGGCAGTCGGGCGTGACCGTACACACATGGAGCGCGAAGGGTCAAACATTGTTAAACTCTCACTTACAAACCCTTTGAATTTAATTATGTAATTTTCCGCTGCATAAACTTTGTTGATGGTTTGAAGTAACGACGTTAATTTTATTTAAGACGTGGATTATTAAATCATGGTTGTTTTATAATGAAATGTATGTTTTAAATTTTTTTATATTTCCTTGTAATTTTGGGACGTTACACTCCGGTTCGTCTACACAACGACTCTTTTCATCCACTCTTACGTCAGTAAGTGGAATCACATCATTCTCTTCGGCTAAACATTTCCGAAGATAGCAAACATGGAAAGTATTGTGGATTCCTTCCAATTCCGGTAGAAGATCCAACTGATATGCTTGCAAACCAACTCTCTTAGTTATGGTGAAAGGTCCTAGAAAACGAGGACTCAACTTTCCACGTTTACCAAACCTTATCACGCCTTTCCACGGGGATACCTTAAGCATCACGCACTCCCCAACTTGGAATTCTTTTGGTCTTCTTTTCGGATCAGCATAACTCTTTTTTCGATCTTGAGCCGCTTTCATATGCTTCCGAATCTCTTTCACTTTATCAGCCGTTTGTTGTACAAGTTCCGGTCCAGCAAACTACTTTTCTCCAGCTTCTAACCAACACATTAGAGTTCTACATTTACGACCATACAAAGCTTCGAAAGGTGCTCTTCCAATACTGGAATGATAACTATTGTTATACGCAAATTCTACCAAAGGTAAATGCGTATCCCAGTTACCTCCAAAATCTAACACACACGACCTGAGCATATCTTCCAAAGTTTGAATGGTTCTTTCACTTTGCCCATCCGTTTGTGGATGATAAGCAGTGCTAAAGTTAACTCTCGTACCCAATTCTTCTTGTAGTGACTGCCAAAACCTCGAGGTAAACCGACTATCACGATCCGACACTATAGACACCGGTATACCACGCCTTGACACCACTTCATCAATATAAAGCTTCGCGAATTTATCTATTGGTGATGCTTCTTTTATAGCTAGAAAATGAGCACTCTTGGTCAATCGATCTACAATTACCCATATAGTATCGTTACCCTTTTGCGTTCTTGGTAACTTTGTCACAAAATCCATGGTAATCTTCTCCCACTTCCATTCCGGAATCTCCAGAGATTGAAAACTTCCGTAAGGCTTTTGATGTTCAGCTTTTACTAATGAACATGTCCTACATTTTTCTACTATTTGTGCCACATCTACTTTCATAGCTGGCCACCAATAGTGTAAATTCAAATCCCTATACATCTTAGTACTCCCAGGATGTATAGAATACTTAGATTTATGGACGTCTTCGAGAATTAACTCTCGATTTCCTCCAATCTTTGGCACCCAAACACGACCTTGAAATAGTTTAATTCCACGGCGATCTTCAGTTAGTTGAAGATGTTGTTTACTCATAACTTCATCTTTCAGATTTTCTTCCAGTAAAGCTTCCGCTTGTGCCTCCTTTATTCTTTCAATCAAACTTGACGTCACGTCAATTCTAGCGTTAGTCGTTTTCAAGCACCCACTGTATTCTTTTCTACTTAAAGCATCGGCTACAACATTTGCCTTACCGGGATGGTAATGCAATTCACAATCATAGTCTTTATGTAGTTCTAACCAACGCCTTTGCCTCATGTTCAATTCTTTCTGATCAAAGACTTGCTGTAAGCTCTTGTGATCAGTAAAGAGAGTACACTTTGTTCCATACAGATAATGACGCCATAGTTTTAATGCAAACACAACCGCTGCCAATTCCAAATCATGGGTAGGGTAATTCTTCTCATGTTCTTTGAGTTGTCTTGATGCATAAGCAATCACCTTGCCTCGTTGCATCAACACATACCCCAAACCCATCTTTGATGCGTCTCTATATACGACTAAATCTTCTGTTCCTTCCGATAGTGCAAGAATAGGAGCTTCACATAACTTCTGACGTAAAGTTCTGAAAGCCGACTCTTGTTTTTCAGTCCAAACAAACTTTACATTCTTCCGAGTCATCACGGTCAAAGCAGAAGCAAACTTTGAGAAGTCTTTAATAAATCTCCGGTAGTAACCTGCTAGACCTAAGAAACTTCTTATTTCAGACGCGCTCTTTGGTGTCTCCCAGTTCGTCATTGCTTCTATCTTTGCTGGATCTACTTTAACTCCTTCCGAAGTGATCACATGCCCTAGAAATTGTACCTCTTTTAACCAAAATTCACATTTCGAGAACTTTGCATACAATTTCTCTTTTCTCAACACTTCTAAGACATGATCATCTTCATTCTTTGAATAAACAAGTATGCCATCAATGAATACAATGACAGACTTATATCCTCCACTTGTTTCTGGAAGATCATCGGGAAATACGTCTGGCAAAATCATGTACCACCCTTATATCCTCCACTTGTTTCTTTTCTACCTTCCCATCTAAAACATACGCTAGATAGGATGAACATCCTTTAACCAGACACTTACGCGCTTTAGCAACAGAAATTAACGGAACTTCCCCTTTTTGCTTTTCCCCAAAGATGAGTACATCATTCTTATCAGCCATCGGAATCCGAATTAATTTCTTTGCACAATGGATTTCTGCCTGGTTGACTGTCAGCCAATCCATACCCACAATTACATCAAACCCTCCAATTTCCATCAACAACAAGTCGATCGGAAATTTCGTTTCTCCTACCGTAATAAAACAACCCTCAAGTCTTTCACGAACCAAGACTTGACCCTCGTTAGCTATCTCGACTACTAAGGCATCTTCCAAGGTAGTGACAGGCATAGCTAACTTGTGATAGAACGACTTGGACACAAACGACAAATTTGCACCACAGTTAAATAAAATGCGCGCGGGGATAGAATTAACGAGAAATGTACCCGAAACGACATCTTTGGAGTCCTTCGCCTCTTCCGTCGTCATATGAAATGCCCGACCCGTCGGTTTAGGAGCAATCGGTTTTTTTTCTTGATCTCCGCCCTTCTTCAACTTCGGACAATCTCTTCGGAAGTGTCCGGGCTGTTTACACTCGAAACAGATCGGTCCTTGAATAGGACAGCTTGCCGCTATATGCCCAGACTTCCCGCATTTGAAGCACTCATTCCCGACTATCCGACACTGACCAAAATGTTTACTTCGGCATTTCGAACACCAACTTGGTTCCCGGCGAGACTCATAACGAACGTTCTTGCCAAATGATTTAAATTTCTGAGAAGACTCCGACCGGCCTTCCCATTTTCGTTTCTCTCCCACGTGTGTCTTTTCTTCTTTATCCTTGGCATACACTTCCTCTATAACTTTGGCTTCTTCGATCGTCTCCCTCAACGTCAAAGCTTTTGAACTCCGCACCCGCGACATCATATCCATTGGTAAGCCCTTCAGATAGGCTTTGATCTTCTCCTTCTCGGTTGGAGCCACATGCCCCACTAAGTTCAGCTTCTCCATAAAGGATTTAGTATACTTCCTAACAGTAGAAGTACCCTTCTTAAGAGTCTGAAACTCTTCTTCAATCCTATCCATTTCGTTTTCATTACAATATTCTTCCAAAATCTTTTTCTTGAATGACTCCCATGTCATAGCTGCTAAGACTGGAGTCGTCACCGTAGACGTCACTATGTTCCACCAAGTCAACGCGTTACCTCGTAGCATTTGAGACCCAAATCTGACCTTCGACTTTTCATCACATTCACAAGCTCGGAAAGCTTGTTCCATCTCTCTGAGCCAATTCATGCATGCCATTGGATTGTCTGCTCCGGTAAACTCTGGCAGTTTACAGCTTAGAAACGTTTTATATGAACAGACTCTTTCCACCCTCCTGTTTTCATCTATCACAGGATTACGAATTTGATTTATTATACCAGTATCAGTTTCTGTTCGACGTAACTCCGAATTTCGATCATTCAACTCTTTCATAAACATCTCTGTTTGATGTGCCATTGCCGTATTCATCATTCGTGTCCTGTTCTCCATCATACGAGACTCCACCGTCGATTCAGGCGTTTCCTGGTTGGCGGTACTGGTACTCGTTCTATGTATCCGATTGTCCGCTCCTCCCATAGAAGGTAACCTCGGCGGACTCTCATGAGTTTCACCTATTTCAGGTCGCTTTTCTCCCCAGTCCATCACTGCCCTATTCTCCGAAGAATTAGGGGACCTTGGTGGTGTATTCACCATTGTTCTGACAAAACACAAGAAATAACCATAAGAAATGGCTACACATATCCAGACACACGAAACGTACTTTACCGTGCATTAGTCAATGTAACAATTTAGAAACAAGTATGCATGTGTAACAATATATTCATAATAACAATAGCTAATTGGAATTGTGAACATATTATACATGAGAATTCTCGTTACCATCGTTATGGTACTAATTTCACGTATTTCCGTCGACTCTAAGACTATCCCGTCTTAGTACTTCTACCCATTTCTCACATATCATAACTTAATTCATCTCAACTTAAGTCTAGGTATATCACTAGCATACCTAGTTCACTTAAACTAATGCTCTGATACCATATTGTAACACCCTAAAATCAGGGCTAATTTGAACCTCAAATTGTAACAAGTTATGACAAAATAACATCCAAACTTTTATATAAGAAGAGAATTAACTATGACGTTTCGTAAATACAAATATGGAATTCTCCCAATAACCTATTAATCTAACCATGTCCACTATAATTAGATTAACTGGGTTATCTAAGCAATCCATCAAAAAGCCTCAATGCATTAGCTAACTCCTCCGCTTATCTCTTAAGTTGGATACTTCAAAAGCTCTCGGCCCACATCCCATTTACTTCCCTGAGCCTGTACCTGGTAAGAAATTTTAATTTGAACAATTAGGCTTACGCCTAGTGAGAACATCCAAATTCAAATTTAAACGTTAACAGTTTGAAAATATCCAATACATATAAACAAACCTGTTCTCCACTATTCTTACCGTACACGTGCTCACCTCAATGACGGGAACATACCCGATCCCATGAATATGCCTAACATTCAGTAAGTCATATTATCACAAACAAGAGCCTACTACGAATCATTACTGATTCTAGATTATTGCTCTTATCCAAGAAATTACAAGTTGCTTTATGCCTATTTCTTGGACTGGAAGTAGAGATTACAAATTACTTTATGCCTATATCTGGTCTTCCCCTAGAAATCAGGAATTACAATTTACTTTATGCCTATTCCTCGATTTCTATACTATGAAATAGAAATTACAAATTCCTTTATGCCTATTTCTCATTTCATAACACCTTTACGAAATGGGAATTACAATTTACTTTATGCCTATTCCACATTGCAGGTCAACGGGAATTACAAATTACTTTATGCCTATTCCACGTTAAAATAGAAACAGTGCATATGGATCCATTACATATACTACACACCCGCATAGTATCAAACCAAAACAATCTTTAAGCCTTACATACTACCATTCAACTATAAGTATGTTCAAGCTACTAGAATTGTATTTCAATTCCTCAATCCCACCCTGTCTAGAAGTTAACAAAACCCAAAGTTACCTGATACACATAACTTATCGGGTACACACAACTTACCGGGTACCTACAACTTACCAGGTACTTACAACTTACCGGGTATACCAAACTTACCGGATACTTACAACTTACCGGGTATACAAAACTTACCAGATACATAATAATCCAGATGATATCCGGTAACTAATTCATCCGGTAACTACAGAATAAACAGAACTTACCGGTAACTTTGCCTTATCCGGATACCTTCATACAGAGGTTGCCATGTACTATCTTTTTACCCGGTAACTTCGACCTGCATCCTAAAATTACAATCCAAACCCATGTTTGTTCCATTCAGCTTGTTTTAAACACATTCAATCATCCCCAAAACAATTTATACAAGTGTCTTATTGTTTAATTCAATAGAAAACATGGATTTAAATCAAAATAGTGAATGAACTCGCATTTGTTTCTTAGACCCACTTCTCTGCACAATCAGACTTTAAATCAAAACAGCACCTAGAAGAGATCAGATTAAGATATGGATGCTATCTTGTATCTGATATCAAGCTTACAAAATCTTTATGATCTTACCCAAAATTTCAGCTTAATTCTTCTTCTTTCTCTCTTCTTTCTCACTTTCTTTCTCTCTTCTTTCTCTCTTCTTCCTTTCTTCTCTCTTGACCGACTCAGCTAAAGAAATGAGATATTTCTCAATCTCAGCCCATTTATCCATACCCACTTTCAATTAATAACCAAACACATATTCTTATTTTCATAATATCAAGATTAGCTCCAACTTTGGTTTCTCATGTTTTTAACCCCTCATGAATTATAAACTTGCAAAGTGATTCAACACTTAACTTAAATTACAAAAATTGCCTCATTCATATTAAAATATAATATAACGATAATTCGAGGTGTTACAATACTCCCCAACTTGAAAATGATTTCGTCCCCGAAATCAAAGCTAGGTAAACAAGTGAGGATATCTAATCTTCATATCCTCTTCTAACTCTAACGTCACGTTAGCACCTCGATGATGTTTCCATTGTACCTTTAACATAACTACTTCCTTATTTTTACGTAACTTTCTAACCGATCTTTCCAAAATCGACTCCGGTTCTTCTACACAACGGCTCTTTTCATCCACTCTTACGTCAGTAAGTGGAATCACATCCTTCTCTTTGGCTAAACATTTCTGAAGATAGAAAACATGGAAAGTGTTGTGGATTCCTTCCAATTCCGGTGGAAGATCCAACTGATATGCTTGCAAACCAACTCTCTTAGTTATGGTGAAAGGTCCTAGAAAACGAGGACTCAACTTTCCACGTTTACCAAACCTTATCACGCCTTTCCACGGGGATACCTTAAGCATCACGCGCTCCCCAACTTGGAATTCTTTTGGTCTTCTTTTCGGATCAGCATAACTCTTTTGTCGATCTTGAGCCGCTTTCATATGCTTCCGAATCTCTTTCACTTTATCAGCCGTTTGTTGTACAAGTTCCGGTCCAGCAAACTGCTTTTCTCCAGCTTCTAACCAACACACTGGAGTTCTACATTTACGACCATACAATACTTCGAAAGGTGCTCTTCCAATACTGGAATGATAACTATTGTTATACACAAATTTTACCAAAGGTAAATGCGTATCCCAGTTACCTCCAAAATCTAACACACACGACCTGAGCATATCTTCCAAAGTTTGAATGGTTCTTTCGCTTGGCCCATCCGTTTGTGGATGATAAGCAGTGCTCAAGTTAACTCTCGTACCCAATTCTTCTGGTAGTGACTGCCAAAACCTTGAGGTAAACCGACTATCACGATCCGACACTATAGACACCGATATACCATGCCTTAACACCATTTCATCAATATAAAGCTTTGCCAATTTATCTATTGGTGATGTTTCTTTCATAGCTAGAAAATGAGCACTCTTGGTCAATCGATCTACAATTACCCATATAGTATCGTTACCCTTTTACGTTCTTGGTATGTTTGTCACAAAATCCATGGTAATCTTCTCCCACTTCCATTCTGGAATCTCCAGAGATTGAAAACTTCCGTAAGGCTTTTGATGTTCAGCTTTTACTAATGAACATGTCCTACATTTTTCTACTATTTGTGCCACATCTACTTTCATAGCTGGCCACCAATAGTGTAAATTCAAATCCCTATACATCTTAGTACTCCCAGGATGTATAGAATACTTAGATTTATGGACGTCTTCGAGAATTAACTCTCGATTTCCTCCAATCTTTGGCACCCAAACACGACCTTGAAATAGTTTAATTCCACGGCTATCTTCAGTTAGTTGAAGATGTTGTTTACTCATAACTTCATCTTTCAGATTTTCTTCCAGTAAAGCTTCCGCTTGTGCCTCCTTTATTCTTTCAATCAAACTTGACGTCACGTCAATTCTAGCGTTAGTCGTTTTCAAGCACCCACTGTATTCTTTTCTACTTAAAGCATCGGCTACAACATTTGCCTTATCGGGATGTTAATGCAATTCACAATCATAGTCTTTAAGTAGTTCTAACCAACGCCTTTGCCTCATGTTCAATTCTTTCTGATCAAAGACATGTTGTAAGCTCTTGTGATCAGTGAAGAGAGTACACTTTGTTCCATACAGATAATGACGCCATAGTTTTAATGCAAAGACAACCGCTGCCAATTCCAAATCATGGGTAGGGTAATTCTTCTCATGTTCTTTGAGTTGTCTTGATGCATAAGCAATCACCTTGCCTCGTTGCATCAACACATACCCTAAACCCATCTTTGATGCGTCGCTATATACGACTAAATCTTCCGTTCCTTCCGATATTGCAAGAATAGGAGCTTCACATAACTTCTGACGTAAAGTTCTGAAAGACGACTCTTGTTTTTCAGTCCAAACAAACTTTACATTCTTCCGAGTCAACACGGTCAAAGCAGAAGCAATCTTTGAGAAGTCTTTAATAAATCTCCGGTAGTAACCTGCTAGACCTAAGAAACTTCTTATTTCAGACGCGCTCTTTGGTGTCTCCCAGTTCGTCATTGCTTCTATCTTTGCTGGATCTACTTTAACTCCTTCCGAAGTGATCACATGCCCTAGAAATTGTACCTCTTTTAACCAAAATTCACATTTCGAGAACTTTGCATACAATTTCTCTTTTCTCAACACTTCTAAGACTTCACGAAGATGGTATTCATGATCATCTTCATTCTTTGAATAAACAAGTATGTCATCAATGAATACAATGACAGACTTGTCTAAGAATGGCCGACATACTCTGTTCATCAGATCCATGAACACAGCTGGAGCATTAGTCAACCCAAATGGCATTACAGGGAATTCATAATGCTCGTACATCGTTCTGAATGCTGTCTTAGGGATATCTTCATCTCTTACTCGAACTTGATGGTACCCCGACCTCAAATCTATCTTGGAAAAGCATCCCGCACCTTGGAGTTGATCGAACAGATCATCAATCCTTGGAAGTGGATACTTGTTCTTAATCGTTACCTTATTTAGCTCCCGATAGTCGATGCACATTCTCATAGTGCCACCCTTTTTCTTAACAAACAATATCGGAGCTACCCAAGGTGAAGAACTTGGTCTAATAAAACCCTTGTCTAATAGTTCTTGTAACTGAGACATCATCTCTTTCATTTCGGCTGACGCTAAGCGATACAATGCATGTGCGATCGGTACCGCTCCCGGAACGAGATCAATTCGAAATTCAACTTGTCGTTCAGCCGGTAAACCTGGAAGATCATCGGGAAATACGTCTGGCAAAATCACGTACCACCCTTTTATCCTCCACTTGTTTCTTTTCTACCTTCCCATCTAAAACATACGCTAGATAGGATGAACATCCTTTAACCAGACACTTACGCGCTTTAGCAATAGAAATTAACGAAACTTCCCCTTTTTGCTTTTCCCCAAAGATGAGTACATCATTCTTATCAGCCATCGAAATCCGAATTAGTTTCTTTGCACAATGGATTTCTGCCTGGTTGACTGTCAGCCAATCCATACCCACAATTACATCAAACCCTCCAATTTCCATCAACAACAAGTCGATCAGAAATTTCGTTTCTCCTACCATAATAAAACAACCCTCAAGTCTTTCACGAACCAAGACTTGACCCCCGTTAGCTATCTCGACTACTAAGGCATCTTCCAAGGTAGTGACAGGCATAGGTAACTTGTGATAGAACGACTTGGACATAAACGACAAATTTGCACCACAATCAAATAAAATGCGTGCGGGGATAGAATTAACGAGAAATGTACCCGAAACGACATCTTTGGACTCCTTCGCCTCTTCCGCCGTCATATGAAATGCCCGGCCCGTCGGTTTAGGAGCAATCGGTTTCTTTTCTTGATCTCCGCCCTTCTTCAACTTCGGACAATCTCTTCGGAAGTGTCCGGGCTGTTTACACTCGAAACAGATCGGTCCTTGAATAGGACAGCTTGCCGCTATATGCCTAGACTTCCCGCATTTGAAGCACTCATTCCCGACTATCCAACACTGGCCAAAATGTTTACTTCGGCATTTCGAACACCAACTTGGTTCCCGGCGAGACTCATAACGAACGTTCTTGCCAAATGATTTAAATTTCTGAGAAGACTCCGACCGGCCTTCCTACTTTCGTTTCTCTCCCACGTGTGTCTTTTCTTCTTTATCCTTGGCATACACTTCCTCTATAACTTTGGCTTCTTCGATCGTCTCCCTCAATGTCAAAGATTTTGAACTCCGCACCCGCGACATCATATCCGCTGGTAAGCCCTTCAGATCGGCTTTGAACTTCTCCTTCTCGGTTGGAGCCACATGCCCCACTAAGTTCAGCTTCTCCATAAAGGATTCAGTATACTTCCTAACAGTAGAAGTACCCTTCTTAAGAGTCCGAAACTCTTCTTCAAGCCTATCCATTTCGTTTTCATTACAGTATTCTTCTAAAATCTTTTTCTTGAATGACTCCCATGTCATAGTTGCTAAGACTGGAGCCGTCACCGTAGACGTCACTATGTTCCACCAAGTCAACGCGTTACCTCGTAGCATTTGAGACCCAAATCTGACCTTCGACTTTTCATCACATTCACAAGCTCGGAAAGCTTGTTCCATCTCTCTGAGCCAATTCATGCATGCCATTGGATTGACTGCTCCGGTAAACTCTGGCGGTTTACAGCTTAGAAACGTTTTATATGAACAGACTCTTTCCACCCTCCTGTTTTCATCTATCACAGGATTACGAATTTGATTTATTATACCAGTATCAGTTTACGTTCGACGTAACTCCGAACTTTGATCATTCAATTCTTTCATAAACATCTCTGTTTGATGTGCCATTATCGTATTCATCATTCGTGTCCTGTTCTCCATCATACGAGACTCCACCGTCGATTCAGGCGTTTCCTGGTTGGCGGTACTGGTACTCGTTCTATGTATCCGACTGTCCGCTCCTCCCATAGAAGGTAACCTCGGCGGACTCTCATGAGTTTCACCTATTTCAGGTTGCTTTTCTCTCCAGTCCATCACTGCCCTATTCTCCGAAGAATTAGGGGACCTTGGTGGTGTATTCACCATTGTTCTGACTTAACACAAGAAATAACCATAAGAAATGGTTACACATATCCAGACACACGAAACGTACTTTACCGTGCATTAGTCACTGTAACAATTTAGAAACAAGTATGCTTGTGTAACAATATATTCATAATAACAGTAGCTAATCGGAATTGTGAACATATTATACATGAGAATTCTCGTTACCATCGTTACGGTACTAATTTCACGTATTTCCGTCGACTCTAAGACTATCCCGTCTTAGTACTTCTACCCATTTCTCACATATCATAACTTAATTCATCTCAGCTTAAGTCTAGGTATCTCACTAGCATACCTAGTTCACTTAAACTAATGCTCTGATACCATATTGTAACACCCTAAAATCAGGGCTAATTTGAACCTCAAATTGTAACAAGTTATGACAAAATAACATCCAAACTTTTATATAAGAAGAGAATTAACTATGACGTTTCGTAAATACAAATATGGAATTCTCCCAATAACCTATTAATCTAATCATGTCCACTATAATTAGATTAACTGAGTTATCTAAGCAATCCATCAAAAATCCTCAATGCATTAGTTAACTCCTCCGCTTATCTTTTAAGTTGGATACTTCAAAAGCTCTCGGCCCACATCCCATTTTCTTCCCTGAGCCTGTACCTGGTAAGAAAATTTAATTTGAACAATTAGGCTTACGCCTAGTGAGAACATCCAAATTCAAATTTAAACGTTAACAGTTTGAAAATATCCAATACATATAAACAAACCTGTTCTCCACCATTCTTACCGTACACGTGCTCACCTCAATGACGGGAACATACCCGATCCCATGAATATGCCTAACATTCAGTAAGTCATATTATCACAAACAAGAGCCTACTACGAATCATTACTAATTCTAGATTATTGCTCTTATCCAAGAAATTACAAGTTGCTTTATGTCTATTTCTTGGACTGGAAGTAGAGATTACAAATTACTTTATGCCTATCTCTGGTCTTCCCCTAGAAATCAGGAATTACAATTTACTTTATGCCTATTCCTCGATTTCTATACTATGAAATAGAAATTACAAATTCCTTTATGCCTATTTCTCATTTCATAACACCTTTACAAAATGGGAATTACAATTTACTTTATGCCTATTCCACATTTCAGGTCAACGAGAATTACATATTACTTTATGCCTATTCCACGTTAAAATAGAAACAGTGCCTATGGATCCATTACACATACTACACACCCGCATAGTATCAAACCAAAACAATCTTTAAGTCTAACATACTACCATTCAACTGTAAGTATGTTCAAGCTACTAGAATTGTATTTCAATTCCTCAATCCCACCCTGTCCAGAAGTTAACAAAACCTAAAGTTACCTGATACACAGAACTTATTGGGTACACACAACTTACCGGGTACCTACAACTTACCGGGTACTTACAACTTACCGGGTATACAAAACTTACCGGATACTTACAACTTACCGGGTATACAAAACTTACCGGATACATAACAATCCAGATGATATCCGGTAACTAATTCATCCGGTAACTACAGAATAAACAGAACTTACCGGTAACTTTGCCTTGTCCGGATACCTTCATACAGAGGTTACCGGGTACTATCTTTTTACCTGGTAACTTCGACCTGCATCCTAAAATTACATTCCAAACCCATGTTTGTTCCATTCAGCTTGTTTTAAACACATTCACTCAGCCCCAAAACAATTTATACAAGTCTCTTAATGTTTAATTCGACAGAAAACATGGATTTAAATCAAAATAGTGAATGAACTCACCTTTGTTTCTTAGACCCAGTTCTCTGCACAATCAGACTTTAAATCAAAACATCACCTAGAAGAGATCAAATTAAGATATGGATGCTATCTTGTAACTGATATCAAGCTTACAAAATCTTTATGATCTTACCCAAAATTTCAGCTTAATTCTTATTCTTTCTCTCTTCTTTCTCACTTTCTTTCTCTCTTCTTTCTCTCTTCTTCCTTTCTTCACTCTTGACCGATTCAGCCAAAGAAATGAGATATTTCTCAATCTCAGCCCATTTATCCATACCCAATTTCAATTAATAACCAAACACACCTTCTTATTTTCATAATATCAAGATTAGCTCCAACTTTGGTTTCTCATGTTTTTAACCCCTCATGAATTATAAACTTGCAAAGTGATTCAACACTTAACTTAAATTACAAAAATTGCCTCATTCATATTAAAATATAATATAACGAAAATTCGAGGTGTTACAATACTCCCCAACTTGAAAATGATTTCGTCCCCGAAATCAAAGCTAGGAGTGAGGATATCTAATCTTCATATCATCTTCTGACTCTAACGTCACGTTAGAACCTCGATGATGTTTCCATTGTACCTCTAACATAACTACTTCATTATTATTACGTAACTTTCTAACCGATCTTTCCAAAATCGACTCCGGTTCTTCTACACAACGGCTCTTTTCATCCACTCTTACGTCAGTAAGTGGAATCACATCCTTCTCTTTGGCCAAACATTTCCGAAGATAGCAAACATGGAAAGTATTGTGGATTCCTTCCAATTCCGGTGGAAGATCCAACTGATATGCTTGCAAACCAACTCTCTTAGTTATGGTGAAAGGTCCTAGAAAACGAGGACTCAACTTTCCACGTTTACCAAACCTTGTCACGCCTTTCCACGGGGATACCTTAAGCATCACGCGCTCCCCAACTTGGAATTCTTTTGGTCTTCTTTTCGGATCAGCATAACTCTTTTGTCGATCTTGAGCCGCTTTCATATGCTTCCGAATCTCTTTCACTTTATCAGCCGTTTGTTGTACAAGTTCCGGTCCAGCAAACTGCTTTTCTCCAGCTTCTAACCAACACACTGGAGTTCTACATTTACGACCATACAAAGCTTCGAAAGGTGCTCTTCCAATACTGGAATGATAACTATTGTTATACGTAAATTCTACCAAAGGTAAATGCGTATCCCAGTTACCTCCAAAATCTAACACACACGACCTGAGCATATCTTCCAAAGTTTGAATGGTTCTTTCGCTTTGCCCATCTGTTTGTGGATGATAAGCAGTGCTCAAGTTAACTCTCGTACCCAATTCTTCTGGTAGTGACTGCCAAAACCTCGAGGTAAACCGACTATCACGATCCGACACTATAGACACCGGTATACCATGCCTTGACACCATTTCATCAATATAAAGCTTTGCCAATTTATCTATTGGTGATGTTTCTTTCATAGCTAGAAAATGAGCACTCTTGGTCAATCGATCTACAATTACCCATATAGTATCGTTACCCTTTTACGTTCTTGGTAACTTTGTCACAAAATCCATGGTAATCTTCTCCCACTTCCATTCTGGAATCTCCAGAGATTGAAAACTTCCGTAAGGCTTTTGATGTTCAGCTTTTACTAATGAATATGTCCTACATTTTTCTACTATTTGTGCCACATCTACTTTCATAGCTGGCCACCAATAGTGTAACTTCAAATCCCTATACATCATAGTACTCCAAGGATGTATAGAATACTTAGATTTATGGGTGTCTTCGAGAATTAACTCTCGATTTCCTCCAATCTTTGGCACCCAAACACAACATTGAAATAGTTTAATTCCACGGCTATCTTCAGTCAGTTGAAGATGATGTTTACTCATAACTTCATCTTTCAGATTTTCTTCCAGTAAAGCTTCCGCTTGTGCCTCCTTTATTCTTTCAATCAAACTTGACGTCACGTCAATTCTAGCGTTAGTCGTTTTCAAGCGCCCACTATATTCTTTTATACTTAAAGCATCGGCTACAACATTTGCCTTACCGGGATGGTAATGCAATTCACAATCATAGTCTTTAAGTAGTTCTAACCAACGCCTTTGCCTCATATTCAATTCTTTCTGATCAAAGACATGCTGTAAGCTCTTGTGATCAGTGAAGAGAGTACACTTTGTTTCATACAGATAATGACGCCATAGTTTTAATGCAAAGACAACCGCTGCCAATTCCAAATCATGGGTAGGTAAATTCTTCTCATAAGCAATCACCTTGCCTCGTTGCATCAACACACACCCTAAACCCATCTTTGATGCATCGCTATATACGACTAAATCTTCCGTTCCTTCCGGTAGTGCAAGAATAGGAGCTTCACATAACTTCTGACGTAAAGTTCTAAAAGCCGACTATTGCTTTTCAGTCCAAACAAACTTTACATTCTTCCGAGTCAACACGGTCAAAGTAGAAGAAATATTTGAGAAGTCTTTAATAAATCTCCGGTAGTAACCTGCTAGACCTAAGAAACTTCTTATTTCAGACGCGCTCTTTGGTGTCTCCCAGTTCGTCATTGCTTCTATCAAAAAGCCTCAATGCATTAGCTAACTCCTCCGCTTATCTCTTAAGTTAGATACTTCAAAAGCTCTCGGCCCACATCCCATTTACTTCCCTGAGCCTGTACCTGGTAAGAAAATTTTATTTGAACAATTAGGCTTACGCCTAGTGAGAACATCCAAATTTAAATTTAAACGTTAACAGTTTGAAAATATCCAATACATATAAACAAACCTGTTCTCCACAATTCTTACCGTACACGTGCTCACCTCAATGACGGGAACATACCCGATCCCATGAATATGCCTAACATTCAGTAAGTCATATTATCACAAACAAGAGCCTACTACGAATCATTACTGATTCTAGATTATTGCACTTATCCAAGAAATTACAAGTTGCTTTATGCCTATTTCTTGGACTGGAAGTAGAGATTACAAATTACTTTATGCCTATCTCTGGTCTTTCCCTAGAAATCAGGAATTACAATTTACTTTATGCCTATTCCTCGATTTCTATACTATGAAATAGAAATTACAAATTCCTTTATGCCTATTTCTCATTTCATAACACCTTTACGAAATGGGAATTATAATTTACTTTATGCCTATTCCACATTTCAGGTCAACGAGAATTACAAATTACTTTATGCCTATTCCACGTTAAAATAGAAACAGTGCCTATGGATCCATTACACATACTACACACCCGCATAGTATCAAACCAAAACAATCTTTAAGCCTAACATACTACCATTCAACTATAAGTATGTTCAAGCTATTAGAATTGTATTTCAATTCCTCAATCCCACCCTGTCCAGAAGTTAGCAAAACCCAAAGTTACCTGATACACATAACTTATCGGGTACACACAACTTATCGGGTACCTACAACTTACCGGGTACTTACAACTTACCGGGTATACAAAACTTACCGGATACTTACAACTTACCGGGTATACAAAACTTACCGGATACATAACAATCCAGATGATATTCGGTAACTAATTCATCCGGTAACTACAGAATAAACAGAACTTACCGGTAACTTTGCCTTGTCCGGATACCTTCATACAAAGGTTACCGGGTACTATCTTTTTACCCGGTAACTTCGACCTGCATCCTAAAATTACAATCCAAACCCATGTTTGTTCCATTCAGCTTGTTTTAAACGCATTCATTCAGCCCCAAAACAATTTATACAAGTGTCTTAATGTTTAATTCGACAGAAAACATGGATTTAAATCAAAATAGTGAATGAACTCACTTTGTTTCTTAGACCCACTTCTCTGCACAATCAGACTTCAAATCAAAACAGCACCTAGAAGAGATCAGATTAAGATATGGATGTTATCTTGTAACTGATATCAAGCTTACAAAATCTTTATGATCTTACCCAAAATTTCAGCTTAATTCTTCATCTTTCTCTCTTCTTTCTCACTTTCTTTCTCTCTTCTTCCTTTCTTCTCTCTTGACCGACTCAGCCAAAGAAATGAGATATTTCTCAATCTCAGCCCATTTATCCATACCCACTTTCAATTAATTACCAAACACACCTTCTTATTTTCATAATATCAAGATTAGATCTAACTTTGGTTTCTTATGTTTTTAACCCCTCATGAATTATAAACTTGCAAAGTGATTCAACACTTAACTTAAATTACAAAAATTGCCTCATTCATATTAAAATATAATATAACGAAAATTCGAGGTGTTACACTTAAGACCTTGAGGTGTAACTCTACGGAGTAGGCAATAAAAGCACCATTTGGTTTGAGGTTGTGATGTTGTGATGGCATGGGAAATTAAAACCGGGACTTAAGGTGTAACCCAATAACATCATAGGTGACCCCATTCACTTGTTCTCGTCACCTTGATGGAAACGGGTCTCCCCCGTATTTTCAAGAGATGTCTCTTGTGTGTTTATGTTCAGGTGTGGAACATCAATTACAAAGTTGAGAATTGGTATTTATACAATCAAAGTGGACCCGGTAACATTTAATTTATGATATTATTATCTCACTCGTGAACTGTTTATTTTATAACATCTCACTAGGCTTTTAGTCTAACACTTGTTGTGGTGTTTGTTGGTTTACAGGTCCAACTAGCGGTGGATCTAGGACGAGTTGAGTTACTGGTTGATTTACTTTTGGGCTTTTGTGGAAGAGAGATTTTTGGAGATACTGACACCCCTGTTAATCTAGTTTAAATCATGTCCAGATTAAGTAAGTTGTTATGATTCTGTCTCGATACAAGTATTATTTTGAGTGTACAAACTACCCCTTCGAGGGTTCAGTTGTGACATTTGGAAGTTTTATTTCTACCTATTTTCCGGAATTGTCCCTATTATTGTTGTTAAATTTTAGGGTGTTACACTAAGGCCTAGTGAGAACAATATTTAAATTAAAATATAATAAACCTGGTGAAGTAAAATACGGGGACATAATAAATCTTGGGTAGAAAACCGTTAGGTACACAATACCTCATGCGTTGACGGGGGAGATCTGTTTACCATAAGCAATGACGAAACACAAAGGTAAGTCAAATGACATATTAGTAATACCAAACACGTAGCATAAGATAGATAGAAGTCAAGCTCAACCTCGAAGAGTCTATTGCTCGTGAGTTCCCAATTTCAACCCGTCTAGGTCTATACATTGGGTCACCCATAACCCATAAAACAATTAAGCACGTTAGAATTACACCTTACTGCTCATGAGACAATGCCCGATCTTATAGGCCCACATTTTACTTATCATGAAACCCGATGCCTATTCCGTGCTACAATGTGGAAAACTAGCATCCCACGTTGTACATAATGACTCTAATGCCTATGAATCCATTACACTCAACACCAAATAAATTATAACTCCCATATATGTCAACACGAATTTCACAATGTGATCGAGCCTTGTGGCAATAAATAGCAGTAACCAATTTTCCATCATAAAAGTGTATCCATGAAGTTTCAACACTTAGTCGTGAAATTCCATAGATTTTAACATAGAAATTTGGACTTCATTTCATCATAAGAAACCATTTTTCATAACTAATACATCAACATCCCCAAATATCTCAAACCCTAGATTTTGACCTAAAATGTTCAAAAGCATGAAACTTGAGAAAATGTGTTCCACATATGCAATATCCATAAATAAACTGTAACACTCGTAATTTTCGGATGAGTACAATTTCGAATCGGTGTAGAAATAGATCTTTTAAGATAAATATGAAAAATAGGATTTTGGGTTAAATTCTAGATTTTATGGTCTTGTTGGATGGGGAATTCAAATACGAACCCAACGGGCCTTTCTGGAGCAAAAACGAAGCTAAAACGAAGAAGTAGTGGCCAAAACAACTTTCGGTACAATCTAGGCTAAAGTGACCAGCGAAAGTGACACTTGTGTCACTCTCGCATGTCACTCTCGCCAGTTTTGTACCGAGAGCCATGGGACCACGGTGAGAGTGCCCAGCGAAAGTGACACTTGTGTCACTCTCGCGCGTCACTTTAGTCGTCGGGTACCTGGAGCATAAAAATGCGATTTTCACCATTTTAACCCCATTTTCATTTCCCACTTCTCCCCCTTCATCTCTTTCTCTCCCAAACCGAAACCCTAAGCCCCCAAAGTCGATTTTGAGCCATTTAGCCACTAGATTCAAGATTTGGAAGTGATTTCTTCATCTACCATGGTTTTGGGAAACAAATCTTGAAACCCTTTCACTTCATCTTCTTCACCCAAAGCTTTCTAGGGTTTCATTCATCCTTTTTGTCCATTTTGAAGAGTTGGATCTTGTGGTATTTTGTTGGTGATCTAGAGGTGTTTTGGTTGGTGGGTTCAAGTTATGGTTAAGGTTTTTTGGAAGATTTGACTTGAGGATTTAAGTTTCTTCAAAGGAGCTCATATTGGGGAAAAATCTAGATTCAGCCTAAATCTAGCAAGGTGGGTTCAAGTTGATTTGTGAAAACGTTGTACATGCCAAAAATGTTATTTTTCAAGTATTTGTGTGTTTTTACTTAAAATTATCAATTGTAGAGTTATTTGGTGAGTTTAATCTTTTGAAGTGTTTAACTTTATAAACTTTGTAAAACACCCATAATTGAGATTTTTGGATATTTTGATGGGTAGAAATCATATATATATGTCCTTAAATGGTTTATTGCTCAAATGGAGTTTATTCAATGGTTTAAGCATGTTGGTGTAATTGATTTTATAAACCAATTGGGAAAATGCACATTTTCGTACCATGAGTCATTTTGAGAATTATAAGAGTATGAGTCCATTTGGGAAACCATTTGTTGTAATCCGTGACGAGTTTTGGGTTAATGATGATGTTGTGGTATACGTTTAGCTAAGCAATGTTTAAATGCATTTTATATTATGAGGACCGTTATTTATTGGTCTAATGGGTTTTGAGCATTTTACTCGGTTTTAACTTTAAAGGAGTCTTTGGGGACATCTTGTCCTATTTTGATGGCTCAATGTGGAGTCCTATTTATGGTCTGCATTTATTGCAACTTATTGCATATTATTGATAATTACATGCTCGAGTGCTTTAGTCATTCCTGTGTAGTCATGTAATTTTAGACTGTGTTGCATTGGATCCATAGGCACGTAAGCCAGTCTTTATTTGATGGTCTACTGGGTGTTGCAGGATTTGACCGGGCCCCATGTTTATGACCTTTACCTTTTAAGGGTACACTAGGAGGGCTGAGTCCGGTTGAGCTATCATGATTGATGGGCGTTTATGACCTTCGCCATGTCGGGGTAATACCATGGTTGTAACCCCGCTTGTGCCGAGCCTTTGGTGGTATTCATGGTAATATCTACTAAGGTCAGATGTCTCTTTGGGTGTGTCTTGAAAGGAGTCGTAGGGACACTTGGGCTTTCATGTCGTGAAGTGTCATACGATTAACGTTGTATGAGTGGCATACTTTTGTGTTCCTCCACTCTTAATGGATATGGTTCTCCCCCGTTGTCAGCCTACACTATCTTGGATATTAATGTCCTTACTTTATTATCGTTGGTCGTGTGCGTTTGACTGCAAGTGATGACCTTAATATTGGAATTCCCTCCACATATATTAAAGTTTGAATGAAGCATGTCACTTCCATATTTTTGGTATTTGGACTTCATTCCATTTTATGCTCGTGTAAGCATTGGGTTTCGTAACACGTTCTCGGTGAAGTACTTATATGGATTGTTCTTCCATGATTTATGGGTTGAGTATTATGTCACATCAGTGTTGGAGTATTTTGCATAATATAGATTCATTCATGTTTTGAGTGAGTTTGGATTGGAATTCATTTTGGAAAACGCTTTATACATTTTGGGAACTTCCTCATAGATTTTGTGTGCGTTGGAAAATGAGTCGTTTATATCCTTATCATAAACCCTTTTGGGAAAGCGTGATTTAAGTCGCAATCTTTCATTTAACAAATTATTTAAATCATGTTGTAAAACTCACTAGGCGTTAGCCTAACCTTTTTATTCGTCGGCATGTGCAACAGGTTCAGGTTGGGAGTAGTTCTAGTGATACTGCGAAGAGATGAGTGCTAGTAGTGTGCTCGAGAAGTGAGTTGATTAAGTGAAGTCTTCCGCATTTATTTTTGGGAATAACAGTTTGTATTTGGGTTAAGTAACACCCGATAAGGATTTAGTCTTTGTAATAAGACTTAGGTTATAAATTGTTTAAGGTTAATCATAAAATTTAATTTGAGAGATTTACAGTATTAGCTTATAAGGAGAAATTCTATTCTTTTTGAATGTATTATTGAAAATTTTATTTAGTTGCCCATTCCAATTTTGAGGGTGTTACATAAACCAAAAAGTACCATGTATTTATTTTTTATAAACCTTTTCATCCGACCAAAACCCTAAAATCTCCCAAAATCCATTTTAGGTCAAATTATACCAAATCAAGAAATAATAAGTGGGGAGATGTTTAAGAGGTTAAAGTCACATTTTATGCATGTATAAAGCTTGTAAAGTGAAGATGAACTCACCTTAGATGGTTTTATAACTCAGACCCTAAGATTAAGAGAGTTAGTGGTGAAGATTTCTTGCAACTTGAGGAGACTTAGATCCTAAATCTTGATCTCACACACACCTAGAAACAAGCCATTAATGCTTACAAACTTGGTGGTTGGGAAGAGTTATGGTGGAGAGAGGTGGAAGATGAAAACTTACCAAAAAGTGGAGAGAAAATCGTCCCCCAAAAGTCCCAAACTGATTCACCAAGTCTAAAAATCGGAACCCTTCCTTGTATACTGAAAATCCCCGTCGGCGATAGTGACATGCGACTATGCCCAATAGCATAGTCGCGTGGCATAGTCGCCCGCTTCCATCGAGCTACGGTACACCACTCGCGACCTTGCCCCCGACGAGAGTGGCATGTCACAATCGCATGGCATTATCGGCGTGCCCAAGGTGCCCACGGTACATCATTCACGACTTTGCCAAGCGATAGTGACACGGTGTCACAATCGCTGGCATTATCACCGGCCATGTACTGGGCTTCCAAAATGCCATCTTTTTCCTGTCGAGCGTGCCCCAATGGCACGTGACCAAAAAAAACTTACTTAATCCCGACCAAAAGTCCAAAGCTGAGATTTCCATGCCGGAGTGAACACATTTGTTTTTTTTTTTTAAGTTTGGGGTGTTACACTTATGGCTTTGTTTTTTTACTCTGTTGAGTCTTAGAGATATTGTCCGATTTTGATAACCTAATGTGGAGCTTTGGTTATGATTTCCATTTATTGCATCTTATTTGAGAACCACATGTTTTGAATGTGCTAGTTCATTCTTTTGGGGTTAGTGTTGTACATTTTGAACTTGTATTTATACTTGATTTTAGTGTAATATATCCATAGACACTTGAGTCTTTACGTTCAATGATGAGACGTTAGTTTCCCTCATTGTAGCACGGAATAGGCATCGGGTCTCATGGTAAGTAAGACGTGGACCCGTATGGTCGAGCATTGTCCCATGAGCAGTAAGGTGCAATTCCAATGTGCTTGTATGTTTTCATGGAGTTGGAGATCTCAAAGTATAGACCTAAAGGGGTTGAGATTGAGACTCCTCGAGCAATAGACTTAGAGGAATTGAACTCGATATATCATATGATTATGATCCAAATGTTTGGTTTTTATTAACATAGATTTGTGACCTACTGTTGTGTTCCGTCACGTTCAATGAAATCGGGTCTCCACCATCACCAAATGGTGGATTTTGGATAGATTCTTTGGAAACAAAGATTATCCACGATTTGACGTGTTGATCCAAACCCACAGTGATTTGATAATGACCCTCTCTTAAATACTTAGTGAAAATTGTAAGTAAACAATATGTATTAGAGTTTCACTATCGCTGATAAGTACTAAGATCTTACAGTACCGCTGATAGGAACTCTCGCTCTTTAAAAATAAACATTCAGCGAAACTGTTCACCATAAAGCGCTGAGTCTGTTCAGTCCTTATGGCGATCGCTGATAAGTTAGTTGTTTACTTATGATCCCTGAAGACAAGTTTCACGTCAACAAAGGTTCTACGCTAAAGTCGAAGATCAAGCTCAAGAACCAGCGACAAGTCTCCTAATGAACTGATGCGGATCAGCGAAGACTCAGATTTGTCCACTCAACGTGAAGTATCAAGTACAAGACTTCAGCTATCGCTGAACTTTATCATCTGCTGAATAGTAAATGATAATCGCTGAATCAACGAAAGCTGATCATGAAGTCCTCCGTACAAAGTACTTTTGTCTTAACCACCCTTGCACGCCTCCGTACGAATTGTCAGAAAAGAACCTCCGAATATCTGAAATCGTACAACCACTCTGATACTACACTGTTCATCCTTACGGCTACTAAGGTTGTCAACCAAGGTCAATGACATGCAACCAACCAGCTGATGACACGTGTAAAGTATATACTGACTTGCATTAAATGCATGCAGTATATAAAGAGATGAACTCACTTCATTTGAAGTAACTTGCTAACTCTGGACAAGTTCAAATCTCTCTCAAGATAGGATTTTATTAGTAATCTCATTATCTTTCTTAGTGCAAGAAACCTTAGTGTTCCAACTTGTTTAGATTTAGGTTTATCCTTAATCTTGTTTCCGCAACAAGCTGTAAATTGTTAATGATTTATCAATAAACAATTTAGAAAAGTAAAATAGTGTGTTTGTATTCAACCCCCCCCCCCATTCTACAAACTTGTATAGGCCTTTCGGGACCAACAAGTGGTATCAGAGCAGATTTGTTTAATCTCATAAACAAGATCTAATCTAAGATATTTCTCTTCCTTGCTATTATCTGAAAATGGCCAACACAAACACACACTATATAGACAATGGTTCTCTTGCAAAACCCCCTAGATTTTCCAGAGATAACTTCAACTTATGGAAAAATAGGATGATGCTCTTCTTAGAAGGTGTAGACCCTACTATGACCTACTATCTTGAAAACGGCCCACACATCCCTGTAACAATTGATCCTTTAGTTCCAGCCACTGCAACTAGAGCTGCTATTCCTGAAAGGCTGATTCCAAAGGAAATACACATGTGGACAGATGAAGATAAGAAGAAAGTGGCTATAGATACAAAAGCCAGATCCATACTATCCATGGCCCTTCCTGACAAAGTCTACCATTCCGTCATGAACCTGAAGTCATCAAAAGCCATGTGGGACACAATATGTGTTCAGTATGAAGGAACGTCTGAAGTCCAGGACTCAAGAAAGATCAACCTGGTAAGACAATACGAAAGCTTCATTTCTGGTAAGAATGAAACTCTCTCTGAAGTTCACCAACGTTTTAATTGCTTAATTATAGATCTAAAAACTGTTGGTAAGGAATATTCTATCTTTGAAGTGCTGACAAAGTTTCTAGAATGTTTACCTGAAAGCTGGGACAATTATTCCATGTGTCTCAAGCTGTCAAAGGATCTTAAATCAATGACCCTTTCAACCTTATATGGTACATTGCTGAATCATGAGCAATCTAGCCATCTTACGAAGAATCTTGTAAAAGATTCCAAAAGCACTCCTGTTGCTTTACTCTCAGAGGAACCTTCTACTCAGCGACCCTCGGTCACTATCACTGAGTTAGGAAGTAACTCTGAAAGGTCATCAGATTCTGATTCTTTAGATGATGATGAATCCTTGGCTCTCCTAACTAAAAAGTTCAGGAGATTCGCCAAGAAGAAAATGTTTAGAAAGAACAAACCTCTTTCCATAACTGACAAGCCTAAATCATCAGCTTTTGTTGATAAGGCTACTGCTACTTGTTTCAACTGCGAAAAGACAGGTCATTTCGCTAATGAGTGCAGGTCAAAGAAAATCATAAGACCTTCAGCTTTTACAAAGAAATCCTTTGTTCCAATGAATAAAGACGACAAATATTCAAAGATGAAGGAGAAGTATGCAAAGCTGAAAAGCTTTAAGAAGAAAGGAAAAGGCCTGATGGCTGACTATGATTGGGCTGCTTCTGATGAAGAAGCCTCATCATCTGATTCTGAAGATGATGAAGCAAATCAATGTCTCATGGCCAAGATTGAAGAAGAGGAAGAAAGTTCAGACATTCCCTCCACTTCAACATCTGCCATTCAGGTATCACCTTCTTTCTTTACCAATATTGCAAATATTGATGAAGCTGATAGTCTCCGTAAAATCGATCTTCTGACTAGAAGTTTATACGAAGCCATGAACGGCAAAGCTGTGGTTGAAAACCAAAATCTTGATCTCGCTGAAAAGCTTAAAAACTGCCACCTTCAAATAGAAAAGCTTTCTAAAATTGAAGATGATTTTAAAGATCAAGTCTATTTAAATCAGCTAGTCAAAATCGAACGAGCAGAAGCTATCGCTGCATTAAAAGCTGAACAAGCTACTGCTGAAGGATGGTGTAATTCTTCAACAAAGATCACTGAGATAATTAAGGCTCAGATTCCTCTGATTGATAAACGTGGTATGGGTTATAAATATGATACTCCAAAACCAACCACTGAACGTTCAATGCTTAAATTTGGAACGTTCGTATCCTCAGTCGCTGACACTTCATCATCTCAGTACTCCTCGTCGATTACACCAATCCCTGAGGAAACTCCTACCTCCTCAAAAGGTAAAGAGAAAATGGTTTATTCAAAACCTACCTCTGTCTCAAAAGACAAAGGTAAAGGAATTGTTATTTATCAAAATCCTCAGAAGGGTACCTTAGTACCTAAGCTGAATGCTTCCAAAGCCTTAGTGATTCATTCATCTGGTTCTAGAAATCAGACCTATGGATCAGTTCAACGACCTACTCCTAGACTCAGAGTAGATGTCCTTGGTAAGAAATCTGAAGAACTAAATGTTCGTTCTATTTCAAAAACCAATAGTGTACTTGGTGTTGGCACTTCTAATTCCAAATTAAAAGCTCAGCACTCAAGTGGTCCTAGAACTAATTTTAGTTATAGGAAATGTTATCACTGTGGACTTACCGATCATATTGCAAGTAAGTGCCCCACAGCCACCAAAGCTGATAAGATAGCTAAGGTGAAGATAGCACCCAAGTCCAAGAAGACCAAACCAGTTGCAATTCAGGTCAAGGTGACTCCTACCGCTGAGGTCAAGAAATTGACCAAAGTGAAGAAAGACAAAGCTGAATCTTCAAATGCTGCGAAGACTGCTGAACCCATTCCAACTTCTTCCACTGACAAACGCGTATACATGGTGAAGTGGGTACCCAAGAAAAACTAATCTTCCTTTGTATTGCAGGTCAAGAAGGGTATCTGGTATCTCGATAGCGGATGCTCTAGACACATGACTGGAAAGAAAAACCTGCTCGCTGAATACAAGGAAGAGAAGGGTCCCTCTGTGACTTTCGGTGGAAATGGAAAAGGACACACCCGAGGGTATGGTGTACTTTCAAATGGTACAACATCCTTCAGAAGAGTCGCATATGTTGAAGGGCTGAAGCATAATCTTCTGAGCATCAGTCAGCTTTGCGACATGGATAACAAAGTGATTTTCACTAAGGAATCCTGCTTTGTCTCTGACAAAAAGGAGAAGATAGCTCTTAGCGGTTATCGTTTGGAAAATGTTTATGTAATAAACATGGACTCAACAACCACTGAGAACTCCTGTTTCTTCTCAAAGGCATCTTCTGATGTTAACTGGCTATGGCACAAAAGGCTCTCACATCTCAACTTCAAGACGCTGAATACTCTTTCCTCCAAAGAGTTGGTCACTGGTCTACCTCAACATTCATACGCCAAAGAGTCTTTATGTTCAGCGTGTGAAAAAGGGAAGCAGACCAAGGCAAGCTTTAAGTCAAAGCAAGTTTCCTCAGTGTCATCTCCTCTACAATTACTCCATATGGATTTGTTTGGCCCTGTTATCAAACAATCCATCGCTGGAAAGAAATATACGCTGGTCATAGTTGATGAATTCTCTCGTTACACATGGGTAATGTTTCTCCGTTCTAAGAGTGACACCCCTGAAGAACTCATCACCTTTGTTCGGAAAATGGAAACTCTGAACAATATGACTGTTCGCTCAATAAGGAGTGATCATGGAACTGAATTCAAAAACAGTTCTCTTGATCCCTTCCTTGAGAGTAAGGGTATTTCTCACAACTTTTCGTCAGTGAGAACACCTCAACAAAATGGAGTCGCTGAAAGATGAAATAGAACAATTATTGAAGCTGCACGTTCAATGCTCAGCGATTCTCAACTGCCTACTCAGTTTTGGGCAGAAGCTGTCAACACTGCTTGTTTTACGCAAAACAGGTCGCTGATAGTTAAAAGATTCAAAAAGACAGCCTATGAACTCCTTCATGGGAGAAAGCCTTCAATCAGCTTTCTTCACATCTTTGGATGTCAGTGTTTCATACTGAACAACAGAGATGCCCTTGGAAAGTTTGATCCTAAGGCTGATGATGGAATCTTTCTTGGATACTCCTCAGTCTCCAAAGCCTTCAGAGTCTTCAACCGTAGAAGACAAACTATAGAAGAAACTATTCACGTCACGTTTGACGAATCCCATTCAGCGAACTCTAAACCGAACGCTGATACAGAAGAACTGAATCAGTGGATGTTTTCTCATCTTGGTGATTCAGAAGATACTCCCACTCCTCATGCTCATCCAGTAGAAGATGATAGTCCCACTATCATTCCAAACATGCAGAATAGTGAAGCTGAAACATCATGGGTCTCAGCTGTTCCTATAAACACTATACCTGCAGTTGATCCAAATGTCTCAGAAATTCCATTTATTTCTCAGCAATCAGTGAATGAAGTGACAAATGCAAACATTCCTCTCTTAGCTAATAATCCAGAAGTAGCTGAAGCCTCATCTTCAGTTTCTCCAGTTCAGACTGAATCAGCGACGTATGCTCCTGCTCAGCGATGGACTGTAAATCACCCAATCGATCAAATTCTTGGTGATCCCAACGCTGGTATTCAGACTCGTAGAAGTGCAGGTAATATTTGTTTATTTGTTAATTTTATTTCACTAACTGAACCAAAGAAAATAGATGATGCCCTCAGAGATCCAAACTGGGTCAGCGCTATGCAAGAAGAGCTGACTGAATTCGAAAGAAACAAAGTTTGGAAACTTGTTCGTAGACCAACTGACAAAACGGTGATAGGCACCAAATGGGTCTATCGAAACAAGTTGGACGAACATGGTACTGTAACTCGCAACAAAGCTCGTCTTGTTGCTCAGGGATACATACAAGAGGAAGGCATAGATTATGACGAAACTTTTGCTCCTGTAGCAAGACTTGAATCTATTCGTCTTTTCTTAGCATATGCTGTACACAAAAACTTCACTGTACATCAGATGGATGTTAAGTCAGCGTTTCTAAATGGAAAGCTGAATGAAGAAGTGTATGTGGAACAACCTCCAGGATTCTCAGATCCTAAGCGTCCAGGTTATGTTTATAAACTGGACAAGGCACTTTATGGATTAAAACAAGCTCCTCGTGCATGGTATGATACTCTCTCTACTTATCTTCATATTGAACATTTTGAGAGAGGTAAGATTGACAAAACTTTATTTTTTAGAAAAGTGAAAGGTCATATCATTTTAGTTCAAATATATGTTGATGACATTATATTTGGTTCTACTAACCCTGAGCTTTGTACTCGTTTCGCTGATAGAATGAAAGATGAGTATAAAATGAGCATGATGGGTGAACTAACATATTTCCTTGGTCTTCATATTAAGCAAACTGAAAAAGGAACTTTCATTAATCAGGGAAAATATGTTAAAGATATGCTGAAGAAATTCGACTTAACTGAAAGTTCAGCTATGAAAACCCCTATGGCACCACCGCTGACACTTGATAAGGACACAAAGGGTGTTCCTGTCAATGTCACGCTGTACCGTGGGATGATCGGCTCACTACTGTATCTGAGAGCTAGCCGACCCGATATTATGTTTGCAACATGCTTATGTGCACGATATCAAGCTGAACCTAAGATATCTCATATGAAAGCTGTAAAGCGAATCTTTCGATATCTTAAGGGTACAGCGAATCTAGGTCTTTGGTATCCCAAAGACTCAGGATTCGATCTAACCGCCTATTCAGACAGTGATTTTGCAGGTTGCAAAATGGATAGGAAAAGCACCACAGGAGGATGTCAGCTCCTAGGTGGAAAGCTGGTAAGTTGGACAAGTAAGAAGCAAAACTCAGTGTCCACTTCCACAGCTGAAGCTGAGTATGTAGCCGCTGGAAGCTGTTGTTCTCAGGTCTTGTGGATGAGAAATCAGCTACTAGACTATGATCTTCAGCTCTCCAAAATTCCAATCTATTGCGACAGCACTAGTGCCATCGCTATAGCAAACAATCCAGTGCTACACTCAAAGACAAAACACATAGAAATCAGATATCATTTTATCAGAGATCATGTGATGAATGGTGATATAGAACTTCATTTTATCCCAACTGATTATCAGTTAGCTGATTTATTTACCAAACCTCTTGATGAGACAAGATTCAACTTTCTCATCAGCGAGCTTGGAATGCTGAACTTTGAAGGGTAAAATCTTCAGCGGTTCACATTTGATCAGCGATACGTCTATACAAACTTGTATAACCTTCGGGATAAAATCAACACATATAATCCATTTCATCATCTTCTCTCTGAATAAACTTGGTTAAACTGATATCCAGGTATGTTTTCTCTCTCTGACAATCGCATGTAAATGCAAGATTTCAAAATAAATTACATCGCTGAATATCTCTTCCTTAACAGCGATATTTTGAAAGTTCTTTAAACCTACACTGATATTCTCTATTCAGTGCTTCATGTTTTTCAAAAGAGTCCCTGAGCTTTCAAAACCTCAGAGACATCCTAAAAGAATGTGAAAGGACAGTTGTGACGTCATTGCAACGGATAACACTAGGTACGATTTCTTTCTGACACACGTTTGCACGTTTCGTTCAAACTTCCAATCAAATGCAAACACGTGTCCGTGTCATGATGAAAACCTTTTCCCGCTCAAGGTTTTCTCTCTCTAAAATTCCCTATACAAACAACTCTTGGTTTATATTTGTCTTTTACGCGATCAAATCTTCCTTCGCAAGAAAGAATCCTCTGTTGCATTTGTGCTCTCAAAAACCTCAAGAACTGTTCATCATCTTCCTCATCAAAACTTCAAGGTTAATATGTTCTTATCTATTATCAAATGCATATAACTTGTTTTCGATCTTCTCATTGTTTTAACAAGATCAAACAAAAGAACTTTGTAAAATAAAATCATTTCTTCAAGGTTTTATGAACACAACCATTTCATGGTTGTTCTTCAAGTTTTAAATCTAAATCTTAAACTTGTTCTTCTTTCGTATCCAGTTTTCTTTTAAAAACTGGAATACAAGACTTTATGGGTTTTTACATTTCATTTTCAAAAATCAAGAAAAACCCTAATCTTCATTTAGACATTTTTTGTCTGAATGAAATGGACAAAATTCGAAAAATCTTAATGGAAAATTATTTCCACATTAAGATAATTCTATTTGTTAACACCTTTGGTTGAACTGATAATACAGTGAAATGGCAACTTCAAAGCTGAATGTTACCGATGAGTCCATCTCCGCTGACTCTGAGGAAATGGACATCTTCAAAGCCCCTCAGGTTAAGTTCGAGCTGGATCAACTGTAACACCCGGAAAATCCTCGTAAGTACTAGTAAGTTTAATAATTCTTGATATTTCGACATTTTAGATTATGATTGATATCTTAAGTAATTTTCGTGACTTCGACTTGCTATTTGATAATTCTCGATAGAAATCAGTAAGTTTAATTTTTAAGAAAATTAATGAAAAATAGAAGATAAAGTAGAATATTAGATTTTATGGATTAGTTGGATGGGTAATTTGAATACGAGGCCAACGGTACTTTCCGGGGTAAAAACGGGGTTTTAACGAAGAAGTTACGGCTAAATTAGTGGAAGTTGGGAGTTTTGGCAAACAGAGGCTGGCGCCGATGGGGTGGCGCCGATGCATCGGAGCAGATGATCGGCGCCGAATACCTGACGTGCCAAATAGAGGGTTAAACCCACCCATTAGTCATTACACTTCTCATTTCTAATTAGAACTCTCAAAATCGAAAATAAGCTCTGCTCCAGACGAACTTCCTTTATCTAACCTAAGGTAATTTCATCTCTTAGTTCTAATTCAATTCATGTATCAAATAGATGAATCTTACTCAATTAAACATCAATTAGGGCTTGGAATCTTCATATTATCTTGATTTGGAGAGTTAGGGCTCAAGTCTTCAAGTAAGGTTATACAAATTGAAGATTTAAAGGTGAGTAATCTGTAACTAAATGTTTTTATTTATACTTATCTACCAATTCTTTTCCTGATTTTGTGTTATTAAGGTAAAAGATTGGGTTATATGTTCTTAATGGTTAAGGTGGAAACAAGATGAGTTTAAAGGAGTTAATATGGATTAATTGTGGTTATTACTTAGCATGACATGATGAATGTTGATGTAAGAGTTTAGTTTGATTTTATATATATCATCAATATGTGAAATTTGTATGATGGCTTAATAAGCGTCTTAATGATGAACTGGTGGCTTAATGGTCAAAATGGATTTATTCTTGAAATGTAAATATGGTGGTTTGTTGTTGGATTCTTATGGAATGTGAACTACATGGAAGTAGCATGGACTATGATAAATGGTTGGACCATTGTTAAAGTGCTTAATATACTTGAATCTTATTTGGATTTACAATTTGGTATTCACTTAATTGGAGGAGCACCTGGTAGGCATTGGAGGATATAATCATACATACCGTGGGGTAAATGTATTTCGTTCATACCTTCGGATACCGTGGGGATTTCCGTTGCGTTATGCCTTGTACCGTGGGGTATAAATCAAGGTATATCTTCAATTATGATGTAACTAGGTAGCGATATGGACCTTCTCCATGGAATCCAATTTGTGAATGTACCGAATTGTTCTTCCTACATGTTATGATTATAATCTATGTATTATGTGTAAACCTCACTTAGGCTTTAAAAGCCTAACACTTGCTATGTGTTTTATGTGTTACAGATATTAGTGGTTCTGGACACAAGAAGGTTTAGTACGGGGTGTGAGCACGGGATTGATGTTGGAAGGTTAAAGAATTGGAAGATTGACATTAGAACTTCCCAACACCCTTTTGATCTTGGATTGCTATAGTATTGGGCAACTAAGCTAGTATTTCTTTAGTAGTTGTACATTGACTAAATAATTGTATTAAAGGTTATGTAATGATGTTACGTACACTTTCACTTTAGCAATGTGTACCACTCTTCCGTTTTATGGAAGTTTTTGTTAACCCCTATTTTGGGGTGTTACAAGTTGGTATCAGAGCTCTAGTTTAAGTGAACTAGGTATGACTATAGTATGCCTAGACTTAAGCTGAGAACAATAAGAATGAAATATTGTCGAATGGGTAGACAACATAAGATGGGAGAGTGATAGGAATTGTGGAAATACAATTGTCGAAAATTATAATGATGGTAATAAGAATACTTGTATATTACATGTTCATAATTTCATCTAGCTAATGTTATTATGAATGTGTTGTTATGTAAGTGTACTTGATCTCTATTATTATGGTAATTGACAAGCGTATAAGTACTCAAATTAGTCTGATTGTTACCTCATTCTCGTGTGCTTGGCAGACTGAAATGGTAAATACTCGAAGTCAAGTACAGCAACCGCGTGATGGTCAGTCAGCATCTGAATCTACTGCTGACCAACCTGGAATTCAAGCAACCATTAGGCATTCTCCGAGACCACGTAATTTAGACGGAGGAGCAGAAATTGTATCGAGACTTAACATTGGTCCATCGAACCCAGTAGCGGGAGAAGACGCGCTTGAAATTCGGTTGAGGAATAGTATGCTCCGAGCTATGGAATCTGCTATGACTCAACAACAGGAGCGAATTATGAAGATGTTGGATGACAGAGATAACAGCGTTCGGCAACGCGAGACGATGGCAGAAAATGCTTTGAATGGACAAGGAAATTTGGAGAATACTTTGAATACTGAAACGGATACAACTATTCGGGAAGGAAGAAAGGAACGGAGGTGCACTTACAAGACGTTTTTGGGATGTAGACCTCCCGAGTTTGCAGGAACTACGTGTTAGAGCATTGTTGTATTCAAGATTTACTGTAAAGTCAATGTACTGTATTTGTTAGCTGTGCCTTTATACCTTGTATGTTATGGGTATAAATAGGCATGTCTAGTTCTTAGTTAGAAGAGAATCTAGATCCTTTGAGAAACAACTTAAATCTTTTGTAATCTTTTAGAAACCTTTTGTAATCCTTTGAGCTCAATACATGAATGACATATTTGCTCTCTAGATTCTCTCTCACTACATTCATATCTTATTGCTAGAGATCTGGGATTTCACAATTGGTATCAGAGCTAAACAGAAGATTCAAGCAGATTAAAGAGCAAATTGAAGAATTTTTACACTGTTCATCAAGAATTCGGACCAAGAGAAGTTTACTGTTCATCTGAAGTCTTAACATTCAGACATGAAGATTTTCTAGATTTTGAGTTTTTGAATCAATTTTTTGCATCGTTGCATTCGGATTTACATTCTGATCATCTTTAATTCTTGGATCAACATCAAAAACTGCACAGAATTGACAGATCTGATCAATTTTTGAAATTTTTTCAAAAAGTTCAAAATCACTATTTGGATCTTAATCTGGTTAAATTGATCGAATTGTGAATCGTGATTAACAGGAAAAATGTGCGGATTTGAATTACGAGCATTTTGATATAAGATTCATCAAAATTGATCAAGAATTGAAAAAGATATGGCAAATTAAGTGATTCTGAAGTTCGAAGTGGTGAATTCGGATAATTCTTGGTGAATTCGGATCATTCAAAGGGAATTCGGAGTGTTCTTGGAATCACAAGTATAGAATTCGACTCAAGAAGCATTCGAATTCATAGAATTCGAACCCTGCTACATTCGAATTGAGGTGAATTCGAACCCTATTAGATTCGAATTGAGGTGAATTCGAACCCTGTTAGATTAGAATTGAGAAGTTGTGGATTCATCTGAGTTGAATTTGATTTTCCAAGTATAGAATTCGAACCCTGTTAAGTTCGAATTGAGTGAATTCGAACCAAGTTACATTCGAATTGAGTGAATTCGAACCCAGTTACATTCGAATTGAGTGAATTCGAACCAAGTTAAGTCCGAATTGAGTGAATTCGAATCCTTCAGCATCCGAATTCATTGAATTCGAATCCTTCAGCATCCGAATTCATTGAATTTGAACCCTCCTTCATCCGAATTCATTGAATTCGAACCCTTCTTCATTCGAATTCATTGATTTCGAATCCTTATTCATCCGAATTCTTGTGAAAAAAAAAAGTTTTTTGAGAAAAAATTTTTATCCCGAAATTTTTTCTATAGTGTATTTCATACATTGTAAGAGCTTTTCAAGAAAAAAATTTATATAATTTTTTTTTGTAAAATGTATTTTCATACACTATCTGCTTGATCTTCTGAACGATCAATTTCTAGCAATATTCAAAATGGTTTTACAACAAGTTATTGTTAAAAGCAGTGGTGAAGATTTGAAGCAAACTCTGAAAAAGGAGATTCCTCCAATTGCAAAAGTTTTTGTTAAACCAAATGTAAAGTTGCAACAAGTCATTATAACAGAAACATCTGTTAATTCACATGTATCTGTTAAACCAAATAATGAAGTGTTGCAACAAGTCATAATAACAAAAACACCTCCAAAGCCACTTGAAAAAGCTAAGGCAAATAATGGAATTTTGCAACAAGTTATTTTATCAGAAACATCTCCTATATCAGAAACTCCTGTTAAAGATAATGCTTCAAATTCTTCAACTCCTATTTTAAATAAAGCATTGGAAGAAGAAAATGTTGATCTGAAAAGACAAATTTTAGACATTTCTTCTTCAAATGCTAAACTTACTAAAAGAATAACTGATCTTGAAGTTTATATTGCAGATCTTGAAGCAAAGAAAGACAACTCAAGTCTGCACGATCAAATCGAGAATCTTCAAGAGAAAGTAACAACTCTTCAAAAAGAAAATGCCGATTTGAAGAGTAGAGAAGAAAAGAGAGTGAAGTGGAACTTAAAGTTACATGCTCAATTAAAAGAAGTTAAAGATATAAGGAAAATTTTGGACAGTGAAAATGCCGATCTAAAGAGAAAACTGTCTAATTTTTCTTTTGAAGAAAAGAAAGTTTTTGAAGAAAAGAAAGAGACTGAGCTGAAATGTATAAAACTTTCAAAACAAGTTTCAGACTTTGAGAAAGTTTTATTTTTAGAAAAAGACAAGCTCGAAAAAGAAAGAGCTAAATTTGAAACTGAACGAAATTTTTTTGAGATTAAAAGTTCTGAACTTTCCATGAAAATCTCTGAATTAGAAAATCTTTTGGAAAAGGAAAGAAAAGATTTCACGGAAAAGAAAAATCTCTTTGAAAAGGAAAGTAAAACCCTTAAAAAGAAAAATATGGAAATTTTCAAAGAGATTACTGATAAAATAAGGTTTTTGGAAAAAGATTTTGAATCGGAACGTGTATATTTTGAAGATGTGATTCTTAATCTTACCAAAAGATTATCTGGTTTATCAGCTGATATTATGAAGGATCAGTTGATCAAATCTGATCTCCAAAAGAAATTTGATCTAATTTCTAAAGAGAAAAATGTTTTAATAAACAAAGTCAAAGAACTTGAAGACGTCATTTTTAAATTTGATGTCTCAAAGCAGACCGGTCATAATTCTATCTTTCAGACTCCATTTGTTGATTCAAATGATTCTGAATGCTCTTTTAAAACTGCTTCAAGTTCAAGTTTTAAAAACATTTCTTCTAAACAATTTAATAGATCAACATATTTCTCAAAAGGTCGGATTCGTTCAACAAATCTCTTCTATAATCCTCTGTATGATAAATCAGATAACAAAACAAAAGTGCCTAAAGTTAATACTTCCAAACCTGAAGAAGTTCCAGTCTTCAAGAGGGTGAAGATGGAATGGAGAGTAAAAGGCACAACAGTTCCAAAGAAAGAAGTGCCAAAATCATCTGTATCCACATCAAATGAAAAGAAGAACAATGCGCCAAAAGGTAAATCTTATGCTAAACCTAATCCTATTCATTCTGTAAATCATCTGATTAGTTTGGCACATAAGAAAATTTGTTGTTCTTACTGTGGATCAAATGATTTTGTGCATAAAAATTATACTTCTTTTTGGTACGGTACTTATAGTATTCCTTGTAAGAAATCTACACCTAACCCACTAGGACCCAAATGCCATTGGGTACCAAAATCTGCTTAATCTGTTTTGTAGGTTTATCATGTGTTGTACTGATTTGTAAATACATACCACACACATGTCTGAAAACAGAAGAGAAGCGGTGGATTTGTTTTTTGAAGAATATTTGTACCATTAAGGGGGAGACAAAGAACAATGGCTTCTAAACATCTCAGTTTAGAACCCGTGCTTCAACGACAATGGTTTCTAAACATATCGGTTTAGGACCCGCACTTAAAAGAGACTTTGGTTTCTGAATACATCAATTCAGGACCCGTGCTTCAATGTTTTTGGCTTTTGAACATATCAGTTCAAAACCCGTACTTCAAAGACTAAGACTTCTAAACAAATCAGTTTAGAACTCACACTTCTCAGGTAATATCCTTAACTGTTATATCTTTTTACTTCAAGGAACGTGGCAAAAGGTAACATTGGATTATATTTGTTTCTACTGATTTGAAAACTTGAATCTTTACAAATTTAATTCAATGAGATGCAATTTTCAATTTTCATTCAATGAATTAAATGCGTGCTAAAAGATGTTTTTTTCAAGAATCTTTGTATTATCTGAGTTAGATTTGTTTCAACTTTCACCTCTAAAATAAATCGAAAGGTCAGCAAAACATGAATGAAATTATGCTGAATGCTCAAAGTTATGTGAATCTGGATATATATAGAATATAATGCTCAAAAAGCCTATATGTCAGAATGATGGATGGAAATGAAAATATGGGCAAAGCACTATGATTAAGAACCAAGTGATTGAGATATCATTCATATTTTGTGATGGAAATTCGAACTTATATAGAATATCATTTAGTTTGAAAGTTTGTGCCTGTGGCCTTTCTGGTTTGGGAGAGTAAGTCCTAAGGGGTGCTCGACACCTAGTCCCTAAGATCAACTGGTCTGGGATCGGCTGACCCAAATCCTGCAATAGAACCAGATAGAAAGCCATGTTCTACTGGTACAAATGGGTTTAAGATATATCGATGTGGCCTTTCTGGTTTGGGAAATTAAGTTCTAAGGGGTGCTCGTCACCTAGCACCTAAGGCCAACTGGTCTGGGATCTGCTAACCCAAATCCTGCTATAGAACCAGATAGAAAGTCATGTTTAACGGTGTATCTTATTCTTACTAAACTTTTTGATCAAAAGATGCCAATGAGCACAAAATCAAAAGATGCCAATGTGCACAAATCAAAAGATGCCAATGAGCACAAAAGAAAAGATGCCAATGAGCACACATCTCTTGAAACTTGGGAAAATACAAAGTCGCGATAAACCCGTAAATTTGTGAAAATTCTGATTTTGGACAAATAGTGTGAGTAGAGCAAAATATTCTTATATGTTTTAGAATTGCATATGCTTGAAGCTAATCATATTTCCCATGCTAGCACACCAAATAGATTTAATAAAGGGGTTGAAACTGAACATTTTTTAACTTGATATACAATGATGACTTGTTCTTGAATCCAAACACATGCATTTGATTTCATTTGATTGAAAAATCTGTTAAATTTCATTAAGTTGAATTTCTTTTGTAAAGTTTTCAAATGATCAAATGTTTGTAGTTATAAAATGAAATTCAATGAATTTTATTTTCCTTGTGTAAATTTGTTTTAAAATTTGTGCTACAATTTCAAATACTGTACGTTATTGAAATATATGCATACTTTCAGGGGGAGAAAATAAATTGCTCCAGAATTCTTATTTTGAGGGGGAGCAAGGTTATTCTGTAAGGAGGAGATTGTTAGCAATACTCAAAGACACGACTGAAATTGAAAATGGTTTTCGATGATTATGATGCTGACCATCATCGAAAAAGGGGGAGAAAAGTTTAATTTCAATTTCATGTCAAAGAGCTTTCAAATCAAAGATATTTCAAGTCCAAGATTCGTGAACAAAGACTGAAGATTAGGGGGAGAAGGATCATGTGAAGTCCAAATGTTGCTGAATTTGGTTATCTTAGTTCTGAGTGGTTCTCGGAATGCGCTTACACCTAAAAGTTCAACAATGTGGATGGTTTCACATATTTCTGATCCAAACTCTAATCGTTTCTGATTCATCTTGTTCCGAATTGATGGTTTTATACAAAGATCGGAATTTCATGTTCAAGACTTGAAGACAATCTGTTGAAGATTTTATTGAAGAAGATTGACTTTTCAAAGAAAAAGACAATGACTTTTCATGTTTGTCTGAAGATTCTTCAAAGCTGAGTTCTTAAAGAGTGTCAAAGCATATAGTTCGCCGTGAACTAGTGGAGATAAAGCTATTTGAAGATGGTTTGATAGAGTGTCTGTTTGAGAAGATTGACTTTACAAAGAGCTGAAGACTGCAGTCATATTTTTTTAAATCTTGAATCCAAAGGGGGAGATTGTTAGAGCATTGTTGTATTCAAGATTTACTGTAAAGTCAATGTACTGTATTTGTTAGCTGTGCCTTTATACCTTGTATGTTATGGGTATAAATAGGCATGTCTAGTTCTTAGTTAGAAGAGAATCTAGATCCCTTGAGAAACAACTTAAAGCTTTTGTAATCTTTTAGAAACCTTTTGTAATCCTTTGAGCTCAATACATGAATGACATATTTGCTCTCTAGATTCTCTCTCACTACATTCATATCTTATTGCTAGAGATATTGGATTTATCACTACGGATCCTACTAAGTGTATGAATTGGATTCGTGAGGTGGAAATGTCTTTTGAGGCTAGTGAATGTGAAGATTCTCAGAAAGTTAAATTTGCATCTCATCTTCTTAAGGGTGAAGCTCTAACATGGTGGAATCTTACGCGATCATCAATCGCACCGGCATTATTGGCCAAGTTCACATGGGCAGCTTTCAAAAAGAAAATCCTTGAAAAATATTGCAGTGAGCGGGCACTAGATAAGATTGAAGACGAATTCCGTGGGTTGAAGAAAGGAGACATGTCGATTATGGAATACTCTAGATTGTTTTTAGAGAAATTAAACTTGGTAGAACACTTAGCTCCGGACGAGAAAACAAAGATAAAGACTTATCAAAAGGGATTACCGGCTTCTATGAAGACGGCTTTGAGGAATGCCAAGGTTTCAACCATTCAAGAAGCAATTGAAGAATCCTTACGTATAGAAGACGATATGGTTCAAGGAAAGTTAGAAAGTGGTTTGGTGGGTGAGAAAAGGAAATGGGAAGGGCCATCAGGAAATGTTCGCCAACAAAGACCGTTCATGGGAAATAAAGGTGGAGAGAATCGTAATGAAGCAAGATGGTGTATTCGGTGCAGGAAATCTCATACGGGTCCGTGTAACGCTCGTCAATTTCAAGGTTCTTTAAATTGTAACAAATGTGGAAAGGTTGGGCATTTAATGCGAGATTGCCCCATAAAAGGAGTAATTTGTTTTGAATGCCGCGAGCCGGGTCACATGAAGAGAGATTGCCCAAGGTTGAAGACGGGCGGATCGGAAAACCCAAGTCGGAACCACCTAAGGCAACGGGAAGGGCATTCCAGATGTCGACTGATGAGGCAAGAAGTTCAAAGGATGTGGTGTCGGGTACGTTTCTTCTAAACTCCGTACCTGCACGTGTTTTATTTGATTCTGGTGCAAGTTATTCATTTGTGTCATTATCATTTGTTCAAAAGTTGAATATGCATGTTAGTCAGTTAGAAGAAGCCTTGTTAGTAGAATTAGCAAATGGTGAAAAAGTGGTGGTAAGAGATGTTTTGCGGGGTTGTCCGCTAGAAATAGAAGGGAAAGACTTTCCGGTAGATATAATGCCAATTCTGATTGGGGATTTTGATGTAGTAGTTGGGATGGATTGGTTAGCAGAATTTCAAGCTGAAATAGTGTGCGCTAAGAAACTAATTCGTATACCATCTTCTGCCGGAAACCCTATTGTTATATATGGGGATCGGAGGAAGGGAGAAATGGCGTTTATGACTATGTTGAAAGCGCGGAAGTGTGTACAAAAGGGTTGTAAGGCATTCTTGGCATATGTGATTGATGCTAGGATCGAAAAGAAGAAAGTGGAGGATGTGAAAGTAGTGTGCGAATTTCCTGATGTATTTCCTGAAGAATTGCCAGGCTTACCGCCAGATCGTCAAGTAGAGTTCAGGATAGACTTGATGCCGGGAGCGTCTCCGATTGCTAAGACTCCTTATCGTTTGGCTCCGTTGGAAGTAAAAGAGATGATGGCTCAGTTGCAAGAACTTTTGGAAAAGGGATTTGTACGACCAAGTTCGTCACCGTGGGGAGCACCAGTTTTATTCGTAAAGAAGAAAGATGGCTCAATGCGTATGTGTATAGATTATAGAGAGCTGAATAAGGTAACTGTGAAGAACAAATATCCACTTCCCAGAATCGATGACTTATTTGATCAGTTACAAGGAGCGACCTGTTTTTCAAAGATTGATTTACGTTCGGGTTATCATCAAGTAAGGGTGCAAGATGGTGATATTCCAAAAACGGCGTTTCGAACTCGTTATGGTCATTACGAATTCCTAGTAATGCCATTCGGTTTGACGAATGCACCGACGGTATTCATGGATATGATGAATCGGGTGTGCCGACCTTATCTTGACAAATCGGTGATAGTTTTTATCGATGATATTTTGGTGTATTCTAAGAATGAATCGGATCACGAATTTCATCTCCGTGAAGTGTTGGAGACATTACGAAAATAGAAGCTTTACGCAAAATTTTCTAAGTGTGATTTCTGGTTGCAAGAGATTCAATTTTTGGGTCATGTGGTTACTCAAGATGGAGTAAAGGTAGATTCTTCGAAGGTTGAGGCAGTTATGAAATGGGAACCGCCCAAAAGTCCGAGTGAAATACGAAGCTTCTTAGGATTGGCAGGATATTACAGAAGGTTTATCCAAGATTTCTCGAAGATCGCATCTCCTTTGACAGCTTTGACTCGAAAGAATGTGAACTTTATTTGGTCTGAAGCTCAAGAAGAGGCTTTCCGAGTCCTTCAAAAGAAACTGTGTGAAGCACCTGTTTTATCTTTGCCTGAAGGATCGGAAGATTTTGTGGTGTACAGTGATGCATCTAAATTGGGTTTGGGTTGTGTCTTAATGCAAAGAGGAAAAGTAATAGCCTATGCTTCAAGACAACTCAAGGTGCATGAAAAGAATTACCCCACTCATGACTTAGAATTGGTTGCAGTAGTTTTTGCCTTAAAGCGGTGGCGACACTATCTTTATGGTACCAAATGTACTTTATATACTGATCATAAAAGTTTGAAGTACATTTTTGACCAAAAAGAGTTGAACATGAGGCAACGAAGGTGGTTGGAGCTACTCAAGGATTACGACTGTGAACTGCTTTATCATCCCGGTAAAGCAAATGTCGTTGCTGATGCTTTAAGCCGGAAAGAACGTGGTAAGGGTCTACGAGCGGATTTTGCAAAAATTGATATCGTATCAAGTTTGATTGAGCGAATAAGACTCGCGCAGGTGGAAGCGTTGAAAGAGGAAAATCTTAAAGAGGAAGTAATGGTGAAACAGAAACAGTTGTTAACCGAAGATAGCCGTGGGGTTAAACTGTTCAATGGACGAGTATGGGTACCAAAGATTGGTGAGAATAGAAAGCTACTTTTGGATGAAGCTCATAAATCTAAGTACTCTATTCATCCCGGAAGCACCAAAATGTACAGAGACCTAAAGTTGCAATATTGGTGGCCGGTTATGAAGTTGGATGTGGCGCATTATGTGAGAGAATGCACAACTTGTTCACAAGTAAAAGCTCAACATCAATTACCTTATGGTAAACTGCAACCATTAGAAATACCCGAGTGGAAATGGGAAAAGATCACAATGGATTTCGTGACGAAGTTACCTAGAACTTTGAAAGGTAATAATACGATTTGGGTAATCGTAGATCGATTGACGAAAAGTGCGCATTTCTTGGCAATGCGGGAAACCTCATCAATGGACTCGTTAGCAAAACTTTACATTGATGAAGTGGTTTCACGTCATGGTGTGCCTGTGTCTATAGTTTCTGATAGGGACAGTCGGTTCACGTCACGATTTTGGCAAGCATTACAAGAGGAACTTGGTACTAGACTGAATCTGAGCACGGCTTATCACCCGCAGACAGATGGTCAAAGCGAAAGGACCATTCAGACTCTAGAAGATATGTTGAGGGCTTGTGTAATCGAATTTGGTGGAAATTGGGACGCACATTTACCGTTAATAGAGTTCGCTTACAACAATAGTTACCATTCGAGCTTGAAGGCAACACCTTTTGAAGCACTCTATGGGAGAAAGTGTAGAACTCCGGCTTGTTGGTTGGAAGCGGGAGAGAAACAGTTTGCTGGACCAGAAATTGTTCAAGAAACGGCAGACAAAGTCAAGATTATTAGAGAACGATTGAAAGCGGCCCAAGATCGTCAAGTGAGTTATGCAAACAAGAAGAGGAAACCAATTGAATTCCAAGTGGGGGAGCGGGTAATGTTAAAAGTATCTCCGTGGAAAGGGCTGACCCGTTTTGGAAAAAGGGGAAAGTTGAGTCCCCGTTTCCTTGGTCCATTTACTATTTTGGAACGTGTAGGTTTGCAAGCTTACAAGTTAGATTTACCTCCCGAGATGAGCGGAATTCACCCGACTTTTCATGTTTGTTATTTGCGTAAGTGTTTTGGTAATGAAGAAAATGTGATACCTTTGTCGGAAGTAAGAGTGGAGAACAAACATTGTATAGAAGAACCTGAAGCTATTTTGGAGCGTTTGACTAAGAGAACTCGACGAAAAGAGATCAATATGGTTAAGGTTCAATGGAAACATCACCGTGGAGCTAATATCACATGGGAGACGGAAGAAAATATGAAGCGGCGATACCCACATTTGTTTTCCTAGTCTAAGATTTCGAGGACGAAATCTATTTCAAGTGGGGGAGAATTGTAACACCCGGAAAATCCTCGTAAGTACTAGTAAGTTTAATAATTCTTGATATTTCGACTTTTTAGATTATGATTGATATCTTAAGTAATTTTCGTGACTTCGACTTGCTATTTGATAATTCTCGATAGAAATCAGTAAGTTTAATTTTTAAGAAAATTAATGAAAAATAGAAGATAAAGTATAATATTAGATTTTATGGATTAGTTGGATGGGTAATTTGAATACGAGGCCAACGGTACTTTCCGGGGTAAAAACGGGGTTTTAACGAAGAAGTTACGGCTAAATTAGTGGAAGTTGGGAGTTTTGGCAAACAGAGGCTGGCGCCGATGGGGTGGCGCCGATGCATCGGCGCAGATGATCGGCGCCGAATACCTGACGTGCCAAATAGAGGGTTAAACCCACCCCTTAGTCATTACACTTCTCATTTCTAATTAGAACTCTCAAAATCGAAAATAAGCTCTGCTCCAGACGAACTTCCTTTATCTAACCTAAGGTAATTTCATCTCTTAGTTCTAATTCAATTCATGTATCAAATAGATGAATCTTACTCAATTAAACATCAATTAGGGCTTGGAATCTTCATATTATCTTGATTTGGAGAGTTAGGGCTCAAGTCTTCAAGTAAGGTTATACAAATTGAAGATTTAAAGGTGAGTAATCTGTAACTAAATGTTTTTATTTATACTTATCTACCAATTCTTTTCCTGATTTTGTGTTATTAAGGTAAAAGATTGGGTTATATGTTCTTAATGGTTAAGGTGGAAACAAGATGAGTTTAAAGAAGTTAATATGGATTAATTGTGGTTATTACTTAGCATGACATGATGAATGTTGATGTAAGAGTTTAGTTTGATTTTATATATATCATCAATATGTGAAATTTGTATGATGGCTTAATAAGCGTCTTAATGATGAACTGGTGGCTTAATGGTCAAAATGGATTTATTCTTGAAATGTAAATATGGTGGTTTGTTGTTGGATTCTTATGGAATGTGAACTACATGGAAGTAGCATGGACTATGATAAATGGTTGGACCATTGTTAAAGTGCTTAATATACTTGAATCTTATTTGGATTTACAATTTGGTATTCACTTAATTGGAGGAGCACCTGGTAGGCATTGGAGGATATAATCATACATACCGTGGGGTAAATGTATTTCGTTCATACCTTCGGATACCGTGGGGTTTTCCGTTGCGTTATGCCTTGTACCGTGGGGTATAAATCAAGGTATATCTTCAATTATGATGTAACTAGGTAGCGATATGGACCTTCTCCATGGAATCCAATTTGTGAATGTACCGAATTGTTCTTCCTACATGTTATGATTATAATCTATGTATTATGTGTAAACCTCACTTAGGCTTTAAAAGCCTAACACTTGCTATGTGTTTTATGTGTTACAGATATTAGTGGTTCCGGACACAAGAAGGTTTAGTACGGGGTGTGAGCACGGGATTGATGTTGGAAGGTTAAAGAATTGGAAGATTGACATTAGAACTTCCCAACACCCTTTTGATCTTGGATTGCTATAGTATTGGGCAACCAAGCTAGTATTTCTTTAGTAGTTGTACATTGACTAAATAATTGTATTAAAGGTTATGTAATGATGTTATGTACACTTTTACTTTAGCAATGTGTACCACTCTTCCGTTTTATGGAAGTTTTTGTTAACCCCTATTTTGGGGTGTTACATCAACTAGATTGGACAAAGGCCAACAACCTCTCAGCTCTTCTCGAGTTTCCTCCTCGGAAGCAAGTATCACATCTAGACGATGCTGTAAGTTTTCTGAAGAACAGCCCCATCTACACAGCCCTGACCATAACACCTCCTGCCAGTCAGCGGCTCTTATCCCAGTTCTGGTACTCTGCCAGACACACTGAGCTACCCTCTGCCAAAGATCCATCCAAAACCATCGACTGCATACTCAGCGATACTGAGTATGGCACCATCAAGATAACCCCCGCCATAATCCGAAAATCCCTGAACTTCCCAAATGCCACCAAAGAAAAACCCTTCGTTCCATTCCCTGACCATAAGAAGCATGCTGACAGAGAAGAAATAATTGCTTTTCTCAAGAGGGTGACCTGAAACTTTCTCAGGTTGGCCCTAAGGTTCTCGATTTCAAACCTGTCGCCAACGAGGTACGTCTCTCTACCCTTCTCTCTCTTCTTAACCCCAATTCTTCGCTTTCTGTGGCTCCCTCAGCGACAATACCCATCGCTGATACCCCGGCCACAAAATCCTTTCCTTCTAAGAAAAGGAAACCCTCTCACACCCAACTTGATTCCAAAAGGATCAAGAAAACCAAGGAGCAACCCCAGCAATTCCATGCTGAAGACTCCTCAGCTCATTCTGACGAGCTGAAGGAAAGTTCCGTGGTACGCTCTGCCACACCCGTTCAAGCCATCCCTCCAATCCCGACTTCAGCGTCTCTAAACGATGAGGTTAGAAACTTGGAAACTACCCAACCTCCCTCAGTTTCTCAAAAGACTGATGAAGTGATTGTCAGCGATTCCAACGCTGAACTCAGAACCCGAACCCCAATCTTAACCTTCGCTTCTCCCTCCACTCACTTGGACACTCCTCCAAAGAACACTGGAGATGCCATCATTCCAGAAGCCACCGCTGACGCTTCTCAACAAATGATGAAGAAAGGACCTGCAGAGATCACCATTCCTCACCGAACTTTCGAAGAGGATATGGAACATTATTCAGGAACTTGCAACTTTGACGAGTTCATCAATCCTCCCGCAGGTACAAATCCCACCTTAAACACTGTAACTAAACCTGAAACTTCTGAGCTTTCCTTTGTTCACAAGTACTTATGTGTTACAGGTCCTAATTTGGGAGACATCAACGCTTCTCTGAAGTCCGTGGAAACAAAGCTGACCAGTCTCACCACCACACTCTCCAACAACTCAACAGCTGTAACAAACGCTGGAGAGAATTTGACAAAGCTGACAACGGTGGTGGAGAAGAAAGCTTCCTCTGAAGACATCAAGGGACTTGATAAGACTCTCGCTGACATCTACATTGACTACACCAGCCTCAAAACCTCAGTTTCGATCGTGTCCAGCAAAGTAACAACGCTGAAGACATCGGTTGGAAAATTAGAGGGTGATATGTCAGCAGTCAAGACTGACTTAGGTTCTGTAAAGACCGACGTTAGTTCTATGAAGACGATGCTCGAGACGCTGGTAAACAAGGCAAATGATCCTGCTCTTGCTCCTGCCCCTGCCCCTATTTTGGAATCTTTCACAGCGGCGGATCGCACAGAGCTGAAGAAAATCATGCCTGCTATTTCTGGCCTAGAAGACAGAATAGCAAATCTTGAAGGTTGTGTGAAAATCTCTGGCCCAGAAGACAGAGATAACACCAATGCTGAGTCTACCCATTCCTCCCCCAGTCATCATGAAAAAGAGGGTGAGAAGAGCGCTGAACATTCCGGTGAGAAGAGCGTTGAAGATCTAAACAAGAGCGCTGAAGACCTTTCCCATGATGAATCTATCAGGGGAGAGAGGAATGAAGATCTGAACGCTGGACCTCAGGGAGATGAAAACCCTGAGGGAACCGAGAAGCTCGCCTCTGTATCTGAGGGGGAGCAACTCGAAGAAGATGCTGAGGAATCCGAAGCAGAAGAAGATGAAGACATCGACATCCCTGAAGATGAACCATCCTCCTCTCCAAGGAAGGATGATGATGATGAAGATGACGATGATTTCTTTATCATCAAACCTGCCCCAAGGATCAAAGCTCTTAAGGGAATCTCAATAAAAGAACCATCAGGGGAGAAGACAAAGACAAATCCCTCAGCCTCTGGCGCTAAGAAAAGCAAAGGCAAAGGCCTCGCTGAAGATGAAAATCTGGCGATCTTGCTTGAAAAGCCGGTTTGTCAGGTACACTAAACTTTACTTATATTCCTTCCCTGAACATCTCTATACACAATCAGTTCTCTACTCAACAACCTCTCTACACATCCACATTCTTTTTCTATCTTTTCTACCCAAGTTCTTCTACCCAGTTCTTATTTGTAAGATCGCTGCGTTTCAGCTAGTCCTCTCCCCTGTTTGAGGATATCGCTGAAGGATCTACAATTGCGACTTCACCAACAATTCTAGCTGCCGCTGAAGACATAATCCCAGTCTTGGATTTGATCTCTGAGACTGATGAACCAGAAGAACAACCTCTCTCGCACAGAAACAGACCTTCCTCAGCTCCTCAAAAGCTGAGTGAAGAAGATCAAAAGAGAAGAGAAGAAATGATAAAGCGATTCGAGGATCAGCGAATCATTCTAAGGCGTGATCAACTGCCTTCAGTTCCTCCTAAGTTCAGAATTTCAAAAGCTGAATACCATGAATACCTCAGAGCTGAACGCCTCATCGCTGAAAGGAAGGAAGCTGAAGAGAAAGACAGAGAATACGCCATCAAGCTTACTCAAGAATCTGTCAAAGACCCCAAGCTGAAGCGTGTTCCCATTCAAATCCAACGAAAGCTTTGGGAACAAGCCCAGAAGATCGTGGAAAAGAAAACTGAAGTTTCTCAGACCACCCTGATCTGGTGTAAAGAGAAAATTCACTTCAGATATCGTCCAGCGAAGATCAACAAGGTATTCATCTCTGGAAGAACCTCTATCGGAGTACCTATTGTTGACATCAAACTGTTCAGAGAAGATGGCAAAACTAAAACCTTTCGCGCTGACACTGTAAAAAGGTATGGTCTCTCTGAATGGCTGGAGATGAGGTTAGCTATCCAATCGTCACAATCTAAGTACAAGGATCATTTCGAAAAGCTGATAAACAGACAGATCGATTTGATATCTTCTTGTGTGGATATTCCTCCTGTTCCTGATCTAAAGCTGAAAAGAAAAAGGGGCTCTCCAAAGAAGAAACGTCAAGATTCAAACTCAGGTCCTATCATACGAAATGAAACTGGAATTGGTTTCTCTCGTGTTGAAGTGCTTGGTCCTGATCCTGATCTATCTGCCCTTGACATCTCTTTGCCACCATGTGAACTTTTCGTCCCTGGTAAAGTCATCAGTAATCCTTATGGAATATTCTTTCTTGACTACGACGGACGTAAATGCTTTCAACGGATCGCTGAGCTTCCAATCACTCCAATCGAACAGCTCAGAGATCTCATCTACTGGTGTGACTTCAGAAAGGACATTCAGGAACGACACCTAAAACCCTTGATCTTTCAAGAAGCGCTGAACAAAAGAAAACTAGGTGTAACGGTTCCTGACTGGATGATCCCCACTGAAAAGACGACCCTTGATGAACTTCTCATTAACGAAGAACCTTTTGAAAACTGATATAATCTCCTTTTTCTCTATTGTATCAGTTATCCTTCTGTACTTGTAAATTATTTCGCTTGTACTTGTAATCTTTTTGTTCTTCATTGTAACCTGATTCAATATTTTAAAGAAAGATTTCAGCGAACGTACTTTACTCCATCAGTACTGAAAAGATCCCAGAAAACAGTAAAAGGGACAAATATTTTATGAGTTCTTTTTATCCTTATGTTTTCATTAAATAGCAATTTTCTTTGTTGCTATGTCATAATCAAATAGGGGGAGATTGTTGATCCAAACCCTCAGTGATTTGATAATGACCCTCTCTTAAATACTTAGTGAAAATTGTAAGTAAACAATATGTATCAGAGTTTCACTATCGCTGATAAGTACTAAGATCTTACAGTACCGCTGATAGGAACTCTCGCTCTTTAAAAATAAACATTCAGCGAAACTGTTCACCATAAAGCGCTGAGTCTGTTCAGTCCTTATGGTGATCGCTGATAAGTTAGTTGTTTACTTATGATCCCTGAAGACAAGTTTCACGTCAACAAAGGTTCTACGCTAAAGTCGAAGATCAAGCTCAAGAACCAGCGATAAGTCTCCTAATGAACTGATGCGGATCAGCGAAGACTCAGATTTGTCCACTCAACGTGAAGTATCAAGTACAAGACTTCAGCTATCGCTGAACTTTATCATCTGCTGAATAGTAAATGATAATCGCTGAATCAACGAAAGCTGATCATGAAGTCCTCCGTACAAAGTACTTTTGTCTTAACCACCCTTGCACGCCTCCGTACGAATTGTCAGAAAAGAACCTCCGAATATCTGAAATCGTACAACCACTCTGATACTACACTGTTCATCCTTACGGCTACTAAGGTTGTCAACCAAGGTCAATGACATGCAACCAACCAGCTGATGACACGTGTAAAGTATATACTGACTTGCATTAAATGCATGCAGTATATAAAGAGATGAACTCACTTCATTTGAAGTAACTTGCTAACTCTAGACAAGTTCAAATCTCTCTCAAGATAGGATTTTATTAGTAATCTCCTTATCTTTCTTAGTGCAAGAAACCTTAGTGTTCCAACTTGTTTAGATTTAGGTTTATCCTTAATCTTGTTTCCGCAACAAGCTGTAAATTGTTAATGATTTATCAATAAACAATTTAGAAAAGTAAAATAGTGTGTTTGTATTCAACCCCCCCCCCCCCCCCTTCTACAAACTTGTATAGGCCTTTCGGGACCAACATGACGCTTTCGATATTGTTTATTGTTTTTACTGGTTGCTTTGGGTATTGAGTATCGTTCGTGTTTTCAACGACATTTTATATACATGTGTAGATCCCAGATTGACAGGTAACAATAAAATCAATGAGCAATATCAAGAACAATTGTTGATTTCAAGTTGTCATCCATCTCGTATTCATTCAAAGTATCAATCGTTCAGAGAATATTAAATTCAATGTAGGGAACGATTACTAAACAATAAGCTCTAATGAATTGCTCTAACCTAAAACTAGGTTAACTAAACCTTATATACTTAGGCCTTAGACAAACAAGGCCCAAGCCTATTAGGCTAAACTAAGCCCAATAATCATTATTAAGGCTTTTACAATAATTAATCAATCTAATTAAAGTTATATAATTCTTTATATATCTTTCTAATATGTAGGACATTTATGGTCCTACAATCCCCCCTAAAGATATATAAAGAAAAATCGGTCTTGAAATCTTCAAGTCTTGATCTTCTCTTCCTTTTGAATCTTTGAAACACTTCGGTGTTGCTTGTCTTCATGTCTTTCGACGCTCCTCCTTGAATAAAGCTCTTGAATTTGATTTCAGCTTTAAAAGAACTTGTAGAACCAATATGTTTGAAGGAGGAAATACTGAATTGTAGCGAACACCACTTGATAAAGGATGAGAAGATTTGATCACTTGTAAGCACTTTGATCACTTGTATGCACTTTGAACTCTTTTCGGATATTGGAACTGATCAAACAACGGAACTGATCAATCAACAGTTACTCCCCCTCGGCTTTTGCTAACTCCCCCTCAACTTGATATTCAGTGTCTTTGAATCTGTACCCTTTCTCCCCCTCATGATGAGTAGGAGCATCCGGAGCATCATGTATGTTCAAAGACAATAGTGACGAGTAGCAAAAAATCCAGATCATTAAGTAACCAGAATGGGGTAATCAACTAACACAGAAACACGTTAGTAACTGTTATCACAACAATTTAAAAAATTGTGTGGTCTATGTTCATAGTTGGCAATGGGGTATCTCTGATAGGACTTCCAGTTATCACTGAAGAAAAATATTAAAAATCACTTCTCAAACTGTTCCGGCAATATCACGAAGATATGCGAGTGGAATCACAAAGACTCGTGCATGTGTGAAAGAATTAAAGTATATCTGTTTTGGCTCAAAAATTGATTTAACTTGGGACACAAGTTAAAAATCAGTTGACACAGTGATAGAATGTGAAGTTCGGAGACCGAAGCTGGTGTCTTCCTTTTTCAATATCTAATACCTCCGAGTGAGGAATAGATAGATTATGTGCTAATTCTCCGTGAATTTATGAAACAAGCATCTGTTGTGAGATACTTAAGTGGCTAGGTGGGGTGACACGAGTTATCGACACTGGGTCCATATCTGTTTCAATATTCATCTCCAAAGAACGAGAATGAATAGATTGTGTGGTTACCCAGATAACTGACTCGGTTTGTTAAGGACCAATATATTCTTTTAAGTCCTGTCACATCCTCACCTGGTTCTTTTATGTCCAAACTCATCTATCAATCTAGACCCCTCACTGATGTCTATAAGTAGATGTGTTTCTTGGGTAGGTCCTTCCGGTTCTGGATAGACCATAGAAACGATGTAAGTCCTAACACTTATTCATGCATCGAGTGGAACAATTTAGTAAACAGTGAAGTACGAGTTCTAAACAGAAATGTTTAGAAGTCAACGCATTTAAGAACAAGTTCTGAACTGAATTATTCAGAAGTCATAATAGTTAAGTTCGAGTTCTGATCTGAGGTAATCAGAAGTCAATGTTTGAAATAACAGAATTTCAAGAAACAAAATCAAGCGCTAAACAGATTGACTCAGTAAGCACAGTATTTGCAATAAATGAGACAATGATCAGAAAGTTTAATTGTGAAGAACAAGTCACAATTATTATATCAGATAAGAATGGAATCATTTGCAAGAAATAGCGAACTTTGAAAACAACTAGGAATTCAAACGAGTGTATTTCCATCGAAAAATCAACAATGTGAGACATGGAAATAACTAAGTCAATGAAACATAACACGTGGCAATCACGGAAGTTAAAATTGGAGAATAACAAACACAAGTTAGTTATTCAGAATGAATTACCACAGTCTTTGAATTCAGTTAAAGTTCACTTACCTTTCATAGAATAGTACTCCCCCTTAAATGTGGCATAACCTTCGAATGCAGTCATGTGAAATGAATGTTCTGGCCTAAGTGCACATGACATTCCTGCAAAACAGGTTAGAAGGATTTTGGTATCCATCCTTTGATGGATCCTTGACGGTTAGTTGCCTTATGAGGACCAGGGATACTATAATTACCATACCAATGAGATGCGTATTTTTGATCAACAAAATCATTCGAACCACATGTAGAACAACATATACAATCATGAGAAAGTTGAAGCAACTGTTGAACTGAATAAACTCTTAAAGGAAACTTCACACTTTGTTCAACAGAAGTTCAAGAATTAAAGGCATCATGATTATTATTGTATGTCCTAGTATGCAACACTGGCTTAAATGACTTTGTACTCGTTTTGCTTTCAGTAGACTTTTTCACCACCCAAACTTGTTTGAACCCTTTTCTTCGGCCATTATTATCTGAATTACCATTAAATGTATGACCAATAGAGTTTGAGTAGGAAGGACGTTTATCAGTCGATCGACCGGTCTTTTGCCGGGGCTGTGATTGTTTTTGAGAACAAGAATCAGTTTTAGGAACTTTGATCACAGCTGGGGTCATAGGTTTTGTAGAACATTCGCCTTTTTGAAAATTGACCGGGCGATTTACCGCTTTTGAAAGAAAATCGGTATGACTTGGAAGAGGTTTGTCAAATGGAAACGGTTCAAACTCTTCATCTGAACTACCCTCGGAATTCATGATTTTAGAAAAATCAACATCGGGAATTGATGGACTAGGATTGGTCAAGGGAGGTGAGGAATACTTTGTGTTGGTGTGCTTAGGTGAATCTGGTGCAGAAGCTAAGAAAAAGTCAGAGTTCTGATTCTTTAAAACACACTTATCTTGAGACCCTTTTCCGTTTAAAGAAGATGTTTTGCCAATGAAAGCTTTACACGAAGATGTATCAGATGAGTTGGAGGAAAGTTCGGGTGAAATCAACTTTTCAGTTTGGAGTAGGTCAACCTTCTCTTGGAGTTGACCATTTCTCGTATGCTCCTTCATCGCTTCTGTTGCCAATGCAGACAGTTTTGACGTGAGCCGATTGATTTCACACCGAAGGATTTCCTGTCCTTCATCTGACACAAATTCGGTTTTCACGGATTTGAGATTCTCAAGTTCTGTGATAAGCGCTTGCTTTTCCTTTAGAAAACGTGACCTTTCCTTCTCGAGTGACTCCTCTAACTCGACTATTTTTGCTTCCAAGACGAGAGGGGGAACATAGAGTTTGAACTCATCCGTCTCAGTTTTGGGTTCGGTTGCTTGGACCTCATCCTTTTTGGAGGAATCCTTGGGCGTCACAACCTTATAGCAGTCAAAATAGTCATTCGAGAGGTATTTCTTTGGATTTTTCTCATAATAATAGTTTGTGGGTTCGTAGCAAAAAGGAAGTTGCATTTTGGTCGTGTATTTGCGCTTGTATTCCTCAGTTTTCTCTTCTTTCTCAGGTTCAAGAGGACCAGTCCATTTTATCCCATATTCAGGATACTTTTTGTCTATACCGAGACAGCCAAAGTCATAAAGTGTCGGTCTTTTGAATATACCCTTTTTCAAGTACCGTGGGTTATCGTATCCGATTCCCAATTCCTTGTTAAAATATGTGAATTCCGTGGGTTTATTCATGTGAATGGTCTGGTCTGTTTGACCGAGTTTGGTTTCAAGATCTGTTATTTTGGAAACCATTTCCTTATGCTGAATTTGAAGAGAATAGCATTGATAAACAATCTCTGCCTTCTCATTTTCACATTGATCAAGCTTTAAAGTCAGTTCAGATATCTTGGCCCTTAAGTCCTTTGGTGCTAATGAAAGATTTGAGCATTTTTCTTTTAGGTAGATGTTGTCAGACTTAAGCTTTTCTGTGATCTTCGTTTGAACATCTAACTTTTCTTTAAGTGAATTAATTTCAAGTAGTTGTTCATTCGAGGAAAACATATAGGACTCTACCTTTTGACCAAGCAGTTGGATCTTATCAACTAAAGCATTATGAGTTGGTAGACATACCTGACAAGCTGCTGCAGATTGAGATGAATAAGACATTGTTACCTGAAAAATTATGATCATTAATCGGTGTTGCTTTGAAAAATCAAAAAATGCAGAAGAAAATCAAAAATTAAATCAGAAAAACCAATTTAAAAATTAAATTCATTTTCAAAATTTAAAATCTGATTATTGACTCTAAAAGAACAAAATCAAACTCCGAGAATAAAACCTGCAAGAGAACAAACCACGTTAGATCAAACACGACGAAAATAAGCTAAAAAACGTCGCAAGAATTTTCAAATCAGTCACACAAATTTGAAATATGCAAGCAAACGATGATGTATATGGTATGTATGCAAAATAAAGATGTATGAAAGAATTGAGATGGATGCTTGAAAAAACAACTCAACAAAAAAAATCAACAAGTGCACGTGATCTTTATGTGAGAGTGGTAAAATATGCTATGTATGTGTGATAAGGATGGCTAAAGGAAAATGAAGTATTATGCTACGTGTCATATGAATGAAGAAAGAAATTCAGCGAAAAAGAAATTTGGTCAACAAAAGTGTGTTGTGTGTGAAGTGGGTGTCCGGCAAAAGTTATCCGGGAAGTGTAAGATTCATCCGAAAAGAATTGTGTTATCCGGAAAGTTGATGTGGTACCCGGGAAGCTAAAAAAAAATCATCCGGAAACTTGGGGAAAAAGAATTGTCCGGTAAATTGAGGTTTTGTCCGGAAAGTGTATTTTGTCCGGAAATAATTAAATTGTCCGAACAAACTTACCCAGTAACCAAAAACAATTCGTCTGGATAGTGGTGAGTGTTAATGCCAAAAACCGTCCACAAGGATAACTTAAGGTTGATTGTGGAGCTTAACAACTAAAGATATAAATCGTTCGACAAAGCAATGCGACAAAGACAAAAATGTAAATGAGACGCAAGGAATTTGGTGACGCGGGAAAAACCTCAACGAGGAAAAAACTTGCGGACGACTATGGATGTCATCACTGCACTATGGTCGCCAAACAGGGGCGATGTCCTTATGTTACAGGTGTCGAGAGTACAATGATTACAATACAAATGAAAGAAAGACTTTAGATGTAAAGTAAACAGGTGTATCGAATGTAAAAACAAATGCATCGTGCGTCGTGTGTTCGAGAGAGAGTTCTTTACTTCGAATGCTTTTTCAGTATGCAGTGAGTGTTCTCTAGAGTTCAGGGATGCGCAAAATGATGTGGAGCCTTTATATATATAGTCTTTGAGTGCTTTAATGATCTTTATGAGTGTCGGAGTAACGGTCGTAACGGTTGCTGAGGTTAATGCCCATAATGATCTTCGTTGGTTATAGCCGTTGGTCATTAATGGCGTTGATCCTGCATTAAACATAAGAATCATAACAGTTGTCATACGTTAGTCAGTCGAGGTCGTAAGGTATGTTACGACGGTCGAGTGTCGTGAGTAAATTTTGATTTAAACCTTGGACTGTAGATAAAATGTTTGATGATTTTATCTTCATAAAAAAGTGTAATAAATGTTTTTCGTTTTCTGGTCGTGGTCGAGACTGGTGAAATTTTACCCAAACAGTTCGCCCTAAAATTAAAAAATGGAGTGGCATTTTCAAATTTCAAATTTTTAAATTTTCGTCAGTAGGACGTCTGGGGTCGTGACACGTGTCGAAAGTCGCTTCAGTTGCCTCGGAACTGGATCGGTCCAATTCCAACTGAATGGGAAGTTGAAAAGGAGATAAGATCGTGAAGTCATGTTGACGTGCGATCGTGCCTAACAGCTGTAAACGCCAGGTGTCGACGATCCATGCCTGCATACGAAGAGACATGGGCACGTGTCGATCATCGATCGACTCGATCTGACACGATCAATTGCATAAATAACGACCCTTGGTGGATCTTTTCCAGTTTACGCTTTCAGAGAGTTTTTAGAGTGAGATTTCTTCTCGATTCCTTGCCATTCTTCAGCGAATCCTTTCCAAAAACCTGCAAAAAATCTTAATTCGATTCTTAGAGTTTCTTGAGGATTAGAGCGCCTATATAAAGTACGACTTCTCATCTATTTGTATGCGTCGTAAGTCTATCGCGAGAAAACCTAGAAAAAACTGGGATCTTTGGGGTTTTTCAGACCTGCAAATCTGGTTAACAGGGTTAGCCATGTCCACTGAACCTGAGAGTTCTATTCGAGATCAAGAGGATCTCGACGACCTTAGGAGTATAGCGAAAATCCCTGCGGGGATTACACTGATTAGGGCAGGTCAGATTCGACCTGATATGTGTCCAGAGGGGTTCGTCGTTATATACGAATACCCTTTTAAGATAGGTTTCGAATGGCCTTATTTGTCTCTGGCCAAGGCGTTCATGGTCGAGTTTGATTTAGCACCGGCCCAGTTAATGCCTCAATTCTGGCGGTTCATACAAGTGATCGAGCGCCTTACCAAAGACTGGTAGTCTCTCATGAATGTGTGCGACCTCCTCTTGGCTTATCAAGTCAAGATGGACGGATGTCATCGCTACAGCTTGTTTTCCAGGCATAAGGGCGATCGTACCCTGGTCCCGAAGACTGTGGTTAATGACCGTAAGTGGAAGACCAGGTACGCATTCGTGCGTGTGGCGACGCTAGACCCCGACAGTGGTTGGATTAGGACCGGCTGGAATATGTCGGGTGAGATTTTTTAACTTTTTGTCGTGTGTCATGTGTTAGTTTCAACTTATTTCTAACTTTGTCTTTTATATGTCGACAGATATTAAGTTTGAGGACGTGAAGCCCTACGCCAACTCTCAAGCAAAGATCGACACATTCTTGGAATTCAGCGCTATCGAACGGTCGTTTTTCACACGACACCTTGTGGACGACGACGACGAAGACTTGGTGTATCTGGGAGAGAATCGGGGGGAGAGACGCGAGGAGGAGGAGGGAGAAGAGGAGACAGAGGAGAAAGAGGAGGAGTCGAGAGAAGAAGAAGAAGAGATGACCGGTAAGTGTACCTTACTCTTTTCTGCTCGACCTTGATCTTTTCACTTATGTCTGTAGTGTAATGTTTTTCTCTTTGTTTTATCCAGGAGAATCTCAGGCGAAGGTGTCGACTGCGACTGCCAAAAGGGCAGCTCAAGCTGAACTTGCCCGTAAGGGCAAAGAAAAGAGGAAAGGGACCTCGACCACTGGGTCGGGGGTTTTAAAGAAAACGAGGATGATGGTCCCGAGGGAACCGTCTTCAAAGGATGATGACTCATCGAGAGTCGCCACGCCTGAGAAGGCGAAGGTATCGGCCGCATCACCTATGAAGACGAAGACGTATTCTGGTGCGATCGATGCGACACCAGTTAGCTCTGCACCTCCAGCGAAAACGACGGGGTCTCCCACTGCCACGTCGGCCCCTTCGTCGGCCGACAAGGGCAAGGGTCGCGCGACTGGAGAGAAAGAAGTCATGACGGTTAACTTCACGTTGCCGTCAGACTTCATGGCTGACAATGTCCTAGACGGGACGACGCTGTTTCCTCATCTGGGGAAGTTTCAGCTCCCCTCTTTCAGGGAGCGCTTTCGGGGAGTCCCGGTCGAAGAGACGGGATCGCACGTTGCCGGACTGGCGTTCATGGTAAGTTTTTCTTTCAAAACTTATGTTTTCGATGTTTGTAATCTTTGTAGAGTGTTCACTAACATGTATCTTATGTTTTTCAGGCATTCCAGTCCTCCCTTGCCTTCCACTCCGAAACGAGGAAGATAAGGGGTTTAGTGTCCTCTTCTCTCTCGAGAGAGAATGCGGCCCTGGACAGGGAATAGGACGCTCTGGAGCGTGCCGAGGCTATGTCCATACATCTCGACGATGCCCTGAACGAGTTGGAGGCTGTCGGACGTGCGAGGGATGAGGCGAACTATCGTCTGAAGCAGTCCTTGTCCCTGATTGTTGAACAAAGGGCTAAGCTAGACAAGACCAAGGAGTCCTTGGCTGCGAATGAAAAAGAAGTCGAGGAGTCCAAGTCCAGGGTGATGGAGCTGGAGGGAGAGGTGAAGGAGCTGAAGAACGAGGCGAAGTCTGTCTTCGCCCTTGCCCGATTGACCGCTCGGGCGGCAATCATGCGACAACATTTGTCGGGCAAGTATCCCCTTGCCTCTGCGTCGGATGAGCTGGCGTTCTTCTTGTCGAACTTCGGGACCGAAAGGGACCACGACTCGGACGACGAGAAGGAGGTCGAGGAGGAGGAGATGGATGAAGGCTCCAAGGGCAAGGCCTCAGGCAAGGACGCAGCCGATGATCCTCCTCAGCTTTAGAAAATCTTTATCTTTTGTTTTTTACCGATCGACCGTTGGTGGTCGAGTCGTCTGATGTAATCGATTTTTTGGTGAATGAAAAATATTTTCCTTACGCATTGCATTGTCTTATACATTCGTACAATATCATCAAGTAAACATTCATCATACAAAAATGAACATCATGACATGCGACATAGGCATTCATTGTAATACACCGATTCTTTTAAGTTAAAATGCGGATTGTATGATCGTGAGACCTTTAAGTCGTGTAAAGCAAACAAAGGTACGTGCGACTTAGGCACTTATCAAATTATGAAAAAAATTCTAAGTTAAAAAGCTTAGATCGTGAAGTCATTAGACCTTATGATCGCATCATTAAGTCGTGCGATAAACTTGAGTTATGCGTCCCTGCGATAAGGTGGTCAAGTCATATAGTAGACCTGATTGCTTATGTCGTGCGATCCTGCGAAAGTATACTGAAGTCGTACGATAGACTTAGTAACTTATGTCGTGCGATCCTGCGATAAAACAAGGTCAGAGGTTGGTCGTTGGCTAGCCAACGACCCTCCGATGCTTAAGTCAGTAATCGTCGTAATGAATAAAAAATCGTATGAAAGAAGGAAAAAGACGTAGAAGAAATACCTTTTCAAATGCGTTGCATTCCAGCTACGTGGGACATCTCGATTGTCGAGGGTTTGGATCCGATAGGCACCTTTACCCACGACTTCGGAGATACGATAAGGACCTTCACACTTGGAGGAAAGCTTACTGTTAATGCCAAAAATCGGCCAGAAGGATAACTTAAGGTTGATTGTGGAGCTTAACAACTAAAGAAAGGAATCTAGCAACAAAGCGTACGACAAAGGCAAAAAACATAAATAAAAAAGAGATTTGGTGACGCGGGAAAAACCTCAACGAGGAAAAAATCCGCAGACGACTGTGGAAGTCGTCGCTGCACTATGATCGCCAAACATGGGCGATGTCCTTTGTTTCTGGTGTCGAGAGTACAATGATTACAATACAAATGACTTGAAATGTTAAAATAACAAGTGTATCGAATGTAAAACAAGTGTGTCGTGTGCTAAAACTGTAGGTCGAGTGTGTAAGTCGTGCGTCGAGAGCGATCACTTGAGAGAAAGTTCTTTGCTTCGGATGTTCTTGAGTATGCAGTGTGTGATTCAAAGTTCGGTGATCCCCAAATGATGGCTTTGTCTTCGTATTTATAGTCTTCGAATACATTTAATGACTCCATGAATTCTTCTGGTAACAGTCGCAACGGTCTTTATGGTTAATGCTCATAACTGCTTTGTCTGTTACGTCCGTTGATCATAAACGATGTTGACCCTGCATTTAAATAAGAAAACATAACAGAAATGTCATTTGTTAGTTGGTCGAGGTCGTGTGTTTCCACACGACAATCGAGGGTTATGCCACGATGGTCGAGGTCGAGAGATACTTTTTAACTTCAACTTGTTGGTCCCGAAGGGCTATACAAGTTTGTAGAAGGGGGGGGGGGGTTGAATACAAACACACAGATTTTACTTTTCTAAATTGTTTATTGATAAATCATTAACAATTTACAGCTTGTTGCGGAACAAGATTAAGGATAAACCTAAATCTAAACAAGTTGGAACACTAAGTTTCTTGCACTAAGAAAGAGAATGAAATTACTAATAATAACCTATCTCAAGATAAGAAAGATGACTTGTCCAGAGTTAGCAAGTGCTTCAAAAATGAAGCTGGAGTCCTTCTTATATACTGCATGCATTTAATGCATTGCAGTTTACACTTTACACGTGGCAGCAGCTGGTTGGTTGCATGTCATTGACCTTTGTAGACAACCTTAGTAGTCGCATGTTTGAATAGTGTAGTATCAGAGTGGTTGTACGATTTCAGACAATAAGGAGGTTCTTTTCTGACATATCGTACGGAGTTGTGCAAGGGTGGTTAAGACAAAGGTACTTTGTACGGAGGACTTCATGATCAGCTTTTCGTTGATTCAGCGCTTTACCATTGTTTATCAGCGAATGATAAAGTTCAGCGATAGCTGAAGTCTTGTACTTGATACTTCACGTTGAGTGGACAAATCTGAGTCTTCGCTGATCCGCATCAGTTCATTAGGAGACTTGTCGCTGGTTCTTGAGCTTGATCTTCGACTTCAGCGTAGAACCTATGTTGACGGGAAACTTGTCTTCAGGGATCATAAGTAAACAACTAACTTATCAGCGATCACCATAAGGACTGAACAGGCTCAGAGAATTATGGTGAACAGTGTTCGCTGAATGTTTAATCTAACGAGCGAGAGTTCCTATCAGCGGTACTGTGAGGTCTTAGTACTTATCACCGATAGTGAAACTCTGATACATATTGTTTACTTACAATTTTCACTAAGTATTAAGAGAGGGTCATTATCAAATCACTGAGGGTTTGGATCAACAATCTCCCCCTATTTGATTATGACATAGCAACAGAGAAAATTGCTATTTAATGAAAACATAAGGATAAAAAGAATTCATAAAATATTTGTCCCTTTTACTGTTTTTTGGGATCTTTTCTGTACTGATGGAGTAAAGTACTTTCGCTGAAATTTTTCTTTAAACTTCGTATCTGATTACAAAGGGAAGTGGAAAAATTACAAGTACAAGCGAAATAAATTACAAGTACAAAAGAATAACTGATAACATAGAAGAATAAGGCGATTCTATCAGTTTATAAAGGTTCTTCCTTAATGAGAAGTTCATCAAGGGTCTTTGATGTGGGAATCATCCAGTTAGGGACTTTTACTCCTTGATTCCTTTTGTTCAGAGCTTCTTCAAAAATCAAGGGTTTAAGATAGCGTGCCTGAATGTCGCTTTTGAAATCACACCAATAGATGAGATCTTTCAGCTGTTCGATAGGAGTGATGAGAAGCTCAGAGATACGTTGAAAACGTTTTTGTCCATAATAGTCAATAAAGAATATCCCATAGGGTTTGCTTATGACTTTCCCAGGGATGAAAGTCTCACCAGGAGGAAGAGATGTGTCAAGTGCGGAAAGGTCAGGTTCTGGACCAAGGACTTCAGCAAGAGAAAAACCAATACCTGTTTTGTTCCGTATATGAGGACCTGAGTCTGAAGGTTTAGACTTTTTCTTTGCAGAGGCCCTTCTTTTCTGATTTGCGAGAGGAGGGGAGGAGGAATATCCACACAAGAAGATACTAAGTCGATCTGTTGATTTATCAGCTTTTCGAAATGATCCTTGTACTTAGATTGAGACTTCTGGATGGATAATCTGATCTCCAACCATTCAGAGAGACCGTACTTCGTGATGGCTTCAGCATAGAATTTTTCGTACTGTCCGTTCTCTCTGAATATCTGTTAGATTTTGGGGTTCTAAACTAAGGGTGTATGTAAATAATAAATTCTACTACTTGTTGCTTTCAAGGCGAGTAAACTCTCTATCCTTAAAGCAATTTCGCCCCCACCGTAGGTGCTTTGGGATTTGGCGAATTGCCTCTCAATATACAATGAAGCAACGTGTGTAGAATAATTATCAACACCGCACAAGTAGAGATAATTCCCGGTAGAACTAGTGAGTAGACAAGGATTTCAAGAACTAGAATTTTGTGCTTCTATAGCAACACAAAATCCTAGCAATCTGGTGTGTACGAAAAGAAAAAGATTGATATTTTGGAGTCTAAACGTGGATATATATAGACATAAGTGGTGACTCTTCGAATTGTCACGAATTGACAGTTTCGTGACAGATGGCAGCAAAGGTGACGGTCCAAACAGTCGCATTCTAAGTAACTGTGACCATTAGTGACGCTTCTAACCATCACGACTGTTGGAACGAGTGCCAACCAACCAACAGCGACGATCAGCCCTCCACGAACCGTCACATCTGTTCGAAGGCATCCTTTGGCGAACTGTCGCGTTTGTTTGAGATACCAATTCACGAACCGTCGCATCTGATGGATCAATCGCAACAATTTAATTGCTGCGACTAATAAAAGAATAAAGGCGGCTACAAGCGGCTCGCGGTGATCAAAGCGCCACATTGCGCCATCAAAGCGCCACATTGCGCCCACGCCCGCGGTCGCGCGCACGTAAGGGTGCGTTGCACCCTTTTTGGAACCCTCACCATTTCCAATAATAATAAATTATTTTATGGAAAATAGATCCACTTATCTACCCACTTTTGTTTCACTTTTTCTCCTATGTGGGACAAGGTGAAACCCACCAAAAACCAATTTTCCTTTTTCTTCCTAAGACTCAACCCAAAATACTTAAATTTTAATATTTTGAAAATATTCCCAACAAACCCCCACCATTTTCAAAATAGACTCAAATTTGAAAAAGACTGACACGACAAGACCTAACCAGATTCCGAAATCCTTGGGGGTGTTATGCATAAGTAAAGGTGGAGTCTTGCACCTTGAACCTTTACATAGTGAAAGTGCTCAAGTCTAACTAGGGTAAGAATGGTTGAACCAAAGTCATTGAACCATCTTCCTTTATATGTTAAACGGAGACACCTCACGCATATCCTTCCTCTCATTCATTCAACCATTATAAGCCGACCCGTTAACTAGCCATGGGTCTGTATCTCGATTTCTCAGAATGTTCTAGAGCCAAGCCCTTTAGCTCATAGGAAGCGGCCTCACTCCCACATTCAGATAGGTAGACCTTGTCAAGAGTGTTCCCATAATTTAAACACTCCAACACAAATTGTGTTACAAGTCCATTAAGAACTAGATTCAACCTTTCTTCTCATACGGTTCCAAGTTCTACTAACCTCAGGATGGTTTTAAAATATTGTAGAACTCTTAGTCACATTCAGATGATGTACTTTAACTTTATCTTGAGTCTTGGTGAAATACCAAGTGTCAAGACAAGGTTCCATCATGGGTGACTATTTATAGGTGGGCTTGAGACCCATCCCTTTTGAAGTGCTTTCAATCAATTTCCTTGGTAGTCCTTTTGTGAAAGGATCTGCTAAGTTCTTACTTGATCGTAAGAAACTAATGGTGATCACCCCATCATTTATTAATTGATTGACTTGTTTATGTCTAAGTCCAATATGCCTGGACTTACCATTATACACTTGATTGTATGCCCTTGATAGTGTAGCGGCAGTATCACAGTGTATAGAGATTGGCGACATTGGCTTTGGCCACAAGGGTATGTTAATTAACAAGTCCCTTAACCATTCTGCTTCTTTACAACAAGAAGCTAAAGCAACAAATTCCGCCGCCATGGTAGAATCTGTTATACAACTTTGTTTCTTTGATCCCCAAGACACCGCACCCCCACCAAGTGTAAAAATCCATCCACTTGTGGATGCATAGTCTTCTTGATTATTTATCCAACTTGCATCAGTATATCCTTCTAATACTGAAGGATATCCACTATATTCTAAACCATAATCCATGGTTTTCTTCAAATACTTGAGTACTCGATTTACAGCATCCCAATGTGCTTTTCCAGGTTTACTAGTATGTCTACGTAATCTTCATACGGCATAGGCGATATCAGGTCTAGTACAAGTCATAGCATACATTAGACTACCAATAACTTTAGCATATTCATTTTGAGCTAATACCCTTTCAGTATTAGTTGTTAATCTAGAACCTACTTCGAACGGAGTGCTGACCGGTAAACAATCAAGTTTATTAAAACTCTTTAATATCTTTTCAATATAGTGAGACTGGGACAACATTAGCTTATTGTTAATTCTAAGAATCTTTATTCCTAAAATAACATCAGCTTCTCCCAAATCCTTCATATCAAAATTTTCAGATAAAAGTTTCTTTGTCATTTGCACTTGTTCCAAGTCAGTTCCAAAAATCAACATATCATCCACGTATAAGCAGATGATAACCCCTCGACCAATAACAAATCTACTGTATACACACTTGTCTGATTCGTTAATTTTGAAACCATTAGATAGAATGATTTGATCGAATTTTTGATGCCATTGTTTGGGAGCCTGTTTCAGGCCATACAAGGACATAATAAGTTTACAAACTTTATTTTCTTGTCCTTGAACTATGAAACCTTCCGGTTGTTCCATATATACTTCCTCCTCTAATTCACCGTTCAAGAATGCGGTTTTGACATCCATTTGGTGAATTACGAGTTTATTAATGGAAGCTAAGGCTATCAAAATTCTAATGGTTGACGTCCGTGCTACAGGGGCATATGTGTCAAAATAATCTAGTCCTTTCTTTTGTGTAAAACCCTTGGCTACTAATCGGGCTTTAAACTTTTCAATGCTGCCATCAACTCTTAATTTTCTTTTAAAAATCCATTTATTCTTGATGGCTTTTAAACCAGGGGGTAGGTCCACTAAGACCCAAGTGTTATTACCTATGATGGAATCCATTTCATCATTGATTGCCTCTTTCCAAAAAGATGCATCATGAGATTTCATTGCTTCCGCAAATGTACGTGGTTCTTCATCCAAGTTATAAATGATTGGATATTCTTTTACTGAACCATGTCGATCACCTTCAACTAAGTACATTTCAAAGTCAGGTCCAAAGGTTCTTTCTCTTCGTTGACGTTTACTTCTTCTAGGTTCAATTGCTTGATGATTCGGGGAATCATCATCTTCCCTTTCGTTATTAACGGGAATCTTCGTAGACACGATTTCCTTAGAAATCTCATGTGCCTTTGGAATGCTTTTGAATCTTCGTTCGTCAAACTGAGCATCTCTAGATTCTATGATGGTGTTAATGGAAATTTGATCATTTTGTTCAACCACCATGAACCTATAAGCCTTGCTATTTTGGGCATATCCCAAAAATATACATTCAATACCTTTGTCTCCTAACTTTCTTTTCTTGGATTCGGGAAGTCTTACAATTGCTCGACATCCCCAAATCCGAAGGTAATTTAGCTTAGGTGTTCGTTGATTCCATAACTCATAAGGGGTCTTTTGACTTCTCTTGCTTGGTACTCTATTAAGTATGTAGCAAGATGTTAGTAATGCTTCTCCCCAAAATCTAGAACTTAATCCAGAATATGACATCATGGAATTCACCATTTCCATCAAGGTACGGTTCTTTCGTTCCGCAATACCATTTTGTTGTGGTGTATACGGAGCCGTCACTTGGTGAACAATTCCCGTAGATTCAAAATATCTAGGGTTATAATATTCACCACCCCTATCCGTTCTTAAACACTTTATCTTTGTCTCACATTTAAGTTCTACTTCATTTTTGTAGATCTTAAAATTTTCAAGGACTTCATCCTTTGAGTGCAAAAGATATACATAGCAATATCAAGAATAATCATCGATAAAAGTGGCAAAATACTTTTTACCACCAAGAGAAGGAGTAGAATGTAAATCACATATGTCACTATGCACTAAGTCTAAGATTTTAGAAGTTCGTTGGATTTGAGGGAAAGGCTGTCTAGTAATTTTCGTATGCATACATGTAAGACACTTTTGTTTTTTATCATCTAATTTTGGAATTAAATCACTTTTTGCCATATTTTTCAATCGTTTAAAATGTACGTGACCTAATCGACCATGCCATAAAAGTAAGGAAGAATCAAAGTAATCAGAACTAGTAGTAGTGTTATTAGCATCAATCATATGTACATCGGGAGCAACCGCAGTATTTACGTCGCTTATGTCAATCATATTTACATCATTCACACTAGTATTTACAACTTCATTTATGTTTAGTTTAAACATCCCTCCGGTGAGATAGCCTTTGCCGACGAATTTTCCGCCTTTGGAGAGTATGAACTTGTCGGATTCAAAGACGTGTTTGAAGCCATGTTTGTTGAGGATTGATCCGGAAACTAAGTTCTTTCGGACATCGGGAACATGGAGAACATCATTTAGAGTCAAGGTGTTCCCCGATGTGAATTCCAAAGTAACTTTCCCTTTTCCTTTGACTTGAGCGGTAGAGTGATTTCCCATGTAAAGTACGGAGGTTGAAGCTTCGTACGTTTTGAACATGTCTATGTTGTTGCACACATGTCGGGTTGTCCCCGAATCCACCCACCAACATTTGTCTTCCTCAAGTGAGAATATCTCGGAAATCATAGCAACAAAGTTGTTGTTGTTGAAGTTTCCATTGTTGGTGTTGTTACCACCATTTCCTCTCCTTCTTTTGAGAAGCCGACAATCACGTTTGTAATGTCCCGGTTTGTTGCATTTGAAACAAACCACGTTTTTCATATTCCTTTTCTTATTACAAGTTACCTCGTGGCGTTTCCTTTTCTTTCCACCGGCTTTAGAAGTTTCTCCCTTTTCCTCGACCACATGAACTTTGGAAGCATCTTCATTGGTTTTATTTTCCAATCGATATTGTTCTTCAATGAGAAGATGCTTTCCAAGTTCTTTTAAGGACATATCGTCCTTACGATGTTTAAGATTTTTCTTAACATCTTTCCAAGAGGGAGGGAGTTTATCGATGATTGATGCCACTTGGATTGATTCATCCATATTCATATTGTGTTGTGTGAACATGCTAACATTGTGTTCAATTTCATACATTTGATCCATAATAGGACGTGAATCTATCATTTTGTATGAATTAAATTTGGAAACGATAAATTTCTTACTTGTTGCGTCTTCGGTGAAGTACTTTTGTTCGAGTGCGTTCCAAAGTTCTTTCGCCGTTTCGATGTTTTGATAAACATCGAAGAGAGGATCAGACATAGCATTGAGGATGTGGCCACGACATATGAAATCATCGTTCTCAAACTTGAGACGATCTCGGGCCGCGGCAAGGGTCTCGTCTTCGTGTGGTTCCGGATAAGGTTTGGTGAGGACATAGGAGACGTTGAGAGTGGCTAATAAGAATTGCATCTTCTTTTGCCATCTCTTGAATCCTCCGCCATCAAATCGCTCTAACTTCACGATGTCGCAAGACATTTGTTGGAGATTCTTCGTCGCCATCTTGATTCGTAAATTGCTTTAAGATTGTTAGAATTTGGGGTTCTAAACTAAGGGTGTATGTAAATAATAAATTCTACTACTTGTTGCTTTCAAGGCGAGTAAACTCTCTATCCTTAAAGCAATTTCGCCCCCACCGTAGGTGATTTGGGATTTGGCGAATTGCCTCTCAATATACAATGAAGCAACGTGTGTAGAATAATTATCAACACCGCACAAGTGGTGATAATTCCCGGTAGAACTAGTGAGTAGACAAGGATTTCAAGAACTAGAATTTTGTGCTTCTATAGCAACACAAAATCCTAGCAATCTGGTGTGTACGAAAAGAAAAAGATAGAATTTTTGGAGTCTAAACGTGGATATATATAGACATAAGTGGTGACTCTTCGAATTGTCACGAATTGACAGTTTCGTGACAGATGGCAGCAAAGGTGACGGTCCAAACAGTCGCATTCTAAGTAACTGTGACCATTAGTGACGCTTCTAACCATCACGACTGTTGGAACGAGTGCCAACCAACCAACAGCGACGATCAGCCCTCCACGAACCGTCACATCTGTTCGAAGGCATCCTTTGGCGAACTGTCGCGTTTGTTTGAGATACCAATTCACGAACCGTCGCATCTGATGGATCAATCGCAACGATTTAATTGCTACGACTAATAAAAGAATAAAGGCGGCTACAAGCGGCTCGCGGTGATGCGTGTGTGCGAAGTGCAAAGTGCGCCATCAAAGAGCCACATTGCGCCCACGCCCGCGGTCGTGCGCGCGTAAGGGTGCGTTGCACCCTGTTTGGAACCCTCACCATTTCCAATAATAATAAATTGTTATATGGAAAATAGATCCACTTATCTACCCACTTTTGTTTCACTTTTTCTCCTATGTGGGACAAGGTGAAACCCACCAAAAACCAATTTTCCTTTTTCTTCCTAAGACTCAACCCAAAATACTTAAATTTTAATATTTTGAAAATATTCCCAACAATATCTCGATTTCAGCGATTGAAACTTTGAGGGTTGATCTTCCAGTGATGAGTACCTTGTTGATTTTGGCAGGTCGATATCTGAAGTGGACCTTTTCTTTGCACCAGATTAAAGTAGATTGAGACACAGTTCTCTTTTCTTCAACGATCTTCTTGGCGTCTTCCCATAGCTGACGTTGAACTTCCATTGGAGTTCTTTTCAGCTTGGGGTCTTTCACCGATTGTTGAGTAAGCTGGATGGCGAGTTCTCTGTCTTTTTCTTCAGCTTCCCTTCTTTCAACGATTAGACGTTCAGCTCTGAGGTGATCCTTATATTCCTTTTGTGAAAGTCTGAACTTTGGAGGAATAGAAGGAAGTTGATCACGCTTCAGGATGATTCGCTGATCTTCGAATCTCTTGATAATTGCATCTCTCTTTTTCTGATCCTCTTCACTCAGCTTTTGAGGAGCCAAGGAAGGTCTGTTTTTGTGAGAGAGCAGATGTTCTTCAGGTTCATCAATCTCAGAGATCAAATCCAAGACCGGGATTATTTCTTCAGCGTTGGGAGCTGGGATTATTGTTGGTGAAGTCGCAACTGTAGGAACTTCAGCGATATCCTCAAACAGGGGAGAGGACTAGCTAAAACACAGCGATCTTACGAATAAGAACTTGGGTAGAACAGAGATAGAAAAAGAATGGGGTTAAGTGTATAGAGGTTTTATGGAGAGTAGAGTTGGAATTGAGAAAGGATAGAGGAGGGATGTAGTGAGAAGGAGTAGAAGGAAGTGTACCTAACAAACCGGTTTTTTAAGCAAGATCGTCAGATTGTCATCTTCAGCGAGGCCTTTGTTTTTGCCTTTGTCAGCTTCAGACGCTGCAGGCTTTGTCTTGGTCCGCTCCCCTGAAGGTTCATTTATCAAAATCCCTTTAAGAGCTGTAGTCTTCTGAGCAGGCTTGACGATAAAGGAGTCATCATCATCATCATCATCGTCATCATCATCATTCTTTGGAGAAGAGGATGGTTCATCATCAGATAAGTCGATGGCTTCTTCATCTTCAGCTTCAGATTCAGATTCTTCAGCAGCTTCTTCGAGTTGCTCCCCCTCAGATACAGAGGTATGCTTCTCGGTTCCCTCAGGGTTTTCATCTCCCTGAGGTCTAGCAGTTGTTTCTTCATTTGTCTTCTCCCCCTCTTCAGTAAGGGGAAGGTCTTCAGTCTTCTCCCCCTCGATAGATTCATCATGGGGAAGGTCTTCAGAGTTCTTCTCCCCCCTTCCTTATGATGAGTGGGGGAGGAATGCGATGACTCAGTAGATGGTTTTGGTTCCCTGTCTTCTTGGCCAGGGATCCCCATATAATTTTCAATCGCTGCTACTCTGTCTTCTAGGCCAGTAATAGCAGGAGTGATCTTCAAAAGTTCAGCACGATCCGCCGTAGTAAAATGCGAAGTTGCAGGAGCAGGGGCGGTCATGTTATTCAGGATCTGCTGCGTCATTGTCTTCATTGAACTTACGTCAGTCTGTACAGAACTCACGTCAGTCTTTAATGAACTCACGCCAGTCTTTAATGAACTCACGTCAGTCTTTACAGCAGACATATCTCCCTGAAGATTTCCAACCGATATCTTCAGCGTTGTGATCTCGCTGGACATGGATTGAACTGTTGTTTTGAGAGAGGTGTAGTCTATGTAGATGTCAGTAAGAACTTTGGCAAAGTCACTGAGAGTATGATCAACCTTCTCCAAATCAACTTTGGAGGCTTTCTGTTCAACCACTGTTGTCAGCTTGTTGAGATTCTCTCCAACGTTTGTTACAGCTGAAGAGTTGTCTGAGAGAGTAGTGGTGAGACCTGTCAGCTTCGTATCCAGGTTCTTCAGAGAGGCGTTGATGTCTCCCAAATTAGGACCTGTAACATATAAGTACTTATGAACAGAGGAAAGCTCAGAAGTTTGGGGTTCAGTTACAGTGTATATGGGTTGGTGTATACCTGTAGGAGGATTGGTGAATTCGTCAAAACCTCTGTGTCCTGAAAAGAGTTCCATGTCGTCAGCTAGAGTGTGTGTACGCACGGTCATTTCTGCAGGTCCTGTATCCATCATTCCTTGAAGAGTATCGGCTTTAGCTTCTGGAGGAATGACGGGTGTGTAACGACCCAAATCCCATAACATACATCATAATACATAACATGCATACATATCATTGATTTACAACAAAAGTTACATAACAAACCAAGTACGGTCTCATTAGTCTTGACACTACAAAATATATAAAAGCTTCTTAAACATCATCGATCAACGGATTCGTCTTCCCCTTGTCCCGACTGTTGGATTCGTTCTATTAGGATTTCTTCCTCCCTCTCTAGTCGTATTTCTAGTACCGCTTGCCATTCTGTAGATTCGGACAAGATTAATATACACATAAGCACATACCCCATATAATAAGGTATCCCAGTCCAAACATGCACCTGTAAGATCACAATTACACTGGCCAGGTGTAATCTGGAATTACCTTACATGATGTTCCTTCTACCTTTTATACTTAGCATCCCAAGGTTCTAATATATCAAGGACATCCTACTTCACATGCAGTTTAAGTCTAGGTACGGGTACAAATACCTAAATCCCTTAAACTAGGGCTCTGATACCATTTGTAACGACCCAAATCCCATAACATACATCATAATACATAACATGCATACATATCATTGATTTACAGCAAAAGTTACATAACAAACCAAGTACGGTCTCATTAGTCTTGACACTACAAAATATATAAAAGCTTTTTAAACATCATCGATCAACAGAGGCAGCCTACACCTTATTCTTTCCTTTGCCGCTATCAATTCCTCGACCTGGAAAACATATTTTTGAAAACAAAAATGAGGGTTAGACCAAACGGGTCTAGTGAGTTAATCCCGGTCCTTTCCAAAATCATTATAAAACCTTTTATGTAAATCCTTTGTATCAAAATAGTTTAGATAAACCTTTGGTAATCCTTTCGTAAAATATAAACATACCACACGTATTTAAATACCAATTCAGACTCGTGCATCGTGTACATCTCATCCACCTTATTCCTCCACAATTGTCCATATTAGTTGGTAGCAAGCCAACTAATAAATCAATAACCGGTCCGCACACCGGAACCCGGCTACTGTGCACTTGTGTAGTGTAATGCACCAATAAATATAATATCTTACTATATTATAAACACAAAATATTCACACCTTGATCGTATATCCATTCCACACATATCCATCTCATATATATATATATATATATATATATATTATAAACACAGATATATATATATTCCAGTTGAAAACGTTTTAAAGTAAAACTCACCTCGATCGCTTATCCATAAACACTTTCAAGCCTTTCTCCAAAAGATTCAGTCTTTCAACCCAAATCCACAGAATCTGAAACAAATTAAATACAAATATCCCCTTACCAAATGAACACATGAACTCTAGATAAACCTGCCTAACTCTCGCCATCAAAACAACCAAACAGCTATAGTTTCCGGACAGCCCAAAGCCACCCGGACAACCCAACTTTTCCGGACAGCATCACTAACCCGGATAACATGAATTATCCGGACAACACAGACCAATCCGGACAACATAAGGAATCCGGACACCAAAGTAATCCGGACGTCATCCGGTATCTAATTCATCCGGTAACCTCCAAACAAAACGTCCGGACACTATCAACAAACTACCCAGACACCACCCAAGAAACTACCCGGACACATTCAATCTATCCGGAAACTACTGTCAGTTCATCCCATTTTCACCCAGAATTCGACTGAATTATTACCAGAAGTGTAATTGACTACTCTAATCCGATAGAAATCTTCTAAAAGCAATTACAAACACAAAATACAAAGGAACATACCTCAGATTCACTTCCAAGTATACCAAATTGGGTCTCTTAGCCACAACCTCTCTTTCTTCTTCTTGCTTTCTCTCAACACACACATACACACACCAATCTGAAATATCTGATAATTCTGGAGTTATGAAATATCTGAACTCCTAAAGGGGTAATATCAAACCTATTTTCATTTTAAACATTGAACTTCTCAATAATGACCCAAACACCCTTAACTTATAATTTAACCCAATCTTACCCTAAAATCCAACTTATAAGTTAACTTTACTTAACGGAAAAGGGATTTTAACTAACGAACTTACCCGGGTATTACAGGTGCTCCAGTGATCGTGGTGAAAACTGGATTTGAGTCCAATGGAGTAGAGAGAGAAGCGAAGGTTGAGAAAGTTGGTTGGGTGCGGGGTTCAGCATTGGATCCGCTGAGAATCACTTCTTCAGTCTGTAGAGAGACTGAAGGAGGTTGGGTCGATTCCAAGTTTATAACTTCAGCGTTTAGAGACGCTGAAGCTGGGATGGAATGGGTGGCTTGTTCAGCTGTGGCAGAGCTTACCACTGAACTTTCCTTCAGCTCTTCAAGATGAGCTGAGGAGTCTTCAGCATGAGATTGCTGGGGTTGCTCCTTGGTTTTCTTAGTTATTTTGGAACCAAGTTGGGTAGATGAGTGTTTCCTTTTTCTAGAAGGAGTGGAGGTTGCAGCTGGGGTATCAGCGGTGGGGTTTTCCACTGAAGGAGCTGCAGAAGTCGAAGAAGGAGGATTGAGAAGAGTTAAGAGTGTAGAGAGACGTACCTCGTTTTCCACTGGCTTGAAGTCGAGTACCTTAGGGCCAACCTGAGAGAGTTTCAGGTCACCCTCTTTTGGGTAGTTGTCCTTCAGGCCTGTTTGGAAGACGACGCTGATGAATCTTGGATATGGAACCCATGGTGGTCGGTCAGTGGCAGAGTCTACTCTGACTATAAGATCATCGTAGATTATCTATGCCCAGTCTATATGAAGACCTTTCAGCAATGCATATCCCATTGCTTGCTGAGGTTGAGCGGCTTGGTCAGAGGAGCCGGTCTTTGCAGTCATGCAGCTTATCAAGTGTGCGAAGATGAAGTTCATCTCGCTGGACATTTTTGATTTCTTGATGAGGGTCAGCTTCTTCTCAGGCTTCTTGTCCCTTCCAGTTTCCCATACATAGCCCATTGCATCAAAGAATCCAGTGATAGCTTCCCTATCAGCATGTTTCTTGTGGTCAGGGAGAGGAACAAAAGGTTTTTCTTTTATGGCGATGGGAAGGCTCAGGGCTTTTCGGATAATGGCATGGGTGATTTTTATGGTGCCAAAATCAGTGTCACAGAGGATGCAATCGATTTTCTTTGAGGGGTCTTTGGCTGATGGTAGCTGAGAGTGTCTGGTAGAATACCAGAACTGAGATAGTAGTAGCTGATGTGCAGGGGGTGTTATGGTCAGGGCTGTAGAGAGGCAACAGTTTTCAGGAAATTCACAGCATCATTCAGATGTGTGACTTGCTTTCGAGGAGGAAACTCGAAAAGCGCATAGAGGTTGTTTGTTTTTGTCCAATCAAGTTCTTCAAGAGTGAACTTGACCTGAGGAGCCTTGATGATTTCCAATTCCTCAGCAGCAGCAGTGTTCTCAGCGGTAGGAATGTCAGCAGATGCCATTTCTGTATTTTCAGTTCAACCAAAGATATAACAAATAAGAATAATCTTAATGTGGAAAGATTTTCCAATAAGATGGTTCGAATTTTGTCCATTTCATTCAGACAAAAATGTCTTAATGAAGATTAGGGTTTTTCTTGTTTTTGAAAAAGAAAAGCAAACCCAATAAAAATCTTGTTTTCCAGTTTCCTTTGAGAATTAGGATTCTGGAAAAACGTATGAAGAACAAGTTTAAGATATATGCGTTTAAACTTGAAGAACAACCATGAAAGGTTGTGTTCATAAAACCATGAAAGAAATGATTTCATTTTTGAAAAAGTTCTTTTGTTTGATCTTGTAAAAACAATGAGAAGATCATTAACAAGTTTTAAGAAACAGGTAAATAAAAGAAATATTAACCTGGTCCGTTGAAGAAAAAGAAGTTCTTGAAAACTTGAGAGCAAAATGCAACAGTAATTTTCTTTTTCTTGCTTGGAGGAGAAGTTTTTCGCGTAAAGGAAAAATATAAACCCAGAAAGTGTTTATATAGTGAGATTAGAGAGAGATAAAAACTCGAGCGAGAAAGTTTTTCATCATGACACGGACACGTGTTTGCATTTGATTGGACGGTAAACGAAACGTGCAAACGTGTGTCAGAAAAAGAACGTGCCGGAGCTTATCCGTTGCGATGACGTCACAACTGTCCTTTCATATTTTAGGATGTCTCTGAGGTTTTGAAAGCTCAGGGACACTTTTGAAAACATGAAGCACTGAATAGAAATATCAGTCTTGGTTTTAGAAATTTCAAAGTATCGCTGATTAAGGAAGAGATATTCAGCGATGCAGTTTGTCTTGAAATCTTGCATTTTCATGCGATTGTCAGCGAAAGAAAAACATACCTTGATATCAGCGAATCAAGTTTATTCAGAGAGAAAATGATAGAATGGGTTATACAAGTTGATTTTATCCTATCGCTGATCAAATGTGAACCGCTGAAGATTTTACTCTTCAAAGTTCAGCATTCCAAGCTCGCTGATGAGAAAGTTGAATCTTGTCTCATCAAGAGGTTTGGTGAACAGATCAGCTAACTGATACTCAGTTGGGATAAAATGAAGTTCTATATCACCATTCATCACATGATCTCTGATAAAATGATACCTGATTTCGATGTGTTTTGTCTTTGAGTGTAGCACTGGATTATTGGCTATAGCGATGGCACTTGTGCTGTCGCAATAGATTGGAATTTTCGAGAGCTGAAGGTCATAGTCTAGTAGTTGATTTCTCATCCACAAGACCTGAGAACAACAGATTCCAGCGGCTACATATTCAGCTTCAGCTGTGGAGGTGGACACTGAGTTTTGCTTTTTACTTGTCCAACTCACCAGCTTTCCACCCAGGAGCTGACAGCCTCCTGTGGTGCTTTTCCTATCCAATTTGCAACCTGCAAAATCACTATCTGAATAGGCGATTAGATCAAACCCTGAGTCTTTGGGATACCAAAGACCTAGGTTCGCAGTACCCTTAAGGTATCGAAAAATTCGCTTTACAGCGGTCATATGAGATTCCTTAGGTTCAGCTTGATATCGTGCACACAAACAGGTTGCGTACATAATATCGGGTCGGCTAGCTGTAAGATACAAGAGAGAGCCGATCATCCCACGGTACAGCGTGACATTAACAGGTATTCCCTTTGAATCCTTGATTAGTGTCAGCGGTGGTGCCATAGGAGTTTTCATAGCTGAACTCTGAGTTAAATCGAATTTCTTCAGCATATCTTTAACATACTTTCCCTGATTAATGAAAGTTCCTTTTTCATTTTGCTTTATCTGTAGACCAAGTAAATATGTTAGTTCACTCATCATGCTCATTTTATACTCATCTTTCATTCTATCAGCAAAACGAGTACAAAGATCAGGGTTAGTAGAACCAAATATAATGTCATCAACATATATCTGAACAAGAATGATATGACCTTTTACTTTCCTGAAGAATAGAGTTTTATCGATTTTACCACGCTCAAATTGTTCAATATGGAGATAAGTAGAGAGAGTGTCATACCATGCACGTGGAGCTTGCTTTAAGCCATAAAGTGCCTTATCCAGTTTATAAACATAACCTGGACGCTTAGGATCTGAGAATCCTGGAGGTTGTTCCACATAGACTTCTTCATTCAGCTTTCCATTTAGAAACGCTGACTTAACATCCATCTGATATACTTTGAAGTCTTTGTGTACAGCGTATGCTAAGAATAGACGAATAGATTCTATTCTTGCCACAGGAGCAAATGTTTCGTCGTAATCTATGCCTTCCTCTTGTCTGTATCCCTGAGCAACAAGACGAGGCTTGTTGCGGGTTACAGTTCCATGTTCGTCCAACTTGTTTCGATAGACCCATTTAGTGCATATCACTGTTTTGTCAGTTGGTCTTCGAACAAGTTTCCAAACTTTGTTTCTTTCGAATTCAGCCAGCTCTTCTTGCATGGCGCTGACCCAGTTTGGATCTTTGAGGGCATCATCTATTTTCTTTGGTTCAATCAGAGAAATAAAGTTAACAAATAAACAAATATTACCTGCACTTCGTCGAGTCTGAACACCAGCGTTTGGATCACCCAATATTTGATCAATTGGGTGATTTACAGTCCATCGCTGAGCAGGAGCATAAGTCGCTGACTCAAATTGAACTGGAGGAGCTGAAGATGAAGCTTCAGCAACTTCTGGAATATCAGCCAAGAGAGGAGTAGGTGCAGATGTCATTTCATTCACTGATTGCTGAGAAGTAGATGGAATGTCTGAGACATTTGGTTCAGAAGCAGGTATAGTGTTTAAAGGAACCGCTGAGACCCATGATGTTTCAGCTTCACTATTCTGCATGTTTGGGATGATAGTAGGACTATCATCTTCAACTGGATGAGTATGAGGAGTGGGAATATCTTCTGAATCACCAAGGTGAGAAAACATCCATTGATTCAGTTCTTCAGTATCAGCGGACGGTTTAGAGTTCGCTGAACGATATTCGTCAAACGTGACGTGAATAGTTTCTTCTACAATTTGTCTTCTACGATTGAAGACTCTGAAGGCTTTGGAGATTGAAGAATATCCAAGAAAGATTCCATCATCAGCCTTAGGATCAAACTTTCCAAGGGCATCTCTGTTATTCAGTATGAAACACTGACATCCAAAGAAGTGAAGAAAGCTAATTGAAGGCTTTCTCCCATGAAAAAGTTCATAGGCTATTTTATTGAATCTTTTGACTATCAGCGACCTATTTTGCGTAAAACAAGCAGTGTTGACAGCTTCTGCCCAAAACTGAGTAGGCAGGTGAGAATCGCTGAGCATTGAACGTGCAGCTTCAATAATTGTTCTATTTCTTCTTTCAGCGACTCCATTTTGTTGCGGTGTTCTCACTGAAGAAAAGTTGTGATAAATACCCTTACTCTCAAAGAAGGAATCAAGAGAACTGTTTTTGAATTCAATCCCATGATCACTCCTTATTGAGCGAACGGTAAAGTTGTTCAGGGTTTCCATCTTCCGAACAAAGGTGATGTGTTCTTCAGGGGTGTCACTCTTAGAACGGAGAAACATTACCCATGTATAGCGAGAGAATTCATCAACTATGACCAGTGTATATTTCTTTCCAGCGATGGATTGTTTGTTAACAGGGCCAAACAAATCCATATGGAGAAGTTGTAGAGGAGATGACACTGAGGAGACTTGCTTTGACTTAAAGCTTGCTTTGGTCTGCTTCCCTTTCTCACACGCTGAACATAAAGACTCTTTGGCGTATGAGTTCTGAGGTAGACCAGTGACTAACTCTTTTGAAGAAAGAGTGTTCAGTGTCTTGAAATTTAGATGAGAGAGCCTCTTATGCCATAGCCAGTTGACATCAGATGAGGCTTTTGAGAAGAAATAGGAGTTCTCAGTGGTTGTTGAGTCCATGTTTATTACATAAACATTTTCCAAACGATAACCGCTGAGAGTTATCTTCTTCTTTTTGTCAGCGACAAAGCAGGATTCCTTAGTAAAGATTACTTTGTTATCCTTGTCGCAGAGCTGACTGATGCTTAGAAGATTATGCTTCAACCCTTCAACATATGCGACTCTTATGAAGGTTGTTGTACCATTAGAGAGTACACCAAACCCTCGGGTATGTCCTTTTCCATTTCCACCGAAAGTCACAGAGGGACCCTTCTCTTCCTTGTATTCAGCGAGTTGGCTTTTCTTTCCAGTCATATGTCTAGAGCATCCGCTATCGAGATACCAGATACCCTTCTTAACCTGAGTTGCAGAGGTTGAAGTGGAGGGAATGTCTGAACTTTCTTCCTCATCTTCAATCTTGGCCATAAGACAGAGATTGGCTTCATCATCTTCAGAGTCAGATGATGATTCTTCTTCATCAGAGGCAGCCCAATCATAGTCAGCCATCAGGCCTTTGCCTTTCTTCTTAAAGCTTTTCAGCTTCGCATACCTTTCTTTCAGCTTGGTGTATTTGTCATCTTTATTCCTGGGAATAAAGGATTTCTTGGGAAACGCTGAGTTTCTCGAAACTTTCTTTGACCTGCACTCGTTAGCGAAATGTCCTATCTTTTCACAGTTAAAACAAGTAGCAGTAGCCTTATCAACAGGAGCTGATGATCTTGGCTTGTCAGTAATGGAAAGAGGTTTATTCTTTCTGAACATTTTCTTTTTGGCGAATCTCCTGAACTTTTTAGTGAGGAGAGACAAAGATTCATCATCTGAAGAGTCAAAATCTGATGACCTTTCAGAGTTACTCTCCAACTCAGTGATAGTGACCGAGGGTCGCTGAGTGGAAGGTTCCTCTGAGATTAAAGCAACATGGGTGCTTTTGGAATCTTTTACAAGATTCTTCTTAAGATGACTCGATTGCTCATGATTCAGCATCGTGCCATATAAGGTAGAAAGGGTCATTGATTTTAGATCCTTTGACAGCTTGAGACACATAGAATAACTGTCCCAGCTTTCAGGTAAACATTCTACAATCTTTGTCAGCACTTCAAAGTTGGAATATTCCTTACCAACAGTTTTCAGATCTATTATTAAATAGTTAAAACGTTGGTGTACTTCAGAGAGAGTTTCATTCTTACCACAAATGAAGCTTTCATACTGTCTTACCAGGTTGATCTTTCGAGAGTCATGGACTTCAGAAGTACCTTCATACTGAACACAGATTGTGTCCCACATAGCTTTTGAGGTTTTCAGGTTCATGACGGAATGGTAGACTTCGTCAGGAAGAGCCATGGAGAGTATGGATCTGGCTTTGGTGTCGATAGCCACTTTCTTCTTATCTTCATCAGTCCACATATGAATTTCCTTAGGAATCAGCCTTTATGGAATAGCAGGTCTATTCTCAGCGGCTGGAACAGCAGCATCAATTCTTACAGGAATATATGGGCCGTTTTCAAGATAATAAGGCATAGTAGGGTCTACACCTTCTAAGAAGAGAATCATCCTATTTTTCCATACATTAAAATTATCACTGGAGAATCTAGGGGGTTTTGCAAGAGAATCGTTGTCAATATAGTTTGTGTTTGTGTTGGTAGCCATTTTCAGAAATAGCAAGGAAGAGAAATCTTAGTATAGATTAGATCTTGTTTATGAGATTAAACAAATCTGCTCTGATACCACTTGTTGGTCCCGAAGGGCTATACAAGTTTGTAGAGGAGGGGGGGTTGAATACAAACACACATATTTTACTTTTTTAAATTGTTTATTGATAAATCATTAACAATTTACAGCTTGTTGCGGAACAAGATTAAGGATAAACCTAAATCTAAACAAGTTGGAACACTAAGTTTCTTGCACTAAGAAAGAGAAGGAAATTACTAATAATAACCTATCTCAAGATAAGAAATATGACTTGTCCAGAGTTAGCAAGTGCTTCAAAAATGAAGCTGGAGTCCTTCTTATATACTGCATGCATTTAATGCATTGCAGTTTACACTTTACACGTGGCAGCAGCTGGTTGGTTGCATGTCATTGACCTTTGTAGACAACCTTAGTAGCCGCATGTTTGAACAGTATAGTATCAGAGTGGTTGTACGATTTCAGACAATAAGGAGGTTCTTTTCTGACATATCGTACGGAGTTGTGCAAGGGTGGTTAAGACAAAAGTACTTTGTACGGAGGACTTCATGATCAGCTTTTCGTTGATTCAGCGCTTTACCATTGTTTATCAGCGAATGATAAAGTTCAGCGATAGCTGAAGTCTTGTACTTGATACTTCACGTTGAGTGGACAAATCTGAGTCTTCGTTGATCCGTATCAGTTCATTAGGAGACTTGTTGCTGGTTCTTGAGCTTGATCTTTGACTTCAGCGTAGAACCTATGTTGACGTGAAATTGTCTTCAGGGATCATAAGTAAACAACTAACTTATCAGCGATCATCATAAGGACTGAACAGGCTCAGAGCATTATGGTGAACAGTGTTCGCTGAATGTTTAATCTAAAGAGCGAGAGTTCCTATCAGCGGTACTGTAAGGTCTTAGTACTTATCAGCGATAGTGAAACTCTGATACATATTGTTTACTTACAATTTTCACTAAGTGTTAAGAGAGGGTCATTATCAAATCACTGAGGGTTTGGATCAACACAGCTTCTGGTTTAAAAGCTAAAGTGTCTACGACTTGACCTTTGTTATGAGAGAAATGTATTATATGTTTTAGTAACTTGGTCGTGGTCGAGACTGGTGATTTTTTGCCCAAACAGTTTGCCCCCAAAATTTGAAAAATAGAGCGGCAAATTCGAGTTTTTTAAATTTTGCTAATCGGGTGCCCAGGGTCGTGACACGTGTTTAAAAAAAACTTTTCAGTTGTCTTGGAACTGGATCGGTCCAATTCTAACTAAAGAAGGAGTCGAAAAGGCGATAAGGACGTGACGTCATGCTGACGCACGATCGTGCATAACAGCTGTAAACGCCAGGTGTTGACAATCTGTCGAGCATTCGAAAAGGCGAGGACACGTGTCGAATATCGAGAGGTTCGCCTGACACGACTATTTGCATAAATAGAGGCCTTCGACAGATCTTTTCCTTTTACGATTTCAGAGAGAGATTTTAAGAGAGATTTTCTTCGATTTGCTTGCTATTCTCCGCCGAATCTTTTCAAAACCTGCAAGAATCTTCGACCAAGTTAGAGATTTCGAGGTTTTTAGAGCATCTATATAAGGTACGATTCTCTACTCTTTGTATGCGTCGTAAGTCAATAGCTAGGAAACCTAGGAAGAACTGGGATATTTGGGGCTTTTCAGAACGACAAATCTTGCTGACGGGATTAGCGATGTCGACCAAGCCTAGGAGTACCATCCAGGATCAGGATGCTATAGACGACTTTAATATTTTAGCGAGAATCACTGCGGGGATTTCTGTGAGTAAGGCCGGTAATATTCGACCGGAGATGTGTACCGAGGGGTACGTCGTGATATATGAGTATCCCTTTAGAATAGGCTTCGAGTGGCCCTATTCTCCTCTGGCGAAGTCCTTTATGTGCGAGTTTGACCTCTCACCTGGACAACTGATGCCCCAATTCTGGAGGGTGATCCAAGTCATCGAGCGACTTACCTCACACTGGGAGTCACCGATGAACATAAAAGACCTCTTGGCCGCTTATAAGGTCAAGAAGGATCAGTACCGTCGCTACAACTTATTTTCCAAGTATAAGGGCGATCGTACGTTAGTCTTACAGACTGTTGTAAACGATCGTAAGTGGAAAACTTGATATGCGTTTGTGCGCAAGTCGACTCTCGACTCCGAGAGCAACTGGATTAGGGCCGGCTGGAATACGTCGGGTGAGATTTTCATAGTTTCATCGTTGTTCGTCATTCATAATTTTCGACTGATATTTAACCTGCTTTGTATATGTTGACAGGTATAAAATTTGACGACGTGAAGCCCTACGCTAACTCTCGAGCGAAAATTGACGCATTCTTGGAGTTCAATGTTGTCGAGCGATCATTCATCACGCGAACAGCAGTGGATGACGACGAAGAAGATTTGGTGTTCTTAGGGGAGAACTGGGGAGAGAAAGAAGAGGTGACCAGAGAAAAGGAGGAAGAGGAGGAAAAGTCGAGAGAAGAAGAGGAGATGACTGGTAAGCGTACCTTCCAATTGCTCGACTATGATCCTTTTATGCTCGTCATGTAACATCTCTCTCTTATCTGCTTTTAGGCGAATCTCAGATGAAGGTGCCGACGATCTCGGCTAAAAGAGCAGCTCAGCTCGAGTTCACCCGTAAGGGCAAGGAGAGGAGACTGCAGGCGTCGACAACTGAGTCGGGGGCTTTACCGAAGATGCAGATGACGATCCCGAGGGAACCGTCTTCGAAGGTTGATGGCTCATCGAGAGTCAATACGCCTGAGAAGGCGAAGGTCGCATCGCCTATGAAGACAAAGACGTCTTCTAGTCCGATTGCTGCGACACCTATTAGTTCTGCGCCACCGGCAACGACAACGAAGTTGAGGAAGTCCCCGTCTGCCACGTCGGTTCCTTTGTCGACCGACAAGGGTAAGGAGCACGCGATAGGAGAGGCTAAAGTCACGAAGGTTAACTTTACGTTGCCTTCAGACTTCATGGTCGATGACGTCCTATCCGGGACGGATTTGTTTCCTCATCTGGGGAAATTTTTGCTCCCTTCTTTCAGGGAATGTTTCGAGGGATTCCCAATCGAGGAGACGGGATCCCATGTTGCCGGACTGGCGTTTCTGGTGAGTTTCTCTTTCGAAACTTGTACTTCGATGTTTTTTAAGCTTTGTCGAATGTTTGCTAACACATTTTCTTATGTTTTTCAGGCGTTTCAATCTTCTTATGCCCTGCGTGCTGAAACGGAGAAGGCCAAGGGCTTGGTATCTTCTGCCTATGAGAGGGGGAATGCAGCGTTGGAGAGGGCGGACGCCACCGTGAAGCGTAAAGAGGCCATGTCTAAACGCCTTGACGACGCCCAAAAGAAGTTGGAGGCCATCGGACGTGCGAAGGACGAGGCAAACCAGCGCTGGCAACAATCTTTGGCTGAGATTGCCGATCAAAGGGAGGAGCTGGAGAGGATGAAAGAATCTTTGGCCATGAAAGAGAAGGAAGTCGAGGACTTCAAGGCTAAGGTAGCGGGTCTAGAGAAGGAGGTAGGGAAATTAAAAGACGAGGTTGCGTCTACCTTTGCCTTGGCTCGACTGATCGCACGGGCCGCTATAATGAGACGACACTTGTCGGGAAAAAATCCTTTGACCCAGGCATCGGACGAGTTGGCCTACTTCCTGAAAGAAGTCGGGAGCACGAGAGACCTCGATTTTGATGATGAAAAGGAGGCCGAGGAGGAAGAAGTGGTGGACGAGGGTTCTAAGGACGGGGCCTTAGGTGAAGATGCGACCGACGCTCCTCCTCAACCTTAGTATTAATCTTAAGAGCCACATTCTCAAAATACCGCAGGCTTATCTTCATAACATGTTGTGGTTTACAGCACTGAGAAACAATTCTCATTTCTATTTCCCACACTTGCTTGATCCTTGCATAAGTTCCTCAACGCATCTGACATCCGCCGGGTAAGACCGATAGGGATCTCGATTTAGGAAAGATTTTCTTTCTGTCGTTTTCTATTCGACCATTGGAGGTCGAGTTATTTAAATGTAATTGTATATTTCGTGAATGAAATCTACTTTCTTGTCGGACGTGTTGTTTTGATTATTGCAAACAAGTATGATATCAGTTGTGAAACTTGTTACAAATAATGTGTCGTGCGACTTAGGAACCAATACAACAACCAAAACATAAGACATACATTCAAATCGTGTGGGCAAACATAAGTATACGCAATTGATACATTTATTCAGAATATGCAAATTTTTTAAAGTTAAGAAATCCAGATCGTAGAACCGTTAGTCTTGGTGATCGTACGACTAGATCAAACAACGAAACTTGGGCCGTATGCCCCTGCGATAGAATATTCAAGTTATACGCTTGAGCACTTATGTCATGCGACCTTGCGAGATTAAAATCGCGTAGTAGGTTTTGCGATCTTATGTTGTGCGATCTGCGATAAAACAATGTCAGAGGTTGGTCGTTTGGCTAACCAACAACCCTCCGATGCTTAAGTCAGTGATCATTGTGATGGGAAAAATTTGTATAAGAGAAAAAGGATTTTTAGAAGAAATACCTTTTCAAATGCGTTGCATTCCAACTGCGTGGGATATCTTGATTGTCGAGGGTTTGGAGCCGATAAGCACCTTTACCTACGACTTCCGAGATACGGTAAGGACCTTCCCATTTGATAGAAAGCTTACCGGCGTTGGGCTCTTGAGTGTTTTGGAACACTCGTCGGAGGACGTAGTCGCCTATCTGAAAGACTTTAGCTTTAATGTTTTTGTTGAAGTGTCGCTCGACCACTTGCCTCTGTGATGCCATTTTGATCAATGCCGATTTTCTAAGCTCTTCGAGGGCATCGAGGTCATAGCTTAAATCAACCAGGTTATGGTCGAAAGAGGTATGCCGAGAGGTTGGGAGTTGGACCTCGACAGGCAAAACTGCTTCGCAGCCATAGACCAAAGAGAAAGGGGTTTGTCCTGTGGACGTGCGAGGCGTCATGCGATTCGCCCACAGGACTGAAGGGAGTTCTTCGACCCATCTTCCCTTTGCGGCTTGTAACCTCTTCTTAATTGAAGCAATGATAGTCTTGTTGCTTGATTCAGCAAGTCCATTTGCCTGAGGATATCTGGGCGTCGAGGTCGTCAGTTTGATGTTGCGGTCTTCATAGAACCGTTGAGTTCTGTCGCTTATGAATTGGGACCCATTGTCGCAGACTATTTCGGATGGAATCCCAAACCTGCATATGATGTTAGTCTAGATAAAAGACACGACTTCCTTGTCCCGAACTTGGGAGAAGGCAGCTGCTTCCACCCATTTGGAAAAATAATCTGTAAGTACGAGGAGAAATACCTTTTGCCCAGGGGCAGGTGGTAACTTGCCGACAATATCCATACCCCACCTCATGAAGGGCCACGGGATCAGTGTCGAATGTAAAGGTTCAGATGGTTTATGGGATGTACCTGAATGTCGTTGACAAGGATCACAGTTTTGAACGTACCTGACGACGTCTTGTCGCAGGGTTGGCCAAAAGTAGCCCTGTCGAGAGATGTGATTAGACAAACTATGACCTCCTGAGTGATTGCCACACTCACCATCGTGCATTTCTTGAAGGATCCTTTGAATTTTATTTTTACTGACGACGGATCTCAGGTTCAAGCCTGTCGATGATCGTCGATAGAGTACATTTCTGATCATGATATACTTGGATGCTTTGAATATGATTTTTCGAGCTTCCATCTTGTCTTCTGGGAGTTGGTCGTGCATAAGAAAGTTTCGGACGTCGCACGACCAGTCATCTTCTTGGACCTCGATTTGGATGACGTCATCGCTTTCAATGGACGACGTTGCTAGGTGGATCAAAGGAATATTTTCGAAGATCGGTTCGACTAGAGCAGACCCAAGGTTTGCTAGAGCGTCGGCTTGAGTATTCTGATCCCTTGGAATTTGCTCAATAGAAAAGGATTTGAATTTTTCTGATTTTTCTTTTGCTACCTTTAGGTACGCTGTCATCTTTGAATCTCTAGCTGCGAATTCTCCATTCATCTGATTTACGACCAGAAGAGAATCGCTCCTTACATGCAGCGAGGTTGCCCCCGAGTCGTAGGCCATACTCATTCCTACGATCAGGGCTTCGTACTCAGCTTCATTGTTGGTGGTTTTGAAGTCGCATCGTATGGTATACACCATCTTGCCCCCCTGTGGCGACTTTAAGACGACGCCAAGTCCTGAACCCCTAATGTTGGATGACCCGTCGACATACAGAGTCCAAGGCACGTCGTCGTGAGTCGCCACAGTCGATACTTCAAGCTCTGCTTCTTTCCTTATTTCAGGGCTGAAGTCGGCGACGAAATCTGCCAAGGCTTGCGATTTGACAGCGGTCATGGGCTTAAAAGTGATGTCGTAACTGCTGAGATATATGCTCCATTTTGCTAATCGTCCTGTCAACTCAGGTTTTCTCAAGACAGACTTAAGAGGAAAGTTAATTATGACAGTAATCGGATGTGATTCGAAATAATGTCGCAACTTCTTTGCGGCGGTAACGAGCGACAAGAGTAGTTTTTCCATCGAGGAATACCTGGTTTCAGCATCCAAGAGGGATTTACTTACATAATAGATTGGCAATTGCTGCTTTTCATCTTCTCGTGTTAGGATGGCACTTACGGCATTAGGGCTTACGGCCAAATACAGCTGCAAGACCTCATGGTCATCGGGTTTTGACAACAAAGGAGGCGACGTCATATACTCCTTTAATTTTTGCAACGCTTGCTCATGATCGTTAGTCCAGTCAAAGCCTTTATTTTTTCTGAGGACGTTATAAAATAAATGACATCTATCTGAGGATCGAGAAATAAACCTGTTCAGAGCAGCCACCCGACCGGTTAGCATTTGGACTTCTTTGAAATTTCTAGGAGATTTGATTTCTATGATAGCCTTGATCTGGTCGGGGTTGGCTTCGATTCCTCGTCGAGTGACCATGTAACCCAGGAATTTCCCGGCGCTGACTAGGGGTGCTCACGGGTTGGGTTGATCGGGTTGAAGGAATTTCGACACATCAACCCAATCTTGGCGGTTCGAAAAAATTTCAACCCAACCCAACCCAAACAAAGGTACAACCCAACCCAACCCAACCCAACCCGTTCGGGTTGATCGGGTTGGTCGGGTTGTGTTTAAACAAGGTAAAATCAAAATTTGAAACATAAAAATAAAGGAAACATGTCTTTAAAACAACCGATGATTCATACAACATATATAAATGTTTAAACCAAATATAATCTAATAACTTGACATCTCCAATTTGCATATTTCTTAAATCTTAAACACATCGCCTTCAACTATTTTTCTCAATTTGCATATGTTAATATTTACTATATATATATATGTGTGTGTGTGTGTGTGTGTATGTGTGTGTGTGTGTGTGCGCGCGTGAAGGAGCTATATAGAGATGGATAAGAGATTGAATATATATATATAGGATACGTAAAGGTGTAACCGTCTAATGTACATATTAATAGAGACTTAACAATCATATTAAATTTCAAGAAATAAAAGTATATCGGGTTCATCGGGTTGGGTTGGGTTCAAATTCTCGTAACCCGATATCAACCCAATACATACGGTTTGAAGATTTTACAACTCGATTAGACATCGGGTTGCTTCGGGTTGGGTTATTTCACGTCGGGTTGGGTTGGGTTGATCGGGTTGGTCGGCTTGGTCGGGTTTTTGAGCACCCCTAGCGCTGACACTAAAGGAACACTTCGTCGGGTTAAGCTTCTTGCTATATTTCCGAAGGATGTCGAATGACCGTCTCAAATGATCAACGTGTTCGACTGCTAACTTTGATTTAATGAGCATATCGTCGATGTAAACCTCCATCGTGTCGCCGAGATGTTCTTTGAACATCTTATTCACTAGACGCTGGTAGGTAGAACCTGCATTTTTAAGGCCAAAAGGCATAACTTTGTAGCAGTAAATACCTCGATCTGTCATGAATGCAGTTTTCTCTTGATCCTCGACGTGCATCAGGATCTGATTGTATCCAGAATAAGCATCCATGAACGTCAATAGTTCATGTCCTGCGGTCGCGTCGACCATGGCATCGATATGTGGCAATGGGAACGGATCTTTTGGACAGGCCTTGTTGAGATCGGTAAAATCAATACAGACCCTCCATTTGCCATTTTTCTTTGCCACGACCACGACATTAGCAAGCCAATTGGGGTACTTTACTTCTCGAATTTTCCCTGTCTTGAGGAGGTTGTCGACTTCATCATTTATCACCTTATTCCTTTCAGGGGCAAACTTTCGCCGCTTTTGCTTGACGGGTTTGAAGGATGGGTCTACATTGAGCTTATGGGAAATGATATCAGGATCTATGCCGACCATATCTTCGTGCGACCAGGCAAAACAATCGGCGTACTCCTGCAAAAAGGATATGAGCTTTTCCTTAAGGCAGAGATCGAGGGAGGATCCCACGAGAACTTTTTGATCAGGCTTGCTCTGGTCCAAGATGACTTCCTCCAATTGATAGTCGTTGATTATTTCAGGGACACCCTGAGCTTTCTCAAGCCCTTCATTCGTCTGGGCAATGATCTGCTCTTGATTTCCATTGGCTGCCATTTTCCTGAAACAAATAAAAGAGGAAACTCCAAGAAACCGTTAGTAACACGCACGTTTGTCGAAGATTTTCTCTAGATGGGGCCCCACGGTGGGCGCCAAACTGTTAATGCCAAAAATCATCCAGAAGGATAACTTAAGGTTGATTGTGGAGCTTAACAACTAAAGAAAGGAATCTAGCGACAAAGCGTACGACAAAGGCAAAAAACGTAAATAAGACAGAGATTTGGTGACGCGGGAAAAACCTCAATGAGGAAAAAACCCGCGGACGACTGTGGAAGTCGTTGCTGCACTATGATCGCCAAACAGGGGCGATGTCCTTTGTTTCTGGTGTCGAGAGTACAATGATTACAATACAAATGACTTGAAATGTGAAAATAACAAGTGTATCGAATGTAAAACAAGTGTGTCGTGTGCTAAAACTGTAGGTCGAGTGTGTAAGTCGTGCGTCGAGAGCGATCACTTGAGAGAAAGTTCTTTGCTTCGGATGTTCTTGAGTACGCAGTGTGTGATTCAAAGTTCGGTGATCCCCAAATGATGGCTTTGTTCTTGAGTGCTCTGAAACACTCGTCTGAGGACGTAGTCGTCTTCTTGAAAGATTTTAGCTTTGACGTTCTTATTGAAATGTCATTCGACCGCTTGCCTCTGTGACGCCATTCTGATCAATGTTGATTCTCTAAGTTCTTCAAGGGCGTCGAGGTCATAACTTAGATCAACCAGGTTGTGGTCGACGAAAGTGTGCCTCGAGGTTGGGAGCTGGACCTCGACCGGCAAGACTGCTTCACAACCGTAGACCAAAGAGAAAGGGGTTTGTCCTGTGGACGTGCGGTGCATCGTGCGATTTGCCCACGGGACCGAAGGGAGTTATTCGACCCACTTTCCTTTGGCAACTTTTAACCTTTTCTTGATTGAAGCAATAATGGTCTTATTGCTCGACTCAACAAGTCCATTTGCCTGGGGATACCTGGGAGTCGAGGTCGTTAGCTTGATATTGCGGTCTTCGCAGAACTGTCGAGTTCTGTTGCTTATGAACTGGGATCCATTGTCGCAGACAATTTCGGACGGGATCCCAAACCTGCATATGATGTTAGTCTGGATAAAAGAGACGACCTCCTTATCCCGAACTTGGGAAAAGGCGGCTGCTTCTACCCACTTAGAAAAATAATCCGTAAGTACAAGAAGAAATACCTTTTGCCCTGGGGCAGGTGGTAGCTTGCCGACAATGTCCATCCCCCATATCATGAAGGGCTATGGGATCAACGTCGAATGTAAATGTTCAGAAGGTTTATGGGACGTACCTGAATGTCGTTGACAGGGGTCACAGTTCTGGACATACCTGATGGCGTCTTGTCGCAATGTCGGCCAAAAGTAGCCTTGTCGAGAGATACGATTGGCCAAACTGCGACCTCCTGAGTAATTGCCACACTCTCCATCGTGCATTTCTTGAAGGATCTTCTGAACTTGACTTTTGCTGACGATGCATCTCAGGTTTAAACCTGTCGATGATCGTCGATAAAGTCTATCTCCGATCACGACATACCTGGATGCCTTGAAGCTGACTTTCCGGGATTCCATCTTGTATTCTGGGAGTTGGTCGTGCATAAGGAAATTTCTGATGTCGCACGACCAATCATCTTCTTGGACTTCGATCTGGACGACATCATCATTTTCGATGGACGACGTCGCCAGGTGGATCATTGGAATATTGTCGAATATTGGTTCGACTAGAGCAGACCCAAGGTTTGCTAAAGCGTCGGCTTGAGTATTCTGGTCCCTTGGAATCTGTTCAATAGAAAATGATTTGAACCTTTCTAATTTTTCTTTTGCTACCTTTAGATACGCTGTCATCTTTGAATCTTTGGCCGCGAATTCTCCACTCATCTGGTTCACGACCAGAAGAGAATCGCTTTTGACATGTAGTGCGGTTGCCCCCGAGTAGTGGGCCATATTCATCCCCACGATCAGGGCCTCATACTCAGCTTCATTGTTGGTGGTTTTGAAGTCGTATCGCACGGAATACACCATCTTGCCCCCCTGTGGCGACTTTAAGACGATGCCTAGTCCTGAACCCCTAGTGTTGGATGAACCGTCAACATGTAAAGTCCAGGGCACGTTGTCGTGAGTCGCCACAGTAGATACTTCGAGCTCTACTTCTTTTTCCAGTTCAAGACTGAAATCAGCAATGAAATCCGCCAAATCTTGCGACTTGATCGCGGTCATGGGCTTGAAGTCGATGTCGTAACTGCTGAGATATATGCTCCATTTCGCCAAACGACCTGTCAACTCAGGTTTCCTCAAGACAGACTTAAGAGGAAAGTTAGTCATGACAGTAATAGGATGCGATTCAAAATAATGACGCAATTTCTTTGCGGCTGTAACAAGCGACAACAACAATTTTCCCATAGAGGAATACCTGGTTTTGGCGTCCAAGAGAGATTTACTTACATAATAGATCGGCAGTTGTTGTTTTTCATCTTCTCGTGTCAGGACGACACTTACTGCATTAGGACTGACAGCCAAATACAGCCACACGATCTCATGATCGTGAGGCTTTGATAACAAAGGCGGTGACGTCATATATTCCTTTAATTTTTGCAGTGCTTGCTCATGATCGTCGGTCCAGTTGAAGCCTTTATTTTTCCTGAGGACGTTGTAAAATAAATGACATCTATTTGAGGATCGAGAGATAAACCTGTTTAGAGTTGCCACCCGACCAGTGAGCCTTTGGACCTCTTTGAAATTTCTTGGAGATTTGATCTCGATGATGGCTTTGATCTGGTCGGGGTTGGCCTCGATGAGTGACCATGTAACCCAGGAATTTCCCGGCACTGACACCAAAGGAGCACTTCGTCGGGTTGAGCTTCATGTTATACTTTCGGAGGATGTCGAACGACTGCCTCAAATGCTCGACGTGGTCGACTGCTTGCTTCGACTTAACGAGCATGTCATCGATATAGACCTCCATCGTGTCGCCAAGATGGTCTTTGAACATTTTATTCACCAGACGCTGGTAGGTAGAACCTGCATTTTTTAAACCAAAGGGCATTACCTTGTAACAATAAATACCTCGATCTGTCATGAATGCAGTCTTTTCTTGGTCCTCGACGTGCATCAGGATCTGATTATATCTAGAATAAGCATCCATGAACGTCAATAGTTCATGTCCTGCTGTCGTGTCAACCATGGCATCGATATGTGGCAACGGAAATGGGTCCTTTGGACAAGCTTTGTTGAGATCTGTAAAATCGATACAGACCCTCCATTTACCATTTTTCTTCTGAACGACCACGACATTGGCAAGCCAGTCGGGGAACTTTACTTCTCGAAATTTCCCTGTCTTTAGGAGGTTGTCGACCTCGTCATTTATCACTTTATTCCTTTTAGGAGCAAATTTTCGTCGCTTCTGTTTGATCGGTTTAAATGATGGGTCGACATTGAGCTTATGGGAAATAACACTGGGGTCTATGCCGACTATGTCTTCGTGCGACCAGGCAAAGCAGTCGGCATGTTCCTGCAAAAAAGATATCAGTTTTTCTTTAAGGCAGGGGTCGAGAGACGAACCTACAAAGACGACTTGGTCAGGCTTGCTCTGGTCCAGGACGACTTCCTCCAGGCGATAGTCGTCGGCTGTCCCAGGAGCATCCTGGACCTATAATTGCTAGATGGCCTGCTTCTGTGGCTTCAGGGTCGTCTTGTAACAGTCGCGGGCGACCTTCGGCTCACTTTTGATCTCCTGGACTCCCCACGGCGTAGGGAACTTCATGGTCTGATGATACGTCGAGGGAACAACTTTCATATCATGGATCCACGGTCGACCTAAGATGATGTTATAGGCCGATGACCAATCGATGACGTTGAACTTGGTCTGCTTGTTGACTCCTCCGGCATAGACAGGCAGGGTGATTTCTCCAAAGGTACTCGTCGCGTCCCCATTGAAACCGACCAAGGTTGTCGAACGTCGGATGATTTCCAATCGGTCAATCCCCATGGCCTTGATGGTGTCAAGGAAGATGACATTTGCTGAACTACCTCCGTCGACTAAGACTCGTCGGGTCAGACAATTACCAATTGTGAGTTGAATGATCAACCCGTTATGGTGTTTTCGATACGAATCACCGAGGTCGTCTTGGTCGAATGTGATCTTCATGGATTCTAACTCTAGGTCTTCTTTGGGTCTTGATGAATGAGGGGTAGGTCGATCCTCAGGTGTCTGGCTGGCATGACGTTTGGCTGCGGAATATGTCAGACCGCACACGTCGGAACCACCAGTGATGCAGTTGACGACCTTTGCATTATCGGGAGTCGGCGGTCGAACGTCGTTAGCTGGAGTAACGACGTCGTCGATGATATCCTTGAGGTTACCCTTCGGGACGTGGTATGCCAGCTCCTTTTTGAGAGCTACACAGTCGTCCATCATATGACTGTGGTCGATGTGGAAGTCGCACCACTTTGATTTGTCTTTCTTACCATCGTCTTTGTCGGACTTCTTCGGCCACCGGATGGTCGCTTGGACGGTCTTCAGGGCCTCGACTAAGTCCTTAGTAGTCCCTTTGAACCCGTAGGAGGATATCTTAGGGTATTGAGGAAATTTGGTCGCGGTCGCGGTCTTGAACTCCGCCTTCGTTTTGAATCGGACGTTTGAGATTTGTCGCGCATGCTCTGACTTGGACACCGCCTTCGTCTTGAACTATGGTTTCTTTACACTTAGCGACTTCTTATCATCAGTGTGTTTTTGATGAAAAGAAGCGTCGTCTTCCACCCTCATATAAGCAAGGGTTCTTGCTCGGACATCCTCGAAATTCTCTGGAGGATATTTGGTCAAGTTGGTGTATAGACCCGAACTGTCGTCCAGACCACGTTTATAGGCTTCGATCGATCTTGACGTCGCAGTTGCGGACACTGATCATCTCTGCGTTGAACCTATTGAAATAGCTCCGGATAGATTCACCGGCCTTCTGCACGATATAATACAAGTCGCTGGTCTGCTTCTCCGTCTTGCGACTACTGCGAATTGTTGGGAGAATTGGTTGACTAACTCAGTGAACGACCTGATGGATTTGGGTTTGAGGTTAATCAACCATTGGAGAGCAGGACCTGTGAGGGTTGCCCCGAAACTCTTGCACATGCAAACTTCCTGGTACATATGCGGGATCGAGACCGTCCACATTAATTGCTTATACTGCGCGATGTGCTCCGTTGGATCGGTTATCCCCGAATACTTGGGCGTGAAGGCAGGGATATTATACTTCTTCGGGACGTCGACTGTCGCGATCGTGTCAACGAAAGGCGACGCCTGATACCCCGAACGAGGCTCGACGTCGACGAGCATGGCTGCCCCCGGTAGCTTAGCGAGTAAGGACAGGACTCGCTCATTCTGATCTTCCAACATCTTCAACCACTGGGCGACACGATCATTGGGATCGGAATTCACACCTGTTGGAAGATTAACTCCTGAACTAGTGTCGTTTCCGTACGATGATCCATTGGCGTCCCCATTGAAAGGGACGAAGTACGGCTGAGATCCATTCTGCATGGGTGGAGGCCTCAAATTCTGAGGAGGAATCGGCCCGAACTAGGGATTTGGGATGAACGATCCCTGCTGTTGATTCTGCGTGAATGGACCTTGCTGCTGACTTTGACCGAACGGTCCTGGTCCTGGATTCTGAACGAATGTACCCGAACCTGGATTCTGGACGAAGGGAGCGGATCCTGGATTCTGACTGAACGGTCCTGGACCTGGATTCTGAATGAATGGTCTTGGACCGTTCTGCGGTCCGAACGGATTCCTCAGTCGCGCGATTTCTTCAGCTGCCCTTCGACTTTGATCAGCAAGGGCATCGATCTAACGACGCGCATTCTCAAGCTCCCAATGCATCTGAGCGATGATCTGCTCTTGGTTTCCATGACCTGCCATTTTCCTGAAACAGAAAAGAGAGGAAACTCCAAGAAAACGTTAGTAAGATGCACGTTTGTCGAAGACTTTCTCGAGATGGGGCCCCACGGTGGGCGCCAAACTGTTAATGCCAGAAATCGTCCAGAAGGATAACTTAAGGTTGATTGTGGAGCTTAACAACTAAAGATAGAAATCGTTCGACAAAGCAATGCGACAAAGACAAAAATGTAAATGAGACGCAAGGAATTTGGTGACGCGGGAAAAACCTCAACGAGGAAAAAACTCGCGGACGACTATGGATGTCGTCGCTACACTATGGTCGCCAAACAGGGGCGATGTCCTTATGTTTCAGGTGTCGAGAGTACAATGATTACAATACAAATGAAAGAAAGACTTTAGATGTAAAGTAAACAGGTGTATCGAATGTAAAAACAAATGCGTCGTGCGTAAAGACTATGCGTCGTGCGTCGTGTGTTCGAGAAAGAGTTCTTTGCTTCGAATGCTTTTTCAGTATGCAGTGAGTGTTCTCCAGAGTTCAGGGATGCGCAAAATGATGTTGAGCCTTTATATATATAGTCTTCGAGTGCTTTAATGAACTTTATGAGTGTCGGAGTAACGGTCGTAACGGTTGCTGAGGTTAATGCCCATAATGATCTTCGTCGGTTATAGCCGTTGGTCATTAATGGCGTTGATCCTGCATTAAACATAGGAATCATAACAGTTGTCATACGTTAGTCGGTCGAGGTCGTAAGGTATGTTACGATGGTCGAGTGTCGTGAGTAAATTTTGATTTAAACCTTGGACTGTAGATAAAATGTTTGATGATTTTATCTTATCATAAAGAAGTGTAATAAATGTTTTCCCTTTTCTGGTCGTGGTCGAGACTGGTGAAATTTTATCCAAACAGTTTGCCCCTTAAATTTAAAAATGGAGTGGCAATTTCAAATTTCAAATTTTTAAATTTTCGTCAGTAGGACGTCTGGGGTCGTGACACGTGTCGAAAGTCGCTTCAGTTGCCTCAGAACAAGGCCTTAGACAAATAAGGCCCAAGCCCATTAGGCTAATTTAAGCCCAATAATCATTATTAAGGCTTTTGCAATAATTAATCAAACTAATTAAACTCTATATAATTCTTTATATATCTTTCTAATATGTAGGACATTTATGGTCCTAACAATATGGATTGTTATCCATGATTTATGAGTTGAGTATTATGCCCCATCCGTGTTTTGGATGTTTTCGGATATAAAGTTTTATCCACATTTTCATTAATTGAGAAGTAAACCATTAATCACATTTTGGGTGAGTTTTTGGGTTTGAGTTTACATCTTGAGGAAATGTTTTATATTGGTGTTGCTATTTACTCAAACGCGTGTTATTGAAAAACGGGTAGTTTTAATGTTTAAAGTAAATCATTTTGGAAACCATGATTTAAATTGCATTCCCTTCGTTTATCAATTTATATGCTTATGATTAAAAAACTCTTGAAGTAATGAATGCTAGCTGGATGCACGAGAAGATAGTAGATATTGGGTGAAGTCTTCCGCACTTTGAGATTAGCAACTCGTTTGGATTTCAGTAACACACGACCTTATTTAGTCTTTGTATAGGACTTGGTTATCATTTGTTGAGGGTTAATCTAGAATACAGTTTGAGATATTTGGAGGATAGGTTTGTATAAAGAAAATTTATCCTTTATTTGTTGTATTTTGGAAATTTTTTAACTAGTTGTTATTTCCAAATTTGAGGGTGTTACACCAAACTTGTTGAACAAGCTTGCACTTCAAATTTTGGCTTGCCAGTAGTAGTATTTGTCAGACTACACACTGTCTATATCTTGAAATTATCTTCTTTTGGCTAGACGAAAAACCAATCCGCTTTAGTGACAATCTGACCACTTTTTAACTAATTTTTCGACTTTACTGAATACTTTTTACAATTGGATCAATCAAGATAGTTAGGGGTGTACACGGGTTGGGTTGAGCGGTTTAGAACATTTTGACAACCCAACCCAATTATGGCGGTTTGGAACAATCTCAACCAAACCCAACTCATTCAAAAGTATAACCCAACCCAACCCAACCCTTGCGGATTAAGCAGTTTGGCAGTATACATAAAATTAAGGAATAAAATACAATAAATACTACTAAAAATCTACAAAGCGAAGTTATTAATTATTACAATCATCAAAATATATAATGGCCTCCTCCATTTTTGGACTCAAAGAGTTTCTAAATGCGTCCAAAATACGGCCACTAGTGGGGTGTTAACGAACCGAGACGAGTCGAGTTGCAACTTGCAAGTTATTCGAACTCGACTAGAAAAAGAGCACCGGGCTCGTGCTCGACTCGAGCTCAAATAACTTTCTCATAGTAGGTCTCGAGCTCAAATACTTTTTCAATTTCGAGCTCGAGCTCGATACTCGTTTACGGACTCAAAAGTCAAGTTTGAGTTCGATTAGCTCGCTTATTGGCTCGACGTCTATAATTTTTTAACTTTTAACATGTTCGACTCAAAAAAGTGTATGCTCGACTCGAAACAGTAAGTAAAATGTATTATATATATATACATATATATATATATATATAGAGGAGAGATCAAATGCAAACCACTCTAATGTTGCAAACCGTACAAACCGTCGATTTCATTGGTTAAGTTAATGAAATTGGTTCATGAGGTTGTTTAATTTGATGAAATTGTTTCTTATAATTCTTTTCTTGATGAAATTGTTATATATTTGTGTTTTTACGTAGTTTCATGCGTTTTTCTCATTCTAATGAAATTGTTTCATGCATTTTCTCAGCCTGATGAAACTTTTTCATTTTTACATGAAAACACAAATATATGAAACAATTTCATCAGAAAAAGAATTATATGAAACAATTTCATCAAATTAAACAACTCATGAACAAATTTCATTAACTTAACCAATGAAATCGGCAGTTTGCACGGTTTGCAAAATTAAAGTGGTTTGCAAATGAAACTACCCCTATATATATATATATATATATATATATATATATATATATATATATATATATATATATATATATATATAACTTTATAAAAGTTATATACTAGCGGCAGGTTGGCGGGTTGGACGGGTTGAGTTAAGCCTAACCCAATTTCAACCCTCTTAATTGGTGGGTTGGCGGTTTAGCGGGTTGGCGAGTTGGGTTTAATTGGGTTGTTAGCGGTTTGGGTTGAGCGGGTTGACGGTTTTCTGTACACCCCTAAAGATAGTTACAAGATTTTTACAGGTAAAAATCATATTTTGTCTATTCTAAATTATAAGTTATACAACAGTTTCCAGTTATAGACCTTTATGAAAAATAGTCTTGTCGGATTTATAAATGCTTGGAATAATTCAAAGGAGTATGTAATTCGAGGTGGCGGATAATCCGATTATCGTTTAAGGGCTTCTGTCGGGTTACAACCGTATTCTAAACAATTAATCTGATGGTTTAAGATTGTTTCTTTTTGAGACTTCGGATTTCTCACCTTATTAATACTTAAATCCGATTTCCGATAGATGAAGTTATATCAGATTTAGACTATTTTTGTATTGTAAGTGTTTATTGTAACACCCGTAATTTTCGGATAAGCATAATTTCGAATCAGTGAGAAAACCGATCTTTTAAGAAAAATATGAAAAGTAATATTTTGGGTTAAATCTTAGATTTTATGGTCTTGTTGGATGAGGAATTCGAATACGAGTCCAACGGTTCTTTCCGGAGCGAAAACGGAGCTATAACGAAGAAGTTATGGCCAAAACAGTTTCGGCACCGCGGAGCTACTATGACCAGCGACTATGACCATGTCATTGTCACGCCAAGGGTACAGCCTACGGTACACCCTGTGCGACTATGACCAGCGACTATGACCGTGTCATTGTCGCGTGTCATTGTCGCGGACGGGTACCTGGTTGCTGTCAAATACGAAATTCACACCCCAAACTTCATTTCTTCATATCTCTCTCATTTCAACTCCGATTTTGGCAATTCAAGTGGCTATGGTTCCGATTTTGAGAGATCTTCAAAGATCTAGAAAGAGTTTTGAAGTTCATAGGAATATTTAAGGGTGTTTGGTGGTGTGGTTTCATTCAGTGATGCAAGAACAAGTTTCATCCACATCACTAGAGATTTTTGGGGTTTTCTAGGTTTTCATCAAAACCTAAGTGGTGAGTTCATCCTACTAGCTTCTATACTTTCATATGAGTTAGAAATGTTCCATTGATGATCTTTTAGTATTTTGCTTTTCCAATTTCGGTTTGGATGATTTTGGAGAAGTTAGGTCAAATTGAGGTTTTGGGTATAAATGGAGATTTTGATGGTTGATGTTTGGAGAACAATTCTAAATGGTTAAATGTGGTTATTAATGGTGGGAAAATTATGGATTTAGGTTTTGAAGTTTTGGTTTGAGGATTCATGTACATCAAAGGAGCATACGTTTGGGGAAAAATCTAGATTTAGCTAAATCTAGCAAAGGCGAGTTCAAGTTGCTTTGTGAAAACTTTGTACATGCCAAAATGTTATTTTTCCAAGTACTTATGTATTTTACATGAAAATTATCAATGTTGAGTTATTTGGTTGGTTTTAACTTTTGAAGTATTTATTGTGGCAAATATGGTAAAACACTTACATTGGGAATTTTGGGAAAATGTGATAGATAAATCATACATGAAAATGGGTTGTTGATTTATGTTATAAGCGGAGTCTATTTGTAATGAAAATGCATTTGTGTATATTTTGGAAACATGCATTTAGTACATTATGGGACGATTTGGAAATGTACGGTGTGAGTTCTTTGGAAAATAGGGTTGTCCCAACCCAAGGTTCTATTTCGGGTTTTCATGGATTTGAAATATTATTGGCAAAAGTGTGTGTTGCTACGTTTAACCTCATGTTATGACTTTTCACGAATTATCTTTTGAGTCAGTTGAGTTTATGGCTCGGTATTGGATTTTGTTTAGTCTTGAGGACAATTGTCCAGTTTTGATAGCTCAAGTTGAGTTTTGATCATGATTTACGTTTTGGGGAATTGCATGTTTGAATGCACTTGTTTTTTCATTTGGGGTCGTGTAATGTTTTAGACCTTGTTAGCTATGGATCCATAGGCTTTTGAGTTTCCCATGTATCACGAGCAAAAGATCGTGATTGATTGAGCTCAGTTTAAGAGACATTAGTTTCTCTTTTGTAGCACGGAATACGCATCGGGTTCTATGATAAGTAAGGCGTGGACCTATATGGTCGGGCGTCGTCTCATGGACAGTAAGGTGTAATTCCATATATGTGCTTAGCACGGGATAGGCATCGGGTTCCATGATAAGTAAGGCGTGGACCTATATGGCCGGGCATCGTCTCATGGGAAGTAAGGTGTAATCCCTAATGTGCTGTCGTGGATTTGTAGTGGCCCAATGTATAGACCTGGAGTGGTTGAAGTTGGGGGCTCCCTAGTCTCGCGGGCAATAGATCTGGAGTGATTGAGCTCAGTTTACGAGAGTAATCCACGTGGTGTTTTTATTGCATAGTAGGTGACCCACTTTTGTGTTCCGTCACGTGCAATGTATACGGGTCTCCCCCGTCACCGAAAGGTGTTGTTTTGGGTATTTGTGTTTATCCATGTTTTCGGTGACGCATCAAATTTATGAGAATTGCTTTCCATGTTACATGAGTTGTGGATTATGTTTCATCCATGTCTTGGGATGTTTTGGGAAAAGTAGCAAATATTTATGAATTGAATCGTTTTGAGAATTGAATGTTATTTCACCTTTCACGTTGATTTTGGAAATGAGTATTTTGGAAATCGTGTTATATTAAAGATTTCAATATGGGAATTGTATGAGTTGGAAAATGGATGAATTGCGTTTAAAGTAAACTTTTTGAAATCATGACTAAAACTACCACTCTCTCGATTTATGATTTTATATAGTCATGATAAAATGCTTGAACTCACTAGGCGTTAGCCTAACCTTTTTTTATTTATCGGCATGTGCAACAGATTCGGGTTGGGAGTAGCTTTAGCTACACTGTGAAGTGGCGGGTGCTAGTAGAGTGCACGAGAGATGATTTTGATTAAGTGAGTCTTCCGCATTTATTGGGACTAGCAACTTGTGTTGTGTTAAGTGACGCCCGTCTTAAGTTTTAGTTGTGGAAATTAAAAAGTTTAAATTCCGAGGTATTTTCAGGAATGAATTGTAGAGACGATTTATCTACTTTTGGTTATTTTATCGAAATTAAAGTTAGTTGCTCGTTCCATATTTGAGGGTGTTACAAGTTGGTATCAGAGCATAAGTTTGAGAGATTTAGGTGTTGATTTTGGATACCTAGACTCAAACTAGTGTTTGTTTAAGTAAATGAGAGTGAAATTCACCTTTAGGCACTTTAAGATAGGATGATTCGAGGTCAATGGATGTTGTTAGAAACGAGAATCACGTCGAGAGTAGCAAGGATAATCATGTACGGTGCGTTCATAGTGACACCTGGCCAGTGTCATGGTGAACGTACTAGTACATGTGCATACTTGAATTACTTTAATGTGGTGATTGTCGGGGTAGTGAAGGAGGTTCTAAGCTAGTAGTCGTTGGAATAGATGGACGATTCTAGTATTAGTCACTTGGGGTGACGATAAGCATGATATTTGCTTTAAGTAGACCATCTCGGGTCGAGATTGATGGTTGGATTAGAACCATAGGCTTATTGAGCCGATTTTGATTTGAAGAAAAACCGTAAAGTTAATTGATGTATTTCCCAACTTGCCTTAAGAGGTTAAAGTATCCGGGTGAAAATAGTGGACCGGAGGATTTGGAGGAGTATGAGTTGAGACGTTGAATGTCGACTAAGTCATGCACGAAGTTTATTTTGAAAATAAATTGCACCAACTAATTCTTGTGTTTCAAATCCTTATATGGATAGTATTTTGAATTTTGAGAAATGTTTAGCACACACACAAGATTTTGAATCATGGTTTTGAACGTGCATGAAACCATTTTATTGCGGGAGTTGCAAACTCCGCCGGGATATGTTTTGCGTTATTTCTTCGTTGTTCAACATTTGTTTTGGATATAATGACAATCATATTTTATGATGTTTAAGATGTTGGGCAATAACTACGGCTTGTGACTTTAACATTGGATCTCCTCCACATATGTTAGAGTTTGGACGGAAAGTTATATTCCATTATGTCTATGTAAAGTATTTTGGGGAATTTGTTTAATGTGAGTTGTTAAGCAATGTTGTTTATATGGTATTACCCTAGAAGGGGATTTTTGGGATTTTGGCGTCTCATTTATGATTTTGCTTTTAGCAATTTGACTTTGGGAGCACAATGTTTGGTGCTATTTTGTTGACTTGGAGTCATTGAGTTCGTTGAATTTCATGGAGTTTTGTTGTACGACGTTTTATGTCGTGTGAGTACAATTTTACAATGTGCATACTCTATTTACTTATGTGAAAAGTTTACGAGTTATGTTGGGTATTTGGTCCCACTCGAGTTTTGTTGAGAAAAGTTAATTTTATGCCATAAGGCGACTAAGAAGAGATGAGTTTGGAACTCTAGGGTTGCGTAACTTTTCTTTCAAGAGTTTGTGTTACTAAGTATTTCGTTGCATATAGTTCAGTGTATGGATTGATTTATACGTGGCTTACGTAATGCATGAAAGAACATTTTGGTCATATTTCAGAATAATTTGTTTGATGCGCTTTCGGTCAGTTAAATGTTTTATTATCATTTCCATGTAAATGCGTTATATCGACTTAGGGGTATGCATAGCTTGGTAACCTTTGGTTCTCGATACTTTGATAAACGAGTCGAGCATGAAACTGTTTTATTAACTCATTGTGTAAATGATGACCATTTGGTCAAGGGGTGTTTTGGTGTCGTGGAAATCATGCATAGTTTGCAATGCTTTACATTTTGAAAATACAAATGTGTGAGTCGTTGACATTTGGTCAACTTTGATTGCCGAACATTTTGGAAAATTGAAAACCTTTTGGTTTTGGAGAAAATGTGTATTTTGAGTATTTTCGACAAATACATTTTAAGCATTGACGTTTTGACGTTTTGTGTTCCGAGTACGAAACTTTGAGGAAAATACTTCGTGATGAAGATTTTAGAAAATTGTTGTATAAAAGTATGGCGCGTGTAATTTCTTATGTTTTGAACATTGACGCACACCGTTGGTGCAATTCAAGATTTGAAGTCGGTAGGAATCCTTTTTGGGTGTCTACCTTTTTATTAACACTTACTTCCTCATATGTTTTGGGAAACGCATTGTTGGGTGCAAGTTTTGACCAGAACCGTTTTACTCAATTGTCGTTATAGGACCGAATGGGAAATTTTGGGAAATTAATTTAAAGAATTCCATAATTTGGAATTTGGTCGCGAACCATTTGATGCATGTTATTTCGTTTCAAGAAAAAAAAAATTGCTAATGAAAGTGTTACAAGCTTGCATGCCTACCCCAATGTGAAGTATTAAGATGTTTTAGTCGATATTTTCAGTGATGGAAACGTATGGGTTTTGTTTTAAATATGGAATTTGCACAAGTCATTTTGTGTTGACTAAGGTGTATTTGTAAACCGTTTCATCGTTTTGTATAATAAACTGACGCGCGCAAATATTGGTTGGTGAACTTTGTCCCATGCCATATTATGGTTAAAAGGGAAATTTTGGAGTCAATTGTCGTGGGACTTCTCTTGAAATACGTGCACACCTTTTGTTGCATCCTGTTTAAAGTGGGCAATTACTTTACGTGCATGTCATGAGTCAATCCATACTAGAACCGTGGCGGTTCATTTTAAGAAGCTGTTTATTTCGCTTTAGCGTTTTGTTGATAAACTGAACTGCAACGAAATAATTTTCAATATGATTTTTCATATGTGGGACGAGCGTGTCCATTTTTGCGTAACTACCGATCTGATAGTAGTAGTTTTTATGCGTACGTTTAATTTGATATGAAAAATCTTTGTGTTGAAAATTTCTATGAAAAGTTTTGTTGATTGCCATATTTGTTAAAATAGTTCACTTGAAAACCTTGAACTCATTAGGACCTTGAGAAAGGTTAAGTAACCCCAATTTAAAAGTAAGTGTGTAGAACCTCGACTGTGAAGAGTTAGGCGTTCAGGCACGTGTTGTGACTATAGGTCGGATGATATCGGTAGCAAAGTCGATGTGCTTGTGGAAATTGGAGGGTTATATTTGCGATAACGGTTGTAGCAATCCTAAGATACTCAAGTGTGATGAGTAGGTTTTGTGGGGATGATTTCCTTGTCTGGTAAAGGAACCTGCCTGTCTAATGATTAATGTTGTGATGGATTCTTGGAGTCTATTAGAACTCGTTGGAATTAATCGACAGTTAATGATGGGGACAATTGGAATTGGAGATTTTGTTGATTTTGGTAGTGATTAAACCTTGGATTGACTTAGAGTCTGAAACCGAAATCGGGATGTATGGAACATCTAAGGTTGGGAGACGACCGAATGTCGTATGACTAGGAGTTATTCCAGTGGTCGGAGTGTTCTCTCGGACATAAGTACAGTGTACTTGAATGGGCTTTATTGGTAACAATTTGTTCGAGAACTTGTCTTAATAGACCGTATAATGGAAATTTAGATTCCAATTAGGAACTGATAAATTATAGTCGGCATTGAGTCGGTTAGCCTTGGGTTGTAAAGGATTTTAGATTTCGAGGACGAAATCATCCTAAGGTTGGGAGGATTGTAACACCCGTAATTTTCGGATAAGCATAATTTCGAATCAGTGAGAAACCGATCTTTTAAGAAAAATATGAAAAGTAATATTTTGGGTTAAATCTTAGATTTTATGGTCTTGTTGGATGAGGAATTCGAATACGAGTCCAACGGTTCTTTCCGGAGCGAAAACGGAGCTATAACGAAGAAGTTATGGCCAAAACAGTTTCGGCACCGCGGAGCTACTATGACCATGTCATTGTCGCGTGTCATTGTCGCGCAAAGGGTACAGCCTACGGTACACCTTGTGCGACTATGACCAGCGACTATGACCGTGTCATTGTCGCGTGTCATTGTCGCGGTCGGGTACCTGGTTGCTGTCAAATACGAAATTCACACCCCAAACTTCATTTCTTCATATCTCTCTCATTTCAACTCCGATTTTGGCGATTCAAGTGGCTATGGTTCCGATTTTGAGAGATCTTCAAGGATCTAGAAAGAGTTTTGAAGTTCATAGGAAGATTCAAGGGTGTTTGGTGGTGTGGTTTCATTCATTGATGCAAGAACAAGTTTCATCCACATCACTAGAGATTTTTTGGGTTTTCTAGGTTTTCATCAAAACCTAAGTGGTGAGTTCATCCTACTAGTCTTCTATACTTTCATATGAGTTAGAAATGTTCCATTGATGATCTTTTAGTATTTTGCTTTTCCAATTTCGGTTTGGATGATTTTGGAGAAGTTAGGTCAAATTGAGGTTTTGGGTATAAATGGAGATTTTGATGGTTGATGTTTGGAGAACAATTCTAAATGGTTAAATGTGGTTATTAATGGTGGGAAAATTATGGATTTAGGTTTTGAAGTTTTGGTTTGAGGATTCATGTACATCAAAGGAGCATACGTTTGGGGAAAAATCTAGATTTAGCTAAATCTAGCAAAGGTGAGTTCAAGTTGCTTTGTGAAAATTTTGTACATGCCAAAATGTTATTTTTCCAAGTACTTATGTATTTTACATGAAAATTATCAATGTTGAGTTATTTGGTTGGTTTTAACTTTTGAAGTATTTATTGTGGCAAATGTGGTAAAACACTTACATTGGGAATTTTGGGAAAATGTGATAGATAAATCATACATGAAAATGGGTTGTTGATTTATGTTATAAGCGGAGTCTATTTGTAATGAAAATGCATTTGTGTATATTTTGGAAACATGCATTTAGTACATTATGGGACGATTTGGAAATGTACGGTGTGAGTTCTTTGGAAAATAGGGTTGTCCCAACCCAAGGTTCTATTTCGGGTTTTCATGGATTTGAAATATTATTGGCAAAAGTGTGTGTTGCTACGTTTAACCTCATATTATGACTTTTCACGAATTATCTTTTGAGTCAGTTGAGTTTATGGCTCGGTATTGGATTTTGTTAAGTCTTGAGGACAATTGTCCAGTTTTGATAGCTCAAGTTGAGTTTTGATCATGATTTACGTTTTGGGGAATTGCATGTTTGAATGCACTTGTTTATTCATTTGGGGTCGTGTAATGTTTTAGACCTTGTTAGCTATGAATCCATAGGCTTTTGAGTTTCCTAAGTATCACGAGCAAGAGATCGGGATTGATTGAGCTCAGTTTAAGAGACATTAGTTTCTATTTTGTAGCACGGAATAGGCATCGGGTTCTATGATAAGTAAGGCGTGGACCTATATGGTTGGGCGTCGTCTCATGGACAGTAAGGTGTAATTCCATATATGTGCTTAGCACGGGATAGGCATCGGGTTCCATGATAAGTAAGGCGTGGACCTATATGGTCGGGCGTCGTCTCATGGGCAGTAAGGTGTATGTAACATCTCGAATTTCCGTTGTATTTTTTGTATATTATAATTATAAACTTTGGGGTTAAGTTTGTAATTTGGCTAGAGTGTAAAGTTAATTGTGAAAATTAACTTGAGGGGTTAAATGTCTATTGTTGGAAAAGTTGATTCTCTTAATACTGATTAGATGGTATTGAGTCGGTCACTTTTTCCAAATTAGACAGAGAAATAGAGAACGAGAGAGAGACGTGAAGAAGAAAGAACAGAAGAAAGAAATCAGAGTTCTTGGTAAGAAATTGAGTATTTGTTACTGATTTCTTTTAAGAAAGATAGCTAATTACATATTTTTATGATTAAAACTGTTCTGGAAAGTTTATTTGAAGTTGTGAAGAACCGTAAAGTGTCCAGAAGATTGCCAGGTGAGTTTTATTCACTTATTCTTAAAATTAGCCATTGAATTCGATATAGATAGGTGTTAAACTATGTCTGAATGCTTTTATATGAATTAATTGAGAAGTAGTAAGCTTAATACACTGATTTTATAAACTGGCTTAATGAAGAAGACGATGAACAATGATTGCGAGTTTTGAGAATCTCGCAATAGTTGGTTGCGAGTTTTGAGAATCTCGCAATAGTTGGTTGCGAGTTTTAAGAATCTCGCAATAGTTGGTTGCGAGTTTTGAGAATCTCGCAATAGTTGGTTGCGAGTTTTGAGAATCTCGTAATAGTTGGTTGCGAGTTTTGGAGAATCTCGTAATAGTTGGTTGCGAGTTTTGGAGAATCTCGCAGTAGTTGCTTGCGAGTTTTGAGGAATTCGCAATAGTGACTTGCGACTTTTGGGAGAAAATCGCAAGCATGGCTTGCGACTTTTGGGAGAAAATGCAGGTAGTTGCTTGCGACTTTTGGGGAAATTTCAGTAGTAGTTTGAGACTATAATGTATAATATGACTATCTGCTGTATGCAATCTGTTATATGATTATAAACTCTAAATATGATATTGAAGCCGTGTTGAGATAAATTATAAGGACTTATTTATGAGTCCGGAAATGTAATTAACATTGAAATGTAAACCCCGTGCTAAGTTGCAAAGAGGGGATAGTAAGAGATTGAGACGAGGAGCTAATTATATTCTTTATTTTGTATATATAGAATATGTTCGTAGAAATGATATATTGTATGTTGTAAGCATATGATAGTATCAGTTATAATACTTATGTATTATATTGCTTTTGCTAGAAATAGGCATCCGGTCATCGGGGGCACCTTAGTACGGTATAATGGGAACCGATTACTAGCCATTGACCAAAAAGGGATGTAATTTCTAGTAATTGGGTGTACCTTGAATCATCGGGGGTCTCGGTTGTATATCGCGATATTATAATCCCATTGGGACCATTGATTCTAAGGTGAAATGTGGAATAGGCAGATTTTGATTTGTAATTCCCATTTCAAATGGAAGATCGGAGATTTCCATTGTTAAAGGGAAGATCGGAGATTTCCCAATGGTGAAAGGAAGATTTGAGATAGGCATAAAGTAATTTGTAATCTCTACTTCCGGGTTAAGAAATAGGCAGGTTTTGACTTGTAATTTCTTGGTTAAGAGTTTGACTTTGAATCTGGGATGATTCATGGTAAATTCTTGGTAGTGTTATTATGACTAGATGAATAGTCATAAGTTGGGAATGGGGTAGATTCCCAGTAGTGAAAGGAGTTGTTGTACGGTAAGATGGATGGAAACAGGTTTGATTTATCTGTTGAGATTTTGATTGTTGAATTTTAATTTGATTTGAATATTCTCACTAGGCGAAAGCCTAATGTTTCAAGTTGAACTTTCTTACCAGGTACAAGCTCCGGGAAGTAAGCGGGAAAGTGTGTTGAGAGCTTTTGGAAAGACTCAGACTTGGAGATAACAGAGGATCTAGTTATTCTTTTGATACTTTTGGGACAGATGATTAGATAACCTAGTTAATCTAATTATGATGTATGATTTGATTAATAGGTTATTTGATTTAGATGTTTATTGTACATAGAACCTTACTGTTGATCCTCTTGTTATAAAAGTTTGAAGTTTTATTGTCATAACTTGTGGAAAGTTTTAAGGTTTAAATTAGCCCTGTTTTTGGGGTGTTACAGTGTAATCCCTAATGTGCTATCGTGGATTTGGAGTGGCCCAATGTATATACCTGGAGTGGTTGAAGTTGGGGGCTCCCTAGTCTCGCGGGCAATAGATCTGGAGTGATTGAGCTCAGTTTACGAGAGTAATCCACGTGGGTGTTTTTATTGCATAGTAGGTGACCCACTTTTGTGTTCCGTCACGTGCAATGTATACGGGTCTCCCCCGTCACCGAAAGGTGTTGTTTTGGGTATTTGTGTTTATCCATGTTTTCGGTGACACATCAAATTTATGAGAATTGCTTTCCATGTTACATGAGTTGTGGATTATGTTTCATCCATGTCTTGGGATGTTTTGGGAAAAGTGGCAAATATTTATGAATTCAATCGTTTTGAGAATTGAATGTTATTTCACCTTTCACGTTGATTTTGGAAATGAGTATTTTGGAAATCGTGTTATATTAAAGATTTCAATATGGGAATTGTATGAGTTGGAAAATGGATGAATTGCGTTTAAAGTAAACTTTTTGAAATCATGACTAAAACTACCACTCTCTCGATTTATGATTTTATATAGTCATGATAAAATGCTTGAACTCACTAGGCGTTAGCCTAACCTTTTTTTTATTTGTCGGCATGTGCAACAGGCTCAGGTTGGGAGTAACTTTAGCTACACTGTGAAGTGGCGGGTGCTAGTAGAGTGCACGAGAGATGATTTTGATTAAGTGAGTCTTCCGCATTTATTGGGACTAGCAACTTGTGTTGCGCCCGTCTTAAGTTTTAGTTGTGGAAATTAAAAAGTTTAAATTCCGAGTAGGAATGGCAATGGGCCGGGTTCGGGACGGTTTTTAGGGTCCCCGTCCCCGAAACCGATAAGCAATCCCATCCCCAAAACCGTACCGATCCCCGTCGGGTATCTTATCGGGGATCCCCGTCGGGTCCCCGCGGTTTCCCCGATCCCCATTGGGGAACCCGTTAAGGAAAAACGTCGCCGTTAACCGTTGGTTTTCCCCGAACCCGACCCGACCCATTGAAAAAAAAGATAGTTCATTCGGCCAAATACATATAATCCAACAAACATCACGAACAAAATATGCTAAATTGAAATGTAAAAGATAACAAAAGTCTAGACATAATCCATAATATCACGATTCATGATAGATAAATAAAGTAGAGTGTCGACTTAAAAGTCGAAACTTTTCAAACGGACAAACTCGTCAACCCAAACTTGAATTTTCCTTAGCTTCCTGCAAAATAAAATATTCGATGTAAAGAACCAAATAGATAAATATATCATAATTATTGTCAATAGTAGTATAGTTAGTTAGTTACCTCTTCCACGTCATAATCATACTCAATAGTCCGACAATATGCTTCGGTCTCATCGGAACAAGTTTCTATATAAACAACACAATATATTTATCAATAAAAATAAAATGATTGAAATATATAACGAAAATAAAATTTATATGGTTACCTCGTATTTCATTCAATAGCCAACTTTGAGCACACATTAGAGCCTCCAACGTTTTTGGATGAAGTCGACTACGATGTGGAGTTACCAATCTTCCACCGGTACTAAATGCAGATTCTGAGGCAACAGTAGAAATGGGAACGGCTAAAATGTCTCTAGCAATCCTTTGAAGTGTCGGGTATTTAAACCCATTTGTCTTCCACCAAAGTAGCAAATCAACCTCTATGTCCTTAGGCAATAGTTTCTTGAGCTTTTTAATTGTCCAACTCAGTCGTAACACCTAAGTCATCATGTTGGTTGGCAATCGAAGCAATGTTTGATAATAGCTTTTTAAATTCAACGCGATGACTTGCTGAAGACACTGAACTTAAAGAAGAAGAACCACTAACACTTTCATTGTTGTTTCTTACACCGGGATCGGTAGATTCATATTCTTGAAACAAAGTGTAGACTAGTTTCTTGAGCTTTTCAACTTCAATCACCGACCTGTCTTGTCCATATAACACAGAAAAAAGTAACTCCACAAACTTCAATTTATACCGAGGATCCAAAATCGCCGCCATTCCCATAATCCCATGTATAATAGACCAATACTTGTCAAACTTCACAAGCATTTTGGAAGCCATGTTCTTAATAACTTCATTAGGAGAACATACCAATCAATCAAAGAATATCTAATTTCACATATCGAAGGAAAAAAGACATTTGCAGTAGGATATTTTGAACCAGAAAACATTACCGTCACCTAAGGATTGCCAAAAACCAAAAAACAAAAACTAAGTTACCTCATATCAACAACACAAAGGTAAAGTTTAATAAAAATTAGAGTTACCTCATAAAATAAGTGCAATCTATCACAAATCTCTTTAGCGAACTCCCAATCCCGCTCAGTTGGCAAACTTTTATATTGAGGATCGCGTTGCTTTAAGCGTCGAAAGACATCCTTGTAATCAATAGCAACATTGATCATCAAGAAAGTAGAGTTCCACCGAGTCTTACAATCAAGTGCCAATTTCTTGGTGGATGGTATTTCCAATTGTCGGGCCGCTTCTTCAAATCTTTCAGTCCTTTTTGGTGTTGCAGTCCAATAGGCAACACTATCTCTAATCCTTTCAATCCCTTCCCCAATAACAGTCAATCCATCTTGAACTATCAAATTGAGAATGTGCGCGCAACATCGCATGTGAAACAACTTCCCACCCATCATAAGTGAACTCAAAGGAAGCTTGTCCAACAATATGTTGATTATTGCATCATTTGTGGTGCAATTATCAACCGTTAGTATGGACAATTTCCTATCAAGATTCCAGTCACATAAACAATCATAAAGTACATCCGCAAGAACTTCAGATGTATGTGGACAAGGCACATACATAAATCTGTTCAACATTTGATATGTTAATAAAACTTAAAATAATGTAAACAAATTAACATTAAAGAATGTAAATAATAAAGATATACCTCTTCTCTAATAGCTTCAATGTCTTTTGTCTTTCAAAATCATAAATCTTTAGTATGTCGCTTTTAATGGTATTTCGAGACGGAACCTTAAACAAAGGTTGAAGACCTCCAACAAATTTTCGAAACCCGTGATGCTCTACTATTAAAAGTGGATACTCATGTATGATTATCATCTCTACGAGATTTTTCCTTGATTGGTCCGCGTTAAAAGTATAGTTACAAACATATGATGAAGTACCATCAACTTTCTTTTGCTCCCCTACTAAGATATGTTGGCGTATATCTCGCACGGGTCGCCTTACACAAGACTTGAAATGATCATGTAAATGTCTTGTACCATTTTTAGAACCCCCTCCCAATTTCTTCTTACAATAATTGCACTCGGCCTTATCACTACCATCCACTTTTATCTTCTTAAAGTGGTTCCATACTACTGATCGTGTTTTCCTCTTTCTAGACCCCGATTCAAGTTCATCATTATCAAAGCCATCATTAGTTTGAGTTTCATCTTGAGTCACTGGATTAGTCACAGGTATTGGTTGACTATGAGTGTTAGACTCGTGCATTGAATTAATCACAGTTGACGATCCAATTGGTTGACTATGAGTGTTTGTAGTATTAGAGTCGTTACATTGTCTTTCCATTTCACCTATACAAAGATAATCAAACAATTAAATACAATTTAACAATCCTATCAAATTTCACCATAACAACTATTATTAATAAATGCCTCGAATAATTAAAACAACAAATAAATCTTGATAACTTCAATAGCCAATTAACAAGTTAATCATATTCAAGAGATTATAAGTTTCATCTATTTTAGTTTCCTGCCTAAGATTGATTAAAAAGATTTTATTGTGTTCAAACAAACATTAACCCTATTATGTTCTTTAATCAATCATATAACTAACTAATTAAGTAAATTGGTTGAAAAAAACAAATGTTATTATATAGCTAGATGACAACTTACATAGCTATTGATGACCTATTAAAAAATAAACATATCACCATAGCACCACCAACTTGGAAGTTGGAACAAGCACAATTGCACAAAGGAAAATTCCATAAAGGCATAAACCCACGTAGACATAAAAAAATCAAAAAAAATCACCATATATAATTGCAACTTAGACAATCACCATTCACAAGGACATAAAAAAATAAAAAAAAAACTTGCACCCCACCACAACTTGAATAACAACAGCGGCAGGAATGAATTTCACTTGTGGATTAACCGCCGCAGCAGCCTAGTCACGAGAGCAAGATGCGATTAATATTTAGTAATTTAGGGATTTAATTGGACTTGGTCAATGGTCAATTGGTATGTTGAACTTGATTTGAATTAGGTGTTGGGCTTTGATCTTTTAATACACATATATAACATATTTATCTTATAGCCCAATACAAAATTTTGATTTAAAATGTATACATATATAATATTATATATATATATCGGGCCGGGCCGGGACGGTGAGGATGGTCCCCGTCCCCGTCCCCATTAAAATCCCCACTATTGTCCCCGATCCCCGCCCCGTCCCCGTTAACAAGTCCCCAAAACCGACCAAAATTTTCGGTTTTCGGTTTTCACCGTCGGTTTCGGTTTTTTTTGCCATCCCTAATTCTGAGGTATTTTCAGGAATGAATTGTAGAGACGATTTATCTACTTTTTGGTTATTTTATCGAAATTAAAGTTAGTTGTTCGTTCCAAATTTGAGGGTGTTACATTTATCAGGTCGAATGACTATTTGTATTATTTATAGGTCCGATAATTGAGACTAATAAATATGATCATTGTTTTTATTTATACTCAATTTATTAGATTTACAAAACTTCTTTTTAAAATTTAATCTCTAGTTTTAGAAGAATTTGTCTTATTTTTTGAATACAAGCTTATAAATTCGTTATATTTCAAGAGTTTAGGCGTTGGAATCCATTTCCACACTTAATTGCGTCATTAGTGTACCTTTTATATAAATTTAAATGATTTTTAGTTTACCTTTTGTATAAGTAAACAAATTTAAATTTATAGAATTAATCAGAAGTAAATAAATTTAATAATTTAAACTCTTATTTCTATTTAGAGGATGTCTAAACGACATTATTTTATAAACTACACGTTAAAGTTGTATAACACGGCTGGATAGAGTATGTTTTCTCTTTATTATGTCTGAAAATACTGGAACAAAATAAGTGTATGTTGTGTTAAATTAAAAAAAATGATAAAAATTCTTTAAGTATCAATGTATTTTAAATAAGGGTTTGCTTTCACCGTAAAAAAATTCACAAATAAATTCAACCAGTTTTTTTATAACTTTTGACTAAAATAATATTATGGAGAATTTGGACAAATGCCAAGTTCGACTTGATGCGTCTTGTTCTTTTAAAATTATAATCATCCATAATTGATCGATAAATGATAGGGAAATATCAAACTCCACTTCATTAATTGACGTGTCTTTTTTCTTTTAAACTTAAGATCATGCATAATTGTTCGATAAATGCTAGACAAATGCCAAGTTCGACTCCATGGTGACGCAACGTAGGTTTGCGGAAGGATCGACAAGCGTCTAAACCCTTTAACGGGTGAGATTTACGAGCGCAAAACTCAAAGAACTAGAGAATCTTCTCTAAAAAAGAAACACTTTTATTGAATAATTAACTTCTCAACAATAAACCCTAACAATCCTATTTATAATCTAAACTAAGGAAAAGATAAATACGAAAACTAAGCTTAATCCTAATCTTATTTAAAGGGATAATTAAAAGAATAAAAGGAAAAGATAATAATAAAAATACTCAAAGTCAATTGGAATTGAAATCAAATTAGTGAGTTTGGTGGGTGGTGACGTGGCTTATGAAAAACAAGTATGGGAAAGCAATATAGGTTATGACAGTGGCTTTGGCAAGAAACAGTCGGGGTGTGGCGTGGTTTAGACCGTGTGGTTGCCCCCGCCACTTCTTTTCTTGATTTTTGTTTGACTTTTGATTCTTGCTGCCATTTTCTCTACAACTTAATTGTAACTCGATTCGGCCGTTGTTTGTGATTCTTAATTTGTTTCTTTTTCGATGCCAAATTACGAGTCTCTTTCGAGCTCGTTTTCCTTTTCGAGCTCGTCTCTCTATTTCCCAATTATTTGTGAAAACGCTTATTAGCTCTCGAATTCTCCCTGTATCACATGGTCCATCATTTCTGTTAATTAATTTTTTTTTGACGTTGAAGTCTATCATTTCTGTTATTTTTTTCTTTCTAATTTGCTATAAAATAGTCACGGAGTTCATAAAATGATTTTACATATCCCCTAATTTTGTATCAGTCACCTTCACTTGAAAAGAACTCGTCCTCGAGTTCACTTGAAAAACAACTTTACCCGACTCGTATAACATGTGTTTCTTCAAAACGCTTGGACGCACAACTTGGTCTCCAAAATTCAAGAATTCCGATTAGTCTTCAAATTCCAACAGAGATTGTCGCAAATGTTTCCATACGAGCGATATTTTATCAAACTCGAAAGGGTAAGAGTTTAGAGTAACTTTACCGGGAATCGTTTCGGTTTGATCCGGAGCTTTGGGTGCGGGAACAACGAAAACAAAATCTTCGGGATTAATCGTTTTAAATTCTCGCAACAAAGGTTTCGTTGGCTCGGGAATGTATTCCATTAGCTTGCTTTCGGCTTCTTTGACGGTTAACCCGAAATCTGTTGTCGACTTTTTAGGATCGATACCGGTCTCGTGTTGTGATTTTGTTTCAACGGTAACGATTTCATCTTCAACCTTGTCCGACAAGACTTCCTCTTTTTCCGGTTGTCTTTCCGGAATGTGTGATTGATTGAGTGGGGAAGAAACCGAATTTATATTACAATTATAGTTGTTGTTTTTCTTGTCGGTGCTTTCTTCGAAGTTGTTAACTGGTCTCATGGCAATCTTTTGGTCGCCCCAACGGAATAGTACGATGTTGTGTCGGCGCTTGTAAGTGGCATTAGTATCGAATTGCCACGGTTGGCCCAATAAAATGTGGCAAGCGTCCATATCAAGGACATCACATAGGACCTCTTCTCGATATTGTTTGCCAATTGAGATAGGTACCCGAAAAGTTTGAGTGACTCTAACGTGAAAACCGCCCTTGATCCACCCAAGAGAATAAGGAGCTTCATGTGGTTGGGTATGTAGGTTAAAGTAATCGACTAATTTTTGGGACACGAGGTTCACACAACTTCCATTGTCGATAACTAAGTTACATACCTTTTTGTGTACCGAACAATGCGATCGGAAAAGATCTTCGTGTTTGCTCTCCTCCTTTGACGAAATGAGTACTTGTTGAAGTGCGATATTGATCTTTTCTTGGGAGTCTTCCTTCTCCTCTTCGGATTCGGAAGTCGAGAGATTAACCCGGTTATGGTTGCCATCGTACGGAACCCTAACCGGTCTTTCAAACCTGTCTCTTCTCCGACAATTGTCGTTGACGATTTTGGGTTGAAGCCTATTAACAACCGCTGTCAGATTCGCGAGTGTTGTGGATAAGGCCACATCCGACTCAACCAAGTCTGCTTTGGTAGCGGGTTGTTTTTTTTTTTTTTTGGAAGGGTATCCGAGGACATTGCCCCGACTAATCCCGGCAAGGTGAGGCAATTGCCCCAGCTGCTAAAGCGTGCAACCCTGAGTTTATCCCCAGTGGCCACAAGTTGGAAGCGCCTGGATTCGAACTTGGGATAGATGGGTTACTAGCCACATCCCCCCAAGCCTTAACCAGTACGCCACAAGCCTTGTGGTTATTGGTAGCTGGTTGTTGATCTGCCATTGATGGTGAAAAGACAGGCGAGTCCTGCTCTGATACCACTTGACGCAACGTAGGTTTGCGGAATGATCGACAAGCGTTTAAACCCTTTAACGAGTGAGATTTACGAACGCAAAACTCAAAGAACTAGAGAATCTTCTCTAAAAAAACACTTTTATTGAATAATTAACTTCTTAACAATAAACCCTAACAATCCTATTTATTATCTAAACTAAGGAAAAGATAAATACGAAAACTAAGCTTAATCCTAATCTTATTTAAAGGGATAATTAAAAGAATAAAAGGAAAAGATAATAATAAAAATACTCAAAGCCAATTGGAATTGAAATCAAATTAGTGAGTTTGGTGGGTGGTGACGTGGCTTATGAAAAACAAGTATGGGAAAGCAATATAGGTTATGACAGTGGCTTTGGCAAGAAACAGTCTCTTACGCGGGGTGTGGCGTGGTTTAGACCGTGTGGTTGCCCCCGCCACTTCTTTCTTGATTTTTGTTTGACTTTTGATTTTCACTGCTATTTCCTCTACAACTTAATTGTAACTCAGATTCGGCTGTTGTTTGTGATTCTTAATTTGTTTCTTTTTCGATGCCAAATTACGAGTCTCTTTCGAGCTCGTTTTCCTTTTCGAGCTCGTCTCTCTATTTCCCAATTATTTGTGAAAACGCTTATTAGCTCTCGAATTCTCCCTGTATCACATAGTCCATCATTTCTGTTAATTAATTTTTTTTGACGCTGAAGTCCATCATTTCTGTTATTTTTTTCTTTCTAATTTGCTATAAATTAGTCACGGAGTTCGTAAAATGATTTTACATATCCCCTAATTTTGTAAGATGCATTTTTTAACTTATCAATACAAAATCTTGACTATTTTATTATGTAAATATACATAAATCATTTCTTAAAGTTTGCAAACTCTTTATTTCTTAAAATAGCTATTTTAGGGATTAACCATTCTTTCAAAGATAAAGCAATTAATCAAATCATTTATTAACCAAAAGAAAGAGAGAGAGAGAGAAGGAAATGTAATAAAAATAAGGTTAAAAGAAAAATAAGTCCAAAATAGGTTACCTGATAAACCTGAAGATCCTGCTCCAATGCCATCTATTCTAGAGGCAAACATTGGCCAAGAAGTGTTCTTGTAGCTTGCTTCTGTCCTTAGTCAATTTTGGACTGAAGCTGTTCTGACTGCCGTATCTTTTTTGAACCGAATACCTTCCTCTGTCATCTCTGGTCTGTGAAGATCCTGCTCCAATGCCATCTATTCTAGAGGCAAACATTGGCCAAGAAGTGTTCTTGTAGCTTGCTTCTGTCCTTAGTCAATTTTGGACTGAAGCTGTTCTGACTGCCGTATCTTTTTTGAACCGAATACCTTCCTCTGTCATCTCTGGTCTGTCTTTTTTTGAGAGAAGATTGTTGTAATTGGTGGTAAAGTTTTTGCAGAGTAAAAGACCAATATTACCCCCTGGGTAGGCCTATGTGATGTCAACTTTTTTGCGTAATTCTGAGAGGGACGTTATGGACTTTTTGCTGCTTATTAATTTTTTTTTTCTTTTGTCTTCATACCTATTTTTAATTACCTATTTACCTTTTCTAAAAAATAATATAATATAATATAGAGTATATAATTAACCTATTGGTTTGATTTGTCATGCCTCCCACCACCTTTCACACCGATCACTATCGGATCCAGATAAAATTATTGCCGGGAACACAATACAAAAAGTCGTTGGTCCAAAATTTCAGGAGAGCTCGATTTCACAACTGGTCGCTCTTCGCTCGCATTCAGTCACTCTGTTTATTGTTCGTTTGGAAACCAGAACACGGTTGGATGGTCTAAAATCTAAATACTTAAATGAATAATGCTTTAAATCTTAATGGACCAAAGCCTTGAATCTTAATGAATCGTCTAAAATATAAAGGAAATCAGATTTAGTTGGGGGCCCTTAGCATCTATAGGTTGGTGGTCCAATAACAAACATATAAAAAAAAAACAAATATAGGCTTCTTGGGTTAGTTGGGGACATCACATGTGACGACTACAAAAAAAGCTTCGGTCCGCCCCTGCAATCACCATCTCCAAAGGTTAGCATCTTCGGAGTTCGGCCACCACCTATTGCCCCCCCCCCCCCTCCTCTTCTGCAACACATGTAACCCCTCGATTTGCACTCGTTTGATAAACCATAAGCAAACTCCGACAACCCCTCAAATACGGTGCAAACTACAATCCCCTCCATCAATGGCTCCATCTTCTCCCCCCACACACACATATAGGGTTGGGTTCACGTGTGAGTCTAACCTTTTTTTTTCATAAGACCCGTGAGAACACATTTTTATACTTAAAACTTCACAACAAAACATTGTAAAGGTAAAAACAATTCGAACCTTCACAACAAAAACACATTAAACACAGTGAAAGTTACATTCACAATGTTTTATTGTGAAGTTTCAAGTGTAAAATCGTGGTCTAACGGGTGTCATGAAAACAAATTGGTCTCGCATGATCCCAAGTCTCTCTCTCTCTCTCTCTATATATATATATATATATATATATATATATATATATATATATATATAGGCTGGGTATCAAATACAAACCAAATGGATTGTACAAACTCAATCTACCTTCATGAATCTGCAATTTGTATAATTTGGCTTCATGAATCTATATTTTGGTTTCATGAATATAAAATTTGGCTTCATGAATCTATATTTTCCGGTGGAGCCCTAAAATACCCTTATGGATATAAAAAAAGAAGTTATGGATATAAAAAAAGTTGCGTGATTGGTGGAAATGAAAAAATATGCTAAAAGCCCTAAAATACCCTTATGGATAAAAAAAGAAGTTACGTGATTGGTGGATATGAGTTTGTACAGTTTGTACAAACCATTTGGTTTGTACCCGATACCACCCCTATATATATATATATAGACTAGTATGAGAACCACGCGTTGCACGGTAGTGTAAGTAATTTAGGAAATAATATGCAAATTGTACATATAAATAAAAAATTTTGAATGTTAAAAGTAACAATCAATTAATCATATTCAAAATAATTGGTTTATAAAAAGTAGTAGTACTTGATTAACAGGAAAAAAAAATATAAAAGATGGAACCATAGACAATTTGTATATTGTTTGTATAATTGATGACCTTGCATTACTTTTTTGTTTTTGTAATAAGAAAGGTAACTCGATCTACTGATTTTAATAACAAATAAATACATCTAAATGGCACGATAATTACCAGCCTAATGTATGTCTACTCTCCAAATTAGACATGCCTTAAATGCTAACATGGAATGTAGTGATTCAAACATGTAAATAAAAGTGGTTGAAACAACTTTCATAGCACAAAACAGTAACCAAGATAAAGTGAACCAAGATAAAGTGATTACACTGTATAAAGAAACAACCAAGATAAACCAAAACAACCTACACGGATCCGTATGCATAAGGTTCAACATCGCCAGTAGTCAAAACCTCTTCTTCCGTTCACAACACATTATAGTCACATATTCATTCAGTTGCCTGGTATCTCTCTGATTTGGCATGTACTTAGCTCAATGGTTTCCAATAGATTAAACGCCTGAATCATGAGCACCCCTACATAACATAATTGACCAACCAGTTTTAGAATATGCTTCTAATAAACCCATTAGTAACGACATAAGAGTCAGAATTTACTATCACACCAAGTACAAACGAAATCAAGAAATACCCATATCATAGTACTTCTTCCGTCCCAAAAAAATAATAATATAGAAACTGTCATTTCTATTGTTAATCCGAGTATCTTTCATAGCAAAATTGACATAGACTATGTTGCCAATTGTTTAGTTCTTGGCAAATAGTTGAGAGTTTCTAGAAATCACATATTTACCCTAAAAAGAAATATAGTGAAAATGAGTAAGAAAAGTATATTTGGTATCCTACCAAAAGTGTTAACAACTATAGTCACTGAACCAACTAAATTGATGTCTTTGTTTAGAAAAAGTCTTTTGTCAGACATTAATTATTTACATAAAAGCAAATACACACCGTTTCCCATTAAAAATCCAATCTTTCATCGATTATGCCAACAAAGCTTAAATAGGCATAGCCCGTTGAGATGATGTGTATAATCTTAAGCGAAGAAAAATTAATGCAACCTCGTCAAGTATGGAACACTGTCTTGGAGGTGAGAGGGTATCATGTAGCGTAAGTGAGGGATGTAACACATCGTCCAATAACTATCACTTGCATTTAGAAGAATATGTATATGGTTAAAAGTAATGACAATGTGTATAAAAATTTGCTTTAGATCCTATTTAGTGTAACCAAGTTTTTTTTCTCAATCAACAATCACGGTAACAAAATTCCCTATTTCATATACAATTTGACCGTAACCTATTTTATTATGTTGACGTGGATGTCAAATTATATTGTAAACCTATCTGATAACGTGAATGTCAACTTATATTGCAAACCTATCTGATAACGTGAATGCCAACTTTTAAAGTAATATTGTAAAACTAATTACTTGATATGAAATAAGTTTTTTTAGACTCTTATCAATTTAATAAAAAAAGTTATCCTTACACTAAATAGGAACCAATGCAAACTTCGTTGCGTAGTGACGTATTGTGTCCTATTTCAAAATTTTGCTTAAACTTGAAAACTAAAAACCAAACAGACAATTTCTAAAAGAAGAAAGCAATAATTTAAAAATGAAGGATACCGTGTATTGCAAAAATCTGAATCCATAAAGTACCCACATTAGATCAAGAAATCTTGTTACCTAATAGCATGGTTAGTTGCTACTTACAGTTTAACTTCAATCTTTCAAAAGAGTAATCGGTTTGATACTTGAAGAAGCCTTGTGAAATTTTTACATTTTCTTCACAGTCTCCATTGATTTCTCGTGGTATTTTACTTTGTTACGCCAACTGAAAACCATTTCCTCCAATGCCTTTCCATGCTCCAGTAAAAAACGAGTTATAATAGAAATTATATTTTCTTGGTTGTAAAATAGAAGAGATCATCAATTTCTTCTCACAAAGTAAATTCAAATGGAATTCAAGTTATAAAGGTATCATCTAAATCCTCCAAAAATGCATGTCACCTAAATTTGGAAGGATTTAAGTAAAGAAACATGATGAATAAAACAGTGAAACTGCTATAGCTTACCACATGTAATTGGGAAATTCCCTCTCTTGTGTAACCTTCTCAAGTAAGGCATCCCTAGAGATCTCTTTCGCACTTGAATCCCACAACGACACCTATATCATTGATCCAGTTAAACACAAATGCTAATACAGAATCACCCAAAAAAAAAGACAAACCAAAATAGCAATCCAACTGAAATAACATTCAAAATTCAATTCAAATATTTAATCCAATCAACCACTGACCAATTCATCAATTAAACACAAATACTCTCTTGCCATACAAAATTTATTGTGAGGAATGTGCTGATTCGAACCGGAACAACATACCAATTTGATTTCCATCTTTATTCATTTAGTTTATACTACTTTGTATCATATAAGCTTCTCAAGTTTTATGGAGGAAATAACTGACCATGAGAACACTTGACCAATCGAATAACCGGTTCCAATTTAAAGTTCACAATCGGACGAAAAACAGAATTTTCATGACCAATCCGAGATGGTCACAACGCCTTTTCCCCAAATCCATAATCTCCCATCAATTAGCAGTGCAGAACACAATAATCCACAGGCAATGACAAGTTCCGGCTGGTATTCATTGATCTTGCCACACGTGGTTACTCTGAAGGTAGTCGGTACATTTGACCAATCGAATGGACATAATAGCAGGATTGTAACTTGGTAGCCACTTCCAATGATTCGCACTACAGGTCCTGAAATTGACATTCATTCCATTACACATCTGAAACCGTGAAAGAAAGCATACTTACATCAGTCGTACCTGTGCCCTACCGGTTTAAACTCACCACAGTCAAGAATCTTTTTCTCAAAATGATATCAATTTTGAAAGTTGAAAAGCTGCTTTGATTACCATTTCAAGTACCCACGATGAATCCATATCAACCCTAAATCTTATAATCAGAGTAACCAAATTCCTAAATTTCTTATACAATACATGTGTACCTTTCGTTCATGAAAGGTACAATTACAAAACCAAAGCAATAAACAGTTGTTGTTATTACCTTCTGTTCATCTCAGGAACCTTCAATACTTACAAATTCACCTCTCTCTTTCTGCAATCGAGAAAAATCAATATAAATGCATAGAAATGAAGAGAGAGGCGTACCAGCTATACTCTGAATTCATAACTTTTGATCGAGATCGAGAGATGGAGAAGAACAAAGAAGTTTATGATTGAGAGATGGAGATGAAAAAGAAGTGTAACCGTAGAAGAAGCAAGGATTTTTGGTTGGATCGAATATAAAACCTAAATAAAAGAAAAAAGGAAAAAATGAGAAAAAAGGAAGGCATGAATACTGTGCTAAGGTGATGCCACGTCAACATTGCATGTTTCTGTTTTATATATTTATATAGATATAGATATAGATATATATATATATATATATATATATATATGGAAATGTTTGAAATCATCTATCTGTAAATCTTACTCCCGTCCTCTGTAAATCTTTCTCTAGAAATTCGGCCCCTCATTCCCTCCAACGACGAGGACGATGTTCAAAACCCTCCTCCCCTCCACCATCTTTATGTAAACCGATATGACAACAACCCAAAATAGGGCTTATCGGGTTTCATAATAAAATGAAAACTTAGATAATAAGGTATTGAAATGTGAATACATGGTTGATACATAAATAAGGTCTAAACGATGTGTATCATGAGTTGTCAAAACATGGTTGATGGAAAGACTCGGAAAGAGTACATAGCTAAAGAAAAGGTTTGATAAACAAGTAAGAATATGCATGTATCATGAGATGCATAATTATATAATCAAGTTATCGCCTAGCGAATTCATGGTTTTTTGATACATGCAATATCATATGTAAATTTCATATAATTTTAATAAGATTCATTTCATGTTAGTATAATCCACATAAATAATACAAATTATGCATAGACAAAAGGTTTGACAAGCAAATAGGAATGCAACGCTCTGCCAACGAATATCAAATAATATATCTACGGATCAATTGGGATTGGCCGAATTGATCGAGCTTGAAAACACATATGCTTATGTATCATGTCACACAAACAAATACAACGTGTATTATTAGACATATATTGCCTCATAGACATGTACATCGGTTTGCAAATCTACATGTATAAAATGTGAGACGGGGTATTGGATATCGCACTACCATCCACTAAACACAAAATAAAAGTCAGGGCATAGTGCTGAGCCACATGCATCTTCGAATAAAATCCTCGTCACACCATGGATAACTCACTATAGCATAAAAGATGAGACATGGTGGACTAATCACACCGTCATGGTTGGTGTCATACTATTGGTGCCAAAATGACGTGTCTATGGTACCCCTACAGGTGGTTAGTAACAACACACACAACAATATAAATATCAAATATGATGAGCTTATATCATGAATAAATCAACGAATAATAAGTTTTATGTGTGGTGTACGTGTGTTGCAACACATGGAACTAATGCAACGACATTACATACAAAGGGTTGCATAAAAAAAATCAAGTGAATATAATTAGACATAAACAATACAAGGATATAGGGTAAACATGCATACATTACGCAATGGCAAATGTTGATTAAGATAATATATTGCATAGGTAACAGATAAAACCATAATTGAACAATATACAATCCAAAAATGTTGTAGCCTACTGGTCGGTAACATCCTGGGGGGTAAGTGGTGGAAGCCCTTACTACCCGGGTTCGAATCCAGGGGTGAGCACGCGGCGGATATCGAGGGTCGTGGGCCGAATCGTGGCCGGGTCGAAGGGGGATTAGTCTGGACTTGTTCAGGATACCCTCGAAATGCAATTGTCTTTCAAAAAAAAAGAATTGAACAATATACAATTAATCATAAGTATGAATAAACGCGCATCAGGGGATATAGCAATCCATACAAAATTGTCATGAGGAAAATAAATGCTTATTAAGTAAGTCACTTACACTTACAATTACAAGTACAAAACAAACCAAATAGGCATAATCCAACAACATAATATATTTGTACAAGTATATGAAAATTAGGATAAAGGGGAATGATAAGAAAATATAACATGATTTTTTGGCAAACAAATGAAAATAGATAAATTTTGCGATATTTTATATGACTTTGCTATGAATAATTGAATATCATCAGACAACGCACACTTTTTGTAAGCTAAACGTTTTTGTACTTTTTTTTTTGTTGACAAACTATCGATTTATTATAAATTTTACAAATAAAAAAGTTTTTTGATTTATACATGTAATACAATCAAAATTATATCTAAACAAATATTTTAGATAAATCCTACAATAAAATTGAGTTTATAGGACATCATCAATTTCTAAGTCTCTCAATAGATTGATTTATAAGACTTTATCATAAGACCAAAAACTAAAATATCTTATTTAAAGGCGTTGTAATATGTTTATACGACACTTTTGAATGTCTTAACAAGTATTTTAGAACATTTTTAATACAAAACGTTGCGTTGCATTAGTTATTTTATAGGACACTTTTGAGAAAGTGTATATAAACTCATCTTTTTATAGGGCATTTTTTCCAAATAGTGTCTTATAAACTAGTTAACACGATATTTTATTATTATTAAAAACGATCTAAAAACTTATTACGATGCCCAAAAGCTACCTATAAATTTATTCAAGGTTCTAAATAGCGCGAGACGTGGTGTGGCGGCGAGGCCAAGCCTTAAACCTTAGGAGCCACGACGTTTATCAAGTCGTGACAAATGACGACAAATCTCTATTTCATATATAATATTATATATAAAAACATATGTTTTGTAGTATTACTTGATGAGTCAATGATAATAAACAAGTTAATTAGGTTATATATTAAAATCTAAGAAATAAGACATCAAAACATAAAGAAAAATCACATATCGCGTGACAAAAGACCGCACATTAGACCATGGTGTGCCACAGACATAGTGTGGCGTGAGACACAAGCCTTAAGCCACGGCACGCCATGACGGCTGTTGCGGCCAGCCTTTTAGAACAGTGAATTTATTACAACGTTTTTAGATACGGTGTTTTATTTTTTTGGTCCCATAAATTAAGTTGTATAAAACGGTATATAAGGACACTTATTTTTTTTGGCGTCCTATAAATCTAAGTTTGTTGTAAGTGAAATATCTTATGATTCAAACGAATAAAAAATGAACTCAATCAAAGTTGTTAGATAGTTACCGAATCATTTTGTCTATTTTTGATCAAGATTGATTTATACGGTCATTTAACTAAACTATATCATATTTCCAATATTCACACGTGAATCATATGGTAATAAATTCCCAATTTCGTTGTAGAATGCAAGGTACGTTGGTCGGGCAATGAGCGCATGACCACAAATAAAGCCTGTTTTGCGATTTACAATATGTTTCAAGAAAATGTTTAAATGTCTTGACCCATTAATAAAGCAACAAACCAGACCCTTTTGTTTAATATGGTAAAGGCCCAAAAATAGCAAAGTTTATAATTTCATATTTTTACTTGTTTTTATATGAATATGAAAAGCTTATAGTAATTTTTTGGTAAAGCCATAATCAATATTTTTCTATTTTCATATTAGAAGTTTATTTCTTGCGTAAACGAGCACGGGAAGGTTGGATTATTTATCATGGACTCTGTTTTTGATAACTTATAAAATTGTAATAAGTTAATAACTTTGAAAACTAGTGTATCATGTGCTATTTCGTATGATCTTTTTTATTTAATACTACGATTTAGAATATTTAAAAAACATATATTTGTTCTCACAACGTGTTTATTTTACGTGTATTTGTTTTACAATGTGAATCTTTTTAGTCTGTTTAGGAAATAAAAGTTTAGCACTGTAAATAACAAATACATTATGAAACAAATATATGTTCATTAATATATTAATTAAATGTTAGCTTTAAACGAGAAAAAACATGTAAAACGTTACCTTAAAGTAAAATTTCTCACAATTATCATAATATATATATATATATATATATATATATATATATATATGAAGTTGTTATTTAATTACACCTTTTTTTATCAATATATACATACATAAATCTATACATATACATTCAAATATACATGCACGTACTGTATATGTTTACACATGTATGTATGCATCCATTTATATATATAATGGTTAGTTTCTAACTGGATTTATAAATTTTTTAAGACGAATCATTTATCGATTGATTCAAACCATGATATTAATATTATAGTAAAATATACAATAAAGAAAAAATTAACATGAACATAAACCGGAGTTTCTAATGATGACGGTTTAGTTGTATTTCCAGATAATCTTGAATTGTCTTCATATGTGGTAAGATGAGGGAAATTAATGCGATCAAAATATTGTGTCACAATAAATGTTTGATAAAATAAGTGTTTGAATTTTGATAAAAATGGTCAATGAGGAGGATAAGTCATTTTAGAAAGGGAAAAGTCTAGAAAAACTTAATGGACTTTCATGTTTAGTTTAGAATGATTAAGTCCTTGAACAATTTTTAAGAATAAATAAGTCATTAGACTTATTAAAACTTATTAATTAAATCCTTGGAGTTTGCAAACATATCAAATAAATCCTTATTAACTTAAATTTTATAACCTGCAACCTACATAGCAGCAGGTAAAAGGAAAAATTACAAGAAAAGAAAAGAAAAAAACCCCAAATTGAGCGTGGCCATCGTTCCCCTCCCCGTCCTCTCCTCACGCCAGACCGTCGTACACCACAATCGCCGTCGCCACCGCCACGGATTATATTTGGTGTTACACATTCTTAGAACTCAGGAACGTTGTCTTCAATGCCCTAATTTCACTCCACCTAATTTAACCCTCAAATTCCCCAGGTATGTCTTTGAATCCTATTATTTGTTTCTATATGATTCCTAGGTTTCTCTATTTTCATGGGTTTGATTATTGCTTACATGTTGATTTGATTTGCAGATTGGGATTTTCTCATACAAAAAGGAAGGCATCAAAACAAATGTTCCCTGTTGTGATTTCTTGTTTGGTTGAAGATAATTTGGAAGCGTATCAGGGACCCGAAGGATCCTCTGGTTCTAATGAACCAACTCATGTAAGTATATATCTTTTAATTGTTGTTCGTATGAAGTTTACTCCCTCGATTCTGCAACTATATTCTACTTCCCGTTAAATTAATGACGAATTGGGTCTCTAATTTTGGAAGTAAAGTTTTGCAAATATTGAGCACTTACTGTTAATTTTGCTTTCTATACTACTAATTGAACACCGTTTGATTTCTTGCCCCATATTATGTGGGCGGGGGAATAATTTCAAGATGGTGGAATGCATAATGTCGATTGGAGAGTCAAAAGGATAAGGATGCCAAGTATTGTTTGGTCATTTAACCAATTCCTTGTCTGAAAACTTTAATTCCATGTAATTAGATACAAATATATAGGTTTCATGTTTTATATAAGTTCATATCTTCAAGCTTTACTCCATCTTTCGTGTCATTAGGGAAATCAAACACAAGAAAGATTGGTTTTCTTGCTGTTTTTGAAATTTATCTTACTTTGATGGTTTTTGACAGATAGAGATGAAGATCAAAGTCATTTTCGGCACCCCATGTGGAGTGGTGGCTGCTTAAGCAAAGAAAACCCGAACACAATGGGTTGTTTTGGATGGGTAACTACAGATATCAGATCAATATCGAGGTTATGTTTGGTAAAAGCTATAAAGAGGCGAAACTATGCATGGAGGAGCTAGAATGCAATGTGGTTGTGATGAAAAAGTCGCCACCAAAAGTTCTCTGGCTCAATTTGGTTGGATCGCTAACAAAAGAAGTTCGCGAAGGCTTAAGTTCTTGTTTAGAAGCACCTGCAGATAGTTTCAAAGAAGAAGAAAGTATTTGGTATTCAACTAAAGTTCCAAATGTGACACCAGTAAGCAGTCCCGAACATTCATCGTTTGCCACAACCGAACACGGAACTTCTTCGTTGTCGAGCTTAGAACTTGGGTTCTCCCCGTTTTGGTAGCGGATCATGATTGGGATGTGAAAAAGACGAGCTTCTTGATGAGTCTGATTCCGATACCAGTAGTGAGAATTTGAGTTCATCCCCATCAACAAGCTTATTTTCTTCATGGATGGCGGATGTTCTTAGTTCTATCGGTGAATTAATGGTTTCATTTTCCCTTCTACACGTTAGTTCTATGTTCTAGTTATTGGTTTCAAACAGAATGTACTCCTGATGTTTAGTGTTAATCTTAGTTGTATCAAATTGTGAAATTGTTGCTGATGTTTAGCGTTAGATTCTACCATTAAGTTGTATCAAATGATTATACACTCAACAATTACTGCCTTTTACATATATATATGCTTTAGATACAACTTTTGTAAGTTTTGTAAAGACAGGTGATTTTATAAATATAAGAATTTATTCATCATAAATTCATAATGATGTATTTAACAAGCTTCAAAAAGTCCAGGGATTTATCTAGTAGGTTTCAGAAAGTCCAATGACTTATTTGTTCCAAAAAATTGTCCAAGGACTTAATCATTCCAAATAGTAAAGTCCACTGGGTTTTTCTGAACTTTTTCCTTTTAGAAATATAACTAAACCATCAACTCATTTTAGAAATGACCATTTTATCCTTTTATCTATATCTTTGTCTAAATAAAATAACTATTTGATAAAAAAATTGAATAACTGACTTTTATTCTTTTAATGATAAATGAAAGCAAATGCTTAATCAAATGAAACCCCATTTAAAAAACAATCGATCAAACCCGAAATACATTTGAATCAAAAGATGTTATGGGTTTTATGAAACTTTTGCTTTAGAGATGTTTTCGGTTTTGCCTCCCTAAATATAGAAGCCACTTAGATGAGATATTTCTTTGAGATGAGATCGAGGAGAAGAGATTGGCGAGATTTGGAATAAAACAACAAACCCAAAAAGAACAGCGAGACAAAATGATGAAGAAAAAAAAAATCTATACTATACGATTAGGGAGGAGGTGATGGCCGGCGACGAGGGAGGAGACGATGGCCGACGACGGGGGAGGAGGCGAGGACATGCTGGAGATTTGAAATCGAAGATTTGATCCTTATGGAGGAGGCACATTTGTTGTTTAATGGGACAAGGGACATTTTTGGAATAATGTTGGCTAAATGCTAAGGACACATCTATTTTGGTGGACCGGATAAGCACCCGACTAATTAAGGGGGTGTTTGGGATTGTTTATTTAAAACAATTTATGTTTTTTTTTGTAAAAGTATTTATCAACTTATCTGGTGTTAAATCAAAGTTTTATAAAAAGTGTTTGGATTAGCTTATAGCGGTACCAAAACGTAATAAGTTGAAAAATTGTTTTTTAGGGGGTGTTTTTTTTAAAGGAGAAGGCACTCCTGGAAATATATTAAACGAAAAGAAAAAGATACACCTACGTGGCGAGGGTTTCCCTCCTAACAATATAGGACATCTCCTAAACGTAGCGGAGAAGCTCACTAAAAACCAACACTCATGGTTCGCATACACAACAATACCAAAGAACCAATAACCAAAACATGCAAAGCAAAACGGAAGCACACAACATACAAAACGAAATGACTAAACCATCTCTCAAACCGCCAAACTCCTAAATGGAGCGGAAAGGATGCCATAAGAGAAAACAATTCCATCATCACGCATCACCTCGGTCTGCCTTCCTCCTAGCCGACGACCTCTTCACACCAACACCCGAAAGCCACATCATCACCACCTTTTTTACTTCAACAATAATTTGATCCACGTTCCGCTTACAATTCATAAACAATCTTTGGTTCCTTTCTTGCCAAATATAGTAAACTACCGCCACAAACATCAATCTCGTACGGGTCTCTCCAGGTCACTAAAGTCTCAACTGGTGACGATGAATTTTTAATAGCCCCATTCACTAAATATAAGTTTAGAGTTACATTATTTAGATACACCCCGACAAATCTCTGGGACCAGATTGGTTCAATCCAAGGTTCATTAATAGATTTTGGCCAGTTCTAGGTGAAGAAGTGTTTGCTGCTAGGGTGAGTTGGCTTTAACAAAGAGCTCTTCCTACTGGCGTGAATGACTCGACCATTACACTTATTCCAAAACGTAATGAGCCAAACACTATGAAAGACTTGTGACTGATTGCTCTTTGCAAGGTGAACTATTGTCTTCGTAATTATCATCTGCATGGAAGGTTTATCTATGCTAATTGACGATGCAGAGACGATGGGTCGATTACATGGATGTGGTGTCTCTAAAAATGCAACTTCTATTTCACACCTTTTGTTTGTTGACGACACTTTATTTTTTTTCTGTAGAGCTTCTATTGATGAGTGTCCGACCCTAAAACACATACTCACCATCTATGAAGCAGTATCTGAGCAAACAATCAATTTCGTGAAATCGGGCATCATGTGTAGCAGCAACATAGTTACCAAGATTAAAGAGGCGGTGCCTTACGTTTCGGGGGTCGTCAACCCCCTTAATACGCGTAAGTATTTAGGACTTTCATCCCTGGTAGGTGTTTGGGCAAAATTTCACCAGTCTCGACCACGACCAAAATAGAGAAAACATCTATTACACTTTTCCATAATAAGATAAAATCACAAACACTCTAAACATCTGACCAAAGTCGAAATCGAAAGTTACTCACGACACTCAACCGTCGTAAGAGACCTTACGAACTCGACCAACTAACATGAAATATTACTGTTATGTTTTCAGTGTTTAATGCAGGGTCAATGTCATTAATGACCAACGACCATAACCGACAAGGACAATTACGAGCATTTAACACAGTAGCCGTTACGACCGTTATCAGCAGTTTTTATGGAGTCATTCAAGGCGCTCGAAGGCTATAAATACAGAGGTTTCATCACCATTTGCGGGCATCTCTAAGCATCTGAACACAACTGAACTCTCAAGAACACTCACTCGAAACAAATAATTCTCTCTCAAAGGATCGCTCACGACGCACGACTCACACGCACGATGCCTAGTTCATACACATGATACACTTGTTTTTACATTCGATACACTTGTTACTTTACATTTAAAGTCTTTCTTTCCTCTGTATTGTAATCATTGTACTCTCGACACCCGAAACATAAGGACATCGCCCCTGTTTGGCGATCATAGTGCAGCGACGACCTCCGTAGTCGTCCGCGGGTTTTTTCCTCGTTGAGGTTTTTCCCGCGTCACCAAAATCTCTGTCTTATTTACATTTTTTGTCTTTGTCGTACGGTTTGTCGAAAGATTCCTATTCTTTAGTTGTTAAGCTCCACAATCAACCTTAAGTTATCCTTCTGGACGATTTTTGGCATTAACAGTTTGACGCCATCCGTGGGACCTCATCTAGAGAAAATCTTCGACAAACGTGCGTCTTACTAACGGTTTCTTGGAGTTTCCTCTTTTTCTGTTATAGGAAAATGGCAGCCAACGGAAATCACAAGCAGCTCATTGCCCAGATGTATCAGGAGTTGGAAGCTGCTCGAAATCAAATCAACGTCCTTGCTGATCAAAGTCGAAGGGCAGCTGAGGAGATCGCGCGACTGAGAAATCAAAATCCGAATGGATCATTCGGACCGTAAAACGGTCCTAGACCATTCGTTCAGAATCCCGGTCCAGGATCGTTCGGTCAGAATCCAGGGTCCGCTCCATTCATCCAGAATCCAGGACCAGGACCGTTCGGTCAGAATCAGCAGCCAGGTCCATTCATGCAGAACCAGCAGCAGGGATCGTTCAACCCAAATCCTCAGTTCGGGCCAATCCCTCCTCAGCATTTAAGGCCACCACCCATGAACAATGGGTCTCAGACGTACTTCGTCCCTTTCAATGGGGACGCCAATGGCTCATCGTACGGAAACGGCACCAGTTCGGGAGTTGATCCATTGGCAGGTGCGAATTCCGATCCGAATGACCCCGTCGCTCCTCGATTGAAGATGTTGGAGGATCAGAATGAGTGTGTCCAATCTTTGCTCGCAAAGCTACCGGGGGCAGCCGTGCCAGTCGATGTCGATCCTCGCTCAGGGTATCAGGCGTCGCCTTTCTTCGACAAGATCGCGACCGTGGACGTCCCAAAGAAGTATAACATCCCCTCTTTCACGCCCAAGTATTCAGGGATAACCGACCCGACAGAGCACATCGTGCAATACAAGCAACTAATGTGGACGGTCTCGATCCCACATATGTATCAGGAAGTCTGTATGTGCAAGAGTTTCGGGGCGACCCTCACAGGTCCTGCCCTCCAATGGTTGATTAATCTCAAACTCAAATCCATCGGGTCGTTCGCTGAGTTAGTCAACCAATTCTCCCAGCAGTTCGCCAGCAGCCGCAAGATGGAGAAGCAGACCAGCGACCTGTATTATGTCGTACAGAAGGCCAATGAATCTATTCGAAGCTACTTCAATAAATTTAATGCAGAGATGATCAGTGTCCGCAACTGTGACGTCAAGACCGCGATCGAAGCCTATAAACGTAGTCTAGACGACAGTTCGGGTTTGTACACCGATTTGACCAAGTATCCTCTAGAGAATTTCGAAGATGTCCGAGCCAGAACCCTTGGTTATATGAGGGTGGAAGACGATGCTGCCTTTCGTCGTAAGCATTCGGACGACAAAAGGTCGTTAAGCGTAAAGAATCCAGAGTTCAAGACAAAAGCAGTATCCAAGACAGAGCCAGCGCGACAAATCTCGAACGTCCGATTCAAGACGAAAGCGGAGTTCAAGACCGCGACCAAATTTCCTCAGTACCCTAAGATATCCTCCTACGGATTCAAAGGGACTACTAAGGACTTGGTCGAGGCTCTGAAGACCGTCCAGACGACCATCCGGTGGCCAAAGAAGTCCGACCAAGATGACGATAAGAAAGATAAATCGAAGTGGTGCGACTTCCATGACGACCATGGTCATACGACAGATGATTGCATAGCTCTAAAAAAGGAGCTAGCATATCACGTCCCGAAGGGCAATCTAAAAAACATCATCGATGACATCGTTACTCCAGTTGACGACGCTCGACCGCCAGCCCCCGAGCATGCAAAGGTCGTCAACTGCATCACTGGTGGTTCAGACGTATGCGGTTTGACATATTCCGCGGCCAAACGTCACGCCAGCCAGGCACCTGACGATCGGCCTACCCCGCGCTCATCAAGACCCAAAGGAGATCTGGAGTTAGAAGCCATGAAAATCACGTTTGACCAAGACGACCTCGGTGACTCGTATCAGAAGCATCATGACGGGTTGATCATTCAACTCACGATTGGCAATTGTTTAACTCGGCGAGTCTTGGTCGATGGAGGCAGTTCAACGAACGTCATCTTCCTTGATACCATCAAGGCCATGGGAATCGATTGATCGAAAATCACCCGACGCTCGACAACCTTGGTCGGTTTCAATGGAGACACGACGAGTACCTTTGGAGAGATTATCTTGCCTGTCTATGCAGGGGGAATCAATAAGCAGACCAAGTTTAACGTCATTGATTGCTCGTCGGCCTATAACATCATCTTAGGCCGACCGTGGATCCATGAAATGAAAGCCGTTCCCTCAAATCCTTGTAAGTTCGTCTCTCGATCCCTGCCTTAAAGACAAGCTAATATCTTTCTTCAGGGTCGTTCCTGATATTTTGGAGGCCCTGTGCGAAAAAATAAATGTACTCTTAATTTTTTCATATTATTTATTAAAATTATTATTTTTATTATATTTGTCTTGTAATAAATCGACCAATAACTTATTTTTGAATTTGATTAAATTGTATATCTTTTTTTCTCTTTTGACATTAGAATTTAATTTTTAATGTTATTATGTTAGCATGGATTCAAAATTTACAATTGATTTTTTAAACTTTTATAACTCCTCCAATAAGATGTCTATGAGGAGGTATGAGAGTGAACATGAGATATGAATAACAATTAGATTTCTATATAATTGATCATTCATTGTCGATAATTACAAAACTCATATCACAAGAACATATCGTCATTAAAATAATATGTCAAATATTAAAGGTGTGCCAAAAAACATACAGGAAAAAAACAATAAATACTAAAAAATCTAAATTTTGTTAAATAACTAAAGAAAAGTATAAGATAAACCATTAAAAACACTAAATATCTAAAGTTATTCAGAGCATCCTTATCAGCTATTTCATATTTATTTTTTCCTAGCATTGACTATCTAAATTTAAAGTCTATAAGAAACTTACATTCAATTTCGTAAAAAATACATAAAAGTAAAAAGTATATAAAAATAAAACATAAAATATATATTAAGAACTTCAGATTTGAATTTTAGAAGACAAATAGTATAGAAAACATCTAAAAACAATCATACAGTTAATCTAATTATCATAGTAAAAAAACTATAAAAAATTATATATTTAAATCATCCTAAAAATATTTAAAATAAAGAAAATTGTTGAAAGGTTTATATATTTATAGTCTAACTTAAAAAAATCTACACTAAATTAAAGCTATTTTTTTAATAAAAGCAAAATTAATTGAAAAAAATTAAAATGGCTATGCGGGTAGGAACTAGAGGTGGCCAAAAATCGGGTTCGGGCCGGGTCGGAACAAGAACCGGGTTCAAACAGTAAAGGGGAAACCCGGGTCAACCAAAAACCGGGTCGGGTCGGGCCGGGTCAACCCCTAAAACCCCTGGCCCGTATAGGGTTAAAAAAACCGGTTTTTATAAAACCGGGCCGGGCCAAGAACCGGTTCGGGATCGGGACGGGGTATTTTTCTTGTTTTAAAAAAAAATAATTTCTTTGTATAATAATTAATTACTAAACTTTAGAAAGTAAAAAATTGGATTGGATCACTAAAATACACTTTAAAAATACGTTTTATTTATATAGCGAGAGCCGAGAAATGAGAATTGTATGCGTTTTTTGCGAGAAACAAATATAACGAGAGCCGAGAAATGAGAATTGTAAGCGTTTTTTGCGTTTTGTAAGCAATTGTAAGGTGGTGATCACTCCATAACACCCCTAGTATTTATATGGGGTTGGAGGGGATATTTTTGAGCCAAAAAACGGTCACAAAAGGGTTCCCAACGGCTATAATTTTTTGAAAAAAATCGGGTCGGGCCGGGTCGGGTCGAGAAAATTCCTAAATACACGAACCGGTCCCGACTCTCGGGCTTGAAACCGGTTCTTGACCGGGTCGGGCCAGAACCGGTTCTTGGCCGGTTTCGGGTCGGGTCGGGTCGGGTAAATTTGGCCACCACTAGTAGGAACAACCGAACAATATAGAATACATGACAATAAATTAAAGCACTTTTTTAATAAAAACAAAATTAATTGGAAAAACCTAAAATCATTAAGCGGGACTCGAACCCAGTAAACAATATAGAATACACAACAAGGAACACTTTAGCCACTGCACTAAAGCTGTTTCATGTAAAATATTTCGTCAAATAATTTATATAGTAAAATTCTTATAAGTAAATATTAAAAATTATTCGGAGGCCCCCGACGATCGGAGGCCCTGTGCGGTAGAACCACTTCGAACACCCTAATGCACGGCCCTGTCTTTCTTGCAGGAATATGCCGATTGTTTTGCCTGGTCTCACGAAGACATGGTCGGCATAGACCCTGGCGTCATTTCCCATAAGCTCAATGTCGACCCGTCATTTAAGCCAATCAAACAAAAGCGACGGAAATTTGCTCCTGAAAGGAATAAGGTGATAAATGACGAGGTCGACAACCTCCTCGAGACAAGGAAAATTCAAGAAGCAAAATACCCCGACTGGCTTGCTAATGTCGCGGTCGAAGAATGACAAATGGGAAGGTCCTAGTCATACCTCAGAAGTCGTGGGTAAGGGTGCCTATCGGCTCCAAACCCTCGACAATCGAGATATCCCACGTTGCTGGAATGCAATGCATCTGAAAATGTATTTCTTCTAAATCCTTTTCTTTCTTTCATACGATTTTTACCACGACGATTACTGACTTAAGCATCGGAGGGTCGTTGTTAATGCCAAAAATCGCACAAAAGTACAACTTAAGGTCGATGTGGACATTTAACAACTAAAGAAACGTATCTCAAGCCAAATAACACAATTGCGAGGAAAAAGTAAATAAGACGAGAGATTTGGTGACGCGGAAAACCCCAAAACGAGGGAAAAACCCGCGGTCGACTCTGTGAGAGTCGACAGTGCACTATGGTTCGCCAAACAGGGGCGAAAGTCCTTTTGTGACAGATGATATGTGTACAATAGGTTACAAATGAAGTAAAAATACACTTAGTCGTGTGTAAAAAGTGTGCGTCGTGTGTTTAAACGTGCGAAACAAGTTGTTGTCGTGCGATTTGAACTGTTGTCGTGCGGTACTTGCGTTAGCGACGTGTGCTCGAATGCGAGAGAGAAAATATAGAAGTAGATGAGAATGCAGTTGTATAGCTAGATGAACTCGTCCTTTTGCTCGAGGTTGGAGTAAGCCTTTATATAGGTTTCACCGGTCATTAATGTGTCTTGATGGCTTGATTTTATAACCGCTGTCGGGCCTTTAATACGCTTTGATAATTGGTCTTGTAACCGTTGTCGAGTCTTTAATGTCATTAAGAGCTCGACCGTTATTGACCGTTGTACCATAATGGCTTGTAGACCTGCATTAATGAACAAAAGAAACTGCTGTCAACCATTGATAGTTAGTGAAATCGTAAGACCGTCTTAAGTTCAGGACGTCGGTCTTATGGAGCATACGACCGTCGCCGACATACAAGACCATGTATATGACTGTAAACGTCTTGTAAGACCTTATTTTAATATAAGAATAGTCTTATGACAATGTCGTAAGACCAGGTCGCAGGACCAGGATGATATAAGATCGACGACAGGAGACTGTTGACGTAAGACCGACGGGTCGTAACTGGCGACATAAGACTGGCGACATAAGACTAGTGACGTAAGACTAGTGGCGTAGGACTAGTAACATAGTACTTAGTGACATAAGATTATCGTTGTGAGACTAGCGATGCGTGACGTGCTACACGTGCGATTATTAGATGTAAAATGACTATTGACCCAATATGTCTTTTAATAACCAATTATCGTGTGTCGGGGATATGGCAATAATGGGTATTACCCTTGTCGGTCGGGGGAATTTCTCAAGTCGGTCGAGGGTGTGATTTTTTACCCAAACAGTTAGCCCCCCGAGATCTGAATTTCAAAGCCAGTTGAGTTTCAGATCTCGCACCAAAGTAAAATGATGAGTCGTGTCACTTCTGCTAATTGGATCATTAGAAGAAAACCGAATTCGTCAGCAAAAATCGCGAGACCAGTCGATAGTATTAAGTAAGTTGCGGCGACCGAAATATGATCTTTAATGCGCAAGATACTTGTGGAGTTCATCCGACGGTAGTAAGACGACCTTAAAACGCAAGGAACCGACGGTGATCGTAAGACGATCAAAATGAGACGTCTGGGACGGGAAACAATCGTAAGACGATTGGGCCGAAATATAGTTTGGTGATGAACATAGAATGATCTAACCAATTTAAGATTCTTGCGATTCAGTCGCCAGAAATTTATGTCCTGGCGTTCTGAGCCGATACGGTTGTTATGGACTTGTGATCTGGCGTTCACAGCCAATATGGTCGTTAGAGACCTATAATCTGGCGTTCCGAGCCGATACAGTCGTTATAGACTTTTGATCTGGCGTTCCGAGCCGATACGGTCGTTAGAGACCTATGATCTGGCGTTCCGAGCCGATACGGTCGTTAGAGACCTATGTTACGTTGTGTAAGTTTTGCTTTAGCGATAATCGGTAAAATTTTTACCTTTCTATTGAACCTGAGTATTATTTCGACTCATACATGTCATGGACAGATGTAATGTCAACTGTAAAAATTCATTAAGTACAAAAATGAACAAGAAGTCGTGCGACTTGGGCATCCATTGTAATACAACGATTAGAACGTAAGTCATAAGACTTTTTGAATCGTATAAGCAAACATAAGCACATGCGATCAAAGCATTCATTCAGAACATGAAATTTTTCTAAGTTAAAGAACTTAGCTTGTGGGGTCGCTAGACCTTACGATCGTGTCATTTGATCATACGATGGACTTGAATCATGTGTTCTGTAGTTATACAATTGAGTCGTCTAATAAAACTGATTGTTTATACCGTACGATTTTACTGAAGTCGTATGATAGGCTTAGTAACTTATGTCGTGCGATCCTGCCATAAAGCAATGTCAAAGGTTGGTCGTTGGCTTTTCAGATGCGTTGCATTCCAGCTGCGTAGGATATCTCGACCGTCGAGGGTTTGGAGCCGATAGGCACCTTTACCCACGACTTCTGAGATACAATAAGGACCTTCCCACTTGGTGAAAATTTTACCTGCATTAAGCTCTTGAGTGCTTTGGAACACTCGTCGGAGGACGTAATCGCCTTCTTGAACCTTGCTTGTGATTATACGGTTAATCTTGCGACTTGCCTTTATTAGCAATCATGAGATTAAAATATGCGAGTCGTACTTATTGGCGACTTTTGCGTTTTGACATGCGTCTTACCATGACTGGTGATTGTGATATTCAATGTACAAATCGTCTTTATTGACGACATATGTCATGACTAGCGATCGTGCGAGTCGCTTTTATTGGCGACCAACAATTTTTAACCTGCGCTTGCCATGACTGGCGATCATAAGATAAAAAATGTGAGTCGTCATTTATCGACGATTATAAATCGCAACCTGCGTTTGCCATGATTGGCGATCATAAGAAAAAACGTAAGTCGTCTTTTACTGACGACTATAAATAGCAACCTGCGTTTTTAAGTCGTAGAGACTTTGGTTTCTCACGATGTAAATCGTAAGACCTGTATTCATATGATCTAATGTAAAATTGGGGGTGGTCGTTGGTTTGACCAATGATCCTTTGATGCTTAAACCAACATTTACATGTTAGATCATAATAATTGACTGAGGAGAATATACTTAGAGTATATATATATAGTTGTTCTAAGTGGGACGTCACAGTTACCCGTTACACGGAGTCGATAGGCGCATTTTTCCGAGGACTTTTGAAATCAAATGTGGTATTTTTCAGTTTGTGAAGGGTGCTCCGAGCCCCCGAGTCCCTTGGATGATGCGATACATGCGATACTTTGACGGAACATTTGTTTTTATCAGGGCTTGAATCTGGCTTCGAGCCACATTCAATTCCGATTGAAGTTGAATCAGGGGATCTTGACAATTTTCCATATACTTGAAAACAAAAACTTTACGAGATCGTTAGAGCGATATGTGCGTTGGCTTGAGATTTTCTCTAGATGGGGTCCCACGGATGGCGCCAAACTGTTAATGCCAAAAATCGCACAAAAGTACAACTTAAGGTCGATGTGGACATTTAACAACTAAAGAAACGTATCTCAAGCCAAATAACACAATTGCGAGGAAAAAGTAAATAAGACGAGAGATTTGGTGACGCGGAAAACCCCAAAACGAGGGAAAAACCCGCGGTCGACTCTGTGAGAGTCAACAGTGCACTATGGTTCGCCAAACAGGGGCGAAAGTCCTTTTGTGACAGATGATATGTGTACAATAGGTTACAAATGAAGTAAAAATACACTTAGTCGTGTGTAAAAAGTGTGCGTCGTGTGTTTAAACGTGCGAAACAAGTTGTTGTCATGCGATTTGAACTGTTGTCGTGCGGTTTGAACTGTTGTCGTGCGGTACTTGCGTTAGCGACGTGTGCTCGAATGCGAGAGAGAAAATATAGAAGTAGATGAGAATGCAGTTGTATAGCTAGATGAACTCGTCCTTTTGCTCGAGGTTGGAGTATGCCTTTATATAGGTTTCACCGGTCATTAATGTGTCTTGATGGCTTGATTTTATAACCGCTGTCGGGCCTTTAATGCGCTTTGATAATTGGTCTTGTAACCGTTGTCGAGTCTTTAATGTCATTAAGAGATCGACCGTTATTGACCGTTGTACCATAATGGCTTGTAGACCTGCATTAATGAACAAAAGAAACGGCTGTCGACCATTGATAGTTAGTGAAATCGTAAGACCGTCTTAAGTTCAGGACGTCGGTCTTATGGAGCATACGACCGTCGCCGACATACAAGACCATGTATATGACTGTAAACGTCTTGTAAGACGTTATTTTAATATAAGAATAGTCTTATGACAATGTCATAAGACCAGGTCGCAGGACCAGGATGATATAAGATCGACGACAGGAGACTGTTGACGTAAGACCAACGGGTCGTAACTGGCGACATAAGACTGGCGACATAAGACTAGTGACGTAAGACTAGTGGCGTAGGACTAGTAACATAGTACTTAGTGACATAAGATTATCGTCGTGAGACTAGCGATGCGTGACGTGCGACACGTGCGATTATTAGATGTAAAATGACTATTGACCCAATATGTCTTTTAATAACCAATTATCGTGTGTCGGGGATATGGCAATAATGGGTATTACCCTTGTCGGTCGGGGGAATTTCTCAAGTCGGTCGAGGGTGTGATTTTTTACCCAAACAGTCGTTGGCTAGCCAACGACCAACCTCTGACATTGTTTTATCGCAGATCGCACGGCATAAGTCGCTAAGTCTACTATACGACTTTAGTCTCACAGGATCGCATGACATAAGTGATCAGGTCTATGACCTGATTATCCTTTCACAGGGACACATGATCCAAGTTCATCGTATGATCTAGTTGTATGATCATAAGGTCTAACGACCCCTCGATCTAGGTTTTTTAACTTAGAAAAACTTCGTGTTCTGAATGAATGCTTTGGTTGCATGTGCTTATGTTTGCCAACACGATTCAAAAATATAAAAGTCTTATGACTTATGTCCTAATCGATGTATTGCAATGGATGCCCAAGTCGCATGACTTCTTGTTCATTTTATACTTAGTAAATTACACATCTAATGTTACATTTACTTCTAAGACGTATGAAACAAAGTGATACGCAAGGCAAATTTCATTTATCAAACCGTTAGTTACATCAAACAACTCGACCACCAACGGTCGAGCGAGAAAAGCAAAATTAAAGATAAAATTTCTAAGGCAGAGGAGGATCGATAGCCGCATCCTTACCAGAGGCCTCGCCCTTTGAGCCCTCTTCGACCTCCTCCTCATCGACTTCTTCCTCGTCGACCTCCTTCTCGTCGTCCGAGTCCAGGTCCCGCTCCGACCCGACCTTCGACAAGAAAAATGCCAACTCCTCCGACGCAGAGGCGAGTGGATTCTTGCCTGACAGGTATCGTCGCATGATAGCCGCCCGCGCAGTGAATCAGGCAAAAGCGAATACGGACTTAGTCTCGTCCTTCAACTCCTTCACCTCTTCCTCCAAGCTTGCCACCTTAGACTTGGACTCCTCGACGTCTTTTTCCTTCATCACCAAGGACTCATTCGTCCTGTCCAGCTCTTCCCTTTGGTCGGCGATCAAAGACATGGATTGCTTCAGACGAGAGTTCACCTTGTCCTTTGCATGCCCGACAGCTTCCAACTCGTTCAGAGCGTCGTCGAGTTGTACCGACATACCCTCGGCACGTGCCAAAGCGGAACTCTCACTCTCCAACACCGCGTCCTCTCTCTTAAGAGCAGAAGACACTAGGCCTTCTATCATTGTCGTTTCTCCGTGCAGAGCCAGGGAAGACTGGAACGTCTGAAAAACATGAAAAGCATTGTTACTAAATATTCGACAAAGTAAACATCGATAAAATAAAACAAGTCTTGAAAAAATAACTTACCATGAACGCCAGTCCGGCAACATGCGATCCCGCCTCCTCGACGGAGACCCCTCGAAAACGCTCCTCGAAAGATGGGAGCTAGTATTTCCCCAGATGCGGAAACAATTTCGTCCCATCTAGGACGTTGTCAACTAAGAAGTCCGACGGCAATGTAAAGTTAACCGTCGTGACTTCCTTATCCTCGGTCGCGTGCCCCTTGCCCTTGTCGGCCGCTGAAGACCGAACATCGAACAATAGAAGATAAGCATCCCAGCTCAGAAGAACACTACAAGCAAAGAACTCTCACTCGAAGAATCGCTCCCGACGCACGACAATTATACACGACTTTCACTCTCGACCAACAGTTTACACATTGTTTTCACACACGATGCACACTGTTTTTACATTTCAAACACTTGTACTTTACATTTCGAAGTCTTTCCCTTCATTTGTATTGTAATCTATGTACGATCGACACCCGGAACACCAAGGACATCGCCGCTAATTGGAGATCATAGTGCAGCGACAACATCCACTGTCGTCCGCAGGTTTTTTCCTCGTTGAGGTTTTTCCTGCGTCATCAAATCCTCTGTCTCGTCTCTATTTTTATCTTTGTCGCACGCTTTTGTCGAATGATTCCTTTCTTTAGTTGTTAAAGTCCACATCGACCTTAAGTTGTCCCTTTGGTGCGATTTTTGGCATTAACAGTATCCCCCAGAGAATTTCGAAGATGTTCGAGCCAGAACCCTTGCGTATATGAGGGTAGAGGACGACGCTGCCTTTCGTCGCAAGCATACCGACGACAAGAGGTCGTTAGGTGTAAAGAAGCCAGAGTTCAATACAAAGGCAATATCCAGGCCAGAGCCCGCACGCCAAATCTCCAACGTCCGATTAAAGACAAAAGCGGAAGCCAAGACCGCGGCCAAATTTCCTCAGTACCCCAAGATATCCTCATACGGATTCAAAGGGACCACTAAGGAATTGGTCGAGGCTCTGAAGACCGCCCAAGCGACCATCCGGTGGCCAAAGAAATCCAATCAGGACGATGCCAAGAAAGATAAGTCGAAGTGGTGCGACTTCCATGTCGACCATGGTCATGCGACAGATGATTGCATAGCTCTCAAAAAGGAATTAGCGTATCATGTCCCGAAAGGAAATCTCAAAGATATTATCGATGACGTCGTTACTCCAGGTAACGAAGTTCGACCGCCAACTCCAGAGCATGCAAAGGTCGTCAATTGCATCACTGGTGGTTCCGACGTGTGCGGTCTGACGTACTCCGCAGCCAAACGTCACGCCAGTCAAGCACCTGACGATCTACCTATCCCGCGTTCATCAAGACCCAAAGGAGATCTGGAGTTGGAAGCTATGAAGATCGTGTTCGACCAAGACGACCTCAGCAACTAGTATCAGAAGCATCATGACGGGTTGATCATTCAACTCACGATTGGTAACTGTTTAACCCGGCGAGTCTTGGTCGATGGAGGCAGTTCAGCGAACGTCATCTTCCTTGATACCATCAAGGCCATGGGAATCGATCGATCGGAAATCACACGACGTTCGACAACCTTGGTCGGTTTCAATGGAGACGCGACGAGCACCTTTGGAGAGATCATCTTGCCCGTCTATGCAGGAGGAATCAACAAGCAAACCAAGTTTAGCGTTATCGACTGTGCGTCGGCCTATAACATCATCTTTGGTCGACCATGGATCCATGAAATGAAAGTCGTCCCCTCGACGTACCATCAGACCATGAAGTTCCCTACGCTGTGGGGAATCCAGAAGATCAAAAGTGAGCCGAAAGTCGCCCGTGACTGCTATAAGACCACCCTGAAACCACGAAAGTAGGCCATCTTGCAGTTACAGGTCGACAAAGGCATCCTAGATCAAAGCAAGCATGACCAGAAAGTCTCGACAGGTTCGTCTCTCAATCCATACTCTAAAAACAAACTAATATCTTTCCTACAGGAACATACCGACTGTTTCGCCCAATCGCATGGTCGACATATACCTTGGCGTCAATTCCCAAAAATCTGTGTCAACCCGTCATTTAAACTTATTCGCTCCTAAAAGGAATAAGGTGATAAATGACAAGGGGGCAAATCTCCCTTTAAGGGTCTGAGAAGGCATTTTTTCTGAAATTCTTTTCCTTCTTTCATACAATTTTTTATTACGACGATTACTGACTTAAGCATCGGAGGGTCGTTGGCTAGCCAACGACCAACCTCTGACATTGTTTTATCACAGATCGCACGACTTAAGATTGCAAAGTCTACTACACGACTTTAATCTCGTAGAGTTGCATGACATAAGTGTTCAGGTCTATGACTTGAATATTCTATCACAGGGGCATACGACTCAAGTTTCGTTGTACGATCTAGTCGTACGATCGTTTGGTCTAGCGATCCATGATCTAAGTTTCTTAACTTAGACAAGTTACATATTCTGAATGAATGCTTTGATCGCATGTACTTATGTTTGCCAATATAATCTTAAAGTATGAAAATCCTATGACTTACGTGCTAGTCTTGGTAATTACAAAGGATGCCTAAGTCGCAAGATTCCTTGTTTGTTCTATACTTAACGAGTTTCACAGCTAATATTATATCTATCTACGACATGTGTAAATCGACATCGTACATGAGTTCGACGAAAAAGTAAAATTTCATTCATGAAATATACAATTACATCTAAATAGCTCGACCACCAACGGTCGAGCATCCAAAACTAAGACAAAAGGAAAAAATTCTCTAAGGATTAGAAGGAGCGTTGGCATCATCCTTGCCCAAAGCTTCACCCTGGAGGCCCTCGTCTACAACCTCTTCTTCCTCAGCCTCTTTCTCATCATCAGAATCGAGATCCCTATCGGTCCTGGCCTTGGCTAGGAAAAAGGCTAGCTCCTCAGCTGCAGACGCGAGGGGATTCTTCCCCGACAAGTGTTGCCGCATGATCGCCGCCCGAGCTGTTAGACGAGCAAGGGCAAAGGTAGATGCAGCCTCATCTCTGAGCTCCCTCACCTCCTTCTCCAGGACCGCCACCTTGGACTTGGACTCTGCTTGGGTAAAAAATCACACCCTCGACCGATTTGGGAAATTCCCTCGACATGACCCGTGGACCTTGATTACCCTAATATCTACAAAAGTCATACCCCCCAACCAACAAGGGTAATACCCATTATTGCCATATCCCCGACACACGATAATTGGTTATTAAAAGACATATTGGGTCAATAGTCATTTTACATCTAATAATCGCACGTGTCGCACATCGCACATCGCTAGTCTCACGAAGATAATCTTATGTCACTAAGTACTATGTTACTAGTCCTACGCCACTAGTCTTATGTCACTAGTCTTATGTCGCCAGTCTTATGTCACCGGTTACGACCCGTCGGTCTTACGTCAACAGTCTCCTGTCGTCGATCTTATATCATCCTGGTCCTGCGACCTGGTCTTACGACATTGTCATAAGACTATTCTTATATTAAAATAAGGTTTTACAAGACGTTTACAGTCATATACATGGTCTTGTATGTCGACGACGGTCGTATGCTCCATAAGACCGACGTCCTGAACTTAAGACGGTCTTACGATTTCACTAACTATCAATGGTCGACAGTTGGTCGGGATGAAATGCAACCCAAAAAGGCTACAACAACTAGCAAACCATGCAAGTATACATGTTCTACTAGTGTCGTCCAAAAACAAGTAATAATGGTAAGTAATACCAGATATCGTACCTCAGTGACTTTTAAAGCAAGAAGATTAACAACAAGTTGATTCTCAAAGCTGGATTTTGGTAACAAGATTTTTAGTAACTGAAAGCAAAGTACTGAAAGATAATAACAAGAAATTAAAGATAGTATGGGTGCAAGATCAGGTTGGATTTGGGCTAACAAAGTGCTCAGGACATTGCTATAGCAAGCACAGGAGTGCTGCAACAAAGTCTCCTCAATACTACTGAATTGAATGGCCTTCCAAGGGAAGTTCAGATTAGACTTTTTACGTAGGGTGGGCACTTGGTAAGTGCAACAAGAACATACTAGTCGGATCTTACCTTTCTTTCCATATAGTTTCTCAACCCGAAGGATTGAAGCAACTCTTTATAGTCTCTATAACACAACCAACATAAATACTTGCGTTGTCTCCATTTTGAGTCCAACTCATCCAAATAGAATAACACTCGTCACTTTGTCAAAGACTATAGGATGAAGCATTCATGTTGTTTATGAATAGTAAAGCAGAAGATTAATGCAAACAAATGTCCAAAGACACTTGGCTTAATCTGCCAACCTTCACTTACACCCACACTATGGTGTTTAGCCTACCATACTGGAATGTAAATGCTTAAAAGTAAATGACATGTATGTAAATGACGTAATGTAAGTGCATAAAGTAAAGAATGCTGTAAAGGTTGCTATAGCAACAGACAAAAACGTAAGAACTTGTAAACAAAAGATTGCAATTGAAAATTAAAGTACTTGGTAACAAAGCTTAGGACAAACTTTGTTCCAGGAGAAGCTGAGTTAAAATGAAAGACAATCTAAACTATTTATACTAGAAAGCAAGGAATCAAAAGATGCTCTAACAAGTACAAAAGTGGTTATACCCATTGGGTAATAACCAAGCATCTTAATACAATAAAGTAAAAGTAACAAAAGGCTATCATAGGAAGCATCTATAGGAGCATCTTCAGGGGCATCTTCAGATGTATCTTTAGGGTTGACTTCTGCCCAAGAGTGTACTAAAAGATGCCTGAGATCTTCCTTCAACAAAATAAAATCGTCCAACTTGATTGAGCCATGCCTGCCAATATCACTGCTGTAGCATCCCCTTGCTGTAGCAACATAGAAATCAACAAAAGTTCACCAAAAATATAGGATTATTCCATAAACTACATCCTAGCTCCATTCTAAAGAAAAGGTGTAAAATAAGACTGAAAGACTCAATATCTAATTGGGAAAGATGTAAAATAAGGCAAAACAAAGTCCTAAATGGGTATAAAAGTGTATATAAATACACACTTATCACACCCCTACACTTGAACTGTTGCTTGTCCCCAAGCAACTAAAATGACAACTAAAAATGACTCAAAAGAGAAATTGGAAACAATTTAAAAAGGTGAAAATGAAAAACTAAACAGATTATGAGATTTGGAAACCACAACAGGACCATAGTCTAGCATAATTTTGTGCTCATCCCTCATCATTCACTCAATCCCATAAGCCAATGACTCATTTCCTATTGTTAGACATTAAGACCATGTGAATTCAGAATCTTTAGGACTTTTTTTTGGTTGATTTGGATTTGTAGCACAAAGTGTTCTTTCATCCTCCAAGTCTTTTATCTATAATGTACACACAGTGTATATGCTATGCATATTTTTACTGATTTATCTGTATTGACTTTGGACACCACTGATTCATTCTTTGATATATTTTTTAGAGCATTTTTCTGCCCTATGGGCTGTTTTTGTGCTCATGAATCAGTGTACCTTCCCCCACACTTGCAATTGTCAATGTCCTCATTGAGACAGTAATCTTTATGGCTTAAGGGTGCAAAGGGTATAGGTGGCTTGTGTATGTGAAAGGATGGCCTAAGTCATTTTCTAAAAACACAAGGGTGTATGTTTGCTTCCCAGGTGGATGAGCATGGTTCTAGTTTTGAGGATTGAAAAGGGATGTGTAGCATCAAAATTACCATGGGATGTGGTTTGTGATGGTGAAAATCTCATAAGACTCAAAAACTAAACACTTAATAATTTCCCAGACTCTAAAACTAAAAATCAGAGAAATAAAAACTACTAATGGAGCTAAGGTGTAGAAATGGACCTGCCTACTCTTTGGGAGTAGGTTTTGCTGCAGCACTGGGGATGAACTTTTCTGCCTCCTTCTGCAGTTCTTCTGGATAAAGGCTAATGCTGGCATATTCCTCTGGATTCTCCATTGCCCACTTGCTTTCCATGACCCTTCTCTTACCATTTGGTATTGCCTGTGCAGAGCAGTGAGTTTTCTGTCATGTTGTGCAGCCTTATCCTGTTCTTTCAAACAGACCAGCAGTCTCTTCTCACTCTCAGCAACCTTGGCCTCCATATCTCTCTTTTGGTTGGCCAAGAGGGTCATCCACATCAGGTCCCTCTCTTGCAATTTGGTCAAGAGAGTTTCCTGGTTATTTGCAATTTGGTTGGCTAAGTACACAAAGGATTTGGTTTCCAGTTGTTCTTCTATTGGGATTGATTGGGGTTTCTTTGGTTGCTGTGATTGTTTGGAACTTCCTGCAGTAGTTGCTGCAGCATCCAGGAGTGATGCTGCAGCAATGGCATTCTGCCTCATTGCTTTCTCTGCATTCCTCATCACTCTGTTTACTGTCTGGGCTTCTATTACAGCTTTTCCTGAAACAACTTCATCTGTTGGAAAGGTTTTCACTTTGGCTCTTAGGAGTAAGGAGTTGATTAGGGCCGGATGCCAAAGGTCTCCCTTTGCCTTTTCTACACAGGACTTGATGCTTTTGCACACAGCCTCCCCCACACTGAATCTTTTACCACCCATGATACAGTATAACAGTATCATTCGTTCAAAGATTAAGCTTGTATCATGGGTTGTGGGCTGGAGTGTGTACCTCAGAAAATAGAACCAGACGCTGACCTAAGGCAAGAGGTCCTTGCTATGCATTGTTCTGAACAGCCTGTTCTTCCAGGAAGCACCAGGTTGAGCAATGGTGCTCAACACCTTCCTGGCTTCTTCTTCTGTGGCCTTCTCAGTCAATTTCCTGTAATCGTTGGATGTAGAGGACACAATGCCATACATATTATCAATAGTGTGTGCATCATAAGACACATCAGTGCCCCTTACCTTCACAGTTTGGCTTGTGGATGCTGCAACCTCTGCATAGAATTCCCTGATGAGGGAGAGGTTGTATGCTCCTGGAACTGCACAAAACAGTTCCCATCCCATTTTTCTTATGGTGTTGGTAATGAAAGGGAAGTCCCTTAAAGCTTCCGGACTGAACCCCTTATCTGCTAGAGCATCTTTGGCAGCAAGTGTGCCAAACTGCTCATATGCCAATTTGCAACTAAAAGTACCAAAAGAGGGGTTTTCTCTTCTGGTTCTGTTTTGGTTTGGTGATGGTGAAGTAGGTACCTTCCTCTGCTTCACACTCCCCTTCTTGGGAGTCTTCATCCATTCAGCTAATGGCAAGTCTTCATCTTCTGCTGTTGCTGCAGCAATCTCTGCCTTAGTCACAGCAACGTCCTCATCACTGCTATCATCGAACTCTGAGCTCTCCTCTTCTGTGTTCTCTTCTGCTTCTACAATCTCTGGACTCTTCCCATTCCCTTTCTTCTCAGCCAAAACCTTCTTCCTCAATTCCTCCTCCTTGGTCATAATCACAGTCTCCTTTTCTTGAGACTGTGATTGTTCTGCTATGTGCATTTCTGGATTTGTTTCTGGAATGGCGCTCTCATTTTGCACAGAGGGTGCTTTGGTGGTAGATGGTTTAGGCTTAGTGGGATTGATTTTGTATGGGGGTTCTCCCAAAATGCGGGCTATTTCAACCGCATCCTCAGCAAATGGATTTGGAATTTTAGGAGTGGGCTGAGATGGGTCTTCTGTATCAGTGTGTTGAAGATTGGGAATGAGTGGTAATCGACCACCCAACAACAGTATTTGTGGGGTTTCAATGAGAGGTGATTGGGGTTCTTTGTTAATATCAATGGTGAGGGTTTTATGGCTGGCAGAAGTAGACGAAACAGAGGTGGAAGAGGTGTGAGTTTTGGTTTGCTTACCAGTTTCTTCTTCCCCTGTTTTCTGCTTCTTCAATGGTGGAACACTTGGAGAAGGAGATGGAGATTTCTCCATGCTCTGTGGCTCATCAGAATGCTTCTGGGTTTCTTCCATTGGGATGCTCTGTTTTCTTGCACTTCGTCTTCTCTCTCGATCACTCACCGGTCTTAAGGCTTTCTTAGCTTGAGTTTTCAACTTCCCCATAATATTAGCTTAAATTCCCTCTGCAAAAATACTGTTAAAGATACAACTTGCAAATAAAACAGATTATTTAAAAGGGTTTAAGGGAGGATCGTGGGGTTATTGGTTGTAAAGAAACCGAATGGGTGGTGAATAGTGTAGTGTAGTTCAAACCAAACTAAAAGTACTAGTTATTTAAACCAGATACTCAAGAGTTTTATTGGAACTCAAAACTGTTGATAGCTTTTCTACTATTTGCACAGCTTACAGAGCATCTTTGCAGAAAAGAAGTACACTTTTTCGGCTGAAAAGACTGTTGGGGTTCTAGGTTGCAGAGTGCTATAGCAATCTGAATATTGTTGTAGCACTGAACCTTTTCCAGCAATTTTTCAAACTTTTGAAAACTTCATATTTCAAAACTAAAACAAAAACTAAACCACTTTATTTACATATTTACAACATGGACAGGCTTTTTCAAGCCTCTGAGATCATTTCTAGGATTGAGACAGTTGTACCACAGATGTGGTACCAATGGAGTCAGTTGCTGCAGCTTCATGATAAGATTTTACTCTTTGACCATTCACTTTGAAAATGGATCCATTGTTGGGGTCAATGAGTTCAACCACTCCATAAGTATGGACTTTATGAACATCAAATGGCCCTCTCCACTTGGATCTTAATTTTCCTGGAAAAAGCTTCAATCTAGAGTTAAAGAGTAAGACTTTTTGGCCAGCTACAATTTCTCTTTGGGAGATCCTCTTATCATGCCATTTTTTGGTTTTTTCTTTGTAAATTTTAGCATTTTCATAAGAGTGATCTCTCAATTCTTCAAGCTCATTAATCAGTAGCTTCCTTCTTTCACCTGCAGCATTAAGACACAAATTCAGCTCTTTCAAAGCCCAAAAGGCTTTGTGTTCTAGTTCAAGTGGTAGATGGCATGCTTTCCCAAAAACTAACTTGTATGGGGACATTATAATGGGTGTCTTATAGACAGTCCTATAAGCCCATAAAGCATCATCAAGCTTGAAGGACCAGTCCTTCCTTGTTGGCTTTACCACTTTCTCTAGAATGCTTTTAATCTCTCTATTGGAAAGTTCTGCTAAACCATTGGTTTGAGGGTGATAAGTTGTTGCTACCCTATGGTTTATGTTATACTTTTCCAACACTCCTTTCATCATGTTATTCATAAAGTGGGTACCCTCATCACTGATCATGGCTCTAGGGGTACCAAATCTTGTGAATATGTGCTTATGCAAAAACTTAACTACAGTCTTGGCATAATTGGAGTAACAGGCTGTGGCTTCTACCCATTTGGATACATAATCCATAGCCACCAATATGTATTGATTGTTTCCAAACATGGGAAATGGACCCATGAAGTCAATTCCCCGTACATCAAAGATTTCTACTTCAAGAATGCCATTGAGGGGCATTTCATGTCTTTGGGAGATGGATCCAACCCTTTGCACTCATTGCACCTCTTCACAAAATTATCAGCATCTTGGAAGAGTGTTGGCCAGAAAAACCCAGATTGAAGAACCTTGGCTGCAGTTCTTTGGCCAAAGTGGCCACCATATGCAGCAGCATGACAATGCTGCAGCACTGCAGGCACTTCCTGGTGAGGTATGCACCTCCTTAGGATCTGGCCAGCCCCTACCTTAAACAGAAAGGGGTCATCCCAAAGATAGTTCTTAGAATCATGGAGTAGTTTCTTCTTTTGGCCTTTGTTTAAATCTGGTGGAATGATCCCAACAGCCAAAAAAATTGCAATGTCTGCAAACCAGGGGGCTGTATGATTCTGCAGCATCAAGAGCTGCTCATCAGGGAACTTTTCATTAATTTCACCAGTGCTTGATTCTCCTTTTTCTAACCTGGACAAGTGATCAGCAACTTGATTGTTCACCCCTTTTCTATCTACTATTTCAATCTCAAACTCTTGAAGCAAAAGAACACACCTTATTAACCTTGGCTTGGCATCTTTTTTGGAAATCATATACTTAATGGTTGCATGGTCAGTGTGAACAATGACTTTAGTACCCATCAAGTAGGATCTAAACTTTTCAAATGCAAAAACCACAGCCAAAAGTTCTTTCTCAATAGTTGTGTAGTTTATTTGGGCTTCATTTAGAGTTTTACTGGAATAGTAGATTGGGTGGAAAATCTTGTCATTAACTTGGCCTAAAACAACACCAACTGCCCAATCACATGCATCACACATAAGTTCAAATGGTTTTGTCCAATCAGGAGTAACAACAATAGGGGCAGAAATCAGTGCTTTCTTCAAAGTGTTGACAGAAGATTTACACTCCTTGTTGAAATCAAATGGTTGGTCATGCTGGAGTAATAAACAGAGGGGTTTGGAAATTTTTGAAAAGTCTTTTATAATCCTCCTATAAAATCCAGCATGTCCAAGAAAACTTCTTATTCCTTTAATATTTGTGGGCTCAGGTAGACTCTCAACGACTTCAAGTTTGGCCTTGTCTACCTCTATTCCCCTTTTTGAAATCACATGACCCAAAACAATGCCTTCTTTTACCATGAAATGACATTTTTCCCAGTTTAACACTAGATCAGTCTCCTCACATCTCTTAAGGCTTTGTTCTAAGTTTTTCAAACAATCCTCATAGGAAGATCCATAGACAGAAAAGTCATCCATGAAAATCTCCATAGAGGTTTCCAACATATCAGAGAAGATGGACATCATGCATCTCTGAAATGTGGCTGGTGCATTGCACAATCCAAAAGGCATCCTCCTAAAGGCAAAATGTAATAACCAGGTATGTTATTTAATAATTTAACTTGTAGTATTTTAGTTAATTTAGATTTGAGAAATTTTATAAGTATTTATTTTTAGTATTTTATGGAGTTAGGAGTTAAGGGGTAAGTTTTAATTTTATAATGGAAGTTTAGGGGTATGTTTTGCCAAATAGGTTAAGTTTGGGGTTTGCTTGGTCCTTTTTACCAAACCATACACCACCACCGCCATAGTCACTCCTCTAGGAGGAGGTGTCCTCATTTGGTTAACTAATATCAAAAATTAAGTGTGTGTGTGTATGTGCTTTCGGTTGAGAGAGAGAAGAGAGAGATAGAACCGTAGAAGGGAAGGAAGAAGAAGAAGGCAAGATCCAGCTGAGTTTTTAAGATCTACAGCAAGACAACCAATGTATTTATTCTATATAATCCTTACTTTGATGTGTATTAAGTTTTACATGAGTTTAGAAGTGGGTTTTTATGATTTAGGGATGTTTTGGAAAATCTGAGCTTATGGTTAGGTTATGTTTATAGTCTTAAACATATCTGCATAATTACAGCAACATGCATAGCTTAAAAGTTTAGATTTCTGGGTTAAGTATGAACCAGTGGACTGAGACATTCATTGAAGTCGCAACATTGGGTTGCGACATGGTTGAATTTATGATCTTCATGAATGTCGCAACCTTGAGTTGCGACTTGCTCATGAAGTCGCAATAGTGGGTTGCGACTTGGTGCTATGTCGCAACAGTTGGTTGCGACATGAGGGAGAAGTCGCAGTAGTTGATTGTGACTTGGTACTGTGTCGCAGTAGTTGGTTGCGACTTAGGGTAGTGTATTGCGACATGGGGTATTTCAGTAGTTGATTGCGACTTGAGTCGAGGATTTCAGAATTTTAGAGATTTTAGTCTTTAAAAGAAATATTTGTATTATTGTGCTACAGATTCCGTGAAACGGGACTGAAGAAATTGGAGTACTTGATAATAGCGTGGGAAGGTTCTTGGAAAGTAAACGAATCAAGTGAGTTTTTACTTAAAATGTTTTCAAATGGAATACATGTATGTGAATGAATGTAATATTGTGCATATGGTGTTTTTATGAGTATTACATTGCATGGGTGCTAGTTGGCCGGGCTTAGGACCGGTGAAAGTTGGTTGTACAGAGGGACAGTGGTGTTGGCTGTAATTAGTACAGCGGTGTATATTAATTAATTGGCTTGCTACCAATTAATATGGCCAAGAGAAAGAGAAAGAGATGGAATGATACATGATGCATGAATCATATTTGGTATTTTTATTATGTGCATTATGTGTATTGAATGTTTGTAAAAGATGATTTTTAACTAAACGAGGATTTTCTCACTAGACCTCAAGGTCTAACCCTCCTTTTTGTTTTAAAATATGTATTCCAGGTCAAGGAGCAAATAAAGGACAGTGATAGGATATATCATGTTTAGCTTTTTGGAAGATGCATGATTATGAAGATTCGAGATGTGTTTTGTATCTGTTATGTTATTATGATATTATGTACTTCGTTATAAGTGAAAAAGTTTGTACTGAAAGACCTATCTTGTTAAGCTAAGGGACCGTAAATGAAATATAATGTATTTTGTGGTGAAATTATGTTGTGAAATATATGTTATTTGTATATTGGGAAACCAGGTTGTTACAGATGGTATCAGAGCCCTAGTTTAAGGGATTTAGGTATTGGTATCTGTACCTAGACTTAAACTGCATGTGAAGTAGGGCGTCCCTGTTATTATAGAACCTTGGGATGTTAAATATAAAAAGGTAGAAGGAACATCATGTAAGGTAATTTCTGATTACACCTGGCCAGTGTAATTGTGATCTTACAGGTACATGTTTGGACTGGAATACCTTGTTATATGGGGTATGTGTTTATGTGTATAATTAACCTTGTTTGAATCAACAGAATGGCAAGTGGTACGAGACGAACAAATTGGGAAGGGGAAGGAAATCCAAATAGAACCAATCCAACAGTCGGAGGAAGGGGAAGAGGGGGAGAAAGAGGCAGAGGCAGAAGTGGGGGCAGAGTTCAGGGACGTGGTACAGAGTTTGTTACGAGAGACGACCTAGCATCCGAAATGGGAAGATTACAGGCAAATATCCAGGCTATGTTTAACCGGACTCATAATACGGAAACGGAAAGACCAGATCCTAACTTCGAAGACGAGATGCCTATCACACCTACTGTCACAGCAGTACCAAGAAGGTGTGACTATAAAATGTTTTTAAGCTGTAAACCACCAACTTATGGAGGGGATAGAGATCCAGTGAAGGCGATGCGGTGGCTGAAGAAAATCGAAGCTGTATTTAAAACCAGCAAATGTGCGGAAGAGGATAAGGTGTTATACGGAACTGTAATGTTGAAGGCAGCTGTTTTATATTGGTGGGAGGCCCTTATTGACTCTAAGGGATCTGATGTATACTCAACCTTTACTTGGGACGAATTCTCAAGGGCATTCAAAGAACATTTTTGACCTCAAGCATCAGTCAGACAATTGGAGGAGGAATTCCTGGGCCTACAACAAGGAAATTTATCCGTCAGAGACTATACTGCCCGTTTCTTAGAGAAGTCGCGTTTTGGAGAGTATTATGTTGCCACGGAGAAAATGAAGATGGAAAGGTTCATATTCGGATTGAATTCAGAAATTCGAAAGTTAGTGAATGCAACAAGACCTGATACTTTCTCAGCAGCAGTGAATGCCGCGGAAAATGTGGAGCGGGATAATAAGAGGGATGCCGGTGATAAGAGTATGGGAAAGAGGAAATGGGAAGGACCTCAGTATGATCCAAAAAAGTCCAGGTTTCAAAGATCCGATAATCGCCCGCCTTTCCGACCAACGGAAAGACCTTGCCCAAAGTGCCACCGTTTTCATCAAGGAAGCTGTCAAGTGGATCCCAGAAACTGTTATAAGTGCGGAAAAGTCGGTCACATTGCTAAAGATTGTCGAGTTGTTAGATTTTGTTACTCGTGCAATTCTCCTGATCATCTTCAGTCCGATTATCCACTGGGGAGAATACAATCAGGGGGTACGTTAGTAAGACCGACGGGTGTCAGACCAGTAGTACCGAGGCTAGAACCAGCAAGAACCAGGGGTCGTTCATTTCAGATGACAACAAAGGAAGCTGAGGAAAATCCGGACGTGGTTACAGGTACATTCCTAATAAATTCTACACGTGCTAAGGTGTTATTTGATTCCGGTGCAAACCGATCGTTTGTGTCTCCTTCATTTGCTGCTTATATGCATTTAAAGCCTAAAGTGTTAGATCATGCTTTAATGGTAGATATTGCAAATGATAATCAAGTGTCGGTTAAAGAAGTATTTGATAGCTGTGTGATAGATATAGAAGGGTGCGGAGTACCGATTCAGTTATTTCCAATAGCCCTGGTCGAGTTTGATGTGGTAGTGGGAATGGATTGGTTAGCCAAAAATCAAGCTAACATAATTTGTGATAAGAAGTTAATAAATGTTGTGTTACCTGAGAAGGGGCCAGTAGTGATTTATGGTGATCGTAGAAATCATCAGTCTAGTCTTATATCTATGATAAAAGCCCGTAAGTGTGTTAATAAATGTTGCCCGAGTTACTTAGCTTATGTGATAGATACTAAGCTAGAGAAGAGCAAGTTGGAAGATATTCCGATTGTTAGTGAATTTCCAGAAGTTTTCCCCGAAGACTTTAATAGCCTTCCACCCGTTAGAAAGGTAGAGTTTGGTATAGATCTGATTCCTGGAGCTGCTCCTGTTGCCCGTGCACCGTATCGTTTGGCACCTCCAGAGATGAAAGAGATGAGGACTCAATTGCAGGACCTCTCAGATAAAGGCTTCATTAGACCGAGTTCTTCGCCGTGGGGAGCACCGGTTTTATTTGTGAAAAAGAAGGATGGTTCGATGAGAATGTGTATCGACTACCGAGAATTGAATAAGCGTACGATCAAGAACAAGTATCCGCTACCCAGAATTGATGACCTCTTCGATCAGTTAGTTGGAGCTTGTTATTTCTCCAAGATTGATCTAAGATCCGGTTATCACCAGTTGAAGGTTAAAGAAGAAGACGTTCTGAAAACTACTTTTCGCACAAGGTATGGTCATTATGAATTCTTAGTGATGCCGTTTGGTTTGACGAATGCTCCAGTTGCCTTTATGGATTTAATGAATCGGGTATGTAAGCCGTATCTTGATAAATTCGTAATTGTATTTATCGATGATATACTTATCTATTCCCGATCCAAGGAAGAGCACGCTCAACATCTTCGTTTGATTCTGGAGTTATTGAAGAAAGAAAAGTTGTATGCTAAATTTTCGAAATGTGAATTCTGGCTACGGGAAGTTCAATTTCTGGGGCATGTAGTTTCCGAAAAAGGTATGCAAGTTGATCCAATGAAAGTGGAAGCAATTGAAAAGTGGGAACCGCCAAAGACAGCAACAGAAGTACGAAGTTTTCTGGGTTTAGCCGGCTACTATCGAAAGTTTATAAAAGACTTCTCTCGTATTGCCACGCCTCTGACTAAGTTGACTCGAAAGAATCTAAAGTTTGAATGGAAAGCAGAACAGGATGAAGCATTCCGAATATTGAAAGAGAAACTTTGCAGCGCGCCGATTTTGTCATTACCTGAAAGTTCCGAAGACTTTGTTGTTTACAGTGATGCTTCCAAACTGGGATTGGGGTGTGTACTAATGCAGTGTGGAAAAGTTATAGCTTATGCTTCTCGTCAGTTGAAAGATCATGAAAGACAGTATCCTACGCATGACATGGAGCTTGCAGCAGTTGTATTCGCGTTGAAGATTTGGAGACATTATCTTTATGGTTCCAAATGTCAAATTTATACTGATCATAAGAGTCTCCAACATCTTTTCGATCAGAAGGAACTAAATATGAGGCAAAGAAGATGGCTAGAACCTGTAAATGATTACGACTGTGAAATTCTTTATCACCCGGGAAAAGCAAATGTAGTGGCCGATGCGCTGAGTCGTCAAGAAAGAAGTGGAACAATAAAAGCTATATCACTACGAGCTGAACTCCTACCTAATATCTTTGATGAATTGCTGAAGTGTCAAATAGAAGCCTATCAGGAAGAACAGTTGAAATCAGAACGGTTAGTGGGGTTATCAGCATTGCTAGTAAAGGATGATCGTGGGTTGTTGTGTTTGGGAAACAGAATTTGGGTGCCTCGTTTGGGTGGTTTACGTGACCGGGTACTTCAAGAAGCTCATCAGTCTCGATTCTCTATACATCCAGGTACGAATAAGATGTATAAAGATCTGAAACAATTTTATTGGTGGCCAGGGATCAAAAGAAGCATTGCGCAGTATGTGGAAGATTGTACTACTTGCAAAAAGGTAAAGATTGAACATCAAAAGCCGTTTGGTCAGTTACAACGATTGGAAATACCGATGTGGAAATGGGATCAGATTACTACAGATTTCATTACAAAGTTACCAAGGACTTCGAAGGGATTTGATTCGATTTAGGTGATTGTAGATAGATTAACGAAGTCTGCTCATTTCTTACCGATAAAGGAAACTGATTCGATGGAACGCTTAGCCAAATTGTACATTGACGAAATAGTAACTCGACATGGAGTTCCAATCTCAATTATTTCAGATCGGGATAGTCGTTTTACTTCAAGGTTCTGGAGATGTTTTCAAAAGGAGATGGGAACGCAGATAAAGTTAAGTACAGCTTAGCATCCTCAAACTGACGGTCAGAGTGAACGAACGATTCAGACATTAGAAGATATGCTCTGGGCTTGCATTGTGGACTTTGGGGGATCGTGGGATAAGCATTTACCGTTGATCGAATTTTCCTACAACAACAGTTATCATTCCAGCATACAAGCGGCACCGTTTGAAGTTTTGTATGGTAGAAAATGTCGAACGCCTCTGTGTTGGAATGAAGTGGGAGAGAAACAGTTAGCAGGACCAGATATAGTATAGTTAACAGCGGATAAGGTTATTCAGATTCGGGAAAGATTGAAAGTGGCTCAAGACAGACAGAAAAGCTATGCCGACCGACGCCGGAAACCGTTAGAGTTCCAGGTTGGAGATTTTGTCATGTTAAAAGTCTCACCTTGGAAAGGAGTCATTCGATTTGGAAAGCATGGTAAACTTAGTCCGAGATATATTGGACCGTTTGCAATTACCGAAAGAATTGGGGAAGTAGCCTACCGACTAGATTTACCAGCAGAGTTAAGCAGGATTTACAACGCCTTTCATGTGTCCAATTTTCGAAAGTGTTTGGTTACACCAGATCAGGCAATATCACTACCAGATATACAAGTTGATGAAAAGCTGAATTATGTGGAGGAACCTGAAGCTATTGTTGACCGAAAAGTCAAAGTTCTACGGAATAAAGAGATAAGACAAGTGAAAGTTTAGTGGCGACATCATAGGGGTCAGGATGCTACGTGGGAATCAGAGTTAGAAATGAGAACCAAATACCCTCATCTGTTCTCTTAACTGAATTCCGGGACGGAATTCATTTAAGGGGGAGATGTTGTAATAACCAGGTATGTTATTTAATAATTTAACTTGTAGTATTTTAGTTAATTTAGACTTGAGAAATTTTATAAGTATTTATTTTTAGTATTTTATGGAGTTAGGAGTTAAGGGGTAAGTTTTAATTTTATAATGGAAGTTTAGGGGTATGTTTTGCCAAATAGGGTATGTTTGGGGTTTGCTTGGTCCTTTTTACCAAACCATACACCGCCACCGCCATAGTCACTCCTCTAGGAGGAGGTGTCCTCATTTGGTTAACTAATATCAAAAATTAAGTGTGTGTGTATGTGCTTTCGGTTGAGAGAGAGAAGAGAGAGATAAAACCGTAGAAGGGAAGGAAGAAGAAGAAGGCAAGATCCAGCTGAGTTTTTAAGATCTACAGCAAGACAACCAAGGTATTTAATCTATATAATCCTTACTTTTATGGGTATTAAGTTTTACATGAGTTTAGAAGTGGGTTTTTATGATTTAGGGATGTTTTGGAAAATCTGAGCTTATGGTTAGGTTATGTTTATAGTCTTAAACATATCTGCATAATTACAGCAACATGCATAGCTTAAAAGTTTAGATTTCTGGGTTAAGTATGAACCAGTGGACTGAGACATTCATTGAAGTCGCAACAGTGGGTTGCGACATGGTTGAATTTATGATATTCATGAATGTCGCAACCTTGAGTTGCGACTTGCTCATGAAGTCGCAATAGTGGGTTGCGACTTGGTGCTATGTCGCAACAGTTGGTTGCGACTTGAGAGGGAGGTCGCAATAGTTGGTTGCGACATGAGGGAGAAGTCGCAGTAGTTGATTGCGACTTGGTACTGTGTCGCAGTAGTTGGTTGCGACTTAGGGTAGTGTATTGCGACATGGGGTATTTCAGTAGTTGATTGCGACTTGAGTCGAGGATTTCAGAATTTTAGAGATTTTAGTCTTTAAAAGAAATATTTGTATTACTGTGCTACAGATTCCGTGAAACGGGACTGAAGAAATTGGAGTACTTGATAATAGCGTGGGAAGGTTCTTGGAAAGTAAATGAATCAAGTGAGTTTTTACTTAAAATGTTTTCAAATGGAATACATGTATGTGAATGAATGTAATATTGTGCATATGTTGTTTATATGAGTATTACATTGCATGGGTGCTAGTTGGCCGGGCTTAGGATCGGTGAAAGTTGGCTGTACAGAGGGACAGTGGTGTTGGCTGTAATTAGTACAGCGGTGTATATTAATTAATTGGCTTGCTACCAATTAATATGGCCAAGAGAAAGAGAAAGAGATGGAATGATACATGATGCATGAATCATATTTGGTATTTTTATTATGTGCATTATGTGTATTGAATGTTTGTAAAAGATGATTTTTAACTAAACGAGGATTTTCTCACTAGACCTCAAGGTCTAACCCTCATTTTTGTTTTAAAATATGTATTCCAGGTCAAGGAGCAAATAAAGGACAGTGATAGGATATATCATGTTTAGCTTTTTGGAAGATGCATGATTATGAAGATTCGAGATGTGTTTTGTATCTGTTATGTTATTATGATATTATGTACTTCGTTATAAGTGAAAAAGTTTGTACTGAAAGACCTATCTTGTTAAGCTAATGGACCGTAAATGAAATATAATGTATTTTGTGGTGAAATTATGTTGTGAAATATATGTTATTTATATATTGGGAAACCGGGTTGTTACACAAAAGTACCATAAGGGCAAGTGAAAGTTGTTTTCTCTTGGTCCTCAGGTGCTATAGCAATCTGGTTATACCCTGAATAGCCATCTAAAAAGCAATAGTATTCCTTTCCAGCTAGTCTATGCAACATTTGGTCTATGAATGGCAAAGGGAAATGGTCTTTGTGGGTTGCTTTGTTAAGCTTCCTATAGTCCATACAAATCCTCCACCCTGACACTATTCTGGTTGGGATTAGCTCATTCTTTTCATTTTCTACCATAGTGACACCCCCTTCTTTGGAACACACTGGACAGGACTTACCCAATTGCTACTTGCTATAGGGTAAATTATTCCAGCATCAATCCACTTTAGGATTTCTTTCTTGACCACTTCTTTCATCACAGGATTCAATCTCCTTTGAGGCGCTACAGAGGTAAAGTCCTTGTCTTCTAAGATTATCTTGTGTTGACAAATGGATGGACTTATACCTTTAAGGTCAGAGATGGTCCAACCTATGGCTTTGGTGTGAGATTGAAGCATTTCAACTAGCTGCTTCTCTTGCTTAGTTTCCAAAGAAGCTGAGATGATCACATGTAGCTTATTGTCTTCCCCTAAGAATGCATACTTAAGGTGGGCAGGTAATTGGTTCAACTCCAAATCTGGTGGTGCTTCTATTGATGGTAAAGGGGTTTTATGTGTGGGCTCTTCTTCCAAAAGTTCAAATGCTGCAGCAACTCACTACTGTCAAAAGTCCTATCCTTCTCAATGTCACTATCCTCAAGTTCTTCCAACTACTCACTTTTGGTTCCTAGAATTTCTTCTAAAGCTCCCTCATGACACATGGATTCAATGGTGCTCAGCATAGAACATGTCTCTACTTCATCAGGATGTTTCATGGAATTGAAAACATTGAAAGTAACATTTTGGTCGTTCACTCTCATGGTCAACTCTCCCTTTTGGACATCAATGAGGGTTCTACCAGTGGCAAGGAAATGCCTTCCTAAGAGTAAAGGTGTGTCCTTATCTGCTTCAAAGTCAAGGATTATGAAATCAGCTGGGAAGATGAACTTATCTACTTGTACCAAAACATCCTCTATCTTGCCCTTAGGATATGCTATGGTTCTGTCTGCTAACTGTAGCGTCACAGTGGTTGGTCTAGCCTCTCCTATCCCTAGATTTCTGAAAATGGATAAGGGCATAAGGTTTATGCAAGCACCAAGGTCACACAGAGCATTTCCTACATCTTTTCCACCTATTGAGCAGGGAATTACAAAACTCCCAGGATCTTTCAGTTTAGGGGGAAGTCTATTGGAAACAAGGGCACTACATCCTTCTGTAAGGGCTACAGTTTCATATGCAGTGAGTTTCTTTTTCTTACTCAAGATATCTTTCAGAAATTTGGCATAACTAGGCATGTTTTCAATAGCTTCTACCAATGGGATATTGATGTGCAATTGCTTGAATACATCTAGAAACTTCTTAAACTAAATGTCCTCCTGTTGATTCCTCAACCTCTGTGGGTAAGGAATGTAAGGTGGAACAGGAGCAATCACTGCCTTTTTAGGATTTGGTATTGGTTGGACAGAGGGGGTTTCTATTGGTTGGTCAGGTGCTGCAGAAACAGGATCTGATGGTGTTAGATCTGTGGCAGCATCTTTCTTGCTTGTATTGGGGTTTACCTCACTTGGAAAGAGTAACGGAAAATCAGACTTAGGTGGTATGATCACAGTTTCTTCCATCACCACTGGTTCAAGAACAACAGTGGGAGTTGCTACAGCAACAGATGGTGTTGCTATAGCACTCTTCTCAGTGACAGGTTGTATAACAGTCTTTGGTTCTTTTGGACCACTGTTAACTAAGTCTTTTCCACTCCTTAAACTAATAGCTTTCACTTGTTCTTTGACCACATTCCTAGGGACTTCAGTATCACTAGGAAATGTTCCATTTGGTCTATGTCTCAACTCTATGGCCATTTGTCCTATTTGAGTCTCCAAATTCTTGAAGGTAGCATTTTGGTGATTCATGGCTGAAGTGGTATGGTTTATAAAACCTTTCAGAACAGCTTCCAAGGAAACTGGTTGTTCACCTTGCTGGTTAGGAGGCTTTTGGTAGGTAGATGGACCTTGTTGATACTGACCTTGATGGTTTGGTTGATAATTATGCTTCTGATCTTTCACAGCTGGTGGATTCAAACATGGGCTGTGCCAAAAAAAATTGGGATGGTTCTTCCAACTGGCATTGTAAGTGTTACCAAACTGATTAGGTCTGTTGTGGATGTAGTTCACAGATTCAACATTTAGGCTGCATTGGTCAATAGTATGACCTTCACCACAGTACACACATTGAACTGGTAGGAACTCTGAAACAGTTGCTGCAGCAACAATATTAGCAGCTGGAGCATTCATGTTTTGCAACATGGTGTTCATGGTTGTTAACTGAGCAGTTAAATCAGTAATAGGATCTGTTCCAGGGGTTCCCACAATTGGTCTGAGTACAATTGTTCTGGGATCTATCCACTGACCACTATTGTTGGCAAATTTTTCTAAAATATTGTAACCATCAGTGTAGTACTAGAGATAAAGGCTCCACCTGCAGTAACATCAAGCATTTGCTTAGCTGACATATCAAGACCATTGTAAAAGGTCTCTAGTTGTATGCAGTATGGAATGCCATGATGTGGGCATTTCCTTAGTAACTCTTTGTACCTCTCCTAAGCCTCAGGAACTGCCTCTCCATTTAATTGTTTAAATTGACAAATTTCATTTCTAAATTAGGCATTCCTGGTTGGGGGAAAGTATTTTCTTAAAAACTTTTCAGCCATTTCATTCCAAGTTGTGATTGAATCAGGAGCTAAAGAATTGTACCAAGCTTTGGCTCTATCCCTTAAAGACCATGGAAATAACTTCAGCCTTAAGGCTTCAACAGATACTCCACCAAGGTGAAAAGAGTCAGTGAGCTCCATAAAATTCTTTAGGTGCAAATGTGGATCCTCAGTAAGGCGTCCAGCAAATTGACCATTTATTTGTAACATGTGAAACATAATAGGCTTAAGCTCAGATTGGTCACCTTCAACATGGGGCCTACGTATTCCTGTGTGCAACTGGGCAAGCATAGGAATAGCATAGCCATAATGCCACCATTTCTTGAGTTAGCAATCCTAATAACTTCCTCCTCAGGGTTGGGTTCTGGTGCTGCCATTTCAGCAGGAGTAGGAGGATTCTGAAGCAAAGCTCTTTGTATCCTTCTTCTCCTTCTGAAAGTTCTCTCAATATCAAGATCAAGATCAAACACAGCCCCGTGAGGTAGTCTTGGCATAAACCACAAAAACACAGATTGTAAAAATCAACTTTTCAAACAACTTAAAGTAACTTTCTTTGGCAAAGGTCCCCGGCCACGACGCCAAAAACTTGGTCGGGATGAAATGCAACCCCAAAAAGGCTACAGCAACTAGCAAACCATGAAAGTATACATGTTCTACTAGTGTCGTCCAAAAACAAGTAATAATGGTAAGTAATACCAGATATCGTACCTCAGGGACTTTTAAAGCAAGAAGAGTAACAACAAGTTGATTCTCAAAGCTGGATTTTGGTAACAAGATTTTTAGTAACTGAAAGCAAAGTACTGAAAGATAATAACAAGAAATTAAAGATAGTATGGGTGCAAGATCAGGTTGGATTTGGGCTAACAAATTGCTCAGGACATTGCTATAGCAAGCACAGGAGTGCTGCAACAAAGTCTCCTCAATACTACTGAATTGAATGGCCTTCCAAGGGAAGTTCAGATTAGACTTTTTACGTAGGGTGGGCACTTGGTAAGTGCAACAAGAACCTACTAGTCGGATCTTACCTTTCTTTCCATATAGTTTCTCAACCCGAAGGATTGAAGCAACTCTTTATAGTCTCTATAAGACAACCAACATAAACACTTGCGTTGTCTCCATTTTGAATCCAACTCATCCAAATAGAATAACACTCGTCACTTTGTCAAAGACTATAGGATGAAGCATTCATGTTGTTTATGAATAGTAAAGCAGAAGATTAATGCAAACAAATGTCCAAAGACACTTGGCTTAATCTGCCAACCTTCACTTACACCCACACTATGGTGTTTAGCCTACCATACTGGAATGTAAATGCTTAAAAGTAAATGACATGTATGTAAATGACGTAATGTAAGTGCAGAAAGTAAAGAATGTTGTAAAGGTTGCTATAGCAACAGACAGAAACGTAAGAACTTTTAAACAAAAGATTGCAATTGAAAATTAAAGTACTTGGTAACAAAGCTTAGGACAAACTTTGTTCCAGTAGAAGCTGAGTTAAAATGAAAGACAATCTAATATATTTATACTAGAAAGCAAGGAATCAAAAGATGCTCTAACAAGTACAAAAGTGGTTATACCCATTGGGTAATAACCAAGCATCTTAGTACAATAAAGTAAAAGTAACAAAAGGCTATCATAGGAAGCATCTACAGGAGCATCTTCAGGGGCATCTTCAGAGGTATCTTTAGGGTTGACTTCTGCCCAAGAGTGTACTAAAAGATGCCTGAGATCTTCCTTCAACAAAATAAAATAGTCCAACTAGATTGAGCCATGCCTGCTGTAACAACCCAATTCCCATAACATACATCATAATACATAACATGCATCCATATCATTGATTTATAACAAAAGTTACATAGCAAACCACGTACGGTCTCTTTTAGTCTCGAAATTACAAAATATATAATATCTTCCTAATCATCGTCGGTCCACAAAGGCAGTATACACCTTATTCTTTCCTTTGCCGCTATCGGATCCTCGACCTCGATTGTTTAACAAAAATGCTTCCAAGCCTTTTCCACAGATTCAGTCTTTCAATTTGAATTCACAGTATCTCAAAATCAACTTCAACCAAATCAATTGATGCTCTAGCCGTAGGTTTCTTCGTCTTCTTCCTTTCGTTCAGAACACACACACACACACACACAGTTTCTAAAGAGGAAAGTGAGGATATCTGAAGTGTTTGAGATATTTATATCTCAAATTTACACTTTTGGCTCAAACTACTCAATAAGGACTAAAACACCCCTAACCTTATAACTTATCTCAAACTTACCCTAAACATTAAATATCATTGTTACATAAACTTAACGGATAGGGAATTTGTCTAACGGACTTACCCGGGGTATTACATTATCTCCCCCTTAAAAGAATTCCGTCCCGGAATTCGGTTAAGCGAAAAGGTAAGAATACTTATCATTACTACTTCGAACTCAATCAAAACCATAGAAACTAACTGAATAGCCACCCCACACCCACGTATATCTCTAACACGGATAAGCAACAAAAGCACGGAAATACCAATAACCATTTTGCACCGAAGTCAGATAACACCTTAGCACGTATAGAATTTATAAAAATATACCTGTAACCTCATCCGGAATTTCTTCCTCATCTTGCGTTGTCATTTGGAATACTCGTCCCTTTGCTTTCGGTTCCTCAGACCCTTGTATCTCTCCCGTCCTGACACTTATTGGTTTCCCCGTCGTACTACCCTGTTGTATTTTCCTTTGTGGACAGTCTGACTGAATATGATCAGGGGAATTGCAAACGAAACAGAATCGATTTGCGCGACAATTCTTAGCGACGTGTCCAGCCCTTCCACACTTGTAACAATTTCTAGGATCAACATAACAATTTCCTTGATGTACGCGGTTGCATTTTGGACATAGTTTTTCATTTGGTCTAAAAGGTAGGCGACTATCGAACCTCTGAATTTCGTACTCCGTTGAATCATGTGTCATCTCTTCCGATTTTCTTTTCCCAGCACTCTTATCACTAGCATCTCTCTTAATATCTCGTTCCACATTTTCCGCGGCATTTACTGCGGCTGAGAAGTTATCAGGTCCTGTTGCAGTCACTAACCTTCTGACTTCCGAATTTAATCCGAAGATAAACCTTTCCGTCTTCATCGCCTCCGTAGCAACGTAGTATTCTGCGAACCGAGACTTTTCCAGGAAGCTAGCGGTGTAGTCTCGAACGGATAAGTTTCCTTGTTGTAAGTTCATAAATTCCCCTTCCAGATGTTTGACAGCTGCTTGGGGACAAAATGCGTTCCTGTAGGCTATCACAAATTCTTCCCAAGAGAGGGTAGAATAAACATCAGATCCCTTAGAATGAATAAAGGATTCCCACCAATACAAAGCACCCCCCTTTAACATTGCTGCTCCATACAATACTCTATCTTCGTCAGCGCATTTTCTTGTCTTGAAAATAGCTTCTATCTCTTTCATCCATCTCATTGATTTCACGGGGTCCCTGTCTCCTGAGTAGGTCGGAGGCCTACAGCTCAAGAACATTTTGTAGTCGCACCTCCTTGGTACTGGTATAATAGTTGGTGTAATTGGCATCTCCGCTTCCGGTTCAGGGCCCGGTGTTTCGGCTTCACCATGACGATTCTGGTCAAACATTGCCTGAATAGTGGCTTGTAGCCTTCCCATTTCTACCATTAAGTCACCTCTCGTAATGAACTCTGCATCTTGTTGCTGAGTTCTGCCTCCAGTTCGGCCTCCAGTCCTACCCCCAATTCTGCCCCCAGTTCTGCCTCCCCTTTCCCCCGTTCCTATCGGCGGATTTGTACTATTCGGATTTCCCCCTCTCCGATTCGTGCGTCTAGTACCGCTTGCCATTCTGTAGATTCAAACAAGATTAATATACACATAAGCACCTACCCCATATAATAAGATTTTCCGGTTCAAACATGCACCTGTAAGATCACAGTTACACTGGCCAGGAGTAATCTGAAATTACCTTACATGATGTTCCTTCTACCTTTTATACTTAGCATCCCAAGGTTCTAATATCTCAAGGACATCCTACTTCACATGCAGTTTAAGTCTAGGTACAGATACCAATACCTAAATCCCTTAAACTAGGGCTATGATACCATTTCTAACAACCCAATTCCCATAACATACATCATAATACATAACATGCATCCATATCATTGATTTATAACAAAAGTTACATAGCAAACCAAGTACGGTCTCTTTTAGTCTCGAAATTACAAAATATATAATATCTTCCTAATCATCGTCGGTCCACAAAGGCAGTCTACACCTTATTCTTTCCTTTGCCGCTATCGGATCCTCGACCTCGATTGTTTAACAAAAATGCTTCCAAGCCTTTTCCACAGATTCAGTCTTTCAATTTGAATTCACAGTATCTCAAAATCAACTTCAACCAAATCAATTGATGCTCTAGCTGTAGGTTTCTTCGTCTTCTTCCTTTCTCTCAGAACACACACACACACACACACACACACACACAGTTTCTAAAGAGAAAAGTGAGGATATCTGAAGTGTTTGAGATATTTATATCTCAAATTTACACTTTTGGCTCAAACTACTCAATAAGGACTAAAACACCCCTAACCTTATAACTTATCTCAAACTTACCCTAAACATTAAATATCATTGTTACATAAACTTAACGGATAGGGAATTTGTCTAACGGACTTACCCGGGGTATTACACCTGCCAATATCACTGCTGTAGCATCCCCTTGCTGTAGCAACATAGAAATCAGCAAAAGTTCACCAAAAATATAGGATTATTCCATAAACTACATCCTAGCTCCATTCTAAAGAAAATGTGTAAAATAAGACTGAAAGACTCAATATCTAATTGGGAAAGATGTAAAATAAGGCAAAACAAAGTCCTAAATGGGTATAAAAGTGTATATAAATACATACTTATCAACAGCGGTTTTTTTGTTCATTAATGCAGGTCTACAAGCCATTATGGTACAACGGTCAATAACGGTCGAGCTCTTAATGACATTAAAGACTCGACAACGGTTACAAGACCAATTATTAAAGCGCATTAAAGGCCCGACAGCGGTTATAAAATCAAGCCATCAAGACACATTAATGACCGGTGAAACCTATATAAAGGCATACTCCAACCTCGAGCAAAAGGACGAGTTCATCTAGCTATACAACTGCATTCTCATCTACTTCTATATTTTCTCTCTCGGATTCGAGCACACGTCGCTAACGCAAGTACCGCACGACAACAGTTCAAACCGCACGACAATAGTTCAAATCGCACGACAACAGCTTGTTTCGCACGTTTAAAAACACGACACACACTTTTTACACACGACAAAGTGTATTTTTACTTCATTTGTAACCTATTGTACACATATCATCTGTCACAAAAGGACTTTTGCCCTTGTTTGGCGAACCATAGTGCACTGTCGACTCTCACAGAGTCGACCACGGTTTTTTCCCTTGTTTTGGGGTTTTCCGCGTCACCAAATCTCTCGTCTTATTTACTTTTTTCTCGCAATTGTGTTATTTGGCTTGAGATACGTTTCTTTAATTGTTAAATGTCCACATCGACCTTAAGTTGTACTTTGTGCGATTTTTGGCATTAACAGTTTGGCGCCATCCGTGGGACCCCATCTAGAGAAAATCTCAAGCCAACGCACATATCGCTCTAACGATCTCGTAAAGTTTTTTTCAGGTATATGGCAAATTGTCAAGATCCCCTGATTCAACTTCAATCGGAATTGAATGCGGCTCGAAGCCAGTTTCAAGCCCTGATAAAAACAAATGTTCCGTCAAAGTATCGCATGTATCGCATCATCCAAGGGACTCGGGGGCTCGGAGCACCCTTCACAAACTGAAAAATACCACATTTGATTTCAAAAGTTCTCGGAAAAAGGCGCCTATCGACTCCGTGTAACGGGTAACTGTGACGTCCCACTTAGAACAACTATATATATATATATACTCTAAGTATATTCTCCTCGGTCAATTATTATGATCTAACATATAAATGTTGGTTTAAGCATCAAAGGATCATTGGTCAAACCAACGACCACCCCCGATTTTACATTAGATCATATGAATACAGGTCTTACGATTTACATCGTGAGAAACCAAAGTCTCTACGACTTAAAAACGCAGGTTGCTATTTATAGTCGTCGGTAAAAGACGACTTACGTTTTTTCTTATGATCGCCAATCATGGCAAACGCAGGTTGCGATTTATAATCGTCGATAAATGACGACTCACATTTTTTATCTTATGATCGCCAGTCACGGAAAGTGCAGGTTAAAAATTGTTGGTCGCCAATAAAAGCGACTCGCACTATCGCTAGTCATGACATATGTCGTCAATAAAGACGATTTTTACATTGAATATCACAATCACCAGTTATGGTAAGACGCATGTCAAAACGCAAAAGTCGCCAATAAGTACGACTCGCATATTTTAATCTCATGATTGCTAATAAAGGCAAGTCGCAAGATTAACCGTATAATCACAAGCAAGAGTCTTTCAAGAAGGCGATTACGTCCTCCGACGAGTGTTCCAAAGCACTCAAGAGCTTAATGCAGGTAAATTTTTCACCAAGTGGGAAGGTCCTTATCGTATCTCAGAAGTCGTGGGTAAAGGTGCCTATCGGCTCCAAACCCTCGACGGTCGAGATATCCCACGCAGCTAGAATGCAACACATCTGAAAAGCCAACGACCAACCTCTGACATTGCTTTATCGCAGGATCGCACGACATAAGTTACTAAGTCTATCATACGACTTCAGTAAAATCGTACGGTGTTAATGCCAAAAATCGCACCAAAGGGACAACTTAAGGTCGATGTGGACTTAATCAACTAAAGAAAGGATATTTCGATGAAATGTGCGACGAGGGAAAAAAATAAACGAGACAAGGGTTTTGATGACGCAGGAAAAACCTCAATCGAGGAAAAAACCTGCGGACGACAAGGGATGTCGTCGCTGTGCTATGGTCGCCAATCAGGGGCGACGTCCTTGGTACTGGCGTCGGTCGTACGATGATTACAATACAAATGAAGGAAATACTTCGAAATATAAAGTACAAGTGTTTGAATGTAAAAACAGGTGTTTGTCGTGTGTGAATACAAAGTGTGAACTTCTGGTCGAGGGCTGTTGTCGTGCGTCGAGAGCGATACTTGAGCTTTCCTTCGAGTGTTCTTGAGTTCGCAGTAGGGTTCTGGCTTTCAGTACTTGATCTCCAGATTTTGAATGTTCTTTTTTATGAGTTTGGATGGTTTTCTCTGTTGTTTGATGATGTTCGCTGATCTATATTGGATGTTAACTGATGTCCCTTGAAATGAAGCTTTTGCTTGTCTTTATAGTCTTCGCGCCATTAATTAGCTCCATTAATGATTTGATCAACGGCTACAACGGCTGGAAACGGTCACCGGAGTGATTATCCACAATGATCTTCGTCCGTTACGGCTATCGATCGTTGATGGTTGCGTCGGTTATATCCGTTGCTCTTAATGACTTTGACTCCTGCATTAAACACTTAACAAACGTAACAGTCAAGGTTAACGTTAGCTTTGGTCGAAGGTGCAATGATCTTACGCGATGGTCGTACGGGACAGGCGATGTTATGGTCGTGCGTCATGGGAGACGTACGACTTACCTTTTGCGGGAGATGACGGATTTCTTTATGGTCTTTGACGGGACCTTATCTTAATACAAGATGTTACTTATGACGTGCGTCTTACCTCTCCTGGTCGTAGTCGTGACCTGTGATTTTTTGCCCAAACAGTTTGCCCCCAAAATTTGAAAATTGAATACCAAATTCGGGTTTTAAATTTTGCTTGTTGAACCTTCAGACTTTGAGACATGTGTTGAGAAATTTACCTGGTCACCATGAAACTGAACTGGTCCGCCTCTAACCGAACGAGAAGTTGAAAAGGCAACTAGGGTCGTGACGTCATGACGACGTACGATTGCGCTTACCAGCTGTTGTTACCAGGTGTCGACGATCCGGGTGGTTATACGAAACGGCGAAGACGCGTGTTTGTCTATCAAGGGACTCGATCTGACTTGATTCGATGCATAAATAAGGGTTGCGACGAATCCTTTCTTTTCTTACGCTGAGTTTATTTTGGAGAGAAATTCCGCTTTGCTCTTCTTGCCATTCTTCTTCCGAATCCCTTTGATTTAGCGGAGATTGTTTGGGATTTAGGGCGTTTATATAACGCATTGCTTCTTCCTTTCATCTTTCACTGCCTTCTTTCCCCTGGTAAGAAATGTCGACTGACCCAGAGAGTTCCATCGTTAGCCAGGAAGATTTAGACGACTTTAGGCGTCTAGCGAAGATTCCCGTAGAAGTAGAGCTAACAAGTCCGGGGACTGTTCGTCCTAAGGATTTCCCCGAGGGGTATTTCATGATATACGAATATCCTTTTAAGATTGGCTTCGAATGTCCGTTTTTGACTTTGACTAAGAATTTGATGCGATGCTTTGGTTTGTCGCCGGGGCAGTTGATGCCTCAACTCTGGCGGGTTCTTTTGGTTATTGAGCGTTTGTCTACGGATTGGGACCCCCTATGTCTTTGAATGATTTCTTGGCAGTGTACCAAGTTAAGGGAGATAAGCGTGGGCGTTATAGCCCGTATTCCAGATATAAAGGCGATTGTGCCTTAGTTTTGAATACTGGAGTGAACGATCGGGGGTGGGGGTCCAGGTATGTGTTCGTACGCGTTGATTCGCTGGATGCCTCCAGCAAGTGGATCCGTCCCGACTGGAATATGGGAGGTATGCTCTTTTTTGATTTACATCATAGTATGGTTTTTCTAACCTTTTATTTACTCTTCTCCTTTTGTTGTCTTCAGAGATTCAGTTCGGCGTTCCGCTCCTGAATAAAGGTTCTCGTGCCAAGATTGACAGATTCCTTAGTTACAGTGTCGAGGACCGATCTTTCTCCACGTGGCAACTGGCGACCGAGGACGAGGACGTGGTGGTGGACGCTGTGGGGGAGGAAGAAGGAGAAGGAGAAGAGGAAAGTGGACGACAGGAGGTGACTGGTGGGTGTATTATGGTTTCCTGTCTTTTACCATTTATTTCTTATTCCTGTCTGACGCTTCGCATTTTTCCTGGTCAGTGCCAACTGAAAGGAAATCAGTTTCTAGGTCGAGAGGGAAGCAAATCATGCGTGCCCTTCGAGGAGGAGATGTCTCGACAGCTGGGTCGAGCCAGAAGAGAACCAGGAATATGGTCTTGAGGGAACCGTCGTCGAGGGTTGATGACTCGTCGAGAGTCATCTTGCCTAAGAGGGCGAAGGCGTCATCTAGCCGTCCAGGCGTGATGGACGCGACACCGGTAAGTTCGGTGTCTTTGGCGACAACAACGAGACCGGTGTTCAGAATGTCATCCCCATCTTCTGCCGCCTGGGGTGAGGGGTCGTCGGCCAAAGTTTCAACGGTCAATTTTTCATTGCCGTCTGATTTTATGGCGAACGGTGTCCTAGACGGGACGTCGTTGTTCCCTCACTTGGAGGGGTGCTTGCTTCCATCTTTCAGGGAGCGTTTTCGCGGAGTTCCGGCCGGTGAGATAAGATCTCAAGTTGCCAATCTGGCGTTCTCAGTGAGTGTCAATCTTTCATGACTTGTTTCGTTGTTTCAACGTTGTCTTAACATTTTCTCGTGTATTTTCAGACGTTCCAGTCGTCTTTGGCATTGTGCGCCGAAATATCGGAAGTCGAGGAACTGGTGGCGTCGGCTTTGGAAAGAGAGAAGGCGGCATTAGAGAAAGAGAGGTTGGCTTCGGCTCGTGCTGACGAACTGGCTGTTCAAGTCTTCGATGCTCAATATGAACTACAGGCTCTCCGTCGTACGAGGGAAGTGGTAGATGAAGATCCTCAGGACGGGCCTTCAGGCAAGGATGCATCCGACGTTCCTCCTGTAGTTTAGAATTTTCTCTTTGTTTCCACCTTTCGACCTTCTGATGGTCGCTTATGTTTCTGATGGTTTTATTTGATGAATATATCTTTTTGTGTTAATGTATCATACGTTACATTAATTATGGAATTTGACCATAAAATATATAAGTAATCGTACGATTAAGGCATCTACTAGCGATACAGTAACCAGATCGTAGAATAAACGTAGGAACGTGCGATTACGGAGAAAATATAAATACACACAATTAAGGTGTTCGTTTAAAGCATGAACTTTTTCTAAGCTAAGAATACTCAGAATACTCAAGACATGCGGTGGCACGACTTGGATAATCGTCTCGTCATATGTAAAAACCTGAGTTGTATGCCTCCTGTGATAAAATAGTCGAGTCACAGGATTGATCACTGATGTCGAAATGTCTTTGCAAGGTTCATCGTGCGTTTCTGTGATAAAACGATGTCGAGGGTTGGTCGTTGGCTAGCCAACGACCCTCCGATGCTTAGGTCAGTAAATGTTTTGCGAGAAAAAATCGTATGAGAAAGAGTTAGAGAACGTACCATTTCAGACTCTCTCTATTTGCCCCCTGTCATTTATTACCGTACTCTTTTTGGGAGGAAAAGATAGGTTTTAAATGACAGAATGACACAGAGAAATATTGTCCTGCGGTCGACTATGTTGTCGTACGACGAGGCACCATAGTAGATTTATCCCTGTGGAAAAGATATTGTTAATTTAGGGACAGAAGAACGAACCTGTCGAGAGCCTGATCTTGTGACTTTAGTTTATTTTCGCGGCTTCAAGGTAGACTTGTAGCACTCACGAGCGACTTTTGGCTCACTCTTGATCTCCTGGATTCCCCATGGCGTCGGGAATTTCAACATTTGATGATACGTCGATGGAACAGCTTTCATATCATGGATCCATGGTCGTCCTAAGATGATGTTATAGGCTAACGCACAATCGATGACACTGAACTTGGTATGCTTGTTGACTCCTCCGGCGTAGACGGGCAAGATTATCTCTCCAAAGGTGCTCGTCGCTTCTCCATTGAAACCGACCAAAGTTGTCGAACGTCGGGTGATTTCTGATCGATCAATTCCCATGGCTTTGATTGTATCGAGGAAAATAACGTTAGCTGAACTCCCCCCGTCGACTAAGACTAGTCGGGTTAAACAATTACCGACCGTGAGTTGAATGATCAACCCATCATGATGTTTTTGATATGAATCGCCAAGGTCAACCTGATCGAACACAATTTTCAAAGCTTCCAACTCCAAATCTTCTTTTGGTCTTGATGATCGGGGAATAGGTCGATCGTCCGGTGCTTGACTGGCGTGACGCTTGGCAGCGGAATACGTTAGTCCACACACGTCGGACCCGCCAGTGATGCAATTGACGACTTTCGAATATTCTGGGCTTGGCGGTTGATGATCGACATCGCCGGTAACATCTTTTAGATTGCCCCTTTGGGCATGATAAGCTAGCTCCCTTTTGAGGGCTATGCAATCATCCGTCGCATGACCGTGGTCGACATGAAAGTCGCACCATTTTGATTTATCTTTCTTAGCGTCGTCCAGATTGGACTTCGTCGGCCACCGGATGGTTGCTTTGGCAGTCTTCAGGGCTTCGACCAAATCTTTAGCGGATCCCTTGAATCCTTAAGAGGATATCTTGGGGTATTGAGGAAATTTGGTCGCGGTCTTGGCCTCTGCTTTCGTTTTGAACCTGACATTTGAGACTTGTCGTACGGGCTCGACTCTGGAAATAGCCTTCGTCTTGAACTCGGGCTTCTTCACGCCTAGTGGCCTTTTGTCGTCGGTATGCTTGCGACGAAAAGCAGCATCGTCCTCGACCCTCATATATGCTAAGGTTCAAGCTCGGACGTCTTCGAAAGTCTCTGGGGGATACTTGGTCAGGTCGATGTATAGACCTGAATTATCGTCCAGACCACGCTTATAGGCTTCGATCGCGGTTTTGACGTCGCAATTGCGGATGCTGATCATTTCGGCATTGAATCTATTGAAATAACTTCGAATAGACTCATTGGCTCTCTGCACGATGTAATATAGGTCGCTGGTCTGCTTCTCCATCTTACGACTGCTGGCGAATTGCTGGGAGAACTGATTAACCAACTCAGCAAACGACCCAATGGACTTGGGTTTGAGATTGATTAACCATTGGAGAGCTGGACCAGTGAGAGTTGCTCTGAAACTCTTACACATGCATACTTCCTGGTACATAAATGGGATCGAGATTGTCCACATGAGCTACTTGTACTGCGCGACGTGCTCAGTCGGATCAGTCACACCAGAATATTTGGGAGTGAAGGCAGGAATATTGTACTTCTTTGGGACCTCGACGGTGGCGATCTCGTAGATGAAGGGCGACGCCTGATACCCCGAGCGAGGCTCGACGTCGACAGGCACGGCTGCCCCAGGCAACTTGGCGAGCAAGGACAGGACGCGTTCATTTTGGTCTTCTAACATCTTCAAACGCTGGGCGACGGGATCGTTAAGATCAGGATTTGCCCCTTTCGAGGGATTGGTCCCGGGACTAGTGCCATTACCATGCGGCGAACCATTGGTGTCCCCGTTGAACGGAACAGTATATGGCTGCGACCCATAATGGAATTGTTGCGGTCCATTCTGAAACGATGGTGGTCCCTGCTGGAAAGGCTGCGATCCTTGTAATGGCTGAGACCCATTATTCACGGGTGGTGGCCTTATGTGCTGAGGAGGAACTGTCCCAAACTGAGGATTTGGGTTGAACGGCCCTGGCTGTTGATTCTACATGAACGGGCCTGGATGTTGATTCTACGCGGATGAACCTGGATTCGGGACAAATGGTCTGGGGCCATTCTGGTCGAACGATCTTGGAATTGGGTTCTGCACGAACGGCCTAGGACCATTTTGAGGCCCAAGAGGATTTCTTAACCGCGCGATCTCCTCAGCTGCTCTACGATTCTGCTCTGCCATTGCATTGAGCTTATTCCTGGCGACTTCGAGCTCCTGATACATCTGAGCAACAGCTTGCTGCGGATTTCCAGAGGCTGCCATTGTTCCTGCAATAGAGAGCAGAAAGAACTCCAAGAAACTGTTAGTAGGGTGCACGTTCGTCGAGGATTTTCTCTAGATGAGGTCCCACGGATGGCGCCAAACTGTTAATGCCAAAAATCGCACCAAAAGGGACAACTTAAGGTCGATGTGGACTTAATCAACTACAGAAAGGATCTTTCGACGAAACGTGCGACGAGGGAAAAAATAAACGAGACAAGGGTTTTGATGACGTAGGAAAAACCTCAATCGAGGAAAAAACCTGCGGACGACAAGGGATGTCGTCGCTGCACTATGGTCGCCAATCAGGGGCGACGTTCTTGGTACTGGCGTCGGTCGTACGATGATTACATTACAAATGAAGGAAATACTTCAAAATGTAAAGTACAAGTGTTTGAATGTAAAAACAGGTGTTTGTCGTATGTGAATACAAAGTGTGCACTTCTGGTCGAGGGCTGTTGTCGTGCGTCGAGAGCGATACTTGAGCTTTCCTTCGATTATTCTTGAGTTCGCAGTAGGGTTCTGGCTTTCTGTACTTGATCTCCAGAGTTTGAATGTTCTTTTTTATGAGTTTGGATGGTTTTCTCTGCTGTTTGATGATGTTCGCTGATCTATACTGGATGTTAACTGATGTCCCTTGAAATGAAGCTTTTGCTTGTCTTTTATAGTCTTCGCGCCATTAATTAGCTCCATTAATGATTTGATCAACAGCTACAACGGCTGGAAACGGTCGCCGGAGTGATTATCCATAATGATCTTCGTCCGTTACGGCTATCGATCGTTGATGGTTGCGTCGGTTATATCCGTTGCTCTTAATGACTTTGACTCCTGCATTAAACACTTAACAAACGTAACAATCAAGGTTAACGTTAGCTTTGGTCGAAGGTGCAATGATCTTACGCGATGGTCGTACGGGACGGGCGATGTTATGGTTGTGCGTCATGGGAGACGTACGACTTACCTTTTGTGGGAGACGACGGATTTCTTTATGGTCTTTGACGGGACCTTATCTTAATACAAGATGTTACTTATGATGTGCGTCTTACCTCTTCTGGTCGTAGTCGTGACCTGTGATTTTTTGCCCAAACATACGGTATAAACAATCCGTTTTATTAGACGACTCAATTGTATAACTTCAAGAACACATGATTCAAGTCCATCGTATGATCAAATCACACGATCGTAAGGTCTAACGACCCCACAAGCTAAGTTCTTTAACTTAGAAAATTTTCATGTTCTGAATGAATTCTTTGATCGCATGTGCTTATGTTTGCTTATACGATTCAAAAAGTCTTATGACTTACGTTCTAATCGTTGTATTACAATGGATGCCCAAGTCGCACGACTTCTTGTTCATTTTTGTACTTAATGAATTTTTACAGTTGACATTACATCTGTCCATGACATGTATGAGTCGAAATAATACTCAGGTTCAATAGAAAGGTAAAAAATTTACCGATTAACGCTAAAGCAAAACTTACACAACGTAACATAGGGCTCTAACGACCGTATCGGCTCGAAACGCCAGATCATAGGTTTCTAACGACCGTATCGGCTCGGAATTCCAGATCAAAAGTCTATAACGACTGTATCGGCTCGAAACGCCAGATTATAGGTCTCTAACGACCCTATCGGCTCTAAACGCCAGATCAAAAGTCTATAACGACCGTATCGGCTCGGAACGCCAGAACATAAGTCTTTAACTACTGTATCACGAGATTCTTAAATTTTATCTTGGTTCGATCATCTTATGATCGCCGCCAAGCATTATTTCGGCCCAATCGTCTTACGATTGTCTCCCGTCCCATACGTCTCATTTTGAGAAAGATCATCTTACGATCATCGTCGGTTCCTTATATTTTAAGGTCGTCTTACGATCGTCGTTAAATTTTTCATCCTTCACATTAGTGGATGAATGCCACAAGTACCTCGCGCATTAAAGATCTTCTTTCGATCATCGCAACTTACTTAACACTATCGACTGGTCTCACGATTTTAGCTGACCAAGTCGGTTTTTTTCTAATAATCCAATTAGTAGAAATGACACGGCTCATCATTTACTTTGGTGCGAGATCTGAAATTCCAATGGCTTTGAAATTCAGATCTCGGGGGGCTAACTGTTTGGGTAAAAAATCACACCCTCGACCGACTTGGGAAATTCCCTCGACATGACCCGTGGACCTTGATTACCCTAATATCTACAAAAGTCATACCCCCGACCGACAAGGGTAATACCCATTATTGCCATATCCCCGACACACGATAATTGGTTATTAAAAGACATATTGGGTCAATAGTCATTTTACATCTAATAATCGCACGTGTCGCACGTCACGCATCGCTAGTCTCACGACGATAATCTTATGTCACTAAGTACTATGTTACTAGTCCTACACCACTAGTCTTACGTCACTAGTCTTATGTCGCCAGTTACGACCCATCGGTCTTACGTCAACAGTCTCCTGTCGTCGATCTTATATCATCCTGGTCCTGCGACCTGGTCTTACGACATTGTCATAAGACTATTCTTATATTAAAATAAGGTCTTACAAGACGTTTACAGTCATATACATGGTCTTGTATGTCGGCGACGGTCGTATGCTCCATAAGACCGACGTCCTGAACTTAAGACGGTCTTACGATTTGTAAAGCCCGTGTCCCGTTATGGATTTATTTTGGTTTATTTATTGTTTCAATAATTTCTCTTAACGAATATTTTAACGGGGTTTAGCAGGGATGACCGAAAATGGTAAAATAGGTAAAAACCTTAACTTGTTGTGTAAGGGTTTGAAAGTGAGGGACTAGAAGTGTCATTCTTGTATAAGAGTGCATGGGATCGGCCCATATAGGGACCGACCCCTTTTTCCTTCTCGTTTAGTTCTTCTTCGACACAAACAAACAGCAGCCACCAAAAACCCTAATCGTTCTTTAGTTCTTCCTTGCTGCCACCGTGAGACCACCACCAGCAGCCGCCGGCGCCACTGTGGTTCCTTGCCGGCGAGAGAGAGAGAGAGAGAGAGAGAGAGCGTGGGAGAAAGACGACGAAGAGCGAGTCGTGAAGGGAGTCGGGTCTCGCTGTGTTTGGGTTGTGTTGCCATCGACGAGAGGTAAGTCTTCTTTCCGTTCATTCGTTTTTCCTTTTCGTTGAATAACCACAAAACCGCCGCCGCCGTGCGCCACCAGTTCGGTGGCTGCGACGGGCGGGGCTGTTCCTGTTAGGACTTGGTGTTGGGTGTGTGTGACCCAAGGGTCGTTAGTGAGATCGTCCCTTTACATCGCCGTTTTGTTTTAGCAAACCATCACCACCGCCGGCGGCGGCTGCCGCCTCCACGCCGCCGCTGACCGCCACTGCTTGGGGTAGCCGTGGGTGGTGATTGGGTTAGTCCAGCCCTTAGTGACCTAAAGCCTTAACCCCAATCGCGTAAACTCTAAACCGACTTCAAAATCGTCATTTTATGTGAAAACGTCTTTCTGTCCCTGTTTTGTATCGGCATAACTTTTCCGTCGTAGCTCGGTTTGAGACGAAACTGGTGTCCACGGTTCACATTCTGTGTCGGGCACATTTTTCATGTTTTGGCGAAAACCTGGTTAGGCCTCTAACTAGGTGCAAAGTGGGCGTTTTTGCAGCAGGTCTGAATCTGCCAGCTTTACGTTTCAATCTTAGAATAATTGTATAAAATTATAGGAAAATCGTTAGAACGCGTATAATATGTCCTTGGAAAGCTAAGACCTATACCCTCCTGTTTGTGGGACTTAATCTCTGGATTAGTGGGTCTAGAGGGGGATAAGCAGGTCCCGAACAGACCTGCAGTTTAGACCGAAAAGCTGAAATGTCACTCTTTTAGTCTTATGTTTACTTTTGAGGGTTGGGGCTTCGTGTTGACACTTGGTAGCACTTATTTAGGTGGAAAGAAGTGAGTTGGAGTGGCGGGCTGGTATTGCTGTTTGTGGACATCTGCGTTGCTTATCGAGGTGAGTTCCCTCACTGCGTAGAATAGGGATTATATGTACATTACGGTAGTTTGTGTGTATTAGCTGAATTGTTGTGTGCGCTAGCTGAATTGTGGTGCGTAGTACTAGGTTGAATTAATGCCTAGTATAAATGAGTGTTATATACATCTCGGTGGGACCGAGGGCTCGGTGGGACCGAGGAATTGTGTACAAGTAAATGAGTGTTATATACATCTCGGTGGGACCGAGGGCTCGGTGGGACCGAGGAATCGTGTACAAGTATTGTGTGAACTCGGGGAGACCGAGTACTCGGTGGGACCGAGGGATTGTGTACAAGTGTGGGATGAACTCGGGGAGACCGAGGGATGCCTACACGAGTGTTGTATAATCGGGGAGACCGATGGTTTTATATATATACAGTTGTTGTTGTATGATCGGGGAGACCGATGGTTTTATATATGTACAGTTGTTGTTGTATGAGTTGCCTGTTTAGGATATGTTCTTGAACTGGCATGTGTGGATTAATTGTATTTATTTGTGGTTAGGGGTAGTGTTCATATGATTGCTATCCTATGTTAGTGCTTGAATTCACTAAGCTTCGTGCTTACCCTTTCCCTATAAAATTATTGTTTCAGGTGCGAGTGGCAGTAAGGCGTGACGGTACACACTGGCGCGTTGAGAAGACCTTCGTATTTATTTATTTTTAAACTTAGTACAGTTCCGCTGTTTTATTTGAGATGATCGTTTAACTTAACGAGGTTTTGTTTAAACGTTTATTTGGAGTTAAACGCTTGTGATTTAATCTATTAAAAATGGTATTTTAAAAGTTCAAATTTATTGTAATTTTTGGGACGTTACAACTTGGTATCAGAGTACAGCTTGAGTGAATCAAACACATCTTGGTGTGTTTGTTCTCAAGTTTGCGGCTTTAAAATTCTTCTCTTAAAATTTTTGGGAAATAAAAGAAAGGAAAACCCGTTTGAGAAACGGTGATCGAGGGCGCAGTGTGTACAGTCAGCCGGAGCCAAGGGAAAAGGTACAGTACTTAGTGTATTTATTGCTTTCTAGATCATAGGGTATGCATGCTAGATTGCTTGTGTTGGTTACACTGTACTGTAGGGTTATTGCTTGCTAGTAGGAATTAATGCTGGTCATATTAGGTTGTTAAGTGAATGCCCTATAGGTTGTATGCAGTAAGAATCACATAGCCTTAGAATATTTGATTTAGTTCTATTGCGCAGCTCTTGTTTGAGTCCAACCGTTCTAGGATAGAATCTTGTATTCAAATGTCTATTTGTTTCACGCTGCATGTGACGGGGTATTCGCGAGGCAACTCGTTATGGCTAGTAGGGATTTCGTTGTAGCAAGGGTAGTGTTTTGGGGTGGAATTCCTAGGGAGCTAGGAAGAGTGTGTACATATGCTGGTGCGGGCACATGGGTATAGTTATCGGCGAGAAACTACTTGGGCACTTCGGGATGGGACTCGGAACGAGCAATGATAGGTGTGGAAGGTAGTAGTAGTAGAGCTCCTACTACCGGAAGCACAGGATCAATGCTTGAGTCGGGGAAAGTCATGAGGAATCCAAGGAGTTGAGCGTGAGCGTTGTTAGTGTGAGTTATTGGGTGCTAATAACTCGTTGTAATATCTACCCAGAATAGCCATCACAAGGAGGAACAACTATAGTAAACCTGCTAGTACATGTGTGTACTTGATTTGCTTTGATGTGATGATCGTTGGGGGTAGTGATAAAGGTTCTAAACTAGTAGTCGTTGGAATAGAAGGACGATTCTAGTATTAATCACTTGGAGTGACGATAAGGATGAGGTTTGTTTTAAGTAGGCCATTTCGGGTCAAGATTGATGGTTGTGCTAGAAGCATAGGCTTATTAAGCCGACTTTGAATTAAGGAAAAACCGTAAGGATTATCTTACGTAATTTCCCAACTTGCCTAAGAGGTTTAAATGTCCGGATATCGATTGTGGATCGGGGAGTTTTGGAGGGGTATGAGTCGAGACGTCGAATGCCGACTGAGTCATGCACAAAGTTTATTTTGAAAATAAATTGCATTAAATAATTCTTGTGTTTCCAATCCTTTTATGGATTGTGTTTTGGAATTTTGGGAAATGTTCAGCACACACACAAGATTTCGAACTATGGTTTTGAAAGTACATGAAACCGTTTTATCACGGGAGTTGCAAACTTTGTTAGAATTTGTTTCATTTTGTTATTTTCCAACGGTTCTTTCGGGTAAGATGATATCCGTGTTTTGGTGGCGTTTAAAATGCTGGACAAATGACTACGGTTTGTGACTTTAACATTGGAACTCCTCCACATATGTTAGAGTTGAGACGGAAAGTTACATTCCACGATGTCTATATAAAACTATTCTGGTGATTTGTTTAAAATGAGTTTGTTAAACAATGCTGTTTATGGTTTTACCGTGGAAAGAGATTTTTGGGATTTTGGCGTCTCATACCTGATTTTGCTTTTAACAATTTGACTTTGGGGGCACAATGTATGGTGCTATTTTATTGACTTAGAGTCATTGAGGTTCATGAAGTTTGTGTTACTAAGTATTTTGTTGCAAATAGTTCAGTGTATGGATTGATTTATGCGTGACTTAAGTGATGCATGGAAGAATATTTTGGTAACATTTCATAATGAGTTGTTTGGTGCGCTTTTAGTCAGTTAAATGTTTTATTATCATTTCCATGAAAATGCGCTTTATCGACTTAGGGGTATGCATACTTGGGTAACCTTTGTTCTCGACATTTTGATAAACGAGTCGTGCATGAAATTGTTTTAGTTCCTTCTTGTCGGAATGAAAGACCATTTGGTCAAAGGAGTGTTTTAGTGTTGTGAATATCATGCATACGTTTACAATGTGTTATATTTTGAAAATATAAATGCGTAGATTGTTGACATTCGGTTAATTTAGAATTGCCGATTATTTTTGGGAAATTTAAAACTTTTGCTTTGGAGGTAACGAGTATTTTGAGCATTTTTGACAAATACATTTTAAACTTTGGTGTTTTGACGTTATATGTCCCAAGTACGAAATGTTGAGGAAATGCTTCGTGATGACGATTTTAGAAAATTCCTTATGGAAGTGTTACCAGTTTGCATGCCTACCCCGATTTAAGGTTTTATGATGTTTTAGTCGATATTTTTCAAATGATGGAAACGAATTAGTTTGTCTTTAAATTTGGAACTTGCACAAGTTATTTTGTGTTTTGATTGAGGTGTAATTATGAATCGTTTCCTTGTTTTGTATAATAAACTGACGCGCACAAATTTTGATTGGTAAACTTTGTTCCATACCATTTGGATGGTCAGAAAATAATTTTGAGCAAATTGCCGCTTGGGCTTCTTTTGAAGTACGTGTGAAAATTGTTGCACACCGTTTAAATTAAGCAGTTACCTTGCGTGCATGTCATGAGTCAATCCATACCAGAACTGTGGTGGTTCGTTTTAAAAGAAATTATTTATTACGTTTTGCGTTTTGTGAGTAAACTGAACTGCAATGGAATGATTTTTCAACATGATTCTCCTACGTGGGACGAGCGTGTCCATTTTTGCGTAACTACCGACCTGGTAATAGTAGTTTTTGCATATGATCTTCTTGAGATGAAAAATCTTGGTGTTGAAAATATTTTGTAAATAATTTTTATAAACCATTTGAGAAATGCACTTTTGAGTGTTATGTGTCATTTTGAGAATTATAAGGGTGTGAGTCCTTTGGGAAAACCCTTTTGTTTAACCAGTGTTGAGTTTTGGGGTTAATGTTGATTTAGAGTATTGCTTGCTTAAACATTGTTTAAACACATTTTTTTTCGACCTATGGGTCTAGCAAGCGTGGAGCATTTTGCTCGGTTTTGACTTGGAGATAGTCATGGGTCAATTGCCCGGTTTTAATGGCTTGGTGTGGAGTCTTGTTGATGGGTTGCTTTTGTCGCACTGTTTTGCATTTATTGCACGTTGAGTATTTACTTGCTTGGGTGAGTGAGTCATCCCGGGATAGGCATGTTGTTGGGAGATTGTATTGCATTGGATCCATAGGCATTATAGTCAGTCGTTAGTAATGGTCGGTTAGGTATCTCAGGGTGGGACCCCAGTATTTATGTTTTTTGACCTTGACTTTCCAGTAGGCACTAGGAGGTTATAGTATTGAACAGTTACCTGGGAGGTAGACGCCGAGATGTATCCTCGATACGGCATAACTTGGCTTCGTAGAACGAGTGTGGAAAATACGTCGACGGTGGAAGGTTGGGTATTCCACGCGTGTTGGTACTGTAGGCCGAATAGTATCGGTTAAGGGAATGATGCCCTTTGTAATTAAGAGAATAAATGCACAGTAACCTTTTTGAGGTAAGTGGTATATTTAGGTGTCGACTTTTGGGCTTAAGGCAAAACACCTTTAGTGTAATCGGAGAATTGTAGCCGATTTTAAAATAATTATAGTGATGGTAGTAGTAACCCTGGAATGCTCACTTGTGATGAATGGCTATGGTGGAATGACCTTCGTGGGTGATTATAAATTTACTGGTTTGATGATTCGTGTGAAATAAATTTTGGGAGTCTTTTAGAACTCGTGGAAGTTAATCGACAGTTAATGGTAGGAATGATCGGATTCGAGTATCCTGTAGGGTATATTGGTGAGCAACTTTAGAATGGTTAGAGCTTGAAACTTGAATCAGGATGTATGGAATATCTAAGGTTGGGAGACAACCGAAGTCGTTTGACTAGGAATGATTCCAGTTGTTGGAGTGTTCTTCCGATCATAATTTCAGTGTTTTTGAAGGAGTTTTGTTGGTAAGAAAAGTATTCGAGAAATTTTTTTTTAGTCGGTGTGAGAAATTTAGATTCCAGTTAGGGATGTCGCCAAGCGTACAGAGAAATTTAGATTCCAGTTAGTGAAAGTCCAGTGGCAACACCGAAAGGGTTCTGAGTGGACTTGGGAACCCGAGGTTGAGATGCGGGAGAATTATCCGGAGCTATATGCGGACGTAGACTTCGAGGACGAAGTCTAATTCAAGCAGGGGAGAGTTGTAAAGCCCGTGTCCCGTTATGGATTTATTTTGGTTTATTTATTGTTTCAATAATTTCTCTTAACGAATATTTTAACGGGGTTTAGCAGGGATGACCGAAAATGGTAAAATAGGTAAAAACCTTAACTTGTTGTGTAAGGGTTTGAAAGTGAGGGACTAGAAGTGTCATTCTTGTATAAGAGTGCATGGGATCGGCCCATATAGGGACCGACCCCTTTTTCCTTCTCGTTTAGTTCTTCTTCGACGCAAACAAACAGCAGCCACCAAAAACCCTAATCGTTCTTTAGTTCTTCCTTGCTGCCACCGTAAGACCACCACCACCAGCCGCCGGCGCCGCTGTGGTTCCTTGCCGGTGAGAGAGAGAGAGCGTGGGAGAAAGACGACGAAGAGCGAGTCGTGAAGGGAGTCGGGTCTCGCTGTGTTTAGGTTGTGTTGCCATCGACGAGAGGTAAGTCTTCTTTCCGTCCATTCGTTTTTCCTTTTCGTTGAATAACCACAAAACCACCGCCGCCGCTGCAGCCATGGCTGCCGGCGGTGTGCGCCACCGCCGTGCGCCACCAGTTTGTTCCTGTTAGGACTTGGTGTTGGGTGTGTGTGACCCAAGGGTCGTTAGTGAGATCGTCCCTTTGCATCGCCGTTTTGTTTTAGCAAACCATCACCACCGCCGGCGGCGGCTGCCGCCTCCACGCCGCCGCTGACCGCCACTGCTTGGGGTAGCCGTGGGTGGTGATTGGGTTAGTCCAGCCCTTAGTGACCTAAAGCCTTAACCCCAATCGCGTAAACTCTAAACCGACTTCAAAATCGTCATTTTATGTGAAAACGTCTTTCTGTCCCTGTTTTGTATCGGCCATAACTTTTCCGTCGTAGCTCGGTTTGAGGAGAAACTGGTGTCCACGGTTCACATTCTGTGTCGGGCACATTTTTCATGTTTTGGCGAAAACCTGGTTAGGCCTCTAACTAGGTGCAAAGTGGGCGTTTTTGCAGCAGGTCTGAATCTGCCAGCTTTACGTTTCAATCTTAGAATAATTGTATAAAATTATAGGAAAATCGTTAGAACACGTATAATATGTCCTTGGAAAGCTAAGACCTATACCCTCCTGTTTGTGGGACTTAATCTCTGGATTAGTGGGTCTAGAGGGGGATAAGCAGGTCCCGAACAGACCTGCAGTTTAGACCAAAAAGCTGAAATGTCACTCTTTTAGTCTTATGTTTACTTTTGAGGGTTGGGGCTTCGTGTTGACACTTGGTAGCACTTCTTTAGGTGGAAAGAAGTGAGTTGGAGTGGCGGGCTCGTATTGCTGTTTGTGGACATCTGCATTGCTTATCGAGGTGAGTTCCCTCACTGCGTAGAATAGGGATTATATGTACATTACGGTAGTTTGTGTGTATTAGCTGAATTGTGGTGCGTAGTACTAGGTTGAATTAATGCCTAGTATAAATGAGTGTTATATACATCTCGGTGGGACCGAGGGCTCGGTGGGACCGAGGAATTGTGTACAAGTAAATGAGTGTTATATACATCTCGGTGGGACCGAGGGCTCGGTGGGACCGAGGAATCGTGTACAAGTATTGTGTGAACTCGGGGAGACCGAGTACTCGGTGGGACCAAGGGATTGTGTACAAGTGTGGGATGAACTCGGGGAGACCGAGGGATGCCTACACGAGTGTTGTATAATCGGGGAGACCGATGGTTTTATATAGATACAGTTGTTGTATGATCGGGGAGACCGATGGTTTTATATATGTACAGTTGTTGTTGTATGAGTTGCCTTTTTAGGATATGTTCTTGAACTGGCATGTGTGGATTAATTGTATTTATCTGTGGTTAGGGGTAGTGTTCATATGATTGCTATCCTATGTTAGTGTTTGAATTCACTAAGCTTCGTGCTTACCCTTTCCCTATAAAATTACTGTTTCAGGTGAGAGTGGCAGTAAGGCGTGACGGTACACACTGGCGCGTTGAGAAGACCTTCGTATTTATTTTTAAACTTAGTACAGTTCCGCTGTTTTATTTGAGATGATCGTTTAACTTAACGAGGTTTTGTTTAAACGTTTATTTGGAGTTAAACGCTTGTGATTTAATCTATTAAAAATGGTATTTCAAAAGTTCAAATTTATTGTAATTTTTGGGACGTTACACGATTTCACTAACTATCAATGGTCGACAGCCGTTTCTTTTGTTCATTAATGCAGGTCTACAAGCCATTATGGTACAACGGTCAATAACGGTCGAGCTCTTAATGACATTAAAGACTCGACAACGGTTACAAGACCAATTATCAAAGCGCATTAAAGGCCCGACAGCGGTTATAAAATCAATCCATCAAGACACATCAATGACCGGTGAAACCTATATAAAGGCATACTCCAACCTCGAGCAAAAGGACGAGTTCATCTAGCTATACAACTGCATTCTCATCTACTTCTATATTTTCTCTCTCGCATTCGAGCACACGTCGCTAACGCAAGTACCGCACGACAACAGTTCAAACCGCACGACAACAGTTCAAATCGCACAACAACAACTTGTTTCGCACGTTTAAACACACGACACACACTTTTTACACACGACTAAGTGTATTTTTACTTCATTTGTAACCTATTGTACACATATCATCTGTCACAAAAGGACTTTCGCCCCTGTTTGGTGAACCATAGTGCACTGTCGACTCTCACAGAGTCGACCGCGGTTTTTTCCCTCGTTTTGGGGTTTTCAGCGTCACCAAATCTCTCGGCTTATTTACTTTTTCCTCGCAATTGTGTTATTTGGCTTGAGATACGTTTCTTTAGTTGTTAAATGTCCACATCGACCTTAAGTTGTACTTTTGTGCGATTTTTGGCATTAACAGACTCCTCGACCTCTTTCTCCTTCATGTCCAAGGACGCTTGCATCCTGTCCAGCTCCTCTTTCTGATCTGCAATCACAGAGAAGGACTCCTTCAGACGAGAGTTCACGTCGTCCCTTGCGTGTCCGATGTCTTCCAGCTCATTCAAGGCATCGTCAAGTTTTATCGACATATCCTCAGGACGCGCCAGGGCAGATTTCTCCCTCGCCAACATCGCATCCTCCTTCTTAATGGCAGAGGATACTAGACCTTCCATCTTCATCGTCTCGGCTTGCAGGGCCAGTGAAGACTGAAACGTCTGGAATACATATGAAAACACGTTAGTAAAATACACGACAACGACAACAACGACAAACGAAAAACAAAGTCTTGGTAGATAGACTTACCATAAACGCCAGTCCGGCAACGTAAGACCTCGTACTCTCGATAGAGCATCCGTTGAAATGCTCCCTGAAAAAGGGGAGCTGAAACTTTTCCAAATGGGGGAACAAGCTCGTCCCGTCCAGAACGTTGTCCACCAGGAAATCCGCCGCCTATTAATGCCAAAAATCGCACCAAAGATGCCAAAAATTGCATTAAACTGTCTTATGCCGTAAATCATATAAAAATACGATTTAAGGTACGATTTCGGACCTTATCAACTAAAGATTGAACCACTGAAATAAGCAAGAAAAAATACGAAGGAAATGTAGACGAGGCAAGAGATTTTGATGACGCGGGAAAAACCCAGAACGAGGGAAAAAACCTGCGGACGATAGTGGATGTCGTCGATGTACTATGGTCGCCAATCAGGGGAGATGTCCTTGCGTCGATCATATAGATGATTACAATACAAGTGAAGGAAATGCTTCGAAATGTAAATTACAAGTGTTTGTAATGTAAAACAGGTGTATGTCGTGTGTGAAAACAATGTGTCGTGAGTGGTTGTCGTGCGCCGAGAGCGAATGTCGTGCGTCGAGAGCGATTCTTCGAGAGAGAAACTCTTTGCTTCGTGTGTTCTTGAGTTCACCGTGTGGTTCTGGAATTGTGTGATGTCCCCATTCTTTTGATGTCCGAAGGCCTTTATATAGCTTTGACTGGTAATAAATGAGCTTTATGGCTGGTCTTATAACCGCTGTCGGGCATTAAATGCGAATTGATGACATGGCTTTGTAACCGCTGTCGAGTCTTTAATGTCATTGATGAGCTTGGCCGTTATTGACCGTTGTGCCATAATGCTTGTGGACCTGCGTTAATGAACAACAGAAATAGATGTTTGACTGTTAACGGTTAGTATACGACTGACGACAGAAGACTGTCGACGTAAGACCAACGAGTCGTAACTGGCGACACGTAACTGGCGACATACGACTAGTGACATAGGACTAATAGCGTAAGATTAACGATGTGCGAGGTGCGATACGTGATGTGCGACACGTGACGTGCGATCATTAGATGTAAGATGACTATTGACGCAAGATGTCAATTATTGTGGTTATTTAAAGTATGTCGGGGATATGATAATAATGGGTATTATCATTGTCGGTCGGGGGTAACCAATGTCCATGGGTCATGTCGAGGGGATTTCCCAAGTCGGTCGAGGGTGTGATTTTTTACCCAAACAGTTAGCCCCCGGAGATCTGAATTTCAAAGCCATTGGAATTTCAGATCTCGCACTAATGCGTTGCTACGGAGACGTGTTACTTTGCTAAGATCATCAGAAGGAAAACTGACTTGGTCAGCCAAAGAAGCGACGCAAGTTGCGCTTGCCCTTCAAGGCCGGGAAAGGAGAAAGAATGCCCCGACAGCTGGGTCGGGAATCTTGAAGAAGACAAGGACGGTAGTCCTGAAGGAACCGTCTTCGCGGGCTGACGTTTCGTCGAGAGTTGTCACGCCTAAAGAGGCGAGGGCGTCATCCAGCCGTTCTGGCGCGATGGACGCGACACCAGCAAGTTCGGCGCTTCCGGCGACAGTGACGAAGCTAGTGTCTAAGGTGTTGTCCCCAGCGTCTGCCGACAAGGAGGACGGGTCATCGGCCGATGGTGTCCTAGACAGGACGAAGTTGTTGGTGTCCTAGACGGGACGACGTTGTTTCCTCATCTGAGGAAATATTTGCTCCCATCTTTCAGGGAACGCTTTCCTATCTAGGAGACAGGGGTCCATGTCGCCGGGTTGGCATTCTCGGTCGACGTGGTCCTGTGGTCTGGCGTTCACAGCCGATACGGTTGTTTAGAGACATATGTTCTGGCGCTCGAGCCGATTTGGTCGTTAAAGACCTTTGATCTGGCATTTACAGCCGATACGGTCGCTAGAGACCTATGATACGTTGTGTCTAGCATTTTTAGCTAGTTGTAAGTTCCGCTTTAGCGATAGTCGGAAAAAAGTTTACCTTTCTATTGAACTTGATTCGTACATGTCATGGACAGATGTAATGTCGACTGTAATAATTCATTAAGTACAAAAATGAACAAGAAGTCGTGCGACTTGGGCATCCATTGTAATACAACGACTAGAACGTAAGTCATAAGACTTTTATATTCCTGAATCGTATAAGCAAACATAAGCGCATGCGATCAAAGCATTCATTCAGAACACGAATTTTTTCTAAGTTAAAGAACTTAGATTGGGGGGTCGCTAGACCTTACGATCGTGTGATTTGATCATACGATGAACTTGGATTATGTGTTCCTGTAGTTATACAATCGAGTCGTCGAATAGAACTGATTGTTTATATCGTGCAATTTTACTGAAGTGGTATGATAGACTTAGTAACTTATGTCGTGCGATCCTGCGACAAAACAATGTCAGAGGTTGGTCGTTGGCTAGCCAACGACCCTCCGATGCTTAAGTCAGTAATCGTCGTGATAAAAAAATCGTATGAAAAAAGGAAAAGGACTTAGAGGAAATACCTTTTCAGATGCGTTGCATTCCAGCTGCTTGGGATATCTCGACCGTCGAGGGTTTGGAGCCGATAGGCACCTTTACCCATAACTTCTAAGATACGATAAGGACCTTTCCACTTAGAGAAAAGTTTACTTGCATTAAGCTTTTGAGTGCTTTGAAACACTCGTCGGAGGACGTAGTCGCCTTTTTGAAAGACTTTTGCTTGTGATTATACGGTTAATCTGGCGACTTACCTTTATTGGCAATCATGAGATTAAAATGTGCGAGTCGCACTTGTTGGCGACTTTTACGCTTTGACATGCATCTTACCATAACTGGTGATTGTGAAATACGATTTAAGGTACGGTTTCGTACCTTATCAACTAAAGATTGAACCATTGAAATAAGCAAGAAAAAATACGAAGGAAATGTAGACGAGACAAGAGATTTTGATGACGCAGGAAAAACCCCGAACGAGGGAAAAAACCTGCAGACGACAGTGGATGTCGTCGATGTACTATGGTCGCCAATCAGGGGCGATGTCCTTGCGTCGATCGTACATATGATTACAATACAAGTGAAGGAAATGCTTCGAAATGTAAAGTACAAGTGTTTGTAATGTAAAACAGGTGTATGTCGTGTGTGAAAACAATGTGTCGTGAGTGGTTGTCGTGCGCCGAGAGCGAATGTCGTGCGTCGAGAGCGATTCTTCGAGAGAGAAACTCTTTGCTTCGTGTGTTCTTGAGTTCACCGTGTGGTTCTGGAATTGTGTGATGTCCCCCTTCTTTTGATGTCCGAAGGCCTTTATATAGCTTCGACTGGTAATAAATGAGCTTTATGGCTGGTCTTGTAACCGCTGCCGGGCATTAAATGCGAATTGATGACTTGGCTTTGTAACCGCTGTCGAGTCTTTAATGTCATTGATGAGCTTGGCCGTTATTGACCGTTGTGCCATAATGCTTGTGGACCTGCGTTAATGAACAACAGAAATAGATGTTTGACTATTAACGGTTAGTATACGACTGACTACAGAAGACTGTCGACGTAAGACCAACGAGTCGTAACAGGTGACACGTAACTGGCGACATACGACTAGTGACATAGGACTAATAGCATAAGATTAACGATGTGCGAGGTGCGACACGTGACGTGCGACACGTGACGTGCGATCATTAGATGTAAGATGACTATTGACGCAAGATGTCAATTATCGTGGTTATTTAAAGTATGTCGGGGATATGATAATAATGGGTATTATCATTGTCGGTCGGGGGTAACCAATGTCCATGGGTCATGTCGAGGGGATTTCCCAAGTCGGTCGAGGGTGTGATTTTTTACCCAAACACCGGCAACGTAAAGTTTACCGTCATTTCCTCTCCAAAGCCCGTCTGCGTACCCTTGCCCTTGTCGGCCAACGAGGGGCCTGACGTGGCAGCAGGAGACACCGTCGATTTCGCCGGATGCGCAGGATCGACGGGTGTCGTGTCAACCGTGTCGGAAGTCTTCTCGACAGATACAGTCGACACCTTCGCCTTCTCAGGCGAGACGACTCTCGATGAGTGTTTGGGCAAAATTTCACAGGTCTCGACTACGACCAGAAAAGGTAAGACACATGTTATGAACTATATCTTGTATTAAGATAAGGCCCCGACAAAGACCCAAAAAACCTCTGTCGTCCCTCCTAAAAGGTAAGTCGAGAGTTCCTCATGACACTCGACCTCGACGTCGCCCGTTCCGCACGACCGTCGCACAAGACCGTACGACCTTGACTGACTCAATATACGACTGTTACGTTTGTTCAATGATTAATGCAGGAGTCAAAGTCATTAATGGGCAACGGTCATAACCGACGAAGAGCAATTATGAAGAGTTACAACTGGCGACCGTTATGGCCGTTATCAAAGCAATCAATGAGCTAATCAAAGCACCCGAAGGTTATAAAAGATCAAGTTAAACTTCAGTTCCAGGGACCGAACACCGAACATCGAACAATAGAAGATAAGCATGACAGCTCAGAAGAACACTACAAGCAAAGAACTCTCACTCGAAGAATCACTCCCGACACACGACAATTATACACGACTTTCACTCTCGACCAACAGTTTACACATTGTTTTCACACATGATGCACACTGTTTTTACATTTCAAACACTTGTACTTTACATTTCGAAGTCTTTCCCTTCATTTGTATTGTAATCTCTGTACGATCGACGCCCGGAACACCAAGGACATCGCCCCTAATTGGCGACCATAGTGCAGCGACGACATCCACTGTCGTCCGCAGGTTTTTTCCTCGTTGAGGTTTTTCCTGCGTCATTAAATTCCTCTGTCTCATTTACATTTTTGTCTTTGTCGCACGCCTTTGTCGAACGATTCCTTTCTTTAGTTGTTAAAGTCCACATCGACCTTAAGTTGTCCCTTTGGTGCGATTTTTGGCATTAACAGTTTGGCGCCATCCGTGGGACCCCATCTAGAGAAAATATTCGACAAACGTGCGTCTTGCTAACGGTTTCTTGGAGTTTTCTTTGTTCTCTGTTTCAGGAAAATGGCAGCCCCTGGAAATCAGCAGCATGTCATTGCCCAGATGTACCAGGAGCTCGAAGTCGCTCGAAATCAAATCAACGCCATGGCGGAGCAAAGCCGTAGAGCAGTTGAGGAGATCGCATGACTAAGGAACCCCTCTGGACCTCAGAATGGTCCTAGGCCATTCGTTCAAAATCCAGGCCAAGGATCGTTCGGTCAGAATGGTCCTCGACCATTCGCGCATAACCCAGGTCCAGGATCAGCTTCGTTCGCTCAGAACCAACATCCAGGTCCGTTCATGCAGAACCAGCAGTCGGGGCCGTTCAACCCAAATCCCCAATTCGGGACGGTTCCTCCTCGGCACATAAGGCCACCACCCATGCAGAACGGGTCACAGCCATTTCAGAATGGGTCGCAGCCGTATTTCGTTCCTTTCAACGGAGACGCCAATGGCTCGTCGCATGGCAATGGCACCAGTTCAGGAATCAATCCCCAAACAGGGGCAAATCTCGATCCCAATGACCCTGTCATATATCACGACGTACCCCTCGGTACACATCTCCGGTCGAATCTGACCGGCCTTGCTCACAGTAATCCCCGCAGGGATTTTTGCTAAAGTCCTAAAATCGTCTAGAGCGTCCTGATCTTGGATGGTACTCCTAGGCTCCGTCGACATCGCTAATCCCGTTAACAAAATTTGTCGGTCTGAAAAGCCCCAAATATCCCAGTTCTTCCTAGGTTTCCTAGCAATCGACTTACGACGCATACAAAGACCGAGAAATCGTACCTTATATAGGTGCCTAAAACCTCGAAATCTCTAACTTGGTCGAAGATTCTTGCAGGTTTGGAAAAGATTCGGCGAACAACAGCAAGGAAATCAGGGAAAATCTCTCTTAAAAACTCTCTAAAATCGTAAAAGGAAAAGATCCGTCGAAGGTCTCTATTTATGCTAATGATCGTGTCAGGTCGAGCCTCTCGATTGTCGACACGTGCCCCTATCTTTTCGAATACTCGACAGATTGTCGACACCTGGCGTTTACAGCTGTTATGCACGATCGTGCGTCAGCATGACGTCACGACGTTATCCTCTTTCGACTTCCTCTTTATTTGGAATTGGACCGATTCAGTTCCGAAGCAACTGAAAAGATTTTTTGACACATGTCATAACCCTAGACGTCCGACTAACATTCAAAATTTGAAATTGTTTTCTCATTTTAAATTTTGGGGGCAAACTGTTTGGGCAAAATTTCACCAGTATCGACCACGACCAAGACACTAGGAACATTTATTACACTTCTTTTGTAACAAAGTCAAAACCATAAACATTTTGTCCTTTGACCAAAGCCGAAGTCAAGAGTACCTCTCGACCTCGACCGTCGTGTGGAATCACACGACCTCGACCAACTAATGTATGACATTTTCTGTTATGTTTTCATCATTTAATACAGGGTCAACGTCATTTATGACTAACGGATGAAACCGACAGAAGCAATCATGAGCATTAACGATGATGACTGTTACTCCTGCATTCATGAAGAATAATAAAAGCTACAAAGACTATAAATATGAGGATCCCAGCCTCACTTTCGGACATCTGATCTAAAGGACACGGAATACAAAGCAAAAAACACTCAAAGAGTTCTCTCTCAACAGTTCGCTCTCGACGCACGACATTTACACACGACGCTTCATTTTTACACACGACACACATTGTTTTTTACATTCAAAACACTTGTTACTTTACATTTAAAGTATTTCCTTTCATCTGTATTGTAATCTTTGTACGATCGACACCAGAAACATAAGGATATTGTTAGTGCAATATGTCTTCAAGGTTTAAATATAGAAAGGTCAAAGTCAAAGTCAATGTATTGAGTTGTATTGTGTTGTTTACACCTTGTAATGTGTTTAGTATAAATAGGTTTTGTTGTGTGTTAGGATAAAAGACACTAGACATACTTAACTCACATTCTGATATTCTAGGGAGAAAAACACTTGTACAGATCTCCTAATCTTGTAATGTGTTCTTGAGTGAAATGGATGACAAATTCACATCTTCTCTATCTTGATTGATCTTTAGGGTTTATCAGATATCGCCCCTGTTTGGCGATCATAGTGCAGCGACGACCCCCAAAGTCGTCTGCGGGTTTTTTCCTCGTTGAGGTTTTTCCTGCGTCATCAAATTCTTTGTTTCCTTGTCGCACGTTTTGTCAAAAGATTCCTTTCTTTAGTTGTTAAATTCCACAATCAACCTTAAGTTATCCTTTTGGACGATTTTTGGCATTAACAGTTACACATAAGGATCCTTGTTACCAAAATCACAATTTTCAACTAGTGCAACACCATCGACTCTAAGACTTTTTTATCTTAAGAGTTCTACCCATTTCATCGCTCACCGCTTAAATCGATCTAGTTTAAGTCTAGACATCTCACGCCCATACCTAGTTTGCTTAAACCATTGCTCTGATACCAACTTGTAACACCCTAAAAACAAGGTAAAATTAAGCCGAATTTTCAAACAAAAAGAACCATTTGAATAAAGATCAATAGTTATTCATGAGTTTGCGGGAAAAGCGTTTACAACAAAATAAATAGATACATCACAACAACCTATTAATCTAACTTAAGATTGTTTAGATTAAAATCGGGTGTCGCTATCTCAATTACAAAAACGCTCGGCTAAGGCCATCAACCATTGTTATCTCGTCTAATCCAAAAATGCTATCTCTCTTCATCACACTTCCCTCAACCCCGGGAAGTCCCACCGCTAGGAAGGCCTGCTAAACACAACATACAATAAGAAGAAGTGTTAGCCTATAGCCTAGCAAAATAGCATTAGTATAATAAGAATAGAATACGTATTGAATAAGATATCGTTCCATCCAATACCGATTCGTCGTTCATTACATCATTGTATTCATGCAAGACATCAACCCGCTCTAGGTCTCTAGTCCCACTCGAACGTCAACCCAAACCGGGTCTTTAGTCCAATAAGGCGTCAACCCCAAACCGGGTCTCTAGCCCTCAAAGACGTCAACCCAAACTAGGTCTTTAGTCTAGTGACATCAACCCACATCGGATCTCTAGTCACGAAGGCATCAATCCAAACCGGATCTTTAGTCGACGACATCAATTCAAACTAGATCTTTAGCCCATCTTTCCCAAAGGTAAAGAGTTTGTCATATTCATTAACCGTCAATAAAGACGTATACATTATTTGTCCCAATCACAAAGTCTCCACAATATACAAGACTCCATATTCACTAACCATAAATTAGGAGTAGTTACTAACATCTAAAGACATTAACAATTATCATTACTTCAAAAATCACCATTTACATCAAAACCCTAAATTGACTCAAACCCACTAACTTCATATAACATAGAACTATTGATAGCATCCAAGAACATATCATCATAACCACAATATGAAGATTCATCCATTTTTATCATCTTTGACAAGTTCAATCCCTAAACCTTCCATAAATGGAAAGTCAGGTCATTAATCACAAAATCAAGAAAGTTTAGTAAGTAAGCATAAACAAGAACAGTTAAAATTTTTGATAATTAAACATAAGTGAGCTTGGTAGAGTAGAACACTCACAATCTAGGTTTTGAGGGAAAAACCTAGAAAATAGAGAAACTCTAGCTTTGGAGAGGAAGGTGGAGCTTGAGACTTGATCTACCCTTCACTTGTGCTATAACGGAGGTCTAGGTTGAGCCTTTAATGGCTTCCAACCAACAATCTTGTGGGGAATTAATGTGGGGAGAGAAAAGGGTAAGTTTTGGGAGGGTTAGGGCCAAAATCGCCTTCAATGGGGAGGGAAATCGACTTTGGAGTGATTTTGGTAAAGTAGGAGAGAGAGATGGGAAAGTTGGGAGAAAAGGTGAAAAAACGTCAGATGGCATGCGGACGTCCGCGATGCGCTCCATGCGGTCGTCCGACTTCAGTTTTCAGCCAGAGCGCCCAAACTCTCTGTATCTTTCGTGGACGACCTGCAGACCTCTGCATGCATGCGGACGTCCGGACTCAGGTCCATGCGGACGTCTACTTTGGCCAAAATCCCAAAAACTCCATTTTTCAAGTATGGGGACCTAGCATGCTTCTATGTCATTCCTAAAATATCAGATAACATATATAGACCACATAGAGGCACACGAATAACACATAAAGTCTCTAAAAGTCTCAACGCTAAAGACTCCATACGATTTAAGATGCAACCATAAAGCGAAATACAAAAGAAAAGGGTTCTCCCGAGGACACGGGTGTTACAAATACCTATTTCAAAAGTGGGTCGCGTTACTCTTATTAGAATCATACTTGAAATCCAGGTCTAGTTTATGAGTGTTTTCATGCTACATACCACCTAGTACCATAGTAGAGGAATTGCATCGTATGTTAAACTCATCTTGGTGGGGATTGAAGAGGGATGTCTATCGATCAATTAACTGGCTCTCATGGGATCGTCTTTGTGCTCCACAAGGTGGTCTTAGATTCTGTGATTTGACAACCTTCAGTTTGCAATGTTGGGATAGCAAGTTTGCCGCCTTATATCTAAACCAGATACTCTAGTTAGTAAGGTTTTCAAAGCTAAATACTACCCACGAGGGGACTTTCTTAAAGCTCATTTGGGGCACTCCCCAAACTTTATTTGGCGGAGCATCTGAAATTTCAACTCCTCCTAAAGGATGGTTATAGATGGAATGTGGGTTCGAGAATATCTATTTGGGCGTGGAAAGATCCTTGGTTAAGAGACGACTGTAACTTAAGGGTGGAAACACCTATAATTGAGGACATACATGATCTTTGGGTTTGTGACTTGGCAACACCCTTGAGTGGGACACAAGAAGAATTCTACGACTCTTCTCCCCCCGGGATTCTGAGGAGATTTTTAGTCTACCGCCTAGAACGAGAAATGGTATCAACAAGGTAATATGGCACTGGAGCTCAAATGGAATCTATTCAGTTAAAAGTGGATACCGCTTGGCTATCGAAAGACTTGAACCGAACACTCGTCTATTTATCCAAGGTGATTGGTCAAAAGTATGGAAAACAAACATTCCTTATAAGGTTCGTAATTTTGCATGGAGATCGGTTAGAGATGTTTTACCAACTCGGGCGAACCTTCAACATCGTGGGGTGACGGTCTCATGGTGTTGTGTCTTGTATGAAACAAATCCGAAAAATACTTGTCATATCTTTGTGGATTGTTCGTTTACTAAAGAGGTTTGGAGGGAGGTAGGACTATGGGACCTTATCGACGGGAAGACTAGGCATGCTAATGATTTCTCAAATCTTTTCTTTGTTATCCTTGGTGCTTGCCCCGCTTAAGTGAGTGACAAGTTCATGATGATTTAAAGGATAGAATCGCCGAAACGAAGCTTTGTGGAATAACACCCTAAAATCGTGACTCAAGCTAAATGTGTGGTTCTAGAGGTGCTCAACGATTGGCTAAAGGCTACAACTTTATGAGCTCATCAAGGGACTGGTCCGAGCAGAGTCTGTTGTCCACTTTGACACAAACCACCGTAAGAGCTCCTGAAATGTAACACTAAAGCATCCATCTTCCAAAATCTGCATCGGGTGGGTTGAGTTGCAGTACTTCGGGATGTTCAAGGCACATTCTACGTTGTGCGAACCTCAATCATACAAGGACTATCGTTGGTGAAGGAGTGTGAGGTACTCGCAATAGGTAATCTACGAATCAGATGCTAAATAGGTGGTTGATGCTACAAAGTCCTCTGAAGACAACGACTCAGAATTTGGTGATCTTCTCTCTCGGTGTTGCAAGATTCTTCTTCAAAATGACTCTTACTCCGTCAAGTTTATTATGAGATAAGCAAATGGGGTTGTGCATGCTTAAGCAAAGAAATATCGTTTCTCTTCTTGTCCCATTACGTGCTTTTAGATGCCAAGTAATTTAGCTAATTCCTTGAAGAATGTTTGCCCTGTTGAGACTCATTAATCTAGATTAACGCTTTCTATTTAAAAAAATAACACTGGAATTAACCAAAATTATAACTACTAATTTCAAGTAATTATTAGGGTAAACTACAATTTTGGTCATGTGGTTTGTCAGAAATAACAATTTTTTGTTCTGGTAGTTGAAACTACAACATGGCCATCATGGCTTGCAAAAACGTCCAGATTTGATCCCTTCCTCCAATGTCCGTTAAAAAGTTCCATTAAACGATAGCCATATGTTTGTTTCTCGATTTTTTTGTCTTTTACCCAATCAAAAACCACATGGACCAAAATTATAATATCGATTTTGATTGGGTAAAAACATAAAATCAATTTTGATTGAATAAAAAATAAAAATGACTCTCATTTACCGAATTTTTTAACTACCATTAAAAGAAGAGAACATACCTAGATATTTTTGCAAACCACATGACCTTTGTATAATATAAAAAATGCAGGTACAAAAAAACATTATTTTCAAAAAACCAAGGACCAAATTTGTAGTTTACTATAATTACAATTAATTGGTAAAAAGGTAAATTAAGATTATAAATTAATAAAAAAATGTTGAAAAAACAACAAACATTAACTTCTTTTGAGATTTGGGTGTATCGAGAGACTAAATTTAATTATAATATCTGAATTCATTGTTTTATACAAAATAAAACACTTTTAATAATAATAAATAAAAAACAGAATTTATTATGAATTCTCAGTAACTTTTTTTTTTGTTTTATAAATTTGTGTGTGATTATGGTTGAAGGGAGGGGACATTGTAGTCCCTCTAAATTTACTTTATTTAGGGACCTGCCTAAAAAGGTCCTAATGGTCATGGACGGTGACTACTTCATATGTCAACTTTAACAACCATACTAACAACGTTAACGAATGCCACAATTAGGGTTTGTTTGGTACACTGGACAGAATAGAACAGAACAGAACATAAATCATTGTTTCATGTTAGGTAGCATTTTTATGTGGAACAGAGTGGAACAAAAGTAGAAGAAGCATGTTCCATCCCCACCCCATGGAACAAGGTGGAACAAACTTTTATTTTACTAATATAACCTCAAAATAAAATATAATTATCTTTTAAAACATCAAATACATATTATTTTTATATTTTATACATTATTTAAATTTTAATTATTGTATTTTATGTTCTTTAAATTTTATGGGGTGTTTGGTTGGGGGTATTGAGGATAATGAATGAGAATGATAATGAAAACCGTTGTTTGGTTTGATATAATATAATGAGCCCATTACTCCAAACTCATTAATAAAACGTATTTTATTCCAATTTTAAATTCAGGAACCTGTTTATAAAATCTTTCCTTTCATCTGTGTGTAAAATAAAAAAAGTTAACATAATAAGAGTATCTCCAATGCAATGTTCTTATAAGCAAAAAGTTAGTGTCTTGTAAGAACTATCATTGTGGAGAGTTCTTATAAAAAACCAAACTTCTTTAGGTTCTTAAATAAGAATTTTGATTCTTAACCATGAAGTTTGTGAGAAGTGACATTTTTCTTATATTTTAATTTATTTTGTTTACTTTATAATTATTAATATATATTAATATAACTTATATAATTATTATTGATGTTGAAAGAATCAGTGGAATCCACAAAAAGGAGGTTGTTATAACAATTATCATTGTGGAAATTTAAGAGAGTTCTTAATATACTGAGTTAAAGATGAATTGACAACAAAAATAGTAAAAAGACGATTCTTATAAGAACCTCCATTCGAGATGCTCTAAATTTTGAAAAAAAATGTTTAAAAAAATATAATACGTTCTCATTTATGTTCACAAAAGGTATAATATATTTCCTAATATTAAAACAAACTATAAACTAAACAAAATTCTTTTCATTGTACTTAAATTTTCTTTTAAACCCCACTATTTAGAAAAACAAAACAAAAAAATTGTTTATTACAATAGATATAGTTGTCAATAACAATAAATAAGTTTATAAATAATTTTATTTATAACATTAATGGAATTTTCTAATGGTCGTTAGAAGGATGGACCAAATCTGAACGTCTTTGCAACCATGATGGTCATCATGTATTTCAATACTACAAGGACAAAAAACTGTTTATTTTGACAAACCATAGGGACTAAATTTGTAGTTTACTTTTGTTTTGACAAAAGTTAGTTAGAAGGACCAAAGGTGAAATAGATTGGCAACCGCGCCGCAATAACAAAAATTGTAGTAATTAGTTTAAAAGATGGATTAGAATCGATTAGAGGTGCTCATGAGTTGGGTTGATCTGGTTGAAGACATTTCAACAACCCAGGGTTGGCGGTTTTGAAATTTACAACCCAACCCAAACAATAGTGTAACCAAACCCAACCCAATCGAAATCGTTTGTGTTGGTCGGGTTGCGTTTAAAAAAGTAAAAACAATATTGAAACCGTTAAAATAAGGAAATTTTTCTTTGAAATATGACTTGGAGGGTCTTAATCTACCTTAAAAGTGCTCTCACTTAACAAAAATCATGCCATTCAAAGGAGAACTAATTAGTTTGCGGTAACCGTAAGATCCAATCTCAACCACAAATCAACCTATAAATTAGGAAATTATTAACTTTGGTATTTTTGACTTTAGATTTTAATTAAGGGGCATTTTAGGTATTGCAAAATATCATCTCTCCTCTCTCCTCTCCGGTCTCCGACAAACTTATTCCGGTGAACACCAAGAACTTTTGTGATACCCATTGTGATGCATACTACCATCCATTTCATAATCACGTTCGTTGCTATTGTGATACCCAAGAACTTTTGTGATACCACTTTGATACCTATTGTGATACCTACTGCCATCCAATTCATCATCCAATTCATTACTTTGGTAATACCCAAAAACTTCTGTGATACCAATGTGATACCCAAAAATACATACAAAATACCTTTATCCTCAGTGTGATATCACTGTGATATTGGTGATACTTATGTGATATACCCAAACCTAAAAATCAAAATCAAACCCACAACGATACCAACTGTGATACCCCATCAATATTTGAATCGAGGTTTAATGGAGATATATGGTTTTATGTTCTAGGTACGATGGAGATGGAGTCTCAACACCGTTTGTCGGCTTCGATGGAGGTTGAGATCTCGAGTTTACAGAACTGGATTCAATGGAGAGGGAGATCTTGGGTTTTCAGAATCGGGTTTGATGGGGATGGAGACTCAAGAACGGTCGACGACTTCGATGGGGATAGAGATCTGGAGTTTTCATACCTTGTTTCGATGGAGAAGAAGACATGGGTTTTTCGACGACGACGTGACTGGTTTGAGAACACCGGCGGGGTGCGACGGTGACAATGTCGGCTTCTTCTTGGTCACTAACTCTACTTTTGGTCCCTGAGGTATAGTGATTTCTTTTAAACAAATACATGTGGTTTCATAAGTCAAGTTGTGGTACCCATGGTTTTGATTTTACGCTAGATTCGGGGTCTGGTCACTAACGGGGTTAAATGGCTTCGTTAGTGTCAGGGGCAATTTCGTCTTTTCACTATTTCCCTCCTATTTTAACCCGCCTTCCTTCTTCTTCTTTTTCACTTCATCTTCTTCCTTCCTCCTCCTTTGTCGATTCAAGACTTCTTCATCTTTAACAATCATGGTGCTATGTTATTGTGGATGTGAAGCAGCTGTGAAAACATCATGGACCACCGCAAATCCTGGTCGAAGGTTCTATACATGTGGAAGACTGGTACAGTGTTACGATTTTCTACATTTTCTGCAAGTAATCATGCTTAGCTAATAAAAGTTAGTTTTTTCTGTTAACAGGGCCAATGTTCCTTTTTTGGGTGGTTTGATCCACCTATTTGTTCAAGGTCCATTGATGTCATTCCTGGGCTACTCAAAGCCAAAAATAGAGCTGAAGAATGTGTCAGAGAGAAAGACAGGGAAATTTTGAAGTTGAATCTGCTCTTGGTCATCACTTGGAGTTTATTTGTATATTTCATGCATTTAGCCTTGACATGGTCTGTTTTTTGTGTATGGGTTAGCTTTTGGGGAACAATGCATACATTTAGGGGATGGTACATTAGTGTTCTTAATGATGCGGATGGTATAAAACTAGGTGTGTATGGGTTAGCATTTGGGGAACAATGTATGCATTAGTTTTGTGTTGGTACTATTTGTAATGGTGCCAAATCATCTCCTGTTTGTTATAAAACTAGTTGTGTTGGTACTATTTGTAATGACATCCTATTTGTTATAAAAGTAGGTGAATGTTTTGGTGGTTTGATCCAACTGTTTTTGGTACCTTTGTTGATAACACAAAACCAAACCTGTTTTGGTCATCTGCAAGACACAAAACCAAACCTATTTTGGTACACAACATAACAGAACTCTAACTTGTTTTGGTACCTTTGTGGATAACACAAAACCAAACCTGTTTTGGTCATCTGCAAGACACAGATAACACATACAATTCCATTCTGTTTTAGGACACAACATAACACAAAGAGTAAACACAAAACTAATTGTTTTCAATACCAATAATTACAGTACAAAAGCTATTGTTTCAACCATAAATACAATACATACCAACCTAAGACATAAACAGATAAACTAACTGTTTTCAACCAACACCAAACCACCAAACTAACTGTTTCAACCATACAACCAAACCATAACTACCATATATACTGTTTCAACCATTAACTACCAAAACACACAAACACAAACTTCAAGTCATGCCCTTCCCTCCTTGTCCTCCTTTCCCTCCTTGTCCTCCTTGTCCTTTACAAGTCCTGGAATTGTGTCCTTGATTCTGACACTTATCACAAGTCATAGTCTTCCCTTTCCTAGGAAGTTTACCAGTGTCCCCACTCCTCTGAGACAACTCCTCATGTGTCTTTCTTCTCTTCTTCTTTGGTCTCCCAATCTGTTTATGGTGAGTTGGTGGGATTAAAGTTGTTGCCCAGTCACCTTTCTCCCATAGCAGGCTTCCATTGATTGGCTCAATCTTGAAGCTATACATTTCCCTCCATGTGCTTACTCTGTATACATGCTCAACCCAATCTTCAGGTAACACATTGTTACCATTTGCTCCCATGTTCCAGTTTGTAGCCACAGCATGCTTGCATGGAATTCCAGTTAACTCCCACCTCCTACATGAACATGTCCTTGCTCTCACATCTACTATGCATTGGTCATTCCAAGGGCCAGAAACCTATTATATAGGAAAGAAATAAGTCCATATCCAGTAAATACCATTAAAACAAAGCATAATAACCTCTTTTTTAGTATACATACTTGTTACCTATCTCCTCCACTAAACAAGACTTGATATTTGGATGCCTCTTTCTTGGCAGTCTCCAAGATTTTGTTTGCAGTTGGGGTAAGTGGGCCATCACAACTCTCTATCACTTTGCATACATTCACTATCGTCTTCATTAGATACACTCTAATGTATTCCAGACATGAATAAATTGGTTTATCCCTAGCATCAACAATTTGTCTATTGAATACCTCACACATGTTATTAAATAACACATCAGAGTGACACTTGCCTGTTACCAAAGTATAAACAGTTTGAAATATGTTACCAAAGTAAAAACAAGTTGACATATATACTTACCAAAGTAAAAATAGGTTGAAATATACCTGTGAAGTGTGATCTGCTCCAGGATTGAGGGGGGGTCTTGTTCAAATATTCATAGCACTCTGAATTGAACATTCTCAAACTTTCCATTGCAGTCTTAAACTGTGGGACAGTGGGGGCTGTTGCACATTGCCACAAGTGATCCTTGTATGCTTTCCCTTTCCACTGCTGTTTCATGTTATCATGAATATGCCTGAGGCAGTATCTATGCTCAGTAGAAGGGAACAAATTGGCAATTGCTGGAAGAATGCCCTATTTTCAAAATAGTGTAACAATGAGAATACAATTCAATTACAAAAACAGAGGAAATTGATTCATACCTTTTGTCTGTCACTAATGAAAGTGAAGTTGGAATTTCTTTGAAGATCAAGGTCATCTCCAAGGCATTCTAAGAACCACATCCATGAACTTGTATTCTCAGCCTCTACTATGGCATATGCCACTGGATATATGCCCTGATTTGGGTCAATGCACACTGCTGTTAGAATTTTCCCTGGAAATGGACCTTTCATAAAAGTACCATCTAGTCCCAACAGATCCCTTCTACCTGCCCTGAATCCTCTCTTCAAAGAACCTAAACATATGTATACCCTTTTGAATTTCCTGGTTTCACTAGCTGGATTGGGTTCTTCCTCAACTTCCATCTTAACTGTTGTGTCAGGGTTACATCTTTTTACCTCAGATAGGTAATCCCTCAGGTGTTGGTACTGTGCCCCATAGTCTCCCCAGATCTTCTTCATGGCCATCTGTTTTGCCCTCATTGCCTTGCCAGGTGACACATAGATCTCAAATTTCTCTGATAAGTGGGATTGAATTGCCTTCAATGGCATATTTGGATCTACCTTGATCTGATCTGTTATGTGCTTTGAGAGGAATTGTGCAGTGGCCATACCAACCTCCCTCGTTTGGAAGCATTTATGGGTGTCAAAATAGGTTTTCACAGTCCAGGTTTCTTCATTTTCTGAACATGATACATACAAAACCCATGGACAACAGGGCCCATTGGACTTTCTCCAACCAGTCTTTCTTCCCTTAATAGGCCCACTGGACTCCTTTAACTTTGGCAATGATCCCCTACAAACGGCCCTAAGTCTTGCAGCATCATTTCTGATCACCACTAAGTCCCTTCTAGTCTGAATTGAATGCTGCTTGATTAGGTTGATAATGGTTGTTTTATTACCAAAAGTCTGGCCTAAATAGAAGTCAATCTCCTTACACTGTGTTTGGGTCCTGCCTTTGCACAAACTGCCATTGTTATCCCCTGATTCAAAATTATCAACCTCAAAAGGATCAATATCACCCTCCACATTCACACTTTCACTTCCCTCTCCATTTACACCAAACCAGTCCACATAACCATCTACATAATCCTCCAAGTCATCATCTATACCAAATACCTCATCATACTCATTACTATTATGGCTCTCTATATCATCATGGTTGTCACTTCCCTAAATCAATTCCAACCCCTGGTTCAAGTCCAAATCATGGTTCAAGTCCAAATCATGGTTCAAGTCCAAGGCCTGGTTCAAGTCTAAGCCATTGTCCAAGCCTACTTCCTCTTCCTGTTCTGGTAACTCTGAGTCCAACCCCATGAAAGGATCAAAGCTATGAATTATATGATCCATGCTTTGATTTGGGGTTGACAGGTTAGTCCTACCATGTTCCACAAACACATCAATGAGTTTAATAGCAGGGGCATATTGTAAGAGGTTTAACACATCCTGGTTACTACCTAACCCTCTTAACCCAGTATCCATATCACCTTCAGGAATCAAGAAATGGTAAAATTTGATTTCATGTCTATCATACCCTAATGCTAAGACCATTAAATGAAACTCCTCTACATTTAATCCTTATGTGTTAACCAAATCAACATAATCAGTCTTACCATTCTCGTATCTCCTTCCAGGAAAGCTTGTAAAGCAACCTCCATGGTTCATCCTTACTGTTATCAATGTTGGGTAAAGCTCTGTATAGAAAATCAACATGGTCAAAGCTATGAAGAATGTTTGCTTAAAAATGGAAAAACAGAGATGAATGTTTGCTTACCATATACATCACTTGGGTCAAATCCTTCGGCTAAATCCCTCCTTAAAACCCATCCGGGTTCCGCCATTGTTTCTTGAGCAGGGAACAAGTTTGATCGAGAAAAGGGTTTTTAGCTCAGTGTTCGTGTGAAGAGAGTGAGGTTTGAAGTTTGAAGTTTGAAGTGTGTGAAGTGTTAGTGAAGACGAAGAGTCGAGTGTCGTTAATATTTTAGGGAAATAGTGAAAAGACGAAATTGCCCCTGACACTAACGAAACCATTTAACCCCGTTAGTGACCAGACCCCGAATCTAGCGTAAAATCAAAACCATGGGTACCACAACTTGACTTATGAAACCACATGTATTTGTTTAAAAGAAATCACTAAACCTCAGGGACCAAAAGTAGAGTTTACTCTTAAGATTATAAATTAATAAAAAGATGTTGAAAAAACAACAAACATTAACTTCTTTTGAGATTTGGGTGTATCGAGAGACTAAATTTAATTATAATATCTGAATTCATTGTTTTATACAAAATAAAACACTTTTAATAATAATAAATAAAAAACAGAATTTATTATGAATTCTCAGTAACTTTTTTTTTGTTTTATAAATTTGTGTGTGATTATGGTTGAAGGGAGGGGACATTGTAGTCCCTCTAAATTTACTTTATTTAGGGACCTGCCTAAAAAGGTCCTCATGGTCATGGCCGGTGACTACTTCATATGTCAACTTTAACAACCATACTAACAACGTTAACGAATGCCACAATTAGGGTTCGTTTGTACACTGGACATAATAAAACAGAACAGAACATAAATCATTGTTTCACGTTAGGCAGCATTTTTATGTGGAACAGAGTGAAACAAAAGTAGAAGAAGCATGTTTCATCCCCACCCCATGGAACAAGGTGGAACAAACTTTTATTTTACTAATATAACCTCAAAATAAAATATAATTATCTTCTAAAACATTAAATACACATTATTTTTATATTTTATACATTATTTAAATTTAAATTATTGTATTTTATGTTCTTTAAATTTTATGGGGTGTTTGGTTGGGGGTATTGAGGATAATGAATGAGAATGATAATGAAAACCGTTGTTTGGTTTGATATAATATAATGAGCCCATTACTCCAAACCCATTAATAAAACGTATTTTATTCCAATTTTTAATTCAGGAACCTGTTTATAAAATCTTTCCTTTCATCTGTGTGTAAAATAAAAAAAGTTAACATAATAAGAGTATCTCCAATGCAATGTTCTTATAAGCAAAAAGTGTAGTGCCTTGTAAGAACTATCATTGTGGAGAGTTCTTATAAAAAACCAAACTTCTTTAGGTTCTTAAATAAGAATTTTGATTCTTAACCATGAATTTTGTGAGAAGTGACATTTTTCTTATATTTTATTTTATTTTGTTTACTTTATAATTATTAATATATATTAATATAACTTATATAATTATTATTGATGTTGAAAGAATCAGTCGAATCCACAAAAAGAAAGTTCTTATAACAACTATTATTGTGGAAATTTAAGAGAGTTCTTAATATAGTGAGTTGAAGATGAGTTGACAACAAAAAAGTAAAAAGACGATTCTTTTAAGAACCTCCATTCGATATGCTCTAAATTTTGAAAAAAAATGTTTTAAAAAATATAATACGTTCTCATTTATGTTCACAAAAGGTATAATATATTTCCTAATATTAAAACAAACTATAAAGTAAACAAATTTCTTTTCATTGTACTTAAATTTTCTTTTAAAACCCACTATTTAGAAAAACAAAACAAAAAAATTGTTTATTACAATAGATATAGTTGTCAATAACAATAAATAAGTTTATAAATAATTTTATTTATAACATTAATGGAATTTTCTAATGGTCGTTAGAAGGATGGACCAAATCTGAACGTCTTTGCAACCATGATGGTCATCGTGTATTTCAATTAGAGGTGGCCAAATCGACCCGACCCGACGGGCTGACCCGAACCGAAACCGGTCAAGAACCGGTTTCAAGCCCGAGAGCCGGGATCGGTTCGCGTATGTAGGATTTTCCCCGGCCCGACCCGGGACCGGTTCGTGACCCGACCCGGCCCGACCCGATTTTTTTCAAAAAAATTATAGTCGTTATGTGACCGTTTATGACCGCTGGGAAGCCTCTTTTGACCATTTTTTGCCTCAAAAAACACCCTCCAAACCCCATATAAATACTAGGGGTGTTATGGAGTGATCACCACCTTACAATTGCTTACAAAACGCAAAAAACGCTTACAATTCTAATTTCTCGGCTCTCGTTATATTCGTTTCTCGCAAAAAACACATACAATTCTCATTTCTCGGCTCTCGCTATATTCGTTTCTCGCAAAAAACGCATACAATTCTCTAGTCTCTACTCTCTACTCTCTACTCTCTACTCTAGTCTCTACTATCAAAAAAATGGCCGAACAAAATTACACCATTGTTGTCGATCATTCACGAAAATCACCGGTTTGGGATAATTTCAACTTGGTAAAATTTCCCGACGATACAAAAAAGGCGCAATGCAAACGGTGTGGAGATTTCCTAAAACCCGAATCAAATAGCACGTTAAAGCGCCACTTCGAGGAAAGATGCAAGAGGTTGAAATCGGGTCCCGATCCAACTCAACCCATACTTGACAATTCCGGTCAAGTATGGTCGTATGATAATGATCTCGCCCGAGAAATGCAAATGAAATGTGTCATTCAAATGGCGTTGCCGTTCGGACATTTCGACAATCCTCACATTACAAACATGATCAAAAATGGATTCCAACCACGCTACAATGGTTCGGTAAGTCGTCAAACTCTTAAGCGTGATGTTTTAAAATATTGGAATAAGGTTCAAAAAATTATGCGAGAAATGTTTTTAAACTTACCCAATAAAGTTTCTTTAACTTGTGATGTATGGAGCGCACCATGCGGATTGCCAGATTCTTATATATGCATAACGGCACATTGGATTGTGCCGGGATCGTGGCAATTATGCAAACGTGTAATCACGTTTGAGCTCTTTGGTTCGCCACATTCGGGTGAACGTCAGTTTTCTATAATTATGAGATGTCTTCAATATTATAATTTAAAAAATAAAGTTATTAGTATTTCGTTTGATAATGCTAGTAATAATACGGCATGCGTAGACCGATTACGTTTGGCTTTATCCCCTATTTTAGAAGGAAAATTATTTCATACACGTTGTTGCGCACACATAATAAACTTAGCCGTTCAAGACGGCTTAAGTAAACTTAATGAGCCTTTAACTAAGTTTAGGCTTATGTTACGCCGAATTTTCACAAGAAATAAAAAAATGCAAAACTTATATAGAGATTATTGCAAACAAGTCGGTTTTAAAGCTTTGGGACCGGCGCACGATATGCCGGTTCGATGGAATTCGACTTGGAAAATGATGGATAATTTATTAAGACAACAACAATATATTCAAGCATTTTATAACATTCATTACCCGGATAACACGATAACTCAGGATGATTGGACAAGGATTCATGGCTTTCACGATATTTTGGGCGATTTTAAAACTGCAACAACTATGTTATCCGGTGTTTATTATCCAACGAGCCCTTTACTTTTAAATATGATGGGGATAATTTGGGTGAATTCAATCAATACGTACGTACTAATTTTATAACAACATCCTTCACAAACGTCGTAGATGTTGAATCCCTAGATTTATTAGAATGGTGGAAAAGTAAACAATCAAGTTTCCCAATTATGGCCACTATTGCACTTGATGTACTAACAATCCAAGCTAGTACTGTAGCTTCGGAGTCGGCCTTTTCTCTTAGTGGCAGGATCATATCGGAGCGTCGGACAAAATTAACCCCAAAATCGGTGGAGTGCTGCGTATGTCTGAAGGATTACTTGGATGGAGAAGACCGCATTCAAAATCGAACGAACCTGGAGGATGATATATAAGGCGTGGAAGAAAACTTATTCGAAAACGACACGGATGAACTACTAAGTACGCCGTCCGTAACCGATAGTTCTGATGTTAGTAGTGTCGTAGATGACGAAGATGTAGACACCGACCGCCTTGACGATCAGACGGCTATTACACGACTGATGCAGTACAATACTCTTGAAGACTACAATCCAAATCAAAATCCATACTACACTCCATACAATCCATTCAATTACTATCCGGGTGATGGGAGTGGAAGTTCGGGAGCGGGACCTTCGAATGTTTAGAATTTATGTATTGTAACTTGTAACTTGTAAGTTTGTAACTTAAAATTATATATAAATTATAAAACGTAAAAGTGTATTTTAGTGATATATATTATAAATAAAACGTATTTTAAAGTGTATTTTAATTATCCAATGATTCCAATCCAATTTTTCTTTGTTAAAGTTTAGTAATTAATTATTATACAAAGAAAGCAGTTAAAAAACAAAAAAATCCCCGGCCCTACTCCGACCCGGTTCTTGGCCCGGCCCGGCCCGGTTTTCCCGAAACCGGTTCTACATACAAGTAAACGGGTCAGGGGATTTCGGTTTAAACCCGGCCCGACCCGACCCGGTTCTCACCTGACCCGGTTCGCACGGTTACTGTGTAGAACCGGGTTGTCCCCCGACCCGGCCCGGCCCGGCCCGAACCCGACTTTTGGCCACCTCTAATTTCAATACTACAAGGACAAAAAACTGTTTATTTTGACAAACCATAGGGACTAAATTTGTAGTTTTCTTTCTTTTTGACAAAAGTTAGTTAGAAGGACCAAAAGTGAAATAGATTGGCAACCGCACCGCAATAACAAAAATTGTAGTAATTAGTTTAAAAGACGGATTAGAATCGATTAGAGGTGCTCATGAGTTGGGTTGATCTGGTTGAAGACATTTCAACAACCCAAGGTTGGCGGTTTTGAAATTTACAACCCAACCCAAACAATAGTGTAACCAAACCCAACCCAATCGAAACCGTTTGTGTTGGTCGGGTTGCGTTTAAAAAAGTAAAAACAATATTGAAACCATTAAAATAAGAAAAATTTTCTTTGAAATATGACTTGGAGGATCTTAATCTACCTTAAAAGTGCTCTCACTTAACAAAAATCATGCCATTCAAGGGAGAACTAATTAGTTTGCGGTAACCGTAAGATCCAATCTCAACCACAAATCAACCTATAAATTAGAAAATTATTAACTTTGGTAATTTTGACTTTAGATTTTAATTAAGGGGCATTTTAGGTATTGCAAAATATCCTCTCTCCTCTCTCCTCTCCGGTCTCCGACAAACTTATTCCGGTGAACATCAAGAACTTTTGTGATACCCATTGTGATGCATGCTACCATCCATTTCATAATCACGTTCGTTGCTATTGTGATACCCAAGAACTTTTGTGATACCACTTTGATACCTATTGTGATACCTACTGCCATCCAATTCATCATCCAATTCATTACTTTGGTAATACCCAAAAACTTCTGTGATACCAATGTGATACCCCAAAATACATACAAAATACAGACCTTTATCCTCAGTGTGATATCACTGTGATATTGGTGATACTTATGTGATACACCCAAACCTAAAAATCAAAATCAAACCCACAACGATACCAACTGTGATACCCCATCGAGGTTTAATGGAGATATATGGTTTTATGTTCTAGGTACGATGGAGATGGAGTCTCAACACCGTTTGTCGGCTTCGATGGAGGTTGAGATCTCGAGTTTACAGAACTGGTTTCAATGGAGAGGGAGATTTTGGGTTTTCAGAATCGGGTTTGATGGAGATGGAGACTCAAGAACGGTCGACGACTTCGATGAGGATAGAGATCTGGAGTTTTCATACCTTGTTTCGATGGAGAAGAAGACATGGGTTTTTCGACGACGACGTGACTGGTTTGAGAACACCGGCGGGGTACGACGGTGACAATGTCGGCTTCTTCTTGGTCATGGTATTGGAGTGTGTGGCGGCGACGACTTCAATTGACGAAATCATATTAGAAAATGGAGAAATGGTGGATTAGAACAAAATGGAGAAATGGTGAATGGTCATATTAAAAGCATGTGGCGGCAGTGCAGAAAGAGGTTTTAGGGTTAGGTGTTGTCAAATGAAATTAAATTACCACTTTGCCCTTATTTTTATTTTTGGAAGTAACATTAATTATCTAAAATGATTGGCTCATATTGGATCTCACGGTTACCACAAACTAATTAGTTCTCATTTGATTAAGCCCCTATATATATATATATATATATATATATATATATAGGCAAATTATCCATTGCAAACCAGTTAGTTTGTGCAAACTGTGCAAACTCATATCCACCAATCACGTAACTTTTTTTATCCATAAGGGTATTTTAGGGCCTTTAGCATATTTTTTCATCTCCACCAATCACGTAACTTATTTTTTTATATCCATAACTTCTTTTTTTATATCCATAAGGGTATTTTAGGGCTCCACCGGAAAAAGATTCATGAAGCCAAATTATATATTCATTAAGCCAAATTTTATATTCATGAAGCCAAAATATAGATTCATGAAGCTAAATTATACAATTTTTGCAGATTCATGAAGGTAGATATGAGTTTGCACGGGTTTGCACAAACTGACTGGTTTGCAACGGATACCTCCCATATATATATATATATAGAGGGAGGTTTAGGGGAAAACCTCAAATAAATGGAAAACTAAAAAACACTTTATCAACAGTTAGATTAGATAATCTGATAGATGTGATTAGATGAGCGGTTACAACAATATTAATTAATTAAAAAACCTCACACCCCCTATTTTTTATTCGAAAAAAGACGAAAAATAAACAAAATCCGAATGAAATAAATTACACCAAATAAACGATCATATTTTTCTCGTTAATTTGACATCCATATTGATATACTTTTTCTTCCGTATTTTCGTGGTTTTCTGGTTTTCCAGTTATTTAGGGTTTTTCCTTGAATCTGACCCTATATATATATATATAGGCTGAGTATCAAATACAAACCAGTTAGTTTGTACACTTATATGATATGCCTGCTAAGAATGCTTAAACCTCCCCTTATGAATGCTCTAAAGTGGTGTTTGATTTACAAAATACTTTTTGTATGAAATGAAAATGAAATCTTTCAAAAATTTAACTGTCTAATGGCTTCAATCGTCCTATGTAAAGACCAACAAAATGGTAAAACTTCAGGGATACCGCCATATTGGGCGATGTATTGTTGATAGGCATAGCCATTAAAATGATGTGAGCGATGGATATTTGTAGTATCGTTACAGTAAATCAGCGTTTTATTATATATATATATATTTTAAAGATATGGTTAGAGATGATATTATATAATTGAAGAGTTAGATACACATATATTTTTATAGAGAAAGGTTTAAACGAGAACGCTAATACATTATTGATTATTGTATAACCGAATAAAAAAAGGATTAATACTAATAAATAAATAAAAAAGGAAATATATATAGTTTTTTTGACGTCGGCAAGCCAAGGCTCCCCACCATCATCACGCGTGAAATACTACCAAATTTCCTCTCACTTTCCTCCATTCTATTCATTCTCTATATGTGTGCGCGCCCTTTCCCCACACACACACACACACACCTCCCATTCTCACACCAACCAGACCTCCGACACCCAACGGTCAACCGGCTGGTCAACATGTCCAGGGCCGTCTCCTATTGGTGTTACAGATGCACACACATCGTCAGAGTAATGCCCCAAGACGACGTCGTCTGTCCTTACTGTCACGGCGAATTCATCGAAACCGTCGACTCTCACGCGCCGTCAACACCCCCTTTTCCGGCCATGTACATGCTCGCTTCCAATGACCGCTCAGATCTCAGACTACGCCGAAACGCCGGAGACAGGTCTCCGTTTAATCCGGTTATTGTTCTTCGCGGTACCGATGATGAACATTCAAGTTTTGAATTGTACTATGATGACGGAGCAGGTTTGGGATTGCAACCTTTGCCGCCGACGATGTCGGAGTTTCTGATGGGGTCAGGGTTTGACCGCTTACTGGATCAGTTGTCGCAGATCGAGATAAACGGATTAGGTCGGGGAGAACATCCACCGGCCTCAAAATCGGCGGTTGAATTGATGCCGGCGATTGAGATCTCAGATGTACACGTCAGCAGCGAATTGCACTGCGCCGTCTGTAAAGAAGAATTTATTCTCGGAGCTGAAGCTCGTGAGATGCCATGTAAACACATGTATCATTCCAATTGCATTCTCCCATGGCTAAATCTCCGAAACTCTTGTCCGGTTTGCCGACACGAACTCCCAACAGATTCAACAGATTCGAACAACCTACAACGCTCGGAACAAAACGAAGAAGAATCAGCAACCGTTGGATTAACGATATGGAGATTACCTGGCGGTGGATTCGCCGTTGGAAGGTTCGCCGGAGGTAGAAGAGCCGGCGGTGGCGAGAGAGAGCTTCCGGTTGTGTACACAGAAATGGACGGCGGATTTAATAACACTACAGGTACGCCAAGGAGGATTATGTGGGAACCAAGAAGGGGAAGGGCCAGAGGAGAAGGTGGATTGACCGGATTCGGGCGAGCTTTTCGCAACATGTTCTCTTTCTTCGGTAGATTAAGGCCGAATTCAAATTCAAATGGTTCATCGATGAATAGAAGTCGGAGTGTATCGAGTTCAGTTTTCAGTAGAATGACAAGTAGACGAAATAGAAGTTGGGTTTTAGATGAACATAATGGTTTGTCCAGATGGTAGGATTGGATGCAAACAAGGCACCTCTTTTGTGACAAATTGTGACTGCAACTGATTTGGCCACAATTGCTGTGTACGTCTGGATTCGAGTCTGGACAGATGGGATATTCTACCACATTCCCGGCCTTAACCATCCCGTGTGGTTAGCTTTGTTTGATTCAACTTTGAAACGGATCTTCCACAGGTTCTGATTCAGATCTCAACTTTTGTAAATAGATTTGATTCCAATTTTGTGCAATTAAAGGTAAGAAAAAAGGTGAAGCCCATGCTTTTTGGATTTGAAGTGGAAAAGCCAGGCATTTGAGCCAAAGAAATGCTGGGTTCTGTTGCTATATCAATGGCGTTTTGTTAAATGGAAATCCTACGTTTTGATTCTGTTCATCTGTAGATTCCTGCAAGTTCATTCTATTCTATACTTCTATGGCAGAACATAATCATGTTACTCGTCTCTATCTGCGTCTTTCTGTTTCTATTCGATTCTTGAATTGAGTTTGTTAATGGGTGTGCTTGAAAGATAGACAAGACTGGCCCAGTGCATGACTCGTTCAATTATAAGAGATAAATTTGGTGGATTCTTCTCCCAATAATAGCAGGATCTGAGGCAATATAAAATTCTAAAGTTTTTTTTTTAAATTAATTTTCTTGTATAATTATTGTTACAAACAGGGAAATCTTTTATTGGATTTATTTGAAAAAGGTGGAAAATGATTGGTAGGTTCACTTTCCAGAAAGTAAAGTGAGACTACTTGCAGGAATACAGGGGAAAAGCTTGTGTATCTGTTTTCTTTGGCTTCATTGGAAGCTGGGTGAATTGCATTTTTGGTCCCATTGGTTATAGTATTTTTTTGAAAGAGGGATCTAAACTTCAATATCTCAAGAAATGGTCTTTCAGTTTTCAATTTTGCTCCAAAATCAGGACTCCAACACTAACAATGTTTATTTGTTCCGTTAGTACCAGGGGTAGTTTCGTCCATATAACCACATGGACTCCTTTCAAAGAATTCATATAACCACAGGGACTCCTTTCAAAGAATTCATATAACCACATGTACCAAAAATGCAATTTACTCGAAAATTTATTAAAATGCCTCAATTTCAAAATTAAGTTATCAAAATGCCCCAAATCTCTTTGGTTTTGCAAAAATGCCCCGTTTTCCGGTGATTGGGCCCGCGATCTCGGACCCGGCCAATTAGCCATCGATTGGGAGGTCGCGTATGGATCATATTTGTCCGCGATGGTACCATTTTTCCTCAATTTGTTATATTTTGATTTCAAAGTTACATTTCATACCCCTGTAATTATTTACTTAGTTTACTTTATACCTTTTACTTTTCTAATTTTAATTTTACACCTTCATCATATTAACGCATATAATGGTATATTAACTAAAATACGTTAAAAACACGTTAAAAAACACGTTTTAATTTTAACAAGTTACACCATTATAATCGTCTCATCGATACATTCGAAATGAGCCAAATATTGAATGTTTTTGGATTTAATTATGTTAAAAAATACGTTTTAACATATTATATTAACATACATAATTACGTTAAAATATGTTAAGGAGTTCGATATATATATATATATACTAGTTATTTACCCGCTGTAATGCAGCGAGACGTATAATCCAAATAATTTGATGATTTAATCAATTAAATAAAAAAATATTCTATATTGGGCCCATTTCGAAGGTATCGATGATAGATTATAATGGTGTAACTTGTTAAAATTAAAAAGTATTTTTTTAATAGATTGTTTTATAGGACTTATTTAAGATCAAATGATTTGCATCTTAAATTTATAGAATCAAACGATTTTACCCGCTGCAATGCAGCGAGACGTATAATCCAAATAATTTGATGATTTAATCAATTAAATCAAAAAATATTCTATATTGAGCCCATTTCGAAGGTATCGATGATACGATTATAATGGTGTAACTTGTTAAAATTAAAAATATTTTTTTAACGTATTTTAGTTAATATACGATTATATGTGTTAATATAATAAAAGTGTAAAATGAAAAATAAAAAACTAAAAGGTATAAAGTAAATTAACCAAATAAGTATAAGGGTGTTAAATGTAACTTTTAAATCCTCGATTTTTTATTTTTTGATTTGAAAGTTACATTTAACATAATTAAAAAATACGTTTATTTTTAACAAGTTACACCATTGTACTCGTCTCTTCGATACCTTCAAAATGAGCCCAATATCATATATACTACATAAAAATATTTTTATGTAATATTCAATATTTGGCTCATTTCGAAGGTATCAAAGTGACGAGTACAATGATGTAACTTGTTAAAGTTAAAACGTATTTTTAACGTATTTTAGTTAATATACGATTATATGTGTTAATATGATGAAGGTGTAAAATTAAAATTAGAAAAGTAAAAGGTATAAAGTAAACTAAGTAAATAATTACAGGGGTATGAAATGTAACTTTGAAATCAAAATATAACAAATTGAGGAAAAATGATACCATCGTGGACAAATATGTTCCATACGCGACCTCCCAATCGATGGCTAATTGGTCGGGTCCGCGATCGCGAGCTTAATCACCGGAAAACGGGGCATTTTTGCAAAACCAAAGAGATTTGGGGCATTTTGGTAACTTAATTTTGAACTTGAGGCATTTTAATAAATTTTCGAGTAAATTGCATTTTTGGTACCTGTGGTTATATGAATTATTTGAAAGGAGTCCCTGAGGTTATATGGACGAAACTACCTCTGGCACTAAAGGAGCAAATAAACGTTGTTAGTGACCAGGGACTGGATTTGGAGCAAATACGGAAACTGAGGGACCACTTCTTGAGATACTAAAGTTTAGGTCCCGCTTTCAAAGAAATCAGATAACCACATGACCAAAAATGCAATTCACTCTTTGAAGCTTGGTTCTATGGTGTTGCATCATATTAAACCATGTATGTATTTCTAGCATTATTCTAAACATCTAGTTGCAACGGTAGTCGTAGTACGTTATAACTCAAGACTTGTGTTTCAGGTCATATTAATTTTGGACACGCTGTGATCTAATGCTGAGTTTTTGTAAAGTGGTATTTGATTTTTTTTAAACCTTTTCATGTTTTATTTGTTAGTTTTTAATATATAGTTTAATTTAACTTTTTTAATATCATTAATAGCAATAAACATATGTATGTATGTATGTATGCGTGTGTGTGTCTCTATATAATATTATATATTATATGGAGATTTGTCGCAATAAGTCACACCTTAGAACATACCCTAGCATTGTCGTGTCTTTCTAATGCTTAATGCTTGGCCAAGCCTCACACAATTTATAGAACCTTGATTTCTAAAAGTCTAGTATTTTCCGTTTTATTGTTTTGATACAAATGGTCAAATATAGTGGTTAAGGGGCTGTTTGGTTGGTTTTTCATTAAGTCCTGTAGGGATAAAGTTAGCCGTATGTATAAAGTTGTCTGTACAGATAAATAAAAATCTTGTTTGTCTACAGGACTGAATAAACTGTCTGAATTATAAAAATTACTACTTTACCCTTTTATTTATTTTTTATTTTATTGATGTTTCAACACTCTCTCTTAGGCCATCCGTAGCGCATGAAAGATAGCATGCGGGATGGGTGATGTGGCAGCGGGATGGCTGCGGGGATGGGGTACGGGGCGGGATCATTTGCGGGAAGGGATCGAATGCGGGGATGGGATCCCGATTCATCCCGAGGATTATTAAAAAAAAAATTTAATTAAATTTTTAAAAATATATAACCGTTGAACGGCTCTATTATTAAAAAAAAAAAATTTTCTCAATTTAATCCCACTATATATTTAACCCTCAACCTCTTATTTCTCACACCTCTCAACCTCTTATTTCTCACACCTCTCAACCTCTTATTCTCTCAACCTCTTATTTCTCACACCTCTCAAACTCTCTCAAATTCTCTCAACCTCTATATATTAAACAATATGGATTCGCCACAACCCGGTTCACCAACCGCATCATCATCATCCGTAGACACCGACGAGTTGTTGAATCTACGGCAGGGAAATTTTTCGACATACTGCACAATCGCTGTATGGCGTATCCAAGTTCCCAACAATGACGACGAGTAGATTTTTAAATTTATTTTGTAATTTTTAATTTTTTAATGAATGATATGAATTTTTATTTTTATTATTTATCTTATTTTTATTTATTAAAAAATATATAAATATTTTTATTTTGTTAAATAATTAAATGTATAAATAAAAGAATTAAAATAAATGAGGTGGCAAAAGGGTTTGAGGGAATGGGGTACGGGTGTTTAGGGATCGTGAGGGATCGAGTGAGGGATGGAAGAAAAGCTGATGTGGCGCTGATGTGAAGTGGAATTTTTGAAAGATGCCCTCCATGGGGTACTGATGGCCTTACCATAGCTTCTGGAACAATACTTCACCATCACAAACCTTTAGAAAAATCCATATGAACCATTGAGATAGATATACATAAATGTTGATTTTACCTTTCCTCACTCTTATTCTTTTTAAACCATCGAGCAGCAACCATGGTCTTTAGTATTTAGGATTTTTGATTCCGAGTTTTTTTTTGTGTTCTTCCCCCTATTTTGTAGCGAATGCAATCATACCGGAAATCACCGTATGAAATTGATGTCTTGAAATCGAAGAGCAGAGCAGCATGGAGGAGCCGGGAGGAGGAGGGACGGTATGAGATTTTCTCGATGGGAAGAGCAGGGAAGACATCAATTTCATACGATGTGAGAGATTTTCTCGATGGGAACCATGCTGAATTGATTTTGAATTCAGTATTGTGCTATGAGCAAAATCTTCGATGCTTAAAAACACAAAAAGAAAAAACATATGTTCTGTAATTGATTTTGTATTCAGTATTTGGTTCTCCATCTTGATTCTTGGTTTTAAGTAAAACCCTAAAACACAAAAAGAAAAAACAGATTCAAGATGGGAGAGGAAGAAGCTGGGTTTTCGCTGAGGAAGAAGCTCCAAATCTCCGGCCGAGCACCTCCAAAACGTCGACGGCAGCTCCAAATCGCAGAGGAAGAAGATGGGTTTTCGTGGAAGGGTTTCAAGAGGATGGAGGAGCTGACCGTTTTCTTTTGTTTTGTTTGGGCTGAGCGAAATTTCTTGGGATAATAGGAGGGGTATCGATGGAAAAAGCATGTCTGTCTTCATAAAGGATACTCTCCAAATCTGAGCGAATAAGTCATGGTCTATTCCATTAAGCCACTAACAAACACTCAGATTGAGCTGAGCGAATAAGCTGAAGATGTCATTCAGCTCATTAAGCCGGTACCAAACATGCACTAAGTTTCTTTAATATATAATACATGTCAAGTTTTGTTGTATTTTAGCGCATATATATATAGAGAGAGGGTTGGGTTCCGGTGAGAAAAAAAGTTATAGTGAGAAATATAAGAAGGGATCACTACTCTTGGATGCACGTTAAGATGAGATGCACCAGCACCCGCAATGCACTAGATCAATTCTCATATCAAACATGATTCATTGATGGGTTTGACATTAAAAGTGATCAATGGTCCAGATCACTTCTTAAACTTCTCACCTTAACTCTTCTTCTCACAAGATTCGCCTATATATATATATATATATATATATGCATGATCGATTGATCGTGTGAGAAAAAAAGTTAAAGGTGAGAAGCGTAAAAATGGATTTGGACCCTTGATCAATTTTAATCTCAACTCCACTCATGAATTGCCTTTCTCACCATAATTGATCCAATCCAAATCTTTTCTTACGTTTCTCACCTTAAATATTTTTCTCAAATGATCATTTGACTATAGAGGGTTTTATTTGTAAAACAACATAATTTGTGCAAACTTGCAACCCGCTTTCCTACCATCGATCTAATTGAGGTACGGTAAAAATTAGATTTACTTATTTATGTTAACAATTTTTTAATTAAAAATGTCACTGAAGAATAGTAAAAAACAATTTGCACTTATTCAGAGAAACTCAAATGAAAATCCCGAAATATATGCGATTGTGATGAGAACCATTTTTTTTCTGGTTTTAAAAAAGATGAAATATTGTTTCATGATAGAAACAAATGAAATTTTTGGTTTTATAACAAGACGAAATCCAGTTTCATGCTCAAGCAATGAAATTTTCGGTGATCATAACCCATGTTTTCCAGTTTCAAAACAAGATGAAATCCGGTTTCATGATGGAACAAATGAAATTTTCGGTTATCATAACCCATGTTTTTCAGTTTCATGAATAAACAAATGAAATTTTCGGTGATCATAAGCCATGTTTGAGTCATAGATAAAACTGGTCATTTGGCTGATGAAATTGTTTGAATAAAATAACTCAACTTCTAAAGTCGTGAATAAACCATAAAATATGGAAAAAAATCGGTAGTTATTAACTTAAATCAGATATGTTTTAATTATATAAAATTGCATTGCAAAACAGTTATCAACGATTTACTCCCTAAAATAATAGAAATTGATAATTTTCCAAGTTACCGATTATGAAGATAAATGACAAAGTTGCCCTATTTGATAAAAAAAAGAGAAAAAAAAAAGAAAATAGGTGACTGGTTGCTGTCGACTTACAAAAATTAGGGTGATTTACATTTAAACGCTCCTATATATATTGTATAAAAGTCAGTTTGATACCATTCTAGATACTCGATATTCTATTTTGTGGGTCCTATTATAACGACATGTAAAGCAATAAAAATGAGATAACATGGCTTGTTTAATTGATGGGAAAAGAAGATAGGAGAATTTAAGAAGCCATCAACATTTGATAATACATTTGAGATATCGTGTTGTGTTTACTTGATGGTGAACGACAATGACCTCAACCAAATTTAACTTGATATGCGCATCTTCTTAGCTCACATACCATACATCAAGTTCTAAGTCCGCTTGATATCATTTTCAATGGTCACTTAGATAATTGATCTTAATGAAGTTTTCAATTAGCAACATAACTTTCTAATCTTTTTTCCCCCTCAATGACCTTCATCTAGTTCAAAACAATATTTTCATGTAAAGACTTAACAATAAACCGGAATACTTGATTCTTAAAGTATGTGTTTGAGAAGGTCATTCAGTGAAAAATCTCCTATAACATGCCTTGTTTACTTGATGGGAACAAATAGAGGAATATAAAGAAACTATAAACATTTGTTAAAGTGTCTTGTTTACTAGGTGGTGAACGATAATGAACTCCATTGTATTTGATTTGCTATGTTTCTTCTTGCCCATGCCTATCACCCTTTCCTTTTCAAAAAAGGAACCATTTGGAATAAACGGAGATGGTGCAAAAAAGTACCTTTCTTCTTTGTTGAAAAACAATTAGATCTGATCCATTCTGGTTATTTAACAGTTTGATTTGTATGCTACTATGTAATATCTGTAGAATATTGATTCTCCTTGACGAGATCCTTTCATTGAACCTGATATAAATAAGAGTACAACATAGGGTTTACAACATGGGCTTGACTAATACATGAGCCTAACTATAATCTAATGACTATAATACACTAATACGCCCCCACAGTTTGAGCGGGAGGTGAAGAACGAACGCGTAAACTGTTGCGGAAATCTGAAAAAAAAAGAGAATGGTAGGCCCTTTGTGAAAATGTCGGCATATTGAAGACTAGAAGGCACATGTAGGACGCGAACTTGGCCCGTGGCAACCTTATCGCGAACGAAATGAATGTCTATTTCAATATGCTTTGTACGCTGATGTTGTACGGGGTTGGTGGAAAGGTAGACGTCACTCACATTATCACAGTACACAATCGTAGCTTTGAGCAAAGGTGAGTGAAGTTCCCAGAGAAGATTACGAATCCAATAGGTTTCGGCTACGACATTGGCAACCCCGCGATATTCTGCTTCAGCACTCGAACGCGAGACAGTGGCTTGCCTCTTAGATGACCACGATAAACGATTGTCCCCCAGAAACACAGTAGCCGCTTGTAGAGCGGCATGACGTGGGGCACCCACCCCAGTCAGCATCCGAATATGCGATTAGGCTAGTGGTTGTAGAGGCATTGATCTGTAATCCAAAATCCAAGGTACCTCGGACGTAACACAAAACACGTTTGACAGCGTGAAGGTGAGGCTCTCGCGGATCATGCATGAAGAGGCAAATTTGTTGAACTGCATAGGCAAGTTCCGGTCTCGTAAACATGAGATATTGGAGAGCCCCGACGAGACTGCGATACAATGTGGGGTCGCCAACAGGCGGACCAGAGAGATTGAGTTTGGACTGAGTGTCAACAGGAGTGCGACTGGAGTTGCAATTAAGCATATTGGCCCGTTCAAGGATGTCCAAAGCGTACTTTCGTTGACATAAAAATAGGCCATCCTTTGTGCGAGATGTAGAGATGCCAAGAAAGTATGATAGGGACCCTAGGTTAGTCATAGCAAATTCTTGAGCAAGCAATTTGATGATACGGTGCAAGAGAGAAGAAGTCGAAGCCGTGAGCACAATATCATCAACATATAGAAAAAGATAAGCCACAGACTAACCCTGTCGATATATAAATAAAGAGAAGTCTGATTTGCTGTGAGTAAAGCCAATGCCAATGATGAAATAAGCAAATCACCGGAACCAGGCACGCGGGGCTTACTTCAGACCATAAAGAGATTTCTGCAGGTGACAAACATAGTCTGGATGTATGCTATCATGAAAACTTGGAGGCTGGTGCATGTATACACTCTCGTTCAAATGGCCATGGAGAAAGGCATTTTTGACATCAAGTTGATGTATCGACCAGTCACGAGATACTGCAAGGCTGAGGACTGTACGGATAGTGGCCGACTTTACAGCCGGACTGAAAGTCTCATCACAATCGATCCCTGGTCGTTGACTTTTCCCGTTGGCCACTAGGCGAGCTTTGTACCGATCCAAAGAGCCGTCAGCATGATATTTCTTTTTGAACAACCACATGGAACGTACAATATTAACCCCGTGTGGCCGCGAAACAAGGTTCTACGTTGTAACATCTCGAATTTCCATTATATTATATTTAATATGAATGTGGTCGAATTGTAATTTAGTCTAAGTTTTTGACTATTTGTAAATGTAAACTCCAGGGTTGAAATTGTATTTTGACCAAAGTTTAAGTTAGGTATGAAACTTGAAATTGGAGGGTGATTTTGTCAATAGTTGAAAGTTAGTTTGGATAAGAAGTCTGAGTCGGCTAAGTTATGAAAATATCTCAATTTCATTAGCAGAAGTCGATTCCAGAAGTAAGGGTTGCGATATCAAGGTTTGGTTCGGTATTGAATCAGTTGGGGAAAGGATTGGAAGCAGTTTGGTTTAGAACTTGATTACCCAGGTGAGTTCATCTCTTTCTAAATGCTTTTATTTGAAATTGAATGAGATAATTGGTAGCAAACTGTCTAAATGATGTGGTAAAAGTGTATTGTAATGAAATCGACTAAGAAACTGAACTTAGATGAGTATTTAGAGCAGAATCGACGTACTGATTGAAGTCCAGTATCGAAGATCCGGAATGGGATCCGGAATTGGTAAGATCCGGTACTGGATCCGGAATTGGTAAGATCCGGTATTGGATCCGGATCTGGTGAGATCCGGAATGGGATTGTTAAACCCTATTTTTGAGCTGGGTTTAGGGCTCCAGAACGGGAGAGAGAAGGAGACAGATAACAACTTTTTTTCCCATCGTCCATTTCCAAAACCACCTGTCTAAAATACAGGGTAGACACCACACAAAAGTTGCCACGTTTTACAATAATAATAATAAAGATAATTCTATATAAAAGATAATTCTATATAAAATCTTGCATCCAGATGGGCTTTCGTATTTCTCTTTTGGGCCTTCCCTGTGATTGAGTGTCACCAGTTGGGTCTTCTATTTGGGCTTGCTCGTTTGATGTATCAATACCCCATTCCTGAGAATGGACCTTGTCCTCAAGGTCAAATGATGGGTAGGCCGAACGAAAAAGCTCAAACGATTCCCATGTCGCTTCCGACTCTGGTTGATTTTCCCATTGGACCAACAGTTGGTGTTTACGCCCGTCTTTGGTGGATACTGTTCGAGTGCCCAAGATCTGGTGTGGAACTTGAACGGGATGCGAGTCAGTGATTTGTGCCGGTAGGGGGCTGAATTGTGGTGGTTGACCAATGCACGGCTTAAGCAATGATACGTGAAAAACTGGATGAATTGCTGCTGTTGGTGGTAGCGCGAGCTCGTAAGCGACAGCTCCAATTCTGCGCAGAACCTTGTAGGGGCCATAGAATCGTTTTGCTAGCTTTTGAGAAGGTCGATGCATGACCGAGATTTGTCGATACGGCTGCAGTTTGAGATAGACCCAGTCACCAACTGCAAACGAGAGTTCCCGACGATGTTTATCAGCCTGTTGCTTCATTCGATGGCGAGCAATAAGCAAGTGGGTCTTAAGCTTGGAGAGCAATTGTTGTCTCGAAATCAACAACTCGTCTAGAGAAGCAATGGTAGTGCGACCGGCGACATAAGAGAGAGCATCAGTTGCTGGTCTGCCATATAAGGCTTCGAATGGAGACATTCGGATAGACGAATGATATGAAGTATTGTACCAAAATTCCGCAAGATGTAAGAACTTGACCCATTTGATTGGCTCGTCGCTAACAAAACAGCGTAGATACGCTTCTAATCACCGGTTGACGACTTCTGTTTGGCCATCAGACTGCGGGTGGTAAGCAGTGCTAAATGCAAGCTTGGTACCCAGTAGAGTGAAAAGTTCACGCCAAAAATGACTAAGAAATAAATGGTCTCTATCTGATACAATTACCTTAGGTAGGCCATGTAAGCGGTAGATTTCTGTGGAAAAGACAGAGGCCAAAGTTGCGGCTGAAAATTTAGTGGGAAGAGCTATGAAATGCGCGTATTTTGACAGCCTATCAACCACAACCCAAATAACCGATTTCCCATTTGATGAGGGAAGGTGGGTTATAAAATCCATGGAGATCTCCTCCCATACGTGTGCAGGCAAAGGTAGCGGTTGAAGAAGCCCGGCTGGTTTGCGAGTATCATATTTGTTTTGTTGACATTCAGGACACTGGCCAACAAATACCTTAACGTCATTATACAGTCCAGGCCACGTAAACTGAGCCGCAAGACGGGCGACTATTGCCTTAACGCCTGAATGGCCGCCTAAAGGGGATGCATGATATTCAACCAACAATTGGGGACGAATGTTTGTTTCCTCGGGAATAAACAAACGACCATTTTTGTAAAGTAAACCATCTTTAAAAGCAAAGGAATCAGAATGCTCAGAGATAGCCTTGGCTTTGAGAGTTTGACCGATAGAAGTGGCGACATAAAACTGACGAAGTTCATTGATGAATGAGTACACAGGTGACGATACAACAGCAAACATCAATGTGTCACACGAACTGATTCTGGACAAGGCATCGGCAACCCGATTCCGAGTTCCTGGCTTATAAATGATCTCATATTGAAATCCCAACAGTTTGGACAACCATTTCTGTTGCTCGGGTGTTTGAATTGTTTGTGTAAATAAATTCTTCAAACTTTGTTGGTCCGTGTATATACGAAATGGACGACCCAAAAGGTATTGGCGCCACTTTTTAACCGCTTCAGTTACGGCAAACAATTCACGTACGTATGCGGAAGCATTAGACATCTGTAAGGACATCTTCTTGCTGAAAAACGCAAGTGGATGATCATCTTGTGTGAGTACTGCCCCTATCGCGGCGGAGGAAGCGTCTGTGTCAATCTCAAAAGGCTTTTCAAAGTTTGGCAATTGTAGCACGGGTAAGGATGTCATTACAGTTTTAAGTCGCTGAAAGGAATCATTGGCTTCATTTGACCAAGAAAAATCCTTTTGTTTAAGTATGTTTGTCATTGGGCCAGCTATGGTGGCGTAGTGGCGCACAAAACGAAGATAGTACCCTGTTAGCCCCAAGAACCCACGTAGGGCAGTGAAGGTTTTTGGAGGAGGCCAAGACACGATAGCCGATATTTTGTCTGGATTAGCTCGAACCCCGGCCGCAGAAATGATGTGGCCAAGATAGTCCACTTCAGATACTGCAAAGTGGCATTTTGACAATTTAGCATAGAAAGTATTTGTAGAAAGGGTATGAAGTACCTCGCGAAGATGGTGGAGATGTTCGATCCATGATCGACTATAGACCAAGATGTCGTAAAAAAAACGAGGACAAAACGTCGGAGAAATGGCCGAAACATCTCGTTCATAGCGGCTTGAAATGTAGACGGGGCGTTGGTAAGCCCAAATGGCATAACGAGGAACTCAAAGTGCCCATCCACGGTGCGAAATGCTGTTTTGTGAACATCATCGCTGGACACGCGGATTTGATGGTAGCCGGAGCGGAGGTCGATCTTCGAGAAAATTGAAGCAACGTGGAGTTCATCAAGAAGCTCATCCACTGTTGGGATTGGAAATCTGTCGCGCACTGTGATTGCATTAAGCGCTCGATAATCGACGCAAAAGCGCCATGAGCCATCTTTTTTTTTAACCAAAAGAACCGGTGATGAGTACGGGCTTGTACTCGGTTGGACGATACCTTCCCGGAGCATGTCGGACAGGATAGCAGTCATAGCTTCTTTTTGGTGATGGGGATAGCGATATGGTTTGACATTTACCGGGGAGGAGGATGGTAAGAGGTGAATATGATGATCGTAAGGTCGTTTCGGTGGTAAGCCTGTAGGAGTGTGGAAGACAGACGCAAAGGAGGATAGGAGGTCTTTAAGGTCTGGGAAAGGGATTGAAGAGAAATCAGGGACTTGGGAGTCTTGTAAGTTGGAAGTGGGAAGTTCTGGATCATTAGGAAGAATGGAAATTGCATAAAACTCATGGATGGAGTTTGTATCTTTTAGCCTAGTAAACTGGTAATATGTTGCTGAAGACGAGACATTTGGTTGATCACCTTGAAGTGTAACCATGGAACCCTCGTGATTGAACCGGATCAAGGGAACAGAGTAGTCTGCCATAAAAGGGCCAATGGATTTTAACCATTCAGCACCAAGAACAATATCAGCCCCTTGAATGGGGAACACAAACAAGGAAATGGTAAAGTTGTGATCGGCCAAAGTAATACGGGTGTTCTCACAACGACCCGAGGAATGTAACAGTTGGCCATTTCCTACCATGACGGAGATTGGTGTCGTGAGAAGCACCGGAAGTTTAAGAAACGATGCAATTCTCTGTTGCAGTATATTGTGTGAACTACCCGAATCAATTAATACCGTGACGGGCATGCCTTGTATAAACCCAGTGAGCCTAAGGGTTTGGGCGGAAGGAGACCCCGAGACCGCCTCAGAGGACAGCTGAAAATGAATATCAGTGGTGTCGGTTGACGAATGAGTTAAACGAGAAGATGTGGAAGGTGGTGGTAGTGTTGGTGATGTGTCTAACAACAATGTAATCAACGGCTCGGATTGCATCTCTGTTGGTGGGTCAATAATCAGAAAGAAGTTATTGCGAGAGCATTTATGTCCAGGTTGGTATTTAGAATCGCAGTAAAAACAAAGACCTTGAGCCTTTCGATTTTGCATTTCAGCATGGGATAAGCGCCGGAAAGGGGTTGGGGATGGAGTCGGTGACTGTTGTATGAGTGGAGGAGGAGTTAATATAGGTGCCGATGAAATACGTGGTGCAAGGGTGGTTCGTGGCTGATGGAAAGAATGGGCAGGAGCTTTGGTGTCTTGAAGTTTGCTCTCAATAAATTTAGCAAGGCCGATTGCTTGCGGAAGAGAAGTGGGTTGAAGAATGGCCAGCTCACGACGAATATCAGGTTTTAATCCAGACAAAAAATAGTCCAGGAGAGCATCAGGAGGTAACCCAGAAATACGATTAGAGAGGCGCTCGAAAGAGGTCTGAAATGAGGTAACAATACCTGTTTGTTGTAACTTGAATAAGGCGGCTCGCCTGTTTTCATAAGACGATGGTCCAAATCAAGTCTCTAACTGTGTGGTGAAGGTTTCCCACCCAGAAAATTGCTTATTCTGGGTCATCCATCGGAACCAGCCTAATGCATCGCCTTTCATGGCAAAACCCGCCATGGAGATGCGTTGTTCGTTGGCGATGTTGTAGAAAGCAAAATATTGCTCTGCGTGAAAAACCCAATCGAGCACCTCCGTTCCATCAAAAGTCTGTAAAAATATTTTTGGGTCTTTTGGTTGGAAACCAAACTTATCTGAGTGAGAAGAAGTGTGGGTCGGTCGTTGATGAATGTGTGAAGTAGAGGACTCAGCACCATGTGCGATGTGTGAACTCTGAGGAATGGCTGCAATTTGAGCTTGGAGTTGTTGGAGAATGGTGGTTATTGATTTTTGATCGGTTTGTTGTTGGGCGGCGGTAGATTGCAGGCTGACGACGGTGGATTGCAGGTCTGCCACCTGAGAGGATAAACCTGCAATAGTTTCTTCCAGGTCTTTCGTTGGTTTTGGAGGCATTGGGTAGAGTCGATGAAAGCACCAAATTGTTAAACCCTATTTTTGAGCTGGGTTTAGGGCTCCAGAACGAGAGAGAGAAGGAGACAGATAACTACTTTTTTTTTCCCATCGTCCATTTCCAAAACCACCTGTCTAAAATACAGGGTAGACACCACACAAAAGTTGCCACGTTTTACAATAATAATAATAAAGATAATTCTATATAAAATCTTGCATCCAGATGGGCTTTCGTATTTCTATTTTGGGCCTTCCCTGTGATTGAGTGTCACCAGTTGGGTCTTCTATTTGGGCTTGCTCGGTTGATGTATCAGGGATCCGGAATTGAGTAGGATCCGAAATTGAGTAGGATCCGGTATGTGGTGAGATCCGGAATTGAGAGGAATCCGGTATGTGATAGGATCCGGAATTGAGGGGATCCGGTATGCGAGAGGATCCAGAATGGATTTGGGATCCGGTCTCATTTGGGTCCCGGAACCCCCGTGCTAAGTCAGTGAAGGGGGGGACAATTGAGGATAAGGATACGATAGGTTATCTATATTCTTAGAGTTGAGAATATGATACGAGATGTGGCGTGATATGTTGATATGCATATACGCTAGTAAGTGTAATGGATCCATAGGCACTGGTAGTAATTGTAACGTGGAATAGGCATAAAGTAACTTGTAATTCCCGTTGACCTGAAATGAGGAATATGCATAAAGTAACTTGTAATTCCCATTTCGTAAGGTGATGAGAAATAATGGAATAGGCAAGGTAGAATTGCTATTTATATTGAAATGATTGAATAGGCAAGGTAGAATTGCTATTCATGTTGAAATGATTGAATAGGCAAGGTAGAATTGCTATTCATGTTGAAATAATGGAATAGGCAAAGTATAATTGCTATTCTAGTTGAGAACGGAATAGGCAAAGTATAATTGCTATTCGTATTGACTGTAGGGAATAGGCAAAGTATAATTGCTATTCGTAATTGAGACGTGAAAACGTGAAATAGAGAAAGTATAATTGTTGTTTCCCTTTGATTTCGGTGAATTAGAAATAGGCAATATATAATTGCTATTTCTGCTTCCATTCCAAGAAAAAGCATGACGATTAATTGTAAGTTCTTGGACATGAGCGATGATCTAGAATCAAGAATGATTCGTAGTAGGCTCTCGAATGTGATGATATGACTTTCTGAATGTTAGTCATACTCATGGAATCGGGTATGTTCCTGTTGTGGTAAGATGTGTAGACGTACGGTAAGAATGATGGCAAACCAGGTTTGTTTATACGCTTTGATTACTTGAGTTTCTAAAGTTGCTAAAGTTTTAATTTGAAAATGGATGTTCTCACTAGGCGTAAGCCTAATCGTTTCAAATTAATTTTTCTTACCAAGTACGATGTAACGTCCCGAAAATTACAAGCAAATTTAAATTTTTAAATTAACAATTCATTGATAACAACTCATTAAATGATCCCAACGTTTCGTTTGCAAACACATAATTAATATCTTTATAAAATAAAACCAGCGGAATAAACGTTTAATTATCAAAATCATAAAGCAACCAGCTCTCCTCGCGCGCCAGTGTGTACTCGTCACGCCTTGAAGCCGCTCGGACCTGAAACCACAGTTTATTTGGAAAGGGTAAGCACGAAGCTTAGTGAATTCCAACACATGCGCAGATAGGAATTATATACACATCACCCCTATCCGCACATAAGCAACAACATCACAGTTACATAAAACGAGTAAACGCCTACAAGTAATTATGTATCCAACACCTCAGTACCAACGAGGCCTCGGTCCCACCGAATTGTAATGTATCCAACACCTCAGTACCATCGAGGCCTCGGTCCCACCGAATTGTAATGTATCCAACACCTCAGTACCATCGAGGCCTCGGTCCCACCGAATTGTAATGTATCCAACACCTCAGTACCATCGAGGCCTCGGTCCCACCGAATTGTAATGTAACCAACACCTCAGTACCATCGAGGCCTCGGTCCCACCGAATTGTAATGTAACCAACACCTCAGTATCATCGAGGCCTCGGTCCCACCGAATTGTAATGTAACACATTTATACCAAGCATTCAAACCAATCAAATATTACACACCACAAACAACTAGTTCACACCACAAAGACAGTAGTACATACAAACTATTATGACATGCATACAACCCCTAACTACACAGTGAGAGAACTCACCTCGAATGCGCGCCCAGCTTAATAACACAATTCAAGCTTCACAATTACGGTCACTTCCCAGCACCTAAATGCATGTTAAAACGTGTCAATACAAGACCCGGACCCTATGACACGACACATGCTTAAACCGTCACTAAAACTATTTTCCGTTCTCACTAAACAGGTCTGTTCGGGACTTGTTTCGACCCCTTTAAACCCAGAAAATTCCCAATATTATTTCATGACCAGAAAGTACTCTGAGTTAGGGTTCCAAGGACATATTATACGCCTCCTAACGATTTTTCTACAATTTACTACGGATTTTACAAAAACAGATTCCGGAACAGCGAAATTCAGCACCTTTCAGTATAAAACGACAAATCGACCCATGCTACGTCCCGAACTGGGTTTTGCACAAAACACAGAAAAGTTTCTAGACTCAAAAAGGGAACTTTTGACACCGAAATCACCCCAAACCGAGTTACGAGCAGAAAGTTACAGCTTACGCAAAACAGTGACAGAACTGCAGTTTCTTTTACATAAAATGACGATTCACAGAACTTACGACCACTTTTTCGCCCAGCTAGAGGCCGAACCAGTTTTCCGCTAAAACACGGAAAAAATGCCCGACCCCGAGCTTGAACCGTGGGCGCAAGTTTCGGCTCAAACGGAGTTACGACGGAAAAGTTATAGCCGTTGTAAAAACAGTGGCTGCACCATTTTCCACATGAATTGATGATTATAGAAACGACGGTTTTAACGAAACGGCTTAAACGATTAAGTCAAGGCTTAACGGATTCTACGGTGATTATTAATAAGGCATGGCCACGCACTACCCTCTGCCCTCCGGCAGTGGTGGTCGTCGACGGCGGCCGGCGGCGGTTCATCGACGGGGAAATAAAACAACCCGCAAACCACCGCGAGACCACTTCCCTCTCGATCACCCTACCGCGTGCACCAACGACTCACACCACCACCGCCACCCGACACCCAGCCACCACAGTGGCGGCGCGGAAGCGGCAGCGGCGGCCGGCGGTGGTCCTCCGGTGACGAAAACGAAAAGAAAAGAAACGTCGAGTGAAACCTTACCTCGATGACGACACAACGACGAAAACCCGACACCTTCACTCTTCTTCTCCGGCGGACACGACAAAGACGGCGGCGACCTCCACACTTTCCGGCGAACTCCCTCTCTCTCTCTTCTCGCCGCTCTAACTCTCTCGGTTTCTCTCCTCCTCTCTCACTCCCGCCGCTGGTCTCTCTCTCCGGCAGACAGCAGCGCCGGCGGCTGGCGCTGCTGGTGGTGGTGCGGCGGCAGAAGGCATAGGGTTTTTTTTTTTGCTTTCTTTTCTTCTTCTCGCTATCTCACTAAGAAAACTCCAATCAACAAAGTGTGGCTCGGTTTGAGTTTCATGGGCCGACCCCCCCCCACATGCAAGGCTTTCACCATATTACACATTTGGTCCCTGCAGATTTAGTCTTACATAAACCTTGAAACCCGATTTTTTTAACAATTAAGGTCCTCGACGTCTAACCCCGATAACTAACGACGTTAAGAGAAAAGATTTAGATTAACAACATAAATCATACCAGGACACAGGCTTTACAACTCTCCCCCACTTGAATTAGACTTCGTCCTCGAAGTCTATGCCCGCGAATATCAATAGATAGTTTTCCCTCAACTCAACATCAGGTTCCCAAGTTCACTCGGAACCCCTTCGGTGTTTCCACTGGGCCTTCACTAACTGGGGCCTAATTTCTCACACCGTCTAAGAATCTCCCGAAAACTTCCTTACCAACAACACTCCTTCAAGAATACTGAAAACGCGATTGGAAGAACACTCCAACCATTGAAACCATTCCTAGTCAAACGACTTCGGTTGTCTCCCAACCTTAGATGATCCATACCTCCCGATTCAAATTTCAAACTCTAACCATTCTAAAGCTGCTCACAGTATACCCTACAGGGTACTCGACTACGATCATTCCTACCCTTAACTGTCGATTAACTACCACGAATTCTAATAGACTCCAAAGATTTTCAATAAATTATATCAACAAAACATCGACCCCCTGCCGAACATCGGTCCAACCGATTACAGTAACAAACATCGGCCACCCGCCGAACATCGGTCCACCCGATTACAATAACAAACATCGGCCACCCGCCGAACATCGGTCCAACCGATTACAATGAATCACATGAGCGTGGTATTATCCTAGACACTAACACAAATAGACATCCCCCACAACCAAATCAACTAACACACACGTAGGTCATTCCACCATAACCATCCATCACAAGTGATCATTTCAGGGTTACTACTACCGATACCATGATTATCTTAAAATCGGCTACAACTCTCCGATTATACTAAAGGTGTTTGGCCTCAAGCCCAAAAGTCGACACCGCATCGAGGATACACCTTGACGTCTACCTCCCAGGTAACGCCTCCAGACCCAGCACACCGGAACTACCTCCCAGGTAAGTGCCCACAACTATATCCTCCTAGTACCTACTGGAAGGTCTAGGTTAAAACACATGAATATCGGGGTCCCACCCCGAGATACCCAACCGACCATTACCAACGACTGACTAACGTGTCTAAGGATCCAAAGCAAACAGCCTACCAACAACATGCCTATTCCGGATTGACTCACTCACCCAAACATGTAAACACTCAACGTGCAAAGAATGCCAAACGGTGCGACAAAAACAACTCATCAACTAGACTCCACATCGAGCCATTAAAACCCGGGCAATAGGCCCATGACTAACTCCAAATCAAAACCGAGCAAAATGCTCCACGCTTACTAGACCCATAGGTCGGAAAATGCGTTTAAACAAAGTTTAAGCAAGCAATACTCTGAAATCAACCTTAGTCCCAGACTCAACACGGGTTAAACAAAAGAGTTTTCCAAAAGGACTCACCCTTAAAATTCTCGAAATGACATATGACACTTAAAAGCACATTTCCCCAAATGGTTTACAAAATCATTTACAAAATATTTTCAACATCAGGATTTTCATCTCAAAAAGATCGTATGTAATAAAACTACTATTACCAGATCGATAGTTACGCAAAACTGGACACGCTCGTCCCACATAGGAAAATCATGTTGAAAATCGTTCCATTGCAGTTCGGTTTACTCACACAAAAGCAAAGCGTAATAAATAATTTCTTTAAAATGAACCGCCTCGATTCCAGTATGGATTGACTCATGACGTGCACTTAAAGTAACCGCTTGACCTTAAACAGGGTCCGACAAAGGTGTGCACATAATTCAAAATAAGTTTCACGACGTTTGATTCAAAAATTCCTCTTTTTAATCATAAATGACGTAGCACAGGGTTCGCCACAAATTCTTCGCGCGTCAGCTAGTCGCACAAAACGATGACACGGTTTACAAATATATTTTTGTTAAAACACAATTGTCTCGTGTAAGTTGCAAACTTGAAGACAGAAACCAGTCCGCTTCTAATTGTTGGTGCAAGTGTACCCAGCTTTTAATATTGTGATATATTTTTTGGTACACATAAAATCACATCTCCATATTTATTTTGATGATTACAAAACACACCGCATTCTTTGTTATCTAATATTTTATCTGAGTGTGCAGCTATTTTAAATGATCTCGATAAATTTATCTGAAGAATCCAAGTCTGAAGATTTACGTCGTTTTAATTTTAAAATGATAAACACCCTAAAATAATATACCACTTGGATATTTCTAAAACCTAATATATTTTTAAAATATACAAAAACCCTTTGGAAGTCAAATGCTATCTAGCTCCATCTCCTGCTTCCCAACACAACTAGCTGTCAACAACAAATTGTGAAGATTTATTCTATAAGCCATAGCCTTTGTTGTGAGCTTCCTATTGGTTGAAAGTTTTCCATAGCATTCCCATTTCTCCTATAAATAACATGCAGGGACGTGATACTTTTTACACAAAAAAATTCACCAATTCACAACATTTAATCCCAGCATTTGATCAATACTCTGCTGCCTCTTTTCTCTCTTAATCACTTATTAAAATTTATAAAATATTTTTTGAGCAAGAAATCTTGAGTTGATAGCAGATTAAAATCTCTCGATTAGTTGAATCAGCAACACAACTCAAGTGATCAAACTCTCTAAAAATATCCAAGTGATAAACATTATACAAGAGTGATTATCAATATTAAAATTATACACCTCTTGTAAGTGTTTGAATAGAGTGAGTGATCCATAGAAATCTCATCAACTGAAGTAGAGATATCCGTGATTATTTTTTGTATTAAGGTTTGTGTTCTACCGTAAAGAACACGTTCTTATTGGATCTCCGAGAAGTGTTTTCTCGAGGTGGACTAGCCAACCACGTGATTGGTGAACCACTTTAAAATATCGGTGTCAAGTATTCTCTTTCCTTTATCTCTTTATTTTTACCGCTGTGCATTTAATTATATCTGTTTATATAATTGTTGTATATTTATTCTTTTATACTCTGTTGTATTTGTACTGTCTTTTATACCGTATTTATTTATAAAAAGATTTTTTGAAAGTAAAAGATTTTAAATACAACCTTACCCCCCCCCCCCCTAGGTTGTCTAACAATTGGTATCAGAGCAGGGCTTTCAAAATTTTCTGCTTAAATTTTTTTTAATGGCTCAACAAACTAATATTATGTTTTCAAAACCTCCTATGATAGATACTGAAAAGTTTGGCATTTGGGCCGAACTATTTGAATGTCACGTTCGTGGCAAAAATCAAAGAATTTGGGATATTATAGAAAATGGGAATTTTAATCCTACTATTGTAAAAGATGATCTTATTGTTGATAAACCTTTAAAAGAATGGACTCCCGCTGAAGAATCTCATGTCTGTTTAAATTTTGAAGCTAAGAATATATTATATGCTGCTTTAACTACTGATGAAATTGAAAGAGTGTATACATATAAAACTGCTAATCAAATCTGGGAAAGTTTAAACAACACTCATCGTGGAAACACACAAGTTAAAAGTTCTAAAATAAACATTTTAGTTCATGATTATGAATTATTTGAAATGTCAAAAGATGAGTCAATCGACTCAATGTTTAAACGTTTTAACCTCATTATGACTACTTTGAAAGGATTAGGTCGCACTTATCCTAATGAAGATTACGTAAGGAAAATCCTCCGAGCACTTCCTTCGGAGTGGATGGCAAAGATTACATCATTAGAAGACTCCCGTGATCTCTCCCTAATGAAGCTCGACGATCTCGTCGGCAATCTTAAAGTACACGAAATTGCACTTAAAAGAAACAAAGATCGGGAGCAAGTCAAAAAGAAGTCGATCGCTCTTAATGTCTCAACTCCGAATGACAAAAAGAAAAAGGAGGAAGCTAGCACTTCAAAAGATCAATCCGATAAACTCAACGAAGTCGCTATGTTGGTAAGAAACTTCTCTAAATTTTTTACTAACAATAAATTTTCTAAAAATAGCAGATTTCAAAGAAACGGTAACTACCGTCGTGGCGGTGAAAACCGGAGTCGCAACTTCCATAAAAGAGAAGATAAAGTGAAGAAAAATGACGACTCAAGTGACGACGAAAAAGCCAAACCAAAGAGAGGTTATTGTTACTCATGTGGTGATAAAGACCACTATGCCAACGAATGTCCTAAAAAGAACAAATTTCAAAATAAAAAGGATAAAGCCTTCGTTGGAGGCTCGTGGAGTGGAAGCGAAGAAGAAGACGAATATCAAGCTATTTGTCTTATGGCCGAAAGCGACGACGAGGTAAAATCTTGTTACTCAGATTACGCTAGTGATTATGAAAATGAAGATGAAAATAATCTTGACGAATTATATGAATCATTCCATGACATGGCCGCTCTTGCAAATAGGTATCAAGATGAAATCTCAAAATTAAAAGAAACCGTATCTGCATGTGAAAAGAAGATTAATGACGGTAAACAAAAATCTGCAAATGATATGGATATAATTGCTAAATTAGAAACTAAATTAGGTGAAAAGGATTTTTGTAAATCTTGTGATATTCTAAATAAAAAAATTGCATGTTTAAATAAAAAGACACATGAAGATATTATATGTACAAAATGTGATATTCTTAAAAATGAAAATGCATGTTTAAAAGCTAAATGCGATTCATATGAAAAGGACAATCTATTAGCTAAAGCATTTCAAAGTAGTAATGAAAAAGTTCTTAACATGCTAAATATGTCTAACCGTATAAAATGTAGAAAAGGTATTGGTTCCGATGCTTGCAAAGAAAAATGTTCTTGTATGCCAATTAAAAGATATTTTGAATCACCTAAAGTAAATACAAGAAATCGATATGTGCAAAAACCTCCGTATGTACCTAAAATGAATAATGTAAAATATATACCGAGAAAACCGTATGCTCGCATGTACCATGATAAATATTCTAGACCGAAAAATAATGCGAATATAAATGCTTCTTTTTATGTGTATGATAAATACAATCGCAAAATTAAAATGGTAAATAAATGGATTCCAAAAGGAATGTTTTGTAATGAAAATCCGGGTGGTATGCGTATGTGGTTTTAATTTACATTATATTTGCATGTTTTATTTATATAGATAAATGTATGTTTTACTTTATTATTATCTATATTTATATATATACATTCGTACTACATATATATATATATTCTGTTTAATTCTTTTCTATATATATATATATATTATGTTTGACTTTTTTTTCTTATATATATCTATATATATATATGCTCCATATAAACGTAATATCATACATATATATTTATATTCTGTTTTGATTTTTTTTATATATATATATATGTTATATATGCATGTTGGTTGTCATCTTGAAACTAATTTACAAGGACCCACGAGAAATGGGGACCATAAAAGTTACATCCTTATTATTGTAGATAAACCTTGATATGGATTGGATACTCGATAGTGGTTGCACTCGTCACATGACCGGAAACAGCAATCTCTTTTCATCATATGAGTCATGTGATGGTGGTCAGGTAATTTTTGGAGGAAACTCAAAAGGAAAGATTATTGGGAGAGGTATAGTTTCTTGCAATAATGTTAAATTTCTTGATGTTAATCATGTTGATAATTTAAAATTTAACTTGCTAAGTGTTCGTCAACTTTGTAAAAATGGTATAATCGTTATCTTCGAAGAAGATTCTTGTAAAATCTTGAAAAATGGCAAAGTTCTTTTAACGGGTCTTGTAAAAGGAAATTTATACATTTGTAAAACTCTTGTAAATAAAAATGTTTGTTTATCGTCCCTTTATGATAATTCTACTTTATGGCATAGACGTTTGGGTCACGCTAATCTTAGATTAATTCAAAACTTAAAAAATAAGGAGCTTGTGAGTGACCTTCCAAAATTAAAGTTTGATAATCATTTTTGTGATGCTTGTCGTGTCGGCAAACAACATCACGTTTCTCATAAATCAAAAAATGTGATTTCAACTCAAAGAGTTTTAGAACTTTTACATATGGATCTTTTTGGCCCTATGGCGATTCAAAGTTTTGGAGGAAATTTTTACACTTTGGTTATTGTGGATGATTATTCCCGTTATACTTGGACTTTATTTTTTAGACATAAAAATGAGGCTTTTGAAAAGTTTAAAATTTTGGGAAAACGAATTCAAAACCAACAAGGTTGTACGATTGTTTCCATACGTACGGACCATGGACGTGAATTCGATAATGATGTCCAATTTGGTGCCTTTTGTGATAAACATGGTATAACTCATAATTTTTCGGCTCCTCGAACACCTCAATCTAACGGGGTTGTTGAAAGGAAAAATAGAACGTTACAAGAAATGAGTAGAACCATGCTAAACGAACATCAAGTTCCCCAAAAGTTTTGGTGTGATGCCGTTGCTACCGCGACCTATGTGCTTAACCGTGTCCTAATTAGAAGTATCCTAAATAAGACACCCTATGAGCTTTACCGTGGTAGAAAACCTTCCTTAGCCCACCTAAAAGTTTTTGGATGTAAATGTTTCATTTTAAACACCAAATCCTATCTAACCAAATCCGATGCCAAAGCCTATGAGGGAGTGTTCCTAGGTTATTCTTGGAATAGCAAAGCCTATAGAATCCTAAATAAGGAGACCATGGTTGTAGAAGAATCCCTAAATGTTAGCTTTGACGAGAGTCCTCCCAAACCGAGTGCACCCTTAGCAAATGACAATATCCGTGAGGGAGAAGTCTTAGCCCAACAACTTAGTACCTTGGATTTAGGTACCCAACCTTCCACAAATAATATTGAATCTAGTGATGCCCCTCCGTGTTTTATTCCGCAAGGTGTAGATGATCCTAACCTTAGAACCGCTCGAGGCCATCCCGTAGATCAAATTATAGGTGACCTAAACCAAAGGACAACTAGATCACAAATCCATACCCATTGTGCTTTCCATGCCTTTATCTCAACCATAGAACCTAAAACCATAGATGAAGCTTTAGGAGATGAGGATTGGATAATGGCCATGCAAGAAGAGTTAAACCAATTTTCTAGAAATGATGTGTGGGACTTAGTTCCTTGCCCTAGTAGTCAAACCATTATTGGCACAAGATGGGTCTTCCGTAACAAGGTAGACGAGAACGGTGGAGTCACACGAAACAAGGCACGTTTAGTTGCCAAGGGGTACAATCAACAAGAAGGTATAGATTATGATGAAACCTTTGCACCGGTTGCAAGGTTGGAGTCTATTCGAATGCTTCTCGCTTTTGCAAATGCTAAAGATTTTAAATTATTTCAAATGGATGTTAAAAGTTCTTTTTTAAATGGTGTTATAAATGAGGAGGTATACGTTTCTCAACCTCCCGGTTTTGAAAATTTTGAAAATCCGACACATGTTTATAAATTGAAAAAGGCGCTTTATGGTTTAAAGCAAGCTCCGCGGGCGTGGTATGATAGATTAAAAACCTTTTTAATTCAAAGTGGTTATATTATGGGTAAAATAGATAATACTTTATTTGTGAAATATGATCAAAATGATATTGTAGTTGTGCAAGTATATGTTGATGATATTATTTTTGGTTCCACTAATGAAAAACTGTGTAATGAATTTTCTGCGAAAATGACAAGCGAGTTTGAAATGAGCATGATGGGAGAGTTAAAATACTTCTTAGGATTGCAAATCAAACAATGTGAAACTGGTATTTTTATTAGTCAATCTAAATATTGTAAAGATATGTTGAAAAAGTTTAACTTTGAAAATGTCAAACCCGTTGAAACTCCAATGACCACAAACTTACAATTATCTCGTGACGAGGAGGGAAACGATTTTAATGAAAAGATTTATCGTGGTATGATTGGTAGTTTATTATATTTAACTGCTAGTAGACCTGATATTATGTTTAGTGTACGTTTATGTGCTCGTTTTCAATCTTCACCTAAACAAACTCACTATGAAGCTGTCAAGCGTATTTTTCGATATTTACGAGGTACTACTAATCTTGGCTTATGGTATGCAAAGAAACCCGAGTTAGAAGTAACGTGTTTCACCGATTCCGATCTTGGTGGATCTATTGTTGACCGAAAAAGTACTAGTGGGGTATGTGCCTTTATAGGTCTCTCACTTGTATCTTGGTTCTCTAAGAAACAACAATCCGTAGCTTTGTCTACCACCGAAGCGGAATATGTAGCCGCCGCAAGAGCATGTGCTCAAGTCCTTTGGATGAAACACACACTTACCGATTTTGAGGTACACCTAACCAAAATTCCAATTATGTGTGATAACTCAAGTGCCATTAACTTAAGCAAAAATCCCGTGTTACATTCTCGTACCAAACATATTGAATTGAGACATCACTTTTTACGAGATAATGTTCAAAAAGGCCAAATCGTGCTTGAAAAGGTTGATTCGGAAGATAATTTGGCCGATATTTTTACTAAAGCTCTTAACAAAAAGGCCTTCTTTAAATTAAGACTTGGTTTAGGCATGCTTGAGTATAACCCTTGAGAAAATGCTAACTCTCAAATACTTCATTTTTGAGGGGGAGCATCTTTCAAGGGGGAGCATAGCGTCTTTCCTAACCCTTTTTGCTTTGACAAAAGGGGGAGAGAAACCGAGTATGCTCTCCTGTTTAGCGTTGTGTTTGTCATCATCAAAAAGGGGGAGATTGTTGGTGCAAGTGTACCCAGCTTTTAATATTGTGATATATTTTTTGGTACACATAAAATCACATCTCCATATTTATTTTGATGATTACAAAACACACCGCATTCTTTGTTATCTAATATTTTATCTGAGTGTGCAGCTATTTTAAATGATCTCGATAAATTTATCTGAAGAATCCAAGTCTGAAGATTTACGTCGTTTTAATTTTAAAATGATAAACACCCTAAAATAATATACCACTTGGATATTTCTAAAACCTAATATATTTTTAAAATATACAAAAACCCTTTGGAAGTCAAATGCTATCTAGCTCCATCTCCTGCTTCCCAACACAACTAGCTGTCAACAACAAATTGTGAAGATTTATTCTATAAGCCATAGCCTTTGTTGTGAGCTTCCTATTGGTTGAAAGTTTTCCATAGCATTCCCATTTCTCCTATAAATAACATGCAGGGACGTGATACTTTTTACACAAAAAAATTCACCAATTCACAACATTTAATCCCAGCATTTGATCAATACTCTGCTGCCTCTTTTCTCTCTTAATCACTTATTAAAATTTATAAAATATTTTTTGAGCAAGAAATCTTGAGTTGATAGCAGATTAAAATCTCTCGATTAGTTGAATCAGCAACACAACTCAAGTGATCAAACTCTCTAAAAATATCCAAGTGATAAACATTATACAAGAGTGATTATCAATATTAAAATTATACACCTCTTGTAAGTGTTTGAATAGAGTGAGTGATCCATAGAAATCTCATCATCTGAAGTAGAGATATCCGTGATTATTTTTTGTATTAAGGTTTGTGTTCTACCGTAAAGAACACGTTCTTATTGGATCTCCGAGAAGTGTTTTCTCGAGGTGGACTAGCCAACCACGTGATTGGTGAACCACTTTAAAATATCGGTGTCAAGTATTCTCTTTCCTTTATCTCTTTATTTTTACCGCTGTGCATTTAATTATATCTGTTTATATAATTGTTGTATATTTATTCTTTTATACTCTGTTGTATTTGTACTGTCTTTTATACCGTATTTATTTATAAAAAGATTTTTTGAAAGTAAAAGATTTTAAATACAACCTTACCCCCCCCCCTCTAGGTTGTCTAACACTAATAATTGGAAATATCGACTAAAAACCTCGTAAAATCTCAAACTGGGGGCAGGCATGCAAGCTTGTAACACTTCCTCAAGTTTCGTACTTGGGGCATATAATGTCAAAACATTATAGTTTAAAAAATGTATTTATCGAAAATGCTCAAAATACTCGTTTCCTCCAAAGCAAAAGTTTTTAATTTCCCAAAAAAAAATGAACGGTAATTCTAAATTAACCGAATGTCAAAAATCTACGCATTTATATTTCCAAAATATAACACATTGTAATCGTATGCATGATGTTTACAACATTAAAACACTCCTTGGATCAAATGGTCTTTCATTTCGACAAAAAGGAACTAAAGCATTTTCTTGCACGACTCGTTCATCAAAATGCCGAGAACAAAGGTTGCCCCAGTATGCATACCCCTAAGTCGATAAATCGCATTTTCATGAAAATGTCAATAAAACCTTTAGCTGACTAAAAAACGCACTAAACAACTCCTTATGAAATGTTACCAAATTCCTCCATGCATCACTTATGTCACGCATGAATCAATCCACACACTGAACTATTTGCAAAAAAAAACACTTAGTAACACAAACTCTCGAACGAAAAGTTAAGCGACACTGGGATTCCAAACTCATTTTAAACAAATCACCAAAATAGCCTTCATACAGACATCGTGGAATGTAACTTTTCGTCTCAACTCTAACACATGTGGAGGAGTTCCAATGTTAGAGTCTCAATCCGTAGTCACTTACCCAACATCTTAACCACCACCAAAACACGGATAACATCGTACCCGAAAGAACCGTTGGAAAAATAACGAAAATGAGACAAATTCTAACAAAGTTTGCACTCCCGTGATAAAACGATTTCATACACTTTCAAAACCATGTTTCAAAATCTTGTGCGTGTGCTGAGCAGTTCCCAAAATTCCAAAACACCGTCCATACAAAGATTTGAAACACAAGAATTTGTTAATGCAATCTTATTTTCAAAATAACTTCGTGCAGGATTCATTCGGCATTCAACGTCTCGACCCCTACTACTCCGAAACTCTCCGGTCTACTATTGTCATCAAGACATTTAAACCTCTTAAGGCAAGTTGGGAAATCACATCAAATCATCTTACGGGTTTTCCTCAAATCAAAGTCGGCTCTATGAGCCTATGACCCTAGCACAATCTTTCATCTTGGCCCGAAATGATCTGCTTACAACAAATATCATCCTTATCGTCACTCCAAGTGACTAATATTAGAATCGTCTTTCTATTCCAACGACTACTAGTTTAGGACCTTCATCACTACCCCCAACGATCATCACCTCAAAACACTTTGAGTACACACCTGTACTAGGGTTTACTATAGTTGTTCCTCCTTGTGATGGCTATTCTGGGTAGACAATACAACGCGTTATTAGCACATAATAACTCATACTAACAACACTCACGCTCAACTCCTTGGATTCCTCGTGACTTCCTCGACTCGAGCATTGATCCTGTGCTTCCGGTAGTAGGAGCTCTACTACTACCATCCACACCTATCATCGCCCGTTCCGAGTTCCATCCCAAGGGGTCGAAGTAGTTTCTCGCCGAAACTATACACATATGCCCGCACCGGCATATGTACACACTCTTCCTAGCTCCCTAGGAATTCCATCCAAACCACTACCCTTGCTACTGCCAAATCCCTAATAGCAAGCAGCAGACATGCAATACAGTGTAATAAGCACCAAGCAATTTAGCATACATACTCCTATGTTCTAAAAAGCAATCTAGCACGTATTTATACATAAACACCCTTCCCAGCTCTCTAGGAACTTCCTCTTATCTCACTACCCTTGCTACTACCGAATCCCTACTAATTATAACGGGTGACCTCGCGAATACCCGATTATATGCAGTGCGAAACAAATAGACAGTCGAATACAAGACTCTATCCTAGAACGGTTGGACTCAAACAAGAGCTGCGCAATAGAACTAAATCGAATATTCTAAGGCTATAAATCTCTCACTGCATACAACCTAGAGGGCATCCATTTAGTAACCTATCATAATTAGCATAAATTCCTAATAGCAAGTAGTACAACATACATCATAGTGTCAACAACAGGCAATCTAGCATGCATACTTTATGATCTAGAAAGCAATAAAACACTAAGTACTGTACCTTTCCCCTTTGGCTCCGGCTGACTGTACACACTGCGCCTCCGATCACCGTTTCTCAAACGGATCTTTCCTTCGTTTTATTTCCCAAAAACTTAAAGAAAATTTTTATAGCCGCAAACTTGAGATCAAACACACCGAAATGCGTTTGATTCACTCAAGTCGGGCTCTGATACCAAGTTGTAACGTCCCGAAAATTACAAGCAAATTTAAATTTTTAAATTAACAATTCATTGATAACAACTCATTAAATGATCCCAACGTTTCGTTTGCAAACACATAATTAATATCTTTATAAAATAAAACCAGCGGAATAAACGTTTAATTATCAAAATCATAAAGCAACCAGCTCTCCTCGCGCGCCAGTGTGTACTCGTCACGCCTTGAAGCCGCTCGGACCTGAAACCACAGTTTATTTGGAAAGGGTAAGCACGAAGCTTAGTGAATTCCAACACATGCGCAGATAGGAATTATATACACATCACCCCTATCCGCACATAAGCAACAACATCACAGTTACATAAAACGAGTAAACGCCTACAAGTAATTATGTATCCAACACCTCAGTACCAACGAGGCCTCGGTCCCACCGAATTGTAATGTATCCAACACCTCAGTACCATCGAGGCCTCGGTCCCACCGAATTGTAATGTATCCAACACCTCAGTACCATCGAGGCCTCGGTCCCACCGAATTTTAATGTATCCAACACCTCAGTACCATCGAGGCCTCGGTCCCACCGAATTGTAATGTAACCAACACCTCAGTACCATCGAGGCCTCGGTCCCACCGAATTGTAATGTAACCAACACCTCAGTATCATCGAGGCCTCGGTCCCACCGAATTGTAATGTAACACATTTATACCAAGCATTCAAACCAATCAAATATTACACACCACAAACAACTAGTTCACACCACAAAGACAGTAGTACATACAAACTATTATGACATGCATACAACCCCTAACTACACAGTGAGAGAACTCACCTCGAATGCGCGCCCAGCTTAATAACACAATTCAAGCTTCACAATTACGGTCACTTCCCAGCACCTAAATGCATGTTAAAACGTGTCAATACAAGACCCGGACCCTATGACACGACACATGCTTAAACCGTCACTAAAACTATTTTCCGTTCTCACTAAACAGGTCTGTTCGGGACTTGTTTCGACCCCTTTAAACCCAGAAAATTCCCAATATTATTTCATGACCAGAAAGTACTCTGAGTTAGGGTTCCAAGGACATATTATACGCCTCCTAACGATTTTTCTACAATTTACTACGGATTTTATAAAAACAGATTCCGGAACAGCGAAATTCAGCACCTTTCAGTATAAAACGACAAATCGACCCATGCTACGTCCCGAACTGGGTTTTGCACAAAACACAGAAACGTTTCTAGACTCAAAAAGGGAACTTTTGACACCTAAATCACCCCAAACCGAGTTACGAGCAGAAAGTTACAGCTTACGCAAAACAGTGACAGAACTGCAGTTTCTTTTACATAAAATGACGATTCACCGAACTTACGACCACTTTTTCGCCCAGCTAGAGGCCGAACCAGTTTTCCGCTAAAACACGGAAAACATGCCCGACCCCGAGCTTGAACCGTGGGCGCAAGTTTCGGCTCAAACGGAGTTACGACGGAAAAGTTATAGCCGTTGTAAAAACAGTGGCTGCACCATTTTCCACATGAATTGATGATTATAGAAACGACGGTTTTAACGAAACGGCTTAAAAGATTAAGTCAAGGCTTAACGGATTCTACGGTGATTATTAATAAGACATGGCCACGCACTACCCTCTGCCCTCCGGCAGTGGTGGTCGTCGACGGCGGCCGGCGGCGGTTCATCGACGGGGAAATAAAACAACCCGCAAACCACCGCGAGACCACTTCCCTCTCGATCACCCTACCGCGTGCACCAACGACTCACACCACCACCGCCACCCGACACCCAGCCACCACAGTGGCGGCGCGGAAGCGGCAGCGGCGGCCGGCGGTGGTCCTCCGGTGACGAAAACGAAAAGAAAAGAAACGTCGAGTGAAACCTTACCTCGATGACGACACAACGACGAAAACCCGACACCTTCACTCTTCTTCTCCGACGGACACGACAACGACGGCGGCGACCTCCACACTTTCCGGCGAACTCCCTCTCTCTCTCTTCTCGCCGCTCTAACTCTCTCGGTTTCTCTCGTCCTCTCTCACTCCCGCCGCTGGTCTCTCTCTCCGGCAGACAGCAGCGCCGGCGGCTGGCGCTGCTGGTGGTGGTGCGGCGGCAGAAGGCATAGGGTTTTTTTTTTTTTTGCTTTCTTTTCTTCTTCTCGCTATCTCACTAAGAAAACTCCAATCAACAAAGTGTGGCTCGGTTTGAGTTTCATGGGCCGACCCCCCCCCCCCCCCCCCCACATGCAAGGCTTTCACCATATTACACATTTGGTCCCTGCAGATTTAGTCTTACATAAACCTTGAAACCCGATTTTTTTAACAATTAAGGTCCTCGACGTCTAACCCCGATAACTAACGACGTTAAGAGAAAAGATTTAGATTAACAACATAAATCATACCAGGACACGGGCTTTACATACGAGCTCGGGGAAGTAACGGGAAGAGAGACGAGTGTTTTTGGTATTCAACTTTTGGTGCTAAGTGGAGAAGTTAGCTTATGCGATGATGCTTTTGATGAATGGCCTAGACAACCAATTTGATCTAATCGTAGTTGTCAGAATTAGATTAATAGGTTGTTTTGATAATTCGAAAATGTGTATATGAACCCTCATAGTTAATTCTCCGCTTATGTATAAAAGTTTGGCTGAAATTATGATTAACCCTGATAAATTTTAAGGTTTAAATTTGCCCTAGTTTTTAGGGTGTTACAAATACATGGGCCTAACTATAATCTAATGACATGAAAATTTGATTATAACCATCTTTGATGCAAAAAAAAAAAAACACACCAATGACGCGTATATCCGTTAGAGTTAGGGTCAAGCAGGAACTACCTTACGTCCTATAAAATTCAACGTCTTGATACATTTATTTGTACAATGTCATCCTCATACAACAAACCATTGTTTTATAGCATTTTCAATTATTCATTATCCAACCGATCATCAATATTTATGAAAAAAATATAATTATATATGACACTAAAATGATCAAATCCCTCATCCTATAAACTTTTAATATATATATATATATATATATATATATAGAGAGAGAGAGAGAGAGGCAGTGATGGATCCAGGAAAAAATGTTGTTGGGGGCCCAATATAAATATGAATAATAATTAACCAAAAAATTCGATTTCATCTCTTTGGTTCGGATGATACTTTGGATTTTTTTTCCTATCGACGAGATCCCAAGGAAGATCATTCAAATCAATTTCACAAGGGATTGAAGAAGCATAACCGGATTCGGATGTTGATGCTTTACGTTTGTAAAATCTTTCCATTTTTTCTAGCAATAACAATAATTAAGCGTTAACAGTTTACAAAATCAATCGAAATTCTAAAATACCAACAAACATTAACCTAAGAAATTACCAAATACATAATATCAATTACCAGTTAGTTATTAGTCAAATACTAAATAGACAAATACCAAGATATTCAACAAAATAAAAATTTAAGTATTCAACAGTTTGCACTTTGCAAACAACACACTAACAGAGTAGAAAAAAATAGGTTTTAAGATATTTACCAAGAAACAATCAGATTCAACGGTAGTGGGTAGTGAGGCGTGAGTCGTGAGCAGCTCGTCGGTGGTCGATCGGTCCTCGCCACAGAGTCCAAACGCCTCCAGCAGGTCGATCTTGGCGTCTTGCTCAGTTGCTCTTGCGTAATACCTCGGGTAAGTTCGTTAGTTAAAATCTCGTTCCGTTAAATTTAGTTAACTTTAAATTGGGATGTTTAGGGTAAGTTTGGGTAAATTAGAGGTTTAAAGGTGTTTTGGTCAATGGTGAATAGTTCAAGGTCTAAAGGGTAAATATGGGTTAATATTATCAATTAAGCTATTCAGATATTTTTAATAATCCAGAAAAGTCCAGTGTGTGTATGTGTGTGTTTTTGAGACAAGAAGAAGAAGAAAGAAAGTTTTGTGTCTAGGGCTTCATTTGGGATTACTTGGAAGTGTTATTAAGGTATGTTCCTTTACATTTTATGTGTGTAATTGTATTTAGAAGGTTTCTATCGGAGTAAAATAGTCAAATTCATGTCTGGTAATAATTCAGTCGATTTCTGGGTTAAAAATGGGTAAACAGTCAGAGGTTTCCGGATAGAATGAATGTGTCCGGGTAGTTTTGTTGGTGGTGTCCGGATGATGTTCTAAAGGTGTCCGGACGAGTCTTTTATCCGGGTAAGTCTCTCTTTTTAATGATTTCCGGATGATATAAGATACCGGATGGTATCCGGGTTACCTTGTTTCCCGGGTGTCGTCCGGATTGTTTAGGCCGTCCGGAAAGTCATGCTGTCCGGAATGTATGTGTTGTCCGAAAAGTTGTGTTATCCGGATAGGTTGTGTTGTCCGGATACTTTAGCAGTTTGGTCATTTTGAGAATTCAGATACTTTTGAGTATCCAGTAGTCTGTGTTTTGTTGACTCTTGGATAGGGAAAGAATGAGGATTGAATATACTGTGGACTCGACTTAAGTTCGGGTTTGGGGGTAACATTTGTGGATAGAGTTATCTAGAGCCTTTAGCTTTAGTAAGTCTTATGTGTTCTATTTGGTAAAAAGATACTTGTATCTAATTGTTTCGGATACTGTGAATTTGGAGTGAAAGCTAAATCTTGTGGAAAAGACTGGAAAGAGTTTTTGATAAGCAAACGGGTGAGTTTTACTTTAAAACATTTTTAAACTGGAATACATATATGTGTGGATTGGGAATGTGATGGATGGTGTGATTATGTGTTTATGTTTGAAATATAATATATTGAGATATTGTATTTACATGAGCATTACACTACACGAGAATACGTTGGTCGGGCTTAGGACCGGTGGTGTTGGCTGTAATATTCGTACATCGGTGTTGGCTGTAATTGTCGTACAGCGGAGTTAATTTATTAGTTGGCTTGCAACCAATTAATATGGCCAAGAGAATGAGACAGGAAAGTATATGGTGCATGAGTCATAATTGGTATTTGAATTTGTGTTATGTATATGATGGTTGTGCAAATGATTTTAAAACTAACAGGGATTTTCTCACTTAGACCGCTAGGTCTAACTCTCATTTTGTTTTAAAAATATGTATTCCAGGTCGTGGATCGGGTAAGAGCAAGTGAATAGAGTAAATGGTGGCTAGTTTTGGGAAGACTTATATTTTGAAGACTATGAGATGTTTTGTAGTTTTAAATTAGTTATCAGATATCGTGTATTAGTTAGCAAAAAGTTTGTAATGAATTATGTATTATGGGTGTAAAGACTAAAGGACCGAATGTGTATTTTGATGTATCTTTGAAATGAACGACGTTATGCAATATATGTTATTTGTTGTATGTTTGAGATTCGGGTCGTTACAGATGGTATCAGAGGCCTAGTTTAAGGGATTTAGGTATTCGTATCTGTACTTAGACTTAAACTGCATGTGAAGTAGGATGTCCCTATTATTGTAGAACCTTGGGATGTTAAATATAAAAAGGTAGAAGGAACATCATGTAAGGTAATTTCAGATTACACCTGGCCAGTGTAATTGTGATCTTACAGGTACATGTTTGAACTGGAATACCTTGTTATATGGGGTATGTGCTTATGTGTATATTAATCTTGTTTGAATCTACAAAATGGAAAGTGGTACTAGACAAACGAATCGGGAGGGAGGAGGAAATCTTAATAGGACGAATCCAACAGTTGGGACAAGGGGAAGAGGGGGAGAAAGAGGTAGAGGCAGAACAGGCGGCAGAGTTCAACAGTGAGGTGCAGAATTTGTTACAAGAGACGACTTGGCGGCTGAAATGGGAAGATTACAAGCGAATATCCAAGCTATGTTCAACCGAACTCGTGATACTGAAACAGAAATACCGGATCCTGGTCTGGAAGATGAAATGCCCATTACACGGACTGTGATACCGGTACCAAGAAAGTGTGATTATAAAATGTTCCTAAGTTGCAAACCTCCGACTTACTCAGGAGATAGAGACCGAGTGAAAGCTATGAGGTGGCTGAAGGAGATAGAAGCTATCTTCAAGACCAGTAAGTGTGCTGATGAAGATAGAGTGCTATACGGAACAATAATGTTGAAGGCAGATGCTCTATACTGGTGCAAAGCTTTTATTTCTTCTGGAGGATCTGACATATATTCTACTTTCTCTTGGGAAGAATTCGTTATAGCTTTCAGGAAACAGGTTTGTCCTCAAGCAGCAGTTAAACAATTGGAAGGGGAGTTTATGAACTTGCAGCAAGGGAATTTATCAGTTCGGGACTACACCGCTCGTTTTCTGGAAAAGTCTCGTTTTGCGGAATACTACGTTGCCACGGAGGCAATGAAGATTGAAAGGTTTATCTTTGGGTTGAATTCAGAAGTCAGAAGTCTGGTGATTGCTAAAGGACCAGAAACTTTCTCATCCGCAGTAGACGCCGCGGAAACTGTGGAACGGGATAAAGGGAGAAACGTTAGTGATAAAGGTATGGGAAAAAGAAAGTGGGAAGGACCACAGTATGATCCAAATAAATCCAGATTTCAGAGGTTTGATAACCGTCCGCCTTTCCGACCAGCGGAAAGACCCTGTCCGAAATGCAATCGTATCCACCAAGGAAATTGTCAAGTTGATCCTCGGGTTTGTTATAGGTGTGGGAAGACCGGACATGTTGCTAAAGACTGTCGAGTAACGCGGTTTTGTTTCTCATGTAATTCTCCGGATCATATTCAGTATGATTGTCCAAGGGGAAGAGTACAGCAAGGGGGTACGTCGGGGAAACCAGCGGGTGTTAGACCAGTAGTACAAAGGCCAGAGCAACCAAGAGCAAGGGGCCGTGCATTTCAGATGACAGCTCAAGAAGCGGAGGAAACTCTGGATGTGGTTACAGGTACATTTTTAATAAACTCTACACGTGCTAAAGTGTTATTTGACTCCGGTGCAAACTAATCGTTCGTATCTCCTTCATTTGCTGCTTATATGCATTTAAAGCCTAAAGTGTTAGATAATGCTTTAATGGTAGATACTGCAAATGATAATCAAGTATCGGTTAAAGAGGTATTTGATAGTTGTGTGATAAATATAGAGGGGTGTGGAGTACCTATTCAACTATTTCCTATAGCTTTGATCGAGTTTGATGTGGTAGTGGGAAATGGATTGGTTAGCCGAGAATCAGGCTAGCATAGTTTGTGATAAGAAGTTGATAAATGTTGTCTTGCCTGAGAGGGGACCAGTAGTGATTTATGGTGACCGTAGAAATCATCAATCTTGCCTTATATCTATGTTAAAAGCTCGTAAGTGTGTCAGCAAAGGTTGCCCGAGTTACTTAGCTTATGTGATAGATATTAAGCCAGAAAAGAATAAGTTGGAAGATATTCCTGTTGTCCGTGAATTTCCAGAAGTTTTCCCCGAAGACTTGAATAGTCTTCCTCCCGTTAGACAAGTAGAGTTTGGTATAGATCTGATTCCTGGAGCCGCTCTGATAGCCCGTGCACCGTATCGTCTGGCACCTCCAGAGATGAAAGAAATGATGACACAACTACAAGACCTATCCGATAAAGGCTTCATCAGACCCAGTTCTTCGCCGTGGGGTGCACCAGTCCTGTTTGTGAAAAAGAAGGATGGTTCGATGAGAATGTGTATTGATTACCGGGAACTGAATAAGCGCACGATCAAGAACAAGTATCCGCTTCCCAGAATTGATGACCTCTTCGATCAATTAGTTGGAGCTTGTCATTTCTCCAAGATTGATCTAAGATCTGGTTATCATCAGCTGAAGGTTAAGGAAGAAGACGTTCTGAAAACTGCTTTTCGCACAAGGTACGGTCACTATGAATTCCTGGTGATGCCATTTGGACTGATGAACGCTCCAGCTGCTTTTATGGATCTAATGAATCGAGTATTTAAGCCATATCTCGATAAATTTGTTATTGTATTTATCGATGATATCCTTATCTACTCCCGATCCAAAGAAGAGCACGCACAACATCTTCGTTTAATTCTGGAATTGTTAAAGACGGAACAATTATACGCTAAGTTCTCTAAATGTGAATTCTGGCTGCGAGAAGTTCAGTTTCTGGGGCATGTAGTTTCTGAGAAAGGCATTCAAGTTGATCCGATGAAAGTGGAAGCGATTGAAAAGTGGGAACCGCCGAGAACGCCAATCGAAGTACGTAGTTTTCTGGGTTTAGCCGGGTATTACCGAAAGTTTATAAAAGATTTTTCTAGTATTGCTACGCCTCTCACTAAACTGACCCGGAAGAATCTAAAGTTCGAATGGAAAGCAGAACAGGATGAAGCATTCCGAATATTGAAAGAGAAACTCTGTAGCGCGCCGATACTAGCATTACCTGAAGGTTCTGATGATTTTGTTGTTTACAGTGATGCTTCCAAACTGGGATTGGGTTGTGTATTAATGCAGCGTGGGAAGGTCATCGCTTATGCTTCTCGTCAACTAAAGGATCATGAATGGCAGTATCCTACACACGACATGGAACTTGCAGCAGTTGTATTCGCGCTAAAGATTTGGAGACACTATCTCTACGGTTCTAAATGTCAAATTTTTACTGATCATAAGAGTCTTCAACATCTTTTTGATCAGCGGGAATTAAATATGAGGCAAAGAAGATGGCTAGAACTGGTGAATGGTTACGACTGTGAAATTCTTTATCATCCGGGAAAGGCGAATGTGGTAGCTGATGCACTAAGTCGTCAAGAAAGGAGTGGAACAATAAAAGCCATTGCACTAAGAGCTGAACTTCTACCTAACATCTTCGACGAATTGAAGAAGTGTCAAGTGGAAGCTTTTCAAGAAGAACATTTGAAACCGGAACGGTTAGTGGGTATATCAGCATTGCTCGTAAAAGATGATCGTGGGTTATTGTGTCTGGGAAACAGAATTTGGGTGCCTCGTTTGGGTGGTTTACATGATCGTGTACTACAAGAAGCTTATCAATCTCGTTTCTCTATTCATCCAGGTACGAATAAGATGTATAAAGATCTGAAACAATTTTATTGGTGGCCGGGAATAAAAAGGAGCATTGCTCAATATGTGGAAGGTTGTACCACGTGTAAGAAAGTGAAGATTGAACATCAAAAGTCTTTTGGTCAGTTACAACGTTTAGAAATACCTATGTGGAAATGGGATCAGATTACTACAGATTTCATCACGAAGCTACCAAGGACTCCAAAGGGATTTGATGCCATTTGGGTGATTGTTGACAGATTGACGAAGTCTGCTCACTTCCTACCGATAAAAGAAACCTACCCGATGGAAAGTCTAGCCAAGTTGTACATCAACGAAATAGTAACTCGACATGGGGTTCCAATTTCGATTATCTCTGATCGTGATAGTCGTTTTACTTCAAGGTTATGGAGGGGTTTTCAAAAAGAAATGGGTACACAGATAAAGTTAAGTACAACGTATCATCATCAAACCGATGGTCAGAGTGAACGAACAATTCAGACTTTAGAAGATATGTTACGGGCCTGTATTGTTGACTTTGGAAGATCGTGGAATAAGCACTTGCCGTTGATCGAATTTGCCTACAACAACAGTTATCATTCCAGCATACAAGCGGCACCGTTTGAAGTTCTGTATGGTAGAAAATGCCGAACGCCTCTATGTTGGAATGAAGTGGGAGAAAAACAGTTAGTGGGGCCATATATAGTTCAGTTAACCGCGGATAAGATTACTCAGATTCGGGAACGTTTGAAAGTGGCTCAAGACAGGCAGAAAAGCTACGCGGACCGACGCCGGAAACCGTTAGAGTTTCAAGTTGGAGATTTTGTAATGTTAAAAGTCTCACCTTGGAAAGGAGTCATTCGGTTTGGGAAGCAGGGTAAACTCAGTCCGAGATACATTGGACCGTTTGCAATCACAGAAAGAATCGGGGAAGTAGCTTACCGGTTAGATCTCCCGCCAGAATTAAGCCGTATACACAACGCCTTTCATGTATCGAATTTTCGAAAGTGTTTGGTTACACCAGATCAGGCCGTTTCTCTACCGGATATACAAGTTGATGAAAAATTGAATTATGTGGAAGAACCTGAAGCTATTGTTGACCGTAAAGTCAAAGTTTTGCGGAATAAAGAAATCAGACAGGTAAAGGTACAGTGGCGACATCATAGAGGGCAGGATGCTACTTGGGAATCAGAATCAGAGATGAGAACTAAGTACCCGTACCTATTTGCCTAACCGAATTCCGGGACTGAATTCTTTTAAGGGGGAGATGATGTAATACCCCGGGTAAGTTCGTTAGTTAAAATCTCGTTCCGTTAAATTTAGTTAACTTTAAATTGGGATGTTTAGGGTAAGTTTGGGTAAATTAGAGGTTTAAAGGTGTTTTGGTCATTGGTGAATAGTTCAAGGTCTAAAGGGTAAATATGGGTTAATATTATCAATTAAGCTATTCAGATATTTTTCATAATCCAGAAAAGTTCAGTGTGTGTATGTGTGTGTTTTTGAGACAAGAAGAAGAAGAAAGAAAGTTTTGTGTCTAGGGCTTCATTTGGGATTACTTGGAAGTGTTATTAAGGTATGTTCCTTTACATTTTATGTGTGTAATTGTATTTAGAAGGTTTCTATCGGAGTAAAATAGTCAAATTCATGTCTGGTAATAATTCAATCGATTTCTGGGTTAAAAATGGGTAAACAGTCAGAGGTTTCCGGATAGAATGAATGTGTCCGAGTAGTTTTGTTGGTGGTGTCCGGATGATGTTCTAAAGGTGACCGGACGAGTCTTTTATCCGGGTAAGTCTATCTTTTTAATGATTTCAGGATGATATAAGATACCGGATGGTATCCGGGTTACCTTGGTTCCCGGGTGTCGTCCGGATTGTTTAGGCCGTCCCGAAAGTCATGTTGTCCGGAATGTATGTGCTGTCCGGAAAGTTGTGTTATCCGGATAGGTTGTGTTGTCCGGATACTTTAGCTGTTTGGTCATTTTGAGAATTCAGATACTTTTGAGTATCCAGTAGCCTGTGTTTTGTTGACTCTTGGATAGGGAAAGAATGAGGATTGAATATACTGTGGACTCGACTTAAGTTCGAGTTTGGGGGTAACATTTGAGGATAGAGTTATCTAGAGCCTTTAGCTTTAGTAAGTCTTATGTGTTCTATTTGGTAAAAAGATACTTGTATCTAATTGTTTCAGATACTGTGAATTTGGAGTGAAAGCTGAATCTTGTGGAAAAGACTGGAAAGAGTTTTTGATAAGCAAACAGGTGAGTTTTACTTTAAAACGTTTTTAAACTGGAATACATATATGTGTGGATTGGGAATGTGATGGATGGTGTGATTATGTGTTTATGTTTGAAATATAATATATTGAGATATTGTATTTACATGAGCATTACACTACACGAGAATACGTTGTTCGGGCTTTGGACCGGTGGTGTTGGCTGTAATATTCGTACAACGGTGTTGGCTGTAATTGTCGTACAGCGGAGTTAATTTATTAGTTGGCTTGCAACCAATTAATATGGCCAAGAGATTGAGACAGGAAATTATATGGTGCATGAGTCATAATTGGTATTTGAATTTGTGTTATGTATATGATGGTTGTGCAAATGATTTTAAAACTAACTGGGATTTTCTCACTTTGACCGCTAGGTCTAACCCTCATTTTATTTTAAAAATATGTATTCCAGGTCGTGGATCGGGTAAGAGCAAGTGAATAGAGTAAATGGTGGCTAGCTTTTGGGAAGACTTATATTTTGAAGACTATGAGATGTTTTGTAGTTTTAAATTAGTTATCAGATATCATGTATTAGTTAGCAAAAAGTTTGTAATGAATTATGTATTATGGGTGTAAAGACTAAAGGACCGAATGTGTATTTTGATGTATCTTTGAAATGAACGACGTTATGCAATATATGTTATTTGTTGTATGTTTGAGATTCGGGTCGTTACATCTTGCCAATCGCCTCCTAGGTCGAGCTCTTTGTAGTCTGTAGTCGAGCTCACTGAAAGTGGAGCGATTCTGAAATCTGAATTCAGGGGCCTCAATTGAAGATTGTTAGGGGCCCAATCCATTAAGTCTCAGAAAACATAAGCTAATTTTTTTTCCACTTGTCTGGACTTGGGCTGGTTGGGGGCCCAGGACCCCTACCCTCCCTTCTTCTGCCACTGTATAGAAGGAGGTTCAGGAGAAAACCTCAAATAAATGGAAAACTAAAAAATACTTTATCAACCGTTAGATTAGATGATCTGATGGATGTGATTAGACGAACGGTTACAACAATATTAATTAAATTAAAAAACCTCACCCCCACTATTTTTTATTCGAAAAAAGACGAAAAATAAACGAAATTCGAACGAAATAAATTACACCAAATAAACGATCATATTTTTCTCGTTAATTTGACATCCATATTGATATACTTTTTCCTCCGTATTTTCATGGTTTTCCGGTTTTACAGTTATTTAGGGTTTCACTTGAACCTGAATCTATATATATTAGAAAAATAAAGTTTTTATGAGATCAAATTCGATTTTTATAAACTTTTCATCCACCATGATCACACGAGGTTAAAATAAGTGGTTAGTGGTAATAGAGCCGAATTTTCCTTAAATTATGCAATAAGAGCATCCAATTCTTTGGTGATTAGCATGTGTAATAATTACCCATACACAAGTTAATTTTTAAAATTTATATTGATTTCATAAATAGAATTACTGGTCTTGATTTCTGTACATGGACGGACCCAGTCAAGGGCACACGGTGGCACGTTCCACTGTATTATTTCTCCAGCGAAGGGTTAAAAATTTTGGTTTCGTGAAAGGTGCAACCATATTGTTTTAGGAGTTGCTACCATATTCTTTTGGAAATGCAATCGTATCTCGTAATCAACCAAAAATACCAAAAAAAACTCTTGAAATCAACCAAAAGTACCAATTTTTTTTACCGAAATCAACCAAATTTACAGAAAAGGTCTATCGAAATCGATAAAAAAACTTAAAAATCTCTCAAATCAAGCCAAAAACTTTAAAATTCCCTCAAAACAGCAAAATTTGGCTAAAAACACATCGATCGATATTGGACGTTGGTAAAAAAGATATACACGTCGATAAAAATTGTATGAAAAGATATGGTGCCACCGTATGAAAGAGTTTCTAGGGCCGTCTCTGTTTCTATAAATCGAACAATTATTAATTGGGGTATGTTTGGCAAACTAGCTAATAACAGATAAATTAACTTATAACTAATATGTTAACTGATGGCTGATAAGATATCTATCTGATGAATAAGTCACATTTGATAAACATGTAAAATGATTAAAAAACCATCTTAAAAAATAACTAATTACAATATTCTATAATATAATTAAAAAAATATTCAATAATATAATCAAAACAAATTTATTGTAATATAATATGATAATTAATACAAACATAATAGTAAGGAAAAATTAAATAATATAATAAGTAGTTAAAATAATTTAAAATTTATTATTATTATACATACTATAAATATTGAATTTGTTAAAACAAATTTTAGAAAAATCTACATTAACTTATGATATTAAATACCCTTACATATAATATGAACAAAAATAAATAATTAAAAAATAATAGTAATTGACCACAAAATATATTGACTAATATTAAAAAATAATATAAAAATAATTGATATGATTAAAAATAATTCTAAATAATTAAAAATTAACATCAATGTATAATTAAAATTTAATTAATATTTTTTAATTAATATTAATAAATATTAGTAATACAAATTTTAATAAAAAATAGAGTAAACTACGATTTTCGTCCCCGTGGTTTGTAGTTTATAACGATTTTGGTCCCTAATCTTTAAAATTTGCTTTTTTCATCCTTGTGGTCTTTATTTTGTTTCTTTTTTCATCCTTAAAGTTGACGACGTCAGAAAGTTGTCATTAAGTCAAGGGCAATGTTGTCTATTTACATTTTAATTTATTTCTATTAAAAAATTTAAAGGTATAATATATATATATATATATATATATATATATATATATAAACACATATATATCCATGATTCCATATTAGAGATGAAAACCCTAATTACACCTGGACATCCCCTTTGGCCTGCTTCGTCCTCGCCTTCTTCCCTCCGGTGAACCTCACCACCACCTCTAGTCGGCTGCAACCAATCAATCTCCACCGTGCGCTGCTGCGACCATCGTCAGCACATTCCCCTCTCTTTCTATTTTTCGACCCACCCGTCTTCTTCGCCCACCAGAACCCCACTGCTCTGACCCCAAATTATACCACTATGATTTCGTTGTTCAACCATTTTCTCGATTTTGTGTTTGGTTTTTGTTATCAATGTTCAACCTCCGCTACTATCTCCTCCTCACCCCTGATAAACTAACAAACAACCATCTCTTCTCTTAGTTTTTCACTTCCAGGTTTTTTTTGCAAAGTGAAAATCACGGTGTGAAAGTTCAGGGTTTTTATTTTGTAGGGACGGTTGTGTGGTGATGGTGAACTGATGCAGATTTTGGCACTGGTGATGGCAGGAGAAGGTCTCCCAATGATTTCACTGCTGCAACAGGGTTAAGAGAAGGAATTGGGGCAACAATGATATCTTCTAAAAATTTTGGGCTTAAAATTTTCAGAGCAGGTAATTGAGAACAAACCAAACCAATTGTAGGCATCAATACTCCTAAGTTACTATAGATTTTAAGCTTTTTCTTTGAATGTTTTTCGATCGCTCTTCATAGAAATTAAAATGCCCAAAACTGTTCCTTAATTTTTTTGGTTGAATGTTCTTAATTTGTGGTTGGTTTGTTTTCTTGTATTTCACTATGACAAGTTTGAAGTGAAAAAGATTCAACTAATCTCAGATTCTGGATTGTTGTAGGGGTAGCGGGGTAGGGTTCGTTTTAATTATTTAATGGAATAGCTCACATGAATTTTGCTATTACCGGGAAAGTTCTAAATTTTTTACAAAAAATCAGATGAAATAATAAAAAGACAAAACTACCCTTCATTTAGCTGACTTTTGTAAACAGAGTTAGCTCTAAGGACGAAAAGAGAAACGCAGTGGAAACCATAAGGATGAAAAAAAACAGTTTTTAAAGACCAAGGACATAAATAGTTATAGACGACAAACCCCAGGGACGAAAATAGTAGTTTACTCTAAAAAATGTTTATTTCTAATTAATAGTTAAAAATAATAATTAATATTAATGAGAGTATAATTTGAAAAAATCTCAAAAAAACTCCTCATAAGCTACCGTAAATAGTTAACTTATGTTCATCTAAACATATACTCAAAAAATAAATTAACTTATAAACTAACTTATTTTTATCAAACGATACCTTAATCTAGCAACGTTAAGCTTAACTTATTTACTCAATTATAAGTTAAGAATTGGTTTTCAATAAAAATAATATTTATTCAAAGATCTTCCAAGTCTATAAAATATTCACATCGTGTATGTTTTCCATCCCCTCAACCAAAGTTTTATATTTGTTGGTCCAAAAGGATGTAAACATGCATAATCGATAACTCCTTAGACCATCTCCAACCATACTGCATATCATCAAATATGCAGTATGGAGGAGTCCAACCACACACCATAACACCATTTTTTTTGCAGTGTGGATTTCTTCAAAAAACACACACACCAAATTTGGTGTGTAACCGTAGACACTTCAAAATGAGAGGACCCACCAAATAGTAATTTATTTAATTTATTTTTATGTTTTAAATAATCTAATTATTATTTATGATATTAGTTTTAATAAATATTAATCTAACTTAACATTTTATATGTTTTTGTTAATTCGCTTTTTTATTTAAAATTAATTTATAAATAAAATATACCATTAAAGAATGGTGGACTTGAACAATTTCTTGCTCAACATAAAAAGATCAAAGATAAAACCGCTCACTTTGAACTTCGAGATGCATTAATTGATCATTTGTGGGACGAGTATACTAACTCGGAGCATTAGTATTATTTAATTATGCTTTTAATTTGTGTTATTTCAATTGATGTAATTTTATTTAAATGTATTATTAATTAAAAAATTATCGTTTTTATTTTTATCGGTTTTCATTAAATAAATTAATTACTGATTATTTATTATTATATTTACAAATTATAATTATTGTTATTAATAAAATAGTTAATAGTAAATAAAATATGTTATTTTAATGTGGGGTCCACAAATTTGATGTTTTTTTTGAAGTATGGTTGGAGTTGAGGTTTTTTTTTGGTGTTGAGCCCACCAAATTTGGTGTTTTGGTGTGTTTTTTTGGTGTGAAGGTTGGAGATGCCGTTAAGAGTATCTATAATTTGCTTTTTTTATACGTTTTTAAAGGGTTTTTCAAAAATAAAAAACCTCACTTTTAATTTTATAGAGTTTTATAAAAGTTTCATTTAAAATCAACTATATTTAAAATTATTATATTTGAATGTAATTAATAAATAATATAAAATAATACATAACTAAAGTAATTGTATTTCTTTTGTAATTAATTAATTAAAAAATTTGTACGTCTTTTTATAAATCTATAGATGATAAACATTGAATGGAGGTCATGGGATATGTTAGGCAGACTATTTTTGACTACCATGTTCTCTTCAAATTCCATTGCTTTCCCTTACACTATATTTAATCTCAATAGTACTTTATATACGATAGGATCTATTTATATTGTCGGTAAAGTTTGGACAAACACTTATTCAGTAAGTATTTATTGGTAAAATTTAACACCATCATTTATTTATCGTGTAACGTCCCAAAAACATAATCATAGAATAAGCATTCGAATTATATAATAAACTTGTCTTTACATCATCAATAAAGTATACTAAACAAAATTGACAGCGGAAGTCTCTAAATCTACAGCCGAACTCTATATCTATAGTCGTCATAAACAAAACTTGGAGTCGCTCTAAGCTCCAAAACCTCCATGCCATCTCTTAGTTCTTATTAGAAGAACCCGTTATACGCTTACCTGAAAATGGTTTAGTTTTGAAAAGCGAGGGTTAGACCAAAAGGTCTAGTGAATTCCCTCCATAAAACATTTATCATAGTAATAAAAATCATTTCTTTAAAACAACTTGTAAACTTCACTTCACATTCTCATCATACAAGGTTAAACACAGGGTTCAGGGATTGCATAAGCTACTTCGAGCGGGGCCTAACGGACACCCTCTCGTCTACACCGGAGCCCAAATGGACCCCCTGTTCCTTCATGTAGAAGGAAAAGAATTCCAACCTACAAGCTAACCTCCATATGCCCAAGGAATTATCAAATTCCCTGGCACCCTAACCCCACCGTGTAAACCGACTTCACATAGCGTACACATAATATTTCATGATCATGTATAAGAAAACGTTAAGCATTGATCCATTTGTTGAGTAAACATGCATTTCGCGCAAAACATGCATAACATTGATAAGACGATTCATGCTCGTAAAAGAAACCATATCAGCAAAACATAGTACGTCATAAAAGGGTTGAGAGAACTCACCTGATACTAGAGTTGTACGTACACTGGTTATACTTCTGAGCTAAACGAACCGAACACCTAAAGATATGGGAATAATATCAGATTAGACTGCCCGATTCTACCCGTTGCTGAACTTTTCGGACATAACCTACTTTCCGGATACAACCTGCTTTCCGGACACTGGTACCCGGAAGCTGGTCCAGACTCTTCCTATAAACACCAAACTCTCCGGACGACTCATTCGGTAACCAGGGCAAACCCGGAAACCTCTAATATCCGGACACCAAGGGGAAACATCCGGACACTCAACTTATCCGGAAAGACCCACACCCGGAAACCCTCAAGCAACTCAACCCGGACTCTAGCATGTTATCCGGAAACCACTGAAACCTCACGAACAGCAAACGTCCGGAAACTACGGTCTGGATTAAAATTGATTCCCCAAAAGTGATTAAAACCTGATTTCTACCCATGAGTTGGTTAAGCATACAACTAGGTTCATTTTCCAACCATAAAAGAATTCCGTCCTCGGAATTCCTTATTGGAAAGGATGCGGGTATCATGCCCACATCACAACTGACATTTCACCAAGGTAATGCCACTTCTGACTCAGTCAACCACCTCATTAACTTCGATACACGGAACATTGGATGCATTCCCTTCAGTTCTTACGGTACTCTAACTCGTAAGCTACTGTTCCTATTCGATCGGTCTCAACAATAGAAGATTAAATAAGGCTTCTCATGCATCTTTACTTCCTTTAAGGAAGTTCTTGGCGGAATCCTCCGCTACAACACGAGATTCACTTACTAAGAAACAATCACTCACTTGCTAAGGCCAACCCTGTACATCCCGACAACTCACAACCCCGAGTTCCTTCATCATAATACAACTCACAACCTTGCACCACCCAACAATCGGCTATGCAGATACATTCCCCTTTTTCTCGGACCACCTAGACCACAGTTCGTCAATCATCTCTCACATCCTTACTACTTCACCACCCCATACTTACGTAACTAAAAGTAGGAACCTCCAAACCCATTGTTGAAGTGTCCACCTACTCGAGTTAACTTATCCTGAAACACAACTCCGGTTATCCTCACACAGCTGGGAGGAGTAACCATGGTCACACCATACTATTCTCACTAGCTTAATCACTGCACGACCAATTCGTTTAAACATTTCTCACAAAGTCACTAACTTAACTCATTCAGTTGCCTCATCCACTTCTTTCCTGCACAAAACATAATCATACACAATTCTCTTCCTCAATACTCTTTCCAAAAGTTCGCACACTTATCAGTGACAATCTACACAACACTACACCTCTCGGCATTACTGTCAAGCTTACTACTTCCAACTTACCCACTTATTTCGACATACGGTCTTCACTTCCCCATGTTAGCGTGGAGCACCATCCACCAAACATTACTTGCTCCTCTCTCCTAACCTTTCCACATGCTGATACCACCTTCACCATACTTACATAACTAAACAGTTGCACCAAAATCCTAACTTAAGGCATTCAACTAAGCCGTCCCGAAACGACACACCAGTGATCGACGTCACTATACATTCTTTAATCTCCAACTTTTACTTTCTCAGACAAATCTTTCACCCATAAGCAACAACTCACATTCTTTATGGAATTCACATCTATTCCACCTCATTTTGACTAACACCCCCATCATCTTCTTTAAACTTCCAATGATCCCAAAATATGCTTACTTAGCGACTCTTACAACCACAAAACAATTGGTTTCTTATTTGAGTAACTACTCACCATCACTCCGTCACTCTATCCCGAACTTAATCATGTTACAACGTCAACTTACACCCTACGTGCTCCAACAACCTGGTTAACAAGTCGCACACCTCATCCTAAACTCCCAAAAGGCTTCTATCTGATGCTTCCTCTCTCTCTAACACCACATTACTACGACACTAGCTGGCACATTTAGCTTGACAAATACTGTCACTACACATCCTTACACTCTTTGCTCATAACATCACACTGCAGACCAGATCTTTCATGATCATCCATACACAATTTAAACTCGCCTTCAAAATTACCCGCAAAAATCGAGCCTATCTCGCTACTTAGTCCTTTCTCGACTTGCTGAACTATAACTCACGAGTTCTCAATTAACTCAAACACAGACATTCTAGCTAGCTCTTTACGATCCGAGCTCTTACGCAAGCTGGACACAGTCCCTCACTAAACGGTAAAGTCTACACACTCGCTTCGCTCGTGCTACTTACCTCATCATTCTACGAACCCTCTATACTTCGTAAATAGAACGCTTATTCAAAACAATAACTTCTCATCCTCTTAACACCCCTACAAGGTGTTCTATCAACTTCCAACCTTTTGATTCAAGACTTCGGCCTCGGCCACCTTACACAACTGTCGACTTCTACAACAACAGATAACCTGTAACTACTTTCTTAACTTACTCTTTAACAAGGGTTCCTTACGGAACCTAATCCTACCAACATAACCCAATCGCTTCATAATACGTCTCCCTCTTTTCTGAACTTACTCCTGTAACATCAATATTACAAGCTCACCTCAAAACTCATATCTAACCCCGTGGACATTTCGCTTCTGCCTCTCAACACTACTCAACGAGTTGCTAATGCCAACATCTCGATGACTTCTACTCCTTCCCTTGGGCCCAATCCGTCCCTTAACAACCGTACTTCCAATTACCGAACAAGGGTGCAAACCCTCATACGACCGATACTATAATCTACTTCTGACTCTACCACTGTTCACCTTTCCTGTTGAACACAAACACTAAAGCTACAACATTCTTTCCTGATTTGTCCGACACTTTTCCACTCTTGGAGTTCTTCCATAGCTTAAAATGTAATTCTCTATGACCTAGTGAGTTCATAGCCTTCATGCATGACAACGCAGTAAATACATCATTTCGTACATTTATCATTTTAAATAAACAACCTTTGAAAACAACTTGGGTACACATGACCCCATCATTCTTATAACTTCAATGCCCTGCACAACGATTCGAGAATCTTTTGCATGCATCCTCCCGTGAACCTCACTCTTACTCAATCCGAACGAAGTTATTACGACAGTGATATATTGAATGAAAATCTTTTCATATGACACAATTTCGAAAGAATTACCGACACAAAATAAGCCAGTCGGTTCTCACACTCATTTGTATGCTATCAATAGGTCAACAAGCATTTTGGTTATAAATGAATTGCAGGTAACCATTTTCTTGACCTTTTTGTAACAATTTAACTTATCATTAAAAGCGTGAAATACTTTGCAAATCGTTAAGCTCAAAATTTCAATGTGCAATGTGAATGAAATCACCTCTTCTTTAAACATACACGTGCACACTCTGACTCATTTTCGATCAAAATTTATATTTACACATTTAACTTAAATCGTGAAAACTTCATGTTACATAAAAGAACGCCATGCATGAAACTCTATTTGCAATTGAAGGCTACTCACCCTAACAAGGTCAACCGCTTTACTCACGCAACTTATCCTTGACACTCCACCTACGACCAATGGTCGCCCTCTCGGTCAAGCAACAACTTGCTATACATACTTTCAACGGTCCACTTACTCAACCATTTCCTACTATTTTTGCTTTGATCAACTATCCCACCTTTTACTTCTACACTCTTTCATTTCACTATAGGTATCTCATCTCGTTTATCCTGCCATTGAAAAGCTCGACTTAGAAGTCAGGGCTCTATTGACACTTTCAAGATTTCGACACTGTCCTTCCTTACCATCCTGACTGATCTATCCCATGATTCCTAGAACTGGGACTCTCCTGAAACAGAAGTCTTACTCAAACTCAACACCCATCCTCTTCGAATCCACGAAGAGCTACCTCTAGACGACTCATAACATTCTATACAACATTTCCTCTCTTCGGTGCATACATACATCATATCACATCAAAAATGATCTTACACGACACCTCCCAAACAATGGAGCTCGGTCTATCCCTCAGGGATCTTACAGACCTATTCCTCAACGTTCTCCCAGCCATAGCGCTAAACTAAAAGAAACCCATAATTAATCCTTGCTAGACATGACACGACAAAATTTGCTATAGTAAGGTATTGTAAGCACGCACATGTATCTGTAAGTTCGTAATTACACTGGCCAGGTGTAATCCTAAACTTACCTTACACGTTTGTCCTTGGCACCTTATTCCTAAGTGCATTTATAGTGATCGTTCCTAGAGGCAATCCTATGTCTCGGCTGTATTCCTCCTCTTACAGTTTAAGTTTAGGCCCGACTGGGCACCTAAATCCCTTAAACTAAGGCTCTGATACCATTTGTAACGTCCCAAAAACATAATCATAGAATAAGCATTAGAGTTATATAATAAACTTGTCTTTACATCATCAATAAAGTATACTAAACAAAAATGACAGCGGAAGTCTCTAAATCTACAGCCGAACTCTATATCTATAGTCGACATAAACAAAACTTGGAGTCGCTCTAAGCTCCAAAACCTCCATGCCATCTCTTAGTTCTTATTAGAAGAACCCGTTATACGCTTACCTGAAAATGGTTTAGTTTTGAAAAGCGAGGGTTAGACCAAAAGGTCCAGTGAATTCCCTCCATAAAACATTTATCATAGTAATAAAAATCATTTCTTTAAAACAACTTGTAAACTTCACATTCTCATCATACAAGGTTAAACACAGGGTTAAGGGATTACATAAGCTACTTCGAGCGGGGCCTAACGGATACCCTCTCGTCTACACCGGAGCCCAAATGGACCCCCTGTTCCTTCATGTAGGAGGAAACGAATTCCAACCTACAAGCTAACCTCCATATGCCCAAGGAATTATCAAATTCCCTGGCACCCTGGCACCCTGACCCCACCGTGTAAACCGACTTCACATAGCGTACACATAACATTTCATGATCATGTATAAGAAAACGTTAAGCATTGATCCATTTGTTGAGTAAACATGCATTTCGCGCAAAACATGCATAACATTGATAAGACGATTCATGCTCTGATAGGCGGGTATCACCCCCCTAAATCTTACCGCAAGTGTACGGGTCGAAATCAAGTAATAGTACTAGAAAGTACGAGTATCGAATACAGGGAACTAGGAACTAAGTATCACAATAACTACAATTGCTATTAACTGAACGATCGATATTTTGAGTGGTTGGTTTATAAACTAATTAATTGTAAGCAAATAAATCACAAACGGAACAGTAAACAACTTAGGAAACTTCAGATAGAGAAAACAGTTGAGGGTTGGAAATCCTAAGACTTTCACATACAAACGTTTGACTCAAAACAGTTACCAGTTCTTCCCCTTAATGAATACCCAATCACTAAAATCACCGTTGTTCTTTCTCAAGCAACACGGGTTTTACTTTGAAAATACAAGTTTTATCTCTCGATCTCAACTCATGAACTCAAAGCACATTAAAAACAAGATTTAACGGGACTAAAGCTTAATTTGATATCTCTATCCAAATTTCCACCTTAGGCATGCAATTTCTAGTTCTAGATTAACAATTAATTCTCTCGAACTTAATCGTTCACAACAAATCAATTGTAAATTGGCCAAATTCACAAAGGAATTAAGAACTAAATCACATGCTTCATTAAAATAGGAAAAACTGATAAGAATCTCAAGTCATTTGTTCATAAGCTTAAATCAAATTCATTCCAACTCCCAACATCTAGAAATTAGTTCATGTTGGTGGTGGATTCAAACACAAGAGAAAGAAAAGCGAAAGTGTATGTAAACATGGTAATTGTAAACGTGATAGCAATGATGATGAACTCCCTTCTCTCGTGCTCGTATCTACTTCGCGTGTTGAACGTCTCCTCGATTGATTCTCTACCGTGGATCCAAAAGGTGTGAAAAGTCTCCAGAAATTGCCCCTCAACTGCTCCCGGTCGACGTGTGCGAGATATGCGAAGAAAACCCCTAAAACCTGGAAAAAAAAACGCCAAACTTAAGGAGTGAAACAGGGACATGCGCGACTTGTACCGCGACTTGCAAGTCGCGGGATAAGCCGCCCAGTTTTCTGAGGTCATCCAGGTCAGGTTCGGGTCCTGGTTCGGGTCTTGGTTCGGGCACGGGTCTTGGGCGTGGATCTCGGGCTTCCGTTGGGCTTTGTTTTGGCTCTTTTTGGGCTCTTTTCAGCTTCTTTTCTCGATGATTACTGCCTTTTATATAACCTGCACATTTCACTCGATAAACCATAAAATTCCGCTTCTTTGCTTAAATACAAGCCAATCTCATTGGTTTGAGAATCGAAAATAACGCCAAAAAGTGGCGTTATCAACAACCCCAAACCGAGCGTTGCTTGTCTCCAAGCAAATTAGCGATAAAATAGAATAAAAACAAGATCAGTGAAATAATAATAAATGCACAACTCCCAATTGGTACCACGTGATGCACTGGTGATTTCCTATACCCGTGAATTCTTATCTCACTCTCGCCTCATCCTTATTCTGATTAATCTATGGCGTTCCATTGTGAGTTGAACTCGTGACTGTTCCGATCACATCAAGGTTGTACTAGGTCCAAACATACTAGGGAAACATTTCGCCTCGACCCTACCTCACGGGATACTCTCATTTCGCTCGAACCTAGGTTGTCGCATATGTTGTCATGTATAAGAATTTATGTACAAGAATACTCGAATATTACATGACAACTCTATTGAAAGATGCACAAATGTCCAAAAATTGATCTTAGAAAGGGATCAAGTATCAAGACAGGTAATATCAGTAAAGGTGGTCGTATACCCTAATCACATTTTCCAGAAGATCATCCAGGTCTTTATAAAGGTTGTAACGGGGCTAGGGTACCAGCTAGGAAATGAAGGGTAAAACGGTTCAAAGATCCTTGGTGTGTCAAACATTAGCAGTTATGAACTTTCTTCACATTCTATCTTTTGGCCCTCTTTATCACTACTGGAGTCGCTTTGACTCTCTTATTGAGCTGTTGTCAAGCTATCTAAATAACTAATTTTTTTTATTTTTTTTGGGACTTCATTGGTCCTCTTTATTTGATGAAATCCTTCTTTTCCGCTCTATCTTCTCGTTATTCATTACCGCTCAGATTGACACACTTTCGGATAAGGGTTGGCTAAGGTTTTTGGCTAGGGTTTAATGGTAGGTCTGGAATGAACATGGTGAGTGTTTGGCTACAACGGGGTTATGGTTACACACAAATGGGTAAAAAGGTACGATAGCTAAAAACAGGGTTAAACATACACATAATGCCTGGAATCATCTCTTAAGGTCCACACGATAGGGTCTACTACACCCTTGCCCAATATCCCGATGGTCGTCTTTGCTACTCAATGCAATAATATAGCGAGATCATTCTATATTCACGACAAGGAACTCGAAAAAGTGTATACGATTTTCGTGTATGAATCCCTCGAAATGAAAGACGTCTTTTAGGCTCAAAACTCGCTATTGGGTGGTCTCCACTAATGTCCCTAGTCATGCCCTTTCCCGGTCCTTCCCTAATGGTCACGTCACTATCACGAGATTCTCCCCACAATAGTTGGTCTCAATCATTCAAAACAAAAAAATTTAGCTATTGTGATCTAAGCATGCAGAGGTGCGGGAAATCTACGTGCATAACGTGGGCCCGATTGGGCAACCCTAAACCTTACCCACGCATTGTCCCCAATGTGCATGTGTCGGCGTAGGCGATACTTAAAACAAGTATCGTTGTGCGGTTATTACATGTATTAGACAGGCAAGGCATAGTATAACATGAAGCAACAAAGAGCTATTCTAGCATTTTCAAAAACATGGCCACCCCAAACCTAGGCCGTGGCCTAGGTTTGTCAAACAAAGCCAACCCCAAACCTCGGTGAAACCGAGGTTTGCACAGGGATAAAAGTAAGTGTGTAGATGTTTAAAAAGTGAGGCACCCCAAACCTAAGTGAAACTTCGGTTTGTTGCATCTCGTTTAACTAATAAGGAACATAACATCATACACAGAGTTAGAACATACCTGTTTGCCCGGACGGAGGGGATTCTCTTGAAAGATTTGAACGACCACGATTGAGAGACGTCAGAGAATTTGGATCGAGAGAAGGTAGACACAAGAGAAACAAAACAAAAAGCGAAAGAAAGCAAAGAAAACGAAAAACTTAGAAAACAACTCAGGGACCCCCGTGACTTGGCACGCGGCTTGTAAACCGCGACACAAGTCGCGTAAGTCTCTGTTTCAGAATATAGTTTTATTATTTTTTTTAATTTTTTTGTAAATAAATTCAATCAAAACAAAAATAAAAGAAATGCAAACCTCGGTGGGTTGCCTCCCACCCAGCGCCGTAGTTAAAGTCGTGGCACGACTTTCTTCCCGATCACTCCTTCGGCTTTCCTTGATCATCCGGTTTCTCTCCACCTTTGCCTCTTTCATTCCCGAACATCTTGAATATCACCTTTTCGCCTCCAACTCTTAGAGTCATCTCTTCTTCTTCCATGTCAATCAACGCCTTGCTTGTAGCCAGAAAGGGTCTTCCCAATATCAACGGGACTTCTTCATCTTCGTCTATGTCGATCACCACGAAGTCCACCGGGAAGTAGAACTTGCCGACCTTGATTAGCACATCCTCTACCACTCCATACGGGTACACGATCGATCGATCCGCGAGTTTAAGCGTCATATATGTCGGCTTCACTTCTCCCAATCCGAGTTTCCTGAAAACAGATAAAGGCATTAGATTAATATTGGCTCCTAAATCACCTAATACCTTATCAAAACAAATATTCCCAATTTGAATAGGGATTGAAAAACTCCCTGGATCTTTAAGCTTCGGGGGAAGCTTGTTCTGGATGATTGCACTACACTCTTCAGTAAGTGTAATGGTAGACTGATGCTCAATCGCCCTCTTCTTTGATAAGATCTCCTTCATGAACTTGAGGTATGTCGGCATTTGAGCAAGTGCCTCCGCGAATGGGATGTTGATGTGAAGCTTCTTGAAGATGTCAAGGAACTTCTTGAATTGTTCCTTATCCTTGCGTGCCTTCCCTCGATTAGGGAATGGTAGTGGTGGTACAAACGATTTGACTACCGGCTTTTTCTCTTCACTTTTCTTGTTCTCTTTAATCATAACCTCTTCATCAGCCTCCAACTCATCCATGTCTACAGCCTCAACCTCTTTCTCTTTAGGATCGGTTTCCTTTGATGGCGGTTCTCGTGTAGTCTCCTTGATCAGCTCCTTGCCACTTCTTAGATAGATGGCATTACATTCTTCTCGGTTTTTCTTTTTGGTCATACTCGGGAATGTTCCGGGAGGTCGGTTTTGTAGGGCTTCAGAAATTTGCCCCACTTTCCTTTCAAGGATCTTGATGGATGCGGTGTTCTGTTCAGTAGTCGCCTTGACTGTGCTCACCGTGTTTGCTAACTCTCCAACGGTTCTATCCATCTTGTTCATGAACTTCATCATCATGTCTTCTAACCCCGGTTTCTTCTCCATAGATGGTCCCTCATTGAAATTCCTTTGGTTGAAACCTGGAGGACGGTAAACATTGTTAGCATTAGAAGAATTAGATAAGTTAGAAGAATTACCTTGTTGTTGTTGATCGGGTTGACTCCATGAGAAGTTCGGGTGCTTCTTCCACCCCTCATTGTAGGTATTCGAGAAAGGATCGTTCCTCGGTTGGTTGTTCCGGTTTTGTAAGAACTGGACTTGCTCGGGTTCTTGCGGACTACCTCCTTTCAGATGGTTCGTGATCGCAGTTAGTTGAGCTTTTATTTCCTTCAGCTCATCCGGTTCTTGAACACTCGCTACCCGTTTGATAGACGATCGTGGAGCGGCATAGCTATGCTCGGCTAAGTTCTCGATCAAGGCGACTGCTTCTTCATATGTCTTCTCCATTAGGGCTCCACCCACTGCAGCAGTGATATCATTCTTGAACTGCGGGTGAAGGCCTCCAAAGAAGGTTTGGATGATTACCCAGCCGTGTAACCCGTGGTGAGGACACTTTTTCAACATATCCTTGTATCTCTCCCATGCCTCGTATAAGGTCTCTTGGTCCCATTGCGCGAAATGAGTAATGTCAGCCATTAATTGAGCGGTTCTTCCCGGTGGGAAGAATTTCTGGAGGAATGCGGCTTTCAGGTCTGCCCATGTAGTGATCTGATCCGCTGGTAGGCTCTCTATCCAAATTTCAGCTCTACCCTTGAGTAAGAAGCTGAACAGTCTCAGCATGATGGCATCCTCGTTTACCCCATTGATTTTGAATGTGTTGCATATCCTCTCAAATGCACGGAGATGTGCATGAGGATCCTCTGTCGGGGCCCCTCCGAACTGATTCTGCTGTACCATGACAATGGTACTTGGTTTAATTTCGAAGTAGTTCGCCCCAGTAGTGGGCGGTTGGATGCCTATACGTGCGGCTGCCACGTTTGGATTGGCAAATGACCGCATCGGAACTCTCGCGGGAGGAAGCGGAGGTGGGTTGTTAACAGGTCTCTCGTCGCCCATCTTTAATTTCCTTTGGGCTTTGGATGATTTACGTATCTGGAGGGCGGTTCTTTCGATCTCCGGATCAAGTGGTTCGATTTCCTTCCCTCGGGTCTTCCTTGGCATAAACCAATTAGTACTTGAAAAGAAAGTAGGCGAAGTTAGCAATCCAGAAATTCAAAGTGATGGAACAAAGTAAATAAATAAAAAAAATGTTCAATGTAATAGCGCTTATAGCTGGTAGTGCTATCAGTTGCAACTAGTTCCCCGGCAACGGCACCAAAAACTTGATAGGTGGGTATCACCCCCTAAATCTTACCGCAAGTGTACGGGTCGAAATCAAGTAATAGTACTAGAAAGTACGAGTATCGAACACAGGGAACTAGGAACTAAGTATCACAATAACTACAATTGCTATTAACTGAACGATCGATATTTTGATTGGTTGGTTTATAAACTAATTAATTGTAAGCAGAATAAATCACAAACGGAACAGTAAACAACTTAGGAAACTTCAGATAGAGAAAACAGTTGAGGGTTGGAAATCCTAAGACTTTCACATACAAACGTTTGACTCAAAACAGTTACCAGTTCTTCCCCTTAATGAATACCCAATCACTAAAATCACCGTTGTTCTTTCTCAAGCAACACGGGTTTTACTTTGAAAATACAAGTTTTATCTCTCGATCTCAACTCATGAACTCAAAGCACATTAAAAACAAGATTTAACGGGACTAAAGCTTAATTTGATATCTCTATCCAAATTTCCACCTTAGGCATGCAATTTCTAGTTCTAGATTAACAATTAATTCTCTCGAACTTAATCGTTCACAACAAATCAATTGTAAATTGGCCAAATTCACAAAGGCATTAAGAACTAAATCACATGCTTCATTAAAATAGGAAAAACTGATAAGAATCTCAAGTCATTTGTTCATAAGCTTAAATCAAATTCATTCCAACCCCCAACATCTAGAAATTAGTTCATGTTGGTGGTGGATTCAAACACAAGAGAAAGAAAAGCGAAAGTGTATGTAAACATGGTAATTGTAAACGTGATAGCAATGATGATGAACTCCCTTCTCTTGTGCTCGTATCTAATTCGCGTGTTGAACGTCTCCTCGATTGATTCTCTATCGTGGCTCCAAAAGGTGTGAAAAGTCTCCAGAAATCGCCCCTCAACTGCTCCCGGTCGACGTGTGCGAGATATGCGAAGAATACCCTAAAATCTGGAAAAAAACGCCAAACTAAGGAGTGAAACAGGGACATGCGCGACTTGTCCCGCGACTTGCAAGTCGCGAGATAAGCCGCCCGGTTTTCTGATGTCATCCGGGTCAGGTTCGTGTCCTGGTTCGGGCACGGGTCTTGGTTCGGGGGCTTGGATCTCGGGCTTCCGTTGGGCTTCGTTTTGGCTCTTTTTGGGCTCTTTTTAGCTTCTTTTCTCGATGATTACTGCCTTTTATATAACCTGCATATTTCACTCGATAAACCATAAAATTCCGCTTATTTGCTTAAATACAAGCCAATCTCATTGGTTTGAGAACCGAAAATAACGCCAAAAAGTGGCGTTATCATGCTCGTAAAAGAAACCATATCAGCAAAACATAGTACGTCATAAAAGGGTTGAGAGAACTCACCTGATACTAGAGTTGTACGTACACTGGTTAAACTTCTGAGCTAAACGAACCGAACACCTAAAGATATGAGAATAATATCATATTAGACTGCCCGATTCTACCCGTTGCTGAACTTTCCGGATACAACCTGCTTTCCGGACACTAGTACCCGGAAGCTGGTCCGGACTCTTCCTATAAACACCAAACTCTCCGGACGACTTATGATATTAAATACCCTTACATATAATATGAACAAAAATAAATAATTAAAAAATAATAGTAATTGACCACAAAATATATTGACTAATATTAAAAAATAATATAAAAATAATTGATATGATTAAAATTAATTCTAAATAATTAAAAATTAACATCAATGTATAATTAAAACTAATTAATATTTTTTAATTAATATTAATAAATATTAGTAATACAAATTTTAATAAAAAATAGAGTAAACTACGATTTTCGTCCCTGTGGTTTGTAGTTTATAACGATTTTGGTCCCTAATCTTTAAAATTTGCTTTTTTCATCCTTGTGGTCTTTATTTTGTTTCTTTTTTCATCCTTAAAGTTGACGACGTCATAAAGTTGTCATTAAGTCAGGGGTAATGTTGTCTATTTACATTTTAATTTATTTCTATTAAAAAATTTAAAGGTATAATATATATATATATATATATATATATATAAACATATATATCCATGATTCCATATTAGAGATGAAAACCCTAATTACACCTGGACATCCCCTTTGGCCTGCTTCGTCCTCGCCTTCTTCCCTCCGGTGAACCTCACCACCACCTCCAGTCGGCTGCAACCAATCAATCTCCACCGTCCGCTGCTGCGACCATCGTCAGCACATTCCCCTCTCTTTCTATTTTTCGACCCACCCGTCTTCTTCCCCCACCAGAACCCCACTGCTCTGACCCCAAATTATGCCACTATGATTTCGTTGTTCAACCATTTTCTCGATTTTGTGTTTGGTTTTTGTTATCAATGTTCAACCTCCGCTACTATCTCCTCCTCACCCCTGATAAACTAACAAACCACCATCTCTTCTCTTAGTTTTTCACTTCCAGGTTTTTTTGCAAAGTGAAAATCACGGTGTGAAAGTTCTGGGTTTTTATTTTGTAGGGACGGTTGTGTGGTGATGGTGAACTGATGCAGATTTTGGCACTGGTGATGGCAGGAGAAGGTCTCCCAATGATTTCAGTGCTGCAACAGGGTCAAGAGAAGGAATTGGGGCAACAATGATATCTTTTAAAAGTTTTGGGCTTAAAATTTTCAGAGCAGGTAATTGAGAACAAACCAAACCAATTGTAGGCATCAATACTCCTAAGTTAGTATAGATTTTAAGCTTTTTCTTTGAATGTTTTTCGATCGCTCTTCATAGAAATTAAAATGCCCAAAACTGTTCCTTAATTTTTTTGGTTGAATGTTCTTAATTTGTGGTTGGTTTGTTTTCTTGTATTTCACTATGACAAGTTTGAAGTGAAAAAGATTCAACTAATCTCAGATTCTGGATTGTTGTAGGGGTAGCCGGGTAGGGTTCGTTTTAATTATTTAATGGAATAGCTCACATGAATTTTGCTATTACCGGGAAAGTTCTAAATTTTTTACTGAAAAATCAGATGAAATAATAAAAAGACAAAACTACCCTTCATTTAGCTGACTTTTGTAAACAGAGTTAGCTCTAAGGACGAAAAGAGAAACGCAGTGGAAACCATAAGGATGAAAAAAACAGTTTTTAAAGACCAAGGACAGAAATAGTTATAGACGACAAACCCCAGGGACGAAAATAGTAGTTTACTCTAAAAGATGTTTATTTCTAATTAATAGTTAAAAATAATAATTAATATTAATGAGAGTATAATTTGAAAAAGTACCAAAAAAACTCCTCATAAGCTACCGTAAATAGTTAACTTATGTTCATCTAAACATATACTCAAAAAATAAATTAACTTATAAACTAGCTTATTTTTGTCAAACGATACCTTAATCTAGCAACGTTAAGCTTAACTTATTTACTCAATTATAAGTTAAGAATTGGTTTTCAATAAAAATAATATTTATTCAAAGATCTTCCAAGTCTATAAAATATTCACATCGTGTACGTTTTCCATCCCCTCAACCAAAGTTTTATATTTGTTGGTCCAAAAGGATGTAAACATGCATAATCGATAACTCCTTAAGAGTATCTATAATTTGCTTTTTTATACGTTTTTTAAAGGTTTTTTCAAAAATAAAAAACCTCACTTTTAATTTTATAGAGTTTTATAAAAGTTTCATTTAAAATCAACTATATTTAAAATTATTATATTTGAATGTAATTAATAAATAATATAAAATAATACATAACAAAAGTAATTGTATTTCTTTTGTAATTAATTAATTAAAAAATATAGATGATAAACATTGAATGGAGGTCATGGGATATGTTAGGCAGACTATTTTTGACTACCACGTTCTCTTCAAATTCCATTGCTTTCCTTACACTATATTTAATCTCAATAGTACTTTATATACGATAGGATCTATTTATATTGTCGGTAAAGTTTGGACCATGACCGATTCCGAAAGAAAATAGTAACTAAAGAACCGTTTATCAAACACTTATTCAGTAAGTATTTATTGGTAAAATTTAACACCATCATTTATTTATCGTGTAACGTCCCAAAAACATAATCATAGAATAAGCATTCGAATTATATAATAAACTTGTCTTTACATCATCAATAAAGTATACTAAACAAAATTGACAGCGGAAGTCTCTAAATCTACAGCCGAACTCTATATCTATAGTCGTCATAAACAAAACTTGGAGTCGCTCTAAGCTCCAAAACCTCCATGCCATCTCTTAGTTCTTATTAGAAGAACCCGTTATACGCTTACCTGAAAATGGTTTAGTTTTGAAAAGTGAGGGTTAGACCAAAAGGTCTAGTGAATTCCCTCCATAAAACATTTATCATAGTAATAAAAATCATTTCTTTAAAACAACTTGTAAACTTCACTTCACATTCTCATCATACAAGGTTAAACACAGGGTTCAGGGATTGCATAAGCTACTTCGAGCGGGGCCTAACGGACACCCTCTCGTCTACACCGGAGCCCAAATGGACCCCCTGTTCCTTCATGTAGGAGGAAAAGAATTCCAGCCTACAAGCTAACCTCCATATGCCCAAGGAATTATCAAATTCCCTGGCACCCTGACCCCACCGTGTAAACCGACTTCACATAGCGTACCAAGCCAAAAACCCTTTTTAACCTTTAAATCGAATTACCAAGCCAAAAACCCTTAAAACACACTTTTAAGGAAACATGGATGAAAACTCATTGATTCAACCAATTCAGACTTAAGAATCCAAACTAAACAAGAAAGGAATACTACAACAACAGGGAGAAACGAATTTAGAAAGAATTACCTGGTTGATTCCTTCTCTCTTTTGATTTCTTCCCCAAAACTCCTTTCTTTTTCTCTTTTCTTCTCTAGCCGCCAACACCACCAAGCACAAAAAAATATTGATTTCTATCCAACAAGAGGCTGCCCTAGGGATTGGAGCCATTATATATACTTTTCAAAAATTGCCTACAAGTCCCCTTAATTCCAACTTTATTTTATCAGATTTCTGCCACCAAACCTTCACGTTTCTGCAAGAAAACCCGGTTGTTACAACATTCCCCCCTTAAAAGAATTCCGTCCCCGGAATTCCTTATTGGAAAGGATGGGGGTATCATGCCCACATTACAACTGACATTTCCCCAAGGTAATGCCACTTCTGACTCAGTCAACCACCTCATTAAATTCGAAACACGGAACATTGGATGCATTCCCTTCAGTTCTTACGGTACTCTAACTCGTAAGCTACTGTTCCTATTCGATCGGTCTCAACAATAGAAGATTAAATAAGGCTTCTCATGCATCTTTACTTCCTTTAAGGAAGTACTTGGCGGAATCCTCCGCTACAACACGAGATTCACTTACTAAGAAACAATCACTCACTTGCTAAGGCCAACCCTGTACATCCCGACAACTCACAACCCCGAGTTCCTTCATCATAATACAACTCACAACCTTGCACCACCCAACAATCGTCTATGCAGATACATTCCCCTTTTTCTCGGACCACCTAGACCACAGTTCGTCAATCATCTCTCACATCCTTACTACTTCACCACCCCATACTTACGTAACTAAAAGTTGGAACCTCCAAACCCATTGTTGAAGTGTCCACCTACTCGAGTTAACTTATCCTGAAACACAACTCCGGTTATCCTCACACAGCTGGGAGGAGTAACCATGGTCACACCATACTATTCTCACTAGCTTAATCACTGCACGACCAATTCGTTTAATCATTTCTCACAAAGTCACTAACTTAACTCATTCAGTTGCCTCATCCACTTCTTTCCTGCACAAAACATAATCATACACAATTCTCTTCCTCAATACTCTTTCCAAAAGTTCGCACACTTATCAGTGACAATCTACACAACACTACACCTCTCGGCATTACTGTCAAGCTTACTACTTCCAACTTACCCACATATTTCGACATACGGTCTTCACTTCCCCACGTTAGCGTGGAGCACCGCCCACCAAACATTACTTGCTCCTCTCTCCTGACCTTTCCACATGCTGATACCACCTTCACCATACTTACATAACTAAACAGTTGCACCAAAATCCTAACTTAAGGCATTCAACTAAGCCGTCCCGAAACGACACCAGTGATCGACGTCACTATACATTCTTTAATCTCCAACTTTTACTTTCTCAGACAAATCTTTCACCCATAAGCAGCAACTCAGATTCTTTAAGGAATTCACATCTATTCCACCTCATTTTGACTAACACCCCCATCATCTTCTTTAAACTTCCAATGATCCCAAAATATGTTTACTTAGCGACTCTTACAACCACAAAACAATTGGTTTCTTATTTGAGTAACTACTCACCATCACTCCGTCATTCTATCCCGAACTTAATCATGTTACAACGTCAACTTACACCCTACGTGCTCCAACAACCTGGTTAACAAGTCGCACACCTCATCCGAAACTTCCAAAAGGCTTCTATCTGATGCTTCCTCTCTCTCTAACACCACATTACTACGACACTAGCTGGCACATTTAGCTTGACAAATACTGTCACTACACATCCTTACACTCTTTGCTCATAACATCACACTGCAGACCAGATCTCTCATGATCATCCATACACAATTTAAACTCGCCTTCAAAATCACCCGCAAAAATCGAGCCTATCTCGCTACTTAGTCCTTTCTCGACTTGCTGAACTATAACTCACGAGTTCTCAATTAACTCAAACACAGACATTCTAGCTAGCTCTTTACGATCCGAGCTCTTACACAAGTTGGACACAGTCCCTCACTAAACGGTAAAGTCTACACACTCGCTTCGCTCGTGCTACTTACCTCGTCATTCTACGAACCCTCCATACTTCGTAAATAGAACGCTTATTGAAAACAATAACTTCTCATCCTCTTAACACCCCTACAAGGTGTTCTATCAACTTCCAACCTTTTGATTCAAGACTTCGGCCTCGGCCACCTTACACAACTGTCGACTTCTACAACAACAGATAACCTGTAACTACTTTCTTAACTTACTCTTTAACAAGGGTTCCTTACGGAACCTAATCCTACCAACATAACCCAATCGCTTCATAAGACGTCTCCCTCTTTTCTGAACTTACTCCTGTAACATCAATATTACAAGCTCACCTCAAAACTCATATCTAACCCCGTGGACATTTCGCTTCTGCCTCTCAACACTACTCAACGAGTTGCTAATGCCAACATCTCGATGACTTCCACTCCTTCCCTTGGGCCCAATCCGTCCCTTAACAACCGTACTTCCAATTACCGAACAAGGGTGCAAACCCTCATATGACCGATACTATAATCCACTTCTGACTCTACCACTGTTCACCTTTCCTGTTGAACACAAACACTAAAGCTACAACATTCTTTCCTGATTTGTCCGACACTTTTCCACTCTTGGAGTTCTTCCATAGCTTAAAATGTAATACTCTATGACCTAGTGAGTTCATAGCCTTCATGCATGACAACGCAGTAAATACATCATTTCGTACATTTATCATTTTAAATAAACAACCTTTGAAAACAACTTGGGTACACATGACCCCATCATTCTTATAACTTCAATGCCCTGCACAACGATTCGAGAATCTTTTGCATGCATCCTCCCGTGAACCTCACTCTTACTCAATCCGAACGAAGTTATTACGACAGTGATATATTGAATGAAAATCTTTTCATATGACACAATTTCGAAAGAATTACCGACACAAAATAAGCCAGTCGGTTCTCACACTCATTTGTATGCTATCAATAGGTCAACAAGCATTTTGGTTATAAATGAATTGCAGGTAACCATTTTCTTGACCTTTTTGTAACAATTTAACTTATCATTAAAAGCGTGAAATACTTTGCAAATCGTTAAGCTCAAAATTTCAATGTGCAATGTGAATGAAATCACCTCTTCTTTAAACATACACGTGCACACTCTGACTCATTTTCGATCAAAATTTATATTTACACATTTAACTTAAATCGTGAAAACTTCATGTTACATAAAAGAACGCCATGCATGAAACTCTATTTGCAATTGAAGGCTACTCACCCTAAGAAGGTCAACCGCTTTACTCACGCAACTTATCCTTGACACTCCACCTACGACCAATGGTCGCCCTCTCGGTCAAGCAACAACTTGCTATACATACTTTCAACGGTCCACTTACTCAACCATTTCCTACTATTTTTGCTTTGATCAACTATCCCACCTTTTACTTCTACACTATTTCATTTCACTATAGGTATCTCATCTCGTTTATCCTGCCATTGAAAAGCTCGACTTAGAAGTCAGGGCTCTATTGACACTTTCAAGATTTCGACACTGTCCTTCCTTACCATCCTGACTGATCTATCCCATGATTCCTAGAACTGGGACTCTCCTGAAACAGGAGTCTTACTCAAACTCAACACCCATCCTCTTCGAATCCACGAAGAGCTACCTCTAGACGACTCATAACATTCTATACAACATTTCCTCTCTTCGGTGCATACATACATCATATCACATCAAAAATGATCTTACACGACACCTCCCAAACAATGGAGCTCGGTCTATCCCTCAGGGATCTTACAGACCTATTCCTCAACGTTCTCCCAGCCATAGCGCTAAACTAAAAGAAACCCATAATTAATCCTTGCTAGACATGACACGACAAAATTTGCTATAGTAAGGTATTGTAAGCACGCACATGTATCTGTAAGTTCGTAATTACACTGGCCAGGTGTAATCCTAAACTTACCTTACACGTTTGTCCTTGGCACCTTATTCCTAAGCGCATTTATAGTGATCGTTCCTAGAGGCAATCCTATGTCTCGGTTGTATTCCTCCTCTTACAGTTTAAGTTTAGGCCCGACTGGGCACCTAAATCCCTTAAACTAAGGCTCTGATACCATTTGTAACGTCCCAAAAACATAATCATAGAATAAGCATTAGAATTATATAATAAACTTGTCTTTACATCATCAATAAAGTATACTAAACAAAATTGACAGCGGAAGTCTCTAAATCTACAGCCGAACTCTATATCTATAGTCGACATAAACAAAACTTGGAGTCTCTCTAAGCTCCAAAACCTCCATGCCATCTCTTAGTTCTTATTAGAAGAACCCGTTATACGCTTACCTGAAAATGGTTTAGTTTTGAAAGGCGAGGGTTAGACCAAAAGGTCTAGTGAATTCCCTCCATAAAACATTTATCATAGTAATAAAAATCATTTCTTTTAAACAACTTGTAAACTTCACATTCTCATCATACAAGGTTAAACACAGGTTTCAGGGATTGCATAAGCTACTTCGAGCGGGGCCTAACGGATACCCTCTCGTCTACACCGGAGCCCAAATGGACCCCCTGTTCCTTCATGTAGGAGGAAACGAATTCCAACCTACAAGCTAACCTCCATATGCCCAAGGAATTATCAAATTCCCTGGCACCCTGGCACCCTGACCCCACCGTGTAAACCGACTTCACATAGCGTACACATAACATTTCATGATCATGTATAAGAAAACGTTAAGCATTGATCCATTTGTTGAGTAAACATGCATTTCGCGCAAAACATGCATAACATTGATAAGACGATTCATGCTCTGATAGGCGGGTATCACCCCCCTAAATCTTACCGCAAGTGTACGGGTCGAAATCAAGTAATAGTACTAGAAAGTACGAGTATCGAACAAAGGGAAATAGGAACTAAGTATCACAATAACTACAATTGCTATTAACTGAACGATCGATATTTTGAGTGGTTGGTTTATAAACTAATTAATTGTAAGCAGAATAAATCACAAACGGAACAGTAAACAACTTAGGAAACTTCAGATAGAGAAAACAGTTGAGGGTTGGAAATCCTAAGACTTTCACATACAAACGTTTGACTCAAAACAGTTACCAGTTCTTCCCCTTAATGAATACCCAATCACTAAAATCACCGTTATTCTTTCTCAAGCAACACGGGTTTTACTTTGAAAATGCAAGTTTTATCTCTCGATCTCAACTCATGAACTCAAAGCACATTAAAAACAATATTTAACGGGACTAAAGCTTAATTTGATATCTCTATCCAAATTTCCACCTTAGGCATGCAATTTCTAGTTCTAGATTAACAATTAATTCTCTCGAACTTAATCGTTCACAACAAATCAATTGTAAATTGGCCAAATTCACAAAGTGTAATACCCCGGGTAAGTCAGTTAGTTAAATCCTCTTTCCGTTAAATAAAGTTAGATGTTTAGAGTATGTTTGGGTTAAATTTGAGAAGTTCAAGGTCTATTTGGTAAGTTGTGGTTTAATATTACCTCTTAAGTCTTCAGATAGTATTCATATACCAAAAGTAGAAAGTGTGTGTGTGTGCGGGAGTTTTGGAGGCGAAGAAAGCGAAAGAAGAAAGTTACGGTTTGAGCATCAATCGATTGGGTTAGAAACGATTTTGAGGTTAGTCCCTTTATATTTGGTGTTTATAATCTTGAGTAGAAGATAGCTATCGGTTTAGAAACGTTGATTTCATTGTTTAGTATTAGTCTCAATCGATTTCTGGGTAAATGGAAACCGACTGTGTTCTTGAGAGTCCCGGTGAAATCCCGGTAGACTCCCGGTAATGTGAGTCCCGGTAGTGTGAGTCCCGGTATAGGAGACTCCCGGTATTGTGAGTCCCGGTATAGCATACTTCCGGTAGTGTAGAGTTCCGGTAATATGAACTCCCGGTATAGGAACTCCCGGTACTGAAAAGTCCCGGTACTGTATAAGTCCCGGTACCCTGTGTAGTCCCGGTAGTGGGTTAAGTGCAGTGTAATGGGACAGTTGATGATAGGAAATTGTTAGGCTTTATGTGTTTGGTTAGTAAAGCGATGTATGTATCTTAACTTGTTTCAGATTCTGTGGAGTCGTGATAAGAGATAAGATCATTTTGAAAGGAGCTTGAGAGCGTGTGTAATAATCAAGACAGGTGAGTTTACTTTGAAAACGTTTTTAACTGGAATACGTATATGTTGGATTGGGAATGCAATTGTTGATGACTATGTGTTTATATATGTGAATTATAATATAGTGAGGTATTATATTTACATGAGTATTATAATGCGTTATAATACGTTGGCCGGGTTTAGGACCGGTGTGTTTGGCTATAGAATCTGTATAGCGTTGTTTGGCAGTAGATGTTGTACAACGTTGTAAATTATTAGTTGGCTTGCTACCAACTAATATGGCCAGGAGGAATGAGAAGGGAAAGTATAGGATATGTGAGCTTAATTGGATGTATATGATTGTGTTGCGTGATTTATATGAATGAAGTTTATATAAATGGTTTTTTTTAAACTAACAGGGATTTCTCACTTAGACCATCAGGTCTAACCCTCATTTTGTTTTAAAAATATGTATTCCAGGTGGTGGATCAAGTAAGAGCAAGTAATTAGAATAACCGATGGATAGCTTGTGTGAAGAATTATAAGATGAAGATTTTGGCTTGTTTAGCAGTTGTATCACAATATTAAATGTTATGTATGTAAATAGTACAAAGATTGTAGTAGAATGGTTTTCTTCCGATTGTAAAAGACTACAGGACCGTACTTGTAATGTGAAGTTCGTTTGTTATATCTATGTTGTGTTACATTATGTGATATGTTGTGTATATGGGATTTGGGTTGTTACAAATGGTATCAGAGCCTTAGTTTAAGGGATTTACGTATTTGTATTTGTACCTACACTTAAACTGCATGTGAAGTAGGACGTCCCTATTATTGTAGAACCTCGGGATATTAAGTATAAAAGGTAGAAGGAACATCATGTAAGGTAATTTCATATTACATCTGGCCAGTGTAATTGTGATCTTACAGGTACATGTTTGAACTGGAATACCTTGTTATACGAGGTATGTGCTTATGTGTATATTAATCTTGTTTAAATCTACAGAATGGCAAGCGGTACGCGAAATTCGAATCGAGGAGGAGGAAGAAATCCAAATAGAACTAATCCGCCAATAGGAACGGGGGACAGGGGAGGCAGAACAGGGAGCAGAGTCGGGGGTAGAACTGGGGGTAGAACTGGAGGTCGGGCCGGAGGCAGAGTCCAGCCAAATAGTACAGAGTTCGTTACCAGGGCTGATCTAATGGCAGAAATGGGAAGACTGCAGGATAGCATACAAGCAATGTTTGAACAAAGTCGTAATAATGAAACTGATAGACCAAATCCGGAACCTGAAGTCGAATTACCAATCACCCCTACGGTCTTACCGGTAATGAGAAAATGTGATTACAAAATGTTTTTAAGCTGTAGACCTCCAACCTACTCAGGAAACAGGGATCCCGTGAAAGCAATGAGATGGATGAAGGAAATAGAAGCTATTTTCAAGACAAGCAAGTGTGCAGATGAAGATAGGGTACTGTACGGGGCAGCAATGTTAAAAGGGGATGATTTGTATTGGTGGGAATCTTTTATTCATTCTAAAGGATCTGACGTTTATTCTACCCTCTCTTGGGAAGAATTTGTGATAGCCTACAGGAACGCATTTTGTCCCCAAGCAGCCGTCAAACAATTAGAAGGAGAATTTATGAACTTGCAACAAGGAAACTTATCCGTTCGAGATTACACCGCTAGCTTTCTGGAAAAGTCTCGGTTCGCAGAATACTATGTCGCTACGGAGGCGATGAAGACGGAAAGGTTTATCTTTGGGCTGAACTCAGAAGTCAGAAGGCTAGTGACTGCAAAAGGACCTGATACCTTCTCAGCTGCAGTTGATGGCGCGGAGAATGTTGAAAGAGATATTAGAAGAGATGCTGGTGATAAAAGTATCGGGAAGAGAAAGTGGGAAGGACCACAATACGATCCGAAGAAGTCCCGATTTCAGAGGTATGATAGCCGTTCGCCGTTTCGACCAGCGGAAAGACCGTGTCGGAAGTGCAACCGTGTTCATCAAGGAAATTGCCAAGGTGATTTACGAGCGTGTTATAAGTGTGGGAAGACCGGGCACGTCCTTAAAGATTGTAAGGTAACGCGGTTATGTTTCTTATGCAATTCTCCGGATCACCTTCAGTCGGACTGTCCGCGGGGGAGGATACAGCAAGGTGGGTCGTCGGGCAGACCAGCGATTGTTAAACCAGTAATACCAAGACTGGAACCGCCAGTAACCAGGGGTCGTGCATTTCAAATGACCGAGAAAGAAGCGGAGGAAACTCCGGATGTGGTCGCAGGTACATTTTTAATAAACTCTACACGTGCTAAGGTGTTATTCGATTCCGGTGCAAACCGATCATTTGTGTCTCCTACATTTGCTGCTTGCCTGTGTTTGAAACCTAAAATGCTAGAACATGCTCTATCAGTAGATACGGCAAATGATAATCAAGTGTCAGTTAAAGAAGTGTTTGATGACTGTGTGATAAATATAGAGGAGTGTAGAGTTCCGATACAATTGTTTCCTATGACTTTGATAGAGTTTGACGTCGTAGTGGGAATGGACTGGTTAGCCGAGAATCAGGCTAACATAGTATGTGATAAGAAGTTAATAAATGTAGTATTACCTGAGAAGGGACCAGTAGTGATTTATGGTGATCGTAAGAATCATCAGTCTAGCCTAATATCTATGATAAAAGCCCGTAAATGTGTCAGCAAGGGTTGTCATAGTTACTTAGCCTATGTGATAGATAGTAGGCCTGAAAAGATTAAGTTGGAAGATATTCCTATTGTTAGTGAATTTCCAGAAGTTTTCCCTGAAGACTTGAATAGTCTCCCTCCTGTTAGACAAGTAGAGTTCGGTATAGACTTAGTCCCTGGAGCCACTCCTATTGCTCGTGCACCGTATCGTTTGGCACCTCTAGAGATGAAAGAGATGATGGCACAACTGCAAGACTTATCCGATAAAGGCTTCATCAGACCTAGTTCTTCGTCTTGGGGAGCCCCAGTGTTATTTGTGAAAAAGAAGGATGGTTCGATGAGAATGTGTATCGACTACCGACAACTGAACAAGCGTACGATAAAGAATAAGTATCCGTTACCCCGAATTGATGACCTCTTCGATCAGTTAGTAGGAGCTTGCTATTTCTCCAAGATTGATTTAAGATCCGGTTATCACCAGTTGAAAGTTAAAGAAGAAGACGTCCTAAAGACAGCTTTTCGAACAAGGTATGGTCATCACGAATTCTTAGTAATGCCGTTCGGACTTACGAACGCTCCAGCTGCCTTTATGGATTTAATGAATCGGGTATGTAAGCCGTATCTCGATAAATTTGTTATTGTATTTATCGATAATATACTTATCTACTCCCGATCCAAGGAAGAGCATGCGCAACACCTTCGTTTGATTCTGGAGCTATTAAAGAAGGAGAAGTTGTACGCAAAATTTTCTAAATGTGAATTCTGGCTGCGGAAAGTTCAATTTATGGGGCACGTGGTTTCTGAGAAAGGTATACAAGTTGATCCGATGAAAGTGGAAGCAGTTGAAAAGTGGGAACCGCCGAAGACAGCAACCGAGGTACGTAGTTTTCTGGGTTTAGCCGGTTACTATCGGAAATTTATAAAAGACTTCTCTCGGATTGCAACGCCTTTGACTAAGCTGACCCGGAAGAACCTGAAGTTTGAGTGGAAAGCAGAACAAGATGAGGCATTCCGGATATTGAAAGAAAAACTGTGCAGCGCGCCGATTCTATTACTACCTGAAGGTTTGGAAGACTTTGTTGTTTATAGTGATGCGTCTAAACTGGGATTGGGATGTGTGCTTATGCAGCGTGGGAAAGTTATTGCATATGTTTCTCGTCAATTGAAGGATCGTGAAAGACAGTATCCTACGCACGACATGGAACTTGCAGCAGTTGTCTTCGCGTTAAAGATTTGGAGACATTATCTGTATGGTTCCAGATGTCAGATTTTGTAACGTCCCAAAAATTTCAAGCAAATTTAAGTTTTTTTTTTTTTGAAATAAACATTTCATTTATAATAACTCATTAATGATCCCAACGTTTCGTTTGCAAACACATAATTAATATCTTTATAATAAAAACCAGCGGAATAAACGTTTAAATATTAAACCATAAAACAACCAGCTCCCCTCGCGCGCCAGTGTGTACTTGTCACGCCTTAGAGCCGCTCGGACCTGAAACCACAGTTTATTGGGAAAGGGTAAGCACGAAGCTTAATGAATTCCAACACACGCGCAGATAGGAATTATATACACACCACCCATATCCGCACATAAGCAACAACATCACAGTTACATAAAACGAGTAAACATCTACAAGTAATTATGTATCCAACACCTCGGTCCCACCGAATTGTAATGTATCACACTCGTCACACCGAGTTCCCACAACGTTTCTTTCCACTTCCTCGGTCCCACCGAATTGTAATGTATCACACTCGTCACACCGAGTTCCCACAACGTTTCTTTCCACTTCCTCGGTCCCACCGAATTGTAATGTATCACACTCGTCACACCGAGTTCCCACAACGTTTCTTTCCACTTCCTCGGTCCCACCGAATTGTAATGTATCACATTTATACTAAGCATTCAAACCAATCAAATATTACACACCACACAACTAGTTCACACCACAAAGACAGTAGTACATACAAACTATTATGACATGCATACAACCCCTAACTACACAGTGAGAGAACTCACCTCGAATGCGCGCCCAGCTTAATAACACAATTCAAGCTTCACAATTACGGTCACTTCCCAGCACCTAAATGCATGTTAAAACGTGTCAATACGAGACCCGGACCCTATGACACGACACACGCTTAAACCGTCACTAAAACTAAATTCCGTTCACCCAAAACAGGTCTGTTCGGGACCTGTTTCGACCCCTTTAAACCTAGAAAATTCCCAATATTATTTCATGACCAGAAAGTACTCTGAGTTAGGGTTCCAAGGACATATTATACGCCTCCTAACGATTTTTCTACAATTTACTACGGATTTTACAAAAACAGTTTCCGGAACAGCGAAATTCAGCACTTTTCAGTATAAAACGACAAATCGACCCATGCTACGTCCCGAACTGGGTTTTGCACAAAACACAGAAAAGTTTCTAGACTCAAAAAGGGAACTTTTGACACCGGTTTCACCCCAAACCGAGTTACGAGCAGAAAGTTATGATTTTCGCAAGATTAAGGCAGATTCCAGAAATTTTTCACATAAAATGACGAATCACCGAACTTGCGACCACTTTTTCGCCCAGTTAGAGACCGAACCAGTTTTTTGCTAAAACACGGAAAACATGCTCGACCCTGAACTTGAACCGCGGGCGCCAGTTTCGGCTCAAACGGAGTTACGACGGAAAAGTTATGGTCGCGCGAAAACTGGACAGCACACTAAAATTTTCATAAAAAGATAACTTTATAAACGGTTCGCGGCTTAAACGATTCGGGATTTAAGCTAAGAGTGTGACCCACTGCCACCGCCCTCCACCCACAGCCACCGCAGCGGCGGCGTGCGGCGGTGGTGGTCTCGCCGGAAAAACGAAAAGGAAAAGAAAGGAACGAGACTAACGAGAGAACGACTTACCTCAAGACGACGCCTCACCACCACGACCGATCTTCTCTCCCTCGACTCCTCCGACGGACAGCAGCAGCGGCGACCTCCGCTAACAGCAACCGCGGCGATAGGTGGGGGTTTTCCGGCCAACTCCTCTCTCTCTACCTCTCGGTTTCTATCTCTCTCTCTCTACCTCTTCTTCTCGGCTCTTCTCTAACTCTCTCTCTCGTTTCTCTTCTCACAGCCGCACCAACACAAGGAAAACGAGAGAAAAGGGTTCGTGGTGTTTAGGGTTTGGAGTTGGTTTACTTGGAATACAAGAAAAGGAAAACAAGGGAATTAGGAAGTACCATGTTATGGTCACGTGAGAGCAAGAAACGAGAAAGGAAAAGAAAGAATGGGGGTCTCGGCCCTTTCTTGCATGGACCGAACCATGCCCAAATTTTGGCCAAACCCAAGATTAGCCCCTCAACAATCCCACACCTTACACTAACCCTACTTAACTTAAGATTTAATAACGAAGGCTAACGGTGCTACTCTCGCTAACGCAAAAATTACCAAAACAATTAAAGGTAAACATTTTAAATTATTAAAATTAATTAATAAACGTACCGGGACACGGGATTTACAACTCTCCCCCACTTGGATTAGACTTCGCCCCCGAAGTCTACGTCCGCAAACAGCTTCTAATAATTCTCTCGCATTTGATGATATCCCAAACTCAAACCACTTTCAAGCTCTAACCCTTCTAATGGTGCTCACCAATATACCCTACAGGATACCCGACTACGATCATTCCTACCCTTAACTGTCGATTAACTACCACAAATTCTAATAGACTCCAAAGATTTTCAATAAATTATATCAACAAAACATCGACCCCCCCCCCCCCCCCGCCGAACATCGGTCCAACCGATTACAATAACAAACATCGGCCACCCGCCGAACATCGGTCCAACCGATCACAATAACAAACATCGGCCACCCGCCGAACATCGGTCCAACCGATCACAATAACAACCATAAGCGTGGTATTATCCTAGACACTAACACAAATAGATATCCCCTACCATCAAGTCAGTTAACACACACGTAGGTCATTCCCTTAACCGATACTACCCGGCCTACATTACCAACACGCGTGGAATACCCAACCTCCTACCGTCGACGTATCCCCCACACACGCTTTACAAAGCTAAAAATTATCTGAACCAAGGATACACCCTGATGCCTACCTCTCAGGTAACGCCTCAGGGCCCCGCACATCGGAATTACCTCTCAAGTAGGTGCCCACAACTATATCCTCCTAGCACCTACTAGAAAGCCTGGGCTTTAACACCTGAACACCGGGGCCTCACCCCGAGATACCCAACCGACCACTACCAGCGACTGACTAACGTGCCTAAGGATCCAGAGCAAAACAGCCTACCCACAAGTGCCTATTCCGGATTGTCTCACTCACCCAAACATGTAAACACTCAATGTGCAAAGAATGCCAAACGGTGCGACAAAAACAACTCATCAACTAGACTCCACATCAAGCCATCAAAACCGGGCAATCGGCCCATGACTAACTCCAAGTCAAAACCGAGCAAAATGCTCCACGCTTGCTAGACCCATAGGTCGGAAAATGCGTTTAAACAAAGTTTAAGCAAGCAATACTCTGAAATCAACCTTAGTCTCAGACTCAACACGGGTTAAACAAAAGAGTTTTCCAAACGGACTCACACCCTAAATTTTTTCGAAATGACACATGACACTTAAAAGCACACTTCCCCAAATGGTTTACAAAATCATTTACAAAATATTTTCAATCATCAGGATTTTCATCTCAAAAGACAGTATGTAATAAAACTACTATTACCTGATCGATAGTTACGCAAAACTGGACACGCTCGTCCCACATAGGAAAATCATGTTGAAAATCGTTCCAATGCAGTTCAGTTTACTCACACAAAAGCAAGCGTAACAAATAATTTCTTTAAAATGAACCGCCTCGATTCCAGTATGGATTGACTCATGACGTGCACTTAAAGTAACCGCTTGACCTTAAACAGGGTGCGACAAAGGTGTGTACATAATTCAAAATAAGTTTCACGACATTTGATTCAAGAATTCTTCCTTTTAATCATAAAAAGGACGTGGCACAGGGTTCGCCACCAATTTTCCGCACGTCAGCTAATCACACAAAACGATGACACGGTTTACAAATATATTTTTGTTAGAACACAACTGTCTTTGTGTAAGTTTCAAACTTGAAGACAGAAACCAGCCCGCTTCTAATAATTGGAAATGTCAATAAAACCTTTAGCTGACTGAAAAAAAAAACGCACTAAACAACTCCTTATGAAATGTTATCAAAATTCCCCCATGCACCACTTATGTCACGCATGAATCAATCCACACACTGAACTATTTGCAATAAAAAAAATACTTAGTATCACGAACTCTCAAAAGGAAAGTTAAGCGACACTAGAATTCCAAACTCATTTTAAACAAATCATCAACAAAGTTTGTAACTCTCGTTATAAAAAGGTTTCATGCACTTTCAAAACCATAATTTAACATCTTGTGCGTGTGCTAAACATTTCCCAAAATTCCAAAACACAATCCATATAAGGATTGGAAACACAAAAAAATTAGTTATTGCAATCCTATTTTCAAAATAACTTCGTGCATGACTCATTCGACATTCAACGTCTCGACCCATACTTCTTCGAAACTCTCCGGTCTACTATTGTCATCCAGACATTTAAACCTCTTAAGGCAAGTTGGGAATTCACATCAAATCATCCTACGGGTTTTCCTCAAACCAAAGTCGGCTCAAAAGCCTATAATTCTAGCACAATTGCCAATTTTTGACCCGAATTGGTCTACAAATATTACCTCAGCAATCTCATCTACAAGTGTGAGGCACGAAATAATGGGTAGCCCCGCTATCAAACATCACTACAGCAGACACCGGGTTAACTAAGGACGTACTTAAACACACAGCTTAAGCAAAAAGCGACCATATACAAATATCAAGCGATGAAATATACCTGTCACCACTTTAAGCGTGGCCTGTGCCTCTTCCATCGTCAGTTAATGAACTCTACTCCGGCCGCCTCGGGTCCAGCCTGACCCACACGACCATCAATAATACGCAAGGGAGCAGCCGCAGGAGCTCCTTGTGCCCCGCCCCCAACAGTAACTCTCGGATTCGGGCAGTTGACCTTCACGTGGCCCATCTGTTTGCAGTTAAAACAGACCATTTGTGGTGGTTCCCTGCAGTCGCGACCGTAGTGCCCCACCTGGCCACACCGGAAACATTTGTCATTTCTCCTTCCGCTACCATTCATGGTTTTAAACCCACCGCTCCCTTGATTCAAGAGCGAGTCTGAAAACCTCGTTTTCTTTGGAACTGCCGATTCTGGTGCAACGGCCTGCGCTGTTTTCCTCTTCTTAGTCTGTTCCTCTAACTCAGGTTCCTGGCCCCGAGTAGCCTTCATCATCACTACTACCTCATCACGAACGGCGGTAATAATCTCGGGGATTGCCTCCCTAATAGCACGCTTTACTTCAGTTGCGATCAACTTACGTATCTGCTCAGCAGTGAACCCGGCGCCAATCCCTGGCTCAGTAGTGTTGCTTCCCTTAGTGATGGCCATTTCTGGGGTAAAAATTACAACGAGTTATTAGCACATAATAACTCACACTAGCAACACTCACGCTCAACTCCTTGGATTCCTCGCGACTTTTCCCGACTCGAGCATTGATCCTGTGCTTCCGGTAGTAGGAGCTCTACTACTACCATCCACACCTATCATCGCCCGTTCCGAGTTCCATCCCAAGGGGTCCAAGTAGTTTCTCGCCGAAACTATACACATACGCCCGCACCGGCATATGTACACACTCTTCCTAGCCCCCTAGGAATTCCATCCAAACCACTACCCTTGCTACTGCCAAATCCCTAATAGCAAGCATCAGACATGCAATACAGTGTAACAAGCACCAAGCAAGTTAGCATACATACTCCTATGTTCTAGAAAGCAATCTAGCACATGTACTCATACATAAACACCCTTCCCAGCTCTCTAGGAACTTCCTCTTATCCCACTACCCTTGCTACTACTGAATCCCTACTAATTATAACGGGTGACCTCGCGAATACCCGATTATATGCAGTGCGAAACAAATAGACAGTCGAATACAAGACTCTATCCTAGAACGGTTGGACTCAAACAAGAGCTGTGCAGTAGAACTAAATCGAATATTCTAAGGCTATAAATCTCTTACTGCATACAACCTAGAGGGCATCCACTTAGTAACCTATCATAATTAGCATAAATTCCTAATAGCAAGTAGTTCAACATACAGCATAGTGTCCACAACAGGCAATCTAGCATGCATACTCTATGATCTAGAAAGCAATGAAACACTAAGTACTGTACCTTTCCCCTTTGGCTCCGGCTGACTGTACACACTGCGCCTCCGATCACCGTTTCTCGAACGGGTCTTTACTTTTTCTTTTATTTCCAAAAAGATTAAATAAAGAATTTGAAAATTTCCCAGCCGCAACTTGAGACCAAACACACCGAGGTGCGTTTGATTCACTCAAGCTGTGCTCTGATACCAAGTTGAACGTCCCAAAAATTACAAGCAAATTTAAGTTTTTTTTTTTGAAATAAACATTTCATTTATAATAACTCATTAATGATCCCAATGTTTCGTTTGCAAACACATAATTAATATCTTTATAAAAAAAACCAGCGGAATAAACGTTTAAATATTAAACCATAAAACAACCAGCTCCCCTCGCGCGCCAGTGTGTACTTGTCACGCCTTGGAGCCTCTCGGACCTGAAACCACAGTTTATTGGGAAATGGTAAGCACGAAGCTTAATGAATTCCAACACACGCGCAGATAGGAATTATATACACACCACCCCTATCCGCACATAAGCAACAACATCACAGTTACATAAAACGAGTAAACATCTACAAGTAATTATGTATTCAACACCTCGGTCCCACCGAATTGTAATGTATCACACTCGTCACACCGAGTTCCCACAACGTTTCTTTCCACTTCCTCGGTCCCACCGAATTGTAATGTATCACACTCGTCACACCGAGTTCCCACAACGTTTCTTTCCACTTCCTCGGTCCCACCGAATTGTAATGTATCACACTCGTCACACCGAGTTCCCACAACGTTTCTTTCCACTTCCTCGGTCCCACCGAATTGTAATGTATCACATTTATACTAAGCATTCAAACCAATCAAATATTACACACCACACAACTAGTTCACACCACAAAGACAGTAGTACATACAAACTATTATGACATGCATACAACCCCTAACTACACAGTGAGAGAACTCACCTCGAATGCGCGCCCAGCTTAATAACACAATTCAAGCTTCACAATTACGGTCACTTCCCAGCACCTAAATGCATGTTAAAACGTGTCAATACGAGACCCGGACCCTATGACACGACACACGCTTAAACCGTCACTAAAACTAAATTCCGTTCACCCAAAACAGGTCTGTTCGGGACCTGTTTCGACCCCTTTAAACCTAGAAAATTCCCAATATTATTTCATGACCAGAAAGTACTCTGAGTTAGGGTTCCAAGGACATATTATACGCCTCCTAACGATTTTTCTACAATTTACTACGGATTTTACAAAAACAGTTTCCGGAACAGCGAAATTCAGCACCTTTCAGTATAAAACGACAAATCGACCCATGCTACGTCCCGAACTGGGTTTTGCACAAAACACAGAAAAGTTTCTAGACTCAAAAAGGGAACTTTTGACACCGGTTTCACCCCAAACCGAGTTAAGAGCAGAAAGTTATGATTTTCGCAAGATCAAGACAGATTCCAGAAATTTTTCACATAAAATGGCGAATCACCGAACTTGCGACCACTTTTTCGCCCAGTTAGAGACCGAACCAGTTTTTTGCTAAAACACGGAAAACGTGCTCGACCCTGAACTTGAACCGCGGGCGCCAGTTTCGGCTCAAACGGAGTTACGACGGAACAGTTATGGTCGCGCGAAAACTGGACAGCACACTAAAATTTTCATAAAAAGATAACTTTATAAACGGTTCGCGGCTTAAACGATTCGGGATTTACGCTAAGAGTGTGACCCACTGCCACCGCCCTCCACCCACAGCCACCGCAGCGGCGGCGGGCGGCGGTGGTGGTCTCGCCGGAAAAACGAAAAGGAAAAGAAAGGAACGAGACTAACGAGAGAACGACTTACCTCAAGACGACGCCTCACCACCACGACCGATCTTCTCTCCCTCGACTCCTCCGACGGACAGCAGCAGCGGCGACCTCCGCTAACAGCAACCGCGGCGATAGGTGGGGGATTTCCGGCCAACTCCTCTCTCTCTACCTCTCGGTTTCTATCTCTCTCTCTCTACCTCTTCTTCTCGGCTCTTCTCTAACTCTCTCTCTCGTTTCTCTTCTCACAGCCGCACCAACACAAGGAAAACGAGAGAAAAGGGTTCGTGGTGTTTAGGGTTTGGAGTTGGTTTACTTGGAATACAAGAAAAGGAAAACAAGGGAATTAGGAAGTACCATGTTATGGTCACGTGAGAGCAAGAAACGAGAAAGGAAAAGAAAGAATGGGGGTCTCGGCCCTTTCTTGCATGGGCCGAACCATGCCCAAATTTTGGCCAAACCCAAGATTAGCCCCTCAACAATCCCACACCTTACACTAACCCTACTTAACTTAAGATTTAATAACGAAGGCTAACGGTGCTACTCTCGCTAACGCAAAAATTACCAAAACAATTAAAGGTAAACATTTTAAATTATTAAAATTAATTAATAAACGTACCGGGACACGGGCTTTACAGATTTATACCGATCATAAGAGTCTCCAACACCTCTTTGATCAGAAGGAATTAAATATGAGACAAAGGAGATGGCTAGAATTGCTGAACGATTACGACTGTGAAATCCTTTATCATCCGGGAAAGGCAAATGTGGTAGCTGATGCATTGAGTCGTCAAGAAAGGGGTGGAACAATAAAAGTTATTTCACTACGGACTGAACTCCTACCCAACCTATTTGACGAATTGCAGAAGTGTCAAAAAGAGGCTTATCAGGTTGAACATCTGAAATCAGAACGGTTAGCGGGGATGTCAGCATTGCTAATAAAAGATGATCGTGGGTTATTGTGTCTGGGAAACAGAGTGTGGGTACCTCGTCTGGGTGGGTTACGTGATCGTGTTTTACAAGAGGCTCATCAATCCCGTTTCTCTATTCACCCAGGTACAAACAAGATGTATAAAGACTTAAAGCAATTCTATTGGTGGCCGGGGATAAAAAGAGGGATTGCACAGTATGTGGAAAGATGCGATACTTGTAAGAAAGTAAAGATCGAACACCAAAAGCCGTTTGGTCAACTACAATGGCTAGAAATACCTATGTGGAAGTGGGAGCAGGTTACCACAGATTTCATTACTAAGCTACCAAGGACTCCTAAGGGATTTGATTCTATTTGGGTGATCGTCGACAGATTGACAAAGTCTGCACACTTTCTACCGATAAAGGAAACCGATTCGATGGAGCGATTAGCTAAGTTGTACATTGATGAAATAGTAACTCGACATGGAGTTCCAATCTCGATCATTTCTGATCGTGATAGTCGTTTTACTTCAAGATTTTGGAGAAGTTTTCAAAGAGAAATGGGGACACAGATAAAGTTAAGTACGGCGTATCATCCCCAAACAGATGGGCAGAGTGAACGAACGATTCAGACCTTAGAAGATATGCTCCGGGCTTGCATTGTTGATTTTGGGGGATCGTGGGATAAGCATTTACCATTGATCGAATTCGCTTACAACAACAGTTATCATTCCAGCATACAAGCGGCACCGTTCGAAGTACTGTATGGTAGGAAATGCCGAACGCCTCTATGTTGGAACGAAGTGGGAGAGAAACAGTTAGCGGGGCCGGAAATAGTTCAGTTAACCGCCGATAAGGTTACTCAGATTCGTGAACGATTGAAAGTGGCTCAAGACAGACAGAAAAGCTACGTTGATCGACGCCGAAAGCCATTGGAATTTCAAGTTGGGGATTACGTAATGTTAAAGGTTTCGCCGTGGAAAGGAGTCATCAGATTTGGACGACAAGGTAAACTTAGCCCAAGGTATATCGGACCGTTTGCAATAACAGAAAGGATCGGTGAAGTAGCTTACCGATTAGATCTTCCACCAGAATTGAGCAGAATCCATAATGCGTTTCACGTATCAAACTTCCGAAAGTGTTTGGTTACTCAAGATCAGGCAGTCTCCCTACCAGAGATACAAGTTGATGAAAGACTGAATTATGTGGAAGAACCGGAGGCCATAGTTGATCATAAAGTCAAAGTGCTGCGGAATAAAGAAATCAGGCAAGTGAAAGTTCAGTGGAGACATCATAGAGGTCAGGATGCTACATGGGAATCAGAGACGGAAATGAGAGCCAAATACCCTCATCTTTTTACTTAACTGAATTCCGGGACGGAATTCTTTTAAGGGGGAGATGATGTAATACCCCGGGTAAGTCAGTTAGTTAAATCCTCTTTCCGTTAAATAAAGTTAGATGTTTAGAGTATGTTTGGGTTAAATTTGAGAAGTTCAAGGTCTATTTGGTAAGTTGTGGTTTAATATTACCTCTTAAGTCTTCAGATAGTATTCATATAACAAAAATAGAAAGTGTGTGTGTGTGCGGGAGTTTTGGAGGCGAAGAAAGCGAAAGAAGAAAGTTACGGTTTGAGCATTAATCGATTGGGTTAGAAACGATTTTGAGGTTAGTCCCTTTATATTTGGTGTTTATAATCTTGAGTAGAAGATAGCTATCGGTTTAGAAACGTTGATTTCATTGTTTAGTATTAGTCTCAATCGATTTCTGGGTAAATGGAAACCGACTGTGTTCTTGAGAGTCCCGGTGAAATCCCGGTAGACTCCCGGTAATGTGAGTCCCGGTAGTGTGAGTCCCGGTATAGGAGACTCCCGGTATTGTGAGTCCCGGTATAGCATACTTCCAGTAGTGTAGAGTTCCGGTAATATGAACTCCCGGTATAGGAACTCCCGGTACTGAAAAGTCCCGGTACTGTATAAGTCCCGGTACCCTGTGTAGTCCCGGTAGTGGGTTAAGTGCAGTGTAATGGGACAGTTGATGATAGGAAATTGTTAGGCTTTATGTGTTTGGTTAGTAAAGCGATGTATGTATCTTAACTTGTTTCAGATTCTGTGGAGTCGTGATAAGAGATAAGATCATTTTGAAAGGAGCTTGAGAGCGTGTGTAATAATCAAGACAGGTGAGTTTACTTTGAAAACGTTTTTAACTGGAATACGTATATGTTGGATTGGGAATGCAATTGTTGATGACTATGTGTTTATATATGTGAATTATAATATAGTGAGGTATTATATTTACATGAGTATTATAATGCGTTATAATACGTTGGCCGGGTTTAGGACCAGTGTGTTTGGCTATAGAATCTGTATAGCGTTGTTTGGCTGTAGATGTTGTACAGCGTTGTAAATTATTAGTTGGCTTGCTACCAACTAATATGGCCAGGAGGAATGAGAAGGGAAAGTATAGGATATGTGAGCTTAATTGGATGTATATGATTGTGTTGCGTGATTTATATGAATGAAGTTTATATAAATGGTTTCTTTTAAACTAACAGGGATTTCTCACTTTGACCATCAGGTCTAACCCTCATTTTGTTTTAAATATATGTATTCCAGGTGGTGGATCAAGTAAGAGCAAGTAATTAGAATAACCGATGGATGGCTTGTGTGAAGAATTATAAGATGAATATTTTGGCTTGTTTAGCAGTTGTATCACAATATTAAATGTTATGTATGTAAATAGTACAAAGATTGTAGTAGAATGGTTTCCTTCCGATTGTAAAAGACTACGGGACCGTACTTGTAATGTGAAGTTCGTTTGTTATATCTATGTTGTGTTACATTATGTGATATGTTGTGTATATGGGATTTGGGTTGTTACACAAAGGCATTAAGAACTAAATCACATGCTTCATTAAAATAGGAAAAACTGATAAGAATCTCAAGTCATTTGTTCATAAGCTTAAATCAAATTCATTCCAACTCCCAACATCTAGAAATTAGTTCATGTTGGTGGTGGATTCAAACACAAGAGAAAAAAAGCGAAAGTGTATGTAAACATGGTAATTGTAAACGTGATAGCAATGATGATGAACTCCCTTCTCTCGTGCTCGTATCTACTTCGCGTGTTGAACGTCTCCTCGATTGATTCTCTACTGTGGCTCCAAAAGGTGTGAAAAGTCTCCAGAAATCGCCCCTCAACTTCTCCCGGTCGACGTGTGCGAGATATGCGAAGAATACCCTAAAATCTGGAAAAAAACGCCAAACTTAAGGAGTGAAACAGGGACATCCGCGACTTGTACCGCGACTTGCAAGTCGCGGGATAAGCCGCCCAGTTTTTTGATGTCATCCGGGTCAGGTTCGGGTCCTGGTTAGGGCATGGGTCTTGGGCGTGGATCTCGGGCTTCCGTTGGGCTTCGTTTTGGCTCTTTTTGGGCTCTTTTCAGCTTCTTTTCTCGATGATTACTGCCTTTTATTTAACCTGCACATTTCACTCGATAAACCATAAAATTCCGCTTCTTTGCTTAAATACAAGCCAATCTCATTGGTTTGAGAATCGAAAATAACGCCAAAAAGTGGCGTTATCAACAACCCCAAACCGAGCGTTGCTTGTCCCCAAGCAAATTAGCGATAAAATAGAATAAAAACAAGATCAGTGAAATAATAATAACTGCACAACTCCCAATTGGTACCACGTGATGCACTGGTGATTTCCTATACACTTGAATGCTTATCTCACTCTCGCCTCATCCTTATTCTGATTAATCTATGGCCTTCCATTGTGAGTTGAACTCGTGACTGTTCCGATCACATCAAGGTTGTACTAGGTCCAAATATACTAGGGAAACATTTCGCCTCGACCCTACCTCACGGGATACTCTCATTTCGCTCGAACCTAGGTTGTCGCATATGTTGTCATGTATAAGAATTTATGTACAAGAATACTCGAATATTACATGACAACTCTATTGAAAGATGCACAAATGTCCAAAAATTGATCTTAGAAAGGGATCAAGTATCAAGACAGGTAATATCAGTAAAGGTGGTCGTATACCCTAATCACATTTTCCAGAAGATCATCCAGGTCTTTATAAAGGTTGTAACAGGGCTAGGGTACCGGCTAAGAAATGAAGGGTAAAACGGTTCAAAGATCCTTGGTGTGTCAAACATTAGCAGTTATGAACTTTCTTCACATTCTATCTTTTGGCCCTCTTTATCACTACTGGAGTCGCTTTGACTCTCTTATTGAGCTGTTGTCAAGCTATCTAAATAACTAATTTTTTTTTATTTTTTTTATTTTTTTTTGGGACTTCATTGGTCCTCTTTATTTGATGTATTCCTTCTTTTCCGCTCTATCTTCTCATTATTCATTACCTCTCAGATTGACACACTTTCGGATAAGGGTTGGCTAAGGTTTTTGGCTAGGGTTTAATGGTAGGTCTGGAATGAACATGGTGAGTGTTTGGCTACAACGGGGTTATGGTTACACACAAATGGGTAAAAAGGTACGATAGCTAAAAATAGGGTTAAACATACACATAATGCCTGGAATCATCTCTTAAGGTCCACACGATAGGGTCTACTACACCCTTACCCAATATCCCGATGGTCGTCTTTGCTACTCAATGCAATAATATAGTGAGATCATTCTATATTCACGACAAGGAACTCGAAAAAGTGTATACGATTTTCGTGTATGAATCCCTCGAAATGAAAGACGTCTTTTAGGCTCAAAACTCGCTATTGGGTGGTCTCCACTAATGTCCCTAGTCATGTCCTTTCCCGGTCCTTCCCTAATGGTCACGTCACTATCACGAGATTCTCCCCACAATAGTCGGTCTCAATCATTCAAAACAAAAAAATTTAGCTATTGTGATCTAAGCATGCAGAGGTGCGGGAAATATACGTGCATAACATGGGCCCGATTGGGCAACCCCAAACCTTACCCACACATTGTCCCCAATGTGCATGTGTCGGCGTAGGCGATACTTAAAACAAGTATCGTTGTGCGGTTATTACAGGTATTAGACAGGCAAGGCATAGTATAACATGAAGCAACAAAGAGCTATTCTAGCATTTTCAAAAACATGGCCACCCCAAACCTAGGCCGTGGCCTAGGTTTGTCAAACAAAGCCAACCCCAAACCTCGGTGAAACCGAGGTTTGCACAGGGATAAAAGTGAGTGTGTAGATGTTTAAAAAGTGAGGCACCCCAAACCTAAGTGAAACTTCGGTTTGTTGCATCTCGTTTAACTAATAAGGAACATAACATCATACACAGAGTTAGAACATACCTGTTTGCCCGGACGGAGGGGATTCTCTTGAAAGATTTGAACGACCACGATTGAGAGACGTCAGAGAATTTGGATCGAGAAAAGGTAGACACAAGAGAAACAAAACAAAAAGCGAAAGAAAGCAAAGAAAACGAAAAACTTAGAAAACAACTCAGGGACCCCCGCAACTTGGCACGCGGCTTGTAAACCGCGTCACAAGTCGCGTAAGTCTCTGTTTCAGAATATATTTTTATTTTTTTTTATTTTTTTCAATCAAAACAAAAATAAAAGAAATGAAAACCTCGGTGGGTTGCCTCCCACCTAGCGCCGTAGTTAAAGTCGTGGCACGACTTTCTTCCCGATCACTCCTTCAGATTTCCTAGATCATCTGGTTTCTCTCCACCTTTGCCTCTTTCATTCCTGAACATCTTGAATATCACCTTTTCGCCTCCAACTCTTAGAGTCATCTCTTCTTCTTCCATGTCAATCAACGCCTTGCTTGTAGCCAGAAAGGGTCTTCCCAATATCAACGGGACTTCTTCATCTTTGTCTATGTCGATCACCACGAAGTCCACCGGAAAGTAGAACTTGCCGACCTTAAGTAGCACATCCTCTACCACTCCATACGGGTACACGATCGATCGATCCGCGAGTTTAAACGTCATATATGTCGGTTTCACCTCTCCCAATCCGAGTTTCCTGAAAACAGATAAAGGCATTAGATTAATATTGGCTCCTAAATCACCTAATACCTTATCAAAACAAATATTCCCAATTTGAATAGGGATTGAAAAACTCCCTGGATCTTTAAGCTTCGGGGGAAGCTTGTTCTGGATGATTGCACTACACTCTTCAGTAAGTGTAATGGTAGACTGATGCTCAATCGCCCTCTTCTTTGATAAGATATCCTTCATGAACTTGAGGTATGTCGGCATTTGAGCAAGTGCCTCCGCGAATGGGATGTTGATGTGAAGCTTCTTGAATATGTCAAGGAACTTCTTGAATTGTTCCTTATCCTTGCATGCCTTCACTCGATTAGGGAATGGTAGTGGTGGTACAAACGGTTTGACTACCGGCTTTTTCTCTTCACTTTTCTTGTTCTCTTCAATCACAAGCTCTTCATCAGCCTCCAACTCATCCATGTCTACAGCCTCAACCTCTTTCTCTTTAGGATCGGTTTCCTTTGATGGCGGTTCTCGTGTAGTCTCCTTGATCAGCTCCTTGCCACTTCTTAGATAGATGGCATTACATTCTTCCCGGTTTTTCTTTTCGGTCATACTCGGGAATGTTCCGGGAGGTCGGTTTTGTAGGGCTTCAGAAATTTGCCCCACTTGCCTTTCAAGGATCTTGATGGATGCGGTGTTCTGTTCAGTAGTCGCCTTGACTGTGCTCACCGTGTTTGCTAACTCTCCAACGGTGCTATCCATCTTGTTCATGAACTTCATCATCATGTCTTCTAACCCCAGTTTCTTCTCCATAGATGGTCCCTCATTGAAATTCCTTTGGTTGAAACCTGGAGGACGGTAAACATTGTTAGCATTAGAAGAATTAGATAAGTTAGAAGAATTACCTTGCTGTTGTTGACCGGGTTGACTCCATGAGAAGTTCGGGTGCTTCTTCCACCCCTCATTGTAGGTATTCGAGAAAGGATCGTTCCTCGGTTGGTTGTTCCGGTTTTGTAAGAACTGGACTTGCTCGGCTTCTTGCGGACTACCTCCTTTCAGATGGTTCGTGATCGCAGTTAGTTGAGCTTTTATTTCCTTCAGCTCATCCGGTTCTTGAACACTCGCTACCAGTTTGATAGACGATCGTGGAGCGGCGTAGCTATGCTCGACTAAGTTCTCGATCAAGGCGACTGCTTCTTCATATGTCTTCTCCATTAGGGCTCCACCCGCTGCAGCAGTGATATCATTCTTGAACGGCGGGTGAAGGCCTCCAAAGAAGGTTTGGATGATTACCCAGCCATGTAACCCGTGGTGAGGACACTTTTTCAACATATCCTTGTATCTCTCCCATGCCTCGTATAAGGTCTCTTGGTCCCATTGCGCGAAATGAGTAATGTCAGCCATTAATTGAGCGGTTCTTCCCGGTGGGAAGAATTTCTGGAGGAATGCGGCTTTCAGGTCTGCCCATGTAGTGATCTGATCCGCTGGTAGGCTCTCTATCCAAATTTCAGCTCTACCCTTGAGTAAGAAGCTGAACAGTCTCAGCTTGATGGCATCCTCGTTTACCCCATTGATTTTGAATGTGTTGCATATCCTCTCAAATGCACGGAGATGTGCATGAGGATCCTCTGTCTGGGCCCCTCCGAACTGATTCTGCTGTACCATGACAATGGTACTTGGTTTAATTTCGAAGTAGTTCGCCCCAGTAGTGGCCGGTTGGATGCCTATACGTGCGGCTGCCACGTTTGGATTGGCAAATGACCGCATCGGAACTCTCGCCGGAGGAAGCGGATGTGGGTTGTTAACAGGTCTCTCGTCGCCCGTCTTTAATTTCCTTTGGGCTTTGGATGATTTACGTATCTGGCGGGCGGTTCTTTCGATCTCCGGATCAAGTGGTTCGATTTCCTTCCCTCGGGTCTTCCTTGGCATAAACCAATTAGTACCTGAAAAGAAAGTAGGCGAAGTTAGCAATCCAGAAATTGAAAGTGATGGAACAAAGTAAATAAATAAAAAAAAATGTTCAATGTAATAGCGCTTATAGCTGGTAGTGCTATCAGTTGCAACTAGTTCCCCGGCAACGGCGCCAAAAACTTGATAGGCGGGTATCACCCCCCTAAATCTTACCGCAAGTGTACGGGTCGAAATCAAGTAATAGTACTAGAAAGTACGAGTATCGAACACAGGGAACTAGGAACTAAGTATCACAATAACTACAATTGCTATTAACTAAACGATCGATATTTTGAGTGGTTGGTTTATAAACTAATTAATTGTAAGCAGAATAAATCACAAACGGAACAGTAAACAACTTAGGAAACTTCAGATAGAGAAAACAGTTGAGGGTTGGAAATCCTAAGACTTTCACATACAAACGTTTGACTCAAAACAGTTACCAGTTCTTCCCCTTAATGAATACCCAATCACTAAAATCACCGTTGTTCTTTCTCAAGCAACACGGGTTTTACTTTGAAAATACAAGTTTTATCTCTCGATCTCAACTCATGAACTCAAAGCACATTAAAAACAAGATTTAACGGGACTAAAGCTTAATTTGATATCTCTATCCAAATTTCCACCTTAGGCATGCAATTTCTAGTTCTAGATTAACAATTAATTCTCTCGAACTTAATCGTTCACAACAAATCAATTGTAAATTGGCCAAATTCACAAAGGCATTAAGAACTAAATCACATGCTTCATTAAAATAGGAAAAACTGATAAGAATCTCAAGTCATTTGTTCATAAGCTTAAATCAAATTCATTCCAACCCCAAACATCTAGAAATTAGTTCATGTTGGTGGTGGATTCAAACACAAGAGAAAGAAAAGCGGAAGTGTATGTAAACATGGTAATTGTAAACGTGATAGCAATGATGATGAACTCCCTTCTCTCGTGCTCGTATCTACTTCGCGTGTTGAACGTCTCCTCGATTGATTCTCTACCGTGGCTCCAAAAGGTGTGAAAAGTCTCCAGAAATAGCCCCTTAACTGCTCCCGGTCGACGTGTGCGAGATATGCGAAGAATACCCTACAATCTGGAAAAAAACGCCAAACTTAAGGAGTGAAACAGGGACATGCGCGACTTGTCCCGCGACTTGCAAGTCGCGGTATAAGCCGCCCGGTTTTCTGATGTCATCCGGGTTAGGTTCGGGTCCTGGTTCGGGTCTTGGTTCGGGCACGGGTCTTGGGCTTGGATCTTGGGCTTCCGTTGGGCTTCGTTTTGGCTCTTTTTGGGCTCTTTTCAGCTTCTTTTCTCGATGATTACTGCCTTTTATATAACCTGCACATTTCACTCGATAAACCATAAAATTCCGCTTATTTGCTTAAATACAAGCCAATCTCATTGGTTTGAGAACCGAAAATAACGCCAAAAAGTGGCGTTATCAACAACCCCAAACCGAGTGTTGCTTGTCCCCAAACAAATTAGCGATAAAATAGAATAAAAACATATATCAGTTAAATAATAATAACTGCACAACTCCCAATTGGTACCACGTGATGCACGGGTGATTTCCTATACCCGTGAATGCTTATCTCACTCTCGCCTCATCCTTATTCTGATTAATCTATGGCCTTCCATTGTGAGTTGAACTCGTGACTGTTCCGATCACATCAAGGTTGTACTAGGTCCAAACATACTAGGGAAATATTTCGCCTCGACCCTACCTCACGGGATACTCTCATTTCGCTCGAACCTAGGTTGTCGCACATGTTGTCATGTATAAGAATTTATGTATAAGAATACTCGAATATTACATGACAACTCTATTGAAAGATGCACAAATGTCCAAAAATTGATCTCAGAAAGGGATCAAGTATAAAGACAGGGAATATAAGTAAAGGTGGTCGTATACCCAAATCACATTTTCCAGAAGATCATCCAGGTCTTTACAAAGGTTGTAACGGGGCTAGGGTACCGACTAAGAAATGAAGGGTAAAACGGTTCAAAGATCCTTGGTGTGTCAAACATTAGCAGTTATGAACTTTCTTCACATTCTATCTTTTGGACCTCTTTATCACTACTGGAGTCGCTTTGACTCTCTTATTGAGCTGTTGTCAAGCAATCTAAATAACTAATTTTTTTTTGGGACTTCATTGGTCCTCTTTATTTGATGTATTCCTTCTTTTCTGCTCTATCTTCTCGTTATTCATTACCGCTCAGATTGACACACTTTCGGATAAGGGTTGGCTAAGGTTTTTGGCTAGGGTTTAATGGTAGGTCTGGAATGAACATGGTGAGTGTTTGGCTACAACGGGGTTATGGTTACACACAAATGGGTAAAAAGGTACGATAGCTAAAAACAGGGTTAAACATACACACAATAGGGTCTACTACACCCTTACCCAATATCCTGATGGTCGTCTTTGCTACTCAATGCAATAATATAGCGAGATCATTCTATATTGACGACAAGGAACTCGAAAAAGTGTATACGATTTTCGTGTATGAGTCCCTCGAAATGAAAGACGTCTTTTGGGCTCAAAACTCGCTATTGGGTGGTCTCCACTAATGTCCCTAGTCATGTCCTTTACCGGTCCTTCCCTAATGGTCACGTCACTATCACGAGATTCTCCCCACAATAGTCGGTCTCAATCATTCAAAACAAAAAAAATTAGCTATTGTGATCTAAGCATGCAGAGGTGCGGGAAATCTACGTGCATAACGTGGGCCCGATTGGGCAACCCCAAACCTTACCCACACATTGTCCCCAATGTGCATGTGTCGGCGTAGGCGATACTTAAAACAAGTATCGTTGTGCGGTTATTACAGGTATTAGACAGGCAAGGCATAGTATAACATGAAGCAACAAAGAGTTATTCTAGCATTTTCAAAAACATGGTCACCCCAAACCTAGGCCGTGGCCTAGGTTTGTCAAACAAAGCCAACCCCAAACCTCGGTGAAACCGAGGTTTGCACAGGGATAAAAGTGAGTGTGTAGATGTTAAAAAGTGAGGCACCCCAAACCTAAGTGAAACTTAGGTTTGTTGTATCTCGTTTAACAAATAAGGAACATAACATCATACACAGAGTTAGAACATACCTGTTTGCCCGGACGGAGGGGATTCTCTTGAAAGATTTGAACGACCACGATTGAGAGACGTCAGAGAATTTGGATCGAGAGAAGGTAGACACAAGAGAAACAAAACAAAAGGCGAAAGAAAGTAAAGAAAACGAAAAACTTAGAAAACAACTCAGGGACCCCCGCGACTTGGCACGCGGCTTGTAAACCGCGGCACAAGTCGCGTAAGTCTATTTTTAAGAATATATTTTTATTATTATTTTTTTAATTTTTTTGTAAATAAATTCACTCAAAACAAAAATAAAAGAAATGCAAACCTCGGTGGGTTGCCTCCCACCCAGCGCCGTAGTAAAAAGTCGTGGCACGACTTTCTTCCCGATCACTCCTTCGGCTTTCCTTGATCATCCGGTTTCTCTCCACCTTTGCCTCTTTCATTCCCGAACATCTTGAATATCACCTTTTCGCCTCTAACTCTTAGAGTCATCTCTCCTTCTTCCATGTCAATCAACGCCTTGCTTGTAGCCAGAAAGGGTCTTCCCAATATCAACGGGACTTCTTCATCTTCGTCTATGTCGATCACCACGAAGTCCACCGGGAAGTAGAACTTGCCGACCTTGATTAGCACATCCTCTACCACTCCATACGGGTACACGATCGATCGATCCGTGAGTTTAAGCGTCATATATGTTAGCTTCACCACTCCCAATCCGAGATTCCTGAAAACAGATAAAGGCATTAGATTAATATTGGCTCCTAAATCACATAATACCTTATCAAAACAAATATTCCCAATTTGAATAGGGATCGAAAAACTCCCTGGATCTTTAAGCTTCAGGGGAAGCTTGTTCTGGATGATTGCACTACACTCTTCAGTAAGTATAATGGTAGACTGATGCTCAATCGCCCTCTTCTTTGATAAGATCTCCTTCATGAACTTGAGGTATGTCGGCATTTGAGCAAGTGCCTCCGCGAATGGGATGTTGATGTGAAGCTTCTTGAAGATGTCGAGGAACTTCTTGAATTGTTCCTCATCCTTGCGTGCCTTCACTCGATTAGGGAATGGTAGTGGTGGTACAAACGGTTTGACTACCGGCTTTTTCTCTTCACTTTTCTCGTTCTCTTCAATCACAAGCTCTTCATCAGCCTCCAACTCATCCATGTCTACAACCTCAACCTCTTTCTCTTTAGGATCGGTATCCTTTGATGGCGGTTCTCGTGTAGTATCCTTGATCAGCTCCTTGCCACTTCTTAGATAGATGGCATTACATTCTTCCCAGTTTTTCTTTTCGGTCATACTCGGGAATGTTCCGGGAGGTCGGTTTTGTAGGGCTTCAGAAATTTGCCCCACTTTCCTTTCACGGATCTTGATGGATGCGATGTTCTGTTCAGTAGTCGCCTTGATTGTACTCACCGTGTTTGCTAACTCTCCAACGGTGCTATCCATCTTGTTTATGAACTTCATCATCATGTCGTCTAACCCCGGTTTCTTCTCCATAGATGGTCCCTCATTGAAATTCCTTTGGTTGAAACCTGGAGGACGGTAAACATTGTTAGCATTAGAAGAATTAGAAAAGTTAGAAGAATTACCTTGCTGTTGTTGACCGGGTTGACTCCATGAGAAGTTCGGGTGCTTCTTCCACCCCTCATTGTAGATATTCGAGAAAGGATCGTTCCTCGGTTGGTTGTTCCGGTTTTGTAAGAACTGGACTTGCTCGGGTTCTTGCGGACTACCTCCTTTCAGATGGTTCGTGATCGCAGTTAGTTGAGCTTTTATTTCCTTCAGCTCATCCGATTCTTGAACACTCGCTACCCGTTTGATAGACGATCGTGGAGCGGCGTAGCTATGCTCGGCTAAGTTCTCGATCAAGGCGACTGCTTCTTCATATGTCTTCTCCATTAGGGCTCCACCCGCTGCAGCAGTGATATCATTCTTGAACTGCGGGTGAAGGCCTCCAAAGAAGGTTTGGATGATTACCCAGCCGTGTAACCCGTGGTGAGGACACTTTTTCAACATATCCTTGTATCTCTCCCATGCCTCGTATAAGGTCTCTTGGTCCCATTGCGCGAAATGAGTAATGTCAGCCATTAATTGAGCGGTTCTTCCCGGTGGGAAGAATTTCTGGAGGAATGCGGCTTTCAGGTTTGCCCATGTAGTGATCTGATCCGCTGGTAGGCTCTCTATCCAAATTTCAGCTCTACCCTTGAGTGAGAAGCTGAACAGTCTCAGCTTGATGGCATCCTCGTTTACCCCCATTGATTTTGAATGTGTTGCATATCCTCTCAAATGCACGGAGATGTGCATGAGGATCCTCTGTCGGGGCCCCTCCGAACTGATTCTGCTGTACCATGACAATGGTACTTGGTTTAATTTCGAAGTAGTTCGCCCCAGTAGTGGGCGGTTGGATGCCTATACGTGCGGCTGCCACGTTTGGATTGGCAAATGACCGCATCGGAACTCTCGCCGGAGGAGGCGGAGGTGGGTTGTTAACAGGTCTCTCGTCGCCCATCTTTAATTTCCTTTGGGCTTTGGATGCTTTACGTATCTGGCGGGCGGTTCTTTCGATCTCCGGATCAAGTGGTTCGATTTCCTTCCCTCGGGTCTTCCTTGGCATAAACCAATTAGTACCTGAAAAGAAAGTAGGCGAAGTTAGCAATCCAGAAATTGAAAGTGATGGAACAAAGTAAATAAATAAAAAAAAATGTTCAATGTAATAGCGCTTATAGTTGGTAGTGCTATCAGTTGCAAGTAGTTCCCCGGCAACGGCGCCAAAAACTTGATAGGCGGGTATCACCCCCCTAAATCTTACCGCAAGTGTACGGGTCGAAATCAAATAATAGTACTAGAAAGTACGAGTATCGAACACGGGGAACTACGAACTAAGTATCACAATAACTACAATTGCTATTAACTGAACGATCGATATTTTGAGTGGTTGGTTTATAAACTAATTAATTGTAAGCAGAATAAATCACAAACGGAACAGTAAACAACTTAGGAAACTTCAGATAGAGAAAACAATTGAGGGTTGGAAATCCTAAGACTTTCACATACAAACGTTTGACTCAAAACAGTTACCAGTTCTTCCCCTTAATGAATACCCAATCACTAAAATCACCGTTGTTCTTTCTCAAGCAACACGGGTTTTACTTTGAAAATACAAGTTTTATCTCTCGATCTCAACTCATGAACTCAAAGCACATTAAAAACAAGATTTAACGGGACTAAAGCTTAATTTGATATCTCTATCCAAATTTCCACCTTAGGCATGCAATTTCTAGTTCTAGATTAACAATTAATTCTCTCGAACTTAATCGTTCACAACAAATCAATTGTAAATTGGCCAAATTCACAAAGGCATTAAGAACTAAATCACATGCTTCATTAAAATAGGAAAAATTGATAAGAATCTCAAGTCATTTGTTCATAAGCTTAAATCAAATTCATTCCAACCCCCAACATCTAGAAATTAGTTCATGTTGGTGGTTGATTCAAACACAAGAGAAAGAAAAGCGAAAGTGTATGTAAACATGGTAATTGTAAACGTGATAGCTGTTAGGACAAATATGTCTTCAAGATTTAATCTTGATTTATAGAGTCAAAGTCAATGTATTTTGTCATGTGTAGAAAGTCAAAGCTAGCTTATTTCCTTAATAGGTCTTAGGGTATATAAGGCTTTATTTAGACTTTCTTTGTAAGCTTTTGGTCATAACTCATATCTTGTAAACACAGAGAGCCGACATAATAAGATCTATTTTCTCTCTCTACTCTCTCTCTAGAATTTCTCTCTAATCTTGATAGATCTTGGATTAACAATTGGTATCAGAGTTGGAACAAGATTGAGAGATGGAATTCTACTGATCAAACATACGAATTTGGTGATTTCACAAGCAAATTTTATTGATTTTCTTGAATTTTTCAAGAAAATCTTGTTTTCTTGAGATTTTATCAAATTTTGGTGATTTTTGATCGAATTTGTTCGTGAATTGGTTCTTTGTATTCTTTTTTGTGTAGCGAACAAATCTTATTCAAGGATCGAAGGCTAATTTCAAAGATTTGGAGTTCAATTTGAAGATTTTTCAGTTTTTGTTCATATCGATCGTAACTGTCTGATCAGTTTTTTAGATTTTGATTCAGTGATTTTCAGCGAAATTGGTTCACATCATCATGTTAGAAACTGATTTTCTAACATTTCTGCAAAGTTTGGTTGATTAATTCGAAGATTTGAAGATTTTTGGAGAAATCCACCATTTTTGAAGATTTGAAGAACACAAATGGGTTATACAATTCTTGTCTGTTTTTTGATTTGATTTTGATTGCAAAGTGTTTCTCCATCATATTAATCAAGTTTTGCATCAAAAGATTTTCAAAAAGACATCAAGATTTGAGGAATTTGAAGTTTTTGTGAAATTTGGTGTTCTTGAGAAAAAGTTGTCTGCCAAATTTTTTGAAACTTGATTTTGTTATTTTGTGTTGATTTGATTCATTTTTATGCAAAATTGTTTCCAAAAACAAGTTTTAGACATGTTTCAATCAAAGATTTCAAGTGTTAATGCATAAAATTCATTTTTGAAATTTTGGGTTGAAGGTGTTCTTGAGTGTTCTTGGATAAAATCTTTAAATCTGAAATTTTGATCCAATCTTGTTATTCAGATGTGATTAGAAGTTGTTTGTGACTTGTTTTGAATTCACAATTCAAGAGATTTAATTTGGTTGTTGAGGTTGTGATATTGCAGAAAAATAATTCGCAAGCAGCTAAGCACATATCTCGCAAGAAATTCAGCAAGCCATTAATAAAGAATTTCGCAAGCAGCTTAAGTCCATATCTCGCAAGAAATTCAGCTGTGTGTGTATGTTTGTGATGTATATGTGTATGCTTAAGGAATGCGCAAGCCAAAAGAAACAGTATTGCGCAACTCAAAGAAGCCATTTTGCGCAACCAATGCGAGAAACAAACTTAATAAATTTTCACCTACATGCTTGCTTGCTTCTCGAATTAATTTCACCTACTTGCTTGCATGCTTAATTAGTTTAAGCTACTTGCTTGCTTGCTTAATTAGTTTAAGCTACTTGCTTGCTTGCTTCCTACCGAATTGCACTACTTTCAGAAAAGTTTCAGAGTTTAATTTTTTCTAAGTGAACTTTGGCCAAGCTTTTCGCAACCAACTGTCGCGAGATTTGAAACTTTTCGCAACTAACTGTTGCGAGTTGTGAAGTATTTCGCAACCTTCTGTTGCGAGTTTTGTAATTTTCGCAACCTTCTTTTGCGAAAAGTAATCCTTCAGATTCCCATTCTAAGCCCAAGTCTACTTTTCGCAACCTTTGCCTGCGAAATTCTTACTTCTCGCTACCTTTGCTTGCGAGTTTCTTACTTCTCGCTTCTTCCTGTTGCAAAATTCTGACTTAGAATATTTTTCGAGATTTGCTAATTGTTAATTGTTTGAATTTTTTTTTCAGATTAATTCTTCAAACATGAAGCGGCTTCCAGTGCTGTTCAAAGAATCTGATTTTGAACTATGGAGAGTTTCGTTCATCGATTTTATTGCGAGTAGAGAAAATGGTGAAAATATGATAAAATCTTTCATTGAAGGCCCAATGATCAGAACTGGCAAAGATTATACAGAAGAAGAGATTAACAGAATGAAAGCCGACAAGGAAGCTTCATCCAACTTGATCTTCGCACTCTACAAACTTCCGCAACACATCTTCAAACGCGTTGAATGTTTCAAAAACAACCCAATGCAGATGTTGAACGAATTAACAAAGCAAATGCTTGGATCTGAAGTTGCTTTTAAGAGAAAGGAAAAAGAAAAGAAAGCTGAAAAAGAGGATGCAGAACAGAACATGTCAGAAGCTGAAAATAAAGATCTTAAGAAAAAGGTCATTGAGCTTACTAAGAAGTTGTCTGACATGGAAAAGCTGCTTAAAGTAGAAAGAGAGGATTTCAGAAAAGAAAGAGCTAATCAGTTAAATGAGAAAAATTGCTATGAAAAGCAAATTCTATCTCTTTCACAGAAAGTTTCTGAACTTGAAAAGAATGAGAAGAATGAGAAGAAAGAAAATGAAGAAAAGAAAGCTCTTGAACTCAGATGCAGAAAACTTTCCAAACAAAATGCAGATTTTGAGAAGGTTTTATTTCTTGAAAAGGAGAAATTGGAGAAGGAAAGGGTTGAGTGTGAAAAGACAAGGAAAAGCTTTGAAGCGAAGAATATGCAATTGTCAAAGAAAATTTCTGAGCTTCAAAAGGACTTAGATACAGAAAGTCAAGAGCTAGAAAAGATGAAGAAAGCTGACTTTCAGGCCAGGAGCGTCAAAGATGAATTTTCTATTAAAAGGAAGATATTTCAGCAAGAAATACGAAAGCTCACAAAGAATTTGGCCGTGTTATCGACTGATATTATGAAAGAGAAGAGGGTTAATTGTGACATTCAGAAGAAGCTTGATTTGGTGACCAAGGAACGGAACAACTTATTCTACAAACTGAAGTCACTTAACAAATCCAAACGCTATTCTGAATGTCCGATTCGTCCGTCTAATCTCTTCTATGATCACTCAGTGGATAATTCTTCCAAGTATAAATATAAGAAAGTCAACATGCAATGGAGAGTAAAAGATACGACTCCTCAAAAAGATGTACCAAAATCATCTGTTCCCAACAAGAACACTAAACTGAAAGGTAATTCTTTTGCTAAACCTGATTCAGTATATTCCGCAAATAATTTAATCAGGTTTGCACAAAAGAAAATTTGTTGTCCTTATTGTGGAACTAATGATTTTGTTAAAAATGATAATGCTCAATATTGGTACGGTACTTATCATTTTCCTTCTTATAGAGCTCCGCTTAACAAGCCAGGACCCAAGACATGTTGGGTACCAAAATCTACTTAATCTGTTTTTGCAGATTTAGAAGCAAAGCGTTGAACTCTTGAAAGAAGATGTATCTGTGCTTCATAATTGGTTTCTGAATACATCAGTTCAGGACCCGTGCTTCAACGACTATGGCTTCTGAACAATTCAGTTCAGGACCCGTACTTCAAAGACTAAGACTTCTAAACAAATCAGTTTAGAACTCATACTTATCAGGTGATATCCTTAACTGTCACATCTTTCTATTTCAAGGAACAAGTGGTAAAAGGTAACATTGCATTATGTTTTATTTCCATTGCTTTGAATGTTTGAATCTTTATAAATTTAATTCAATGAAGTGAAATTTTTTCAACTTTCATTCAATGAATGAAATGTGTGTCAAAGATGATTTTACAAGTATTGTTGTATTATCTGTGTTATATTTGTTTCATCTTTCACTTCTGAAATAAATCGAAAGGTCAGCAAAACATGAATGAAACTATGCTGAATGATCAAAATTATGGATTTCTGGACTTATATAGAATATAATGCTCAAAAAGCCTAGATGTCAGAATGATGGATGGAAACGAAAACATGGGGGAAGCACTATGTTTTAGAACCAAGTGATTGAGATGCTCTAAGTTTTAAATCTAATCATTTAGTTTGAAAGTTTGTGCCTGTGGCCTATCTGGTTTGGGAGATTAAGTCCTAAGGGGTGCTCGACACCTAGTCCCTAAGACCAACTGGTCTAGGATCGGCTGACCCAAATCCTGCTATCGAACCAGATAGAAAGCCATGTTCTACTGGTACAAATGGGTTTAAGATATATCGATGTGGCCTTTCTGGTTTGGGAAAGTAAGTTCTAAGGGGTGCTCATCACCTAGCACCTAAGGCCAACTGGTCTGGGATCCGCTGACCCAAATCCTACTATAGAACCAGATAGAAAGCCATGTTTAACGGTGTATCTTATTCTTAATAAACTTTTTGATTAAAAGATGCCAATGCCCACAAATTAAAAGATGCCAATGTGCACAAAATCAAAAGATACCAATGAGCACAAAATCAAAAGATGCCAATGTGCACAAAATCAAAAGATGCCAATGAGCACACATCTCTTGAAACTTGGGGAAAATACAAAGTCGCGATAAACCTGTATATTTGTGAAAATTCTGATTTTGGACAAATAGTGTGAGTAGAGCAGAGTATTCTGATATGTTTTAGAATTGCATATGCTTGTTGCTGATCATATTTCACATGCTAGCACAACAAATAGATTTAATAAAGGAGTTGAAACTGAACATTTTTAACTTGATATGCAATGATGTCTGGTATTTGAATCCAAACACATGCATTTGATTTCATTTGATTGAAAAATCTGTTAAATTTCATTAAGTTGGATTTCTTTTGTAAAGCTTTCAAATGATCAAATGGTAGTAGTTATAAATTGTAGTTCAATGAATTTTATTTTCTTTGTATAAAATTTCAACTACTGTGCCTAAATGAAATATATGCATACTTTCAGGGGGAGAAAACAAATTGCTCCAGAATTCTTATTTTGAGGGGGAGCAAGGTTATTCATTAAGGAGGAGATTGTTAGTGAGAATCAGAGACGCGACTGAAACTGAAGAAGGTTTTCGATGATCATGATGCACAGTTTCATCGAAAAAGGGGGGAAATGTTTAGTTCAATTTCATGTCAAAGCTTTCAAGTCAAAGATTCGATTTCATGACAGAGGGAGAAATGTTTAAAGAAGACTTCGTCTCAAGAAAGGAAAGGGGGAGATTTCTTCTTCAAGAGTTTAAGAGAAATCGATTGATCATCTTGTGATCTCTTTTTCTTAAACTTGTGCTATATGGTGAATATCCTTACTGAAGTTTGAAGTTCTCAAGTCAAAGAAAGAAAAAGGGGGAGAATTCTTCAAGAGTTTAGGAAAAATCGATTGATCATCTTGGTTTCTCAAGAAGATCTCTTTTTCTTAGATTTGCGCTACATTGTATCAAAATGCCTTGTGTGAAGAAACAAATTCTCCAGATCAAAGAAAGAAAATCTCCATCAGTTCCCCATCTGAAGATTTTGTGACAATTTGACTTTGACAAGCCTGATAAAGACCGAAGATTTTGAAGATTCAAGAAGCCGAAGAATGCTGTTCTTAAATGTTTAAAATCTTGAATCCAAGGGGGAGATTGTTAGGACAAATATGTCTTCAAGATTTAATCTTGATTTATAGAGTCAAAGTCAATGTATTTTGTCATGTGTAGAAAGTCAAAGCTAGCTTATTTCCTTAATAGGTCTTAGGGTATATAAGGCTTTATTTAGACTTTCTTTGTAAGCTTTTGGTCATAACTCATATCTTGTAAACACAGAGAGCCGACATAATAAGATCTATTTTCTCTCTCTACTCTCCCTCTAGAATTTCTCTCTAATCTTGATAGATCTTGGATTAACAGTAGCAATGATGATGAACTCCCTTCTCTCGTGCTCGTATCTACTTCGCGTGTTGAACGTCTCCTCGATTGATTCTCTACCGTGGCTCCAAAAGGTGTGAAAAGTCTCCATAAATCGCCCCTCAACTGCTCCCGGTCGACGTGTGCGAGATATGCGAAGAATACCCTAAAATCTGGAAAAAAACGCCAAACTTAAGGAGTGAAACAGGGACATGCGCGACTTGTCCCGCGACTTGCAAGTCGCGGGATAAGCCGCCCGGTTTTTTGATGTCATCCGGGTCAGGTTCGGGTCCTGGTTCGGGCACGTGTGTTGGTTCGGGGGCTTGGATCTCGGGCTTCCGTTGGTCTTCGTTTTGACTCTTTTTGGGCTCTTTTCAGCTTCTTTTCTCGATGATTACTGCCTTTTATATAACCTGCACATTTCACTCGATAAACCATAAAATTCCGCTTCCTTGCTTAAATACAAGCCAATCTCATTGATTTGAGAACCGAAAATAACGCCAAAAAGTGGCGTTATCATGCTCGTAAAAGAAACCATATCAGCAAAACATAGTACGTCATAAAAGGGTTGAGAGAACTCACCTGATACTAGAGTTGTACGTACACTGGTTATACTTCTGAGCTAAACGAACCGAACACCTAAAGATATGAGATTAATATCAGATTAGACTGCCCGATTCTACCCGTTGCTGAACTTTCCGGACATAACCTACTTTCCGGATACAACCTGTTTTTCGGACACTGGTACCCGAAAGCTGGTCCGGACTCTTCCTATAAACACCAAACTCTCCATATGACTTGTGATATTAAATACCCTTACATATAATATGAACAAAAATAAATAATTAAAAAATAATAGTAATTGACCACAAAATATATTGACTAATATTAAAAAATAATATAAAAATAATTGATATGATTAAAAATAATTCTAAATAATTAAAAATTAACATCAATGTATAATTAAAATTTAATTAATATTTTTTAATTAATATTAATAAATATTAGTAATACAAATTTTAATAAAAAATAGAGTAAACTACAATTTTCGTCCCCGTGGTTTGTAGTTTATAACGATTTTGGTCCCTAATCTTTAAAATTTGCTTTTTTCATCCTTCTGGTCTTTATTTTGTTTCTTTTTTCATCCTTAAAGTTGATGACGTCAGAAAGTTGTCATTAAGTCAGGGGTAATGTTGTCTATTTACATTTTAATTTATTTCTATTAAAAATTTTAAAGGTATAATATAATATATATATATATATATATAAACACATATATATCCATGATTCCATATTAGAGATGAAAACCCTAATTACACCTGGACATCCCCTTTGGCCTGCTTCGTCCTCGCCTTCTTCCCTCCGGTGAACCTCACCACCACCTCCAGTCGGCTGCAACCAATCAATCTCCACCGTCCGCTGCTGCGACCATCATCAGCACATTCCCCTCTCTTTCTATTTTTCGACCCACCCGTCTTCTTCCCCCACCAGAACCCCACTGCTCTGACCCCAAATTATGCCACTATGATTTCGTTGTTCAACCATTTTCTCGATTTTGTGTTTGGTTTTTGTTATCAATGTTCAACCTCCGCTACTATCTCCTCCTCACCCCTGATAAACTAACAAACCACCATCTCTTCTCTTAGTTTTTCACTTCCAGGTTTTTTTGCAAAGTGAAAATCACGGTGTGAAAGTTCTGGGTTTTTATTTTGTAGGGACGGTTGTGTGGTGATGGTGAACTGATGCAGATTTTGGCACTGGTGATGGCAGGATAAGGTCTCCCAATGATTTCAGTGCTGCAACAGGGTCAATAGAAGGAATTGGGGCAACAATGATATCTTTTAAAAATTTTGGTCTTAAAATTTTCAGAGCAGGTAATTGAGAACAAACCAAACCAATTGTAGGCATCAATACTCCTAAGTTAGTATAGATTTTAAGCTTTTTCTTTGAATGTTTTTCGATCGCTCTTCATAGAAATTAAAATGCCCAAAACTGTTCCTTAATTTTTTTTGGTTGAATGTTCTTAATTTGTGGTTGGTTTGTTTTCTTGTATTTCACTATGACAAGTTTGAAGTGAAAAAGATTCAACTAATCTCAGATTATGGATTGTTGTAGGGGTAGCCGGGTAGGGTTCGTTTTAATTATTTAATGGAATAGCTCACATGAATTTTGCTATTACCGGGAAAGTTCTAAATTTTTTACAGAAAAATCAGATGAAATAATAAAAAGACAAAACTACCCTTCATTTAGCTGACTTTTGTAAACAGAGTTAGCTCTAAGGACGAAAAGAGAAACGCAGTGGAAACCATAAGGATGAAAAAAACAGTTTTTAAAGACCAAGGACAGAAATAGTTATAGACGACAAACCCCAGGGACGAAAATAGTAGTTTACTCTAAAAAATGTTTATTTCTCGAAATCTGTATGACAGTCGACTGCTCCCTGAGATGACTCTCTGCCGAGGAAACATTGGAACCTTCAGGCTGGGGCATAGGTATAAGTGTTGGAGCATAGCGATAGAGGGCTTCAATTCAAATGGGGTCATTTTCATTGTGGTATGATCTTGCCTCCCAGTTAGGTATACCCCTCTCATGTATGAAACTTGACGCTCAAGTCTTGTTGCATTTCATTCATACAGGGAGCTCCCCTTGGAACTTGGTATATTTGACGCGATCATGCAAGTCTCTCTTATCTCCTTCATGCAATCTTTCCCGCATCTTGCGAGAAGGGAACAAAGTAGCAGATTCGCTGGCATCCTTTGCTCACGCCCATAGGGACAGCATGGTGTTCTACTCAGAAGAGAAGTTTCCCACTTGCTGCAAAAGTCATCTGCTTCATGATGCTTTGGGCTTATATAGCTTCCGACCATCATAGGTCTTTTAGCTCTTTTCTTTATGATTATGTAGCCTATGGGCCTTTTCTTTGGAGGTTTGGCTTAAATCCCCCTCCCGTTACTTTCACTTTAGATCCTATTAATTTAAGGCTTTGCCTGCATCGGTTGCTTCCACTTGTGGCCTTCTTCGAGCGCCTTGACGGACCCCTTGGACCTCTATTTCTTGGCCATTGGATCAGCAAGGGTGTGATTCAGATGGATCAAGAGAAGATCAGGTCTGTTTTGGACTGGGAAGTGCCGAAGAAGGAGAGAGCAGGCAGCAGTGGTGAAGCCGGATGCTCGAAGCAATTTTTTTTACGACAAGACAGCTCAGGAGGAGTAGAAAGTGAATGGGGAGAGCTAGGCTGCATTCACCATCGAATAACGGGGTAAAAGGCTACCGTCGAAAAAGGGGGAATACGGTTATGTCTAAATGCATGGGCTCAACCCCCAGTTACTATAGAAGATAGGTTAGTGGAAGGTAGGCGCCTTCACTTGACTTCCTCGTGTAGTAACTTTCACTTGCTTCCTCTCACAGTCCATCGCTCTAGTATCTACTAGAAAGAAGTAGTAGTCTTAATCGGTTGACTAGAAGTCTATCTCATGGTTCCATTTTTCTTTCGTTAGTTAAGCTAATTAATAGTTAAAAATAATAATTAATATTAATGAGAGTATAATTTGAAAAAGTCTCAAAAAAACTCCTCATAAGCTACCGTAAATAGTTAACTTATGTTCATCTAAACATATACTCAAAAAATAAATTAACTTATAAACTAGCTTATTTTTGTCAAACGATACCTTAATCTAGCAACGTTAAGCTTAACTTATTTACTCAATTATAAGTTAAGAATTGGTTTTCAATAAAAATAATATTTATTCAAAGATCTTCCAAGTCTATAAAATATTCACATCGTGTATGTTTTCCATCCCCTCAACCAAAGTCTTATATTTGTTGGTCCAAAAGTAGAGGTGGCCAAATCGACCCGACCCGACCCGACGGGCTGACCCGAACCGAAACCGGCTAAGAACCGGTTCTGGCCCGACCCGGTCAAGAACCGGTTTCAAGCCCGAGAGCCGGGACCGGTTCGCGTATATAGGATTTTCCTCGGCCCGACCCGGCCCGACCCGGGACCGGTTCGTGACCCGGTTCGTGACCCGACCCGGCCCGACCCGTTTTTTTTCAAAAAAATTATAGCCGTTATGTGACCGTTTATGACCGTTGGGAAGCCTCTTTTGACGGTTTTTCACCCCAAAAAACTCCCCTCCAACCCCATATAAATACTAGGGGTGTTATGGAGTGATCACCACCTTACAATTGCTTACAAAACGCAAAAAACGCTTACAATTCTCATTTCTCGGCTCTCGTTATATTCGTTTCTCGCAAAAAACGCATACAATTCTAATTTCTCGGCTCTCGCTATATTCGTTTCTCGCAAAAAACGCATACATTTCTCTAGTCTCTACTCTCTCTACTATCGAATGTTTAGAATTTATGTATTGTAACTTGTAACTTAAAATTATATATAAATTATAAAACGTAAAAGTGTATTTTAGTGATATATATTATAAATAAAAGGAATTTTAAAGTGTATTTTACTTATCCAATGATTCCAATCCAATTTTTCTTTGTTAAAGTTTAGTAATTAATTATTATACAAAGAAAGCAGTTAAAAAACAAAAAAAATCCCCGGCCCTACTCCGACCCGGTTCTTGGCCCGGCCCGGCCCGGTTTTCCCGAAACCGGTTCTACATACAAGTAAACGGGTCAGGGGATTTCGGTTTAAACCCGGCCCGACCCGACCCGGTTCTCACCTGACCCGGTTCGCACGGTTACTGTGCAGAACCGGGTTGTCCCCCGGCCCGACCCGGCCCGAACCCGACTTTTGGCCACCTCTATCCAAAAGGATGTAAACATGCATAATCGATAACTCCTTAAGAGTATCTATAATTTGCTTTTTTATACGTTTTTTAAAGGTTTTTTCAAAAATAAAAAACCTCACTTTTAATTTTATAGAGTTTTATAAAAGTTTCATTTAAAATCAACTATATTTAAAATTATTATATTTGAATGTAATTAATAAATAATATAAAATAATACATAACAAAAGTAATTGTATTTCTTTTGTAATTAATTAATTAAAAAATATAGATGATAAACATTGAATGGAGGTCATGGGATATGTTAGGCAGACTATTTTTGACTACCACGTTCTCTTCAAATTCCATTGCTTTCCTTACACTATATTTAATCTCAATAGTACTTTATATACGATAGGATCTATTTATATTGTCGGTAAAGTTTGGACCATGACCGATTCCGAAAGAAAATAGTAACTAAAGAACCGTTTATCAAACACTTATTCAGTAAGTATTTATTGGTAAAATTTAACACCATCATTTATTTATCGTGTAACGTCCCAAAAACATAATCATAGAATAAGCATTCGAATTATATAATAAACTTGTCTTTACATCATCAATAAAGTATACTAAACAAAATTGACAGCGGAAGTCTCTAAATCTACAGCCGAACTCTATATCTATAGTCGTCATAAACAAAACTTGGAGTCGCTCTAAGCTCCAAAACCTCCATGCCATCTCTTAGTTCTTATTAGAAGAACCCGTTATACGCTTACCTGAAAATGGTTTAGTTTTGAAAAGTGAGGGTTAGACCAAAAGGTCTAGTGAATTCCCTCCATAAAACATTTATCATAGTAATAAAAATCATTTCTTTAAAACAACTTGTAAACTTCACTTCACATTCTCATCATACAAGGTTAAACACAGGGTTCAGGGATTGCATAAGCTACTTCGAGCGGGGCCTAACGGACACCCTTTCGTCTACACCGGAGCCCAAATGGACCCCCTGTTCCTTCATTTAGGAGGAAAAGAATTCCAACCTACAAGCTAACCTCCATATGCCCAAGGAATTATCAAATTCCCTGGCACCCTGACCCCACCGTGTAAACCGACTTCACATAGCGTACACATAACATTTCATGATCATGTATAAGAAAACGTTAAGCATTGATCCATTTGTTGAGTAAACATGCATTTCGCGCAAAACATGCATAACATTGATAAGACGATTCATGCTCGTAAAAGAAACCATATCAGCAAAACATAGTACGTCATAAAAGGGTTGAGAGAACTCACCTAATACTAGAGTTATACGTACACTGGTTATACTTCTGAGCTAAACGAACCGAACACCTAAAGATATGAGAATAATATCAGATTAGACTGCCCGATTCTACCCGTTGCTGAACTTTCCGGACATAACCTACTTTCCGGATACAACCTGCTTTCCGGACACTGGTACCCGGAAGCTGGTCCGGACTCTTCCTATAAACACCAAACTCTCCGGACGACTCATCTGGTAACCAGGGCAAACCCGGAAACCTCTAATATCCGGACACCAAGGGGAAACATCCGGACACTCAAGTTATCCGGAAAGACCCACACCCGGAAACCCTCAAGCAACTCAACCCGGACTCTAGCATGTTATCCGGAAACCACTGAAACCTCACGAACAGCAAACGTCCGGAAACTACGGTCTAGATTAAAATTGATTCCCCAAAAGTGATTAAAACCTGATTTCTACCCATGAGTTGGTTAAGCATACAACTAGGTTCATTTTCCAACCATAAAACGTCCACTTAAGCCCTTTTTAACCTTTAAATCGAATTACCAAGCCAAAAACCCTTCAAACACACTTTTAAGGAAACATGGATGAAAACTCATTGATTCAACCAATTCAGACTTAAGAATCCAGACTAAATAAGAAAGGAATACTACAACAACAGGGAGAAACGAATTTAGAAAGAATTACCTGGTTGATTCCTTGATTTCTTCCCCAAAACTCCTTTCTCTTTCTCTTTTCTTCTCTAGCCGCCAACACCACCAAGCACACACAAAAAAAATACTGATTTCTATCCAACAAGAGGTTGCCCTAGGGATTGGAGCCATTATATATACTTTTCAAAAATTGCCTACAAGTCCCCTCAATTCCTACTTTATTTTATCAGATTTCTGCCACCAAACCTTCACATTTCTGCAAGAAAACCCGGTTGTTACATATCGGGTAAGATTTTGGTCCACTATAATGTCATTATCATTACAGGCAACAATTTACCTGGTAAGCGCCAACCATCGTAAGAGTCATCGCCCACACTTCCGCATAAGATGCAGATGCTTGGATTTTGTGTCGCTCTTACCGATAAGTTTTTTGGTCCTTACTATATTCATTCGGTAAGATTATGTAATAACCGATATTTCTTTTAATTGAAAAGATTATGTTTTTGTGGAAAATTGTTGTAAAGTTGAAAGTCTAAGGGCTGAAGTGTAAAATGTTAGAAGGTATAAAAACTCTTAAATTGGGCTCAAAACCCTAGGGAGTCATTTACTATTTGCGGCGGAGAGAGAGAGCAAGGAAGGAGAAGATTCATCTGCATTCTGCAAGTTTGGAAGGAGAGGAGGAAGTTGTCTACATCATCACACTCAAGGTAATCTTTACCATTTCTTAGCAATCAAAGAATTCTAGACCCAGAGTGGTTGAGCAAGAGTAGGGATGTCTAGCAATTTGATTAACTCATAAGAGTAAACCTATTACAACTTACTAATCATGATAAGAAGGTTATTAGAGTTGGAATAAACTCTTGTCTAGGGAAGAAACTTATTAACCGGTGGTGATAAAATAATATCTGACCCTAATGCTACTGTATCGCATCGCCATATGTCGATTTGCGAGAATCCGGAAGTGGATCCGGAATTTAAAAATATAAGATCCGGAATTTAGTTAAATTCAAGAACCGGAACTGGGCCTTTGTTGCAAGCGATCCGGAATCCAAGCCTGGATCCGAAATTGGGCCTCCTTTATAATCCGGTATTTAACTCTACGGATCCGGTATTTAATTTTAGTAGATCCGGAGTCCAAAGACCAAAGGACCCGGAATGGACAAAAACCAAAAGACCGGGAATGGATCCGGTAGGCTAATCCAAGATCCGGTGTTATTAATAATTGAAATCCGGTAGTGGGATGGGCCTAAAGGGATCCGGTGTTATTAATAATTGAAAACCGGTAGTGGGCTGGACCTAAAGGGATCCGGTGTTATTGCTAAACTTAAATCCGGAATTGGACTAAAGTTGGGAATCCGGAATTTGTTTTGATTTGGGCCAAAGTCCAGTATTCAATTTAAGGATCTGGAATTTTTGTTTTGAGTCCCCGAAGTGGGCCGAAACTGAGTATGAGCTCAGGAGGATTCGTGGGAGTCAGGTTGCGTAGAAAACTGTCCAGAGTGGGTTAAGATTAACTCAAGACTCACTATTATTATTATTTTATTATCATAGGTGTTCACCTTAAAATCGAAAGTTTGCGAGAAGAACTGCTAAAGCGCCAGGTAAGTTTTTCCAACTAAAAATACGTGTTTTGAACATGTTTTCAGAAGAAAGTAAATTAGTAGAATTGCCATGTTTAATTGCATGATTTTACTTGTTTGAAAGTTTATATGAGATGTATGCATACATTGTGGTAGACGTAAATTGGCTAAGTCGGGGGGAGGTTCCACCAGTGCTCATGTCGGGGGGGGGGGGGGGGGGGGGGGGGTTCCGTTTATGCCATGGGAGGGTGTACCCAGTAAGACATCGTGAGACTGACTCGTTGTCACTCTTGAGTGACTTCAGGGTGCCATTTACGGGAGCAGATTTATCCGTGAAAGTTTTATGTAAAGATATGTGAAAGTTATAAACTGTTTTTAAATGATTTTGAGAACTGTCAGGAGGGAGCTCACTAGACCTCATGGTCTAACCCTCGCATTTTCCAAACTAAACCTTTTCAGGTAAGCAGATAGTAGGAGGCTCAGGTAAGTGAGCAAGAGCAGGATAGAGTACAGATGCAGATAGAGACAGTGCCATTGACACTTATAGAAACTAGTATGTTCTCAGTTGTGTATAGGTTGTTTCCGCCAACCTAAGTTTTGAGACAGTTGTAATGAAATTTTGGGACCCAGTATTCTAATTCTTTAAATTTAAATGCTTTGTATGCTTTATTTAGACTGGGTTGTTACAGATTATGTGACTTGATAAACGCTTACTCGGGTAAGCGTTTGATAAACAGCTTCTTAATAGGTGTAAAAAATATTTTCTTGTTTTAGACCCGCTTTAAAACCTAAAAACTATTTAAAATGCACAAACCCAAGTCAAATTTTAAGTTAGGCTCGAATTAATTTCATTTTGATTATGGTAAATTGCTTGGGTCCTTCAACTTGGGTAGAATTTTGCTTTCAAGTGTGGCACTGTTTTAAGCTTTTAACTCATGACATCATAATAACACAAATAACATAAGATAAGTGTCTCTTATTCGATAGGTGTTAATTGAGTAAGGATTGGTACCTAAATAGACTGGTTTTTTTAGCCAAAAATGGAGAGAGACTGGGTTGGGGCTTAATCAGTCAGTGCCAAAAATTTAGTACCAATCCGGATTTGAGGACTCAAGTCGTCACCGACTCGTTTGGGAGTTAAAAGGAATAACAAATACACATATAAAAAAGTGAAGTGGATACTTATTTAAAAGAACACAATTTAATTGTAAACTAATTAATCGTAAAAAAATAAAAAGTTAACTAAATTATGACATTGCAAACTAATTAATTCTTTTAACGTCTTCGCTTTTTATCTTCTCTCCTCAACTATTTTTTTTTTATTCTTCATCACTTTTAGTCTTCTTTAAGTTAGCAAATTAAGCAAGCTTTTAGATATAAAAATCCGGTAACTATTTTCTAATAAACTATAGACTCCATTTTTTATATGTTGGGTTTAAAGTTGAGGTACATGAAAAACCGGGGGACATATCTTTAGGATTAGGATGGGTCCTTACCGATCCAAAATCAGTTGATCGATTTTTTGTGCATCTCTGATTATTTGTTGGTAAAATAGTAGGGTTGGCAAAAACCACCATCTCCTATCAGGTGAACATCGCTTACCCGATAAGAAGCAATAAGTGTTTAGTTACCAGCAAGAGACCATAAATATCCAGTAAACAAACCCAAGTAAACCAGTCACAATCGGAATTGTAAACGCTTTAATCTAATTAGGACTCTATCTCAACACATTTGGTAAACTTACATCCTGATCGTACTCGAACCAAACAACAACAAGGTTAGCCCTTTCTCCTTTAGACTTGGAGTGCAAAAGTAGTTATAAAAGGGTGAACATAAATTTAGAAATCTATACTAGTTGTTTCCATAATTATAAACTCCAAATATGGCCTTGGGTTATATCATTCATCTTCGATGGATTTCTTGTTTATGTTGTAATGCTGTCCAACCTAGTGCTTCATTATTAAACATGTTCTTCATTTGTTTTTTACTTTCATATATGTCTCTTTTCAAATATCATTGTTTTACATGTACCGCTGTAAGATGGTTTTCTAACTAGTCCGTGTAGTGGGATTTACGTCAATCATTCCCAAAGCAGTTGCTTTAGAGCACCCCTTCGTCTTTGCTCTTAGAACTATAAAGGTCACCGATATATCTTCATCGACACTCATGTGTAATGTAGGACATGACTTTCAAACTGATCCTTGTACCGGGATTTGGGTTGACCACCTCCAACCTGGCTTTTAGGGTTAGGTATTATTGAACTTGACCTTTTTTAAGAAAGGCCACAAGCAACCCTTTTTGCTCATTTGTACTAGATTTTTTTTTCTCTTTCCATTATTGTTGTACCTATATATATATATATATATATATGGATAGTTCTACATAATTTGATCATGGACTGTACAGAAACATGTTTCGTTCACATTTCGATCTAATTTCAGGGCTAATGATAGAAATAAGAATGTAATAATTACATTCTTATACTTATTGTTTGCCAAACCAAATTACCAAACATTCAAGTTAATATAAAATAAAATTAAAATTATAAATACTAGATCTCACACATAATTGAAAACATAAAAGCAACATTAATGAATAAAGCTTGGGTTAGATAGGTACCTAACAATCATTGGCAATGTGGCAGCAACGTTCTTCTGCTTGAATGCTACCAGATAGTTAAGATAATGTTCACTTGCTCATTGGATAAACCAAAGTTACACTTTTCAAAAGTTTTTGATGCAACCTGGCAGGCACAACTCTACGGGTAAAAAAGGGTTGATTACTAGCAACCTCGACCGACCCAACACAAAATCTGCCCCGTAAAAACCACATGTGAGAAGCATTTCAGAGCTGACTCAACGGCTAGCGGAGGGTTTCAAGCCAGGATTCGAACTTGATCATGTTGTGTATTTGAGCAAAGTCGCACCACACCTTTACTAACTGAGCTACATGCCTATTGAAGTGTACCACAAAAGGACATCTCAAGTTTAGCATACTTTCTTAAACTTACCATTTAGATGCAGAACCAAAAGAGTCTAATATATGTGATTCAGCAATTTGTCCACCCACATCCACGAATGTATGTTGGTATGATGATCTTATAAGAAGAACCATTGAGCCATGATGTTGGTCTGCAGAACCTTACTCTATCAAGTATCAACTAACTTGATTAATGATGTAGTCTATATGAACTCAGAGAAGAAGAAACTTTTTCTAACAGATAAGTACGAAATATGCTGATCAACATGAACATGTTAATTAAGAGAAACACTTTGGTTTGAAAAATAGCTGCCTACAGTCTTGATTTCTTGAAATTTCAGATCAGATAAGATAAGACAAAGTAACAGAGCAAGCGCATTAAGCCAATTTTCATCAAAAAAACAAAACCAGAATCTCACCTCTCTTTGCTTGGATAATGATCCAAAATGATACAGAATTTCTAATTATCGTTAGAAGTCATACGGTGCTGATACGGTGAAATTGAACCAAAATTATTTCCAAGGTCTCTTGGCTGCATCATCATATTATAATTATAATTATATGGATGTGAATGAGACTCGAACCCGTGATGATGATATGCACCACCGCCACCACTATCCGAATTTGGGATCATCTGCTGTACTGGTGCGTAGGGCATAGGCACCATCTGTGGTTGGTAGGGCATTCCACTTCCATTTCCACCACCGCCACCGGAATTGTGATCCGACGGTGACGATTCTTCGTCAGATGATCCCTGCATCCTTTTAACATATAGCCTATACTTCTGTAGGTGACTGGCGACGTTCTCTCTCGTCAATCCTTCAACGTTCATCAACTGCATAATCGTTTTAGGAACCGCGTTCTTCACCCCTAAACGCGCAACAACCTCAACAAACCGTTTGTGCAATTGCGGCGTCCAAACCAAACGACTCCGTTTCGATGTCTTGGTCGAAGAATCATCTGCTTCTCCACCGGCACCGCCGCTATCAATTCTCCGTGATTTCCTCGAACCCGAACCCTCTCGAGTCAGATCTAAGGTCTCCTCGCCTTCCACAACCATCTCTTCTCCTCTATCATCACTAAACGAGTTTAAATCGTTAATCTTATCCAGAAGATGTTGCGACTGACCTCGGAGACTCGAGATTGTGTCACGAGAAGCACGATCGACGTCACTCATACTCCGGTGAGTCTCCGGCGAGATGCTGAAAGCCGAGGCCAGTTCCGATGATATCAGCAACTGTGACAACGCCGGCAGATCGTTGACGTTGGGCAATCCAGCCTCCCACTCCAAAACTCGGCCGTCGTCGTCTGCACCGCCGACATCGTAGTCGGTAACTCTCAGTTCGTCTTCCATAAAAACAAATTGTAGAGCAAAATCAACCGATTTCAATGAATCAAACGGCGTGGATACCAATCGTGGAGAGAAATTTGAGAAAATTTCCGATAATCAGGTGACGTGTGAACGATGGAAACTGGGGATAGATATTTCGGAGGGGAAAATTGATGGGCAAAAAGGGAAAAGTGCAAAGGGTAAAGTGCAATATCTGGATTCGTATCTGGATGCCAGCGTGGACATCTTACCCTTTCTAAGGCCATCCACAGCGCATAGATAAAAGCCCTTAACGCCACATCAGCGCCACATCAGCTAAGCCCTTAAGCCCTAAACACCCTCAGTGCATAACTAAAAGCCCTCAATGCCACATCATTTTTTTAATTCTTTTATTTATACATTTAATTATTTAACAAAATAAAAATATTTATATATTTTTGAATAAATAATAAAAATAAAAATTCATATCATTCATTAAAAAATTAAAAATTACAAAATAAATTTAAAAATTACAAAATAAATTTAAAAAGCTACTCGTCGTCATTGTTGGGAACTTGGATACGCCAAATATGTTCGACCAAATTCGACCGAAGGTTATTATGAGTGGCCCGGTTTTGGACTTCTCGAACATTTGCCGCGCGTTATTCCTCACTGATTTGTGTTTCGTTATCATCCGTGAAAAGGCCGTGGTCATCGCCACCACAAATAGCATGATATTCGTCTTCGAGTATCATATTGTGTAATATGACACAAGCGTACATAATGTTTCCCAATCTTGAGAGTTTCCATCCGCGTGCCGGGTTATGAAGTATATGTCAACGTTGTTTAAGCACGCCAAAAGCTCGTTCAACATCTTTACGTGCCGATTCTTGCGCGGACTTGAATTTTTGTCGTTTAGGGTCCCGTGGGCACGTAAATGATTTTACGAAAGTAGCCCGGACCGGATATATCCCATCCGCTAGATAATATATGTGCTCGTAGGTGGCTCCATTCGCCTCAAAAGGGCAGTCGGGTGCTTTTCCATCATATACATCGTTGAAGATGGGCGACTGATTGAGAACATTGATGTCGTTGTTGGAACCGGCAACACCAAAGTATGTGTGTCATATCCATAGATCTTGAGAGGCCACTGCTTCTAGCATGATTGTCGGGTGCTCATGATCACCTCTCATGAATTGACCTCGCCATGCATTCGGACAATTTGCCCACGATCAATGAGTACAGTCTATTCGTATCATGTCACATATATGTAAAAATATTTTTAAATCAATATCAATACATAAAACATTTAAAAAAACAAAAAACAAAATATTGAGATGGTCTTTTTCTAATCGGTGGTGTTCTGGCCACTTCGACTACTTGTAAGATATCTGAATAATAGTCAGGAAAATCTTAGTAACTTAATAGGATTCAAATTTGAAACCTTTGAGAAAAATCTTCAAATGCTAAAGTCTTGTTGTGAATTGAGCTAACCCACCCTTTAAGGTGGTTTAACCCAACACTAAGGGGTATTCGATTCACATTACCTGATTGGGAATGGAATCTTACATGACTAGTTGTGTAATAGATTATTTTTAACCATCGGGAATGTGGACCAAAAAGAGGATTGTATTCCTCCGACCCTAGTATATACACGAATGGAATCTCGATCCAGTGATGTATAGTAGTCAAAACTATATAAATAAACTAAAACAAGCAAAACCAATAAGCTAAAAATGTTGATCTTAGAAATTACCAAATATCAACAAGGGTCTTGCCATCTTTTTCTAGTAGCATGACTACCAAAACACCACATTGACAATATACCACATACTGAAATGAACTAGTAAATTGTGATCCCAAACCAAAAGCTCATATTGAACATACTACAAAAACCTAAACCAAAGACTTATAAATTAGTCGAAAGAACAAGGACATACATGATGATCAAAGTTTCGTATTTGAGGCCAATATGGAGTTGTAAAAAAGCACAAATTCCATAAAAGTTAACATACTTTGTTCTGATTTTTGTTTTGGGTAATATGCTTTGAAAACATACGTTTAGGAACATGGTAACCAGTTTAAGATTAACCGACTACTATGTTTGTTGGTCTCAACCATTGGATTTGTTAATACTCATAGTATTCGACTAAACACTTAGAAATAATTATTTTTATTCACCTTGTTTCACAAGGAACATACCCGATTAACTTAACTCATCAGATACTACCTCATTTGATATAATCCAATCCCATTGTTTTAGGTTTTGGTATAATCATCCATCAGATATTACCCCATACAGTTGGATATCATCAAAATATTGATTCTTATATCGGCTAAAGGGTTCCGGTTTTACCAACTCTTGGTCTATCCGATGTAGCACCTTCATAACGTTCTATAGTTTGGTAAATATGATATATAGCTTATATTTCGGATTTAGAAAAAGATAGGAATTTTACTTGTAAAAGTATTATAACTATCTCTATTGATCCAAAAAAATGTCATCAACAAAATCGAAGACTAGTTGAAGTGAGGTCAAGATCTCACAAAAGTGGATTGGTTTATGTTTGGGTAAAAAATCACACATCACGACCGGCGGTAGAAAACTCAGATAACATTTACATAAGACCACCCTTGTATTAAGGTAAGGTCTTACGGGTTATTTACAGACGAATATTTGGTCGTACACTTTCATGATGGTAATATGTTTCATACGACCGACGTCTGAGACTCAAGACAGTCGTACGATTACACTAACCGTTAACAGTCAAACATCCGTTTCTTTTGTTCATTAATGCAGGTCCACGAGCATTCATGGTACAACGACCAGTAACGGACAAGCTTTTAATGGCATTAAAGACCCGACAGCGGTTACAAAACAAGCCATCAAGACACATTTATTGTCGGCGAAAAGCTATATAAAAGCCTATTCCACAACCGAAAAAGACATATGTGATAAAACTACTACACATCGAAACACCTCCGAATTCAACATATCTGCACTCATTTCTACATTTCTTGCGCAATACAACAGTGATTAACAAAGCATTCGAACACACATCGCTAGTGCAACTTCCGCACGACAGCAGTTCGAACCGCACGACAACAGCTTATTTCGCACGATTTACGCACGACGCACTACTTTTTCTTACGATTAAGTCCACTTTTTCTCTTATTGTAATCTGTTGTACACAAAACACTTGTTACAAAAGGACTTTCGCCCCTGTTTGGCGACTATAGTGCACTGTCGACTCTCACAAGTCGATCGCGGTTTTTTCCCTCGTTTGGGTTTTCCGCGTCACCAATTCTCTTGTCTTATTTACGTTTTATTGCGATTGTGTTGATTGGTCTTGAGATCCCTTTTCTTTAGTTGTTAAAGTCCACATCAACCTCAAGTTATCCTTTTGGGTGATTTTTGGCATCAACAGTTTGGCGCCATCCGTGGGGACCCCATCTAGAGAAATTCTCAAGCCAACGCATATATCGCTCTAACGATCTCGTAAAGTTTTCGTTGCTTTCAGGTAGATGGCAAATTACCAGGATCCCATGGTTCAACTTCAGTCAGAATTGAACGCGGCTCGAAGCCAGATTCAAGCCCTGCATGAGCAGAATCAGAAAGCAGCCGCGGAAATTGCCTCCCTGAGAAATCCGGCGATTGGCAATTCCTTTGTACCTCAGAACGGTCCCCGACCTTCGGGTGCACCTTTCATAAGGCCACCATTCCAAGCAGGTCCAGGGCCCTTTGTCAACAATCCTCCCTTCAGACAATTCCCCCCGCAGCATCTGAGGCCACCGCCACTGTACAATGGAGCCATACCCCATCAGATCCCGACGAACACTCCCTTTACAGGGGAAACCAATAGATCGTCGCACGAAAATGATTCCCACCCGACAGTCGGCGCGACAGCCCAGAACTCAGGAGTCATTCCCCCGACAAGTACGATCCCCGATCCTAACGACCCCGTCGCTCAGCGACTCAGGTTATTGGAGGATCAGAGCGAAAAGATGATGTCGTTACTTTCGAAACTACCTGGCGCTGCCGTCCTTGTCGACGTCGAACCTCTCACAGGATTCCAGGCGTCGCCTTTCATCGACACGATAGCGAGTGTTGACGTTCCAAAGAAGTACAATATTCCTGCTTTTACGCCCAAATATTCAGGAATAACCGATCCAACGGAGCATATCGCTCAATATAAACAATTGATGTGGACGGTATCAATTCCACATCAATATCAAGAGGTGTGTGTTTGGGCAAATTTTCATAGGTCTCGACTACGACCAGAAATAGTAAGACACATGTTATGAACTATATCTTGTATTAAGATAAGGCCCCGACAAAGACCCCAAAAACCTCCGTCGTCTCTCCTAAAAGGTAAGTCGAGAGTTCCTCACGACACTCGACCTCGACGTCGCCTACTTCGCACGACCGTCGCGTAGAATCATGCGACCTCGGCCGACTAACGTGTAACAGCCCAAAAATTTAACATACAAGCTAGAAGCTACCTCTTAGTTTATAACGCCAAAAACGGCTTAACATGGTCCCACTAACAAGATTTACAATACGGGGTTCGCGAAAATGACCCTAAATACAGCTGAGAAAATCTAACTAAACATTTTTAAAGGAGGTTCTTCTAATTCCTTCTAGCGCAAGCTCCAATCCACGTCTTGCCAAAACTCTAAACGTGCCCTCGACTACTGCTTACCTGAAAAAGTTTTAGTTTTGAAAAGCGAGGGTTAGACCATGAGGTCTAGTGAGTTCCCTCCACACCAAGTCACACCAAAATATTTCAGTTTATAAAATCAGTTATGAAAGCATTGTATAAATCATAACTAGCACACAAAGTTGATATGCACACATTGACACATGCTACTGGCACGCTTTAAAGTCACACACACCGTGACAGCGCAATCGGGCACACACCGCCCATGTCACACACACCGTGACAGCGTAGTCGGGCACACACCGCCCATGTCACACACACCGTGACAGCGTAGTCGGGCACACACCGCCCATGTCACACACACCGTGACAGCGTACTCGGGCACACACCGCCCATGTCACACAAAAGCCAGAGCATGGTCACACACATTTAAATCACACATATAAGCCACACTTATGAATCGCACATTCGTACCTTGCCTTGAAATAAAAGCAGTTGAAAAGCACACTGTTACATAATAATCTTCAAACACACTGTTTCTTTATTTGAAACACATACTATCACACAATTAATCATCACTTGAAACAGCAACAGTTGTATAACACACTGTTAGATAAAAATCCACACCACACACTTTTCATCGTTTTGCCATAAAAGTAATTGAAAAGCACACAGTTAAATAATAACCAAGCCATACACTAAACCTTCAGTTTGTAATAAAAGCATTTGGAAGAACCACCATTAGACAATAATTGTCAACCACACACATGTATAAAATTTAGGTTTAGAAAGACTCACCTGTCGTCCTGTTTAATCCTCTTACTAGATGGATTCTCCCTTCAACTGCACCTATAAGGATACATACCACCAAAATAAGTCACCTGATTGAACTTCACACTCACACGGTTAACCCTTCGGACTAACAGACTGCACTACAGTGCCACACCACAACTTTTCGGACACTTTACCCGGACAGCCAAGACTATCCGGACAACCAGAGCTATCCGGACGTTCTACCCGGACAACCAAAACTATCCGGACATTCTATCCGGATTCTCAAGGGTTTCCGGTTAAACTACCGGAAACTACTACCACAACTCTACCCGGACAACACTCACCCGGACACTACTCTCATCCGGACAACCACGCTATCCGGACACCATCAAAAACGTCCGGACACTACCCTGCGCTGAAGGTTTCCGGACACGACGGGAAAACCCAAAACGCAGAAAAATCGCAAAATCACTTGTCCTAATCTTCTCAACACCTCCAGCTTAAGAATATGGGTCGATGTTTACACAATAACCCATTCCTAAGCCCTTTCTAGCAATTGGATTAGGAAAAACACACTAAAACCCACAAACTAAGATCCTTCCCCAAAATCCACCAAAACACAAAAACTTAAGGAGGATTAGGATTGGCTTTTACCTGAATGATTTCCACAGATCAACAAAACGTCCAGCTGCTAATTCTTCAAATTTGGAAATGCCTCTTTCTCCTTCCTTTCTTCCCCAGCCGAAACACACACACAAAAACACACACACTAATGCAATATGAGAGGGTTTAGGGTTTTCCTTTTTCTTTATATACTTTACTCAAAAACACAACACTTTCAGTAATTCACACTTGGACCACATAACTTTCTTAAACTTCGAAATTCATCCAAGATTTCTCAATTATCGGTTAATTGAAAACCGGTTATTACAATATCCACCCCTCAAAAGAATTCCGTCCCCGGAATTCCATTTTTAGCAAACGAGGATATCGAGTCCTCACGTCTGTTTCCAACTCCCAAGTTGCCTCTTGCCCTTTATGGAATCGCCACCGAACTCCCACTATAGACACTTCTTAATTCTAAACATCGCACCGACTCCTCCATGGAATTCGATAAACTTCTCCTACTGCTCACGTAAACCAGCGGCGGTCTCGAGCCACGCTTAACCTCTCGCGAAAATGTTCGACCTATCGGTGGTCAACCGTGTGACCTCCGATCTCACACAAAATCATTCACACATCGGCCAACCGTACCAGATATTGACCGCTTTGTTCACACACCTGGACTTACGGTTTTAAAACGCGTCAAACTAAGGGTTTCACACACACTTTCACCTTCTTAAGAATGTATTCTACTGAAGTTATCGTCACAACAACATGCAACCCTTACTAAAATAACTACGCTCAATTCGTCCACTGATCACAAAATCAACTTTGAATATCACCTTAACCCGCAGTTAAGATTCTCTTCAACAGCTTACACACTTTTCAATGGATTACACACCAATCTATCATTACTCCCTCAACACAAAATATGCTCAAGGCAGATATCACCTTCTCACATTAATTAAACTGACCACAATCCATAGATACCAATCAACTCACACGCTTTTACCACAACGTCACTCCTATATTTCTACCAAATCTTCCAATGGTCCCTCACCCCGAGCAATACATTCGGCTACTTTATTCCACTCACTTCTCGAACGTAAAACATGTTTCCAAAGAACGACTCACTAGAAGGTGCACACTCTTGACCAATCACATAGGCTGGCTTTCCTCAACACTGAAACCAATCACATACACACAAATCCTCTTTCTCTCACTCCCACTAGAAGTTCATGCACCCATCGGCGACGTTCTGAAAAACATTGCTCCCCACTTTCCATAACACATGCCACGCTTTCTCCTTCCCATTTTCTCACTCCATCCAACCTACCGTCCCAATTACATCCAGCTAGAATGGAACGTTCCCCATCCAACATTGACCACTCTAAACACGAAATTTACCTAACCAACACTTCCACCACGCTTCAGGCGAGAATTTCCACTAAGTCAAACCGAAACAACACTCAATGCTTGAGACGGCCACACACTCCTCACTTCTCAACCGACATTAATCCACTCCTTTACATTTCCTTTACACCTCCGAATTGGCTCAACATCCTCAAAGATTTCGTATCTACTACGAACATCATAAACTAGGCAACCCGAGAACATACAATTTCCTCCTTAGCTAGTCACCACTTGCCACTCCATTCTTTTACCCGCGGATAACGTTACCACATGCCACATAATCATCCCTACGTCCCCACACATAATTTTATCACATCTGAACAACTTATAAGCGAATTCCGAACAACGACTTCCACTTATGCTCATTCCGAACAACGACTTCCACTTATGCTCATTCCATATCGACACTAATCCACCGCTTGACCTCACAGCACTCATGACCACCAGGCCTCGCCTGCTCACTAAGTATAAGTTTCCACTATCTTGCCCACACAGCCCTCATACACTAGATTGCTCCAACCTTACAGTTACCACTTGACCACTAATTTGCAAAATATACCGTTTCACTTCGACCCCAAATAGGTTAACCAACACTAGTGATACCAATCCATACACCTATCCTTTCCCAACCACACCTGTCACTCTCCCAATACTAGAGAGCAAGCCAGCACATCTCTACCATTCTATACCTGGGTTGAAACTCTCAAGATCTCAATCCACCGACATCGGGAACTCCTAGAGTAAAGACTCATCAAAGGCTAGGGACTCCCCTCCAATCACTTATTTTTTTTAAAAGTCCTCAAGATTGTACTTCACACGGACACTCACTCTGAGCATTCCAAAAATGCTTCTTCTAGGTATCAACAACAATCACACCAAGAATAATTTCACATTACACACTAAGTCGTGGTCATCATGACAAGGTTAGAACTCCACACATACCATTACTCTCCACACACTATCCACCACACGCCGCACACTACTGTTACTCTCCACACACTAACACCTCCATCGACTATCAGAACAAAAGTGAGCAAGCACACCCATGCACCTGTAAATTCAAAATGACATTGGCCAGATGTGATTTGAATTTACCTTACATGAAAGTCCTCACCACCATCATCCTAGATCCTCGATGATTACGGTCCTCACTAAAGGCTTCCTATATCTCAGTTGTGTCGTCCTACTCCACAGTTTAAGTTTAGGCCCATCCGGTCACCTAAATCCCTTAAACTACGGCTCTGATACCATTTGTAACAACCCAAAAATTTAACATACAAGATAGAAGCTACCTCTTAGTTTATAACGCCAAAAACGACTTAACATGGTCCCACTAACAAGATTTACAATACGGGGTTCGCGGAAATGACCCTAAATACAGCTGAGAAAATCTAACTAAACATTTTTAAAGGAGGTTCTTCTAATTCCTTCTAGCGCAAGCTCCGATCCACGTCTTGCCAAAACTCTAAACGTGCCCTCGACTACTGCTTACCTGAAAAAGTTTTAGTTTTGAAAAGCGAGGGTTAGACCATGAGGTCTAGTGAGTTCCCTCCACACCAAGTCACACCAAAATATTTCAGTTTATAAAATCAGTTATGAAAGCATTGTATAAATCATAACTAGCACACAAAGTTGATATGCACACATTGACACATGCTACTGGCACGCGCTAAAGTCACACACACCGTGACAGCGCAATCGGGCACACACCGCCCATGTCACACACACCGTGACAGCGTAGTCGGGCACACACCGCCCATGTCACACACACCGTGACAGCGTAGTCGGGCACACACCGCCCATGTCACACACACCGTGACAGCGTAATCGGGCACACACCGCCCATGTCACACACACCGTGACGGCATAATCGGGCACACACCGCCCATGTCACACAAAAGCCAGAGCATGGTCACACACATTTAAATCACACATATAAGCCACACTTATGAATCGCACATTCGTACATTGCCTTGAAATAAAAGCAGTTGAAAAGCACATTGTTACATAATAATCTTCAAACACACTGTTTCTTTATTTGAAACACATACTATCACACAATTAATCATCACTTGAAATAGCAACAGTTGTATAACACACCGTTAGATAAAAATCCACACCACACGCTTTTCATCGTTTTGCCATAAAAGTAATTGAAAAGCACACAGTTAAATAATAACCAAGCCATACACTAAACCTTCAGTTTGTAATAAAAGCATTTGGAAGAACCACCATTAGACAATAATTGTCAACCACACACATGTATAAAATTTAGGTTTAGAAAGACTCACCTGTCGTCCTGTTTAATCCTCTTACTAGATGGATTCTCCCTTCAACTGCACCTATAAGGATACATACCACCAAAATAAGTCACCTGATTGAACTTCACACTCACACGGTTAACCCTTCGGACTAACAGACTGCACTACAGTGCCACACCACAACTTTTCGGACACTTTACCCGGACAGCCAAGACTATCCGGACAACCAGAGCTATCCGGACGTTCTACCCGGACAACCAAAACTATCCGGACATTCTATCCAGATTCTCAAGGGTTTCCGGTTAAACTACCGGAAACTACTACCACAACTCTACCCGAACAACACTCACCCGGACACTACTCTCATCCGGACAACCACGCTATCCGGACACCATCAAAAACGTCCGAACACTACCCTGCGCTGAAGGTTTCCGGACACGACGGGAAAACCCAAAACGCAGAAAAATCGCAAAATCACTTGTCCTAATCTTCTCAACACCTCCAGCTTAAGAATATGGGTCGATGTTTACACAATAACCCATTCCTAAGCCCTTTCTAGCAATTGGATTAGGAAAAACACACTAAAACCCACAAACTAAGATCCTTCCCCAAAATCCACCAAAACACAAAAACTTAAGGAGGATTAGGATTGGCTTTTACCTGAATGATTTCCACAGATCAACAAAACGTCCAGCTGCTAATTCTTCAAATTTGGAAATGCCTCTTTCTTCTTCCTTTCTTCCCCAGCCGAAACACACACACAAAAACACACACACAAATGCAATATGGGAGGGTTTAGGGTTTTCCTTTTTCTTTATATACTTTACTAAAAAACACAACACTTTCAGTAATTCACACTTGGACCACATAACTTTCTTAAACTTCGAAATTCATCCAAGATTTCTCAATTATCGGTTAATTGAAAACCGGTTATTATAAACGCGTTATACGACTATTATATTTGTTCAGTGATTAATGCAGGAGTCAAAGTCATTAATGGACAGCGGCTATAACTGACGAAATCAGTTATGAGCATCTAATCCCACATTGAAGACGACGACCGCTACAACAATCATCAAAGATCTTAATGATTCAATTAAAATCATCCGAAGACTATAAATCCCAAGTTCAATCCTCAGTTTCAGGACATCGAATGACACAGGAAGAAAGATAGAACACTGAAGGACCGAATATCGAACAACAGAAGCAAACGCAAACACTCGAAGAATATTCATTCGAAGCAAAGAGATCATTCATAGAAGATCGCTCTCGACGCACGATTTTCACTCTCGACCAACAGTTTATACATTGTTTTCACACACGACGCACACTGTTTTTACATTTCAAACACTTGTACTTTACATTTCGAAGTCTTTCCCTTCATTTGTATTGTAATCTCTGTAGAATCGACACCCGGAACACCAAGGACATCGCCCCTGATTGGAGACCATAGTGCAGCGACGACATCCACTGTCGTCCGCAGGTTTTTTTCCTCGTTGAGGTTTTTCCTGCGTCATCAAATCCTCTGTCTCATTTACATTTTTGTCTTTGTCGCCCGCATTTGTCGAATGATTCCTTTCTTTAGTTGTTAAAGTCCACATCGGCCTTAAGTTGTCCCTTTGGTGCGATTTTTGGCATTAACAGTGTGCATGTGCAAAAGCTTCGGCGCGACTCTTACAGGTCCTGGCCTCCAGTGGTTGATCAATCTCAAACCCAAGTCCATCAGCAACTTCGCGGAGTTGGTCAACCAGTTTTCACAACAATTCGCAGTAGTCGCAAGATGGAGAAACAGACCAGCGACCTGTATTATGTCGTCCAAAAACCCGGAGAATCCATCCGTGGTTATTTCAATCGTTTCAACGCCGAAATGATTAGCATTCGTAATTGTGACGTCAAAACCGCCATCGAGGCCTACAAGCGTGGACTAGACGACGATACTACCGGATTGTACGTCGATCTTACAAAATATCCACCAGATAATTTTGAAAGACGTCCGAGCTAGGACTTTGGCTTACATGAGGGTCGAAGACGATCTAGCCTTCCGTCGTAAGCATTCCACCGACAAAAAGTCGCTCGGGGTCAAGAAACCAGATTTCAAATCCAAGCAGAGCGTCAAGACGGAGCCAGTGCGCCAGATATCGAACGTTCGGTTCGAGAAGAAAAAGAGGAATCCTATGCCCCGATTCCCTCAATATCCTAAGATCTCCTCTTATGGGTTCAAGGGGACATCGAAAGAATTTGGCGAAGCTCTTAAAGCCATCCAGTCGTCTGTTCGATGGCCCAAGAAAAGTGATAAAGATGGCGACAAGAAGGATAAGACTAAATGGTGCGACTTCCATAGCGACCATGGTCATACGACAGATAACTGTCTTGCTTTGCAGAAGAAGTTAGCCTGGATCGTTCCCAAGGGTCATCTACAAAGCTTGATTGGTAAAAAATCTACATCGGTTGACATTATAAGACCAGAATCCCCCGTCCATGAAAAAGTCATCAACTGTGTGACGGGTGGATCAGATGTCTGTGGTTTAACCTATTCGGCAGCTAAGCGGCATGCCAGTCAATCATCGGGAGAATACCCCATCCCTCGGTCGTCCTGACCAAAACAAGAACTGGAACTGGAGGTGATGCCAATAACGTTCGATCAGGACGACCTCCAGGATAGTTGGTGTTTGGGCAAAATTTCATCAGTCTCGACCACGACCAAGGTAAGGAAAACACTTATTTTACTTCCCCATAGTAAGGTAAAATTATAGTACTTTGTCCCTTGGTTAAAAGTCAAATCGTATGTTATCTACCTCACGACATTCGACCACGATGTCGTCTAGTTCTCACGACCGTCGCATAAGACCATGCGACCTCGACCAACTAACGTTCATTATGACTGTTACGTTTGTTCAGTGTTTAATGCAGGAGTCAACGTCATTAATGACCAACGGCTACAACCAGTAAAGGGCCATTAACAACATTAAAGACAACGTTCGTTACGACAGTTACGTAAAGCATTCAGAAAATCAATCAAAGCACCCGAAGGCTACAAATATAGAGTTCCATCATCATTGAAGAGGACCGCATCCAAGAATCACACTGCGTACTTAAGAACATACGAAGAAAAGAACTTTCTCATAATAGATCGCTCTCGACGCACGACATCGACGCACGACATCGACGCACGACTCCCACGCTCAACGCATAGTTTTTACACACGACACACAGACTATACACACGACGCACATTATTTTTACATTCGAAACACTTGTTGCTTTACATTTCGAAGTCTTTCCTTCATTTGTATTGTAATCTCCGTACGATCGACACCTGAAACATAAGGACATCGCCCCTGTTTGGCGACCATAGTGCAGCGACGACTTCCATAGTCGTCCGTGGGTTTTTTCCTCGTTGAGGTTTTTCCCGCGTCACCAAATTCTCTGTCTCTTTTACGTTTTTTGTCTTAATCGCACGCTTTGTCGAGAGATTCTTTTCTTTAGTTGTTAAGCTCCACAATCAACCTCAAGTTGTAGTTGTGTGCGATTTTTGGCATTAACAGTTTGGCGCCCACCGTGGGGCCCCATCTAGAGAAAATCTTCGACAAACGTGCGTCCTACTAACGATTTCTTGTGGTCTCCTCTGTTTTCTGTTTCAGAAAAATGGCAGCTCCTGGAAATCAAGAGCATGTCATAGCCTAGATGTATCAGGAGTTGAAGGTCGCGCGAAATCAAATCAATGCCATGGCCGAGCAGAGTCGAAGAGCAGCTGAAGAGATCGCGCGACTGAGAAATCCCTTTGGACCTCAGAGTGGCCCTAGGCCCTTCGTTCAAAATCCAGGTCAAGTATCGTTCGGTCAGAATGGTCCTAGACCATTCGCGCATAATCCAGGTCCAGGGTCAGGTCCGTTCGCTCAGAATCGGCATCCGGGTCCGTTCGCTCAGAATCAGCATCCAGGTCCGTTCATGCAGAACCAGCAGCCGGGGCCGTTCAACCCAAATCCCCAGTTCAGAACGGTTCCTCCTCACCATATAAGGCCACCACCCATGCAGAATGGATCGCAACCATTTCAGAATGGATCGCAGCCGTTTCAGAATGGGCCGCAGCCGTATTTTGTCCCTTTCAACGGGGACGCCAATGGTTCGTCGCACGACAATGGCACTAGTTCAGGGGTCAATCCGCAGACTGGTGCGAATCCTGATCCTATTGACCCCGTCGCCCAGCGATTGAAGATGCTAGAAGATCAGAACGAGCGTGTCCTGTCTTTGCTTGCCAAGCTACCCGGGGCAGCCGTGCCCGTCGACGTCGAGCCTCGATCAGGATTTCAGTCGTCGCCCTTCATCGATGAAATTGCGACCATCGAGGTCCCGAAGAAATACAACGTCCCCGCTTTCACGCCCAAATACTCAGGAGTGACAGATCCGACAGAGCACGTCGCGCAATATAAACAGCTCATGTGGACGATCTCGATCCCGCACATGTACCAAGAAGTATGCATGTGCAAGAGTTTTGGGGCAACCCTCACTGGTCCTGTCCTCCAATGGTTGATCAATCTCAAACCCAAATCCATCGGGTCATTCGCTGAGTTGGTCAATCAATTATCTCAGCAGTTCGCCAGCAGTCGCAAGATGGAGAAGCAGACCAGTGACCTATATTATGTCGTACAGAAGACCAATGAGTCTATTCGAAGCTACTTCAATAGGTTTAATGCAGAGATGATTAGTGTCCGCAACTGTGACGTCAAGACCGCCATCGAAGCTTATAAGCGTGGTCTGGACGACAGTTCGGGTTTGTACACTGATCTAACCAAGTATCCTCCGGAGAATTTTGAGGATGCCCGAGCTCGAACCCTAGCATATATGAGGGTAGAGGACGACGCTGCCTTTCGTCGCAAGCATACCGACGACAAGAGGTCGTTAGGTGTGAAGAAGCTAGAATTCAGGACAAAGGCAATTCCTAAAGTAGAGCCCGTGTGCCAGATTTCGAACGTCCGGTTCAAGACAAAAGCAGAGGCCAAGACTGCGACCAAAATTCCTCAATACCCCAAGATATCCTCTTATGGATTCAAAGGGTCCACTAAGGACTTGGTCGAAGCTCTGAAGACCGCCCAAGCAACCATCCGGTGGCCAAAAAAGTCCGATCAGGACGACGCCAAGAAAAATAAGTCAAAGTGGTGCGACTTCCATGTCGACCATGGTCACGCGACAGATGATTGCATAACTCTCAAAAAGGAGTTAGCATATCATGTCCTGAAAGGAAATCTCAAAGATGTCATCGATAACGTCGTTGCTCCAACTAGCGACGATCGATTGCCAACCCCCGAGCATGCGAAGGTCGTCAATTGCATCACTGGTGGCTCCGACGTGTGTGGTCTGACGTACTCCGCAGCCAAGCGTCACGCCAGTCAAGCACCTGACGATCGACCTATCCCACGTTCATCGAGGCCCAAAGGAGATCTGGAACTAGAAGCTATGAAGATTGTGTTCGATCAAGACGACCTCGGTGACTCTTGTCAGAAGCATCATGACGGGTTGATCATTCAACTCACGATTGGCAATTGTTTAACCCGACGAGTCTTGATCGATGGGGGCAGTTCAGTAAACGTCATTTTCCTTGACACCGTCAAGGCCATGGGAATCGATCGCTCGAAAATCACCCGACGTTCGACAACCTTGGTCGGTTTCAACGGAGAAGCAACGAGCACCTATGGAGAGATCATCCTGCCGGTCTATGCCGAAGGAATCAACAAGCAGACTAAGTTCAGTGTCATCGATTGTTCGTCGGCCTATAACATCATCTTAGGTCGACCGTGGGTCCATGAAATGAAAGTCGTCCCCTCGACGTATCATCAGACTCTGAAGTTCCCTACATCGTGGGGAGTCCAAGAAATCAAAAGTGAGCCGAAAGTCGCCCGTGACTGCTATAAGACCACCCTGAAGCCGCGAAAATAAGTTGTTTGGCAGTCACAGGTCAAAGAAATCGTCCTAGATAAAGGCAAACTTGACCACAAGGTCTCGACAGATACGTCTCTCTATCTCTGATCTTATAGACAAACTAATGCCTTTTTTATAGGAATATGCCGACTATTCTGCCCTGTCGCACGAAAACACGGTCGATATAGACATTGATGTTAATCCTCGAAAACTCAGTGTCGATCCGTCATTTAAAACCTATTTTTTCTTGGGAAAAATAGGATAGTAAATGACGGGGGACAAATCCCCCATCAAGTAAAAAAGAATCTGAGAAGGATCGCACGACGTGAGTCTATCACATAACTCTCGCAAGATTGTATAGCGGAAGTATTCAAGCCAAGTACATGATTTGACGTATGATCTAGATTCATCGTACAGTTTAATTATACAAACGAGTGAACGATATGCAATCTAAGTGTTCTTAGAAGCATCTCATATATGCTTTGAACACACGATTGTTTACATGACTTGTATTTTAAATTGTTGTTTAACAATTAAGAAGCCTTTGTCGCACGTATCTATGGTTATATACAATTTACAAGTGTTTTCTTACGATCGACATTGTACTCGATGATTGCTTGTAATGAACAGTGGAAAATCTCACGATCAAAAGAAATTTCATTGAAATACGATTACAGGAACTCGACCACCAACGGTCGATCGGTAAAAACAAACACAAAGAATTTTTTAAATTTGAGGAAGGACATCAGTCGCATCCTTGCCCAAGGCCTCGCCTTGAGGACCCTCGCCTACCACCTCCTCCTCGACGTCCTTCTCATCATCCGAATCGAGGTCTCTCTCAGACCCGACGCCCTTCAAGTAGACGTCAAGCTTCTCTGACACCGAGGCAAGGGGATCCTTCCCCAGCAGGTGTCGCCTCATTATTGCTGCCCTGGCAGTCAGATGAGCCAGGGCAAAAACGGACTTACCCGTGTCTTTAAGTGTAACGCCCCAAAATCCGGGCCAATTTAAACATCAAATTACAACAGGTTATGACAATAAAATTACAACTTATATAGATAGCAAAGGAATTAACCATCAAGAGTGTAATTACAATACAGGATACTTCGAATAACCTATCAATCTAATCATGTCACTATAATCAGATTAATTGAGTTATCTAAGCTATCCTCCAAAAAATCTCCTCTTTGTTAATTGCCACTTCTGCTATTCCAAAAACACTCGTCCCACAACCCTTTATTTGCCTGAGCCTGTACCTGGTAAGAAAACATCATATGAAACGATTAGGCCAACGCCTAGTGAGAACATTCGTTTCAATAATAACATTTGCAAAATCAATGTAAACAAGTTATAACAAACCTGGTTACCCATTTTCTTACCGCACGTATAACTCTATTTCATTATACAATTTTATCCAAACCCATGACTATGACTGACAACAAATCCATCAGCATATCATACCCCAGAGCCACACTACGAATCTTCAAAGATTCTAGATCAATGCTCTCCACCAATAAATCGCGATTACACACGCCCATTTATCAGTAAGGAAGCAGAGATTACAAGCACTTATGTCAATCTCATTCTCTTCCTTAGAAATCAGGAATAACGATTAATACCACACGCCTATTCCATGATTGAGATATTTTTACTTATCTCAGATGTTTTATCCATATACACACTTTAAATAAAACCAAACATCCCCTCAAGATCCATTATTCCCAAAAGTACCACCATACTTTCATTACTTGCATTTTAACCCTAATGAATTATAAAACTTCTATATAATCCCAAGGTTACAACAAATAAGAAAACATCCCAATTCTTATTAAAATACTAATAACGAAAATTTAGGATGTTACAATACTCCCCAACCTAAAAATGATTTCGTCCCCGAAATCAAAATTAAGTAAACAAATGAGGATACTTATCTTTCATACTTTCTTCTGACTCTAAAGTCACATTAGTACCTCGATGGTGTTTCAACTGTACTTTCAACATAGCTACTTCATTGCCACTACGTAGCTTTCTAATCGATCTTTCCAAAATTACCTCTGGTTCTTCCACACATCGACTCTTTTCATCTACTCTCACATCAGTGAGTGGTATCACATCCTCTTCTTCGGCTAAACACTTCCGAAGATAACAAACATGAAAGGTATTATGAACCCCTTCCAACTCTGGTGGAAGATCCAACTGATATGCTTGCAAACCAATCCTTTTAGTGATAGTGAAAGGTCCTAGAAAACGAGGACTTAACTTCCCGCGTTTACCAAACCTTATCACACCCTTCCATGGGGACACTTTAAGCATCACGCACTCCCCAACTTGAAATTCTTTTGGTCTTTTTTTTGGGTCAGCATAACTCTTCTGTCGGTCCTGAGCTGCTTTCATATGCTGCCGAATTTCTTTCACCTTATCAGTTGTTTGTTGTACCAATTCTGGACCAGCAAATTGTTTCTCTCCGACTTCTAACCAACATACCGGAGTTCTACATTTTCGACCATACAAGGCTTCGAAGGGCGCTCTTCCGATACTGGAATGATAACTGTTATTATACGCAAATTCTACTAACGGTAGATGCGTATCCCAGTTACCTCCAAAATCCAATACACATGACCTAAGCATATCTTCCAAAGTTTGTATAGTCCTTTCACTCTGTCCATCAGTCTGCGGGTGAAAAACAGTGCTCAATATAACTTTCGTACCCAATTCCTCTTGTAGTGATCGCCAAAACCTTGAGGTAAACCGACTATCACGATCTGACACAATCGACACCGGTATACCATGTTTTGACACCACCTCATCAATATACAGCTTTGCCAACTTCTCAATTGGTGATGTTTCTTTCATAGCCAGAAAATGAGCACTCTTAGTTAATCTATCCACGATTACCCATATTGTGTCGTTACCCTTTTGCGTCTTGGGTAACTTCGTCACAAAGTCCATGGTGATCTTCTCCCATTTCCATTCCGGAATTTCCAAAGATTGGAAACTTCCGTAAGGTTTCTGATGTTTTACTTTCACCAACGAACATGTTCTACATGTTTCTACCTTCCGGGCCACATCTACTTTCATAGCCGGCCACCAATAATGCAATTTCAGATCTCGATACATCTTTGTATTCCCAGGGTGTATGGAATACTTAGATCTATGAGCGTCTTCGAGAACCAGCTCTCGATTTCCTCCAATCTTTGGTACCCAAACACGACCTTGGAACAGCTTTATTCCACGGCCATCTTCAGCCAACTGAAGGTGTTGCTTGCCCATCACTTCTTCTTTTAGGTTTACTTCCTGTAAAGCCTCCGTTTGTGCCTCTTTTATCTTTTCCATCAAACTCGATGTCACATCAATTCTAGCATTGATCGATTTCAAACATCCACTATACTCTTTCCTACTTAAGGCATCGGCCACGACATTTGCTTTACCAGGATGGTAATGCAATTCGCAATCGTAATCTTTAAGTAATTCTAACCATCTTCGTTGTCTCATATTTAACTCTTTCTGATCAAAAACATGCTGCAAACTTTTATGGTCAGTAAAAAGAGTACATTTGGTTCCATACAAGTAGTGCCTCCACAGCTTTAAAGCAAACACGACAGCCGCTAACTCCAAATCATGTGTCGGGTAGTTCTTCTCGTGTTCCTTAAGTTGTCTTGACGCATAAGCAATCACTTTGCCTCGTTGCATCAATACGCATCCTAGACCTATCTTTGAAGCATCACTGTATACCACTAAATCTTCTGTTCCTTCTGGTAAAGCAAGAACCAGAGCCTCACACAACTTTTGACGTAAAGTTCTGAAAGCCGATTCTTGTTTCTCCGTCCAGACAAACTTCACGTTCTTTCTAGTCAGAATAGTCAAAGCAGATGCAATCTTAGAAAAGTCTTTAATAAACCTTCTGTAATAACCTGCTAAACCCAAGAAACTTCTTATTTCAGATGCACTTCTAGGTGTCTCCCAATTTGGCATAGCTACAATCTTAGCTGGGTCTACCTTGACTCCTTCTGAAGTGATCACGTGACCTAGAAATTGTACTTCTTTTAACCAAAATTCACATTTTGAAAACTTCGCGTACAATTTCTCTCTTCCTAAAACTTCTAAGACTTCACGTAGGTGTTGTTCATGATCTGCTTCGGTCTTTGAATACACAAGTATGTCATCAATAAAGACGATAACAAACTTGTCCAAGAAAGGTCGACACACTCTATTCATCAGATCCATGAAGACAGCTGGAGCATTTGTCAACCCGAATGGCATTACTAGAAACTCATAATGCCCGTATCTGGTTCTAAAAGCTGTCTTAGGAATATCTTCATTTCTAACCCGCACTTGGTGATACCCTGACCTCAAATCAATCTTAGAAAAACATCCTGCCCCTTGAAGTTGATCAAATAGATCATCGATTCTTGGAAGCGGATATTTATTCTTAATCGTCACCTTATTCAGCTCGCGGTAATCTATACACATTCTCATAGTACCGTCTTTCTTCTTAACAAACAGGACCGGAGCTCCCCAAGGCGAAGAACTCGGTCTGATAAAACCTTTATCTAATAACCCCTGGAGTTGAGTCATCATCTCTTTCATTTCAGACGGCGCTAGACGGTAAGGTGCCCGCGCTATCGGAGACGAACCTGGAATGAGATCAATTCTAAACTCCACCTGCCTTTCAGTAGGTAGACCAGGAAGATCATCAGGAAATATGTCAGGAAACTCACGTACCACCTTGATATCTTCCAATTGTTTCTTTTCCAACCTTCCATCTAAGACATACGCCAGATAGGACATACATCCTTTCATTAAACACTTCCGCGCCTTCACAACAGAGATTAACGGAATTTCCCCCTTTTGCTTTTCCCCGAAGATGAATACGTCATCCTTATCGGTCATCGGAATCCTGATTAATTTCTTTGCGCAAAATATTTCTGCTTGATTGGCCGTCAGCCAATCCATACCCACAACTATGTCAAACCCTCCAATTTCCATCAACAACAAGTTGATCGAAAATTTCGTCTCTTCTATAAGAATAGTACAACCATCAAGCCTTTCTCGAACCAAAGCTTGACCCCCATTAGCTACCTCTACTACTAAAGCATCATCTAAAGTAGTAACAGGCGTAGCTAATTTAAGATAGAATGATTTGGACACAAATGACAAATTTGCTCCACAATCGAACAAAATACGCGCAGGACAAGAATTAACAAGGAATATACCCGAGACAACGTCCCTTGATTCCTTAGCTTCATCAGCGGTCATCTGAAAATCTCGGCCCGTTGGCTTCGGAATAACTGGTTTCTTACTCTGATCGCCGCTCTTTTTCAGCCTTGGGCACTCCCGACGAAAGTGACCCGGTTGCTTACACTCAAAACATGTATTTCCCCGCACTGGACAATTATTCATAGAATGCCCACTCTTTCCACACTTAAAGCATTCAGATGCTATCACTCGACACTGCCCAAAATGCTTGCTCTTACACTTTGGACACCAGTTTGGTTCACGGCGTGATTCATAAGAAGTACCTTTACCAGCGTTCCTTGACCTCTGTGAATGCTCTGATCGACCTTCCCATTTCTGCTTCTCCCCAACTTGGGTCTTTTCTTCTTTATCCAAGGCATATACATTTTCTATCACTTTGGCTTCTTCGATCGTCTCTCTTAACGTCGAAGCTTTAGAACTCCGCACTCGCGACATCATATCCGCCGGCAGTCCTTTCAGAAAAGCCTTAACTCTATATTTCTCAGTTGGAGCTACATGCCCAACTAGATTCAACTTCTCCATGAACAGTTCCGTATACTTTCGAACAGTATTAGTACCCTTTTTCAAATTTCGAAATTCCTCCTCAATTCGATCCATCTCGCTTTCGTTGCAGTATTCTTCCAAAAGCTTCTTTTTAAATGACTCCCAAGTCATTGCAGACAGGACGAAAGTCGCAATTGAAGCAGTCAGCACATTCCACCACATCAACGCGTTTCCTCTCAGCATCTGCAAAGCAAACCTAACTTTCGAGTTTTCATCACATTCGCATGCCCGAAAGGCTTGTTCTATCTCTCTGATCCAGTTCACACACGCCACTGGATTATCCGCTCTGGCAAACTCCGGTGGTTTACAACTTAGAAAAGTCTTATATGAGCAACCTCTTTCTACTCTCCTTTCAGTTTCTGTTACTGGAGTATGAAGTGGAGGGATTATTCCAGCATCTGTTGTTGTTCGTGGTACCCCCGTCGTACGATCATCAAGCGCCTTCATGAACATTTCAGATTGTCTTTCCATTGTCGTGTTCAACATCCGCATCATATTTTCCATCATCCGAGACTCTATTCCTGCTTCTGGTGTTCTCGGGATGGCAGTACTGGTACCCACCCCATGCATCCGGCTATGTGATCCTCCGATAGATAGAAAATCCGGCGGAGTCTCAGGAACTCCACCTAAACCAGGTTGTCTTTCTTCAGTCCAGTCTATCCCAGTCCTATTCATTTCAGAAATAGGGGACAACGGCGGCGTATTTACCATTTTCTGATAAAACACAAAGAAATAACCATAAGAAATGGTTACACAAATCTAGACATACGAACGTACTTTACCGATCATTAATCACTGTAACAATTTAGAAATAAGTATACTTGTGTAACAATATATTCATAATAACAGTAGCTAATTAAAATTGTGAACATACTATACATGAGAATCATCTTTCCATTGTCACAGTATTAATTTCACGTATTTCCGTCGACCCTAAGACTATCCCGTCTTAGCACTTCTACCCATATCTCACATATCATAACCTAATTCATCTCAGCTTAAGTCTAAGTATCTCATCAGCATACTTAGTTCGCTTAAACTAATGCTCTGATACCATATTGTAACGCCCCAAAATCCGGGCCAATTTAAACCTCAAATTACAACAGGTTATGACAATAAAATTATAACTTATATAGATAGCAAAGGAATTAACCATAAAGAGTGTAATTACAATACAGGATACTTCGAATAACCTATCAATCTAATCATGTCACTATAATCAGATTAATTGAGTTATCTAAGCTATCCTCAAAAAATCTCCTCTTTGTTAATTGCCACTTCTGCTATTCCAAAAACACTCGTCCCACAACCCTTTATTTGCCTAAGCCTGTACCTGGTAAGAAAACATCATATGAAACGATTAGGCCAACGCCTAGTGAGAACATTCGTTTCAATAATAACATTTGCAAAATCAATGTAAACAAGTTATAACAAACATGGTTACTCCTTTTCTTACCGCACGTATAACTCTATTTCATTATACAATTTTATCCAAACCCATGACTATGACTGACAACAAATCCATCAGCATATCATACCCCAGAGCCACACTACGAATCTTCAAAGATTCTAGATCAATGCTCTCCACCAATAAATCGCGATTACACACGCCCATTTATCAGTAAGGAAGCAGAGATTACAAGCACTTATGTCAATCTCATTCTCTTCCTTAGAAATCAGGAATAACGATTAATACCACACGCCTATTCCATGATTTCCCACACACACTGGAATAACGATTAAATGAGTAATACCACACGCCTATTCCATGTGATTTCCAAACTTTAGTGCCTATGGATCCTCTACACTTATTTCTACTCGTGCAAGTTAATGCTTAATACAGATTTCTCATATCATTCAGTATGAGCAAATCACCTTTATACCATATAGATTCCTCATATCATTCAGTATGAGCAAATCGCATTTAACACATTCCTGCCTAGTATCACACTAGTGCAGTCTATAACCCTAACATACTACTCTTCAAGGGTACGTATGTTCAAGCAACATAAGGTATATGTCAATTCTTAAATCGCACCTTTCCACGATTAACGAAACTATACTTTCCAATTTCTAGAATAGTACAGATAATACAAAGTCTATGGATACCTTAACTTTTATATTCTTAAGTTCATATCCAAGATCTATTACCAAAATCTGTAAACTGACTATTTTTATCCAACTCCCGGTATTCCCAACTCCCGGTATCCCTAACTCCCGGTATTAAACACATGTACCGGAACTTCACCGGAACTCATAAGTACCGGGATTTGCCTCTACCGGGACTTCCAACTACTGGGACTTGTCACTACCGGGACTTTCCTCTATCGGGACTTGCCACTACCGGGACTGCACCGGGACTCATAAGTACCGGGCTTTCGTTCATGTACCGGGACTACGTACAGTCTATTTCAATCAAGTCCACAAATCGACTTAACTTGTAAAATCAGTTCAATCTATGTATTCCATTCAGTCCTCAGTCAATTTACACAGCTATATTAAGGTTAGTACAACTTAAAAACACTGATTTGTACAACGAATCGAATGAACTCACCTTATGCTGCGAAACCGACTTCTGCACAAATAAGAACTTCAATCCTTCTGTTTATGATTCTGCAATTCAATCCCAAAATACAGATTCGTTCATCATCTGAGTAAAAACAACCAATCTCTCCAAAACCAACAACGATTTCTTACCAAATTGATGACAAATTCTGCTTTCTTTTTTTTCTTCTCTCTATTCCTTCTTTCTGCTTAATGACCGACTCCACAAAACAAGAATGAGATATTTTTACTTATCTCAGATGTTTTATCCATATACACACTTTAAATAAAACCAAACATCCCCTCAAGATCCATTATTCCCAAAAGTACCACCATACTTTCATTACTTGCATTTTAACCCTAATGAATTATAAAACTTCTATATAATCCCAAGGTTACATCAAATAAGAAAACATCCCAATTCTTATTAAAATACTAATAACGAAAATTTAGGATGTTACATTAAGATCCTGCACCTCTTTCTCCAGTTCCGCCACTCGGGACTTAGATTCCTCAACCTCCTTTACGGTCTTAGCCAAAGACTATCTAACCTTGTCCATCTCCTCCCTCTGATCAGCGATCATGGATATGGACTACGTCAGACGATGGTTGACATCATCCTTGGCACGACCGACAGCCTCTAACTGTTTCAGGGCATCGTCAAGACGTGTTGACATAGTCTTTTCATGCTCTACGGCGGCATTCGCCCTAGCCATCGCCGCATTCCCCCTCTCATGGGTAGCGAATACCAGATCCTTGATCTTCGTCGTCTCGGCACGTAAAGCCAAAGAAGCTTGGAACGCCTGTAGAAACATAAAACAAGCAATGTTAATAAACATACGACAACATAAACACCGACAAAATAAAATAAGGTCCTGAAAGAAAGACTTACCATGAACGCCAATCCGGCAACATGGGTTCCCGTTTCCTCGATAGGAAACCCCTCAAAACGCTCCCTGAAAGACGGGAGCAGATATTTCCCCAGATGAGGAAAGAGATTCGTCCCGTCTAGGACATTCTCGACTATAAAGTCCGACGGCAATGTAAAATTAACCGTCGTGACCTTAGCCCCTCCCGTCGGGTGATCCTTGCCCTTGCCGGCCGACAGAAGGTCCGACGTGGCAGACGGGGACTTCGCTGTTTCCGCCGGAGGCGCAGAACTAAGAGGTGTCGCAACGATCATGCTAGGAGACGTCCTCCTAGGCGATGCGACCTTCGCCTTTTCAGGTGTAACGACTCTCGACGAGTCATCAACCCCTAGAAACGGTTCCCTCGGGATCATCGTCCTCATCTTCTTGGGAACTTCATGACCTGCAGACAAGGTTCTTTGTCTCCTTTCTTTGCCCTTCCGGGTAAGCTCGAGCTGAGCCGCTCTTTTAGCAGAGACAGTCGGCACCTTCGGTTGAGACTCTCCTGGAAACCAGAAAAAGGAAGAAATGTTATAAGAGAAGAAGATTCAACAGAAAGAAAAAGGAAAGTACACTTACCAGTCATCTCTCTTTCTTCTTTCGACTCCGCTTCTTCCTCCTCTTCCCCCTCACGTTTCTCCCCCCGGTTCTCTCCTAAGTATACCAAATCTTCGTCGTCGTCCACCAAGTGTCGTACGACAAACGACCGTTCTGCGGCGCTGAACTCTAAAAACGCGTCGATCTTTGCCTGAGAGTTGGCGTAAGGCTTCACGTCCTCGAATTTTATGGTTGTCGACATGTAAAAAGCAAGTTAAAGATCAAGCAAAAACGTGGACGACATACGACAATGAAATTACAAAGCTCACCCCGACGTATTCCAGCCGGTCCTAATCCAATCACTCTCGGAGTCGAGGGTCGACTTACGCACAAATACGTACCGAGTCTTCCATTTACGATCGTTCACAACGATCTTTAGGACCAAAGCGCGATCGCCTTTAGGCCTAGAGTACAAACTACAGCGATGACATCCGTCCTTCTTGGCTTGATAAGCCAAAAGGAGGTCACGTACATTCATGGGCGATTCCCATTTTTTAGTGAGGCGCTCGATCACTTGTACGACTCGCTAAAACTGGGGCATTAGCTGACTTGGTGCTAAGTCGAATTCTAGCATAAAAGCCTTAGCTAAAGGCGAGTAGGGCCATTCGAAACCTATCTTAAAAGGGTATTCGTATATCACGATATACCCCTCGGGACATTCATTTGATCGGATCTGACCTGCGCAGATCAATTCGACCCACGCAGGGATTTTGGCTAAACTTCTAAGGACATCAAGGTCTGATTGTTCTTGAATTGTGCTTTCGGGGTCCATCGACATTTCTAAACCAGGTTTAAGAAATCAAACCTTATATATATAAGCGCTCTAGACCTCGAAAAATCCTAACTGAGTCGAAGATTCTTGCAGGATTAGAAAAGATCGGACAAAGAACAACAAGGAAATCAAGAAGAAATCTCTGTGTAAAACCTTTTGAAATCGTAAACGAAAATAGACCCATCGTGGTCTCTATTTATGTAAACGATCGAGTCAGATCGAGTCCCTCCATGGTCGACACGCACCTCTGTCTTTTCGAATGACCACACAGATCGTCGACACCTGTATGTGACAGCTGCTAAGCATCATCGTGCGTCAGCGTGACGTCAGAACTTTACCCTCTTTTCGACTTCCCTCTCTAGTTTGAATTGAACCGATTCAGTTCCAAGACAACCAAGGTAACTTTCGACACGTGTTATAACCTCGAACCCCCGACAAGCAAAATTTAAAAAACTTTTTTTGCCACTCCATTTTTTCAAATTTTGGGGGCAAACTGCTTGGGCAAAATTTCATCAGTCTCGACCACGACCAAGGTAAGGAAAACACTTATTTTACTTCCCCATAGTAAGGTAAAATTATAGTACTTTGTCCCTTGGTTAAAACTCAAATCGTATGTTATCTACCTCACGACATTCGACCACGATGTCGTCTAGTTCTCACGACCGTCGCATAAGACCATGCGACTTCGACCAACTAACGTTCATTATGACTGTTACGTTTGTTCAGTGTTTAATGCAGGAGTCAATGTCATTAATGACCAACGGCTACAACCAGTAAAGAGCCATTAACAGCATTAAAGACAACGTCCGTTATGACAGTTACGTAAAGCATTCAAGAAATCAATCAAAGCACCCGAAGGATACAAATATAGAGTTCCATCATCATTGAAGAGGACCGCATCCAAGAATCACACTGCGTACTCAAGAACATACGAAGAAAAGAACTTTCTCACAACAGATCGCTCTCGATGCACGACTCCCACGCTCAACGCATAGTTTTTACACACGACACACATACTATACACACGACGCACATTGTTTTTACATTCGAAACACTTGTTGCTTTACATTTCGAAGTCTTTCCTTCATTTGTATTGTAATCTCCGTACGATCGACAACTGAAACATAAGGACATCGCCCCTGTTTGGCGACCATAGTGCAGCGACGACTTCCATAGTCGTCCGTGGGTTTTTTCCTCGTTGAGGTTTTTCCCACGTCACCAAATTCTCTGTCTCTTTTACGTTTTTTGTCTTAATCGCACGCTTTGTCGAGAGATTCTTTTCTTTAGTTGTTAAGCTCCACAATCAACCTCAAGTTGTACTTGTGTGCGATTTTTGGCATTAACAGTTGGCAGAAACATCACGACGGCTTGATTATCCAGCTCACTATTGGCAACTGCTCGACCAAAAGAGTATTGGTCGACGGAGGCAATTCGGATAATATCATTTTCCTAAGCACGATCAAAGCTATGGGAATTGATAAATCAGAGATCACCTGTCGATCGACGACCCTGATACGATTCAATGGCGATCTACCAACACTCTGGGAGAGATCATCCTCCCAGTGTATGCTAAAGGGGTCAACAAGAAAACAAAGATTAACGTTATCGACTGTTCGTCGGACTACAACGTTATACTTGGACGATCGTGGATCCACGATATGAAGGCGGTCCCCTCGACCTATCACCAGACGATCAAATTCCCGACGCCATGGGGAGTACAGGAAATCAAAAGCGAACAGAAGACTGCCCAGGATTGCTACAAGGCGACGTTAAAGCCTCAGAAAAAGGATATCTAGCGATGACACAAGCCCTGCACGACAGTTGCATCTCGGGCATGAATATGTCACGACTTGGGGGCAGTCGGACTTTACGTCAGAAGTGATTCTCTACTAACCGACATTAGACGCCACCAGGTACGTAACGCACGTCAACGACACTCGGGTATGGTATACCAACCTTCTGAAGCTTTACATACGTTCTTAATCCCATGACCCTTCATAGGGTAGGGAATGGACATCGTTAGTAAAATTACATCCCGCCCCAGGGCAGAAAATTTTCCTGTTAGTCTTTACAATTTCGTGTTAGTCTTTACAAGTCATTCATGTTTGGGTAAAAATTCACCAGTCACGACCACGACCAGAAAAAGTAAGACTTATGTCACTCGACATGTTTTGGATTAAGATAAGGTCCTGGTAACACATTTGAAACCTCCGTCACCCCTCCAAAAATTTAGGTCGAGAGCTCTTCACGACACTCGACCATATTGTCACCCGATTCGCACGACCGTCGTAAGATACCTTACGACCTCGACCAAACTAACGTATGATACAACTGTTATGATTGCTCTGTTTAATGCAGGAGCAACGCCATTAATGACCAACGGCTATAACCGACGAAATCATTATGAGCATTAAACAATGGAATCCATTATGACCGTTGTTTGGGAAAAATTTCACCAGTCTCGACCACGACCAGAAAAGGTAAGACACATGTTATGAGCTAAATCTTGTATTAAGATAAGGTCCCGACAAAGACCTAAAAAACCTTCGTCGTCCCTCCTAAAAGGTAAGTCGAGAGTTCCTCACGACACTCGACCTCGACGTCGCCTACTGCACACGACCGTCGCATAGAATCATGCGACCTCGGCCGACAAATGCGTTATACGACTGTTATATTTGTTCAGTGATTAATGCAGGAGTCAAAGTCATTAATGGACAACGGCTATAACCGACGAAATCAGTTATGAGCATCTAATCCCACATTGAAGACGACGATCGTTACAACAATCATCAAAGAGCAAAGTCGCAGAGGAGCTGAGGAGATCGCACGGCTAAGGAATCCCTTTGGACCTCAAAATGGTCCTAGGCCATTCATTCAGAATCCAGGCCAAGGATCGTTCGGTCAGAATGGCCCTCGACCATTCGCGCATAAACCAGGTCCAGGATCAGGTCCGTTCGCTTAGAATCAGCATCCAGGTCCAGGATCAGGTCCGTTCACTCAGAATCAGCATCCAGGTCCGTTCATGCAGAACCAGCAGTCGAGACCGTTCAATCCAAATCCCCAGTTCGGGACGGTTCCTCCTCAGCATATAAGGCCACCACCCATGCAGAATGGATCGCAGCCATTTCAGAATGGATCGCAGCCATTCCAAAATGGATCGCAGCCATTTCAGATTGGGTCGCAGCCATTTCAGAATGGGTCGCAGCCGTATTTCGTTCCTTTCAATGGAGACGCCAATGGCTCGTCGCATGGCAATGGCACCAGTTCAGGAATCAATCCACAAGCAGGGGTAAATCTCGACCCCAGTGACCCTGTCCCCCAGCGATTGAAAATGCTAGAAGATCAGAACGAGCGCGTCCTATCTTTGCTCACCAAGCTACCTGGGGCAGCCGTGCCCTTTGATGTTGAACCTCGATCAGGATTTTAGGCGTCGCCCTTCGTCGATGAGATCGCGACTATCAAGGTCCCAAAGAAATACAACGTCCCCACTTTCACACCAAAGTATTCGGGAGTGACCGATCCAACAAAGCACGTCGCGCGGTATAAGCAGATCATGTGGACGATCTCGATCCCACACATGTATCAGGAGGTCTGTTTGTGCAAAAGCTTCGGTGCGACTCTCACCGGTCCTGCTCTCCAATGGTTGATCAATCTCAAACCCAAGTCCATTGGGTCGTTCGCTGAATTGGTCAACCAATTTTCCCAGCGATTCGCCAGCAGTCGCAAGATGGAGAAGCAGACCAGTGACCTGTATTACGTCGTGCAGAAGACCAGTGAGTCTATCCGCAGTTATTTCAATCGATTCAATGCGGAGATGGTCAGCATTCGCAATTGTGACGTCAAGACTGCAATTGAAGCCTATAAGCGTGGTCTGGACGACAGCTCAGGTTTATACACTGACCTGACCAAGTATCCTCCAGTGAATTTTGAAGACGTCCGAGCTCGAACCCTAGCGTACATGAGAGTAGAGGACGACGATGCCTTTCGTCGCAAGCATACCGACGACAAAAGGTCGTTAGGTGTGAAAAAGCTCGAGTTCAAGACAAAAGCAATTTCCAAAATAGAGCCCGCGCGCCAGATCTCGAACGTCCGGTTCAAGACGAAAGTGGAAGCCAAGACCGCGACCAAGTTTTCTCAGTACCCCAAGATATCCTCTTATGGATTCAAAGGATCCACTAAGGATTTGGTCGAAGCTCTGAAGACCGTCCAGGCAACCATCCGGTGGCCTAAGAAGTCCGATCAGGACGACACTAAGAAAGACAAATCTAAATTGTGTGACTTTCATGTCGACCATGGTCATGTGACGGATGATTGCATAGCTCTCAAAAAAGAACTAGCGTATCATGTCCCGAAAGGAAATCTCAAAGATATCATCGATGACATCGTTACTCCAACTAGCGACCATCGACCGTCAACCCCCGAGCATGCAAAAGTCGTCAATTGTATCACCGGTGGTTCCGACGTATGTGGTCTGACGTACTCCGTGGCCAAACGTCACGCCAGTCAAGCGCCTGACGATCGGCCTATTCCGCGTTCATCAAGGCCTAAAGGAGATTTGGAGTTGGAAGTTATGAAAATCGTATTCGACCAAGACGACCTCGGTGACTCGTATCAGAAGCATCACGACGGGTTGATTATTCAACTCACGGTTGGTAATTGTTTAACCCGACGAGTCTTGGTCGATGGGGGCAGTTTAGCGAACGTCATCTTCCTTGACACCATCAAGGCCACGGGAATCGATCGTTCGGAAATCACCCGACGTTCGACAACTTTGGTCGGTTTCAATGGAGAAGCGACGAGCACCTATGGAGATATCGTCTTGCCAGTCTACGCCAGAGGAATCAACAAGCAGACCAAGTTCAATGTCATCGACTGTGCGTCGGCCTATAACATCATCTTAGGTCGACCATGGATCCATGAAATGAAAGCCGTTCCCTCGACGTATCATCAGACTCTGAAGTTCCCTACGCCGTGGGGAATCCAGGAGATAAAGAGTGAGCCGAAAGTCGCTCGTGATTGCTATTAAACCACTCTGAAGCCGCGAAAATAGACCTTCTATTATGGAGACTCACGACGACATTTAGTCTATCGTCTTAAAATCGCCACAATGGGGCAGGATGGTAGCAATAATCAAGACATCCCACGTAGTTGGGCACGACGTTTCAGAAAAGGTACGACTTCTAAACCCTTTTCTATTTTTTCATACTATTTTTAACAACGACGGTTACTGACTTAAGCATCGGAGGGTCGTTGGTTAGCCAACGACCAACCTCTGACATTGTTTATTCCACAGAATTGCACGACAATAATCAAACGACTCTAGTTTCGCAAGGTCGCATGACATAAACAATCAGGTCTATGACTTGATCATCCTTCTACAGGGGCACACGATTCGAATTAAATCGCACGACTTAGTCGTACGATCGCGAGGTCTAGCGATCTATGATCTAAGTTTCTTGACTTATAAAATAATTTCATACTCCGAATGTATGCTTTAGTCGCATGTGCTTATATTTATATACACGATTTAAAAGTCTTATGGCTTACGTTCTAGTTATTGTGTTACAATAGATGCCTAAGTCGCATGATTCCTTGTATTTTATGAATTTGACAGTCGATGTGATATTTTATAAAACGCAAGTTCAAAAGAAGCCCGAATTTCATTCATCGAATAAACTGTCATTTACAAAAAGCTCGACCACGAACGGTCGAACAACAAAGAAACAGAAATAAACGAAGATATCTTTCTAAGGTTGGGGAGGGACGTCGGTCGCATCTTTGCCCGACACGTCACCCTGGAAACCCTCATCCTCCTCCTCGACCTCCTTCTCATCATCCGAGTCGAGCTCTCTCTCGGTCCCGACCTCCTTGAAGAACAGATCCAATTCGTCCGACGCTGAGGCCACAGGATTCTTGCCTAGCAAGTGATTTCACATGATAGCTGCTCGAGCAGTGAGTCGAGTGAAGGAAAAGATGGACTTATTATCATCCCTCAACTTTTCTAACTCCTTCTCTAAATCCACGGCTTTGGATTAAGAATCCTCAACTTCTTTCTCCTTCATAACCAGGGATTCCTTCATCCCCTCCAGTTTCTCCCTTTGATTGTGCATCACAGACAGGGACTCCTTTAGACGCGAGTTCATATCATCCCTCGCGTGGGCGATAGACTCCAGCTCGTTCAAGGCATCGTCGGGTTTCACCGATGCCGCCTCTTCGCGTTCTAAAGTGGACCTTTCCCTTTCTAACGCCGCATCTTCTTTCTCGATGGCAGAAGCCACTAAGCCTTCTACCTTTGTCGATTTAGCGTACAACGCCAAAGACGACTGAAACATCTGAAAACATATGAAAACACATTAGCAAAGAATACGACGTCGACAACAGATAAACAAAAGTCTTGAAAGATAGACTTACCATGAACGCTAGTCCAGCAACATGGGCCTTAGTATCCTCGAGAGAAACTCCGTCGAAACACTCTCTGAAAGAAGAGAGCTGATACTTTCCTAAATGAGGGAACAGTTTCGTCCCGTCCAGGACGTTATCATCCAAAAAATCCGACGGCAACGTAAAGTTCACCGTCGTTCCATAACCTGTTTGCGCGCCCTTGCCCTTGTCGGCCAAGGTGGGGCCTAACGCGGCAGTAGGAGACATCGTCGCCAGTTGCGCAGTATGAGACATCATCGCCGGTTGCGCATTATGAGACATCGTCGCCGGGTGTGCAGTATCATCATATTTCGCGCCGATCGTATCAAACACGGTCGACACCTTCGTCTTCTCGGGCGAAACAACCCTTGATGGGCCGCCCGTCTTCGAAGACGGCTCCCTCGTGACGGACATCCTCGTCCTCTTGTGGAGACCCGACCCAGATGTCGGGACTTCTTTTCTCTTTAAGACCCCCGACCCAGCTGTCGAGGCATCCTTCCCCCTGTCTACACTCTCCTTATGAGTTAGCTCGACTTGAGCCATTTTCTCGACGGCTGCAGGCGCCCAAGATTCTCCTGTATGGTAAAAGAAAGAATTAGATAATTGAGAACAAAGATAGATTAGGACGAGCAGAAGCAAAGATATACTTACCAGTTATCTCTACTTCCTCCTCCTCTCTTTCCTCGGTCGCCTCAGAATCCTCTCTCTCATCTTCTTCTTTCTCCTCTCGACCCATCCTCACTCTGTCGCTCAAGAAAACGGTGTCATCATCCTCGTCTACCAAATGATGCATGACGTACGACCGGTCTTCAATACTAAACTCCAGGAACTTTTCGACCTTAGCTCGGGAAGCATCGTCCGGCTCTACCTTGTCGAAATCAATATCTACACATAAAAAATAAGATCAGTAAAAAAACCGAGCAACAGAATAACATAAAAACATACAATCAAAGGCTCACCCGTCATATTCCAACCCTCCCTAATCCAGTCACTATCAGTGTCCAGCGTCGACACCCGCACGAATACATACCTCTTCTTCCACCCACGGTCGTTGACCGCAGTATTTAAAACCAGGGTACGATCACCCTTGTACCTTGAAAACAAACTATAGCGACGGTACCGGTCACTTTTGACCTTATACGCCGTCAGTAGGTCCCTCACATTCATCGGTGGATTCCAGTTGGAGGTAAGTCGTTCGATGATCAGGATAACTCGCCAGAACTAGGGCATCAGTTGCCCCGGTGAAAGATCGAATTCACACATGAACTCTTTGACCAGAGGCGAATATGGCCAATGAAAGCCTATCTTGAACGGGTATTCGTATATAACGACGTACCCCTCGGGGCACATTTCTGGTCGAACCTTGCCAACCTTGCTTACGGTGATCCCCATGGTAATCCTCGCTAGACTTCTAAAGTCGTCGAGATCTTCTTCGTTTTTAATGGTGCTTCTAGGCTCTATCGACATTGCCAACCCCGTTAAATTGATTTGTACTTCTGAAAGGCCCCAGATATCCCAGTTTTTTCTAGGCGCTCTAGCAATAGACTTGCGACGCATACGCAAACTGGAGGGTCGTATCTTATATGATCTTAGAAAATCCTAATTAGGTCAAAGATTCTTGCAGGTTTAGAAATAATCGAACGAAAATCGACAAGAAAACCCTTAAAGAAATCTTTGCTTAAAACCCTCTGAAATCGTAAACGAGAAAAGATCCATAGTAATCTTTATTTATGCAGTCGATCATGTCAGGTCGAGTCCTTTGATGATCACCGCGTGCCCTCATCCCTTCGTAAGACCACACGGATCGTCGACACCTGTCAAAGACAGCTGGTAAGCACAATCGTGCGTCAGTATGACGTCACGACCTCGTTTTCTCTTCGACTTCTCGTTCAGTTAGAATTGAACCAATCCGGTTCCAAGACAACCAAGGTATTTTTCAACACAAGACCCTGAACACCCGACCAGCAAAATTTAAAATTCGAATTTGCCATCCTACTTTCAAATTTTTGGGGCAAACTGTTTGGGCAAAATTTCACCAGTCTCGACCACGACCAGAAAAGGTAAGACACATGTTATGAGCTATATCTTGTATTAAGATAAGGTCCCGACAAAGACCTAAAAAACCTCCTTCGTCCCTCCTAAAAGGTAAGTCGAGAGTTCCTCACGACACTCGACCTCGACGTCGCCTACTGCGCACGACCGTCGCGTAGAATCATGCGACCTCGGCCGACTAACGCGTTATACGACTATTATATTTGTTCAGTGATTAATGCAGGAGTGAAAGTCATTAATGGATAACGGCTATAACCGAAGAAATCAGTTATGAGCATCTAATCCCACATTGAAGACGACGACCGTTACAACAATCGTCAAAGATCTTAATGATTCAATTAAAATCATCCGAAGACTATAAATCTCAAGTTCAATCCTTAGTTTCAGGACATCGAATAACACAGGAAGAGAAAGAGAACAAGAGCACCGAACATCGAACAACAGAAGCAAGCGCAAACACTCGAAGCAAAGAAGATCATTCATAGAAGATCGCTCTCGACGCACGACTTTCACTCTTGACCAACAGTTTATACATTGTTTTCACACACGACGCACACAGCTTTTACATTTCAAACACTTGTACTTTACATTTCGAAGTCTTTCCCTTCATTTGTATTGTAATCTATGTACGATCGTCACCCGGAACACCAAGGACATCGCCCCTGATTGGCGACCATAGTGCAGCGACAATTTCCACAGTCGTCCGCAGGTTTTTTCCTCGTTGAGGTTTTTCCTGCGTAATCAAATCCTCTGTCTCATTTACATTTTTGTCTTTGTCGCACGCCTTTGTCGAACGATTCCTTTCTTTAGTTGTTAAAGTCCACATCGACCTTAAGTTGTCCCTTTGGTGCGATTTTTGGCATTAACAACCGTTACTTGAAGTTTTTATGGGATCATTTAAAGCATTCGAAGGCTATATAAACGAAGACTCAACATTATTTTGCGCACATCTGAATTCTTGAGAACACTCACTGCAAGAACGAAGAAATATTCTCTCTCGAACAGATGACGCACGACACGCATAGTTCTTACGCACGACGCGATTGTTTTTACACACGATACATCTGTTTACTTTACAAATTAGCTCATTTCTATTATTTGTATTGTAAGCATTGTACTCTCGACACTTGGAATACAAGGACATCGCCCCTGATTGGCGACCATAGAGCAGTGACGACCATCATAGTCATCCGCGGGTTTTTTCCTCGTTGAGGTTTTTCCCGCGTCACCAAAATCTTTTCGTCTCATTTACATTTTTTGTCCTTGTCGCATTGCTTTGTCGAACGATTTCTATCTTTAGTTTTTAAGCTCCATAATCAACTTTAAGTTATCCTTCTGGACGATTTTTGGCATTAACAGTATGGCGCCCACCGTGGGGCCCCATCTAGAGAAAGTCTTCGACAAACGTGCGTCCTACTAACAGTTTCTTGGAGTTTCCTCTTTTTCTGTTTCAGGAAAATGGCAGGCCATGGAAATCAAGAGCAGCTCATTGCCCAGATGTATCAGGAGTTGGAAGCTGGGCGCAATCAAATCAACGCCTTTGCTGAGCAAAGTCGAAGGGCAGCTGAGGAAATCGCGCGGTTGAGGAATCAGAATCTGAGTGGATCGTTCGGACCGCAGAACGGTCCAAGACCATTCGTTCAGAATCCAGGTCCAGGACCGTTCGGTCAGTAGCAAGGTCTATTCATGCAGAATCAGCAGCAGGGATCGTTCATCCCAAATCCTCAGTTTGGGTCGATTCCTCCTCAGCATCTGAGACCTCCACCTCTGCACAATGGGTCTCAGCCGTACTTCGTCCCTTTCAATGGGGACACCAATGGTTTGTCGTACGGAAATGGCACAAATTATGGGATCAACCCTCCAACCGGTGTGAATTCTGACCCTAACGACCCCGTCGCTCAACGACTGAAGATGTTAGAGGATCAGAACGAGCGCGTCTTATCCTTTCTCGCTAAATTGTCGGGAGTAGCCGTACCCGTCGACGTCGAGCCTCGTACAGGGTTTCAAGCATCCCCATTCATCGACGAGATCGCTCTGGTCGACGTCCCCAAAAAGTACAACATTCCGACCTTCACTCCTAAATACTCCGGTATCTCGGATCCCACTGATGTGGATTGTGTCGATCCCTTACCAGTATCAGGCGGTCTGCATGTGCAAAAGTTTTGGGGCGACCCTCATGGGTGCCGCCCTCCAGTGGTTGATTAACCTCAGGCCCAAATCCATCGGGTCGTTCGCTGAGTTAGTCAACCAGTTTTCCCAACAGTTCGCCAGCAGTCGCAAAATGGAAAAGCAGACAAGCGACTTATATTATGTCGTGCAGAAGACCGGTGAATCCATCCGGAGCTATTTCAATAGGTTCAACGCATAGATGATCAGTGTCCGCAACTGCGACGTCAAGACCGCGATTGAAGCCTACAAATGCGGTCTAGACGACAGTTCGGGTCTATACACTGATCTGACCAAGTATCCTCTAGAGAATTTCGAAGACGTCCGTGCAAGAACCCTTGCTTATATGAGGGTAGAAGACGACGTTGCCTTTCATCGTAAGCACTCTGACGACAAGAGGTCGCTAAGTGTAAAAAAGCCAAAGTTCAAGGCGAAGGCGGTGTCCAAGTCAGAGTCTGCACGACAAATCTCGAACGTCCGATTCGAGAAGAAGAAGACCGCAGCTCCGACCAAATTTCCTCAGTATCCTAAGATATCCTCATACGGATTCAAAGGAACCACTAAGGACTTGGTCGAGGCCCTAAAAACCGTCCAGGCGACCATTTGGTGGCCGAAGAAGTCCGACAAAGATGACGGTAAGAAGGATAAATCAAAGTGGTGCGACTTCCACGTCGACCACAGTCATATGACGGACGACTGTATAGCTCTCAAAAAGGAGCTAGCATATCACGTCCCAAAGGGCAATCTCAAGGATATCATCGACGACGTCGTTACTCCACCTAACGACGTTCGACCGTTGTTGACTGATTTGGTGTACCCTTGTTAAAATATATATAGCCAAAACCGTATTGTTTATTATACCAAATCTTTCAATAAATAAACCAAGACGCAAGTATACATCTCAATCTATTATCGTCTCAAAAGAAGTAATAATGGTACAAAAGTACCGGATATCGAACCCACAGGGAAGCGTGGAAAAGTTTCTCTTTCAAAGTCCAGTTCGTAAAAGCGAATTTCAGATGGCGAATTCGAAAACAGTATTTTGGTGGTTTGGTTAACAACTAATGACAGAAACCAGTTATAAAAATAAGCACAAGGTATAAAGATCCGTTGGGATGATATTAATAATTAAATATAGCGATGAGACCGCATTCCTCAGTTGTCTCAAACGTCGACTATTTCATGAAACAACGAATCGGGTGTCAATTGGTCAATTGTGATACACCACAAAATATAACATTGATTTAAATAACTTCGAACAATCATGCAGTACGCGACACCTTTCAATTTAGTTATCAGTCTCGGTCCCAACTTCACTTTATACCCCGAACTAGGATGCTTAGCCCATCATCGTTCGGTTTCTAATTATAAAAGATGAGTAAAACTGGAAAACAAATAATGGAGATGAACAATGCATGAATAACATTAAAAAGACGTAACTTGTTATGTAAGTAACGACGGGTTTATCTAATGAGAAGTTAACGACAGCTTGGAACTTAAGTGGAAAGTCTTGTTTTAAATGTAAATCTTTGAAATGGAAAGTATCTTTAACAACTAACGATGATGTGATTAAATCTACTTGCAGTGAATAATAACTAACCTTGAATTATAAAGCAAAATTAGCAATAATTAACCAACTAAATTATGAGTTTAAGGGAAGAGAAAAGCGATGGTAACAAGCAATTAAAAACCGTAAGTATTAAAATAAAGCGAGATTAACAACAAGTTAACAAACTATAATCGAAAGCAAGTAAATGAAATGGAAGACAACGAGATTATGCATGCCATAAGTAACGAGATTAGCAGGATTAAGAGTAAACTAACAAAACCGTGAGCAATTAAGATGATTAGTATCGAGATTATAAGTAACAAAATGAAACCGTAAATAAGCAACTAAAAATCGTGTGTAATGGACCCGAAGTAGTGTGAGTAAGCAAAGCAATGGTGACGAGATTGCAAATGAAACCGTAAGTAAATGGATTAACAACAAGATTATCATAACAAAATGAGATTAGTAGATGAACAAGCAAGTAACAAACGAGTAACAACAAGAGAGTCTTCAATATCGTGATCGAACCGAACCAAGATTGAACCAAATTGGTTCGAACCGTGAGCAAGAGCCTCGGTTTAGCAACCGGCTCTAAGCTCACTTTGTAGCTAACTAACCAAAGCTAACCTAACAAATGGTATCTAATGATTCATAGTATCCAAGTATCAGTGGAGTAGGTGTATTTTTCTTCATTACACAGCATGCATATATATACTAACAAGAAGCCTTGGAGAAGAGGATAACAACCATGGGTTGTACCCATGGATCTAGAGATCCATGGGCCGAATTGCCAAAGGGGCCGGTTGGAGAAGCCCATCAACAAAATCGATCCAAGCCCAATCAAAATGTAATTTGCATGCTATGTCTTCGGCCCATGTACTAAGATAAATCCGGCCCAAAAATTTCACAAAAGTCGATCCAATTTGAGAGTATTCACAAACGCAAAAGCCCGGTCCTCAAAAGTTAGAGTCTTCGGTTTCGTTCCAAAACTGTTGCTATCCGCAATCTTCTTGATTTGAGAACTCCAAAAGACCGCCTTCACGTAACCTAAAATACACAAAATATGAAATAAGCGATTTTGGACGTTTTTCATGCATTTTTATATGTTTTTTGGCCAACTTTATACTTAAAGGCACCGATTGTTTATTTTACGTAAAAGCTACTATATTTAACTAAAATCGACTTAATGAGATAACAAAATGGCTCAAAAATTGGAATTATATGGTTAAAATAGGGTTAAATAAATAACCCTATCAACCGCCTACTCTCGACAATGCGAAGGTCGTCAATTGCATAACCGGTGGGTCCGACGTGTGTGGTCTGACGTATTCCGCAGCTAAACGGCATGCCAGCCAAGCACCCGACGATCGACCTACCCCTCGTTCATCAAGACCCAAAGAAGATCTGGAGTTAGAAGCCATGAAGATTTCATTCGACCAAGACGACCTCGGCGACTCGCGTCAAAAGCATCATGACGGGTTGATCATTCAACTCATGATTGGTAATTGTTTAACCCGACGAGTCTTGGTCGACGGAGGCAGTTCAGCGAACGTCATCTTCCTTGATACCATCAAGGCCATGGGAATCGATCAATCGGAAATCACCCGACGCTCGACAACCTTGGTCGGTTTCAATGGGGACGCGACGAGTACCTTTGGAGAGATCACTCTGCCTGTCTATGCCCGAGGAATCAACAAATCAATGAAGTTCAACGTCATTGATTGCCCGTCGGCCTATAACATCATCTTAGGTCGACCATGGATCCATGATATGAAAGCCGTTCCCTCGGCGTATCATCAGACCATAAAGTTCCCTACGCCGTGGGGAGTCCAGGAGATCAAAAGTGAGCCAAAAGTCGCCCGCGACTGCTACAAGACGACCCTGAAGCCGCAGAAGCAGGCCATCTAGCAATTATAGGTCCAGGATGCTCCTGGGACAGTCGACGACTATCGCCTGGAGGAAGTCGTCCTGGACCAGAGCAAGCCTGACCAGAAAGTCTTTATAGGTTCGTCCCTCGATCCCTGCCTTAAAGACAAACTGATATCTTTTTTACAGGAACATGCCGACTGCTTTGCCTGGTCGCATGAAGACATGGTTGGCATAGACCCCAGTGTTATTTCCCACAAGCTCAATGTCGACCCGTCATTTAAGCCTGTCAAACAAAAGCGACAAAAATTTGCTCCTGAAAGGAATAAGGTAATAAATGACGAGGTCGACAACCTCCTAAAGACAGGGAAGATTCGAGAAGTAAAGTACCCCGACTGGCTTGCCAATGTCGTGGTCGTACAGAAGAAAAATGCCAAATGGAGGGTTTGTATTGATTTTACAGATCTCAACAAAGCTTGTCCAAAAGATCCTTTTCCATTGCCGCATATCGACGCCATGGTCGACGCGACAGCAGGACATGAACTATTGACGTTCATGGATGCTTATTCTGGATACAATCAGATCCTGATGCACGTCGAGGACCAGGAAAAGACTGCATTCATGACAGATCGAGGTATTTATTGTTATAAGGTTATGCCCTTTGGACTAAAAAATGCAGGTTCTACCTACCAGCGTATAGTGAATAAAATGTTCAAAGATCATCTTGGCGACACGATGGAGGTGTATATCGACGACATGCCCGTCAAGTCAAAGCAAGCAGTTGACCACGTCGAGCATTTGAGGCAATCGTTCGACATCCTCCGAAAGTATAGCATGAAGCTCAACCCGACGAAGTGTTCTTTTGGTGTCAGTGCCTGGAAATTCCTGGGCTATATGGTCACTCGTCGGGGAATCGAGGCCAACCCCGACCAGATTAAAGCCATCATCGAGATCAAATCTCCGAGAAATTTTAAAGAGGTCCAGAGGCTCATTGGTCGGGTGGCAACTCTGAACAGGTTTATTTCTCGATCCTCAGATAGATGTCATCTGTTTTATAATGTCCTCAGGAAAAATTAAGGCTTCAACTGGACCGACGACCATGAGCAAGCATTGCAGAAATTAAAGGACTATATGACGTCGCCACCTTTGTTGTCAAAGCCTCACGATCACGAGGTCTTGCAGCTATATTTGGCTGTTAGTCCTAATGCAGTAAGCGTCGTCCTGACGCGAGAAGATGAAAAGCAACAACTGTCGATCTACTATGTAAGTAAATCTCTCTTGGACGCTGAAACCAGGTATTCCTCTATGGAAAAATTGCTTTTATCGTTAGTTACGGTTGCAAAGAAACTACGTCATTATTTGAATCGCATCCTATTACTGTCGTGACTAACTTTCCTCTTAAGTCTGTCTTGAGGAAACCTGAGTTGACAGGTCGTTTGGCAAAATGGAGCATATATCTCAGCAGTTACGACATCTATTTCAAGCCAAGGACAGCGATCAAATCACAGGCTTTGGCAGATTTCATTGCTGATTTCAGTCCTGAACTAGAAAAAGAAGCAGAGCTCGAGGTGTCTACTGTGGCGACTCACGACGACATGCCCTGGACTCTACATGTCGACGGTTCATCCAACGCTAGGGGTTCAGGACTAGGCGTCGTCTTAAAGTCACCACAGGGGGGCAAGATGGTGTATTCCATGCGATGCGACTTCAAAACCACCAACAATGAAGCCGAGTACGAAGCCCTGATCGTGGGAATGAATATGGCCCACGACTCGGGGGCAACCGCGCTACATGTCAAAAGCGATTCTCTCCTGGTCGTGAACCAGATGAATGGAGAATTCGCAGCCAAAGATTCAAAGATGACAGCGTATCTAAAGGTAGCAAAAGAAAAATCAGAAATGTTTAAATCATTCTCTATTGAACAGATTCCAAGAGACCAGAACACTCAAGCCGACGCTTTAGCAAATCTTGGGTCTGCACTGGTCGAACCAATATTCGATAGCATTCCCATTATCCATTTGGCGACGTCGTCCATCAAAAATGACGACGTCGTCCAGATCGAAGAACAAGAAGATGATTGGTCGTGCGACATCAGAAATTTCCTTATGCACGACCAACTCCCAGAAGACAAGATGGAAGCTCAGAAGATCAGGTTCAAGGCATCCAGGTATGTCGTGATCGGAGATAGACTCTATCGACGATCATCGACAGGCTTAAACCTGAGATGCGTCATCAGCAAAAGTCAAGTTCAAAAAATCCTGCAAGAGATGCACGATGGGGAGTGTGGCAACCACTCAGGAGGTCGTAGTCTGACTAATCATATCTCTCGACAAGGCTACTTTTGGCCAACACTGCGACAAGACGCCGTCAGGTATGTCCAGAACTGTGATCCCTGTCAACGACATTCAGGTACGTCCCATAAACCTTCTGAACCTTTACATTCGACACTGATCCCATGGCCCTTCATGAGATGGGGAATGGACATTGTCGGTAAGTTACCCCTTCCCCCGGGCAAAAGGTATTTCTTCTCGTACTTACATATTATTTTTCTAAGTGGGTAGAAGCAGCTGCCTTTTCCCAAGTCCGGGATAAGGAAGTCGTCTCTTTTATCCAGACTAACATCATATGCAGGTTCGGGATTCCATCCGAAATTGTCTGCGACAATGGATCCCAGTTCATAAGCAACGGGACTCGACAGTTCTGTGAAAACCGCAACATCAAGCTGACGACTTCGACCCCAAGGTATCCCCAGGCAAATGGACTTGTTGAGTCGAGCAATAAGACCATTATTGCCTCGATCAAGAAAATGTTGAAAGCTGCAAAGGGAAAGTGGGTCGAAGAATTCCCTTCGGTCCTGTGGGCAAATCGCACGACGCCCCGCACGTCCACATGAAAAACCCCTTTCTCTTTGGTCTATGGTTGCGAAGCAGTCTTGCCAGTCGAGGTTCGGCTCCCAACCTCGAGGCATACTTTCATCGACCACAACCTGGTTGATTTAAGTTATGACCTCGACGCTCTTGAAGAACTTAGAGAATCAGCGTTGATCAGAATGGCGTCGCATAGCCAAGCGGTCGAACGACATTTCAATAATAACGTCAAAGCTAAAGTCTTCCAAGAAGGCGACTACGTCCTCCGACGAGTGTTCCAGAGCACTCAAGAGCTCAATGCAGGTAAGCTTTCCACCAAGTGGGAAGATCCTTATCGTATTTCGAAAGTCGTGGGTAAAGGTGTCTATCGGCTCCAAACCCTCGACAATCGAGATGTTCCACGTAGCTGGAATGCAACTCATCTGAAAAGGTATTTCTTCTAAACCCTTTTTTCTCATACGATTTTTTATTCATCACGACGATTACTGACTTAAGCATCGGAGGGTCGTTGGCTAGCCAACGACCAACCTCTGACCATGTTTTATCGCAGGATCGCACGACATAAGTTACTAAGTCTGTTATACGACTTCGGTACACTTTCGCAGGATCGCACGACATAAGCAGTCAGTTATGTTAGATGACTTGATTGTACGATTGCAGGAACGTATGACTCAAGTTCGTCGCATGACTTAATGATGCGACCATAAGGTCTAATGACTTCTCGGTCTACGTTTTTTAACTTAGAAAAACTTTCACGTTTTGGATAAGTGCCTAAATCGCATGTACCCGTGTTTGCCTTACACGATTCAAAGATCTCAAGATCTTACAGTCTACGTTTTAACCCTGAAAAGTCGATGTGTTGTAATGAATGCCTATGTCGCACGTTTTTATGTTCATTTTTATATGATGAATGTTTACTTGGTGAATTCCACGATTGATATTGTATTTACTTATAAAGCGAATAAGACAAGGTAATACACCATTTCGACAGAAAGGTAAAGTTCATTTATCAAACGATCGATTACATCCAAATAGCTCGACCACCAACGGTCGAGCGATAAAAAAAAAACTAGAATTTTTCTAAGGATGGGGAGGATCAACAGCCGCATCCTTACCAGAAGCTTCACCCTTGAAGCCTTCGTCCACGTCTTCCTCCCCATCCTCCTTCTCGTCGTCAGAGTCGAGATCCCTCTCAGACCCGACATTGGCCAAGTAGAAGGCCAACTCATCCGACGCCGATGCAAGGGGATTCTTCCCCGACAGGTGCTGCCGCATGATCGCCGCACGCGCAGTCAATCGGGCAAGGGCAAAAATGGATTCCTCGCCCCGTAGCTCTTTCACCTCTCCCTCCAGCTCCGCCACCTTGGACTTGGATTCCTTGTCTTCTTCTTCGCTTGCAGCCAAAGACTCCTTGGTCTTGTCCAGCTCGGCCCTCGAATTGGCGATCAGGGATAGGGCCTGCTTGAGGCGACCTCTCGACTCGTCCCTCTCACGTTCGATGACCTCCAAGTCACTCTGAACGTCGTCGACCCGTATAGACATGGCTTCGACGCGCGCCAGAGCGGCCTTCTCCCTATCCAGTGCTGCATTCTCTCTTTCAAGAGCTGCGGACACCAAACCTTTTATCTTCTCCGTTTCGGAGTGCAGAGCAAGGGAGGACTGGAACGCCTGGAAAACACAAAATGACATAAGTTAGAAAACACCCGACAAAGATTACAAACATCGAAAAACAAGTTTTGAAAGAAAAACTTACCATGAACGCGAGTCCCGTAACGTGGGATCCCGTCTCCTCGACCGGGACTCCTTGAAAGCGCTCCTTGAAAGAAGGGAGTTGATATTTCCCCGGATGGGGGAAGAGCTTCATCTCGTCCAGGACGTTATCAGCCATGAAGTCCGACGGCAACATAAAGTTAACTGTCGTGACCTCAGCCTCTCCCGTCGCATGGCCCTTGCCCTTGTCGGCCGATAGAGGGGTCGACGTGGTAGACGGAGACTTTGCCGTTTTCTCCGAAGGCGCCGAACTAACAGGTGTCGCATCGATTGCACCAGAAGACGTCTTCGTCTTCACAGGTGATGCGACCGATACCTTCACCTTCTCAGGCGTAACAACTCTCGACGAGTCGCCAACCTTTGAAGACGGTTCCCTCGGGACCGTCATCTTTGTCATCTTCAGGACCCCCGACCCAGTTGTCGTGGTCCCTTTCCTCTTCTCTCTGCCCTTACGAGCCAGTTCAGCTTGGGCTGCCCTTTTGGCAGCCGCAGACGACATCTTCGCCTGAGATTCCCCTGGAAAAAACAAAGAGAAAAGAGCATTACACGACAGATATAAGTAAAAAGATCAAGGTCGAGCAGAAAAGAGTAAGGTACACTTACCGGTCATCTCCTCTTCTTCTTCTCTCGACTCCTCTTCCTCCTCTTCCTCTGTCTCCTCCTCTTCCTCCTCTTCCTCTCGTCTCTCCTCTCGATTATCGCCCAAGTAGACCACGTCTTCGTCCTCGTCTATCAAATGTCGTGTAACGAACGACCGCTCGTCGATACTGAACTTCAGGAACGCGTCGATCTTGGCCTGAGAGTTTGCGTAGAGCTTCACGTCCTCGAGTTTTATGTCTGTCAAACAGATAGAAAGAAACAAGTAAGTAAAAACACAAGACAACATAATACAATATAAGACGTACGACAAAGTCTTAAAAAATCACCCGCCATATTCCACCCAGACCGAATCCAGTCGCTCTCAGGGTCGAGCGTCGATACGCGTACGAACGCGTACCTGGCCTTCCACTTACGGTCGTTAACCGCAGTTTTCAAGACCAATGTACGGTCGCCCTTAAACCTTGAAAAGAGACTGTAGCGATGGTACCCGTCCATTTTGACTTGGTAGGCCGCTAGAAGGTCGCGCACATTCATGGGCGACGCCCAATCCTTCGTAAGTCATTTGACGACTTGTATGACCCGCCAAAATTGGGGCATTAGTTGCCCCGGCGATAGATCGAACTCACACATAAATGCCTTGGCTAGAGGCGAATATGGCCATCGGAATCCTATTTTGAATGGATATTCGTATATCACGAAATATCCATCCGGGCACATCTCTGGTCGAATCTGACCGGCCCTAGTCAGAGTAATCCCCGCAGGGATTTGTGCCAGTTTCCTAGGAGAATCGAGATCATCTTGATCTCGAATGGAACTTGCAGGCTCGGGTGACATTGCTAATCCTGTTAGCCAAATGTGCAGGTCTGAAAAACCAAACAATCCAGTTCTTCCTAGGCTTTCTAGCGATAGACTTACGACGCATACAAAGGATGAGAAGTCGTACCTTATATACGCGCTCTAAACCTCAAAAACTCTAAATCGGAGTAAGATTTCTATAGGTTTGGAATGTGTTCGCTGAAAAATGGCAATAAATCAGAAGAAGTCTCACTCTAAAACTCTCAGAAAGCGTAAACTGGAAAAGATCCACCAAGGGTCGCTATTTATGTAGATGATCGTGTCAGATCAGGTCGCTCGATGATCGACACGTGTCCATGTCTCTTCGTATGCACGTACAGATCGTCGACACCTGGCTTTAAGCAGCTGTCAAGCATAGAACGTGCGTCAGCATGACGTCACGATCTTATCGCCTTCTCAACTTCCATAGTTCAAAACGAACCGATTCAGTTTCCAAAACCAACGACTTTCGACACGTGTCACACCCCTGGACATTCCTTTAAACAAAGATTTTAAAAGATTTTTCTCTGACAAAAATTTAAAATTCAAATTTGAAAATTGCCTTTTTATTTTAAATTTTGGGGGCAAACTGTTTGGGTAAAAATTCACCAGTCACGACCACGACCAGAAAAAGTAAGACTTATGTTACTCGACACGTTTTGGATTAAGATAAGGTCCTGGTAGCACATATGAAACCTCCGTCGCCCCTCCTAAAATTTAGGTCGAGAGCTCTTCACGACACTCGACCATATTGTCACCCGATTCGCACGACCGTCGTAAGATACCTTACGACCTCGACCAAACTAACGTATGATACAACTGTTATGATTTCTCTGTTTAATGCAGGGTCAACGCCATTAATGACCAACGGCTATAACCGACGAAATCATTATGAGCATTAAACAATGGAATCCGTTATGACCGTTACTTGAAGTTTTTATGGGATCATTTAAAGCATTCGAAGGCTATATAAACGAAGAATCAACATTATTTTGCGCACATCTGAACTCTCGAGAACACTCACTGAAAGAACGAAGAAACATTCTCTCTCGACGCGATTGTTTTTACACACGATACATCTGTTTACTTTGCAAATTATCTCATTTCTATTATTTGTATTGTAAGCATTGTACTCTCGACACTTGGAATACAAGGACATCGCCCCTGATTGGCGACCATAGTGCAGTGACGACCATCATAGTCGTCCGCGGGTTTTTTCCTCGTTGAGGTTTTTCCCGCGTCACCAAAATCTTTTCGTCTCATTTACATTTTTTGTCCTTGTCGCATTGCTTTGTCGAACGATTTCTATCTTTAGTTGTTAAGCTCCACAATCAACCTTAAGTTATCCTTATGGACGATTTTTGGCATTAACAATTCCTCTAAACGGACAGAAGTAGATGCCTACTCCCAGATTCGGGACAGAGAGGTCGTCTCTTTTATCCAGACTAACATTCCATGGAGGTTCGGAATCCCTTCCGAAATCGCGTACGACAATGATCCACATGTGATTGTACGTCTAGGATCGTAGTATCAAACCTACAACCTCAACCACACGTAGATGGAACGTAGTACATCTGAAAAAGTAATTCTTTTGAATTTTACTTTCGATTTATTTCGACAAACGATTACTGACTTAAGCATCGGAGGGTCGTTGGTCAAACCAACGACCACCCCTAAATCTTACATTGCAGGCTCGGAGGATCGCACGAACGTCATCCTTACGATCTATATCGTGAGAAATAAAGTCTCTAAGACTACAAGGTCACGACTGATATGTCACGACCAATAAGTCATAACCAATAACTCATGGCTCACACGACATAAACAGAATCTCATGATTCATCTCATGGATCTTATGATCACAAGCAGGTGCATTTTAATCCGAGTATCGGAGTCAAAGTCTTATGACTTGAATTCCATACTTAGAATATTACCCCGGCCCAGTCGCCAGACTACTCCAGGAAATTACTCGTACCTATATCGTACAGCTTCACATCCGTCCTACTACTTTATACGTACGTTTTATCACTCTGTTATGTCTCATTTATTTTGTTTATTTACAACAAAGTAAAGTAACGCAATGATATAGCAAAAATTTACTTGTATTTACATTGTCAAAAAATTACAAGTAAAAGAGCACGACCGATTACAGTCGTCCCACATCAAAAGAGATAAACAAAAGTACAAAAAGATCAAGGCAGAGGAGGGTCCTGCTCCTTAGCGACCTCCTCATCGCCAGTTACATCGATATCGACATCCATCGGGTCCTCTTCTTCGAGCTTGTCTTCTTGGTCGAGGTCTTCCTCATCCCCGACCTGCTCTAAGTAAGTGGCGACCTCTTCTTCGGCCCTGTCCATAGGGTTTAACCCCCGTATATGGCGACGCATGATCGCCGCTCGAACCCTCAGACGGGTCAGAGCCTCAAACGATTGGAGTCGCTCCTCTAAGGACATGATCTCCCCCTCTTTCGCCTTGACGAGCGACTTAAGGTCCTCGACCTATTTTTCGCTCTCGGTCAAGGAGCCCTTAGTCGCTCCTAACTCCGCCTCAGTCGCAGAGGACTTCTCAAGGGTCTCCCTCAAATGGCGCTGAAGGTCTTCCTTAGCGTTCATCGACGCCGCGTAGAAGTCCTGGGCTTCGTTGAGCTTCGCGGAAAGGCACTCGACCCTTTCCATCGCCAGCTTCTCCTGCTCCCTTGCCACGCGAGCTTCCTCTTGCGCCTTGCGCATTTTCTCCAAGGCAACGGGAGCAACCCTATGGATCTTATCCATATGGGCATATAAGCAAAGAGAAGTCTGGAACGCCTTAGCGCACGAATACACAAACGTCAGAAAACAATCGACAGAATAAAAGGCATTTAAGCAGATAAACCGTACGTACCTTAAAGGTTAACCCTGCGACGTGCGACCCCATGTTGTCGACCGTGACGTCCTCCAGTCGCTCCTTAAAGGACGGCAGGAGGAATTTCTCCTAGTCGGGGAAGATCTTGTCGCTGTCCATATCTTCCCCCGACATGAAGTTAGACGGCAGTGTGAAGTTCACCGTCATAGTACCGGTGGACTCCTCCGTCTTCTTCCCTTTCCCTTTGTCGGTCGACGAGGGGGAAAGGGCGACCTCTCCAGTCACAGGAGGGGCCACACTCACCGGAGTCGCATCAATGACTCTCGGTGGTGTCTTTGTCTTCTTAGAAGTGGCAACCCTAGACGGATCACCACCCTTCGACGACGGTTCCCTCCGGGGAACCGTCTTGGACTTCTTTACCCGTGACGACGGGGGTGGGGGAGCTTTGCGCTTCAACTCCTTAGCCTGACGGGCCAGGAGGAGTTGAGCCTGCTTCTTTGACGCGTCGTGAATAGGCAAATCGCCTAACCCACCTGCAAAATAAAAAAATATATACGATAAGAAGGGAGACGTACAAGCAAAACGTACGACAAAAGACTATTACCTGCGGTCTCATCTTCCTCCTTTTCTCTCTCTACCTTTTCCTCGGCAGAGGTCTCCGTCTCCAGTATCTGGACCTCGTCGTCCGAACCGTCGTCCCTGAGACTATGCTGGACGGAGAGACGCCGACATCAGGGAACGTGATGGCTGAAACAAAAACAAATGATCAGTTAAAGCATACGATTCAAAAAATAATACACGACAAGTGAAAAGAACGACTTACTGTTGGCGTTCCACCCAGCAGTGACCTACGTCGTGTCTACCTCCAGGAGATCTAACGACTGCGTCTTGCCGAAGACGTATCGGGCCTTCCACCCACGGTCGTTCACCTGGGTATTCAACACCAGGACCTGAGCTCCCCTGTACTTAGAGAACATGCTATATCGGTGGTAGTTGTCCACCTTAACCATGTGGGAGGATAGAAGATCCTCCACCATGAACGGATCCGTCCACTCGCCGGTGATCATATCAATCACACGAACGATTCGCCAGAACTGGGGCATCATTTGGGCAGGAGAAAGAGAAAACTTGCTTGCTCAAAAACTCCCTAACCAGTGGGGAGAATGGCCACTTAAAACCTACCTTAAAGGGATATTCGTACAAAACAAAGTGCCCATTCGGGCATTCAGACGGTCGAAACTGATCCGGCGAGTACAACTGTACAACATCAGGGACGCCTGATAATGTCCGAAAAGCCGATAGACCCTCGTGACCAATGATGGTGCTTGCAGGTTCTATCGACATTGTGAGAATAGTATTAGCAACTTTTCTCTCGATTTATAGCCAACACACGAAAAGGCAACTAAATCACTCGAAAATATCTCTCGGAAATGTATCGCAAGCGTAGAAAGGAAAGATCTCAACGATCGCGATATTTATAGCAACATCATGTCAGGTCGGCCCGATGGATGGTCGACAGCTGTCCACCACCTTTTTTGCATGCATCATACCGATGGGCGACATCTGTCCTCTAACGGCTCTACGTCTCTGACACGTCCTCATGACGTCACGACCTCTTCGTCTCCTCTAGTCCGAATCGGACCAGGACGGTTGGGATTCGATCAGAGTCTCTCCCCATGCGACACGTGTCAAATCACTTCGTCAGATTTAAAATTCGAATTTCATGCCTAAATTCAAATTTTAGGGGCAAACTGTTTGGGTAAAAAATCACACCTCACGACCGACGGTAGAAAACTCAGATAACATTTACATAAGACCACTCTTGTATTAAGGTAAGGTATTACGGGTTATTTACAGACGAATATTTGGTCGTACATTTTCATGATGGTCGTATGTTTCATACGGCCGACGTCCGAGACTCAAGACAGTCGTACGATTACACTAACCGTTAACAGTCAAACATCCGTTTCTTTTGTTCATTAATGCAGGTCCACGAGCATTCATGGTACGACGGCCAGTAACGGACAAGCTTTTAATGGCATTAAAGACCCGACAGCGGTTACAAAACAAGCCATCAAGACACATTTATTGCCGGCGAAAAGCTATATAAAATCCTATTCCACAACCGAAAAAGACATCTGTGATAAAACTACTACACATCGAAACACCTCCGAATTCAACATATTTGCACTCATTTCTACATTTCTTGCGCAATACAACAGTGATTAACAAAGCATTCGAACACACATCGCTAATGCAACTTCCGCACGACAGCAGTTCGAACCGCACGACAACTGCTTATTTCGCACGATTTACGCACGACGCACTATTTTTTCTTACGATTAAGTCCACTTTTTCTCTTATTGTAATCTGTTGTACACAAAACACTTGTTACAAAAGGACTTTCGCCCCTGTTTGGCGACTATAGTGCACTGTCGACTCTCACAAGTCGACCGCGGTTTTTTCCCTCGTTTGGGTTTTCTTCGTCACCAATTCTCCTGTCTCATTTACTTTTTATTGCGATTGTGTTGATTGGTCTTGATATCCATTTTCTTTAGTTGTTAAAGTCCACATCAACCTCAAGTTGTCCTTTTGGGTGATTTTTGGCATCAACAGTTTATCCTCTAGCCGAAAGAAGATTGGTACAAGATAAAGTCAAATAGTAGTCTGACAAATAATACTACTAGCAAACCGAATCTTGAAATACAAACTTGGCCAATAAGTTTGGCTAACAAACTATTTTACTTCTTTCTTGGTATGAGAACATGTACAATATGTCTGCCTAAGCAAGTACAAAAACACCATTTTATTGGTAACTTGTTTGCTTTAATGTTTCCTCGGCATACTAAATGATGAAGTAAGTCAAAATAATATCGACATTAAGCTTAATGGTTGAAATGAAGAGCACTAGGATGCATGGATTAACCAATCAGGAGAAGACACTTGTTGAAGTTGGACAATTATCATTTAATGCATTGGTGACTATAAAAGGTCACCCTTGTCATTCAATGTTACTCACCCGTTTTGAAAGAACATATTTGTGAGTGTTTTTAACGTAAATTCGGCTTCATCATATGAAGAACTTCCTTAGTTCTTCTGATCTGGAACATAAACTTCTCCCCCCATTTTTTTAGTTTAGCAAATTTGTCACAGTCATATTGTTTAGGATCACATGTCTTACCTTCGTAACTTCTGCAACAAATCAGTAATTCTTTTTTTTATACAAAATATAGAAGAAAGATTTAAAAAGTGAAAAATACAGGTGTTACACTTATATTGAGATTAGAGAAGATGAATGTAAACAAATTTAGCTATTGTTTTGGGTTGGATTGAAGATGTATCAGAAAGAAAAATTGAAAATAAAAAAAAATCATAAAACATTATAGCTTGTACGGTAAAAGTAAATATCTCAAAATTAATCTTTAATAAAAATATACATGTCATTAGCTACATCAGTAAAATAACACCGACTTGTATGTTACATTTGCATGGCAACTGGTTAAAGCTTAAATCGATTATCCTGTAAATAAGAGGTCATTTACCCAACACTTATCAGTAACAGTTAACACTTAAATTTAATTCATCAGGTAAGATTTTAGTTCATTAAAACAACATTGTATATTTGTATGTAAATGTTTATCGGGTAAAAGTCGTCTCTCTCACTTACCGAGTAAAACTATCGATCATTATCATCAATTTTAATCGGTAATATTTTCAATCATAAGGTAAAGTCGGTAAGCATTTACTAGATAAACAACTACTAAATGTTTGAGGTACCAAAAACATTTGACTAAAAGTATATTACTCAAAATATACAAATTAGTACAAAATCTGTTACATTTTCACGTAATTTACCTGAAAAACAAATCATACTTTAAAACATTATAAAATAGCCGACAATCTTTTTATAAAATATTTATAAAACACATTAAAATTACGAGATTTTTAAATGCTCCAATATGTCCTTTTCTTAAAATATAAACTATTTTGTTTTGTTTTTATCATATACAGAACTCAAGCCATTTAAAATAACTGCACTTTAAATTAAATATTAGAAAGTGGAAGTATTTTAATATATGTGCTCATAAAATACACCGAAAATATAAATTTCAATTTCAATTCGGAAATAGGATAACATAAACAATAACCGTAAAGTCATGTAAAGCGTAAGCATTAATCCATTTAAATTAAGACAATCCTACCGCGTTGAGTTTTGGTGAAAATGAAAGTTACAATAAAAGAAGTAGAAATAAATTTTACTTTTGAAATGTACATAAATGAGATGTATTGGTTCAATTCCCCGTAAAAAATCAATTAATGGGTGGGATAAAATTAAAAGTGATCAGAGATACATATCTCTTTTTATCTTCTCAATCGTCAGTTAAATTATTGTGGCCCTTTTATCTTCTTCCATTTTGATTCGACATCTGAATTTAATTATTATGGATCAAAGACTGAATTCTGATGTTATATGAGTTTTATTTTATTTTATGATTGTGTATAGAGAAAATTTTCATCTCAAACAAATAAAATGCTTGAGTCTGTTTGTGAGAAATATAAAGGTAATCAGGTTCTATTTGCAACTTCTCAAAACGAAGAAATATGTGCATGCACGACATGCCTAAGGCAAGAGTTGACGTTTGATGCATATTGGTTCCGTTCATATATAGTAATATAGGATCGTTAAGCCTCAGTTTTTCTTCTCGGTTTCTATAGAACATATATATAAGTTCAATTAAACTTATATGAGATCAACGTTGAAACATGTGTGTGAGTTTAATTTCCAAAAGAGCTTATATGAGATCAAGTCTTGAGTCGGTGTTCATGATCTTGTATAAAAAGTAAGTCTTACATCACATCGGCAAGATTTGGACCAATTCTCCTATATTTACGTTGGAACCTACATTCTCTCTCCTCAAGGGATCTTTTGGAGATTAATATGAGGTTTTCACACATTCTCACAAATATAGTTACAATTTTTTATTACTAGAGCTTTAATCAAAACATAACATTTGATCAATCACTGTATTCTTTTATGAAAGGGCTATTCAGAATAACTGATAACATGATCAAAATTTTAACATTGCACTTCAACGATATCCAAATCCATGAAAGGCTTTAGGTCTCATAACCATTCCTAAATTTGTTTGGATTTGGAATTGACATCGGTTTTATCACCATAAACATTCATCGTAACAGATAAAGATTATTGGGAGGGTGAGGGAGGTTGTTTCATTATTTTCGTGAGAGGATGCACCTTTTCACGAAATGTTGTGACTTTTGAAGTTATCTACTATATATATTATCGTTTTACTCTGTTTTCAATTAATTTTCGTTTTTCATCTTCTTCATCATATCAAAACCATGATCATGAGAAGAACTTGTAGAATCGTTGCCTACGGTTCTTAAACTCGAGGAGGTTCTGGAAGGGAATTAGCCTACAACCATCAACGACCTAGTGGAAACTAATATTTCTTAAGGATAGTGATTTCATCACGTCCTCGTTTTACTGTTTAGCCATATATTTCGTTTCAACCGAAAAACTTTATAGGACTTAAAAGTCTTTGATCGACTTTAAAAGTGCACCCATTCAACTACAATTGTAGATCCATCACTATATGAGACAAAGAAGAATATAATGCTTTTAACCTAGGAGATAAAAAATGTACACCAATATAGACACAATTGTAGCTTGTAAAAAAGTAAGGCAATTTAAAAAAGGTAAGGCCATTTCAAAGGAGAATGGTTGGTCAACCTGAATTCAAGTGAGGTGGTCTACCATCCATCCATCCATCCATCCATATTATTTTGTGGCATAATGAGGCCTTTAATTCTTTGGGTTACATATCATATGTTGTTCACCAAAAAAAACCTTAAATTAAGGCAGGGAAATAGATCACCACCATCTCTTTATTTTCTCACTTTCAATAGGAACAACTTTTAACATAGATCTACTTAGTATACACATATGTTTCCGAGTTCGTAAAAATGGCCCGACAAGACGATTTTCGAAGAACCGCCTCAGACGTCCCAAACGCTCAACGACTGCAAAACTTGATGCACTTCAAAAGCGCCAAAGCTAAAACCACCTCCCCAACGTTTCAACAACTTTTGCAACGTTAGTTTCGTTCTGTTTCTTTTAGATTCAGTCCGACACAAAACGAGAAAACGGGTTTTCAGAATTCTAAAAAGCTTCTTTTATTGTTGTTTTTTTCGCAGTTGAAGACTCGAACTTGTCACAGAAACAGAAAAAGAACCATGATCAAGAAGACGATGGAAACCACCATAACAAGAAGTCAATGCTAGCGAAAGTAAAAGATAAAGCCAAAAAGTTGAAGTATTCTTTGAGCGTGCAGAAACATCGTGACGGAAATGAGTCACGAGCTCCTTCATCGAGTGTTGGTCGAGAAGAAGAAGCCAAGTATCGCACTCCCTCCCAGCTGGCGACGGAGGCACGATCCAAGAATCAGACACCACCAGATACATTCGTTGTTGCTGGTGACACTGATCCCAAACATCATGTACTAGCAGCAACAACGGATGTTCTTAATAAAGCACAAGATTCGTCAGAAAGCGGTTCAAGATTCTCGGGTCCCACGATTTCGACTCAAGAGAGTGGTGCAAGCAAAACTGGCAAAAGTGTCGAAGAGGAAATGAAGACATGGGATAAAGGCGTATCGGTTAAAGAATATTTGATGCACAAGTTTGAGCCCGGAGAAGATGAGCGTGCGCTTTCGCAAGTAATTACGCAGACGATAAGCCCTAGGCGAGATAAGATGAGAGAGGCTATGAGCTCGTTTCTGAAAAACGACGAGCCTTCTGAGTCAACGAGTAAGGTTTCAAACTCAGAGGCGAGTTCATCAATAGTTGCTAACGATATGAACCAGAACTTAAACACCAACACGGGGTCGAAAAACGTTTCTTTTAGTCTGAGCCATAGTTTAGGGAAGTCAAAAGCCTCTTCGAATCTAAACCAGATCTTTAAGTCGACCGTTGCTTCCTACCAAAACCATAACTTAGGGTCGAGTCCGAACCATAACACGAGTTTGAACTCCTTGGCTAGCTCATCTGGTCAAAACACCAACACAGGGTTGAACCGATCTTCGACCTGTGTTCTCTCTCCAGCTAAACCAAGTTCATCGCCTTTGGGTTTGGGTCATGGGTCCAGTGCTGATGAGACTCGGGCTCCTGTCCACACAAACCGTGATGCAACCCAAGTTTCTAAATCTAGTCCCAAACAGACTCGGGTTCCTCTTTCTAAACGGACCCGGGTTCCAGTTTCCGGCAACATTCGTGAAGGTATACTATCTGCTTGTTTCATAAGCTGCATATATCACCCTACTCTACAACTCAACAATGCATTTTGTGAATTTTTGTATGCAGTTATTGAAGAAAATCGCGGAAGGATTCTACGCGCTAAATGAGGAACTGTATAGCAGAAGTTGGCCCGTGCCACCGGCTAAGAGGGCGTTATCGTAATTTAACTTCTTTTAACAATCTAAACTATTTTTTGGAGTTCCTTCCCTCAAGATCTAACAAAATTGTGTACTTTTTTGTACATGCAAATGAAAACTTATTGCAAGAGTTCAAATGATGCATTTGTATTGTTCTTCTGATGTCTAATGATACGTTATCCAAAAACTAAGTTAAATGAACCCGTGATCTCTATTACGGATGCAGATCTGGAGGTAGGATGTACACAGACCTTGTCTTCACCCCAAAGGGAAGAGAGAGACTGTTTATGTAAAGACTCCGGCTTGCAAAACAAAAATTAGAAGAAAACAGATACAAAAAGTAGAAGATGAGCATATGCAAACAACCAAAAAGTATAGTGAACAAAATGGTAGCATTGCTACATGGGATATGATGATCTACTATAAAAGTATGCATATGTAAGAAATAATTTAATGACTATAAAAGACTAGAGGACAGGTATAAATAATAAGGCTAAATGTTGTGAGAAGGTAATAATAAAAAGTATGAATCATTGAAAACATCCATTTGAAGATGCATATAGACTCATTAGGATTATCTGTACATTTGTAACTCCGCTTCATATATGCATTTTCAAATAGATTTTTTCCCGAGTTTTTCAATGATTCACATATTAACCTTCCTTCTTATCTTCTTACGATATTTAGTGTTTTTATTTGAACCTCCCACAGTCCAACTAAAAGACTACCCATATTCCGAAACCCATTCCCTATTCTTTTAATAAATTCCCAAAAATCATATCCAAATGGATCGAAATATTACCGTGAAAAATAAAAACTAATGCAATTATATAAAATTAGATATTATCAACAACAACAAAATCAAAATGCCTCGGAGCATCTGTCGCGATAGACTAATTGTGGTTGAGCGAATAAGCCATATAAACTATACAACCCATTAAGCCATATAAACTATACAACTCATGAAGAATAGTGGCTGGAACTGCTTCCTCCGTATAAATTATAGGTCCTATTACCTCCTCCAACTGCATATCTCTCTCCACTTCTCATTTTTCATTTTTATTTTTTTATTTTTAAATAGTTTTTAATAAATAAAATATATTTTATAATAACTAAAAAAACAATATATTTATTGTTGTGATATTTTTTTACAGTACATGTTAATTATTATTTATACTATATACTTTTAAAAAATGGTAATTTTTATTTATAACACATTATTATAAATATTATAATTATTTTTAGTTAATTTTATCAAACTTGATTTTTAATTTTTATGATTTTTATTAATGTAACCTTTATTTTCGTAATTTTTAATTATTATGAATTTTATTATTGTAGTTTATTCCATAATTATTTGTGAATGGTTTATGAAATGTTCACTAAACAGAAAATTAATGCTCTTAGTTTTTCTGAGACCTATGTTCTAAATTATGGGAGGTACATTAATGATAGGCAACAAATATGAATCAAGAAATATTTAGAACAAATGGAGAAAATTTTAATGGTAGAAAATAATAGATAAATACTGCAATTTGACATAAAGTTGACCAAAAAGCCCAAAGGGTATAACTGGAAGTAGACATCCCATGTAAGAAAGGTCATGTTTCAGCAGGTAACTCAAAGTAGCCATGAATTAAATACCAGGGCCAAATAAGAAGCTCTCCCACTTTATATACAGCTGGTATGCTTTTCCCCTTTTCTCATTTGAAGTTCTTTTTAAACTCAAAAGTGGTGGACTTGAGCTATTAATCAGATAGTAGCGGCCGTCAGTTGGCTAGTTTTCGGGCTCATTTTGGACATAATCAGAAGTCAAACTCGCCTGTCGCCTGACAAAGAAAAGCCCGATCATGTATTGTGCTTAAGAAGAGGATTGATTCGTTTCAAACAGAAAAAAAATGAGCAGAACAAACCTTATTGAACAAAACATCTTTGTTGTGTATGTGCATAATGCCGTCCTTGAGAGTGCATTTCCATCTGCTCTTTGCACGAGTCACCTGCCAACCGGTCTTATGTTCATGATATATTTTCGAAAAAAATGTAAACCACATAAAACGGCAAAAACGAAGCACTCCATTTGTCCAAATGACAGAGTCTAGATGCTTTTCAAACACCAAAATTGGTACGAGTTTGAATGTTGGGTGGGGGTTTGATTACTACTTTGTACTTTCACAAGTTCTTACTTTCCAATTTAAAGGTCTAAAAATTACACATTACTAAAACCAGATCTTTTTCATTTATTTTGTGACAGAGGGAGTACCATATAAAAAGAATATTTGAAGAGGAACATTTTAGAGATACAGAACTGGAACATCTATGTCAAGTTTGAAATTGGAAGATAACCCCTTTGTCCCATGAAAAATCCAAAATTGATCACGCTATTAGTTTACGACATATATTTGACCATTGACCGAACCAATATAATCGAATCTCTGTAATGAAGGACATAAAACTATATTGAGATGTATTTAGGAATAGCGATAAATGTATGTATTTTACCTTGTCAAACTGAGCCAAAACAAGGTGATGTGTACTTAATTCCTCGCCTTGGTCCACATCATCCAAATCATCATCATCGTCATTTTCATTCAAAGGTTCTTCTTCATCGTCATCTATAGCATCATTCTGATTGACCATGGCAGGAGTTGGTGCTTGTAGCTCTTAATAGCCGCATATAACATGAAATACCAATTTCAGACCAAGAATAATCAACTAATAGACTTGTATTTCTTGTATATCTGTTTTACATTAAATGAATCACTTACCTGGGGGTGCTGGTGTGTTCGCTACATTATAGTCTTCATTAACAACTCCTTGGTAGTTGTATATCTTCAAGTTCAAGATCACAAAAAAGAATTTGGTTAAGTTTCACATACACAAATACTGGCAGAATCATACAATAGGGATAGACTGACTTCTTTATATACCAATCTATATCACTCTCCTGAAGAAAAACTTTATACAGAATATAGAAATAAAAAGATTTGGCTGGAACCCATCTCATGTGTGAATACCAAGATTGTCCTCGGGTAGCATGAGGAGATTGGTTCAACTCCTAAAGAGAACATCCTATACCTCTATGCCTTCTATAACTTGAGAAACCTAACAAATAAGCAGCAAAGAACAAGATGTGTGGAGTATGTCTCAATCCAACTTGAAGATCAGGTATGGGAGTTGAAGAAGTGCACATTTCCAGTGGCTCATGTTACGATTATTGACAGCTGAACAAAAGAAAACATCTAAAACAAAATCGGATTGGCCAAGACTTCACATTCAATGACATCATTCAATCAGAAAGTGGAGACAGGCAAAAACTACTTAAAACAAGGCAGGGTGGCTTGGGGTACTTGAAAGCAGGTGTAGCTTTATTCCCTTTCTAGTAGGTCAACGGGGGTGGGGGCGTTCTTAAATACCTCCCAAAATCCAAGAAAAACATCGACTAAAGATATCCATGCACACACATTGCTACAGTTTCCTACAAACAAAATCTTGTAATGCACCATAGATCGTAAGATTTTGTTTGTAGAAACAAGCAGATGCTCACATTTGGTGAAGAAATTGCATCATCATAGGAACCAATGTGAGTATGTGACAGACAACACATCAGAGATCTCCGATTGTATTAACTTTAGGTTGGGATAGCAATGATATTAACGCAGACATAAGCTCAAGAGTGGTCCTAAAAGAACAAGCAGATGCTCACATTTGGTGTAGAAACTGCATCATCATATGGATCAGGAATAGGCCCATCTAATTGAGGAATTTGAGGAGACAACTTAAGCCCGTTCCCTAGCTTTCTGTTTTCAGCAATGACATTACCAAGTTGAGAACCACATCCTTGACCAACCTGAGAAATTATCGTATGATTGTAAAGATTGTCATTATACAAGGAATATACAAATGATAAGATATAAACAGGAAAATCTAATGGATCCTTTGAATACATGCTCAACTTTACTTTCATTATTTCTACAGAGCAGGATGTTGCGAGAAATTAACTTCATCATGAATTCCATCAATAATTTACACCACTATCTTTTCTCACCTACAGGCCACTTGCATCAATACATCCTCCCCATCCCCTACAGAAACATGTATACTTTTATACCAGAATTAATTGCAATGTACTTAACTGAAACAAAACGAAATCTTTATAGAGCAAAAAACATTCACTCGCATAAAAAATTTGATGAGCACAGTTTCTTAAATCTATCACAAACATTGATGTCATGTGGGTTCTTTCTAGTATGGACTGATGAAGAAGTGGTTGTTAATAATTGTAGAAGACAAAGTTCTGTAAGTTTTACCATAGACAATAAGCCCCGTTCAAAATGGATTTGTAGTTAAATCTCCAATAATAAAAAAACTTAATCCCTAGAAGAACAGACGATCAAAGCACCAAGTTATATTGGTCTCACTTAACATAAAGTAAAATCTTTTTAAACTATCACAATTCTCTCTTCAATAAGGAAAAACTTACTGCTGAAGAGGTGATGCCTTATTTCAGTAATTTGTTTAATCATGGTAGATTACTTTGCTGCCAAGAGCTCAAACAGAATGGGTTCACCAACATAGTCAGTTAGCCTCTTCTGATGATCAGGAGTTGAAAGTCTTCAACCATCTTTCTTGACATTAACCCCTAATCTTATTAATTACTATGGAATCTACTCACTTTAATACTTTCTTAGAATAGATATCACCTGTTCAATATATATTTGGGCTACCCTGCCAGCTATCACCTGTTAGTGCTAGAGAAGATGGTGTTCAGCTTCTTTCCCCCTTAACAACGAGATCACAAGATCCTTGGAGTTGGGGGGAACAACATGGACAAAGGCAATATGAAGCAATGGATTGGATTTATCCTTGAACGGAATAATAATATGGTTGGACATGTGGAGTGCAACACAGATCCTAGCATTCTAATAGAATACTTACAACCTCATGGAAAGTATGGAATTTTGATCGTGGAAAATGTTGGAAATATCATCATACTCGTTGATAATCGTCAAACTTCTACTTTTCAACTCATTAAAGATGTTGACCGGATCATTTTTCAAGACTTAGATCAAAGAAAAAAAATCCTCGCTGCAAGTATAAATGGAATGAAGAGGAAATGGTATTTTCATGACATAACTGAACCAGCATGAATATTTGCATCAATTCTTAGCATAAATAACATATGACCAAATGGTAACATCTAAAAGAGATGAGCGCCAAGAAGCTTCACCTCAGACTTATTAGCTAACACATCTCCAGCGCCATCTTGCTGTGGAATATATCCACCTGGACGATATTGTGGCGGAAAATCATCCCTCTTCCGCTTCCCAGAAGATGCTTGAAAGAAATCCTAAAATTAAAATTACGATCAATAATGAGCAGAGATATGGAACGTTAAGTTAGGCATATCAGAGTAGCTTAAAAATGAAATATATCAATAACTTCTTTGTTGGGAGTTAATATACAGACATGTTGTAAGTTACTGCATAAGAGACATCACACATACTGCAAAAGGCTAGGATATGTAACAAACGCACTTGAATGTCTCTACTTTTCATAGCATGTCAACCAGCTACGTCAAAAGCATAGTTATTAAGTTGGTTTTGCTTGTCTTTTGTCTGTTTATATTCGTATGTTATTGCTCATTCTTCACCTAGATTTCAAAACTTCTTCATATATGACTTTCTCTCTTTGTCACATTTTTCACAAACCGAAGGTCTTCACAGAATCAACCACTCTATCCTTGAAGATAAAGGTCAGGTCTGCATACATTTTACCCTCCCTGGACCCCACCTACGGATGAGATATATTGGGTTCATTTGGTTTCAAAGTTGGAAAAGAATACTTTCTTTATATAGTGAACCACAAAAAATGTCATTCATTGCATATCAGCTGTCCAATGCGAGGTTACTCTTTGTAGAAAGGGTCTAGGAAACATTTAATAGCATTTTCAATCTGGTAACTAAAGAATAAAGAAGTATTTCCCCAAGTGTCTCCAGGCCCCAAACGGGGGTCAACAGGATGATGTAGGCGGAATTACAAGATAGGGAGGCCGAAGGTTTGTGCTTTAAATGCAACGACAAGTTCACTCCAAGGCACCGTTTCTCCTCTCATGCCTTAGGATCCTCTTAGTAGTCGGTGAGGAAGACACGAAACCAATTTTATTGAAGTGGAGTCAAGTAGAGAGGAACTGAGATTGTTGAAGACAAAAAGGCACTACCAACTTCTAGACTTCCACTTGAGGGCAAGGTGTCTTTTTGGGGGGAGGGGAGTAATATTAGGCCCCAGCATGGGTCTCGGTCGATGCAAGAGTGTATTTAGGGTAGACCAGTAAATTAGGCAATGATATTATTTCCGTACTTAGTAACTTTATATATAATGTAGGAATTATGAGAGGTTGATTATCATGTTAGTTTTCATCAAAGAAAGTTCAAATCAGATTAGGCATCCTTGGTAGAGACTGTTGCATCTCAAAAGCAGGCAGGTTGTGTTTTCATTAGTGTGTTCTTTGTTTTCAATAAAAGTTACATTGGTTCTTAACAAACTTCTTGGTTATCAAAAGGCAGACAAGTGTATTATTATCAGGACTAATTCATTATATACTTAACTCTAGGGGCCTAACACATAGTACATGCGCGACCAACAAACATTAGATGGAAATCCCAATGGATACTAAACTCATATCCCTTTTTAATGGTAGATTCTAAAAAGTGATGCTAAACTCATATCCCCTTTTTAATGGTAGCTTTTCAATGGTAGATTCATTCAGGTATGAGATGCTAAACTCATATCTCAAAATATTCCTGCCTGCTTCTGAAAAGTGGAAGAGAAAAAATCTTCATTTGCTACATTCGCAAACCAAGGTGTCTAATAGGCCTAAAACAGATATGGTAACAAAACAAAGGCGTATTAAGGAGGAAGTTTACAAGGTCAGGATTCCCTCATGATCATAGGGCTGTAGACCAGCGAGACCAATCTATAGGTACGTTTAGAGCGGAGCTCGACATAGTTGCAAAAATCCATTATAGAAGATTGAACTGTAGTAGTGTAGTGTGCTTTATCTTAGATGTGCAACTTCAGAGAGAGATGTTAGTAGTTATATGGGAAATAACTCGTAACATGCAACCATTTCTATGTGCCACCCATTTTTCTAAGGTGGGATATATAGTTGAAACATATGTAATTGAAGCTCCAACTTTTGACACGAAAGATTATTGAAGGGGAAAGAAATATCTTCAAAATTAACAAGATAATAAACAAGCAAAAGTAACTAGAAGTTACCATAATGCAACAGATCTGAAATAACATATTTTCATCCAAGCCAACTAGAACCAAACACAAGACAGATTGATCCTTCTTTCCAAATTCTCATTGTAATTTATAGTAAAGGGGTTGTGCTGAAGATTGTAAAAGACCACGGCAAGGTGAAAAAGGACTTCAGCACAGCAAAATGTTGCTATATGATATTCAATAATAGTATCATTATGGTAACCTGAGTCGTGGGTTGACTGGCCACTCCCCTTTCGACCTCTTCACGCCCTTCCACATAAGCTGGAAGAAAAAATAACTAATGATAGTAAATGATCATCATCGTATTATAGTTAATAAAAATACTAGTAGCAGACTGTATAGAGGCTGAATAGATACGTATCAGTTTCAGCCATCAATAGAAAACTTACCAACATTAACATCAAGAGGGGGCCTTTGGTTTAACCAAGGAGAAGGTGGTTGCTGTACAAGCAATCAAAAATATTATTAATGAAGTCTATAACTTCAATCATAAAACCAGCTATGGGTTCTGCATTGAACAGGGTATTTAGATATATAAAGTACCCTTCAACTCTTTTTTTACATCAGTGGAATAGAATGACTTGGCCAAAGAATATCATTGAATCATTAAAAATTATGGGGCAAGAAAGATGTGCATACCATGTATGGACTAGGCCTCCCAGCTCTGTTCTCCGAAGCTCCATCCTCATTCAAAGGAGGATAATCATTTGGGGTAAAGGGAGTGCCCCCAGTAGGTATGTTGTATGAACTATCCACCGTTCCAGGTAAAGGCGTTGGGGTTGTTCCTGGTAATGGTGTTTGGGCAGGCAGAGGCGTTTGCATTGGAGTCTGCAAGGGTGTCTGCAGACAAACAATCCTACTTAAAGAAACAAATGATGAAGGCATAAACAATAACTCAAATAACTGTTCTACTTCTACACATGTAGCTGCCTCACTCCCAAATGCAGAATCACGTTAGGCTCTTTTTATATCCGCAATGTAATTCTCTTCCCAAAACTAAGCTATTAGATCGCAATCATGCAAATACTAGACTCGCTATGATATTAACACAAAAACCCCTCACAGAATATAATAAATGTATCCTAAAAGACCCAATTTCTCAGAGTGATGTACTAGACAGTTGAATGGGCGCCCACTTACAGGGAAGTTAACATAAAATCCAATCAAACTCATAAATGACCACAGAAAACTCACCGGAGGAAAAAGTAAATCAGCAGTAGGCGTTTCGTACTCTTCAGGTCCTTCATAGGGTACATTAAGATCATGAACAGGGTTTGTCGGAGCCATCAACTTCGAAGAAGATCTGTCAATTGGACCAAATATAGCTCCAGCTTGCATCATCTTCAACTCCCATAACTATAATATAACCAAAACACCAATCCCCCCCATAAAGCACGAAATTAATCAAAAATTAGATCCAAATTACAAGCAAAACTAAAATCCAACTCGCACAAAAACCAGTATACTGGATCAAAACTGAAAAGAAATATATTAGCTCAAAACAAAAACAATAAAACGAAAATCACTGACTCCTTGAAGTTCGTTAAGGACTCCTTCACCGGGGCCACCGCTGTTGATAAACTCTTCTCTGATTTTGGTGATAACGTCGTCGATGACTTGGACATAGACAGTGCTGGTGGTGGAAGTTGCCATATGATGTTTGTTATAGATTGAGATTGGGGAAGGTTTTAGGGCTTGCAGATGATAGAATGTGGAGTGAGAGGATGGATTGGGTGCGGAACAGAAAAGGGTATAAAGAGAGGAATATAAATAGGTTTGCATCCGTTTATATCCGCGGGGGTCTACGTGTCTTGGTTTACCCACTCCTATTTCTCTCCACCACATTTTCAAATATCAAACTTTTAAGCCATTTAATAATAATTTTTCTCTATATAGTTTTTTTTTTTTAAGAAAGAACGTTTAATTTACGGGAACACTGAGGGCAGCTCCAACAGCTTCTTCATTTTAGAGAAAATGATGAATATGAAGATTTTGGGTTGTTTTTTTGCTCCAACAGTTTTCTCAAAACTATCACCAAAATGAAGAAAGTAGGAAAGAGAAAGAGTTTTTCTCCAAATATGGAGGTAACCCCCAAAATGATTACTAAATGAAAGCACAAATAAAATTCTTTGAAAAAAATATTTAAAGAGAGAAATAATATTTTAATAGATAAATGAAATATTTTAATATTATAATCAATGTTTTTTTTCTTTAAAATATGGAATCTGTTGGAGATGCAAGTAATTTTTTTTGAAGATTTTAACTTTTGGTTCTTCATTTTGATGAAATTTTGGAAAAGCTGTTAAAAATGCTCTAATTACATCAATATCCATTGTTAAATGTATTTTTATATAATAATGTTCCTGCGATATCCAGAAAAAGGGTTTGAGTCCCGTGGTGATCAACTCTGCGATATCCAGATCATGGGCCTGCCACATAGTGGTACCCTTAATTGGGTTGGGCCGTGGTCGACGGGGATTAGTCGGGTGGCACCCTTAAGTGGGAGCCCGGATACCCCGGGAACGTGTGTGTGTGTGTTAGCTTGCCGTTCAAAAAAATGTATTTTTATATAATAATATTTTTACCATATATATCAACATCAAAACTTACTTTTACATTCAATGCATGAATTAATTTAATTTTAATATTAAAAAGATGCAAATAATAGTGTCGTTATTCCTTTCTTTTGCTTGTGATTTTATAGTTAAGCTTTGAACCTCGAAAAAAGAACGATAGAAACAAAAAAATTATATTGTAAATTCTAACATTAATTTTATTAGGGACGTATAAGAAGTTGTCAAATCATTCAACTTGTTTAACTCGGCTAACAACCTAATTGAACTCAACATGCTAAATCGTTAAGCCAACAATTAAGATGGTTGAAGTTGAATTAGTCTAAATCAACCCAACCTATCAATCTGCCGTTAATATATATGATTTCGATAAAACTTTATTTATATTTATATATGATATACTAGCCTTTTATCTAGGATTGGGTTCATGTAAGACTCGTGCGAGCACAAAATAACACTAAAACTTCATAGCACAACATTGTAAAGGTACAAGAAAGACTAAACATTCACAGCAAAACATTATGTTTTTTTGTGAAAGTTTAGTGTTATTTATGTGGCCTCATGGGTCTCACGTATATTCTTTTAGCTATATGTATAGGTTACGAAAAAGAAGTTCACCATAAAAGAATGATTGCGAATAATCTAATAGGAGAAGATTAATCGAATCGTTTTTACATCAACAAGTCAACAATAATTGAATGTGTTGGAAAATATCAATGTGTTAATACTTAATATATACTTGGTTGACGAATATATCGATCCAAAGATTCCCTCATTTGATGTTGTACGTTGGTGGAAAAAAAATGCTAATAGTTAGAACATTTCACTAGAACAATATTAGGTTTACGAGACACCCAAAATATCTAAACATCCTAATATGATTCTTTATAGGAAGAAACTAAAACCGTCATATTTATAGGACGGAACAAAAAGCGTCATATCTATAGTGTTACAATATGCTTATAGGATATTCTTTTGGTGTTTTAACAAACTTTTAGGACACTTTTAAAATAGAGTATTGGCTTACTTATTTTTTATTTATTTTTTGGAAAAGGGAACGAAACCCCCGGAAAAAAATTATTGAGGCTTACTTAATTTATACGACACTATCATCTGAAAATGTGTCATTTGAACATGAGTGTCTTATAAATAGATGACTTCATAACACTTCTTAAAATTGTTGTATAAAATAGCTAATACAACATTTTATTTAAAAGTGTCCTAAGAAACTTGTTGAAACACCCATAGGCATCCTATAAACCTTTTTTAACACTTTTAAATATTACACTTTACAGTTTAGTTCTATGAACTTAAATCCAATAAAATATTTTGTTCACCATGTAATTACTAATCCATCAACCCATCTCATTGAATGGGTTGGTTCAGTTGATAGTTTAAAACCGCTATAATTAGGTTAGGTTGCATAAATGACTTAAACTGTCCAACCTAACCTAACCCACGTACACCCCTAATTTTTATTAAAGTAAACTACAAATTTGGTTTTTGTGGTTTGTCAAAAATAACACATCTTGTCCCTATAGTTTCAAAATATCAAGACAATCATCGTGGGTTACAAAATTGTCCAAATATGGTCCCTCATACTAATGACCGTTAAATTTATTTTCAAACTACAGGGTATTTTTGCCCCTTGACTTAGGGGTGCTCACGGGTTGGGTTGGCCGGGTTATGACACTTTAACAACCCAACTCAATCATTGCGGTTTGAAAAATCCCAACCCAACCCAACCCATCTAAAGTGCAACCCAACCCAACCCAAACCGTTCGGGTTGGGTTGGGTTGGGTTGGTCGGGTTGAAAGTTGTATCGATCATTTGACCATTTAACTAAGTTATCCTGTCTAAACAAATTACTAAATGTTTCTAAATATTTAATTGTTCAACAGATTACTAAATCGTCTAATAAAATATTGCTTATAAACGTTCTGTTTATAAATTATCTGTTTATAAATGTGGCATCAACAATCAATAACAAGATTACTAAAGTAACAAGTGGCCAACAGTTGTTTGTTTATAAATGTTCAATTGTAACAAGATTGTTTTGACAGTAACAATAATTTAAAACTAGATTTAAATGTTTTTCACGGGTTGTCGGGTTGGGTCTAGGGGTGAGCAAAACCCGACCGACCCAAAGAACCCGACCTACCCGAAACCCGAAGTAACCCAAAAATACTAAACCCGACAACCCGAAACCCGAATTACCCGAACCCGATCAACCCGAACTTCACTTACACTTCGGTTTGGGTTTGGGTTTTCCAAACCCGAACCCGTCCGAAACCCGAAGTTTTTGAAAAAATATATATTTTTATATAATAATTCGTAAATATATATATATATATATATTACAAGTATCTATCTATATATATATATATATTATAAGGCAGAATCATCTCTTGTTGACGTGGCGCTCCTACAATCGAGAATCGTTATTTTTCTTTTTTATCGCTTTTCTGGTTTTTTTTAACTGACTAGGGTTCAGCCCCAACCCTTCGTCTCCTCTCTTTCCCACTACTGATTGTATCTTCCAACCCTCAAGCTTCTCAGCCCCTTCATTCAGTTTCGGGTGGTGAATCTTCGTCACATAGGGTTTTGTTTGCAACAATTTTGGTTTGGGGATTGGGTCTTGCAACGATTTTGGCTTCCAACTATTTAGGTATCTTTCTTCAAATTCACTGCAGAAAAATAGCTCACCAAAATTGGTTTTTGAATGCTAGCTCTGGATTCAGAGACTTCCTTCTAAAGCCAGAGCTGCTGCGTGCAATTGTGGATTCAGGATTTGAACATCCTTATGAAGGCAAGCTATTTTCTGGTCACTTAACTAAAAGATAATATTTCATATGTTGGCATTCCAATTCATTTTTATCATCAGCAAGGCTTAACATTTGATGGAATTAGTATAATATTTCATGTGTTGGATATAAAACAATCATTCTTGATGATTACATCTCTACATATGATGAGACCAACAATAAAGATAGACAAAACCTCTCCTTTTGCTTGAGTTGAGTGTCCTATAATATTCTATTTTGAATGAAGTGCTGATTTACAACTTCCCAAGCTTTTGTTATAACTGCGTGTATCTATTTTCCTGTTTCATGATCCGCCCTCAGAATAGATTCTCAAGTCTCAGAAATACATCAAAACTTGAAAAGAATAGAACATCAAGAACTTTCAATTGACAGCGATGGAACTTCTTTGGAGGTATGACTTTTTGGAAGTTATGCCGTATGGTGCGGCATTATTTTTTGACATATCTCTATAAACTAAAGAATATCTATTTGAATTAATCTTTGAGTAAATATAGCATTGACACCAAGACATGGCAACTTGATAAACATTCCTAAGACACTAAGACAAAATGGAAGCACCTTAAAAGTATACATGAATGTGTCTTATGGACTAAGACCTGCTGCATGCAAGAGAAGAGTATGTCCAATATTCTAAGATTTTTAACAATAAGGATTTCCAGTGAATGAATGTGAATTTTGGGAATATCAAAGTGCTCTTTTGGCATTGTCAGCTTCTTCGGCCGGTTGCGCCTATTAAGTGTTCGGGCAAATGTCCCAATGAAGCTGTACTCCCAATATACTACCATCAAATGCCACTACGATTTTAGGGTCAAAGTAGGATTAATGTGGTTTGTGCTAATTTCTAATAGTATATGTCGGAAACCGTATTTGTAATGTATATGTATACTTAAAATGATCTTAAAATAGTTGATCTTGTGATGTAAACTAGGTAGCCTGCTTTGGTTTAATTGAAGTTCACTGACACCATACACAAAAGGGTATTTTCTTTGACTAAAAGCCAACACAAACATTTATTGACCAATGATATAACTTATCATCCATAACTGTTTATAACTTCATCAATCCAAGATTTTGATCTAGAGTGCAGTTTCAGATTTCATTTATGCAACCAAACTCTATATATCCAACAAATATATTGCAAAGCAATTTAATTATGTGCTTTTCTTTTTTGTGTGGTGGGGTTAATTATTAAGTTGAAAGGAATTGTTGAGAGTTGGGTTTGTAGTATAGTAAGTTTTGATGTGATTTTGGTGCTGGATTGCAGAGAGATATGGCAGAGTTGAAAAGGGTGAGAGAGAGAAATGAGAAAAAAGGTGAGACAATCTGAAAAAGATGGCAAGTCTAGTGGTGGAAGAGGGTTTGTCCAAAGGAGGTAAGGAAATTGTTCAATTAAACAATGTGGTTAATTTGACGATTTTAGCGTCAAAGTAGGATTAATGTGGTTTTCTATTAATGTTGGAAACCGTATTTGTAATGTATATGTATACTTAAAACTGCTTATGAAGTATCAAATATGCATTCATTGTTATGATCAAGTGTTTTAGGAGCTATCGTCCACAGTTGTAAAAGTCCTATGAATTACTAAAAAAATCTTTTATCAGAGTGCAGCAGTAGTCAAGGTGTCGGGGTAAACATGAAGTACGCACAAGATAAGGTTACTTGTCAATAATAAGCAAGTCAATGGTAAATGTGGAATTTGGACTAAAGAGCCTTCTATCAATCTAAACAAGTTCTAACTTGACGAAATACAACTTCACCATATTTTGAGAATTTCTAACGAGACCCACCCATAAGGTTCGTGTAAGTTTAATGTGGTCATGAGGAGCATAATTGTTAACTAGTCACATGTATTGGTTGATCACTCTGTTTCACACATATAGATGGCAACAAAAATAAACCAGACAAAGATTTATATAATTTTTATGGTTTCTCTTTTGATGAATATGCGGATATTATTATGGTTTCGCTTCGTTTTCGTGATGATTAGCTTTGTGAATATTTGCTCTATTTGTTGGCTCTGTGGATGAATGTGTAGTTAGGTACCCGATTAATTGTTTCATTATGATGATATAGGAATGTACAGTATTGACATAAATTGTCTCGTTTACCTTTTGAAAATTTGATATTTTTTTGTGGGTAATGTGTAAATAATAGAGATGTTATGGTAGGTCTTAAACAAACCACCGGACAATCCCACAATTAGTAGAGTTCGGGAAGGGTAGGATGCATGCATAGTTTGAAAAAGTTTAGCCAAGAAAGAGATCAAATACTTGTACATGATATAGAATAACATGAGATGCAAGGACTCTAAAGGCTGAAGATACGAAACTCACTAAACTAAGGACGAAGAAAGACCAAATTTCTAATGAACTTTGATTTCCAGCTAACTTGGCACCAACTCTTTTAAATATTTCTTGTTGGAAGTAACTAGCAGTTGACTTTCTAAGTCTCCCCCATCGTAGGTCTTGTTTTACGAAATTATGAATTCTACAAATTATATTGTAATAGAAAGAGGATAATGGTGTAAACTAGTAAGTATAAGACTGGTGGTCGTTGGTATTCAAACTAGTCTGTTGATATGATGGTTTTCTATTCTGTTCATCAGGGACTTGTGTTATCTGCATAATGGTGTCAGTTTCAACTCTATTTGTTGTTTAATTTGTTTTAGCATTGGTAATGTAACTCTGGGAAATGGGAACTCATTACATTGCTTTCACTTGATGTTTGTAATTGCATCTGCCTTGGTAGGATTGAATTTTGCTTTGGGAATTTTTTAGGATTGAGTTTTGCTTTGGTTCATATCTGCTTCTCATCTGGGGTTGTATTACTTAGTAATTTAAGGTTGCTGCTTTTTTTGAATCATTGAGATTTGCATCTAAAATGTTTTTAGAAGCCAACATGAATTGGTTGATCACTCTCTCTCACACATATAGATGACAACAAAAATAAACCAGACAAAGATTTATGAACAAAAAGGGGCCATCACTTTGCAGTATACCCATCATGGAATTATTGAGGTGCACATGCATGAAAATCTTTCTAATGTTTGTATCCCTCCCCTTTTTGTTCATAAAACTCTTGGGGCTCTATTTTTATATCTTTTTTGTGGCTTTTTTTTATTGTATTTGCCATTGATTTTGTATTTATGGAGTATTCATTCAACGAGGTGATCTTGCTGAGTTATTTTACTTGGGACCTCTTTCTTCTATCCACCCCTCCCAAAAAAAAACTATGAACTCACTGTAATTAATTAATTCTTTCTAACTAAAGTTTATATAATTCTTTTTGATAAAAATAACTATTTGTGACGGATTTGTGAGGAAGTGACCCTTTAGCGACGGATTTCCCAGAGAAAGTTCCCTCGGTAAAAGGTTTTCATCTAGTAGTGTCATCAATCTGACTTTGGATTGTTTACGAATTTTTTTGGGTAAATGTTGAATGGATTAAGGGATATAGGTCCGATTCAAATAAGTGCAGATTGAAAATTCTTGTTTAACAAATATTTTGTATTAACCGTTGATAAAGTAAAGATGACAAAAATACCCCTATAAAGTAAATATTAATTATAAATTTTTGTTTACCAAATATTTTGCATATATTTACGACTTTTTTATAGAAACAAATATATTACTACTTAAGATAATATAAAGAATTGATATAATAATCTAGAACAAAAAACATCAAAATAATTTTAAATAATATTATATTTATTATGCTTCTCTCTTTTTCTTAGAGCACCATGCCTTGCAAAGATGCAACTATGCAAGTATACAACCCTAATTTTTAGGTTGTTTATTAGATGCCACCTTATTTAGATGAACCGCAACATTTATTGTGTGATTGCTTCTCTCACGTTTTCTTTGCTTTTTAATTTCAACAACTCATTCATCAAATATTTGCCTTTTTCTCTATTAAAACAAAAAACAAAAAAAAACGCATGAGAAGCCAATAAAACTATCGTCAAGGACTTCCTTAGGAGGTGATAGGTGATGAGTTCTTCATCAGTTAGATGAAATATGAACCCAAACGGCCAAACGTAAACATACTTCATTGTCGACCAATTTTTTAGGTTTTCTTCTCTAAAGCAAACCTTATGTCGTCCTCTTCGTTGTGCACCTATTGGAGTTTGGGAGTTTGGTGCCTTGATTTAGTTTTTCTTCGTCGGAGGGATGGTTCTGGTGAAGTTTTGATAAGGTAACCCATATCTACTTCTGAGGATCGCATTTTCTTGGTTTTCTTTGGATAGAAAGTTAACATGTTTTTATTCTTTGGATAGAAAGTTAACATGTTTTTATTCTTTGGATAGAAAGTCAGCTTTAGGGGAAAAGGTTGGTTTTGGTTTAAAGGAGGGATAATCCTGGATAGATGAAGCAACCCTCCAAGATAATCATAAGTTTTTTCTCAGTTTTGCATTGAGCCTGGCAGGGGCGCGTCCACTATGTTGGATACGATGGCACATGCCACCGCTTCGTTCATCCATCGTAATTTAAAAAATTATATCATTATCATTTTGGTATGTGCAACCGTATATATTTTGAAACCACATTAGTGACATAAGTGCTATTTGTTATAGTTGGTTTGCATGATTGATTTCGGATTTATTATGTTTCTGAAAAAATAGCGATAAAAGACTCATGGGACCTTACATATGAAAAACAAAAAACTAACTAATAGACCAACAGGGCAATACCCCAAATTGAAACTTCCCCCCATTTCATCGAACAATATCTCCCCTTATATTTCATTATCTCAAAATTTCTAGACTTTGACTTATATCTCCTCCTTTTTGATGATTGTGAACATCATGATCATCAAAATTCTTCTCAAATTTCAGCAACAACTTAGTAACACATGTAACAATCTCCCCATTTTATCTGAATAACCGTCAATTCCAAAATATGTATCCAAATCTTTTCCGATTCAGATATAATGAAAGTTGTAACCCTGAATCAACATATGAAACAATTATAAATGCTTGTAAGTAGCACATAGTCACTTCCACAAAACTCAAATGAATTTGATTCCAACTTCCATAGACATGTTCGAAAACTGATTTAGAACAACTTTAATGCTTGTCTTATCACCAAAAACAACCTAAATCCACACTTACGATCTCAAAACAGTAAGTATGCTTCGAACACTGTAAGTCTCAAAATCTCACGAATTTCAATCAAATCTTGATCTAAAGTGAAATCAAACTCCACGGAATCTAATCTCTATCCAATACAATCCAAATGAACTAAGTATTAAAGTCTAAAACACTAAAATCGTACAATTCGAAATTCACATACCGCCATTAACGACTTTTTGAAAAAAACTTCAAATTTTCATTGAATTCTTCACTGATTCTAGCTCTGATACCAATTGTGATCCACATATTCAAGTTCAAATCATATAAACAATACACAAGATCTAGATCAACACCAATAGTCATATACCTATTTAGAAGTTTTTGTTTACAATGAGTTCTCACAGTAAGCGCTCAAATACTCTCTCTCTAGATCTTGTCTCTCAAATTACAAAGACACAACACTATTTATACTAGGTCAACACTTTGACCTTTTCACCTCACTTTACTAGAATTGCAAAGTAAGCCCTTTAATCTTGAGTACAATTACATTTTAGTCCTAACAGGAACCACGATTTTCTGGTTTTGGCCAGATAAATGATAATTGTTTGGAATAATTGCTAGAAATGCATTACATATGGATAACTGGTTTTGTAGCCTGTTCATTACATTTAAAATGGTACTTTCTTTTTGTTGCAAGTTTCTCATTCAAAATGGCTATTGTCTAATAAAAAACCATTTTTTTTGTATTCAGGAAGGAGCAATATTTACTAAATACAAAAAATGGTTATTTATTATTTAATAACAATTTGAAGGAGAAATTGAAACAAAAAGAGATTACCCTTTGATTGCTTCTGTTGGTGCCACCTTGTTCAAAAAGTTGAATCAAGAGATGAACCATAATTCTTTGTGTTTTTCTCTAATATATAAAGACCAAAAAAGCAAATATGAAGTTGGAACATATTTGCATTGTAAGTTGTAACTCATAAAAACCCACTCGCCTTTAAAGCAATTTCAGAAAGATGCTCCGCTCCAACTTGATGAAATTTAATAAATGGGTTAATTTTTCTAAATATAAAGAATGCTAGGCAACTTACGAAATTCCTGATGTTGTATTTTGCGTTTGTGTTCATCCTCCTTTGCAGATTATAAGGCCTTTCGTACCCATACCCTCAACCCCTGAGCCACCTCAGCGCCATATCAGCTTTTCTCCTTACCCTAAAGTGGAGTACCCATACCCTCAAACCCTCTTGCCACCTCATTTTTTTTTAATTCTTTTATTTATACATTTAATTATTTAACAAAATAAAAATATTTATATATTTTTTAATAAATAAAAATAAGATAAAAATTCATATCATTCATTAAAAATAAAAAATTGCAACCACCGCCGTAGATCCGACATCGTACAACTCCGGCGAGTGAAGCTCACACCGACAATCGCCACTAATAGCTTGTTGGTTCCATGTTGTTACTTCCTTGTCCATTCGACTGAAGCTTCGCTCCATGGCGTTCATCCACTCTGTTGGTTCCGTCTTCTTGGTCAGTTCTTTCCTTCACCAACAAGTGTAGTTGATCTTTGCACCTCCTTGCAACCTAAAACAATTCAAAACATCGATATATATTAATCAAAATGATGATCCATTATATATGTTGATTCAAGGATCGTATATACATATACAATATTTATATATATAACATACGTGAGAACAACCATGGCCGTCGTAGACACCAAAGTAGTGTAGACAGGCCCGACCCTTGTGCTGGGCGACGTGGGTGGTGGCCCAGGGCAGCAAAGCCCATAGGGGCATCACAGCCCAACACTCATATAGGGTTAGGATGCATCGTTTTTTAGCGTTTCCCCCAGATCGTTGCTCTTGCTCACGCTCTCATCTGTATATCACTACTCAAACTTCTACAACAATCTTCATGAAAGTTTACCGCTCACGACCTGCTTCTAGCCTTAGGCCTTCACTCACGACCGATGTTTGGCTTTTCACTCTCACTCTCAAAACTCGTTGTTGCCTACGAATCTCGTTGGACTCTCGTTCTCGATCTTTGCCCTAAATTGACGGCCCTAAGTTTGTCCCTTTGCTTCTCTGCCAAACTGCCCTAGCTCTCCTCTCTTCTGGCTTCTGCTTCTGAACTTTATTCTCGGCCTATAGGCTGTAAAGGAGCAAGTTTGTAATCTAAAGACTTGGTAAATTCTTGATTCTATAATCCTATTTTTGTTATTTCCCATACATAAATTATGATGAGTTGTGCTTAGATAAGTTTATGTCTTGTTCTTTAAGTTTATTTTGTATTTTAACATTTCTTCTTGTATTTGTTGCTGAAATTATGATTTAGATTAGGTTTATTCTGTGAAGTTGAATAGTTGATTATTGATTAGTGATTGGTAATTTGCTATGTAGTCTATCATTGACCTAGTAAACTGCAAGTTATAATCATGCCAATTTTGTCAATTTTAAGTTGTTATAGAACTTGTTATTGTTAGGGCATCCTAAAAAATCTGGTCATTTTTTAGCAACAAAAATTGTACTCTATCACCCGATTACCATCTTCGTTGAACTTGTACTCTGTCACCTTCTTCAATCCATGTTCGTCGAGTCCAATAACCTGTTTGGGCGGCAACAAGAAATCGTAATCGCTGCCGTCGTCCTCTTCTTCAAGATCTCCCCATCTAGGTTTTTGAGAAGATGCGTTTCCGAGTAAATCTATCCCCATGGCTGCGTATGAGATCGAGATGCCTTCTGGAAGAGTTTGCCTTAAGAAAAATAGGGTTAGGATGATTGAATGGAGATGGGAGACGATACGGATATGTAATGGGCTCAATATAAGTAACGGACTAAGGTGCTGTTTGTTTTTTAAGAGTTCTGAAGTCTGAAATCTTATTTCACTTCTGTTTTATAAGAGGTGGTGCTGAAGTCTGAAATCTGAATCATAAGACTGTTTGTTTTTTAAATTGAAACGTCTGAATCTGAATCTGAATCATAAGACTGTTTGTTTTTTGTAAATTGAAACGTATGAATCTGAATCTGAATCATAAGATTGTTTGTTTTTGTAAATTGAAACGTCTGAATCATAATCATAACAATATCTAAGCTTTATATATTTTAAAATAACAAAATCATGCCACATAAGGATTTCAATGCTGATCCATTCGAAGTCGACGTGTATTTTAAAATACAGCAGCTTATTGCTGCATCAATTAAGCCACAACACAACAGCTTATTACTGCATCAACTAAGCCACAACACAACAGCTTATTGCTGCACCGATTAAGCCACAACACACCCTAAGTGTTGGGCCGAATAGGATATAAGAGGATATAAGATATTTTTTTTAAAAAAACAAACACACCCCAAGTGTTGGCCTTTCAGTTTTGGGCTACATTAATTTACTTCATCTTTTTCAAATCTAACCCATCCCATAAATGTCTACGAGAGAATGAACAAATTCACGTCCAGAGAATCGTTTATACGGAAAAATTGTTTATTTGATAAATTAAGAAAAAATTTCCGTCTAAACAATTTTTCCGTCTAAACGATTCTCTGGACGTGAATTTGTTCATTCCCTCGTAGACATTTATGGGATGGGTTAGATTTGAAAAAGATGAAGTAAATTAATGTAGCCCAAATCTGAAGGCCCAACACTTGGGGTGTGTTTGTTTTTTTAAAAAAATATCTTATATCCTATTCGGTCAGACCAAGGGTCTTTAAGACCGTTTTTTTTTTTGTTTGAAATAAGATCTTAAAAACTCATTTTGCCTGTTATTTCACAAGAAACAATTATATATGTCTTAAAAACTCTTTTTGTGCCCTAAAACCCCTCAGCCTCCATCGCCTCCTCCAAATCGAAGTAGGTGTTTCAAATCGAGGTCTGCAATCGAGCTTTCGCCAAATCGATTATACATCGTCTTCTGCAGTCGAAGATCCTCTCATCCGCCTTCATCGCCTCCTCCAAATCGAGGTAGCCAGTTTCGTTCCTAGAAAAGTTTGCATGTATTTTACTTCTCACGCACCCCTTTCATTTGAGTTTGTTTAATTTTGATTTCTAGGGTTATTGTTTATATTGACTTCTTCTCCATACTTGTTCATTGCACGTCGACGACGGAAATCTCCAAGCCAGTATCTAACATTACGATACGGTGCCATAAACCCTCGTAACACGGGACATTCGTAACAAATCAATACATTGACGATCGTTACCTTCAAGCAGCTCATCCGTAAATTGACGTCCAGTCATTGCAGACGTATTATCTCTTTTCCTTTTCAAACGCATTGATTGCAAGTAATACATGTACAAGAACATAACAATGAGAAGTATAGCTTCTTGATCATCATCCATGATGAACCTGTTACAAATAACATAAACTTGTTCAAATAACATAAACGTGTTTAAATAATAAACCAAATACAAAAAACAAAACATAATCGTGTTCAAATACCAAAACATAAACCAAATAACTTGTCCAAAAAACAAAACATAATCATGTTCAAATACCAAAACACAAACCAAATAACTTGTCCAAAAACTACTACATAAATCCTAATCTTCTTGCTGTCCTCAAAATCCAGTCTTTTAATATATCAGGGTCTGTAGAGTTGATCAACCATGTCTCTCTCAACAAAGTTGAGTGGCCAAAAATGTCAATGGCTGCTTTGTAAAGAGGATCCCTTTTTTCAAGGCCAAGAGTGTTCAACTGTTCAAGACAAGCATCAATGGTTGTGGTGGGTTGTCGTGTAGCAAGTTTGTGAAGTGCACCCATCATTTCCAAAGCCAATTCATCCATGTCAACCTTGATTTTACTTTTCTTATTCGGTCTAGACGAATGTGGACTTGGTGTAACATTTTGTTCTTCCTCCACATCCCTGTTTTATTCCTTAAGTACACCCATCCCGAGTACTTTCCTTTTAGATAATCGTATTCATTTTTCAACTGCTTTTGTGTGAGCTTCACGTGACACACTTCCTCAAGCTTTGTTGCCAACTTTGTCCAAGTTTCTTTCCTAAGACTACCCCCGTTTCGACCCATTTTATTGACCTCGTCTATACAAGTCTCTAGAAAGCATTTGATTATTTCATTGGTCCACCTTATACGTACATTTTCGTCCATCACTAAGCACACCAGAAAGTTTCAAGAATCAAGGATCATATATTGACATACAACAAGCTCATATTTTCAAGAATTCAAGAATCATATATTGACATACATACATTACTGTTAATAATTGTGAAACAAGATACATAACAAAAGCATATGTCACATGTTGTAAAATAGAAAGAAGAAATAGTTCTTAAAACTAGTACCATCAACAATTCAACCGAGTTTCTCCAACAGTTTCTAAATCACTTTTTATAGTGCCAAAATGTAAAAACAATCATTAACATGTTGACTGCAAAACAACTTGCACATAATCAACCAATTTGATTTTGATATATAATAGAAACAGTGGCAGCCCCTAAAAACAAACCAGCAAACAAAATTAAACAGAATTAGTTGTTGATGTTTACAATTTTAGTTGTTGCTGTTTAGTATAATTATGAAGATGTTCACTATATTTTACAATTCAATTTATTGTTTACAATTCATGATGTTTATGTCAACATATAAAGTACAATAATACTTTATTATACTTCTGGAAAGAGCATTCTTCAATGCAAAGGAATTGATGGTGGTGAAAGAAATTAAAGAAAACAAAGTGCTTTCTGGGATTCGTGAAAGAAAATAAAGAAAAGGAAAAAAATAGGTACTGAGATTTCAAAGGAAGTGATGGTGGTATTCCAGTGGAAAACATAAACAAACACAATTGGATATTATTTAGCATGAAGCAATGTCATAGTAAACCCCTTCGAACAAATATGCTCATGTGAAGAATTACAGATAGCTCTCAATAAGTGAAAGCCTCTCAAGACTTTATCATCCAATTTGATTAGAATTCTTACCAATTCTACAAGAATTCCTATACATTCTATAGCTTCCATAATCCATCATAGTTGGAACCCTAAAATTAAAGAAACAAAGAAGAAAGATGTACCTGATTGACGATTTGAAGACTGCTGCCGATGGAATAGATGAAATCGATGGAGATGAAGGAATCAGTTATTTGTAGAGAAGGAATCGTACCTCTAATTCGCTTAGATGAAATCTTGCCTCTAATTCGCTTAGATGATAATCAGAGAAAGGATCTTCTAAATATCAAAACTAAACAAACGCACTTAAATTGGGGTTCTCTTACCGAATTAGATAAAAGGCCCAATTCAGATCTGAATTGGGCTAAACAAACAGGGCCTTAAAAACTCTTTTTGTCCCTAAAACCCATCAGCCTCCCATCGCCTCCCTCAGGCTCCATCGCCTCCTCCAAATCGAAGTAGGTGTTTCAAATCGAGGTCTGCAATCGAGCTTTCACCAAATCGATTATACATCGTCTTCTGCAGTCGAAGATCCTCTCATCCGCCTTCATCGCCTCCTCCAAATCGAGGTAGCCAGTTTCGTTCCTAGAAAAGTTTGCATGTATTTTACTTCTCACGCACCCCTTTCATTTGAGTTTGTTTAATTTTGATTTCTAGGGTTATTGTTTATATTGACTTCTTCTCCATACTGTTGAGCTATTTATCTCAAGAACATGTTCTTGCTTTGTCCTTTTGTGGGGTTTGAGTGTATGGATTGTATATGGATTCTGCTTCTTCTCTTCAATCTCTTGATTTCTAGGGTTATTGTTTTTATCGACCTCTATGTTGTTTAGTTTGATGGATCACATTGCGATTTTCTTCTGCCCAACTTGTTCAAATGTTGATTTCTTGTGTTATTGCTGGACTTTGTTCTTCTAATCTGTTCTTGGAAATTGGTGGTGGTATTTGATTTTTTGTTGGATATGTTCTAATCTGTTTTGGGAAATTGGGAAATTGGTGGATGCTTTCCTGGTTCAAGTACCAAAATGGAGCTCCTATTTGAATGTAGTTTAGTCTGATGGGATCACATTGCAATCGTTTGCTACCCATCTTAAAAAAGTTGATTTCTTCCTCTTTTTGTTGTGTATAATCTTCAATTTGTTTTGAGAAATTGGGATCATCATTGAAATCCTTTATGTGGCATGATTTTGTTATTTTAAAAGATAAGGATTTCAATGATAAGTGTACAATACATTGTTGGACCTGTTAACAATTAAGATGGCATGGATATCTCCTCTATCTTTGATCGACATTGATCTGTTATTTTTGCCATCTTCAGCTGTATTTGGAGCTCTGCAATTACCCTGTCCTTTATCATTAACTCGATTTTGTTACTTTCCAGTTTAGCTTCAAGGTCATTTAATGTTGGACCTGTTAACAATTATAGGCCTCATAAGCAATAAGCTGCTGTGTTGTGGCTTAATCGGTGCAGCAATAAGCTGCTGTGTTGTGGCTTATTTGATGCAGCAATAAGCTGCTGTATTTTAAAATACACGTCGACTTCGAATGGATCATCATTGAAATCCTTATGTGGCATGATTTTGTTATTTTAAAAGATATAAAGCTTAGATATTGTTATGATTCAGATTCAGATTCAGATTCAGATTCATACGTTTCAATTTACAAAAAACAAACAGTCTTATGATTCAGATTTAGACGTTTCAATTTAAAAAACAAACAGTCTTATGATTCAGATTTCAGACTTCAGCACCACCTCTTATAAAACAGAAGTGAAATAAGATTTCAGACTTTAGACCTCTTAAAAAACAAACAGCACCTTAGTCAGTTACTTATATTGAGCCCATTACATATCCGTATCGTCTCCCATCTCCATTCAATCATCCTAACCCTATTTTTCTTAAGGCAAACTCTTCCAGAAGGCATCTCGATCTCATACGCAGCCATGGGGATAGATTTACTCGGAAACGCATCTTCTCAAAAACCTAGATGGGGAGAGCTTGAAGAAGAGGACGACGGCAGCGATTACGATTTCTTGTTGCCGCCCAAACATGTTATTGGACCCGACGAACATGGATTGAAGAAGGTGATAGAGTACAAGTTCAACGAAGATGGTAATCGGGTTAAGATAACTACCACCACGCGCGTCCGTAAGCTCGCTAATGCTCGGCTCAGTAAGCGCGCTATTGAGAGGCGGTCATGGCCTAAGTTCGGCGATGCCGTCCGTGAGGACGTCGGCGCTCGTCTCACTATGGTTTCTACTGAAGAAATCATATTGGAGAGACCTAGGGCTCCAGGTACGTTGTCTTTAGATCTGGAATTTTATATCACTATGATTGTCTATATATTATTCATCATAAATCATGTGTATATTTATATATATTGGGTTGTATGATTTGTGCCTTTTTGGATTGATAATCAGATATAATTTAGGTTGCAATCAAGTGATGTTTTTAGATGATGTAACAATCACTAATTGCTGTTTTTGTGCATTAGCAACATAATCTCTATAATTCTAATCAAACAAAAAGGTATTTTTGGCCTTGCAAGTTTGAATAGTTCCGTAAGAGGGAAGAAAAAGGGTTTTTTTTGTTCAACCTATGTGTGGGCTCTTGCAAAACACTGAGTTACCAACTATTTACTGTTAACATCTTAGTGCAGTTTTCTATCTTACATGTATTCGTTATCTATGGGATGTCTTCTGGGATGCCAAAGTGTGCTCTCTAGGAGTGAACACATATAGCATCTTTATCTTTAATGGCAATTCCGGTGAAGTATACTTGTACTTATATCAAAAGAGAAATTATGGTGTTAAAACCTGATTTTCGCCTGTGGTCTGAGAGAATATGCTCGACTTATGTCAAGGTGATATGGGCCATTGATGAAGAATTGAAGATGAGTAGGCATTTTTATCTATAACGTGTGAAGTCTTTTGAATTTGCTTTCTTTTTACGATCGTGACGTTCTTTCAAGTCGATGACTAATCATGAATTCCTGCTTGTTATTGTTTCTTCCTACACCATTGTATTCCAAACAATCTTGAGTGTCGAGATTACGACCTTGAAGATGTCATTGTAATGTTTAGTATTTTACCTAATGACATGGAAAACATGTAAGCTTTTCTACTAAAATTTGTTCTTGGAAGACCTATTTTCTGGGGGGAGTATGGGTTTTCTTTATGCTTTGTAACCCTTTATTGAGTTACCAACTCTTGAGGAATCTATGAATGGTTATTGATAATAGCTAATAGCTGTAGTGTAGATTATAGATATTATCACTTCCACCCAAGTTTCTAGCATGATATGCTGATATATCGCTGATATCTCGGATATCGGTCATTGGCAAAATATCGGTGGCAAAAAATTGCTAAAAATATCGGAGCCTGTAGTATCGGCGAGTTTTGTCGATATTTACCGATATTTGAGCAATATTTTGACCAAATAATTGGTCTTAAAAACTGATTTTTTAGGGGTTTTTTTGGGTTTTATAAATAACTATTGGGCTTTATATATTACTTGGGCTTCTTTTAATTAGTCAACTAAGTAGTCTTAGGCTTCTTTTGTCTCGGGAAACTTGTTTAAGTTGATGTTTTGATGTTCAAACTATGCTTTTAATTAATGCATATGATATGTTTATGGATGCATACATATATATATATATATACATACATATATACATATATATATACATATACATATATATATGTATATATATACATATACATATATATGCTTTTAATTAATGTGTAAAAGCGTGATCCAGTCTTCTCATTGTGCCTGCCAAACTATAATCAAGTTAATGAAGCAAACCCTTCTTTGTTTTTGAACATGGTTACATGGTATGCTTGAAAGAATTCAATTTCAATAGCAGTAAACTGTCGTATTCTTTAGTGCACGATCTGATATACCAATCTTCTTTGCCTTCTTTGGAATGAACTTTATGATTAGTTAAAAACACTTGGGAAAAGAAAAAGGTTCAACTGTTTATATTAACTTTGCATGTTGTAATAGGTACCAAAGCTGATGACTCAAATGCATCTGGAGACCCATTGGCCCAAATGTCGAAAGGAGGAGCTGTTCTCATGGTTTGTAGGACTTGTGGGAAGAAAGGTGACCACTGGACCTCAAAGTGCCCCTACAAGGATCTTGCCCAGCCAACTGAAACCTTTGTTGAGAACCCAAACCCTGCAGATTCTTCTGCAACCGGTGCTTCTGGTGCCACCAAAGGTGCATATGTTCCACCCACTATGCGTGCTGGTGCGGTTAGACCTACTGCTGGTACTGATATGAGACGTAGGAATGATGAGAACTCGGTTCGGGTCAATAACCTTTCAGAGGACACTCGAGAGCCGGACTTGCTTGAGCTGTTCCGCCCGTTTGGAAACGTGTCTCGTGTTTATGTTGCTATGGATCAGAAGACGGGGATGAGCCGAGGTTTTGGGTTTGTTAATTTCGTGAGGAGGGAAGAGGGAGAGAGAGCTATTGCCAAACTCAATGGGTATGGTTACGATAACCTTATCTTGAGTGTCGAATGGGCTGCACCGAGGGCAAATTAGTCTTTTTGTCGTTTTTTCTTGCATATTTTGAAACTTGGTATCAACATGGAGGTTTATTTAGAGTGTAAGCAAGATTTTGAGATTTACTATTAATAGTTTTATTTGTAAACACAGTTTTTTCTTTTTATTCTTTTAGCAAGATTCCGTTCATCATGCTAATTCTGGTCCAAACTGTTATTTAATTTCGTAAATAGTTAAAATATATAAAACATGAGTACAAATTGTTATTTGTTGATTTGTTGCCTTGTTTTATTGTATGAATTCTAAATTGTAGAATTTTGGTCTACAAGGTTTGCTTTCATTTGAAATTTAAACTCGTACCAAGTTTTGTTTTATCTATTCTACTTTATTAAAAGAATAGAGGCGGGTTTTTTTCAAGAATTCAAGAGCAGTTTTTCTTAGCCACGTTCTTCTCCGAGAACTACCCCTTCTTCTCCACGATCACTCCTCCTTCCCCACCTGCAATTTATACCCGCTTCCATGCCTGTACCAGAGCGATTTCCATAGATTTTCTCTCAAACCCAGTTTCCAATCGATTCACTCTCCTTTGCTAACCCTAGATTGATTCCTTTATCCTCCTTCGTAAATCTGAAGAAATCCTGTTGATATTATAGTTTCTTGTTAATCTCCATAGCCAGAGCCAAGACCTTAACCATTTTCTTCCACTTTAATTTGTTCGTTTTTGACTCTTTTACACCCGCGGCTGATTTCCCAACCTCCCCTTACAAGACTCCTCCAAGGCGAACGCAGATGGATTCAAATCAGTTTGTTCAAGGGGTTTTTTCGCTCTGATCGATTTTGGTTTAATCGATTATGTTTCTTCTTTGATGAAGAACCCAACAACATCGAAATCAAACAGAAACAAAATTGATTATGTTTCTTCTTCGATTTTTGGTTTAATCGATTTTGATTTGTGTTTTTAGTTTAATCGTTCTTGGCTCTGTTTAGTTTTGTTTTCTTCGATTTTGAAGAACCCAACAAGATCGATTTTGAAGCTTCTATCGATTTTGGTTTGGTACAAATCGATTTTGGTTTAATAGATGTTTCTTCCTCTTTTCTTCAAGGCACAGTGCCATTTTGGGATTAGCTGCATCTTACTTATGCTTGAAATAAGTTTTTGATCAAGATAAATGTCACTGTTTTCTAGAGTTTCTACAAGTATCACATAGCGCAATAAAGATCTTAATTGGGTTGTACTTCTACTGTTATCGATTCTTATTAACTTGTATTTCTATTGATATTATTGCAGACACTGTTTCCTGGTTTGTGGTTGACTGAGATACATGCTGATCTTTACAGAGTTCCTGAGACTAAGAAGGTACATTATTTTGATTTTCATGTGCATTAATACGAGTTTGGAATTAGAATATGAGAACATTTGTTTGAATTCTTAGGAATTGGGTTTTTTAAAGCATGCTTTTAATGCTGCTTCATGGAATTTTAGTTCATTGGTTATTCAAATTATATTGTATTTTTGTTGCATTCATTACATAGTTTCCATTAATTCATAAGCTACTAAACAAAGGTTGTGTTGAACATGAAAGGGGAAGTGGATTAACATTTTGTTGCAAGTACATATCTTTCCAGCTTGCTTTGTTCTCCATTATTATTATGCAGGTGTACTTCGTTAGGTGGAGGGATGAAACAGGCGGTTTTGAGATACATGGCATGTTTCCATAAACCCCTCTTGAAATTAACAAGCTTTGGAGGGATACGATTAGTAAATATATCATTTAAAAAAGCTTAACAAAAACTTTACTAGATGTAATAATCAAAGGTCTCCAAAAATGTTACTAGGGGGTGTTTACCAAATGTTTATGGGGTAAGCGTTAAGATACACCATCTTCACTTACCTTATGAGGTAACATTCTTGACCATCAAAATGGGTTGTTAACCACTTATTTAGTTTGTTGTAAAAATTAAGCAGATACATGATGATAACAAGACATGGGGATGAATAAGCAGGGTAGAGTAGTTGAAGAAGGAATCGTCATTTGGTAGGGGCGGATTTTTGGAAGACGGATGGGAGATATCAGGGGTGGTTTCTCAGACGTGGAGAGGGGGAGGAAGAGTGTTAGATTAGGAGATGGAGATATACACCGATATTGAAGGAACGTGGGGAGGAGGAGATCGTGGAGGAGTCGACCGTCGTGGGGTCTTCGAAGAGGGAAGAGGACAGTCGGAGAAGAAGAGCGGTTTTTTCAATCCTTTTTTTTATAAGGTTCATCTAGGATTTGCCTAGACTACATCCTTGGCAATTTGGAAACAAAAGAACAAAGCGGCCGTCTGAGACTAAGCCTGACCACAGAATGCTGACGCCTGGACTCGAACCCGGGGTGAATGGGATATTCCACCACATCCCCAAGCCCTTGCCAACACGCCACCACCCTTGTGGTTGGTAACTTGTGTTAAAGAAACACTAATCTTGAAAAACTGTATGTTGATAAAAAGTTGAAAAACCATTTTAATAAAGGAGTGCGATTGTAAAATGAAAATAAATAATGTAAGAGATATAAAACAAATTAATTGGTACATGTTAATGATATTTAATAACATGATTAAATACAAAAAATATTCAATATTTTGCTTATTTCGAAGGTATTGACGAGACGATTACAATGGTATAATTTGTAAAAAATGTATTTTCTTAATGCATTCTAGTTGATATACGATTATTTATGTTAATATGATAAAATAAAAAAGTAAGGGATTAAAAGTAAATTGAATAACTAATTCTAAGGGTAGAAAGTGTAACTTATAAATTAAAAAATGTTTGATTTTTGAGAGATGTGGGAGATGTGAGCTTTTAAGGTTGTGGATCATTCTTCTTTTATTGTACGTGTTGACAATAACCAAGTATGGAACGACCACCTCCCTCCCTTTGTGCATCAAACCTAGAACGTCGACCCTCTTTCTCTCGGTTATCGTCGACGCCAACTTCGTCCATGTGGTTAATGACACAGATCTTGCCATAAACTGCCTTCTTCTCCTGATCCTGGGTAATTGGCCACCAACATCTCTGACAGAGTCGACCACCAACATCTCCGACGGAATCGTCCAACTTCTCGTGCCCTGCCCGCCTCACACCTCGATCTCTAGATGTGGTTCTCCTCTCTCATATGAACAAAATAGAAAAAACGTAGATGTACAGGTGAATATCAAAGGATATTAGGGGTGTTCGTGGTCCGGTTTAGACGGTTTAACCACAAATCGCAATGGTGGTTTACAAATTTTCTGATCAAAACCAGTCAAATCGGACCACAAAAAGACGGTCTGCCCGTACCATAAAATCTATAATTATTAGAATATACTATATCAATTTATAAAAGAAACATCTATTTTAAAAAGACATTGAGCAAGTTGAAAAAGTACAAGTCCACCATAGTTGAAATTTTGGACAAATATTTAACAAGTTAAAAGACGATTTGAAATTTTAGATTTTGATCTTTGGTGGATTTTTGAAACACCTCGAAAATTCCATTGTCTTTGTAATCTTAATTTTGAAAGATTAAAGTTAAAGTTAAGGGATCAATTGTGTAATTAGTCATAATTGGAGTTAAATTCTGAATTATGACAGTTGAGGGTTAAATTTGAAATATGGGAATCTGATATTTAAAAGAAAGGAGTCGCCCATAGTTGAGATTTATCTCAAAAACACTGGTCTGAAGTCGGTTCTCCTAGGAAAAGAAATCAAGTGCTGAAACCCTTAATCGGTAAGAGTTGATAATTCTTCACAATTCCAGTTCTTATAGATTGATAATCAAAGTTTGGTTTTGATTCGGTTTTGATTTAGTAAGAATCAAGTTTGATATTGGACTCCCACTTCCCAAGATGACTATTTTCTTAATCCACGTTTCTTAATCCACGTTTCCTCATTTCTCTCCTTCCCCATCCCTACTGTCCCTGATTTCTCTTTGTTTCAAGTTTATCACTCCTAACTTTGAAATACTCTCAATTTTGAATCAGACTCCCACTTCCCAAGATGACTATTGGGATTTCTCTACAAATTTCATATGTATTGACGATGCCTGGTTTATTGCATGTATGACTATATCGACGTCTGGTTCATCCTTCCAAATCGGTGGTTGATTTCCCTCATGGTTCTTTTTGGTTTCATCTTCATAAACATGTCACACGACCTCTCCTTCCAACTGGTTCGAGAGGCTAAACCACGCCCCACCATCAGGTTCCTTCGCAGGTTAGATTTATTTTTTTGGTTTAAAAGATTTTGGTTTCTGTTGGATTTTGGTAAGATCGATTTTGGTCTAATCAATTTTCGCTCTGATCGATTTTTGGTTTAATCGATTATGTTTCTTCTTTGATGAAGAACTCAGATTCTAATTTCAATTTCTACCTCCTCGATTGCAGAAATGAGTACCGGAGAACTCGTCAGCATTGATCCTGTTGACCTCAAATTCCCATGTAAGTCAATCCGATCGCATCATACAATTCATAAATCTTCATTTTGTTTTGTTGAAATTATTGAAATCTAAATCATGATTGTTTTTGTTGGATGAAAATTAGTTGAATTGAATAAACAGATCTCTTCATCGCTTCAATTAAGCAATAAGACCGATAATCATGTCGGATTCAAGGTAAAATTTTGTACCTTTTTTCGGGGTTTTTTTTATGATTTCGTAAGATCGCAAACTAAAATAAGCTTTTCTATATTTTTGTAGTCAAATTACTTGTATAATTTAGAACAATCAATCATTAGTTATATGTCTAAATCGTAACTTGGATCGCGTTCGTAAACTGAAAAGTGCAATGACAAGGTTGACTGCTCGTGTTCAAAAGGTATACATAATGCTTGTTTTCTGTATGTATACCTAATCATCGTTTTAGGAAACTTATAACTTCCATTTAACTTTTGAGTTGGTTTAGGGAGACTTGATAAACTGTTGTCCTTGATGCATGGGGCTTTACTTACTATGTTGTCTTACATTTTTCCTTTATTAGAATTGCAACATTTTCATTTTGATTTACCCCATCCATATTAGTCATTAGAAGAGTAGTTATGGTATATCCATATTAACTGAAACTAATGGGTCACTGATTATGGGTTATTGCAGGTTAGGGATGAACTTGAACGACTTTTAGACGATGATGATGATATGGCGGATCTATATTTATCAAGAAAGTTATCTTCGGCTTCACTGACTCAGGTGCTGCTAACTGGTTTCTTCGCTCACCTACTATAGGTTCAAAGATATCTAGAGCCAGCAGGGCAAGTGTGATGACCGTTCATAGAGATGAAAATGACGTTGAGGAGCTTGAGATGCTTCTAGAGGTTCCCTTACAAGCTTCATACTCATTTTGCATCTTTTATTGGGATTTGCTCAAAAAAAAACTTTGAGACTTGATAGGTTTTTTGGATGTATTCCAGGCCTACTTCATGCAGACTGATGGAACGTTAAACAAGTTAACGAGTGCAAGTGATATTAATTTCATAATTCTATAACGTTTTTCCCTCTTTTTGGTTAATACTATTTGTGATTTTTAATGTGCAAAGAGTTGATTAACTGCTAAACATAAAAATTTCGCAGTTGCGTGAATATATTGATGATACAGAAGATTACATCAACATCCAGGTATACGAGTTTTTTCAACATCTTTGATTATAATGTACATACAAATTGTGATTCTGAAACCACCATTATTGTTGTTACTGCAGCTTGACAATCATAGAAATCAGCTAATTCAGGTCCATTATACCCTATCTGTCCCATAAATAATACTTTTGATTCTTGTATTTGAGGATTATATATCTGATGGTGGTTTGTATTCATGACTGTAGCTGGAGCTCTTTCTAAGTTCAGGAACTGTATGTATGTCCGTCTACTCCTTGGTGACTGGTATATTTGGCATGAATATACCTTATACGTGGAATGATGATCATGGCTACATGTTCAAATGGGTAAGTGTTCAAATAATATATATATATATATCTCCATTGATTTAATATTAATGGTACGTATATCCTATTGTCATTCAAATGAAATGAAAATTTTCATGATTTTTTTGAATGTTTGTATATTTAACTTTTTTTTTTGAAACAGCAGCTTATTACCATTACCAACAAAACCAACCAAGGTTTACAAAGCCAAAGTTACATCCCAAAACAAAGCGAACAGGAGCCAACCAAAGCAAAACTAAAACCAACAATAACAGGTTTGCAAGCACACCATGCCAGGGCTTAATCCAGACAGCCCCTATGTAACAACCCGGTTCCCAAATACATACAAATAACATATATTTCATAACATAGCTTCATAACAAAGATACATCATATTGTATTTATGGTCCCTTAGCTTAACAAAATAAGTCTTTCAGTACAAACTTTTACATAACAACTACTGAACATGATAGTTACAAAGTACTTCATGAGTCTTCAAAAGAAATTCCTAGATCTTTCCTATCACTTGTCCTTATTTGCTCAACGACCTGGAATACATATTTTAAAACAAAAATGAGGGTTAGACCTAATGGTCTAAGTGAGAAAATCTCTGTCATTTTAAAACCATTTACACAAATTCCACATATATATAACACAAAGATGAATACCAATCATAACTCGCACATTGTGTACTTTTCCTGTCTCATTCCCATGGCCATATTAGTTGGTTGCAAGCCAACTAATAAATTAACTCCGCCGTACGAATATTACGGCCAACACCGCTGTACGAATATTACAGCCAACACCACTGGTCCTAAGTCCGGCCAACACACTCTCGTATAGTGTAATACTCATGTAAATATAATATACATCTTCACATATTATATTTCAAACATAAGCATATAATTACATCATCTATCACATATCCAATACACACATATATGTATTCCAGTTTAAAAACATTTTAAAAGTAAAACTTAACTGTTTTGCTTATCACCAAAAATCCTTCCAAGCTATTATCAAGCACTCCAACCTTTCAGCCCAATTTCACAGACTCTGTAACCAAATAAAATACAAATATCTCTTTTAAATACTTAAAATCTTAAAAACTCAAAAACCCTCGACTCTATCGCAACCAACTAGCTTTTAAACCTTTTATCGCAATACACTGCTCATTGTCGCAACCAACTACTGCGACACCACCACTTTGTCGCAACCCATTATTGCGACACCTCACTCTATCGCAACCAACTGTTGCGATACATCAGTTTATCGCAACCAACTGCTGCGATACCAAGGTCCTATCGCAACCCACTGTTGCGATACTTATGAATATCGCAACCCAAGGCTGCGATACTTATGATGTTCATAATTGTCTCAGTTAACTAAGTTCGTCCTAAACCTAGAAATTTGCAGTTTTAGACCATGCATGTTTTTGTAACTTTGCAGATATGTTTTACACTACCATTAGAACACTATTCCAAACCCAAAATTATCATATATTTCTAAAATTACCAAAACCCACTTCTAAAACTCATAGTAAAACTTTAGGAACTAGTATACATAAAAGGAAGAGTTTGCAAGGATTATTACCTTTGTTTTCTGGATTTGAATCCTAAACCCAGCTGTAGTAATATAGAAAATACTTCTTCTTCTTGATCTTTCTTCAACTTACTCTCTTTTCTCCTCTCTCTCTCTTTTTGCCGAATAAACCCACACACATACACACTTTTGGTAATTTTGCAATTGTCTCTAAATGATACACCTAACCCCTTTCTAGCTAAAAGAAACGGTGGATGTGAAAGATATTTTCACATTTACCAAACAAACCCCATACTTTATTCTAATGGCAACTTTAACCCTCCAACCTCTAAATAAAAATTAAAACTTACCCCTTAACTTCTAACTCCATAAAATACTTTTTAACTAAACTTTAACTTATAAAATTTCCCAAATCCACCTTAACTAAAATAATACTATTAAATAAATAATTAACATACCTGGTTATTACAACATCTCCTCCTTAAAAGAATTTCGTCCCGGAATTCAGTTAAGCGAAAAGATGAGGGTATTTGGCTCTCATTTCCGACTCTGATTCCTAGGTAGCATCCTGACCTCTATGATGTCTCCACTGAACTTTCACTTGTCTGATTACTTTGTTCCACAATACTTTAACTTTGTGATCAACTATGGCTTCAGGTTCCTCCACATAATTCAGCTTTTCATCAACTTGTATATCTGGTAGAGACACGGCCTGATCTGGCGTAACCAAACACTTTCGAAAATTCGATACGTGAAACGCGTTGTGAATCCTGCTTAACTTTAACTCTGGCGGAAGATCCAACCTGTAGGCTACTTCACGATCCTTTTCGTAATTGCAAACGACCCGATGTACCTTGGACTAAGCTTACCTTGTTTCCCAAAACGAATTACTCATTTCCAAGGCGAGACTTTCAACATTACGAAATCTCCAACTTGGAATTCTAACGGCTTTCGGCGTCGGTCAGCGTAACTTTTATGTCTGTCTTGAGCCACTTTCAATCGTTCTTGAATCTGAGTAATCTTATCCGCGGTTAACTGAACTATATCTGGCCCCGCTAACTGTTTCTCTCCCACTTCGTTCCAACACAGAGGCGTTCGACATTTTCTACCATACAGTACTTCAAACGGTGCCGCTTGTATGCTGGAATGATAACTGTTGTTGTAGGCAAATTCGATCAACGGCAAATGCTTATCCCACGATCCCCCGAAATCCACAATGCAGGCCCGGAGCATATCTTCCAAAGTCTGAATTATTCGTTCACTTTGACCGTCAGTTTGAGGATGATACGCTGTACTTAGCTTTATTTGCGTCCCCATTTCTCTTTGAAAGCTCCTCCAGAATCTTGATGTAAAACGACTATCACGATCAGAAATAATCGAGATTGGAACTCCATGTCGAGTTACTATTTCGTTGATGTATAACTTGGCTAGACTTTCCATCGGATAGGTTTCTTTTATCGGTAGGAAGTGAGCAGACTTTGTCAACCTGTCAACGATCACCCAAATGGCATCAAATCCTTTCGGAGTTCTTGGTAACTACGTAATGAAATCAGTAGTAATCTGATCCCATTTCCACATAGGTATTTCTAGACGTTGTAACTGACCAAACGGCTTTTGATGTTCAATCTTTACTTTCTTGCAAGTAGTACAACCTTCCACATGTTGAGCAATGCTTCTTTTTATTCCCGGCCACCGATAGAATTGTTTTAGATCTTTATACATCTTATTCGTACCTGGATGAATAGAGAAACGAGATTGATAAGCTTCTTGAAGTACCCGGTCACGTAAACCACCCAAACGAGGCACCCAGATTCTGTTTCCCAGACACAATAACCCACGATCATCTTTTACAAGCAATGCTGATATCCCCACTAATCGTTCTGATTTCAAATGTTCTTACTGATAGGCTTCTACTTGACACTTCTGCAATTCGTCAAAGATGTTAGGTAGGAGTTCAGCTCAAAGTGCAATAGCTTTTATTGTTCCACTCCTTTCTTGACGACTCAGTGCATCAGCTACCACATTCGCCTTTTCTGGATGATAAAGAATTTCACAGTCGTAATCATTCACCAATTCTAGCCATCTTCTTTGCCTCATATTTAATTCCTTCTGATCAAAAAGATGTTGGAGACTCTTATGATCGGTATAAATTTGACATTTAGAGCCGTAAAGATAATGTCTCCAAATTTTCAATGCGAAAACAACTGCTGCAAGTTCCATGTCGTGTGTAGGATACTGTCTTTCATGATCTTTTAACTGACGAGAAGCATAAGCAATAACCTTTCCACGCTGCATTAGTACACATCCCAATCCCAGTTTGGAAGCATCGCTGTAGACAACAAAGTCATCGGAACCTTTAGGTAATGCTAGTATCGGCGCGCTACAGAGTTTCTCTTTCAATATTCGGAATGCTTCATCCTGTTCTGCTTTCCATTCGAACTTTAGATTCTTTCGGGTCAGCTTAGTGAGAGGCGTAGCGATACGAGAAAAATCTTTTATAAACTTTCGATAATACCCGGCTAAACCCAGAAAACTTCGTACTTCGGTTGGCGTCTTCGGCTGTTCCCACTTTTCAATTGCTTCTACTTTCATCGGATCAACTTGAATACCTTTCTCGAAAACTACATGCCCCAGAAACTGAACTTCCAGTAGCCAGAATTCACATTTAGAGAACTTAGCGTATAACTGTTCCTTCTTCAACAATTCCAGAATTAACCGAAGATGTTGTGCGTGATCCTCTTTGGATCGGGAGTAGATAAGGATATCATCGATAAACACAATAACAAATTTATCGAGATATGGCTTACATACCCGATTCATTAAATCCATAAAAGCAGCTGGAGCGTTCGTCAATCCAAACGGCATTACTAGGAATTCATAATGACGTACCTTGTACGAAAAGCAGTTTTCAGAACGTCTTCTTCTTTAACCTTCAGCTGATGATAACCGGATCTTAGATCAATCTTAGAGAAATAACAAGCTCCAACTAATTGATCGAAGAGGTCATCAATTCTGGGAAGCGGATATTTGTTCTTGATCGTGCGCTTATTCAGTTCCCGGTAATCAATACACATTCTCATCGAACCATCTTTCTTTTTCACAAACAAGACTGGTGCACCCCACGGCGAAGAACTGGGTCTGATGAAGCCCTTATCAGAAAGATCTTGTAGTTGCGTCATCATTTCTTTCATCTCTGGTGGCGCTAAACGATACGGTGCACGAGCAACAGGAGCGGATCTAGGAATCAGATCTATACCAAACTCTACTTGTCTAACGGGAGGAAGACTATTCAAGTCTTCGGGGAAAACTTCTGGAAATCCACTAACAACAGGAATATCCTCCAACTTGTTCTTTTCTAGCTTAGTATCTATCACATAAGCTAAGTAACTCGGGCAACCTTTGCTGACACACTTACGAGCTTTTATCCTAGATATAAGGCAAGACTGATGATTTCTACGATCATCATAAATCACTACCGGTCCCCTCTCAGGTAAAACAACATTAATTATTTTCTTATCACAAACTATGTTAGCCTGATTCTCGGCTAACCAATCCATCCCCACTACCACATCAAACTCAATCAAAGCTATAGGAAATAATTGTATAGGTACTTCGCACCCCTCTATATTTATCACACAACTATCAAAAACCTCTTTAACCGATACTTGGTTATCATTTGCAGTATCTACCATCAAAACATGATCTAACACTTTAGGCTTTAAATGCATATAAGCAGCAAATGAAGGAGACACAAACGATCGGATTGCACCGGAGTCAAATAACACTTTAGCACGTGTAGAGTTTATGAAAAATGTACCTGTAACCACATCCGGAGTTTCCTCTGATTCTTTTGCTGTCATCTGAAATGTACGACACCTTGTTCTTGGTGGTTCTAGTCTTGGTACTACCGTTCTAACAACCGCTGGTCTCCCTGATGTACCACCCTGCTGTACTCTTTCCCGCGGACAATCTGACTGAATGTGATCCGAAGAATTACACGAGAAACAAAACCGCGTTACTTGACAGTTTTTAGCAATATGTCCGGTCTTCCCACACTTATAACAAATCTGAGGGCTTCATCAGACCCAGTTCCACATTTTCCGCGACATCTATTGCGGCTGAGAAGGTATCGGGTCCTTTTGCAGTCACTAGCCTTCTGACTTCTGAATTTAATCCGAAAATAAACCTTTCCATCTTCATTGCCTCCATGGCAACGTAGTATTCCGCAAAACGATACTTTTTCCAGAAAACGAGCGGTATAGTCCCGAACTGACAAATTCCCTTGCTGCAAGTTCATAAACTCCCCTTCCAATTGTTTAACTGCTGCTTGAGGACAAAACTGTTTCCTGAAAGCTATAACGAATTCTTCCCAAGAGAGGTAGAATATATGTCAGACCCTCCCGAAGAAATATGAGCTTCCCACCAGTATAAAGCATCGCCTTTTAACGTTGTGGTTCCATAAAGTACTCTATCCTCTTCAGCGCATTTACTAGTCTTGAAGATAGCTTCTATTTTCAGCCACTTCATAGCTTTCACTGGATCCCGATCTCCTGAGTACGTAGGAGGCTTGCAACTGAGAAACATTTTATAATAACACCTTTTTATTACTGGTACGACAGTAGGTGTGATAAGCATCTCGTCCTCCAGGTTAGGATCTAGTCTTTCTGTTTTAGTATTACGAGTCTGGTTAAACATAGCTTGGATATTTGCCTGTAATCTTCCCATTTTAGCCGCTAAGTCGTCTCTCATAACAAATTCTGTGCCTCGCCCCTGAACTCTGCCTCCACTTCTGCCCCTCCCTCTTTCTCCCACTCTTCCCCTTGTTCCAACTGGGGGATTCGTTCTATTAGAATTGCTTCCTCCTCCCCGATTCGTTTGTCTAGTACCACTTGCCATTCTGTAGATTCAAACAGGGTTAAAATACACATAAGCACATACCCCATATAACAAGGTATTCCAGTTCAAACATGTACCTGTAAGATCACAATTACATTGGCCAGGTGTAATCTGAAATTACCTTACATGATGTTCTTTCTACCTTTTTATATTTAACATCCCAAGGTTCTACAATAATAGGGACATCCTACTTCACATGCAGTTTAAGTCTAGGTACAGATACTAATACCTAAATCCCTTAAACTAGGGCTCTGATACCATCTGTAACAACCCGGTTCCCAAATACATACAAATAACATATATTTCATAACATAGCTTCATAACAAAGATACATCATATTGCATTTATGGTCCCTAGCTTAACAAAATAAGTCTTTCAGTACAAACTTTTACATAACAACTACTGAACATGATAGTTACAAAATACTTCATGAGTCTTCAAAAGAAATTCCTAGATCTTTCCTATCACTTGTCCTTATTTGCTCAACGACCTGAAATACATATTTTAAAACAAAAATGAGGGTTAGACCTAATGGTCTAAGTGAGAAAATCTCTGTCATTTTAAAACCATTTACACAAATTCCACATATATATAACACAGAGATGAATACCAATCATAACTCGCGCATCGTGTACTTTTCCTGTCTCATTCCCATTGCCATATTAGTTGGTTGCAAGCCAACTAATAAATTAACTCCGCCGTACGAATATTACGGCCAACACCGTTGTACGAATATTACAGCCAACACCACTGGTCCTAAGTCCGGCCAACACACTCTCGTATAGTGTAATACTCATGTAAATATAATATACATCTTCACATATTATATTTCAAACATAAGCATATAATTACATCATCTATCACATATCCAATACACACATATATGTATTCCAGTTTAAAAACATTTTTAAAGTAAAACTCACATGTTTTGCTTATCACCAAAAATCCTTCCAAGCTATTATCAAGCACTCCAACCTTTCAGCCCAATTTCACAGAATCTGTAACCAGATAAAATACAAATATCTCTTTTAAATACTTAAAATCTTAAAAACTCAAAAACCCTCGACTCTATCGCAACCAACTAGCTTTTAAACCTTTTATCGCAATGCACTGCTAATTGTCGCAACCAACTACTGCGACACCACCACTTTGTCGCAACCCACTATTGCGACACCTCACTCTATCGCAACCAACTGTTGCGATACATCAGTTTATCGCAACCAACTGCTGCGATACCAAGGTCCTATCGCAACCCACTGTTGCGATACTTATGAATATCGCAACCCAAGGCTGCGATACTTATGATGTTCATAATTGTCTCAGTTAACTAAGTTCGTCCTAAACCTAGAAATTTGCAGTTTTAGACCATGAATGTTTATGTAACTTTGCAGATATGTTTTACACTACCATTAGAACACTATTCCAAACCCAAAATTATCATATCTTTCTAAAATTACCAAAACCCACTTCTAAAGCTCATAGTAAAACTTTAGGAACTAATATACATAAAAGGAAGAGTTTGCAAGGATTATTACCTTTGTTTTCTGGATTTGAATCCTAAACCCAGCTGTAGTAATATAGAAAATACTTCTTCTTCTTGATCTTTCTTCAACTTACTCTCTTTTCTCCTCTCTCTCTTTTTGTCGAATAAACCCACACACATACACACTTTTGGTAATTTTGCAATTGTCTCTAAATGAGACACCTAACCCCTTTCTAGCTAAAAGAAACGGTGGATGTGAAAGATATTTTCACATTTACCAAACAAACCCCATACTTTCTTCTAATGGCAACTTTAACCCTCAAACCTCTAAATAAAAATTAAAACTTACCCCTTAACTTCTAACTCCATAAAATACTTTTTAACTAAACTTTAACTTATAAAATTTCCCAAATCCACCTTAACTAAAATAATACTATTAAATAAATAATTAACATACCTGGTTATTACACCCTAACCAGCTTAATCCAAACAGCCCCTTTGGCTCGAGAGTGATTTCAATCCTGATTGCTTGTACTATTTTGGATTGAAGCATGTAGGCTCCCTTTGGCTTCTCTTCCACCATTCACATCAATTATTTTCAATGTTGGAGAGTCGGATGTAAAAATTTGCAAGGTTTAAGTGATTTCTCTTCCACCATATAAAGAGTATTGATATGAATTTATTTGCATATAAAATTGAAACACTAATATGACAGTTTACCATCCATCTGAACTAAATTTGCATATTCTTGTCAGTATACTTTTTAAAGTTCAAAATTGGATTACATGTCTTTTTTTTTACTATATTATAGATTGTTGTCACAAATGTAGTATACTTTAATGGAAATACATGGGTTATATTCATAAAAAACCATAATATCTATTTCTAAAAATCTTATTATTTGTCTTTTATAATATCGTTATGTGATGTGGTTATTTATGATACAATGGCCCTAAAGTTGGTGTGATAAATGATGATGGTGGTAACAGATGGAAATGGTTAGGGCAGGGGTGAACCATGACATAATTGGATGTGGTGGGCTGGTGGATTTATATGATTTTAGCATACCAAGATGAATGAATGAAGAAGATAGAAAGATCCACTTTGAATCTGGTGAGGTTTCCTCTTTGTTTTTTTTGCTAGCTGAGCATCCTTTGACTAATGCATGCTAATTTGTTTATTTCCCATTTAACTTGATGTTTTGCAAACCAAATTATAACTTGATCTAGCTCGAAGAGCGAAACACTACTTTTATGATAACATGTAGGTTATTAAAGGTTTTACTTTCTCCAACCTTAATATTATGGTATTGTCAATCATCCAGAAAAGTAAATTGAAATCCTAATTTGGTTTTATAATCTATGCCAAAATGGTGTTGTAACTTGTAAGTTGTTCTTTGAACCAGAAAAGTTTGAGGTGATTCCGGAAGAATGGCCTTTTGAAAGGACTTTTTAGATGGTGAAATAGGTGTTATAGAAGGTGTTGTTGCTAGAAATGATAAAAACAGGAGTGTAAAATAGTGATAAGGGGGTTAAAGGTTATCTATTATTCATGAAAGTTGCAATAATTTTGGCAAATTTGTTACTAAAGTTAAAGTAAATGCCTATTGTTGTCATTGCCTCTTACAAGGTGTTAATAATTCGGTTCATAATTTTATCATTTTTGAAAGTATCTTTTAAACAATGAGTTAATATCCTTATCTTTTTTAACGGTAAAGTTTATTGATCGTTTTATTGATTTCGACAGTTCTTGTGTCCACTTTATAACAACAATACGTAACTTTAAACGCATTGTGGCAGAGTGTTCGTGAGGATCGGTTCAGTGGATTTTTGTTCGCTTTGTGGAATCGCGACTGTTACTGATGTTAAGAAGGATTGGTCGAGGTGTGTTCGGATGTGGGAAGGAAGGATCGCAGGTTTTGCATCAACGACTGTATGGGGACAGTCCTGTGAAGACGGGGTTTACTGCTGTTCGAGGAGCTGATTGGATTAGTTGTTGTTCAAGGGGCTGTCTAATCAACTAATGTTTGTGGGGTTGTTTGGATCAGCTGCTGGCAGTGGCTGTTTGGATTCGGCACACCTGTTGTCACTCAAACAACCCTGATTAAGGTGCTGTTTGTTTTTTAAGAAAAATAAGGTTAGGATGATTGAATGGAGGTGGGAGACGATACAGATATGTAATGGGCTCTATATAAGTAACTAACTAAGGTGCTGTTTGTTTTTTAAGAGGTCTGAAGTCTGAAGTTTGAAATCTTATTTCACTTCTGTTTTATAAGAGGTGGTGCTGAAGTCTGAAATCTGAATCATAAGACTGTTTTTTTTTAAATTGAAACGTCTGAATCTGAATCATAAGATTGTTTGTTTTTGTAAATTGAAACGTCTGAATCATAATCATAACAATATCTAAGCTTTATATCTTTTAAAATAACAAAATCATGCCACATAAGGATTTCAATGATGATCCATTCGAAGTCGACGTGTATTTTAAAATACAGCAGCATCAATTAAGCCACAACACAACAACTTATTGCTGCATCAACTAAGCCACAACACAGCAGCTTATTGCTGCACCGATTAAGCCACAACACACCCTAAGTGTTGGGCCGAATAGGATATAAGATATTTAAAAAAAACACACCCTAAGTGTTGGGCCTTCAGTTTTGGGCTACATTAATTTACTTCATCTTTTTCAAATCTAACCCATCCCATAAATGTCTACGAGGGAATGAACAAATTCACGTCCAGAGAATCGTTTAGACGGAAAAATCGTTTATTTGATAAATTAAGAAAATTGTTTATTAATTTATCAAATAAACAATTTTTCCGTCTAAACGATTCTCTGGACGTGAATTTGTTCATTCCCTCGTAGACATTTATGGGATGGGTTAGATTTGAAAAAGATGAAGTAAATTAATGTATCCCAAAACTGAAGGCCAACACTTAGGGTGTGTTTGTTTTTAAAAAAAATATCTTATATCCTCTTATATCCTATTCGGTCAGAACAAGGGTCTTTAAGACCGTTTTTTTTTAAATCAGATTTTAAAAACTCATTTTGCCTCTTATTTCACAAGAGACAAATATATGTCTTAGGTGGCGTTTTTTTAAGCGGTGCTGAAGTCTGAACACTGATTTCACTGTTGATTTTTAAGTGGTGGTGCTGAAATCTGAAATCTGAAATCTGAAATCTGAATCAGAAAGACTGTTTGTTTTTTAAAACTGAAATCTGAAAACATCTGAATACGTACTATTGATTATTTTATCTCTGAAATGTGATACTATTGAATTAAATTAAATTATACAACTAAAATTACTCTTCATAACAACTGAAATACGTTAATTGGTTCAAATGTTCAAATACAATATAAAACATGAATAAAGTCTCATAACAACTAAAATCAATTTCCGTTTTGCATCAGTTGTGTCGCAATTTCTTATTTTAAACTAGCCATATATGTTTGGTCAGCTGTACTCCCATGCAAGTGAACCTCCTCGGCCTCATCACCACCATCATCCCCTTGGTCATTAGTTTGATCATATTCAGAAAATAACTCATCGCTTAAACCTTCCTTCCGTATGAAGTTGTGAACCGCAAAACATGCAATAACAACGTCTCTTTGAACCTCAAGTGAAAACGGTGCCATTCTTTTTAATATCGGAAAACGTGCTTTCAAGACGCCATAAGAACGTTCAATAACATTTCTAAGTTTTGCATGAGAATGGTTAAACTTTTCATACTTGTTCATTGCACGTCGACGACGGAAATCTCCAAGCCAGTATCTAACATTACGATACGGTGCCATAAACCCTCGTAACACGGGACATTCGTAACAAATCAATACATTGACGATCGTTACCTTCAAGCAGCTCATCCGTAAATTGACGTCCAGTCATTGCAGACGTATTATCTCTTTTCCTTTTCAAACGCATTGATTGCAAGTAATACATGTACAAGAACATAACAATGAGAAGTATAGCTTCTTGATCATCATCCATGATGAACCTGTTACAAATATCATAAACTTGTTCAAATAACATAAACGTGTTTAAATAATAAACCAAATAACTTGTCCAAAAACAAAACATAATCGTGTTCAAATACCAAAACATAAACCAAATAACTTGTCCAAAAAACAAAACATAATCATGTTCAAATACCAAAACACAAACCAAATAACTTGTCCAAAAACTACTACATAAATCCTAATCTTCTTGCTGTCCTCAAAATCCAGTCTTTTAATATATCAGGGTCTGTAGAGTTGATCAACCATGTCTCTCTCAACAAAGTTGAGTGGCCAAAAATGTCAATGGCTGCTTTGTAAAGAGGATCCCTTTTTTCAAGGCCAAGAGTGTTCAACTGTTCAAGACAAGCATCAATGGTTGTGGTGGGTTGTCGTGTAGCAAGTTTGTGAAGTGCACCCATCATTTCCAAAGCCAATTCATCCATGTCAACCTTGATTTTACTTTTCTTATTCGGTCTAGACGAATGTGGACTTGGTGTAACATTTTGTTCTTCCTTCACATCCCTGTTTTATTCCTTAAGTACACCCATCCCGAGTACTTTCCTTTTAGATAATCGTATTCATTTTTCAACTGCTTTTGTGTGAGCTTCACGTGACACACTTCCTCAAGATTTGTTGCCAACTTTGTCCAAGTTTCTTTCCTAAGACTACCCCCGTTTCGACCCATTTTATTGACCTCGTCTATACAAGTCTCTAGAAAGCATTTGATTATTTCATTGGTCCACCTTATACGTACATTTTCGTCCATCACTAAGCACACCAGAAAGTTTCAAGAATCAAGGATCATATATTGACATACAACAAGCTCATATTTTCAAGAATTCAAGAATCATATATTGACATACATACATTACTGTTAATAATTGTGAAACAAGATACATAACAAAAGCATATGTCACATGTTGTAAAATAGAAAGAAGAAATAGTTCTTAAAACTAGTACCATCAACAATTCAACCGAGTTTCTCCAACAGTTTCTAAATCACTTTTTATAGTGCCAAAATGTAAAAACAATCATTAACATGTTGACTGCAAAACAACTTGCACATAATCAACCAATTTGATTTTGATATATAATAGAAACAGTGGCAGCCCCTAAAAACAAACCAGCAAACAAAATTAAACAGAATTAGTTGTTGATGTTTACAATTTTAGTTGTTGCTGTTTAGTATAATTATGAAGATGTTCACTATATTTTACAATTCAATTTATTGTTTACAATTCATGATGTTTATGTCAACATATAAAGTACAATAATACTTTATTATACTTCTGGAAAGAGCATTCTTCAATGCAAAGGAATTGATGGTGGTGAAAGAAATTAAAGAAAACAAAGTGCTTTCTGGGATTCGTGAAAGAAAATAAAGAAAAGGAAAAAAATAGGTACTGAGATTTCAAAGGAAGTGATGGTGGTATTCCAGTGGAAAACATAAACAAACACAATTGGATATTATTTAGCATGAAGCAATGTCATAGTAAACCCCTTCGAACAAATATGCTCATGTGAAGAATTACAGATAGCTCTCAATAAGTGAAAGCCTCTCAAGACTTTATCATCCAATTTGATTAGAATTCTTACCAATTCTACAAGAATTCCTATACATTCTATAGCTTCCATAATCCATCATAGTTGGAACCCTAAAATTAAAGAAACAAAGAAGAAAGATGTACCTGATTGACGATTTGAAGACTGCTGCCGATGGAATAGATGAAATCGATGGAGATGAAGGAATCAGTTATTTGTAGAGAAGGAATCGTACCTCTAATTCGCTTAGATGAAATCTTGCCTCTAATTCGCTTAGATGATAATCAGAGAAAGGATCTTCTAAATATCAAAACTAAACAAACGCACTTAAATTGGGGTTCTCTTACCGAATTAGATAAAAGGCCCAATTCAGATCTGAATTGGGCTAAACAAACAGGGCCTTAAAAACTCTTTTTGTCCCTAAAACCCATCAGCCTCCCATCGCCTCCCTCAGGCTCCATCGCCTCCTCCAAATCGAAGTAGGTGTTTCAAATCGAGGTCTGCAATCGAGCTTTCACCAAATCGATTATACATCGTCTTCTGCAGTCGAAGATCCTCTCATCCGCCTTCATCGCCTCCTCCAAATCGAGGTAGCCAGTTTCGTTCCTAGAAAAGTTTGCATGTATTTTACTTCTCACGCACCCCTTTCATTTGAGTTTGTTTAATTTTGATTTCTAGGGTTATTGTTTATATTGACTTCTTCTCCATACTGTTGAGCTATTTATCTCAAGAACATGTTCTTGCTTTGTCCTTTTGTGGGGTTTGAGTGTATGGATTGTATATGGATTCTGCTTCTTCTCTTCAATCTCTTGATTTCTAGGGTTATTGTTTTTATCGACCTCTATGTTGTTTAGTTTGATGGATCACATTGCGATTTTCTTCTGCCCAACTTGTTCAAATGTTGATTTCTTGTGTTATTGCTGGACTTTGTTCTTCTAATCTGTTCTTGGAAATTGGTGGTGGTATTTGATTTTTTGTTGGATATGTTCTAATCTGTTTTGGGAAATTGGGAAATTGGTGGATGCTTTCCTGGTTCAAGTACCAAAATGGAGCTCCTATTTGAATGTAGTTTAGTCTGATGGGATCACATTGCAATCGTTTGCTACCCATCTTAAAAAAGTTGATTTCTTCCTCTTTTTGTTGTGTATAATCTTCAATTTGTTTTGAGAAATTGGGATCATCATTGAAATCCTTTATGTGGCATGATTTTGTTATTTTAAAAGATAAGGATTTCAATGATAAGTGTACAATACATTGTTGGACCTGTTAACAATTAAGATGGCATGGATATCTCCTCTATCTTTGATCGACATTGATCTGTTATTTTTGCCATCTTCAGCTGTATTTGGAGCTCTGCAATTACCCTGTCCTTTATCATTAACTCGATTTTGTTACTTTCCAGTTTAGCTTCAAGGTCATTTAATGTTGGACCTGTTAACAATTATAGGCCTCATAAGCAATAAGCTGCTGTGTTGTGGCTTAATCGGTGCAGCAATAAGCTGCTGTGTTGTGGCTTATTTGATGCAGCAATAAGCTGCTGTATTTTAAAATACACGTCGACTTCGAATGGATCATCATTGAAATCCTTATGTGGCATGATTTTGTTATTTTAAAAGATATAAAGCTTAGATATTGTTATGATTCAGATTCAGATTCAGATTCAGATTCATACGTTTCAATTTACAAAAAACAAACAGTCTTATGATTCAGATTTAGACGTTTCAATTTAAAAAACAAACAGTCTTATGATTCAGATTTCAGACTTCAGCACCACCTCTTATAAAACAGAAGTGAAATAAGATTTCAGACTTTAGACCTCTTAAAAAACAAACAGCACCTTAGTCAGTTACTTATATTGAGCCCATTACATATCCGTATCGTCTCCCATCTCCATTCAATCATCCTAACCCTATTTTTCTTAAGGCAAACTCTTCCAGAAGGCATCTCGATCTCATACGCAGCCATGGGGATAGATTTACTCGGAAACGCATCTTCTCAAAAACCTAGATGGGGAGAGCTTGAAGAAGAGGACGACGGCAGCGATTACGATTTCTTGTTGCCGCCCAAACATGTTATTGGACCCGACGAACATGGATTGAAGAAGGTGATAGAGTACAAGTTCAACGAAGATGGTAATCGGGTTAAGATAACTACCACCACGCGCGTCCGTAAGCTCGCTAATGCTCGGCTCAGTAAGCGCGCTATTGAGAGGCGGTCATGGCCTAAGTTCGGCGATGCCGTCCGTGAGGACGTCGGCGCTCGTCTCACTATGGTTTCTACTGAAGAAATCATATTGGAGAGACCTAGGGCTCCAGGTACGTTGTCTTTAGATCTGGAATTTTATATCACTATGATTGTCTATATATTATTCATCATAAATCATGTGTATATTTATATATATTGGGTTGTATGATTTGTGCCTTTTTGGATTGATAATCAGATATAATTTAGGTTGCAATCAAGTGATGTTTTTAGATGATGTAACAATCACTAATTGCTGTTTTTGTGCATTAGCAACATAATCTCTATAATTCTAATCAAACAAAAAGGTATTTTTGGCCTTGCAAGTTTGAATAGTTCCGTAAGAGGGAAGAAAAAGGGTTTTTTTTGTTCAACCTATGTGTGGGCTCTTGCAAAACACTGAGTTACCAACTATTTACTGTTAACATCTTAGTGCAGTTTTCTATCTTACATGTATTCGTTATCTATGGGATGTCTTCTGGGATGCCAAAGTGTGCTCTCTAGGAGTGAACACATATAGCATCTTTATCTTTAATGGCAATTCCGGTGAAGTATACTTGTACTTATATCAAAAGAGAAATTATGGTGTTAAAACCTGATTTTCGCCTGTGGTCTGAGAGAATATGCTCGACTTATGTCAAGGTGATATGGGCCATTGATGAAGAATTGAAGATGAGTAGGCATTTTTATCTATAACGTGTGAAGTCTTTTGAATTTGCTTTCTTTTTACGATCGTGACGTTCTTTCAAGTCGATGACTAATCATGAATTCCTGCTTGTTATTGTTTCTTCCTACACCATTGTATTCCAAACAATCTTGAGTGTCGAGATTACGACCTTGAAGATGTCATTGTAATGTTTAGTATTTTACCTAATGACATGGAAAACATGTAAGCTTTTCTACTAAAATTTGTTCTTGGAAGACCTATTTTCTGGGGGGAGTATGGGTTTTCTTTATGCTTTGTAACCCTTTATTGAGTTACCAACTCTTGAGGAATCTATGAATGGTTATTGATAATAGCTAATAGCTGTAGTGTAGATTATAGATATTATCACTTCCACCCAAGTTTCTAGCATGATATGCTGATATATCGCTGATATCTCGGATATCGGTCATTGGCAAAATATCGGTGGCAAAAAATTGCTAAAAATATCGGAGCCTGTAGTATCGGCGAGTTTTGTCGATATTTACCGATATTTGAGCAATATTTTGACCAAATAATTGGTCTTAAAAACTGATTTTTTAGGGGTTTTTTTGGGTTTTATAAATAACTATTGGGCTTTATATATTACTTGGGCTTCTTTTAATTAGTCAACTAAGTAGTCTTAGGCTTCTTTTGTCTCGGGAAACTTGTTTAAGTTGATGTTTTGATGTTCAAACTATGCTTTTAATTAATGCATATGATATGTTTATGGATGCATACATATATATATATATACATACATATATACATATATATATACATATACATATATATATGTATATATATACATATACATATATATGCTTTTAATTAATGTGTAAAAGCGTGATCCAGTCTTCTCATTGTGCCTGCCAAACTATAATCAAGTTAATGAAGCAAACCCTTCTTTGTTTTTGAACATGGTTACATGGTATGCTTGAAAGAATTCAATTTCAATAGCAGTAAACTGTCGTATTCTTTAGTGCACGATCTGATATACCAATCTTCTTTGCCTTCTTTGGAATGAACTTTATGATTAGTTAAAAACACTTGGGAAAAGAAAAAGGTTCAACTGTTTATATTAACTTTGCATGTTGTAATAGGTACCAAAGCTGATGACTCAAATGCATCTGGAGACCCATTGGCCCAAATGTCGAAAGGAGGAGCTGTTCTCATGGTTTGTAGGACTTGTGGGAAGAAAGGTGACCACTGGACCTCAAAGTGCCCCTACAAGGATCTTGCCCAGCCAACTGAAACCTTTGTTGAGAACCCAAACCCTGCAGATTCTTCTGCAACCGGTGCTTCTGGTGCCACCAAAGGTGCATATGTTCCACCCACTATGCGTGCTGGTGCGGTTAGACCTACTGCTGGTACTGATATGAGACGTAGGAATGATGAGAACTCGGTTCGGGTCAATAACCTTTCAGAGGACACTCGAGAGCCGGACTTGCTTGAGCTGTTCCGCCCGTTTGGAAACGTGTCTCGTGTTTATGTTGCTATGGATCAGAAGACGGGGATGAGCCGAGGTTTTGGGTTTGTTAATTTCGTGAGGAGGGAAGAGGGAGAGAGAGCTATTGCCAAACTCAATGGGTATGGTTACGATAACCTTATCTTGAGTGTCGAATGGGCTGCACCGAGGGCAAATTAGTCTTTTTGTCGTTTTTTCTTGCATATTTTGAAACTTGGTATCAACATGGAGGTTTATTTAGAGTGTAAGCAAGATTTTGAGATTTACTATTAATAGTTTTATTTGTAAACACAGTTTTTTCTTTTTATTCTTTTAGCAAGATTCCGTTCATCATGCTAATTCTGGTCCAAACTGTTATTTAATTTCGTAAATAGTTAAAATATATAAAACATGAGTACAAATTGTTATTTGTTGATTTGTTGCCTTGTTTTATTGTATGAATTCTAAATTGTAGAATTTTGGTCTACAAGGTTTGCTTTCATTTGAAATTTAAACTCGTACCAAGTTTTGTTTTATCTATTCTACTTTATTAAAAGAATAGAGGCGGGTTTTTTTCAAGAATTCAAGAGCAGTTTTTCTTAGCCACGTTCTTCTCCGAGAACTACCCCTTCTTCTCCACGATCACTCCTCCTTCCCCACCTGCAATTTATACCCGCTTCCATGCCTGTACCAGAGCGATTTCCATAGATTTTCTCTCAAACCCAGTTTCCAATCGATTCACTCTCCTTTGCTAACCCTAGATTGATTCCTTTATCCTCCTTCGTAAATCTGAAGAAATCCTGTTGATATTATAGTTTCTTGTTAATCTCCATAGCCAGAGCCAAGACCTTAACCATTTTCTTCCACTTTAATTTGTTCGTTTTTGACTCTTTTACACCCGCGGCTGATTTCCCAACCTCCCCTTACAAGACTCCTCCAAGGCGAACGCAGATGGATTCAAATCAGTTTGTTCAAGGGGTTTTTTCGCTCTGATCGATTTTGGTTTAATCGATTATGTTTCTTCTTTGATGAAGAACCCAACAACATCGAAATCAAACAGAAACAAAATTGATTATGTTTCTTCTTCGATTTTTGGTTTAATCGATTTTGATTTGGGTTTTTAGTTTAATCGTTCTTGGCTCTGTTTAATTTTGTTTTCTTCGATTTTGAAGAACCCAACAAGATCGATTTTGAAGCTTCTATCGATTTTGGTTTGGTACAAATCGATTTTGGTTTAATAGATGTTTCTTCCTCTTTTCTTCAAGGCACAGTGCCATTTTGGGATTAGCTGCATCTTACTTATGCTTGAAATAAGTTTTTGATCAAGATAAATGTCACTGTTTTCTAGAGTTTCTACAAGTATCACATAGCGCAATAAAGATCTTAATTGGGTTGTACTTCTACTGTTATCGATTCTTATTAACTTGTATTTCTATTGATATTATTGCAGACACTGTTTCCTGGTTTGTGGTTGACTGAGATACATGCTGATCTTTACAGAGTTCCTGAGACTAAGAAGGTACATTATTTTGATTTTCATGTGCATTAAGGGTATTGTCTGAGATCATGAAATACGAGTTTGGAATTAGAATATGAGAACATTTGTTTGAATTCTTAGGAATTGGGTTTTTTAAAGCATGCTTTTAATGCTGCTTCATGGAATTTTAGTTCATTGGTTATTCAAATTATATTGCATTTTTGTTGCATTCATTACATAGTTTCCATTAATTCATAAGCTACTAAACAAAGGCTGTGTTGAACATGAAAGGGGAAGTGGATTAACATTTTGTTGCAAGTACATATCTTTCCAGCTTGCTTTGTTCTCCATTATTATTATGCAGGTGTACTTCGTTAGGTGGAGGGATGAAACAAGCGGTTTTGAGATACATGGCATGTTTCCATAAACCCCTCTTGAAATTAACAAGCTTTGGAGGGATATGATTAGTAAATATATCATTTAAAAAAGCTTAACAAAAACTTTACTAGATGTAATAATCAAAGGTCTCCAAAAATGTTACTAGGGGGGTGTTTACCAAATGTTTATGGGGTAAGCGTTAAGATACACCATCTTCACTTACCTTATGAGGTAACATTCTTGACCATCAAAATGGGTTGTTAACCACTTATTTAGTTTGTTGTAAAAAATAATATGTTTGGTTAAGCAAGCTTTCTAATATGTGAAACAAAAACGCTTTTATATTATGATACCAAAATGCAAATGTACGTGGAATGAGTATTTGATCAACAACTCAAATAAAAAATAAGAAGATTTCCTATGCAGATTCTGCAACATTTGTTATCTCTGGTGGTTGCTTGGGATTACATATTGGAGGCCTTGAAGACCACCACAATTGTCATTTAGAATGGAGCAATGGAGTGTTTGTCTTTTATTTTGTAAAAGTTATCACTTATGTTCTCTGTCGGTGATTTGTGTACTCGTGTAGCTTGTATGAGTTGTATGCTATATACACAAAATCTGATTTATTTCTCTATGCAGCGAAAGGAGTTTGGTAGACGTCAATGGACAAGACAATTAAAGGTAACCTTCATACCATTGTCATTTACTATACCTTACATGTATTGCTTAAACATGTAACACTAATCGCTTTTCCCATTGCTCTCCAGGTTTCTTTTTTCTTCTAACAGGCCCTTGTTCAATGGTTTTTTTATATTTACCTCTCCAATTAGTTTTTTCTCTCTCAATAATTAGTGTTTAAATTCGTTAGTACTTTTCCTTATTATACATTTGTGCCAACATAAACGTTCACGGATGTATCTTGTTCATCTAATGTGCATTATATATATATATATATATATGAGTTGATTCACGTCGCACAAACATTCCACTTTTTATGCAAAAGTAATATGCAGTCTAACGTAAGAAGAACCATGCAGATGTTAATGACTCTTGAGTTACATGGTGTACTCTTCCATTTCCTTTTTTCATCTAATGATCAATATGCCACTTGGAAGATGGTCTTTGCAACAATAGTTATTGTTTTATAGTGTATAAAACTTAATGTTGTATTATGTATACATGTTGTATGGAGATTCATCTTGCAAGATATTAATGAGGACCACTAACCGTGATGATGTTATTGTTTTTGGAGCAAGATTTTCACTTGGATTTGATCTATAATTGTGTTATTTTGTAATACATTCACACATTTTGAATCAAATGCTTTGTTTTTTTAAAATGAAAAATTATATCCATCTTTTGCCATTTGGTCTTGGTCAACCTTCTTGTTTGGTTTAAGTTCTTTGGCTTTGATAACGCATTTGCATAATGTCGTTCCTACAGGATATTCTTTTTTCATGAAGAACAATTTACATCAGTTTTTTTGTTCTTAGTCTTGTAAAATGTTACATCTCGCCGCATTGTGCGGGCACATGTAACTAGGACTAACTGATTCTTAGTCTTCCAGATGTGGCATTACATGCTATGGATAAACTGAAATCGAGGAGCAATGGGGTTGATGCAAGGGAATTGGATGAGCTAGAGGAACATGTTGATAATTACTTCTTGAAGATGGAATAGATGAAAAGAATGATATTTAGAAGGGCCCTAATCCCGAGATAAGGTAAATGTTTATTGGTATATCAATGATTATTTTCTTTTGTACCCAATTATAAATATTTAGAAGATGCAGCGGTGCTTATAGGATTCTGAATTGATTTAGCTATTTGTGTGAGCTACATATATATATATATATATATATATATATATATATGTATGTATATATATACATATATTGGATACCAGCTGTTGCTGAACTAAGGGGGATCAGGTTTCAATTATTGACTGTCTACCAATGTGAAAGAAAAGAAAATGAACTGCTGATCAAGTTTTATGATTATGATGACTACATCCAAAATGTAGCAGACTAGCAGTTTATATGTTTTAAACACCCCTGAAATTGCAACTTGACAAACTCTACTATATTTTCCTCAAATAAGTTTGGCCTTGATAAAAGCCTATTTTGTCCGCCTTAAATTGTAACATGATCATTATTGAGGGGATGCTAGCCATTCTGGGTAATTTTTTTTGATTTCATGATCCAATAGTAAGATATTGAATAAACATTAGATACTCTGCAAGATACAAGTAGCAAATAATCTATTAAATGAATTTGATCCAAAACTTTAGTTTCTAAAATATAATGTATGATCAATATGCTCTCTTTATGCGGGCACATGTAACTAGGACTAACTGATTCTTAGTCTTCCAGATCAATGATCGATTTCTAATGTCTTTCACATGAAGTGTAAACATTGACAGAAGAACGTCAAGCCCATCAGGTCCTAGATTCAAAAACTTCCCACCATAGTGTTACCTAGGCTGTTGATCAATGATCTGGCCAATATGGTTACCTATATGAGACTTTGTTGTTGATTTGCTTACGATCAACATATTATCAGGATTACTATTATGAGGCTTTCTTTTTGGATTGATTATGATCATCACTTTCTAAGGTTTTATCAAATCTGTGACGATAGGTATGTTGCTGTTTTGTATAGCCTCTTTCTGTTTAGAAATTGTATGTATCTATGTTGTTAGACTCGTGGAGAATGACAGTGAATCATTCACATTCTTGTGATCCAATTCACATAGGAATAATGGTGTAAGAAATCTTGAAAAACAATTATGTGAATAAGATGATGAATGGTGAATTGGTTTTGGCTCCCGCTACTTTTGGATAGATGATGATTATTGGTTTACATGTTAGATAATTTGGGTATGTCCAATGTTCATACATTTATTATATTTAACATTATTGGTTTATACCATTCGTTTTTAAACTGTGCTTTACTTATAAAGTTTTCATTTCTTTTTCAGTTCCAGTTTACGTCAAATTTTACAACAAATTTTTGTATCGTGCCGCATCGCGCGGGTACATTACTAGTTTGTTATAATTGTTTTGTGCGACAACTTGACAATTTATCTTGATCTGTTTCTGGCTACACAAGGGGTTGTTCGGTTCGTTTCATATTAAGACTTGTATGGATAAAGCTGGTTGTATTCTTAAAGTGGTCAATATCGATCTGTCTAAATATTGTTCAGTTGATGTGCTGAATAAATAATCTGAATGATCAAAATGACTATTTTTTACCCTTGGTTAACATTGAACATTATAAATCAAATTTCACAAAATTGTAACAAATGAAACCCCAAATTAGAAAAGATAAAAAAATTTATAAACCCTAAATAAAAATTTGTAAACAAATCTGTCAAATATATAAATCTTAAATAAAAACTATAAACAAATCAGATCTCAATCTCCTTCATCGCTAGATCTCGAAATGCAAAGGAAGCGGAGGGGCGCCTGTTTATCACCTTCATCGCCATCGTCTTCATCACTGAAGGAATTCATTACTGTCGGTCGGTGGTGTGGTAGAAAGACGATGATGGTGAGGCAGAGGGACGATCGGAAGAGGGACGAGTAGTGGTGGCTCTGGCGATTTGAGGTAGAGGGGCGAGTGGTGGTGGTGGCTGCATCGGTGGTGGTTGTGAGGAAGAGCAACACTCTGAGGAAGAGAGGGACGATGGTTTGTAAATGGTAGGTTTTTTTTTCTGTAATGGGGGTAATTGGAGAAGGGTAGATAGGGAATAATAATGGCTGAGCCCAAATGACCTCTATAATCTAGCTGACCGTACCAACCACTATCTGAGTAATTAAGCCATTATCGAACAGGTAGATATAGTTGTACGAATAAGCCATATCTACCATACAATGCATTAAGCCACAAACGAACAGACCCTAAATTACATCCACCTTCACATCTTGTACTTTACTGGGGTATTTGAATTAAGTCGAACCTGAATTCATTCAATGTTTGATTCATTATAAAATAGGTTGGCTTTTGGCTCAACTTATAAATTAGAGTAAACTACGATTTTCGTCCCTGGTCTTCAAAAGTTTCTTTTTTTGTCCTTGTGGTTACCAATCTTTTTCCATTTTCGTCCCTAAAGGTAACATCGTTAGAAAAAGTCAGTTGACTTAAGGGTAATTTCATCTTTTTCACTTTTTTGTTTTAAAAAAAATACAAAATATTGAATTATATGTATAGTAAATGCTTACTAAACCCTAACCAGAAACCGCCCCCTCCCCCACTCCCTACGACGCTTGTCTCCTACTCCCATTCTCTCCTCCATCTCCAGTGAGCACCGTCACCACCTCCAACCGCCTTGTATAACGACAATCTCCTTCCCATGTTCCCTCCACCGATCTTCTCCACGTTGTCCTTTCTCTCCTTGACCTGCGTTCTTCCCCTGACCCTCACCACTGTTTTGACCGTAAATCGGACCACTGATCTCAACTTTGTTTTTGCTTTTATTTGTTAGGGGTTTCTAATGTTTTTCAGTTCTCTACATATTGGGTTTGAATGTTTTTGATTTTTTGTTAATGTCCCTAAATTTATGTGTTGAATGCTTAGGGCAACGACTTTTTGCATTAGTTTCCTATCTGACATGTTTTTGTTTTGCATGTGAGTTGATGTTATTTCAAATTGGAGAAATTGTTGAACTGGGTCAGGAGCCTTCTGGTTCGCCCCTTCCCTTCTCCCATAAACCCGATCCACAGCCTGGAACCTGTAACACCAAAGAAACCATATGTAAACGTAATTTTTTCGCTAAGTAAACGTAATTTTTTCGCCACCTACTTAAACAGTGAAAAATATGTTAAGGACAAAAGCAAATATAATGTATGTTTCGGATCGCCATTAATATACTCAGTAACACCTAATTGTAATTTCCTTTTAAGTTATATTGATATTATATAGTATATATATATATGTGTGTGTGTGTGTGTGTGTGTATCATCCTTGTATACATGTATGTATCTGGAAAGTGACCAACTAACCATTACACCAAAATCTCCGGCGACCAAGACCTTCACATCACCCACCTGCAACTCCGACCACAACCCACATGTAAATCCGACCACCCAGCACCACCACCCTCACCTATGGGAAGAGAAATGGTAATTTCCTTTGAATTGCGGAGTCAAATTTGCTTTCTTTGTCGGTGGGGTTTTCTTGTCAAATCGATTCACTGCCGTTCCCATCCATCATCAATTAAATTAACATACACCCATCTCCATTTCTCTTCTCCAAAAACCCTTTTCATTTCATTTACAATTTCACCATCAAATTTCATCTCTTTTTCTTTTTGGTACCAATTAGGGTTCTTGATAATGAAATGTTTCGGTCTTTTCAAAACCAAGAAAAGAGGGAAATCTTCACCAGAGCTGAGGGAGCAAAACGCGTCAACAAAGCCACCTACAAGATTAGTCAATTCAACAGGATCAATCTCTTCACCAAGAACCATACCGGAATTGTACAAAGAAAAAGGGCACAATTTGACCAATTTTATAAATCATTTGGGAAAATGCACATTTTTGTGTCATGAGTCGTTTAGAGAATTATAAGAGTATGAGTCCATTTTGGGAGCCCATTTATATTAATCTGTGACGAGTTTTGGGTTAATGAGTGTCTGAATAAAGGAACTTACCGAATAGAAAAGTAACCGAAAATAATTAGCAATAAGCTAGGTATCCGGAAGAAGGTACTTACCGGATGAGACGACTGTCCGAATGAGGAGCTTACCGGATAGGGGATCTGGGTAGTGAAAGTTACCGGATAGATGGATCCGGGAAGATCTGCTTACCGGATGAATCTACAATCCGGATGGGGAGGGACAGGAAAGTGCTGACAATGCGTCCGGAAAGATCGGTATTCGGATCGAAGGACTTACCCGGATATGTGGTACGTACGGATACATAGGGTACCCGGATAGAGCGTCTGGATAGGTGCGTGAACTGGGGACTTACCCGGGAAGTTGAGTACAGGCGCGAGAAACTTACTGGATGAGATGCAGACTTTCGGACATGACGGTTGTGCGTGCAATTCGGATCTGCGCTCGACTAGGGTTGCTCGATTTCGATCCTGAAAGGTGAGTAAACAACCAAAACACAAAAAACACACTAACCCTAATCGATTTCTAAGCAAAATATCACGATTTTGATGAAAAAATTGATGCTTTTTCAAGAACAGAGACCAAACTTTTGAAAACTAAATTCGCTTAGAAAATCACTCAAACGATCGAATTGAGTTTAGAAAAATTGCAGAAGCGCTATAATTACTATTATGAATCGAATGGAACAAGCATAATCAAGCAATTTTAACAGAAACAAATAGTGATATTTTTGGACTCAAGAACAGTCGACATAAATTCTTTCAGAAAACTTACCAGAAACCTTGAATCAATCAGTCTGTATGCTCTGATACCAATTGTAGATCCCAGATTAGTGCAAATAGTATGAAATCAATAGAGTAATTAAACAATCAATATGGTTTCCATTCGCCATCCATATAGCATTCATAAACCTTTTCAGAGTGTTTACAAAGCTTTTACAATTCAGAATAATGACGATTATGTTGATTATGATTTTCTCTCTCTAATTTGATATTTTGTGCTTTTAAGAAACCTTTTTTCTCTCTCTCTCTCTCTTCCCTCATTTCATCTCCAACCCAAATCAGTTTCCTCTCTCTCTATCTCTCTCTCTCTAAACTGATTCTCTCCCAAGAAAACCCTAAATCCTTCCTTCTCTTCTTCATCTTCTCCACTCAAATCAAACCCACTTCCACCATTATTGAAGATATGGAAACTTGAAGCTTTTATGGGTGATTAGGAGCTTTGCTTTGGAAGATTCAAGTGAGGAAGGTAATCTCTCCCTACCAAAAAGCTATATTGTTGTTGTTTTCACCTTCTCTTCCATTTTGGGGTATTATTGGGTGATTTTGGTTGTGTTTGATTGAGGTGATCTTCTCCTTATTTATCTATGAAATTAGGGTTTAGTATAAGTTGGGATTTTGATGTAAAATGCTTGGGGAATGGTTCTACATGTTTGGATGTGAATATTTATGGTTGGAAACTTATGGATCTAGTTTTTTTGGAAGATTTGGCTTGAGGATTCAAGTTTCTTCAAAGGAGCTTACATTTAGGGAAAATCTAGATTTAGCCTAAATCTAGCAAGGTGAGTTCAAGTTGATTTGCGAAAACTTTGTACATGCCAAAAATGTTATTTTCCAAGTATTTGTGTGTTTTACTTAAAATTATCAATTGTTGACTTATTTGGTAAGTTTGACTCTTTTAAAGTGTTTAACCTTATAAAGTTTGTAAAACACTCATATTTGGGATTTTGGGATATTTTGATGTGTAGAAATCATAAATATGCCTTTAAATGTTTTATTGCTCAAATGGAGCTTATTCAATGGTTTAATCATGTGGGTATAATGGATTTTATAAATCATTTGGGAAAATGCACATTTTTGTGTCATGAGTCGTTTAGAGAATTATAAGAGTATGAGTCCATTTTGGGAGCCCATTTATATTAATCTGTGACGCGTTTTGGGTTAATGAGGATTTTATGGTATGCGTTTACCTAAACGACGTTTTTAATGCGTTTATAGTTTGAGGACCGTTATTTATGGGTCTAATGGGTTTTGAGCATTTTACTTTGTTTTGACTTTAAGGAAGTCTTGGGGACAATTTGTCCGGTTGATGACTCAACGTGGAGTCTTACTTATGGTTTGCATTTATTGCAATATATTGCATATTATTGCACATTATTGATATTTACATGCTCGGGTGCTTTAGTCATTCCGGGATGGGCATGTTATTGTAGACTGTGTTGCATTGGATCCATAGGCACGTAAGTCAGTCTTTATTTCATGGTCTACTGGGTGTCGTGGGATTTGACCGGGCCCCATGTTTTATGACCTTTACTTTTCAAGGGTACACTAGGAGGGCTGAGTCCGGTTGAGCTGTCAGGTTGATTAACGGGCGTTTATGACCTTCGCCATGTCGAGGCAATGCCATGGTTGTATCCCCGCTTGTGCCGATCCTTTGGTGGTATTCTTAGCAAATATCCCGCTAAGGTCAGCTGTCTCTTTAGGTATGTCTTTAAAGGCGTCGTATGGGACACTTGGGCTTTTATGTCGTGAAGTGTCGTACGATTAACCTTCTATGAGTGGCATACTTTTGTGTTCCTCCACTCTCAATGGAAACTGGTCTTCCCCGTCGTTGGCCAACCTTACTTGGGATTTTAATATGTCCATGTTTTATTATTGTTGGTCTTATACGATTGACTGCAATTTGATGACTTTAATATTGGATTCCCCTCCATGTATATTAAAGTTTAAATGAAGCAGGTCACTTCCATATTTATGGTATTTGGACTTCATTACATTTTATGTTCGTGTGAGTATTGGTTCGTATCATGTTTTCGATGAAGTATTATATTTATATGGATTGTTCTTCCATGATTTATGGGTTGAGTATTATGTCGTCAACCGTATTTGAAGGTTTTGTATAACATAGATTTATTGACGTGTTGAGTGAGTTTGGATTGGAATTCATTTTGGAAAACGCTATATACATTTTGGAAACTTCTCTCATAGATTTTGTGTGCGTTGGAAAATGAGTCATTTACATCCTTCTCGTAAACTCTTTGGAAATCATAATTTATGTAGCAAACTTTCCTTTAAAGCATTATTTAAATCATGTTATAAACTATTGAACTCACTAGGCGTTAGCCTAACCCTTTTTATTTGTCGGCATATGCAACAGGTTCAGGTTGGGAGTAGTTCTAGTGACACTGTGAAAGGTCGAGTGCTAGTAGTGTGCTCGAGAGGTGAATTGGTTAAGTAAAGTCTTCCGCATTCATCCTTGGGATTAGCAACTTGTACTTGGGTTAAGTAACACCCGATGTGGTTTTAGTCTTTGTAATGAAATTTGGGTCATAACTTGTTCAGGTTAATCATAGACTTTGAATTGAGGTATTTCCCGTATTAGTTTATTGGGAGAAATTCTGTTATTTTAGATGTATTATCGAAATTTTTATTTAGTTGCTCTTTCCCAATTCGAGGGTGTTACAAGTTGGTATCAGAGCATAAGTTTGAGAGAATTAAGTGTTGATTTTGAATACCTAGACTCAAACTAGCATTCTTTTAAGTAAACGAGAGTGAAATTTCACCATTAAGCACTTTAAGATGGGATGTTTTGAGGTCGATGGAGTTGCTAGAAGCGAGAATAACGTCGAGAGTAGCAAGGATAAGCATGTACAGTGCGTTCATAATGACACCTGGCCAATGTCATGGTGAACCTGCTAGTTACATGTGGATACTTGAACTACTTTAATGTGATGACCGTTGGGGTAGTGAAGAAGTTTCTAAGCGAGTAGTCTTCAGAAAATATTGAGAATTTTAGTATTAGTCACTTAGGGTGATAATAAGCATGATAATTGCTTTAAGTGGACCGTTTCGGGTCAAAGTTGATGGTTGGATTAGAACCATAGATTTATTGAATCGACCTTAATTCGAGGAGGAATCGTAAGGTGAATCGATGTAATTCCCAACTTTGCCTTAAGAGGTTTGAGCATCCGGATGATGGTAGTGTGACCGAGGGGATTTGGAGGAGTATGGTTTGAGACGTTGAGTGTGATAGGCGGGTTATCACCCCCCTAAATCTAACCGCAAGTGTACGGTGTCGAAATCAAGTAATACGTACGGAAGTACGAGTATCGAATCCACGGGAACTAGGAACTAAGTATCACAATTACTATAATCACTATTAACTGAACTGTCGAAATTGAGAGATGGTTGGTATTAAACTAATTAATTTCAATAAGAAAATCACAAACGGAACAGTAGACAACTTGAGGAAAATTCGATAGAGAAAACAGTTGAGGGTTGGAAATCCTTAGGTTTTCACATACGAATATCTGACTTAAAACAATTACCAGTTAATCCCCTTAATAAATACCCAATCTCTAAAATCATCGTTGTTCTCTTTCGAGCAACATCGGGTTTTATTTTGAAAAGGACAAGTTTTATCTTTCGATCTCAACCTATGGATTTCAAAACACGTTAAGCGCAAGATTCATGTTTGAACGAATAGATTTAATCTCTCGATCTCAACTTAAATGGTTCAATTAGGACTAAGGCGTATTCGGTATATCTCTATCACCAAATTCTCGCCTTAGGCATGCAATTCCTAGTTCTAGCTAACAGTTAATTCTCTCGAACTCAACTGGAAGCAACAAAACAATTGAAAGCTAGCTAAACTCTCAAAAGCATTAAAAACTAAATCACAAGCTTCATTAAAATAGGAAAAACTGATAAAAGTCATTCGTCATCCGTTCATATGTTCAAACCTAATTCAATCCAACCCCCAACATCTAAAGATTAGTTCATGATGTTGGGGGACAAAAACATAGGAGAAGAAAAGGAAACAATGAACGAAAACATGATAAAAGTGATCGTGGTGAATGTGGTAGATGTACTCCCTTCTCCCGGCTCTAATCCGCGTCTCGTTGTGAACTTCTTCTCGATCTGTCCTTTATCGTGGCTCCAAAAGCTCCGAAAAGTCTCCAAAAATCGCCCCTAGACTGCTGCCGTTCGTCGTGTGTGAGTTGCCTCTCGAATAATGACCTAAAATCTGGAACAAAAGGATGAAAATCGCGAAACAGAGGGATACGCGACCTTCCACGCGACTTGTAAGTCGCGTGGAAAACCGCGTGCTTTCCTGAGGTGCGCGGGTCGGTTTCTGGTTCGCGGTTCGGGCGCGGGTCTTGGTCTTGGATCTCGGGCTTCCGTTGGCTTTGTTTTGGACTCATTTTGGGCTCTTTTCTCAATGAACGCTGTCTTTTAGATAACCTGCATAAATCACTAGATAAACCATTAAAAATCCGCTTCTTTGCTTAAATACAAGCCAATCTCATTGGTTTGAGAACCGAAAATAACGCCAAAAAGTGGCGTTATCAACAACCCCAAACCGAGCGTTGCTTGTCCCCAAGCAAATTAGCGACAAAATAGAATAAAAGCATATATCAGAGAAATGATAATAACTGCACAACTCCCAATCGGTATCATGTAATGCACTGGTGATTTCCCATACCCGTGAATGCCTATCTCACTCTCGCCTCATTCCTATTCCGTTTGATCTATGACCTTCCATTGTAAGTTGAACTCGTGACTGCTCCGTTTCCGTTAAGGTTGTTCTAGGTCTAGACATACTAGGGAAAACATTTCTCTTCGACCCTACCTCACGGGATACTCTCGTTTCACTCGAACCTAGGTTGTCGCACATGTTGTCATGTTTAGGGAGGTTATGTACAAGAATACTCAAAATTCACATGACAACTCTAAAGAAAGACGCACAATTGTCTAAAAATTGATCTCAGAAAGCAATCAAGTAGCAAGACAAGGAGTATCAGTAAAGGTGATCGTATACCCTAATCACATTTTCCAGAAGATCATCCAGGTCTTTATAAGGGTTGTAACGGGGCTAAGGTTATGGCTAAGAAACGAAGGGTAAAAAGGAACAACAATCCTCGGCGTGTCAATCATTAATAGTTATGAACTTTTCTGGTTTCGATTCTATCACTCGGCCCTCTTTATCATTACTGGAGTCGCTTTGACTCTCTTATTTTCTGCTGTACTTACTATCAATATCTAAACTAGTTTTTTTTTGAACTTCATTGGTCCTCTTTATTCAACTTGGGGCTACCTTGGCCCTCTTTTCTATTTATTTTCATAACTGGCCTGTATTGCTTTGGATTGACACACTTTCGGATAGGGTTGGCTAAGGCTTTTGGCTCGGGTTTAAAGATGGGTCTGAAATGAAAAGGTGAGTGTATGGCTACAAAGGGGGTCTATGGTTACACACAAATGGGTGAAAAGGGTACGATAGCTAAAAACAGGGTTAAACAAACACACAATGCCTGGAATCATCTCTTAAGGTCCACACGATATGGTCTACTACACCCTTACCTAATATCCCGATGGTTGTCTTTGCTACTCAATGCAATAATATAGCGAGATCATTCTATATTCACGACAAGGAACTCGAAAAAGTGTATATGACTTAAGTGTATGAATCCCTCGAAATGAAAGACGTCTTTTAGGCTCAAAACTCGCTATTGGGTGGTCTCCACTAATGTCCCTAGTCATGTCCTTTCCCAGTCCTTCCCTAATGGTCACGTCACTATCACGAGATTCTCCCCACAATAGTCGGTCTCAATCATTCAAAACAAAATTTTTAGCTAAAGTGATCTAAGTACTCAGAAGTGCAGGAAATCTACGTGCATAACGTGGGCCCGATTGGGCAACCCCAAACCTTACCCACACATTGTCCCCAATGTGCAAGTGTCGGTGTAGGCGATACTAAGAACAAGTATCGTTGTGCGGTTATTACAGGTATTAGACAGGCAAGGCATAGTATAACATGAAGCAACAAAGAGTTATTCTAGCATTTTCAAAAACATGGCCACCCCAAACCTAGGCCGTGGCCTAGGTTTGTCGAACAAAGCCAACCCCAAACCTCGGTGAAACCGAGGTTTGCACAGGATTAAAAATGAGTGTGTAGATGTTGAAAAGATGAGGCACCCCAAACTTAGGTTTGTTGCATCTCGTTAACTAATAAGAAACCAAACATCTTACACACCCGTTACATACAAAGTTTAGAGCGTACCTGTTTGCCCGGACGGAGGAGATTATCTTGAAAGATTTGAGCGCCAATCAGGGGAGATGGAGAGCGGGAAAGCAAACACACAAGAAATAAAGCAAAAGACGAAAGAAAACAGAAAACGAAACACACAAAGCAAGAAAACGAACACGACACGAAAACAGGGGAACCCGCGCGGTTTGGCGCGCGGGTTGTAAGTCGCGCAAGAAGTCGCGTAACCCCCTGTTTCGAAAACCCACAGAGAGACCCGCAACTTGGCACACGGTTTGTAGGCCGCGGCACAAGCCGCGTAAGTCCTTGTTTCAGCTATTTTTTGATTTTTCGGTTTTTTTCATTTTTATGGTTTTTCGTAAATAAGAACACACTCAAAAACTGGAAATTAAAAAGAAAACTAACCTCGGTGGGTTGCCTCCCACCCAGCGCCGTAGTTAGAGTCGTGGCACGACTATGTGGTTCTCAACTCGGCTCGGTATCCGCGGACTCGAATCGCCCACACTTGCGGTTCTTCGCGGATTTTTCCTCATCTGGCTCTCCTTTGCCATCTCCGTCTCTACGCCTTCCATGCTCGAACATCTTGAAAACCTCCTTCTCATCACCAACTCTTAAGGTCATCTCTTCTTCCTCCACATCTATCAACGCTCTACTTGTGGCCAGGAATGATCTCCCCAAAATGAGCAGGACCTCTACATCTTCATCTACGTCCAGCACCACGAAGTCCACCGGGAAATAAAAATTTCCAACCTTGATGAGCACATCTTCTATCACTCCGTACGGGTATACGATCGATCTATCCGCGAGCTTGAGCGTCATGAACGTCGGCTGCACTTCTCCCAATCCCAGTTTCCTGAAAACAGATAAAGGCATTAAATTAATACTAGCTCCTAAATCACATAATACATTATCAAAAGAAAACTTCCCAATTTGAATATGGATTGAAAAACTCCCTGGATCTTTGAGCTTCGGGGGAAGCTTGTTCTGAATAATTGCGCTGCACTCCTCAGTAAGTGCAACGGTGGACTGGTGACTGATCGCCCTCTTCTTGGATAGAATGTCCTTCATAAACTTCATGTATGAGGGCATTTTTGCCAACGCATCTGCAAAAGGGATGTTAATATGCAATTTCTTAAAAACTCCAAGAAATTTAGAAAAGTTAAGATCCTCCCTTTGGGCTTTAAGCCTATTCGGATATGGCACTATCGGGACTACCGGCTTGACCGGTGTTTGCTTTGCCGTGGTAGACTGCTCTTTCTTCTTCTCTTTACTCTTTGAGCTCTCTTCAATCACCACCTCTTCATCAGCCTCCAACTCATCCACATCTACAATCTCCACATCTTGCCTTTCGGGCTCGACTTCCTTTGATGACGGCTCTATTGTAAGATCTCCATTCAACTCCTTGCCACTTCTTAGATAGATGGCATTACACTCTTCCCGGTGTTTCTTTTCGGTCATACTCGGGAATGTTCCGGGAGGTCGGTTTTGTAGGGCTTCCGAAATTTGCCCCACTTGCCTTTCGAGGATCTTGATGGATGCCGTGTTCTGATCAGTTGCTGCCTTGACCGTGCTCACCGTGCTCACCAACTCTCCAACCGTGGTGTCCATCTTTGCCATGAACTTCATCATCATATCTTCCAGCCCCGACTTCTTCTCCCCGAATTGTCCTTCGTTCTTTTGGTTGAAACCTGGAGGACGGTAAACATTGTTAGCATTAGGATAATTAGCAAAGTTAGAAGAATTACCTTGCTGTTGTTTCCCTTGAGGTTGACTCCATGAGAAGTTCGGGTGCTTCTTCCACCCCTCATTGTATGTGTTCGAAAACGGGTCGTTCCTCGGTTGATTGTTCCGGTTTTGCAAAAATTGAACCTGTTCGGGTTCTTCCGGATTACCTCCCTTCAAATGATTCGTGATTGCGGCTAATTGAGATTTTAACTCCTTCAGCTCATCCGATTCCCGAACACTCGCAACTCTTCTAACATCGGCTCTTGGAGTAGAAAAACTATGCTCGGCCAGATTGTCGATCAGCTCACATGCTTCCTCATACGACTTATCCATTAGTGCTCCACCCGATGCAGCTGTGATGTCGTTTTTAAATTGCGGGTGAAGTCCACTAAAGAAAGTCTGGATGATTACCCAACCTTGTAACCCATGATGTGGACATTTCTTGATCATCTCCTTGTACCTTTCCCACGCTTCATACAAGGTTTCTTGGTCCCATTGCGCGAAATGTGTGATTTCGGCCATGAGTTGGGCGGTTCTGCCCGGTGGGAAGAATTTCTGGAGGAATGCGGCTTTCAGGTCTGCCCATGTAGTGATCTGATCCGCTGGCAAACCTTCTATTCAAATTTCAGCTCTACCCTTGAGTGAGAAGCTGAACAGTCTTAGCTTGATGGCATTTTCCTCCATCTCATTGATCTTGAACGTATTGCAAATCCGTTCAAATGCACAAAGGTGGGCATGGGGATCTTCAGTAGGTGCTCCTCCGAACTGATTCTGTTGTACCATGACAATGGTACTCGGCTTAATCTCGAAGTAGTTTGCTGCAGTAGCGGGCGGTTGGATGCCTATCCGTGCGGTTGCCACGTTTGGATTGGCAAATGACCGCATCGGAACTCTCGCCGGAGGAGGCGGAGGATTGTTGCGAGGAGGTGCTTCGTCGGCCATCTCGATCTGGATATCTTTTTTGGCTTTTGTTTCTTTTCATAAACGGCGGGCGGTTCTTTCAATCTCCGGATCGATTGGTTCGATTCCTTCCCCTCGGGTTTTCCTTGGCATAAACCAATTAGCACCTGAAACGGAAAGAAAACAACTTTAGCAATCCAAAAACTGAAGTGATGAAATAAAAAAACAGAAAAAAATTGTTCAATGTAATAGCGCTTATAGCTGGTAGTGCTATCAGTTGCAACTAGTTCCCCGGCAACGGCGCCAAAAACTTGATAGGCGGGTTATCACCCCCCTAAATCTAATCGCAAGTGTACGGTGTCGAAATCAAGTAATACGTACGGAAGTACGAGTATCGAATCCACGGGAACTAGGAACTAAGTATCACAATTACTATAATCACTATTAACTGAACTGTCGAAATTGAGAGATGGTTGGTATTAAACTAATTAATTGCAATAAGAAAATCACAAACGGAACAGTAGACAACTTGAGGAAAATTCGATAAAGAAAATAGTTGAGGGTTGGAAATCCTTAGGTTTTCACATACGAATATTTGACTTAAAACAATTACCAGTTAATCCCCTTAATGAATACCCAATCTCTAAAATCACCGTTGTTCTCTTTCGAGCAACATCGGGTTTTATTTTGAAAAGTGTTGGTGCAAGTGTACCCAACTTTAATATTAAGATATATTTTTGGTACACATAAAATCACATCTCCATATTTATTTTGATGATTACAAAACACACCGCATTCTTTGTTATCTAATATTTTATCTGAGTGTGCAGCTTTTAAATAATCTCGATAATTTTATCTGAAGAATCCAAGACTGAAGATTTTCGTCGTTTTAATTTTAAAATGATAAATCACCCTAAAATAATATACCACTTGGATTTTTCTAATACTGTCTTTTTAAATAAACCAAGTCAGCTCTCCTCAACATCTTATCATCTTGCTGGATTTGTTTCTAGAAGAATCTGCGCTGCGTACTGTTTCCTCAACATTTTTCTGGCCGGTATACCGCGAAGGTACAGGCGGTATACCGCGGCAGGCATGGTGTATATCTCTGATTGGTTGGAAGCAACTTTTGTCTGCACGGTATACCGCGAAGAATAGCCGGTATACCGCTGGTACAAGTTCACGGTATACCGCGAAGAATAGCCGGTATACCGCTGGTACAAGTTTACGTTCTGTTTTGCAGGGTTGACCTTCTCTTCACCAGTGTACTTTTCTTCTGCACGGTATACCGCGAAGGATTGCCGGTATACCGCGAAAGGATTGCCGGTATACCGCGAAGGATTGCCGGTATACCGCGAAAGCCGTGGCCTGTTGCTCATCCAGTATATATACATGCAACCTACCAGCATTCAACACCACCAATTCACAATAACTCCTCTCTGCATTTGATAAAGACTCTGCAGCCTCTTCTCTTGATAATTAAACTGTTAAAATTATAAAACACGTTTTTGAGTAAGAAATCTTGAGTTGATAGCAGATTAAAATCTCTCGATTAGTTGAATCAGCAACACAACTCAAGTGATCAAACTCTCTAAAAATATCCAAGTGATAAACCTTATACAAGAGTGATTATTCATATTAAAATTATACCCTCTTGTAAGTGTTTGAATAGAGTGAGTGATCCACATAATTCTCTCAAAGAAGAGTGATTCGCGTTTGTTGTACTAAGGTTTGTGTTCTACCGTAAAGAACACGTTTTCTTATTGGATCTCCGAGAAGTGTTTTCTCGAGGTGGACTAGCCAACCGCGTGATTGGTGAACCACTTTAAAATTTCGGTGTCAAGTATTCTCTTTCCTTTATCTCTTTATTTTTTCCGCTGTGCTTTATTATATCTGTTTATATAAACTGCTTTGCATTTATATTTATTTATACAATCTCTGTGTATCTGTTTGTATTTATACTCTTCTGTATTGTACTATATTTACTCTGTATTTATTTACAAAAGAAATTTTGAAAGTAAGATTTTTTATAATACAACCTAACCCCCCCCCCCCCCCCCCCTTGGTTGTCCAACAAAAAGGACAAGTTTTATCTTTCGATCTCAACCTATGGATTTCAAAACACGTTAAGCGCAAGATTCATGTTTGAACGAATAGATTTAATCTCTCGATCTCAACCTAAATGGTTCAATTAGGACTAAGGCGTATTCGGTATATCTCTATCACCAAATTCTCGCCTTAGGCATGCAATTCCTAGTTCTAGCTAACAGTTAATTCTCTCGAACTCAACTGGAAGCAACAAAACAATTGAAAGCTAGCTAAACTCTCAAAAGCATTAAAAACTAAATCACAAGCTTCATTAAAATAGGAAAAACTGATAAAAGTCATTCGTCATCCGTTCATATGTTCAAACCTAATTCAATCCAACCCCCAACGTCTAAAGATTAGTTCATGATGTTGGGGGACAAAAACATAGGAGAAGAAAAGGAAACAATGAACGAAAACATGATAAAAGTGATCGTGGTGAATGTGGTAGATGTACTCCCTTCTCCCGGCTCTAATCCGCGTCTCGTTGTGAACTTCTTATCGATCTGTCCTCTATCGTGGCTCCAAAAGCTCCGAAAAGTCTCCAGAAATCGCCCCTAGACTGCTGCCGTTGGTCATGTGTGAGTTGCGTCTCGAATAATGACCTAAAATCTGGAACAAAAGGCTGAAAATCGCAAAACAGAGGGATACGCGACCTTCCACGCGACTTGTAAGTCGCGTGGAAAACCGCGCGCTTTTCTGAGGTGCGCGGGTCGGTTTCTGGTTCGCGGTTCGGGCGCGGGTCTTGGTCTTGGATCTCGGGCTTCCGTTGGCTTTGTTTTGGACTCGTTTTGGGCTCTTTTCTCAATGAACGGTGTGTTTTAGATAACCTGCATAAATCACTAGATAAACCATTAAAAATCCGCTTCCTTGCTTAAATACAAGCCAATCTCATTGGTTTGAGAACCGAAAATAACGCCAAAAAGTGGCGTTATCAGAGTGCCGACTAGATTCATGCACAAAATTTATTTTAAAAAATAAAAAACAAATTGCATCAGTTATTTCTTGTGTTTCAAATCCTTATGTGGATTGTGTTACGAAATCTTGGAAAACGTTTAGCACACACAAGATTTTAAATCATGGTTTTGAATATGCATGAAATTATATTATTGCTGGAGTTGCAAACTCCGTTGAGACTTGCTTTATTTTGTTGATGTCCAACGTTACTTTCGGATGCAGTGATATCCATATTTTAATGATGTTTAAGATGTTGGGCAAGTAACTACGACTTATGACTTTAACATTGGATCTCCTCCACATATGTTAAGGTTTGGACGGAAAGTTATCTTCCATTATGTCTATGTAAAGCTATTTTGGAGAATTTATTTAATGCGAGTTTGTTGAACAATGTTGTTTATATGGTATTACAACAAAAAGGAAATTTTTGGAATTTTGACGTTTTAGTCATGACTTTGTTTATTGCAATTCGATTTTTGGAAGCGAAAGGTTTGGTGCCATTTTGTTGACTTGAGGTCATTGAGCCCCATTGAGTTTCATGGAGTTTTGGTCTTACGACGTTTTGTGTCGCGTGAGTGCAATTTCGTAATGTGCATACTCCATTTATTATGTGGAAATTTATGAGTTATGTTGGGCATTTTGTCCCACTCGAGTTTAGTTGAGAAATATTATTTTATGTCATAAGACGACCAAAAGGGATGAGTTTGGAACTTTGGTGTCGCGTAATTTCTCTTTCAACAATTTGTGTTAGCATATTTTGTTGCAACTTGTTCAGTGTATGGATTGATTTATACGTGACGTAAGTAATGCATGAAAGGACATCCTGATAGTATTTCATAACGATTTGTGGCTTTCGGTTAATTGGTTATTTTATTATCATTTCATGCAAATGCATTATATTGACCTAGGGGTATGCATAGTTTGGTAACCGTTACTTCTCGACACTTTGATAAATGAATCGTGAATGAAAACGTTTTATTAATTCATTGCATAAATGAAGGTCTTTTGGTCAAGGTATGTTTTAGTGTTGTGGGGATCATGCATGGTTTATGATACGACATTTTGAAAACACGAATGTGTGAGTCGTTGGCATTTGGTCAATTTTGGCTTGATGAACATTTTGGAAAATTGTAAACCTTTTTGGTTTTGAGGAAGGGTGTATTTTGAGTGTTTTAATAAGTAAATTTTAAGCATCGACATTTTCACGTTTTATATTACAAGTGAAAAACTTTTTAGTGTAAATGCTCCGTGATAGGGCTTTTGGAAAAATCATTTGTCTCAACTTAGAGTGCGTGGAATTATTTAAATTTTTGGAACATTAATGCGCACTGTTTGTATGATTCGAAATTGGAAGTCGATCTAAAACCCTTTTTGGTGTCCACCATTTACAAGCACCTATTATTCTCCTAAGATTTGAGAAAACACACTAATGTGTGAGAGTCTTGGCAAAGAGGTTTTACTCATATGTCATTATGTGACCAAATGGAAACATTTTGAAATTGATTTAAAGAATTTCATATTTTGAAATTTCGTATGAACCATTTGATGCATGTTATTCCATTTCAAGAAAAACTACTAGGAAATGTTACAAGCTTGCATGCATACTCCAATTTGAGATTCTCTCATGATGTTTTAGTCGATATCTTCAAATGATGAAAACATATTAATTTTGTCTTTAAACTTGGAATTGACACAAGTCATGTTATGTTTTGACCAAAGGGTACTTATGAATCGTTTCATCATTTTTTTGTGAAATAAACTGACGTGCGCAAACTTTGTTGGTGAACCTTGTTGCATGCCATTTTATGGTTAAAAAGGAATGTTGGAGTCGAATGTCGTTCAAACTTCTTTTGAAGTACGCGCAAACCTTTTTGTTGCACACTATTTAAAGTAGGCAGTTACTTTACGTGCATGACATGAATCAATCCATACTAGGACCGTAGCGGTTCATTTCAAAGAAGTTGTCTATTATGTTTTTGCGTTTTGTTAATAATCTAAACTACGATGAAATAGTTTTCAATATGATTTTCATATGTGGGACGAGCGTGTCCATTTTGCGCAACTACCGAATTGATAGTAGTAGTTTTTATACGTACGATTAAATTGATATGAAACTGTAACGTCCCAATTTCAAAATCAAGCAATATCATAGATTAAGCATTCGAATTACATAAATAACTTGTTCATAAACATTTTTTTCACTAAGCTAAGAAAAATTGACAGCGGAAGTCTCTATTCCACAACCGAGAGCTCTATCTAATCATCAGTCAAAAGACTTGGAGTCGCTCTAAGTTCCAAATCCTTCCTGCCATCTCACAGTTCTTACTAGAAGAACCCGTAACACGCTTACCTGAAAATGGTTTAGTTTTGAAAAGCGAGGGTTAGACCAAAAGGTCTAGTGAATTCCCTCCGAAAGCAACATGTAAAACGGTATGATAACATTTATAAAAGATTCATCGAAAACCTTAACATTTCATCAAGCATGGTACTGCACTGTGTATTGGATCACATAAACATTCCGCGATCGGGGCCCTAGTAGAACCCTTCTCGCCTCTTCCGGAGCCTACGCAGACTCCCCTTCCCGGAGCCTACGCAGACTCCCCTCTACTCGAAATAAAAGGAAACGAATTCCAACCTACCAGTCTGTCATACCTATCCAAGGGACCATCAGGTCCCGAGGATCACTCTCTGACCCCACAGTGCAGACCGACTCCACATAGCACATAATTCATTTCATAAAACATGCACTTTACATCTTTGTAAAATCATCATTTCCATTTCATCATATCCAATAAGCTTTCTCACGTAAAACGTACAGTTCATGGAAAACGTGCGTAACAGTTATATACATTTCATGTTCGTAAATGAAACCATAATCAGTTAAAACATTTAACACTTTACGTCGTAAAAGGTTTAGAGAACTCACCTTGGTAACGCTTGAACGCACTCCTTAACTACCTCCAAGCTAATCCAATCGAATACATAAGGGCATTAGGGTTAAATCAGATTAAACGGTTCAAACCCACTGACCAGTGAACACTTTCCGGATACCAAACTGTTCGGGCACCCTAATTTCCCGGATACCCGCACTGTCCGGATACCCCAACTTCCCGGATACCCGAACTGTCCGGATACTGGGACTTCCCGGACACACCAAATTCCGGATACTGCATCCGGTAACTCAACTTATCTGGAAGAACACTCATCCGGAAACTACCATAAAACTCTACCTGGGAACTAGCATTCTTGTCCGGAAACTACCGAAACAACAAGAACTGCTAGTGTCCGGGTACGGCGGCTGTTCGACAATGGTGATCTAAAAGTGATCCTTAAGCTCCTTTTCTGCCATTAATTCGAATAGACAAACCTAAGGGTTCATCCACCAAACCTAAACATTCATTTAATCCATTTATAATCCCTCAATTCGGATTACCAAGCCAAAAACCCTTAAAACACACTTTTGAGGAAAAATGGATGAAAACTCATTGAATCAGCCAATTCAGACTTAAGGATCCAGACCAAACAAGAAAGGAATACTACAACAACAAGGAAAACGAATTTAGAAAGAATTACCCGGTTGATTCCTTCTCTCTTTTGATTTCTTCACCAAAAACTCCTTTCTCTTTCTCTTTTCTTCTATAGCCGCCAACACCACCAAGCACACACAAAAATATACTGATTTCTACCAAAAAGAGGCTGCCCTAGGGATTGGAGCCATTATATACTTTTAAAAAATTGCCAAATAGTCCCTTATCTTAACTTTTAGATTCTTGCACAATGAACACCAAACTTACAAACTTGCACACGAAACCCGGTTGTTACAACACTTCCCCCTTAAAAGAATTCCGTCCCCGGAATTCCTTATTGGAAAAGACGCGGGTATCATGCCCACACCACAACTTGACACTTCCCCAAGGTAATGCCACTCTTGACTCAGTCAACCACCTCATTAAATTCGAAACATGGAGCATTGGATACATTCCCTTTAGTTCTTACGGTACTCTAACTCGTAGGCTACTGTTCCTATTCGATCGGTCACAACAATAGAAGATTAAATAAGGCTTCTCATGCATCTTTACTTCCTTTAAGGAAGAACTTGGCGGAATCCCCCGCTACAACACGAGATTCACTTACTAAGAAACAATCACTCACTTGACAGCTTGGCACCAGGCCAACCCAACATTTCCCTTTTTTTTTCGCGGACCACCTAGACCACAGTTCGTTAATCATCTCTCACCTCCTCACTACTTCACCACCCCATACTTATACGTATCTAAGAGTAGGAACCTCCAAACCCATTGTTGAAGTGTCCACCTACTCGAATTAAACTTATCCTGAAACATAACTCCGGTTATCCTCACACAGCTGGGAGGAGTAACCATGGTCACACCATACTATTCTCCCTAGCTTAATCACTGCACGACCAATTCGTTTAAACATTTCTCACAAAGTCACTAACTTAACTCATTTAGTTGCCTTATCCACTTCTTTCCTGCACAAAATCATACACAATTCTCTTCCTCAAAACTCTTTCCAAAAGTTCGCACACTTATCAGTGACAATCTACACAACACTGCACCTCTCGGCATTACTGTAAAGCTTACTACTCCCAACTTACCCACTTATTTCGACATACGGTCTTTACTTCCCCATGATAGCGTGGAGCACCACCCACCAAACATTACTTGCCCCTCTCTCCTGACCTTTCCACATGCTGATACCACCTTCATGATACTTACATAACCAAACAGTTGCACCAAAATCCTAACTTAAGGCATTCAACTAAGTCATCTCGAAACGACACCAGTGATCGACGTCACTATACATTCTTTAATCTCCAACTTTTACTTTCTCAGACAAATCTTTCACCTATAAGCAGCATCTCCCATTCCTTAAGGAGTTCACATCTATTCCACCTCATTTTGACTAACACACCCATCATCTTCTTTAAACTTCCAATGATCCCAAAATATGCTTACTTAGTGACTCCTACAACCACAAAACAATTGGTTTCTTATTTGAGTAACTACTCACCACCACTCCGTCATTCTATCCCGAACATAATCATATTACAATATCAACTTACACCCTACGTGCTCCAACAACCTGGTTAACAAGTCGCACACCTCATCCGAAACCCCCAAAAAGACTTCTATCTGATGCTTCCTCTCTTTCTAACATCACATCACTACGACACTAGCTGGCACATTTAGCTTGACAATTACCGTCACTACACATCCGTACACTCTTTACCCATAACGTCACACTGCAGACCAGATCTCTCATGGTCATTCACACAATTCGAACTTGCCTACAAAATTACCCGCATAAAATCGAGCCTATCTTGCTACTTAGTCCTTTCTCAACTTGCTGAACTATAACTCACGAGTTCTCGATTAGCTCAACCACAGACATTCTAGCTAGTTCTTTACGATCCGAGCGCTTACGTAAGCTGGACACAGTCCCTCATTAAACGATAAAGTCTACATACTCGCTTCGCTCGTGCTACTTACCTCATCATTCTACGAACCCTCCATACTTAGTAAATAGAACGCTTATTCAAAACAATAACTTCTCATCCTCTTAACATCCCTACAAGGTGTTCTATCAACGTCCAACCTTCTGGTTCAAGACTTCGGTCTCGGCCACCTTACATAACTGTCGTCTTCTACAACAACAGATAACCTGTAATTGCTTTCTTAACTTATTCTTTAACAAGGGTTCCTTACGGAACCTAATCCTACCAACACATCATAATCACTTGATAATACGTCTCCCTCTTTTCTGAACTTGCTCCTGTAACATCAATATTACAAGCTCACCTCAAAACTCATATCCAACACCGTGGACATTTCGCTTCTGCCTCTCAACACTACACAACGAGTTTCTAATACCAACACCTCGATGACTTCTACTCCTTCCCCTGGGCCCAAACCGTCCCTCAACAACCGTACTTCCAGTTTCCGAACAAGGGTGCAAACCCTCATATAACCGATACTATAATCCACTTCTGACTCTACCACTGTTCACCTTTCCTCTTGAACACAAATACTAAAGCTACAACATTCTTTCCTGATTTGTCCAACACCTCTCCACTCTCGGAGTTCTTCCCTAGCTTAAAATGTAATACTCTATGACCTAGTGGGTTCATAGCCTTCATGCATGACAATACAGTAAATAAATCTTTTTGCATAATTCATCATTTTAAATAAACAACGTTTGGAAAACACTTGGGTACACATGACCCCATCACTCTTATAACTTCAACGCCCTGCACAACGATTCGAGAATCGTTTGCATGCATTTTTCCGTAAACCTTAATCTTACTCAATTCCGAACGATCTTAATACGACAGTAATACGTTGAATGAAAATCCTTTCATACGACACAATTCCGAAAGAAATTACCGACACCAAGTAAACCAGTCGGTTCTCACACCCTTTTATATGATATCAACAGGTTAAAAAACTCATTTTGATTGTAAAAGTTTTGCTCGCAAACGCTTTCTCGACCTTTTTGTAACAATTTAACTTATCATAAAAAATGTGAAATACTTTGCAAATCGTTAAGCTCAAAATTTCATTGTGCAATGTGAATGAAATCACCTTTTCTGTAAACATACGCTTGCACACTCTGACTCCTTTTGATCAAAATTGATATTTACACACTTAACTTAAATCGTGAAAATTTTCATGTTACATTTAGGAAAGCTATGCATGAAACTCTACTTGCAATTGAAGGCTACTCACCCTAACAAGGTCAACCGTCTTACTCACGCAACTTATCCTTGAGACTCTTCCTTCGACCAATGGTCGCCCTCTCGGTCATGCAATAACTTGTTGTCCATGCGTTCCACATCTCACTTACTCAACTATTTCACCCTATTTTCGTTTGACCAACTATCTCACTTTCTACTTCTACACGCTTTCAATTCACTATAGTATCTTATTTCATTTATCCTGTCATTGAAAAGCTCGACTAAGAATTCAGGGCTCCATTGACACTTTCAAGATTTCGACACTGTCCTTCCTTATCATCCGAACTGATCTACTTCGCAATCTCTCCTGAAACAGGAGTCTTACTCAAACTCAACACCCATCCTCTTCGAATCCACGAAGAGCTACCTCTAGACGACTAATAACATTCTATACAACATTCCCTCTATTCGGTGTATACATACATCACATCATAAATGATCTTACACGACACCTCCCAAACAAAGGAGCTCGGTCTATCCCTCAGGGATCTTGCTGACCTATTCCTCAACGTTCTCCCAGCCATAGTGCTAAACTGAAAGAATCCCATAATTATTCCTTGCTAGACATGACACAACAAGTTTTGCTATAGTAAGGTATTGTAAGCACGCACATGTACCTGTAAATTCGTAATTACACTAGCCAGGTGTAATCCCAAACTTACCTTACACGTTTGTCCTTGGCACCTTATTCCTAAGCGCATTTATAGTGATCGTTCCTAGAGGCAATCCTATGTCTCGGCTGTGATCCTCATCTTACAGTTTAAGTTTAGGCCCGAATGGTCACCTAAATCCCTTAAACTAAGGCTCTGATACCATTTGTAACGTCCCGATTTCAAAATCAAGCAATATCATAGATTAAGCATTCGAATTACATAAATAACTTGTTCATAAACATTCTTTTCACTAAGCTAAGCAAAATTGACAGCGGAAGTCTCTATTCCACAGCCGAGAGCTCTATCTAATCATCAGTCAAAAGACTTGGAGTCGCTCTAAGTTCCAAATCCTTCCTGCCATCTCACAGTTCTTACTAGAAGAACCCGTAACACGCTTACCTGAAAATGGTTTAGTTTTGAAAAGCGAGGGTTAGACCAAAAGGTCTAGTGAATTCCCTCCGAAAGCAACATGTAAAACGGTATGATAACATTTATAAAAGATTCATCGAAAACCTTAACATTTCATCAAGCATGGTACTGCATTGTGTATTGGATCAGATAAACATTCCGCAATCGGGGCCTTAGTAGAACCCTTCTCGCCTCTTCCGGAGCCTACGCAGACTCCCCTTCCCGGAGCCTACGCAGACTCCCCTCTACTCGAAATAGGAGGAAACGAATTCCAACCTACCAGTCTATCATACCTATCCAAGGGACCATCAGGTCCCGAGGATCACTCTCTGACCCCACAGTGCAGACCGACTCCACATAGCACATAATTCATTTCATAAAACATGCACTTTACATCTTTGTAAAATCATCATTTCCATTTCATCATATCCAGTAAGCTTTCTCAAGTAAAACGTACAGTTCATGGAAAACGTGCGTAACAGTTATATACATTTCATGTTCGTAAATGAAACCATAATCAGTTAAAACATTTAACACTTTACGTCGTAAAAGGTTTAGAGAACTCACCTTGGTAACGCTTGAACGCACTCCTTAACTACCTCCAAGCTAATCCAATCGAACACCTAAGGGCATTAGGGTTAAATCAGATTAAACGGTTCAAACCCACTGACCAGTGAACACTTTCCGGATACCAAACTGTCCGGGCACCCTAATTTCCCGGATACCCGCACTGTCCGGATACCCCAACTTCCCGGATACCGAACTGTCCGGATACTGGGACTTCCCGGACACACCAAATTCCGGATACTGCATCCGGTAACTCAACTTATCCGGAAGAACACTCATCCGGAAACTACCATAAAACTCTACCCGGGAACTAGCATTCTTGTCCGGAAACTACCGAAACAACAAGAACTGCTAGTGTCCGGGTACGGCGGCTGTTCGACAATGGTGATCTAAAAGTGATCCTTAAGCTCCTTTTCTGCCATTAATTCGAATAGACAAACCTAAGGGTTCATCCACCAAACCTAAACATTCATTTAATCCATTTATAATCCCTCAATTCGGATTACCAAGCCAAAAACCCTTAAAGCACACTTTTGAGGAAAAATGGATGAAAACTCATTGAATCAGCCAATTCAGACTTAAGGATCCAGACCAAACAAGAAAGGAATACTACAACAACAAGGAAAACGAATTTAGAAAGAATTACCCGGTTGATTCCTTCTCTCTTTTGATTTCTTCCCCAAAAACTTCTTTCTCTTTCTCTTTTCTTCTCTAGCCGCCAACACCACCAAGCACACACAAAAATATACTGATTTCTACCAAAAAGAGGCTGCCCTAGGGATTGGAGCCATTATATACTTTTAAAAAATTGCCAAATAGTCCCTTATCTTAACTTTCAGATTCTTGCACAATGAACACCAAACTTACAAACTTGCACACGAAACCCGGTTGTTACAGAAACCTTCGTATTGAAACCTTCTATGAACGCTTTCGATTGGCATTTTCGCTAAGCATTTCACTTGGAAACCTTGAACTCATTAGAACCTTGGAAAGGTTAAGTAACCCCGGTTAAGAGTAAGTGTGTGTAGGACTTCGACCGTGGAAGGTTGGGTATTCCGACGCGTATTGGTACTATAGACTGTTGGTGTTGATTGCAAAGTCGATGTACTTATTGTAACTGAAGGGTTAGATTCGCGGAATCTTATATTGAGGTTGGTGGTAATCGTTCTTGTCGGCAACCTTGTTTTGGGTCTTGGTCAATTTTCGCATGAGATACCCTTTAGACACCATATTGATAACCTTAGTTTTGTGGGAATGCTCGACAAATTGACTCGTGAGTGGAGTTCTGTTGGGGTTCAAAGCTTGGTGGTATAACTAGGTGTCAACCTTTTGGGTTCGAGGCCAGGAACCGTTAGTGTATTCGGAGGGTTATAGTCCGATTTTAAAGAAATAATGATAACGTTTGTAGTAATCTTAAGATGCTCAATTGTGATGAGTAGATTTGGTGGGATGATTTTCTTGTGTGGTAAAATAACCCGTCGGTTTGATGATTAATATTTGGACGTGTATAATCGATGGTTCAGTGACGACCACAGGTTTTGGAGTCTATTAGGTCTCATTAGAATTAAGCGACAGTTAGCAGTAGGAACAATTGGAATTAGAGATTCTGTTGGTTTCGGTAGTGAACAAACCTTGGATCGATTTAGAGTCTGGACCCGCAGTCGGGGAAGTACGAAAAATCTAAGGTTGGGAGACAACCGAAGTCATCTGGTTAGGAGTTACTCCAGTGGATGGAGCGTTCACCCGGACATGAGTATAATGTATCTGAGAGGACATAGTTGGTTAGAGTTTGCTTGAGGTTTGTCATAGCAGTACGCGTGGGGATTTAGATTCCAGTTAGAAGCTATTGGAACATGGTCGGTGTTGAGTTGGTTAGCTTTTGGTTATAAAGGATCTAGATTTCAAGGACGAAATCATTCTAAGGTTGGGAGGATTGTAACACCCAAAAAATTGGAAGTCTGAATTTTGGAGTTGCGGACGTCCGCATGGGCGCAGGGTCGGACGTCCGCGTAGCGCGGAAGTCCGCGTGTCGTCCGCGGAAGCAACAGAGATATTTTGGGGTTCGACCAGCTCAAGGGCCGGACGCCCGCATGATGGCTTAGCCGGACGTCCGCGAAGGGTCTGGTGAGATCTTTTGTGCTTTTAAGAAACCTTTTCTCTCTCTCTTCCCTCATTTCATCTCCAACCCAAATCAGTTTCCTCTCTCTCTTTCTCTAAACCGATTCTCTCCCAAGAAAACCCTAAATCCTTCCTTCTCTTCTTCATCTTCTCCACTCAAATCAAACCCACTTCCACCATTGTTGAAGATATGGAAGCTTGAAGCTTTTATGGGTGATTAGGAGATTTGCTTTGGAAGATTCAAGTGAGTAAGGTAATCTCTCCCTACCAAAAAGCTATATTGTTGTTGTTTTCACCTTCTCTTCCATTTTGGAGTATTATTGGGTGATTTTGGTTGTGTTTGATTGAGGTGATCTTCTCCTTCTTTATCTATGAAATTAGGGTTTAGTATAAGTTGGGATTTTGATGTAAAATGCTTGGGGAATGGTTCTACATGTTTGGATGTGAATATTTATGGTTGGAAACTTATGGATCTAGGTTTTTGGAAGATTTGGCTTGAGGATTCAAGTTTCTTCAAAGGAGCTTACGTTTGGGGAAAATCTAGATTTAGCCTAAATCTAGCAAAGTGAGTTCAAGTTGATTTGCGAAAACTTTGTACATGCCAAAAATGTTATTTTCCAAGTATTTGTGTGTTTTACTTAAAATTATCAATTGTTGACTTATTTGGTAAGTTTGACTCTTTTAAAGTGTTTAACCTTATAAAGTTTGTAAAACACCCATATTTGGGATTTTGGGATATTTTGATGTGTAGAAATCATAAATATGTCCTTAAATGATTTATCACTCAAATGTAGTTTATTCAATGGTTTATGCATGTTGTTGTATTTGATTATATAACCCATTTGGGAAAATGCACATTTCCGTGTTATGAGACATTTTGGAATTATAAGAGTATGAGTCCATTTGGGAAAACCATTTGTCCTAATCCATGATGAATTTTGGGTTAATCATGCTTTTGAGTTATACGTTTACATAAGTTTCGTTTAAATGCATTTTACATTATGAGGACCGTTATTTATGGGTCTAATAGGTTTTGAGCATTTAGCTCGGTTTTGACTTTAAATGAGTCTTGGGGACATCTTGTCCGATTTTGATGGTTTAATGTAGAGTTCTATTTATGGTTTGCATTTATTGCATCTTATTGCATATTATTAATAATTACATGCTCGAGTGCATAGTCATTCCTGTATAGTCGTGTAATCTTAGACTGTGTTGCATTGGATCCATAGGCACGTAAGTCAGTCTTTATTTGATGGTCTGCTGGGTGTTGCGGGATTTAACCTGGACCCCATGTTTTATGACCTTTACCTTGTAAGGGTACACTAGGAGGGCTGAGTCCGGTTGTGCTATCATGATTGATGGGCGTTTGTGACCTCTGCCATGTCGGGGCGATGCCATGGTTGTAACCCCGCATGGGCCGAGCCTTTGGTGGTATTCATGGTAATATTTGCTAAGGTCAGTTGTCTCTTAGGGTGTAACTTGAAAGGAGTCGTATGGACACTTGGGCTTTCATGTCGTGAAGTGTCATATGATTAACGTTGTATGAGTGGCATTCTTTTGTATTCCTCCACTCTCAATGGATACGGGTCTCCCCCGTTGTCGGCCAACACTATTTTGGATATTAATGTCCTTACTTTATTATCGTTGGTCTTGTGCCTTTGGCTGCAATTGATAACTTTAATATTGGATTTCCCTCCACGTATATTGAGGTTTGAATGAAGCATGTCATTTCCATATTTCGGTATTTGGAGTTCGCTCCCTTTTATGCTCGCGTGAGTATCATGTTTTATCCGTATTTTTGGTAACGTTTTATATTCCTTTAGATTGTTGTCCATGTTACATGGTTCGGGCATTATGCCTCATCCTTGATCGAATGAATCGAGATTTAAATGTTTATTCACGTTTTGAGTGAGTTGGGATTGGAATTCATTTTGGGAAACGTTATATACATTTTGGAACTTTCGTCTTGAAATATTTTTGCGTTGAAAAATGAGTTGTTTGCATTCTTATTATAAACCCCTTTTGGAAACCATGATTTAAATAAGTACTCTTTCATTTAATAAGTTACCTTTTGATTGCTTTCGTTGGTGCCACCTTGTTCAAATAGTTGAATCGAGCGATGAACCATAATTCTTTGTGTTTTTCTCTAATATATAAAGACCAAAAAATGAAGTTGGAACATATTTTCATTGTAACTCATAAAAACTCACTCCCCTTCAAGGCAATTTCAGAAAGACGCTCCAACATGATGAAAAGACCAAAGAAAAATTAATAAATGGCTTAAATTTTTCTAAATATAAAGAATGCTACGCAACTTACTTCCGAATGTCAAATTCTGCTTTTATGTTCATCCTCCTTTGCAGATTATAAGCACTTGTCTCTTTCTCAATGCAAACCCGTTTATTTGAAATGTACTATACAGAAAGAACGGAAAAGCTTAAAAGTCTTACTAGGGTTTGCCGGTTACAAACCCTATTGCCACCAAAATCAAGATCTAGTGTTTGGTTGGAGGTATTAATGATAATGATAATAAATGATTAATGTCTCTAATTTCCATATTTGCAATGAACAAAAATACAATGATTACCATAGGGTCAATATTGAGAAGAGACAATAGAATTAATTCTTCGCCATTTTCAATTTTTATCAGCCATTATTGATTTATTGATGATGAAGACGAATCACTTGGACGGTTAGCGACTAGTTGAGCAGTTGGAAGGACGGTTAGTGACTAGTTGAGAGACTTTAAGGGCCTGTTTATTGGTTATTTTTTTTTGGACCAAGTTTATTGGTTCTTTTGATTGAGAATAAAATAGCACATTGAAGCTCTATGCAATGTGTATATTCTTTGTAACATGGAAGGATAAAAACTATAAACACCATCACATTTGGAGAGAGACTAGCTTCAAGTGGCAAATAGTTAATGTTACATAACGATCTACAAGTAAAGAACTTGAAAATACCTGCAAGACGACAATGGAAGGATGCCACACATTCTCATAAATCTGAAGACAGGATAGGAAGCAATCGTACGTAACAAGTAAGTTGATACAAAAATGGTACAACAGTAGACGGGCAATATATTTTCCTTGAGCTTCAGTAGTGTTGTTCTTTAAGGGTGCGTTTGGTACACTGGACAGGACAGAACAGAACAGAGATCACTGTCCCATGTTTGGCAGAACTTTTATGTGGAACAGACAGGAACAAAGTGGAACAAGCTGGAACAGGCCTGTTCCACCCCCACCCCATGGAACAAGGTGGAACACTTATGTTTTACCAGTATAACCTCAAAATAAAATCAAACTCTCTTCTAAAACATCAAATACACGTTATATTTTATATTTTATTCATTTTTTAAATTTTATTTATTGTGTTAAAAGATATGTTTTAAATAGCTAATCTTGACATTTAATATTGAAAAAGGGTATTAACTTGAAATGTTTGATATTTCAGGGTGTTATAAAGAAAAGTTGTTTTGAGGTATTTGGGTAGATTTTGTAGATATGCTAAAGTACATGGGCTGCGCTTCACATGGGAATATTCTTAAAGGGTAGCGGAGTCATGGTTGCATAACTGAAGGGGCTGAAATGTAAAATATGAAGCTGGTGTATTTAAGTGTGTGTTCCTTCAATTTTAGGTCATTCGGTCATTTAGAAATTCTCACACTGATATTGCTAGCTCTCATATTCTTTCTCTAGATCTCTCTCTAATATTCTTCAGAAGATTATATTAGGGTTAGATGTTATTTCTTTGTTGTTAATATCGTTTATATGTAATATGTAAGTGTTGTTATAATAAAGTTCAGATTATAAGTTTTTCATATGGTATCAGAGCGAGACTCTAGATTTTCACTCATTTTGAATGGAAAAACGTTTTCATAAAAAGTTACATCTCTAGAGACTAAATACTGTTTAGTATCTAGGCTGTAAAGTCTATAACCTTTCTTGGAATTTGAATATCCAAGCAAAACACATTTTTCAGCCCTAGAGCTGAACTTATCAAAATTATTTTGTTTAACAGCAAAGCATAAACACCCAAAATTCCTTAAATGAGTGAGAACTGGAGGAAAACCATAGACAATCTCATAAGGACTTTTACCATTTAGTATAGAGGATGGAGTTCTATTTATCAGATAGGTGGCTGTGAGAATACACTCAGACCACATGTACAATGGAACTCCAGCCTGAAACATTAAAGCCCTAGCCATGTTTAGTAAATGCTTGTGTTTACGCTCCACTATCCCATTCTGTTGTGGAGTGTAGACACATGATGTTTGATGAACAATGCCATGAGAATTAAAGAAATTTGAAACTTTGTGATTTAAAAACTCAGTTCCATTGTCACTCCTAACAGTTTTAATGGTTTTCTTAAATTGAGTTTGAATGAGTTTGAAAAGAGAGACGATATTGTCATAAACTTCATCCTTTCCCTTTAATAGATAAACCCAAACAGATCTGGAAAAATCATCCACAACAGTTAAAAAATATTTAAAACCATCCTTGCTAGAAACTTTATAAGGACCCCAAACATCTAGGTGAATTAGTTCTCCTATTTCTGTTGACTTGTGATCACTAAGATTAAATTTTGTACGAGACTGTTTTGCCTTGTGACAAATTTTACAAGGAGAAGAAGAGCCTAACTTTATGTTTAACTTGTCTTTTAAAACATTTAATACAGGGTCAGCTGGATGTCCTAACCTACTATGCCATAGCTGATAAGATATGTAACAGCTAATGGTAGAATTAGAACAAGTCGACTTACCATTATTATGCAAGTTAAAAAGATATAGGCCTCCAGCCTCATTACCAATCCCCATCAACCTCGTTCGTTGACAGTCCTGAATGTAACATTTATGCTCATCAAAGCCAATAAACACTTTGTTATCTCTAGCTAACTTGTGAACAGACAACAGATCCACATTAAAATCAGGAACAACTAAGACATCAAAGAGAACTAATTCATCAGTAAGTTTCATGTTCCCAATTTTATTTATTTTTGCTTTGGATCCATTGGGGTGATTAACAATAAGATTCAAATATGACACATCTACAATGTTGCTAAGGCTACTAAGAGATGAAGTCATATGTTGCGTAGCCCCAGAGTCTATAATCCAACTAGGTATAGAAGAGAGTGACATACCTGCCATATTGGAGGAAGCCACACTAGAGGTGTTGGAATCAAGAAGAGTCAGAAGTTTAGAAACTTGCTCTTGAGTCAAATGTTGAGAGGGAGAGGATCCTTGTAGTCCAGAAGAAGGATGACTAGTATTGAGAGTTCTAGATGTCTCTACATTGTTAGAAGACGGTCTGAAATTGCCATTTACATTTGGTTTTCTTTGAAAATCCTTAGGAGGAAATCCGATGAGTTTGTAACACCTTTCTATGGTGTGGCCAATCATGCCACAATGTTTACATGAGAGATTTGGTGGTAATATAGGCTTACTCTTGTTTTCTGAAGTCTTACCAAAGTAGGCAGAAGACCGTGGTTTGCTAGAAGAGGAGCTAGAAGTTCCTTTGTGGGACTCTTCCCTTGAAATAATTGAAAAAGCGGTTCTAACAGAGGGAAGAGGGTCAGAGGTGAGAATGGTACTCCTTACAGGTTGGTAAACGTCATCAAGCCCCATTAGAAATTGCATAAGTTTTAACAGTTGGTTATGTTCAGAAAAGTCATGGGAGGCATTACAAGTGCAGGCTGGAAGTTTGGCTAAAGCGTCAAACTGTCTCCATAAGGAATTTAGCCTATGATAGTAATCGGAGACGGAAGACCCGTTTTGAGTTAAAGAGTTTATTTTCTTATGTAGGTTAAAAGTAACAGAGCCATCCACCTTATCATAGGTTTCCTTAAGTTCAAGCCAGACTTGGGATGCAATTTTAGAAAAGACTTGTCCAAGAAACAGTTCTTCAGTGACGGAGCTTAAGGTCCAAGATAGAACCACTGAGTTACATCTATCCCATTGTTTACCCAGGACAGGGTCAGTGGTAGGTCTAAGGCACGATCCATCTATGAATCCTAGTTTATTCTTTGTTTCAAGGGCTAGGATCATAGCACAGGACCATACCTTGTAATTATCAGTCCCATTAAGTTTTAGGTTAAGAATGGAAGCCCCAGTAGTATCGTTGGGATGCAAGTATAGGAGATCGCCAAAGTCGAGTTTAGCGATCTGAGATGTCCCAGCGTTACCATTGAGGTTTACAACAGCTTCTTCTTCGGCAGGCATGATGTAACAAACACGAATGAATCTGAGGTGAATATGGCAGGATTCCTAAAACACTCAGGGTGCTAGGTCAAACCAAACCTCAAACACTTTCAAGTTTGATAAGAATCACACTGACAAAGGAGAAACAGCGGAAGCAAATATCTAAAAAAAAAGAACTATGGGAGCAATATGCAGTAACACAATAAAAAACAACAGCAGGAAGGGCCCGAGGGAGGCCACAGATTTCACCTGAACAGAAGAAACAAAGAAAGATAAGCACAACAGATTCTAAAAAAAAATTGAAGTACCAAGAAGACACATCAACAGACTAGTCACTAACAGTTACTAAACATACTAAACATCTAAAAAACTAATAGACAGATGTCTATATGTGTTATAAGGCTAGTAGAACCGTTCCTTGCCAAGCTCACGGATCTATATGGGATCTGTAACCAAGGCTCACGGTTTAAAAAAAACACTGAAAAAATTCAGATCTGAAGGAAAAGTTTAAAGATCAGATCTCACAAAATACTTAGGCCATGAGATATAAGCAAATCTCAGATCTAAGATGTGAGAAAAAGTCAGAGGAGATATAGTCGACAACAGCTGAGGTTTAAACCAACAGCTCCTGAAATGAAAACGAATCGTAGGAGAAACTACACTATAACCTCGAAGATATGAACAATAATAGCAGATCTAAACAATAGTAGCAGATCTAAACCATAACAGAAGTTCTACACAGTAATAGACGAACAGATCTAAACAATAATAGAAGATTTATACAAGGAGATCAGACGACGAGTGTTGTGGCTCTCAATACCGTCCTAGTTATAAAAATAACTCGGGTAAAGGAAAGTAAATGCACACAAACAGCCGAAGTCGATTTAGATCTAAGAAGAATTCCAAAAGAACAGATAACAAGACGAGAGGACAAAGTTGTGGCTCAATACCGTCCTTGTTACACTGTAACTCTGGTAGAGAAAAAACGCATGCAGATTTACATAACAGAAAGAACCAAGATCTGTTAATTTTGTAACACAAACCTTCTCAACCTGACTTAAAACTTGGTTCATAACAGATTTACATAACAGATTTGAACTGAGATTTGAAAAGGATTTACATATACAGGACAGATCTAGATAGACAGCCACATATTTGTCCAAGATTCAAGAGAATCGTTCAACATTTTTGTTCATGAATCAGAATCATATGATAAGATCCAGAAAACAAAACCGAATGATGAACACAAGATATTAACCAGATCTGGAAGACAAGTACTCGTACCAGATCAGAAACAAACGTAGCATTTAAGAATTTTTGACAGCAATAATGTCGAAAAAGAAAAAGAAACCAGATCTAATCGTTTGAGAAGGAGGCTCACAGTACCGTCCTTGTTGCGTTATGTGAACGCAACTCTGGTAAGGAAAAAAGTGCACATCATCGATCAAACGAGTTGATAACCGAAAGGATTCAGATCTAAGAGAAATCAAGAACAAACACTGGATCGAAGAAGCTCTGATACCATATGATAGTAATCGGAGACGGAAGTAACCGAGTCAACAAGTTCCTCTTCTGATCCTGTATTAGTAGATGTTTCTGGTTTTCAACGGTTAATTGGGCGTCTTATTTACTTGTTGGCAACTAGACCAGACATTGCTTTTGCAGTGCATTGTCTTAGTCAGTTCATGCATGCGCCTCGGCGATCTCATTTGAATTTAGCTCTTAGAGTTCTGAGATATCTGAAAAGGTCTCCAGGAAAAGGTATTTTATTCTCTGTTTCAGATTGTTTTAAATTATCAGCCTACGTGGATGCAGATTGGGGTAAATATTTATCTACTCGTAGATCTGTAACTGGGTATTGCTTGTTTCTAGGAAATTGTCTTATTTCTTGGAAAAGTAAAAAGCAAACTGCTGTGTCTCGGTCTTCTGCCGAATCTTAATATCGAGCCATGGCGTCTGCCACTTGTGAAATACTTTGGGTTCTTGAAATTTTAACCAGTCTTAATATCACAGATTTACTTCCTGTAAATATTTTATGTGATAATAAGTCTGCAATTCAGATTGCTAACAATCCAGTTTTTCATGAGAAAACTAAACATATAGAAATTGATGTTCATCAAGTGAGGAATAAAGTGACTAGTGGTGTTCTGAAAACTGTTAAAGTTGAGTCTTTAGAAAATGCAGCTGATATATTTACGAAGTCTCTTTCTCTTTATTAGCATGATTATTTGTGCGAAAAGTTAAAAATGGTAGACTTGTTCAAATGTCAAGATTAAGGCATGGTGTTAAAAGATATGTTTTAAATAGCTAATCTTGACATTTAATATTGAAAAAGGGTATTAACTTGAAATGCTTGATATTTCAGGGTGTTATAAAGAAAAGCTGTTTTGAGGTATTTGGGTAGATTTTGTAGATATGCTAAAGTACATGGGCTGCGCTTCACATGGGAATATTCTTAAAGGGTAGCGGAGTCATGGTTGCATAACTGAAGGGGCTGAAATGTAAAATATGAAGCTGGTGTATTTAAGTGTGTGTTCCTTCAATTTTAGGTCATTCGGTCATTTAGAAATTCTCACACTGATATTGCTAGCTCTCATATTCTTTCTCTAGATCTCTCTCTAATATTCTTCAGAAGATTATATTAGGGTTAGATGTTATTTCTTTGTTGTTAATATCGTTTATATGTAATATGTAAGTGTTGTTATAATAAAGTCCAGATTATAAGTTTTTCATATATTGTATTTTATCTAATGTTATATGTTCTGTTCTGTCCAGTTCTGTCTACCAAACGCTGAACAACTATTCTGTTCTGTCATGTCTCGTTCTGTCTTGTTCTATCCTGTCCTATCTGCACAAGTAATTGTTAAAGATTGATGCCAATAAAAGATGACAGAATATATGCATTTATTTTCTTTTTGTTTGACACGTACTTTAGGAAAGTGAAATTGTAAAAAAGGCTGGTACAAAACATTTTTTGCTGCTATTGTGAAAAAAAGCACTTGCTCGAAAATTCGACTTTTGATCGAAAGAACCTGGATTACGTGGTTGCATGGGTTGGGGCGTAGACTTCTACAAAAAAGAAAGGTGTAATTTGATCGACTAATATTCTAGCCTTATCGTCTCGATGAACTCAGCTGGATCAAAGTTGTTGGTGGGAAAGCTGTATACTGGGAGGCGCGAGAGTTTGCGGAGTTCTCGCCATGTCTAGAGCCATCGGTAATTAAGGACAATTTACGAAATGAAGCGCTTGTTTTCGAGGAATCATTTGTTTATATACCGCAAATTTAATCATCTTTAGGCGATAATTATTTGAAACCTTACGTGAGTTGTGAGCCGGAGGTAACGATCACATAGCGAACGGTCGAGAATGAGTGTTTGATATTGGCAAGCGACGGAATGTGGGACGTTGTGTTAAATGAGACGGTGTGTGGATTGGCGATGATATGTCTGAAAGGAAATGGATCGTCGGCGGAGATGAAGAACCGTCAGTGAGCGATGCATCTGATTACGAGAATTGTGACAAGGCGTGTTCAGATGCATCGTTGCTATTGACAAAAGTTGGCTTTGGTGCGGTGGAGCACGGACAATATTAGCGTTGTTGTAGTAGATCTCAGGTCTAATGCGTCATCATGGTAGACAAATCAGGTGTTGAAGTATACACACCTTCTAGTTCAAAATCGAGCTTAATCATACATTTGATGTAAAAAGAAAGTTTTGACGTTAACGAACATTTTAAGAGAGAAATTAACAGGGATGGATGCATTTAAACCAATCTTTTTTAAAGAAGACATGAAAAAATTTGTTTTTTTTTCAATTTGGATTTTGTTTTGGTTGAATTATAAATAAAACCATAAGGAATCATACATGTCATATTCAAACTTAAAAACCTTGTAGTTCGTGACTTATAGCGTTTTATTCTTAAGTAACCCATTTTATTGCTAAACTCTAAGGTGTCGTTTGTTTTTTAAGAGGTCTGAAGTCTGAAGTCTTATTTTACGTCTGATTAATACTGATTAATAAGAGGTGACGCTTTAAGAGGTTATAAGACATTAGGTTACCTCTTCTAATTTCAGATTTAAGAGCCTCTGAAGTCTGATAAAAAACAAACGATCTGAACGTATAAAAGTCTGAACGATTCAGACTTCAGAGGTATTAATAGGTTTTAAAAAAAAACAGCCCCTAAATAACCTTGTAGTAAACATATATAGTCTCATTCGTTTATTAACCAACCCATTTATCCTAACCTTGTTAACCAATGTGCATATGTACATACAAAATACCATTTATCTTAGATAGAAAGTCAAATTTACAACACCTCGTGTTGTTGAATCCGTTATTGAATATTCGCTCGTTAGGTACCCGTTACTATGGATGACATTACTTTCCATTCGGGTTGCTTTAAATGCGGTACCTGTTGCTATCGATAGAATCACTTTCCCTGGTTAATGATTTGGGTGTTTTGACCCATTTACCCCTCTTCTCCCGTTACTTAACGCTATAAACATTATAAAAAGTCACGTTCAAGGTTCTAAGGGGGTGTTTGGGATTGCGTCTGCTTATCTGCTTATCTCGTTTCTCCGGCCCAGAAAAGCAGGTCTCCATCTGCTTCTCAAAAAACTCCGTTTCTCATCCCTGGAACGCGATAAGCAATTTTTTTTTTCAAATCCAAACACCTCCCTCCGGCGTGGAAACGCAATAAGGAGAAATGGAGATCCAAAACGCAATCCCAAACACCCCCTAAGTTTGAATATGACATATATGATTCCTTAATATTTATAATTTATTATGAACAAAATCCAAATTGTAAAAAGAAAACACATTTCCCATGATTTATTTAAAAACGATTGATTTAAAATGCATCCATCTCAAACATTCGTTAATATCAAAACTCTCTTTTTACATCAAATGTATGATTAAACTCGATTTTGACCTAAAAGGTGTGCATACTGCAACACCTGATTTGTCTACCATGACGACCCATTTGTCCTCAGATCTATTACAACAACACTAATATTGTCCATGCTCCGCCGAGCCAAAGCCAACTTCGTCAATAACAACGATGCATCTGAACACGCCTTGTCACAATTCTCGTAATCAGACGCATCGCTCACCGGCGGATTCTTCATCTCCACCGACGGTCCATTTTCTTTCAGACACATCATCGCCAATCCACACGCTGTCTCATTTGACACAACGTCCCACAGTCCGTCGCTTGCCAGTATCAAACACTCGTCCTCGGCCGTTCGCTCCGTGATCGTCACCTCCGGCTCACAACTCACGTAAGGTTTCAAATAATTATCGCCTAAAGATGATTGAATTAGTGGCATATAAAGAAACGATCCCTCGAAAACAACCACTTCATTTCGTAAATTGTCCTTACCGATGGCTCTAGACATGGCGAGAACTCCGCAAACTCTTGCGCCTTCCCAGTATACAACTTTCCCGCCAGCAGCTTCGATCCGGTTGAGTTCATCGGGACGATCAGGCTAGAAAATTCCAAAAGTGAAAATCAATGACAATAATATAATGTCATCCACAAGTCTTGTATGAATAAAACTATTTGTGTATATATAGGTTATTGGGAGTTTTTGTTTAGAGTGTTTTTAATAGCAAGTGTTTTTAATAGATAAGAAGGGAAAAGTCTAAAAAAATCCAACGAAATATCTGATTTTGAATGTTAAACTATTTTTTTTTAATGTTGAAACACTTAAACTTTATAAAACCGGTTAAATAATCCTTTTAATCTGTAAAAAACAGTTTAATGTGATATAAATTTGGAAAAAGTCTTAATAACCCCAATAAACTCTCTGATTTTGAATAATTAAGTCTCTGAACATTTTAACAAACTAGATACGTACCCGCGCGCGATGTATCTCGAATCTAAAGCCGAGAATTCGAAAAAACAATTTTTGTTTCATGTTCATATTTATTCGCTTTTAAATCGCATATCAGATGTATAAAATTAAAGGTAATATGGTTAATTGGTCAAAAAAATTGAAATATATTCGTTCGATAGTGGGGTCTTCAAACCCATAACATTTATGCTCATTTTGAAGGTTTTCATGAACCATTATAATGGTATAATTTATAACAAAAGAAAAACATATTTGTTTAATGTATTTTAGTTTATTTATGTTGATACGAAAAGAATGTAAAATAAAAAATAAAAGGAGAAGGGATATAAAGTATACTAAATAACTAATTATAATGGTATAACGTGTAATTTAAAAATAAAAAATAAATTTTTTTAATTATCATGTTGAACGTGTATAATGGTATAATGTGTAATTTAAAAATAAAAAATAATTTTATTTTTAATTATCATGTTGAACGTGGGAGGTTTTAAAGCTTTTAAACTTATACATGATGTATTGAGATTTGTACTTCTAAAAAATTTAAGAATAACCGTAAATGAAATTATTTTTAAAAGAGTATAATAGATAAATATAGATAAGAGCGTAAAATGTACAAGTTTAAAAAAATCTCGGTACGTCATTCTTGAAAAATGTTGATACGTATTTATGATATTTCACAATATTATTAAGTTAAAAAAATATTCAATAATTGACTTATTTTGAAATTATTGTAACAATATAATTTGTAAAAAATGCATTTATTAATATGTTTTAGTTATACTATGATTATGTATTTTTAATATTATAAGGGCTTAAAATGAAAATGAAAATGAATAATGTAAGAGATATAAAACAAATTAATTCGTACATGTTCATGATATTTAATAATATGATTAAATCAAAAAATATTCAATATTGAGTTCATTTCGAAGGTATTGACGAGACAATTACAATGGTATAATTTGTAAAAAATAAATGTTCATATACGATTATTTATGTTAATATAATGAGGATGTAAAATAAAAAATGAAAAAGTAAGGGATTAAAAGTAAATTGGATAACTAATTATAAAGGTATAATTGTAACTTTGAAATTGAAAATGTTTGATTTTTTTAGAGAACTTGGGATAGAGGGGATTTCTCTGCTTTTAGAGTTGTACAATGTGTTAAAGAAATAGTAATCTTGAAAAAATAACTCTTGAAAAATAACCTTTTTACAATTTTTATAAACTAGTATAGATAAATTTGCACACTTTTCCCTAAATTTTTTTAACAAATAAATCTTTATGTTTTTTACCAAATAAAATCTGAAATTTTTTTGAACAAATAAATCCCAACTTTTTTTTGAAAAAATAAAATATTGAACTTAATTTTAAAAAAATGCATTCGAACTTTTGTTGAACACAATCATGGACAAAAAAGTATACAATTCCTTTGACCGACAACTAAAAATTATGTCTAAAACATAAACAAAGAAAATTATACCATTTTATTACTAATTCCGAAACATTCAAAAAATTATGTCTAAAACATAAATAGATGCAAAAATTACTCATTCTTTAACAAAATATACCAAAAAAATAACGTCGATCCTTTCGCAAAATATTCAAAAAAAATCTTCCATCTCTTTACAAATTAATAATGGAAATAGTTTTTTTTTCTCCATTTAATTGGTTTAGTTTATTTTGCTGTCGTGAGAGGATTTGTATATTTTCTGTTCAAAAAAAAATTTAGATTTATTTGTTTAAAATTAAGTTTATGATTTTGATTCTTCATAAAAGTTTGGAATTTATTTGTTAAAAAAAGTTCAAAAATATATTTCGTAGAAAAATTCGAAAAAATTTATAAATTTATAAATTTATTTGTTAAAAAATGAGGGACTTAAATCATTCAAAATCAGAAAACTTATTGGGTATTTTAGATTTTCTTTATTTGTACAAGTTACAGGAATGTATTTAACCGGTTTTAAAAAGTTAAAAGGGTTTTATCATTAAAAAAATAATTTCAAGTACTTGAAACTTTAAAATCAGATAGTTCGATTTTTTTTATTTGGGTGGTACAGATCTGGAAAAAAAATGGCTTAACATTCATTTTCTATGTCATGAAGCACTACCAATCTCCTAGAATAAGTTGTGAGTCTATCAAGTTCGTTAAGATGCTAGGCTAAACTACTAACCTTGTGATCGTTTGACAGAGAAACTGGTTTGCCGTTTCGACAAAGCACGGCTCTTGAATCGCCGCAGTTTGCGACAATGGTGTTATCAGGAGTCACAACGGCAACAACCGCCGTAGATCCGACACCATACGACTCCGGCGAGTGAAGCTCACACCGACAGTCGCTGCTAATAGCTTGTTGGTTCCAGGTTGTTACTTCCTTGTCCATTCGACTGAAGCTTCGCTCCATGGTGTTCGTCCATTCTGTTGATTCCGTCTTCTTGCTTAGTTCTTCCTTCACCAACAAGTGTAGTCGATCTTTGCACCTCCTTGCAACCTAAAATAATTCAAAACATCGATATATATATTAATCAAAATGATGATCCATTATATATGTTGATTCAAGGACAGCGTATGCATATATGATATTTATATATATATATATATATATATATTTAACATACGTGAGAACAACCATGGCCGTCGTAGACACCAAAGTAGTGTAGATTTGATGTTTGATCATCATCATTCCCGAGAAACGATGGATGAATCGCGACGGCGTCTTCCATCTCTCGCCGTCGTCCACACACAGATGCAACTCCGAATTTTGGAATCGATTCACCATCACCAGAACCTAAAGGACTCAAACTTGTAGACACTAGAGCTGTAGTAGACTTGTCATCATCATCATCATCTTCCGACGTCGGTTTCAGTTCCGAAAAACTAGAATTCTCAACGGCGTCGTTGCATCCGCGTGAGAACGACGCTGGTGAGATCGATAGCCTCGCTTTTTTGAATCCGTTATCGTTACCGATTGTTGGCACGCCGACTACAAACTTAACTCTTCTGATTTCCATCCTCTTACGCCGTGCCGCTTGTGAACTCGACTCCACGGATGGTGACGCCTCCTTCTGATCACTCACAACCTCGCAACATATTTCCGCCATTGCAAACCACCACCACAACAAATTAACGCACAGATCTCCGATTCCTTTGTCAATTTACTTCAAGAAAACCAGGGACTAGACAGATGGAGTAATTGAATTGAATTGAAAATGCGTTGGGTAGGAAGAGGGGTTAAAAAGGGACGACATTCAAGTTTGGACACGTAAGGTAGTGACCAGCTGCCCGTAAAAGAATTTCGGGCAAGAGGCCGGATGATCTGGGCGGTTGAAGTGGTAGAGGATGTTTTTGGGGGGAAAACGTGGACGAATGGGAGACAAACACGAGTGATGGAGGAAGGGTCTGACACGCATGCGGTCAGTAATGTAGGGGCTGGTAGGGGTGTACAAAAAACCATCAACGTGCGAAACCCGACCAATCCAATCCGCTAACAACCCAATTAAACTCAACCCGTCGAATCGTTGAGCCGCCGAACCGCTAATTATAAGAGTTAAAATTGGGTTAGAAAAACTCAACCCAACCCAAACCGTCAACCCACCGCTAATATTTTTTATTTTAATAAAAAAATATATTATTTTACATATATATATATATATATATATAGGGGAAATATCAATTGCAAACAAGTCAGTTTGTGCAAACCCCGTACAAACCAATCTACAATCATGAATCTGCAAATTTTTTTTGTTGATGCTTCATGAATCTATATTTTGGCTTCATGAATATAAAATTTGGCTTCATGAATATATAATTTGGCTTCATGAATTTATATTTTCCGATAGAGCTCTAAAATACCCTTATGGATAAAAAAAAGAAGTTATGGATATAAAAAAATAAGTTACGTGATTGGTGGAGATGAAACAATATGCTAAAAGCCCTAAAATATCCTTATGGATAAAAAAACAAAGTTACGTGATTGGTAGATTGGTTTGTACGGGGTTTGCACAAACTGACTGGTTTGCAACGGATACCTCCCCTATATAGGGGAAATATCAATTGCAAACCAGTCAGTTTGTGCAAACCCCGTACAAACCAATCTACAATCATGAATCTGCAATTTTTTTTGTTGATGCTTCATGAATCTATATTTTGGCTTCATGAATATAAAATTTGGCTTCATAAATATATAATTTGGCTTCATGAATCTATATTTTCCGATAGAGCCCTAAAATACCCTTATGGATATAAAAAAGAAGTTATGGATATAAAAAAATAAGTTACGTGATTGGTGGAGATGAAACAATATGCTAAAAGCCCTAAAATACCCTTATGGATAAAAAAAACAAAGTTACGTGATTGGTAGATTGGTTTGTACGGGGTTTGCACAAACTGACTGGTTTGCAACGGATACCTCCCCTATATAGGGGAAATATCAATTGCAAACCAGTCAGTTTATGCAAACCAGTCAGTTTATGCAAACCCCGTACAAACCAATCTACAATCATGAATCTGCAATTTTTTTTTGTTGATGCTTCATTAATCTATATTTTGGCTTCATGAATATAAAATTTGGCTTCATGAATATATAATTTGGCTTCATGAATCTATATTTTCCGATAGAGCCCTAAAATACCCTTATGGATATAAAAAAGAAGTTATGGATATAAAAAAGAAGTTACGTGATTGGTGGAGATGAAACAATATGCTAAAAGCCCTAAAATACCCTTATGGATAAAAAAACAAAGTTACGTGATTGGTAGATTGGTTTGTACGGGGTTTGCACAAACTGACTGGTTTGCAACGGATACCTCCCCTATATAGGGGAAATATCAATTGCAAACCAGTCAGTTTGTGCAAACCCCGTACAAACCAATCTACAATCATGAATCTGCAATTTTTTTTTGTTGATGCTTCATGAATCTATATTTTGGCTTCATGAATATAAAATTTGGCTTCATGAATATATAATTTGGCTTCATGAATATATAATTTGGTTCATGAATCTATATTTTCCGATAGAGCCCTAAAATACCCTAATGGATATAAAAAGAAGTTATGGATATAAAAAAATAAGTTACGTGATTGGTGGAGATGAAACAATATGCTAAAAGCCCTAAAATACCCTTATGGATAAAAAAACAAAGTTACGTGATTGGTAGATTGGTTTGTACGGGGTTTGCACAAACTGACTGGTTTGCAACGGATACCTCCCCTATATATATATATACACAAGATACTTGCAGGTGCACCCCAAATTAAAATAAGTTAATCTATACTACTTTATTAAAAGAATAGAGGGCAGTTATTTTTAACATTCAAGAAACTGTTTTTTTCAAAGCCACGTTCTTCTCCCCTTTCTTTCCGGCTCCCTAACCACTGATTTTATCCCCAAATCTCTCCCTCCCGTTCATTCACAAAATTGAAATATCAACCCGTCTCCTCCTTCATGAATCGCAGCATCCTGGTTCGTTCTCGATTTTACTAGGTTGAAGGTTTCTCCTCCTCCATGAATCGCAGCATCCTGGTTCCAAACCCCATACTTTCTCTTCTATATCTGTTTGTACGCTAGAACATCTTTGGGTTTCTTAGGTACGATTCTTTGGGTTTCTCAAGTTTGAACATTTCTTTGGGTTTCACCATCTCCTTCGATTTTCGATTTGTGTTTCACCATCACCATCATTTCCGTTTTAGGTTTCACCATCACCATCGATTTGGGTTTCTCACAGGTACGATTTATGGTTTGGATGAGAACATCTCTTGATTTGGGTTTCTCTTTGTAGTTGTCAATGCAGTTGGAAATCGCATATATATATATCAGTTTATTTAACATTTTTCTCTCTAGGCCAACGTAATGAATGCCAAGTGGATTAATCGTGTGTATAAACAGGTGATGCAAATAGCTGATAGAGGAGCTGATATTGTTCGTATAACCGTGCAAGGGGAAAAAGAGGCAGATGCTTGTTTTGACATTAAAAACACCCTTGTTCAAAAGAAGTAGGTCTATTTGTCTACTTTTTGGAATCAGTCTACTATTTCTGTTATCTAATGTATCCTTGGTGTTTTGCAGTTATAACATACCTCTGGTGGCAGACATTCATTTTGCTCGTTCTGTTGCACCGCGGGTTGCTTTATAATTGTTTTTCATCAGATTGTAGACATGGTTCCATGACCAACGAAGCCATCAAGTTCTCTGGTAAAGTTTCATGTTGGAAATGTGGGGACAATTGAACTTGAATATACACAACCACATTGGCTCCTTCAAGAGATTTATAGACCTGGAGTAGGATCTTCTCGGTATTATCTTTATGTTATCTACTCTGTAATGACCCTTGAAATGTTCTTCCGTTTTTTCCATGTATTCAATAATTTTAATTATTTGTGCAAATGCTTGAAATGTTAGAGAAGAAAGAAAAAGGTGCTTTTCAAGAAAGCTGCTACAGAGGTTGAAAAGGCAAGGAATTTACGAAATAAAAGGGTATAAATTGAAATTTAAATTTACGTCTTGCGTTTTTGCAAGTTGAATTTGTATGGTGATTTTGATTTATAATTTATCTGGTGTAGTGTCCATACATCTTTGTCCTATGACATATGCTAAACTTTGTATTTTCGTATGTTCAAAGGTAATTGTGGAAAAACTCTTTTTTTAAAACACATAAATTACCTATTTCCTCTCTAGGCCAACGTAATGAATGCCAAGTGGATCAATCGTGTGTATAACAAGTGATGCAAATAGCTGATAGAGGAGTTGATATTGTTCGAATAACCGTGCAAGGGAAAAAAGAGGCAGATGCTTGTTTTGACATTAAAAACACCCTTGTTCAAAAGAAGTAGGTCTACTTGTCTAGTTGTCTGCTTTTTGGAATCAGTCTACAGTTTCTGTTATCTAATGTATCCTTGGCGTTTGCAGTTATAACATACCTCTGGTGGCAGACATTCATTTTGCTCGTTCTGTTGCACTGCGGGTTGCTGAATGCTTTGATAAAATTCGTGTCAACCCTGGAAATTTAGGTACATACTTAACAGCTGAGCTTGTTTCTTTTGTCAGACTTTCTTTCAAATGCTTCAATCTTGTCATGCTATTTTTTAGGCTCAGTTTGAGACATTGGAGTATACAGAGGATGATTTTCAAAAGGAACTTGAGCATATTGAGCACGTGAAGTAAATAATTTATCTTTGCTCTAATGTTAGCTTAAAAGGTAAATAATTTCATTATGAAGTAAAAGCCTTTAGAGAGAAGAGATTGATGAAAAAGGGTGAAAAGATCATAAATGTGTTTTCTGTTACATCGGGAATGGTAAGCAGCTCCTCTAGCATACTTTTAGATTCTATTGCTTTCCCTTCAAACTTCACTTATGATGCAAATTTTACTTTGACATGTTGAATCTGCATTTGAGTTTGCTAGAATCTGTAGGAAGTTAGACTACCATAATTTTGTATTCTCAATGAAAGCAAGTAACACAGTGATCATGGTTCAAGCATATCGGCTTCTTGTAGCTGAAATGTATGTTCAGGGGTGGGACTATCCATTACACTTGGGAGTCACTGAAGCTGGTGAGGGTGAAGATGGACGTATGAAATCTGCAATTGGAATTGGGACACTTCTTCAGGTCGTTATTTTTCATGCTACTTAATCTTTACCAATATGAATGACTTTTAGAAATCACATAAATCATGCATATGCATTTTTGGTTTATACTTGCTTAAAGTTGTTGCCTGGTATACAGGATGGTCTCGGTGATACTATCAGGGTTTCCCTTATAGAAGCTCATAGGAATAAATAGACCCCTGCAGAAAATTGGCCAATCTTGGTATGACAGCAACCAAAATTCAACAAGGGGTGGTAAATTTTTGCATCGCTTTTTACTAATTAAAAATACTCATATAATCCGAGTCTTATAGTTCTTTGAGAACCATACTTAATGTAATTCTTATTGCACTTAGGCACCATTTGAAGAGAAGCATAGACGGTATTTTGATTTTCAACGGAGAACTGGTGATTTGCCTGTGCAAAAGGAGGTTGGCTTGTAATCTCTTACAAAATTTTATTACGTCGATTAAATAGAATAATTAAATATAAGAATCTGATTGTTGTATTTATGCATGTTTCATATCTACAAAATGAATGATTAAATAGCAAAAACAATAGCTTAATGGTCCATTTTTAGCATCAGAATTACAAATTTGATGCTAATTTCACATAAAAGATGCATTAAATGTGTCACAATCACGCTCAAAGCAAACCAGTACCGGTAAGTTTTCAACACCCGATCAAGGTCTGTTTTCGTCTATCATTTCTGAGTTTTTGAGTTCCTATCGTTTATATATATATATATATATATATATATATATATTCCATTTTGGTGTTTTCTAGCTTGCTTTTCAATCGATGGTTTTCAAGATTTTACCCCTTTTCCCTTTAAATGATAAACGTTTGATCGGAATTTGGGTTTATCAGCTATACGAGAAATCCCAAGTTCTTGTAGCTTTTTTTTAATCATGATTCTTGATTGTTTTGTTAAAAGAGGTTTTGCAAATTAAGGGTAAAAGAATTGTGAAAGGTTTTACGGTTCTAATTTCACATGGGTAGTTTAGTAATTTGACAAATCTTGTCACATATTTTCACATGGGTAGTTTAGTAATTTAACAAATCTTGTCACACATGGACAACAAGCTTTTGTATTGTCTGTTCTGTTTCGTGTACCAAACGCACGCGGTTGTAAAAGGTTGAGCCTTTTTATTATAAGGACAAGATATGGTCCGGTTGATAAAAAGTTGAGGTTAAGCTGTCCAAACAGCCCCTGTAGAACATATTAAGCTGTCCAAACAGCCCTGTCGACGTTAAGCTGTCAAAACAGCCCCTGTATAACATATTAAGCTGTCCAAACAGCCCATGTCAAACGCATAAGCTGTCCAAACAGCCCTGTCGACGTTAAGCTGTCCAAACAACCCCTGTAGGACATATTAAGCTGTCCAAACAGCCCCTGTCAAACGCATAAGCTGTCCAACAAGTGTTTCAATTGATTGCAGTAAATCTACGTGTGCTTTTCCAATTGGTTGCAATATCATACAACCTTGGTTTTTTCGTATTAGCATAGGTAATAATATAGTTAGAAGCAATTTGTTGATTTTTTTCATACATTTGTGGCAACATTTACTGATTATTGCATGCATTTGTTTATTATTAAACATGTTTAAAAAGATTTGTGGGAAAATATGTCTTGAAGTACATCTATATTTGCTAATTCATTTGGGATATACCGATCAACATAGTGTCGGGCCTAAGACATGGTTCCAATAAAATTTTATTTCCCGCCGCATCGCGCGGGTATGTTACTAGTAACTATTAACTAGTATAATTTAGGGCAAAATGCGCGAAATAGCAACCTACTTTCATTTATTTTTTTATTATAGCATTGTACTTTCATTTTTTCTTATTACAGCAATGTAGTTTCAATTTATTTTTTATTAGGGCATTGTACTTTAAAGTATTTACCCATTATAGCATTGGGTAACCTATTACCTTTAGAACCAATTTCTTTTGCTGACGTGTCATATGAAAATGACGTGGCTGACACATGGACCTGCCTACATGGCATTAAAAATAAAAAAAATTCAAAAAGGATTTTAAAAAACAAAAACCTTTTAACGGTTCTAATTCTAATTTGTAAACCCTCATCGTCTCCCACGTTCGTCTCCCTCATCCTCTCCCTCAAGCGTGATAGACTCTAACCACGTTCGATGAACTAATGATCGTTTGTAAACATTTTTATTCGTGTAATAGCGATCTTTGTAAACATGTTAAATTTCTGAAATTATTATTTTTGGTAAAAATGTTTCATTATGTTAAAGAAAATTAATTTTGAAAGCACGCTGTTGTAATGAGAAATGCGATGTCAGCACTATTGTACACGTGGACAACCTATGTGGACAATGAGGTGGCATGAAAACATAATATAGTGGGTAAATTTAAAGCATAATGCTATAATGGGTAAATACTTTAAAGTACAATGCCCTAAAAAAATAAATTGAAACTATATTGCTGTAATAAGAAAAATTGAAAGTACAATGATATAATAAAGAAATAAGTGAAAGTAGCTGTTTCGCGCATTTTACCCTATAATTTATGAGACCCAAATTACTTTATAATAACAACCCAAAATACTTATCATTGAACAAGGGTTCCATCTTAGGATCATAATTGGTAGATAGTAAACTCTTTGCAATTTGTAGCAAGCATCATAAGTTAGTCAATATTTTTTGATTTTTGTAACTTTGTATTTTTACATCTTAGCATCATAAGTTAGATAGTAAACTATTTGATATTTGATTTTCTGTAACTTTGTATTTTTTACATCTTAGCATCATAAGTTAGATAGTAAATTGTTTGGGATCATTTTTCGAATAAGGACTCTAGGTGTGTTTGTAACTATTGTAGAAAAGACTATGCTTATCGTAGTAAAAAGAATTGGTACAAGTTCTTTGTGGAATCACTTAAGAAACCAATGTAAGAAGTATTTGGATAGTGTGTGCGATAAGAAACAAAATTTGCTTAGCTTTCCTACTACCAATGATAATGAGGCGTCGTTTAATAAAGAGAGATGACGAAAAGCCATGGCTAGGTTTGCGGTTAAGGATGAAAAACTTACGCTTTTGAATTCGATGCTATAATTTACGCTTTTGAAGTTTAAGACTTAAGAATTTTAATATTTATTTGGATTATTGTAATAACTATTAACTTTGTTGGGTATATTTTTAGTTCTGTTTGTCGTATTTCAGTCGTGAACTTCATGTATGCTACCAAACCGCTCAACCCGTCCAACCTGCCACAACCCGCAAAGGTTGGGTTGGGTTGGGGTATACTTTTGAATGAGTTGGATTGGGTTGAGATTTTCCAAACCGTCGTAATTAGGTTGGGTTGTAAAAATGTCAAAAACCACCCTACCTAACCCGCGTACACCCCTAGGGGCTGGATAGGGGTATGCATGGCAAAGATCTTCAAGTAGGAGATTGTGTTGGATCTTGGCAGAGTTAAAAAATTTAGACTAAACTACAATTTTCGTCCCTATGGTTTGATATTAATAACGACTTTCATCCCTTATCTTTAAAAACTGCTTTTTTCATGCCCATAATTTCTATTTCACTTCTATTTTCGTCCCTCCATCCAATTTAGTTAAAATTAAATGTTAACTCATGCAAAAAGTGTTTGAGTAAATTACATATTTGGTTCTTGTGTTACACCGATCTTTACATTTTTATTCTTAAATTACATAGTTTAAATTTTCTACCTTTTACTTTTTCTTTCTTTACTATACTTTATCAAGACATTTATTCTTCTATTAAATATACTATATATTTTCAAAATATTTTAACTTTAATTATAAAAATAATCAAATATTTTCATTAAAACTAGTGATAAAATACATAATCTTTTTTCCAGATCTTTAGGTTGAAATCTCTTAAAATTAATATTTTTTATTTATTGATTTATTGGGCGAGTACATTTCTAATATTAATTTTAAACAAGAACACATTTATTCTAAGAAAATGTGAGAATACTTTTAAGATTTTATTATTTAATCCATAATTACAATTAGCATAAACTTTTAACTAATATTTATCAACTTCTTTTTGTTATTTTATATTTGTTTTCTATCTCTTATCGAAAACTTATGGGCCTCCAAATTATCGAAAATATTTTATGCCGATGCCTCTGTTGTCTAAAAAATGATGTGATAACGACATAACGTTGACTTGATTTTGTGTGTGTGTATATATATATATATAGAGAGAGACATGGGATCATGTGAGAAGTGCCATTTTTTCTGAGAAGTATTTTTAAACCGTTTATCACTTGTAATCAAATACTCTCCCATGAATTGCGGTTTAAAAGGGAATTAATCTGGTGCATCTTATCTCGGTGCATCTCATCTTAAAGTTCGTCCATTTCTCATCCAACGGTGGATAACCATTTCTCACGCTTCTCACCAAATTTAGCACTTCTCACCGGAACCCAACCATATATATATATATATATATATATATATATATATGTGTGTGTGTGTGTGTGTGTGTGTGTGTGTGTGCGCTTAATTTTAATATTAAACAAATTTAATTAGTTGATAAAAAATAAAATTTAAATGAAAATATGAAATAGTGAGAGTAAAGTGCATTTAATAAAAAAACCGGTTGTTATAAAATAAAACTATTTTTTTCCTACAAGTTTTTTAAACTTCTTCCGGTGGAAACTTAAAAAAAATAAAAAAAATAATAAATCAATAAATAAAATATATTAGTTTTAAGATATTTCACCCAAAAACTATGGAAAAAAAACTTTATGTACTTATCAATAATTTTGATGAAATTCTTTGATTATTTTTATAATTAAAGTTAGAGTAAACTACAATTTTCGTCCCTGAGGTTTACTACTTTCTACGAAAATTGTCCCTAAACTTCAATAAGTCTAAAAAACATCCCTGACGTTATGGGTTTCGCTATGAAAATGGTCCCTCGTCGTTAACTTCGTTAAAAAACTCAGTTAAGAGAGGGGTATTTTCGTCTTTTTCTTTTACAAGGACAAGATGCAACCTTTTGTTTAAATCAGAGGGGCCAAATTGTAATTTACTCTAACTTATATTAATATTATATTAATATTATAATACATATATATATACACATATAAACATCACTGGTTGGTTCATCATCGGCGACCAACCTCTTCGTCGACACCAAAACATCACCGGCAACCTCCTCCGGTGGTCTTCCTCACCACACCCTCCTCCGGCGACCAAATCACCACCTACTCTTCAGCCCTCCCCGTCTTAACCTGCAACTACGACCCTCTCGACGACCAAGACCATCGCGGCGATCCTCCAGCCCCATCCCTCTCATCACTCTTCGTCTTCTTCCCTCTATTTTCTCCGACAAACAACCCCAACCAAAAAGATTATGCAGATCGATATTTTAGGGGCTGATCGAGACTCTCGTCTTCATGGAGAGGAAGAAGGGTTTCTGAGGGTGGTTGCCGCCTCTCACCGCCAGTGATTTCCATCGTCTTCTTTGAAAGTCCAACAACCCTCTCTTATATATGTATATATATGTATATGTGTGTGTATGTGTGTGTTTGTATATAGATAGAGACAAAGAGAGATCTATGGAGTTACTCCATTGCTTCATATCATCGTATGGTTGCGTTTGTTATTTATCAAGTTCCAGAAAGAAATAATTAATCCATCAGAGGCTGTAAAGATTGAATAGTGAAATTCGATTCAAGATTTGAGATTTTCTGTTGTTTGGCGAGTGAAATTCGTAAAACAGATATGCGCGTCGTTTTGCTTCCCACATACACACACTTAACACTTTGTAGGGGATGATCACAAAATGCATATGAGTTCGCCGGAGATGGTAACCGGAGCATGTGTGGTCACCGAAGATTGTTCCGGCAGTGGGTGGTGCCATGGGGAAGAAGAGTTTTAGGGGAGAGAGATAAGAAAAGGACAGAAATAATAAAACACAAAAAAATGTGTAAAAAGACAAAAATACCCCTCTTAACTGGGTTTTTTAACGAAGTAAACTCCAATGGACCAATTTCAAAGCGAAATACATAACGTCAAGGATGATTTTTAGACTTATTGAAGTTTAGGGACGATTTTCGTAGAAAATAGTAAACCTCAGGGACGAAAATTGTAGTTTACTCTTAAAGTTATAATAATTTTAAAAATATACAATATAATTAATATAAAATCAATGTATCTAGAAAATAAAATAAAAAATAGAAAAAGTAGAAAATAAAAACTTTAAACTATTTATATTGAGGATAAAAATGTAAAAGAAGTATACCACAAGGACCAAAAATGTAATTTACTCAATCATTTTTGCATGAGTTAACGTCTAATTTAAACTAAATTGGATGGAGGGACGAAAATGACAGTAAAATAGAAACCACAAGGATGAAAAAACAGTTTTTAAAGATCGTCATTAATATCAAACCACAGGGACAAAAATCATAATTTACTCAAAAGTTTATAACCCCATTCATTATAATTTTTCTCTAAATAGAACTATATTCAGTTAGATGCCGTAGATTCAAATGGGATACAAAAAGAGTTGACTATCGAAAGCTCTCAAGTACGGTTCTAAGTGAAAAAATTAATCTTCAACAGATTTTTATTTTATAGATTTTAACATAAGTTATATTAATATAATATTTTCTAATTTATCTTTTAAATACACTTTTTAAAAACTTAATATAAAATGATTAAAATTCAATTTTAATGAATGAATTGAATAAAATAATCATTTCTCTCTCCTACCATCAAGTTATAGAGATTCTCTAAATTTGGAAAATTTTCAAGTTTTCTTCATTATAGAAAAGTATAGAAAACAAAAACCCATTTTTTTATTTTAGCAAAGCTGTTGGATATGTTCTAAAATAGAGAAGTAAAATCGATTGAATTTATATATAAATATATATATATATAGGGGTTAAATCATGTGGGAACCAAAAAAAGATTGAAAACCGTGAAAACTGATCTAAGCCGTAATTTGGTTTTGATCCTATGGTTTTAATTAAAAGTTATTTCACCACATGAAAAGGGTATAATCGTCATTTTGGTAACAAGATTCACCAGATGAAACATATAGATTGATTCATTAGATGAAACACAAGATTCACTATATGAAGCACACATATTCACCATATGAAACACACAAATTCACCATATGAAACACATGGATTTACCATATGAAACACATAGATTCACCATATGAAAGATTCACCATATGAAACAAATGGACTCACCATATGAAACATAGAGATTCACCACATGAAATCAAACACAAATTTTCACTTGAAATCAAATGTGATTTCAGTCAATATGTTATTTCACCTTATGAATTAAAACATTAATGTTATTTTACCCATGAAATCAAACAAAATTTTTGGAAACAAAAATGCCCAAATCAATCGCAATCAAAGAAGATGTTTTCGTAATCTGTTCTTCACCATCGCACACCTTCTTCGAGCGACCCAGTTTCCAAAACCCACCATCGTTGCTCTTCCGGTTCCTTAATGATCTGCATCTGGAAATAAAAAATCTCAAATCAATCACAATCGAGATTATAAACACTGAATGAAGGTAATCTCAAGCCACGAGTTTCTAATTTTGTTATCAAAACCTAAAGCGTATCAAAAGATCCACATATTTCTGTTGAGAAAAAAAACAAACAATATGATTTATATGGAGAGCAGAAGCATATCACAATAAAAATAAACCGTATGGGTCTTTCCAGAATCAAACCATGTTCTCTGTGGTTTTTAGATGGGAATGGGGAGAGGGAAGGGGAGAGACATTTGGTTTCGATTTCAAACAACGGGAAGAAGAGGATTCATATTTCAATGGTGCAAGATAGATTTTTGACGGTTTCGATCTCAAACGGTTCCGATCCAGAGATTTCGGATGTCCGATTTCTCGAGGTTTGACGGCCGATGACCAGATCTGTTTCTCTATTGCCGGTGCTACCCTCCATCGTCGGCGCTGCACATATCTAGAAGAAGAACAAAAGGACGCCTTCGTCCCTATGGTACTTCCATGTGATTTATGACAGATATGGAAGAAGAACACCAAAATTGTGGTTTGCCTATGGTTTGTGACACAAATCTGGACGAAGACATCGACTTGTTGAATGTGGAGGTCAAACTAAAATATGGGTGTTATAGATCTAGAAACTGACAAAGGGGATCTGGAAAAGAGAAATGGGATCTAGAAAATGGACGTGAATACCCCTTGCAGTTTGCCATTTATTGAATAAATGGTTTCAGATTTCAAAAAAATTACAGAAATGCCATCGTCTTTAATGTCCATAGATTAAAATCAATAAACGGTTTATATCGGTTTTCATGGTTCACATCCTTTTTTTGGTTCTCATTTGATTACCGTCATATATTATATATATATATTACTAATTTCTAAACTCACTATCGATTTCATTGATTTCTCATTCGATTGAATTTGTCCTCAAAGTCGATTAAATTTATATACTTTTTGCATTTGAAATTAATATTTGAATAAACCGACATTAACACGAAACCCGACCAACCCGAACCCAAAACAATCCGAAATTTGAAACCTAAAAGTCAAGTCTTGATTTTCATATCCAAAACCCGGTCAGGTTTTTGGTTTAAACACCCGAACCCACCCGATTCACACCCCTAGCTCTAATGCTCTATAAGTAAGTAAGTAACACGTCCTTAATTTGTGAAGGTTCTAAAAATCCAAAAAGAAAACATAGATTCGAGGGGTCGACAAGTAGCACATTCATAACTTACGGATGTGCTACCAAGCTTAGCTTTAGAAATTGCAGAGGGGAATCAAACTTATAGAGAGTTGAAACCCCATATGATTCCTTCCCACTTTAGATATTGCATAGGGTTGAAACCCCATTATGGGGCCAGTCACGTCCTAGATCTTTGAAACCTCGTTTAGGCATTTACAAAAACAAAGGGCATCCACAATCATCAAGTCTTTCATAAGTCTGAAAGACTTGAGAAAAATAAAAAAATAAAAAAATATGTGGGACCCACCAAAGACTTGAAAGACTTGAACTTCCCTCTCACAACCATTACTTCAAAGACTTGAGCTTTCTCAAGCCTTTGAGAAGTAAACCCATCCTCAAGTTGTTGCTCCAATCATCAAGTCATCATCAACCCTTTCCTCAAGTCTTTTACAAATGCCATTGGAGATGCTCTAAGGCCATGAGTACCCGTACCCTTTGAACCCTTGCTGTTGGTCCCAAAATGGCTCAGCAAGTATTGTAGAAGGGGGGGTTGAATACAATACTCGGATTTTTCACAAGTTTTAATTCAATATATTGAAAATCTTTCAATAGGAATTACACATAGAAACTAAAAGATTGTTGCGGAAAAGAACAGTTAAACTATTCTAACAATCTAACACAAAGTAGACTGAAAAACACTTAGACACAAGATGCAGTTTCAGTAAGAAAGGAGCTTGCACTTAGTAATCTTCAGAAGCGTGATTTGCATGGAGAGTCTTCACCTCTATTTATAGTCCATGCATCATTTAATGCTTGGGACACTTGTCACTCTTCCATTCATTGTAGAGGTTGACTTCTGAAAAGCTGATATCTCCTTTTTAACTTATTCAAGGAACCAGGAGGACAGTCGTACCAGAAAAAGACCTTATCTGAGAATAGATAAAATGACAAAATGCCACTTTTATCTGACAATAGGATATTGTCTCATAATAAATGATCTTCTCTTTTGTCTTTTGAGAATAAGGCTACCGACCTCCTGTATTGGAAACTGCACCAATTCAAAATCTCACTTCTTTAGAAAGGAGAGAGTTTCACCGAAGTGTATAATATTTCGGTGCAGTCTTCTTGAACTCCCACCGATTTCTGAACACATATCGATGGAAGTCTTCTTGAACTCCTCACCGAATTTCTTCAATTCGGTGATGCGTGTCCACCGATAGCACAAGCATATCGGTGGTGATGTAACTTGTAGAAAGTTGCTGCCGATTTTCTCACTTCCGCAATGAGATAGTCTTCGCACTTGGTTTCGGTTGATCTTCGACTTCACCGAACAATTGATATAAGAGTACAAGTTACACACAAGAATCCAAAAATATTCTAAGTATCTAAGTGGGTTTAATTGAGTCAACTTCAAATCTGTGATGACCCAACAATCTCCCCCTATTTGAATTTGATCTCTATCCTTAGAATATTAAAGAGCAAATGAAAATAAGTGCATTTTGACCCTTTTTACTCTTTTGGGTTCTTTTCACATAGACCTTTCTTTTTTTTTGTTTTTTTTTTGTTTTTTTTAACTATGTTTCTTTGAGTATATCTATACAGTATATATAAAGCAAGGAAATAAAGGTATGTACAGCTACATATAAACAAGAGAAGCACTTGAATTTTATAAGTCATTCTCATACATCGGTGAAGAAAAGAAGCAAAAGATTATCAAAACTACCGAAAGGTAAAATGAAAACCTACTTCTTTGATGATTGTCGGCGCTTGATCTCATCCATTAGGATTCGGTAGTAGGGTTGAGCGTCGGGGATGTGAGGGAACAAGTTGTGGAGGCCTTCAAGAAACATGGTGTCGGCAACTGGGATTTGAGAGAATCTGAAGAAGGCTTGTTTGCCGAAACCATCGTTGAAATACAGTCCTGGAATCGGTGACAGGCCCAGAGTTGTCGTGGGATATGATGCCGAAGTGGGAAGGGAAAGACTTAAGTTTCTTACATTCGGTATCTTTCCTTCCTTTGCCATATCCTTGAAGACAGTGTCGGGGGGATTCTGAACTTTGGGAAGGCGCACTTCTTCCTTCAAGGATTGCAGTTTCGATCTTTCATCGGTGGTCAGCACGATGCTATACTTCTTTTTGATCTCCTTCATCTTTGCCATTAGACCATCAATGTATTTGACAAATATGTCTTTCTTTGGGTTTGGATTTTTGGCCAAGTGTCGAGAGATCTCGTACCATTCGGGGAGACCGTATGTTTTGAGTTGGTAGTCTCTCACACTTTTCAAAGAGCCGTCTTCCCGATCAATGATAAGGCAGATGTCTTTTGGGTTGGCTCTGGAGGTTGCGATCTTGACACCTGAGATCGGGGTTCTGTCGGATCGGTGGTGCATCTTCTTCTTGTACCATCTAACTTCTTCATTTCTCTCTTGTTCAAATTCACTCAGCACCGATTTCTGTGCCGACACGGCATCGGTGGACTTGGCTTTCTTGGCTTCTTCCTCTGCAACTTTTAAAGAGAGGGCCTTGGTATCATCAAGGGCTTTTTGGGCTAATCTGGCTTCCTCAATTTCTTGAGGAGTCAGACCGAGATTGGGTTCCTGCAGATGTGATGAAGGAGGTTTAAGTTTGAGTTTGTCTGCATCGGTGGGACGAGTCCCATACTTCATCTTTTCTTTCTCTATTCTTTCTTGTTCGGCCAATTGTTCGGCAGTAAGACTTTTCTTTCCCTTGTCTGTTTCGGCCGCAGAAGGTTGCTCCCCCTCAGTTGTTGCTTTGTCTTCCAACTCCAACTCTTTTTCTTTAGAGAGTTGCTCCCCCTCAATGTCGGCGGTTTCAGCGTGAGATTTGGTGGTATCAGGGATGTCATCGGTGGAAGATGGAGGCTTGGGGATGACCGACTGTTTAAGAGATGGCAACTTGGGTTGGGTTGTCTTTTTCTCCCCCTCAGCACCAGCCAGAATCTTCATACCCATCTGTCTGAAAATGTAGTCGAATTTCTTATGAAGAAAAGAGAGTTGTTGCGGTACCTCTTCAGAAACCATGGTGAAGTCACCGAGATCCATCTCCAGTTGGCCGAATTCTGGAAGTTTGGCATGAAGGTCACGAAGGGAGTCGGCAGTAGCCTGGCTGAAGTCTTGATGAGACTTAGCTTCTTGAAGCATCCTCTGAAGTTCAGAATCTTTGATGGTGGAGGCTGCCTTGAAAGCACCAAAGGAGAAAACAAGATCCCCATGAGATCTGGACAAAGATTCCACCTTGGAAACCAAGGAGTTGATGTCGGTGGTAAGGGGTCGTAGAGCATCGGCAATAGCATCTGAAAGAATTTGCGGCAGGCGAGATTCGATAGTGGACATTCGGGAACTCGTCATGACAATCATTGTAAGAGTGGCCTGTTTGAAAGATTCAAATTGGGTGCCGACAAGCCGACATTGTCGAGCACGTTCTTGTAAGTCTTCAATCAAAGAGGGTGCTTGACAGTGGTGTCACCCCCGACATCCCCAGGAACTATGTAGCGGATGCGATGAAGGTCCTCCGCCGAAATGGGAATGTTGCTGGGATATAACATTTCATCGGGGAATAGTGGTCTCGATGGCGGAGTGGGAGATCGTTGGGGTGAGTTCTGAACCGGGGAGGGTGATCGGTGTGGCGTAGGCGATCTTTGGGGAGTGTGAACCCGGGGAGACCTTCGGGGAGAAGTTTGGTTCAAGGGAGACTCTGTCGGTGAGGGGGATGAGGACTCAATGGGGATTGCTCCGACCGACGGGGAGGTTCGGGGAGAACCAGTGTCGTCAAAGAGACCTGCAAAGAAATCATGGGGGGGATCTAATGGGGGGGAACCCTGATCGGGTTGTGCATCATCATCGATCAAGAAATGACCGGGTGAAAGGTCGTGCAGTGCAGGGTCCAGACTTTCGGAGGGAGAGTCTAGAATGTCGGTGGGAGAGTCTGCATGTTCACTCAACGAATGAGTTGGAGGAGGTAAATTTAGGGATGCCGTAGGGATAATCAAATGGTCGGTGGTGAACAAAAAGGATTTGGGAGGGGATGGCTCGCGAACATTTCCTCGAGATCTCTTTAGACGATTCTTCGGGGGGGACGAAGAGTGCCTCCGCTTAGAAGGTTTGTGGACCGGGGAAGCCGCCGATGGGTTAATCGGTGTCATGGTCCTGGAAGCAGCGGCGGAGGTGTCGGTGGCCGATTTCTTCTTCGCGCCGACCGACTTTACTCTGGGACGTGGGGAAGAGGTCACAACAGCAGGAAGGACCTCGGGGATATCGGGGTGTTGAAACCCTGGAATTTCAGAATCACCCCATTGAAGTTCTGGAGAGATGGCTAAAGTGATCATACCTCGGTGTAAAGGACGATCGGTGTCGAGAACACCGACGTTGAGAGTCTTGCTGCCGACGATCGGTGGAGACCAGTCATAAGTGAATCGGGGAGTGTGGGACTTGCGGTCTTTGTCCAGAGCTTTTCCAAGTTTGTGATTGATGAGCATTGAGATGAATCGGGGGTAGGCAACGTGACACTTCTTTGGATGTGTGATCACTTCCACCAATTCGGTGAAGAAGTTCTGGGCGAAATCAACTCGGCGTTGAAAGATTAGAGCATGGGAAAGTTTGGTGATGTATGAAGGGGATTGATCGTGGCCGCTCGTCTTTCGGGAGAGCCAGTGGATCACATGGGCAAAGAAGAAGTTCCATACACCACCCATGTGACTCCGAAGAAGAGTTCCAGGACCTTTGGAGCTTTTGGAGTTGTCAACGACCACGTAACCTATTCCACTCAGGACATCTTCGAGGATGGTATCTGAATGTCATTCGTCATAGGAATCGAAAGCATCGATTTTAAGGGCAGTGCGAACGTCATCGACCCCAAAAGAGAGGTCGTGATCACCCTCGTCGTCAGAAAAAATGGATGCATGGATTGCATCATTGGAGGGGTCATACACACAGGTAAGCCAGAAATTCCCAATGAGCATTTTGCTCATTTTGGGATTACAGGTGAAGGCATGAAGGAGGGGAGAGCGAGTGAAGAACTTGATTACATGGTTAAACTCTGGATGAGAAGGGTCGGGTTCAAATCTTGCAACGTGATTGCATGGGTTGAATTTTAGATTGGCAAAACACATAGGGGGGTTGTTCTTGGAGGACGCCATTGATGATCGAGAGAGAGCACGAAGTTGCAGGTTATAGAGGAAGCACGAAGAAGAAGAAGGAAACGTAAAGGGAAAAAGAAGGAGGAGGGTTGAGTTTATATAGGGTTTTTGAAACAAGGGGAACGGTTTAAAAATAAAATAGAATAAAATAAAATAGAAAAGGTAATCATGACCACATTGGAAATTGTGGTCAGAAAGCCGTTTCACGAATCGGGGAAGTGAACGGATCTGACAGGCTAGGGTTGTAGGTGTGACGTGTGGATAGGATTGACAATCGGTGGACATCGGTGGTGAATATGAAGATATTATCGGTGGACATCGGTGGTGAAAGGTATGTCGAGATGGAATCGGTGAGGATTTACCTACCGAAGATATCCACCGAGAGATGAGTCACCGAAAAGATCACTTGGGGTATTCATGCCGAAAGAGGATCTTGGTTCCACCGAAAATTATCAGATCACCGAAAAGATCACTGAAGATGCTCATGCCGAAAAAGGATCTTGTTGCCACCGAAATTTATCAGACCGAAAGGATTTTTTTTAAACCTATTCTAAGTACAACATGCCAAGTTCACCGATGAGAAAGGTGAATCTGGCCTCATCCAGAGGTTTAGTAAACAAATCTACAAGCTGAAGATTAGTTGGAATAAAATGCAGCTCAATGTCACCTTTGGAGATATGGTCCCTGATGAAATGATATCGGATATCGATGTGTTCGGACCTTGAGTGAAGAACAAGATTGTTTGCAATTGCAATTGCACTTGAATTATCACATAGAATGGGTATCTTGGAGTAGAACTGATTGTAGTCTCTCAACTGGTTTTTCATCCATAGAATCTGTGCGCAGCAACTTCCAGCAACAACATATTCAGCCTCGGCAGTGGATGTTGAGACTGAATTTTGCTTTTTGCTAGACCAGCTTACCAGTTTCCCACCAAGGAGTTGACAACTGCCTGTTGTGCTTTTTCTATCATTTTTAGAACCTGCAAAGTCAGAATCTGAATACCCCATGAGTTCAAAACTTGAGTCTTTGGGATACCAAAGACCCAGAAGCATGGTACCCTTTAGATACCTGAAAATCCGTTTCACAACATCCAAATGAGATTTCTTTGGATTTGCTTGATAACGGGCACACAGACAAGTAGCAAACATGATATCTGGTCTGCTAGCAGTTAAATAAAGCAAAGAACCAATCATGCCCCTATAATGGGTAACATCCACAGATTCACCATTTAAATCGGCATCAAGTTTCAAAGGTGGTGCCATGGGAGTTTTCATGGGGGAGGAGTTTTCAAAGCCAAATTTCTTCAGAAGATCTTTAATGTACTTGCTTTGGTTTATGAAAATTTCTTCTGAAATTTGCTTCACTTGAAGACCTAAGAAAAAAGTTAGCTCCCCCATCATGCTCATCTCATATTCACTTTTCATGAGAGAGGCAAAGTCATCACACAGAGACTCATCGGTGGCACCGAAAATAATGTCATCTACATAGATTTGAACAAGAATGAGATTACCTGAAGTTTGCTTGTGGAAGAGAGTGTTATCAATTGTACGTCTAGTATAGCCATGTTTGAGTAGAAAGATGGCAAGAGTGTCATACCAGGCTCGAGGAGCCTGCTTGAGCCCATACAGAGCTTTGTCAAGTCGGTACACATAGTCTGGATGTGTGGAATCTTCAAAGCCTGGAGGTTGCTTCACATAGACTTCCTCAGCTAGTTCTCCATTCAGAAAAGCACTTTTCACATCCATTTGAAATACCCTGAAGTTCTTGTGAGCAGCATGAGCAAGAAAGATCCTGATAGCTTCAAGTCTGGCAACAGGAGCAAATGTTTCATCATAGTCAATACCCTCTTCCTGTCGGTAGCCTTGAGCTACGAGTCTGGCTTTGTTTCTGATGACAGTACCATCTTCATCCATTTTGTTTCTGAAGACCCATTTTGTGCCGATGATTGTTTTCCTTGAAGGTCTAGGCACAAGTCTCCAGACTTTGTTTCTTTGAAATTGGGAGAGTTCTTCTTGCATGGCCGAAACCCAACATGGGTCACTTAGGGCTTCTTCAATCTTTTTAGGTTCAACAAGAGATAGGAAATTCACATAGAGACAGATGTTGCTGGTGCCTCTCCTTGTTTGAACACCAGCTTGCTGATCACCGATGATTTGATCAATGGGATGATCTTTGGTCCATTTAAGAGCAGGGGGCATCGGTGAAGGAATAATTGAAGTGGAAGGGAAGTTCGGGGCTGGAATGTTGGCAGGGTGTGATGAAGGTGGGTCGTCAGAGGGATTATCGGCAGGAAGAAATTCGGTGATGGGGATAATTTTGGTGGATGATGGATAGGGTTCGGTGGGGGCAATTTCGACAGAGAGGGTTGACAGTGCTTAGAATACACCTATAGACGTGTGCTAATCAAACCTCAAAGCAAGTATACAATGAGATCTAATATCGTCTTTCAAGTAATAAAATGGTAAAATACCAGATATCGTCCCACAGAGATTGGAGTAAAAAGTTAAATAAAAAGTAGAAGAAGGAAATGATTTCAGATGGCGAAGTGGAAGTGATTGATTTGTTTTGTTTGGTTCGTCACTTTGATGTTGTTAACAGATAATAAAGCAAGTACGGGTGTAAAACTTCAAGGTGGGATTTAAACACAAATTCCAGCGGGCAGTTTAGTCATAACTAGATCCACCATCTATTTTGAGAGTATTCCTCTCGGACTTCAGTATTCCCACTACTGTTTAGATTCAACTAGACATCTCTCGGTGTAGTCTCCAACTATTTATAGTGGGGGATAAAGTTCTCAAAATATATGGACGACCAAATCTCTTTGTATCAAAAACCGCTCTCTCGAGCAGATTCCCATATCATTCAAGTTGGTGTGTTCCAAGTGGCTTATCTCTAAGTCCACTACACTTTAACACCTTAGATTAGTGACCACTTGTCGAGAATAAATCAGTTTAGAAAAACATGGATGATAACTGTCACTTTATCAGTAACTCTCTCAAGTCTACTTCCCATATCATTCAAACTGACGTGCATTCAGTGGCTTATCTCTAAGTCCACGGCACTTTAACACTTTAGCAAGTGATCAATTGGTCAAGAAGTGTCATTGGTTTTTATAAAACTTGAATGAAATGATGGAACATTGTTATTGCGAAACAACGTCCACCTTTCTTTGGTTTAAAATCCCACCTTTCCGTTTAACACCCGAACTAATAAATTTAGCTACTCATAACGGAAAGTAAAGAAAGCAATAAATGACGTAAATTAAATTGCATAAATGTAAATGACTGAAATGTAAATTGCAAGAATAGTAAATGACTAGTAATGTAAATTACAAGAATAATAATTAACTAGGAATGTAAATTGCAAGAATTGTAAATGACTAGTAATGTAAATTACAAGAATAATAATTAACTAGGAATGTAAATTGCAAGAATTAGAATACGAGAAGCAAGAAGAACAAGAGTTTCAAACAAAAACACTTGACTTATAAAACTTGATGTTGCAAGATCTCCAAGGAATCTCGAAAATACTTGCACTCAAAATAATAATAATAGCAAGAGAATTAGTTGGTAACTTGGTAAGTGTTTTCAAAACTAACCCCAACCTCTCCTTATATAGGAAGGAAGAGGAAGGGTATAAAAGTAAATTACAATAACTTGGCCCCAAAGCTTTAGTAAACCTAGTACAAAAAGGGTAAAAAAAGCCAAGAAATTCCAAAAGAGATTACAACTAATTATTTCCAGCCTTTTTTAATATTCCTGGAAGCTTCTTCAAAAAGTGTCTTCTTGCCAAAAACATCAGGTCCACGTCCCACAAAAATAATCAGCTCAGGCATGTCGTGCTGCAGCATGCTGTAGCATGGATCTGCACTAGAAAATTCTGCCAAAATGAACAAAATCAGCCATTCTCAATCATAAAACAGGTCATTCACTAATCTAGCTCCAATAAACAATAAAAAGGAAAATAAGTAATTAAAATGACTCAAAGTTAGGGATATTAGAAATAAAATGACTCAAATTGGAAAGAAAAAGATCTAATATGCATTAAATAATTAATGCATATCAAGGGTTTCAGGTGATAAAGAAGATGACCCAACTTGATTGTTTGGAACAGAGGAAATATTTGGAATACAAGGTGGATCGGTGGAGGTTGAAATGGGAGATTCCCCAATGCATGATGATATCCATCTATGTAGTTCTTCATCATCATTTGTCAAAGAAGATGATCTTGAATCATCACACTTTACATGGATAGATTCATCAATGCATTCTCTCCGAAGATTGTAAACTCGGTAGGCTTTGGAAGTCAAGGAATATCCCACAAAGATTCCTTCATCTGCCTTAGGATCAAATTTCCCAAGATTTTCCCTGTCATTTAGGATAAAGCACACACAGCCAAAGACATGAAGGAAACCAATGTTTGGCTTTCTTCCATGAAAGACTTCATACGGGGTTTTCTCATGTCTTTTTGTTATTACCGACCTGTTTTGAGTGAAACAGGCAGTGTTGACAGCTTCGGCCCAAAAATAGGTTGGCAGTTTTGCTTCACTCAACATAGACCTTGCTGCTTCACAAATAGTTCTGTTTCTTCTTTCCACAACACCATTTTGTTGTGGAGTTCTGACAACAGAGAAGTTTTTAGAGATTCCTTTCTCATTGAAGAAGTCTTCTAAACCACTGTTTCTGAATTCAGTGCCATTGTCACTTCTTACTGATCTAACAAGCTGACCATTCAGAATTTCATTCTTTTTGACAAAGTTGATGATTTCTTCAGTTGCATCACTTTTGTACCTGAGAAAAGACACCCAAGTATATCTAGAGAATTCATCAACAATAACAAGAATGTACCTTCTTCCTCCTAGACTGGGAGTGCTGACTGGTCCACATAGATCCATATGCAGCATCTGAAGTGGAAGATTGATGGAAGAGCATTGCTTGGTTTTGAAAGAAGATTTGGTGAGCTTTCCTTTTTCACATGCATCACACAGCTTTTCTTTGACAAAGTTCAACTTAGGCATGCCAGTCACCAGCTCTTTGTTTGATAATTTATGAAGGGTTTTGAAGTTAAGATGAGACAAACGTTTATGCCACAGCCAGTTTCTTTTGACTGTATCGTCAGACACGAAGCAGACATTTGAAGAGTTGTTTTGACTCATATCAATGATATACACATTATCTAGCCTTCTTCCAGAGAGAACAGCCTTCAAATTCTTGTCAACAACAGTACATATACGCAGTTCAAAGATAACTTTGTATCCAAGATCACACAGTTGGCTAATACTAAGGAGGTTATGCATGAGACCTTCAACAAATGCCACTTTATTGAAGGTGAGGGTTCCATTTGTGAGAGTTCCATACCCTTTAGTGTGACCTCTGGAGTTGTCCCCAAAGGTTACAGAAGGACCCTTTTCTGACACATAGTTTACAAGAAGATGTTTGTTTCCAGTCATGTGACGTGAGCACCCGCTATCTAAATACCAAACTTGTTGGTGCTCAAAAACCTGCAGACAACATCAAGTCAGTTCTTAGGTACCCATTTGGTAATGGGTCCTTTTGGGTTAGAAATGTGAGAGACCTTGGGTTTGGATCTGTCGATTCTTTCCTTTGGGCAGTCTTTAGCAAGATGAAAGGTATCACCACAATTATAACATTTTCGGTAGATGAAAGTTCTTTTGGGTTTTTGTTCCTTTCCTTTTTCCTTTCCAATTATATCAATCTTAATCTTTGGACCGAAAAGGGGATTGCGAGGACCTCTAAAAAGTTCGGTTCTTGAGGTTGAAGCATGGTCAGGGGTCTTTTTTGAGAAAACTTCGGTCTTTCCCTTTTGGACAAAATCGGTGAAGGATTTTTCCATGGTGTGTTTTTCTTTGAACACTTGTGATTTTGAAAGATTTGAAGAGTTGTTATCAATGGTTAAATCTTTGAACACATCATGAATGGGTTTAACAGTATCCTTCAATTTTTGCACTTTATGGGTTTGATCTGATGAAGATTCTTTGGCTTTTATAAATATTCCATATTTTAAGGCTTCACTAAGATCAACAGAATTTAAAGAAATGGAATCACAAGAGTTTGACTTAGAGTCATCATCCCATGTATCGGTGATGGGAACAAGTGCATGGGAATATTTTTCAAGCATGGATTTTTCAAGCATGGATTTTTCATATCCTAACCCAAACTTGTTATCACCACCGATTTGGTCTTGAAAGATCTGTTCAAGATTCCTTGAAGAATTTGTCCATTTTCTGATAACTTCCTGTTCTTTCTTTAACTTTTTGAACAGTTTATTCTTCTCCTTTTCAATTACATGATTTATGACTTTTAGATTTTCAAGCTCAGTTTTGATTACCTCAAACTTTCCAAGTTGACACATGTAAGATTCAAGTTGAGATTTGAGATTTTTAACTTGAGCAGATTTTCTTTTCTTGCTTTCTTTGACATTGTAAAAGTCTTGAGTTAAAGATTCATAAGCATTTATCTTTTCAATATCAGTCATGTCATTAAAGGGATGTACCTGAGAGTATGATGATGAGCATTCAGTTGAAACTAATGCCATTGGAGACTTTGCCTTTTCTTCTTCCACCTCTTCTGATATGGCCATAAAGCACATATTTGGAGAATCACTGTCAGAGGTTTCTTCTTCTTCCCAATCATGAGCCTCTGCCATCAATCCTTTTCCTTTCCTTTGAGATCCTTCATTTCTTTCTTTTTCCTTCTTGTACTTAGCTTTGTACTTTTCAGCACGTTCCTGATGTGAGAGTGAGGAGGATTGAGAATCTTTCTTGAAATATGATTTATCTTTGGATTTCTCAAATTTGGAAGGATATTTGTCAGAGGACGTAGAATTGACTTTTGACACACGCTTGTTTCTGCACTCAGCTGCAAAGTGTCCTTTCTTACCACAGTTGAAACATTCTTCATTTGTCTTGTCAGAAGAAGACATTTTTGAAAAGGATGGTTTTCTGAAACTTCTGGGTTTGTTGAAATTTCGAGATTTATTTTTAAAACCAGCCATCATAGCCATTTCATCAGACATTCGGTCTACCGAAATTTCATCACCTTCATCATCGGCATCACTCAGATATGCCTCCGTTTGGTGAGAACGGTTGTTCTGATTTTCGGTGTCAGAGTCTGATGAGGGATATGTGATACAAGGAACATTTTGACTTTTCTTGGAACTTTCACAGATAAGAGCTATTGAAGAGCTTTTTATCTCTTTGAAGATGGTTTTCCTATGAAGCTTGGTTTGTTCAAAGTTGAACAGAGTTCCATACAAAACAGTTAAAGGCATGTATTCCAAATCCTTGGTAGTTTTAATGCAAGTGCAAATGTTTTCCCAAAAGTCAGGAAGACAATCCATAAACTTGCATAGAACTTCCTCATTATCATAAACTCTACCTAGTAACTTTAAATCATTTAAGAGAGAGTTGAATCGGTTATAAAAGCTTGGAAGAGATTCTTCCTTTTCATAGGCAAAGAGCTCATATTTTCGAATGAGGCCAATCTTTTTGCTTTTCTTCACTTCCTCTGTACCCTCATAAAGTACACACAATGTAGTCCACATCTCTTTAGCAGTACCGAAATTAACAAGAGAGTGATAGACTTCATCAGGAAGTGAGAGAGCAATGATTGCTCTAAGCCGAGAATCCAGAGACACCAATCGTTTTTCCTCATCAGTATATTCCTTTGGGTTTTTGAGAATGTAACGACCAGTAGTCTTTGCTTTCTCTATGTCGGAAGGTTCAGAGTCACTTGACTTGTCAACTGGTTCCTTACCAGGCCTCTGCTTTTCATAGCGAGCCCAAACTCTCGGGATGATAGGTCCCTCCTTGAGAATGGTTGGATATCTAGTATCCACTCCTTCCATGAATAGCATCATACGGCTTTTCCATAGAGAAAAGTTGTTAGGATTAAACTTGGGAGGTTTTGAAATGGAACCATTTTCAGCAAAATTGTTTTGACCAGTGTTTTCAACAGTTAGGGATGAAGATGAGGCAGCCATTGCGGATCAAGTTTATGAATTAAACTTTCCGCTCTGATACCACTTGTTGGTCCCAAAATGGCTCAGCAAGTATTGTAGAAGGGGGGGTTGAATACAATACTCGGATTTTTCACAAGTTTTAATTCAATATATTGAAAATCTTTCAATAGGAATTACACATAGAAACTAAAAGATTGTTGCGGAAAAGAACAGTTAAACTATTCTAACAATCTAACACAAAGTAGACTGAAAAACACTTAGAACAAATTGGACACTTAGACACAAGATGCAGTTTCAGTAAGAAAGGAGCTTGCACTTAGTAATCTTCAGAAGCGTGATTTGCATGGAGAGTCTTCACCTCTATTTATAGTCCATGCATCATTTAATGCTTGGGACACTTGTCACTCTTCCATTCATTGTAGAGGTTGACTTCTGAAAAGCTGATATCTCCTTTTTAACTTATCCAAGGAACCAGGAGGACAGTCGTACCAGAAAAAGACCTTATCTGAGAATAGATAAAATGACAAAATGCCACTTTTATCTGACAATAGGATATTGTCTCATAATAAATGATCTTCTCTTTTGTCTTTAGAGAATAAGGCTACCGACCTCCTGTATTGGAAACTGCACCAATTCGAAATCTCACTTCTTTAGAAAGGAGAGAGTTTCACCGAAGTGTATAATATTTCGGTGCAGTCTTCTTGAACTCCCACCGATTTCTGAACACATATCGGTGGAAGTCTTCTTGAACTCCTCACCGAATTTCTTCAATTCGGTGATGCGTGTCCACCGATAGCACAAACATATCGGTGGTGATGTAACTTGTAGAAAGTTGCGGCCGATTTTCTCACTTCCGCAATGAGATAGTCTTCGCACTTGGTTTCGGTTGATCTTCGACTTCACCGAACAATTGATATAAGAGTACAAGTTACACACAAGAATCCAAAAATATTCTAAGTATCTAAGTGGGTTTAATTGAGTCAACTTCAAATCTGTGATGACCCAACACTTGCCACCTCAACGCCACATCAGCTTTTCTCTCTTACCCTTTCAACCCTAAAAGTGGAGTACCAGTACCCTTTGAACCCTTGCCACCTCATCCCTTTTAATTCTTTTATTTATACATTTAATTATTTAACAAAATAAAAATATTTATATATTTTTTAATAAATAAAAATAAGATAAATAATAAAAATAAAAATTCATATCATTCATTAAAAAATTAAAAATTACAAAATACAAAACACTAAAAAATTAAAAATTACAAAATACAAAACACTAAAAATTATGATATTTTCTAATTTTCTCTTTTCTCGCTAAAGTAGCCCTCAAAACGTCTCCCGAAAAGTGATCATGCGGGGATATGAAAAACTCGAAGTCTTGTTGATATCGTTTTTCTCGTTCGAGTTCCAACTTATCTCGTTCGAGTTCGAGTTTTTTCATTTTGTACTCCATTGTACCCTCAATCTGCTCGTTGAACGAGACTATGGTCGTCAACAACTGAGTAACACTTTCGTCCGTAATCGACCCGGTCGTATTACTCGTTGATGTTTTTTTTTGCCTTGTTTCTCCCGATGGGTCGTTGAAGTTGCTCGACCTCGTCGACCCGAACATCTTCATCGTCATCATCGGAAGGTTTGGTACGTTTTGAACCCCAGGATGAATTTGTCGACATCGTTGGAACCGTTGCCCATTTTGGACATTTTTTGAGGGCATCCCAAGCTTGTTCATGGGTGAAACCAACCCCACATTCCGCTTGGTACCGGTGGTGTGCCATTCGTAAAATATCGGCTTCACTCATTCCACTTGATCTATTATAGAACAAGTTGTTGTAGATGCCGGCAAAAAACGTTATTTTCTTGTTGAGGCCGTTGAACTTGGTGTTCAGTTGATGCAATGATCTATAATCTTGGCGACCCATAGAATCATAGAACACCTTCGAGATTCGGTTCCAAAAACTGTCTACATTTATATAAATTCAAGTATAAGAATAATAACAAGAATATTAATAATAATAATAATAATAATAATAATAATAATAAAAATATTACCACCGGTTTGTGCGTTTCCGATAACGGGGTCCTCCGAAACGTCAACCCACGCCGACACTAACGCCACTTCCTCCTCTTTTGTCCACACCTGTCGTTTTTGCCTTGTTTCAAATATTTTCTTTTTTCCTTTTTGCGTTGGTGTCGGGTTTGATGGTTCCGGGATTGATTGTTGTGTGGAGATCGATTGTGGTGTGTGCGGTTGTTGGGTTTCAGGAACAAAGTCGTCGTCGAGATTGATTGCGGGTTGAGAAAGTTGGTCATTGGCGGGAGTAAAACCTTGTTGAATCAAAGCAGGATATGTAAATTGATGAGCATACGGGTGTTGCGGAAATTGTTGGAAACCAACGTTTGGGGGCGGTTGCGGAACATAACATTGTTGAGAAAACGGTTGTTGCGGAACATAACCTTGTTGAGAAAACGGTTGGAAGCCAAGTTCCGGGTCTTGTTGCGGTGTATCCGGTCGGTTACGACGGGATGTAGGTGTGGTGTTTGGATTCATGATGAAATTTGAGAGAAATGGAAGAAGGTATTGAATTTGAGAGAAATAGAAGAAGGTATTGAATTTGAGAGAATTTGGTGTGAAAAAATAAGATGTTTGGATTAATATATATAGTGTGATTAATTTGAAAAAAAAATTAAAAAAATATATTTTTTAAACAAACTAGCCGTTCAACGGCATTTTTTAAAAAAAAATTAAAAATTAAAATAAAATGGCACGGGTTCATCGGGTTGGGGAACCCGATACCCCGAACCCTCCCCCTACCCGCAGACCCCGTACCCGAGCCCGCTGAACCCTTGCCTTACCCGATGCAGTACCCGGGAGCCGCTACGCATGGCCTAATGACTTTGAGTGAAACTGAGAGATGAATGGCTAGGAGGTAAATTAGACTATGTTGGTCAAATTCCCTATGTATAAGGCCTTCCGTACCCCAAGCGGGGAGGGCTCGGGAAGGGCTGAGGTGGCAGCGGGGTGAGGGCGGGGTTGGGCTACGGCCCGGGATGGTCATGCGGGGCGGGATGGTTTTCGGGGATGGGTTCCCGATCCATCCCGAGGGTTTTTTAAAAAAAAATTTAATTAAATTTTTTAAAAAATAACCGTTGAACGGCTCTTTCTTAAAAAAAAAATTCTCAATTTAATCCCACTATATATTTAACCCTCAACCTCTTATTTCTCACACCTCTCAACCTCTTATTTCTCACACCTCTTATTTCTCACACCTCTCAACCTCTTATTTTTCACACTATCAAATTCTCTCAATCTCACACCTCTCAAACTCTCTCAAATTCTCTCAACCTCTTATTTTTCACACCTCTCTCATCATGAATCCAAACAGAACACCTACATCCCGTCGTAACCGACCGAATACACCACAATCGCAAGAAGATCAAGAGCTTGGTTTCCAAGCGTTTACACAACAAGGTTATCATCCGCAATTTTCGCAACAAATTCCGCCACAATGGTCGCAACAAAATCCGCCACAATGGTCGCAACAAAATCCGCCACAATATCCGCAACAATTTCCCCAACAATTTCACTAACAATTTCCGCAACAATTTCCTTACCAATTTACACGTCCCGGTTTGATTGAACAAGGTTTTACTCCGGCCAACTACAATCTTCCTTCACCCGCAATCAATCTCGACGACGACATTGTTCCGGAAACCCAACCTTCTACCCCGAACTCACCACAATTTATCCCGACACAACAATCTAACCCGGAACCATCAAATCCGAGACGAACGAAAGCCGCCAAACAAACGTGGACAAGAGCCGAGGAACTCGCGTTAGTGTCGGCGTGGGTTGACGTTTCGGAGGACCCCGTGGTCGGTAACGCACAAAGCGGTGGTAATTATTTTTATTGTTATTATTATTATTATTATTATTATTATTATTATTATTATACTTAATTTTACATAAATGTAGGAAATTTTTGGGGTCGAATCGGGGATGTGTTCTTTACTCGCATGGGTCGTGAACCAGGTTATAGATCAACCCATCAACTCAATAGCAAGTTCAACGACCTCAATAAAAGAGTTAATTCGTTTGGCGGCATCTACAACAACTTGCTCAATAATAGATCAAGCGGGATGAGTGAGGCCGATATATCCCGAACGGCACACGAACGGTATGTAGCACGCCATAAAGTTGCTTTCACTCACGAACAAGTTTGGGACGTCCTAAAAAAATGTCCAAAATGGGGAGCCGTTCCAACGATGACGACAACTTCATCGCGGGGTTCAAAACGTACCCAACCTTCCGATGATGACGATGACGAGCAAATTCAACGACCCATCGGGAGAAACAAGGCAAAAAAATCATCAACGAGTAATACGTCCGGGGCGAATACGGACGAAAGTGTTACTCAGTTGTTGACGACGTTCAACAACAAGATTGATGATACAATGGAATACAAAATGAAAAAACTCGATCTCGAAATCGAAATCGAACGCTCAAACCGATTTGAGAAAGACTTCGAGTTTTTCATAACCCCGCATGATCACCTTACGGGAAACGCTTTGAGGGCTACTTTAGCGAGAAAAAAGCAACTCCAAAAATTTCATAATTGGTAGTGTTTTGTATTTTGTAATTTTTATTTTTAATGAATGATATGAATTTTAATTTTTATTATTTATCTTATTTTTATTTATTAAAAAATATATAAATATTTTTATTTTGTTAAATAATTAAATGTATAAATAAAAGAATTAAAATAAATGAGGTGGCAAAGGGTTTGAGGGAATGGGGTACGGATGTTTAGGGATCGTGAGGGATGAAGTGAGGGATGAGAGAAAAGCTGATGTGGCGCTGAGGTGGAGGGGAATCTTTGAAAGATGCTGTGGATTTGTTTTAATGTGGGTTTCCATGCTTAATGTTTTCCCCTAAAACAAGAATATATTTTTTTAATTACTAATTATATTATATAAATTTGTTTGTATTAATTAACATATTATATTATATAAATTTGTTTTAATTATATTATTGAATATTATAATTGATTATTTTTTTTAAGATGTCTTTTTTTGTTATTTTACATGTTATAAGCTAGTTTTTGTCAAACGTGATATATTCATCAGCTACTAGCTAGCTTATCAGCTACCAACTAATTTATAAATTACTAACTAATTTAAACTAGTTAGCCAAAAATAGCTTGAGAAGTTAGAACTCAAAAAAAAAATGTTGATTGTTTTTAAAACGTTAGGCGGCGTACCATTTTTGAAGTGACTCGTAACAATAAATCATTTGAATTTCAAGAACATTATTAAAATACTTTCTAACAAAGAATATAGTTTTGGTATGACCAAATTTAATATCGAGGATATTTAATAATAAATGTTTAAAATAATAAATGTTCAGTTTCAAAAAATAGTGTATATTTTTCATCATATCTTTAATTGTAATTACATTTTAGAGAAATTGTTTTTTTTAATTGTGGATACTTTTATGGACAAACGAGTATTCTACAAAACTTTCAAAAAAATTAGAGACCATGTAGAAAAGTTCTACCTAAAAAGTATCAAAATAATACAAATGAGCCGTGTCTATCCCAGGAAAAAAAAACAAATGTTTTACTTTGAGTTATGATATTGGATTTCAAGTATATCCTTGTCTGTATTTTTCCATCTATACTAAAGTAAAAAAATATTATATTTATGATTATTTTTGAATTTTTAAGAGATACACATATTAATACATCGGGTACAAATTTAAAAGCTTTAAAACTATGATAATTAAAAATTAAAATTATCTTTTATTTTTAAACTACACTTTATACTAGGGTGAACATGGTACGGTACCATGTTTTTTTTCTCAATACCGTGTACCAATCAATTATAATTGGTAGACCAAAAATTATACCATGTACCAACCAAATCTACTTGGTACCGAACATTTTTCGGTTGGTACATGTTGGTACGATTTTGTACCAACATCTCAAAAGTTGAAATTACAATTAAATGAAATAATACAAATTGATGACAAGAACCTGCAGACTATCCAAATAAGGTATTTTTAGCGTTGCGTTTGTGAAGAGAAGAGATTTAGAGAGTTAGGGTTTTGTGTAACTATATTTGCATAGTTGCGTTGAGATGAAAAGACATAAGTTAGGAGATTAGAGGCTTAGGAATAGGAAGTCAATGGCCTAACTTTAGTGAGTTGTAAGTTAATATTCGACAACCCATCTTTGAGGCCCGATACACAACTTTCAATACCACGTACCAACCAAGTTTGTGGAATTGGTACGGTAGTACCAACCAATTTAGTTGGTACCAATTGAATTGGTACGATTGGTATTGAATTGGTTGGTTTGTCATGTATAAATTTGACACCCCTACTTTATACCTTATAATTACTTATTCAATTTATTTTACATCCTTTCTCTTTTTATCTTTTATTTTAAACTCTTATCATATTAACACAGTATATTAACTAAAATACATTAAAAATATGTTTTGTTTTACAAATTATATCATTATAATCGTGTCATCAAAACTTTCAAAATGAGCTCAAATGTTATGGATTTGAAGACCTACTATCGAACTAATATTTTTCAATTTTTTTTGACCAATTAAACATATTGATCTTGAATTTTATACATCCGATATGCGATATAAACACATAAAACTATAAAATTGACATCGTGTGATGGAGAATAAAACTTAACATGAAACAAGATTATTCTTTTGAGTTCTCGGTTAGATTTGAGATATTTTGCACCATATCGTGTGCAGGTACATATCTAGTCTAAATTAAAAAAGCAAAAGAAATTATAAAAATATTGATGAAGTTGTCCCACAGATATTGTAGAGGTGTTATACAAATAGATAAAGGTTAATGGAGTTTATAACCGTTATTTTTATGATGAAATTTGAGTTACATCTCTTGAGTTTTGTAAATATTAAAAGGAGGGAAATTAATTAAAATACCCTAAGTCAAACCAAGTGTTACCAAAATGCCCTAAATCTCTCCCAGTTTGCAAAAATACCTTTTTTCCGCGATGGGAGCCCGCGATCGCGGGCCAGGGACCATTTTTGACACTTTTTTAAACTTGCAGGGACCATTTTTGAAAAATGGAATCCCGCGATCGCGGGCTCATCCTGCTATGGGATACTTTTTGTGACTTTTCAATTTCAAGGGACCATTTTTGAAAATTTGAACCGCGATCGCGTAGAATCCTAGTGTTCACCCCCGCTTTCTTTCAATTTTATGAATTTAAAATAAAATGTTACACTTTCAACCCCTATACTTATTTACTAAATTTACTTTATACCTTTTACTTTCATTATTTTAATTTTACATTTAACACATATAATCGTTTATTAACTAAAATACGTTAAAAAAATACGTTTTAATTTTAACAAATTACACCATTATAATCGTCTCTTCGATACGTTCGAAATGAGTCCAATCTTGAATTTTTTTGGATTTATATATTTTAATATATATCATATACAGTTATACACTACATAAAAAAAATATTTTTTATATTTAAAATTCATACCTTATAGTTAATTATTTAATTTATGGTACATCTTTTTTTTTCAATTTTGTTTTACACTCCTATCGCATTAACATAATAATCATATATTAACTAATTCATTAAATCGTTTTAAATTATTATTATTTGAATGTGTTTATAGATATCGTGAATGGCAATAGGAGAAAGTTTCACGAGAAGAATATTAAATGGGGTTTTGACAAGTCGGTATCACTGGACTCATTTAAGAATTGTGAAAATGGGTATTTGGCGAATGATGATTCATGTGTGTTTGGAGCTGAAGTATTTGCAGTTACAGAGTATGCACAAAATGATCGATGTATTTTCAACGTAACTTAGATTAAAATTATCTCCTTCAGTTCAGTCCTGTCCCGTCCCATCTAGTATGCGTACCAAACGCTACCTAAGAGTACCGTAAATTAAATAATTAACTATAAAGGTATAAATTGTAAATATTAAAAATATTTTGATGTAGTGTATATGATATATATTAAAATATATAAATTCAAAAAAATTCAAGATTGGACTAATTTCGAACGTATCGAAAAGACGATTACAATGGTGTAACTTGTTAAAATTAAAACGTATTTTTTTAACGTATTTTAGTTGATAAACGATTATATGTGTTAAATGTAAATTTAAATTATGAAAGTAAAAGGTATAAAGTAAAATAAGTAAATAAGTATAGGGGTTGAAAGTGTAACATTTCATTTTAAATTCGTAAAATTGGACGAAAGCGGGGTGAACAGTGAAAGCGGGGGTGAACAGTGTCAAACGCGGGTCAATTTTTCAAAAATGGTCCCTGGAATTTTTTTAAAATGGTTCCTTGAAATTGAAAAGTCACAAAAATAATCCCATCACGGGATGAGCCCGCGATCGCGGGATTCCATTTTTCAAAAATGGTCCCTGTAAGTTTAAAAAAGTGTCAGAAATGGTCCCTGGCCCGCGATCGCGGGCTCCCATCGCGGAAAAAAGGGTATTTTTGCAAAGTGAGAGAGATTTAGGGTATTTTGGTAACACTTGGTCAAACTTAGAGTATTTTAATTAATTTCCCTTAAAAGAACACCATTAAGTTTTATAATTTATAAAATAACTATAAAAACTCTATAAATTTCATCGAGTGAGCTTGATTCTAGTTTGAATTTGAAATCGGGTGAAGCTCAAAAAATTGAAATCTGGTGCAAATCAAGTTTACTTTATAACTACATATGAGTTTTCGAGTTCAAGCTTGGAAAACAATTTTTTAGTTCGAGTTGAGTAAATTAATTCTTGAGCTCAAATAGTATTTTTACACCCTAATTGTTATATACACCTTATTTATATCAAAATTAGATCAAACCATAATGTTAATATATATAAGAAAAGAGGTTCCGTAAAATGCAAACTTTACATTTGTTGCACCCCTTTACAAACCAGTGTGCATACATACGTGCAAAAATATACATATAATGTATATACATTCATATGAGATAATGCATACATGCATCTCAGATTATGTACACATTGTTCTTATCTGTACATTAATTTGTAAAGTAATAGAACAAATAAATGGTTTATATTTGATTTGTATTCTTTTAACAAAAAATAATAAATAAAAATACATTTAGCAATTTAAGGTACTACCATCGTATAATGTGTCCAATAGAAGAGAAGAACGTATCTAAGGCCTAAGAGTGATGTTGACGGGTGGCCTACTAGGGAATGGAGAGGAGGTACAATTTGACACCTGGTGTGGTTTTCACACCTACCAACACTTTATTATATTGAAATGTGTAACAAGTGTCAACCAAAAATCCACACCCACAAAGTTAAATGCTTCTTTTTTATTTTCTACGTCCTTTTAACCAAACAATTAATTACATTGGGACCAAACAAGATTTAGGTGATATTTGTTTGGGCAGAGTGTTGAGGTCTTAATTACTTTTGATATTGTATTTTGAAATTCAAGTTAATAAAATTGTTTGTTTTTCTAAATTGATAAATGTTAGAATATGTTTAAATGGTCTATTTTACCCAATTAAATTATTATAGTGTTGAATTTATATATAAATTTATACACTTTCCACATGTATATTCATCATCATTACAAAATTTACATCTAAATTATAAAATTAACATTCAATTAAATTAAAAATATCGATTAAGATAGATGAGGGTCGATTGAGAGAAGGGATAGATTAGGGTTAAACGATTGAGAGAGGTGAGGATCGATTGGGAGAAAGGATCGATTAAGGTTAAACGACTGAGAGAGGCGAGGATCGATTGAGAAAAGGGATCGATTAAGAAACATCCCTATTGAGAATCTAGAGAACAATAAGAGGTTGATTTACCTGTTATTAGATAAGAGGACAATAAGATATAAGTGACTCTGAAAATTTGGAGAAAAAAAAAACAGTTTGAATGACCCTACTTCTTACTAAATCAAACACAAGAGGCCGATAAGAGTTTTTTTTTTCTTTCAAAAAAACGAACAAACAAGGCCTAATGTCATTTGCCTTATCTCTGATGAGGATGAATGGAGATAAAAACGGAGAATCTTATTCAATAAGTGAAGAAAAAAAACTCTTATATGGTAAATTTCTAACGTTTAAAAACGTTTATTAACAATCTATTTTGATGGCCAAAAATGTTGTCCGAAAAGGTAAGTAAGGATTGCGACTCTTGTCACGGACACGGACCCAGGTGGTTCATGTGGTGGCTTCGTGCCTCAATCGTAGTGTAAAAATTAGAGGGTCATGAAAAGTGTCACCGTATCAATTTCTTGTGTGTCACTGTATATATTTTAAAACTGTACTGAGGACATATGTTTCTCTTGGTAGAATTGGTTTACAAGGCTTTTCTTCCATCCATGCCTAAATTCGAATCCCATTAGTGACATTTTTTCTTAGTTCTTAGCTTTTAATTTCAAATTTATTATGTTTTCGAAAAGACTTTGAAATAAAAACTTGAACAAATGACCTCACATATGAAAAACAATTAACTAACCAACGAACCGATGATGATTTTGTGAAAAATATCCCTATATTTATTTTTTATAGTCAAATGTTATCATCACTTGATTTTTCCAATCTCAGAGTCTCTTACCGGTGTTAATAAACTGGCTCTTAGGTTAATCTTATGCTAATTTTTGAAATACTCGATTACCTTCATAACATGCTACAATTGCTACTTCCTCAACTAATAGCATCTTCCTAAGTTTTTAAAGATTTTTCACTATTTGCTTTACAAATTGTAGTGGTTTTTTTCTCGCATTAGAATCAAAAGCTAAATGCAAAGACTACTAGGGATGAGATCGGGACCGGATGTAATACCCCGGATAAATTCGTTAGTTAAAAATATTATTTCGTTAAATTATTTAACTTTAAAGTTACTATTTTGGGTAAGTTGAGATGATTTATTAAGTTAAGGGTACTTTGGTTATTATGGACTAGATTGGGGTCTAAAAGGGTAATTAGTGTGGATAATATCTGAATTAAGAGTACATATGTATTCATTATAGCAAAACTCAGATTGAAGGTGTGTGTGTGTGTTGGGAGCAAAAAGAAGAAGAAAGAAAAGAGAAAGAAGGGTAAAGGATCAAATTGGAGTTATTGAAGCTGATTAAGGTATGTTTCTAGTACAAATTATGTTTATAATGGTTAGTAGGAAGTATCTATCGGAGTAGAATAATCGAAATCACATCTGGTAATGTTTTCTGTCGAATCTGGGTGAATTTTGGGTAAACCGACAGTGGTGCCCGGATAAGTTGAATGTGTCCGGATAGCCCTGTTGGTGGTGTCCGGGTAATTCTTTGATGGTATCCGGGTAGTTCTTCGTCGGTGTCCGGACAAGTCTTTTATCCGGGTAAGTTCCTTTTTCCTATGTTTTCCGGATAGAATTGGATACCGGATGGTATCCGGATTACTTTGGTATCCGGATGACGTCCGGATTGTATTGATTGTCCGGAAAAGTCCTGATTGTCCGGAAAAGTTGTGTTGTCCGGATAATTCTGTAGTGTCCGGATACTTTTGCTGTTTGGCCAATATTGAGAGTTTAGATGCTGTCGAGCATCCAGTAACCTGTATTTTGTTAACCATTAGATAGGGAATGAATGAGGACTGTCTATCCTGTGGTCTTGACTTGAGTACGGGTTTGGGGGCAACATTTGAGGGTTTGAGTTCTTTAGAGTTGTTAGCCTTAATAAGACTTATGTGTTTTATGTGGTAAAGAGATGTCTGTATCTATGTGTTACAGATCCTGTGAATTCTGGGTAAAGGGCTGAACCGGTTAAGAAGGCTTGGAAACGTGTTAATAAGCAATCAGGTGAGTTTTGCTTTAAAACGTTTTTGAACTGGGATACATATATATGTGTATATATATATGAGATGATTATGTGGTAGGAATATGATTATGTGTATATAAATGACAATATGATGTAATGAGATATATATTGTATTTATATTGCACGAAACGAGTATAGGTGAGTGTAACAACCCGTTTTCCCAACATGCTTCAAATAACATATATTGTATCACATCGTTATATTCATAAAAAGAAATACAAATAAATCACGTACGGTCCAACAGTCTCGAAACTATACAAACATAACATTTCCAGTTCCTAATCCTCGTCAGCTATCAACTGCGTCTCAAACTTTAATTCTTCCCTTTTTACTAAATAACGATCCTTAACCTGGAATACATATTTTAAAACAGAAAATGAGGGTTAGACCTACAGGTCTAGTGAGAAAATCCCTGTCAATTGAAACCTGTCAAAAAAAATCCATTTATATAAAACTTCTTTATACAAACACACACATATATTTTACACGTAAGTAAATACCAACCAAGACTAGAGTATCGTAATCAAACTCATTCCACCCTGTTCCTCCACAAATGATCAAGTCATATTGCCTTATCCCTCCCCAAATGGCCATACTAGTGGTTGCAAGCCAACTAGTTAATTTACTCTGCCGTACAACAACTACGGTAAACCCACCGGTCCGCCCACCGGAACCCGGCACTCACCGGTCCGCCCCTCGGATCCCGGCCAAGTATTCTCGTAGAATACTCACATAAATACAATATATATATGTACCAATATATCATATTGTCATTTTATAAAACCTTTCATGACATTTCAACCATGTATAAAGACATCACATATTTTTATAAAAACGTTATCCCATTCCAAACATGTATACATCTCAATATGAACACATAATCACATCATGTAAAAATTCTCAATCCGAACATATCCATCTCATCTATATATCACATATATATGTATCCCAGTTGGAAAATATTTTAAAGAAAAACTCACCTGAAACGTATATCACAAAGCTTTCCCAAGTTAGTATCACGTATTTCCACCCTTCACAGAATCTGAAATCATATAAAATACCACATATCTCTTTTAAAAACTAAACTTACAAAATTCACATCTGAAGTCGCAACCCACTAAAAATCGTTATGAACAGTACCCAAATCGCAACCCTCTATTGCGATTCCACCCTGGAATCGCAACCCACTACTGCGATTCCACTCCAAGTCGCAATTCACTATTGCGATCCCAAACCCGAGTCGCAATCAACTACTGCGATTTCAACCCAAGTCGCAAACGACCACTGCGACTTCATACCCGAGTCGCAACCAACTATTGCGACTCCGATGAATGTCGCAGTCGTTCATTGCGACTTCGATGAATCTCAGACCACTGCGACTTCGATGAATCTCAGCCCACTACTCATTCTAAAACCAAGATTTTGCAGTTTTACTCTATGTATGATACTATAAAAGTGCAGATATGTTCAAGACCATATACATAACCTATCCTTAAACTTAGAATTCCCAAAACATCCATTTTAACCAAAAACCCACCAAAATTCAACTAGCATTTCAAGAACACTTTTAAGTAATTAGAACACAACAATGTAGGGATTGTTTACCTTGAATTTCAGCAACAAATTCCTAAAGCTTTTTCCTTCTTCTTTCCTTCAATCTTTCTCTCGATCTCTCTCTTTCTCTCTTTCCATCAAAGACACACACACACACACACACACTCTAACACTTGCTTCCTTTCAAAAATAAATAAGAAAAGAGGTACTCCTCCTAAGTATCCAAAGAAGGATGGTATGGAGGGAACACCTCCATACCCTTCCCCAACCACTCCCCTATTTCTTTTTCTTTTAAAAAGAAGATGACCAAAATAACCCTCTAACTTCCTTATAATATCCAAGACTAACCCTTAACTTATTTTCCCATAATTAACTAAAATAAAACTTATATAAATAAACTTCCGAATTCTAAAATACTAAAATACTGGTCAATAATAATTAAAAAACCTGGTTATTACAACATCTCCCCCTTAAAAGAATTCCGTCCCGGAATTCATACAAGCAACGAACTAGGGTAACTACTACCGAATTGATATCAAAATCCATGAACACATCAAAGTGTTTACGGAACCCTCAAAGGACTTTTACTAGACCACCCGCTTTACTGTTTCTAGTTTACCATTTGCTCTTGCTTCAATACTTCAACCTAAAACATCAAGAGTTTTAATTTCTCACAAGAAATCCGCCCCCTTAAAATAACGATAAACACTCAATACTCAAATCTTACGAAAGTCCAAATTAACTCGAAATTCACTTATACTCATAACATAATCACAATCACTTTATATCACGGAAATTTCTAAATTTTTATCAAACCCGTAAACTTCATCCTACTATTTCCATTTCTTAAACTAGCATAGCATAACCGAAATGATCTCACATCAATGCTTAATTGCACTGGACACCAAATCATTTATCAAAATAAAATAAGGTCTACAAAGCAACTTAATTTCTCGAATATCAACAAAGCACAACCTTAATCACTTCAATTATCTTAATAACCTCATCATCAAAACTCATACCGTCTTTTATCCAAATATCAATACCAATTCATTTCTTAATAAATAACAAACTCGCTATCATATCAAGTCCTTACATTTCCAATTTAGCACTAAAATACTTTCACAGCTCTTTAGACATTGGTTTCACTTTAACCACTCCGCAATTGAAATTTATCAATACCGGTCTCACCTTACCCCACTAACACAAATACTCAAAACATCATATAATTTCACTATAAAATTAAGCCGAAAGAATTCATCACAACTCCGTTAAAATTTCATGTCACTAATAATATAACTTATTAACGGCTCAATCATGCAAAGTCCAGCACTAAGTAAAAAAAAACATCTCTTTAACTTAAACAACTCCATAAGAAAGTTTTATCAACATTAATCTTGCCTTGCTTAACCACAACAATTTCCAACCAAAGATATAATAAATCTACTACGAACCACACCACTAAGTTCATCACATGACCATAAAATCTTTACAACTTAATTTCTCTGATCCAATGCGGTGTTTTCTAACGGTACAACCTTACTCGCTTCGGCTAAGCCCTTCCGCAGGCTCGACACAGGAAAGGCCGAATGAACTCTCACTATGCGAAACCCTTCGGTACCAAGGCACATACCAAAAATTTAATACCCTCCTAACTACAACAACTCTTACACCAAGAAGAAAACCCACAAAATACGAACAAGGTATAATATTCTAGATCGATCATACCAATATCATTCATACCTCTAGACTCCAGGTTCACCTCAACCTACTATCCCTGCTATGACGGAATCCCCACTAGTCACGACGAGTCGCCTCGCGAATGCACAAACGCATACAGTGTGAAATCAGATAGACATTCGAAATAAGGATTCTATCCCACAACGGTTAGACTCAAACAAGAGTTGCGCCATAGAACTAAATCAAACATTCTAAGGCTATTTAGTTTCCACAGTACCACTTGTAAAGCATTCACTTAACAACCTATCAGGACTAGCATAAATTCCTACTAGCAAGTAATAGTCATACTGCAAGTGATAAGCACCAGGCAATCTAGCCTACATACTCTTATGTTCTAGTAAGCAATCAATTACACCAAGTACTCTACTCTTTTCCTTGACATCGGCTGACTGTACACACTACGCCTTCGATCACAGTTTCTAAAATGTCCCAACAATCCAACACTCCAAAAAAAATAACGACACTCTTCTCCCCAAAAGATTACAAAATCAACTTGGAGTATCACCTTAATCCGCAGTCGAACTTTTCTCCATAGGTTATCACCAACCCTACAGTCACATCCCTATTCCACAAATACATCTAAAACAGACAACACTTTATTGCATTAATTATACCGATTATGAACATTAGACTACAATTGATTTCCATACTCACCACCACATCTCTCTCGTATTAATACCACGTTCTAACCAACGATCCTTCACCCCGATTAATTCATTCGACTATTTTCTTCTACTCTCCTTTCAACATAAAACACAATTTCCCAAGGATAGCTCATTAGGAGGTGCTCACTCTAGACCGATCCTACGAGCTAGCTTTCTTTCATCTCCATACCGATCGTACACGCTCAATTTCAACCATCGCTATATTTTCCCAATAATTTCACCATAGTTCAAATCGAAGAGAAAAAAAAATTAACCGAGTTAATTTGAAATCTCACTCATTGTTCGAAACACCCACACACTTCCTCAATTTTCGAAAATCAATACATATTCTTTCAAAATGATAACAAACGATTTGAAACCACACTGTACACCCATCCCCAAAATATAACAACCATAAAAACATCTTTGTTAATAAAATCCGTACCTCTTTATTTCACCTCGTGCCCCAATTAGCACAAATATACGTCATTGTGTCTCTTTTCACGTACAACATTTCCCCGTGCCTCTTTCAGCACACAGTTATATATATATATATATAAATAAAATTTTTGTATATCACGAATCATCTATCACAATTGAAATTTTTATCCATAACATAAACTTTAACATTTGGAGACATAACTTTAGTGTTTGAAAACTGATTTATACACAATGCCACGTTCTATACTTCCACAAAATCTTTTCAAAATTCTAACATGCACAATTCAATTTGAAAATTTCTAACAATTGCAAGCGTTAGATAAAACATCCCAAATTAAACTACTAACCACTTTCGCCCCTAAAATATAAATTTAATTTACCACTTTGAACAATCTTCCAAATTCAAACACATATGACAACGGTTATCACTTTTGATTACTAAAAGCTTTTCCTTACTAATCATTCCCAAAACACTATTTACTTTCTAGTTTCAATTATCCTTGATTTCTCACTTAAATTTATCATGCTATATCCTAATGAATAACCATGCTAATTTCGATATCATCCGAAATATTTGTTACACTCTTATTAAATTAGAACTAATCTCTTTTCACACCAAATGCTTCCAAACCTACACTCTTACTAAGTCTTATCAAAAGTAACTCATATATCCTTAATATAAAATTTGTTAACAAACGAAAACTTTAAGTCAATCACCCGACAATCTCTTCTTTCATCATAACCACTTACTCCAATAAATCAACTTTATTTTCTCATACCGAAATACCAAGGATCACTTATCATTTCTTAATCAAAGGTTTTAACAAGATCAGACTCCTACACCACAATATATTTACTATACTAAGTCTAAACAAACGGTCCCGCTACCATCCATCATTAATATAATCAACTATTTAAACACCCTAGATCATCACGAGCAGTACTTAATAATATACAATTCACTTAAGTTTGTTCCGCAAAGGAAATTCATCATCATTCACTTCACTTTACATAATCGACAAATCATTACTTAATTGACAGGTTTAACAAAATCAAGTTCCAACACCATCCTATACTTGCTACTACCTCAAATTCTAACAAGATTTTCAAAATAACTTAATAGGCACTCCACTCTTATCTATAATACCAACACATTTATCAAATTCCTTTCCTAATGCAATTAAGTCAACAAAAGATTGAAAACACAATTAATCGGTTCGCACCGAAGTCAAATAGCACTTTAGCACGTGTAGAGTTTGTATAAATATACCTGTCTTCGTCTCTATCCATGTCGAGACCGACTTGTCACTCGGTAGATTTCAACTAGGTTAATATACACATAAGCACATACCCCATATAATAAGGTATTCCGGTCCAATCATGTAACTGTAAGCTCACAATTACACTGGCCAGGTGTAACTCGAATTTACCTTTCATGATATTCCTTATACCGTGTTATACTTAATATCCCAAGGTTCTACAATAATAGGGACATCCTACTTCACATGCAGTTTAAGTCTAGGTACAGATACTAATACCTAAATCCCTTAAACTAAGGCTCTGATACCATCTGTAACAACCCGTTTTCCCAACATGCTTCAAATAACATATATTGTATCACATCGTTATATTCATAAAAAGAAATACAAATAAATCACGTACGGTCCAGCAGTCTCGAAACTATACAAACATAACATTTCCAGTTCCTAATCCTCGTCAGCTATCAACTGTGTCTCAAACTTTAATTCTTCCCTTTTTACTAAATAACGATCCTTAACCTGGAATACATATTTTAAAACAGAAAATGAGGGTTAGACCTACTGTAACGTCCCAAAAATTACAAGCAAATTTAAATTTTTAAATAAGCAATTCATTTATAACAACTCATTAAATGAGCCCAATGTTTCGGTTGCAAACTCATAATTAATATCTTTATAATAAAAACCAGCGGAATAAACGTTTAATTATTAAATCATAAAAACAACCAGCTCTCCTCGCGCGCCAGTGTGTACTCGTCACGCCTTGGAACCGCTCGGACCTGAAACCACAGTTTATTGGGAAAGGGTAAGCATGAAGCTTAGTGAATTCAAACACCATAAATAATACAGTTATTCCACACTACCCCTAAAACAGATAGTGACACATAAACGATCATACAGGTCTACGAACAAATCATAAACATGTATATCCACAACCACCCGTCTAAAAGGCACAAGTCGGTCCCACCGACCACATGATAACATCTTCGGCCCCGCCGAATCCCCGGTCCCACCGAGTCTCTACGCCACCCGCGTATAAAACCTCCGGCCCCGCCGGACCCCCGGTCCCACCGAGTCTCTACGCCACTCGCGTATAAAACCTCCGGCCCCGCCGGACCCTCGGTCCCACCGAGTTAACATGGCAACATAGTATCAACTAGACACCCCACTATCTAGTCCCACAACACAATCACATAAAGCTACCACACACGTACTACAGCAATGATAAAACAACTATTATTAGATATAGTGAGAGAACTCACCTCGAATGCGCGCCTAGCTTAGTAACACAATTCAAGCTTCACAAATACGGTCACTTCCCAGCACCTAAACGCATGTTAAAACGTGTCAATACAAGACCCGGACCCTATGACACGACACACGCTTAAACCGTCACTAAAACCAATTTCCGTTCTCACAAAACAGGTCTGTTCGGGACCTGTTTCGACCCCTTTAAACCCAGAAAAATCCCAATATTAATTCATGACCAGAAAGTCCTCTGATTTAGGGTTCCAAGGACATATTATACGCCTCCTAACGATTTTTCTACAATTAATTACGGATTTTATAAGATCAGCCCGCAGAACAGCGAAAAACAGCACTTATCAGTATAAAACGACGATTTGGCCTAAGTTACGTTCCGAACTGGATTTTGCACAAAACACAGAAAAGTTTATAGACTCAAAAAGGGCACTTTTGGCACCGAAATCACCCCAATCCGAGTTACGAGGAGAAAGTTACAGCTTACGCAAAACAGTGACAGAACTGCAGTTTCTTTTACATAAAATGACGATTCACAGAACTTACGACCACTATTTCGCCTAGTTAGAGACCGAACCAGTTTTTCGCTAAAACACGGAAAACTTGCTCGACCCTGAACTTGAACCGTGGGCGCCAGTTTCGGCTCAAACGGAGTTACGACGGAAAAGTTATGGTCGCGCGAAAACTGGACAACACACTAAATTTTTCATAAAAAGATAACTTTATAAACGGTTTGCGGCTTAAACGATTCGGGATTTACGCTAAGAGTGACACCCACTGCCACCGCTCTCCACCCACAGCCACCGCAGCGGCGGCGTGCGGCGGTGGTGGTCTCGTCGGAAAAACGAAAAGGAAAAGAAAAGAACGAGACTAACGAGAACCACATACCTCACGACAGCGTCTCACCACCACAACCAAACCGCTCCCTCTCGATCACTCCGACGACAGCGGGTGGTGGCGGTCTCCGGCGACAGCAGTAGCGGCGGCGAGGGCTGCTGCTGTATTCCTTCTTCTCGACTCTCTCTCCTTCTCGCGATTTCACTCTCTCTCTTCGTTTCTATCTCTCCGGCCGCACAACACAAACAAAACGAGAAGAGAGGGTCGTAGGGTTTGGAGTTGATTTGGGTTTGCTTGGCTATCAAGGAAAGAAGAAAACGAGACATCAAAAGGGGAGGGGTGTTCGGCCTAGAGTGCATGGGCCGAAACCCATGCCACAAGTTTCCAAGAATTGCACTAATAGCCCCTCAACTACACCTCATCTCACAATCTACCTCAAAACGACACGTATGCTAACATTTTGGTCCTTATTGACACCAAATGTAACACCCCCTTCCTGAGATGGAAAAGGAGGTTACGATCAACTTAAAACGAACTGCTAACATAAACATATAAAGCACTATTAACCTCATTAAAATTAAAATATTAAACATCATCAGACATAACAATTGTCTCGAATGATACCTTTTCTTTACTACAGAACTTGTTTTACAACATCAACTAAACCGACAATTTCTTACCACTAAATCTCTTAGATCTGATAATACTTCGGATCTCGTACTCCTTAGATTCTCTTCGAATACCTGCCGCGAAGAAAGAAATGCGGCTGAGCCAAACGCTCAGTGCACGGATACGATAGATAACAAACAAATACTCGAACCCAACAACGAATAATAATAAACATCAGGATTTAGGCAACGAACATACTTAAATACGAAACTCGAAGTGTCCATGAAAACTAGATTAAGTATAAGAACCATCACATACAGGTTCAAGGACAACATACGGAGATACCCACAATAGGGAAACTCAAATAAAAGACGTTGGATCGAGCAAATTGGTTTAAATGCTTATCAAGCCTTAACAAAATGAATTTTTACTAATTCATAATATCAAAAACAGTAAATCTTAGTCGAAGATCAAAACGGTTTTATCACAAAAATATTGTCAACTAAATATCAAACGAATTTTAGAAACTTATCTCAAAATCATATCAAACGATCGTATACCGAGCTCGAACAAATAATCGCATACACTTGCATATCAACCGACGTGACAAGTGTCAGACATCTGGCCACAAAGGCCCGTACGTTGGGTAGCAAATCCACACGTACTAAATGTGAGATGCGGCGTTGGGCACTACACCGACATCCACCCTACAAACATATCACATAACTAGGGTCGACCCATACGCCTCCTAATCAAATAATCACATCATATATCGCTCCACACATGAGCACAAAAGAGGAGACGCCGTGGTCTAATCACACCACCACGGTTAGTGTCACGTCATTGGTGCCACAATGACATGCCTATGGTACCCCCATAGGTGGTTAGTAGCTCGACTTTATCGAAATAGTTGTCACCACACATGTGACGTATAACAAATAATGATTTTTCACAAAAGTTGTCGGAGTCAAATAAAAGATTATTCACACTTATTCAAAAATGGTCTCAACGGATTGAGAGATCGAAATCAAATCAAACCAATTTTTATAAAATGATCGATGGCAAAACGTAAATAAGTCACATTTAAATAACGACGCCATCGACTAATACATTTCGAACAATCGAATTAAATCTCTAAAAGTTGAAAATCAAGTAAAACATCTTATTAGTATTGACATCACGAATACAGTTTTTATAAAAATGTGACCTTGAAGAATTACGAGCGAAAGAACGAAACGGTAACGAACAAATCAAATAATCATGAAGCACGTATTGCGAATTAAACGAAAGCTTGGGAGTTCGTAAACTTACTTAGACGAATCGAATGAACAAAAAGGTTTAAGAATCCGTACTTAGACTAAGAATTTCGCACTACCGACTTTTCTAAATCAAGACATTTATTTCAGCACTTTACACGTTTAAAACTCCAATATTTTCTCATACTTCAAGAAGGTTTTAGAAAACTATATCTAAACAGAAGTTTTACATAAAAGTCTTGTGATTCCATAGAATCAAGAATGAACTGAATCGGATTTAAAATGAATTATATACGAAATTTTGAAAACAACAGCGCTGATTTGTTCTAAACCGAGACCAGTTTCGGAAAACACAGATTTTAGACGTCTTAGAATAAAAATCACAGTTTGGTCGTGTGACAATAAATCGTTGTAGACATTTCCAGCTTTTCAAAAACATATTATATGAATTAATCCGATAAACGGGTGATTTGTTATGATTTTTATAAACAACACGAATTTTTCAGAATAAAATTCAGCAGCTTCATAAATAGAATTTGTTGTTTTTAGCGTATTCAAATCTCGATTTATCATATGCAAAACCAAGGAAAAAAATAACTCGAGGATAGACACGATCAACTAACGAATGGAAACACAATCAATTTAATGGAAAAGAACACAATGTACACCGACCGAACGAATGGAATTGAAAGGAAAACAAAGGAACCGTACACGTATGTAGCGAATCAGATAAACATAAACGGAATTATCACATATACAACGAGTCGAATAAACACAAAGGAAGGGAACATAAAGAATCCGTACGCATGTAAAACAACTCAAATAAACACAACGGAATGAAAGGAAAAAAAAAATAAAGAATCCGTACCTTTAACCGATATCCGGTATTTAACGATAGATCCCTTAGATACCGCTAACGAATGCAAGGTCCTTTAAAATCACGATCAAATCTTTCAATACTAATCAAACTTGAAGCCTAAGCATTGATGTTTAGAACTCCATAGATTCAACCTATATATATATATATATATATATATATATATATATTTTTTTTTCTTGAGTGGACGATCATGTCATGAAATCAAAAAGGTTGATACAAATTACAAAACCCTAATTTGACTAAATACCGCAGCCGTAAAACACCCACAAGATATATATATATATATATATATTGTTTTTCTTTGATTTCCTATATGAATTTAAATTCTCAAAATATAGGATAATTACTAAAACTATAATCCCAAATCAGAAAAAAAAAACTACTGCCGCATCACAAAGGAAGATTATCCAAAATCTTCAAACTTTTTTTTATTGACAAGTCTAGCCCCTATAATTTATAAGGCCTTCAAAGTTGAACCAGAACATTTATTTCTATAATATATTCACATAATTTACGGGATATTACAATCTATCCTCCTTAAAAAAAATTCCGTCCTCGGAATTCAACTAAGCAAAAAAAATATAACCCTTCTGGTATCACTTCTTTCGAAATATAACCACGTCTGATCTTTCTTATAATAGACAATTCAAAAAATATATATATATATTTTACGGCATCGGTCAACTAAATCTTCAATAAAATTTCATCCTGCAAATTATATAAATAACCATGGGTATTAAAAGTTAGAACTCATGTCTACTTAAAAGAATGTGGACCTCGAAATTCATCATCTAATGTCTCCGCTTATCGATACTCACAAATCACAATTCAATCTTAGTACAAACAATGAAACACCCAAAATCATTTAAATTAAGTTGCTAACATCTCAACATGAATATCACTCTAACAAGTAGAAGCTAATATCCACCAAGGTCATCGTTTTACAAATAATGTATATCTTGATTCTATATATAAAATTTTACAAATAATATCGCTTTTGAAACTAAATTCTAACTTCAAACATTAGACAAGAACATTCCAATATCTCCAAATAAACGTCTTTAACTTATTTGAACCACAAACCATGATTGCCATCTCAAAACAACTATACAACCGATATTGAAAACCGTTAAACAATAGGTAAAAATACCCAAGACTATATAACACCACAAATATATGTCATCCGACCTTTCAACTTATCCTTAAAAGATATCCTAGCATTTTCCAATCTCCTATATCGTATAACTATTTCATCAATACCGGCTTATGTGCTAACTATACCAAAATTGCAACTCTTCTTACATATAATAAACGTCAAATTTAACAACTATATCTTTCATACGAAGGTTATGAAATATAAGCACTTACGACTAATGGCTTAGCAAACCCATCCATTTATCCTTGAATTTAGATTGCCTAAGACATTAAGGTAACATCTACATATTTTAACCACGAACAAAACATGCAAAGACTTAATGACATACCTTCAATTACATTTTTATCGACGAAATTCATCAATCTAACTAATAATCCCAACCAACAATTCATCAATCTTAGAGCCAACTAAGGAGACATTTAGGATTAAAACAATAATAATTCTACCACCACGCTTCCGCTACACAATTCATATATCCCCCTTTACTTTCCCACACTATCATAACATACGAAAGATCACTCATTAACACTTAATAAAATTTGGAACAAGATTAAACCACCAAAACCATATTTTCATTTGCTATACTAGGTATTGACAAACGGTTCCACTAAAATCCACTATCAATAATCCATTATATCACGTCAGATCATCACAAATAACACTAAATGCTTCAACATACAACACACCTCTCAATCTCTAAACGAAGTTAACCAAAATACTTATAGTCCTTTAAACTGAAAGAATATATCAACTATTCAAATCAAAATTCTCGAACAACTATTAAACACTATTATTCAACTGAACCTGACAATTTCATCAATGTTCATTTGGATCAAAATAAACTTATCCAACTTATAACCAAACCAAATAAGACCATAAATCAGTTGTTTAAGGAAAAAAAATCACCACATACTACTGAAACCTCTTCTTCCTATTACAACATAAGCACATATTTGTCTATAATTCCCAATATCTAAATTAACTTTACCTTCCAACCTTGACTTTTCACCAAAACACTCCAACAAAACTTAGATCGTCATATATATATCTTACAAAACAATCTAATGCTATTATTTTACATAATCTCAAAACTTGATAACCAATCAAAGATTTACACAACCTTGGCATACAACGCCATTTTCTCGATTATACCATAAAATCCTCATAACATTCAAAAGACGATACCTACGTGACATCAAAAAAATACACCGACATCAAGTTCAAATAAAGTCTTACGACAACTTAATTCCTTGAACACAAAACCATTATTAAACTCAACGGCAAACCCGCTATCACATCAGTTTCTTATACATATGATTTAACATAAAAATGCTAAACACAAAGTCTTAATTATTTACTCAACTTAAATCACTCCATGAGGAAAGTCATCACCAACGATCTCTCCTCACATGACCAACAAAATTTCCAATTAATCACAACACTAATAATATAAAATCAATTCACGACTTAATCTAAGGGAAGTACCAGGTAAACACCAAACTCATAGAATAACTTTTCTACACCAATAAAAGCTCACAAACATCAAATTCTTACACGTATACTAATAAAATCAACAAATATTGTCCCACAACTTAAATCTAGGCAATAAGCAACCTAGTTCACTAAAACTACACTCACAGGTCAAACCTATTTGAGTTTCTACAAGATCGAACCTAGGGCTCTGATACCATTTGTAACACCCCCTTCCTGAGATGGAAAAGGAGGTTACGATCAACTTAAAACGAACTGCTAACATAAACATATAAAGCACTATTAACCTCATTAAAATTAAAATATTAAACATCATCAGACATAACAATTGTCTCGAATGATACCTTTTCTTTACTACAGAACTTGTTTTACAACATCAACTAAACCGACAATTTCTTACCACTAAATCTCTTAGATCTGATAATACTTCGGATCTCGTACTCCTTAGATTCTCTTCGAATACCTGCCGCGAAGAAAGAAATGCGGCTGAGCCAAACGCTCAGTGCACGGATACGATAGATAACAAACAAATACTCGAACCCAACAACGAATAATAATAAACATCAGGATTTAGGCAACGAACATACTTAAAGACGAAACTCGAAGTGTCCATGAAAACTAGATTAAGTATAAGAACCATCACATACAGGTTCAAGGACAACATACGGAGATACCCACAATAGGGAAACTCAAATAAAAGACGTTGGATCGATCAAATTGGTTTAAATGCTTATCAAGCCTTAACAAAATGAATTTTTACTAATTCATAATATCAAAAACAGTAAATCTTAGTCGAAGATCAAAACGGTTTTATCACAAAAATATTGTCAACTAAATATCAAACGAATTTTAGAAACTTATCTCAAAATCATATCAAACGATCGTATACCGAGCTCGAACAAATAATCGCATACACTTGCATATCAACCGACGTGACAAGTGTCAGACATCTGGCCACAAAGGCCCGTACGTTGGGTAGCAAATCCACACGTACTAAATGTGAGATGCGGCGTTGGGCACTACACCGACATCCACCCTACAAACATATCACATAACTAGGGTCGACCCATACGCCTCCTAATCAAATAATCACATTATATATCGCTCCACACATGAGCACAAAAGAGGAGACGCCGTGGTCTAATCACACCACCACGGTTAGTGTCACGTCATTGGTGCCACAATGACATGCCTATGGTACCCCCATAGGTGGTTAGTAGCTCGACTTTATCGAAATAGTTGTCACCACACATGTGACGTATAACAAATAATGATTTTTCACAAAAGTTGTCGGAGTCAAATAAAAGATTATTCACACTTATTCAAAAATGGTCTCAACGGATTGAGAGATCGAAATCAAATCAAACCAATTTTTATAAAATGATCGATGGCAAAACGTAAATAAGTCACATTTAAATAACGACGCCATCGACTAATACATTTCGAACAATCGAATTAAATCTCTAAAAGTTGAAAATCAAGTAAAACATCTTATTAGTATTGACATCACGAATACAGTTTTTATAAAAATGTGACCTTGAAGAATTACGAGCGAAAGAACGAAACGGTAACGAACAAATCAAATAATCATGAAGCACGTATTGCGAATTAAACGAAAGCTTGGGAGTTCGTAAACTTACTTAGACGAATCGAATGAACAAAAAGGTTTAAGAATCCGTACTTAGACTAAGAATTTCGCACTACCGACTTTTCTAAATCAAGACATTTATTTCAGCACTTTACACGTTTAAAACTCCAATATTTTCTCATACTTCAAGAAGGTTTTAGAAAACTATATCTAAACAGAAGTTTTACATAAAAGTCTTGTGATTCCATAGAATCAAGAATGAACTGAATTGGATTTAAAATGAATTATATACGAAATTTTGAAAACAACAGCGCTGATTTGTTCTAAACCGAGACCAGTTTCGGAAAACACAGATTTTAGACGTCTTAGAATAAAAATCACAGTTTGGTCGTGTGACAATAAATCGTTGTAGACATTTCCAGCTTTTCAAAAACATATTATATGAATTAATCCGATAAACGGGTGATTTGTTATGATTTTTATAAACAACACGAATTTTTCAGAATAAAATTCAGCAGCTTCATAAATAGAATTGTTGTTTTTAGCGTATTCAAATCTCGATTTATCATATGCAAAACCAAGGAAAAAAATAACTCGAGGATAGACACGATCAACTAACGAATGGAAACACAATCAATTTAATGGAAAAGAACACAATGTACACCGACCGAACGAATGGAATTGAAAGGAAAACAAAGGAACCGTACACGTATGTAGCGAATCAGATAAACATAAACGGAATTATCACATATACAACGAGTCGAATAAACACAAAGGAAGGGAACATAAAGAATCCGTACGCATGTAAAACAACTCAAATAAACACAACGGAATGAAAGGAAAAAAAAATAAAGAATCCGTACCTTTAACCGATATCCGGTATTTAACGATAGATCCCTTAGATACCGCTAACGAATGCAAGGTCCTTTAAAATCACGATCAAATCTTTCGATACTAATCAAACTTGAAGCCTAAGCATTGATGTTTAGAACTCCATAGATTCAACCTATATATATATATATATATATATTTTTTTTTTCTTGAGTGGACGATCATGTCATGAAATCAAAAAGGTTGATACAAATTACAAAACCCTAATTTGACTAAATACCGCAGCCGTAAAACACCCACAAGATATATATATATATATATATATATATATATTGTTTTTCTTTGATTTCCTATATGAATTTAAATTCTCAAAATATAGGATAATTACTAAAACTATAATCCCAAATCAGAAAAAAAAAACTACTGCCGCATCACAAAGGAAGATTATCCAAAATCTTCAAACTTTTATTTATTGACAAGTCTAGCCCCTATAATTTATAAGGCCTTCAAAGTTGAACCAGAACATTTATTTCTATAATATATTCACATAATTTACGGGATATTACACCAAACCACTAACCAAAACAATTAAAGGTAAACATTTTAAAATTATTAAAAGATTTATTACGCATTTGGTCCAACTTGCTAACCCCGTTAGTAAAGATTCGCTCAAAGAACGATATTAACGCAATTAATTAAAATATATATAAACATACCGGGACACGGGCTTTACACCTACAGGTCTAGTGAGAAAATCCCTGTCAATTGAAACCTGTAAAAAAAATCCATTTATATAAAACTTCTTTATACAAACACACACATATATTTTACACGTAAGTAAATACCAACCAAGACTAGAGTATCGTAATCAAACTCATTCCACCCTGTTCCTCCACAAATGATCAAGTCATTCTGCCTTATCCCTCCCCAAATGGCCATACTAGTGGTTGCAAGCCAACTAGTTAATTTACTCTGCCGTACAACAACTACGGTAAACCCACCGGTCCGCCCACCGGAACCCGGCACTCACCGGTCCGCCCCTCGGATCCCGGCCAAGTATTCTCGTAGAATACTCACATAAATACAATATATATATATGTACCAATATATCATATTGTCATTTTATAAAACCTTTCATGACATTTCAACCATGTATAAAGACATCACATATTTTTATAAAAACGTTATCCCATTCCAAACATGTATACATCTCAATATGAACACATAATCACATCATGTAAAAATTCTCAATCCGAACATATCCATCTCATCTATATATCACATATATATGTATCCCAGTTGGAAAATATTTTAAAGAAAAACTCACCTGAAACGTATATCACAAAGCTTTCCCAAGTTAGTATCACGTATTTCCACCCTTCACAGAATCTGAAATCATATAAAATACCACATATCTCTTTTAAAAACTAAACTTACAAAATTCACATCTGAAGTCGCAACCCACTAAAAATCGTTATGAACAGTACCCAAATCGCAACCCTCTATTGCGATTCCACCCTGGAATCGCAACCCACTACTGCGATTCCACTCCAAGTCGCAATTCACTATTGCGATCCCAAACCCGAGTCGCAATCAACTACTGCGATTTCAACCCAAGTCGCAAACGACCACTGCGACTTCATACCCGAGTCGCAACCAACTATTGCGACTCCGATGAATGTCGCAGTCGTTCATTGCGACTTCGATGAATCTCAGACCACTGCGACTTCGATGAATCTCAGCCCACTACTCATTCTAAAACCAAGATTTTGCAGTTTTACTCTATGTATGATACTATAAAAGTGCAGATATGTTCAAGACCATATACATAACCTATCCTTAAACTTAGAATTCCCAAAACATCCATTTTAACCAAAAACCCACCAAAATTCAACTAGCATTTCAAGAACACTTTTAAGTAATTAGAACACAACAATGTAGGGATTGTTTACCTTGAATTTCAGCAACAAATTCCTAAAGCTTTTTCCTTCTTCTTTCCTTCAATCTTTCTCTCGATCTCTCTCTTTCTCTCTTTCCATCAAAGACACACACACACACACTCTAACACTTGCTTCCTTTCAAAAATAAATAAGAAAAGAGGTACTCCTCCTAAGTATCCAAAGAAGGATGGTATGGAGGGAACACCTCCATACCCTTCCCCAACCACTCCCCTATTTCTTTTTCTTTTAAAAAGAAGATGACCAAAATAACCCTCTAACTTCCTTATAATATCCAAGACTAACCCTTAACTTATTTTCCCATAATTAACTAAAATAAAACTTATATAAATAAACTTCCGAATTCTAAAATACTAAAATACTGGTCAATAATAATTAAAAAACCTGGTTATTACAGTGAGCGGAATTATTATTTGGCGGGGCTGTATTGAAATACAGCGGGGCTGCATGAAATTGCAGCGGAGCTGTAGGTAATTGCAGCGGGGCTGTATGTAATTACAGTGGAGTCGACTGTATTGTACAGTGACGATAATTAGTTGGCTTGCTACCGACTAATGTGGCCAGGGGAAAGAAGAAGAGATGAGGAGAGATACACGGTGTACGAGTCTAAATGTGGTATTTATATATGTGTGGTATATGCGTGTTTATACGAAAGGTTTCATGTAAATTATTTTGATACAAAGTATTATGTGAAAAGAGTTTTATATTGATTTTGGAAAAGACCAGGATTAACTCACTAGACCCGTTTGGTCTAACCCTCATTTTGTTTTCAAAAATATGTTATCCAGGTCGAGGATCCGATAGCGGCAAAGGAAAGAATAAGGTGTAGACTGCCTTCGTGGACCGACGATGATTAGGAAGATATTATATATTTTGTAATTTCGAGACTAAAAGAGACCGTACTTGGTTTGCTATGTAACTTTTGTTGTAAATCAATGATATGTATGCATGTTATGTATTATGATGTATGTTATGGGAATTGGGTTGTTACACCGGACCGGTTGGTACCGAATTTTTTTGGGACTAACAAGTAGGACCGAAAACCGAACTGTATGTACCGGTTCGGTTTCGGTTTCCGGGACGGGAAAATCGGTACTAGGACCACTTATGACCGAAAATATGAAAATGTATCAAATGAATATCAAAACAAATCGCAAATCAAATTATTTTTGTAATGTTTCAAATGTGTATCAAAACCAATTCCAAACAATCAAATGTTCAAAATCTATCAAAAGTTCAACAATCTTCGGTATTCTTTTAGGTTTTTCTTTTCCATTTTGTTCGTTTAAGAGATAATATATCTTGATTAGAGAAAGAGAAGGTTAGTTTATTTAAAAGATGATATGCATACTCAAGAAAACTAAAAAAACATTGTCTCTTAATATTCGGGTTCGGTTTTGGGATTTTTCGGGAAAATCCCGGTACCGAATCCCGATTCCCGATTTTGTCGAATACTTGGAACCGAAAACCGAACCGATTACATGGTACCGGTTCAGGTTCGGTACGGTACCGGTTCGGTCCCAATTCGAGTTCAAGAAAATGGTACTCGAAGCTCATCCATACTACAGACCAATCTTTTCACAAAAGCTTAATCCCTTCTCACACTTTTTCTCCATGCTCAAGTCTTGGAAAGGCTTTTTATTAGCTATTGGAACCAAGCTTTATAATTACTTTTTCTTTATGTGGCATATTGGCAAAGACTTTGTGCCATTTGAGATCTTTCCAATCAATACTAAAAACGTAAAAATGATATTTTTTCATCTTCAACTTATCAATAAAACATAAATAAAATAAGATCAATAAAGTAGACTTCTATATTTAGAGACTAATAAAGTAAACCTCTAAAAATATATGTATTAATATATTATTTTAATTATATACCTATATATTGATTAAACATTTAATATATTAAGATGTTTATAATTATTACATTTTAGGTCCTTGTGGTTTCCACTCAATATCAACTTTGGTCCCTATTTCAAACTCATTACACTTTTGGTCATTATGGTTGTTATTTTGTTTCAATTTTGGTCATTCTGACCAACTTTAATTAAAATAAGAGTAAATTACAATTTTTGTCCCTGAGGTTTACTACTTTATACGAAAATCGTCCATAAACTTCAATAAGCATCCCTGACGTTATGGGTTTCGCTATGAAAATGGTCCCTCGTTGTTAACTTTGTTAAAAAACTCAGTTAAGAGGGGTATTTTCGTCTTTTTACACATTTTTGTCTTTTATTTTTATTTTTGTCCTTCTCTTGTCTCTCTCCTAAATCTCCTTCTTCACCATTTTTTGTGTTGCTGTACATTTCGTCTCCTTCTCCGATCTTTAACAACCTATTGAAATTATTAGTAGCATTTCTCACCTCTGAAAAGAAAAACTTGGTCAAATTGTGTCCTTTTTCTTTGTACAATTCCGGTATGGTTCTTGGTGAAGAGATTGATCCTGTTGACTTGACTAATCTTGTAGGTGGCTTTCCTGGCGCGTTTTGCTCCCTCAGCTCTGGTGAAGATTTCCCTCTTTTCTTGGTTTTGAAAATACTGAAACATTTCATTATCAAGAACCCTAATTGGTACCAAAAAGAAAAAGCGATGAAATTTGATGGTGAAATTGTAAATGAAATGAAAAGGGTTTTTGGAGAAGAGAAATGGAGATGGGTGTATGTTAATTTAATTGATGATGGATGGGAACGGCAGTGAATCGATTTGACAAGAAAACCCCACCGACAAAGAAAGCAAAATTGACTCCGCAATTCAAAGGAAATTACCATTTCTCTTCCCATAGGTGAGGGTGGTGGTGCTGGGTGGTCGGATTTACAAGTGGGTCGTGGTTGGAGTTGCAGGTGGTCGGAGTTGCAGGTGGGTGATGTGAAGGTCTTGGTCGCCGGAGATTTTGGTGTAATGGTTAGTTGGTCACTTTCCAGATACATACATGTATACAAGGATGATATACACACACACACAAATAAATATATATATATACTATATAATATCAATATAACTTAAAAGGAAATTACAATTAGGTCCTTAATATTTTATGGTTTTTACAAGAATAAGATGAAACAAAGAAAAAATACAAAAAAAGAGAGAGAAAAACATGGTTTGACGAAAATACCTGCCTCTAACGGATAATATTAACGAAGTTAACGACGAGCCATTTTCATAGCGAAACCCATAACGTCGGGGATGTTTTTAGACTTATTGAAGTTTAGGGACGATTTTCGTAGAAAGTAGTAAACCTCAGGGACGAAAATTGTAGTTTACTCTTAAAATAATTATTTAACTTAAGGCTATTTTAGTCCATTTACCTTTTATTTGTCTTTTCATTTTTTATTTTATTAGTTTATAGAGTAAATTACAATCTTAGTCCTTGTGGTTTGTCTTTTTTCTTTTCTTTTTTGTCTTTCTATCCTTTTCATTTTACACCCTTGTTATATTAATTATTAATGATAATTTTTACTAATAATACATTAAATACACATTTCATTTTGTAAATTACAACATTAGAAAAGTATTGTCGATATCTTTAAAATAAGTAATTATTGAATATTTTTTAATTTTTACGCAATTTATCCAATATATATATATATATATATATATATATATATATAAATTCATGTACACTAATAAAAAAAACCATTTCTATTTTAAGTTGTGTTAAAAAATTTATCAATTTCTTTTATTATGTTAAAAATCGAAATTTATCACTTAGATTTATTGTAACGAAAAAATAAATATTTAAGTAACAACCACACACTTAAACTTGTTTACTTTGTTTTTTTCACTTTTTTGTCTTTCCTACCTTTCTCATTTTAAACCTTTAAGTAACTAATGATAAATTTTACTAACAATAAATATATACTTCATTTTGTAAATGAAACCATTAGAAAAGTCTTGTTAAAAGTGTGTGGTTGTTACTTGATTATTTAATTTTCATTACAATAAATTTATGTTTATATTATGAAAAAAGTAATTATTATATTACAAAGTTTTTTATTTGATACACATTTAACAAACATTTAATTAAATGTAGAAACTATAAATTTTTTATTAACCGACACAGACAAGTTTCAATTTTTTACACAATAAAAGAAAGTGATAAAAAATTTAAACACAACTTAAAATAGAAAAGTTTTTTTATTAGTGTACACGAATGTATATATTGGATAAATTGTGTAATAATTAAAAAATATTCAATAATTACTTATTTTAAAGATACCGACAATACTTTTCTAATGGTGTAATTTACAAAATGAAATGTGTATTTTTAATGTCTTGTTAGTAAAAATTATCATTAATTAATTAATATAGCAATGTTATAAAATGAAAAGGATAGAAAGAAAAAAAAAAGACAAACCACAAGGACTAAGATTGTAATTTACTATATAAACTAATAAAATGAAAAATGAAAAAGACAAATAAAAGGTAAATAGACTAAAATAGCCTTAAGTTAAATAAATATTTTAATTAAAGTTGGTCAGAAGGACCAAAATTGAATCAAAATAACAACCATAATGACCAAAAGTGTAATTAGTTTGAAATAGGGACCAAAGTTGATATTGAGTGAAAACCACAAGGACCAAAAATGTAATTTACTCTTATTATAACTAAAGATAGTTTTTAGTGTTTTTTTAGTGCATGGTTGGAGTTGATTTTTTGAAGTGTTTAATGGACCCATTATTTTTAGTGTTTTTAGTGCTTGGATTGGAGATGCCCTAAGAAATAGGTGACTAGTTGAAGTTAGAACCAACTGAGTTGACTCGATACGACTAAACTACTAACAAAATCCAAGTTTCCTAGATGGATTTGCTTTTGGATGTTCGTACCTTGCCTTTTATGTGTACTCTTTTTAATAAGATTGATTAATTGTGTTTAGCCATTTGTTGATGGTGGAATATCCTATATATCATGGATTCGAACTCTGGGCAGATAGGATATTCTACCACATCCCCCAGGGCCTTAACCACTACGCCACAATCTTTGTGGTTAAAAAACAGAGGTGTTACTAAGTATATTAATGGCGATCCGAAACATATATTACATTTTCTTTTGTCCTTAAACATATTTTTCACTGTTTAAGTGGGTGGCGAAAAAATTACGTTTACTTAGTGAGTTTAGATTATTTTACAAAAACCCTAAATGGTTTCTTTGGTGTTACAGTTCCAGGCTGTGGATCGGGTTTATGGGAGAAGGGAAGGGGCGAACCAGAAGGCTCCTGACCCAGTTCAACAATTTCTCCAATTTGAAATAACATCAACTCACATGCAAAACAAAAACATGTCAGATAGGAAACTAATGCAAAAAGTCGTTGCCCTAAGCATTCAACACATAAACTTAGGGACATTAACAAAAAATCAAAAACATTCAAACCCAATATGTAGAGAACTGAAAAACATTAGAAACCCCTAACAAATAAAAGCAAAAACAAAGTTGAGATCAGTGGTCCGATTTACGGTCGGAACAGTGGTGAGGGCCAGGGGAAGAACGCAGGTCAAGGAGAGAAAGGACAACGTGGAGAAGATCGGTGGAGGGAACATGGGAAGGAGATTGTCGTTATACAAGGCGGTTGGAGGTGGTGACGGTGCTCACCGGAGATGGAGGAGAGAATGGGAGTAGGAGACAAGCGTCGTAGGGAGTGGGGGAGGGGGCGGTTTCTGGTTAGGGTTTAGTAAGCATTTACTATACATATAATTCAATATTTTGTATTTTTTTTAAAACAAAAAAAGTGAAAAAGATGAAATTACCCTTAAGTCAACTGACTTTTTCTAACGATGTTACCTTTAGGGACGAAAATGGAAAAAGATTGGTAACCACAAGGACAAAAAAAGAAACTTTTGAAGACCAGGGACGAAAATCGTAGTTTACTCTAATTTATAAGTTGATCCAAAAGCCAACCTATTTTATAATGAATCAAACATTGAATGAATTCAGGTTCGACTTAATTCAAATACCCCAGTAAAGTACAAGATGTGAAGGTGGGTGTAATTTAGGGTCGGTGTAATTTAGGGTCTGTTCGTTTGTGGCTTAATGCATTGTATGGTAGATATGGCTTATTCGTACAACTATATCTACCTGTTCGGTATTGGCTTAATTACTCAGATAGTGGTTGGTACGGTCAGCTAGATTATAGAGGTCATTTGGGCTCAGCCATTATTATTCCCTATCTACCCTTCTCCAATTACCCCCATTAAAGAAAAAAAACCTACCATTTACAAACCATCGTCCCTCTCTTCCTCAGAGTGTTGCTCTTCCTCACAACCACCACCGATGCAGCCACCACCACCACTCGCCCCTCTACCTCAAATCGCCAGAGCCACCACCACTCGTCCCTCTTCCGATCGTCCCTCTGCCTCACCATCATCGTCTTTCTACCACACCACCGACCGACAGTAATGAATTCCTTTAGTGACGAAGACGATGGCGATGAAGGCGATAAACAGGCGCCCCTCCGCTTCCTTTGCTTTTCGAGATCTAGCGATGAAGGAGATTGAGATCTGATTTGTTTATAGTTTTTATATAAGATTTATATATTCGACAGATTTGTTTACAAATTTTTATTTAGGGTTTATAGATTTTTTTATCTTTTCTAATTTGGGGTTTCATTTGTTACAATTTTGTGAAATTTGATTTATAATGTTCAATGTGAACCAAGGGTAAAAAATAGTCATTTTGATCATTCAGATTATTTATTCAGCACATCAACTGAACAATATTTAGACAGATCGATATTGACAACTTTAAGAATACAACCAGCTTTATCCATACAAGTCTTAATATGAAACGAACCGAACAACCCCTTGTGTAGCCAGAAACAGATCAAGATAAATTGTCAACTTGTCGCACAAAACAATTATAACAAACTAGTAATGTACCCGCGCGATGCGGCGGGATACAAAAATTTGTTGTAAAATTTGACGTAAACTGGAACTGAAAAAGAAATGAAAACTTTATAAGTAAAGCACAGTTTAAAAACGAATGGTATAAACCAATAATGTTAAATATAATAAATGTATGAACATTGGACATACCCAAATTATCTAACATGTAAACCAATAATCATCATCTATCCAAAAGTAGCGGGAGCCAAAACCAATTCACCATTCATCATCTTATTCACATAATTGTTTTTCAAGATTTCTTACACCATTATTCCTATGTGAATTGGATCACAAGAATGTGAATGATTCACTGTCATTCTCCACGAGTCTAACAACATAGATACATACAATTTCTAAACAGAAAGAGGCTATACAAAACAGCAACATACCTATCGTCACAGATTTGATAAAACCTTAGAAAGTGATGATCATAATCAATCCAAAAAGAAAGCCTCATAATAGTAATCCTAATAATATGCTGATCGTAAGCAAATCAACAACAAAGTCTCATATAGGTAACCATATTGGCCAGATCATTGATCAACAGCCTAGGTAACACTATGGTGGGAAGTTTTTGAATCTAGGACCTGATGGGCTTGACGTTCTTCTGTCAATGTTTACACTTCATGTGAAAGACATTAGAAATCGATCATTGATCTGGAAGACTAAGAATCAGTTAGTCCTAGTTACATGTGCCTGCATAAAGAGAGCATATTGATCATACATTATATTTTAGAAACTAAAGTTTTGGATCAAATTCATTTAATAGATTATTTGCTACTTGTATCTTGCAGAGTATCTAATGTTTATTCAATATCTTACTATTGGATCATGAAATCAAAAAAAATTACCCAGAATGGCTAGCATCCCCTCAATAATGATCATGTTACAATTTAAGGCGGACAAAATAGACTTTTATCAAGGCCAAACTTATTTGAAGAAAATATAGTAGAGTTTGTCAAGTTGCAATTTCAGGGGTGTTTAAAACATATAAACTGCTAGTCTGCTACATTTTGGATGTAGTCATCATAATCATAAAACTTGATTAGCGGTTCATTTTCTTTTCTTTCACATTGGTAGACAGTCAATAATTGAAACCTGATCCCCCTTAGTTCAGCAACAGCTGGTATCCTATATATGTATATATACATACATAGGGGCTTAATCAAATAAGAACTATTTAGTTTGTGGTGACTGCAAGAACCAATGTGAGCCACACATTTAACATAATTAATATAAACTTTAAATTAATATAAAAGGGTATGTTAGTAAATTTGGTTTTCCATTTAATTATGTTAATTAATTCTAAAATATCTCCTAAAATCTCTCAAAAACCTAATTTCAAGTATCTCTCATTTTTCTCTACACAAATTGTCAGCCGTCATCTGCTTCCTCTTCATTTTACGAAGACTCCCAAACCCCATCTGCATTTTCTGGCGACTCCCAAACCCCCTCTGCATTTTCCGGCGACTCCCAAAGGTAGTCATCTGCATCTCTCTTCTCTACAGTCTATCTTCTACCTCGCATCTCCATCGATCTGTCGCCGAAGATGTAATCCATATGTTAATCAGATCTTGCAGTGGCGAAGACTTGCAGAGGCGAAGAGGGTGGTGGTCGCCGCTCCTGCCGGTGTCCTCAAATCAGTCATCGGCGTCGAAAAGCAGTGGTGGTGGTCGCCGCTCTTGCCGCCCGTCCCCATCGGCAATCGTCTCTCTCACTGTCTTCGTCGGCGGCAATGGTGGTGGTCGTTGGTGTTGCTTTTGATTGGGAGGAGTGTGGGTGGTTGGAGGTAGTGGTAGTGGTGGTGGTTTTGGGTGGTGAAAATATGGCATCACATATCTGGGTATCACAACGGGTATATAGTGGGTATCACATCTGCAGTGGTATCACAGTGGGTCACAGCGGTATCATAGTGATGCATCTTGTATATATTTTGGGTATCACTCTAAGGATCGTTTGTATTCATCTTCTTTTAATGGTGTTGATGTTTTTAGGTATTACATTGTGCATCTAGTGTTTACTTAGTGTTCGTCGGAATAACGTTCATCGTGGGTATCACAGTGGGTATCACAGTGTGCGTCGTCTTTATTTTGTTGCCTTACAATGGGTATCACAGTGGGTATCACAGTGTGCGTCGTCTTTATTTTGTTGCCTTACAATGGGTATCACAGAAGTTCACATTTGGTGTTCGTCGGAATTAGGTTGACCGGAGACCGGAGACCGGAGACCGGAGAGAGGAGAGAGGATAATTTTATGATACCTAAAATGCCCCTTAATTAAATTCTTAAGTCAAAAATACCAAAATTAATAATTTCCTAATTTATAGCTTAATATGTGGCTCACATAGGTTCTTACAGTTACCACAAAATAACTAGTTCTCCCTTGAATGGCCCCCTACATACATATATATATATATATATGTAGCTCACACAAATAGCTAAATCAATTCAGAATCCTATAAGCACCGCTGCATCTTCTAAATATTTATAATTGGGTACAAAAGAAAATAATCATTGATATACCAATAAACATTTACCTTATCTCGGGATTTAGGGCCCTTCTTAATATCATTCTTTTCATCTATTCCATCTTCAAGAAGTAATTATCAACATGTTCCTCTAGCTCATCCAATTCCCTTGCATCAACCCCATTGCTCCTCGATTTCAGTTTATCCATAGCATGTAATGCCACATCTGGAAGACTAAGAATCAGTTAGTCCTAGTTACATGTGCCCGTACAATGCGGCGAGATGTAACATTTTACAAGACTAAGAACAAAAAAACTGATGTAAATTGTTCTTCATGAAAAAAGAATATCCTGTAGGAACGACGCAAATGCGTTATCAAAGCCAAAGAACTTAAACCAAACAAGAAGGTTGACCAAGACCAAATGGCAAAAAATAGATATAATTTTTCATTTTAAAAATACAAAGCATTTGATTCAAAATGTGTGAATGTATTACAAAACAACACAATTATAGATCAAATCCAAGTGAAAATCTTGCTCCAAAAACAATAACATCATCACGGTTAGTGGTCCTCATTAATATCTTGCAAGATGAATCTTCATACAACATGTATACATAATACAACATTAAGTTTTATACACTATAAAACAATAACTATTGTTGCAAAGACCATCTTCCAAGTGGCATATTGATCATTAGATGAAAAAAGGAAATGGAAGAGTACACCATGTAACTCAAGAGTCATTAACATCTGCATGGTTCTTACGTTAGACTGCACATTACTTTTGCATAAAAAGTGGAATGTTTGTGCGACGTGAATCAACTCATATATATATATATATATATATATATAATGCACATTAGATGAACAAGATACATCCGTGAACGTTTATGTTGGCACAAATGTATAATAAGGAAAAGTACTATCGAATTTAAACACTAATTATTGAGAGAGAAAAAACTAATTGGAGAGGTAAATATAAAAAACCATTGAACAAGGGCCTGTTAGAAGAAAAAAGAAACCTGGAGAGCAATGGGAAAAGCGATTAGTGTTACATGTTTAAGCAATACATGTAAGGTATAGTAAATGACAATGGTATGAAGGTTACCTTTAATTGTCTTGTCCATTGACGTCTACCAAACTCCTTTCGCTGCATAGAGAAATAAATCAGATTTTGTGTATATAGCATACAACTCATACAAGCTACATGAGTACACAAATCACCGACAGAGAACATAAGTGATAACTTTTACAAAATAAAAGACAAACACTCCATTGCTCCATTCTAAATGACAATTGTGGTGGTCTTCAAGGCCTCCAATATGTAATCCCAAGCAACCACCAGAGATAACAAATGTTGCAGAATCTGCATAGGAAATCTTCTTATTTTTTATTTGAGTTGTTGATCAAATACTCATTCCACGTACATTTGCATTTTGGTATCATAATATAAAAGCGTTTTTGTTTCACATATTAGAAAGCTTGCTTAACCAAACATATTATTTTTTACAACAAACTAAATAAGTGGTTAACAACTCATTTTGATGGTCAAGAATGTTACCTCATAAGGTAAGTGAAGATGGTGTATCTTAACGCTTACTCCATAAACATTTGGTAAACACCCCCCTAGTAACATTTTTGGAGACCTTTGATTATTACATCTAGTAAAGTTTTTGTTAAGCTTTTTTAAATGATATATTTACTAATCGTATCCCTCCAAAGCTTGTTAATTTCAAGAGGGGTTTATGGAAACATGCCATGTATCTCAAAACCGCCTGTTTCATCCCTCCACCTAACGAAGTACACCTGCATAATAATAATGGAGAACAAAGCAAGCTGGAAAGATATGTACTTGCAACAAAATGTTAATCCACTTCCCCTTTCATGTTCAACACAGCCTTTGTTTAGTAGCTTATGAATTAATGGAAACTATGTAATGAATGCAACAAAAATGCAATATAATTTGAATAACCAATGAACTAAAATTCCATGAAGCAGCATTAAAAGCATGCTTTAAAAAACCCAATTCCTAAGAATTCAAACAAATGTTCTCATATTCTAATTCCAAACTCGTATTTCATGATCTCAGACAATACCCTTAATGCACATGAAAATCAAAATAATGTACCTTCTTAGTCTCAGGAACTCTGTAAAGATCAGCATGTATCTCAGTCAACCACAAACCAGGAAACAGTGTCTGCAATAATATCAATAGAAATACAAGTTAATAAGAATCGATAACAGTAGAAGTACAACCCAATTAAGATCTTTATTGCGCTATGTGATACTTGTAGAAACTCCAGAAAACAGTGACATTTATCTTGATCAAAAACTTATTTCAAGCATAAGTAAGATGCAGCTAATCCCAAAATGGCATTGTGCCTTGAAGAAAAGAGGAAGAAACATCTATTAAACCAAAATCGATTTGTACCAAACCAAAATCGATAGAAGCTTCAAAATCGATCTTGTTGGGTTCTTCAAAATCGAAGAAAACAAAATTAAACAGAGCCAAGAACGATTAAACTAAAAACCCAAATCAAAATCGATTAAACCAAAAATCGAAGAAGAAACATAATCAATTTTGTTTCTGTTTGATTTCGATGTTGCTGGGTTCTTCATCAAAGAAGAAACATAATCGATTAAACCAAAATCGATCAGAGCGAAAATTGATTAGACCAAAATCGGTCAGACCAAAATCCAACAGAAACCAAAATCGATTAAACCAAAAAAGGTGTAGAAATCTAACCGAGAAGAAGAACCCCTTGAAGAAACCGATTTGAATCCATCTGCGTTCGCCTTGGAGGAGTCTTGTAAGGGGAGGTTGGGAAATCAGTCGCGGGTGTAAAAGAGTCAAAAACGAACAAATTAAAGTGGAAGAAAATGGTTAAGGTCTTGGCTCTGGCTATGGAGATTAACAAGAAACTATAATATCAACAGGATTTCTTCAGATTTACGAAGGAGGATAAATGAATCAATCTAGGGTTAGCAAAGGAGAGTGAATCGATTGGAAACTGGGTTTGAGAGAAAACCTATGGAAATCGCTCTGGTACAAGCATGGAAGCGGGTATAAATTGCAGGTGGGGAAGGAGTGATCGTGGAGAAGAAGGGGTAGTTCTCGGAGAAGAACGTTGCTAAGAAAAACTGCTCTTGAATTCTTGAAAAAAACCCGCCTCTATTCTTTTAATAAAGTAGAATAGATAAAACAAAACTTAGTACGAGTTTAAATTTCAAATGAAAGCAAACCTTATAGACTAAAATTCTACAATTTAGAATTCATACAATAAAACAAGGCAACAAATCAACAAATAACAATTTGTACTCATGTTTTATATATTTTAACTATTTACGAAATTAAATAACAGTTTGGACCAGAATCTTGCTTACACTCTAAATAAAACTATTAATAGCAAATCTCAAAATCTTGCTTACACTCTAAATAAACCTCCATGTTGATACCAAGTTTCAAAATATGCAAGAAAAAACGACAAAAAGACTAATTTGCCCTCGGTGCAGCCCATTCGACACTCAAGATAAGGTTATCGTAACCATACCCATTGAGTTTGGCAATAGCTCTCTCTCCCTCTTCCCTCCTCACGAAATTAACAAACCCAAAACCTCGGCTCATCCCCGTCTTCTGATCCATAGCAACATAAACACGAGACACGTTTCCAAACGGGCGGAACAGCTCAAGCAAGTCCGGCTCTCGAGTGTCCTCTGAAAGGTTATTGACCCGAACCGAGTTCTCATCATTCCTACGTCTCATATCAGCACCAGCAGTAGGTCTAACCGCACCAGCACGCATAGTGGGTGGAACATATGCACCTTTGGTGGCACCAGAAGCACCGGTTGCAGAAGAATCTGCAGGGTTTGGGTTCTCAACAAAGGTTTCAGTTGGCTGGGCAAGATCCTTGTAGGGGCACTTTGAGGTCCAGTGGTCACCTTTCTTCCCACAAGTCCTACAAACCATGAGAACAGCTCCTCCTTTCGACATTTGGGCCAATGGGTCTCCAGATGCATTTGAGTCATCAGCTTTGGTACCTATTACAACATGCAAAGTTAATATAAACAGTTGAACCTTTTCTTTTCCCAAGTGTTTTTAACTAATCATAAAGTTCATTCCAAAGAAGGCAAAGAAGATTGGTATATCAGATCGTGCACTAAAGAATACGACAGTTTACTGCTATTGAAGCTTTTACACATTAATTGTCATATATACTACTATAGTGGGTTCTAAGAGCAAAGTATATATTTTATTCAAAACTTTCAAAACGCAATAGAAAAGAAAGTGACTCCAAGTATACAAGGGTTGCATTGTTACTACAATACACATCCTGTTTTCAAACATGCTAGCTATGCTGTTAATATCGGATATAGGTGGTATATCGGCCAGGGTCCGATATTTGAAATATCAAATATATCGGTGATATATTGGTCCAAAAATACCAGTTCATATAATATTTCTTATTATATATATATATATATGTGTGTGTGTGTGTGTATGCATCCATAAACATATCATATGCATTAATTAAAACCATAGTTTGAACATCAAAACATCAACTTAAACAAGTTTCCCGAGACAAAAGAAGCCTAAGACTACTTAGTTGACTAATTAAAAGAAGCCCAAGTAATATATAAAGCCCAATAGTTATTTATAAAACCCAAAAAAACATCTAAATAGTCGGTATTTAAGACCAATATTTTGGTCAAATTATTGCTCAGATATCGGTAAATATGATAAAACTCGCCGATACTATAGGCTCCGATATTTTTAGCAATTTTTTGCCACCGATATTTTGCCAAAGACCGATATCCGAGATATCGCTGATATTAACAGCATAGCATGCTAGAAAGTTGGGTGGAAGTGATAATATCTATAATCTACACTACAGCTATTAGCTATTATCAATAACCATTCATAGAATCCTCAAGAGTTGGTAACTCAATAAAGGGTTACAAAGCATAAAGAAAACCCCATACTCCCCCCAGAAAATAGGTCTTCCAAGAACAAATTTTAGTAGAAAAGCTTACATGTTTTCCATGTCATTAGGTGAAATACTAAACATTACAATGACATCTTCAAGGTCGTAATCTCGACACTCAAGATTGTTTGGAATACAATGGTGTAGGAAGAAACAATAACAAGCAGGAATTCATGATTAGTTCATCGACTTGAAAGAACGTCACTATCGTAAAAAGAAAGCAAATTCAAAAGACTTCACACGTTATAGATAAAAAGGCCTACTCATCTTCATCAATGGCCCATATCACCTTGACATAAGTCGAGCATATTCTCTCAGACCACAGGCGAAAATCAGGTTTTAACATCATAATTACTCTTTTGATATAAGTAGAAGTATACTTCACCGGAATTGCCATTAAAGATAAAGATGTTACATGTGTTCACTCCTAAAGAGCACATAAAGATGCTTTATGTGTTCACCGGAACACATAAAGATGCTATAGGTGTTCACTCCTAAAGAGCACATAAAGATGCTTTATGTGTTCACCGGAACACATAAAGATGCTATATGTGTTCACTCCTAAAGAGCACACTTTGGCATCCCAGAAGACATCCCTAAGATAACGAATACATGTAAGATAGAAAACGGCACTAAGATGTTAACAGTAAATAGTTGGTAACTCAGTGTTTTGCAAGAGCCCACACCATGACTGCTGACCACAAATAAACTCGGTTGAACAAAAAAACCCTTTTTCTTCCCTCTTACGGAACTATTCAAACTTGTTGGCTATCACCACCAGTCACTAACATCAGATCATAATCTGTATATCTAACAAACAAAGGGAAATTTTCCACATAATAAACGCGAATTTTAAATACATAATCAAGGCCAAAAATACCTTTTTGTTTGATTAGAATTATAGAGATTATGTTGCTGATGCACAAAAACAGCAATTAGTGATTGTTACATCATCTAAAAACATCACTTGATTGCAACCTAAATATATCTGATTATCAATCCAAAAAGGCACAAATCATACAACCAAATACATATAAATATATACATGATTTATGATGAATAATATATAGACAATCATAGTGATATAAAATTCCAGATCTAAAGACAACGTACCTGGAGCCCTAGGTCTCTCCAAGATGATTTCTTCAGTAGAAACCATAGTGAGCCGAGCGCCGACGTCCTCACGGACGGCATCGCCGAACTTAGGCCATGACCGCCTCTCAATAGCGCGCTTACTGAGCCGAGCATTAGCGAGCTTACGGACGCGCGTGGTGGTAGTTATCTTAACCCGATTACCATCTTCGTTGAACTTGTACTCTATCACCTTCTTCAATCCATGTTCATCCGGTCCAATAACCTGTTTGGGCGGCAACAAGAAATCGTAATCGCTGCCGTCGTCCTCTTCTTCAAGCTCTCCCCATCTAGGTTTTTGAGAAGATGCGTTTCCGAGTAAATCTATCCCCATGGCTGCGTATGAGATCGAGAGAATCTGCGATTATGCCTTCTGGAAGAGTGTGCCTTAAGGGTTAGGAAGATTGAAGGGAGATGGAGACGATAACGGACATGTAATGGGCTCAATATATGTAACCGACTAAGTGTTGGGCCTTCAGTTTTGGGCTACATTAGTTGGGCCTGGTGCTGTTTGTTTTTCACCTTTAGCACTTATTTGCCACTTACCACTTATTCGATCAAACGTTTTTAAAATAAGCCATTTGTTTTTCTTTTCAATTAAGACCCGTTTATCACTTAAAATGGTCTGTAACAAAAAAGGGAAACCTAATCACTTTTTCTACACTTATTTTCTTATCAGCTTCACAGTCGCACGATAGTTCATCCAAACTGAATTTCAGCATCCCCAAAATCATTCTTCAAGCACTCTGATATCCAAAATCGTTCTGCCTTCTGGAAAATCGTTCTCCAAGCAGACTGTTCTCCAAGCTCGATCCATGTTTAAATCGCTTCCATCCCTTCTCTCTTCGAAAAATATCGACTAAGGGGTTGTTAGTTCGATATGATTTTCTGGTTTCTTTTGATTTTCTGCTGTGTTCTTAAAAACACTTTACGATTTTCTGGTTTATATATATATATATATATATATATATGGCTAAAGAAGGAGAAAAAGCTCGAGAGAAAAGACAAAGAAAGGAGATGGGGATGCTCTGGTATCTCGTGAAAAATGAGGTTAGGATGATGTTTGGTTGGGTACTTGGGTTTGTTAGAAGGATTCTTTGGTATCTCGTAATCTTGAAATTTGGTATCTCGTAATCTTGAAATATGGTATTTTGATTCATTTGGGAACTTTTCTTTTATTATTTTTTTAGCATAAATATACAAAGATTTTTTGTTGTGTATGTATAACTTCATGATTTTCTGGTTTGTATATATGTATGTATATATAGCTAAAGATTTATGTTGTGTATATATGAATTCACGATTTTCTGGTTTCTTTATATTTGTTAAGATCTGGTTTGTATATATGTATATATGGCTAGAGAAACAACCCTTGATTAGATGTAAATTTGTTGTTGTTATTTTAATTCCTTGGTTCGATTTTTGGTTTCGATTTCTTCAAACTGTTTCTATTTCTCTTATCCCAAAAGAAATCGAAAGTGTTGGTTTCCATCTCCAAAGTGTTGGTTCGATTTTTGATTTCGATTTCTTCAAAGTATTGGTTCGATTTTTTGGTTTAGATTCGTAGGAAGACAACTGGAGTGTGAAGGCGATTTGTAGGAAGACAACTGGAACTGGACGTATGAGGATTCAAGAGCAACTTTAGAGAAGGTGATATTTGCTGTAATACTCGATCAATGGAGTATGATTTTGTATATAGGTCGTTTGATTTTGGTGATTGTTCTTGACTTGACAATCGTGATGTTTATATTCTGATGTTTTCATCAGTTTATAAAAACAAACAGTCTTTTTTATTCAGTTTTCACACTTCAGCACCACCACTTAAAAATCAGAAGTGAAATCAGACTTTAGACTTCAGTACCACTTAAAAAACAAACGCCACTTTCATCTTTTTCAAATCTAACCCATTCTATAAATGTCTACGAGGGAGGGAATGAACAAATTCACGTCCAGAGAATCGTTTAGACGGAAAAATTGTTTATTTGATAAATTAATGAAGATAAATACATTTTTTTGAAAATGGTGTCATAGGCTATGCCTAGACTAATCCCTTGGCAAATTATGACTATAAGACATCAACTCTGATTAAACATCAGTGGTCACAACTGTTGTGTACGCTTGGATTAGAATCCTGAACAGATGAGATATCCCATCACATCCCATAGGGCCTTAACCAGTACACCACAACCCTTGTGGTTAATACATTACTTTGTTCATTTAGTTAAATAAATAAACATGAACAATTCGTTTATTTATGTTCATTTATATTCGTTTACATGCACAGCGAAGGAAGTCTAAAATATTTTTGATTAAAAAAAGGTAAAATATAAATATGTAAAAGGGAAAATGTCAAAACAGAAACTAACAGGATCCACGGACGTTACATATTTAACCGGAGATATTAGATACAATAGAGAACTCTAAAAATAAAAGAACCGAAAAACTCATTTAAAAGCAAACAACATTTTTTTAATTCTTAAAGGATAATAATGTGTTTTTGCTTTTTTTTTTGCAAGCTATCGATTTAAATTTTATTTTGCACTAATTTTGTTAACTTTTATATTATCATTTTTAAAGAGCACTGAAAATATATCAGACATTTATTAATTTAGATAGGAAATTTTGAGTTTTTTTTTACTTAGAAAAATAGTAAAGTTGTGTCTATTTAGAAAATAATATTTAATTATAAAACAAATTGTTGGTGCAAGTGTACCACATCTCTATATATTTTATATATTTATTTTGATGATTACAAACACACCGTATTATTGTTTTTCTAACAATTTTATCCAAGTGTGCAGTTAATTGGACAACATGGAGATCTTATCTGAAGAGTCCAAGACTGGTGTTTACGTCATCATATATCTCATAATAATAAACACCCTAAAATAATATACCACTTGGATTTTTCTAATACTGTCTTTTTAAATAAACCAAGTAACATCTTATCATCTTGCTGGATTGTGAAAGATTTGGTTCTAGAAGACACTGCTCATGCGTACTGCTTCCTGCCCTTTGTTCTGGGCGGTATACCGCGGTGAATAGCCGGTATGCCGCGGCGGCCTGCTGTACTTCTCTGACTGATTGGAAGTGTTTTTGTCTGGGCGGTATACCGCGGTGTTTAGCCGGTATACCGCGGGTACCATTTCCGTTTGGTTCTTGCAGGTTGACCTTCCTGCTGTCAGCCACCTTTTTCAGGCGGTATACCGCGTGGTGTATGGCGGTATACCGCGGCTCTGCTGCAAGTGCTGCAGGTTACTTTTGCAGGTTGACTTCTTTATGTCAGCTTTTTTTCTGGGCGGTATACCGCGCCCATATAGGCGGTATACCGCGGCACCTCTCGACCGTTGCTGCTTCAAGTATATATATCATGCAGCTTCTCAACTCCATGCAACAAAAGCAACAATTGAAAAATCTATCTCTTGGAGAAACTACCGGCTACACCCATCACTTATTCAATATATTTTTTGAGTGATCAAACCCTCAAAAATCCAAGTGTTATACTTATACAAGAGTGATTAATATTGTGAGATATATTCTCTTGTAAGTATTTGAATAGTGTGAGTGATTCACGTTCTCGAGCAAAAGCAAGAGATTTTATTATCATTGTATCAAGGTTTGTGTTCTACCATAAAGAACACTTATAGTGAATCAGTGTGTCGAGAAGTGTCTCGGCAAGTGGACTAGCCAGCCAGTTGGTGGTGAACCACTTTAAATCTCGGTGTCGGTATCAACATTCTCTACCCTTATCTCTTTACATTCCCGTTGTGCACTTAATTTTATTTATATATTTGTTGTGCATGCAATACTTGTTGTTGATTTTGATAAGAGAATTTTTATTTGTGAAATATTTTTAAATACAACCTTTACCCCCCCTAAGGTTGTCCTAACAATTGGTATCAGAGCAGGTTGCAAGTTTTTTTTTAAAAATCGTTGTATTTTTAAAAACTTGTTCCTATATTTTAAATGGCAACCTCTGAGGGAATTATTTCTACAAAAATTCCGCAAATTGACACCGAAAATTTTGGTCTTTGGGCAAATCTTTTTGAATGCTACGTTCGTGGCAAAAGTCGAAAAATTTGGGACATTATTAAAAATGGAGATTATAAACCCACCAAAACCAAAGATGGAGTAATTAGTGAAAAACCAGTAGCGGAATGGTCCGCCGCTGAGGATGCTTGGGTTTGCTTAAATTTTGAAGCTAAAAATATTCTTTTTTCGGCACTTACTAAAGATGAGATTGAACGTGTTTATTCTTGTGAAACTGCTCACGATATTTGGGAAAATCTAAATAACACTCATAGAGGAAATTCTCAAGTCAAAAGCTCAAAAATAAATATTCTTGTACATGATTATGAAATGTTTGAAATGTTAAAAGATGAGTCAATCGACTCAATGTTTAAACGTTTTAACCTTATCATGGTGAGCTTGAAAGGTCTTGGTAGAACTTATCCAAACGAAGATTACGTGCGAAAAATTCTTCGAGCGCTTCCTCCGGAGTGGATGCCGAAAATCACATCGTTGGAAGACTCCCGTGACCTCTCAATGATGAAATTAGATGATCTCATTGGAAATCTCAAAGTGCATGAAATTACACTAAAAAGGAACAAAGATCGGGAGCATGATAAAAAGAAATCTTTGGCGCTTAAAGCTTCAACTTCAAGTGACGAGAAGGAGAAGAAGAAAAAGAAGGAGAAAGCTAGCTCCTCAAAGGATCAACCCGAACATCTTGACGATGTAGCCATGTTGGTAAGAAATTTTTCTAAATTTTTAGCTAACAAAAAGTTTTCAAGAAATGATAGGTTTCAAAGAAAAGGAGATTATCGCCGTGGTGGAGAAAACCGAAGCCGAAAGTTCCATAAACGGAACGACAAAATAAATAAAAATGGCGAATCAAGCGATGATGAAGAAGCCAAGAAAAAGAAGGGCTTTTGCTACTCATGTGGAGACAAGGATCACTATGCCAACGAGTGTCCAAAAAGAAATAAACCTAAAATCAAGAAGGAGAAAGCCTTCGTTGGAGGCGCGTGGAGCGCAAGTGAAGATGAAAATGAGTATGAAGCCACTTGTCTCATGGCGGAAGGCGACGATGAGGTAAACTCGTGTTACTCAAATTACTCTAGCGATGATGAATGTAATGATGATGATGATCTTGATATGTTAAATGATGCCTTTCAAAAAATGGTTATGCTTACAAATAATTATAAAGATGAGAACGCAAAACTAAAGGAAGAATTATTATTAAGTAAAAAGGAAATTCATGATAGCAAACAAAAAATTGCATGCGATAATGAAAAAATCATAAATTTAGAAAATAAATTAAGTGAAAAATATGTTTGCAATTCTTGTGACATTTTAAATAAAGAAATTGCATGCCTTGAGAAAAGAATAGTTGAAAATGATTTATGTGCTAATTGTGATGTGCTTAAAAAGGAAAATGCATGTTTAAAAGAAAAATGTGATAAACATGAAAAAAATAATTTGTTAGCACATGCCTTTCAAAGTAGCAATGAGAAAGTACTTAAAATGTTAAATATGTCAAATAGCACTAATTGTAGAAAAGGCGTTGGTTCCGATATGTGTAAAGATAAGTGCTTATGTATGCCTATCAAAAGATATTTTGAACCACCTAAAAATGTTGAAATGAGAAAACCGTATGTGCAAAAATCCTCATATATGTCCAACATAAATAATGTGAATTATAAGTCTAGAAAATCTTATGCATGCATGTATAATAGTAAATTTTCTAGACCAAAAAATAGTGTGAATATGCATGCTCCTTTTTACGTCTTTGATAAATATGATCGTAAAATTAAAATGGTACCAAAGTGGATTCCTAAAGGCTCCTTTAGTGTTGATAATCCCGGTGGCATGCGTTTATGGTTTTAAATTTTTTTTGTATATATATATTATATACATATATATATATATATATATATATTCTGTGTTTGAAAATTATGAATCAACTCCGAATAGGCTCACCTATTTGGATACCGTGTCTAGGAAAGATAAAGGCGAATTCTTCGAATTCTAATGAGGTCGGTTTTTTAAAGTGCCTTCGCGCTTACCACCCTCACCGTCCTTCCTGGTCGCTTCCAAGTAGAGCTACCGAAAAGGGTTGAGTAAATAATTTTCTTGTCTGCATATTTTTTGTGAAAATATATTTATTATTATATGTGGTTTTCTATGCTAACTTTCAAAGGACCCATAAGATGTGGGGACCATAAAAGTTGTACTTTAAATGTTGTAGATAAATCTTGATATGGATTGGATTCTTGATAGTGGATGCACACGTCACATGACCGGTAACCATAATCTTTTTTCATCATATGAGTCATGTGATGGTGGACTAGTAATTTTTGGAGGAAACTCCAAAGGAAAGGTAATTGGGAAAGGTACAATTTCTTGCAACAATGTTACATTTTTAGATGTTACGCATGTTGATAATTTGAAATTTAACTTGCTAAGTGTTCGTCAACTGTGCAAAAATGGTATAATTGTTGTTTTTGAAGAAGACTCTTGCAAAATTCTGAAAAATGGTAAAGTTCTTTTGAATGGGGTTATAAAAGGAAATCTTTATGTTTGTAAAACTGATGTAAATGAAAATGTTTGTTTATCTTCTGTATATGATAATTCGACTTTGTGGCATAGACGTTTAGGTCACACTAACCTTAGATTAATTCAAAATTTGAAAAATCAGGAGCTTGTGAGTAACCTTCCAAAATTAAAATTTGATAATCATTTTTGTGATGCATGTCGTGTCGGCAAACAAACTCATGTTTCTCATAAATCAAAAAATGTGATTTCAACTAAAAGAGTTTTAGAACTTTTACACATGGATCTTTTTGGCCCTATGGCCATTCAAAGTTTTGGAGGAAATTATTACACTCTAGTAATTGTAGATGATTTTTCCCGATATACGTGGACTTTATTTTTAAAACATAAAAATGAAGCTTTTGAAAAATTTAAGATTTTGGGAAAACGAATTCAAAACCAACAAGGTTGCACGATTGTTTCGATTCGTACGGACCATGGACGCGAATTCGATAATGAAACTCAATTTGGTGCGTTTTGCGACAAATATGGTATAACGCACAATTTTTCTGCTCCTCGCACTCCTCAATCTAATGGGGTTGTGGAGAGGAAAAATAGAACCTTACAAGATATGAGTAGGACTATGCTCAATGAACATCAAGTTCCCCAAAAGTTTTGGTGTGATGCCGTAGCTACCGCGACCTATGTCCTCAATCGTGTGCTAATTAGGAGTATCCTAAATAAGACCCCTTATGAGATCCTACGTGGTAGAAAGCCTTCCTTAGCCCATCTTAAGGTTTTTGGTTGTAAATGTTTTATTTTAGACACCAAATCTTATTTGACCAAATTTGACCCAAAAGCCTATGAGGGAGTATTCCTTGGTTATTCTTGGAATAGCAAAGCCTATAGAGTCCTTAATAAAGAGACCATGGTTGTAGAAGAATCCCTAAATGTAAGCTTTGATGAAAGTCCTCCTAAACCTAGTGCACCCTTAGTAAATGATAATGGTTGTGAAGGAGATGCACTAGCCCAACATCTTAGAACCTTGGACTTAGGAACCCAATCTCTTACAAACAATGTAGAATCTAGTGATGCTCCTCCATGTTATGTTCCACAAGGAGTAGATGATCCTAACCTTAGAACATCTAGAGGCCATCCCGTAGATCAAATCATAGGTGACCTAAACCAAAGAACGACTAGATCACAAATCCATACCCTTTGTGCCTTTCACGCCTTTATCTCAGCCATAGAACCTAAAAACATAGAAGAAGCTTTAGGTGATGAGGATTGGATAATGGCCATGCAAGAAGAGTTAAACCAGTTTACTAGGAATGATGTGTGGGACTTAGTTCCTTGCCCTAGCGGTCAAACCATTATTGGCACATGATGGGTCTTTCGTAACAAGGTAGACGAAAACGGTGAAGTTACCCGAAACAAGGCACGTCTAGTTGCCAAAGGGTACAATCAACAAGAAGGTATCGATTATGATGAAACCTTTGCACCAGTTGCAAGGTTAGAGTCTATTCGAATGCTTCTCGCTTTTGCGAATGCTAAAAATTTTAAATTATATCAAATGGATGTCAAAAGTGCTTTCCTAAATGGTTTTATAAATGAGGAGGTATATGTTTCCCAACCTCCCGGCTTTGAAAATTTTGAAAATCCGACGCATGTTTATAAATTAAAAAAGGCGCTTTATGGTTTAAAGCAAGCTCCGCGTGCGTGGTATGATAGATTAAAATCCTTTTTAATTACAAGTGGTTATATTATGGGTAAAATAGATAATACTTTGTTTGTCAAATATGCTCAAAATGATATTGTGGTTGTGCAAGTGTATGTTGATGATATTATCTTTGGTTCTACAAATGAAAATCTTTGTAATGAATTTGCTACAAAAATGACTAATGAATTTGAAATGAGCATGATGGGAGAATTAAAATTCTTCTTAGGATTGCAAATAAAACAAAGTGAAAATGGTACCTTTATAAGTGAATCAAAATACTGTAAAGACATGCTGAAAAAGTTTAATTTTGAAAATGTCAAACCTGTTGAAACTCCGATGACCACCAATCTAAAATTATCTAGTGACGAAGAGGGAACCGATTTTAATGAAAAGATTTATCGTGGCATGATTGGTAGCTTATTGTATTTAACTGCTAGTAGACCTGATATCATGTATAGTGTGTGTTTATGTGCTCGCTTTCAATCTTCGCCTAAACAATCTCACTATGAAGCCGTCAAGCGTATTTTTAGATATCTTAGAGGGACTACGAATCTTGGACTATGGTATCCAAAACAACCCGAGCTAGAAGTAACATGCTTCACCGATTCCGATCTTGGTGGCTCGATGGTTGATCGAAAAAGCACTAGTGGAGTATGTGCCTTTATAGGTCTCTCGTTTGTGTCTTGGTTTTCCAAGAAACAACATTCCGTAGCCTTATCCACTACCGAAGCGGAATATGTAGCCGCCGCGAGAGCGTGTGCTCAAGTTCTATGGATGAAGCACACAATTACCGACTTTGAGGTACGTCAATCCAAAATTCCAATTATGTGTGATAACTCAAGTGCCATAAACCTAAGTAAGAATCCCGTTTTACATTCTCGTACCAAACATATTGAGTTGCGACATCATTTTCTACGAGATAATGTTCAAAAAGGCCACATTGTGCTTGAAAAAGTTGATTCCGAAGACAATTTGGCCGATATTTTTACTAAAGCCCTAAACAAAAAATCGTTCTTTAAATTAAGACTTGGTTTAGGCATGCTTGAGTATAACCCATGAGATAATGCTACCCTCAATTATATGCATATTTTGAGGGGGAGCATCTCTCGAGGGGGAGCATAGCGTCTTTCTTAACCCTTTTTGCTTCGACAAAAGGGGGAGAGAAACCGAGTATGCTCTCGTGTTTAGCGGTTGTGTTTGTCATCATCAAAAAGGGGGAGATTGTTGGTGCAAGTGTACCACATCTCTATATATTTTATATATTTATTTTGATGATTACAAACACACCGTATTATTGTTTTTCTAACAATTTTATCCAAGTGTGCAGTTAATTGGACAACATGGAGATCTTATCTGAAGAGTCCAAGACTGGTGTTTACGTCATCATATATCTCATAATAATAAACACCCTAAAATAATATACCACTTGGATTTTTCTAATACTGTCTTTTTAAATAAACCAAGTAACATCTTATCATCTTGCTGGATTGTGAAAGATTTGGTTCTAGAAGACACTGCTCATGCGTACTGCTTCCTGCCCTTTGTTCTGGGCGGTATACCGCGGTGAATAGACGGTATACCGCGGCGGCCTGCTGTACTTCTCTGACTGATTGGAAGTGTTTTTGTCTGGGCGGTATACCGCGGTGTTTAGCCGGTATACCGCGGGTACCATTTCCGTTTGGTTCTTGCAGGTTGACCTTCCTGCTGTCAGCCACCTTTTTCAGGCGGTATACCGCGTGGTGTATGGCGGTATACCGCGGCTCTGCTGCAAGTGCTGCAGGTTACTTTTGCAGGTTGACTTCTTTATGTCAGCTTTTTTTCTGGGCGGTATACCGCGCCCATATAGGCGGTATACCGCGGCACCTCTCGACCGTTGCTGCTTCAAGTATATATATCATGCAGCTTCTCAACTCCATGCAACAAAAGCAACAATTGAAAAATCTATCTCTTGGAGAAACTACCAGCTACACCCATCACTTATTCAATATATTTTTTGAGTGATCAAACCCTCAAAAATCCAAGTGTTATACTTATACAAGAGTGATTAATATTGTGAGATATATTCTCTTGTAAGTATTTGAATAGTGTGAGTGATTCACGTTCTCGAGCAAAAGCAAGAGATTTTATTATCATTGTATCAAGGTTTGTGTTCTACCATAAAGAACACTTATAGTGAATCAGTGTGTCGAGAAGTGTCTCGGCAAGTGGACTAGCCAGCCAGTTGGTGGTGAACCACTTTAAATCTCGGTGTCGGTATCAACATTCTCTACCCTTATCTCTTTACATTCCCGTTGTGCACTTAATTTTATTTATATATTTGTTGTGCATGCAATACTTGTTGTTGATTTTGATAAGAGAATTTTTATTTGTGAAATATTTTTAAATACAACCTTTACCCCCCCTAAGGTTGTCCTAACACAAATTTATACCAAAATATAATATGTGTTAAAGGTAAAGAGAAATACAACACAATAGAATGGACAGAATGAATCGTAATTCTCATTAATCATAAGCCCTTTATATAGGGAGGAGTTACAAGTAGATAACTACAAGACATTTCAATTCTAATCTATCTCTATTCCTATCTCTATCGCCATATCCTTTAGACGATGGCACATTTATCCTACAACACTCCCTCTTGTGCCGAGTCAAGGGAGTGAAGGTGCACAATTGTTGCCTCGTTAAAACCTTACGCCCAAATAAAAACCCAGTGGGAAAAAACAAAAATAGGACGAAGGAAAGAGTACAACGCACCAGTCTCTTTACAATACATAGACTTTTACTTTAGTCTAATTTTCTCTTAGATTTGTACATTAATCATCAGAGTTAAGAAAACATGATGGTATAAAAATTGTTGCCTCACTAAAACCTTACACCAAGGAACAAAACCCAATGGGAAAAATAAAACATTGGTTGAAGGAAAGAGCACAACATACCAATATTACATATATAGTAGACTCCTCCTTTTGTCTACCACTCCCTCTGATTCGTGCATTAATCAAAAGAGGTTTAAAACATTTCCATTTTAATACTTTCTACATGTTTCTCAAATATGGTTTTAAGTATTGATTTGGTAAGCAAACATGTCACATTTTCCTCACATCTTATTCAGTTCACTTGAATCTTGAGGAGAATTGATTATATAAAAACTTAAGCAAAATATGCTTTGTGTTATAACCCTTGATATATCTTACTTTCATTTCTTCGATACACGATGCATTATTTCCATACATGCAAGTTGTATAGTGATCAAAATCAAAATTACTAGTTCCTCTTATATGTGTAATGATAGTCGTTAACCATATACACTATTGAATAGTCTCATGGGGAGTAAGATTGTTGATAATATAAGAAGATAGCTATTAAGGGTTTGCTAAGTTTACTTCCAAGCAATCGGCATGTTCCATATGATAATTCCTTATCCAGTTTGGGAACAACCTTTATATCAATCAAACATATACCTAATATCAGCAAATATATACCAAGGCATTGTTTGGTGTTTTTCTAAGTAGGTATTGAAGTTTCATTATCAATCCATTTATCTCCGTAGGGAAATTATAAGCCCACGTCAATGGTGCCAAAAGATTAATTTGAAACCATTTCAATGAAGTTGCGTTGGCGCTGAGCTAAATCTAGCTGACAAGTTCAGTGAGAAGTACAATATACGGTCAAGTGTATTATGTTGAGTACAATAATGCGCCTATTGTACTTAGGTATGGAATTCCAACTCCTAACACCTCTTCGTCCTCATCCTTTAGACGAAATGGATCTTTCCTTATATCCAACACTTTGACCGATCATGGGAGTGCTAATCGGATGCGCTTTGTCCATATTAGGTCGCCTGATCATTTTCTAGACATATACGGATCGGTGGATTAATATTCCACAAACTCGGTGTCGTAACTCAAGTATCTAGACAAAACCAAGTTTTCCCACGATTTTTCATCTCAAATTCAGATTTCAAGTAGCTTGTGTTTTCTCTTATTTCATCAAGAGTGTCTATAACATCGACATATAGAGCTACTATGAAAATCTGGGACTTGTTTTCTTATATAAATACGCAAGGGCACAGTTCATCGTTCTTATTTATCGTTTCCCAATCAAGTATTCACTCACGCGGGTATACCACATCCGCATAGATTGCTTTAATCTATAAAGTGAATGTTTCATATTTATTGTAATCGCATTTCATAGTTTAAAGTTATTTGATATTGGTATAATGCAATCAAGCACTTATATATATCTTTGAACTTAGATCCCCATAGAGATATGTAGTAACTACATCGTTGAGCTGCAATTTTTAGTCCTTCGGAAACTACTTGGCTAATTTAATTAGCAGAACGTTGTCCATCACAAGAGAGTAAGTCTTATTATGGTCAATTCAGTACGCTTCCCTGACAAATGATTTATCTATGTCCTACAGGCTTTACACTTGGTCGATTAGCACTACCGAACCAAATACCTGTTCATTTGTCAAATAATTATCCTGGATTGTTTCTTTTCATTTAGGCCAATTTGCTATTTGTTGACATTCTTCAACTGAGCATGGTTCGATGACATCGTGCTCTGTTATCTCCTAAGCAACGGTATATGCAAATATATCATGTATGATCTGTCCATCGACTCATATTCATTTGAGATTTCTTTGATCTCTGGAATCAGTATTAACTTCGGAGCGTCCTCTAGTAATGATTCATAGACATAGATTTAATCAGAGATAATCTCATGTATTGATGATATATGGTTGTGCCTTATTCTTCCCTTTCTTTAGATGAGTATCTATCGAACCAAGTAGCTTCCCCCATTTCCTTTTGGGAGCTACGACCTCAACCACACTTCCACCATGTGTGATTGCAACGTACTTCCAGCGACGTTGTGCCCTTGTTTAGGGACTTTTGACCTTGCGAGTATATTTGCAGCTCGTATATGTGATCTTGTCACTTCTAGATAATATTAAACGTATCAGGTATCGAGTCTGATTCGTTTGACTTCAACTTTATGTTGTGAAGTTTTTGGGGATCAAAATGAGACACAATTGAAATATTTAATGGCACTTCCTGTCGTTCCCATGGAAAATCCTTTTTCCTATCTCCCCCTAACGACATGAAGGTTGTCTCATCAAAGTGACAACCCGCAAATCTAGCGGTAAAGGGATCACTCGTCAAGGGTTCTAATTAGCGGATAATTGTTGGGGATTCATATCCAACATTTGATGACTCGTTTTTAAGACCCATTTTGGTACGCTGTGGGGGCGTAATTGGCACATATATAACACAACCAAACATACGTAAATGTAGGGGTGTAAATAGATCATGTTGGGTTGGGTTCGGGTTCAACCCATTTATTAATTGGGTTGAAAACCTCAACCTAACCTGACCTGTTTAAGTAAATGGGTTGAGATTTTCAACCCAACCCAACCTGGTACTTAAATGGGTTGGTAGCGGGTTAACCTGTTTATGATTTTTTCAACCCAACCTGTTTAATAAATGGGTTGAACCTGGGTTGACCCATTTATTTTAAAACTTTAAGTAAAATAAAAAATAACTAAAACCTAATTTCATGACAAATACACAAGTCACAACCACAAAACCAAATAAATTGTCCAAAGTTTCAATAAAACACAATCATAAAGTGGAATAAATTGTTCAAAGTTTAATTAACACAACCATAAAGTCAAAGAAATAAGTTTTAAACTCTAAGTAACTCAACTTCCACTTTCACCGACTCCAACTTCACTCTCGGTATTACTCTCCTCTTGATCTTGCATCTTCTCTGTCATGATTGCTCCACATAGCGCCTCAAGTTGCGATTCCATTTGTGCTATATAAATAAATAAATTAACCAACTTAATACGATAAAAGAAATATATAAACAAGTTAACCAACTTACTACGCTAATACGAAATATATAAATAATAAGTTAGAACAAACCTTCTCCGTATACCCAATCTCGCCCTTCCTCGCCGGCGACCACACTCAACGGTTCTCATCCAGATTAACATCTTCATACTCGAGAAGTCTAGCAGGGACAAAATTCTTTTTGAACCATTCATCGTTCCTAATTTCTTCGATACAAATACGCTGCACATAAACATATAGCCAATATTGTAAGAAACTGCAACATAATTTAAATTGATTTAGGCTATTTCTTGTTTTGGGTTGCAATTTCGCACAATAAACTAAATGAAAAACAATAGTAATATAATATTGTATACGGTAACCAACATCATGGAACATGGACTACTCACTGTTTCAGGATTTGGATCCAAAATTCGATGAATTAACGATTTTGCTCCTACTGGAAACCATGATGGGCAAGAATATTCGGCTTTATTGATCTGCAAAAAAGAAAATAAGGAAGAATGAATTTAAACCCTGATAAAACAAACTAAATTATGCACTGGCAGTAGTAATAATGTACACAACTAAACTTGGACATGCCTTATTATACACTGTGGTAAGATCCATTTCATCAAATGGGAGGTATCCAACAATTAATACATATAGGATGACCCCACAGGACCATACATCAGCCAGTGCGCCATTGTAACCTTTGTGACTGAGTACCTAAACCAGAACATGAATAATTGTCGGGATTTAAATGCATGTAATACTACTAAAAGTTGTAAACAATGGAAATATATGAGTGATTGAGCGAAAATAAGGATAAGCTGCACCTGTAATTATCTCAGGGGCAACATAGTTAGGAGTCCCACAAGTTGTTCGAAGGATGCTGACACCCTGCAAAACGAAGTTTTTGAGTTCGTTTTATCCTTTCTTTTAGGCTTTACAACACTTTGCAACAAACCTTCTCCCTGGTGAGAACCGTTGAGTGTGGTCGCCGGCGAGGAAGGGCGAGGAAAAGCCGGCGTGAATGGTTGAGTGTGGTCGCCGGCGTGAACCGTTGAGTGTGGTCGCCGACGAGAAAATTGGTGAGAAAATCCAGCCGCCACCAAGGTCCAACTAGGGTTTTGATTTTTGAAAAGAGAAGATGTCGTGGTTGATGGACGAACGGTTACTGAAAAAGTGAAAATTGAAAATGAATAGTCACTTAACTTTAGTTGTTTAGAGTTTAGTATGTAGTTGAAATAATTAAAAAATAAAAATATATTAAATTAAATTAATTTAATTTAAATAATAATAGTATAAATGGGTTGTAAAAGGATTTAAATAGGTTGAAAACAGGTTGTAAAAGGGTTGTCATCAGGTTAGAAATGGGTTGAAATCAGGTTGTAAATTTTGACCCAACCCAACCTATTTATTAAATGGGTTAGGCGGGTTGACCCATTTAACTTAAATGGGTTGAAAATCTCAACCCAACCTGCTACTATTGGGTTGGGTTCGGGTTGGGTTGGCGGGTTTGGTCACTTTTTGCCACCCCTACGTAAATGTAAAACATCAGGCTTATATCCAGTTGGTCGGTACGCACAAGATTGGTTGGCTGGTTGTGGGTCTAAACACGAATAAGTAAAGCTGCATGTAATATTGCATTACCCCATGCAGATGTGGATAAATTGGTGCGCATAACCAATGCCCTAGCTACCATCTATATTCTTTTGATGACAACTTTTATCATTTTACGAGACCATTTTATATACACACATGCGGTACAAATGCAATAATCATCAAATCCTTATGATGTAAATTCTCCAGCATTCTAAGTCATGTAGACTTGATGAGAAAAAACCAGGGTGGTGAGTCCTTAATGTATGAGTGCAACATTTCATGTGGACTATAATACGACACGTGTTCATCGTGTCAAAACCAGAACCATAAAGTACTTTAATGGCCCGCATTCTGGATGTTTATTTCCATAAATATCACCTTGTTTTCGTTGTAAGAGTGAAATATTTTTATATTATGTCCTTAGCTTTAGGATGGTCTCATTCCTGATTTGGATAAGGATCAGGGTATATAAAAGTTCTAGGTATTAGAGAGGGCATGTTATGATGGTGGTGTTGCTTCTTGTGCAGTAGAAGTCAACAATTACAATTTGGTTAATTCCCTCGTTTTATCTTTCACTCGAAAGAGAATGTATCTAAGTGTATTTTGCAATACATAGATCACTATGTCATGACCATGGTGTCCCACGTGGTCATGCCGAAACATATATGTGTTATTGTTCCAAAAGTTCTTTATTGGTGACAAAATATGATTTACTAACATAGATAATCCATTAATCTGATACATTGATTTTTCTCTAATATATTTTGCTTTCATATCATTAGAGTTGATGTACATACACCCATTTTCATTCTTATAATATGATTGGTACAAATATTTTAACAAGGTTCATATTGATATAGTGCTCTAGCAACAAGTAACAGTCCATCGTCTAAGTATTTAGAGGAATTAAAATAATTAATTACATGAAAATAATCTATTTCTTAGGATTGTATGAGATGCCACAAAAAACAATCAAGTTCTCCTCGATACATTCCTACATGGAACGAAGAACGTTGAGAGTTTTGCATTTGTTTTTGATGTGATCATTTACATCTCTAATGGTTATAAACTCAGGTGTATATATACACAAATGCAATTAGTTTGATAGTTAAAGTGTATTCAAATAAACTTATACTTAACCAATCTTAGATAGTTCATTTATAACTTGTCCCATTTTCTATTAGGAGTTCGTTCCCGACTCTTGCCATGAGTTTGACCCTTTCCACAACCTTGTCCATATGGTACATATTTAGCATACATGTGTGGATTAATATGTTCAACTCACTATCCTTTGGAGTTCTTTCCACCTCCAACGCTTGCCTTATTAACCCCAAGAATTTTCTTTATCCGGGTATGTCTAGCGTTTGTTAAAAAAACATTGCTACAACTCTTAACCACTTGCATTAAGTTAATGAGTTTGTTAAAGGTTATATTGCAGCTTATACTGTTTCATTAGTATGATTGGTGATATAGGAAAGATGAAAAGATGTTATGATTCGCATAATCTTTTGTGAGTTCCTTGCCATAAAGATTGAGATGCATTTTGAGACATGGTATTTCTTTGTCAAAATCAATTACCTTCTTGTAATCAAGTAAGTAGGTTTCTTTCCACTTTATGATTAGTTTGAGAAGTATATGGTACTGAATATTCCTGAATTTCCTTTTTGGGACTACCCACGGTTCTTGGGGGTTTCTAGTTATTCTCTCTGAAGGTTGTGACTGATCTATCGTCTCAAAAGTTTTAAAATATTTACTTGTATCTTAACATCTAGTGTTTTTTCTTTAGGGTCAAAATAGTTCGATGACTTTTGCGTATTTTCTTGTGTTTTTCTGAACCTATCTTATGATAATCAAGTACTTTTGATTCAAAGATGTCGTAGAGAACGGATAACATATTATTTTCTAAAATTGTGAATTATGGTTTATACTTATTATGTTATGCATGAAATTTCATTATCATAATAATATTGGATTTTTGTATTCTTACATTTTTTTGATAATACTTCATCAATATTTCAATTTGCGAATAAAAACCACTCAATCTATTGGATCTCCAGGTAGTAGGGGAATCACGTGGATTTCTTAAGTCCCTACAAACCTTAGGGTTATTTACACCCGTTTGACAAAATTCAAATCGATATCTTGCGATTTAATTAATTTGAATATAACATTGTTAATTATAGAGCTTTTGGCAAGAGTCCAAAATGAATATGAGTTTGGCTTATGAAGCCAATTTCAATGTTTCAATACCTTAATACTATTTTAAGAGATGTTGTCATTAAACAAATCAATATTAGTTTTTATTTTTGACATAAAGTCAAATTCAAACTTTTAACATCTTAATAGTATTTATGGATCTTTTGGTAAAAGATCAAATATAAGGGTTGGAAGTGTAACTTCCAAAAGATATGTACAAGATTAGAACTAATGAGTAGGAACTCATGATCAAGATAAACATTTGATTAATATTTTAACATTTTCATGTCATTTTTGAAGCTTTTGGTAAAATACCAAGATATATGGGGATGGAAGTGTAACTTCCAAAAATTAATTATAGAATGAAGATAATGAGTAGGAACTCATAATGAAGATAAACATTTGAGATTAGTTATAAAAACTTTATAATAATCATAATAAATTAATAATAAGAATATTAATCATAATCATAGATGATGGTAATCATAATAAATTAATAATAAGAATATTAATCATAATCATAGATGATGGCAATCATAATCATAATAATAGACAATGATAATAGAAAGAACAAAGCATAAGTAACTAGAAGTGTTTAAAACAAGTGCTACCAATTCAAATATGATTAAGCATAAAAAAATAGTAGTAAATATATAATAATATCTTTAGAGGGATATATATAATAATTTTTGTGATAAAATCAATCAAACATTACATCCATAATATTAATTGATTTTTTTCTTTTTAATAATATTATCATAGTGATAATGTCGAAAATAAAAAAAAAAACAATTTCATATATATATATATATATATTTTAAATTACATATAAAGATGTACAATCCATATTCCACAAAACACAAGTTAACATAGCAATGATGTTTTTTTTACCTCTCATAATGGAAACTGAAAGAACTTAAATATCTAACCCAGGTAGTGTATCATGAATTCAAAATTATACACAATTATATGGTTTAGATTCATACACAGTTAACGTCATGCTCCGACCATCTTCATATATTTAAGCAAATTCAAAAGAACATCATGCATAAATTAACACGAAAAATTCAATAATATATCTCGGTTGATTTGATTATTACCAAAATAAATTGATTTTTTTTAACGTATCTATCCCAAAAAAAAAATCTCCTTTTTTCTTTTTACAATCTGTGTGTAAGGTATCTATCATAAAACTAACAAATAGCTTCTTTTTTTCAAACATAATTAACAAATATCACACAATATTCATATGTTCTAAATGTGATAACATAGATATTCAACAACATAATTTTAATCAGTTCATCAAAATATTAAAGTTCATTAAGATACCAAAGGTAAAAGAAAAGAAAACGTACCAGATTTAATTAATTCAATAATAGCGTGAACGGCCAATATGCTTGATTATCTCAAAAGTCCCCAAATTCTTGATCCATGATAATAAACAAGCACAAATTCTAGTTTATATACATAAAAATAACAAGCTGAAAGAAAACTTACTTGAATTTGTGACCAACGTAACAAGATTATGTAGGTAGGCAACGAGCAACGAACGAAACAACCATTTAATTATATTGAACTCTGAGCTTGCGTGCTGATAACGTGTTAAAGGAAAAGAGAAATACAACACAATAGAATGGACAGAATGAATCGTAATTCTCATTAATCATAAGCCCTTTATATATGGAGGAGTTACAAGTAGATAACAACAAGACATTTCAATTCTAATCTATCTCTATCCCTATCTCTATCGTCATATCCTTTAGACGATGACACATTTATCCTACAACAATATGTTATTTAACACAACCAATGTAGCAAAGAAAAAATTAAATAATATAACATGTTAATTAAAAGAATTTAAAATTAATTATTACACATATATTATAAAGGGAAATTAATTAAAATACCCTAAGTTTGACCATCACTTACCAAAATACCACAAATCTCTCCCATCTTACAAAAATCCGCGAAAGAGCCCGCGATCGCGGGCCCCAGGCCATGTGTCACCAAAATTTGCCCACTTTGCCCACGTTGGTCCCTCAAGAATGCCCGCGGTCCAGATTTCCCCCCTCAAGAATGCCCGTGTTGGCAGTTTTGGTCCCTGCCCGCGTTTGACTTCCTTTGACCCCCGCGATCGCGGGCTGACGTGGCACGAACTTTGGCCAAAAGTGCCCCGCGGAGCCCCTCAACTTTGGCCGCGGTGCACATTTGGCCCCTGCCCGCGATGGACCAAATTTTACAGTTTTGGTCTCTGGAAATTTACACTTTTGGTCCCTGAAAATTTACACTTTCAGCCCCTGTACTTAAACGGTAAGAGCAATCGGGTATGGGAAGTACGAGGTGCATGATGACTATATTCACGCGATTGTGAATATGGAAGACCACCTTTGTTCGTGTCGCGAATGGGATAAATCTGGGTTACCGTGCGGCCATGCCATCGCTGCAACAACATATATGGGTCGTACAGATTGCAGCGACTTGGCTGTACCTTTATTCACGTCCGAATATTACCGGAAAACATACGTGGAGGTAATAAACCCAGCTGGACCCCCTGCAGCATGGGTGTATCCACCCGACCCGCTTCCACCATGCTATCCACCTTTAATGGATAAGAACAGGGCCGGGAGACCGAGAAAGAACTACCGACGTCCATCACGTGGTGAAAGTTCGATACAACGAAGATGTACTCGGTGCCAATGTGTAGGACACACTCGTGGAGAGTGTCCAAATCCCGCCCCTTCAACCGTGCCAAGGAGACATTCAGTCAGTCACACCCCGGGCCCGTCACAGCTTGAACCATATGGAACAAACACATATGATACTGTTGATCTGAACGCTGATTTGTAATATATATATATATATATATATATATTTATATTATATATATACACACATACATATGCTTCTAAATGAACATTGATAACACAACTAGTTTGTAAATGATAAATATATTCATATTATATATATACACACATACATATGCTTTTAAATGAACATTGATAACACAACTAGTTTGTATTCCATCCAACATGCTCTTCATCTTCAATCTTTCTGACCCTTCTTCAACGGCTTCTGCTTTTGCAACCACGTATGGCTACCAAAATCTAGCATCATTAACAAACAAAACCCCATGTTTGTTTATGTTCTCCTATATGAGAGCTTCGAAACGATATATAATGCGTCCAAAATGGAGTATGTGTGAAAGAGATATCGATACTCAAAGTTGAGTAATTGGATGAAATTAACAAAAACCAAATGAAGTAAACACTAAGTCAATCACAATACTTTAACAAAATAAGTTAATACTAAAAATAACAATTATTTAATGTTACATAAACAACCTAACTTTGATTTATTTGACAATGCGCATAAATGGACTCCGCCATATGTATGCGAAATGCCTTGGCCTCGGCCTCGGTCTGGTCAGGGTGTACAAATACCACATCGTTATTTATCAAGATGCTGGCATTACGACATACCCAGACACCGCAATCCGCATTCATCCCGGCCTGCTGGGGTGTATTCTTGGCGAACTTATGGCGAAAGAGCTCTGACCTATCGCGACGCCTCGTGTCCTTGACCCGACAAAAGAAGTCAAATAGCACATCTTTAAACCTTCTCATCTGGTCTTCCAATTGGTCTCTGAAGAGATTGGCACTATCACTGTCATATATGGTCATGGTCATAGCGTCAAGCTCAAACACTCCAAGCAGCCAATGTTTGTGATGAATGCATATTGGGATGTACACCTGAAATATTACAATATTAGACAACTTAGTTAGCAACAAAACAACTTAAATAAAATAAGAGTAAAACAATTTACATACCACATCGAGAAGAGCCCAAGAAACCCCTTCCACGCCGTTGCATGAGTTGGCCACGGAGGCGGGACCTTGATGGGGGAGCACCAGGTAGGCAAAGAAAATACTATACATTATGGTCCACCTGGTGTCTGTTCCACGATGTCTTTGCAACAGCGAGACCCAACAATCGATGTGCTATACATAAAAAATAGATGGTTAGACATGTAATATAAACATATTTGATTATATGACTATAGTTAAACTTCATACTAACCACATCCTGTAACTCAGACTCCAAAGGGTCATCCGCCAGCAATACTTGGAAAAAGCGGGGGGTGATTTCCAGGCTCAAGTAAGGGACGAATATCATGGGGGAGAGGTGACCAGTCCGACACATCCTCAATATTTCCGATGCCGGTTGAGGCTCCGGTGAAGGGACCTTTCCCTTTTTCTTTCCTCCCTTCTTTCCCCCCGCTTTCTTTGCTTGTTTTTAGCGGCCAGTGGTGTCGTAGATCCTTGTTGGCCAAACGGGTGACGAAACCATTGTGAAATTTTATGCGACCGCTTTTGAGGGAGCGGGGTCACCTGTGGTGGTGGATCTACAACCTCCATCGGGTCATCTTCCGGCTCCGAGAAGTGCTCCGAGAAGTGATCCTGGATAATAGGAGACCCCGTCTGAAAATCAAGTTATTAGATGTTTTAAGTACAATTTAGGAAATGTTCACAATTAAACCAAAACTACCAAAATAACTTACAGTATGCATTTCCGGCCTGTAATAGCCTCCGGCGGAACCGCCAAAGATGTCCGTGATTGCTGTGGTGGAGAACGTCGTTTGGGACATCCCGGCCCCCGACATCCCGACCTGCGTGACATTGATCATTAAAATAGTTACAAAATTAGGAACAAACATATAACTATAATGGTTTCTCAGTGTCACTTACACTCACCGGGATAGTAGAATAGGATGTGGTGGCGAACGTCGTTTGGGACATCCCGGCCCCCGACATCCCGGCCTGTGTGACATTGATCATTAAAATAGTTACAAAATTAGGAACAAACATATAACTATAATGGTTTCTCAGTGTCACTTACACTCTCCGGGATAGTAGAATAGGATGTGGTGGCGAACGTCGTTTGGGACATCCCGGCCCCCGACATCCCGACCTGCGTGACATTGATCATTATAAGAGTTACAAACTTAGGAACAAACATATAACTATAATGGTTACTCAGTGTCACTTACATTTTCAGGGAATGACGGATAGGATGTGGTGGCAAACGTCGCCTGTGCCCCCTGTCCGAACGGAGCGGGGATCGGTGTCGTACTCGACATCTAAAACAAATTTAGAACGTAATATTAATATACAAACTAAATAAACGTGGCCAACAAATTAAGTTAAACACTAACATGGACAGCGCTAAACTGTCTGTAGACTCCCTCCAGAAATTGTACACGTGACTCTAGCGGCCCGTGGACGTAGTCCCACAGGTACTCATGACAGCCACGCTATGGCTCGTAGGAAGGGGCCGCCTGATATGGATCGTAAGGGGGCGGCTGGTAGGAGGAGGAAGGGGGCCGTGGATAGGGAGGGGGCGGCGGATAGGAAGAGGAAGGGGGCTGCTGATATCCACCGGAAGGGGGCCTGTCGTCGCCTTCCTCATCTTCGTCAGATGTGGAAGGAGAGGGACGTCGAGCCCTTGCCGCCTCTGCATCAATAAAGGCCACGCTGTCTCTGTACCAATCCGTGTCCATCTCGGCGGTAGTAGGCTCAAGGTGAGCGAAAGGCAAGAGTGGTTGCTAAATATATGATAAAACATAAAAAAAATTAATAAGCGGGACTAACGTAAGCAAATTGTAAACATAGTAAAAGAACTTACATGTCTAGATTCATTGAAGAACTGAACCCAAAGCGACCTACTTAGGGTAACACGCTTGTCCCAACGGGTTCCCCTAAGTACTCGGTCGTCGCGTTTGACGAAATATCGGATTGATGCGGGAAACATCTCCAAGATCCATATCTGGAATTAGACAAGAAGAGCAAGTACGTAAAAAGAAAAGCCAAACAGTTTGTATGTATTATTAACAATTGTTATACTACGTATCTAACCTTGAAGGCGTATGTAAAACCACAAAGGTTCATCTTTGCATGTCGATCGGAGTCGCGTCTGGCTATGGCTCGGTGCAAGATTGAGTAGCAATGTGTCCAGATATGGCTACCCCACGGGTAGCTGTTAAACAGCTCAAGGTCCTCGACGGCCCTAAGGACCGTCGAGGAAGCATACTGGCTATACTCACGATCCATGAAGCCCATATCCACGATCACCACCAAGCATACACGGACAGCATCGGCGTCGCTTAGGGCACTAAGGCCCTCTTTCATCATGTCCCGGGCTGCCTTCAGCTTCAAACGAGATGCTGAAATGCCCCAAACCCTAGGAACGAAGGAGCAGTCTGCTAAGGGAGGAAGGGGGGAGCCTCTCCAAAACGTAGTCCTGTAATTAGACAGAACTCACGACGCCCAAAATGCAATCGAGAGCCGAAGAAATCAAAATGCATCTCCTCCGACTCAGCGTTGGCGTCATCGACCTCCAACTGTAGAAACATGTGTACTAGCGTAGGGTCGCCGGCAGAGTAAGACACATCCATCCATGGCCCGAACGGTGTCCCTCTAAAGATAACCTCAAGGGTATCCGCACGATCACCTAATCCCCTAAAGCGGTTTCTTAAGTCCTCGATGTAGGCAACTTTGCACTTTAGCGTCAAGTCGATGTTAAAGAAATCCCTCTACATAGTCATTCACAGATGTTATAGTTAGTGTTATATATAGATGTTGCGGTTTATTTTATTTCAACGTATAATAGTGTTATAAATAGATAAAGTGCGGTTAATTTTATTTCAACGTATAATAGTGTTATATATAGATGTTGCGGTTTATTTTATTTCAACGTATAATAGTGTTATAAATAGATAAAGTGCGGTTTATTTTATTTCAACGTATAATAGTGTTATATATAGAGGTTGCGGTTTATTTTATTTCAACGTATAATAGTGTTATATATACATGTTGCGGTTTATTTTATTTCAACGTATCATATTGTTATATATACATGTTGCGGTTTATTTTATTTCAACGTATCATATTGTTATATATACAAACTTTTAAGAATTATTTTTATAAAAACACACTCTTAACAAATATTTTTATAAAAAAACACATTCTTAACATTTTTTTTATAAAAACACACTCTTTAGAATTATTTTTATAAAAACAATCTCTTAACAATTTTTTTATAAAAAACATTCTTAACAATGTTTTTTTATAAAAATACAACGTATCAATTTTTTTTATAAAAACACATTTTTAAGAATTATTTTTATAAAAACACTCTTAACAATTTTTTTAAAAAAAACACATTTTTAACATTTTTTTATAAAAACACATTCTTAACAATTTTTTATAAAAAATACATTCTTAACAATTTTTTTTTATAAAAACACACCCTTAACAATTTTTTTATAAAAAAACACATTTTTAACAATTTTTATAAAAACACACTCTTAACAATTTTTTATAAAAAAACTGTTTTTATAAAAAATTGTTAAGGGTGTGTTTTTATAAAAAAATTGTTAAGAGTGTGTTTTTATAAAAAAAAACACATTTTTAACAATTTTTTTATAAAACACACTCTTAACAATTTTATTATAAAAAACACGTTTTTAATTTTTTTTATAAAAACACATTGTTAACATTTTTTTATAAAAACACACTCTTAATAAATTTTTTATAAAAGAACACTCTTAACAATTTTTTTTATGAAAAAACACACTATAACAACATACACATTATAACATACAAATATCAAATTCAAACATAAAACCATAAAACTATAACAATTTTTTATAAAAGCACACTCTTAACAATTTTTTTATAAAAAAACACATTTTTAACAATTTTTTATAAAAAATGTTTTTATAAAAAAAAATTAACAATTTTTTTATAAAAAAACACATTATAAAAACCATAAAACTATAACATTTTTTTATAAAAACACACTCTTAACAATTTTTTATAAAAAAACTGTTTTAATAAAAAATTGTTAAGGGTGTGTTTTTATAAAAAAATTGTTAAGAGTGTGTTTTTATAAAAAAACACATTTTTAACAATTTTTTTTATAAAAACACACTCTTAACAATTTTTTTTATAAAAAACACGTTTTTAATTTTTTTTTATAAATACACATTGTTGTTAACAATTTTTTTATAAAAACATACTATTAACAATTTTTTTATAAAAAAACACTCTTAACAATTTTTTTATGAAAAAACACACTATAACAACATACACATTATAACATACAAATATCACATTCAAACATAAAACCATACATATCATGTTAAACATACAACATATTCAAACATAAGTTATAAACACTCTAACAACCTACAAATCATATATCTTAACTTAAAATAACATAACATACAAAAAATAACAAAAAACATAAAAGAAACATACCATAGAGGTAATACGAGACATCTTCACAAAACGCGAACGTGTTCCACACGACACAATTGAGAGAGTGGGAGAAAATTGAGAGAGAGTGGGAGTAAAAAATTGAGAGTGTTATAAAAAAATGAGATGGAGCCGAATTGGTCCCCCCTCCCCATTTATAGTGCAGCCGAAGAAAAGAATTAGGGTTTTGGTCCTCAAAGTCATTTTAGGGTTAACCCTGTGCCGACACGTGGCACTTTAGCCCGCGATCGCGGGGGTCAAAGGAAGTCAAACGCGGACAGGGACCAAAACTGCCAACACGGGCATTCTTGAGGGGGGACACGTGGCACTTTAGCCCGCGATCGCGGGGGTCAAAGGAAGTCAAACGCGGGTAGGGACCAAAACTGCCAACACGGGCATTCTTGAGGGGGAAAAGCTGGACCGCGGGCATTCTTGAGGGACCAACGCGGGCAAAGTGGGCAAAGTTTGGTGACACGTGGCCTGGGGCCCGCGATCGCGGGCTTCATCGCTGATTTTTGGGGCATTTTTGTAAGATGAGAGAGATTTGTGGCATTTTGGTAACTCGAAGTTGGACTTTTGGCATTTTAATTAATTTCCCTATTATAAATTTTAATTTATTAAGACAAGTTTTAGAACGAATATATATATATATTAACTTATGATTTAAATTAACCATTACTTATAGACAATTTAATTAAAATACTCATACTTTGACTTTGACTTGCAAATATACCCACATTCTCGATTTTTTTGCAAAAATACCCATTTTTTCCGCGGTGGGTCCCGCGGTCGTAGACCCGCGGTTGGGCCCGAGGTTGGCCGAATTTTTCAGGTTTGGCCCCTCTAGTTTTGGGCAAAAAAATTATATTTTTGGTCCCTCTAGTTTTTAGGTTATCATTTTATGTAGTTGAGGTTTTTAAAGTGTTGTTGCATGTCTTTACTCTAACACAACTTAGGTCTATTTTGTTTGTTAAATTACAACTTCGGTCCCTTATTTTACTAAATTACAACGTACATAAGTTATGTTTGATAAATTACACGGGTCGATAAAGTAAATAAAATCATGTTAGATATCAAAACAAGAGCACTAAACATACAATATTTATCGTCCTAATCAAGGGAAATCAATGTTCAGATCAACGCTATCATATGATATAGTTCCATGTGGTTCAAGATCCGACGGGCCTGCGTGTTACTTAGTTGGCTGACTGAACGTCTACTCCTTGGCACTCTTGAAGGGGCGGGAGTTGGACACTCTCCACGAGTATGTCCTACGCATTGGCACCGAGTACATTTTCGCTGTATCGGACCTTCACCACGTGATGGACGTCGATCGTTCTTTCTCGGTCTCCCGGCTCTGTTCTTAGTGTTTAACGGTGGATAGCATGGCGGAAGGGGGTCGGGTAGAGACACCCATGCTTCAGGGGTCCAGCTGGATTTATTACCTCTGCATATGTTGCCCGGTAAGTTCCGGACGTGAAGAAATTTACAGCCAAGTCGCTGCAATCTACGACCCATATGTCTTGCCGCAGCGATGGCATGGCCGCATGGTAACCCAGATTTTTGCCATTGGAAACATGAACAAACATGGTCGGTCATATTGACAATCGCGTCAAGTTGGTTATCCCGAACCTGGTACCTCCCATACCCGATTTCGCTTACCTTCCATGCCGACGCGTGACCCGCCCTGAGGAGAACTATCTCCTCCGCCGCTGGTATGAGTCTATTACGCAGCTCAGCTCCTTTTCGGCATTGAAGTTGGTACCACTCTTGTTGAAAGGCCCGAAAGTACTCCATAAGAGTAACAATCGGACATTTACGCGCAAAACGGGAGAGTGCATTCACCGACTCTGCACTATTGGAGGTCATAATGTCATACCGTTGTGCAGGAAAATGGGTCGCGGACCACCTCTCTGGTCCAACATCGTCCATAACTTTGGTTGCTTTCGTGGCACTAACTCGTAGAAAATTCATGTACCGGTCAAACTCTCGAGCCGTATATGCTTTGCATGCCTTCCAGTAGACATCATGGTAGGTGGTAATACGTTTGTCCTGGCCTTTGGCGTTCATCTCCATATGTCGACAACATAAGGCGTGAGGGGCGTTTGGGTACATGGCAGAGATTGCGGCGCTTATGGAAGGAGCCCTGTCGGACATAAACACCAACCCTTGCGGGTCTCCGATAGCTTGTCTCATAATGGACAGAAACCAAGTCCACTCCTCCCCGGTTTCGGACTTGCATACTCCAAAAGCTACGGGAACGATGGAGTTATTCCCGTCCATGGCAACCGCCAGGAACATCATACCCAAGTAAGGGCCCTTTAAATGGGCAGCGTCTATTACCAGGACACAACGCAGATTTGCCACAAATGTGCGGATCTGCAAAAACGTAGGTGGTTTCCCTTTGTAAATGTTATAGTTTATAATGTGTAAACATATGACGTGTTAAAATATGTACCGCGGGTCCAAGGGCAACAAAGCACATCTCAAACCGTCCATTTGAATCGGTCCTTATCTGAGTGACCGTACCTATATTCTGCAGCTGCAAATTATATAAATACGTTGGGAGTCCTTCATACGACTCCTCGAACGTGCCTCTAACCATTAGCAGTGCCCTGCATCGCGCACACCAGCCTTGGTGGTAACCAATTGTGATCACGTACTGCTGGTGTACATCGCTCACGATGTCCTTTGGACGCAATGATCTGCTAGCATCAAGAAATTTGTTTTTCAGTATCGCACCCAAAGTCCTTTTGTTGGCTTGTTTGTGGTTGGGATTCAGTTGCGTCCTCGAACAAGTGTGTACGTCGTGCAACTTTCTAATAACTAACATCCCTTCTTTCTCTCCCACGGGCCTCGCGTACAACCTCTATTTACAATTTTCTCTCGCACATTCAACTACGTATCTGCTTTTGTCGGATCTCGGCGTGTAACTTTCGAAACCCGCTTCTATGAACTTAATTCCGACCAGTGTGGCCAAGTCATCCTTCGAATCAAATATCTCACCTACTTGTATCCTTGAACTGCGATTATAAGGTGTAGGTTCGTAGGTTTGTGTATGGGTATTCGGGTCTGGAAGAATAGGGGGCATATCAAAAAAGTCATTTAACTGACTAAATGATTTATTACTAGGGGTATATTCTTCGTCCTCATCACTATCGGTATCTGATCTGTCTATATCAGAATTACCCATTGTGAAAACATGGGTTTCGTCATCAGCAACTCCAACAAAGCGTCCTTCTTGGTCTTCTTTTTCCTCTTCTTCTTCTTGTGGTTGTGGTTGTTGCGTCTCCGGAACAAAATTACGATAACAGTCGTTAAGACCATATGCATGATCCGAATAAACTGTTGGGTCGTAGGACGCCTGGAATTGAGAATCAGGCTCCTCCATTTGGAGGTCTTCGTCATCACCGTCGTCATCACCATCGTCATCGTCTCCGTCGCTCACCGATGATTTGGCATGCACAAAAAGTGATGGAGGTCTTTCTGACTGGGCTGCAAAGTGCAGAAAACCAAAGATATCCCCATCGTTGGATAACTCCACAATAGACCCATCATCATTCTTGAACACTAACTTGCAAACAGCAGAAGGGTCGATTCTACATTTTTGCATGGCGTATGCAACAAACTTCTGATAAGTATAGTTTACTGACAATTTTACACCCTGCTTAGATTTATAAGCAAAATTCCACTAATTGTTGTCTTGCACCCATTCACCATCGAAACAGAAATATAGCTTAGCTTTTGCAACAGATGAACTCATTTTTCAGTAGTATCTCAAAAACAAAATACTTAAGAAAGAAAGCATGAAAGAAGGATGGAATGGGTGTGAATTGTGGATTGCATTTTACTGATATTTATGGATGAAATCTCATTGAGGAAGATGAATTGCAACCACAAATTGGTCTTCCAAGTACAATAATTTAACATTGATGAAACATCCAACATGAATTGCAACCACAAATTGGTCTTCCAAGTACAATGATTCAACATTGATGAAACAAGCCAGTGTATTTCAACCACAATTTGGTCTTCCAAGTACAATAATTGTGGAAAAAAAAACAGTAAAAACATGCAAAAATTCGTGCAAAAATGACCAAAATGTAATTTTTTACCCCATCGCGGACTATTATCGCGGGACAGGGGCCAAAGTGGTTACCGCGATCAAAGTGGGGGGGGGGGGGGGTCCGCGTGACATATTGGCCAAACATGGGGACACGTGGGCACTGACCCGCGATCGCGGGGCCCACCGCAGAAAAATGGGTATTTTTGCAAAATCAGCGAGAATGTGGGTTTTTTTGCAAGTCAAAGTCAAAGTATGGGTATTTTAATTAATTTTCCTTACTTATAACATGAAAAAAATAATCAAATAATAATTAAAAAGATAATAGTAATTGATAATATTAAAAAAATCAAAGAATATGTATAAATTTAATTTATATGGTTAACAATAGCTCTAAATGATTAAAAATTAATATTAAAATACAACTAAAATTAACACTTTTCAGTTAATATCAATTAATTAATAATAATTAAATTTAAAAAATTAATATTTATTTATCATAATAATTAATAAATAATAATTAATATTAACGGGGACAATATTGAAATATTTACAAAGAGTTATTTTAATTAGCATTTCAAAATGATCATTTATTAATCTAGTTCCTAACCATCTAAACATGTATCTAAAAAATAAACTTAGTTATTTTTATTTTTTTTCTTCCAAACAATGCCCAAATATCCCCAAACTTCGGATTCGGATTTTCCCGCCAAAGACATCGTGTAGCACTTGAACCGCCCAGATCATCCCGGTCGTTGCCTGAAAACTCTTTTACGAGCCGTTGGTCACCGGCCCAAATTTGAACGTCGTCTCTCTTTTAACGTCTCTTCCTATTCCTACCCAACGAATTTTCAGTTACACCTTCGTTCTACTCCCTAATTTTCTTGAAGGAGAATCGGAGATTGATCTGTACGTCGCCCTCATCGTCACAGATGGATATCAGAAGATTTAGGCCTGTCTCCGGCGTTCCGGCCATTGATAACGATAACCACGTATTCAAGAAAGTTGTATCGTCCGTCACACACGAATGCAACGATGACATTACGCTGGAAGATGACGACAAGCCTTTTGTTGATCATGATTGGATTCCCAATTTTGGTGTCACATCGGTGTGCGGGCGGAGAAATCAGATGGAAGACGCCTACACCGTTCAACCATCACTTCTTGAAAATATACACTATTTCTCCATCTATGACGGGCATGTTGGTTCGCAGGTATGTTCTCTCTCTCTCTCTCTCTCTCTCTCTCTCTCTTTTTCTAGGGTTTAACTTCTATTTTCGTCTCTCTCTCTCTCTAGAGTAAACTACTATTTTCGTCTCTCACCCTCTACTATTTTCGTCTCTCTCTCTAGTAAACTACCATTCTAAAGTAGTTGACTAATTGAGGATGTAAGTTTTGATATACTGTTTAAACATTAAACTATAGATAAGAGATCTTTTATTGTTTTTCTATGTACAAATCTATACTATCTTATAAAGTATATAGACTAAAAGTCTTAAAGTCTTAAATTTTTTTTTATTTAAAAAATTAATTAAAGTCATTTTCTTCCTTTATTTACGCCTGCTGATTCTGCTTTTCTTTTATTATTTTTAATAAAACTGAAAATAACCCTATACCATTCCCTAAAAAAAGAAAATTCAAAATGAAAATTAAATACGCCCTACTGATTCTGCTTTTCTTTTATTATTTTTATTAAAACTGAAAATAACCCCATACCATTCCCTAAAAATAGAAAATTCAAAATGAAAATTAAAATGAAAATCCTTACTCGCCATCTACCATTATTTTTATTATTTAATGCGTTGGTCTCTATTTGGTCTCTGATCATTGTTTTTAGATATATGGAGTGTAAAAAGACTTTTTAATTGTATTTATATGTGAGATTTTCTTAACAAGTCTTAATCTTTTTTTATTTAAAAAATTAATTAAAGTCATTTTCTTCCTTTATCTACGTGCTTTTCTTTTATTATTTTTAATAAAACTGAAAATAACCCCATATCATTCCCTTAAAAAAATCAAAATGAAAATTAAATACGCCCTGCTGATTCTGCTTTTCTTTTATTATTTTTAATAAAACTGAAAATAACCCCATACCATTCCCTAAAAAAAGAAAATTCAAAATGAAAATCATTACTCGCCATCTACCATTATTTTTATTATTTAATGCGTTGGTCTCTATTTGGTCTCTGATCATTGTTTTTAGATATATGGAGTGTAAAAAGACTTTTTAATTGTATTTATATGTGGGATTTTCTTAACAAGTCTTAATCTTTTTTAGATATATGGAGTGTAACGTCCCAAAAACATAAATCATGCGATAACATAGAATAAGCGTTCGAATTACATAATCAAGCTTTTCCATAAACATTCATTCTTCTATACTAAACAAAATTGACAGCGGAAGTCTAACATCCACAGCCGAGAGCTACATCTATAGTCATTAAAATAAAAACCTCGGAGTCGCTCTAGTCTCCAAATCCTTCTTGCAGCCACTCCTAGTTCTTACTAGAAGAACCCATAGTGCGCTTACCTGAAAATGGTTTAGTTTTTGAAAAGCGAGGGTTAGACCAAAAGGTCTAGTGAATTCCCTCCGAAATCAACATGTAAACAGTATGGAGAACACTTATATAATATTTATAAAGATTCCATAACACATCATCAAGTATGGTACTACACTGTGTAATGGATCACATGAACATTCCGCGATCGGGGCCCCAGCAGAACCCCTCTCGCCTCTTCCGGAGCCTACGCCGACTCCCCTTCCCGGAGCCTACGCAGACTCCCCTCTACCCGAGTAGGAGGAAACAAATTCCAACCTACCGGTCTGTCATACATATCCAAGGGATCTTCCGACCCTGAGGATCTCTCTCTGATCCCACAGTGCAGACCGACTCCACATAGCACATAATTCATTTCATAAAACATGCACTTTACATCTTTGTAAAATCATCATTTTCATTTCATCATGTCAAGTAAGCCTTCCCAAGTAAAACGTGTAGTTCATGGAAAAACATTCGTGATAGTTACAAACAGTTCATGCTCGTAAATGAAACCATAATCAGTTAAAACATTTAACACTTTACGTCGTAAAAAGGGTTTAGGGAACTCACCTTGGTAACGCTGAACGCACTCCTTAACTACCTCCAAGCTAATCCAATCGAACACCAAAGGGCATTAGGTAAGGGCATTAGGTTTAAATCAGATTAAACGGTTCAATCCTACTAACCAGTGAACACTTTCCAGATACAGGGGCTTTCCGGACGCTTAGAGCTTTCCAGACACACTATCCGGACTCTACCCCTTTCCGGACACCTATCCGGATTCTACCCCCTTTCCGGATGCACTATCCGGAAAGATACACATCCGGTAACTCCCAAGAACTCTTACCCGGACACTTGCAAACCATCCGGACACTACTGAAACATCAGTATCCGGAAACTACGGCTGTTCAAAGGAAACTGTCTAAAAGTGATCATTAAACCTGTTCTCTGCCATTAATTTGCTTAGAATAACATAAGGGTTCATCCACCAACCCTAAACACCCACTTAATCCATGTTCTTACGACTAAATCGGTAATTACTAACCAAAACCCCAAAAATACTTCTAAAGGCATTTTGGTGAGGAACACAATGAAATCAAAGATTTCTCACCAAAATGTTTAGACCATAAGGAACAGAAGCATTAAACGATCAACAATACGAAGATTGAGGGGTTTACCTTGCTGATTCTTCTCTTCTATGATTTCTTTTCTCAAAACCTTCCTTTCTTCCTTTCTTTTCTTCTCTAGCCGCCAACACCACCAAAAGAACCAAATACTGATTTCTAAATACAAGGTTGCCCTAGGGATTAGAGCCTTTAAGTATCTTTCAAAAATAACATAATAGTCCCTTAACTTATCTTTCATTTCTTGCATAAAGGACACTAAATTTTCATAAATACAAAGGAAAACCCGGTTGTTACAACACTCCCCCCTTAAAAGAATTCCGTCCCCGGAATTCCTTATTAGAAGAGGTGCGGGTATCTTGCTTTCATCTCCGACTCCAACTCCAAGGTCTCCTCCGGACCCTTGTGGTGTCGCCATTGTACCTTTACCAGCCTTCCTTGTTTCGGGACTTCCTTACCTTGACATTCGTGATGGCTTTGGGTTCCTCTACAAAGTTTAATTTCCCCTCCACCTTTATGTCATTCAACGGCACTGCTTTGGTTACGTCGGCTAGACATTTCCTCAAGTTGGACACGTAAAACGCATTGTGGATGTTACGCAATTCTTCCGGTAGGTCCAACCTATACGCCACTTCTCCAATTCGTTCCGTAATATCGAATGGCCCGATGTATCGTGGGATTAGTTTCCCACGTTTTCCAAATCGCACCACTCCCTTCCAAGGAGACACCTTAAGCAAAACATGGTCTCCAACTTGAAATTCTATATCTTTCCGTCTCTTATCCGCATAACTCTTCTATCGGCCGCGAGCGACCTTCAGTCTTTCATGCACTTGAACTATCTTGTCCGAAGTCAGTTGCACTAACTCTGGCCCGGCTAACTGCCTTTCTCCGACCTCGTTCCAACACAAAGGCGTCCGACATTTCCGACCATAGAGTGCCTCAAATGGGGCTGCCTTGATGCTCGAGTGATAGCTATTATTGTAAGCGAACTCAATCAAGGGTAGGTGCTTTTCCCAAGAGCCTTGGAAATCTAAACCACATGCTCTTAACATATCTTCCAATGTCTGGATCGTCCGCTCACTCTGACCGTCGGTCTGAGGATGATAGGCGGTGCTCATCTTGATCTGCGATCCCATTTCTCTTTGGAAGCTCCTCCAAAACGTGGAGGTAAACCTGCTATCTCGGTCAGAAACTATCGACGAAGGCACACCATGACGGGTTACGATCTCGTCGATGTACAACTTTGCTAACCGCTCCAACGAGTAAGACTCTCGTATAGGCAGGAATTGAGCTGATTTTGTGAGTCGATCCACGATCACCCAAATGGCATCATAACCCTTTGGAGTTCTAGGCAAATGGGTCACGAAATCCATCGTGATCTGGTCCCACTTCCACATCGGTATCTCCAAAGACTGAAGCTTCCCGTACGGTCTTTGATGTTCGATCTTTACACGCGAACACGTCATACAGGTCTCCACGAAATGAGCTATATCTTTCTTCATTCCAGGCCACCAATAATCTCGACGTAGATCTCCATACATCTTGTTAGTCCTAGGGTGAATCGTGTACTTTGATTTGTGGGCTTCTTCTAAAATTATCTTCCTGAGCTCCCCGAGTTTCGGGACCCAGATTCTCCCACTAAGACACTTCACCCCTCGACTATCTTCCACTAGTGAGGACGTTTGTCCCACCATTCTTTCCTTCTTGAGATGCTCAGTCTCGAGCGCTTCAGATTGACATTTCTTTATCTCTTTCAGCAAATTGAACGTCACTTCGACCCTCAAGGCCACAATATTGGGGGTTTCGTTTCGCTCCTTACGACTCAAAGCGCCCGCCACTACGTTTGCCTTACCCGGATGATATTCGATCTTACAGTCGTAGTCGGTCAACAACTCAATCCATCTCCTTTGGCGCATATTCAACTCTTTTTGGTCAAAAAGATGACACAAGCTCTTGTGGTCCGTGAAAATCTGACACTTCGTACCATAAAGGTAATGTCGCCAAATCTTCAGAGCAAAAACCACTGCCGCCAATTCTAAATCGTGAGTGGGGTAACGAACCTCGTGATCCTTTAACTGTCGGGAGGCATAAGCGATCACCTTCCCTCGTTTAATGAGTACGCAACCCAAGCCGAGCTTCGATGCGTCACTGAATACCACGAAATCGTCAGAACCGTCCGGTAACGACAACACCGGAGCGCTGCTCAGCATCCCCTTCAGCTTTTGAAAGGCTTCTTCTTGTTTCTCCAACCAGGAGAATTTGAAATTCTTATTGGTTAGGGAAGTTAATGGCGTGGAGATACGCGAAAAGTCCTTGATGAACTTCCGGTAGTACCCCGCCAGTCCGAGGAAACTTTGCACTTCTGACGGGTTCTTAGGCTGCTCCCAATCTCGGATAGCTTCGATCTTAGCCGGGTCAACCATGATTCCCTTCTCGGACACCACGTGTCCGAGAAACTGCACCTCTCTCAGCCAAAACTCGCACTTTGAAAACTTCGCATACAACTTCTCCTGTTTTAGCAGTTCGAGAATTGTCCGAAGGTGGCTCTCGTGTTCCTCTTCCGATCTTGAAAATATCAGGATATCATCGATGAACACTATCACGAACTGGTCTAAATAGGGTTGACACACCCTATTCATTAGGTCCATGAATGCTGCCGGGGCGTTGGTTAGCCCGAACGGCATCACCAAAAATTCGTAGTGTCCATACCTGGTCCTGAAAGCTGTCTTCGGCACATCCTCCTCTCTCACCTTGAGTTGATGATAACCTGACCTCAAGTCTATCTTGGAGAAGTAACTGGGCCCTTGCAACTGATCGAACAAGTCGTCAATCCTCAGTATCGGGTACTTGTTCTTGATCGTGACCTTGTTGAGTTCACGGTAGTCTATGCACATACACATAGTACCGTCCTTCTTCTTCACGAAGAGCACATGTGCTCCCTATGGAGACGTACTTGGTCGAACGAATCCCTTGTCTAACAACTCCTGCAGCTGAGCCATCATTTCCTTCATTTCGGACGGCGCCAACCTATAAGGTGCGCGGGCAATTGGTGCCGCTCCTGGCATCAAATCAATTCTGAACTCGATCTGACGATCCGGAGGTAGACTTGTCAAGTCATCCGGAAATACTTCCGGGTACTCATTTACTACTCGCACATCACCCACCCCACGCTTCTCTTTCTTGGCATCCAACACGTACGCCAAAAATCCATGACACCCCTTCCTCAAACACTTAGTAGCCCTAATCATGGAGATAAGGCTAGTCTTTCTGTCACGGCGATTCCCATAGATCACTACGGAATCCCCGTCAGGTGACCGAATCCTGATCAGCTTTTTGTTGCAAACGACATTTGCATCATTCGCGGCTAACCAGTCCATGCCCAATACCACATCAAACTCCCCCATTGCCATGGGGTATAGTTTCATAGGCATCAACCTTCCTTCTATATCTATGACACAACCCTCTACCACTTCCTTAACATACACCCAACTATCATTGGCAGTTTCCACCTCTAGTGCTCTCTCCAAACGTCTAGGTCTCACCCCCAAACATTTCATAAAAGCATGCGTTACAAAAGAGCAATTTGCTCCCGAATCAAATAACACCTTGGCACATAGAGAGTTCACTAAAAATGTACCTGCCACAACATCTGGAACTTCTTCCGCCTCGTCCGCGGTCATGCGGAACGCACGTCCCTTCGGACGCGCCGGTTCTGCTCCCTTATCACTGCCCTTTCCTCCCTGACGTTCTCCATACTGAGCCGTCCCACCCTTTTTCAACTGCGGACAATCATTACTCATGTGGCCAGTAGCCCCACATTGGTAACAAGATTTTCCAGCACCCAGACAATCCTTTGACAAGTGACCGGGCAAGCCACACCGGTAGCATGAGTTTGAACCTGCCATGCACTCTCCCCGGTGCACCTTGTTACACTTCGTACACGATTTCCCAGCGGCATCCTTGTTAACACGGTTGTCCGGTCGAAACACCTTCCCTTTACTGGAGTCATTACTTGGTCCATCCCACTTGCGTTTCTCACCGCCTTTCTCAGAAGTCTGGCGATTCTTTTCCTTCTCAATCAGCTCGGCCGTATTGATGGTCGCCTGAAAGGTAGTGGGGTTTCTCGTCAGAACCAATTCTTGGATACTACTTTTCAGCCCATGGATGAAGCATTCCACTCGGCGTTCCTCCGTTGGCACATACAAATCAGCGAAACGAGACTTCTCGATAAATTTCGAAGTATACTCCCGTACCGTCATTCCACCCTGTTCTAACCCCAAAAACTCTTCTTCTAACTTTTTCACTGCCGCGAGAGGACAGAACTGAGCTTTAAACCTGTCCACAAACGCTTCCCACATCATCCCATTAGCCATTGCCGAACCCTTTCCCCCAGTTTCGGCATCCCACCAGTAGACTGCATCAGATTTCAACATTGATAATGCATACATCACCCTATCCCCATCGACACACTTACACGTATCGAAAACCAGCTCCATCTCCTTCATCCATTTCATTGCCACAACAGGGTCACACTCGCCCTTGAAGGTACGGGGCTTGCATGAGGCAACGACCTTGTAACTGCACCCTTTAGCTGCTGACTCATTCACTACCAGAGATATCGCTTTCGAGTGACTCCCAGTACCAGTCTCTACCGGGCTTGATAGTTCCACACTTTCCCTGTTCTCGCTCGCCTCTTTGCTTCCTGAGGCTGACTCATTCTGCTTAGTAAGGAGGGCTTGCAACGTCTCCTGCATCTTACCCAGCTCAGCAGTCAAATTCTCTCGGGTGACAAATGCAGATCCACGGCCTCGACCACGTCCCCTTGTCGGATTCCCTCTTCTTACAGTAGCTGAACTCTCCTGAATAGAGTCTTCTTGGTGGACGGGAATTTCCACACTCCTTGTCCTCCTGGTCACACGAGTCGTTCTTCGGGTCGGATGTCCCCCATCCCCGGCCACATGAGTGGCGGCACGGCGGGGCGTTCTTCCCTGGCCCCTTCCACGACCCCTACCTCTTCCCCTTCCATGGGTAACAGTTGCCCTCGTCGGTTCCACTGGTCCATTCTCTAGTACTTCTTCATCTTGATTCCTTGGCACATCAGGTGTCGACCTACTCCTCAAAGTTCTCCCAGCCATTTTGCTAATACTGAAAGAAAGCAACAGTTAACCCTTGCTAAACATGACACCACAAATTTGCTAAAAAAGGTAATTTAAGCACGCACATGTACCTGTAAGTTCATAATTACACTGGCCAGGTATAATCACAAACTTACCTTATACGTTTGTCCTTGGCACCTTATTTCCTAGCACATTTATAGTGATCGTTCCTAGAGCCAATCCTATGTCTCGGATGTGTTCCTCATCTTACAGTTTAAGTTTAGGCCCGACTGGTCACCTAAATCCCTTAAACTAAGGCTCTGATACCATTTGTAACGTCCCAAAAACATAAATCATGCGATAACATAGAATAAGCGTTCGAATTACATAATCAAGCTTGTCCATAAACATTCATTCTTCTATACTAAACAAAATTGACAGCGGAAGTCTAACATCCACAGCCGAGAGCTACATCTATAGTCATTAAAATAAAAACCTCGGAGTCGCTCTAGTCTCCAAATCCTTCTTGCAGTCACTCCTTGTTCTTACTAGAAGAACCCATAGTGCGCTTACCTGAAAATGGTTTAGTTTTTGAAAAGCGATGGTTAGACCAAAAGGTCTAGTGAATTCCCTTCGAAATCAACATGTAAACAGTATAGAGAACACTTATAAAAGATTTATAAAGATTCCGTAACACATCATCAAGTATGGTACTACACTGTGTAATGGATCACATGAACATTCCGCGATCGGGGCCCCAGCAGAACCCCTCTCGCCTCTTTCGGAGCCTACGCAGACTCCCCTCTACCCGAGTAGGAGGAAACAAATTCCAACCTACCGGTCTGTCATACATATCCAAGGGATCTTTCGACCCCGAGGATCTCTCTCTGATCCCACAGTGCAGACCGACTCCACATAGCACATAATTCATTTCATAAAACATGCACTTTACATCTTTGTAAAATCATCATTTCCATTTCATCATGTCAAGTAAGCCTTCCCAAGTAAAACGTGTAGTTCATGGGAGAACACTCCTTAACTACATCCAAGCTAATCCAATCGAACACCTAAGGGCATTAGGTAAATACATTAGGTTTAAATCAGATTAAACGGTTCAATCCTACTAACCAGTGAACACTTTTCGGATACAGGGGCTTTCTGGACGCTTAAAGCTTTCCGGACACACTATCCGGACTCTACCCCTTTCCGGACAACTATCCGGATTCTACCCCCTTTCCGGATGCACTATCCGGAAAGATACACATCCGGTAACTCCCAAGAACTTTTACCTGGACACCTGCAAACCATCCGGACACTACTGAAACATCAGTATATGAAAACTACGACTGTTCGAAGACAACTGTCTAAAAGTGATCATTAAACCTGTTCTCTGCCATTAATTTGCTTAGAATAACATAAGGGTTCATCCACCAACCCTAAACACCCACTTAATCCATTTTCTTACCACTAAATCGGTAATTACTAACCAAAACCCCAAAAACACTTCTAAAGGCATTTTGGTGAGGAACATAATGAAATCAAAGATTTCTCACCAAAATGTTTAGACCATAAGGAACAGAAGCATTAAACGATTAGCAATAGGAAGATTGAGGGGTTTACCTTGCTGATTCTTCTCTTCTATGATTTCTTTTCTCAAAACCTTCCTTTCTTCCTTTCTTTTCTTCTCTAGCCGCCAACACCACCAAAAGAACCAAATACTGATTTCTAAATACAAGGTTGCCCTAGGGATTAGAGCCTTTAAGTATCTTTCAAAAATAACATAATAGTCCCTTAACTTATCTTTTATTTCTTGCATAAAGGACACTAAATTTTCATAAATACAAAGGAAAACCCGGTTGTTACAACACTCCCCCCTTAAAAGAATTCCGTCCCCGGAATTCCTTATTAGAAGAGGTGCGGGTATCTTACTTTCATCTTCGACTCTAACTCCCAGGTCTCCTCCGGACCCTTGTGGTGTCGCCATTGTACCTTTACCAGCCTTCCTTGTTTCGGGACTTCCTTACCTTGACATCCGTGATGGCTTCGGGTTCCTCTACAAAGTTTAATTTCCCCTCCACCTTTATGTCATTCAACGGCACTGCTTTGGTTACGTCGGCTAGACATTTCCTCAAGTTGGACACGTAAAACGCATTGTGGATGTTACGCAATTCTTCCGGTAGGTCCAACCTATACGCCACTTCTCCAATTCGTTCCGTAATATCGAATGGCCCGATGTATCGTGGGATTAGTTTCCCACGTTTTCCAAATCGCACCACTCCCTTCCAAGGAGACACCTTAAGCAAAACATGGTCTCCAACTTGAAATTCTATATCTTTCCGTCTCTTATCCGCATAACTCTTCTATCGGCCGCGAGCGACCTTCAGTCTTTCATGCACTTGAACTATCTTGTCCGAAGTCAGTTGCACTAACTCTGGCCCGGCTAACTGCCTTTCTCCGACCTCGTTCCAACACAAAGGCGTCCGACATTTCCGACCATAGAGTGCCTCAAATGGGGCTGCCTTGATGCTCGAGTGATAGCTATTATTGTAAGCGAACTCAATCAAGGGTAGGTGCTTTTCCCAAGAGCCTTGGAAATCTAAACCACATGCTCTTAACATATCTTCCAATGTCTGGATCGTCCGCTCACTCTGACCGTCGGTCTGAGGATGATAGGCGGTGCTCATCTTGATCTGCGATCCCATTTCTCTTTGGAAGCTCCTCCAAAACGTGGAGGTAAACCTGCTATCTCGGTCAGAAACTATCGACGAAGGCACACCATGACGGGTTACGATCTCGTCGATGTACAACTTTGCTAACCGCTCCAACGAGTAAGACTCTCGTATAGGCAGGAATTGAGCTGATTTTGTGAGTCGATCCACGATCACCCAAATGGCATCATAACCCTTTGGAGTTCTAGGCAAATGGGTCACGAAATCCATCGTGATCTGGTCCCACTTCCACATCGGTATCTCCAAAGACTGAAGCTTCCCGTACGGTCTTTGATGTTCGATCTTTACACGCGAACACGTCATACAGGTCTCCACGAAATGAGCTATATCTTTCTTCATTCCAGGCCACCAATAATCTCGACGTAGATCTCCATACATCTTGTTAGTCCTAGGGTGAATCGTGTACTTTGATTTGTGGGCTTCTTCTAAAATTATCTTCCTGAGCTCCCCGAGTTTCGGGACCCAGATTCTCCCACTAAGACACTTCACCCCTCGACTATCTTCCACTAGTGAGGACGTTTGTCCCACCATTCTTTCCTTCTTGAGATGCTCAGTCTCGAGCGCTTCAGATTGACATTTCTTTATCTCTTTCAGCAAATTGAACGTCACTTCGACCCTCAAGGCCACAATATTGGGGGTTTCGTTTTGCTCCTTACGACTCAAAGCGCCCGCCACTACGTTTGCCTTACCCGGATGATATTCGATCTTACAGTCGTAGTCGGTCAACAACTCAATCCATCTCCTTTGGCGCATATTCAACTCTTTTTGGTCAAAAATATGACACAAGCTCTTGTGGTCCGTGAAAATCTGACACTTCGTACCATAAAGGTAATGTCGCCAAATCTTCAGAGCAAAAACCACTGCCGCCAATTCTAAATCGTGAGTGGGGTAACGAACCTCGTGATCCTTTAACTGTCGGGAGGCATAAGCGATCACCTTCCCTCGTTGCATGAGTACGCAACCCAAGCCGAGCTTCGATGCGTCACTGAATACCACGAAATCGTCAGAACCGTCCAGTAACGACAACACCGGAGCGCTGCTCAGCATCCCCTTCAGCTTTTGAAAGGCTTCTTCTTGTTTCTCCAACCAGGAGAATTTGAAATTCTTATTGGTTAGGGAAGTTAATGGCGTGGCGATACGCGAAAAGTCCTTGATGAACTTCCGGTAGTACCCCGCCAGTCCGAGGAAACTTTGCACTTCTGACGGGTTCTTAGGCTGCTCCCAATCTCGGATAGCTTCGATCTTAGCCGGGTCAACCATGATTCCCTTCTCGGACACCACGTGTCCGAGAAACTGCACCTCTCTCAGCCAAAACTCGCACTTTGAAAACTTCGCATACAACTTCTCCTGTTTTAGCAGTTCGAGAATTGTCCGAAGGTGGCTCTCGTGTTCCTCTTCCGATCTTGAAAATATCAGGATATCATCGATGAACACTATCACGAACTGGTCTAAATAGGGTTGACACACCCTATTCATTAGGTCCATGAATATTGCCGGGGCGTTGGTTAGCCCGAACGGCATCACCAAAAATTCGTAGTGTCCATACCTGGTCCTGAAAGCTGTCTTCGGCACATCCTCCTCTCTCACCTTGAGTTGATGATAACCTGACCTCAAGTCTATCTTGGAGAAGTAACTGGGCCCTTGCAACTGATCGAACAAGTCGTCAATCCTCAGTATCGGGTACTTGTTCTTGATCGTGACCTTGTTGAGTTCACGGTAGTCTATGCACATACACATAGTACCGTCCTTCTTCTTCACGAAGAGCACATGTGCTCCCTATGGAGACGTACTTGGTCGAACGAATCCCTTGTCTAACAACTCTTGCAGCTGAGCCATCATTTCCTTCATTTCGGACGGCGCCAACCTATAAGGTGCGCGGGCAATTGGTGCCGCTCCTGGCATCAAATCAATTCTGAACTCGATCTGACGATCCGGAGGTAGACTTGTCAAGTCATCCGGAAATACTTCCGGGTACTCATTTACTACTCGCACATCACCCACCCCACGCTTCTCTTTCTTGGCATCCAACACGTACGCCAAAAATCCATGACACCCCTTCCTCAAACACTTAGTAGCCCTAATCATGGAGATAAGGCTAGTCTTTCTGTCACGGCGATTCCCGTAGATCACTACGGAATCCCCGTCAGGTGACCGAATCCTGATCAGCTTTTTGTTGCAAACGACATTTGCATCATTCGCGGCTAACCAGTCCATGCCCAATACCACATCAAACTCCCCCATTGCCATGGGGTATAGTTTCATAGGCATCAACCTTCCTTCTATATCTATGACACAACCCTCTACCACTTCCTTAACATACACCCAGCTATCATTGGCAGTTTCCACCTCTAGTGCTCTCTCCAAACGTCTAGGTCTCACCCCCAAACATTTCATAAAAGCATGCGTTACAAAAGAGCAATTTGCTCCCGAATCAAATAACACCTTGGCACATAGAGAGTTCACTAAAAATGTACCTGCCACAACATCTGGAACTTCTTCCGCCTCGTCCGCGGTCATGCGGAACGCACGTCCCTTCGGACGCGCCGGTTCTGCTCCCTTATCACTGCCCTTTCCTCCCTGACGTTCTCCATACTGAGCCGTCCCACCCTTTTTCAACTGCGGACAATCATTACTCATGTGGCCAGTAGCCCCACATTGGTAACAAGATTTTCCAGCACCCAGACAATCCTTTGACAAGTGACCGGGCAAGCCACACCGGTAGCATGAGTTTGAACCTGCCATGCACTCTCCCCGGTGCACCTTGTTACACTTCGTACACGATTTCCCAGCGGCATCCTTGTTAACACGGTTGTCCGGTCGAAACACCTTCCCTTTACTGGAGTCATTACTTGGTCCATCCCACTTGCGTTTCTCACCGCCTTTCTCAGAAGTCTGGCGATTCTTTTCCTTCTCAATCAGCTCGGCCGTATTGATGGTCGCCTGAAAGGTAGTGGGGTTTCTCGTCAGAACCAATTCTTGGATACTACTTTTCAGCCCATGGATGAAGCATTCCACTCGGCGTTCCTCCGTTGGCACATACAAATCAGCGAAACGAGACTTCTCGATAAATTTCGAAGTATACTCCCGTACCGTCATTCCACCCTGTTCTAACCCCAAAAACTCTTCTTCTAACTTTTTCACTGCCGCGAGAGGACATAACTGAGCTTTAAACCTGTCCACAAACGCTTCCCACATCATCCCATTAGCCATTGCCGAACCCTTTCCCCCAGTTTCGGCATCCCACCAGTAGACTGCATCAGATTTCAACATTGATAATGCATACATCACCCTATCCCCATCGACACACTTACACGTATCGAAAACCAGCTCCATCTCCTTCATCCATTTCATTGCCACAACAGGGTCACACTCGCCCTTGAAGGTAGGGGGCTTGCATGAGGCAACGACCTTGTAACTGCACCCTTTAGCTGCTGACTCATTCACTACCAGAGATATCGCTTTCGAGTGACTCCCAGTACCAGTCTCTACCGGGCTTGATAGTTCCACACTTTCCCTGTTCTCGCTCGCCTCTTTGCTTCCTGAGGCTGACTCATTCTGCTTAGTAAGGAGGGCTTGCAACGTCTCCTGCATCTTACCCAGCTCAGCAGTCAAATTCTCTCGGGTGACAAATGCAGATCCACGACCTCGACCACGTCCCCTTGTCGGATTCCCTCTTCTTACAGTAGCTGAACTCTCCTGAATAGAGTCTTCTTGGTGGACGGGAATTTCCACACTCCTTGTCCTCCTGGTCACACGAGTCGTTCTTCGGGTCGGATGTCCCCCATCCCCGGCCACATGAGTGGCGGCACGGCGGGGCGTTCTTCCCTGACCCCTTCCACGACCCCTACCTCTTCCCCTTCCATGGGTAACAGTTGCCCTCGTCGGTTCCACTGGTCCATTCTCTAGTACTTCTTCATCTTGATTCCTTGGCACATCAGGTGTCGACCTACTCCTCAAAGTTCTCCCAGCCATTTTGCTAATACTGAAAGAAAGCAACAGTTAACCCTTGCTAAACATGACACCACAAATTTGCTAAAAAGGTAATTTAAGCACGCACATGTACCTGTAAGTTCATAATTACACTGGCCAGGTATAATCACAAACTTACCTTATACGTTTGTCCTTGGCACCTTATTTCCTAGCACATTTATAGTGATCGTTCCTAGAGCCAATCCTATGTCTCGGATGTGTTCCTCATCTTACAGTTTAAGTTTAGGCCCGACTGGTCACCTAAATCCCTTAAACTAAGGCTCTGATACCATTTGTAACGTCCCAAAAACATAAATCATGCGATAACATAGAATAAGCGTTCGAATTACATAATCAAGCTTGTCCATAAACATTCATTCTTCTATACTAAACAAAATTGACAGCGGAAGTCTAACATCCACAGCCGAGAGCTACATCTATAGTCATTAAAATAAAAACCTCGGAGTCGCTCTAGTCTCCAAATCCTTCTTGCAGTCACTCCTTGTTCTTACTAGAAGAACCCATAGTGCGCTTACCTGAAAATGGTTTAGTTTTTGAAAAGCGATGGTTAGACCAAAAGGTCTAGTGAATTCCCTTCGAAATCAACATGTAAACAGTATGGAGAACACTTATAAAAGATTTATAAAGATTCCGTAACACATCATCAAGTATGGTACTACACTGTGTAATGGATCACATGAACATTCCGCGACCGGGGCCCCAGCAGAACCCCTCTCGCCTCTTTCGGAGCCTACGCAGACTCCCCTCTACCCGAGTAGGAGGAAACAAATTCCAACCTACCGGTCTGTCATACATATCCAAGGGATCTTTCGACCCCGAGGATCTCTCTCTGATCCCACAGTGCAGACCGACTCCACATAGCACATAATTCATTTCATAAAACATGCACTTTACATCTTTGTAAAATCATCATTTCCATTTCATCATGTCAAGTAAGCCTTCCCAAGTAAAACGTGTAGTTCATGGAAGAACACTCCTTAACTACATCCAAGCTAATCCAATCGAACACCTAAGGGCATTAGGTAAATACATTAGGTTTAAATCAGATTAAACGGTTCAATCCTACTAACCAGTGAACACTTTTCGGATACAGGGGCTTTCTGGACGCTTAAAGCTTTCCGGACACACTATCCGGACTCTACCCCTTTCCGGACAACTATCCGGATTCTACCCCCTTTCCGGATGCACTATCCGGAAAGATACACATCCGGTAACTCCCAAGAACTTTTACCTGGACACCTGCAAACCATCCGGACACTACTGAAACATCAGTATACGAAAACTACGGCTGTTCGAAGACAACTGTCTAAAAGTGATCATTAAACCTGTTCTCTGCCATTAATTTGCTTAGAATAACATAAGGGTTCATCCACCAACCCTAAACACCCACTTAATCCATTTTCTTACCACTAAATCGGTAATTACTAACCAAAACCCCAAAAACACTTCTAAAGGCATTTTGGTGAGGAACATAATGAAATCAAAGATTTCTCACCAAAATGTTTAGACCATAAGGAACAGAAGCATTAAACGATTAGCAATAGGAAGATTGAGGGGTTTACCTTGCTGATTCTTCTCTTCTATGATTTCTTTTCTCAAAACCTTCCTTTCTTCCTTTCTTTTCTTCTCTAGCCGCCAACACCACCAAAAGAACCAAATACTGATTTCTAAATACAAGGTTGCCCTAGGGATTAGAGCCTTTAAGTATCTTTCAAAAATAGCATAATAGTCCCTTAACTTATCTTTTATTTCTTGCATAAAGGACACTAAATTTTCATAAATACAAAGGAAAACCCGGTTGTTACAACACTCCCCCCTTAAAAGAATTCCGTCCCCGGAATTCCTTATTAGAAGAGGTGCGGGTATCTTACTTTCATCTTCGACTCTAACTCCCAGGTCTCCTCCGGACCCTTGTGGTGTCGCCATTGTACCTTTACCAGCCTTCCTTGTTTCGGGACTTCCTTACCTTGACATCCGTGATGGCTTCGGGTTCCTCTACAAAGTTTAATTTCCCCTCCACCTTTATGTCATTCAACGGCACTGCTTTGGTTACGTCGGCTAGACATTTCCTCAAGTTGGACACGTAAAACGCATTGTGGATGTTACGCAATTCTTCCGGTAGGTCCAACCTATACGCCACTTCTCCAATTCGTTCCGTAATATCGAATGGCCCGATGTATCGTGGGATTAGTTTCCCACGTTTTCCAAATCGCACCACTCCCTTCCAAGGAGACACCTTAAGCAAAACATGGTCTCCAACTTGAAATTCTATATCTTTCCGTCTCTTATCCGCATAACTCTTCTATCGGCCGCGAGCGACCTTCAGTCTTTCATGCACTTGAACTATCTTGTCCGAAGTCAGTTGCACTAACTCTGGCCCGGCTAACTGCCTTTCTCCGACCTCGTTCCAACACAAAGGCGTCCGACATTTCCGACCATAGAGTGCCTCAAATGGGGCTGCCTTGATGCTCGAGTGATAGCTATTATTGTAAGCGAACTCAATCAAGGGTAGGTGCTTTTCCCAAGAGCCTTGGAAATCTAAACCACATGCTCTTAACATATCTTCCAATGTCTGGATCGTCCGCTCACTCTGACCGTCGGTCTGAGGATGATAGGCGGTGATCATCTTGATCTGCGATCCCATTTCTCTTTGGAAGCTCCTCCAAAACGTGGAGGTAAACCTGCTATCTCGGTCAGAAACTATCGACGAAGGCACACCATGACGGGTTACGATCTCGTCGATGTACAACTTTGCTAACCGCTCCAACGAGTAAGACTCTCGTATAGGCAGGAATTGAGCTGATTTTGTGAGTCGATCCACGATCACCCAAATGGCATCATAACCCTTTGGAGTTCTAGGCAAATGGGTCACGAAATCCATCGTGATCTGGTCCCACTTCCACATCGGTATCTCCAAAGACTGAAGCTTCCCGTACGGTCTTTGATGTTCGATCTTTACACGCGAACACGTCATACAGGTCTCCACGAAATGAGCTATATCTTTCTTCATTCCAGGCCACCAATAATCTCGACGTAGATCTCCATACATCTTGTTAGTCCTAGGGTGAATCGTGTACTTTGATTTGTGGGCTTCTTCTAAAATTATCTTCCTGAGCTCCCCGAGTTTCGGGACCCAGATTCTCCCACTAAGACACTTCACCCCTCGACTATCTTCCACTAGTGAGGACGTTTGTCCCACCATTCTTTCCTTCTTGAGATGCTCAGTCTCGAGCGCTTCAGATTGACATTTCTTTATCTCTTTCAGCAAATTGAACGTCACTTCGACCCTCAAGGCCACAATATTGGGGGTTTCGTTTTGCTCCTTACGACTCAAAGCGCCCGCCACTACGTTTGCCTTACCCGGATGATATTCGATCTTACAGTCGTAGTCGGTCAACAACTCAATCCATCTCCTTTGGCGCATATTCAACTCTTTTTGGTCAAAAAGATGACACAAGCTCTTGTGGTCCGTGAAAATCTGACACTTCGTACCATAAAGGTAATGTCGCCAAATCTTCAGAGCAAAAACCACTGCCGCCAATTCTAAATCGTGAGTGGGGTAACGAACCTCGTGATCCTTTAACTGTCGGGAGGCATAAGCGATCACCTTCCCTCGTTGCATGAGTACGCAACCCAAGCCGAGCTTCGATGCGTCACTGAATACCACGAAATCGTCAGAACCGTCCGGTAACGACAACACCGGAGCGCTGCTCAGCATCCCCTTCAGCTTTTGAAAGGCTTCTTCTTGTTTCTCCAACCAGGAGAATTTGAAATTCTTATTGGTTAGGGAAGTTAATGGCGTGGCGATACGCGAAAAGTCCTTGATGAACTTCCGGTAGTACCCCGCCAGTCCGAGGAAACTTTGCACTTCTGACGGGTTCTTAGGCTGCTCCCAATCTCGGATAGCTTCGATCTTAGCCGGGTCAACCATGATTCCCTTCTCGGACACCACGTGTCCGAGAAACTGCACCTCTCTCAGCCAAAACTCGCACTTTGAAAACTTCGCATACAACTTCTCCTGTTTTAGCAGTTCGAGAATTGTCCGAAGGTGGCTCTCGTGTTCCTCTTCCGATCTTGAAAATATCAGGATATCATCGATGAACACTATCACGAACTGGTCTAAATAGGGTTGACACACCCTATTCATTAGGTCCATGAATATTGCCGGGGCGTTGGTTAGCCCGAACGGCATCACCAAAAATTCGTAGTGTCCATACCTGGTCCTGAAAGCTGTCTTCGGTACATCCTCCTCTCTCACCTTGAGTTGATGATAACCTGACCTCAAGTCTATCTTGGAGAAGTAACTGGGCCCTTGCAACTGATCGAACAAGTCGTCAATCCTCAGTATCGGGTACTTGTTCTTGATCGTGACCTTGTTGAGTTCACGGTAGTCTATGTACATACACATAGTACCGTCCTTCTTCTTCACGAAGAGCACATGTGCTCCCTATGGAGACGTACTTGGTCGAACGAATCCCTTGTCTAACAACTCCTGCAGCTGAGCCATCATTTCCTTCATTTCGGACGGCGCCAACCTATAAGGTGCGCGGGCAATTGGTGCCGCTCCTGGCATCAAATCAATTCTGAACTCGATCTGACGATCCGGAGGTAGACTTGTCAAGTCATCCGGAAATACTTCCGGGTACTCATTTACTACTCGCACATCACCCACCCCACGCTTCTCTTTCTTGGCATCCAACACGTACGCCAAAAATCCATGACACCCCTTCCTCAAACACTTAGTAGCCCTAATCATGGAGATAAGGCTAGTCTTTCTGTCACGGCGATTCCCATAGATCACTACGGAATCCCCGTCAGGTGACCGAATCCTGATCAGCTTTTTGTTGCAAACGACATTTGCATCATTCGCGGCTAACCGGACTCTACCCCTTTCCGGACACACTATCCGGACTCTACCCCTTTCCGGACAACTATCCGGTAGTACCCCCTTTCCGGATGCACTATCCGGAAAGATACACATCCGGTAACTCCCAAGAACTTTTACCTGGACACCTGCAAACCATCCGGACACTACTGAAACATCAGTATACGAAAACTACGGCTGTTCGAAGACAACTGTCTAAAAGTGATCATTAAACCTGTTCTCTGCCATTAATTTGCTTAGAATAACATAAGGGTTCATCCACCAACCCTAAACACCCACTTAATCCATTTTCTTACCACTAAATCGGTAATTACTAACCAAAACCCCAAAAACACTTCTAAAGGCATTTTGGTGAGGAACATAATGAAATCAAAGATTTCTCACCAAAATGTTTAGACCATAAGGAACAGAAGCATTAAACGATTAGCAATAGGAAGATTGAGGGGTTTACCTTGCTGATTCTTCTCTTCTATGATTTCTTTTCTCAAAACCTTCCTTTCTTCCTTTCTTTTCTTCTCTAGCCGCCAACACCACCAAAAGAACCAAATACTGATTTCTAAATACAAGGTTGCCCTAGGGATTAGAGCCTTTAAGTATCTTTCAAAAATAACATAATAGTCCCTTAACTTATCTTTTATTTCTTGCATAAAGGACACTAAATTTTCATAAATACAAAGGAAAACCCGGTTGTTACAACACTCCCCCCTTAAAAGAATTCCGTCCCCGGAATTCCTTATTAGAAGAGGTGCGGGTATCTTACTTTCATCTTCGACTCTAACTCCCAGGTCTCCTCCGGACCCTTGTGGTGTCGCCATTGTACCTTTACCAGCCTTCCTTGTTTCGGGACTTCCTTACCTTGACATCCGTGATGGCTTCGGGTTCCTCTACAAAGTTTAATTTCCCCTCCACCTTTATGTCATTCAACGGCACTGCTTTGGTTACGTCGGCTAGACATTTCCTCAAGTTGGACACGTAAAACGCATTGTGGATGTTACGCAATTCTTCCGGTAGGTCCAACCTATACGCCACTTCTCCAATTCGTTCCGTAATATCGAATGGCCCGATGTATCGTGGGATTAGTTTCCCACGTTTTCCAAATCGCACCACTCCCTTCCAAGGAGACACCTTAAGCAAAACATGGTCTCCAACTTGAAATTCTATATCTTTCCGTCTCTTATCCGCATAACTCTTCTATCGGCCGCGAGCGACCTTCAGTCTTTCATGCACTTGAACTATCTTGTCCGAAGTCAGTTGCACTAACTCTGGCCCGGCTAACTGCCTTTCTCCGACCTCGTTCCAACACAAAGGCGTCCGACATTTCCGACCATAGAGTGCCTCAAATGAGGCTGCCTTGATGCTCGAGTGATAGCTATTATTGTAAGCGAACTCAATCAAGGGTAGGTGCTTTTCCCAAGAGCCTTGGAAATCTAAACCACATGCTCTTAACATATCTTCCAATGTCTGGATCGTCCGCTCACTCTGACCGTCGGTCTGAGGATGATAGGCGGTGCTCATCTTGATCTGCGATCCCATTTCTCTTTGGAAGCTCCTCCAAAACGTGGAGGTAAACCTGCTATCTCGGTCAGAAACTATCGACGAAGGCACACCATGACGGGTTACGATCTCGTCGATGTTCAACTTTGCTAACCGCTCCAACGAGTAAGACTCTCGTATAGGCAGGAATTGAGCTGATTTTGTGAGTCGATCCACGATCACCCAAATGGCATCATAACCCTTTGGAGTTCTAGGCAAATGGGTCACGAAATCCATCGTGATCTGGTCCCACTTCCACATCGGTATCTCCAAAGACTGAAGCTTCCCGTACGGTCTTTGATGTTCGATCTTTACACGCGAACACGTCATACAGGTCTCCACGAAATGAGCTATATCTTTCTTCATTCCAGGCCACCAATAATCTCGACGTAGATCTCCATACATCTTGTTAGTCCTAGGGTGAATCGTGTACTTTGATTTGTGGGCTTCTTCTAAAATTATCTTCCTGAGCTCCCCGAGTTTCGGGACCCAGATTCTCCCACTAAGACACTTCACCCCTCGACTATCTTCCACTAGTGAGGACGTTTGTCCCACCATTCTTTCCTTCTTGAGATGCTCAGTCTCGAGCGCTTCAGATTGACATTTCTTTATCTCTTTCAGCAAATTGAACGTCACTTCGACCCTCAAGGCCACAATATTGGGGGTTTCGTTTTGCTCCTTACGACTCAAAGCGCCCGCCACTACGTTTGCCTTACCCGGATGATATTCGATCTTACAGTCGTAGTCGGTCAACAACTCAATCCATCTCCTTTGGCGCATATTCAACTCTTTTTGGTCAAAAATATGACACAAGCTCTTGTGGTCCGTGAAAATCTGACACTTCGTACCATAAAGGTAATGTCGCCAAATCTTCAGAGCAAAAACCACTGCCGCCAATTCTAAATCGTGAGTGGGGTAACGAACCTCGTGATCCTTTAACTGTCGGGAGGCATAAGCGATCACCTTCCCTCGTTGCATGAGTACGCAACCCAAGCCGAGCTTCGATGCGTCACTGAATACCACGAAATTGTCAGAACCGTCCGGTAACGACAACACCGGAGCGCTGCTCAGCATCCCCTTCAGCTTTTGAAAGGCTTCTTCTTGTTTCTCCAACCAGGAGAATTTGAAATTCTTATTGGTTAGGGAAGTTAATGGCGTGGCGATACGCGAAAAGTCCTTGATGAACTTCCGGTAGTACCCCGCCAGTCCGAGGAAACTTTGCACTTCTGACGGGTTCTTAGGCTGCTCCCAATCTCGGATAGCTTCGATCTTAGCCGGGTCAACCATGATTCCCTTCTCGGACACCACGTGTCCGAGAAACTGCACCTCTCTCAGCCAAAACTCGCACTTTGAAAACTTCGCATACAACTTCTCCTGTTTTAGCAGTTCGAGAATTGTCCGAAGGTGGCTCTCGTGTTCCTCTTCCGATCTTGAAAATATCAGGATATCATCGATGAACACTATCACGAACTGGTCTAAATAGGGTTGACACACCCTATTCATTAGGTCCATGAATGCTGCCGGGGCGTTGGTTAGCCCGAACGGCATCACCAAAAATTCGTAGTGTCCATACCTGGTCCTGAAAGCTGTCTTCGACACATCCTCCTCTCTCACCTTGAGTTGATGATAACCTGACCTCAAGTCTATCTTGGAGAAGTAACTGGGCCCTTGCAACTGATCGAACAAGTCATCAATCCTCAGTATCGGGTACTTGTTCTTGATCGTGACCTTGTTGAGTTCACGGTAGTCTATGCACATACACATAGTACCGTCCTTCTTCTTCACGAAGAGCACATGTGCTCCCTATGGAGACGTACTTGGTCGAACGAATCCCTTGTCTAACAACTCCTGCAGCTGAGCCATCATTTCCTTCATTTCGGACGGCGCCAACCTATAAGGTGCGCGGGCAATTGGTGTCGCTCCTGGCATCAAATCAATTCTGAACTCGATCTGACGATCCGGAGGTAGACTTGTCAAGTCATCCGGAAATACTTCCGGGTACTCATTTACTACTCGCACATCACCCACCCCACGCTTCTCTTTCTTGGCATCCAACACGTACGCCAAAAATCCATGACACCCCTTCCTCAAACACTTAGTAGCCCTAATCATGGAGATAAGGCTAGTCTTTCTGTCACGGCGATTCCCATAGATCACTACGGAATCCCCGTCAGGTGACCGAATCCTGATCAGCTTTTTGTTGCAAACGATATTTGCATCATTCGCGGCTAACCAGTCCATGCCCAATACCACATCAAACTCCCCCATTGCCATGGGGTATAGTTTCATAGGCATCAACCTTCCTTCTATATCTATGACACAACCCTCTACCACTTCCTTAACATACACCCAGCTATCATTGGCAGTTTCCACCTCTAGTGCTCTCTCCAAACGTCTAGGTCTCACCCCCAAACATTTCATAAAAGCATGCGTTACAAAAGAGCGATTTGCTCCCGAATCAAATAACACCTTGGCACATAGAGAGTTCACTAAAAATGTACCTGCCACAACATCTGGAACTTCTTCCGCCTCGTCCGCGGTCATGCGGAACGCACGTCCCTTCGGACGCGCCGGTTCTGCTCCCTTATCACTGCCCTTTCCTCCCTGACGTTCTCCATTCTGAGCCGTCCCACCCTTTTTCAACTGCGGACAATCATTACGCATGTGGCCAGTAGCCCCACATTGGTAACAAGATTTTCCAGCACCCAGACAATCCTTTGACAAGTGACCGGGCAAGCCACACCGGTAGCATGAGTTTGAACCTGCCATGCACTCTCCCCGGTGCACCTTGTTACACTTCGTACACGATTTCCCAGCGGCATCCTTGTTAACACGGTTGTCCGGTCGAAACACCTTCCCTTTCCCGGAGTCATTACTTGGTCCATCCCACTTGCGTTTCTCACCGCCTTTCTCAGAAGTCTGGCGATTCTTTTCCTTCTCAATCAGCTCGGCCGTATTGATGGTCGCCTGAAAGGTAGTGGGGTTTCTCGTCAGAACCAATTCTTGGATACTACTTTTCAGCCCATGGATGAAGCATTCCACTCGGCGTTCCTCCGTTGGCACATACAAATCAGCGAAACGAGACTTCTCGATAAATTTCGAAGTATACTCCCGTACCGTCATTCCACCCTGTTCTAAACCCAAAAACTATTCTTCTAACTTTTTCACTGCCGCGAGAGGACAGAACTGAGCTTTAAACCTGTCCACAAACGCTTCCCACATCATCCCCTTAGCCATTGCCGAACCCTTTCCCCCAGTTTCGGCATCCCACCAGTAGACTGCATCAGATTTCAACATTGATAAGGCATACATCACCCTATCCCCATCGACACACTTACATGTATCGAAAACCAGCTCCATCTCCTTCATCCATTTCATTTCCACAACAGGGTCACACTCGCCCTTGAAGGTAGGGGGCTTGCATGAGGCAACGACCTTGTAACTGCACCCTTTAGCTGCTGACTCATTCACTACCAGAGATATCGCTTTCGAGTGACTCCCAGTACCAGTCTCTACCGGGCTTGATAGTTCCACACTTTCCCTGTTCTCGCTCGCCTCTTTGCTGCCTGAGGCTGACTCATTCTGCTTAGTAAGGAGGGCTTGCAACGTCTCCTGCATCTTACCCAGCTCAGCAGTCAAATTCTCTCGGGTGACAAATGCAGATCCACGGCCTCGACCACGTCCCCTTGTCGGATTCCCTCTTCTTACAGTAGCTGAACTCTCCTGAATAGAGTCTTCTTGGTGGACGGGAATTTCCACACTCCTTGTCCTCCTGGTCACACGAGTCGTTCTTCGGGTCGGATGTCCCCCATCCCCGGCCACCTGAGTGGCGGCACGGCGGGGCGTTCTTCCCTGACCCCTTCCACGACCCCTACCTCTTCCCCTTCCATGGGTAACAGTTGCCCTCGTCGGTTCCACTGGTCCATTCTCTAGTACTTCTTCATCTTGATTCCTTGGCACATCAGGTGTCGACCTACTCCTCAAAGTTCTCCCAACCATTTTGCTAATACTGAAAGAAAGCAACAGTTAACCCTTGCTAAACATGACACAACAAATTTGCTAAAAAAGGTAATTTAAGCACGCACATGTACCTGTAAGTTCATAATTACACTGGCCAGGTATAATCACAAACTTACCTTATACGTTTGTCCTTGGCACCTTATTTCCTAGCACATTTATAGTGATCGTTCCTAGAGCCAATCCTATGTCTCGGCTGTGTTCCTCATCTTACAGTTTAAGTTTAGGCCCGACTGGTCACCTAAATCCCTTAAACTAAGGCTCTGATACCATTTGTAACGTCCCAAAAACATAAATCATGCGATAACATAGAATAAGCGTTCGAATTACATAATCAAGCTTGTCCATAAACATTCATTCTTATATACTAAACAAAATTGACAGCGGAAGTCTAACATCCACAGCCGAGAGCTACATCTATAGTCATTAAAATAAAAACCTCGGAGTCGCTCTAGTCTCCAAATCCTTCTTGCAGTCACTCCTAGTTCTTACTAGAAGAACCCATAGTGCGCTTACCTGAAAATGGTTTAGTTTTTGAAAAGCGAGGGTTAGACCAAAAGGTCTAGTGAATTCCCTTCGAAATCAACATGTAAACAGTATGTAGAACACTTATAAAAGATTTATAAAGATTCCGTAACACATCATCAAGTATGGTACTACACTGTGTAATGGATCACATGAACATTCCGCGATCGGGGCCCCAGCAGAACCCCTCTCGCCTCTTTCGGAGCCTACGCAGACTCCCCTCTACCCGAGTAGGAGGAAACAAATTCCAACCTACCGGTCTGTCATACATATCCAAGGGATCTTTCGACCCCGAGGATCTCTCTCTGATCCCACAGTGCAGACCGACTCCACATAGCACATAATTCATTTCATAAAACATGCACTTTACATCTTTGTAAAATCATCATTTCCATTTCATCATGTCAAGTAAGCCTTCCCAAGTAAAACGTGTAGTTCATGGAAAAACATTCGTAATAGTTACAAACAGTTCATGCTCGTAAATGAAACCATAATCAGTTAAAACATTTAACACTTTACGTCGTAAAAAGGGTTTAGGGAACTCACCTTGGTAACGCTGAACGCACTCCTTAACTACCTCCAAGCTAATCCAATCGAACACCTAAGGGCATTAGGTAAATACATTAGGTTTAAATCAGATTAAACGGTTCAATCCTACTAACCAGTGAACACTTTTCGGATACAGGGGCTTTCTGGACGCTTAAAGCTTTCCGGACACACTATCCGGACTCTACCCCTTTCCGGACAACTATCCGGATTCTACCCCCTTTCCGGATGCACTATCCGGAAAGATACACATCCGGTAACTCCCAAGAACTTTTACCTGGACACCTGCAAACCATCCGGACACTACTGAAACATCAGTATACGAAAACTACGGCTGTTCGAAGGCAACTGTCTAAAAGTGATCATTAAACCTATTCTCTGCCATTAATTTGCTTAGAATAACATAAGGGTTCATCCACCAACCCTAAACACCCACTTAATCCATTTTCTTACCACTAAATCGGTAATTACTAACCAAAACCCCAAAAACACTTCTAAAGGCATTTTGGTGAGGAACATAATGAAATCAAAGATTTCTCACCAAAATGTTTAGACCATAAGGAACAGAAGCATTAAACGATCAGCAATAGGAAGATTGAGGGGTTTACCTTGCTGATTCTTCTCTTCTATGATTTCTTTTCTCAAAACCTTCCTTTCTTCCTTTCTTTTCTTCTCTAGCCGCCAACACCACCAAAAGAACCAAATACTGATTTCTAAATACAAGGTTGCCCTAGGGATTAGAGCCTTTAAGTATCTTTCAAAAATAACATAATAGTCCCTTAACTTATCTTTCATTTCTTGCATAAAGGACACTAAATTTTCATAAATACAACGGAAAACCCGGTTGTTACAATTTTCTTCCTTTATTTACGCCTGCTGATTCTGCTTTTCTTTTATTATTTTTAATAAAACTGAAAATAACCCCATACCATTCCCTAAAAAAAGAAAATTCAAAATGAAAATTAAATACGCCTTGCTGATTCTGCTTTTCTTTTATTATTTTTAATAAAACTAAAAATAATCCCATACCATTCTCTAAAAAAAGAAAATTCAAAATGAAAATCCTTACTCGCCATCTACCATTATTTTTATTATTTAATGCGTTGGTCTCTATTTGGTCTTTGATCATTATTTTTAGATATATGGAGTGTAAAAAGACTTTTTAATTGTATTTATATGTTGGATTTTCTTAACAAGTGTGGCTGGTCAAGAGGCAATTCTTTTTAATTTGTAATGCATCTACAGGTTAAAAAAATTCATTTTGGATAATAAATTAATTACGATCATATGATATGTATTATAAAAAAGTTAAAATTAATTATGGTATAAATTTTCATAGTGATAATAAAAATATTAATTGTTGTAGTTATCTTTTCCTATCTCTCTAACAACTTAAACTCACAAAATATCAAAAAATTCAAGCTTATCCCCAAATATAGCTCCTCTGGATCATCCCTATCAATTACCCTATCAGTTATTCTATACTCATATATATATATATACATGCATCGGGTTAAACTAGACCTTGTTTTGCATTCTGGTTTCTTTTTGTTTGATTATATTTCCAAATCAAAGCATCAACGATTCGTCATCCTCAATCCTGGTAAATTTCCTCAATTTAGTGTATGTTTACTTCACATTGTTTCTATTTCTCTTATCCCAAAAGAAATCGAAAGTGTTGGTTCGATTTTTGATTTCGATTTCTTCAAAGTATTGGTTCGATTTTTGGTTTAGATTCTTCAAACTGTTTTCTATTTGCTTCTCTTAAAAATAAAAAAATCTCTTCTTAAGTTCAATACTATTAATATGCTACATTCATGAGTTAGATAAGGAACGGAGATTCGATGCCATTTTTCCGGTAAGTTTTGTATGCAAGTGTATATTCACTTACATGATTTTTTAAGGGGTTTGATATTCTGGTATTTTTTTAAAGTTTATACGTGCTTCTGAAGATGTTTATTGTAACTTTCTTTATTTATTTTTGAATTTTTTAATCAATTTTCATTTTTATAAATTCTTCTTCTTTCTCACTTCATCATCTGCACGCAAACCACATCATTTGAGCATTTAGTCATTTAGATTTATAGTTAAAGCTAAAATTATGTTTGTTTAGTTGCAAGGGTAATAGTTTCTTATATAACTTCATGATTTTCTGGTTTGTATATATGTATATATAGCTAAAGATTTCTGTTGTGTGTATATGCAATTCACGATTTTCTGGTTTCTTTATATTTGTTAAGGTCTGGTTTGTATATATGTATATATGGCTAGAGAAGCAGCCCTTGATTAGATGGAAATTTGTTGTTGTTATTTGTATTCCTTCGTTCAATTTTCTTCAAACTGTTTCTATTTCTCTTATCCCAAAAGAAATCAAAAGTGTTGGTTTCCATCTCCAAAGTGTTGGTTCGATTTTTGGTTTAGATTCTTCAAACTGTTTCTTTTTGCTTCTCTTAGATTTTGGATGCAGAAAGTCAAAAAATAAAATAAAAAAATCTCTTCTTAAGTTCAATACTATTAATATGCTACATTCATGAGTTAGATAAGGAACGGAGATTCGATGCCATTTTTCCGGTAAGTTTTGTATGCAAGTGTATATTCACTTACATGATTTTTTAAGGGGTTTGATATTCTAGTGATTTTTTTGAAGTTTATATCTGCTTCTGCCGATGTTTATTGAAACTTTCTTTATTTATTTTTGAATTTTTAATCATTTTACACCTCACCATCTTAGATTATGAGGCTTGTTTTATAAAGATACTACTTTGTTTTTATATTTTTTTACACATATGTATGGGTCTTAGAATTATTATTTTATTACACATACATGTATAAAGTGTTTGATTGTTATAAAGTATTAATTTAAATACCCTTATATAATAACAAAATAAGAGAAATACATGAAACATAAAGAAAGGTTGTAGCATTATGAGCTTGTATAATTAAGTATCCTTTTTTATTTGAGCAACTTTCGTCAATTCTCCGGGCTTAATTTTCTTATAATTTGATTTCGTTTTTGTTACAGTTTGATTCTTTGGAGGATCCGGGGAATTGTTCTCTTCCACGAGCTCAAATTTAAGGTAATTGCAATTGTTTTAAGTCAGATATTTCCGATCTGTATTCATGTTCATTTATATTTTGTCGAATATGATCAATCCTCCTGTTGTATCTGACTAATCTGAGTGAATTTTGATATTTAGTCAAGCACTCACCACAAGTGGAATTTACTTGCTTCTTAACTGGGGCATATGCAATATTCATAACTCAATAAGAAATTTGGAACAATGTAATTGCATATTGACACCAAGGAAATCACTTCTATATCTTATCAATCTAACATTAGATTACTTCATATTCCATACATAACACTTAATTCTTCATACATATTTGACACATAGAAAAAAATAACCCCTGATGTTGTTTGTATGGCCCAAAATAACAAAACTACACATATAGGAAAACTGTTGGTCCCAGCTATGGATTAGCAATGGTAAACAAGTATTGTAAAGGGGGGGGGGGTTGAATACAATACACAAAAATTTTCACTTAATTAATTCTTTATTGATTTAAAATCAAGAATTACACATAGAAAACTTAAAGATTGTTGCGGAACAAAACAGATAAAATCTGCTTAAACAATCTAACACAAAGTCACACAGAGAATAAGAACAGTTGTAAAACACTAAGAAAACAAATGAACTTCTTGAGAGAGGAAAATGCCAGTACTTGAAAGCTTTGAGAGTCTGTAAACTAGTAAGGTTGCAAGGAAGGGGATGACCTATTTATATAGTGCCTCATGCATTAAAGGCATGGACACTTGTCAAGCAAAGTTTAGGAGGCAGGATGGAAGCAGGTCTTCTGAAAAGTACTGAGATGTACTTTTGTCTTTGCACATTTGTCTTGAAGCGTTGACCTGTTGTTGAAGATGAACTTCCTTGAAATAGATAAATAATCCAAAGAACCTTTTTCTGATCCTCGGATTATGTAATAACCCGGGTAAGTTCGTTAGTTTAATTCTCTTTCCGTTAAATTTATTTAACTTTAAGATCTGAAGTCTAGGGTAAGTTTGGGTTAACTTTTAAGTTTAAGGGTGTTTTGGTCTTTAGTGAATAGTTCAAGGTCTAAAATGTAAATTGAGTTTGATATTACACTTAGGTATTCAGATATTTGCAAACATCAGAAAATATCAGCTCATTGTGTGTGTGTGTGTGTGTGTTTTGGGAAGAAAAGAAGAAAGGAAGAAAAGTGAGGTTAAGGCTTCATTTGGAAGTGTTGGAAGTGATATTAAGGTATGTTCCTTTACATTATATGTTTGTAATTGATAATAGATAGTTTCTATCGTATTAGAATAGTCGATTTCATGTCTGGTATGATTTTCTGTCGAATCTGGGTAGAAACTTGATAAACAGTCAGAGGTTTCCGGATAGATTGAATGTGTCCGGGTAGTTTGGTTGATGGTGTCCGGAAGTTGTTCTAGTGGTGTCCGGACGAGTCCTGTATCCGGTAAGTTCCTGTTTTCCCTTAAGTTTCCGGATGAATTAAGATACCGGGTGGTATCCGGGTTACTTTGGTTTCCGGATGTCGTCCGGATTGTTCTTGTTGACCGGAAAGTTGTGTTGTCCGGAATGTATGTGCTGTCCGGAAAGTCTGTGCTGTCCGGAAAGTTGTGTTATCCGGATAGTTTCTGTTGTCCGGGAACTTTAGCTGATTTGGTCACTTTTGAGATTTCAAATACTTTTGAGTATCCAGTAACCTGTGTTTTTGATCGACTATTGGGTAGGGAATGAAGGAGGACTGAATACACAGTAGACTTGACTCAGGTTCGGATTTGGGGGAATAATTGAGGATAAGAGTTAGATAGATTTATCTAAAGTTCTTAGTCCTAGTAAGTCTTATGTGTTCTATGTGGTAAAGAGATATTTGTATCTAATTGTTTCAGATACTGTGAATCGGGGGTGAAAGCTGAATCTTTCAGAAAAGACTAGGAAGAGTTTTGATAAGTAAAAAAGTGAGTTTTACTTTAAAACGTTTTTAAACTGGAATACATATATGTGGAATGAGAATGTGATGATAAGTGTAATATTGTGCATATTATGTTTATATGAGTATTACACTACATGAGTGCTAGTTGGCCGGGCTTAGGACCGGTGGGGTAGGTTGTACAGAGGGACAGCGGTGTTGGCTGTATTTAGTACAGTGGTGTAAATTGATTAGTTGGCTCGCAACCAATTAATATGGCCAAGAGAATGAGACAGAAAAGTATACGATGCATGAGTCATAATTGGTATTCATATTTGTGTTATGTATATGATGTTTGTGCAAATGGTTTTAAACTGACAGGGATTTTCTCACTAGACCTCAAGGTCTAACCCTCATTTTGTTTTAAAAATATGTATTCCAGGTCGTGGATCAAGTAAGAGCAAGTAAGAAGGGAAATATATGACTAGCTTTTGGAAGACTTATGCTTTTGAAGATCATGATATGATTTGTAGTTATAGCTTTGTTATTAGATATAATATAATGTAATTAGCATAAAGTTTGTAATGATTGTAAAGACTATGGGACCGTACTTGTTATAAGATGTATGTTTGTTATGTAACGATGTTATGCAATATATGCTATTTGAAGTATGTTTGGGAAATGGGTTGTTACAGATTATCTCTCTGTCATTGCAAGATATCCCAAATATATTTTGCAGATAAAGTGGAATATACCTGTTGTAAACTGTTGGCCTAGGATCTCTTCAAAGATATCTTAAAGAATTCTTTCTTAAGGAATTCTCGCCGATCATGTCTTCAACATCTTCAAGAGATCATATCTTCAACATCTTCAAGAGATCCCGCCGATCATATCTTCAACATCTTCAAGAGATCCTGCCGATCATGTCTTCAAGATTATCCTTGCTCTTCAAGTGTACTGGCCTAAGACTTTAGGAGGTCTCAAGTAGCAGCTTAATCTTTGGTTGAGAAGTCTATCTTCAATCCGCTTTGAAGATATACTTCTACTTTGTTTCTTCGGTTGATCTTCGACTTCACCGAACATTTTTATACAATTAAGCTGCTTGTAAAGAACCTAAAAATTATTCTAAGTATGAACTGTGTAAAAAATGAAAGACTGAGGTCATCTTCAAATCTTAAGTGACCCAACAATCTCCCCTATTTGAGGATGACATCCATACTTAGAATCTGAGAAGTAAACACTGAATAATTCATTTTTGACCCTTGTTTACTCTTTTGGGTTCTTTTCACATAGTCCATTCTTTTTTGTTCTTTTTGGATATTTTTTAATTATTGTATCCGACATTTACAAGTAAAAAGAAATGGTAAAGTATACTGTACAAACTATTAACAAAAATGTACTTGTATTGAAAACTTGAAAGAACAATAACTTAAGTTTACAAGTACATATCAGAAACATATAAAATAAAAAGATGATCAATTCTTCCTTTTCTGAAGTTCAGCTAAGATGGCATGATGTAGTGGAGAGGTGTTAGAAGCAATGACAAGGATGGCTTCAAGGAAGATAGAGTCAGTAATAGATATGTGCTCATGTCGGAAGAATTGTTGTGTGCCTTGGGCATTGTTGAAGAAAATGCCCGGATACGGTCTGCCGATCACAGAAGGAGATTTTCTGATGGGGAATGAGGGGGGCTTTAGATTCAGGTTCTGGAGATCAGGAAGAATTCCTATTGCAGCAAGATCTTGGAAGATGGTTTGATGGAATTCTTTCCTTATCTTATTTAGATTGTCAAAAAGTCCTCTGATATACATGGTTGCAGCAAATTTGTTAGGACTTTTTGAACCTTGAAGACATTCATCAATTTCGTACCATTCTAACATACCATAAGAATCAAGGTCATGAAATCTTACCGATGTGATGGAGTTGTCAGCCCGGGTAAGTATCACATAGACATCCTGTGATTCTTTGTGAGTAGCCAGTTTGGCTTCAACGATTTTAGAGATACTGGTCCTTCCAAGTAACTTCTTCTTGCACCATGCTAGCTTTTTGGAGAACTCAGATTGCTCCCCCTCAACAAGTGTACCTGCATGTTCAAAAGTTTGCTCCCCCTGAGCTGGTGGACCGTCTTGTGCCGATTTAGATGGGTCAGATGGACCCGACATGTCAGATTGACCCGTTCGGTCGGATGGACCCGGTTGGTCGCTGGAAAGTCTTTCTAGTCCTTTCTCCCCCTCAGCGGCCGACAATTCATGAGACCGGACAACATTAGCAAAGTGAGTGATGACCCTAGCCTGAGCGGCTCGAAGAGCATCCACCCTTTGGTGAAGAGAGATAAGACCACCAAGGAGCTGATTATTTAGGTTTTCTTGGCTTTGAATTGATGACTGGAGTCTAATAATTTCTTGATCACGAGCATCTGAAGCGGCTTTCATAACAGTCATAGAGAGGGTGAGAATGGCATTGGAGTCTAGGAGAGACTGAAGCTGAGAGTGTTGGATTCAAGTTGGCTTGCTGTGGAGACATATCTGGTGATGGGAGCTTCATACCAGTGATGAGTAGGTGTAGGAGGATGATGAGGAAGATACCTTGAAGATGGAGGAGAGGATGGCACCAGCATGTCAACGATAGGATCTCCAGAAGGTGGTAGACTTGTAGATGAGTGAGCAACATAAGAGCTTGAATGCTCAATTTCTTCATGTAGAGGGGGCAGGGGGCGTGAAGACAAGAGGAGGAGGTGAGCCATGGAAGCTTGCAGAGGAGTTGTCATTGGATGTAGACAACTGAACTTCTTCGGTGGTAGTCGGTGAGTGATACCGATATGCAGAAGCGGGAAGATCTTCTAGAGAATCTTCAACAAGAAAATCAAGTAAACATGTATGACCCGTAGTGGGTCGTGTAGAAACATCATCGATCGCAGGACGATCGGGTGATAGGCCGTGCAGTGAGGAAACAGTACCTTGGGCTGGAGAGAGGCCCAAGTTATCTTCATCCACCAAGAAGTTGGTAGAAGAAGGAGCATTGTGGGTCTCCAAATTTTCAACCGCAACCTGTTGGGAGGAGACGGAGGAGCTAGCTAAGGGGTCAGCAGATTCCCTGGGCCTGGTTGGGACAATTTCAACAGCTTCAGATTGTTGAGAATCTGTTGCTGGATGGGTAATAAGGAAAGGAAAAATATGTTGGGTAATAAGATGTAGGAGGTGGAATGTGATGGGAGATGATAGGTTTAGGGTTTAGGTAGGAGAGAGAGAAAGAAGTGAGTCTTATAAAAAATAGAGAGGAGATTAATGGGAAGGGTGGGTTTCAGTTGGGGGGTGAGTTGTTAAAATCTCGGCCGAAAATTTGGAAAGGAGAGGGAGGTTGTATTTTCGGTGGGTGGGGGGTAAGAGGCGTCAGTGGGGGGGGGGGGGGGAGAGGCGTCGGTGGGGTGGGGGGTAAGAGGCGTTGGTGGGGGGAGGGGTCGGTGGGAGGTGGAAAGTGTGTTTGGTGTCGGTGGGAGGTGGCATCGGCGGGAAGGAGCAACTGGGTGTTGATCGGCAGCCGATGGGAGGGCAGCGGGCAGCGGTTATCGGCGGGGTCAGCAGCAGGCTACGGCAGGGTCGGGTGGGGAGACAACCGACAAGGGTGTCGTCGGTGGGGAGACAGCCAACAGGGGCTGTTCGGTGGTGGTGGAGATGCTCTTTGGTTTCGGTGGAGAAGCTCTTTGGTCGAGATGGTCTTCGGCGGTGGTGGCCAAGAGTTTTGTATAGTGATAGGCAAGGGAGAAGAGAGAGTATTTGAGAGATGTGAGGTTTGGAAGAGATGGTACTTTATAGAAGTAAAAGGGGTAGGATGTAGTTTAGGATATGAGGTAGGGTAGATTATAGGATGTGTTTGTTGAGATAGAAAACTAAGGGTTAGGATGAAAAGTAAGTTTGGATAGGAAAGATAATGGATGGTTAGGATGGAGTTGACTTGGATTGATGAAGGTAAAAAGGTAAGTGTGTTTGGTGTGTGAGGTAAAAGGTAAGGGTTGTATTGGGATTGGTAAAGATAGAAAAGAAGAGTAGAAAAGAAGAATTAGAAAGAAGAAGAGGTGGACTTTTCTTGTAACTGATAAAATATCAGTACTTGAAATTTTTATTTTTATTTTTTTAACTGATAAACTAAAAAATACATTAATTTTTTTTCTTTCCTTTTTTTTGATATTTTTTTTGATTTTTCTATACATCTAAATTTAACATACCAAGTTCTCCTAAGAGAAACTTGAACCGAGCTTCTTCTAGAGGTTTTGTGAAGAGATCCGCCAATTGAAGATCGGTAGGAATGAAGTGCAGCTCAATATCACCTTTGGAGATGTGATCTCTTATGAAGTGATACCGAATATCAATGTGCTTGGATCTGGAGTGAAGCACTGGATTGTTGGCAATGGCAATTGCACTGGAGTTGTCACATAGTATGGGGACTTGAGAGTAGATCTGATTGTAGTCCCTCAGTTGATTCTTCATCCATAGGATTTGAGCACAGCAGCTACCAACAGCAACATATTTAGCTTCAGCCGTGGAGGTGGAGACTGAGTGTTGCTTCTTGCTAGACCAGCTAACAAGTTTACCACCAAGGAGTTGGCAGCTTCCAGTAGTGCTTTTCCTATCAACTTTTGATCCTGCAAAGTCAGAATCTGAATAACCCATTAGATCAAAACATGAGTCTTTGGGATACCAAAGATCCAGATTCATGGTAACCTTTCAGATACCGGAAGATGCGTTTAACCACAGCCAAATGGGATTCCTTAGGATTGGCTTGGTAACGCGCACACAGACAAGTAGCAAACATAATATAAGGTCTACTAGCAGTAAGATAAAGAAGTGACCTAATCATACCTCTAAACTTTGTTACATCAACAGATACACCAGCTGTATCAGCATCAAGTTTTAGAGGTGGTGCCATAGGAGTTTTCATGGGAGAGCATGTATCAAATTGAAACTTTTTCAAAAGATCACGAATGTATTTGCTTTGGTTTATAAAGATACCTTCAGAAGATTGTTTTACTTGGAGACCCAAGAAAAATGTTAGCTCCCCCATCATGCTCATCTCATATTGACTCATCATGAGAGAAGCAAACTCATCACACAGTGATTCATCGGTGGCACCAAAAATGATGTCATGCACATAGATTTGAACAAGAATAAGATTACCTGGGCTTTGTTTGATGAAAAGAGTGTTGTCAATCTTACCCCGAGTATACTTGTTCTTCAGAAGAAAGTCAGCTAGAGTATCATACCAGGCACGAGGAGCTTGTTTAAGGCCATAGAGAGCCTTATCCAATCTATACACATAGTCAGGATGAGATGGATCTTCAAATTCAGGAGGTTGTTTCACATAGACTTCTTCAGCTAGCTCTCCATTCAGGAAGGCACTCTTGACATCCATCTGGAAAACTCTGAAGTTCTTGTATGCAGTATGAGCAATGAAGATTCTGATTGCTTCAAGTCTGGCAATTGGAGCAAAAGTTCGTCATAGTCAATTCCTTCTTCTTGTCTGTACCCTTGAGCAACCAGCCTGGCTTTATTTCTGATGACAGTGCCTTCTTCATCCATCTTGTTTCTGAAGACCCACTTGGTTCCTATGATTGTTTTTCTGGGAGGACGAGGAACCAATCTCCAGACCTTGTTCCTTTCAAACTGAGAGAGTTCTTCTTGCATGGCAGTGATCCAACATGGATCAGCTAGAGCTTCTTCAACCTTCTTAGGCTCTATAAGGGACAAGAAGTTTACATAGAGACAGATATTGCCTACCCCTCTTCTGGTTTGGACACCAGCCTGTTGATCACCAATTATTTGATCAATTGGATGATCCTTGGTCCATTTTATAGCAGGAGGCAAAGCTGGAGGATAGGAAGGTTGAGCATGAGATGTAGAAGGTAGATCTTGGAAGGATGTAAGGTCAGGTGGATTTGATGAAGAAGGGATATTTGAGGGATAAGAGAGACTGGTGTTTTGAAGAGAATTTTGATTTTGGGAAGTTTGGATCGGCAGAGGATTTTCTTCTTGGTTTGAGGAAGGGTTTGAAAATGTGGAAGGGTTATTATCTTGAGTGGTAGGATTTTGAGGAGAGGGTATGGGAATAGTTGGGTTAGGTGGAGAAGGAGAAACATCACCGATGCAAGAGGTGATCCAACTATTTAATTCATCATCATCATCTGAGGAGAGGGATGATACCTTGAGGTCATCAAACTTGACATGTATTGATTCATCAATACATTTTCTCCTAAGGTTGTAGACTCTGAATGCTTTGGAGGTGAGAGAATAACCCATAAAGATGCCTTCATCTGCTTTCGGATCAAACTTGCCCAAGTTTTCTCTGTCATTTAATATATAGCAGACACACCCAAAGACATGAAGAAAACTGATGTTTGGTTTTCTACCATAAAAGACTTCATAAGGAGTCTTATTATGCCTTTTTACAATAATGGACCTATTCTGGGTAAAACATGCAGTATTAATAGCCTCAGCCCAAAAATAGGTCGGCAGGTGAGATTCACTCAGCATGGATCTGGCAGCTTCACACAGCGTCATGTTCTTTCTCTCCACCACACCATTTTGCTGTGGAGTCCGTACAGCTGAAAAATTCTGAGAGATGCCCTTTTCAGTGAAGAAGTCATCCAAAACACTGTTTTTGAATTCAGTCCGTTGTCACTCCTTAATGATCTCACCATCTTCTTCCACCAAGGCTTGAAGTGCTGACTGGTCCACACAGATCCATGTGTAGCATCTGAAGAGGTTGGGAAATGGAGAAGCATTGCTTGGATTAGAACGAGGATTTTGTGAGCTTTCCCTTCTCACAAGCAGCACACAACTTTTCTTTCACAAAGGTCAGCTTTGGCATTCCAGACACGAGCTCTTTAGAAGAGAGAGAGTTCAAGGTCTTGAAGTTGAGGTGAGAGAGACGCTTGTGCCAAAGCCAACTGATCTTAGCAGAGTTTTCAGAGACAAAACAGATGTTTGTTCCAAAAGATGAACTCTGTCCCATGTCTATAACATTGACATTTTCTTTTTGGTACCTGGAAAGTACAGCTTTCATGTCTTTGTCAACCACCGTGCAAATGGACAGTTCAAATATTACTTTATAACCGAGATCACACAGCTGGCTTATGCTCAAGAGGTTGTGCATCAAGCCCTCAACGTAAGCGACTTTATTAAAGGTAATAGAACCATTTGAGAGAGTTCCGTAGCCTTTAGTACTCCCACGGGAATTATCGCCAAAGGTAACAGATGGACCTTTAGCCGACACGAAGTTTACAAGAAGAGATTTGTTTCCAGTCATGTGACGCGAACATCCACTATCCAGATACCAGATCTGATGATGTCCATAGACCTGAGTGGATGAGGAAGAGCATCCTGTTGAGACTAGAGCAAGAGTGGAAGGAGTTTCCTCACAGTCATTGATGTCATCAATCTTTGCCATGAAACAAATATTGGCCATGTCCTTATCACTGTCAGATGTGGGTTCATCTGCCCAGTCATGAGAATCAGCCAGCGGACCCTTTCCCTTTTTGGAAAGAATTTCATTTCTCTCTTTCTCTCTTTTGTATTTAGCCTTGTACTTTTCAGCACGTTCAGAATTCTCAGAGGAAACAGATTGGCCAAATTTTTTAGAGGAAGAGAAATTTGAATCAGGTCTGGATCTGCTAGATTTTGAAAGAGAACGACCAGAAGAAGAGTTCTTAGATCTTTCAGAGAGTTTGCTTCTGCACTCAGAGGCAAAGTGACCTTTCTTCCCACATTTAAAGCATTCCTCATTTGATTTATCAGTTGAAGAGTGCTTGGGGAAATTTTGAGAAGATTTTCTAGAAAATTTAGATTTACCAGAAGAGAAACGAGATCTAGGTTTAGAGTAACCTGCCAGCATGGCCATGCCATCTGTCAGTTGGTCAACAGGGGTTTCCTCACCTTCATCATCAGCGTCACTAGGATATGCCTCCGAATGATCATTGGTATCTTCCTGACTATCATGGTCAGAATCAGAAGGATATGTGATTCTAGGAATGCACACAAATCTTTTGGAAGAGTCACTCACAAGAGCTAGAGAAGAGCTCTAGATGTCTTTAATGACAGACTTCCTTTGGAGCTTGGTTTGTTCAAAGTTAAAGAGAGTACCATAAAGAACAGTGATAGGCATATGATCAAGGTCCTTGGTTGTCATAATGCATGTGCAGATGTTTTACCAAAAATCAGGAAGACAGTCCATAAACTTGCATAAGACTTCCTCATTGTGATAAATGCGACCCAACAACTTAAGATCATTAAGCAGACCGTTAAAACGGTTATAGTAGTCAGAAAGAGATTCTCCTTTTTTATGAGAAAACAGTTCATATTTTCGAACAAGAGCGATCTTTTTGCTCTTTTTCACTTCCGAGGTACCTTCATAAAGAACACACAGGGTGGACCACATTTCCTTAGCAGTAGAAAAGTTCACAAGAGAATGATAAACCTCATCAGGCAAAGAGAGGGCAATGATGGCTCTGACTTTAGTGTCAAGAGCTACAAGACGCTTGTCTTCATTAGTGTACTTACTGGGGTCCTTTACAATGTATCTCCCAGTAGTAGGTGTTCGTTCTTCCTCATCAGAAGAAGAATCATCACCATCCTCATCTTTGTTTTTGGCATTATAACGATCCCAAACTCTAGGGACAAGAGGTCCTTCATGGAGTATAGTAGGATATCTGCTGTCAACTCCTTCTAGGAAGAGCATCATACGACTTTTCCACAGAGAGAAGTTATTAGGGTTAAACTTTGGTGGTTTGGCTATGGAGCCATTTTCGTTTGATCCAGCATTTGAGTTTTGAGAAGAAACGTTGTTTAAAGAAGATGAAGCCATTGCAGATCAAGTTTATTAGATTAAACTGACCTGCTCTGATACCACTTGTTGGTCCCAGCTACGGATTAGCAATGGTAAACAAGTATTGTAGAAGGGGGGGTTGAATACAATACACAAAATTTTTCACTTAATTAATTCTTTATTGATTTAAAATCAAGAATTACACATAGAAAACTTAAAGATTGTTACGGAACAAAACAGATAAAATCTGCTTAAACAATCTAACACAAAGTCACACAGAGAATAAGAACAGTTGTAAAACACTAAGAAAACAAATGAACTTCTTGAGAGAGGAAAATGCCAGTACTTGAAAGCTTTGAGAGTCTGTAAACTGGTGAGGTTGCAAGGAAAGGGATGACCTCTTTATATAGTGCCTCATGCATTAAATGCATGGACACTTGTCAAGCAGAGTTTGGAAGGCAGGATGGAAGCAAGTCTTCTGAAAAGTACTGAGATGTACTTTTGTCTTTGCACATTTGTCTTGAAGCGTTGACCTATTGTTGAAGCTGAACTTTCTTGAAAGAGATAAATAATCCAAAGAACCTTTTTCTGATCCTCGGATTATCTCTCTGTCATTGCAAGATATCCCAAATATATTTTGCAGATAAAGTGAAATATACCTGTTGTAAACTGTTGGCCTAGGATCTCTTCGAAGATATCTTAAATAATTCTTTCTTAAGGAATTCTCGCCGATCATGTCTTCAACATCTTCAAGAGATCATATCTTCAACATCTTCAAGAGATCCTGCCGATCATATCTTCAACATCTTCAAGAGATCCTGCCGATCATGTCTTCAAGATTATCCTTACTCTTCAAGTGTACTGGCCTAAGACTTTAGGAGGTCTCAAGTAGCAGCTTAATCTTTGGTTGAGAAGTCTATCTTCAATCCGCTTTGAAGATATACTTCTACTTTATTTATTCGGTTGATCTTCGACTTCATCGAACATTTTTATACAATTAAGCTGCTTGTAAAGAACCTAAAAATTATTCTAAGTATGAAATGTGTAAAAAATGAAAAACTGAGGTCATCTTCAAATCTTAAGTGACCCAACAAAAACATAAATCTGCCATCACCTAAACAGTTAGATATACAGGGAGCTAATAAGAGTTTCAGAAAATCACCTGAAGCGTATAACCTAATCCACGTAAATTTTTCATCACAGTAAGAAGCATCAATGACGCTGGATCATTCTTCATGTTTCCTAAGATCTTACAATCACCAAAACAAGGCACTGTTGTAAATATGAGATCATGAGTATTCATGCATATATACACACCTATTCATTGAAGCACAAAATATGTGTAGTTGACCAGAATATATAAAGCCAAGGTGGAAGCAAAATTCTCGATAAACCAAACCAAATGAAACCATTGAACCCCATGCGAAGTGGGTCTAAGGAGGGTACGATGTAGACAGCCTTTCCTCTACCCCAAGCAAGTAAATTCCACTTGTGGGGAGTGCTTGACTAAATATCAAACTTCTGTCCACTCCAAAAATCTAGAAATAATTTAGGGAGTTTTTTTGGACAATTATTAACAAAATGGCTCTTTATTTCAGCAACTAGAATAGGAAGAAGTATGGTACACCTTTACATTATTACTTACTCCAATCGATTTCATTTCGATGTTACATAATATTGTAAAATTAAAACTAAAACAAGACAGTCAATCAACTTATCAATAAAAGAGGTTGCGGTTTTCGAAGAAACAAACCTTGAAAAACGTCGAGAGGAGACGAAATTTGGGGATTTGACGGCGATTTGACAAACGATGATGAAGGGGGTGATACAGAAGCAGAGAGCTTGGTGGTGATCTTGGGAGATAGAGAATGAAGACGAGAGCAGAGCTTTAGATACAGTCCTGGAGTACGCCATGAAAGAAAACCCTAGGTCAAAAAATGAAGTAGTGGATTGATTCCTATTTCTCAAATCGACGATTGATTACTTTAAACGGTTATCGGGTGCGGGTAATAGGCCCATTTATAGTTTACCCAACATATGGCCCATTTTTAAGTTTATATATAATTTCAGTGTGTTTGGACTTTGGATAGGACAATTGTAAGACGAAATTGGATTAGGGGTTAGACCATCTCCAATGAACTTTCTATTTTACTCTCTATCTCTATTTTACTCTCTATATCCTCTCCAATGAACTCTCTATTTTACTCTCTAAAATAGAGAAATGAATAGTAACTCTCTGTATATAGAGAGTTACTATTCATTTCTCTACTTTTTTCTAACTTTTGATAATTACAAATGACCCTTCTATTTATTAGATTCTTGTATTTTTATTTTATTTGTTGTCTAATACCAATTTTAATAAATTAGAATTATATTTATCTTTTAAGTTTTAAATTAATTTAAATTTATCCAACTAAATATGAATTATAACGTTGTTAAAATGATATGATAAAGTTAATAAATATAAGGGTATTGTGAAAATAAAAAATATAAGGATGCAATTTATAAAGTTAATAAATATAAGGGTATTATTGAAAATATATGTAATCAAAATAAAAGAGAATATACTTGAAATATTCTCTTTTATAGAGTAAAATAGAGTAATACATTGGAGAAGATTTAACACACTCTATATTTTACTCTTTATAATAGAGAGTAAAATAGAGAAATACATTGGAGATGCCCTTAGAGTGCTGATGGTTTGGTGCAGAATGATTAACAAACTATTATGATATAGCGTAAAATGAAATAATGTTGTTTGGTAATTTTCATAATGAAATTAGGGTGTTGAATGGTAAAGGAAACCCCATGATACAAAATCATTCAGAGAGGATTTAAGAATCATTAAGAGGTTGTTTGTTTTTTATAATTCAGTACTTATATACCACTTTTCACTTTTTCGGTCAGATGTGTTTGAAATAAGAGTGTTTGTTTTTCCCTATTTTTTATCCACTTATCACTTATTTTCCACTGACCGAAAAAGTGATACCTTTGTCACTTATTTTCACTTTTTTCTCATCTAAGCCGCCTCTGACCTCTCCTCTCCATATCCTCTCTAACCTACCTCAGCACTTCAACAGAGATCGACTGCAAAACTCCATAGATCTCCATCTGAAAAACCTCCATCGATCTTCATCTTCAAATCCTCCATCGAAGCAGCGACGGTTCCAAATAGGTGTTGATGTTATCTTCAAAGAACTTTGAAAAAAAATGGGTTTACATGTTTATCGATGTGATCTGCTTCTTTGTAGGAGGTATGAAAAATAAGTTAGGTATAAAGAAAGAAAAAGTGGCTATGCGATTAGAAAATATGGCTCTGAGATTAGAAAAAAGAAAGAAGAAGATGGGTCTCTGATATTAGAAAAAAGAAAGAAGAAGATGGATCTCTGATATTAGAAAAAAGAAAGAAGAAGGGTATAAAGAAAAATGGCGGTGGTGTCTTGAAGAAACAAAATGTTATTTTTATTTTTTATTTTTATTTATATGGTATAAAAAAATTCATGGATTGTTTTTTTTCTAAATATTAATATCTTTTCTACTAATAATTTTACTTATTTTTTTAATAATATGAAGATCATGATTGGTAAAAGTAAAGATATTTTATTTGTTATTTCCTCAAGATTGATTTTCATTGTTATAAAACTTTGTTCATATTGGATGTAAATTTTATAATAATGATAAATAAATAGATGAAATTGTATGAATAATATAAATGCAACAATATAATAATATACTGAAGAGTAAAATAGATAATTATTCAGATTCAGACGTTTTCAGTTAAAAAAACAAACAGTCTTTTTCTTTCAGATTTCAGACTTCAACACCACCACTTAAAAATCAGAAGTGAAATCAGACTTCAGACCTCAGCACCACTTAAAAAACAAACGCCACCTAAGAGGCATGTTATTTTTTTACCAAACAGGATTCACCTCTTAACAATTCAGAGGTTGCCTCTTAATAGATTTGCAATGAGATCTTTGTTAGAGATAGAGAAAGATACAATGTAGGAGTGAGATCTTTACGAGAGGGTCATAAGTGTACGATCTTTAGTGCATGTTATTTGTATGGTTCAACAAAAGTAAGATTGAAGTTGAACAATTAAAAGTTTTTAAAAGGTTTCTCAAATAATAGTTCTTTGAATTTTAAATAATAGTTCTTTGAATTTTAAATAATACTATTATCAACGAAGCAAGTAAAATAAACGTGGAATACTGCTACCTCTATGTCCGTCCGAAGATGACATTTTTCCATTTAAATTGAAGAGAGCAATTTCCAATTCGACTTTGTTTTGCAATGACAATTAATAAAGCTCAAGGACAAATAATTCTGATGGTAGGTGTTTATCTACCAGAACCAATATTCTCACACGGACAACTTTATGTGGCATTATCCAGAGGTATATCACGTGACACTACAAAGATATTAGTAAAGCCTACCAAAAAGTTCAAACCGGAGGGAGTTTACACATCAAATGTGGTTTATCGAGAAGTTTTGAGTGATGATTGTATATGATTAAAGCATGATTGTAATTTCTATTTTGTTTAAACAAAAATTTAGACTTTTTGGATAAGAAATTGCATTAAGTTTTCATTTTTTTAATCTACGATATATCCCGTCGCATTGTGAAAAACTTTTAATACAATATATGAACCACCAAATATTTTGCAAAATTTTATGTTTAAAACTTAAATGTATCTTGATAGAACTTTAACATCCCCGCCGCATTGCGCGGATACTCAACTAGTACTTTAAAAGAAGTATTATTATATCAAAAATCAAAGAAAACTAAAGAGTGAATTGTGGATTTGGTTACTGCGATAATCGTTGAACTTTGGTTGGTTTTGAAAATTTAATTGTTAAATTTTTGTTGTTTGTGATTGGTTTTGATACACATTTGAAACATTATAAAAATATTTTGTTTGCGATTGGTTTTGGTATTCAATTGATACATTTTTTGTATTTTCGGTTCTAAGTGGTCCTAGTACCGATTTTTTCGTCCCGAGACCCAAATCGAACCGGTACATACGGTTCGGTTTTTGGTCCTACTTTTTAGTCCCAAAAAAATCGGTACCAACCGGTTCGGTTCCGGTCCGATCCCGATCTCATCTCTAGGTCAAAGTAGCATAGAAAATCTATAGAGATAGAGACGGTAGAAAAAAAGGGAAGAGTAACATATGTATAACCCTAAAAAATAAAATAACCGAAGAACTCATCTAAACTGGTAGATTGGATGGTTCAACGGATGAGATTAAAATGGTGGTTATACCCATCTTTTTCAAAAAAAAACCATTTCCTTCTAATTTTTAAAATCGAAAATAAACAAAAACAATAAAAATTGGAGCGAAACAAACTACACCAAAAAAATAATCAAATTGTTAACTTTAATTGTGTATATATATATATGTATGTATACACGATCATTTTTTATTAATATCGATCTGAATTGTTTTAGGTCGCCAAAAGCTGCAAGGACCGACTTCACCTGTTGGTGGAGGAAGAATTAAGGAACATGACCGAACCATCCGACTGGAGAATAGCCATGGAGCGGAGCTTTCGACGAATAGACGACGAAGTAGCATCATTGAACTTGAATGAAGTTGGGTCTACGGTCGTCGTTGCGGTTGTGACCCGTGACCATATAATCGTCGCAAATTGCGGCGATTCTAGAGCGGTTCTCTGCAGAAATGGAAAACCGGTGGCTTTTTCGGTAGATCACAAGGTGAGTTTCTTGGCATCTTAATGGATTATTGGATTTAATGAGCATCTTAATGGACTATTGGATTTAATGAGCATCTTAATAGATTATTGGATTTAATGAAGATCATGATTTATTGATAGTGTACAAGTATTAAGCCATTTCTTTTTTTCCAAACATTGTCCCTCCGGCTCCGCAAATAACTTTATTCCTACAAGACTTATTAGAGGTTTATCAAACGCTTACCCGGATAAGCGCTAACAGGCCCGTTGGGCCATGGGCATCATTTCTAGTAGGGCCTTTAGTATATATATATAGGTTAAATTTTGGGCCCAAATTCCTCTTTACCATCTGACTTGAGAGCCGACAAGAGGGCAGACCGCATATGAGCTATTGAACGTGTAACACCCTCGAATTGGGAAGGAGCAACTAATTAAAATTTTTTATAGTACATCCGAAATAATAGGATTTCTTCATATAATCCAATAGGTAAAATACCTTAAATTACAATCTATGGTTAACCTCAAACAAAATATAATTCAAGTCTTGTTACAAAGACTAAAACTACAACGGGTGTTACTTAACCCAAGTACAAGTTGTTAATCCCAAGGATGAATGCGGAAAACTTCACTTAAGCTATTCACCTCTCGAGCACGTTACTAGCACACGACCTTTCACACGTGTCACTAGAATTACTCCCAACCTGAGACCTGTTGCACATGCCGACAAATAAAAAGGTTAGGCTAACGCCTAGTGAGTTCAAGAGTTTATAACATGATTTATATAATTTGTAAAATGACAGTTTGCGACATAAATCATGATTTTCAAAAGAGTTTATGAAAGAATGTAAACGACTCATTTTACAACGCACACAAAATCCATGAGAAAAGTTCCCAAAATGTATAAAGCGTTTTCTAAAATGAATCCCAATCCCAACTTACTCAAACGTGTTTTGACATTAAAATCCCAATAAATGTAAGTGTGGACAAAACCCCAATATTTAAAACACCCAAATAGGATGAGGCATAGAACTATTCCAATAAACCATGAAAACATTTCATATAAATAAAGAGCGTCACCGAAAATATGGATAAAAGTACTACCCAAAAACAACATGTAACAACCCGGTTTCTCTTTTTAAATATGAGAGTCTTGTGGCAAATTTGTGAAGAAGGAAAGTTGTAGTAAGGGCCTATTTGCAATTTAAGGGGGTATAAAAGGGCACATTTCCCTAGGGCAGCCTCCATTGTTCCCAAAATCAGTGTTGGGTCTGGTGTGTGTGTGCGGCGGCGAGAAGAAGAAAGGAAGAAGAAGAGCTCAGCTTGGAACTTCTCATTTGGTGCCAAGGATTCATTCAGGTAATCATTCTATTTATGTTATTTAGGTTATGGCAAACTTCTTCTTCTTTTGGAAAACGATTTAAGGATGAAAGGAGAATTAAACAGATGGGTAGATTAAATTTCTATGTGTTCTTCATATTCTAATAGCTGGGTTTTGAGAGTTGTAAATCTTTGTTAACCATTTTGATGGGAAGAGCACAGATTAAGAAGGTTAAAGGGATAAATGGAATTCAAGTTAAGTTTAATGTTAATTGTTATGGGTAAATGTTTGATGATGAGTCAGTCTAGCTTTTGAACCAACTGAACCAGAGTATTTTGCCCCTGTTCTAAGACCTGCGTATGAACAGTGAGAAAGAAACCAGGTCGGCGCAAAGTCCAGTTTGCGCCATAGGCACAGGCGCAAAGTCCAGTTTGCGCCATAGGCGCTGGCGCAAATCTTTGGTTGTTCCAGTGTTGGGCCGATCTGATAGTTGGGCCGCGTGGTTGATTTGGGCTTAGGTTTGTTTTGGGTTAAAAGATTTAAGGCCCAATATGAAGAGGATAATCTTAATTATTTATTTAAGTTAGGGTTAAGAGGAGAATGTAGAATCAGATATTGAGTTAAACCTAATAAATTATAAATTAATTATTAGGTCAACGGTCGGTGCAAGACTACAAGTTAAGGAAAGAATTTGCTAACAGGTGAGTTCTCTCACTCCTTTTTACGACATACTATATTTTACTGAACATGGTTCCTTTATTGAGCATGAACTGACTTATAAAGATATGCATGTTTTTCCATGCTTTGCATACGCATTCGCAAATAAAATGATGTTTAAGGTTTTCACGTGTATGATTTTTAAATGTATATGCATGCTATGTGGAGTCGGTTGCACGGTGGGGTCAGGGTACTTTGGGATCTCTGATCCCTTATGCATATGGAGGTTAGCTTGTGGGTTGGAATTCGTTTTCTCCTACATGAAGGAACGGGGAGTCCATTTGGATTCCGGCGTAGACGAGAGGGTGTCCGTTAGGCCCCGATCGGAGTAGCTTATGCAATCCCTGAACCCCGTGTTTAACCTTGGATGATGTTATGAGAAAGATGTGAAAGTATTTTCTTTATGAAATGACCTTTTTACTGTGATAAATGTTTACGGAGGGAATTCACTAGACATTTTGGTCTAACCCTCGCTTTTCAAAAATTAAACCATTTTCAGGTAAGCGTACAGTGGGAAATTCTAGTAAGAATTAGTTGGAGACAAGAAAGATGCGGAGCTCATAGCGACTCCAAGATTTTGAATGATGACTATAGATAGAATCTCGGCTGTGGATGTAGAGTCTTCCGCTGTCAATTTTATTTAGATCATTTTTTGTTGATGTAAAGACAAGATATTTATGTAATATGAATGCTTATTTCTAGATGAATGCATGTTATGTTTTTGGGACGTTACAAATGGTATCAGAGCCTTAGTATAAGGGACTTAGGTGACCAATAGGGCCTAAACTTAAACTGTAAGATGAGGAAAACAGCCGAGACATAGGATTGCATCTAGGAACGATCACTATAAATGCGCTAGGAAATAAGGTGCCAAGGACAAACGTGTAAGGTAAGTTTGGGATTACACCTGGCCAGTGTAATTACGAACTTACAGGTACACGTGCGTGCTTAAACTTATCTTATATAGCAAAATTGTTGTGTCATATCTAGCAAAGGTTAATTGTTGTTTTCTTTCAGCATTAGCGAAATGGCTGGGAGAACTTTGAGGAGTAGGTCGGCACCTGCTGTGCCAAGGAATCAAGATGAAGAGGTACTAGAGAATGGACCGGTGGAACCGGCGAGGGCAACTGTTAACCGTGGAAGGGGAAGAGGTAGGGGTCGTGGAAAGGGTCGGGGAAGAACACCCCGCTGGGCCGCCACCCAAGTGGCCGGGGATGGGGGAAACCCGAACCTGAGAACGACTCGTGCAACTAGAAGAAAGAGGAGTGTGGATGCCCCCATTCGTCAAGAAGACTCTCTTCAGGAGAGTTCAGCTTCTACAAGAAGGGTAACTCAGCCAAAAGGACGTGGTCGAGGCCGTGGATCTACATTTGTCACTCGAGAGAACCTAGCTGCTGAACTAGGTAAGATTCAAGAGACCTTGCAAGCTCTCCTCTCTAAGCAGAATGGGTCAGCCTCGGGAAGCAAAGAAGCAAGCGAAAACAGGGAGAGTGTAGAATTGTCAAGCCCAGTAGAAACTGGTAATGGGAGTCACTCGAAGGAAGTTTCTCTAGTGGTGAACGAGTTAGCAGCTAAAGGGTGCAGTTACAAGGCCTTTGCCTCATGCAAGCCCCCTACTTTCAAGGGCGAGTGTGATCCAGTTATGGCAATGAAATGGGTGAAAGAGATGGAGCTGGTGTTCGATACGTGTAAGTGTGCTGATGGGGATAAGGTGATGTATGCCTTATCAATGTTGAAATCTGAGGCCGTTTATTGGTGGGATGCGGAGACTGGGGGAAAGGGATAAGCAGTGGATAAGGGAATGTTGTGGGAAGCGTTTGTAGACAGGTTCAAAGCTCAGTTCTGCCCGCTCGCAGCAGTAAAAAAATTGGAAGAAGAGTTCTTGGGGTTGGATCAGGGAGATATGACAGTGCGAGAGTATACTACAAAGTTTATTGAGAAGTCTCGCTTTGAAAATTTGTATGTGCCAACGGAGGAACGCCGAGTGGAGCGTTTCATTCATGGGCTGAAAAGCAGTATCCGAGAACTAGTTCTAACAAGGAACCCCACCACCTTTCAGGCGGCCATTAACGCGGCCGAGATGATCGAAAAGGAAAAGGTTCGTCAGAGACGACTGAAAAGGGTGGTGAAAAGCGTAAATGGGATGGGCCGGGTAATGATTCCAGGAGAGGGAAAGTGTTTCGACCGGACAACCGGGTTAGCATGAATACCGTTGGAAAAGCATGTACAAAATGTAACAGGGTGCACCGAAGGGAGTGCATGGCAGGTTCAAACTCATGCTACCGGTGTGGCTTGCCCGGTCACATGTCAAAGGATTGTCGGAGTGGGGGAAAATCTTGTTACCAATGTGGGGCTACTGGCCACATGCGTAATGATTGCCTACAACTGAAGAAAGAGGGAGTGGCCCAGTATGGGGAACGACTAGGAGGGAGAGGAGGTGATAAGGGGGCAAAACTGGCGCGTCCGAAGGGACGTGCGTTCCGCATGACTGTGGAAGAGGCGGAGGAAGTTCCAGATGTGGTGGCAGGTACGTTCCTAGTGAACTCTCTATGTGCCAAGGTGTTTTTTGATTCAGGAGCAAATCGCTCTTTTATATCTCCTGCTTTTATGAAATGTTTGGGGGTGAGGCCTAGACGTTTGGAGAGAGCACTAGAGGTGGAAACTGCAAATGATAGTTGGGTATGTGTTAAGGAAGTAGTAGAAGATTGTGTCATAGATATAGAAGGGAGGTTGGTGCCTACGAAGTTATATCCCATGGCAATGGGAGAGTTTGAGGTAGTATTGGGTATGGATTGGTTAGCCGCGAACAATGCGAATATCGTTTGCAACAAAAAGCTGATCAGGATCCGGTCACCTGATGGAGATACCGTAGTGATCTATGGGAACCGCCGTGATAGAAAGACTAGTCTTATCTCCATGGTTAGGGCCACTAAGTGTTTGAGAAAGGGGTGTCAAGGGTTCATGGCGTACGTGTTGGACGCCAAGAAAGAGAAGCGTGGGGTGGGCGATGTGCGAGTAGTAAGAGAGTACCCGGAGGTATTCCCAGATGACTTGACAAGTCTACCCCCGGATCGTCAGATCGAGTTTAGAATTGATCTGATGCCTGGATCTGCACCGATTGCCCGTGCACCGTATAGATTGGCGCCGTCCGAAATGAAGGAAATGATGACTCAGATACAAGAGTTATTAGACAAGGGGTTCGTTAGACCGAGTACATCTCCGTGGGGGCACCTGTGCTCTTCGTGAAGAAAAAGGACGGTACTATGCGAATGTGCATAGACTACCAAGAACTCAACAAGGTCACGATCAAGAATAAGTATCCGATCCCGAGAATCGACGACATGTTTGATCAGTTACAAGGAGCCAGTTACTTCTCCTAGATTGACTTGAGGTCAGGTTATCATCAGCTCAAGGTAAGGGAGGAGGACGTGCCGAAGACTGCCTTCAGAACCAGATATGGACACTACGAATTTTTGGTGATGCCATTCGGACTAACTAACGCCCCGGCAGCATTCATGGACCTGATGGATAAAGTGTGCCAACCTTATTTAGATTAGTTCGCGATAGTGTTCATAGATGATATTCTGATATTTTCAAGGTCGGAAGCGGAGCAAGAAAATCACCTTCGTACAATTCTCGAGCTATTGAAGCAAGAGAAGTTGTATGGGAAGTTTTCCAAGTGCGAGTTTTGGTTGAGGGAAGTGCAGTTTCTCGGGCACGTGGTGTCTGAGAAGGGGATCATGGTTGATCTGGCTAAGATTGAAGCCATCCGAGACTGGGAGCAACCTAAGAATCCGTCAGAAGTTCGAAGTTTCCTCGGACTGGCGGGGGACTACCGGAAGTTCATCAACGACTTTTCACGTATTGCCGCGCCACTGACCTCTTTAACGAAAAAAAATGTCAAGTTCGTCTGGTTAGAGAAACAAGAAGAAGCGTTTCAGAAATTGAAGGATATGTTGAGCAGCGCTCCGGTGTTGTCACTACCGGACGGTTCAGATGATTTCGTGGTGTTTAGTGATGAATCGAAGCTCGATTTGGGATGCGTACTTATGCAACGAGGTAAGGTGATCGCGTATGCCTCTCAACAGTTAAAGGATCATGAGGCTCGATATCCCACGCATGATTTAGAATTGGCGGCAATGATCTTTGCTTTGAAGATTTGGCGGCATTACCTGTATGGGACAAAGTGTTAGATCTTTACGGACCACAAGAGTTTATGTCATCTCTTTGACCAAAAAGAGCTGAATATGCGCCAAAGGAGATGGATTGAATTGTTGACTGACTACGACTGTAAGATTGAATATCACCCGGGTAAGGCAAACGTAGTGGCGGACGCTTTGAGCCATAAGGAACGAAGTGAAACCCCCAGTATTGTGGCCTTAAGGGCTGAGGTGACATTCAATTTGTTAGCGGAAATAAAGAAATGTCAGGTTGAAGCACTCGAGGTCGATGATCTCAAGAAGGAAAGAATGGTAGGACAAGTGTCCTCATTAGAGGAAGATAGTCGAGGGGTGAAGTGTCTTAGTGGGAGGATATGGGTTCCAAAACTCGGAGAGCTCCGAAAGCTGATACTTGAAGAAGCTCACAAGTCCATGTACACGATTCACCCCGGAACTAACAAAATGTATGGAGATCTACGCCGAGACTATTGGTGGCCTGGAATGAAAAAGGACGTAGCTCATTTTGTGGAGACCTGTATTACGTGTTCGCGTGTTAAAATCGAGCACCAACGACCGTACGGGAAGCTTCAGTCTTTAGAGATACCTCTGTCGAAGTGGGATCAAATTACGATGGACTTAGTAACCCACTTGCCTAAGACTCCAAAGGGTTATGACGCCATATGGGTGATTGTGGACCGTCTCACGAAGTTGGCACACTTCTTGCCTATACGAGAGTCTTACTCGCTGGACCAGCTAGCGAAGTTGTATATCGATGAGATTGTAACCTGTCATGGGGTTCCATCGTCGATAGTCTCTGACCGGGATAGCAGATTTACCTCCAGGTTTTGGAGGAGTTTCCAAAGAGAAATGGGATCGCAGATCAAGATGAGTACCGCTTATCATCCTCAGACCGACGGTCAGAGTGAGAGAACGATCCAGACATTAGAAGACATGCTAAGGGCGTACGCTTTGGATTTCCAAGGTTCATGGGAAAAGCATCTACCGTTGATCGAGTTTGCTTATAATAATAGCTATCACTCGAGCATCAAGGTAGCGCCGTTTGAGGCACTTTACGGTAGAAAATGTCGGACACCATTGTATTGGAACGAAGTCGGAGAGAGACAGTTAACGGGGCCAGAAATTGTACAACTGACTTCGGACAAGATAATCCAAGTGCGTGAAAGACTGAAGGTCGCCCGCGACCGACAGAAAAGCTATGCGGATAAGAGGCGGAAAGACATTGAATTCCAAGTCGGAGATCATGTTCTACTAAAGGTGTCTCCTTGGAAGGGAGTGGTACGATTTGGAAAATGTGGGAAGTTAAGCCCACGTTACATCGGACCGTTTGAGATTACTGAACGAATTGGAGAAGTGGCTTATAGGTTGGACCTACCAGAAGAATTGCATGGCATCCATAACGCGTTCCACGTGTCCAACCTGAGGAAATGTCTTACCGACGTGACCAAAGCAGTGTCGTTGAATGACATTAAAGTGGATGAGAAGTTGAATTTTGTAGAGGAACCCGAAGCAATCACGGATGTTAAGGTGAGGAAGTCACGGAACAAGGAGACTAAGATGGTTAAAGTACAATGGCGACACCACAAGGGTCCAGAGGCGACCTGGGAGTTGGAGTCGGAGATGAAAGCTAGATACCCACACCTTTTCCAATAAGGAATTCCGGGGACGGAATTCTTTTAAGGGGGTAGTGTTGTAACAACCCGGTTTCTCTTTTTAAATATGAGAGTCTTGTGGCAAATTTGTGAAGAAGGAAAGGTGTAGTAAGGGCCTATTTGCAATTTAAGGGGGTATAAAAGGGCACATTTCCCTAGGACGGCCTCCATTGTTCCTAAAATCAGTGTTGGGTCTGGTGTGTGTGTGCGGCGGCGAGAAGAAGAAAGGAAGAAGAAGAGCTCAGCTTGGAACTTCTCATTTGGTCCCAAGGATTCATTCAGGTAATCATTCCATTTATGTTATTTAGGTTATGGCAAACTTCTTCTTCTTTTGGAAAACGATTTAAGGATGAAAGGAGAATTAAACAGATGGGTAGATTAAATTTCTATGTGTTCTTCATATTCTAATAGCTGGGTTTTGAGAGTTGTAAATCTTTGTTAACCATTTTGATGGGAAGAGCACAGATTAAGAAGGTTAAAGGGATAAATGGAATTCAAGTTAAGTTTAATGTTAATTGTTATGGGTAAATGTTTGATGATGAGTCAGTCTAGCTTTTGAACCAACTGAACCAGAGTATTTTGCCCCTGTTCTAAGACCTGCGTATGAACAGTGAGAAAGAAACCAGGTCGGCGCAAAGTCCAGTTTGCGCCATAGGCGCTGGCGCAAATCTTTGGTTGTTCCAGTGTTGGGCAGATCTGATAGTTGGGCCGCGTGGTTGATTTGGGCTTAGGTTTGTTTTGGGTTAAAATATTTAAGGCCCAATATGAAGAGGATAATCTTAATTATTTATTTAAGTTAGGGTTAAGAGGAGAATGTAGAATCAGATATTGAGTTAAACCTAATAAATTATAAATTAATTATTAGGTGAACGGTCGGTGCAAGACTACAATTTAAGGAAAGAATTTGCTAACAGGTGAGTTCTCTCACTCCTTTTTACGACGTACTATATTTTACTGAACATGGTTCCTTTATTGAGCATGAACTGACTTATAAAGATATGCATGTTTTTCCATGCTTTGCATACGCATTCGCAAATAAAATGATGTTTAAGGTTTTCACGTGTATGATTTTTAAATGTATATGCATGTTATGTGGAGTCGGTTGCACGGTGGGGTCAGGGTACTTTGGGATCTCTGATCCCTTAGGCATATCGAGGTTAGCTTGTGGGTTGGAATTCGTTTTCTCCTACATGAAGGAACGGGGAGTCCATTTGGATTCCGGCGTAGACGAGAGGGTGTCCGTTAGGCCCCGATCGGAGTAGCTTATGCAATCCCTGAACCCCGTGTTTAACCTTGGATGATGTTATGAGAAAGATGTGAAAGTATTTTCTTTATGAAATGACCTTTTTACTGTGATAAATGTTTACGGAGGGAATTCACTAGACCTTTTAGTCTAACCCTCGCTTTTCAAAAATTAAACCATTTTCAGGTAAGCGTACAGTGGGAAATTCTAGTAAGAATTAGTTGGAGACAAGAAAGACGCGGAGCTCATAGCGACTCCAAGATTTTGAATGATGACTATAGATAGAATCTCGGCCGTGGATGTAGAGTCTTCCGCTGTCAATTTTATTTAGATCACTTTTTGTTGATGTAAAGACAAGATATTTATGTAATATGAATGCTTATTTCTAGATGAATGCATGTTATGTTTTTGGGACGTTACACAACACCTTTCGGTGACGGGGGAGACCCGATTCCGTCGAAAGTGACGGGCACATAAAGTTAGGTCACTTATGATGTTACTGGATTACACCTCAACTCCCGGTCTTAGTTCCCATTCCATAAAGACATCACAACCTCAAACCTTTCCCATGTCTTTATTGCATACCCCGTCGAGTTACACCTCAAGGACTTATGGGACCATATTGCCTATCCAGTCTAGACGAGTTACACCTCAAGGACTTCAATGTCCCACATTGCATACTCGCTAGTGGCCCCCACGGCCTAACGCATATAACCATGCGTCCCCATAGTCCACTCCTCGTGCACAGAGAGATAGACCATCAAATAAAGACTGACTTACATGCCTATGGATCCAATACAACACAGTCTACAAAACAAGCTCAACCCGGAATGACTAAAACACCCAAGCATGTAAATATCAATAATGAGCAATAAAATGCAATATGGTGCAATAAAAGCAAACCATAAATAAGACTCCACATCGAGCCATTAAAACCGGACAAATGTCCCCAAGACTTCCTCAAAGTCAAAACCGAGCAAATGCTCAAAACCCATTAGACCCATAAATAACGGTTCTCAAAATATAAACGTATTAAACGTCGTTTTGGTAAACGTATACCATAAAATCCTCACGACTCAAAACTCATCACGGATTAATAATAATGAATTTTCCCAAAATGGATTTATACTCTTTTAATTCTCAAAATGACCCATGACACTAAAATGTGCATTTTCCCAAATGTTTTTATAGAATCAAGTACATCAATATGATTAAACCATTAAATAAACTTCATTTTGAACAATAAATCTTTTAAGAACATATTTATGATTTCTACACATCAAAATATCCAAAACCCCTAAATATGAGTGTTTTACAACATTTATGAAGATAAATATTTAAAAAGAGTTAGACTCATCAAATAACTCAACAATTGGTAATTTCAAGTAAACACACAAACATTTGGAAAATAACATTTTTGGCATGTACAAAGTTTTCATAAATCAACTTGAACTCGCCTTGCTAGGTTACGTTAAACCTAGTTTTTATCCAACTTGCGCAAACTTCTCGCTACCTAGATAAACCATGTGTAATCACCAAATCAATAAAAGAACTCTAAATAAAATACTTAGACAACCTTTTGAACTTTCCAACTCATTAAGAATCACCCCTAACGGGTTTAAAACCAATTTTATACGAATATTTGAAGACGGTTTACTTAATCCCGTCGCGAAACGGTGTTGTCCTATTAAACCCAATTTTTGAACTATTTACATTATTAATCAGCTATTCCTCAAATCATATAGTTTGTTAAGGACAGTTCAACGGTTCCAAGGACATATTACACGCCTCAAACCAATCTACGAGCGATTTATTACGATTTTTACAAGATCTGGACAGCCCCTAAAATCAACCGTATCAACATAAAATCATTTAAAACCATTTAATCTATACTACCCATAGATTAATTCATCAAAACTCATCTAAAGCTATAAATATAAACTTTCAAATTTGAATTCTTTAAACCCCAAATGAACTTATCGAATAAGTAAATATCTCATTCTAATTTGTTTGTAAAATACCAACAAACACACTATTTCTTCCAACAACTAACTTTAATAACATTAAAATCATAATATTTCAAGAACTCTATATTTTACATAAATAACTAAAGAAGCCTTAAATTAAAGGGTTAGGAATTAATATTCTTAAATCTTCCGGTGTTCGTGTGGTTTACTCAAATTTTTGGATTTGGTCCCTAAAGTACACTATCTACGTTGATGATCCCTAACTTTTTGATTTACTTTCACTCATGGTCATTATATGTTAAAGATAGAAGGATCATGAGTGAAAGTAAATTAAACATAGGAGGACCATGAGTGAAAGTAAATTAAACATAGGAGGACCATGAGTGAAAGTAAATTAAAAGTTAGGGACCACCACTGTAGATAGTGTACTATAGAGACTAAATCCAAAATTTGGGTAAACCACAGAGACCACCGGTGTAATTCACTCTAAAAAGAAAGAGAAGATGAAACAACTTTGTTGGTGGCGGAGCTTTCCCTCTCTCCCTCATATTTTGGTGCCCTATAATATTAATATATGGAAATGGGACCTAAGAAAAATTTAGGTTAGGCTCACATAGAGGTGGCCAAAAAATCGGGCCAGGCCGGGCCTTCGGAAAGACCGGGCCGAAACACTATTCCAAGGCCCGGGATTTGGTCGGGCCAGGGCAGGGCAGGGCTGGGCCGGGCTTGAGCACAAATATCCGAGCCCGCTTAGGCTTTTTATAAGCCCGGGCTTTCGGGTCGGGCCCTTAACCGGGCCTTCACAAATTTTTTTAATTTTAAAATGTTATTCTAATTATCTATATAATTGGGTATTTGGATCGCTTAATATATTTTAAAAATACGTTTGATGCATCACCGTCGGCCATTTTGAGTGACAGATGGAAGAATTGAGAGATTGAGAAGTTGCGAAAAACGATCACCAGGTAGTGAGAAATCGAGAATTTTAAGCGAGAATTGCGTTTTTTGTGTTTTCTAAGTTGGTATGTAACACCATACACCAACTATGTTATTTATAGTGTGATGAATGCTTAAATTTGTGAAAAAAACGGCTACAAAATGAAGAAAAACGGTCATATGACTGTTACCCAACGGTTGTAAATTTGAATTAAAGTCAGTGAAATAGAATAAATAAATAAAAGGAGGTTATATTAACAAATCTGAGGCATTGGTATGGTGTCAAACGCGTGCCTATTATGGAGAGAGGGTCAAGAGTTCGAATCCTGGGAGGAGCAACTATTGCGTTTTTTTAATGAGGTTTTTAATGTTTGGAAATTTTAATTAAAGGCACTGAAAATGGATAAATAAATAAATGGAAGCAAAACTAACAAATGTGAGTCTCTGGTAAGGGTTAAAATTTCCGTTATTTTTTTAATGAGAGCGGGTCGGGCCTTGGTCGGGCTTCGGGTCCGGCCGGGCTGACGAATCATCCAAATACCAGGCCCGATTATGTCTGGCGGGCTCGAACCCGGGCTTTTGACGGGTCGGGCCTCAGTTACCTGGCGGGCCGGGCAAGGCCCGGGCTCTGATGGCCATCTATAGGCTCACATGATATAAGTTGGGCCTGGTGTACTTGGGCCGATCCAACAGCTATCTCACAGTAAAAAAAAATTAGAAGAAGACAATCCCCTACAGGATTTTATCACGGAACCAATCTGCCACAGCTTCCTTTTGCTTATAAAAGCTACTTTAATTCTTTTATTCTTCTATTTACCAGAATCATCATTTCTCCCAACTTCGGCATCAATTTTGGATCTGAAACGGTCCGTATTTGCAATAACTAAAAACACGAAGATTGAAGTTATGTGTGTTAAATTTCCATAGGAACTTGAATCACTTAAATCGGGGCTAAGTCGAGTGAGAAAAGATTCTTCTTTTGCTATGTATATATATATTTCGCCCCAAAGTATTTCAAACCAAAAAATCTGGGTGTTACAGAACGTATCAGAGAAACTTGTGAGGCTTGCTGCGATTGAGCATATCCAGAGAAACTCGTGTGGCTTTCTGATTCATTCGCTTCTTGCTGGCTGGTGCATGGATTGTTGCATCTTCTCTCGCCTCTCATTAATCTCTGTTTCTCTCAGTCGATTTGCGTCGTTGCTTGTGTCTGCCGTAAATCAAAGTGCGCTAAATCGACTTGTTTCTCTCAATCGAAGTGACCTAATCGATTTGCTTGCGTCCAACATAATCTAAATGACCGAAATCGATCTCCGTTGTTGGTTGCTGCCCTGCCCACCCCTGCTCGAGACATTGAGTGCTCCTTATCCTTATGCTCACTGAGTTTTTTTCCCCATAAATACAGGTAGAATTTCTGGATGTATATACATCAATACTCAGAGTAATTTAAAGTTGTGTTCGATTTTGTGTGTTCGCATATGAGCAAATGTTTGCACTTCAGTTTCTTAGGGGTTGTTTTTTTACCTCTTAATGTATGTTTACCTTTTAATGGTTACATTAAGAGGTAACCTCTGAATCGGTCAGAGGTATAGAGTGTTTGGTAAAAAAAATTGACCTCTTAATGGTTACAAAAACCTCTGAGCCATTTTGCATCTCACCTCACACTCAACCATTCAGAGTTGCTATTCTTCCAATTTTGCCCTTCTCACTTCTCTCGCCTTCTCTCGCCTCTCTTCTCTGTCTCTCGCTTAAAAAACTGAACATATTCTCTCGGTATGGATGTGTTCACGTCGGCCGTCTTTGTTTCTCCGTCGATTCCTCAATCGGAGGACACTCAGAGAGAGATTGAAAGCAGCCAAATCTCATAACCGGAAACCTAATATTCTCCCTCTATCTCCATTTTTTTTTCCATGTGCGAATGGTTTTATGTGTTTTCTATGGACGAATTCGGTATGTGATTTCATGTTTTTTGAGATTCAGTTAGGGTTTTCGTGGAATTTTATTGGTTATCTGGTGTTTTGATTTAGGATTTTTGTATGAGTTCAACGAAATGGAAAACCCTAATTTTTTGTTGTTGTATGTGTCAAGATTTTGTTGAACCAGTATGGATGTGTTCACGTATATTTGAATGCTAGAAATGGTTTTAATGGTAAAGAACTGAAGATCCATGGAGCTGAAAAAATTTATATGTTTGATCTGTTTGGTTTGATTTGTTTGAAAAAAATGATAGGGTTAAAATGGTAATTTATTATCATTCAGAGTTATCATTTAGAACAGTTACCAAACAACCAAATTTCATTCTGCACTCAACCATACAGAGCCTCTCAATCATTCTGACCTCTCAACCATTATGCACTAAACCATTCAGCAACTACCAAACAGCCCCTTAGGCCGTGTGTACCACCTCGGGTACCACGGCGGGTTCACCATCGGTTTGGCATCGGGTAGGGCGGGTTGACGGTACGGGGGGTCGCGGGTTCACATCGGGTTGGGGTAGCGGGTAAGGGTGGGTTCGGGAACCCGGCGAACCCGGCGTAATTTTATTTATTTTTTAATTTTTTTTAATTTTTTTAAATATAACCGTTTACCAACGGCTCTTTTTTATTTATTTTTTATTTTTATTTTTCAAATTATACACACTATATATATTAACCTCTACCACCTTCATTTTTTCACACCAAAAAATATCTCAAATTCAATACTTTCTTCCATTTCTTTCAAATTCAATACTTTCAATACTTTCTTCCATCATGAATTCAAACACCACACCTACATCCCGTCGTAACCAATCGAGGAGTTCGGATACACCACAAAAAGGGCATCAACGAGTAATACGACCGGGTCGAATCCGGACGAAAGTGTTACTCACTTGTTGAGTGAAATAAGGTCGTTCAACCATCGGGCTGACAATACAATGGATTACAAAATGAAAAAAACAGTTGCAACTCGAGTTAGAAAAACGATTTGATAAAGACTTCGAGTTTTTCATAGCCCCGCATGATCACCTTACGGGAGATATTTTGAGGGCTACTTTGACGAAGAAAGAGAGAATTAGAAAATTACATAATTTTTAATATTAGTTTTTAGTGTTTTGTATTTTGTAATTTTTAAATTTTTAATGAATGTTATGAATTTTTATTTTTATTATTTATCTTATTTTTATTTATTAAAAAATATATGAATATTTTTATTTTGTTAAATAATTAAATGTATAAATAAAAGAATTAAAAAAGTTGATGTGGCGCTGAGGTGGCATCAGGGTTCAGTGGGTTCGTGGGTTGGCGGTACTCCACTTTAGGGTAAGGAGGGTAGGAAAGAGAAAAGTTGATGTGGCGTTGAGGTGGCATCAGGGTTCAGTGGGTTCGTGGATTGGCGGTACTCATGGTCTTAGTGTATTTTTATCTCCACTTTGCACTTAGATTTTTAGATTAGGATGTATGAGAAATATTTATCTAGTTTATTAAAGATTGATGAAACTTCATGTTATGGTTACCGTCATTATTTGAATGTCCAATGCTACCTTTAATTACTTATGCAAAAGAAAATTTGATTTTTTTGAACCTCTGCCCTTTAAATGAACTTTTTTTCCACATTCGTTGAGTTAGGATGTCTTCTTTGCATCAAGACTTGTGGGATTTGCAAGGGAGAGAGAATGGGGAATAGTACACTGCATTTGAGAGGATGTTTAGGATTGCTTATTTAATATTAAACGAACAAACACAGACAAATAAGTCAAAAAAATAAGCAACTTGCTGAACTATAACTCACGAGTTCTCCATTAGCTCACACGCAAACATTATAGCTAGTTCTTCACGATCCGTGCCCTTACAAAACAAGGCACAGCCCCTCCCTGAACGATAAGATCTACACCCTCGCTTCGCTTGTGCTACATGCCTCCTCATTCTACGAATCCCTCCATACCTCGCAAAATAGAACGCTTAAATCAAACAATAACTTCTCATCCTCTTAGCACCCCTACAAGGTGTTCTATCACTCTCAACTTTCTGGTTCAAGTCTTCGGCCTCGGCCATCGTACACATCTGTCGACTTCTACATCAACTGACAACCTGTAACTACTTTCTTAACTTATTCTTAAACATGGGTTCCCTTACGGAACCTAATCCTACCATCATAACATAATCACTTCATAATACGTCTCCCTCTTTTCTGGACTTACTCCTGTAACATCAGTATTACCAGCTCACCTCAATACTCATACCCAACACCGCGGGCATTTCGCTTATGCCTCTCAACGCTACTCGTAACGAGTTTCTAATACTAACACTTCGATGACTTCTACTCTTTCCCCTGGACCCAACCGTCCCTCGACAACCGTACTTCCAGATACCGAACAAGGGTATAGACCCTCACACAATCAACACTATAATTCACTTATGACTCTTCCACTGTTCACCTTTCCTCTTGCACACAAATACTAAGGTTACAACATTCTTTCCTGATTTGTCCGACACTTCTCCACTCTTGCAGTCCTTCCTTAGCTTAACATGTAATACAATATGACCTAGTGAGTTCATAGCATTCATGCATGACGACGCGGTAAATAAATCATTTCGTACATTTTCTCCTTTTTAAATAAACAACATTTGGGCACAACTTGGGTACACATGTCCCCCTTACTATTATAATTTCAATACCCTGCACAACGATTCGAGAATCGCTTGCATGCATCTCTCCGTGAACCTCACTCTTGTTTAAACCGAACAATGTTATTACGACAGTATTACGTTGCATGAAAATCTTTTCCATACGACACAATTCTGGAAGAATTACCGACAAAGAGTAAACCAGTCGGTTCTCACACTCATTTGTAGGATATCAATAGGTCAAAAGCATTTTGGTTATAAATGATTTGCAGGTAAGCATTTTCTTGACCTTTTGCAACAAATTTGACTTATCGTGAAAAGAGTAGGATATTTTGCAAATCGTTAGGCTCAACATTTCAATGTGCAATGTGAATGAAATCTCCCTTTTTCTTTTAAACATGCGTGTGCACATTTGACTCATTTTCGATCAAAATTTATATTTACACATTTAACTTAAATCGTGAAAATGTCATATTACACATAAGAACGTCATGCATGAGACTCTACATGTAAATGAAGGCTACTCACTCAAACAAGGTCAATTCCTTTCCCCACGCAACTTATCCTTGACACTGTACTTTCGACTAAAGGTCGTCCCTCTCGGTCCTGCAACAACTTGCAGTACATACGTTCTACATCTCACTTACTCCACCATTTCCTACTATTTTCGTTCTGATCAGCTATCTCATTTTCTACTTCTACATGCCTCTTTTTCACCAAAGGTATCTTCTTTCATTTACCCTGCCAAAGAAAAGCTCGACTAAGAAGTCAGGGCTCTATTGGTATCTTCTTTCATTTTCCAGAAACCGGAGTCTTACTCAAAATCAATCATTTTATCTCTTTGAATCCACGAAGATCTGCCTCTAGACGACTCGTAACATTCTAAACAACATTTCTTCTCTACGATGTATACATATATCACATCATAAATGACTTTTCATGAAACTTCCCCGACAAGGGGTCTCAGTCTACCCCTCAGGGATCTTGCTGACATTCTAAAGTACTGGAACACGACATGTACACTAGATTCTGACTACCACTTCGGAATAATAAGGTAGGTTAAGCACATACATGTACCTGTAAGTTCGCAATTACACTGGCCAGGTGAAATCTCAAACTTACCTTACATGACAGTCCTCAGTACCCTATTAGTCCTACCTCTATAATAGTGTCCTCCTAACGCATTTCCTGTATCTACAATAGTGCCCTCCTAGCGCATTTCCTGATTCTCAGTTGTGATTTCTACTCCAAAGTTTAAGTTTAGGCCCGTCCGGTCACCTAAATCCCTTAAACTATGGCTCTGATACCATTTGTAACAACCCAAAATCCATAGGACAAACATAGCATTAAATAATACTCTTTAAAATAAAATTGGGTCCCGAAACTTCGTTACATCATTCACAAACTAAGGTTGGCGGAAACAACCTATACACAACTGAAAACAACTACTACTACAAGTGGCATCGGCACTGTCTCAACTGCTTCTGTACTCTATCCTGCGCTTGCTCACTTACCGGAGCCTCCTACTATATGCTTACCTGAAAAGGTTTTAGTTTTGAAAAGCGAGGGTTAGACCATGAGGCCTAGTGAGTTTCCTCCATAAACAGTATACATCAATGTTATAAAAATCATTTCATTGAAAACAATTCATATCCTTCACATAAGCATCATTCAGGGTTCTACACGGGGTTCAGGGATCGCATAAGCTATCTCGATCGGGGCCTAACGGACACCCTCTCGTCTACACCGGAGTCCATTTGGACCCCCTGTTCCTTCATGTAGGAGGAAACAAATTCCAACCTACAAGCTAACCTCCATATGCCCAAGGGATTATCAAATCCCCTGGTACCCTGACCCCACCGTGTAAAACGACTTCACATAACAAACACATAGATCATTATAATCATAAAACATGAACTCCGTATAACCCTTTACAATTCATTTCATCTTGCTGAATAATCTTTTCAGTAGAACATACTTTATATGGGAAAAATGTACGTAACAGCTTGTAAATAGATCATGCTCATAACCATGCCCTGATCAGTAATATTAAACTTTCATGCACGCAAAGATCGTGTAAAATAACATGGCACTTTCACATAATCGCTTTCTTTAAACAAAAACGTAAGATCGCGTATTTTAGTTAGAAAAACTCACCTGGCCTGCTCGCTCCAAAGCTTCTCACTTACATTTCCGATCTCTAGGTGGAACACCTATTATATTAATAATGTACGTCATAATTCGTTCAACATTACTCGAGTTAAATCCCGAGCTCAACCCAAACTTATCTAAGTTGGTAGATTACTCTTCTAGTCCAAAAATCATAATCAATGGTCTTTGCTTACCCATCCAAGTGAAATACTAAACCGAATCCATTAATTTACCCAATTCTATATTCTCGACATAAAAGTAATAACATTGGATCCTAAATATCAATACTGGATTATGATACTAGTAATATGGCCCAAATTAAATAAATAATTAGGCTACCAACTACGTACTAGGCCCTTATTATATAATTGTAGACTTTAATAATAAACTAAGCCCAAAAGGACTTAAGAAATCTTTCGGTCCAACTTAACTCTCAGCCCACAAACATTCGGTCCAGATTTAAGCATGGTTTGCGCCAAGCAAGGGTTTGCGCCACCCACTGCTTTGCGCCAAATCACTTCTGCGCCAGACACTGATTTCACGATAGAGCTGTATTTCGTTTGCTTAAGCGAAGAAACAAACCTTAGGAGTGATTACCAAGGTTCTCACTACAACTTAAACATCTTAGTCGATTTCTTAATCAAACTTACCCACATAAACATTTGATTTAACTTTGACAATATGAATTGGAAATCAAAACTCTATTAATACCCTTATTTGATTTCTCAGCTTACATAGCTGAGAGCAACCAGAAACCTAACAAATCTAACATTTCTTGCAAAAGAGAAAACACAGGGGAAAGGTTTCTTACCAGATTAAAACCTCACGAAACGGGAACCGTTGCCAAACGATCTTCTTCTTCCTTGATCCTCTCTATCTCTCGCAGCTCCTTCTCTCGCAGCTCTCTCTCTCTCTCTCTCTCTCGCTGCCTCTTTCTCCCATCATCTCTCTCTCTCTTCGCAGCTCTCGGCACACACATCAAGCACACACACACACAGCTCTCAATTAAATGGATTCTTTTTCCCTGCTTGCTTCCCTTCCTTGCACACACATCAAGCACACATCGAGAAGGGATGTGCAGCTTACACACAGGACCATTTAATTACTCTTTCTTTTCTCTCTCGATGCAATACACCCACAACCCTAAAATATTTAATTGCTTTCTCATACTTCCAGCAAAAAGCGGCGCACTAGGTAGGGATTAAATTTCCAATTTTCAATTTTAACAACAAACTTTCACCAAAAACCAAGTACACCCCCTTGACTTCCTTTTAAACTACAATATTTACTTTGGGTTATTACAATCTCCCCTCCTTAATGGAATTCCGTCCCGGAATTCATTCTAATACTAATCGGTGCAATTGATCATCGAAACTTAAATTTCATCTCTCAGAATAAGTCTTTCTACAACCATAACAACATACCCTCACGCCTTCGTTACGCAACTCTGAAAAAAAAACTCACACTCTCTGTTCCTAATCGTAACATACAATCATCTTAACTTTTCATCTTCCAGACGAATCTATAAGTTCAGGAACCCTACGAAACTCGGGTTCTATAATTCTTTCGATTAACCACAACGACCATAAGATCAGATAGACAGGTATAAAGTCATCCTGGCTTCCTTACTTAGATTTACCTTAAATAATTCCTTAACGATCAGTGTTAATCTCAAATTCTCAATAACACTTTCCCACGAACTCTCGAAATTCCATCTTATAAATCATAACATGTGAACACAGGTTGTAAGTATCTCAATACTTACCACTCCCTAATTATTCTTATCCCATTCACGACTACACTGACACTCGCTATGCTGGTATTCACAAAATCCATCAGTCAAAACTGATTTCTTAACCAACAACTCCACTGAGTAACTCAACCATTCACAAATTACCAAATAATTTGAAATTTACATATTCCAACGTACTATCATCAACTTCTCACTTTAACCTATCGATTTTCCCTTATCAACTCTTAGTAAGAATTTCGGTAGAACCATAACGCATTCTGTAATAACAAATAAATGTCATTACTTAACAAATCCCTAAAATTTTTAACAACCAATTAAAGGCTTATACATCTATCATGACATTTCAAATCACTAATGATCATACTACCGCTCCGACTCATAATCATCATCATCAGGTCATTCTTTAAACATAACCAAATTTCCCAACTATCTCCTTCTAGGGTTATTCCCTCTCACATAAGAAACAATTCACGATCTACAAAGATCTAGCATTTACTATAACACATTTGGCTAATCCACTCTTCATCCTCTTTAAACTTCCAATGATTCCAACATACACCTACTTAGCGACTCATACAACCAAAAATAATTGGTTTCTCCTTTGGGTAATCTCACACCATAAAGTCAACTTACACTCTATGTGCTCCAACAATCTGGTTACTAGATCGTACATCTCATCTGTAGACCCCAAAAGCTTCTATCTGATACTTTCTTTCTCTCTAACATCACCTCACTACGACACTAGCTGGTACATTTAACTTGGCAACTAATGCAATTACATAACTGTACATTCCTCACTCATAACATCACACCGCAGACCAAATCTCTCATGGTCATTCATACATAATTCACACTTTCCTTCATATTCTCCTGAATACTACAATCGAGTATATCTCGCTACGTAGTCCCTTCCCAACTTGCTGAACTATAACTCACGAGTTCTCCATTAGCTCACACGCAAACATTATAGCTAGTTCTTCACGATCCGTGCCCTTACAAAATTGGGCACAGACCCTCCTTGAACGATAAGATCTACACCCTCGCTTCGCTTGTGCTACATGCCTCCTCATTCTACGAATCCCTCCATACCTCGCAAAATAGAACGCTTAAATCAAACAATAACTTCTCATCCTCTTAGCACCCCTACAAGGTGTTCTATCACTCTCAACTTTCTGGTTCAAGTCTTCGGCCTCGGCCATCGTACACATCTGTCGACTTCTACATCAACTGACAACCTGTAACTACTTTCTTAACTTATTCTTAAACATGGGTTCCCTTACGGAACCTAATCCTACCATCATAACATAATCACTTCATAATATGTCTCCCTCTTTTCTGGACTTACTCCTGTAACATCAGTATTACCAGCTCACCTCAATACTCATACCCAACACCGCAGGCATTTCGCTTATGCCTCTCAACACTACTCGTAACGAGTTTCTAATACTAACACTTCGATGACTTCTACTCTTTCCCCTGGACCCAACCGTCCCTCGACAACCGTACTTCCAGATACCGAACAAGGGTACAGACCCTCACACAATCAACACTATAATTCACTTCTGACTCTTCCACTGTTCACCTTTCCTTTTGCACACAAATACTAAGGTTACAAAATTCTTTCCTGATTTGTCTGACACTTCTCCACTCTTGTAGTCCTTCCTTAGCTTAATATGTAATACAATATGACCTAATGAGTTCATAGCCTTCATGCATGACGACGCGGTAAATAAATCATTTCGTACATTTTCTCCTTTTTAAATAAACAACATTTGGGCACAACTTGGGTACACATGTCCCCCTTACTATTATAATTTCAATACCCTGCACAACGATTCAAGAATCGCTTGCATGCATCTCTCCGTGAACCTCACTCTTGTTTAAACCGAACAATGTTATTACGACAGTATTACGTTGCATGAAAATCTTTTCCATACGACACAATTCTGGAAGAATTACCGACAAAGAGTAAACCAGTCGGTTCTCACACTCATTTGTAGGATATCAATAGGTCAAAAGCATTTTAGTTATAAATGATTTGCAGGTAAGCATTTTCTTGACCTTTTGCAACAAATTTGACTTATCGTGAAAAGAGTAGGATATTTTGCAAATCGTTAGGCTCAACATTTCAATGTACAATGTGAATGAAATCTCCCTTTTTCTTTTAAACATGTGTGTGCACATTTGACTCATTTTCGATCAAAATTTATATTTACACATTTAACTTAAATCGTGAAAATGTCATATTACACATAAGAACGTCATGCATAAGACTCTACATGTAAATGTCGGCTACTCACTCAAACAAGGTCAACTCCTTTCCTCACGCAACTTATCCTTGACACTGTACTTTCGACTAAAGGTCGTCCCTCTCGGTCCTGCAACAACTTGCAGTACATACGTTCTACATCTCACTTACTCCACCATTTCCTACTATTTTCGTTCTGATCAGCTATCTCATTTTCTACTTCTACATGCCTCTTTTTCACCAAAGGTATCTTCTTTCATTTACCCTGCCAAAGAAAAGCTCGACTAAGAAGTCAGGGCTCTATTGGTACACTCAAGATTTCAACACTGTTAATCCTTACCAAACTAACTGACCTTATCCCACGAATTCTAGAACTGAGATTTTCCAGAAACCGGAGTCTTACTCAAAATCAATCATTTTATCTCTTTGAATCCACGAAGATCTGCCTCTAGACGACTCGTAACATTCTAAACAACATTTCTTCTCTACGATGTATACATATATCACATCATAAATGACTTTTCATGAAACTTCCCTGACAAGGGGTCTCAGTCTACCCCTCAGGGATCTTGCTGACATTCTAAAGTACTGGAACACGACATGTACACTAGATTCTGACTACCACTTCGGAATAATAAGGTAGGTTAAGCACATACATGTACCTGTAAGTTCGCAATTACACTGGCCAGGTGAAATCTCAAACTTACCTTACATGACAGTCCTCAGTACCCTATTAGTCCTACCTCTATAATAGTGTCCTCCTAACGCATTTCCTGTATCTACAATAGTGCCCTCCTAGCGCATTTCCTGATTCTTAGTTGTGATTTCTACTCCAAAGTTTAAGTTTAGGCCCGTCCGGTCACCTAAATCCCTTAAACTATGGCTCTGATACCATTTATAACAACCCAAAATCCATAGGACAAACATAGCATTAAATCATACTCTTTAAAATAAAATTGGGTCCCGAAACTTCGTTACATCATTCACAAACTAAGGTTGGCGGAAACAACCTATACACAACTGAGAACAACTACTACTACAAGTGGCATCGGCACTGTCTCAACTGCTTCTGTACTCTATCATGCGCTTGCTCACTTACCGGAGCCTCCTACTATATGCTTACCTGAAAAGGTTTTAGTTTTGAAAAGCGAGGGTTAGACCATGAGGCCTAGTGAGTTCCCTCCATAAACAGTATACATCGATGTTATAAAAATCATTTAATTGAAAACAATTCATATCCTTCACATAAGCATCATTCAGGGTTCTACACGAGGTTCAGGGATCGCATAAGCTATCTCAATCGGGGCCTAACGGACACCCTCTCGTCTACACCGGAGTCCATTTGGACCCCTTGTTCCTTCATGTAGGAGGAAACGAATTCCAACCTACAAGCTAACCTCCATATGCCCAAGGGATTATCAAATCCCCTGGTACCCTGACCCCACCGTGTAAACCGACTTCACATAACAAACACATAGATCATTATAATCATAAAACATGAAATCCGTATAACCCTTTACAATTCATTTCATCTTGCTGAATAATCTTTTCAGTAGAACATACTTTATATGGGAAAAATGTACGTAAAAGCTTGTAAATAGATCATGCTCATAACCATGCCCTGATCAGTAATATTAAACTTTCATGCACGCTAAGATCGTGTAAAATAACATGGCACTTTCACATAATCGCTTTCTTTAAACAAAAACGTAAGATCACGTATTTTAGTTAGAAAAACTCACCTGGCCTGCTCGCTCCAAAGCTTCTCACTTACATTTCCGATCTCTAGGTGGAACACCTATTATATTAGTAACGTACGTCATAATTCGTTCATCATTACTCGAGTTAAATCCCGAGCTCAACCCAAACTTATCTAAGTTGGTAGATTACTCTTCTAGTCCAAAAATCATAATCAATGGTCTTTGCTTGCCCATCCAAGTGAAATACTATACCGAATCCATTAATTTATCCAATTCTAGATTCTCAACATAAAAGTAATAACATTGGATCCTAAATATCAATACTGGATTATGATACTAGTAATATGGCCCAAATTAAATAAATAATTAGGCTACCAACTACGTACTAGGCCCTTATTATATAATTGTAGACTTTAATAATAAACTAAGCCCAAAAGGACTTAAGAAATCTTTCGGTCCAACTTAACTCTCAGCCCACAAACATTCGGTCCAGATTTAAGCATGGTTTGCGCCAAGCAAGGGTTTGCGTCACCCACTGCTTTGCGCCAAATCACTTCTGCGCCAGACACTGATTTCACGATTGAGCTATATTTCGTTTGCTTAAGCGAAGAAACAAACCTTAGGAGTGATTACCAAGGTTCTCACTACAACTTAAACATCTTAGTCGATTTCTTAATCAAACTTACCCACATAAACATTTGATTTAACTTTGACAATATGAATTGGAAATCAAAACTCTATTAATACCCTTATTTGATTTCTCAGCTTACATAGCTGAGAGCAACCAGAAACCTAACAAATCTAACATTTCTTGCAAAAGAGAAAACACAGGGGAAAGGTTTCTTACCAGATTAAAACCTCACGAAACGGGAATCGTTGCCAAACGATCTTCTTCCTTGATCCTCTCTATCTCTCGCAGCTCCTTCTCTCGCAGCTCTCTCTCTCTCTCTCTCGCTGCCTCTTTCTCCCATCATCTCTCTCTCTCTCGCAGCTCTCGGCACACACATCATGCACACACACACACACACAGCTCTCAATTAAATGGATTCTTTTTCCCTGCTTGCTTCCCTTCTCGATGTGCAGCTTACACACAGGACCATTTAATTACTCTTTCTTTTCTCTCTCGATGCAATACACCCACAACCCTAAAATATTTAATTGCTTTCTCATACTTCCAGCAAAAAGCGGTGCACTAGGTAGGGATTAAATTTTCAATTTTCAATTTTAACAACAAACTTTCACCAATAACCAAGTACACCCCCTTGACTTCCTTTTAAACTACAATATTTACTTTGGGTTATTACATCCAATACCTAAATCACTATTAGGTACTCATGAGTGTTAGTTGCATTCTCTATGCTTCTAACACTCCATGACAGTCTTGAATCACTACTTACTTCCAGGAGTATGACTGACTGTGGAGGTTTAAATAAATTAATACTCAGGAAGTTGGTTCTAAACATGCAAAACGAAACACGATAATAAATCAAATGTAAATGGACGCAATCTAGCATATATTATAATCTCCATATAATAATCTCCAAATCAAATACAATTTATTACGTTTTTAATACATCAAACTAACAACTAAAACATTCAAGTTATATTGATAATTCTAACACCTATGGCTTCAGTATGATACTCATGTTTGGGTCGAGTTAATGCTTTCGTGAAAGGATCCGCCGGATTCTCTTCAGTCTGCACTCTACTCACCACGATCTGGTTTTCCGCAACCTTGTGTCGCACAAAGTGATACTTCCTCTTTATGTGCTTTGACTTCCCATGGTCTTTAGGTTCTTTAGTCAATGCGACTGCACCTTCGTTATCACAGAAGATTTCAATGGGTTCACTGATGCTTGGTACAACGCCCAGATCACCTATGAAATTCTTCAACCATGCAGCCTCTTTCGCTGCTTCACTAGCTGCGATATATTCTGACTCACACGTGGAGTCAGCCACCGTGTCCTGTTTGGAACTTTTCCAAGTCACGGCCCCACCATTCAACAAGAACACCCATCCTGACTGCGAGCGGGAATCATCCCGATCTGTCTGGAAACTCGCATCAGTATAACCTGTTACTCGTAATTCATCTTTTCCACCATAGACTAAGAACACATCTTTAGTCCTCCGAAGATACTTAAGAATGTTCTTTACAGCCATCCAATTACTTTCGCCTGGGTTCCCTTGATATCTACTCACCATGCTTAAAGCAAATGAGACATCAGGTCTAGTACATGTCATGGCATACATGATCGATCCTATAGCAGATGCATATGGAATTCGACTCATTCTGTCCAGTTCTTTATTAGTGCTGGGACATTGATCTTTACTCAATCTTATGCCATGTTGCATGGGCAAATACCCTTTCTTGGATTCACTCATATTGAATTTCTTCAATATCTTATCCAAGTATGTACTTTGGCTAAGTCCAATTAAACGCTTGGTTCTATCTCGATAAATTCTTATTCCAAGTATGTATGCTGCATTTCCCAAATCTTTCATAGCGAAACATTTCCTGAGCCAGGCCTTTACATCTTGCAACATCGGAATATTGTTTCCTATGAGTAGTATGTCATCAACATACAAGACTAGAAATACAACATTACTCCCACTAGCCTTAACATATACGCAGGACTCATCTTCGCTTCGAGAAAATCCAAACTCCTTGACCTTATCATGAAAACAAAGATTCCAGCTACGAGACGCTTGTTTAAGTCCATAAATGGATCTTTCAAGCTTACACACCTTATCTGGATACTCGGTATGTACAAAACCTTCAGGTTGTGCCATATACACATCCTCATCAAGTTTCCCATTGAGGAAAGCGGTTTTTACATCCATTTGCCATACTTCATAGTCATGAAATGCAGCTATGGCAAGCAATATCCTGATAGACTTAATCTTTGCCACTGGTGAGAAGGTTTCATCATAATCAATCCCTTGAGTTTGAGTGTAACCTTTCGCAACCAGTCTAGCCTTGAATGTGTGCACATTCCCATCCATGTCGGTCTTCTTTTTGAAGATCCACTTACACCCAACTGGCTTGCGACCTGGTGTATGATCAACCAATTTCTAAACTTGGTTATCGTACATAGATTGAATCTCGCTCTCCATGGCCTCTTTCCACTTGGCAGCCTCAGGGCCTGCCATCGCTTCCTTGTAGTTGGATGGCTCATCCGCACTATCAAATGTTTTATCATTGACTAGTGTATCTCCTTCCTTTGTAATATGAAAACCATAATAAAACTCAGGAGGTCGATTAACTCTACTAACTCTACTAGTTCTGCGAAGAGGTGGTGGAGGTATGTTAGTTTCCTCAACAGGTGGTTCAACCTCATGTTGAGGGCTAGTGTCAACTATAGGTTCATCATTGGTTGTTTCTTGAATTTCTTCAAGATCAATACTGCTCCCACTATCCTCTTTGTAAATGAGCTCCCTTTCTTGGAAGACTCCCCTTCTAGCTACAAACACTTTGTTCTTAGAAGGTTTGTAAAATATATATCCAAAGGATTTGTAGGGATAACCAATGAACCGACACTTCTCTGCTCTAGGTTCTAGCTTGTTGTTAGTTTCGCGCCGAACGAAGACTTCACAACCCCAGACCTTTATATGTGCTAACGAGGGACGAGTCCCAGTCCACATTTCAGAGGGTGTCTTTGCAACCTTCTTAGTTGGAACGAGGTTTAAGATATGAGCTGCAGTTTCTAAGGCATAGCCCCAGAACGATATTGGAAGTGTAGCACGACTCATCATGGACCGAACCATATCAAGTAGCGTTCGATTTCTTCTCTCAGCAACACCATTGAGTTGTGGTGTTCTGGGAGGAGATAATTGCGAAACTATTCCACAATCCCTTAGATAGTCGTAGAATTCATGACTCTAGTATTCTCCATCCATGTCGGACTGGAGCATCTTGATCTTCTTGCCCAGTTGGTTTTCTACTTCGTTTTTGAATCCTTTGAACACTTCAAAGGTGTCCGATTTGTTTTTCATCAAATAGATAAATCCATATCTACTGAAATCGTCAGTAAAGGTAACAAAGTATCTTTCACCGTCTCTCGTGGCAGATCTGATCGGTCCACATACATCTGTGTGGATTAAGTCCAACAGATCCTTACCCCTTTCCATTTTTCCTTTGAAAGGTGCTTTTGTCATCTTGCCAAGTAAGCAAGACTCGCATTCTTCATCCGACTTTAAGCCAAATGGTTCCAAGATCCCGTCCAATTGGAGCTTGGTGATGCATTTCTTGTGTATGTGGCCAAGACGATGATGCCATAACGACGATTTATCCAATTCACTATTGGAGGAACCAACATTTAGAGTTAAGTTATTATTATTTCTACCAACACAAATCACGCTTTCATACACGCCATTACAAGGAGAGGCTTTAAAATAAAAACAACCATGTTTATAAACCAAAATGCAACCATTATTATTATCAAATTGAAATTCAAAACCATCCTTGTACAATGCATGAAAAGAAATAATGTTTCGAGCCATTTCTGGAGAGTAGCAACAATCTAATAACTTTATTGAAAAACCACTACTAAGCACGAGCTCAAAATCTCCAATCTTGGTAACAGCGGCAGTCATCCTGTTTCCCATGATCAGATTCAGCTCCCCATGCTTCATTGTCCTACTTCCCTTTAGTCCCTGGAAATTAGAGCAAATGTGAGTACCACATCCCGTATCAAGGACCCAAGAGTTAGAAATCGAAGTACTATGGAGTTCAATTGTAATAATACCTGAGGTGCCATACCCTTTGACCTTGTTCATTTTCAAGTCCTCCAGATATTTTGGGCAGCTTCTCTTCCAATGGCCCCTTTCTTGACAGTAAAAGCATATGGCCTCTTTAGGGTCACTTATGGGTGGTATGTCAGAAGAATCAGCTTTTCTCTTAAGGCCTTGGTTGCGGGGAACAACTTTAGCCTTTCCCTTCCCTTTGGGATGAGAAACTTTCTTCTTCTTACAGCCACCTTCCCTAATGGCCAGGACGGGAGCAGTTGAGTGAGCACTTTGGGTCTTACCCATACTTGCTTCAGTAGATCTCAACATGCCATGGAGCTCCATCAAGGTCTTGTCCATATTGTTCATATTGAAGTTCACTATGAACTGTTTATGTGCCCCACTAAGAGAGTTTAGCACCATGTCAATGGCAAGCTCTCTTGGGAAATCGACACCTAGATTGCCTAACATGTCAATGTACGCTTTTATCTTTTGCACATGCGCACATACAGGGGCACCGTCCTGTTGCTTACATTCCACAAGCGATTTTACGACTTGGAACCTTTCTTGCCTCTCTTGCTCCTGAAACATTTCACGAAGCTGCTCATTTAGTTCAAACGCCCCCATGTTCTCGAAACTCTTTTGAAGTTCCGGGGACATGGACGCCAACATGAGACACATGACTTTTGTGGATTCCGCGAATTGCTTGTTATATTCAGTTACTGCTTCAGGGCTTGCATCATGATTAAGTATAGGAAGATCCTCGTCGAGCAAATACTCTTTGTCTTCGTACCTCAAGGCAATTCTCAAGGCACGAATCCAATCTAAGTAATTTGGCCCAGTCAGCTTATCTTTACTTAGGATAGAGAGTAACGTAAGGTTGGATGTTGAGTGAGTAGGAGGAGGAGGAGGAGGAATATTTTCAGCCATCTGTAGATATAGTTTTTTTATAGTTAGTTTGATATTTAACCCTTAAAAATGATTATCCAAAATATTTAACAAGGCTAGGATCCATATTTCACTCTATGATGCGAAAAGGGATACCGTAATCACATCACAAGGTTATTTAGGTAAAAAAATGCTATTTGTTAATTTCATTCACTATGAAACTCCTAGGTCATTTGAGATTCACTGACTTATGTCAATGGCATGTTAATCTCAATTATGCTTATCTTCTATTTGTGACTGGGATGCCGAGGATCACAAACTATATGGTGAATCGACCATGCAAAAAACACATGGACCCCTCGGCTCAAGTACGCTTGAGAATCACGAGCGCCACATCATTTTCGACTATAGTTTCACATTAACGTGCCGGCAAACCGCACACGCTCCGTTAACAAACTATAAGAATATGTGTGTTCTTCTCATGGGTAGCATAAGACTTTCACATTTCTTAGTATATCTAAAACGGGATTTTGTTTTATACTTCATAGTTAATACTTTTAACTTGTCACATTGACCTATCAAACCTTTTCGGTAATTCCACTAGTCCACACAAGAGGCGGTGAGTATGGTAACGCAGGGCGTTTTAAAAACCATTGACTCATTCGGCAACCATATTATAGGTAACCTCCTTAAACCCCCTTAGAGTGCTTATAGTGAGTACGCCTAGTCTCGGTTTGACTATCAATGTATAATTTAATTTTATATATATAATTAAGGTCTAATATATATAAATTGAATGGAATTTTAAACAATTTAAAATTATGATTATCTAATTAATTCTAATTAACCATGTGAGGACACATTTAATAATTAATATAATCGTTTCCATAATTAATTCCAATTAAACATGTAAGGACACATGCTAATAATTAATGTAAATAATTGACATACAATTTATATTCACTATATAAATAATGTTAATATTTATCTTACAATATTATTCAAACTTAAATATATCTATATATAAGATAAATATTAACATTATTCTCTTACCTTATATAGATATATTTAAGATTATCTATTCAATATTTGCCAAAATTGTTTATTGTTGTGGTTTTAGGCAAGTTAGGAAACTAGCCAAAAACAATTAGGGTATAACATTGCATAAAAAAACGACGACCCTATACCCTTTAGGGATTTCGATAAAACTTAATCGCTAATAATACAAACTTTTTATGCAAGTAAAAAATTTAGTTTCCAAAAAATTAGGTTTTGAGGTTATGACCATGAAACCCTAACTTAGGGATTAAGCAATCCAATGGCCACATAAATTTTTGAAATTGATTTTGTAACCTCAAACCCTAAATTTCGAAAACCCTAAACCAACATAAACAGTTTTGCAAATCAAATTGAAACTACTATTGAGTTAATATCTAAGAACCTGACTCTGATACCACTGAAAGGTTTTGAGCAAACCTACAACCATATGATATAGGCAACGGAAGCATATTTGAATTGAATCATTTATGGCAATACATATGTTCTAGATAATTAACTACAAAAGAATAAACCAAGAATACTTACTTGTTTATTGTGATTGTCGAAAACCACAATGATGAATCAATCTTTGATCTTGCTTCTTGGATGTCAAGGACCAATAGTATGAATCCCTCTAGTGGCTCACACTTAAGAACACCAAACGCCAACAATCAAGAAGAGGCTTAAACCCTAAACCCTTATTAGGGTTTACGATTTGGGAGGGAGAGAGAGAGGGATCGATGGCCACAAGAAAGAGATGAAAAAACCAACTAGGGTTTGACCCCTAGCAGTTTATTTATAACCCCTCTATTTTACAACTAGCCCCCTTGAACCGATAAGCTTGTTAAAACTATTTTAACCAATTATCATTCAGTCCCTATACTTTATATAATTAATCTCATTAATTATATTGTAGCTTATAATTAATTTATCATCCAATGACAAATTAATAAACTAACTGCTTTAACTCCCTTTTATTCTTCTGATTGTTTATTTGGGTCTTAAGGGCAACCCAAAAGGACCCTGCTATCATTAGAAATATTACCAATAGTTAATGACTCTGGACACTATATCCAACAAGAGCATCCACAACAAGGATTTCATTAGGATTTCATTTGGATTGCAAAAGTGTCATGTAGGATTGCTAAATTAGAAATTATAGTAGTTGTGAGTATGATTGTTAAATTAGAAATTGGTTTTGTTAATTTGCAAATGTCAAATCAATACTTTTTGCTGATGTGGCAGTGAATAGTATAAGAAATTGTAGGGAATAATTTCTAAATTAAAATTTGCTTTATGTCAAATCATGTTTTGTGATGTTTTGTAGAGAGTATTTAATTGTAGTTTTGTAGAGAGTATTTAATTATAGTTATTTAATTAATAAAATATTTCATATTAAATTATAGTAAAGAGTATTTAATTGTAGTTTTGTTGTTATTTGATTAAAATATAGTTTTTTATGATGAGGTGTCACTTTAGAAAGTGGGTGAAACTTCATTGTTGTGGGGGATAATTTCAAGATAATTACAAAGCTGATGTGGCGCTGATGAGGCCCATTTGCAATTGGAATGAAATTTCATTGTTGTGGATGCTCTTATAAGCTAGTTTTTGCCAAACGTGACTTCTTCATCAGCTAGTTTATCAGCTATCAGCTAGCTTATAAGCTAGTTTGCCAAACATAACCTAAACTTGGTGTAACACTATTCCTTTACACAATTTTTTCAATTACATTTTGGTCCCTCAATTTTGATATGTATTATTTTTGTTTTTTAAAGTGTTTTTAATATGTTTTATTTGTTATATATATATATATATATGTATGTATATATATTATAAATTATTTTTATATCAATTTCTTATTTATGTTTATTTAAGTAAATAATATTTAACATTCGTAACAACAGTAGTGATATGAATATGGTACACATCGTTCGAGTTCTGAATAACATATCAACAAAATTATTGTCGATGTATCTCAAGCCTTCCGTAACAACAAATGATTATCAATATATATATAATTTTTTTTTAATCAGGGAATTATACTTTAGCTTAACTTGGTCAAATAATTCCTGAACTAAAAATTTATAGCAGTCACGCAACACGTGAGACACAAACTAATACAAAAGAAAACAAAATACGAATCGATCTGTTTAACCTTCAAATAAATAATAACATTTAACGAATCTATAAACTTACTCATAGATTGGTATATTTTAGGAAAATAAATACAAAAATCTTTGCATGAACTGAAGTAGCAGTGTGTAACAGCCCAAAATCCATAAAACATAGCTACAAGAAATACAACCAAAACGGTCCCAAAATTTGTACACGTTACATCAATTCTAACTCTAAGTACGCACGGATAATTCTATTCATAACTGAGATACTACAGGAAGCCCGACGGTAATCTACAAGTCTTCACTAGACGATGCCTCTTCTATAGCACCACAACTTTCCAACTTCACCAGAAGGAATCCTATACAATACTCCAACCTGAAAATGGTTTTAATTTTTGAAAAACGAGGGTTAGACCATGAGGTCTAGTGAATTCCCTCTTTAAAACAGTTCCACACAAATAGTAATTTAAAACATTCAACCGTTACAATAATAACGAAATTTTAGTTTAAATGCTGGACTCCACATAAGGGTATTGCACAGTGGTCTCAACTCACATCACCTCATGTGATGTCAACACTCGGGGCCCCCACAGTAGATCCCCACGGCCCCCAGTAGATGACGTATCCGTGTGCACACGAAACGGATTCGAGGCACATGGTCTAAACCATTCACCAAGGATTCTCAACAATCCATGGTCCAACACACCACTGTGCAACCCGACTCCACACATAGCAACAGCTCACAAGGACATGCAATCCACACTTACGTAGAAAAGAACATATAAACAACTTGCATGCATTAATGAACGTTTCCACATCATGTAATAATAAAGCCTTTCAAAATATTTAATCATGCCATCATGCTCAAAACCATATTCAGTTACAAAAACTTTAGCAAAACATTTCATTTGCATAAAAGAGTTGAGGGAACTCACCTTAGCTTTAGCAAATCGACACACGCTCTGAAACCCACTTTAGTTCAAACCGAACACCTGAATTGAAGGTTATAAAAGTGATATTAAACCCTCTAATTATACTCCAAAACATCCTCATTAAACCCCCAAGGTAAATTGTAACACCCGTAATTTTCGGATAAGCATAATTTCGAATCAGTGTGAAAATCGATCTCTTAAGAAAATATGAAAAATAGAATTTTGGATTAAATCCTAGATTTTATGGTCTTGTTGGACGAGGAATTCAAATACGAGTCCAACGGTTCTTTCCGAAGCGAAAACGGAGCTATAACGAATAAGTTATGGCAGAAACAGTGTTTAAGGGGAAACCGGGCGACCAGTGCCCGGCGCGCATTGTGGCGCTACTTTACTAGCGCGGATACCCGCGCGGAGCTCCTGATCAGCTTATATACGCGAATTTCATCCCTCAAACTTCATTTCTTCATATCTCTCTCATTTCAACTCCGATTTTGATGATTCAACTTGCTATGGTTCCGTTTTTTAGAGCTCTTCAAGGATCTAGAAAGAGTTTGGAAGATCATTGGATGATTCAAGGGTGTTTGGTGGTGGTAAGTCTCGAATCTCCTTCCTTTCTCTCCCAAATCGTTTTTCCTTTTCTCCCTCACAAAACCCTAACCGATTTTGGGGTTTCTCTTGGAGATTGATGCGTTCCTTACCCATTTTATGCTATTGATTTCATCTATAGATGCAAGAGCAAGTTTCATCCACGACATCTTAGAGATTTTGGGGTTTTCTAGGTTTTCATCAAAACCTAAGTGGTGAGTTCATCCTCCTAGCTTCTATACTTTCATATGAGTTATAAATGTTCCATTGATGATCTCCTAGTGTTTTGTTTCTCCAATTTCGATTTGGATGATTTTGGAGAAGTTAGGTTAATATTGGGGTTTTGGTTAAAATGGAGATTTTGATATAATATGTTGGGGATTGGTTTTAAAGTGGTTGAATATGAATATTCATAGTTGGAAGTTATGAATTTAGGTTTTTGGAGGTTTCGGCTTGAGGATACAAACTTCGTCAAAGGAGCTTACGTTGGAGAAATACTAGATTTAGCTTAATCTAGCAAAGGTGGGTTCAAGTTACTTTGCGAAAACGTTGTACATGCCAAAATGAGTATTTTACAAATATGTGTGTTTTACTTGAAAATGTATGAGGTTGAGTTATTTGAATGGTTTAACTCTTTTGAAGTGTTTATCTTCATAAATGTGTAAAACACCCGTATTTGGGGCTTTTGAATATTTGGATGGTTAGAAACCATAAATTGTCTTTAAAAGATTAATTGCTCAAAATGAGGTTTGTTTGATGGTTTAATCATGTTAGTATAAATGATTTTAATAAACCATTTGGAAAAATGCACTTTTAGTGTTATGAGTCATTTTGAGAATATTAAGGGTGTGAGTCCTTTGGGAAAACCCTTTTGTTTAATCTGTGTTGAGTTTTGGGGTTAATGATGATTTCGGGATACGTGTTTTCTTAAACAATGTTTAAACGCGTTTTATGCGATGATGACCGACATTAGGGGTCTTGCAAGCTTGGAGCACTTTGCTCGGTTTTGACTTTGAGATAGTCTTGGGACATTTGTCCGGTTTAAATGGCTCGATGTGGAGTCTTATTTACGGGTTGCTTTTATTGCACCGTGTTGCATATTATTGCACGTTGTTGATATTTACATGCTCATGGTGGAGTCTAGGATGTGTTATATGCTTAATTGCATCTCATTTGCATGATTTGACGTTGATAAATGATCATTAGATCTTTGAACAGAGGGCTCAGTTTTGGACTCGATTGAGTCTTGAGGGCATTCGCCCGGTTTTAATAAGCTCGACGTGAGCTTAGGGTTTGCATTGCATGAGTTGCATCATATTTGAGGTTTACATGATTTGAATGCATTGGTTATTCTTTTGAGGTCATGTATAAATTTTTAAGTTAAGTAAGCTTGTTTTGGATGGTGGGTTTTAAATGGACTAAAGACCTAGTATGGTTGATGTCTAAGAGGGGCTAAAGACCTAGTATGGTTGATGCCAAAGACGGACTAAAGACCTAGTATGGTTGATGTCTGAGATGGACTAAAGACCTAGTATGGTTGATGTCTAAGATGGGCTAAAGATCTAGTATGATTGATGCCGAGGATTGACTAAAGACCTAGTATGGTTGATGTCATCCGTTTTCCACATCCAAGTAGCTTACTTGCATTTATTTAATCGTGGTTTAATTTATGTGTTTGCCACATTCGATGAGATCGGGTCTCCCCCGTCACCGAATGGTGTTGATTTCGGGTATTTTATCTATTCACATTGTTGAGGTTATAATACATGCATATGGATTGTTTTCCATGATTGATGGACGGATTTATGTTGCATTCTTATTGGATGTTTTAACTGCTGGAGTTTTATTTTATGGTATTTGGATTTTAATACATTTTACGTTTGCGTGAGTTTTGCTTCGTATTATGTTTCCAATGAAAGATCATATTTAAATGGATGGTTTCCATGCTTTACGGGTTGAGTATGTATTGTCAACCGTATTTGAAGGTTTTGCCTAAAACTAGATTTATTCACGTATTTGAGTGGGTTGGGATTCGCATCTCATTTTGGAAAACGCTTTACACTTTTTCGGGAATGGTTTCCATGGAATTTGAGTGCGTTGGAAAATGAGTCATTTACGCCCGCTTGGGAAACCCTTTTGGAAATGATAATCTTGTTGCAAACTTTCATTTAAAGATTTATTTGAATCATGACTAAAACTACTAACTTCCGATTTATGATTTTATTTAGTCATGATAAAATGCTTGAACTCACTGGGCGTAAGCCTAACCCTTTTTATTTGTCGGCATGTGCAACAGGCTCAGGTTGGGGTAGCTCTAGCTACATTGTGAAGTGGCGAGTGCTAGTAGCGTGCACGAGAGGTGACTTAATTAGTGAAGTCTTCCGCAATTGTTTGGACTAGCAACTTGTGTTGTGTTATGTAGCACCCGATTAAGTTATTTTATCGTGGACTTATAATGTTTTAAATTCCGAGGTATTTTAAGGAATGAATTGTAGAAGTGATTATATCTAATTTGGTTATTTTATTGAATTTTAAAGTTAGTTGCTCGTTCCAAATTTGAGGGTGTTACATAAATCCCCCAAACGCTACCTCGATCCTAGACCCGAACGAAAAACGAAGCAAACCGAATGGCGCACTCAACAGAGAGTTGCGCGACTTTCCACGCCACTTCAAACCGCGTGGAAAACTGCGCAAGTCTATGTTCGAGACTCCCTTAACTGCACACCACAATTCAGCCTGAAAACTTAATCCAAAACCCCCCAAAATGTTTCCAAATGCTTGATAACTTCCAACATTGATAGTTTTAGCCAAACACGTCCTAAGGAATCAAAACCCACACTTAAAACATGTAAATCCCCATTGAATTTATCCAATGAATCATCTCCTTCATTACCCAAGTCCCAAAAACTCCTTCCATGACAAGAATGAAGATTACCAAGCAAAAAGATGAGGTTTATTAATGATTTGATAAAAACTCATATGGAAATCAATCCCAAACATCAAAACATCAATTAATCAATGAAAGGAAACGAAAGGAAGGTATTGACAAGTTTCCTTCCAAACTTTCCTTTCAAATATGGGAGGAAAGGGAAGGAAATAAATTAAAAGAATTTTAAAAATTACTAAAATTAGACGATATTTCTTTATAAAAGATATACTTTTAAGGGTATATTAGTAAAAATGATGTCTCTCCTTTCATTTTTTTCCTCTTCAGAAACACGAAAAATATTTTCTTTCCTTTCATTTCCTTCATTTTCCTTCCTTTTCGAGAACAAATGAAAAAAAATTCTTTTCTTTTTTTTCCCTCACTTTCTTTTCCATTCATTTATTTTCTTCTCTCTCTGAATTAGAGAACACAACGTTAGGAATGACTAATCGATATTTCGACAAACTATAGAAACCAAAAATATTATGCTCTAAAATTTAAAATAATTCACGGGTTTTTTATTTTTATTAAAAAATATTGTATATATTCAATTATAAATAAAATTTATTAAAATAAATTTTTTTAAATATGACGTAAACTACCTTTGAAGTGCTTTTGGCTTTATTAGTTTGAGAGAGTTAATTATTCACATTTAGGTGTTATTTTACTTTAAAAAAATCATGATTTTTAATAACTATATTTTCTTTATAATTTATAATTTACTCTAATTGGAAATAGGTGTGACCATGATGAATCTGAGATAGTATATTTAACGGATTTTCTAACTTTGTTAGCCTTAGAGATGAAAAAGTAAAATAAAACGGAGACCACAGTAACTAAGAAAGCAATTTTTAACGACCAAAGACAAAGTTAGTTATAAACAACAAACCATAGGAACAAAAATTACAGTCTACTCTAAATAATTATATTAAGAGTGAGGTCACTAATTTATAACACTTATAATTGTTTAAACACATTGGATGTACATACTTTTGAAATAGATAATAGTATTTAAAAACTTTGATCAATGGTCTTATAAGTTGATCTAGATTAATTCAAAAAATTAAAATATATTAAATCAGTAGAATCACTAATCTAAAGAATAGGCAAGTATTTCAGTTAGCAAAGGGATAAGACGATTTTACCAAATACAAGATAGGTCTCGGGTTCGATCCCGAACCTCCCAACTAGTCCCAGTCGCTAAGTGAGTAAAAAAAAATACCCATTGGTGTTCTTGGAGACCCATTTTGTAGTTTCAACTATTCAAAACATTCTTTTTCATATTATATTTAGATCATCATTCAATTAACACATAAACATCTCACTCAACAATAAAATCAATCCCGCAAACAAATCAAACCATATGTAATTTTTGATTCATATTACACCATATTATCGGTGCTAAGCCATACAAAAAAGCAATAAAGCATTTCTTCCTCCTACGAGCGCCATCAACCACCGAAGCCACCACCATCACCACCGCCGCCATGACCACCATGAGAACTTCCAGATCCACTACCACCCATATCGGAAGCATGTGTTGCACCTGTCACCGCGATCGCCACAATTGCAGCTTCATGACCTCCAGGATTACTACCAGTAACCTCACCGTGGTTCGTTACATTCCCACCACCACCTCCTCCTCCAACAGAAGACATATCTCGCGAGACCGATCCATTGGCCTTCTTTCTTCCACCACAAAGATTGAAACAAGAACACATACTTTCACACTCTAATGTGTGTGTCACAGTCATAAACCAACCTTTTATAATGTGGTAGTTAATTAACAATTATAACATACATGACAAATTTACAACTAAGCACAAGGACAATTTGTTTAATGTTTATAATGGTGTTGCAGAAAAGCATGTGTGGTACATAACATTTGCTTATTCCATATGATTAAAGCTAAAGTAAGATGCCAAACCAACCATATTGGTTATTCCTTAATTGAATAATTAAAAAACATTATATTTTTATTTTAAATTAGTAATTATATTTGTTAAAAAAAAGTGTAAAAAGATGTCTGGATATGTGTCTTTCAAACATGATTATGGTAACATTCAGTAATTGGAATTAGAAGGTAAATAATGTGATTAAAGTTAGAGATAACCAAGTAGTTTAACATTTACCCTAAACAATCCATTTACATGTATCATGGTCGTTGTATCGATTTTTTTTTTGAACGGCGAAATTTTATAAAACTAGTCAAAAGCAAGAAAAATAAAGCAATTACATAGAGATGATGGCAAGGGAAGGATTTGTAAGCCAGCCAACCCAATTTATGGACAAATTACTACTTCTATGATTAACCCAAAAATAAGCACGTGTTATAATGTTCTCCAAAATCGCCGTCTTCCTTGGCTTCGGATTGCCAAAGAGAATAACATTCCGAAACACTCATATAGACCACAAAGTGGTAAGAGTAACTGCCTCAAAGCATAGAAACACCTTCCTCTTTGGCTGAATTGAGTCAATCAAAGAGACCCAATCTGAGCAAGTATGGAGATTCGGGATATCCATTTGCCACCAACGACCGATAAGAACCCATAAGGCTTTAGCGAGAGGACATGAAAAGAAAAGATGATTGCAGTCCTCCACCTCCACATCACAATTAGAACATAAGAGAGACGAGACATCGATACCTTTTTTATCACAATTAGTTCGTTGTATTGATTTTGTTTGAATGTATTAAAGTAACTTCAAGAAATAAAAACTATTATCGGTTAATAAAGATAAAATAAATTTGCTAGAATAATCAACATCCCATTTAAATCACAGTTTATTTTGATTGGTAATTAGCTGATAAAAGTTTTTTAAATATATTTATAGTTTAATTTTTGAAGTTTTGGGTTTATTTTTTATGGTAACAACACTATAATTTATGATTAAACAGCCTTTAAAGTAATTGGAAAAAAACTATAAATTAACATGAAAAGATGAAAAACTTTGCGTTACCTTTATTTAGTGTTAAAACAATTTTTACTAACATTCAAAAGTAAATCTATTTCACTTATATCTGAGTTATTCAACTTTTACTTTCAGAAGTAAAAAAAACGGGAATCTTAAAAAAGAAAAAGAAAAAGTAGACTACAAACCGGTTACAACCAAGCCTAACTGGTTTAGGACTGGAACCAAGACCGGTTACCCCAAACTGGTTAGTGGTTACAACTAAGCTTAACCGGTTCTTCATATATCGACCAAGACCGGGACCGGTCCAGTGAGTTACTGTTTTGGCTCAAGACCGGAATTTGGCCATCTCTACCTATCGGTCCCAGGCCAGGCCAGTCCTAAGTTGGTCCCAACTTCAGTCCCGAACCGGGTCAGGCCCATTTGGCCATTAGAAGATGTGAAATTTGATAGCATCACTTTATAATTTATAAATGCCATGCAACAATTAACACGTCACTCACATATAAAAGTAGCTTTTAAACCCAATCATTTAACACCCAATCTCATTCTTATCCAACCAACCGGTCTACGTGGCTAGAGTTTAATAATTGTCAAGTTCCGGTCTATCTCGAACACACACTAAAACCCGTTTACCTTAACAGCATAACACCAACCGGTCCGTTCAAAAGCTCTATTAAATTTTTCGAGTCTAAGCCGAGCGAGATCTTTGAGCACACACTTTTTCGAGCAGAACATGTTATATACTCATAAATCATTATATAAAAATGATCAAAGTTGAGCAAACAAGCGAGCTAATGGATCTCTAGTTCGAGCCTGTAAACGAGAATTGAAAATATATTCAAGCTCACACTTGACCCCTATTTATGAAAATGTTAATCGAGTTCGAGTTCGAGTCGAGCTCAAGTTTGGTAACATTTTTTCGATTCAAGCTCGAGGTTCGGCTTGTTAACACCCTAAAGAAATTATAATTTAGAAGAGAAGAATAATCTCAAAGTAAGGAAAGAGGTGGGGAATTGTGAATGCGATTTACAAATCCAAATGTATTTACAATGTCATCATAAATCGCACACCAACAAATTAGAAATCAACATCTTGTCAACAATATCATAATATTATAGATTAACCTCCAAATGCCAAAAACATCTTCTTAATCTCCAATCTCAATCTTCATGGATCTTTTCCTTCATACCCAATGGATTCTGCAATGTTCTAGGTTAAATACAGATTCAAGAATCAGGTTACAAATATTCACATATACAACAAAACCGGACGCCTAAATGTCCTTCTTATAAGACTGCTTTATAGGACTTAAGTTTATAGGAACGAACAATTGTCCGTATTACGTAAATGTGTTGCACGAATTTTGAAAGGATATGTCATATTAGATATTTTATATGATATAATTTGAAAATATCTCTTACAAAAACAAGTGTACTATAAAAATATGTGTTGACAAGTATCTTGTAAAAAACTAACTAAAACCTGTTAGAACACCCAAAAACGTCCAATCACCTTATTATAGCACATTGATTTATGTAGGAAACACGATATATTTGGTCCTATAAACGTTAAGTCCTATAAAGCAATATATTAAGACATTCAGCCATATTTAGCATCTTAAAAAGTCGATTTTGTTAGTGTCGCATTTTCCATGAGATAGTTCCCATTAAACGAGCAATTGACCTTCTGATCCAAGGCCCCCCCTCCACACATACAACAATGGTTCAAAGCAGAAAGTGAAAAAATTTATGGGAACCAAAATGGAAAAGAACGTGCAATGACTATGAGGTTGTGATCGGAATCAATGGAAGGTTGTAGGCTAGGAGTCCAGCTGTATAACACAATCACTTCGCAGATTTTGACGCTAATAATAAGAAACGCATTCTTCTTCAATCAATTATGAACGCCCACTAACTAAAAACAATAGCTCTCAACGAAAATACTGCTAGAGAAAAAAAAATTAAGCCATGAAATACAGCTATGACAATGGACTAAGTTCATATCACATATATAGTTAATTATATGTATCAAATCCACAAAGAGAAGAAAAAGATAGAAAAATATACAAGATTGCCAACTTATACTACTCCCTAAGCATCCACATTTATATTTTAGTTTGTCCCAATGTGTTCAATTCTGCCATTAATTATGAGATAAAGAAACCCATTACTCTGTCATGCACCCATAGTGGCCCAAGCCCAATTCCTGAGAGATATTCTAGGATAGTTAAGAAGGGGTAATTTGGGTACTTCTTAGAATAATTTTCAGTATAAATACGGAGTGTGAGGCATGCAGAAATTTAGTGGGTTTTATGCAGAAATTTAGTGTCCTTATCGTTTGGTTTCTAGTTCACTTGTTCAATCGATTCAGTTTTTAACATACTCGGGTTGGGTTCGGTGAGAAGTTGAGATTAACTTGAGAAGCGTGAGAAGTGGTTATCGACCGTTGGATGAGAAATGGACGCATGAGATGCACCAAGATACGATGCACCGAGATGCAACGGATCAATTCCCTTCTAAGCCGCAATTCATGGGAGGGTATTTGATTAAAAGTGATCAACGGTTCAGATCCGCTTCTCACGTTAACCTCAATTTCTCACACGATCCTTCGCCAACATACTCCCTCTATTATTAGGGATCAAATTGTCAATTAGAAAGAGTATAATTATACATTTATAAAAAAGGTGGGTTTCATTGTGAACATTTATTTCAAGACACAGGGAGTAGCATATGAAAGAGCAAGCTAATTAACCAAGCGTGTGGATTTTTCAGGATAACAACAAGATACTTCAATAACCATCATCGAAAAGCGCAAAAACGATTCATACCGCATACTAACACACATAAACATAAAATGGTACACACAAAAAACTCGTCATTCATCAGTATATATTCCGTGCCAAATGAAAAGAAAATTAATGATACTGACCTTAAAATCGTAGGGTCACCAACAGAGCAGAGTTCATGTCTTGCTAGCGTCATAAAAATCTAGGTTTTCTATCAGCCGGCTTCAAAATTTGAAAAGAACACATTAAGCTTTCATCAACGCTCATCATCGTACCAGCATTGTCAAATTCACCGCAATAATTTGGGGCAGAGAATATAGTAACAAGCTGCCTATCAGCAAAGAATTCATACCCATCTTCCACAACCTGCACACAGAAAATTTAATAGTACATCTGGGCTCTCGGAATGAGATATATATATTTTTTTTGAATGAGATATATATATATATATATATATATATATATATATGACTATATAAAGTCAAACTATGTGTATTACCTGATGAGCACGGCAAACAAGATCCATATCATGTTTCATCAAGAACTCGGCCACCTTATCAGAGCCAAAAGTGTAGGAGACTCCCCTATCGTTCATACCCCACCCCTTAACATCCTTACTAGGATCAGACCAAAGTAAATCACAAAGCAAACCAGAATCCGGAACATCAGTTGGACGAGACAAGTTGCGTATCTGATCTAGGCTAGTTAGATCAGGAGAAAGACCCCCATGCATGCATAGTATTTTGTCGTCTATAAGAGCAGCCACAGGAAGACAATTGAAACAATCGGTAAAAGTTTTCCAAAGTCGAACATTGAAACGCCGTTTGCATTCATCGTAAAATCCGTATATCCTGTTGATAGAAGCACATTCATGGTTTCCTCTCAAGAGGAAGAAGTTCTCAGGATATTTGATTTTGTAGGCAAGCAAAAGGCATATGGTTTCAAGACTCTGCTTGCCACGGTCCACATAATCCCCTAAAAACAAATAATTTGCCTCTGGAGGAAATCCACCATATTCAAACAACCTTAAAAGATCACCGTATTGCCCATGAATGTCACCTGGAATCCAAAACAGACAAACGTCATACCACTCAACTTTGAAGAATCTGAGAATAATAACTTCACAACTGAGTCCAACTTGCACTGAAAACCCTTAACTAAATAAACCAGCAAATAGAGGTAAATCATACAACAGTTCAAATCACATGAACATCCAACTATCCAAGGAGAAACTATTCTAAATTCAACCATAAGTGACCGCTTAGTGATCCACTTGACTTCACATTATCATGGGGTGTTACAGCTCATTATTACATTTAAAATCAATTACTACATAGTGTTTTTCATCATTCCAGTGTTCAGATGGTAAACACTGCCAAACAGAATCACAGTAGAACAAGTTTCCTTTTCTAACTGATGTTTTCAAAGATCTACGCCGAAGATGATAGGAAAAAAAAACAACTCAAGTGGCATTTTAGTTCAGCTTCTCTTCATCTAGTGTCACCCCAGTGTTCTTGTATAAATTAATTTCTACACACATGGCATGGAAGGAGTGGAAGTTTCTGTTGGCTCTGTGCCTCTGTCTAAAACAAAACTGTCGACTGGCCATTGTTTTACCAGGTCTTTAGGAGTTCTATACCTAAGGCATTCTTTTATTAGTTGTTTCAATAATTCTGTAGAATAAGTTAGCAGGATTTTCTCCTCTTTCTGTTTTGTAAAAGGTTATATAATGTCTGGTTCTTTGATGAATAAACTAAAGCTTTTGAGGTCAACAATACGTTTCTGTTTGTGTTCTTTAAGCTTATGTTTACATTTTTTTGTATCAGAGCCAGTGAGCCACAGAGAGGGGGCAGATCGAGTGTGTGAGAAAGGAAACAGTGTAAGATATGGCTGCTGAATCAAGTAACTTAACAGCCCCACGTGTGCCAAAGTTCGATGGAGACTATGATTATTGGAATTTGGCCATGAGAACTTGCATGGCTCAAAGGAATATTGGAGTGTGGTCCATTAAGACTACCAAGAACCAACAGCAGCTGAAGCAATATCCCCAGAGCAGCAAAAAGCCCTGAAAGAAGCAAAGCTTAAAGACATGAAAGTGATAACTACCTATTCCAAGCTGTTGATAGATCAATCCTTAAAACCATCACTCAAAAGTCAAAAAAGACCACAAAGCAAATGTGGCATTCGCTGAAAGCAAACTACCAAAAAAATGCAAGAGTGAAGCGGCCTCAGCTGCGAAGACTGTGATATCATTCAAAGCCTTAGAGATGAAAGGGGGTCGGTGACAGATTGTTTTGGAAGACTCCTCAAAATTGGAAGAAGATATGAATGATGTTAAGATTGTGGAAATAAATCTTTGAACACTGACATAGAACTTCAATTTCATTGTGTGCTCAATCAAAGAATCTAAAGACATTGTCAACTCACAGTTGATGAGCACAAAGCTCACTACAGGCACACGAGCAGAAGCTAAAGAAAAATGAGACCGTGGAAGAACAAGTGTTTAAGGTGACAGAAGAGTCCAACCTAGGAAAAGGCGAAAGATATTCTATGTGCCTGAGCTCAAGAGTTTACTCTTGAGCATACAATGAAGGAAGTAAATGCAAGATATACCATCCATTTTGTGATAACAAATTATGTTCTTACATATGTAGACTTCTTATTACCAATATAAAGATAAGGGATGAAACTAATGTATGCCACAAAAACATAATGGTAAGACATATATACTCAATGTACTCCTATAAATAACGATATATCATATGTGTCATAAGGTACAGAGTTACCACCTTTCAACGCCTTTCTAGCATGATTTATGGGTTACAATCTTAAAACCTCAGAGAGCACCCTCAATAGTTCAACAAATAGTAGTCTCCACAATGAAAAAAGAAAAGAAAAACAAAACATATAGCTACCATTTTAGCCAATGATCATAAGGTTGGAAGCGAATAGAAGTCAAAGCATTCATCAATAGACATTAAACATTAAGTTTCATCGCAAACTCCTTACTCCATATCATTTATCAACATATATAGTAGGTGGTCTTGGTATCTCCGTTATCAAACACATGTGATTAGAGTCAACTCCTCAACAACAGAAGACTTCTATAGGATATCTACAACTACATATACCATATACCCAATCAAGTTTTACTCACAATTACATAATCAAATCCACAACTTTTATAACACAATACTAGATCATAAAATTTTGCTAGTAAAAGATCTATCAACGCAACAGGTGAAATGCCCTTGATTCCCTAGATACAAGATATAATCCAAGAAATTTGATGAAAATATGAAATAGCATGAAACTAACATACCCATTCATTAGAAATCAATAAACCTAGTAAACATCTCATACAAACAACCCAGAAATTTAGTTTTGAATCCTACACAAAATAAATAACACCACAATAAATCCAACCAAAACACGATAAGATCCTGCCAACCAACAACAAAAACACGACACACAAGAAACAAAACACCAAAACAATCAAAGATAATATCAATATAGAAAAGAAGTCGAATTTGAATACCGCAGATCTTAATGGGAGCTTCGAGCTCTAACAGATTAGGCTGTTGAAGAAAGATTTCTCGTGAAGTGGTACAAAGCAAACGGATCTCCGCCTCCGATAGCTGAACCTGCCGAGCGGTCCTCGCTTGCCTGAACTCCAATAGCCGATTGATTATATCATCAAGTAAGGCAGGGCTGATCCCCTGTCCATTTTGAGCCATTTGTCTCCTAATCCCTCAAAAATTCCACAGAACCTGCCTCCAGAAACCCTAGATCTTCAAATACCGAAAAATGTGCCGGAAGCCCCCAATTTCTTCCGTAATCCACAATGGCTTTTTGTTACTTGTTTTGTTTGTCGGAATAAACAATCAAGAAAAGTTCTGAAACATTTAATAATATAAATACGGGGATATATGCGCATGGACAAGTGGTGATAGCGATGAATTGTAATTATAATAATAATAAAAAAATGAGAGAAATTTACAGAGAGAAATGCAATGATGATCCGTTGTAGGAGAAGGGGGCTGCAACTCCGATGGGGCGGAGATGTCGAGTTCTACCACCAAAATTCAACGACGACGACAAATACGTAGAGCTTTGTGCGGTTTCTATTTTGTGCCCTCATTTTCACGATTAAGGGTTACCTGAGAGCTTTGGGCTGCTCAATTTCTTTGATTTATTAAATATTATAAATTGCAGAGTAAAATACGACTTTAGTCCCTATAGTTTGTTCAAAGTTTCTTTTTTGTCCCTATGGTTAAAAACTGCTTTTTTGTCTCTATAGTTTCCATTTTGTTTTCCTTAATTTGTCCCTTAAAGTAATGGCGTTAGAAGATAACCATTAAGGGCACGTTTACAAAACGCTTATCCAGGTAAGTGCTTACCAAGTCACATTAGCTTACCGGATGAATATGGCAAGGACCAAGAATCTTATCCGGTAAGAGCGGAAGCAAGGATCGAGAGTCTTACCCGGTAAGACTGTGCGACGACTCTTACCACGCTTAGCGCTTACCGGATAAATTGTTGCATACGATGCCATTTTGGTGGACTAAAATCTTACCCGGGAAGTATAGTGTTGAATTTTACCGATAAGCACTTACCCGGGTAAGTGATTAAGTAAACGACCCCTAAGTCAGATATATATATATATATATATATCATTATATTACATATTGTAATACCTTGACATTCAAATGAAGGCCTACATCGCCAATTTTGCTCATATTAATGGTTTTCTTTTGTTATGGTTTTCATTCTGAGTTATGTTTCGAAAGGGGAAAGTGTCTTCTGAATTAAAGGGGGAACATCAAGTCTTCGTTTAGGATCTGCAAATTAATTGTCAAACTATATTCAAAATCAACAAGTCTCTTGAATGACTATGCCTTCCAGATGAGAGATTAAAACGAAGGTTTCTCAATGAACTAAAGTTTTGTAGTATGGTGCAAGTGAATCTATAAATATACTCATTAAGTTATGAGTTCAAATTTCCATGGATATGTTTAAAAAGAGAGTTGAATTGGGTATTTGTCTAAGGTTCTAGGAAAGGGTCTCTTTTCCATGGTGGTGGAGGATTGGAGGAAGGTGATGGAAGATTGTTGATGTGAGTGAAACCATTTAGGGTTATGACTTATTCTTTTATGAGCTTCTCTAACATCTTGAATTCCCTTGATGATGTTCTTCTTGTTCTTCTTGGTTTTGTTCTCGGATGCTCGAAGTAGGTAGATTAGAAGATAGGCGGGGTTGGGGTGGGGGTTGCATGGGTAGGGAAAGGGTAGGTTAAGATTTGTTTTTATGTAAAAAAAAATTGTAAATGCCATTAAAATTGTACCTTAGCTTTAATCTATTGTACAATAATAATATTTAATAGAAGATATGAAAATTAAAAAACTGTTGAAAGATCAAATTAGCCCTACATTAACGAATATTTCTAACGTTCTTAATGTCATGGACAAAAAGAAAATTTTAAATCACAAGGACGAAAATGACACTCATTAACAAACCACAAGGACTAAAATCATAGTTTACCCTAAATCGTAATAACATTGTAACAATACTTATGGATATTTAGGGGGTGTTTGGGAGTTATTTTTAACTTATGCTTATTTGCTTATTTGGTGAGGAAAAGCAGTTTTTAAAAAGTGTTTGTTAAAAATTGAGGGTAAAAAGGTAATTTGGATAGATAAGGAAATAAGAAGAAGTAAATAAGTAGGTATGGAATGACTTATCAAAAACAACTTATTTGTGGTGAGGAGAAGCAAATAAGCACTTTTGATTTTTTGCTATCCAAACACTCCAAATAGCTTATTTGCGGTGGGGAGAAGCTATAAGCAAATAAGTCAAAAATATAAGCACTCCCAAAGTGTTTGATGGTGTCATTTGATCGATTTGGCCAGATCTTGATTAACTTAACAAGATTGATTTGGCAAAAAAATTTCAAGGGGGGAGTTAATTTGTTTAGGCTTTATAGATTTTTCGAAGTAAATTTAGAAAACAAAACAACGAATCTAAATTTTAGATAAACCAAACAAACAATGTGTACCTTTTTGTTTGCATTAGGTTGACAATTGTCATGATTAAAATTAATATTGAAATATTATAAATAAATAAAAAAGATAGGTATATCATCAACGTTCAAGACAATTAATAGTAATGTTGGTGAGTGTTACCTCGTAATATTTTGATATTTTGACAAATCGGTTTTTTGTGTGTTAATTTGTTTTTGATATTCAACGAATCCGTTTTTTCCCTGTTGTTTTGTTGTCCTCTTGGTGGTTTTTCAAGTAACAGTCAGTAATTCGGTTTGAACCAGAGGCTGATTTATTAGGAGCTGAGCGGATTCCTGTGCACTCGCTCACTCGGTAATTGGAAGAGAACCCACAAGGGTTGTGGCGTAGTGGTTAAGACCCTGAAAAATGTGGTTTAATATCTCATATGTCCAGGGTTCGAATCCAGCCGTACACAATAATTGTGACCACTGAATTTAATCAGGGATGATGTCTTGTAATCATAATTTGCCAAATGATTAGTCTAGGCATAGTCTAGGACACCCTTCCAAAAAAAGAATCGGAAGAGAAAAAAAATAGGCGTATGGAAGGTGTCCTTAAATGCTTTGAAAACAAGTTGATGGTTGAATTTCCACTTCAGATGCAAGATGTGATGGGTTCAAAGCTTATTTGAAGTAAAAGATTTTGGTGGCGTTTGTTTTTTAAGAGGTGTTGAAGTCTGATTTCACTTCTGATTTTTAAAAGGTGGTGCTGAAATCTGAAATCTTAAGCAATAAGACTGTTTGTTTTTGTAAACCGACAAACGTCTGAATATGTATAATTGTCTATTGTATCCCTCAAAAGTTCAGCTTAAATGCGTCAATTGAAGTAAGTATTGATGATCGAAGGACGGAACGAAAAAAAAAGGATGCTGACAGATTTGCGAGGTTGTGGAGTTTTAATCATATCTCAAACAACGAAGCGTTGATTTAAGTGATTCAAGATGTTTTGAAAAGTCAACACACAACACTACAATATTCATCTTTTGCATTTTTGCAAATTCATGGTGCATTTGGGCTAAAACCGATGTTGAAATCGAAATAATTATGTTGGACAAAAATAAGAGGTAATTAAGTGGCTGACTTATCACTTAATTATTCAGAGGACATTAATAGTTAAAGAGGCTCTGAAAAGAAAGAAAAAACAAACAGTCTGAATTAGCTTATGCATGAACGAATCAGACATAAGTGACAATTAAGAGTTTATTTTGAAAAAATAAACACCACCTTTATGTATTATATCTTTTAATTCTAAGCTTCAAGTCAGTCCCAAAACTTTAACTCAGGTCCTACGATGTTATTTCTGAAAATATTAACAGCAAAAATACAGTTAGAATGATCAAACTCACTACCTCATGCACAATTTTAGGCATTACACTAGGGATTTAAAAAAACCTATTGGACCGCTCAAATCGGTAGAACCAAGTCAAACTGGACCGTTATTGGCGGTTTAAGCGGTCTGGCGGTCCGATTTGGTTTGGTTCGAAAAATAACATAAGAAGTGTCAAATTTGGTGAGAAGTGGTTATCAACCGTTGGGTTAGAAATGGACGCCCATTAGGATGAGATGCACCGAGATGCATTGGATCGATTCCCTTCTAATCTGCAATTCATGGGAGGACATTTGATTAAAAGTGATAAACGGATCAGATCCACTTCTCACGCTTTTCATGTTAACCTCAACTTCTCCCACGATTCTTCACCAACCAAATTGTACAAAATGTAAATCGAACTTTTATTAAACTCTGAGAAAACAACTCTAATACTTTCAACCAAAACTCACTACAAAGATCACTCAACACACATCAACTTCAAAAGATTTGAAGTTGATAACCCTAATTCTAGAACCTTAAAACTGAGAGACAGAGACAGAGAGAGAGAGAGAGAGAACTCTGTGAATTGAGAGAAATTTTAAAATCGTAAGTGAATACAAATGAGAATAAAACTCGTTTTTATATTAACGAACTGTTACTAATTTGCACTTTAGTCCTTTTTTCTTTAGCCCCTGAAACTATCAATTTTGCTCCGCTACCCTTGGTTCAACTAAGCATTGAAGCGACGTCCAGCTCTTTCTCAACTTGACACATTTAGTCCTTATACAAACATAACAATACAAAAAATAAATTAAGTTAGATAGTTAATGACAAGATTTGTCTAATTGAGTAGTTTTAACACCCTCCCTCAATCTTGGCATTGGAAAAGATCTAACATGTTTAACTTAGAACACAAATAATTGTGTTGGTTTACACCAAGCGATTTTGTAAAAATATCTGCCGGGTTTTCTAAAGACGGTACTTTAACAGTCTTGAGCATCCCAGAAGTTACCTTATTCCTCACTTGATGTATATCGATTTCTATATGCTTTGTTCTTTCATGAAAAACTGGATTGTTTGCAATTTGTATGGCTGACTTATTGTCACAATTTAAATCAACGGATAAAAGATTTTTTATCTTTAAATCAGTCAAAACACTTAATACCCAAATGATCTCACATAGGGTAGATGTCATCGCCCTATACTCAGGCTCAGCCAAAGAACGAGAAACAGTTGATTGTTTCTTGCTTTTCCAAGATATCATACACTTACCTAAGTACAAACAATAACCAGTAACTGAGTGTTTAGTTGAAAGGCACTTACCCCAATCTGCATCAACGAATGCCTTTAAACTAAACTCAGAAGACGGAGAAAAATATTCACCCTTTCCTGGAGAACACTTCAAATACCGTAAGACTCGAAGATCCAACTTAAGATGTGACTGCCTTGGAGAGTGCATGAATTGGCTCAGACAATGAAGCGCAAATGCAATGTCAGGCCTTGTTGCCAATAAGTAAATTAATCTACCAATTAATTTTTGATACTCAGTAAAATCTGTCAAGGGTGGATCTTTCAAATCAGGACCAACTGAATCTGTGACTATCAGATTCATGTCAATGGGTGTGCTAACTGGTTTGCACCATAAATACCCGAAATCACTAAGAAGTTCGAGACAATACTTGCGTTGTGACATGCAAATACCCTTTTCGGTTCTTAGAATCTCTATACCCAAGAAAAACTTTAACTCACCCAAATCTTTAATTTTGAAATTGGATTGCAAATGACCTTTTACTTTATTGATTTCATTTAAAGAATTTCCTGTCAGAATAATATCATCCACATACACAAGTAATACTAAATAAACAGAATCATTTATTTTAGTAAACATAGAATAATCACAAGTGCTTTGAACAAAACCATGATCATGTAAACAGGCGGATAACTTTGCATACCACTGTCGTGGTGCTTGTTTTAAATCATACAATGATTTAACAAGCTTGCAAACTCTTTTATCGTTAGCAGAAAAATATCCAGGAGGAAGAGTCATATAAACATCTTCATTCAAATCACCATATAAAAAGCATTATTCACATCTAACTGACAAAGAGGCCAGTTATGTTGTACAACTAATGCAATAACACATCGCACAGTGACCATTTTTACAATCGGAGAAAAAGTCTCCTCATAGCCTAACCCCTCACGCTGAGAATACCCTTTAGCAACTAATCTTGCTTTGTATCGCTCAATCTCACCAGTGGATTTATACTTTATTTTATATATCCATCTACAGCCAATTGGCTTTCGACCAGTTGGGAGAGTAGTCAAAGTCCATGTGTTTTCCTATATAATGCCTCCATTTCATCGTTCATTGCAGACACCCAATTTTGATCCTTACATGCCTCAAAAAAATTATTGGGTTCTACAGATTTATTAAGAGTGGTTACAAAACAAAAATTATTTTGACTTAGAAACGAGTAATTTACTACCTTTTCTATTCCATACTTGACCTTACCCTCTATTATATAGTCATAAAATTTTCTAGGCAAATTTGACACTCTATTTGACTTTCTAGTAGAGGGCTCAATAAAACCACCCTCAGGAGGGAAACTCAAATGAACATCATTAACATCTCCTTCAGCAGCACTCTGGTCATTAACAACCATACTAGGACCACCTGGATCTTCAGATCCGACAGTCCTTCCTTGGATATTTATCCCATCGGTGCCACCAGACTCGTTGGGAGTGGCAGCACCAGATTGGCTACCAGAATGACCAGGGTTGCTATTATGTTCAGAATTAAAATTTAAACGTTCATTTTGCGAGCTATCCCTTGACTAATCATAGGGTTTTTCAGAAGAAACGTCAGTAGTTTGAATCACAATATTATCAAAGAAATTTAAAGAATTAATATTGCTAGAATGGTTTCATAAAACTTTACGTCACGTGAAACAATGATTTGTTTAGTGTCTAAGCTAAACAACCTATAACCCTTTTGAGAGTTTGTGTATCCAAGAAAAACACATTTTTCAGTACGAGAAGAAAAATTATCAGAAATGTTATGCCTAATAGCAAAGCATAAACAACCAAAATTTCGCAAGTGTGACAACACAGGAGCAAAACCAAAAACCAATTCATAAGGGCATTTTCCTTTTAACACCGAGGAAGGAGTCCTATTTATAAGGTATATGGCAGTTAGAATACACTCATTCCACATGTTTAAAGGAATACCCCTTGAAACATTAGAGCTCTAGCAACATTTAAAAGATGTTTGTGTTTACGCTCAACAACTCCATTTTGTTGAGGAGTGCAAACACAACTAGTTTGATGCAAAATTCCTTTTGAACTAAAAAACTCACCCAGTTTGTTGTTAACAAACTCGGTACCATTATCGCTTCTGAAAGTTTTTATACCTTTGCCAAATTGATTTATCAACAAACTGTGAAAAGAAATGACATAATCAAACACTTCATCCTTATGTTTCAACAAGTAAACCCAAACTGACCTAGAGTAGTCATCTACTAAGGTTAAAAAATATCTATATCCTTCCTTACTAGGCACACGGTAGGGTCCCCATAAATCCATATGAATTAACTCACCTAGGCAAGTGGTAGTGTGACTACTAAGATTAAATTTTTCCCTAGTTTGTTTTGCCATATGGCAAATATCACAAGGATGAGACTCATAACCACCTCCTAGGTTTAATTGGTCCTTTAAACAAGATAAAGCTTGATCAGTCGGATGACCTAACCTACTGTGCCACAGTTGTCGAGAAGCAAAGTAAAAAATAGACATATTGATATTTGTTTTATTTCCCAACATTTTAGGATTAACTGACTCACTCTTAAAGACCTGATCAAAGAAATATAGTCCACCAAGTTCACTACCAGTCCCCACAAGTTTCGTGGGATGTAAACCCTGAAGCAAATAACATTTAAATTCATCAAATCCAACAAAGACCTTGCTATCTCTAGCAAGTTTATGAACTGAGAGCAAGTTAACATGGAAATCAGGAATAACAAGTACATCAAACAATACAACACGATCATTCAATCTATAGTTTCCAATTTTGTTAATTTTTGCCTCATTCCCATTAGGTTGGGTGACTCTTAGATTTAAATCAGATATGTCAGCAATATTATCAAGATAAGCAACAGATGAGGTCATATGTTGATTCGCTCCAGAGTCAATTATCTAACCAGAGTGGGAATTTTTTGGAAAAGTTGAATTAATGGTCATGTTGGCAAGGAATTTACCTGCCATATTGACAGATAAGCCCTCATTTTGTTTCTGATCCAACAGAGACAATAACTTGTTGAGTTGTTCTTCTGTGAGGGATTTCGAGGAATTTGATCCACTTGGAGGACCTTCAGTAGTACAAGTATTGCTAGACGAAGTTTTAACACACTGATTTGACTTAGCTTTTGTGAACTGAAAATCTTTTGGAAAACCAATGAGTTTAAAACACCGTTCTATCGTATGACCATTAATACCACAATGTTTACAAATCAATGGAGGTTTTCCATATTTTTCCTGTTATCAACAGGTTTGCTAAAAAAAGCAGTGTGTTGAGTCTTAGAGTCAGATGAAGAGCGAGTCATATCACGATGTGACTCTTCTCTTTATATAAGAGAAAAAGCAGTTTTGACTGTGGGTAAAGGATCAGTGGTCAAAATGTTACTTCTTAGTTGCATATAACCATCATCCAATCCCATCAAAATTTGTATAAGTTTCAAGAGTTGATTGTGTTTTGAAAATTCAGATGATGCATTACAAGTACAAGATGGGAGTTTAATTAAGGCATCAAATTGTTTCCATAAGGCATTTAATTTGTGATAATAATCTGAAACAGACATCCCATTTTGATTAAGAGAATTTATTTTTTGATGAAGACTAAAGGTAACAGAACCATCAATTTTATCATATGTTTCTTTAAGCTCTTGCCAGACCTCACTAGCAATCTTAGAAAAAACTTGACCGAGAAACAACTCCTCAGATATAGATCCAAGGATCCAAGATAACACAACAGAATTTGTTAGTCCCAGATGGCTTAACAAGTATTGTAGAAGGGGGGGGGTGAATACAATACTCAAAAAATTTCACAATTTTAATTCTTTTATTGAAAATCTTTCAACAAGAATTACACAAAGAAACTTAAAGACTGTTGCGGAAAAGAACAGATAAACTATTCTAACAATCTTTCACTAAGTATACTAAACAAAACAACCAAGAACACTGAGAGCAAAGCTATTAAGTTATCAAGCAATATGGAGATTTCTTACACTGAGAGAATTTTCACAATTTTAATTCTTTTATTGAAAATCTTTCAACAAGAATTACACAAAGAAACTTAAAGACTGTTGCGGAAAAGAACAGATAAACTATTCTAACAATCTTTCACAAAGTATACTAAACAAAATAACTAAGAACACTTAGAACAAAGCTATGAAGTTTTTAGCAATATGGAGATTTCTTGCACTGAGAGAAATCTTCCAGTTCACGTAGAATCTTAGAGCACACAGTAATCTTCAAGTCTCTCAAGATGTTCAAGAGGTCTTCTTCTTTATATAGTGCCAAGAGTATGAGTAGCATAGGACACTTGTCACTTTGTCATTGAAGGATAGGTTTTGACTCTCAAAAGTTGATGTGTCATTTTCACCTTTTCCTTGGTATCAGGAAGAATGCCCATGCTAGAAGAGACTTTATATGGTAATGGATAAAAGGACAAATTGTCACTTTTATCTGACAATAGGATATTGTCCCATAATAAAAGATCTTCTCATTTTGTCTTCAAGGAGTACACCACCGATGAAAGCTTTGAGATATGTGATACATCTTTGAAGAAAGGCATCTTTGAGATATGTGACACATCTTTGAAGAAAAACATCTTTGAGACTTCTTGAGATCCCACCTATTTGAGAGTCTTCATAGGTGGGGTATGTTGGCCGACCCAGAGATAGGTCGGTGGAGAAGTGTCCACCGATGTGTGAGACAACCATCGGTGGACAATGACTTGCATGTGTTGATAAAGAGTCTCTTACTTCCACAATGAGAGATTCTTCAATCTTGACTTTGGTTGATCTTTGACTTCACCAAACATTTGCTATCTTGTACAAGTCATTATAAAGAACCATGCTAAAATATTCTAAGTAAGATTTAGAGGAAACATCGGTGAGTCAATTTCAAATATTCGGTGACCCAACAGAATTGCATCTATCTCATTGTCTACCAAGAACATCATTATCACTGGGACGAGTTATAGTACCATTAACAAATCCAAGCTTATTTTTAGTTTCCAGGGCCAAAATCATAGCACACGACCAAACCTTATAGTTTTCAGTTCCAGTCAACTTTAGGTTAAGAATAGCCACACCCGAAGTGTCACTGGGATGAAGATAAAGAGGATCGCCAAAGTACAGTTTTGCAATCAGAGATTGCGACTCTGGCTCTTTGTGAACTTCTTCACCAGTCATAATGAACAGGAAAGTAAAACCACACACAAAGGGAAATACCTCAGTGACTTAAAGGCAGGATTCATTGCCACTCTAAGATGGTAGGTCAAGCCAATCACTTAGGTACCCAAAGAATCAGAAGGGGGAAAGAGAGAAGGTACACACAGGATGAGAGAATACTTACAGTGGGTAATCAAACACAGTACGCAGCGGAATCACTAAACCTCTGTTACCAGAGATTTCAAAAACCAGAGAACAAACCTGAACAAATATGTAAGTAGGAAGAGAGAGAGAGAGAAAGGATACACACTGTAGATCCAGAGATAGGAAACACAGTGTGATTATTTCTCAAACTCCTCAAATCAAGAAAACTCAACGACAATCTGCAGATGTCAGGGCAGTGTAACTTTAGAGCGGATCAAGAGATCTGTTCTAACAATGACACTTGACACACTGAGATAAACAGATGTGCACAACGAGTCCTAAGATACAGTGTGTGATCAGATCTAAGATAGATAAACTGATTATGTAAAAAGAATTGAGCAATCAGACCTACAGAGGTCGAATCACACAACCTTTAATTTTGAAAGAATAGATAAGAACAAGAAGGTACACAGAGATCTATGTTAAATGCACATAACAAATTCACAGATCTAACAAAACGTATTACATGCAACACAGACAGCTAGATCTGTGCTAATAGAACAATATTTGTATGAAAACTGAAAGAAACGTACACTAGATACAGTGTGTGTACAAGAAAACGAAGATCTATCATAGATCTGATGCATGCAGTAACAACAACCAATAGATCTAAACAACTAACACAAGATCTGAGCCTTTCCTAGCATAGTGCATAGTACAATAACATAAGATAGGTCAGATCTTTGTTATGAAAATCTGTAGTATGTAGATTTAACACAAATAAGGAAGAAATAAAGGAATAACACAACAAGGAATGATGAATCGAAACTAATGCGTTTAAATCCACCAGATCTCGTTGTTGATGTACAAAAGAGATGTTCAGATCAGGACTATGGAGTCAAGATCTGAGCATTTCACAACAAACAACAACTGTGTATGAAGAACAACAACTGTGTATGAAGAGAGAAACTGAGAAGAGGTAGACCGAGACTATTAGAGTCAAGATCCACAATCTCAGAGAAAACAACAAAGAAACACAGATCTGAAATAGATCAGATCTTAAATGATGAAAGAGCGACTACGACTGACCAGAGCTACAGAGCCGAGATCAGATGTGAGTCGATACAAAAGCGTGATGATAAGCAAATCTCAGAGATGATAGAGAATAAGAGAAACATAAGATCATACCAGAGGAAATCTCCGTTTGAGAAAACCTCCGGCGATAATCGAACCTCGAAGCTCTGATACCATGTACAAAATGTAAATCGAACTTTTATTAAACTCTAAGAAAACAACTCTAATACTTACAACCAAAACTCACTACAAAAATCACTCAACACACATCAACTTCAAAAGATTTGAAGTTGATAACCCTAATTCTAGAAGCCTAAAACTGAGAGAGAGGGAGAGAGAGAGAACTCTGTGAATTGAGAGAAAATTTTAAATCGTAAGTGAATACAAATGAGAATAAAACTCGTTTTTATATTAACGAACTGTTACTAATTTGCACTTTAGTCCTTTTTTCTTTAGCCCCTGAAACTATCAATTTTGCTCCGCTACTCTTGGTTCAACTAAGCATTGAAGCACCGTCCATCTCTTTCTCAACTTGACACAGTTAGTCCTTATACAAACATAACAACACAAAAAATAAATTAAGTTAGATAGTTAATGACAAGATTGGTCTAATTGAGCAGTTTTAACAGTTACATCTTACCCACATTGCTAGGGGGTGTAAATGATTCGAGTTTTAGTGAGTACTTGATCCTGAGCTTAGTAATTCTCGAACTCGAGTTGATAGCGTACACAATAATACCAATGTCCAATGTTCAACTTAGCTCGTTTGAAAGTTTGCTTAAACTTTACGAATCAAGTGGAACCGAACCATTCGAGCATTCACTTTTTTGAACCAAACATATTTATATGTCTAAAATTATATAATCAAAATATAAAAATCATTGAATTTTTAAGCAAATAAACAAGTTAATCAATTTTGAGTTCAAACTCAAAATATTCGAGTTTGAGCTCAAACCTACCGATCTACCTACTCAAATCTCATGTCTTCTCTGTATCTCACCAATCATATAAAAACAAATTATTATTTTATTTAAAGTAAATTTGTTTAATTTATTTTTTCCATTCCACAGACTTTTATTCCGGTCATAGAAAGACGGTTTACACGGCTTGGATCTTTATTTTGATGTTTTCCTATTGTCATTTACCTGCAGAATTTGCGGAGGCATCTGAAGAACCGATGCCAATCGCGACGATCACAGGTTTAAGTTTCGAATTCCCCACTGTTTTCGGATGGGAGATTTAGGGTTTTCGTCAAGGTTTCTCCATTTCGAATTTCATAAGATCATAAACCGAAGGTAAGTCAACCAAAATTTCGCCTTATCATTATTACACATGACATTTGTTTCATCCATCTGTTTATTTGAGCTCCATCTCTTGTTCTAATCTGTTAAAATTGATGAACGGATTTGAAGAAGAAATATTAACAGATCCAATCACTGTGAGAATGTAATTCAGCAATCGTTCACTTAGGTTGACCAGATTTTCGTTAATTTATGATCAATTATGGTTATTGAGACTTATTAGTCTCTGAAGGTCTTCTTCAATGGCTGCAAGTTTTTTCTAGAGATAATTAGCTCCTACTTGTTTCGATTATGGTGGAAACGTCTTTTGATCAAACTGAAAATGGATGATTTGAATTGTTGTTAGGTCATTTACAAGTTCTAATTCTAATTTCTTTTTCCTTGTGGATCACTGCCGAAAACGTTTGTCCCTGATTCCTGAACGAATTATGGGTGGATCTTTAGTGATATACACAACCTACCTACATGGCTACATTCATGTTTGTTGCTAGGATTCTTATTGTATAATCTGTGAATTGATCATTGGTCAAATGCAATGGTTTTTGGTAGAACGATCAGATCCGAGTCATCATCCACTTATGGGCCGTTTACCTAACCACTTAACCGGGTCAATGCTTACCGGTAAAATTCAACATCATCACTTACTTCTCGGGTAAGATTTTAGGTCATTTACCGTATGCAACAATTTAACCGGTAAGCGCTAACCGTGGTAAGAGCCGTCGCACTCACTTATCGGGTAAGACTCTCGGTCTTTGCTTTCGATTATCGGTCCTTGCTTCCACTCTTACCGGGTAAGATTCTTAGTTCTTGTCATATTCATCCGGTAAGCTAATGTGACTTGGTAAGCACTTACCTTGGTAAGTGTTTTGTAAACGGCCCCCAATATAATCTAATCTAATAGATATTGATAAGTTTCATGGGGGATCGGATGATCTCCATCCATATTTTGATAATAAAAAAATCCAACCAAATATTCATATATTTACCTAGTTTTCTTCGCTAAACACAAAATTTGAAACTTATAATATTAAAAACAACATTGTAAAATATTACTTACCACTTACATATATTTATTAATTGGATGGTAGTCATTGGATTCGATCGTTGTCACCAAGAACTACACTATTTGAATCTTAAAATCAATTACAATTGGATATCCAGTTAGGGTCGATAGTTTTAGTTAAACTGGATTCATAGAATGAAGACCGCCCGAATAATAACAGAACCGTCTAGGTGATGTTTGTGAAAGTCAGTTCAATAACCTAACTACCGTAACCATTTTCTTACGCAATCTCATCATATCCATTCAACACAAACAATTCCCAAACATCACACTCAATAAGAAAAATCTTATATTGTTTAAAAACGTTATAAGATCGAAAATAACTTGTCTAATCAACCATAATTTACAGATATGCAGATGGAACATGAACATCACAAAATTCCGATTTCTGGAGCAGACCACCATCTCCTGGAATTGGAGATGCCAAAACCCTCTAAAGGATCAGAGGTTGCATCCAAGCTGCCAAAACTCTCTTGTGACCATTGTTGTTCTTTCTCCAAGCAAGAACAAAGTGTTACTGATAACGAACAACGGTCCAAATCTACGGCCAAACTTTGTGGACTCGTGTTCTTTTACTTGATTGTTATGGCAGTGGAGATCGTTGGCGGTTTAAAATCCAATAGTTTAGCAGTTCTTGCTGACGCAGCCCATTTACTCACCGACATTGGTGGATTCTCGATCTCTCTCTTCACTGTGTGGGCTTCAGGTTGGAATGCGACTCCACATCAATCTTTCGGATTCGGTCGAATAGAAGTTTTGGGGGCCTTTTTATCTGTACAATTAATATGGATGATCTCTGGGTACTTGATCTTTGAAGCAATTGAAAGACTCCATAAACATTCACATGTGAATGGTGGACTAATGTTTCCCATTGCAGCATTTGGTTTTGTAATCAACTTCATCATGGTCATGTGGCTTGGCCATGACCATGGTCATGGGCATTCTCATCATACATGCCATGAGAAACCTCATGGTGATGATACAAATCAAGAAGAGGGTACAAGTTTGATGGTGTCAACTTCTAAGACCAAGAGTAGGGCAATGAATATAAACATTGAAGGGGCCTACTTGCATGTAATGGCAGATATGATTCAATCGGTCGGGGTGATGATCGCTGGATTGGTGATATGGGTGAAACCCGAATGGTTGATAGTTGATTTGGTTTGTACTCTGATCTTCTCTGTTCTAGCTCTAGCTACAACTCTACCGATGCTAAGAAACATATTTTCTATAGTGATGGAGAGCACACCAAGCGAAGTCGATGTTGTTCGATTAAAAACCGATCTAAACAGCATCAAGGGAGTGCATGATGTTCATGATCTACATGTATGGGCAATAACACAAGGGAAAATTGTGTTGGCTTGTCATATAGTAGTTGACCCAAGTGTCGATTCGAATGAGATACTTCACAAAGTTAAATATATATGTAAAGGTTCATATGGAATCCATCATATAACTGTGCAGATTGAACAAGATTGAATATTGATGGTGAAATGGAAACTTATTACAGTATTGTAGTAAGAAACTTTGTTCTAAATCTCCTTAATGGAAGTATTGGGTATTTCTGTTTTTAGTAAAGAAACAGAAAAGAAAGAATGCGAGAATCGAACAATACCTATTCATTAGTGAATCTTTATCAAATCCTTCTTTCAACTCAAGTTGAACAGCAGCTCTTTGTGTTGACAGTTGTATCACCAACAGTAATGGTGGTTCCCTTCCCAGGTAAGGCGTTGGTACCCGATGGTTCTTGGGTCGCCAATGCTTTCTTGCTAATGATATGATAAATCTCGGTCAAAACAGTTTGAAATGCTTTCTCGATGTTATGTGATTCGAGTGCTGATGTTTCAAGAAACGAAAGCCCTTCTTTTTCGGCCAAAGATTGGCCATCTTGTTCAGCCACTGATCTGAGATGGTTAAGATCGGACTTGTTTCCAGCCATTAAGACGACAATGTTGGAGTCGGCATGGTCTCTCAGCTCACGCAACCATCTCTGGACGTTATCAAAGGTTGGTCTTTTGGTTATGTCGTACACAAGAAGGGCTCCAACTGCACCTCGATAATAAGCACTGGTGATAGCTCGGTACCTCTCTTGCCCTGCAGTGTCCCAAATTTGAGCCTTTATCGTTTTTCCCTCAACCTGCATTCAAATCATTGGCGAAATGTTACTTAGAACATTACATTGAAATGGTATTTTGTTGCATTCAGTTCACCTTTATCAGCTACAAGTAACATGTATACATCATGACTTAATTCCGAAGGGTCAAATAGTAATTGCAGACTTTTAGGGTGCATTTGGTACGGGACGGGACAATACAAAAACTTGTTATTACATGTTTGGCACGAAAACAGGACCTGATTGGCATAAAAATGCATTTCTTTTGTCTCACCAAAGTAGGTGGAACAAAAATTGGGGAGATGGAATAAGATTAGTAAATTACTAAACTAGCCATGTCAAACTAAAACCCTAAATCCTTGTACAATTCTTTCATCCGCTTACCTCACTCTCGCTCGTCCTGTCCGCATACCAAATGCATCCTTAGAGATCTACGTATGTAATTTTCTTATGGAAAATCGGCGACGCCCCAATGACGAGCGTTTCACGTTCTTGTTTGTGGTCTCCCAACTCTTCAGAAAATGTTTAGTCATCTATGTATGTTGACAAGATTTTTTTCTTCTTCATGATTTAAGTTTATTTTGGACTTTTGCAGATAATCAAAATATTTATGGGCCTAGCCAAACAGTACAACATTCATGAGAAAGTGGGAGTGCCATCTTAGCATGTGTTATTAGCAAATATCATAGGGACAATAACAATAAAGCGAAAACAAGTTGGAAAAAATGGCTATGCACAAACTGTTCATATTGTACAACTACTTCATATATGAAGCGACACGGACTCTTTTGAATTTTCCATTTGCTAGCCCAACAAACTAAATAACTAATTACTGAGTGAGCATCAAGGACCAAAAATCTCACCGAGTAAGAGGCATAGGAAGAACCGAGAATATTACCCGGTATGCAAGGGAAAAGACTCTTACCGGGTAAAAGAAACTTACCAACAATCCATTTTGATGATCGAGAATATTTATTACCCTCTAACCGGTAAACATTTTGGTAAACGGCCCCCTAATTGTATGAGGTCAACACTCAAAAGATAAACAACTGCGGAATATGGAGCACGCTTTCAACTTTATTTGGCCTACAACTTTGCCCAAGTTTTGCTATAAAATAGTTGCAGCAATTAGGATGATTGTTTCTTCTTATATAGGTGTAGTCTTTCTCTGTTGAATGTACCATTTTAAAATCCTATCAAAGATCAGGAATGACTAAACCACAATAGATTATATATATATATACCATATTAGCTGCTGCAAAGAAATCTGATTCAAATTGATCCAACTTTACAAAAATACTCCTCACTCAGGTTATGACAACTAACTGCAATTTTTCTTCAACAAAGTTCAGGAATCATTTAATCAAAGCCTATAATTGACTGTGGATTCACCATGTTCTATTTACATCATGATTGTGTTTGTGATTGCACAGATCTAACATTCTCAACATATATGCAATGAATAGCATCTTAAACTTCAAATGCATGACATGTGGGCAATAAGATCAGCGGAAACAAATAGATTAGCTACGGAATAACATAAGCCCAAAACAAGATCGCAAAATCAATAGAAAACGAAGAAATTAAAACCTGGAGAGTTCTAGTAGCAAATTCAACGCCAATGGTGGCTTTGGACTCCAAAAAGAACTCATTCCTCGTAAACCTCGACAAAATGTTGGTTTTGCCCACACCGGAGTCCCCAATCAACACGATCTTGAGTAAATAATCGTAATCGTGATCTATCTTAGTAGCCATTCCTATTCTCTCCTTCCGTCACAAACCTAAACACATACACACAAAATCAAAACATTATCAGATCAGTATGGAGATATAGATCTAGCCAGATCCAAAACAAACCACTATTCTCATTCGATTTCAAACAAAATTCACAAGTTAAATAAAAGTCACTGTATCTAGATTCTAGTAATGGAACATGCATACAAATTCGAGGAATAAAAAATCTTACCGTAGCGACGAGATCGGGAAAAAAAGCAGAAATGTCGATGAATCAATGTGCACAAAATTTCGGGAAACGGGATGTTAATGAACTCAAGAGACTGGGGTTGGAAACGGCCGACAGTCAATGAGTCAATAGCAAGTCTCTATGAAAACTATGCAAGTCTAAAATACATACATATATAGAAAATAAATGTTATACCCTTCGTATATACTTGTAGAGAAAGGTTCAAACGAGAACGCTAATTATTTACGAGAATACGAGAACGGCCGTCCATGTACAAAATCACATGTGATCGCGCGACTTGTAAGCCGCGGCCTAGGCTGTGCGTGTCCAGGCAGTGCAAAATCACATGTGATTTTGTACATGGCGGTCATTCTCGTATTCTCGTTTTCTTGAACAGTAAATCTTTGCACAACTGAAAAGATCAAAAAAACCATGAAGTTAACGAACCGGAAAAAACCCCAACAAACTTTCATCTGTTAAGCAATTAAGTCCTTACACATTGTTTCTTAATGAATAGATGTTCATACATAGTTATAAAACAAAAAAAATATCATTTTATCTCTTTGTGTATCAATAGATCGATAGCTAAGTACAACAACCAATAAAACTTTTGCAAAAATATAGCGTTTACGTCTATCTTGCAATGTTCTTGTTATTTTTTATTTCACATCTGATTAAAAGATTTTATGTGTTACTTATTTATCAAGTTTAATAAATCGAAGAAAAAACAGTTCAATTGTAAGAAGGCGAAGGATCGTATGAGAAGTTGAGTTAACGTGAGAAGCGTGAGAAGTGTATATGAACCCTTGATCACATTTAATTTCAAGCTCAACCATGAATCGCGCTTGATACGGGATTGATCTAGTGCATCTCATCATAATGTGCATCCAACGGTTAATAACCACATCTTACGCTTCTTACGTTAACTCAACTTCTCACTGAAACCCAAACATCGTAAGAAATGGAACCTATATGCACAAAAGATCAAATTACACTTTTAGTTCATGTGGTTGTCACATTATTTAAAAGTCAAGTTCCTGCTTTAAACTAATTACCCTTTGTAAGGTCGGAAGCAGTTACAATATCGTATTCAAGTGATTTACGGTTCCAAAGTGATATCAATAAATCACGTTGCAACCGACCGAATACAACAAATGCGGAATAACGAGATCTAAATATTGTATATTTTGGCATGTTGGTTCATACCGATCCACACGTAAATTTTAGCAGTTATAAAATATATACGATAATATTTTATCAAAGCAGCAAATAAATCGAGACAACAAGATTTAATGTGGTTCCACTATCGGTGTGATAGTGTACGTCCACATGAAGAGACGAGTTCAATATATTACCAACCGGGAGAAAGTTACAACGTGTTTACGAGATCCTTGGATCAACAAATCAGCTAACGAAATATTTCCTCACGAACGAGATATATATACGTGTATATATATATCGACCGAGATATATATATATATATATGTGTATATATATATCAACAAGATTATATATGTATATATCAAGGATATATATATATATATATAAATCAACAAGAGAGAGGAAATAAACTACAAAGAAGAGAAAGAGTTGTTTGGCTACTGCTTGCTGCTTCTTCAATGCCAAAGCATGCAAACTTAGCCGTAAAGACAAAAGTACACATCCAACTAATGCATGAGTGTCATTTGTTTTTCTTTTTTTTTCTTCATGCAAAACCGTGGACCCAAGCAACACCACACAAATTCTATTTTCTTTTTCCTTTTCTTTTCCATGCCAAAAATAATTGTTGGTGTTGTACTATTGTTGGTGATTTGTACAATAACAAAGAAAAACAATGATGTTTTCCAACACTCCATCATGATGTGCAAATCACCCGACGAAACCAAAGCACAGACCAATCCACCGAAAACAAACAAATAGCTGATAGAGATTGACACGAGGTAACATAATGCATTTTGACCTTGACGAGCTTCGGCTCGGCCATCACCCGTCAAAATCAAAAGCAAAAATCCTCAAGTGAGCAATCTCAATAAACGAACAAGTTGAGCAACCTAAAAACACGTGCCAAGTAATAACTCCCCAAGATGTCGCTATGTCATCTGTAGCAATATTTCTAATCTCCCCCACCCCCCCCCAAAGTGTCGAACGACACTAACACAATCTGAGCTGGATCAAATTCGAGCAATGCTCGAATGCGGCTGACGGTAACGACTTGGTGAACATATCGGCAGCATTATCCTTAGATAATATTTTCTTCAAATACACAACCTTTGCGTCGTGCAAAGCTACCAGAAATGCATCACGCACACTAATGTGTTTCGTTCGAGAGCTGAACGCCAAATTTGCTTCAGGCCCAAACCAGTCAACAGTTCCCGTAAATAGACTGCTTCTTTAGCAGACTCGACCGCTGCAATAAGTTCAGCTTCGGTAGTCGATAATGCAACAACAGACTGTAATCGAGATCTCCAACTCACAGCTGTTCCACCTAATGTAAAAATATAACCAGAAGTGGATTTCCAACTAACACGATCACCTGCGTAATCTGAATCGCAGTACCCAACAATATCACAGTTGTTTTGCATACCATAAATGAGGTCGTGAGTTTCCGTACCTTTCAAGTAACGAAAAACAGCTTTCACCGCAGCCCAATGTGACTTACCCGGGTTCGATAGAAACCGACTAATCACTCCAACGGAATGTGCAAGATCGGGACAGGTGTAAAGCCCGTACCCCGGTATGTAATTTCTTTTAAGTTTGAATTATTGTGGTTTCCGTTATCGGGGTTAGTCGAGTTGGGTCAAATCGTTAAAGTGTCGGAATTTTTGGTTAGTTGCGAGAGGGTTGTAAGTGGAGGGACTATTTGTGTCAAAGGCCCAAAAACCCACCTTGGGTTCGGCCCATGCAAGGGGATTACGAGACCTATGTATTTTGTTGGTGTAGTAGCGTGATCAACAAACCAAGAATAAGAAAAACATCACAAAAAAAAACCCTACGACACTTGTTTGGCCGGCCGTCGTGTAGAACCGAGTGAGAGTCGTCGCCGGCGAGGGGAGAGGGGAGGAACCACCGACCACCACTGCTGCTGCCGACCACCGTTGCTGTCGCCGGAGTTACGCCGGAGTCGAGGAAGGAGGGCGAGAGTAGGAGAGGACTAGAGGACGTCGTCGCTTTCGTCGCAAGGTAAGTCCTCGTTTCCGTTTTCGTTTTCTTTTCTTTTCCGGCGAAGCAACCACCGTCGTACGCCGCCGTTGTGGTGGCCGTATGTGGGCGGTCGTGGTCAGGCGTGGTCGAGTGTGTGCGAGTTTGGGCAGCCGAGAGAAAGGGACGGTGGTGTGAGGGTGGTGTGGGGTGGTGCGTGTGTGCGTATGTGTGAACGACGCCGGGAAACGCCGCTGCCGCCGCCGTGTCCCCACTGCCGGAAGTGGCAGTGGGTGGTGCCGCGGCCTAAACCCTAATACCACCTCTGGCCGTAACCCTAAACCGCTAGTTCTAGTCGTAAAACCGTTAATCGTATAGCGAAAGACCGCGTTATCATTTTATGTAAAAACTGCAGTTTCTGTCCCTGTTTTGTATCGAGCATAACTTCTGCTAGGAATGTCGGATTGGGATGAAACCAGTGCCAAAAGTTCCCATTCTGAGTCTAGTGAGTTTCTTATGTTTTGCGGAAAAACCAGTTCGGATCGTAGCTAGTGTCAAACTACTGTTTTATAACGAAAGGTGCTGTTTTTCGCTGTGCAGTTAACCAATTTTGTAAAATCTGTATTAAATTGTAGAAAAATCGTTAGGAGGTGTATAATATGTCCTTGGAACCCTAACTCTGAGCACTTTCTGGTTATGTAATTTAATTGAGGATTTTCTGGGTTTATGGAGGTCGGAACAGGTCCCGAACAGACCTGTTTGGTTAGACCGAAAAGTCATTTTAGTGACGATTTAAGGGTGCGTCGTGTTTTAGGGTCCGGGTCTCGTGTTAATACATTGTAACGATTGTTTAGGTGTTGGGAAGTGATCTTGGATTTGTGAGGCTTGAATTATTGTTGTGAGCTAGGCGCGCTTACGAGGTGAGTTCTCTCACTATAACTAATGTCGGTTACTTTTTACATTACGATTTGTACGTGTGTGGTAGTTTTAGTTGTTTGTGATGCGGGACTAAATAGTGGGGCGTCTAGTCGGACCTTTATTGTTATGACTACGCGGGTGGCGTAGGAGTGCGGTGGGGCCGAGGTTTATATACGCGGGTGGCGTAGTAACTCGGTGGGGCCGAGGTTTATATACGTGGGTGGCGTAGGAACCCGGGGGAGCCGGGTAATGCTTGCACGGTTATCGTGTGGTCGGGTGGACCAGCTTATGCCTTTGGGTGGGATGGTGTGGGTATGCATGTTTATGATTTGTTCGTAGACTTGTATGCTGTTTATGTGCAATTATCTGTTTAGAGGTGGTGTGGGAATAACTGTGTTATTTATGGTGTCTGAATTCACTAAGCTTCGTGCTTACCCTTTCCCAATAAAATTGTGGTTTCAGGTACGAGCGGCTCCAAGGCGTGACGAGTACACACTGGCGCGTGGGAAGAGTTGATTACTTTTATGATTTTAATTTTAGACTTTTATTCCGCTGTTTATTGTTCGTGAGAATATTAATTATGCGTTTGCAAATGAAATGATTGAATTATTAAATGAGTTTTTATTAATGAAATGTTACTTTAAAAATTTTAAATTCCTTGTAATTTTTGGGACGTTACAACTTGGTATCAGAGCACGGCTTGAGTGAATCAAACGCATTTCGGTGTGTTTGATATCAAGTTTGCGGCTATAAAAATTTTCTTTGAAGTTTTTGGGAAATAAAAAGAAGGAAAAATCCGTTTGAGGAACGGTGATCGAGGGCGCAGTGTGTACAGTCAGCCGGAGCCAAAGGGGGAAAGGTACATTACTTAGTGTTGTATTGCTTTCTAGATCATAGGGTATGCATGCTAGATTGCCTGTTGTTGACACTATGCTGTATGCTGTACTGCTTGCTATTAAGAATTTTTGCTAATTATGATAGGTTACTAAGTGGATGCCCTATGCAGTAAGAGATTTATAGCCTTAGAATATTTGGTTTAGTTCTATTGCGCAGCTCTTGTCTGAGTCCAACCGTTTTAGGATAAAATCTTGTATTCGAATGTCTATTTGTTTCACACTGCATATGATCGGGTATTCGCGAGGCCACTCGTTATGATTAGTAGGGATTCGGTTGTAGCAAGGGTAGTGGTTGGGATGGAATTCCTAGGGAGCTAGGAAGAGTGAGTACGTACGCCGGTGCGGCGTATGTGTATAGTTCCGGTGAGAAACTACTTGGACCCCTGGGATGGAACCTGGAACGGGCGAAGATAGGTGTGGATGGTAGTAGTAGATCTCCTACTATCGGAAGCACAGGATCAATGCTCGAGTCGGGGAAGTCACGAGGAATCCAAGGAGTTGAGCGTGAGTGTTGTTAGTATGAGTTATTATGTGCTAATAACTCATTGTAAATTCTTTTCCTAGAATGGCCATCACTAGAAGAAACAACACGGCCGAGCCGCGGGCTGAGGCGGGGATCACTGAAGAGAAGATTAGAGAGATGATTGCTGCTGAGGTAGCACATGCGATCGGGGAGGCGATCCCCGAGATTATCACGGCCATCCGAGATGAGGTGGTGATTCTGATGGAGGAGCGGATCGCAGCGATTCCACCGCCTGCTGGGGGACATCCCCGTACTCGAGAGTTTCAGTATCGGGATCTCTCTGCCTGTTCTCCACCTGAGTTCAAGGGAGACCCGAATCCGATCGTCAGTATGCGTTGGATATCCGACATGGAGTGCGCTTTTCTGACCAGTGGCTGCCCGGATAATCTGAAGGTCCGCTTTGCAGTGAACTTACTTCGTGACGGGGCGAAAGATTGGTGTGCCACGGCGTTGACGCTTGCCGAGCGCACTACCTTGACCTGGGAGGAGTTCGTCACTCGTTTTCGTGCCGAGTACGTGCCTCCGGTGGAGATGGAGCGGATTGCTAAGGAGTTTCTGGAGCTCACGCAAACAGTCGAGACGGTGAAGGAGATGAATAAGAAGTTCACCGAGATGGCATTGTTTTGTCCCCAATATGCCGCCTCGGAAGAGATGAAGATGTCGCGGTATAAAGACATGTTACGCACGGAGATCCGGGAATTTGTTAGCACAACGCAGTATGCTTCCTTATCTGCGATGATGGATGCGGCCCGAAGGAGGGAACTGGAGTTGGAGACCCAAACAAAGAAGAGAAAGGCAGCACAGGCGGTGACGCCAATCTCTTCGGTGCCAAAGAAATCGAAGTTCACAGATTCGCGCGCGAGTTCGAGGAGCGGTGGGTTTAAACCCAGGAATGCTAGTGGGAAGTGGACGGAGGGATGTTTCAAGTGTGGGCAGTCTGGTCATATCAACCGGGATTGTAAACTGCCGTTGATGGTCTGCTTTAACTGCAAGCAGACGGGCCACGTGAAGGCCAATTGTCCGAGCGCGAGGGCAGCTGATGGGGGTGGTGCACAGAGGGCTCCTGCAAATGCCCCACTGCGCATCACCGACGGTCGAGCGGGTCAGCCGGGGACGGAGGCAGCCCGAGGTAGAGTCCACCAGCTGAAGGTGGAAGAGGCGCAGGCGACGCCTAAAGTGGTGACAGGTACATTCCTTTGATTATTTCTGTTATCCTTCCTTTCTATGCCTTGTGTGTTTATTTTTGGTAAAATTGTATGTTAGGTACCTTCCTAGTTAACTCGGTGCCTGCGGTTGTGATGTTTGATAGCGGGGCTACTCATTCGTTTGTGTCTCGCGCGTTTAGCGAGAGTTTGGGCCGGGTAGTAGGAAGGTTAGCGTGTCCTCTTATGGTTGAGGTGGCGGATAGTAGGACCTTGACGGTCACGGATGTGTATCGGGGATGCACGTTGGAAATCTCGGGCGTGGGATTTCCTATCGATTTGATTCCGATTGCGATGCGGGAGCTGTGTGTGATCGTGGGCATAGATTGGATGGATACGTTCGATGCGGAGATTGTTTGTTGTCACAAACAAGTGCGGGTTCGAACCCCAAGTGGGGGAGAACTGTTGGTCCAGGGAGACTCGCCGAGACGGACTTCGGCGATATGTTCAGCTGCGAGAGCTCGGAGATACCTTCAGCATAGTGGGCAGGGATTTCTAACGTATGTGTTAGATACGCGCGTTAAGGAAGAGACGAAGACTGCGGAGAACGTGCCAGTCGTACGGGAGTTCGCTGATGTATTTCCCGATGATCTACCGGGGGTACCTCCCGAGCGACAGGTAGAGTTTCGTATCGATTTGATTCCAGGTGCTGCTCCGGTAGCCAAGGCACCTTACCGCCTTGCTCCACCGGAGATGAAGGAGTTGTACACTCAATTGCAGGAGCTTCTTGAAAAGGAGTTCATCAGACCGAGTTATTCACCGTGGGGAGCCCCTATTCTGTTTGTGAAAAAGAAGGACGGGTCCCAGCGAATGTGTATAGATTACCGTGAGTTGAATAAGCTTACGGTCAAGAATCGTTATCCTCTGCCCAGGATTGACGACTTGTTCGACCAGCTTCAGGGAGCCTCGTGGTTCTCTAAGATTGATTTGAGGTCAGGATATCACCAGATGCGGGTGAGGGGTGAAGATACAGAGAAAACGGCTTTTCGCACTCGATATTGCCATTATGAGTTTGTGGTGATGCCTTTCGGGCTCACCAATGCACCAGCAGCGTTCATGGATCTTATGAACATGGTATGTAGCCCAATGTTGGATCGATCGGTGATTGTGTTCATCGACGATATTCTCGTGTATTCGAAGACGAAAGAAGAGCACGAGATGCATTTACGGGAAGTTTTAGGGGTTTTGAGGCGAGAAAAGCTTTATGCAAAGTTCTCCAAGTGCGAATTCTGGTTACGAGAGGTCCAATTCCTAGGACATGTCGTGAATCAGAACGGTATTATGGTCGATCCGACCAAGATTTCAGCGGTGATGCGGTGGGAAGTGCCGAAGACTCCCACCGAAGTACGAAGTTTTCTAGGGTTGGCAGGGTATTATCGGAGATTCATCCAAGATTTCTCCAAGATCGCATTGCCTATGACCCGTTTGACGAAGAAGTCTGCTGCTTTTAGCTGGGGAGAAGAGCAGCAGAGGGCTTTTGAGGAACTACGCAGACGATTATGCGAGGCTCCGGTGTTAACCTTGCCCGAGGGCATGGAAGACTTGGTGGTGTACTGTGACGCTTCACACCAAGGTCTGGGTGCCGTGCTTATGCAACGCGGCAAGGTCATAGCCTACGCTTCGAGGCAGCTGAAGCCTCATGAAGCGAACTACCCGACTCATGACCTGGAGTTGGGAGCGGTGGTGTTTGCCCTAAAGATTTGGAGGCACTATCTCTATGGCGTCAAGTGTACGATCTACACTGATCATAAGAGCCTCAAGTATCTGATGGATCAACAGAACCTCAATATGCGTCAGAGAAGGTGGCTCGATGTGGTTAAGGATTATGATTGCGAGATACTTTACCACCCGGGTAAAGCAAATATGGTCGCAGACGCACTTAGCCGACATCCGGTTGGTGAACCCCTGAGGGGTTTGTGCCAGCGGTTGACAGTGGTTGCACCTCTTCTGGAGTCGATAGGTAGCGCTCAGGAGGCGGCCGTTTTGGAGGAAAATGCAAAACGGGAGAGGGTTTCAGGAGAAATTCCGAATTTTGTCCGTGATAGTCGAGGGTTGTTGACTCGATACGATAGAGTTTGGGTTCCATTCACCGGTGGGAACCGACAGATACTATTGGACGAGGCGCATAAGTCCAAGTTTTCGATTCACCCGGGAGCTACTAAGATGTACAGAGACCTACGGGAAGATTATTGGTGGCCCGGCATGAAGCGGGATGTCGCCAAATGTGTTGAGGTGTGTTTGACCTGTCGAAAGGTCAAGGCGGAGCACCAACGACCGCATGGGAAGTTGCAGCCGTTGGAGATTCCGGTGTGGAAGTGGGAGCAGATTACGATGGATTTCATCACGAAGCTTCCCAAAACTCAGCGGGGGAATGATACTATCTGGGTAGTTGTGGATCGTCTGATTAAGAGCGCTCACTTCTTGGCCATCAGGGAGAGTTCATCGGCGGAGAAGCTTGCATAGGTGTTTGTGCGAGAGGTTGTGGCCAGGCACGGGGTGCCAGTTTCGATTGTCTCCGACAGGGATGCTCGTTTTACCTCCCGGTTTTGGGAGAAGTTTCAGTCGGAGATGGGTACACGGTTACACTTTAGCACGGCTTTTCATCCACAGACGGACGGGCAGAGTGAGCGGACTATTCAGACCCTCGAGGATATGCTTCGAGCCTGTGTTATCGATTTTGGAGGTAGCTGGGATCAGTACCTTCCTCTGGCGGAGTTTTCTTACAACAACAGCTATCACTCTAGTATTGGCATGCCGCCGTACGAGTTGTTGTATGGTAGGAAATGCAGGACGCCCGTTTGTTGGGGCGAGGTTGGTCAGCGGGTGCTGGGGAGCACTGACATCGTACTGAGGACGACTGAGATGATTCAAATGGTTCGGGAGCGGCTAGTTACTGCACAAAGTCGGCAAAAGAGTTATGCCGACAAGAGGCGATCGTATCTAGAGTTTCAGGTGGGCGACTATGTGTTGTTGAAGGTTTCGCCCTGGAAAGGGGTGATTCGGTTTCGCAAACGAGGGAAGTTGGGGCCCCGTTACATTGGACCCTACAAGGTCATTGCTCGAGTGGGAAAGGTAGCTTACCGTTTAGAGTTACCGGATGAGCTGAGTTTGATCCACAACACCTTCCACGTTTCTCAACTACGGAAGTGTGTAGTAGACGAGTCTGCCGTGGTTCCTCTTGAGGACATCCAGATTGACGAAAGACTCAACTACGTGGAGAAACCGATAGCTATCGTTGAGAGAAAGACGAAGAACCTGCGCAACAAGGTCATTGGATTGGTGAAGGTTCAGTGGCAGCACCGGAAAGGTTCAGAGTGGACGTGGGAGCCCGAAGCGGAGATGCGCGAAAACTATCCCGAGTTATTCGCCCGTCTAGACTTCGAGGACGAAGCCTAATCCAAGGGGGGGGGGAGAGTTGTAAAGCCCGTACCCCGGTATGTAATTTCTTTTATTAATTCTTTCCTTTTAAGTTTGAATTATTGTGGTTTCCGTTATCGGGGTTAGTCGAGTTGGGTCAAATCGTTAAAGTGTCGGAATTTTTGGTTAGTTGCGAGAGGGTTGTAAGTGGAGGGACTATTTGTGTCAAAGGCCCAAAAACCCACCTTGGGTTCGGCCCATGCAAGGGGATTACGAGACCTATGTATTTTGTTGGTGTAGTAGCGTGATCAACAAACCAAGAATAAGAAAAACATCACAAAAAAAACCCTACGGCACTTGTTTGGCCGGCCGTCGTGTAGAACCGAGAGAGAGTTACGCCGGAGTCGAGGGGCGAGGGGAGAGGGGAGGAACCACCGACCACCACTGCTGCTGCCGACCACTGTTGCTGTCGCCGGAGTTACGCCGGAGTCGAGGAAGGAGGGCGAGAGTAGGAGAGGACTAGAGGACGTCGTCGCTTTCGTCGCAAGGTAAGTCCTCGTTTCCGTTTTCGTTTTCTTTTCTTTTCCGGCGAAGCAACCACCGCCGTACGCCGCCGTTGTGGTGGCCGTATGTGGGCGGTCGTGGTCAGGCGTGGTCGAGTGTGTGCGAGTTTGGGCAGCCGAGAGAAAGGGACGGTGGTGTGAGGGTGGTGTGGGGTGGTGCGTGTGTGCGTATGTGTGAACGACGCCGGGAAACGCCGCTGCCGCCGCCGTGTCCCCACTGCCGGAAGTGGCAGTGGGTGGTGCCGCGGCCTAAACCCTAATACCACCTCTGGCCGTAACCCTAAACCGCTAGTTCTAGTCGTAAAACCGTTAATCGTATAGCGAAAGACCGCGTTATCATTTTATGTAAAAACTGCAGTTTCTGTCCCTGTTTTGTATCGAGCATAACTTCTGCTAGGAATGTCGGATTGGGATTAAACCAGTGCCAAAAGTTCCCATTCTGAGTCTAGTAAGTTTCTTATGTTTTGCGGAAAAACCAGTTCGGACCGTAGCTAGTGTCAAACTACTGTTTTATAACGAAAGGTGCTGTTTTTCGCTGTGCAGTTAACCAATTTTGTAAAATCTGTATTAAATTGTAGAAAAATCGTTAGGAGGTGTATAATATGTCCTTGGAACCCTAACTCTGAGCACTTTCTGGTTATGTAATTTAATTGAGGATTTTCTGGGTTTATGGAGGTCGGAACAGGTCCCGAACAGACCTGTTTGGTTAGACCGAAAAGTCATTTTAGTGACGATTTAAGGGTGCGTCGTGTTTTAGGGTCCGGGTCTCGTGTTAATACATTGTAACGATTGTTTAGGTGTTGGGAAGTGATCTTGGATTTGTGAGGCTTGAATTATTGTTGTGAGCTAGGCACGCTTACGAGGTGAGTTCTCTCACTATAACTAATGTCGGTTACTTTTTACATTACGATTTGTACGTGTGTGGTAGTTTTAGTTGTTTGTGATGCGAGACTAAATAGTGGGGCGTCTAGTCGGACCTTTATTGTTATGACTACGCGGGTGGCGTAGGAGTGCGGTGGGGCCGAGGTTTATATACGCGGGTGGCGTAGTAACTCGGTGGGGCCGAGGTTTATATACGCGGGTGGCGTAGGAACCCGGGGGAGCCGGGTAATGCTTGCACGGTTATCGTGTGGTCGGGTGGACCAGCTTATGCCTTTGGGTGGGATGGTGTGGGTATGCATGTTTATGATTTGTTCGTAGACTTGTATGCTGTTTATGTGCAATTATCTGTTTAGAGGTGGCGTGGGAATAACTGTGTTATTTATGGTGTCTGAGTTCACTAAGCTTCGTGCTTACCCTTTCCCAATAAAATTGTGGTTTCAGGTACGAGCGGCTCCAAGGCGTGACGAGTACACACTGGCGCGTGGGAAGAGTTGATTACTTTTATGATTTTAATTTTAGACTTTTATTCCGCTGTTTATTGTTCGTGAGAATATTAATTATGCGTTTGCAAATGAAATGATTGAATTATTAAATGAGTTTTTATTAATGAAATGTTACTTTAAAAATTTTAAATTCCTTGTAATTTTTGGGACGTTACAACTTGGTATCAGAGCACGGCTTGAGTGAATCAAACGCATTTCGGTGTGTTTGATATCAAGTTTGCGGCTATAAAAATTTTCTTTGAAGTTTTTGGGAAATAAAAAGAAGGAAAAATCCGTTTGAGGAACGGTGATTGAGGGCGCAGTGTGTACAGTCAGCCGGAGCCAAAGGGGGAAAGGTACATTACTTAGTGTTGTATTGCTTTCTAGATCATAGGGTATGCATGCTAGATTGCCTGTTGTTGACACTATGCTGTATGCTGTACTGCTTGCTATTAAGAATTTTTGCTAATTATGATAGGTTACTAAGTGGATGCCCTATGCAGTAAGAGATTTATAGCCTTAGAATATTTGGTTTAGTTCTATTGCGCAGCTCTTGTCTGAGTCCAACCGTTTTAGGATAAAATCTTGTATTCGAATGTCTATTTGTTTCACACTGCATATGATCGGGTATTCGCGAGGCCACTCGTTATGATTAGTAGGGATTCGGTTGTAGCAAGGGTAGTGGTTGGGATGGAATTCCTAGGGAGCTAGGAAGAGTGAGTACGTACGCCGGTGCGGCGTATGTGTATAGTTCCGGTGAGAAACTACTTGGACCCCTGGGATGGAACCTGGAACGGGCGAAGATAGGTGTGGATGGTAGTAGTAGATCTCCTACTATCGGAAGCACAGGATCAATGCTCGAGTCGGGGAAGTCACGAGGAATCCAAGGAGTTGAGCGTGAGTGTTGTTAGTATGAGTTATTATGTGCTAATAACTCATTGTAAATTCTTTTCCTAGAATGGCCATCACTAGAAGAAACAACACGGCCGAGCCGCGGGCTGAGGCGGGGATCACTGAAGAGAAGATTAGAGAGATGATTGCTGCTGAGGTAGCACATGCGATCGGGGAGGCGATCCCCGAGATTATCACGGCCATCCGAGATGAGGTGGTGATTCTGATGGAGGAGCGGATCGCAGCGATTCCACCGCCTGCTGGGGGACATCCCCGTACTCGAGAGTTTCAGTATCGGGATCTCTCTGCCTGTTCTCCACCTGAGTTCAAGGGAGACCCGAATCCGATCGTCAGTATGCGTTGGATATCCGACATGGAGTGCGCTTTTCTGACCAGTGGCTGCCCGGATAATCTGAAGGTCCGCTTTGCAGTGAACTTACTTCGTGACGGGGCGAAAGATTGGTGTGCCACGGTGTTGACGCTTGCCGAGCGCACTACCTTGACCTGGGAGGAGTTCGTCACTCGTTTTCGTGCCGAGTACGTGCCTCCGGTGGAGATGGAGCGGATTGCTAAGGAGTTTCTGGAGCTCACGCAAACAGTCGAGACGGTGAAGGAGATGAATAAGAAGTTCACCGAGATGGCATTGTTTTGTCCCCAATATGCCGCCTCGGAAGAGATGAAGATGTCGCGGTATAAAGACATGTTACGCACGGAGATCCGGGAATTTGTTAGCACAACGCAGTATGCTTCCTTATCTGCGATGATGGAGTTGATTTCAGATCGATCCCTGCAAGCTATTAGCATGTCATCAACATAAAGAAGTAGATAAGTATAAACGTCACCGCTTGATCTATGATAGACACAAGCGTCTTTCTCACTACGCTCAAAACCCAACGAGAGCATAAACAAATCAAACTTCTTGTACCACTGTCGAGGCGACTGTTTAAGTCCATAAAGGGACTTTTTCAATTTACAGACCCAATCGGGATTGTTGTCGGAGATGAAACCTTCCGGATGCTTCATGTAGATGGTTTCCTCAAGATCTCCGTGCAGAAAAGCTGTTTTCACATCTAACTGTTCGAGCTCCAGATCGTGAATCGCCACAAGGTCCAGAAGAATCCGGATAGATGTGTGTCAAACCACAGGCGCGAAGATATCATCATACTTGATACCCTTCCGCTGTGCAAAGCCTTTCGCAACCAGGCGAGCCTTAACGCATATCGTCTTTGACTTTATAGACCCATTTGCAGCCAATTGCACGGCTGCCTTTCGGTAATGGACATAGCTCCTAAGTGTTATTTTTCGACAGAGCTTCCATTTCCTCCTGCATAGCTACTAACCACTTATCAGAGTGGTTCGAAGCTAGTGCCTCCGAAAAGTCAAACGGCTCATCCTGTACAACGTGCAAAGCATACTCAAGCTGTTCAATAAAACTCATATTTGCGAAATCCCAATCACCATACGTATTAGGAGGACAGATAGTTCTCTGGCTCTGCCTCGTAAGTACCGATACTGGAATTGTATCGCCTTGACCTCCACCATCATTCAGAACTTTTTCCTGAACTGAACTAACTGGATCAGAAATAGATGTCTCTGGTGGACTAACATCTTCTTCAGATTCTGACCCCAATGAAAAACCTCGAGCGGATGAGCTGGGTACAATAGGACTGACAATTATCTCATCTCCATCGGCTGTTGGAGAAACAGAAGAGATAATTTCCGGTTCTGGAGCGGGTTGTCGATTATGATTATACTTGAACATAATCGACTCATCGAAGGTCACATGTCGAGAATGAATCACCTTTCGGGTGACCGGGTTCCAGATTCGGTAACCCTTGATTCCATCTATATAGCCGAGCAAGAATCCCTTGGTGGCTCTGGGATCCAACTTGTCCTGACCTGTCACATGAATATATACAGGACAACCAAATACACGTATGTATTTCAAACAGATATCACCTTTACCCCTCCAAATTTCTTCCGGAATTTCCCCCCCAATGGCTGAACATGGTAACCGATTCACAATGTGTACAGCAGTGTGAAGTGCTTCAGCCCAAAATATTTTAGGGAAACCAGATGTAACTAACATACATCGGACTTTATCTAACAAGGTCCTATTCATCCATTCGGCGACTCTGTTTGATTGCGGATCGCCAGGTGTGGTGTAGTGTCGGTGAATACCTCTACGTGAACAAAAGTCTTTAAAGTTACCACTAGTGTATTCACCACCATTTTCAGATCTTAGCACTTTTAATTTTCTACCAGTCTCGACTTCGACTAGTGCTAACCAAGTTTTGAATATTTCAAAAACATCTGACTTTAACTTAATCACATACACCCAAAGTTTGTGCGAGAAATCATCAATAAAAGTAACATAATACTTACCTCCACTGAGGGACTGTGTCGAAGATGGTCCCCAGACGTCTGTATGAACATAATCGAGGATTCCTTTGGTGTTGTGCTTTCCAACACCAAAAGAAACACGCGTCTGTTTACCCGAAACACATTCTGAACAAAAGTCCAGACTCGTAGGCGTGTCAACTGCAATGAGCTTCCGCTTGCACAGAATCTCCAAATTCTTCTCTGAAGTGTGTCCCAATCTAAGATGCCACAAACGGGTAGCATCTAAACTTTTCGAACTATCCGCGACACACGCATCAGAACTGATTGTTTCGCCTACCAGATGAAACAGGTTATTTTCTACCTGTTGACCTTTCATCACAATAAAGTTCCCTTTGGAGATGCGCATACTCCCATCCTCAATCCGAATCTTACAGCCAAGTTTGGACAGTTATCTAACAGAAATCAAAGAACGAGTCATAGACGGTACAAATTTAACATTTAATAAAGTTCGAATAGTACCGTCAAACATTTTGATTATGACCGAACCGATGCCCCGAGTGACACACGATGTACTGTTTCCCATATAAATATGGTTACCTTCGAACTCCTCGAAAGTAGTGAAACAGTCCCGAAATGGTGTCATATGGCACGAAGCTCCGGTATCCAACACCCAACGCCTGTCGCCTTTTGGTGATGTAACCGTTGCTGAGAAACCTGTGTCTCTTTCGGTTGCAACTGCTGAAAATTCTGCTTTGTTCTTGTCCTTGTTTTTCAAACTAGGACAATCTCTGACCCAATGACCTGGTTTGTGACAATAATTACAATTGCCATGTTGCTTAGATTTCCCGCGAAAACCAGGTTTTCGAGATAGGGAGCGGCCACGAGTTTTTCCCCTGAGTTGATCGTCTTGGTCTCTTTCGGCTGATAGACCTTGACTGTTGTGGTTGTTATCCCGCGAACCGTTACCGATTTTCATCTGAATTCTTTGTTCTTCACAGATCATCCTTGCTTTCATGTCAGACAAAGAAATGGAATCTCTTTCATAGATAAAACTATTAGTGAACTGGGAGTATTTCTCGGAAAGTGAATACAACAGAATCAAAGCGAGTGACTCATTATCTGTAGCAAAAATAGACTCTGTTGCCTTCAACTTCATTATGATATCTTCGAATTCAGTCATGTGGTCCTGAATGGTAGTACCTTCCTTCATTTTGAAGAAAAGGCACGACCTCATCAATAACAGTCGGTTGGTCAAAGTTTTCTTGAGATAAAGATTCTCAAGTCTTCTCCAAATCCATGCGGCTGTCTTTTCAGAAACGATTTCAGAAATAACATTTGGACCCATAGCCATTTGTAAGGTAGTGAAGGCCCAAGCCTCCATTTCCTTATCTTCTAAGGTGGACATATCCGGATCTTTTTCTTCCGGAGCAAAGACTACGGGGTGGACATCGTTTTTCCTAAGTGCTGCTGCAGTAGTAAACTGTCATTTACCAAAGTCACCTTCACCGTTCCATTTTTCTATTCTAATCCCGGACCCTGATAATTTAAAAGAACCTTTTTGGTAAACATTTGAGTCCGGGTTGGAAACGGATTTGGCAAACAGATTTCCTGAATCAACATACATTTTTTAACAAGCACTTATCGTGCAACCAAAAATATACAATGCAAGTCAAATTTAGATCAGTCAGCTCTGATACCAATTGTAAGGTCGGAAGCAGTTACAATATCGTATTCAAGTGATTTACGGTCCCAAAGTGATATCAATAAATCACGTTGAAACCGATCGAATACAACAAATGCGGAATAACGAGATCTAAATATTATATATTTTGGTCTGTTGATTCATACCGATCCACACGTAAATTTTAGCAGTTATAAAATATATACGATAATATTTTATCAAAACAGCAAATAAATCGAGACAACAAGATTTAACGTGGTTCCACTATCGGTGTGATAGTGTACGTCCACAGGGAGAGATGAGTTCAATATATTACCAACCGGGAGAAAGTTACAACGTGTTTACGAGATCCTTGGATCAACAAATCAGCTAACGAAATATTTCCTCACTAACGAGATATATATACGTGTATATATATATCGACCGAGATATATATGTGTATATATATATATCAACAAGATTATATATATATATATATATATATATATATATATATATATATATATAAATCAACAAGAGAGAGAAAATAAACTACAAAGAAGAGAAAGGGTTGTTTGGCTACTGCTTGCTGCTTCACTGCCGAAGCGTGCATATATATATATATATATATATATATATATATGCATGCAAACTTAGCCATCAAGACAAAGTACACATCCAGCTAATGCATGAGTGTCATTTGTTTTTTTTTTCTTCATGCAAAACCGTGGACCCAAGCAACACCACGCAAATTCTATTTTCTTTTTCCTTTTCTTTTCCATGCCAAAAATTCTTGTTGGTGTTGTTGGTGATTTGTACAATAACAAAGAAAAACATTGATGTTTTTCAACACCCTTTTGATCATTATAGTTGTCATTTTGTTTCGCTTTTGTTTCTTGTGGCTAACGGTGTTAACAAGGTCCGTTAATTCAAGGGGATTTTGCTAATTTTCTCATTTATTCAGTTTTATGTTAGAAAATCAAACAAAAAAATTATTATATTACATTCGCCCACCCACTCCTTTTCTTCTCCAACTCTTCGACCACCATGGGTTCGTCAGTTCCGTCACTTGCTCATCTTCTTCTTCGACCCTTCTACAACTCTAGCTCCCCCTCAAGATTTGAGTTCTTAATAGTCAAACGACATTTTTTTGCTCCCCTTTCTTATTGCAAACATACCATTTTTTGCTTTCATTCCCCTTGCACGCATACCATTTTCGACACTCCCTTCCCCTTTCACACTCATAAACACCGTATGTAGGTGTTTAAAAAATTGTCAACAAATTAAAATTGAACTGAATAAGTGACATTCTTTCATATTGTGCGCACGCATACACACACACACACACCACCACCAATAACTCTAGAAATACAACAATCAAAGAGAAAAAGAACAAACCCAAGTTCTTTGTATGCTCTAATATGGTCTTCCTTTTTCATCTTAATACAACAAAATGAGATCTGGATGGTGGTTCCACATACACCAATCTTGTATATTACGCACATACAAACAACATAGTTTTTGACACACACACACACACATACATAGATGGAGATGACCGATGTGTGTGAGGGGAAGGGGAGGCGTTACAAGTTTTCACACACATACATACATACATACATACACACAGAGATGCAGAATATGGTAATTTGGGCGCTGGAGGGTCCCTAGAGGAGTAGGGGATGGATTTCTCTCAAAGATGAAAATCATGGTAGTTATAATGTTGCTATAGGGGTCGAGGTTGGTCAGATATGAGATAAACGTGGCTCCAAGAAACTTATCTCATTTGAGGGTTTGTAATATATATATATATATATATATATATATATATATATATATATAATATTAAATACAACAATAATATTTTTGCTTAGTTATAAAAAAATTACAAAAATACTAAAATGCCTTTAAGTTAACGAACCTTGTTAATGGTCGTAAGTCACCCGGACCAAAATCAAACAAAATGCCAACCACAATAATCAAAAGTATAATTATTTTAAAATAAGACTAAACTATATAACGAGTGACAACCATATGGAGGAAATGTGTAATTTGCTTTTTAATAAAATGGAGTCGATAAATTTTAAAAAGTTTGTAGGAATCACAGTTATTTGATTTATAATTTTAAAATTAGATTTCTAAGCATTTCTCTAATGCCACATATGGCCTCACAAAAACCTTATCAACCCAACAAATTGAGCCAACTCATCCTTAAATAACTTATGCTTAATCGAGTTGTAAAATCTCCACTCAGTACATATTTGATGTGAATTAGACTTACCCATATAATACTTCTTAGTTTTCTAACTTCAATAACATTTAACTGATTGAGATTAATGTTTCTTGTTGTTTGCAAGACAGAACTAAATCTTTTTATTAAACTTAAAGTCAAAATTGTTCATTGTTGTTTGATGTATTTTATTGAACTTAAACTCGAAACGAATATTTTTGCAACTTAGACGATTATCGTCGTTAATCCATCTATTATATTGTATCTTACTCCTTTAAATTTCCATCTTCACATATTTGATCAATTGTTGTCATGTTAAACATGTCCCAATATGTACATATTATGCTTCAATTTTTTCCAAACAAATTGAGAATTTTCAAATTAGACTGTGTAATTGGTTTAGGTTGTCAAATATCATTAAACCATCCAATTCAATCCAAATAGTACCGGATGACATAATTAGGAAGAAAAAAATGATTGATAAGAGCATCCATACACGTCTTGCAAGACCCATTGCAAGATGACATGACATGCCATGTGACTTGCAAGACAACCCTCATCTTTCTAAATTAGAAAGGCCTTTCACAAAATAGATATATTAAACAAAAACATTTTTTAATTTAATTAATTTATTTGTTTGTTTAAACATTAATTAATGTGTGTGGAATGTGTTATTGCAAAGCTGATGTGACATTTTAGAAAGAAGTATGGTCTTGCAGGTGTGTGGATGGTCTTACGGTTATTCCATTTTTGAATACGTCACCGATCTTCTCTTTTTTCCAATCTATTACCATTTTAACACGTAATGTTATTGTCGCATGGAGTTGGTGGTGATGACGTTGTTAGAGTAGTAACAAAACATATTACGTTTGGTGTTGATGAAAGTGACTCCATGATTCAAATTGAGTAATAAACATAATAAATGGAATTATGCTATTAAAAAATAAATGAAATTTTTAGATAAAAGATAAATTTATATTTTACTGCATTTCAATCCCTGGCCCTTTTTAAAAAGACACGTGGATTTTACGAATAAGAGACAAAAAGAAAAATACTTATTAGTTAAGGAAATTTTTATATTGAAGGACTCAATGACAACAAATTGGGACACTGGTAAGTGACGGAAAAAATCTGGCTTAGAAAAATCTCACGTAAACCGATTATCTTATTATACCTGACTAATTAAACCCAACTGATTTTAGGGTAAAACTTTATGAAAGACTTGAAAAAAATAAAAAAAAATATGTTGGTCCCACCAATTTATATTTTCACTTTCTCTTGCCTCTCATATTTATTATTTCAAAGACTTGAGGAATATCAAGCTTTTGATGAGTAAAGTAATTTTCAAGCTTTGTTTCTAATAGTCAAGTCATCTTCAAGTCTTTCATCAAGCTCTCTTCAAATACCATTGGAGATACTCTTATAAGCGACAACAATATTAATTTTAAACAATACGAGTTTTGTGGTTAGATACCTCAAATATAATATTGAGCTATTGCATCTTTCTGTGTGCTTATTAATTTTTGGTATCATAAATTCTTCTAACATGTAATATAACCGAAAATTTAGTATCTTATCTTTGACGTTTATCGTATATGACAATGAGAAAAAGAAATTTAAGACAACAGAAAAAATATTCCATCGAACATGCATGACAGGATCGAACTTTATGAGACGATAAAGAACATGATTTATCATCGAGCATATAAGATTCAGTCTTTTGAGACAACGTTTTTTTTTATAAGGTTCATCTAGGCTTTGCCTAGACTACATCCTTGGCAATTTGGAAACAAACATACAAAGCGGCCGTCTGAGACTAAGCCTGACCACAGAATGCTGACGCCTGGACTCGAACCCGGGGTGGATGGGATATTCCACCACATCCCCCCAAGCCCTTGCCACCACGCCACCACCCTTTGGTTTCTTTTGAGACAACGTTGAAAGATCTTTCTATGTGATCATGCCACGTGATTTACTTATCCATATACTTGAGGGCAAAAAAAAAATATGGTTAAATTATATGATGTTAATAGCTTTTGTTGACGGTATCGATTCTTAAATGTAAGTGTCACTCATTGAATTATTGTAAAGTTCAACATATTTAAAAGTTAAAGGTTCAAACCTTATGAAAGATGAGAAATATACATGAATATATGTCATATATAAATATTATATATTTAAATTTATTCATAAAATATACAAGATAACGTACAAATACATATGCAGTTGGTACAAGTACCTAATATAGAAATTAAACACTTATGTTACATGTGTGCACTTAGGCATTTACGTCTTTCACGAATAATTTGGGCAAAAAGTTGATTATTGACAACTTTAACCGATCTTACATGGAACCTGTCTTCAATGACACTAATGTAATGGGGGTTTTTAGGCTTACCTAGCGGCTAAGGTTAGTGCCTGGGGGGTTGAACATGGGACATGTATTGCATGTATTGTATTTAGGCGAGGTCACCCTGTAATAACCGGGGTCTAAATTGAAAAGATTGAAGTGTTGTGGGTGAAGTTTTTAAAGTTGAAAGTTCAGGGGTCAAACTGTAAATGATGGGAAGGTATAAAAACCCTCATTTTGGCTCAAAACCCTAGACAATCATTATTTTTCCTGGTGACGGCTTAGAAAGAGATAGAGCAGGGAAGGAATAAGGGATTCTTCAGCAATCATCAGTTGGGAGAAGAAAGGGGAACTGAAATCTAACTCAATCAGGTAATCTCATATTTTAATCCCTACTCTTGCTTATTTTTGGAAGGTCAGAATAAATAGATTTTAATGGGTTTTAGTGTATGCAATAGTCAATCGACTGTAAGTTGTTCAAGATAAGATTAAGTGGATTAGTAGAGTTAGAATAACCATTTTGTTTGAGTTTGGACTTGTTAATCGATTTTAAAATGGATTGATTTCAGTACTGTAACAACCCAGTCTAAAATAAGCATGCAATTCGTACCAAAACGAAATATCCCAAAAATTCTTACATAAGTCTCAAAATTAGGTTGGCGGAAACAACCTATACACAACTGAGAATAACTACCACTAAAAGTATGAGTGGCACTGTCTCTATCTGCATCTGTACTCTATTTTGCGCTTGCTCATTTACTGGAGCCTTTACTATCTGCTTACCTGAAAAGGTTTTAATTTGAAAATGCGAGGGTTAGACCATGAGGTCTAGTGAGTCCCTCTAGACACCTCTCAAAAGCATTTAAAACAGTTTACCATTTTCAGAAACACATCATCATAAATCTGTTCATATAAAATCGTTCACGGATAAAGGTCCGCCCCTCGTAAATTGACACCCTGAAGTCACCCTAAGGTGACAACGAGTCAGTCTCATGCTGCCTTACATGGGGCCACACTACCCCTTGGGGCCACACTACCCCTTGGCATAAACGGGTCACACCTCCCGACACGAGCTGGCGGGTCTACTCTCCCGTCTTGGCCAATTTACGTCTAAAACAATGTATGCATACATCCCATTTAAAACTAAATCACACACGGGATAGGCCCGCCCCATAAATCATTCATAAATCTCATTTAAAACTGTAAACAACTTTCATATAGTCAAAAGCATAAGAATAAAACTAGGCATTTCTCATCATGTATTTACTTTCAAAGAAAACACGTTGTAAAGTCACGTATTTTAGTTAGAAAACTCACCTGATATGCTTACTTCCTTCCTACCTTGCTCTGTACTCCCCAAACGATCCACCTGAGTTAAAGGATAAACACATAAGCTGACTAACCAAACTGTCCGGATACCACTTACCGGACACTCTTACTTCCCGGACGTTTCTACTTACTGGACACCACAACTGTCCGAACACCTCTGTTTCCCGGATAACACTACTTCCCGGGTAACTCTACATTCCGGGTACTTCTACTTTCCGGACACTTAAAACTTACCGGATACTTAAGCCTTCCGGACACTCTACCCGGTAACCTATAACATTCGAAGCTTTTCGGACAAACTTCCGGACACCAGCGTCGCAAGAAGCTTTCCGGACAAACTTCCGGACACCTGCGTCGCAAGAAGCTTTCCGGGTAAAGCGTTGTTCGAGTTTAATGCTCGAACTCTTGCTAAACTCTCACTAAACAGAAGGATAAAGTGACGATTAACTACATACAGTTCTAATACCAACTCCCACAAGGTTTTACTGACAAAACAAAATCCAAAGGTGCCTAAATCTCCCTTAATGGTCTTAAACAACTTTTGCAAGAAAACTCTCAAACTCGAAAATCACTAGATGAATCTTAAATGGAGTTATGGATTAAGGATTACCTGCTAGATTACTGCAAGAAACGAATTCCAATCCAGTTCCTCCTTCTGATTCCAAGACTTGATGATTCTTCTCTTCAAATGCACCAAAAACCCTCAAAACTCAAGTATCCTTTTCTCTCCAAAATCTCAGCCGACAAACACAATGAAATCAGGAAATGGGAAGGTTGTCTAGGGTTTTGTGCCCTTTTAGACTCCCTCTCTTATTTACCAATTGGCCCCTCAACTTCTACTTTTATATAAAACTTCCCACCAAACACAAAGCACTTCGAAAAAGGTCTGGGTCGTTACAACACTCCCCCCTCAAAAGAATTCCGTCCCCGGAATTCCATTTTCGAAAAGGAGAGGGTACCTAGACTTCATATCGGATTCTACCTCCCACGTTGCTGACACGAGGTTTTGACACCTCGTGGATCTTACCGCAAGTGTACGGTGTCGAAATCAAGTAATAGTACGGAAGTACGAGTATCGAACCAAGGGAACTAGGAACTAAGTATCACAATGACTATCGACCCTATTAACTGAACTGTCGAAATTGGATGTTGGTTGAGAATTGATTTAAAAACTTAATAAAACTGAAATAAAACTAAAATCGATTGACGGGAGGTTTTTGGAAAACTTTGATAGAGAAAAGGTTGAGGGTTGGATTTCCTATGGATATACTACTGATGAACAAATACCCGAACGATAACGATTACTGATTATCTCTATGAACCCTAGTTAACAATCACGGTTAGTCTTTTTTCAAGCAAAACAACTTTTATTTCGAAACTTGTAGGTTTTATCTCTCGAACCAAACCTAGGGTTTGAAAATATTTTAGGTCAACTGTTTGGAGCAGAAAGTGATTCGGCTATCTCAGCTCGACTCTCCTTTCCGGCACTTGATTTCTTGATCTAGTTTCTAATTACTTTTTCTCAAACTTAATTAAAAACAATGATATTTGTTGGTGCAAGTGTACCCAGCTTTTAATATTGTGATATATTTTTGGTACACATAAAATCACATCTCCATATTTATTTTGATGATTACAAAACACACCGCATTCTTTGTTATCTAATATTTTATCTGAGTGTGCAGCTTTTAAATAATCTCGATAATTTTATCTGAAGAATCCAAGACTGAAGATTTTCGTCGTTTTAATTTTAAAATGATAAATCACCCTAAAATAATATACCACTTGGATTTTTCTAATACTGTCTTTTTAAATAAACCAAGTCAGCTCTCCTCAACATCTTATCATCTTGCTGGATCATTTAATGTGAAAGATTTGTTTCTAGAAGAATCTGCGCATGCGTACTGCTTCCTGCAACATTTTTCTGGGCGGCATACCGCGAAGGTACAGGCGGTATACCGCGGCAGGCATGGTGTATATCTCTGATTGGTTGGAAGCTCCCTTTGTCTGCACGGCATACTGCGAAGAATAGCCGGTATACCGCTGGTACAAGTTCACGGCATACCGCGAAGAATAGCCGGTATACCGCTGGTACAAGTTTACGTTTTGTTTTGCAGGGTTGACCTTCTCTTCTGCATGTACTTTTCTTCTGCACGGTATACCGCGAAAGCCCGTGGACTGTTGCTCATCCAGTATATATATGCAACCTACCAGCATTCAAAGCTACCAATTTACAATAACTCCTCTCTGCATTTGATAAAGACTCTGCAGCCTCTTCTCTTGATAATTAAACTGTTAAAATTATAAAACACGTTTTTGAGTAAGAAATCTTGAGTTGATAGCAGATTAAAATCTCTCGATTAGTTGAATCAGCAACACAACTCAAGTGATCAAACTCTCTAAAAATATCCAAGTGATAAACCTTATACAAGAGTGATTATTCATATTAAAATTATACCCTCTTGTAAGTGTTTGAATAGAGTGAGTGATCCACATAATTCTCTCAAAGAAGAGTGATTCGCGTTTGTTGTACTAAGGGTTGTGTTCTACCGTAAAGAACACGTTTTCTTATTGGATCTCCGAGAAGTGTTTTCTCGAGGTGGACTAGCCAACCGCGTGATTGGTGAACCACTTTAAAATTTCGGTGTCAAGTATTCTCTTTCCTTTATCTCTTTATTTTTTCCGCTGTGCTTTATTATATCTGTTTATATAAACTGCTTTGCATTTATATTTATTTATACAATCTCTGTGTATCTGTTTGTATTTATACTCTTCTGTATTGTACTATATTTACTCTGTATTTATTTACAAAAGAATTTTTGAAAGTAAGATTTTTTATAATAGAACCTAACCCCCCCCTTGGTTGTCCAACAATTGGTATCAGAGCAGGGCTTTCAAAATTTTTCTGCTTAAATTTTTTTTCTAAAATGACTCAACAAACTAATATTGTGTTTTCAAAACCTCCTTTGATAGATACTGAAAAGTTTGGCATTTGGGCCGAGCTATTTGAATGTCACGTGCGTGGCAAAAATCAAAAGATTTGGGACATAATTGAAAATGGGAACTTTAAACCCAAAATTGTTAAAGATGATGTTTTTATTGATAAACCTTTAGATGAATGGACTACTGCTGATGAATCTCATTTTTGTTTAAACTTTGAAGCTAAAAATATATTATATGCTGCTTTAACAACTGATGAAATTGAAAGAGTATATACATATAAAACCGCTAATCAAATATGGGAAAGTTTAAATAATACTCATCGTGGAAACACGGAAGTTAAATCAAGTAAAGTAAATATTCTAGTTCACGATTATGAACTATTCGAAATGAAACAAGATGAGTCAATTGACTCAATGTTTAAAAGATTTAACCTTATTATGACTACTTTGAAAGGTTTGGATCGCACTTATCCTAACGAGGACTATATAAGGAAAATCCTACGAGCCCTTCCTTCGGAGTGGATGCAAAAGATAACATCTTTGGAAGACTCCCGTGACCTTTCCCTAATGAAGATAGATGACTTAATCGGAAATCTCAAGGTGCACGAAATTGCACTTAAAAGAAATAAAGAAAGGGAGCAAGTTAAAAAGAAGTCAATCGCTCTCAATGTCTCAACACCAAAAGTCGAGAAGAAAAAGGAGAAAGCTAGCTCCTCAAAAGATCCTTCCGAAACTCTCGATGAAGTCGCCATGTTGGTAAGAAACTTTTCCAAGTTTTTTAATAATAATAAATTTTCTAACAATGGCAGATTTCAAAGAAACGGCAACTACCGTCGTGGTGGTGAAAACCGAAGTCGTAAGTTCCATAAACGAGACGAAAAAGTAAAGAAAAATGACGACTCAAGTGGTGATGATAAAGCTAAGCCAAAGAGAGGATTTTGCTACTCGTGTGGCGACAAAGATCATTACGCCAATGAATGTCCGAAAAAGAACAAGTACCAAAACAAGAAGGATAAAGCCTTCATTGGAGGCGCGTGGAGCGCGAGTGAAGAAGAAGATGACTATCAAGCCATTTGTCTTATGGCTGAAAGCGACAACGAGGTAAACACTTCTTATTCAAATTACGATAGTGATTATGATAGCGATAGCGAAAACAATCTTGAATTATTGCATGAATCGTTTCATAAAATGGCTAATCTTGCAAATAATTATAAAGACGAAATTGCTATGTTAAAAGAAACTGTAAATGCATGTAAAAAGGAAATAAATAATGTTAATCAAAAATCTGCAAATGATATGAATATAATTGCTAAATTAGAAATTAAATTAGGAGAAAAGGATTTTTGTAAATCTTGTGATGCTCTAAAGAAAGAAATTGCATGCTTAAATAAAAAGTCACATGAAAATATTATTTGTACAAAATGTGATATTCTTGAAAATGAAATTGCATGTTTAAAGGCTAAATGTGCTTCATATGAAAAAGATAACATGTTAGCTAAAGCTTTTGAAAGTAGTAATGAAAAAGTTCTTAACATGCTTAATATGTCGAACCGTATAAATTGTAGAAAAGGTATAGGTTCAAATACATGTGTTGAAAAATGTAATTGCATGCCTATTAAAAGATGTTATGAACCACCTAAGTTTAATACACGAAAGCCGTATATGCAAAAACCTCCGTATGTACCTAAAATGCATAATGTAAATTATAATACGAGAAAACCGTATGCTCGCATGTATAACGATAAGTATTCTAAACCTAAAAATAATGCGAATATAAATGCTTGTTTTTATGTGTATGATAAATACAATCGCAAAATTAAAATGATAAATAAATGGATTCCAAAAGAAATGTTTAGTAATGATAATCCCGGTGGTATGCGTTTATGGTTTTAAATGTGTTATATATTATATATATATATATATATAGTTTAAATATGATATATTTTCTTGTATATATAAGTAATATATTGTTATATGTACTTTTGTTTATATATATATATATACATACGTACTACATATATATATATTCTTTTTGATCTATTATATATATATATATATTTTGCTTAACTTTATATATATGTTGGTTGTTATCTTGAAACTAATTTACAAGGACCCACGAGAAATGGGGACCATAAAAGTTACATCTTTATTATTGTAGATAAACCTTGATATGGACTGGATACTCGATAGTGGTTGCACACGTCACATGACCGGAAACAGCAATCTTTTTTCATCATATAAGTCATGTGATGGTGGACAGGTAATTTTTGGAGGAAACTCCAAAGGAAATATAATTGGGAGAGGTACAGTTTCTTGCAATAATGTTAAATTTCTTGATGTGAATCATGTTGATAATTTGCATTTTAATCTGTTAAGTGTTCGCCAATTGTGTAAAAATGGTATAACTGTCGTCTTCGAAGAAGACTCGTGCAAAATCTTGAAAAATGGCAAAGTTCTTTTAACTGGTTCTGTGAAAGGAAATTTACATATTTGCAAAACTGTTGTATCTGAAAATGTATGCTTATCTTCTATTTATGATGTTCTACTTTATGGCATAGACGTTTAGGTCACGCTAATCTAAGATTAATGCAAAACTTAAAAAAATAAGGAGCTTGTGAGTGACCTTCCAAAATTAAAGTTTGATAATCATTTTTGTGATGCTTGTCGTGTCGGCAAACAACATCACGTTTCTCATAAATCTAAAAATGTTATTTCTACTCAAAGAGTTTTAGAACTTCTTCATATGGATCTTTTTGGCCCTATGGCGATTCAAAGTTTTGGAGGAAATTTTTACACTTTGGTTATTGTGGATGATTATTCCCGTTATACTTGGACTTTATTTTTGAGACATAAAAATGAGGCTTTTGAAAAGTTTAAAATTTTGGGAAAACGAATTCAAAACCAACAAGGTTGTACGATTGTTTCCATACGTACGGACCATGGACGAGAATTCGATAATGATATCCAATTTGGTGCCTTTTGTGATAAACATGGTATAACTCATAACTTTTCGGCTCCTCGAACTCCTCAGTCAAATGGGGTTGTTGAAAGGAAAAATCGAACGTTGCAAGAAATGAGTAGAACCATGCTAAACGAACATCAAGTTCCCCAAAAGTTTTGGTGTGATGCCGTTGCTACCGCAACCTATGTGCTAAACCGTGTCCTAGTTAGAAATATCCTAAATAAGACACCCTATGAACTTTACCGTGGTAGAAAACCTTCCTTAGCTCACCTGAAAGTTTTTGGTTGTAAATGCTTCATTTTAAACACCAAATCCTACTTAACCAAATTCGATGCCAACGCCTATGAGGGAGTGTTCCTAGGTTACTCTTGGAATAGCAAAGCCTATAGAATTCTAAATAAGGAGACCATGGTTGTAGAAGAATCCCTAAATGTTAGCTTTGACGAGAGTCCTCCCAAACCGAGTGCACCCTTAGCAAATGACAATATCCGTGAGGGAGACGTCTTAGCACAACAACTTAGCAACTTGGATTTAGGTACCCAACCTTCCACAAATAATATTGAATCTAGTAATGCCCCTCCTTGCTTTATTCCACAAGGTATAGATGATCCTAACCTTAGAACCGCTCGAGGCCATCCCGTAGATCAAATTATAGGTGACCTAAACCAAAGGACAACTAGATCACAAATCCATACCCATTGTGCTTTCCATGCCTTTATCTCAACCATAGAACCTAAAACCATAGATGAAGCTTTAGGTGATGAGGATTGGATAATGGCCATGCAAGAAGAGTTAAACCAATTTACTAGGAATGATGTGTGGGACTTAGTTCCTTGCCCTAGTAGTCAAACCATTATTGGCACAAGATGGGTCTTCCGTAACAAGATAGACGAGAACGGTGGAGTCACACGAAACAAGGCACGTTTAGTTGCCAAGGGGTACAATCAACAAGAAGGTATAGATTACGATGAAACCTTTGCACCGGTTGCAAGGTTGGAGTCTATTCGAATGCTTCTCGCTTTTGCAAATGCTAAAGATTTTAAATTATTTCAAATGGATATTAAAAGTGCTTTCTTAAATGGTATTATAAATGAGGAGGTATACGTTTCTCAACCTTCCGGTTTTGAAAATTTTGAAAATCCGACACATGTTTATAAATTGAAAAAGGCGCTTTATGGTTTAAAGCAAGCTCCGCGTGCGTGGTATGATAGATTAAAAACCTTTTTAATTGTAAGTGGTTATATTATGGGTAAAATAGATAATACTTTGTTTGTGAAATATGATCAAAATGATATTGTGGTTGTGCAAGTATATGTTGATGATATTATTTTTGGTTCTACTAATGAAAATCTTTGTAATGAATTTTCTGCGAAAATGACAAGCGAATTTGAAATGAGCATGATGGGAGAGTTAAAATACTTCTTAGGATTGCAAATCAAACAATGTGAAACTGGTATCTTTATTAGTCAATCTAAATATTGTAAAGATATGTTGAAAAAGTTTAACTTTGAAAATGTCAAACCCGTTGAAACTCCAATGACCACAAACTTACAATTATCTCGTGACGAGGAGGGAAACGTTTTTAATGAAAAGATTTATCGTGGTATGATTGGTAGTTTATTATATTTAACTGCTAGTAGACCTGATATTATGTTTAGTGTATGTTTATGTGCTCGTTTTCAATCTTCACCTAAACAAACTCACTATGAAGCTGTCAAGCGTATTTTTCGATATTTACGAGGTACTACTAATCTTGGCTTATGGTATGCAAAGAAACCCGAGTTAGAAGTAACGTGTTTCACCGATTCCGATCTTGGTGGATCTATTGTTGACCGAAAAAGTACTAGTGGGGTATGTGCCTTTATAGGTCTCTCACTTGTGTCTTGGTTCTCCAAGAAACAACAATCCGTAGCGTTGTCTACTACCGAAGCGGAATATGTAGCCGCCGCAAGAGCGTGTGCTCAAGTCCTTTGGATGAAACACACCCTTACCGATTTTGAGGTACACCTAACCAAAATTCCAATTATGTGTGATAACTCAAGTGCCATAAACTTAAGTAAAAATCCTGTTTTACATTCTCGTACAAAACATATTGAATTGAGACATCACTTTTTACGAGATAATGTTCAAAAAGGCCAAATCGTGCTTGAAAAGGTTGATTCAGAAGATAATTTGGCCGATATTTTTACTAAAGCTCTTAACAAAAAGGCTTTCTTTAAATTAAGACTTGGTTTAGGCATGCTTGAGTATAACCCTTGAGAAAATGCTAACTCTCAAATACTTCATATTTTGAGGAGGAGCATCTTTCAAGGGGGAGCATAGCGTCTTTCCTAACCCTTTTTGCTTTGACAAAAGGGGGAGAGAAACCGAGTATGCTCTCCTGTTTAGCGTTGTGTTTGTCATCATCAAAAAGGGGGAGATTGTTGGTGCAAGTGTACCCAGCTTTTAATATTGTGATATATTTTTGGTACACATAAAATCACATCTCCATATTTATTTTGATGATTACAAAACACACCGCATTCTTTGTTATCTAATATTTTATCTGAGTGTGCAGCTTTTAAATAATCTCGATAATTTTATCTGAAGAATCCAAGACTGAAGATTTTCGTCGTTTTAATTTTAAAATGATAAATCACCCTAAAATAATATACCACTTGGATTTTTCTAATACTGTCTTTTTAAATAAACCAAGTCAGCTCTCCTCAACATCTTATCATCTTGCTGGATCATTTAATGTGAAAGATTTGTTTCTAGAAGAATCTGCGCATGCGTACTGCTTCCTGCAACATTTTTCTGGGCGGCATACCGCGAAGGTACAGGCGGTATACCGCGGCAGGCATGGTGTATATCTCTGATTGGTTGGAAGCTCCCTTTGTCTGCACGGCATACCGCGAAGAATAGCCGGTATACCGCTGGTACAAGTTCACGGCATACCGCGAAGAATAGCCGGTATACCGCTGGTACAAGTTTACGTTTTGTTTTGCAGGGTTGACCTTCTCTTCTGCATGTACTTTTCTTCTGCACGGTATACCGCGAAGGATTGCCGGTATACCGCGAAAGCCCGTGGACTGTTGCTCATCCAGTATATATATGCAACCTACCAGCATTCAAAGCTACCAATTTACAATAACTCCTCTCTGCATTTGATAAAGACTCTGCAGCCTCTTCTCTTGATAATTAAACTGTTAAAATTATAAAACACGTTTTTGAGTAAGAAATCTTGAGTTGATAGCAGATTAAAATCTCTCGATTAGTTGAATCAGCAACACAACTCAAGTGATCAAACTCTCTAAAAATATACAAGTGATAAACCTTATACAAGAGTGATTATTCATATTAAAATTATACCCTCTTGTAAGTGTTTGAATAGAGTGAGTGATCCACATAATTCTCTCAAAGAAGAGTGATTCGCGTTTGTTGTACTAAGGTTTGTGTTCTACCGTAAAGAACACGTTTTCTTATTGGATCTCCGAGAAGTGTTTTCTCGAGGTGGACTAGCCAACCGCGTGATTGGTGAACCACTTTAAAATTTCGGTGTCAAGTATTCTCTTTCCTTTATCTCTTTATTTTTTCCGATGTGCTTTATTATATCTGTTTATATAAACTGCTTTGCATTTATATTTATTTATACAATCTCTGTGTATCTGTTTGTATTTATACTCTTCTGTATTGTACTATATTTACTCTGTATTTATTTACAAAAGAATTTTTGAAAGTAAGATTTTTTATAATACAACCTAACCCCCCCCCCCCCCCCCTTGGTTGTCCAACAATATTCAATTGGAGGTGATCAAACTACAACTGATAATAAAAACATAAATCAAATACTTCATAGATCAAATCGAGTAACAATAATTGTTCGTGTACACGTCATCCATCATAAATCCATAGTTCCTCCAACCCCCAACATCTAAAGATTAGTTCATGTTGGGGTGAACAAAAACACGAGAATTAAGGTAGCAAGTGGTGTGTGAAATCATGTTTATCGTGGTAACTGTGAATAATGATGAAATCCCTTCTCTCTCGGCTCTGATTTACTCCGTGTGGTGAACTGTCTTCAATCAATCCTCTCTCGTGGCTCCAAAGTGTGTGAAATTGCTCTGAAAATCGCCTCTCTCCAGCCCTTCGTCGCACGTGTCGTCATAATAATCTAAATCCGCAAAACGCCAATGTATAAAAACGACCAGAGAGTTACGCGGTTTTACCCGCGGTTTGCAGACCGCGTGTAAAACCGCGCGTCCTCTTTATTGGTTCTGGGTCGGGTTTGGTTCGGTTCTTGGGCTTTCCTTTGGGCTTCGTTCTGAGCTCTCTTTTGGGTCTTTTTCCGCTCCTTTTCTCGATGCTCGTCTTATTTCGGATAACCTGCACAATTCACTAGATAGACCGTAAAATCTCGCCTTTTTGCTCAATTACAAGCCAATCTCATAGGTTTATGGACTGAAAATAACGCCAAAAAGTGGCGTTATCAGTTGCCTCTCGCCCCCCTTACGATACCTACACAGAACTTTTACTAGCCGAATTTCTCTATTCTAGATTTCCGGACCTTGCTATCCACAATCTCTATTGGTTCTTCTTCGTACGACAGCCTCTCATCGATGCTAGCATTTCCTAATGGGATGGCTACACCGGTCTCGGCCCAAACATCTCTTCAGATTTGACACAAGAATGTTGGATGAACTCCTCTTACTTCTTCCGGCAAGTCTAACTTGTATGCCGTTGATCTCACTTGCTCACTAAAGACAAGGTCAACTTCTTATCGCATGTACTTCTTGCAAGGTCGTCATCATCTCACTTCCCACATCGTCTCTCCATAAAAGAGACGTGCATCACACTATGAATTTCTTCTCAAAATTTCATCTAGTACCTCAAGATCGCGCACCATCTATTCAACTTTCGTAACTCCGACGGGCCCACAAACGTGGTCCACTTTACCTATCTCTCAATTCTCGAGGTTCCACAGTCTTATGTTTTCAATCCAACCACTCAGTTCTACTCGGCTACCCCAAATCGTTCAGATGGGAAACATAACTGCACTCCATACATGAAACCGCCTTCGGCAAGTCCTCACTTGCTAAAACGTGCCATCTTGCACTATTTACTTGTACCCTCTTCGATCACTATACTTGCTTAAAACTACATGATAAAGCCAAGGCCAACCGCGCCTCCGTCCACACATCGGGACTCACGGTTTTAAACACGTCTAATTAAGGTCTCTCATACATTTATACTTCCTTAAGAGAAAGGACTTGGCAGAAATTTCCCGTCACAACAACGAGAATCTTCTACCAGGAAAACTCGCTCAGTGACAACTTGGCACCAGGCCAACCTTGTACATCCCGACAAGCTCACACCCATGAGCCTCTCCTTGGTATACCTAAAATTTCTAGATTACTTCTTCCAACCGACATTCGTCTATGCAGATCATACTCCTTTTTCGAATCACATTGGCTACAACACGTCAACTAAATCGTACGTTCTCACAACTTCATCATTTCACACTTAACGTGTCTAATAGTAGGAAACCTCTATAATTCCCTATTTGAGTACTCATCTATCCGAATTGAACTTATCCTGAAGGCTCATAATTTCCCACTGCTTGCCACAAGCGTCCAGTCGTATAATCATAACTTTGGTTACTCCCACTCAACTAGGAGGGGTAACCACAATCATACTCTACTGTTCTTAATAGCTTGCACTGAACGATCGGTTCGTTCGAACATTTCTCACAAAGTCACTAACTTATCTCATTCAGTCGTCTTACCCACTTCTTTCCTGCACAAAAACATACCCAATTTCCCTCCTCAATACTCTTTCCAAAGTTCGCACACTTACCAAGGACAGTCTACACAACACTGCACCTATCGGTATTACTGGCAAGTTTACTACTTCCGATTACTTACTTAATCCGACATACTGTATACACCTCCCCACGTTAGCGTGGAGCACCGCCACCACCATTACTTGCCCCTGTCTTCCGACAATTCCCAAGCTACAAAAGCTTTCTCATCACTATACATAACCAAACGGTTGCACTAACATTCTAACTTAAGGCTTTCGACCAACTCACCTCGAATTGACACCAGAGTTCGACGTCACTATACATTCTTTAAACTCCAACTTTTACTTTCTCAGACAATTCGCTCACACATAAGCAACAACTCACATTCTTTAAGGATTTCACATCTATTCCACCACATTCTGACTAATACGTCCATCAAGTTCTTTAAACTTCCAATTATCCCAAAATATGCTTACTTAGTGACTCATATAGTTAAATACACTTGGTTTCTCCTTTGGGTAACTACCCACCACCACTCCGTGATGCTATCCCGAACATAATCATATCACGACGTCAACCCACACCCTACGTGCTTCAACAACCTAGTTAACAACACGAACACCCCAACCGAAACCTCCAACAGGCTTCTATCTGAAGTTTCCTCTTTCTCTAATCTCTCATCGCTATGACGCTAGCTGGCACATTCGACTTGGCAATTATTGCCACTATATAACTGTACATTACTCACTCATAACATCACACTGCAGACCAAAATCCTCATGATCAATCATACACAACTCAAACTTATCTTCGAGACCTCATTCATAACGAACTATCCACCTCGTAAGTAACACGCTTATCTAAAACAACAGTCTTTCACTAACTTAATACTCCTACACGGTGTTCCTTCAACTTTCAACCTTCTGATTCAAGTCTTTGGCCTCATACACTTTGCACAACTGTCGACTTCAACGTCAATAGTTGAACTGTTGATACTTTCTTAACTTACTTCTTCGACAAGGGTCCCTTATTGAGCCTAATCCTTCCAACATATCCTAATCAAATTCACACCCCGCCGTCCTCATTTCAAACTCACTCGTGTATCGCCAGTGTCACAAGATCTTTTTACAACCTTCACCTGACGTCGAGGATATTTCATTCCTACTTCACCACTCTACTCATACTGAGTTGCTAATACCAACACCCTGATGACTTCTAGTCCTTCCCCTGAACACAGCCGTCCCTCGGCAACTGTATTTCCAATCACCGCACAAGGGTACAGACCCTCATACAACCGACACTAAAGTCCATTTTCGACTCTTCTACTGCTCACCTTTCCTCTAGAACACAAATATCAAAACTACAACGTTCTCCCCTGATTTGTCCAACACCTCTCCACTCTAGGAGTTCTTCCTTAGCTTAAAATGTAATACTCTACGACCTATTGAGTTCATAACCTTCATGCCTGACAACGCGATAAATGAATCATTTCACATTTTGATCATTTTAAAGAAACCACACTTGAAAACAACTTGGGTACATACGACCCCAACATTCTCATAACTCTAATGCCCTGCACAACGATCTTGAGGGTCGTTTGCATGCAATCTTTCCGTAAAACTTAATCTTACTCACCCAAGAATATGTTGTTACGACAGAAATAAATATTGGATAAAAATCTTCCCATACGGCAAAATTTTGAAAGAAATTTACCGACACGAAGTAAACCAGTCGGTCCTCACACTCATTTATATAACTTCGACATGTCAATACTCATTTTGGTTATAAAAGTTGTGCATTCAAACGTTTTCTTGGCTTATCATGAAAAGAGTGGAGTATTTTGCAAATCGTAAACCTCAAGACTTCATTGTGCGATGTAAATGGATTTGTATTTTTCTTTAAACATACGCTTGCACACGCCGACTCATACCCGATCAAATTTGATATTTACACGTTTACTTTTCTTATGAAACTCTCATGTACACATATACGAACTCAATGCATGAAACTCTACTTGCAGTTGAAGGCTACTCACTCAAACAAGGTCAATTGCTTTACTCACGCAACTTATCATTGACACTCTACTTTCGACCAGTGGTCGCCCTCTCGGCCTTGCAACGACTTGCTATACATACATTCAACGGTCCACTTACTCAACCATTCATACTAATTCATTTTGATCAGGTATCTCATTTCTACTTCTACATACTTTCATTTCTCTACTGCTATCTCTCTTCACCGATCATGCCATTGAAAAGCTCAGCTAAAGAGTCAGAACCCCAATCTTGCACTCGCTATTGAACTTATGATTTCAAGATCTCGACACTGCCCTTTCTTATCATCCCAACTGATCTACCCCACAATTTCTAGAATTGGGACTCTCCTGAACCAGGAGTCTTACTCACAAGCAATCGCTCATCCTCTTTGAATCCACAAAGATCTATCTCTAGACGACTCAATACATTCCAAGCAACTTTCTTCTCTACGAGGTATACATACATCACGTCACCAGGACTCCTCAAGAAACTTCCCCAACAAGGGGTCTCAGTCTACCCCTCAGGGATCTTGCTGACATTCTAAAGTATTGGAACACGACGTAAACACTAGTTTCTGACTACCACTTCGGAATAATAGGGCAGGTTAAGCACATACATGTACCTGTAAGTTCGCAATTACACTGGCCAGGTGAAATTTCAAACTTACCTTACATGGCAGTCCTCAGTACCCTATTAGTCCTATCTCTATAATAGTGTCCTCTTAACGCATTTTCTGTATCTATAAAAGTGCCCTCCTAACGCATTTCCTATTCCCAGTTGTGATTTCTACTCCAAGTTTAAGTTTAGGCCCGTCCGGTCACCTAAATCCCTTAAACTATGGCTCTGATACCAATTGTAACAACCAGTCTAAAATAGGCATGCAATTCGTACCAAAATGAAATATCCCAAAAATCGGGTTCCAAAATTTCTTACATAAGTCTCAAAATTAGGTTGGCGGAAACAACCTATACACAACTGAGAATAACTACCACTAAAAGTATGAGTGGCACTGTCTCTATCTGCATCTGTACTCTATTCTGCGCTTGCTCACTTACTGGAGCCTTTACTATCTGCTTACCTAAAAAGGTTTTAATTTGAAAATGCGAGGGTTAGACCATGAGGTCTAGTGAGTCCCTCTAGACAGCTCTCAAAAGCATTTAAAACAGTTTACCATTTTCAGAAACACATCATCATAAATTTGTTCATATAAAATCATTCACGGATAAAGGTCCGCCCCTCGTAAATTGACACCCTGAAGTCACCCTAAGGTGACAACGAGTCAGTCTCATGCTGCCTTACGTGGGGCCACACTACCCCTTGGGGCCACATTACCCCTTGGCATAAACGGGTCACACCTCCTGACACGAGCTGGCGGGTCTACTCTCCCGTCTTGGCCAGTTTACGTCTAAAACAATGTATGCATACATCTCATTTAAAACTAAATCACACACGGGATAGGCCCGCCCCATAAATCATTCATAAATCTCATTTAAAACTGTAAACAACTTTCATATAGTCAAAAGCATAAGAATAAAACATGGCATTTCTCATCATGTATTTACTTTCAAAGAAAACACGTTGTAAAGTCACGTATTTTAGTTAGAAAACTCACCTGATATGCTTACTTCCTTCCTACCTTGCTCTGTACTCCCCAAACGATCTGTAATAACCGGGTATATTGTTGGTTTATTTAATTTTATTATTTTGGTTCTAAGGTAAATATGGAGTTAGTTTTATGGAGTTAGAAGCTAAGGGGTAAGTTTTAATTTTTATTTAGAGATTTGAGGGTTAAAGTTGCCATTAGATGAGAGTGTGGGGTTTTTTTGGCTGAAATGTTGAAACATCATCACACCACCGTCTCCTTTTTGTTAAAAGAGGAGAAATGAGATATTTCTCAAATATCTCAAAGTGTTAGTTTGTGTGTGTGGGAGTTTTTCCCAGCAAGAAAGAGAAGAGAGAAAAGAGAGGGAGTTAAGAGAGAAAGATAAAGAAGAATAAGAACAACAACTGCAGCAGAAGAAATAAGAAATTCAGTGTTAAAATCAAAGGTATGTTTCTAGTTAAATTACTATCTTTATGTGTATTTAGTTTCCTAAAGGGTTAGAAATGGGTTTTGATGAATTGAGGATGTTTTGGGGAATCTGGGTTTAGAATAGTGTTCTAAAAGTGGTCCTAAACATATCTGCAAATTTACAGAAACGTTCATGGTTAAAATCGATATCTGGTAGAATTTTTGGTAAACAGATCGAGGTTTCCGGACAGAATTGAATGTGTCCGGGTAGTTTCTTTGGTGGTGTCCGGGTAGTTTTGTTGATACTGTCCGGACGATTCGTGGATGGTTTCCGGATGATTTAGATACCGAATGGCATCCGGATTCCTTTGGTGTCCGGATTCCTTATGTTTTCCGGAAAGTCGAGTTGTCCGGATTGGTCTGTGTTGTCCGGATAAATTGTGTTGTCCGGATTCTTTAGTGGTTTCCGGAAACTTTGGCTGTTTGGTCATTTTTGAGGATAAGAGTTATATAGATGTATCTAGAGTCCTTAGCCTGCTAGTAAGTCTTATACATAAGTTGGTAAGGAGATATTTGTATGTAAATGGTTTCAGATTCTGAGAATTTTGGATAAAGGATCGGATAGCTCGGAGAAAGGCTTGGAAACGTATTTTAAGCATTCAAGGTGAGTTTTTGTGTGTTTTGAGTATGTGATAGATGTGTGATTCTGTGTGTTTATGTTGAAATATAATATATTGAGATATTGTATTTACATAAGAATTATACTAAACAAGAATACGACTGGCCGGGCTTAGGACCGGTGTGTTGGCTGTAGTTGTTGTACAGTGTTGATTGGTTGTAGTTGTTGTACAGCGTTGTTTATTAGTTGGCTTGCTACCAACTAATTTGGCCATGGGAATGAGGAGAGATGAAAACAATGTACGAATCTTGCTTGGTAGTTAATCTTTGTGGTATATTTGTGTTTTACAAAAGGATTTCTAAACTGACAGGGATTATCTCACTAGACCGTTTGGTCTAACCCTCATTTTGTTTTCAAAAATATGTATTCCAGGTCAAGGATCTTTTGTTAGCAAAGGGAAGAATAAAGCATAGGAGGCGGTCGCTAGCTGACGAAGATTAGGATATGTTTACATTTCTGTATTGTATAGTTTTGAGACTTTGGGACCGAATGTGAATTATCATGTATTTTGTTATGAAAGTAACGACGTTGTGTATGAAATGTTAATTGTTATATATTATGTATGTTATGGGATACCGGGTCGTAACACGATCTACCTGAGTTAAAGGATAAACACATAAGCTGACTAACCAAACTGCCCGGATACCACTTACCGGACACTCTTACTTCCCGGACGTTTCTACTTACTGGACACCACAACTGTCTGAACACCTATGTTTCCCGGATAACACTACTTCCCGGGTAAATCTACATTCCGGGTACTTCTACTTTCCGGACACTTAAACTTACCGGATACTTAAGCTTTCCGGACACTCTACCCGGTAACCTATAACATTCGAAGCTTTCCGGACACCAGCGTCGCAAGAAGCTTTCCGGACAAACTTTCGGACACCTGCGTCGCAAGAAGCTTTCCGGGTAAAGCGCTGTTCGAGTTTAATGCTCGAACTCTTACTAAACGCTCACTAAACAGAAGGATAAAGTGACGATTAACTACATACAGTTCTAATACCAACTCCCACAAGGTTTTACTGACAAAACAAAATCCAAAGGTGCCTAAATCTCCCTTAATGGTCTTAAACAACTTTTGCAAGAAAACTCTCAAACTCGAAAATCACCAGATGAATCTTAAATGGAGTTATGGATTAAGGATTACCTGCTAGATTACTACAAGAAACGAATTCCAATCCAGTTCCTCCTTCTGATTCCAAGACTTGATGATTCTTCTCTTCAAATGCACCAAAAACCCTCAAAACTCAAGTATCCTTTTCTCTCCAAAATCTCAGCCGACAAACACAATGAAATCAGGAAATGGGAAGGTTGTCTAGGGTTTTGTGCCCTTTTATACTCCCTCTCTTATTTACCAATTGGCCCCTCAACTTCTACTTTTATATAAAACTTCCCACCAAACACAAAGCACTTCGAAAAAGGTATGGGTCGTTACAAGTACTATTGATTAACAGTATCGCATCGCCATAGTTATTGCGAGGTTCCGGAATAGAAACTCAAAGTGGATCCGGAGTCTGGGTCTAAATAAAGAAGACCCGGATTTTTTTAACATAAATCCGGAATTTAATTTAAAGAGAACCGGAGTCGGAAATAAAAATTAAGGATCCGGAATTTTTGCCTTAATGGACCCGGAGTTTACTGTTGAACCGGAATTGGGCTATAATTTAATGGGATCCGGTGTGGGCCTAATTAAAAGGAACCGGAATTGTGCATACCGAAAATTGGTTTTATACAAAGGAAAAGGAACCGGAATGGACTATGGATCCGAAATGCGAATTTGTTGGGCCAATTCGGAACTCACAACAAATTTCGGAAGCTGTTAGGTGGACCATAGTAAACCGGAATTTTACTTTTGGATCCGATAATGTTAGTTATGGACCGAAATTTATTTTAATGATTGGGCCGAGATCTGGAATAAACCAATGGACCCGGAAATAGCCACGTGATCCAAATTTGTTAAGTCTTGGGCTAAAGCCACGTGACCCATAATTGTTTAATTCTTGGGGCTAAAACCACACGATCCGGTATTGTATTTTTAAGAGATCCAGAACTCATTTATTTGGGCCAGTAAGCAGAATCTAGAACCGGATTTTTGGTCTAAAAGTGTAACGTACCAAACTTAGATAATTTTGGGTCGTGTTCGGAAGCAAACTCGGGAAGAAATTGTTAGATTAATAATATGCGTTTCCTAAAAATGATAGGTGTTTCACCTAGAGATCGGAAGCTTAAGTAAGAAGCCTTGAAGCGAGAATTTTCTAAAGCGCCAGGTGAGTTTTTCTAACTAAAATACGTGATTTTGTACGTGTTTTCTAAAGAAAGTGAATAAGTAGAAATGCCATGTTATTTTACATGATTTTACTTGTTTGAAAGTTATGTGAGATGTATGCATACATTGTGTTAGACGTAAACTGGCTAAGTCGGGGGGTATGGCCCGCCAGTGCTCATGCCGGGAGGAGTGACCCGTTTATGTCATGGAAGTGTGTATCCAGTAAGGCAGCGTGAGACTGACTCGTTGTCACTCTTGAGTGACTTCAGGGTGCCATTTACGGGAGCGGATTTATCCGTGAAAGATTTTTAATTGTAAAGATACGTGAAAGTTTTATATTGAAAGTTATAAACTGTTTTTAAATGCCTTTGAGAACTGTCAGGAAGGAGCTCACTAGACCTCATGGTCTAACCCTTGCATTTTCCAAACTAAACCTTTTTCAGGTAAGCAAGTAGTTGGAGGCTCTGGCAAGCGGGCAGAGCATGCTAGTGAATAAGTGCAGTTAGAGACAGTGCCACTTTTATTTCAGTATTTAGTTTATTCTCAGTTGTGTATAGGTTGTTTTCGCCAACCAAATTTTGAGACAGATGTAAGAAATTTTGAGATCCAGTTTTTATAATGCTTATTATTTAATGCTATGCATGCTTTATTTTAGACTGGGTTGTTACACCCCCCCTTTTCCCAACTAAGCTACAAGCCAGATGCCGACCTATATCGTGTTTATGGCATGTACATGGTTTTCACTAACCTACTTGAACTTACCTTGCTAGGTTAGGTTAAATTTAGATTTCAAACCATCTCTAGCTTTAAAAAGTAAAGACTTTAGATCTCCATGCTAAACTTATAGATCCACGAAGAAGATCTTCTCAAGTACACCTCCTTTACTCCTAAAATATTCACAAACAAACTCTAGAGAAGAAATAAGAACTGAGGTGAAAAGAACCAAACCCCAACTTAAGAAGTAGTTGGTTATAAACCTACCTTTCGACTTATAGGGATCCAAATATTAAAGGAAACTTTAATCCCTTTTGTTCCCACCTTGAAAAGCTTCGAAATACGAATCCATAGCTGATATGCATTATTTATTTAATGCATATTGTGTCTTTTTCTTATCTTTTTAGATATAATATTTTGCTTTATCCCAACTTTTGAGTCAAAATATTCTCTTATTTGTATCTTTTTTAATCATGGAACTAAGTAAAGGATTTTGCTTGTTTTTACAACAAAGAATGGCTAAAACTAGTTCATAGTGCAGGCATTGCTGTTTCAATGCTACAACATCCACAGCTGACGAGTAGAGATGGAGAAAGGGCGTGGAACGCAACTTTTGGGAAAGAAAGCATGCAAACTGGATCCAATTGGTGTAGTTACATCTTAACTAGACTTCCTTGGTTTGTAATAATGCTAGTACAATGTAGTGTCTCCTTAGAATAGTATTTGGTACATGAATAGTTGCAACATGGTACATGAATAGTTGCAACATGGCACATTAAGATATTTGTTGTGATATTATCTAGTTTGCCATTCATCTTTTTTTAAAATAGGAGTGTTTAGCATTGTTGTAGGGAGCTCTCGATCAGTTCACAACTGATTTGAAACATCTTTTAAGCTTTCTTTAATTTTATGCAAGTTACTTTGAAGTTATTCATCGTGTTCTTGTTCTTATGCATGAGTTGCTGCAGCATTGCTGACAACATTGCTGCACTTCTTTCTTACTTTTAATTATTGCATCTTACATTCTTGTCATTTACTTTTACGTCATTTACCTTATGTATTTAATTTCAGTAATTTACATTTATTGCAATTTAAATACAAGTATGGGTAGCTAAGTTTTATAGCTCGGGTGTAAGATTAAAGGGTGAAGTTTTAATTATAAAGAAAGGTGGACATTATTTCTCAATAATGATGTTCACCATTTCATGTTAAGTTTTTATAAAGATAAGTTTACTTCATGACGTTTTGATCACTTTGAAAATGTTAAAGTGCCATGACATCAGGAATGAGCCATTGATATGCACGTCAATCCGAATGACAAAGGAAGTAAGACTTGGAAGAGCTACTGACAAAGGAATTTGTCGTCTCTGTCTTTTCTGTGTTGATTTTGCCCGATAAGTTGGTCATCGTCATGATGGTAAAAGTGTAGAGTGCGTATCAGGAATGAACCACTCAGAACACGTCAACTTAACAGATATGGGATCAATTTGGAAGAGTGATTTTTAACAAAGCAATTTGTTTATCCATATACTTGGAAGGCATCATTTTACTATTGATAGTCCTGATACATCACCAGGAATGGGTTTTTGAAAGCTAGATCAATAGTATAATGTTGAAGATCCGGAAGGGCATCCTGAAAAGTAGATGGTGAACTTAAGTGTTGAGGAACCAATGCTGTAGCATTGCCACAACATTGGTCTGCTGGAATTTATATTTAGACTTCACCCCGACGTCTTACACCCTTGATTTCTTTATTAATTGTTCAATATAATCTGTGACAAATCCAACAAAAATATTATCTTCGAATTGATCCTTGGAAATCATCTCTTTTATTAGACTTTTATTACGCTTTTACTCCAATCTCTGTGGGAACGATATCTGGTATTTTACCACTTTATTACTTGAAAGACGATATTAGATCTTGATGTATACTTGCGTTGAGGTTTAATTAGCACACGTCTATCGGTGTATTCAAAGCACTGTCAATAGCCTCTGAAATCGCCTCAATCGGGTTAGAAATGAGAAAGTTATAGCCAAATGAAGAAAAACTTCGATTTTCAGACTTTTTGTGCAAATCCAACCTTCCCCGCGACTTTTTAGGGGGTGTTTGGGATTGCTTATTTTTTTGGCATTCGCTTATTGCTTTTCCTCACCGCAAATAAGCTATTTTTAGTGTTTGGATCGGGAAAAAAAGTGTTTATGACTTTTCCCCATCATAAATAAGTTGTTTCTGATAAATTAATCAAATCTAACTTATTTACAACTACTTATAACTTATTTGTCCAAATTACATTTTTACCCCCAACTCCTGTTTAGCACGACATAAGTTGATAAGCAATTTTAAAAATAAGCATAAGTTGTTTTAAATAAGCAATCCCAAACACCCCCTTACATGAGTTAACTCGCAGGAAAAGTTGTAGCACCCTTAAAAATAGAGGTAACTTAAAACTGAATAATGACGTAAAAATGACATCTATGTAAATTGAATCACCCAAAAAGATGAAATATTAAGAGTGTTTACAATTCAACAAATGGAAATCATTACTGACAACCTACTAATCTAAACTATTTAAAGCTAGATTACAGACGGTTGTCATCATAATCTCCCAAAGGAATTCTATCCAAAGTTGTACGTCAAAATGTCCAAAAATGATTATCTCCAAAAGTTACCACTTATTGGCAAATCACCCTTCTCTCAACACTCCGTCACCAAGCGTACCTGATATATATGTCATTTAAGAAAAATTGTTAGGTCTTACGCCTAGTGAGAACTGTACGTTGGTCCTGTACCACAATGACTCTCACATAAAGTGTTTGTGGAAAGGGGGGGTTTAATACAAACACAGTAAATTTTGCTCTTTTTAATTTTAGTTTATTTCAAACGTAAAATTACATATATATTGCGAAACTAGGAGGCAAAACCTTTATTTTAAACTATCTGAGGGTGAAAAATTTACACACTGAAAAACAGAAGAAGAAGGTTCTTTTTCAGATCTGATAAATTAAGATAAACTCTCAGATATTAACGCAAGATATTGCGTTTTCTTGGTTTTTCTTGCGTGACTTTCTTCCAAAATTTTAACCAAGTAAAACCTCACTCAACTAGAGATTATTAAGGCCAAAACTAAGTGGTTAACTACAACCCAAAAATAATCGAAAACCTAGGCGTTACATTACCCTTATCCTACTATTTTTAATCACCCGTCTCATTAAAAAAAATAGTTTACCAACATGTATAAATTATAGAGTAAATTACATTTTTGGTACCTGTGGTTATGCGATTTCTTTGAAAGGAGTACCTGAACTTCAATAACTCAAATAGTGGTCCCTGAGTTATGCGATTTTGTTCCAAATCCAGTCCCTGGTCACTAACCCTGTTAAAAAGGTCCGTTAGTGCCAGGGGTAGTTTCGTCCATACCCTTTTCAGGTACTCCTTTTAAATAAACCATATAACCACAGGTACCAAAAATGCAATTTACTATTTGTTCTATTTTGATTTCAAAGTTACATTTCATACCCCTGTAAATATTGACTTAGTTTACTTTATACCTTTTACTTTTCTAATTTTAATTTTACACTTTTATTATATTAACACATATAATCGTATATTAACTAAAAATACGTTAAAAACAAGTTTTAATTTTAACAAGTTACACCATTATAATCGTCTCATCGATACCTTCGAAATGACATAACCACAGGTACCAAAAAAACACGTTTTAATTTGGAACAAAATCGCATAACTCATGGACCACTATTTAAGTTATTGAAGTTCAGGTACTCCTTTCAAAGAAATCGCATAACCATAGGTACCAAAAATGCAATTTACTCTAAATTATAAAATTATAATCAACAAGAATACTTTAATGTTTTAAATATATATTAAGTTATTACGTGTATTGTGTTATGAACTCGTTGAATACATATTATTTATGGTATTTTAAATAATTCATATTATTAAAAAAATGTCATTTTAAGTATTTATCAAATAGTTTATTTCATCCAACACTTATGTAGATATAAGGTTAAAATGGTAATTTTTTGTTCAGACTATTTATTTATGATAAAACTCAAACAACTTATCTTAAATTATTCAAACAGATTAATGTTTAAAAACAACTTAATAGATTCATAACTTAATGGATAAAAAATCGAACAACCCCTAAGGCATGTTATGAAATGTTAAGGTTTGTTAAGATGTGTTGATGTTCATTATTTTTTTTATGTTAAGAGATGTGAATAATTATCGAATTGTTTTCGATGCTAATAATGTTTATTATTTTTTTTATGTTAAGAGATGTGAATAATTATCGAATTGTTTTGGCAGAAAATTTTGGGAGGAAAATCAACAATATTTTTCTTCCCTTTCCTTTCCCTTCCCTTCCCTTCTTAAAAAAACTCGAGAACACAACATTTTTTATTTTCCTTCCTTTTCCTTCGTAAAAAAACTTGAGAGCACCGCGTAAGGATCCAAATATTTAGAGTAAAGTTAGTATATTTGGTTGATAGAAAACACATCCTTTTATATTGAACGGAAACAATGACTTTATACGTGAAATGTAAGTTACTAAGAGCATCTCCAAAACTCCAACAGATTTCTCAAAATTTCTCCAAAATGGAGTACCAAAAGTTAAAATCCAAAAAAAAAATTACATTCATCTCCAACAGATTCCCCATTCTAGAGAAAATTTTTTGATTATAATATTAAAATATTTCATTCATCTATTAAAATATTATTTATCTCTCTCTAAATAAATTTTTTTAAAAGATTTCCATTGGTTCTCTTATGTAGTAATCATTTTTAGAGTTATCCCCATATTTGGAGAAAAACTCACTCTCTCTCCTACTTTCTCCATTTTGGGGATAGTTTTGGGGAAACTGTTGGAGCAAAAATCCAGCCCAAAATCCCGATATTCTCCATTTTCTCCAAAATATTAACGACCCGGTTCTCAAACATGCGTCAAATAACATGTATTGCATAACATCGTTACATAACAAAAGATTCATCATATAACATGTATGATCCTTTAGTCTTTACAGTCATAGTAGATACTTCATTACAAACTTTTTGCAAATAAATTTACATTGTAACTAATAACAAAGTTATAACTCCTAAACACATCATGATCCTCAAAAACATAAGCCTTCCAAAGCTAGTCATAGATTTCCCCTTTCACTTGCTCTTACTTGATCCACGACCTGAAATACATATTTTTAAAACAAAATGAGGGTTAGACCTAGTGGTCTAAGTGAAAAAATCTTTGTCAGTTTAAAATCATTTGTACAAACACCATATACATCATTCAAATATAAATACCAATTATAACTCATGCATCGTGTACTTTCCTGTCTCATTTCCATGGCCATATTAGATGGTTGCGAGCCAACTAATAAATTTACTCCGCTGTACTAAAATACAGCCAACACCGCTGTCCCTCCGTACAGCCAAACTCCACCGGTCCTAAGCCCGGCAAATGTGCACTCGTGTAGTGTAATGCTCATGTAAACATAATATACACCTCAATATATCATATTTCATACATATGCACATTATTACACTACTTATCACAATCTCAATCCACATATATGTATTCCAGTTTGAAAACATTTTAAAATAAAACTCACCTGTTTGCTTATCAACACGCTTCCAAGCCTTCCCAAACAGATTCAGTCTCTCACCCAGAATTCACAGAATCTGAAATAGTTTACATACAATTATCTCCTTATCAACTAAACATATAAGACTTACTAGAAGACTAAGAACTCTAGATAACTCTATCTAACTCTTATCCTCAAATGTTTCCCCCAAACCCGAACTTAAGTCGAGTCTACAGTATTTCTAATCCTTACTCATATCCTATCCAGGAGTCGACAAAACACAAAGTTACTGGATTCTCAAAAGTGACCAAATAGCTAAAGTTTTCGGACACCTCAAACTATCCGGACAACATGACCAATCCGGACAGCATGACTTTCCGAACAACATAAACAATCCGGATAACATCCGGACACCAAAGCAATCCGGACACCATCCGGTATCTCATTTTAACCGGAAACTTATAGAAAGAGGAACTTACCAGGTACTTGACTCATCCGTACACTAGCAATAAGAAACTACCGGATACTACCAAAAGAAACTACCGGACACATTCAAATTGTGTCCGAAAACCTCTGTCGGTTTACCCCATTTTTACCCAGAAACCGAATGAAGTTAACACCAATCCAGATTTGGTAATTCTAATCCGATAGAAACCTTCTACTAACAATTATACACATAAAATGTAAAGGAAACATACCTCAAATCACTTCCAATGAATCAAATTTGAAGCCTTAATCTAAATCTTCTTCTTCTTCTTTTGGTCTCAAAACACACACACACACACTCACTGATTTTATTTTCTGCTGAATGAAAATATATGTTTGCCTAAGGATAATATTAAACCATATTTACCATTTTAGACCTTGCATTATTCACTACTGACCCAAACACCCCTAAACTTATAAATTTACCCAAACTTACCCTAAACACCCAATTTTAAAGTTAACTAAAATTAACGGAAAGAGAAATTAACTAACGAACTTACCCGGGTTATTACATCATCTCCCCTTAAAAGAATTCCGTCCCGGAATTCGGTTAGGCAAAGAGGTACGGGTACTTAGTTCTCATTCTTGATTCTGATTCCCATGTAGCATCCTGCCCTTTGTGATGTCGCCACTGTACTTTTACTTGTCTAATCTCCTTATTCCGCAAAACTTTGACTTTACGGTCAACAATGGCTTCAGGTTCCTCCATATAATTCAGCTTTTCATCAACTTGTATATCTAGTAGAGAAACTGCCTGATCTGGCGTAACCAAACACTTCCGAAAATTTGACACGTGAAAAGCGTTGTGGATCCTGCTTAACTCTGGCGGAAGATCTAACCTGTAGGCTACTTCACCGATTCTTTCGGTAATTGCAAACGGTCCAATGTACCTTGGACTCAGTTTACCTTGTTTCCCAAATCGAATGACTCCTTTCCAAGGCGAGACTTTTAACATTACAAAATCTCCAACTTGGAATTCTAACGGTTTTCGGCGTCGGTCAGCGTAGATTTTCTGTCTGTCTTGAGCCACTTTCAATCGTTCCCGAATTTGAGTAATCTTATCCGCGGTTAACTGAACTATATCTGGTCCTGCTAATTGTTTCTCTCCCACTTCGTTCCAACATAGAGGAGTTCGACATTTTCTACCATATAGAACTTCAAACGGTGCCGCTTGTATGCTGGAATGATAACTGTTATTGTAGGCGAATTCAATCAATGACAAATGCTTATCCCATGATCCCCCAAAATCAATAATACATGCCTGTAACATATCTTCCAACGTCTGAATTCACTCTGACCATCGGTTTGAGGATGATACACTGTACTTAGCTTTATTTGCGTCCCCGTTTTTTTTTGAAAACTTCTCCAGAATCTTGAAGTAAAACGACTATCGCGATCAGAAATAATCGAGATTGGAACTCCATGTCGAGTTACTATTTCGTCGATGTACAATTTGGCTAGTCTTTCTAACGAATAGGTTTCTTTTATCGGTAGAAAGTGAGCAGACTTTGTCAACCTGTCAACGATCACCCAAATGGCATCAAATCCTTTCGGAGTCCTTGGTAATTTCGTGATGAAATCTGTAGTAATCTGGTCCCATTTATACATAGGTATTTCTAAATGTTGTAACTGACCAAAAGGCTTTTGATGTTCAATCTTTACTTTTTTACAAGTGGTAAAACCTTCCACATGCTGAGCAATACTTTTTTTCATCCCCGGCCACCAATAAAATTGTCGTAGATCTTTATACATCTTATTCGTACCTGGATGAATAGAGAAACGAGATTGATGAGCTTCTTGTAGTACCCGATCACGTAAATTACCAAACGAGGCACCCAAATTCTGTTTCCCAGACATAGTAACCCACGATCATCTTTTACGAGTGATGCTGATATACCCACTGTAACATCCTGAATTTTCAGTTATAGTATTTTAATGAGAATTGGGATTGTTTGTATTTTTAGTTTTAACTTTGGATTATGTTGTGATTTATATTTCAAAATGAGGTTAAAATGTTAGTGGTAAAAGTTAAGTGTCATTGTTGGAAGGTTGAAACTTGGGGGGTGTATTTGGTCACAGTTGGAAAGTGTGTGTAGATAAGGTAGCTGAAATCAGATTTATCTGATTTCTTATGCTTAGGGTCGGTTTGGGAGAATCAAAGAGATAGAGAGAAGGAGAAAAGAGAAAAGAAGAAGAAAACAAGATTTGTTCATCAAATTGGTAAGGAAATCTGATTATGTTTTTGTGTTAGCTTGTTGTGAATGAATGATGATGGACGAATCTGTGTATTGGATTGAATTACAGAATCATAAATAACAGATTTGAAGACTCAGGTTGTGCAAAGTGGGTAAAACTTCCTTAAGAGGTGAGTTCATTTGTTCTTTGCTTAAATCAGTGTTTTCATGTTAAATTAAACCTTGAAATAGTTATATAAATTGGTTATGAACTGTATGGGATGGTTTGGAATGAGCTGAATCGAAAAGACATGAAAATAGATCAAATTTTAGGCTGCAGACCCGACTTTTCCGGATGAATCGTCGTATCCGGAAAACCCCAAATGATGAATGTTTCCGGATGTAGCAAGATACCGGATAAGTTCAAAATTGCTTTAGTTTTCCGGATGGAAATAGTTACCGGATGGTATCCGGATGGTTTTAGTATCCGGATGTCGTCCGGATTAGAAAAGTATCCGGAAGGTTTAGTTGTCCGGAAAAATTAAGTTACCCGGAAAACTCCTGTTGTCCGGAAACCTCTGTTATCCGGACACTTTTGAGAACCCCCGTGCTAAGTCGCCGAAGGGGGGGCATTTGGGGATGAAGATACGATAGGTTATGTAGTATTCTTAGATTTGAAAATATGATATGAGCTGTATTACGTTGCTATTGCTAGAAATAGGCATCCGGTCATCGGGGGCACCTTAGTACGGTATAATGGGAACCGATTACTAGCCATTGACCAAAGGGATGTAATTTCTAGTGATGCGTGTACCTTGAATCATCGGGGGCCCCGGTTGTGAATCGCGATATATTAAATCCCATTGGGGCCATTGATTCTGAGGTGGGGAGGACGTGAAATGTGGAATAGGCAGATTTTGATTTGTAATTCCCATTTCGAATGGAAGATCGGAGATTTCCATTTTTATAGGGAAGATCAGAGATTTCCTAATTTGTGAAAGGAAGATTAGAGATAGGCATAAAGTAATTTGTAATCTCTACTTCCGGATTAAGAAATAGGCAGGTTTTGACTTGTAATTTCTTGAATAAGAGTATTAACCTTGAATATGGGATTATTCGTGGTAAACTCTTGGTAGCAATATTATGGCTAGATGAATTAGTCATAATTATGGAAGTGGGGTAGATTCCCAGTAGTGAAAGGAGTTGTTATACGGTAAAAAAATGAGTAATCAGGTTTGTTGTAACTTGTTTACATTGTTTTTGCAAATGTTATTATTGCAAATATTCTTTTGATGTTTTTGAGACAAAAGATAGATAACTTAGTTAATCTGATTATGATGTATGATTAGATTAATAGGTTATTTGAGTTAGATGCATTGTATATAAAACCTTTACAATTGATCCTCAGGTTATCAAAGTTTGAAGTTTTATGATCATAACTTGTGTATTATTCAAGGTTTAAATTGACCCTGTTTTTAGGGTGTTACACCCACTAACCGTTCTGGTTTCAAGTTGTAACACCCCGCTTACCACGACACAATATTGTCCGCTTTGCCCCACTGGCTCACGACTTTGTTCTTGGCGACCTGGAAAGGACTTCGCAAGGACTTCCGAGGAGGTCACCCATCCTGGTACTACTCCCACCCAAGCACGCTTAACCACAGAGTTCCCAAGGAACCCGCATGCTTGTGGCCCCAAAACGCGTTGTGTCTGGTAAGGCCAAGGTTTACTAATATACCCAGCATCTCTCCTGTCCACGACCGATGTGGGATATGCCTAAGGTGTTACACCCCCCCCCCCCCCCCTAGGGACTCATCGTCCTCGATGAGGTTTGCCCCGCCATCCCGAACGGCACAGGAGTGGCTCTGATACCATTTGTAACACCCTGCTTACCACGACACAATATTGTCCGCTTTGCCCCACTGGCTCACGACTTTGTTCTTGGCGACCTGGCAAGGACTTCGCAAGGACTTCCCAGGAGGTCACCCATCCTGGTACTACTCCCACCCAAGCACGCTTAACCACAGAGTTCCCAAGGAACCCGCACGCTTGTGGCCCCAAAACGCGTTGTGTCTGGTAAGGCCAAGGTTTACTAATATACCCATCATCTCTCCTGTCCACGACCGATGTGGGATATGCCTAAGGTGTTACACAAGTGTTCTTCTTGAAAGGCTTCTACTTGACACTTCTTCAATTCGTCAAAGATGGTAGGTAAGAGTTCGGCTCGTAGTGCAATGACTTTTATTGTTCCACTTCTTTCTTGACGACTCAGTGCATCAGCTACCACATTTGCCTTTCCCGGATGATAGAGAATTTCACAGTCGTAGTCATTCAACAGTTCTAACCGTCTTCTTTGCCTCATATTCAATTCCCGCTGATCGAAAAGATGTTGGAGACTCTTATGATCGGTAAAAATTTGACATTTAGAACCGTAGAGATAATGTCTCCAAATCTTTAGCGCGAAAACAACTGTTGCAAGTTCCATGTCGTGTGTAGGATACTGCCGTTCATGATCCTTCAGTTGACGAGAAGCATAAGCAATAACTTTCCCACGCTGCATTAGTACACATCTCAATCCTAGTTTGGAAGCATCACTGTAAACAACAAAGTCGTTGGAACCTTCAGGTAGTGACAGTATCGGCGCGCTACAGAGTTTTTCTTTTAATATTCGGAATGCTTCATCCTGTTCTGCTTTCCATTCAAACTTTATATTCTTTCGGGTCAGCTTGGTCAGGGGCGTAGCGATACGAGAGAAATCTTGTATAAACTTTCGATAGTAGCCGGCTAAACCCAGAAAACTTCGGAATTCAGTTTGCGTTCTCGGCGGTTCCCACTTTTCATGATCCTCAAAAACATAAGCCTTCCAAAGCTAGTCATAGATTTCCCCTTTCACTTGCTCTTACTTGATCCACGACCTGGAATACATATTTTTAAAACAAAATGAGGGTTAGACCTAGTGGTCTAAGTGAAAAAATCTCTGTCAGTTTAAAATCATTTGTACAAACACCATATACATCATTTAAATATAAATACCAATTATAACTCATGCATCGTGTACTTTCCTGTCTCATTTCCATGGCCATATTAGATGGTTGCGAGCCAACTAATAAGTTTACTCCGTTGTACTAAAATACAGCCAACACCACTGTCCCTCCATACAGCCAAACTCCGCCGGTCCTAAGCCCGGCCAATGTGCACTCGTGTAGTGTAATGCTCATGTAAACCTAATATACACCTCAATATATCATATTTCATATATATGCACATTATTACACTACTTATCACAATCTCAATCCACATATATGTATTCCAGTTTGAAAACATTTTAAAATAAAACTCACATGTTTGCTTATCAACACGCTTCTAAGCCTTCCCAAACAGATTCAGTCTTTCACCCAGAATTCACAGAATCTGAAATAGTTTACATACAATTATCTCCTTATCAACTAAACATATAAGACTTACTAGAAGACTAAGAACTCTAGATAACTCTATCTAACTCTTATCCTCAAATGTTTCCCCCAAACCCGAACTTAAGTCGAGTCCACAGTATTTCCAATCCTTACTCATATCCTATCCAAGAGTCGACAAAACACAAAGTTACTGGATTCTCAAAAGTGACCCAACAGCTAAAGTTTCCGGACACCTCAAACTATCCGGACAACATGACCAATCTAGACAACATAAACAATCCGGATAACATCCGGACACCAAAGCAATCCGGACACCATCCGGTATCTCATTTTAACCGGAAACTTATAGAAAGAGGAACTTACCGGGTACTTGACTCGTCCAGACACTAGCAAGAAGAAACTACCGGATACTACCAAAAGAAACTACCGGACACATTCAAATTGTGTCCGGAAACCTCTGTCGGTTTACCCCATTTTTACCCAGAAACCGACTGAAATTAACACCATTCCAGATTTGGTAATTCTAATCCGATAGAAACCTTCTACTAACAATTATACACATAAAACGTAAAGGAAACATACCTCAAATCACTTCCAATGAATCAAATTTGAAGCCTTAATCTAAATCTTCTTCTTCTTCTTCTTTTGGTCTCAAAACACACACACACACACTCACTGATTTTATTTTCTGCTGAATGAAAATATCTGTTTGCCTAAGGATAATATTAAACCATATTTACCATTTTAGACCTTGCACTATTCACTAATGACCCAAACACCCCTAAACTTATAAATTTACCCAAACTTACCCTAAACACCCAATTTTAAAGTTAACTAAAATTAACGGAAAGAGAATTTAACTAACGAACTTACCCGGGTTATTACAAAAATGAAGAAGTTGTTGGAGATGCTCTAAAGTATGATTACAACAAGTTATTAATGTTTTGTGACAATTGTATTTGAATTTTATAGGAGTAAATGACTTTAGATCTTGTTTTCCTTAAAAATGTGATTTTGTTATAGTATTGAAAGTATTTAATGATTTGAAATATTAAGTGGCCCCTTATTAAACACTTACCAATATCATTTACTTTATTGATTGAGAATGTGAAGGACTGAGAAACTTTAACCGTAAGAGATAAAGCAACGACCAAGAGTCTTACCCAGTAATTATGAGAAACAACTTTTACCCGGTAAGCACTTACATGGTTTAAGATGCTTATCAAAAATCCATTTTTATGACCAAAAATGTTATATGATAACATAAATGAAGGTAAATCTCTTGCCAATAAGAATTTGATAAACGGTGCCTAAAATTGTTTACTTATCACTTGTTGTCTTTTCTACCAAAATTTGGGCCTTAATCCAAATCAACGACCATTGACTAGTTGTTCAATAAGGATGCATTGATATACTGAAATATATATATATATATATATAGAGAGAGAGAGAGAGAGAGAGAGAGGGAGCTTCTTCTGCAACCACCACCCAAACATGAAACCGATGAAATCTAATCCAGGTCGTCCTTTTCTTTGATCATCGGTTGAGAAATTTTTGCATTTAAATTAATTAAAAATTTAAAGAAATGGTAGTTTAGGAATATATTTTAGGTATTTAAATTTAAAATCTATTAGTTAATTTGAATTAATCAAATTATGGTTAGATTATTTAATTAACTTTCTCCACATTTACCTCAATCTCTCTCTCTCTTTCTCTCTATCTCTCAAATTTCCGGCCACCATGATGATCCAAACCACCGGCGACAGAAGGTGGAGGAAGTACGGTGATCAACCGCTACCAGCTTTCGTTTTTCCGACGGGTTTTTGTAATTTCTTTAACGAAACAGAAGAACCGTAAGAAGCACATCCACGTGAGCGTCGGTTACGGCGTATCTGAAAACACCGCAAGCATCCCGGAGGTCGTGGTAACGCCATATCGATTCATATTCTGGGTTTCATATCAATTTCATATCGATTCTAGGTTTCATATCGATTCGGGTTTCATATTGATTTCATATCGATTCTGGGTTCCATATCGATTCTGGGTTTCATTATGATTCATGATTCTGGGTTCCATATCGATTCTGGGTTTCATTATGATTCATGATTCTGGGTTTCATATCGATTCTGAGTTTCATTATGATTCATGATTCTGGGTTTCATATCGATTTTCATCTACTAAAAAAATTGTTTTATGAAAAAAAAACTATTTTTTTCTCCTATGAAACGTGAAAATTTCGAAAAAACAGTTTATGAAACTTAAAAAACTTAAAACTTATGAAAAAAACTGTTTATGAAACTCTCAAAAATTATGAAACTCGTCGGAATTTGGTGGAGGTCGTCGGAGTGGGAGGAAGTCGCCAGATTGGAGATCGCCGGAGTGGGAGGAGGTCGCCGGAGAGAGAGAGATGAAGATAATTGAGAAAATTAAGGAAGTTTGTTTGTTGTTAAAATTATGAATATTCCTAAAATTACGAATTTGAAGAAAAAGACCCAAATACCATTGGTTTCATGGTTTCATAAAATACAGTGGTTTCATAATAAAGATATATATATATAACAAATTTACGTAAATTAGAAAAATAGCTCTTTTTTTGCACATTGAACATTTTATTATAATTAGTAAAAATTAAATTTGTATTATAGTCTTATACGTTTATATTCTTAATTGCATATTCAAACAAACGAACTTAACAAGTACGTACGTATACTCTTATCAAGCGATGACAATTGAGACGATAAATATTTTTATTATCAAATTTGTTTTCTTCTTGCTCTATTGTCTTTAAAATAAGAGTAAACTACATATTTAGTACTTCACGTTGTCAAAGATAACACTTTTTGTTTTTACAGATTTCAAGTTACAAGATTGCCGTTATGGTTTGCGTAATGTCCAGATTTGGTCCATTTCTCTATTGATCATTAAAAAGCTTCATTAAATAAGAGGCATTATCATTTTTTTTTGAAAGGCAAGCAAATTTTATTCCATATGTACAAATATATACATGTACAAAGAACAATAAACCACCAGACAGAACCCAAACAAACTAACCCAACGCCAGACAAAACAGGAAACGAAACAGCCCAACGACACACAAAACAGGAAACGAAAACCCAACGACCCAACAATAAGACTAAAACAACACGATCCAACTTACAGAGCGAACGACGAATTATGGAACCAAAAAGAGTCAAACAACACAACCGCTGTTCAAGGAGACGCACGAACCAAGGCACGAACGTTTCACGAAACAGGTCGTGTAATACCTTCCCTGCAGCAGGGCCTAACAGAAGAGCCAAACTTACAACTTAACAAACAGCTTAACGGTTGTTGCTATTGTTGCTGCTGATGCTTAACGATCCAACCCACCTTAAACAGACGACCCATCAAACAGCTTAACAGCCGAACGAGGAGCGATCACCGCTAAGTGCGTTTGAATCATTCAGCCGCTGTTGGCACATTCGTTAACTTTTTCAGCCGACGAACCTGCTTCACAAACCAACTTTCGATACCGAACAGCCTACCTATTCAGCCATCGAATCTGCACAATTACTTTTCACACCCATACAACCAGTTTATCGCTTCTTCGATCAGCAACCTGTTCGGTTACCAACACCCGACCTGTAACACCCTAAAAACCAGGGCAAATTTAAACTTTAAAATTCATCAAGGTTAATCATAATATCATCCAAACTTTTATACATAAGCGGAGAATTAACTATGAGGATTCATATACACATTTTGGAATGATCAAAACAACCTATTAATCTAATCCTAACAACTATGATTAGATTAAATGGGTTGTCTAGGTCATTCATCAAAAGCATCATCGCGTAAGCTAATTTCTCCACTTAGCACCAAAAGTCGAATACACTCGTCCCTCTTCCCGTTACTTCCTCGAGCTCGTACCTGGTAAGAAAATTTATTTTGAAACGATTAGGCTTACGCCTAGTGAGAACATCCATTTTCAAATTAAAACTTTAGCAGCTTTGGAAACTCAAGTAATCAAAGCGTATAAACAAACCTGGTTTGCCACCATTCTTACCGTACACATACTCATCTTGCGATGACGGGAACATACCCGATCCCATGAATATGACTAACCTTCAGTAAGTCATATCATCATGTTCGAGAGCCTACTACGAATCATTACCGATTCGAGATCGTAGCTCATGTCCAAGAAATTACAATTTACTTTATGCCTATTTCTTGGAGTGGAAGTAAAGATTACAATTTACTTTATGCCTATCTCCGATCTTCCCATAGAAATCAGGAATTACAATTTACATTATGCTTATTCCAAGATTTCTACTCACAATACGAAATGGGAATTACAATTTACTTTATGCTTATTCCACATTTCACGTCACACTATGAAATAGCAATTACAATTTACTTTATGCCTATTCCTTATTTCACATCACCTTTACGAAATGGGAATTACAATTTGCTTTATGCATATTCCACATTTCAGGTCAACGGGAATTACAAATTACTTTATGCCTATTCCACGTTACAATTACTACCAGTGCCTATGGATCCATTACACGTACTATACACAAACATAGTATCAAACTAAATCAAACCTTCAAGCCTAACACACTAACATCCAACTGTATGTATGTTCAAGCTACTATGATTATATTTCAATTTATCAATCATACTCCGCCCAACAGTTATCAAAACTCCAAGTTACCGGAAACTCAAAAGTATCTGGGACATCAAAAGTGACTAGACAACAGAAGTTTCCGGACACCCTAACTATCCGGATGTCACCACTTACCGGACATCATAATTTACCGGATACTAGACCTATCTGGATGTTACCGAAAATATATATACAATCCGGACGATATCCGGAAACCAACTAAATCCGGATACCATCCGGTATCTATTTATCCGGCAACTAAATCCGGATACCATCCGGTATCTATTTATCCGGAAACTAACTCTTTACCGGATACTACTAGAAAGGAAACTTACCGGATATCTTCTCTACCGGACACCATCGAAATGGAACTACCGGACACTATCAGATTTGTCCGGTAACTTCGACCTGTACACCAAAATTTCCATCCAGACCTCTTTTTGTTCCATCCAACTCATTTTGCACATATCCATTCAGCCCCAAAACAATTTATACTAGCATCTTAATGCTTAATTTGAAGAAAACATGGATTTAAACAAAAAAAGAGGATGAACTCACCTGTAGTTCTTAGACCCACTTCTGCTGCACAATCCAAAATCCAAATCAAATACTCTAATCAAACTGTACCTAGTTGAAATCAGATTAGTTTGTAATCACAGTCTCCAAACTGAAATCATCTTACAGAAATCTATTGGATTTCTTACCAAAATCAACTTGTATTGTCTTCCTCTTTCTCTCTGTTGCAAACCCACTTCACAGGAAACCAAATGAGATAAATATCTCATTTTTCAGCCGACTTCAATTGGATAAGCACTCAACTATCACTCAATAACCAAACAAACCCTCAAGTTCCAAATTTTCCATAAATCACTCAAACTTTGGTCATTTGGAATTTCAACCATTTGAGTTTTAAAATTGCAAAGTAGCCTCAATTTTAAACTAAATTACAATTAGACCCCAAATCATATTATATAATATAATGAAAATTCAAGGTGTTACACGGCCGATTACCACTACGACAAGGCTTATGGGAGTGATGGGTTTGCTACCTGAAAATCAATCAACCCAGGCTGTCAACATGACTTAATGATTCAGCCGCGAACCAATTTGCCACCAAATGTTGCGCAGATTAGGTGGACCTGTCGTACCGACCACCCACACGAGCACCAATAAAAATTACCAGAATCGTCGAGTGACTTCGATTGGGTTTTGACACCACGTCTCCCAACTGATTCTTTTTCCCAGGACTCTCCTGGACACCCATTCAAAGCTACGAACCTGAAATTCGAAAATCAACCCTGCTAATTTACGCTTACCCTCCTTAAACACCAATTGGTTTCTATGAGACCAAATCAAGTACCTATTTATACCCATTTATTTTGTCTTTTACCTAACGGCGACAATTTTGTACCAATACAAACCAACCAATTCTCATACGAACTGTACCAATTTAATTGTTACCAATCTAATTGGTTGGTAGTATCATACCAACTATCTAAACTTGGTTGTTACGTGGTATAAAAAGTTGTGTATCACGGTCCACTAGTAATATTGTACCATACCAACTTATTTTTTTAATTATTTATTAATTAAAATTTAATCAACAATACAATATAATTTGATTTATAAATTTTTATGTTATATTGTTTTACATTTGCTAAATTGTAATACGAGTTGATATATAGAACTTGATTGAATTCATTCGCCTATTGTTAACAACTTTGATAGCTCGTCTACACCTCTATGGTCCATCGTCACTTCTTAATTGCTGTTTGTATTAGACTATTAGTGAATGTTTGAGCTATATGAAAATTATTTGAATGTTTGTATGCGTAAGGATAAATGGTATACAACACATATAACATGCAATTAATGCTCGACGTTTTTAATGCATCTAGATCTAGTTGATACAAAACCGTACAAACATGTACCAGCCGAAAAAAATTGGTACCAAGTATAATTGGTTGGTACATGGTATAGAATTTTGCGTACCAATTGTAATTGGTAGGTATACAGTATATAGAAAAAAAAACATGGTACCGTACCATGTTCACCCATACTTTTACCCAATAAAAACCACATGGACCAAAATTGTAGTTTACTCTTTGATTGGGTAAAGGACAAAAAAATGAGTAAAAGAACGAAAATACTCTGACTTAACATAATTTTTTAACAGCTATTAGAGAAATGAATCAAATCGGAACGTTTTTACGGTTCATGATTTTCATGTAATTTCAAAATGACATGATGGAAAGTATTATTTTCGACAAACTAATGAGACTAATTTTGTAGTTTTCTCTTAAATAATGAGTAAAGTTCAACTGTGATCCCTAACGTTTGTCAATTTTAACGGTTTTTGTCCAACAACATTTTTAAGAGACTTTTTTTATCTTTGTACTTGGTAAAAAATTGACCGGTCTTTTTCTAACGATTGCTAACTAATGATGTTGACTTTAAGGACTTTGATTATTATAAAAATTAAAAAGTTAGAGAATCAATAAAGATGATTTATTCTAGTGACCAAATCCAAGATTTGAGCAAATCATAAGGACCACCATTGTAAAATTAACTCTTAAATGAATATTAAAATTCGTAATAAAGATCGGTTTGTGTTTTGTCTACCGCCAACAAATGGCAGTTGAGCCTCGTGGCGGGTCAGTTCAGGTTTGTATATACATGGTACAACTCTCCAAGCACAACTTACAACTCTACGTTACATCCTTCCCTTTTTCAGATACTGACCCACTCACCCCAATCCACCATCCCACCACCCTCTTGCCTCTGATCCTGTGCTTTTAAGCTTCCTCTCTCTCTCTCTCTCTATCTCTTTCTCTCTCTCACTCAAGCACCATAAACACACTGTTGATTTAATTTGCTTTACACACACTGAACCTTCAATCTCATCATCAATCCATGGCTTTTGATTTTAAGGAAAATGAAGCGTTGATTCCGAGGAATCAGACTCACCAACGCCATCACATAGATTCAGGTTCTGAATCTGCTTTTATCGGTTCTTGGGGTTCCTCATCGTCGTCTTCCTTCCTCACTACCTCCTTTGGGTCGGAACTTGATTCAAACGATGCAGATCTAGATGACGGCGGCGAAGAAGACCAGTTCATTGCTCAGTTAACTCGACAAATGGCTGATTACATGCTTGAAGAGAACGACGATAGCGGAGGCGACGAAATTCCTCCTTCGAAACCCTCGCGTGTTCAGAAACGCAACTTCCAGGTTTTTCGGAAAACCTCCGTTGATTTAATTACTACTTTATTATTGATGGAAATCCATGTGTTTACTGGTTTTGTTTATGTATTAGGAACCAAATTACAATCAAAATCACGAACATACTCGACTGAGCTACGCAGATACCGTGAAGAAATCAATGGTCGGATTTCAATCGGATCAAATTCAAAGTTCTGGAGTCGATAAACAAACAGAACCCCCAATTCAAGTACGAATTAGCTAGTGTGAACAAATTCAGGTACTGAACCTGATGTTTGGACGATTAATTAATTGACGTGTGATCTGTTTTAGTTGTATCAGGTAGAAAATCAACCTCGAGTAGGAGGGCAGAGTCAGAGTGGTGGTGGGTGGGGAAGAAGAAGGAAGATGAGCGAGTCGACTCAGCAGATGAAAGCACATAACAACAGAGGTTTGATGAATGGCGGCAAGGGTTACGCCGGCGTTCATGGGTCATCGGGTATGAGAGCCATTTTCCTTGGCGGGTCGGGTTCACGAAGCGTGACGAGTGGGACCGGTGTTTTCTTGCCTCGTTCAGCCACAGACGCAACCGATCACAGCCGCAAAAGGCCAGGTACGTCACTCTGGGCTTGCTTTTTTACTACTCGTCAAACCATTATTGTATTAAATTCTACTAAATATATAACAAGCTTATAAAAAACATTAAATCCAATAATCATAAATATTTTTATAATAAACGTTAATAGATTTTATTCTGCTCATATATCTGATGACGTTCCGTTAAGAACCTGATTTTCACCAATATTGTCTTATGTTATTTTTCCAGGATAAAGATTTATCATGTATGATAAATTTAAAATAATTTTAAAGTATAAATTGTCATACCCATGATTAATATTAATATCTATACTATATTATAAAACATTTATGAAAAACTTTTAAAAAAAATCCATAAAACCTTATGTACTAACGAAGCTTTATGTACCACTGTTAATACTAATTACTTAATTAGTCTTTATCTCTAAATTCTTCCTTTTAGTCCTTATTTCTAACTCTCTACAAATTCTCAAATGGTAAATCCCTAAAAAAACATCATTTTTTAATCCTCATTAGTTGTCTAATTAATCTCTATCTCTTAACCTCTTGCAAATCCTCAAATCATGAACCACTCAAAAAGTGTCATTCTTTGTACAAATTATAAAAAAATATTATAATTTTCTCAAAACTACACAAAAGCATTTTATAAAATCGACAATAACAAAAAGTAAAGAAAACATTAAAATCAAGATATATCGCGTTGTATTGCGCGAGTACCCTTCTAGTGGATATATAATACATTAATGAAGAATTTGTTATAACATTAATAAAATGGAAATTAATTAAAATACCTCAAGTTTGAAGTTGACTTACCAAAATACCCTAAAAAATTAATTTCTTACCAAAATGCCCTTTTTCTCCGCAATAAGATCCCGCGATCGCGGGCAAGGACCAATTGTGAAAATTTTTGCAAGATATATTTACACTTTCAGTCCCTGGCCCCCGCGATCGAGGCCCGCGATGGCTCTATTGAGGCCCGCGATGGCCCGCTATGGGGACTGAAAGTGTAAATAATCTTGCAAAATTTTACACTTTCAGTCCCTGCCCGTTATAGAGGGCTCCCTCCGCGGAAAAAAGGACATTTTGGTAAGAAATTAATTTTTTAGGGTATTTTGGTAACTCACTTTCAAACTTAGGGTATTTTAATTAATTTCCCTTAATAATAACATATGTCAAGTCGGTGGTTATTCGTCATGAAATGAGGATTCTAATAAAAATGAGGATTCTAGTAAAACATGTCCTAAAAATGATATTTTTGCATTTATTTTTAGATGTCAACTTTTTTATACTTTTGTTGTTAAAATATGGTATTCTTTTTTAATGTTATGTCGGTAAATTTTTACCTAATACGATCATTAAGGGGCCGTTTACAAAATACTTATCCGGGTAAGTGCTTACCAAGTCACATTAGCTTACCGGATGAATATGGCAAGTACTAAGAATCTTACCCGGTAAGAGCGGAAGCAAGGACCGAGAGTCGAAAGCAAGAACCGATAGTCTTACATGGTAAGTGAGTGCGACGACTCTTACCACGGTTAGCGTTTACCGGCTAAGTTATTGCATACGATGCCATTTTGGTGAATAAAAACCTACCCGGAAGTAAGTGATAGTGTTGAATTTTATCGGTAAGCACTTACTCGGGTAAGTGCTTAGGTAAACGGCCCCTGAGTTTTTTATTTTTATTTTAATCTAATATATATACATTATTTATTAAAATGTAAAATGTAAACTTTAAATATTTAACACGCGATTGAAAACAATTGTATAAACTAGGTTTGTTTTTGTATGATGCATAAATAGTTATACATCTATACATACGTATAATAAATAGGTAACTAGCATGCCACGTGTCATCTTCTGGTGAGTCGACTTCAGTATTTTCCCGCCTAAACATGTATCTGGATGCATAGCACACCCACATTCACTCCTCCTTAAATCTCTACTTAATTCAATTTTTTTAATTTATACGTTACATTTACTACCCTTATAATTAGGTATGTAGTTTACTTTTAATCCCTTAATTTTTTATTTTTTATTTTAGACTCTTATCATATAAACATAAATAATGTATATGAACTAAAATGCATTAAAAAATATTTCTATTTTTTACAAATTATATCATTATAATCGCTTCGTCAATACATTCGAAATGAGCTCAATATTGAATATTTTTGGATTTAATTATATTATCAAATATCATAAATATATACGAATTAATGTGTCGTGATTAGTATGAGATTTGATACAAATAATCACTAAATTGTCGTGATTTTCTTTTTGCAATTTCATATCAATTTTTACTTCAAAGTCGAATTCTTTCGGCGAATTACAATTTTATCAAATTTCATTCTGTCAACGAAACACCCTTAGAGTTATCATAAGAGATTTAATTACATGGAAAAAAAGATATCACCTATCAACTGACTTTTGGATTATGAGTTCGAACCTTTTTCAAAAATATAAATATACAGATATTATAGTATAGTATATTTAATTATTTATACTTTCTTAATCATGATTATATTATTTCCTCTAATTTTTTTGATCAATTAACCATATTGATCTTTAATTTTATACATCTGATATGCGATTTAAAAGCGTATAAATATGAACATGAAACAATTTTTTTTTCGAATTCTTGGCTTTAAATTTGAGATACTTCGCGCCGCATCGCGCGCATGTACTTATCTAGTATATGTATATAGAGTGGAGTTCAAAGGCACTCCCTACTCCCTATAGATCATGTAACCTATGCAACCCACTTATTCATCATCAATTTTTTTTCTTTTTTGGTTTTCTTTGTTATAACCATCAAATGGTAACCGTCCATGATCAAATGGACGCTCCTGATTTAGTTGCAAAAGCTGCATGAATACAGTGGGTTGCATAATAAGTTAATAACCCACCTCTATGTATATATTTGAATACAGTGGGTTGCATAATATAATTGCATGAATAAAGTGGGTTCCAAGTTCCAACCAACCTTTTTTTAACTCATGTCCCAATTTTTATTTATCTATACGTACAGTTAATACTTTTATAATTAGGTTTTGAATTTACTTATATATAAACTAAAATGCATTAAAAAAAATACATTTCTTCTTTTTACAAATTATTTCATCGTCATCCTCTCCTTAATATGTTTGAAATGATCACAATATTGAATATTTTTGAATTTAATCATATTATTAAATATCATGATTATATAGAAATTAATTTGTTTTATATATTTTACATTTAAATTTTTCATTTTACAACCTTACTATATTAAAAATAGATAATCATAGATTAACTAACGTTGTGTTCTCGAAACTCATTTTACGAAGGAAAAGAAATGAAAGGGAGAGAAAGGGGAGGAAAGTAAAAAAAAACTCATGTTCTCAAAACTTTTTTAGGAGTGAAAGGAAAGGAAATGGAAGAAAAATAATGATAAGTTTCCTTCCAAATCTTTCCTCCCAAATGTGAGAGGAAAGGGAAGGAAAGGAAAGAAAATGGAAGGAAAATAATGATAAGTTTCATTCCAAAACTTCCTCTCAAATGTGGGAGGAAAGAGAAGGAAAGCAAAGGAAAACAATTAAAAAATTACTAAAATTATTAAAATTACAAAACTACATAATCTTTAATTATAAAAAATATATTTTTAAGGGTATTTTAGTAAAAATGACGGCTTTCCTTTCCTTTCTTCTATTCAAGAACACGAAGAATATTTTCTTTCCTTTCATTTACTTCTTTTTCCTTCGCTTTCGAGAGCACAAATAAAAAATTTATTTTCCCTTCCTTTCTTTTCCATTCATTTCTTTTCTTTTTATTTTCTCTCCTCCTGATTAGAGAACACAACGTAAAATACATATAGATATATAAAACAACATATTTATTTTACTATATTAAAAATAGAGAATCATATATAGTAATATATATGTATATTAAATGATAAATAAAAAGGAATCTTTTAGAAAGAAAGAAAAAAATAGGTGTCCTTTCCTTTGGATTCCATCTGCGTTGGGATAATAACCATTGACTTTGAATCTAAGATGTATATTCAAGAATCATATCATAACCCCAGATTCTGTATTATTGGTGGCGTTTGTGGTCGCCCACCACTTCTGTTTTTAGTAACTCAAATTTTAAATTAATGTTTTTTCTAAACAAAAACAACTAATAAGATTTATTTATAAATGATTGAATAAATTTTCATCTTTTTTATATAAACTAATTTTGTATTTTATGACGTAATAATCAATTTTTATAACCCGAGGATTTTTGGGGAAAAGACAAAGGATAAAACACGTCATAGCTGGTTGGTGTCATTTTGATGTCTTGTCAACATCAAACAACTTTGATATTTTCAACATCCTTCGATAGATAACAAAATAACTTAAATCAATAACTGAAGATGTAAAAGTATGTTTGAATTTTGTTAGATTTGCAAGACTAGAACTTACAGGAAAGGTTTAAGTTACTGGCCCAATAATTTTAGTTCAAAGTATAAGTCATACTATCAATCACTTGAGTTACGGTGTACTGGTAAATTTTGAGGAATGTATGGCAAATTTTATCTTTCTCGGGTTTAAACGACTTTGGAGTTTCATTTATGATGACTCCAGATCATGTAGAAATTTACCGAATACCCATGATTACTTTGAAAATAAATTTATATCATTTAATAGAACAGGTTGCTTTCAAAGACAATAATTAAACACATAATGAAAATAAATTGTAATAGTTAAAATTAAGTATTACAATTAAAAATTAAATAATAATATTACAAACTTAAAAATTAATTTATCTTATGTCACCAATTAAATTTGACTATTTTATTAACAAAATAGATAAATTAGTTTTCATTTGCAGCCTGGTGGAAAACATAAAGAAATAAAACACCTTACAGTATTAATTAATGGAATTTATTGTATCATTTAAATCGTTTAGGCTTTTCAAGGACCGGGCCGGGACCGGGCTTTTAAATATATATATATATATATATATATATATAATTTTTAATAAATATTATGCGTATTCACTATAAAATATTTAATTGGGTTACTCAAACATACTTAAAAATACGTTTTATTAGAATTTCGATTGAATTATAAATAACTACATTTATTGAATTATAAAGAAAATAAATTTAAATAACTACATTTATTGAAAGAACGAGAAGTTGCAAGAAACGAACACGAGAAAACGAGAAATCGAGAATTGTAAGCGAGAATTGAGTTTTTTGCGTTTTTGTAACTTGGTATCAAACCTCATACACCCACTACCTATTTATAGTATTTATAGTGTTTATAATGCAAAAAAAAACAAAAAAGGCTATATTTCGAAAAAAACGGCTATACTAACGGCTATATTTTTGAAAAAAAAACGGCTATCATTGTGAAGCATGGCGGGCCGGGCCTAAACCGGGCTTTGGACCGGGCCGGACCGAGACCGGAAAAATTGCTGAAAACAGGGCCTGGTAAGGCCTGTCGGGCTGGGACCGGGCTTCGATCGGGCCGGCCCGGGACTGGGCTTTGGGCGGGCCAGGCTTCGGGCCCCCATCGGGCTAGGGCCGGGCCGGGCCCATTTGGCCATCTCTAATCTATATGGACCAATTCATACCACATGGACATGGGTCGGTTTGCCTCAACGAGGGTGAAAAAAATAAAGCCGTCCATCGACATAAATTTGGGCACCGCAGCCGATGCTCTTAGAACTAGAGATCATCAACTATAATCACAAAAAAAGAACTATATCAACCGGTAAAACACTAGGAGGAAGGGTGTTTGGTTCATAGAGTGGAATTTGATGGAATTGAAATACATTGAGGAAGCGTTTGGTTCACAGAATGCAAGCAATTTGATGGAATTAGAATGACAAATTCCATTGACCAAATTTTTTAGTGGTGTTTGGCTCACGGAATGAATTGATAGGATTTCACCGGATTCCACCAAATTTCACGGTTGAGGGATTTGATAATTTTTTAGCATATTTGAATTATATTTCACACAAACATAACATAATTTATAATTTCGTTTTAGAAAAACAAAAATAAGTTTTGCATCCAATTTAACCACCCTCAAACCCCACCCCTGCCAACCCGCTCTACCGCCATCCCCACCTAGTTGTGCCCCTAGCCCCTTACCCCACTAGACAAAAAAAATGTGGTAAAAACTCTTCTTGTAATTACAAAGATTCCCCATTTAATCGAAAATAAGTGAAATATAGTCAAAACTACAATTAAACAAATTATAACAAAAGAGAACATTTTATCCCCATTAATTTTATATCCATATTGTATTATTTTTTTCATCATTCTTTCTTGTTTTTTCACATTTCTAGCATTTTTACCATTTTCATTTGAACCCTTTTCTGCATTAGTAATACGTTTAAATTAATAGGTTGTTCAACTGCACTCGTACCAACAAGAGTCCTACAAGCATTAGAACAACACTTCAACAACATGGAGTCCCTTTCACCGTCGAATACCTTAGCTCAGACTCATCCTGCCCCCCAAGGTATTGTTTTTTATTTCTTTAGTGATTTCTTGCATGACTCGTTATGTGTAGACTGTAGTTCACATATTGGTGCTTGATGCTTGTGTTACAGTTAAGAAGGATGGAAAACAAGCACACGAATCGATATCAGTAGATCATCAGAAGTCTAAACTCCCTCAAGAATGGATTTATTGATGGTACATAGTTTTAGATGTCTACCGATGTAATAATGAATGGATTGTTTTATAAGAATAACAAAGTAAAAAGAAGGGGTACGTGGTTCAAATAATGTGATTGTAATGCTTAAGTCCTAGGGTCACTATTGTAAATTGTATTCTTCGGGTGGCCTCTTTGTAAAATAAACACCGTGATAGAATGAAATAAGTCATTCTAAATAAATGTTGTTTGATTGTTTTTTCATTAAGTTTTATATGGATAAAGATATATGTGTAGATTAATCTATCCGTATAGATTGGAATAATTTTTGCTTTTGATAGTTTTTTAATCGGATGAGTATGTTTGAAGAAAACTTGGCTTTCTACATAAAAACTCCTCCTGTAAGTTTAATGAATAAATCAATTTCTACATCATTAGACCACTACCACACAATCAAATATACCTGGCCGAATAAGTTGTAAGTTTCATCAAACTTATTAAGTTGTTAACAAACATGGCCTAATCAATTACCGATGAGAACCAAATTAAATCAAACAAAATTAATATATATATCCCATTTTGAAGTTGTATTCGAAAGATAAAATGTATGTAAGCTTGGTTTTTATTGTAGTAATGCAGAACAAGATGCTGCTATAATGTTATTTGGGCATATTAACTAAAATAGTTAGTTTGATTAATCAACTTTACTTTTTAGCCACTTTTAAAACTAAGTTCTTATTTTGACCGGAGTTTATAAGAATGTCTTGCTCATTTGTGTAAAATCTAATTTCAGATTAAAAGAAAGAAAGAAAAAGAATTATTTACACAAATTTTGATGCAAAAATTTGAATGCTAACATAAACTATTTTTGCATTTTTTTATAATTTAGAAAATGAATTTCCATAAATATATAACATTTACGTAAATTTTGAATAAAATAGAAATTAAATGAAATCATAATAATTTAATTTTATAATCAATAAATCATTATACTTATCTCCTAAGATATTCAAGATTCCTTGTTTTATTATAGGTGTGAGTGTGACCCACATTCTCTTAATCAATTAATTCCGATGTAGGGAGAGTCACCCTCCTCCACTTGTAATAAAACGATAAGAATAGATTGTTGACGTCATTTGTTTTGTTGTGCAATTTTACACCAACTTCATTTTATTGGATTCCAATTTGAAGTTAGCCTATGCCCTATGCCCTATGCCATGCAATATTTTTGGTAAAAACTTAAGGTTTTTATTTTGACAGACATGCAAACCAAATTATGAAATCGTGTGTCAAGTCAAACATCACAGTTTTTCGAATAATATCTTAGCTTCAGTTTTCCTAAATACCATGGTATATAATATGTACATACGAAGCATCAATTCACTTGACTTAAACCAAGTCCCACGCTGCTAAAAAGAACATCTTTCTGGTGGTTAAATCCGGCAGAAATTAGGGTTTCTGACGGATATGTTGGGCGGAAAAACGTAGCCGGAAGCCTCAATTTCCGGCAGATCTTACCTTTCTGGCGGATTCAAGCCGTCGGAAATCCTCCACATCCATTTAAAAAATGTTTTCTTAACTTAATAAGATTAATTAATGATTTTGATTAATTTACCGGCGGATTGTCTGCCGGTAAATTAAATGGTTTTTTAAGAAATTTAATTTAGTAAAAACTAATTTGATAAGTTAATTAATTTACCCCGTGAAAAACTACAATTGTGGATAAAAATTTCATCCTCTTTGGGTTCTTGCACAAGAACTTTAGTTCTCACATTGAACTTTGTGTGAAATACATTTTATTAGGTATTTTAATTAAATATTTTGATATTGACTTATAAGGACTACAATTAGTTTCTAATTTAATGAGTTAGACTTAATATAACAAGAAAAAAATATATAAAAATAGTTTTTTTTTTATAAAAATCTCCGAATAAAAGTTAAGTTTTGTCCCATGCTTTCCCTCTAGTTCTTGTTCCATGGCATACCACACACTTTTTCGCGTGACCGTTTCTTTTTGTTCAAAAATAGCCGTAACTTCAGCCACTTGAATTTTCGATATTCCTTTTAATGAAGAAGAGAATAATAATATCTCATTCATATCTAATTATGCCCTCATTAATATTTAATATCTATTAATTATAAACAAATATTAGTTATCAAACAATAATTAAAAAAATAATAGGAATTAATAACTAAAATATACTGATTAATATTAAAAAATAATATAAATATAACTTATATAATTAACAATAATTCTAAATATTTAAAAATTAATATCAATGTATAATTAAATTTTAATTAATATTTTTAGTTAATATTATTAACTAATAATAATTAAATTTTAATAACTAATATTTGTTTATAATTAATAGATATTAAATATTAATGAGGACATAATTAGAAAAAGTCACAAAAAGCTTCTCAAATACTACTCCAAGTAGCTTATCAAAAAGCTAGCTTAGAACTTCTCCATTTTGGAGAAATGGAGAATATGGAGATTTTGAACTATAATTTTGCTCCAACAGTTTTCTCAAAATATCTCCAAAATGAAGAAAGTAGGAGAGAGAAGAAGTTTTTCTTCACATATGGAGATAACCCAAAAATGATTAGTACATGAGAGCACCAATAGAAATCTCTGGAAAAAAAAATTAAGAGAGAAATAATATTTTAATAGTTGAATGAAATATTTGATATTATAATCAATGTTTGTTTCTCCAAAATAGGGAATATGTTGGAGATGAATATAATTTTTTTTGAAAATTTTGACTTTTGGTTCTCCATTTGGGGAATCTGTTGGTGATGCTCTTACAGCTTCCTCATTTTGGAGAAAATAGAGAATATGAGCATTTTGGGTTGTTTTTTTGCTCCAACAGCTTCCTCAAAACTATCTTCAAAATGGAGAAAGTAGAGAGAGAAAGAGTTTTTCTCCAAATATGGAGTTAACCCCAAAAAATGTCTACTTAGTGAGAGCACCAATAGAAATATTTGAAAAATAATATTTTAATAGATAAATACAATATTTTAATATTATAATCATTGTTTTTTTTTCTTCAAAGTTAGAGATGAATGTAATTTTTTTTAGGGATTTTGATTTTTGTTTCTCCGTTTTGGAGAAATTTTAGGGAAATTGTTGAAGATGCTCTTACAAACTAACTTTTGTCCATCCAAACATGTACCCAAAAAATAAACAAATTTATACACTAGCTTATTTTTGCGAAACGATACCTAAGTAATAATAATTCTTAAAGAAAAAGAAACTTGGTGACATGTATCTTGTTCGTTATAAAATAACTTTCGGTTTTAGGATAGGTGGTAGTTTTCATTACATAGGCTGAGAATTCGATATAAAACAATAATGTCGTAATGCAAAATGATTCCCTCAATTTAATTTTACCAGGATGTGATTGGCCCATTGCATTATCTTAACTAAACTTAGTTATTTATTCTCATTTTGGTTCGTGAATCTATAATTTTTCTATAATAGAGTATAAAAAGTCAAGATCTCTAAAAAAAAGTTACGTTCATCTCCAACAACTATTATACTTTAGCAATCATAACATTAATTATATTAATAAAATATTCAATACATTTAATAAAATATTGTTTCTCTTTCCTACCCATTTATTTCAGTGTCTTATGATGAAAATATTAAAATATTATTTTCTCAATCCTCTTTTTTCTAGTTTTAGCATACAAGAAATTTCTCCAAAATTGAAGCCTTTTATCCAACCAAATTGAAAAAATCAAATCAAGATATGATCCAACATAGAGACCTTACAAAAATGAACTGCTTTCTCCAGCCAGAATTACGAGGGTGTGATGGTGCTCGAAAGAAAGTTGAGACCAAATTGTAATAATGTTTAGGGAAAAGTCTAAAAAAAATTCAACAAATTATCTGATTTTGAATGATTAAGTTCTTAAACTATTTTTTTGAATGATAAAACCCTTAAACTTTCTAAAACCGGTTAAATACATCATTGTAAATTATAAAAACAAGTTATTGTGATACAAATTTGGAAAAAGGTCTAAAAACTCAATAAACTATCTGATTTTGAATGATTAAGTCCCTGTATTTTTTAACAAATAAATTTTTACACCTTTTTCTAAAAACATTTTACAAATAAATCTTTAATTTTTTTCCTAAGTTTTTTTACCAATTAAAATTTGAACTTTTTTTGAGCAAATAAATCCCATTTCTTTTTTGAAAAACAAAATAATGAACTTTTGTTGAACACAATCATGAACAAAAATACACAATTTCTCTCACCGACAACAAGTAAAATGAATCAATTAAACAAAGCAAATTAGACTATTTCATTACTAATTCCGAAACATTCAAAAATTATGTCTAAAACATAAATAGATACATACAAAAAGAGTGTCTAAAACATAAATATATACATACAAAAATTATACTCGTTCTTTCACAAAATATACCAAAAAAAGAACGCCTTTTTTTAAGTATATAATATTTATATACGGCTCTGACCTCCTACGAGGCCAAAGACTCCCATACCGCTAGGTCAAAGGCCCTTTGGTAAAAAAAAAAACGTTTTTCCTTTCACAAAATATTAAAAACAACGTCCATCTCTTTACAAATTAGTAATGGAAATAGTATAATTTCTCTCTGTGTAATTGATTCATTATATTTTGTTGTTGGTGATAGGATTTGTATATTTTTTGTTCAAAAAAAAGATTCGAATTTATTTGTTCTAAATTAAGTTTAAGATTTTGTTTCTCCAATAGAGGTTTAGGATTTATTTGTTAAAAAAAGTTCAAGAATATATTTGGTAGAAAATTTTCGAAAAAAGTTTATAAATCCATTTGTTAAAACAATTCAGGGACTTAATCATTCAAAATCAGATAATTTATTGAGTTTTTATAGATTTTTTCCAGATTTGTATCATATTAACCTGTTTTTAACCGGTTTTAAAATTTTTAAGAGTTTTACATTAAAAAAGATAGTTTATGGACTTAACCATTCAAAATCAAATAGTTCGTTGGGTTTTTTAAAACTTTTCCCAAACGTTTTTAACTTATTGGATGCACTCTCCAAAAAGCAATTCATATTGGTTTTGCAATATAGAATCGGTTGAGATTCATTAAGACTTTTCTCACGTTTCTCAAATTAACCTCAACTTTTCACACTATCCTTTGCCTATACGTATATATACACACACGCACACATATATATAGGGTTGAGTTTCGGTGAGAAGTTGAGTTGACGTGAGAAGCATGCGAACCGTGATAACCGGTTATCAACTATTGAATGCATATCATGATGAGATCCACCAGATCAATTATCTTATGAAGCATAATTCATGGATGAATTTGAGATTAAAAATGATCAAAGAGTTCAGATTAATTTCTCACACTTCTCATGTTAACTCAACTTCTCACACAATCATTTGTCTATATACGCGTGTGTGTGTGTGTTTTTCTACCAATTCACAACTTTTCCCATTGCTCACTCATTGGTTCACACTCCGTCTAGGTAATTTAAATTTGATTTCCATTGATTCACGCTTCATGGTTGTTGATAGCTTTTGGATTTCATCTTCTTCTTGCTTTGTTCATTTGTTTTATAATAATCAAATAATTAAAAAAATAATTTAAATATTTTTAGTTTACTTTTATTAAATTATTTATAAAAAATGGAAGTCACGTTTATTCGAAATCCTACAAACCAAACACACGATAACGGATTGTTTACCATGTTTGTACTCAATAGAGGTTTATCGATAAGAGAATATTATTGGCTTAGTAAGATAGTTGGTAAAGATTTTTCTATCAAGTACTCAAAGATATCAACACATTTACTTCCCGAATAAGATTGATTGTTCTTATTTTGCTTTTTATCAGATAAATTTGACGGTCCTTGTAATTCTCATCCGATAAGACAAATGACAACGGTAAAATAAATGACTGGGGTAAGTTCTTACCCGGATGAGTATCTGATGGTCTAGTACTAGTAGAAGGCCTCTAAGAAAATATGAAGGTAGTTGTATCATAGTCTGAAAGGTGTTTTTTCACTCATGGTCCTCCTATGTTTAATTTACTTCCACTCGTGGTTCTCCTATGTTTAACATAGAAGGACCATGAGTGAAAGTAAATCAAAAAGTTAGAGATCACCATCGTAGATAGTGTACTTTAGGGACCAAATCTGGTTTAACATAGAAGGACCATGACTGAAAGTAAATCAAAAAGTTAGAGATCACCACCGTAGATAGTGTACTTTAGGGACCAAATCTGGGTAAACCACAGGGACCACTCGTGTAATTCACTCTAGAATTAATAACAAAAACTATACTATCCTGGTATTATTCGGGGTGGCTAGTACAATTGTCAATCTCAAAACCGCTTCAGATATAAAAAGCAATACCTATAACACCCGTCCCCTGTCCTGTTACTAGAGATGGCCAAAATGTCGGGCCGAGCCCTAACAAAACAGGGCCTAAACAGTAATTTCCAAAACCAGGCCTTAGACGGGCCAGGCTCCGGGCCTCCGCCGGTCCTGGGACGGGCTGGCTCGAAATGGCTTTACCTGTTAAGGTCACCCAATAAAAAGATTCCCGTAGTAAAATGAAGCCCAACAGTAACTTCAATTAAAGATATGATCCAAGAGTGCTTTCTCCGGAGTAACGACTAACGAGAGAAGTGATAAGATTTTAATGAGTAAGAAAGAAAGCGAATCAACGAATGGAAGCTATGTGATCAAAACTTATTATAATTCACATACCAAATCATTACATTGGAGGATATCAAAAGAGTAGTAATAATAGACCAAGCATTTTCGTCGAACACTTGGCAGACAAACCCATCACCATACTACACTTATTACGTAACAAGTAGAAATTCTAACCAGAAATCTGAATCGATTTCACCTCAGGTTTCTTCACTTCCTCCTTTGGTACAGTAATCGTAAGCACTCCATTCTCCATTGAAGCTTTTACCTGATCTAATTTCGCATTCTCTGGCAACCTGAACCTGAACCTTCTCGTGAACTTCCCACTACTGCGCTCCACCCTGTGCCATGTATCATTCTTATCTTCTTTCTCGACGTTCCTCTCACCGCTGATCTGCAAGATCCTGTCGTCTTCAACCTCCACCTTCACTTCTTCTTTCTTGATTCCAGGAAGATCATCCTTGAATACGTGCGCTTCAGGGGTTTCCTTCCAATCCACACGGGTATTCACCAAAGCAGAAGTTTCCCTCGAAGCATCAGATGAAGTTGGAAATGGCAAGTCTTTGAAAGGGTCCCAGATGTCTAGAGAAAATGGATCAAAAATGTTGCTTCGTCGGCTACCAAAGAAACTTGGGATGATCGACATCTTTTTCACTGCAAATGAATCACAAATTTTGAAAGAAGGAATCTAATTCTGAGTCTTGGTGAAAGGAAAGTCGGATGCGTCGATATTTATAGCTTTGATGGAGGAGATTTCAGGGACTTTCCGGAAAGATCTATGGCATTCTTTGATCGGTTACCACTTCAGGCAGTTTCTCGAAAGATCTCCTCTGCATTTTTCACTATTTCAAGGTACCACTTTACACCATCTTCAATCAATCGAACTCTCTATTTTAGAGCATCTCCAATTGAAAAAATGGGTTTTTGTTTGATATTTTTCTCCCAACAGTATTGCTATTTTGTTTGCTAAAATAGAGATTCTTAGAGAAATCTCTAAATATAGAGAATTCTCTATAATTCTCTAAATAAGAGAGAGAAATAATTATTTTATTCAATCCCCCAATAACATAATTCTTTTATCATTTTATATTAAGTTTTTCATTTAAAGTGTATTGGGAATAGGGGTGCTCACGGGTTGGGTTGATCGGGTTGAAGGCATTTCGACACATCAACCCAATGTTGGCGGTTTGAAAAAATTTCAACCCAACCCAACCCAAACAAAGGTACAACCCAACCCAACCCAACCCAACCCGTTCGGGTTGGTCGGGTTGTGTTTAAACAAGGTAAAACCAAAACTAGAAACATAAAAACAAAGGAAACATGTCTTTAAAATACAACCGATATTCAGACAATAATTAGATACTATATATAAAAATGTCTAAACCAAATATGATCAAATAGTTTGACGTCTCCAATTTACATATTTCTTAAATCTTAAACATATCGCCATCAACCGTTTTTCTCAATTCGCATATATATATATATATATAGGGTTGGTTTCTTTTGCAAACCAAGCAATTCATAGAAACTATACAAACCAATCTTAGCCGTTCATCAAGTCTAATAAATATATGATTTTATTATGTTTTCTAATATAAAGTCATGATCATAATTAATGAACTTAATCATTTTCCATATATAATTATTATCATTATTAATTAATGATAATAATTACCATAAATATATATGTTGTTGCCTAATATAGTGGTTTGCAAAGTTTTTACAAATTGTTTGGTTTGCAAAAGAAACTCACCCTATGTATATATATATATATATATATATATATATATATATATTAATTAACATTTAATATATATATATATATATATATGTGTGTGTGTGTGTGTGTGTGTGTGTGTGAAGGAGTTATATAGAGATGGATAAAAGATTGAATATATATATATGTCGGGTTCATCGGGTTGGGTTGGGTTCAAATTTTCGTAACCCAATATCAACCCAATACACTCGGTTTGAAGATTTTACAACTCGATTGGACATCGGGTTGCTTCGGGTTGGGTTATATCACGTCGGGTTGGGTTGGGTTGATCGGGTTGGTCAGGTTGGTCGGGTTTTTGAGCACCCCTAATTGGGAATATGAATTAGAGAATATTATATTAATATAATTTGTGTTAAAATCTCTAAAATAGCAAAGTTGTTGGAGATCAATGTAACTCTTTTTAGAGATTTTAACTTTTGATTATCTATTTTAGAAAAATTATAGCAAACTTGTTGGAGATGCTCTTACTCTCTTATCTCTATTTTACTCTCTAAATCATCTTCAATAAACTTTTTATTTTATTCTCTAAAACTGTATATAGAGAGTTACTATTCAATTATTCATACGGCCTATTTTTTCTAACTTTTTGAAAGTTACAAAAATGACCCTTCTATTTTTTAGATTCTTATATTTTTATTTTATTTGTTGTCTAATACCAATTTTAATAAACTATTATTATATTTATCTTTAAGTTCTAAATTCAATTTAAATTTATTCAACTAATTTTAAAAATTAATAAACTTTAACAATTTATAACATAACATATTTAATTAAAACACGCCATTAACACATATTTTAACATAAAAGCATTACAAATGATAAAGATAAAAATACATAACGACGACCGTAATAAAAACATACTTAAGCGGAAAACGGTTTTTGAATAACATTAATACTAATTTAATAGTCGGGTAAAACGGATCCAGATCGTCCAAGATCATTAAAATATTCTCCAAACGGCGTAGATGCATATGGAGCTTGTTGATATTGTGTGTTGAATATGTAACATTTTTATTTAATGAAATTTGGTTTTTGATAATTTAATGCGAAATTAAATATGAATTATAACTTCGTTAAAATAATATGATAAAGTTAATAAATATAAGAATATTGTGAAAATAAAAAAATATAAGGATGCAATTTATAAAGTTAATAAATATAAGGGTATTATTGAAAATATATGTAATCAAAATAAAAGAAAATATACTTGGAATATTCTCTTTTAGAGTGTAAAATAGAGTAATACATTTGAGAAGATTTAACACATTCTCTATTTTACTCTTTATAATAGAGAGTAAAATAGAGAAATACATTGGAGATGCCCTTAGGCACCTTCTCGAAAGACCTGGTATCATTAACACTCTTATATGATATTGGTATTAAATGTTGTTCTAAAAATGTTGTGGGAGAGCCTCATGGCACCAAGACTTGTATCTCAACTCTCACGTCACGTTAACCCCGTGGCAAGACATATTTTAATGCGCAGTTTTCGTAATACGATATTTTTCTTTACGTTTTTAATGTTTTATTAGCAAGTTTTTTAAAATATAACATAATTTAACTTAGTTACTACTAATGATTCATTAAGTAACCCTGTAAAACATATGTTTTTAAATAGGGCAAAATGCGTCTAAATGTAATAAAGCTTGGTTTACATTTCAGCACGCCATGCTCCAATGGACGTTTTTTGAATGACATTATTTTGATATTTTTTGTACTTCATAATCTTTATCCTTTGTGTTTTTTGGCTTTTAGTGTATAACATATTTTTATATAGTTATATAGCACAACAATAGTAGTAGTACTAGTAATGATAATAATAATATGCAACGGGCAAATCCCCGGCCCTGGTCTCGGACGAGTACGAGGATTATTATCCCATCCCTGGTCAAACTTACGGTCAAATGCGGTCAAACCCCGTTTCCCCTTCCTTGGTCTAGACCCGTTCCTGACTCGAGGACCAAACCTGTTTTCTACCTTTTTGCGATACAACCTTCTTTGAATGTTTTATGCCATCAGTAAAGAATGTTCATGGTTTGATAAAAAGGATGCTAGACAAGAAGTCCTAGTAAATGGCTTGTAAAAGTAATAGGCAAATAAATAAAAAAACATGATAGAGCCTACTAGGATAATAGTAACTAGTGTTATACCCGTCCGTTGGTCGGGTATACATATAAACATATCGTCTCCATTGTCATTATTTCTCCGTAAACAACATTTTAAGAACCAAAAGAATTCAGGACGGAGTACAATCCAGATAGATCTTTTACGATGTAAATTTGTGAAAGAAAATTACAATTTCCTTCAAACTATACAAGGTATTAAACGTAGTCCATGGCAGCATCAGGGAATACCAATAAACATTCAAACTGGAAAGGTACAAGTATTAAGAACACAAGGCGGTTAACAATCAGTTCTTACTCCATATAGTTCCTTCAACGTATCCATTACAGGTCAAAAGTCAGATTTCAAGGGAACAACTGATACAACTCTCTGATGTTGTGCATGGCCATTTTTCGGTTCCGAAAGTGTAACCCTCAACATCTCTCCCTCCAGGATCTTAGTTGCAGTCTCAGCTGCCAGAAAGAAATATATTTCCAATCTGTTAGCTATTTGCATATACATCCATCCTCATATAATACTCAGACGGAAATCGACACATACCCATCTTAATAATCTTAGATACAATAGAAATGTAATCGAAGTAATGGATGAATTCTGGTAGCAACAAAGATGGAGTTTACAAACTTCACATGATAGATATAAGAAAAAGTGGGAACTCTAAATTCCAAGCTTGGAAGTAAATGAAAAAAGACAGAAATTATGACCATTACATTTGGATCTCAATCTGCATAGAACAAAAATATGCCATGCATCTTAAATACTCCAAAAAATACATTATTTGACTAAGAAAATACCGCCAACATCAATTTTGGAAGAACATCAAATAATTGGATATATATATATATATACACAAGTTTACAACAAATATTCCTTCATGTGACGTAATGATGATTTTCATGCTTGCAAAATGATCACTGAAGTAAAAATATTAAATTTAACCTACAATATAGAATGAACATAATAACAGTAGTGTACCTTGGTAGCCACTTCCAGCGACTTGCAGTAAAGTTCATTCCTTGGATCCTGAAATTGACATTCACTCTATTACACATCTGACACCGTGTCTATAATCATACTTACATTCGTTGTACCTGTGCCCTACCGGTTTAAACTCATCACAGGCATGACCATTAATATATTATAAGCACAGATAAAAGCAATAACATAGGTACAATAACTGGTCAGTGAAGAGAATAATTTTCATACAGGAATACCTCATCAACATCCTGCTGAAAATAAGTATAAGCTGAATCAAAATAACCCTTAAGCATAAGAAGTATCATGTCTCTTTGGGTCAATCGACAATGCTGTCTAGTGACTTTGAGAGAAAAAGAGAAGCAGCAGATGAATGGTTTGGGTGTGAAATTCATCCCTGGAAGAAAGAAAACATTGTAGATACCAAAATGAAGAGATACATCTTCTTTTTCATGTTGGAGCTGGAAAAAGGGTAGAAGAAAAGTTTCAATCCAGAAAGAAAACTTAAGACCCGGTTAAAATTAGGTAAAATTGACCCGATTTTGTGTACAATCGAAGATGTAGAAGACATACAACTTAGAACCCAATTAAAACCTTGAAGACAAACAAAGTCTGAACTCGAAATCAGAAACGATGAAAGACAGAGTTACAATTGAACTGAGTTTTGATTTTGATTTCGACTTTTGAGTTTGAAGATGACCGTGGTCAAGAAACATAAACATAAAACAGTCCTTATGACTTCGATACATGTACTATAGAAAATCACGATATATAATAAGAATTCTAGCAGCAATTAAACTGTATATTCATCGTTTACTTTACTATTTCTTGGGGATAATCACGAAAATAACCAAAACTGGAGTTAACCCATCACAAAAAGACCAATTTTTTTCTTCAAAATAACCACATATTTCGCAAAAATAAAAAACATGAGAAAACCCCTTTTTCTGCGAATCATACCTTTTTCAAGTTTTGTCAGCCCATTTCGCAAAAAGCACTAGCAAAAACCTTTTTTTGTTGCTAAACATACCTTTTCAAGTTTTGTTGCCTGTTTCGCGAAAGGATCCGCATAACCCTATTTTTTGTAAATTTCGGCTTTCGCTCATGGTTTTTGCAAAGATGACCACAAATCGAATAAAATACGCCAAAAAGTATATTTCGCAGAGAAATGGCATTTTGTGCTAATTTGAAAAAAAACCAATCTTTCTGTGACGGGTTAACTCCAATTTTGGTTATTTTTGTGATAACCTTATTTATTTCCTAGAACTATCATCGGGTACTTGAAATGAAAGGTTGCCTTTTAGTTTTTAAGATTGAATCATGATGTTTCTTACCACCATTAACACTCATAAAGTCATCCTTATAATCTGAATCAGTGAATCTAACCATGCTTGGAAGTCAAAGAAGGTCTCCTCTTTACTACCTGCAAATGCAAAATAACACATTCATCCAAGATCCAAATCATCAAGAACTTTACTGAAAGCACCGGACGTTTTCAAAGATAAATAGTAAAATACAAAAAACAACCATATGTAATGTTGTGTACCCGACCCACACATCATAGAAAAATTACAGCAATGAGAACAATCTTTAGTAAAATTATGTGCTTGATACCTCTAGATTCCAAAGTACATTGTTATGCTCCCAATACCACTACTAATGACTGGAAGCAATTGATTGGCCAAAATGGTATTAATTGGGAAACATGGAAAGATAAGAACAAGGGTACTAGCAGTTCGAGAGGCTAGTCTCTCCAAAATTAAGCTACAATTCTCTGCATACCTACTACCTCCAATACCACCCTACTTATAGCTATTATGTAACAGATTTATTGGTAAAATTCCCCCACTGCCCTTACTCAACAGATTGTCTAACCAACGAATCACGCCTTTCCCTAGTGGTCCCCTTCCTTGATCTGCCTACGTGGAGCCTTTCTTCGATTGTAGGTAAATCGTAGGGGTGGGTATATGACATTACCCCGCTCCCAAAGATCCACCTTGTCCTCAAGGTGAAAAGTAGGAAAGGCTTGTCTCATAGTATCGAAATCTTCCCATGTGGATTCAAATTCAGGTAACCCCTTCCATTTAAGAAGCACTTCCAACTGTTGCGTCCCCCCCTTCTCTATCTGTCTGACGCCCAGTAAGTTCTCTGGTTCAACATCCAAGATCATCTCCTCGGAAAGCTGTTGAGGCAGCAGTGGCGAGACAGTGGCTGACCCCACAGTTTTCTTGAGTTGGGACACATGGAACACTGGATGGATACGAACAGTATCCGGAAACTGGAGTTTATAAGCCACAACACCCACTCGTTGGATAATCTGAAAAGGCCCATAAAAACGAGCCGCCAACTTCTGGAAGGGGCGAGCCGCCACCGATTTCTGACGGTATGGCTGGAGTTTTAAGTACACCCAATCCCCAACCTCAAACTCGACCAAACGCCGCAATTTATCTGCTGATTGTTTCATGTGCTGTTGAGCCCTCAACAAATAAGCTCGCAACTCATCCAAAATCGCATCACGATCTAACAATTGATCCTCCAAAGTGGATACTCCCGTACTACCTGGTTGCACCCGAACCAAACGGGGTGGATCCCTCCCATAGAGCGCCTTAAAAGGAGTACATTTGGTTGACACGTGGTATGACGTGTTATACCAAAATTCTGCCCATGGCAGCCAATGGGCCCATGAACGCGGCTGGCCTTGAATAAAACATCGAAGATACGTCTCGACGGTCTTGTTAACGATTTCCGACTGTCCATCCGTTTGGGGATGGTAAGCTGTGCTTCGAAGGAGAGTAGTTCCTTGCAATCGGAATAATTCCCGCCAAAAATTACTCATAAACACCTTATCCCGATCTGATACGATGGTAGACGGAAACCCATGGAGTCGAACTATCTCTTTTACAAACGTTGATGCTACCGTATTGGCGTTGAAAGGGTGTTTTAACGCCAAGAAATGTGCATATTTAGTAAGACGATCCACCACGACCAGCACAGTGTCGAACCCCTGCGAGCGGGGCAATCCTTCAATGAAATCCATAGTTAGTTCCTCCCAAACCTGGGACGGAATTGGCAGGGGCTGCAACAGGCCTGCTGGATGGGTTGTGGATGCCTTTTGTTGCTGACATACTGAACAGTCTCGCACATATTTCGACACGGAACGACGCATTCCCACCCAAAACCATTCGGAAGCCATGCGTTGGTACGTCTTGAGTTCTCCCGAGTGACCACCAATGGCAGAGTCGTGATACTCGTGGAAGAGCTTCGGGATAAAAGACGAATTATAAGGGAGCACTAATCTTCCCTTGTATAGCAATCGCCCGTGCTCAACAAAATATCCCGCGTGGCTCTTCTTCTCGATCTCAATGTCTTGAATCACCCTTTGGATAAAAGGATCAGCCTTAACTTCTTTCTCCATTTCTGTCCTATTTATAGACCAAGACGAACTGAGAGCAATCAGCTCGCACTCCGTAGCGAACTCTCTTGACAGAGCGTCGGCCACTCGATTCGAGCTTCCGGGTTTATACTGAATTTCAAAATCGAAACCCATTAACTTACTTAACCACTTTTGGTAATATGCTCCTACTTCCCGCTGCTCCATCAAATATTTCAAGCTTCTCTGGTCTGTCCGGATCACAAAATGACGTCCCAACAAGTAATGACGCCATTTCAACACTGCAAAAACGATGGCCATCAACTCCTTCTCGTAGATAGGTTTTAGCCGGTTTCTCATACCCAACACCTGACTATAGTAAGCAATAGGGTGGTTGTTTTGCTGCAACACCGCCCCAACGCCATGCCCTGAAGCATCGGCTTCTACGATAAAGAGTTGACTAAAGTCTGGCATTGCCAAGATTGGGGCTGAAGTCAGGGCTGTCTTAAGAGACAAAAATGCTTCCGTTGCCGCTGCTGACCAACCAAACCCCTCTTTTTTAAGCTGATCAGTAAGAGGCCCTGCCACCCGGGCGTACCCGGATATAAACCGTCGATAATACCCTGTCAACCCCAGAAAACCCCGCAATTCCCGGAGGTTTCTTGGTGTAGGCCATTCCAGCATTGCCTTCACTTTGTCCGGGTCTACGGCCACCCCTGCTGCCGAAATCACATGGCCTAAGTATGACACTTCAGTTTTACCAAGTTCACACTTTTTGGGGTTAGCATAGAACTTGTTTTGTCCCATTTTACTCATAACTACTGCCAAATGCTCAATATGTTGCTGTTCACTTTGACTGTACACCAGTATATCATCAAAAAAAACCAATACAAACTTACGGAGAAATGGCCGAAAAATGTCGTTCATCACTGACTGAAATGTGGCAGGTGCGTTAGTTAACCCGAAAGGCATTACGAGGAATTCGTAATGACCTTCGTGGGTACGAAAAGCAGTCTTGGCCACGTCATCGTCCTTAACCCGTATCTGATGATATCCCGATTTGAGATCCAATTTAGAAAAAAACTATTGATCCATGTAACTCGTCCAGCAACTCATCGATTACTGGAATGGGATATTTATCCGGCACGGTTACCCGATTCAAAGCTCGGTAGTCCACGCAGAATCGCCACGACCCGTCTTTTTTCTTAACGAGCAAGACTGGGCTGGAAAACGGCCCATTCGACGGCCTAATGATGCCTGCCTGCAACATCTCTTGGACCAACCGTTCAATCTCCGTTTTCTGAGCATGGGGATATCGGTAAGGTCGCACCGAAACCGGTCCAGCTCCTTCTTTTAAGTTGATCGCGTGTTCCTTGTCCCTCCTAGGTGGTAGCTCTTCCGGCCAATCGAATATCCCACTGTGGTTTCGGAGCACCTCTTGCAGATAAACTGGAGCTGTCGGAAGAGTACTTGATGGAACCACTCTTTCCACTTGGTTTATTTGCACCAAAAATCCATTTCCTTCCTTACCGATAGTTCGCATCATATTTTTAAGAGTTATCCGAGATCTCCCCAATGAGGGATCCCCCTTCAGTGTGATAGAAGTGCCTCCCAATTGAAACTTCATTATTTGTGTTTTCCAATTGGTAGTCACCGCCCCAAGTTTCTCCAGCCATTGAACTCCCAAAATGACGTCCGAGTTCCCCAAAGTTAGAGGTAAGAAATCCTCAATTATCTCCACGCCTTGTATCTGCAACCGAATCCCTTGACACTCTCCGTGCCCCCTGACAGCCTCCCTTGTTCCCAATGTGACTCCAAAACCTCCCGTCTTGCTCACTGGAACCCCCAATTTACTGATGATGGTTGTTGACAGAAAATTATGAGTCGCGCCAGGATCGATCATAACAACCACCTCTGTTCCGAGCAGATTACCCACCAATTTTAGAGTCTTCGGATTGGTGATTCCTAACACCGAGTTGAGACATATCTCAGTAGGATTTTGCTCAGTTTTCTCCTCGCCTGATGGCTCGTTCTCCTCTTCGATTTCACCATCCTCGTACGTTAATAGCACACTCAACTCTTTTCTACGACAACGGTGTCCCAAACTCCATTTCTCATCACACCTAAAACAAAGTCCTCGCTCTCTTTTGTTCTGCAACTCCTTATCAGAGAGTCGACGCACCTCTCCAACCACCCGACCCCCGAGGGATCCTTCCGACGTTCCTGTGGTCATCGATTGGGCCAGTGGGGTGGAAACAGATCTGGTTCGTAAGGAAGGTGTTACCGGCACCGTCTGGAACGGTGATGCCTTGGCTATGGAAGTTCCCCCGCCTTGAGTGGATACAAAGGAACGAGTTTCAGATCGTCAGCCCCAAGTCGAACGAACTTTTTCTTCAAGTTTCAAGGCCAAATCCATCGCCTGGTCCAGGGTACGAGGCCCGTGAACCCGCACTTCAGCCCTTAATTCAGTTTTGAGCCCATTTATAAAATGGCCCAACGCTATCTCTTCTGGAATATTTGTTAACGGGGCAGCAAGTTCGATGAAACTTCTTTGATAATCGATTACAGAACTGACCTGAGTGAGGGCCAACCATTGTTCATGAAGGGATCCAGTGCTGGCCGATCGAAATTGTCGAAGGATCACCATTTTCATCTCTTCCCATCTTTGAACCGGTCGTCGTCTATGCTCCCATTGATACCAAAGAAGGGCATCCCCTTCTAACGCCACCACCGCAGCCTCCAACTTCTCTGTCTCGTTCAATCGGTAAAACGTGAAGTACCTCTCGGCTCGAATTATCCACCCATCGGGATTGATCCCGTCAAACAAAGGCATATCCAGTTTCCGGAATCTCCAGTTGGGTCCTGCCGTTGAATTTCCCGCACTACCACCTCCATTTACTCCGTTTCCTCCACTTCCTCCGCTGGATGAACTTCCTATTGGGGGTGGGCCTACGAAACTGCGATTGGAATCAGATAACGTAGCCCTCACCTCTTCACGAATGAGCGACATCTGTTCCATGAACTTTGCTTGCAATGATTGCTCCATAGTTTGTTGTAGATCTGTGATGGAGGCTCTGACCGATGCTATTTCTTCTTCCACCGACTCAACTCTCTGAGTCACTGGATCCACACGTGGAGGCACCATAGCTGCCCAGACAGGATGCTCTGATACCAATTTGTTATGCTCCCAATACCACTACTAATGACTGGAAGCAATTGATTGGCCAAAATGGTATTAATTGGGAAACATGGAAAGATAAGAACAAGGGTACTAGCAGTTCGAGAGGCTAGTCTCTCCAAAATTAAGCTACAATTCTCTGCATACCTACTACCTCCAATACCACCCTACTTATAGCTATTATGTAACAGATTTATTGGTAAAATTCCCCCACTGCCCTTACTCAACAGATTGTCTAACCAACGAATCACGCCTTTCCCTAGTGGTCCCCTTCCTTGATCTGCCTACGTGGAGCCTTTCTTCGATTGTAGGTAAATCGTAGGGGTGGGTATATAACATACATGATTTGACAAGTTAATCACTCTTATTTCAATGGTTAATAAGATGCAATTTACCAAAGCAACGTTTAACATTAGTAGAACATAATTTACGTACGGTATTGTTACTCCTGGAATCATATACCATAGATACCCAGATAATAAAATGACCTAGACATAGTGAGAGAGAAAACAAACATAAATTCCTGACTTTGCTCTTCTAATATATGTTTTTCCTTCTTCTCTCATAATATATTAGTCTAAACAGAAAAAGCAAATTTATTGACAATTTACTCACTGAACATGCAAATGAGAATTAAGCACTGGTAACTATGTAATGTGCATAAACACAAATTCAACATCGATCAGAGTAAAATACATATTTAATGTGCATAAACACAAATTCAACATCGATCGGAGTAAAATACATAAACCGGCAACAACATATTCATGATTTTTTTTCACTTGATGCCTTGACAAAGAAAAAAGAATCAATCACTTACTTAGATTCTTATGGCCATATCAATTATGTCCTCCAGTCCGATTGAGGTGGACTTGCACGTATCTAGGTGCGTAGTAGTTGATACATTGATGGCATATGCTTTAGTCCACAAGCAACAACCTTCTTTTGATTTATAGAGTACTTAAACTCCCACAATCTCTCGACTTTAGTTTGCTGATTTGAATGACAGTTGGAAAAACATAATGCAGTTGATATGGTTATGAGAATTTATGTACACAATTGGTATATAAAATAAATTCCTTCTTACAGTTCGGATGAAAGGGCGACTGGAATGAGATTGGAAGATTAACGGTCTTCTGCAAACGCCGAATCTCACTAAGGGCCTGAGTCCCAGGCTTGACGGTGTGGTCTCTTGCTTTCTCCGCCTGCAGAACCTGTAAAAAGCCTACATTTTTTACTGAATCCCAATATACCACACCAAACATCAAAATGTATACAAAGACTCACTTGCTGGATTTTTCTTAGGACTTCTTCGTGGTGGCTGAAGCAAATGAAATCACAGAAACGATACCTGGTGGCTGAAGCAAGATCCAATTTAATAACCTTGGAATTGCATCAATCAGTGTCTTGTGAATATCACCTTCGTATACTGCAATGACAAGCAAAAACATAAGTTGAATTCAGTAGATGCTTTTCTTGTTTTCTAAGATATTTAATCTAATTACTCCTCTTTTTTTGTTAGTTTCTCTGCAGGAAAAGTAAATTTTAATAGAGTTAATTCTTTGCAGGAAAAGTAAATTTTAATAGAGTTAATTCTTTGTAGGAAAAGTAAACTTTAATAGATATTCACCTCCACAAGCATACAAGCTCTCGTAACTTTTCTGAAGCAAAACTCTTGCATACTCCTCCAGAAAACTCTTTTGTTGGAGTTTCCCTAATAAGTCCAGCCTATGAAAGAAATGGAAGTCCATTCAGCTTACAATATTATTGCAATGAACATTGTTTTGGTCAAGAATAAAATTGGTGATTTGAACTGCGAGAAGATTATAAGTATTATTAAGCCAAGGACCTGAAATAGTTGATGCAGTAAGGTGCCAACCAGTGCTGAAGCTGACTGCTCATTGCTCTTTAACCTCTCATCCAGAACAGTGCGCCGTGGACAGTTGAAACTAGCAGCTACCTGCCAATGTATAGTTTCATGGACTGGATCACTCGGTTAACTTGTGTATAGCAACTTGAAATGTTCAATTATACCTTATTCTTTGCCGAGACGTTATATCTCAACTGAACTATTTCTCTTGCAAAGACTTAAGCTTCAACATACAACATACTAGATGGTCTAATCCTCCCAATTTTATTCATGCTTACATTTGAGGTACAAGCCTTCATCGAGGGACTTGATTAATGTCAAATAAATTTGAGTTTATATCCTTCCATTCTCAAATGTGTTTTATATTTGCATTTGAAGGATGAAGATGTTGTGTTTCCATTGGCCCATCGATGTCATCCAAATTTAGTCTAACAATACATATCTGGTATGATGTTTTACTTGTTCTCTGCTTTGTGCTTTATAGGTGTTTGTTATTTTTCTCATTGTTAAGGGATCATGATAATAGCAAAAAGCTTATTCAATTTCAGTTGGTAACTCTACTTCCAATTTTATCCATAAATCGTCGGATCATCTGCCTTTTCTTCTATTTGAATGAGCCTTTATAGTTATTCAGCAATTAGGTGCATGAGGAAAAGTGTCTTTCTTTATATGAAGTATGGGGAATCTTTTTTGAAAATGACATCCACAACTAGGAGTGGAATGGAGTTTCCTGACTCTAAAGTGCAAGCATTGTATCAGCAAGGTATTAACCTGTTAGCTACATTTATTTTATATGCATTTTTGATTCAAATTAGACAAATGAGAAACACTTCAGAAATTTTCACATCCGCCGCATAATTTCTAAACAATTATAAATCATCCAATTTTCTAAACGAAAATGCATTTCGCTTCAGTATAAAATATAACACATCCATCCTCTATGTTTAAGAAAATATATTCAGTATACCCTTAAAAGACCATAATCAATTAAATTAGTGTTACAAGGCAATCAAAGCTTAGCACAAGCCATTACCTGATGGGCGATCAAAACGAATTGAGACATACAATCACGAGCTTTACATATCGAACACCTGCTACACGTACACTAACAACGAAAATCTACACACAAGAAATTATTTTGCCAACACAGATTTTCCATTGATTGGTAACAGACAGAAGTGGAAGATTTTAATGGGCAAGAAAGAAAACTAATCAACAAATCAAATGGAAGCTATATGATCAAAAGCTCAGTACAATTCACATGGCAAATCATTGCACTTGAAAGATATCAAACAGAGTAACAATAATATATGACAACTAGCATTTCGTCGAACACTTGGCAGACAAACCCATCACCATACTACACTTCATTACATACCAAAAACAAGACACATGTAATAAGTAGAAATTCTAACCAGAAATCTGAATCGATTTCACATCAGGCTTCTTCGCTTCCTCCTTTGGTACAGTAATCGTAAGCACTCCATTCTCCATTGAAGCCTTCACCTCATTCAATTTCGCGTTCTCCGGCAACCTGAACCTCCTCGTGAACTTCCCACTACTGCGCTCCACCCTGTGCCATGTGTCATTCTTATCTTCTTTCTCGACATTCCTCTCACCGCTGATCTGCAAGATCCTGTCGTCTTCAACCTCCACCTTCACTTCTTCCTTGTTGATCCCTGGAAGATCGGCCTTGAATACGTGCGCTTCAGGGGTTTCCTTCCAATCCACACGGGTATTCACCAAAGCAGATGTTTCCCTCGAAGCACCAGATGAAGTTGGAAAGGGAAAGTCTTTAAAAGGGTCCCACATGTCCATGGCAAATGAGTCGAAGATGCTGCTGCGTCGGCCACCAAAGAAGCTCGGGATGATCGACATATGTTCACTGCAATTGAATCACAAATTTTGAAAGAAGGAATCTAGTTCTCAGTTTTGGTGGAAGGAAAGTCCAATGCATCGGTATTTATAGGCTTTCATGGAGGAGAATTCAGGGACTTTCCGGAAAGATCTATGGCATTTTTCTGGTACCACTTCAGGCACCTTCTCGAAAGATCTGGTATCATTAATACCGAAACGGTTGTTTTTTTAATTAGTTTATGTTGGTAACAAAATGTAAAATAAGCTAATAAGTTGTTTTTTAGGAGGTATTTGGTTTTACTTATACATGTAAAATAACAAAAAAGTGATAAGTTGTATCAAGTAAGTTAATAAATAAGAATGAAATTACTTATGAAAAACTTTATCACCGGTGTCAAACCGGCACGGACGGACCCCATGAGGGGCACGTGGAGGCATGTGCCACCGTAAGAATTTTCCGACGAAGGGTAAAATTTTTTGTTTTTGTGAAGGTGCCACCGTATCGATTTATGAGGTACTACCGTATTCATTTGGAAACTACAAGGGGTGCACCTAAACTGAAAAAAAGACCAAAATCTTATACCAATTCAACCAAAAAAACCGAAAAAATCTCTTGAAATCAACAAAAAATACCGAAAAATCTCTCGAAATTGATATTGAACGTTGATAAAAAAATGAAAGACACTTCGATAAAAACCGTATGAAAAAATATGGTGCCACCGTATGAAAATTTGTCTAGGTCCGTCCCTGCAAACCGGTATAGCATTTTTCTTTTTTTTGTCATCCAAACACTAAAAATTGTTTATTACCGGTTCCACACCCATCACCATACTACCACTTATTTCGTAGCAAACACAATGACACCCGTAGTACATTTTTCGGTGTGCCGCTTTAACGGAATTCGTCCGTAAAGAGAGCTTTAGCACATTTTGCATTTTTCTTCATGTTTGTGAGGATCACTATATTGTAGTAATTGCAAATCTCGAACTTTCGTCCGTGCTCAACGACAACTAGTGCTGCCATTTGGGAGAGAAAGAAAGAATGGGATGAGAATTGAGAAGTAGGAGTGTGAACAAAGAAAGAATGGGATGAGAATTGAGAAGTAGGAGTGTGAACGTTCTTTTGCAAGAATCGAATACGAGCCTAAGTCACGTATTATAGCGAGAATTGTGAACGCTTTTTGTGTTTGTGAGTTGGTGTCTTCCCTCATACACCATATGATCATTATTGAAAAATGCAAAACGACGGTCATATGATCATTGGCCACCATCTAAAAAAAATAGTAACTTTATTGAAAAAATTGGTTCCGGGCCAAGCTGGACTGTCGAATTGCTCCAAATCTATAACCACGCTGTAAGTGTCGAGTCTTAATCGGTCACTACCAGTCCTGGTTCCAGTGCTCCGTCGACCCCAAGCTGCAATTCATGGGAGGAAATTTGAATAAAAGTGCAACGTTTCCGATCATTCGCCCATATATATATATATACATATATAGGGTTAAGTTTCATTGAGAAGTTGAGTTAACCTACTGGTTATCAACCATTGGATACATATTATGATGATGTACCAGATCAATTTTCTTATAAAGCACGGGTCACGGGTGGGTTTGAGATTAAAAATGATTAGAGGTTCAGATTCATTTTTCACGCTTCTCATGTTAACTCAACTTCTCACACGATCATTTGTGCACGCACGCGCACACACACACACATATATATATATATATATATATACACATTTCTCTACTGATTCACACAGTCCATTGCTCACTCATCGCGTCCAGGTAATTTAATTTTGATTTCCATCGATTCACATTTTTGTTCGATCTATTTTGAAACTCCATCGATTCACACCTCATGGTTGTTGATATCTTCTGGATTTCATGTTTTTCTTGCTTTCTTCATTTATTTTATAACAACTAACTGAAAAACAATTTAAATAATTTTATAGTTAGTTATAATTTGTTTTTATTAAATTAACGAATTCATGTTTATTCAAATTCCTATAAACCAAACACACCGGGGCCGTTTACCATGTTTGTACTTTGTAAAGGTTTATCGATAAGAGATAATATTACTTAATAAAATAGTTGGTAAAGATTTTCTATCAAGTACTTGAAAAATATCACCACATTTACTTGCCGAATAAGATTGATGGTCCTTATCTTGCTTTTTAAGAGGCAAGTCTGATGGTCCTTTATAATTCTTACCCGAATATCTAAGAACATCTCTCATAGCTATGCTAAAGTTTTTTTAAAATACAATGCAAAAATTTAAAATCTCTAAAAAAAATTGCATCCAACAGCTATGCTATTTTAACAACTTTAGTATTAATTATCTTATTAAAATATTAAATTTATTTAATTATATTATTAAAATATTCAATATATGGAAAGTTGGGAGAAAAAAAGTTAGCTTTTTAGGGGTAATGATTAGTTTTGGGAAGAAACCATCTATTTAGAGATTTCTCTAAATTTAGAGATTTTTACATAACTGTTGGAGCAACAAAAATGCTAAAATCCTACTTTTTTTTCTATTTTAACATAACTCTTGGAGATGGAGATGCTCTAATGGTCTAGTGCTCTAGTAGAAGGCCTTTTTGGTAGATAAAGAATGCAACCAAGCTTAATTCCCGACAGGTTTACGGAGAGAAATCACCAACAGGTGAACAACAGGTATGGGAGCCCTCCGGTAGAAAGAAATAATTATGTATTATCAAATGAAAAGGAAAAATGAGTTTTCAGTTTTTAAAACAAACAAACAAACAGATATCAAGTTTCAAAAAGCAATCATAGCTCATGACAACTTCAAAAATGTAAATATTATTGGTAATAACAAAAACTATACTACCCAATATCAAGTATTATAAAGACATCTCCAACCCAATTACTAAAACTAATACTAATGGGGCGTTTGGTTTGCAGAATGTTTTCTGAATGTATGGAATTTGTCAAAAGAATTGGAATCTGAAAAGAATTGGAATGTAATGTTATCATGTTTGACCATGTGTTTGGTTGGCAGGAATGTAATATGTCCAATGAATTGGAATTTGCCAGTTTGGTTTGCAATGAAATCGGAATGGAATTATAGAAAATAACAAAAATACCATTTCTTTGAGGGCCCTTCTTTTGTTAACCCTACATTTAGTGTTAACCATGTTAATCAATCCAAATCACTCATCTTAATAATCAATGGCTTAGATTAATTCAATTATTTTAAAATTTATTAAATGATGAATTGGCTAATTAAATGACCTGCATATATGAACAAGGACAAATCCGTCATAAACCTAAAAATGTGTTCACAATTGATAAGGAAAGAAACAAGTTTCCTAATTTCACGTCTTCATTAAACGCCAACATTATCATCATCGATCTACACAAAAATTTCTTAACCCACGATTGACAAAGATCTTCAAACCCTTTTCATCTGATCCGATCAAAATCATCTTCGAACGTGGAAACGTGAAAGAGAATGGTGGAAATTTGAGGCGGGTCAAGAATCCCTACTACACCCTACCTGTTCACATCTCCATTCCATCCACAGTTCGTCTTCATATAGCCACTGGTACTCCCAGATCTCTTAGAACCAAATAGGGTCGCCGCCGTTACAGAGGTGATGGCCCCCTGTCGGGACTGTCATGGACGATCTCAACTTTTATGAGCTACCGGGTATCCCGAAAACGGTGACATCTGTGGAGATCAAGCAAGCCTACAAGCAATTGGCGAGGAAGTATCACCCGGACGTCTCGCCTCCGAGTCAGGCAGAGGAGTACACACAGAGGTTGTGCACATATGCAAGTTTACACAGATTTATGGTTATGAATGTATGCAAATTTACACGGATTTATGGTTGTGTATATATGCAATTTTACACGGATTTATGGTTGTGCATATATGCAATTTTTCACATATTTATGGTTGTGCATATATGCAGGTTTACACACATTTATAGTTGTGCATATATGCAATTTTACACAGTTTTATGGTTTACACAGATTTAACGTTGTGCATATACGCAATTTTACACATATTTATGGTTGAGCATATATGCAGGTTTACAATGGATTGCATGATGAAACAAGTTTGTCTTCAATGGATTGCATGATCGATTACAGAAAAAACGATTCTAAGACGATAAGAATTGGGACGAAGAAGAAGATTAACGTTAGTAATTAAAAAAATACTAATAACTACCTAAAATATCATGACGTCATATTAGAAAAGTGAATATATACTATTAAATAAATAAAATACTATTAAATAAATAAAATACTATAAACTACCTAAATTATCATGGCGTGATATTAGGAAAGTGAATATACTTTAAATAAATAAAATACTAAAACCCCTAAATAAATCCTAATCCTAGCACTAAAACCAAGAAATTTGCTCAATTTTCCAAATTAGATAATATGGTTAACATTAAATGTAAGGTTAACAAAATAAGGAACCTGTTGCTATAATCTTTTTTAAGTACAAATAATAATAATAAGATTAACATTTAAATTTTTAGTAATTAAATTATAATAAAACGTCTTTTTTTAATTTTGTTAATGGATTAACATTAATTTCAGTTTTAAATTAATATGAAACCCTTCTTCTTTATCCCCTTCCCCTTCTTTTTTCACCAAACCTCCGGCTACCGCCTCTTCCTCTCCCTCAAAATCAACCATAAGTTAAAATCCCAAGCAACAAAACAAATTCGTCTACCTAGGTATCGAATCACCCGCGTCATCCCTACACAGCCAAGGCGGAAGTGTCTTTTCCGCGTTGCAGAACTACCAAAAAATTTCAGTTGCAGAACTACCAAAAAGTTGAAAGAATCCCAGTCAGAGCACATCGAAGATGGTCTAATATGGCAGATGTTTTCTCTCTCTCTCACACATACACACACACACAGAGAGAGAGATGATAAAGAGTGAAGACTTGGCCGATCATGTAGATGAAGCAAAAGTCCAGCAGCTTGGTCGATCGTGAAGATGATGCAAAAGTCGATTTGAAAAAAAAAACGTGAATGGAGTATGAGACAGGTAGGGTTTTATGTTATTAGGCCATCAGTACCCCATGAATGAATCTTTCAAATATTCCATATCCACATCAGCGTCATATCAGCTTTTCTCCCATCCCTCACTCAATCCCTAACAATCCCTAAACACCCGTACCCCATTCCCTCAAACCCTTTTGCCACCTCATTTATTTTAATTCTTTTATTTATACATTTAATTATTTAACAAAATAAAAATATTTATATATTTTTTAATAAATAAAAATAAGATAAATAATAAAAATTAAAATTCATATCATTCATTAAAAATAAAAATTACAAAATAAATTTAAAAATCTACTCGTCGTCATTGTTGGGAACTTGGATACGCCAAATATGTTCGACCAAATCCGACCGAAGGTTATTATGAGTGTCCCGATTTATGACTTCTTGAACATTTGCCGCACGTTGTGTCTCACTGATTTGGCTTTCGATATCATTCGTGAAAAAGTCGTTTTCCACGTCACCACAAATAGCATGGTTTTCGTCTTCGAGTATCATATTGTGTAATATGACACAAGCGTACATAATGTTTCTCAATATTGCCGGTTCCCATCCGCGTGCCGGGTTATGAAGTATATGCCAACGTTGTTTAAGCACGCCAAAAGCTCGTTCAACATCTTTACGTGCGGATTCTTGCGCGGACTTGAACTTTTGTCGTTTAAGGTCTTGTGGGCACGTAAATGATTTTACGAAAGTAGCCCATTCCGGATATATCCCATCCGTTAGATAATATCCGTGCTTGTAGGTGGCTCCATTCACCTCAAAAGGGCACTCGGGTGCTTTTCCATCATATACATCATTGAAGATGGGCGACTGATTGAGAACATTGATGTCGTTGTTGGAACCGGCAACACCAAAGTATGCGTGCCAGATCCATAGATCTTGAGAGGCCACTGCTTCTAGCATGATTGTCGGGTGCTCATGATCACCTCTCATGAATTGACCTCGCCATGCATTCGGACAATTTGCCCACGCCCAATGAGTACAGTCTACTCCATACGCCAATTGCCGAATAGCAGAAGTACACTTTTGTATCGGAGAAAAACCTTGTTTGCCTAACCCGTCAAACCGAAGTCTAAAATACGGATACCCTACTTCTAAATCTTCAACTATTCGTTCGAATAGTTGTCTGCTCATCCTGAACCGCCGCCTAAACATATCCGGTGTATAAATTGGGTTGACGCCAAAGTAGTCCCGCATAAGCCGCTCGTTTGCAGTTACTCGACCTCTTTCAATGTTTGTGGCCCTCTCTCTTGTTGACGATGAGGCGGTGCTACCATACAGCGATTGTGCAGTATGTCGAAAAATTTCCCTTTGTAGATTCAACAACTCGTCGGTGTCTACGGATGATGATGATGCGGTTGGTGAACCGGGTTGTGGCGAATCCATATTGTTTAAAATATAGAGAATGGAAGAGTGTTTGAGAGAGTTTGAGAGGTGTGAGAAATAAGAGGTTGAGAGAATTTGAGAGAGTTTGAGAGGTGTGAAAAATAAGAGGTTGAGAGAATTTGAGAGAGTTTGAGAGGTGTGAGAAATAAGAGGTTGAGAGAATTTGAGAGGTGTGAAAAATAAGAGGTTGAGAGGTGTGAAAATAAGAGGTTGAGGGTTAAATATATAGTGGGATTAAATTGAGAATTTTTTTTTGTAAAGAGTCGTTCAACGGCATGATTTTTAAAAATGTAATTAAATTTTTTTTTTTAAAACCCTTCGGGATGGATCGGGATCCCATCCCCGGATTCCATCCCGCCCCGCCATCCCCGCAACCCCCGTAGCCGTTCCCGCATCGACCCCGCACCATCCCGAGCCCGGGTACGGATGGCCTTAGGAGGTTATTTTTGTCAATTTAAATTTTTGGTTGGAATGGATTTCAGCTCCATGTCTTTTAAGAAGGAATGGCCAAGTGACCAAGTCCATGATTGAAGGAAGTGTGGAATTCAATTCCATTTCAAGTGTAACCAAACATAGCAATAGAATTTGGTCAAAGGAATTGACCATTCCAATTCCACCAGATTCTGTCGGAATCCGACGAACCAAATAAATGAGTATCACATTGATACCTAAAGGAATGAGAATGAAAATGAAAGTAAAATTAGGATACGGTAGAATGGGAATAGATATTAGTAGCGCATTGATGTTGTGTGCTTAAACCAATATAATCAATAATAAAATTGTTTGATATAATATTTTTAATACAAATACGTGAGGTTCAACATGAAAATTAAAAATAATTTTCATTCAACATGGAGAGATGAAGATGGGACATATGAAAAAAGATAACTGATGATAAGACCTTCATTGCCCAATTATATTATATCAAACCAAACTACAATTTTCATTTCTTAACCCTCATTACCACCAACCAAACACCCGATCCATCGTAAAACTAACATGAAACCCATCAAAGCATGTGTAGCCCAGTGGTAAGGTAACATCCTTGGGGGGTCAGTGGATGGTATCCCTGACTACCAGGGTTCGAACCCCGTGGTAAGCATGTCTGAGATACCCGCCTAACCTTTGGTTGGGCCGTCCTTAGGTGGTCCAGTCGAAGACTGGGCTATCGCCCCAGCCCAATGTGGTTGGGAATAGGCCCAAGCGTAAGCTGGGCTGCGGACGCGGCGGATTAGTGGGCTGCCCTTGGATGCCCGATACCGCCGGGACGGTGTGCGTGCGTGTGTGCGTGTGTTCGTGGTAGTCGTTCGTGAGTTCGATGCCGCATTGCCGTTCAAAAAAAACTAACATGAAACCCAACAAAGAGACCTTACAAAAATGAAGTGCTTTATCCTGCCTGATTCACGAGTGTGTGAACCTGTGATGCTCAAAAGTTGCTTGCTTGCTTGCTTGTTAATATATATCAGATTTGGCCTTTCAGAAAGAAGGCTTTGTCAAAAAAACAAATGGACGCTATATGATCCAAGTTTATTATAATTCACATGCCAAATCATTACATTGAAAGATACCCAACAGAGTAGCAACAGATCACACCAAGCATTTCGTCGAACACTTCGCAGACAAACCCATCAGGTGAGGCCATCACCATACTACCACTTATTACGTACCAAACACAAGACACAGGTAACAGGTAGAGATTCTAACCAGAAATCTGAATCGATTTCACATCAGGCTTCTTCGCTTCCTCCTTTGGTACAGTAATCGTAAGCACTCCATTCTCCATTGAAGCCTTCACCTCATTCAATTTCGCCTTCTCTGGCAACCTGAACCTCCTCGTGAACTTCCCACTACTGCGCTCCACCCTGTGCCATGTATCATTCTTATCCTCTTTCTCGACGTTCCTCTCACCGCTGATCTGCAAGATCCTATCGTCTTCAACCTCCACCTTCACTTCTTCCTTGTTGATCCCTGGAAGATCGGCCTTGAATACGTGCGCTTTAGGGGTTTCCTTCCAATCCACACGGGTATTCACCAAAGCAGAGGTTTCCCTCGAAGCATCAGATGAAGTTGGAATCGGGAAGTCTTTGAAAGGGTCCCAGATGTCTAGAGAAAATGGGTCGAAGATGTTGCTTCGTCGGCCACCAAAGAAACTTGGGATGATCGACATCTTCTCGTTGATGAAATTGATTTGAGTTCGCGATGAAGAAGACAAAATTTAAAAGCTTTTGTGATTCTTGGAATTGATCTGCACACTCTGGGTTGCAGTTGGGGATTTGTTGGGTATTTTATAGATCCCATCCCATGCATGAAGGCATTTTCGGGGCTCTCGAGAATGATCCATATTTCCATATTTTTTTGGTTTATGCTACTGGACGTATCCAGAAGTTTCTTGAAAACAACTGAACGTAGTAGTATTATTGAAGGGATTAAAAGAAGGTTCCAGTTTAGCTACTATTGTGAATTTTTAAGGGAAATTAATTAAAATACCCTAAGTCAAACCATCTTTTACTGAAATACCCAAAATCTCTCCCACTTTGCAAAAATACCCCAAAAATCCGCGATGGGAGCCCGCGATCGCGGGCCAGGGACCTTTTCTGACACTTTTTTAAACTTGCAGGGACCATTTTTGAAAAATGGAATCCCGCGATGGGGTACTTTTTGTGACTTTTCAATTGCAAGGGACCATTTTTGAAAAATTCCAGGGACCATTTATGAAAATTTTGATATTTTGGCACTGTTCACCCATTTCGTCCATTTTACGAATTTAAAATGAAATGTTACACTTTCAACCCCTATACTTATTTACTAAATTTACTTTATACCTTTTACTTTCATTATTTTAATTTTACATTTAACACATATAATCGTTTATTAACTAAAAGACGTTAAAAAATACGTTTTAATTTTAACAAATTACACCATTATAATCGTCTCTTCGATATGTTCGAAATGAGTCCAATCTTGAATTTTTTTGGATTTATATATTTTAATATATATCATATACAGTTATACACTACATAAAAAAATATTTTTTATATTTAAAATTCATACTCTTATAGTTAATTATTTAATTTATGGTACATCTCTTTTTTTTTCAATTTTGTTTTACACTCCTATCGCATTAACATAATAATCATATATTAACTAATTCATTAAATCGTTTTAAATTATTATTATTTGAATGTGTTTATAGATTTCGTCTGAAAAAGTTGCCTGCATGATTCCACTGAAAAAGTAACTGCAATATTCGTCTGCTCTTGAATAAAGGTCTTTCATTAGGCAGAAAATTAGTCTTTAAGTAGTTAAACATAGCTAATTAATGAGAATTTAGATCAGATTTATATGGTACTATCAAATGCAAGTTTCTATAATATAGATATTGTTCTACATTACATGATACCAATTTTTGCATCATATGAATCACTTCCAGACAACAAGAACCAATACCCCAATAATCAAGAAATAAATGCTTGTTCATCCAATAATCTCTGTATTAGGATTATCGCAAGTTTCATAAACCTACTTACTAGGTGTTGGAAATATGGGTTTTACTAAACTTTGGACGCATTTAAATTTATATATATATGTGTTATATATAACTAACTTTTAGTAGGTTTATGTTCTTCTATATGAGCTCTTCGAAATGATATATAATGCGTCCAAAATAGAGTATGTGTGAAAGAGATATCGATACTCAAAGTTGAGTAAATGGATGAAATTAGCAAAAACCAAATGAAGTAAACAGTAAGTCAATCACAATACTTTAACAAAATAAGTTAATACTAAAAATAACAATTATTTAATGTTACATAAACAACCTAACTTTGATTTATTTGACAATGGGCATAAATGGACTCCGCCATATGTATGCGAAATGCCTTGGCCTCGGCCTCGGTCTGGTCAGGGTGTACAAATACCACATCGTTATTTATCAAGATGCTGGCATTACGACATACCCAGACACCGCAATCCGCATTCATCCCGGCCTGCTGGGGTGTATTCTTGGCGAACTTATGGCGAAAGAGCTCTGACCTATCGCGACGTCTCGTGTCCTTGACCCGACAAAAGAAGTCAAATAGCACATCTTTAAACCTTCTCATCTGGTCTTCCAATTGGTCTCTGAAGAGATTGGCACTATCGCTGTCATATATGGTCATGGTCATAGCGTCAAGCTCAAACACTCCAAGCAGCCAATGTTTGGGATGAATGCATATTGGGATGTACACCTGAAATATTACAATATTAGACAACTTAGTTAGCAACAAAACAACTTAAATAAAATAAGAGTAAAACGATTTACATACCACATCGAGGAGAGCCCAAGAAACCCCTTCCACGCCGTTGCATGAGTTGGCCACGGAGGCGGGACCTTGATGGGGGAGCACCAGGTAGGCAAAGAAAATACTATACATTATGGTCCACCTGGTGTCTGTTCCACGATGTCTTTGCAACAGCGAGACCCAACAATCGATGTGCTATACATAAAAAATAGATGGTTAGACATGTAAAATAAATATATTTGATTATATGACTATAATTAAACTTCATACTAACCACATCCAGTAAGTCAGACTCCAAAGGGTCAACGGCCAGCAATACATTGAAAAACGAGGGGGTGATTTCCAAGTTCAAGTGAGGGATGAAGATCAAGGGGGGGAGGCGACCAGTCCGGCACATCCTCAATATTTCCGATGCCGGTTGAGGCTCCGGTGAATGCACCTTTCCCTTTTTCTTTCCTCCCTTCTTTCCCCCCGCTTTCTTTGCTTGTTTTTTAGCGGCCGGTGGTGCCGTAGATCCTTGTTGGCCAAACGGGTGACGAAACCATTATGAAATTGATCGCGGTCGCTTTTGAGGGAGCGGGGTCACCTGTGGTGGTGGATCTACAACATCCATCGAGTCATCGTCAGGCTCCGAGAGGTGCTCCGAGAAGTGATCCTGGATAATAGGAGACCCCGTCTGAAAATTACGTTACTCAATGTTTTAAGTACAATTTAGGAAATGTTCACAATTAAACCAAAACTACCAAAATAACTTAAAGTATGCATTTCCGGCCTGTAATAGTCATCGGCCGAACCGCCAAAGATGTTTGTGATTGATGTGGTGGCGAACGGCGGCGACATCTGCGAGGTGTATGCCCCCGACATCCCGGCCTGCGTGACATTGATCATTAAAATAGTTACAAAATTAGGATTATCGATATATAACTATAATGGTTACTCAGTGTCACTAACACTCTCCGGGATAGTCGAATATGATGTGGTGGCGAACGGCGGCGGCATCTGCGAGGTGTATGCCCCCGACATCCCGGCCTGCGTGACATTGATCATTAAAATAGTTACAAAATTAGGAACAAACATATAACTATAATGGTTACTCAGTGTCACTTACACTCTCCGGGATAGTAGAATAGGATGTGGTGGCGAACGGCGTTTGGGACATCCCGGCCCCCGACATCCCGGCCTGCGTGACATTAATCATTATAAGAGTTACAAACTTAGGAACAAACATATAACTATAATGGTTACTCAATGTCACTTACATTTTCAGGGAATGACGGATGGGATGTGGTGGCAAACGTCGCATGTGCCCCCTGTCCGAACGGAGCGGGGACCGGTGTCGTACTCGACAGCTAAAACAAATTTAGAACGTAATATTAATATACAAACTAAATAAACGTGGCCAACAAATTAAGTTAAACACTAACATTGACAGCGCTAAACTGTCTGTAGACTTCCTCCAGATAGTGTACACGTGTCTCTAGCGGCCCGTGGACGTAGTCCCACAGGACTTCATGTGAGCCACGTTGTGGCTCGTAGGAAGGGGCCGCCTGATATGGATTGTAGGAGGAGGAAGGGGGCGCCTGGTAGGAGGAGGAAGGGGGCGACTGGTATCCACCGGAAGGGGGCCTGTCGTCGTCTTCCTCATCTTCGGAAGTAGGGGGCGTCGAGCCCTTTCCGCCTCTGCGTCAATAAAGGCCACGCTGTCTCTGTACCAATCTGTGCCCATCTCGTCAACAGTAGGCACAAGGCGATCGGCGGGCAAGAGTGGCTGCTAAATATATGATAAAACATAAAAGAAATTAATAAGCGGGACTAACGTATGCAAATTGTAAACATAGTAAAAGAACTTACATTTCTAGACGCTTTGAAGAACTCAATCCAAAGCGACCTACTTAGGGTAACACGCTTGTCCCAACGGGTTCCCCTAAGTACTCGATCGTCGCGCTTGACGAAATATCGGATTGATGCGGGAAACATCTCCAAGATCCATATCTGGAATTAGACAAGAAGAGCAAGTACGTAAAAAGAAAAGCCAAACAGTTTGTATGTATTATTAACAATTGTTATACTACGTATCTAACCTTGAAGGCGTATGTAAAACCACAAAGATTCATCTTTGCATGTCGATCGGCGCGTCTGCCTATGGCTCGGTGCAGATTAGAGTAGCAATGTGTCCAGATATGGCTACCCCACGGGTAGCTGTTAAACAGCTCAAGGTCCTCGACGGCCCTAAGGACCGTCGATGAAGCATGCTGGCTATACTCACGGCCCAGGAAGCCCATATCCACGATCACCACCAAGCATACACGGACAGCATCGTCGTCGGTTAGGGCACTAAGGCCCTCTTTCATCTTTTCCCGGGCTGCCTTCAGCTTCAAACGAGATGCTGAAATGCCGAAAACCCTAGGAACGAAGGAGCAGTCTTCTAAGGGAGGAAGGGGGGGAGCCTCTCCAAAACGTAGTCCTGTAATTAGACAGAACTCCCGACGCCCAAAATGCAATTGAGAGCCGAAGAAATCAAAATGCATCTCCTCCGGCTCAGCGTTGGCGTCCTCGACCTCCAACTGTAGAAACATGTGTACTAGCGTAGGGTCGCCACCAGAGTAAGACACATCCATCCATGGCCCGAACGGTGTCCCTCTATAGATGGTCTCAAGGGTATCTGCGCGATCACCTAATCCCCTAAACAGCGCTCCTAATTCCTCGATGTATGAAACTTTGCACCTTACCGTCAAGTCGATGTTAAAGAAATCCTTCTACATAGTCATTCACAGATGTTATAGTTAGTGTTATATATAGATGCTGCAGTTTATTTTATTTTATATAGATGTTGCGGTTTATTTTATTTCAACGTATAATAGTGTTATATATAGATAAAGTGCGGTTGTATTTTATTTCAACGTATAATAGTGTTATATATAGATAAAGTGCGGTTTATTTTATTTCAACGTATAATAGTGTTATACATAGATAAAGTGCGGTTTATTTTATTTCAACGTATAATAGTGTTGTATATAGATAAAGTGCGGTTTATTTTATTTCAACGTATAATAGTGTTGTATATAGATAAAGTGCGGTTTATTTTATTTCAACGTATAATAGTGTTGTATATAGATAAAGTGCGGTTTATTTTATTTCAACGTATAATAGTGTTATATATAGATAAAGTGCGGTTGTATTTTATTTCAACGTATAATAGTGTTATACATAGATAAAGTGCGGTTTATTTTATTTCAACGTATAATAGTGTTATATATAGATAAAGTGCGGTTTATTTTATTTCAACGTATAATAGTGTTATATATAGATAAAGTGCGGTTTATTTTATTTCAACGTATAATAGTGTTATATATAGATAAAGTGCGGTTGTATTTTATTTCAACGTATAATAGTGTTATATATAGATAAAGTGCGGTTTATTTTATTTCAACGTATAATAGTGTTATACATAGATAAAGTGCGGTTTATTTTATTTCAACGTATAATAGTGTTATATATAGATAAAGTGCGGTTTATTTTATTTCAACGTATAATAGTGTTATATATAGATAAAGTGCGGTTTATTTTATTTCAACGTATAATAGTGTTATATATAGATAAAGTGCGGTTTATTTTATTTCAACGTATAATAGTGTTATATATAGATAAAGTGCGGTTTATTTTATTTCAACGTATAATAGTGTTATATATAGATAAAGTGCGGTTTATTTTATTTCAACGTATAATAGTGTTATACATAGATAAAGTGCGGTTTATTTTATTTCAACGTATAATAGTGTTATATATAGATAAAGTGCGGTTTATTTTATTTCAACGTATAATAGTGTTATATATATATAAAGTGCGGTTTATTTTATTTCAACGTATAATAGTGTTATATATAGATAAAGTGCGGTTGTATTTTATTTCAACGTATAATAGTGTTATATATAGATAAAGTACGGTTTATTTTATTTCAACGTATAATAGTGTTATATATAGATAAAGTGCGGTTTATTTTATTTCAACGTATCATATTGTTATATAGAGATAAAGTGCGGTTTAGGGACCCTAGTTGTCATTCTTAAAAGTTTAGGACCTAATTGGCATTCTTAAAAGTTTAGGGACCTAAGTTGTCATTCTTAAAACCGTAGGGACCTAAGTTGTCATTCTTAACATTTTTTAATAAAAAACACATATTTAACAATTTTTTTATAAAATGTGTTTTTTTATAAAAAATTGTTAAGAGTGTGTTTTTATAAAAAAATTGTTACAGTTTTATGGTTTTATGTTTGAATGTGATATTTGTATGTTATAATGTGTATGTTGTTATAGTGTGTTTTTTCATATAAAAATTGTTAAAAATGTGTTTTTTTTATAAAAACACCCTTAACATTTTTTTATAAAAACACACTCTTAACAATTTTTTTATAAAAAAACCTGTTTTTATAAAAAAATGTTAAGGGTGTGTTTTTATAAAAAAATTGTTAAGAGTGTGTTTTTATAAACAAAAAACATTGTTAACAATTTTTTTTATAAAAACACACTCTTAACAATTTTTTTATAAAAAAACTCTTAACAATTTTTATATGAAAAAACACACTATAACAACATACACATTATAACATACAAACATCACATTCAAACATAAAACCATAAAACTATAACAATTTTTTTTATAAAAACACACTCTTAACAATTTTTTATAAAAAAACACATTTTTAACATTTTTTTTATAAAAACTGTTTTTATAAAAAAAAATTAACAATTTTTTTATAAAAAAACACATTATAAAAACCATAAAACTATAACAATTTTTTATAAAAACACACTATTAAACATTTTTTATAAAAAAACTGTTTTTATAAAAAATTGTTAAGGGTGTGTTTTTATAAAAAAATCTGTTAAGAGTGTGTTTTTATAAAAAAAAAACACATTGTTAACAATTTTTTTATAAAAACACACTCTTAACAATTTTTTTTATAAAAAAACACTCTTAACAATTTTTATATGAAAAACACACTATAACAACATACACATTATAACATATAAATACCACATTCAAACATAAAACCATAAAAATATAACAATTTTTTTATAAAAACACACTCTTAACAATTTTTTATAAAAAAAACACATTTTAACATTTTTTTTATAAAAACTGTTTTTATAAAAAAAAAATTAACAATTTTTTTATAAAAAAACACATTATAAAAACCATAAAACTATAACAATTTTTTATAAAAACACACTATTAAACATTTTTTATAAAAAAAATGTTTTTATAAAAAATTGTTAAGGGTGTGTTTTTATAAAAAAAATTGTTAAGAGTGTGTTTTTATAAAAAAAACACATTGTTAACAATTTTTTTATAAAAACACACTCTTAACAATTTTTTTATAAAAAAACACTCTTAACAATTTTTATATGAAAAAACACACTATAACAACATACACATTATAACATACAAATATCACATTCAAACATAAAACCATACATATCATGTTAAACATAGAACATATTCAAACATAAGTTATAAACACTATAACAACCTACAAATCATATATCTTAACTTAAAATAACATACAAAAAATAACAAATAACATAAGGAAAACATACCAAAGAGGTAATACGAGACATCTTCACAAAACCCGAACGCGTATTCCACACGACAAAATTGAGAGAGTGGGAGAAAATTGAGAGAGTTTGATTAAAAATTGAGAGAGTGATTAAAAAAATTGAGAGTGGCCGTGTCTTGGTCCCCCCCCCCCCTTATATAGTGCGGCCGAAGGAACAAGGGAATTAGGGTTTAGGGTTCGTCAAAGGGATTTTAGGGTTAACCCTGTGCCGACACGTGGCACAGGAGCCCGCGATCGCGGGAGGTCAAAGAAAGTCAATCGCGGGCAGGGACCAAAAATGCACACGCGGGCATTCTTGAGGGGGGAAAGCTGTACTGCGGGTATTCTTGAGGGACCAACGCGGGCAAAGTGGGCAAACTTTGGTGACACGTGTAGCCCGCGATCGCGGGGGTCAATGAGTCAAACGCGGGCAGGGACCAAAACTGCACACGCGGGCATTCTTGAGGGGGCAAAGCTGTACCGCGGGCATTCTTGAGGGACCAACGCGGGCAAAGTGGGTAAACATTGGTGACACGTGGCCTGGAGCCCGCGATCGCGGGCTCCATCGCGGATTTTTAGGGCATTTTTGCAAAATGGGAGAGATTTTGGGTATTTCAGTAAAAGATGGTCAAACTTAGGGTATTTTAATTAATTTCCCAATTTTTAAATCCAATAAAAAATTGTTGTTTGTAGAAAAAATTGTGTAAGAATCCACTATTTCTAATAATTTTTTAATAAATTCCTATGTGTTATATAGGATTTTTAATTAAAAGATATAATTGTTAGTGTTATATTATTATTTTGCTGATATAACTAGTAAATCTATAAAAAAATAGTATAATTTGTTAATAAGAAATTGATTTATGTTATATGGTCTGTGATGTTTTATGGGGTTTGTTTATACAAATTGTATGTATAATTTTTTGTGGTTATAAAAAAATATAAATAGTCTAACTGTTAATTAGTATTTATATAATTTTTTATCTATTAGATTATAAAACAAAACAAAATAATTGGAGAAATAATCATATTTTGCTATTATTAGGAATCAAGAATATAGAGGCACGAGCCTATAGAACACATCCTGAGCGTGGTGGGATCGCGGCAGCACTTGTTGATTTATTCCTGGCAAACCGACTTTTAATGTCTTCTTTTGTTGTCGTGTTCGAGTCTATTCGGTTAGGTGCTGGAGTGTTTCTGCTTGCTTCTGCTTGTGCTGGTGTGTGGTTGTGAACTTGCTGTTTGGTACCGTTGGTTGGTTGTTAAAAGATGTTGTTGGTTTTAAACAATCTTGACTTCTTGAAATTACGTTTTACTAACTTAACATGTTTTCTTGTTTTTTAGGATATTATTTGTAACAAATAAAATGAGAGGGACTGTTTGGACAAGATGATGATTGTTAGGACTCAAGGGGCTGCGCCTCACATTTGGAAAGTCTTAAAGGGTAGCGGAGTCATTTATGCAACTGCAGGGACTGAAGGCGTAAATTCACAAGGGCTGGTTATGAAAATAAGAGATTGCAGTATTTAAAGTTGTGGTCTCTTCATTTCAACGCAGATATACAGAATTTTCTCTCAAGATTTCCTTATGAGCTCTCATCTTTTCTCTCTCTCTAGTTAGGGTTTCTTTGTAAGTTTTTCCATGTAGCTAGAGTTAGAATTTCTTATAGTTCTGTATGTGTAATATTTCTTGATTTAGTGTTAAATAAAAACAAGTTATATGTTTCAATATGGTATCAGAGTTGTAAGGCTCGATCCATAATCTGCTTTTCTTCTTAAAATCTTCTCGATCGAATTGTATGTTCTTCGTTCATCACCAGAGTTACAAGAGTAACGAGGACGGTACAATGAAACACAGGTTCTTCGATCGAACTTCTTCTCTGTTTTAAACTTGTTTAGATCTTCTTCTTTCTTCCAAAAGGGTTTTTGTTCTGAATTCTTTGAGATCTAGTGTTCTTGAGAAGATCTTGCGTTAAAATTTAACAGATCTTCTCTCAAAGTCTCAGATTCTTTCTAGATCTGTTTTTTGTTCTTAACCAGGTTCCAAATCCTCGTATATGTTTGCTGAGATCTGAATGTTTTAAAATCTGTGTCTATTTGGAAAAATCTGTTGTTATTTGTTATCTTACTCAGATCTGAGATCCTCTATATCTCGTGATCTGTTTTCTTCTTCAAGACGGTGACGTTTCTTCCTTCCAGATCTGAGATCCTCCATATCTCAGATCCGTTTGGAAGTTCCATCGTTTTAAGTTCTTGTTTGCCTTGTAAGCTTCGTTTTAGATCTTCTTTTCTTAAAAAATTTTCTCTGAATACTGTCAAATCTGTGGCAATTCTTGAGAAGATCTAGTATTACAAAATTAATAGAGCCTTTTCGAAACTCAGATTTGTCCAGATCTGAAATCTCTGGTCTTCTCTTAACTTTTTTGTTCTTGTATCTGTTACCTGGTAAGACCTTGTTACAAAATATGTTCTCCTTATTATATCACTGTGTGCACAGTTGTTGATTTGCTTCTGAACCTTAGACACTACGCAGATCTGAGATCTATATTTTCAAAGTTTATAAATCTAGGATTCAGATCTGAACTCTTCTTCTTCTGAAAACTGCTATTAATTTGTGTTTTGGATATATGTTGAGGTTTAGACGTTGTTCAAACTTCTTGATCTGAAACATTTCTCGTTTGTGGATCTGCTGATCCTTAACAGATCATTTAGTTGTAATAGATCTGAAGTTTTTCTTATCTGCAATCTTATAATGTACGAAATCTGTCTATAATATTGAAACTTACTCTTCCCTGTTTCTTCTGTTCAGGTGAGATCTGTGGCCCCTCTCAGGCCCCGTTTCTTTTCTAATCTGGAATATTACCTGTTCTAGATTTGTTGTGTTGTGTTTTGTTTACTTGTTCTTCTGCTTCCGCTTTATCTTCTCTGTCTTTTCTTTTGCAAAATCATACTTCAAAGAACTTTGAGGTGTGGCTTGACCTAGCACCTTGAGTGTTTTCGGAATCCTGTTTTTCCACCTCAAAACTCTTTAAGTACTGTTGCTTCCTCGTCTTTGTTAGTACCATGCCTGGTGAAGAAGAAGTTGTTTTAAATAACAATGGTATCACTGGGGTAATCACTGGGGTATCTCAGATTTCCAAACTTGATTTTGGTGATCCCTTATATCTTCATCCCAGTGATACCACTGGGGCTTCTTTGCTTCATCTAAAGCTGAATGGGACTGACAATTACAAGGTCTGGTCTTGTGCAATGATTCTTGCCCTTGAAACAAAAAACAAACTAGGGTTTATAGATGGATCTTGTACTAGGTCCGCCACTGATCCTGTTCTGGCTAAACAATGGGACAGGTGTAACTCAGTGGTTCTATCTTGGATCTTAAGTTCAGTCACTGAGGAGCTATTTCTTGGACATGTCTTCTCTAAAATAGCTTCTCATGTCTGGCTTGAACTTAAGGAAACCTATGATAAGGTGGATGGTTCTGTTACCTTTAATCTACATAAGAAAATTAATTCATTAACACAGAACGGATCATCTGTCTCTGATTACTATCATAGGTTAAGTTCTCTCTGGAAACAGTTTGATGCTTTAGTCAAACTGCCTGCTTGCACTTGTAATGCTTCTCAAGACTTTACCAAACACAACCAGCTGTTAGAGCTTATGCAGTTTCTAATGGGGTTAGATGATGCTTACCAACCCATAAGAAGTACTATTCTCACAACTGACCCCCTTCCCTCTGTTAAAATTGCCTTCTCTATTATATCAAGAGAAGAATCTCACAGAGGAAACTCTAACCCTAATTCTTCAAATAAAACTCAGTCTTCTGCGTTCTTTAGTAAGACATCTGAAAACAAACGGAAACCCATAAGGCCACCAAATCCAAATATGTTATGTAAGCATTGTGGAATGATTGGTCATACTATAGAAAGGTGTTACAAGTTAATAGGTTTTCCTCCAAAAGACTTTCAAAGAAAACCAAATGTAAATGGAAACTTTAGACCTTCTTCTAACAATGTAGATACATCCAATACTCATAACACTGGTCAGTCTTCTAGCACTCCTAGTCCATCTCTAACTCAAGAGCAAGTCTCCAAACTCTTGACCCTGCTTAGTTCCAGCTCCTCAAATGTGGCATCAGCTAATATGGCAGGTTTGTCTCTTCCCTCTCTATCTATGCCTAATTGGATAATAGACTCTGGGGCTACTCAACATATGACCTCATCTCTCAGTAGCCTTAGTAATGTGGTTGATGTGGCAGATTTGAACCTTATTGTTAATCACCCTAATGGATCCAAAGCAAAAATAAATAAAATTGGAGATACGAAGCTTACTGATGAATTGGGCTTATTTGATGTCTTAGTTGTGCCAGAATTTAATGTGGATTTGTTATATGTTCACAAGCTAGCTAGAGATAATAAAGTGTTTATTGGGTTTGATGAACACAAATGCTACATCCAGGACTGTCAACGAACGAAGTTGATGGGGACTGGTAATGAGGCAGGTGGTCTTTATTTTCTCAATCCACCCTGCAAGAGTAAGTCTTCTTGTTTTAATACTTCTATTAACTGTCATGTTTCATATCAGTTATGGCATAGCAGATTAGGACACCATGCTGATCCTGTTCTGAATGTTTTAAAGGACAGACTAAACATAAAATTAGACTATTCTACCCCTCCGTGTGAAATCTGTCATCAAGCTAAACAAACTCGGAAAAAGTTTGATTTAAGCGATCATAAATCAAAGGAAATAGAAGAATTGATACATTTAGATGTCTGGGGTCCGTATAAAGTGACCAGTAAGGATGGTTTTAAATATTTTTTAACTGTTGTTGATGATTTCTCAAGATCAGTTTGGGTATATCTTTTAAAAGGAAAGGATGAAGTTTTTGACAATATAGTCAATCTTTCTAACCTCATTCAAACCCAGTTTAATAAAAACATTAAGACAGTTAGAAGTGATAATGGTACGGAATTTTTAAATCAAAGGGTTTCAGATTTTTTTAACTCTCGTGGGATAACACATCAAACCTCCTGTACTTACACTCCACAACAGAATGGTGTTGTGGAACGTAAACACAAGCATTTACTGAATGTTGCAAGGGCTTTAATGTTTCAGGCTGGAATTCCTTTGTACTTATGGTCTGAATGTGTTCTCACAACCACTTACTTGATAAATAGAACTCCGTCATCCATATTAAATGGTAAAAGTCCTTATGAAGTTATCTATGGATTACCTCCTGTTCTCACTCATTTAAGAAATTTTGGGTGTTTATGCTTTGCAGTTAAACAAAACAATTTTGATAAGTTCAGCTCTAGGACTGAAAAATGTGTTTTATTTGGATATTCAAATTCAAAAAAGGGCTATAGGCTGTACAGCCTTGATACTAAGCAATTTTTGGTATCTAGAGATGTAACTTTTTATGAAACTGTGTTCCCTTTTAAAATGAGTGAAAATGTGGAGTCTAATGTTGGAAATCTGAATACTTTGAATTTCTTTGATAATGTTACTAGTTCTACTAATGATCTTTCTGAAAATCTACCCAATGAGGAATCTAGGGCTTGGTCTACAACTCAAAATAATTGTCCTAATTCCTCTGGTAGTATATGTAACATCTCGTTTTTTTATATATAAAAAAAATGATGTTTGGGTTTATTAAATAATTTGAGTATAATTATTTGATAAGGTATGATTTATCATGTGATAGATTAATTTTAGAGTTTATCCCCGATTAAGTTACGTAAATGGTTTTGTAGTGTAATAAGTTAAAGGGGTAAACTTTAATTGTATTTTTGTTCAAGTTGAAGTTTAATACGAAAACTTAACTTGAGGGTTTAATATGTCATTTCAGTAAAGTTTGAGGTGTATTGGGTAATATGAGTTTTGACTCATCAAGTTATCAGCATGAGGTGTCAACACAATTAGTCCTTAGTGACTAATTGTGTGTAGGTGAGATTATTTTGAGTAAAATCAAACAGACATCGAGAGAGAGAGAGTGCGTACGTGAAAGAAAGAAGAAACAGAAGAAAGAAAGCTGATTTTGGAGAAATCTTGCTGTTGATTAAGCTGAGGAAGTGGGTTTTGTGAAGAACACAGCGTTCAGAAACTGACCAGGTGAGTTTATTCACTTCACTCTAAAATTAGCCATTGAAATTGATATAGGTATGTTTTAAACTATGTCTAAATGCTTGGGTATGAATTAAATGAAAAATAGTAGGCTTAATAAGTTGATTTTGTAAACTGACTTAATGAAGAAGACGATGAACAGTACTAGCGAGATGTTCACTTTGCGCTAGCCTTGATTGTGCAAAGTGAGAATCTCGCAACCCGTGTTTGCGAAAAGTGAATAATTCGCAAGGCACTATTGCGAGAAGTAGAGTATCTCGCTATTGTTGGTTGCGAGAAGTGAGTATTTCGCTTCTATTGGTTGCGCAATTCTCACTCTGTTACAAAGCTGATTTTACCATAATTGTCGATAGTTGTAAGGACTTGTCTTAATCAGTATGAGTCCAATTAAATGTTTAAGAGTTATGCTATGTTGAGATCCCCAATGCTAAATAGCAAAACGGGGATAGTTAAGAAGTTGAGGCGATAAACTATTTATATTCTTTATATATATAGAATATGTTGGGAGAGGTAATATATATATATATATCGTATGTTATGCACCTACGATAGTAAGAGTAATAATACTTATGTATTATGTCGTGGTTGCTAAAAATAGGCATCCGGTCATCGGGGGCACCTTAGTACGGTATAATGGGAACCGATTACTAGCCATTGACCAAAGGGATGTAATTTTTAGTGGTTGAGTGTACCTTGAATCATCGGGGGTCCCGGTTGTGTATCGCGATATATTAATCCCATTGGGGCCATTGATTCTGAGGTGGGGAGGATGTGAAATGTGGAATAGGCAGGTTTTGATTTGTAATTCCCATTTCGAATGGAAGATCGGAGATTTCCATTTTTACAGGGAAGATCAGAGATTTCCCAATTGTGAAAGGAAGATTAGAGATAGGCATAAAGTAATTTGTAATCTCTACTTCCGGATTAAGAAATAGGCAGGTTTTGACTTGTAATTTCTTGAATAAGAGTATTAACCTTGAATATGGGATTATTCATGGTAAACTCTTGGTAGAGAAATTATGGCTAGATGAATTAGTCATAAGTATGGGAGTGGGGTAGATTCCCATTGTTGGAAGGAGTTGTTGTACGGTAAGATGGGTGAAAACAGGTTTGACTTATCTGTTGATATTTTATTTGTTAATTTTAATTTGATTTGAATATCCTCACTAGACGAAAGCCTAATTGTTCAAGTTGAATCTTCTTACCAGGTACAAGCTCCGGGAAGTAAGCGGGGATGTGTGATGAGGACTTTTGGAAAGATTCAAACTTAGAGATGACGGAGGATCTAGCTATCCTTTTGATGCTTTTGGGACAAAGGACTAGATAACTTAGTTAATCTGATTATGATGTATGATTAGATTAATAGGTTATTTGAGTTAGACGTGTTGTATATATAAAACATTTACATTTGATCCTCAGGTTATCAAAGTTTGAAGTTCTATGATCATAACTTGTGTAATTTTTAAGGTTTAAATTAGCCCTGTTTTTAGGGTGTTACAATATGGTATCAGAGCATTAGTTTAAGTGAAATAAGTATGCTGAGGAGATACTTAGACTTAAGCTGAGATGAATTAAGATAAGATTTGTGAGATTGGGTAGAAGTACTAAGACGGGATAGTCTTAGAGTCGACGGAAATACGTGAAATTAGTATTGTGATAATGGTAACGAGGATTCTCATGTATAATATATTCACAATTGCAATTAGCTACTGTTATTATGAATATATTGTTACGCAAGCATGCTTGTTTCTAAATTGTTACAGTGACTAATGATCGGTAAAGTACGTTTCGTATGTCTATATTCGGATAACCATTTCTAATGGTTATCCCTATGTGTTATAGTAGAATGATGGCGAAAATACCACCAAGGTCCTTCAATTCTTTGGGGGACAGATCAGTAAATAATTGAGGGTTGGAAGGACAACCTGGAATTGGCGAGACTCATGAAAGTCCGCCGAGGCAACCTTTAATAGCTGGATTGAAAGGTGTGGAAATAGAATGTAAGATTATTGGTCAAAACGGAAATAGTATGAAATGGTTGAGTAATTGGGTCGTAGAATGCATGGATAGCAAGTGCTACAAGGTCGGTAGAACGACCACTAGTCGGAAGTAGAATGTCAATGATAAGTGATGTGAGTAAAACGATTGACCTTGTTTGAGTGAGTAGCCTTCATTTGCGAGTAAGGTTTTATGCATGGTGTCCTAGTGAGTGTGCTACATGAGTTTTTATGATTTTAAAACAAATGCATAAATAACAATTTTAGTCGAGGCTGAGTTGCATGTACAAATGTGTATTTAAAGAAAGAGACAATTTCATTTTGATGCACAATGAAATTTTGGGTTTAGCAATTTGCAAAATATTTCGTATTTTACATGAAAAGTTAATTGTAGAAACGGTCAAGAAAACGTTGGCTAGCAAAAACCTTTATAACCAACAAGAGTATTAACTTGATGATATCATGTGAAAACCGACTAGCTTGCTTCGTGTTGGAAAATTCTTTTAAACTTTTTGTAGTATGAAAAGATTTTCCTTTAATATATTACTGTCGTAACAAAATCATTTTGGTTGAGAAAGATTAAGTTTTACGGAAATTAGTATGCAAACGGTTCTCGAGATCGTTGTGCAGTACATTAGAGTTAGGAGAATGTTAGGGGTCATGTATACCCAAGTTGTTCCCAGTATTGTTCTTTAAAAAGAAAAATATGTGAAATGATTTATTTATCGCATTGTCATGCATGAAGGCTATGAACTCACTAGGTCGTAGAATATTACACTATAAGCTGAGAAAGAACTCCGAGAGTGGAGAAGTGTTGGAAAAATCATGAGAGAATGTTTGTAGTTTAAGTATTTGTGTTCAAGAGGAGAGGTGAACAGTGGGAAAGTTGAAAGTGGATTTTAGTGTCGGTTGTACGAAGGTCTATACCCTTGTTTGAAAAATAGAAATATAGTTGCCGAGGGACGGTTGTGTCCGGAGGAAGGACTAGTAGTCATCAAGGTGATGGAATTAGCAACTCGCTATGAGTAGTGTGGTGAGACAGAAAGGAAATATCCTCGACGACAAATAAGAATTTATGGTGATCTTATGATATGTTAGAAGGATTAGGTTCAGTTAAGGACCCATGCTAAAGAATGGGTTAAGGAAGTATCGACATGTTGATTATTGACTTTGAAGTCGGCAGTTGTGTAAGGGGTAATTTGCCTGTCACAGGGTACGTTCTAAGTGCGTCTCGCGTATGCCTGTGTGGGTAGGAACTGTTACATCCCATATTGACTAGAAAAGGGTACGAAGTCCTCCTTATAAGGGTGGATGGATACCTTCCTTACAAAACGTGTTTTGCCCGTCGCAGGGTGCCGGTATGCTTATGCAGAGGGTATGCATGTGCGACCAGAAACGAAACCGTGAGCGGTGCCGGTATGCTGATGCAGAAGGTATCCGTAAAGCGGACAATATCTTGTATGGTGGACTGGGGATATTATAGAATGGTATATATCTTGCAAAACACCCAACGTTTGGAATTTTGAGTGATTGACGAATAAATCACGGGTGAAAGAGGTTTTGGTTAAATTATTGCATCAGTGAAAACTATGTGGTCAAAATACGCTTTTAGAGTTTATTGTGGTTGTGCAATAATTATGATGTGTAATGTGCTTAATGGCATTTTATTTAAAATAAGTGCCTGTTTAAGTATTGGTCTTATGTGTGAGGACTGTTTGATGATCTTGTATTCTTAGTACCTTTGGTACTAATGAACTTTGATAAGATATAAATATATATATATATATATATATATATATATATATATATTGTTGAGTATAAAAGAGTTGTACATACTTGTACATATAGATACATATATGAATTGACTTCATTGGGAAAGTAGCAATGAAGGGGTTGTGAGATTATCATGCCTTGGAGCGTGTATTGCATAATGTAATTTAGATGTATTTAAATTGCATGAGTTGATATTGATAAATGATCATTGGATCCTTTGAGCAGATGGCTCGGTCGGTTGAGTCTTGAGGGTATTCGCCCGGTTTAATAAGCAACGTAGGCTTGGGGTTGAAATTACATGAATTGTATTATAACTGAAGTTTTCATGATGTGAATACATTGGTTATTCTTTGAGGTCATGTATAAATGTTAAGCTTTGAATCGAAAGATTAAAAGTTAAAGGACCACCTTGTAGGGGTGTTAGAATAATGAAAGACTATTGTTTTGGATGAGCGTTCTACTTACGATGTGGATGGGTTAAAAAGGATGAAGTATTAAGCGCAAATGAAGTGGGTGTATAGACTGTGTCGATCTGTGAGGGATTGTGCCCTGTTTATGTTATGGTTTGGAATCACAAAAAAAAAACTAGCAAGAAACGAGTAAGTTTAAATTAATTAGATACTCGTGAGTTGTGGTTCAACTAAAGTTGGGGAGGAATATATTAGTGAAATAGACTCGATAAATCATGCGGGAGAACATGGAAGTACGTTTGAATTGTGTACGAATGACCATGAGAGACCTGGTCTGCTGTGAGATGTTATGGGTGAAGAATGTATGAATGAATAGTGGCATCAATTGCCAAGATAAATGTGTCAACTAGTAGGTAATGTGAAGTTAGAAAGAGGAAACATTCGATGGAAGTCTTTTCGGGGATTCCAGATGAAGAGTACTAGTTGTCAATAAAGTTGTTAGAGCATGTGGTTTGTAAGATGACGGAGTAATATGGCTAATATCGGAATAGAATGTCGGAAAAGTAGTGGGTGTTTATCCAAAGTGATTTTGGTTGTGTGAATTGCTAAGTAAGTTTATGATTTTGAATCATAGGAAGTTTAACATAGATGAGGAGGGTGTTAGTCAAATTGTGGTGTAATAGATGCAAAATCCTTAAGGAATGAGAGTTGCTTCTTATGTGTGAAAGAATTGTCCGAGAAAGTATTAGTTGCAGATTAAAGAATGTGTAGTAACTGTGGACGGTATGTCGTTTTAAGATAACTTAGTTGAATGCCTTAAGTTAGAATTTTGGTACAACTGTTTGGTTATGTATAGTAATGAGAAAATGTTATCGGTATGTGGAAAAGTTGGAAAAAAAGAGACAAGTAATAATAGAAAGGTCGGACCTAAGAATGTAGTTATACTACAAGTTCAATTAAATTATCACCCTTGATATACTACACTTTAGTGCTTGGTTACAATGTGGTCACATAGGGTGATAGTGGTGTGAGGATGTAATGATGATTTGCCGTAATTATCGAAGTATTCAAAAGTGAGTAAGTATATAAGACTAGAATGGAAAGGGATATATGACATGCTTTATATTGGTAGGATGTGATTCCATTTACTGAAGTAATAACGGGTGAGAAAAGTCGTTATGTCCAAGAACTGGAAGTGATTGTAGAAGAAATCTTTTGGGAAATTTCGGTCTGAGAATGTGGTTATAAGTACAATGGTTCTATATCATTGAGATGTTAATGTGACTTTAGGATTAGAAAAGGGTATGAAGATTACATATCCTCTTTTGATTCCCTAGTTTTGATTTCGGGGACGAAATCATTTTTAAGTTGGGGAGTATTGTAACATCTCGTTTTTTTATATATATAAAAAAATGATGTTTGGGTTTAATAAATAATTTGAGTTTGATAAGGTATGATTTATCATGTGATAGATTAATTTTAGAGTTTATCCCTGATTAAGTTACGTAAATGGTTTTGTAGTGTAATAAGTTAAAGGGGTAAACTTTAATTGTATTTTTGTTCAAGTTGAAGTTTAATACGAAAACTTAACTTGAGGGTTTAATATGTCATTTCAGTAAAGTTTGAGGTGTATTGGGTAATATGAGTTTTGACTCATCAAGTTATCAGCATGAGGTGTCAACACAATTAGTCCTTAGTGACTAATTGTGTGTAGGTGAGATTATTTGGAGTAAAATCAAACAGAGAGCGAGAGAGAGAGAGTGCGTACGTGAAAGAAAGAAGAAACAGAAGAAATAAAGCTGATTTTGGAGAAATCTTGCTGTTGATTAAGCTGAGGAAGTGGGTTTTGTGAAGAACACAGCGTTCAGAAACTGACCAGGTGAGTTTATTCACTTCACTCTAAAATTAGCCATTGAAATTGATATAGGTATGTTTTAAACTATGTCTAAATGCTTGGGTATGAATTAATTGAAAAATAGTAGGCTTAATAAGTTGATTTTGTAAACTGACTTAATGAAGAAGACGATGAACAGTACTAGCGAGATGTTCACTTTGCGCTAGCCTTGGTTGCGCAAAGTGAGAATCTCGCAACCCATGTTTGCGAAAAGTGAATAATTCGCAAGGCACTATTGCGAGAAGTGAGTATTTCGCTTCTATTGGTTGCGCAATTCTCACTCTGTTACAAAGCTGATTTTACCATAATTGTCGATAGTTGTAAGGACTTGTCTTAATCAGTATGAGTCCAATTAAATGTTTAAGAGTTATGCTATGTTGAGATCCCCAATGCTAAATAGCAAAACGGGGATAGTTAAGAAGTTGAGGCGATAAACTATTTATATTCTTTATATATATAGAATATGTTGGGAGAGGTAATATATATATATATATATCGTATGTTATGCACCTACGATAGTAAGAGTAATAATACTTATGTATTATGTCGTGGTTGCTAAAAATAGGCATCCGGTCATCGGGGGCACCTTAGTACGGTATAATGGGAACCAATTACTAGCCATTGACCAAAGGGGTGTAATTTTTAGTGGTTGAGTGCACCTTGAATCATCGGGGGTCCCGGTTGTGTATCGCGATATATTAATCCCATTGGGGCCATTGATTCTGAGGTGGGGAGGATGTGAAATGTGGAATAGGCAGGTTTTGATTTGTAATTCCCATTTCGAATGGAAGATCGGAGATTTCCATTTTTACAGGGAAGACCAGAGATTTCCCAATTGTGAAAGGAAGATTAGAGATAGGCATAAAGTAATTTGTAATCTCTACTTCCGGATTAAAAAATAGGCAGGTTTTGACTTGTAATTTCTTGAATAAGAGTATTAACCTTGAATATGGGATTATTCATGGTAAACTCTTGGTAGCGAAATTATTGCTAGATGAATTAGTCATAAGTATGGGAGTGGGGTAGATTCCCATTGTTGGAAGGAGTTGTTGTACGGTAAGATGGGTGAAAACAGGTTTGACTTATCTGTTGATATTTTATTTGTTAATTTTAATTTGATTTGAATATCCTCACTAGGCGAAAGCCTAATTGTTCAAGTTGAATCTTCTTACCAGGTACAAGCTCCGGGAAGTAAGCGGGATGTGTGATGAGGACTTTTGGAAAGATTCAAACTTAGAGATGACGGAGGATCTAGCTATCCTTTTGATGCTTTTGGGACAAAGGACTAGATAACTTAGTTAATCTGATTATGATGTATGATTAGATTAATAGGTTATTTGAGTTAGACGTGTTGTATATATAAAACATTTACATTTGATCCTCAGGTTATCAAAGTTTGAAGTTCTATGATCATAACTTGTGTAATTTTTAAGGTTTAAATTAGCCCTGTTTTTAGGGTGTTACAGTATAGGTAGTGTTGACAACCAGTTAACTTAACTGGTACTGACACTACCTTGTCTGCTAGGAACCAAGGAAGTGCAGAAACTGATAATGAGCATGATAATCATGATGTTGTAGACCCCCTCCTGAGGGTAATGATCCTCAAAATCTTCGTATTGATTCTCCTTCTTCTCAGTCTATAAGACAGTCTAGTAGAATTTCTCAGTTTCCCCGAAAGTTCGATGACTTTGTCGTTGAAGGCAAAGTAAAATATGGTATTGAAAGAGTAGTAAATTACTCTCATCTAACAAAAGATAATTTTTGTTTTGTGTCCAATCTAAACAAATCCATTGAACCTAATAGTTATTCTGAGGCTTGCAAATATCCTAATTGGGTAATTGCCATGAACAATGAAATGGAAGCTCTTAATAGAATTGGTACTTGGATTATTACAGATCTTCCTCCAGGTAGAAAACCTATAGGGTGCAAATGGATTTATAAGATCAAATACAAATCTAATGGGGAAATAGAGAGGTACAAGGCTAGGCTAGTTGCCAAGGGCTATAGTCAAAGAGAAGGTATTGATTATGAAGAAACCTTCTCTCCTGTAGTTAAAATGATAACTGTAAGATGTGTTGTAGCATTATCTGTTCAGTTTAATTGGCCTTTATATCAACTTGATGTGAACAATGCTTTCTTTTATGGTGATTTAACCGAAGAAGTTTATATGACTTTACCTGAAGGGTATTTTTTCTAATGATGATGATCAAGTTTGTAAGCTAGTAAAATATTTGTATGGGTTAAAACAAGCACCTCGTCAATGGTATGAAAAGCTGTCAAATTGCTTATTTGATTTTGGGTTTGATCAAAATAATAGTGATTATTCTCTGTTTACTCTTAAATCTGGGAAAACTTTTATTATTCTTCTTGTGTATGTCGATGATATTGTCATAACTGGAAATAGTAATAGTGAGATTCATAGAGTTAAAAAACATCTGCAAACAAATTTTATGATTAAAGACCTTGGAAGTTTACAATTTTTCTTAAACCAAGGACGGGTTATGTATGAGTCAAAGAAAATATTGCTTAGAACTATTAAATGATTTCGGTTACTTAGGGTGTAAGCCGATCAACACCCCAATGGATATGAACATGATAGTAACTGAGTCGTCAGGTTCTTCTTCTGATCCTTCTTTAACTGATATTTCTGGTTTTCAACGGTTAATTGGAAGACTCATTTATCTGTTGGCTACAAGACCTGATATTGCGTTTGCAGTACATTGTCTTAGCCAATTTATGCATGCACCGCGTCGGTCTCATTTGAACTTAGCCTTAAGAGTTTTACGATATCTAAAGAAGGCTCCAGGTAAGGGTGTTTCTTTTACTGTTTCTGATTGTTTTAAGTTATCTGCTTTCGTGGATGTTGACTGGGGGAAATGTTTATCCACTAGAAGGTCTGTAACATGCTATTGTATATTTCTGGGTAATTGTCTTATTTCTTGGAAAAGTAAAAAGCAAACAGTTGTATCTCGATCTTCAGCAGAATCTGAATATCGAGCTATGGCGGCTGTTACATGTGAAATACTTTGGATTGTAGAAATTTTATCAAGTTTTAATATCAAAGATTTACTTCCTGTAAATCTTCTGTGTGATAATAAATCTGCAATTCAAATCGCAAACAATCCTGTTTTTCATGAGAAAACTAAACATATTGAGATTGATGTTCATCAAGTAAGGAATAAAGTTACAAGTGGAGTATTGAAAACAGTTAAGATTGAGTCTTTGGAAAATACTGCTGATATTTTCACTAAATCTCTCTCTTCATTTCAGCATGATTATTTGTGCAAGAAATTAAGAATGATAGATTTATTCCAAAGTCAAGATTGAGGGCGGATGTTAATAGATGTTGTTGGTTTTAAACAATCTTGACTTCTTGAAATTACGTTTTACTAACTTAACATGTTTTCTTGTTTTTTAGGATATTATTTGTAACAAATAAAATGAGAGGGACTGTTTGGACAAGATGATGATTGTGAGGACTCAAGGGGCTGCGCCTCACATTTGGAAAGTCTTAAAGGGTAGCGGAGTCATTTATGCAACTGCAGGGACTGAAGGCGTAAATTCACAAGGGCTGGTTATGAAAATAAGAGATTGCAGTATTTAAAGTTGTGGTCTCTTCATTTCAACGCAGATATACAGAATTTTCTCTCAAGATTTCCTTATGAGCTCTCATCTTTTCTCTCTCTCTCTAGTTAGGGTTTCTTTGTAAGTTTTTCCATGTAGCTAGAGATAGAATTTCTTATAGTTCTGTATGTGTAATATTTCTTGATTTAGTGTTAAATAAAAACAAGTTATATGTTTCAATATTGGTATAAAATGTTCATGCTTTTAAAAAAAAATTGCTATTATTTGTGGGTCATTTCATATGTGGTATACATAAATAGTTAGAGAAATAAAGAGAGCATGTATAATCATGCATAACATGATTGACGAAGATGAACGTCATATTTGTATTCATTAATATGATTTTTTTTAGTTTATTAGATAGTTTAATTTATAATAAAAACACATAATTTTAGAAATATATATAAGGGAGAAAGTCTACAAGAAAGCCCATAGACTTTATGGTGCGTTTGGTACGCATACATGACAGAACATGACAGGACATGACAACTATGCAGCGTTTGGTAAGACATGACGGAACTGGACATAACAAGAATGACCAATTTACCCCTAATGTGTTGTTTGTGTTTTCTTTTACCAAATAATCAATCAAAATGAATATTAACATTGTATCAACAAGGTAACTATGAAATCTGTAAAGCAAAATATATTCTAGCCAGAAAAGTCGACTACTGTTTTGAATCCTCCTATTAACCATTTCATTGAACTCTTCTGCAAACCTATTCTAGGTATATCCAGATAACTTTGCATTAACCAAATCTCAAGTCTTTTGAACTCACATCAAGAATCAACCAAAAAAGTAGATTCGTGTAATCACAATAAAATCACAGTAGCAAAAAAATCGATTTATAAAACCACAATGGCTTAATCGTTTGATTTGGCAAACTGTAGGAGAAATCGATTAGCACAGAGGGAGACGATTTAGAAATCGATTTAGGAGAAATCGAGTTAGAAATCGATTAGCACATAGGTGGAGAAAGCTATAAATCGAGAACCTGTTGTGTAAGAAATCGTTAAGGTTATCGATTTACCTGGAGCAACCGGAGAAAACGAACTCATGTGTGGAGCGACATGATACAAGAGGTGTGAAGTCGACTTAGGTTTTTCTTTAAGGGTATGTTGGTAAAATAGTTGATGTTCTATCTTGTTCCAGGGGGTGAGGAGGGACACGCGTGTCCCACCCTTGTTTTATCTAGTTCTAGTTTGTCCCACATATGACCACACCAAACATGGGACAAGTGTGTTCTCTCATGTTCTGTCTCACCCTGTCCACCATACCAAACGCACCCTTAGTGTTTAGAGTGATTATGTCATTGAACAATATTTTGGAACAAATAAGTTCTTAGACATTTCAAATTTTGTTAAATAAATCATTTGACTTTTAAAAAAACGTTAAATGCATCCTTATTACAATTTTTAGGATGTATTTAACAGGTTTTAAAAAGTTCAATTGTTTATTTAACAAATTTTGAAATGTATCTTGTTCCAAAAAATTGTCCAATGATTTTTGTTTTCTGTGTAAGAATGGTTTGGTAGAAACTATTCTTATTTGATTGAAGTTACAGCTTAGAATAAGCTCAGTTGATCGAATTATGATACAAAGAAAAAAAATTGATTTTTGGCAATAAAAATAAATTAATTGGAAAACATTTTTTAGAAAAAAAAATACAATTTGCATCCTTGTACATAAAAAATACCTATTTACGCCATTATAATTGTCTTGACAACACGTTCTAAGTGAGCTAAATATTGAATATTTTTTTGATTTAGTCTTATATTATTAAATATTATAAATTGGTACAAATTATTTGTAATACTTACACTTTCTATACTTTAAGGTCATTTATTTGACAATATAAGATTAATCTGTAATTATAAGGATATAAAGTGTATGTATTATTATAATATTTAATAATATAAGATTAAATAAAAAATATTCAATATTGAGCTCATTTTGAACATATTGACAAGACGGTTATAATGATGTAATTTGTATAAAAACGTATTTTGATATATTTTAGTTAATATATAATTTATGTGTGTTAATATAATAAAACTGTAAAACGAAAAACAAAAAAGTAATGAATATAAAATAAATTAAATAACTATTTTGAAGTAATAAAGATGTATTTAACAGGTTTTCAAAAGTCCAATGATTTATTTAACAAGTTTTGAAATGTTTAAGAATTTATTTGTTTCCAAAAAATTGTCCAATGACTCAGAGAGTGTTTGGATGTGTGTTATAAAACTGCTTATTGACTTATTGGCTTTTCAAGAAGCCAATAAGTTAAAAATAGTGTTTGGGTAATTGAAAAGCACTTTTCAAACTGTTTTTTGATAAACTATAAAAAGTCATTTTCCAAAAGTTACAAAATCATGACTTTTTGATCCCAAAAGCGTTTTTTGATTCAAAAAGCCATTTTGTTAACTAAAAAAAGCCAAACACTTTTTAAAAAAATAACTTATTGACTTATTGGCTTTTCTTACCACAAAAGCTAATCCAAACACTTTTTTAAAAACTCTTTTTCCCACCACCATAAGTCAATAAACACTTTTGGGACTAAAAAGCACTCCCAAACACCCCCTTAATAACTCCAAACACTAAATATTTATTTATGACTAAAAATAAATAAACTTTTCCCTATATATAATTATCCTCTAATTCCTTATTTTAACAACTCTTAAATATTTATTTATGACTAAAAAATAAAATAATGAGTGAATTGCATTTTTGGTCCCTGTGGTTATAGTATTTCTTTGAGACCTAAACTTCAGTATCTCAAGAAGTGGTCCCTTAGTTTCCAATTTTGCTCCAAATCCAGTCCCTGGTCACCGTTAAACGACAGTTACTATTGAATATATTAATGATTTTCAAAGTTACATTTCATACCCCTGTAATTATTTACTTTGTTTACTTTATACCTTTTAATTTTCTAAATTTAATTTTACACCTTCATCGTATTAGCACATATAATCGTATATTAACTAAAATACGTTAAAAAATACGTTTTAATTTTAACAAGTTACACCATTGTACTCGTCTCTTCGATACCTTCGAAATGAGCTCAATATTGAATTTTTTTTGATTTAAGTGATTAAATCGTCAAATTATTTGGATTATACGTCTCGCTGCATTGCATAATTGACTTGTTACATATCACATTAACATACATAATTGATTAAATCGTCAAATTAACTTGTTACACTTTTATTATATAAACACATATAATCGTATATTAACTAAAATACGTTAAAAATACTTTTTAATTTCAACAAGTTACACCATTATAATCGTCTCGCCGATACCTTCGAAATGAGCCCAATATAGAATATTTTTTGATTTAAATGATTAAATCGTCAAATTATTTGGATTATACGTCTCGCTGCATTGCATAATTGACTTCTTACAACGATTTTTTTAAACGTGACTTGTTACGTCAAAACGATTTTTTAAAACGTATATATATATATATATATATATATATATATATATATATATATATATATATATATATAGAGAGAGAGAGAGAGAGAGAGAGATGGGTTCAAACGAGGAGCTTACCTATTTAAGAGAACGCGAGGAGCATTCTCAACCACTAATAGTTTTCCACCACTTGCCGCCACATTTCACGCGCCACATTTCTCTTCAATATTAATTTATAATTTGAAATTTACACTTTCAATCCCTATACTTATTTACTAACTTTACTTTATACCTTTTACTTTCCTAATTTTAATTTTACATTTAACACATATAATCGTTTATTAACTAAAATACGTTAAAAAATACGTTTTAATTTTAACAAGTTACACCATTGTACTCGTCTCTTCGATACGTTCGAAATGAGCTCAATATTGAATATTTTTTGATTTATTTATTTTAATATATATCATATATACTACATAAAAATATTTTTAATATTTACAATTCATACCCTTATAGTTTTGATGAGATTTTTGTTAGGAACACCTATCAAATCATATATGATTAGCAAAAAATAGTAAATCATATGTGATCTATAAGATTGTTATCTGATATCACAAGTTATTAATCATATATGATCTTGTTTTACATTCTGATATCACTTAGTTATTAATCATATGTGATTTTATTTTAGTTGGTAAATCATATGTGATCTATAAGACTGATATCTGATATCACTAGTTATTAATCATATATGATCTTGTTTTACAATCTGATATCACTTAATTATTAATCATATGTGATTTTGTTTTAGTAAATCATATGTGATCATAGATGATCTTGTTTTACAATCTGATATCACTTAGTTATTAATCATATGTGATTTTGTTTTAGTAAATCATGTGTGATCATATCTTGTTTTACAATATGATATCACTTAGTTATTAATCATATGTGATTTTATTTTAGTAAATCATATGTGATCATATATGATATTGTTTTACAATCTGATATCACTTAGTTATTAATCATATATGATTTTGTTTTAAGTCGCGACTTTGGTTGCGACTTAAAGTAAAGGGAAAAGTCGCGTAATCATATATGATTTTGTACATGAATCATATATGATTTTATACATAGCGGTTGTTTTCTTGATTTCTTAAATAGTTAGCGTTCTCATTTGAACTCACCTCTTGTCAACTAAATATCAATCAAAATTTATATAAAACGACGATTTTAAATAGTTAAAAAAATCTAAGAAATTGTAAATAAAAGGATAATTTTTAGCAAACTATTTTAAAGTTGTTAATTGCGTAAATGCAAAAGAATTTCGATCAACACCAAATTTGATTATATGGATGGATGATTAGAGCGAAGAAATTAAATAATGCAAATATTTTTATGTAGTATATATGATATATAATAAAATAATTAAATCAAAAAAATATTCAATATTATGTTCATTTCGAATGTATCGAAGAGACGATTACAATGGTGTAACTTGTTAAAATTAAAACGTATTTTTTTAACGTATTTTAGTTAATAAACGATTATATGTGTTAATATTATAAAGATGTAAAATTAAAATTAAAAAAGTAAAAGGTATAAAGTAAAATTAGTAACTAATTATAGGGGTTGAAAGTGTAAGTTTCAAATTAGAAATCAAATATGGTTCGAACATGGGTGGAAAAGTAGCGCTTGTTTAAGAAATGTTTAATTAGTGGCTGAGAATGCTCCTCGCGTTCTCTTAAATAGGTAAGCTCCTCGTTTGAACCCACCTCTCTCTCTCTCTCTCTCTCTCTCTCTCTATATATATATATATATATATATATATATATATATATATATATATATATATATATATATATATATATATATATCGAACTCCTTAACATATTTTAACGTAATTATGTATGTTAATGTGATATGTTAAGACGTATTTTTTAAAACGTATATATATATATGATGTATTTTTTAAAACGTATATATATATATAGAGGCGGGTTCAAACGAGGAGCGCATCAATTTAAGAGAACGTGAGGAGCACTCCCATGCTTCTGATCACATGTGATCAACAACTGCTAAAAAATCGGAACTAATCGAAAATTCGCGCAAGATGTGGCGCGAGGCGTGGCGCGAGGTGGCAAGTCGCGGATCATTAATGATTCACAACTGTTAATCATATGTGATTCATAACTGTCAATTGCTCCTCCAGATCAGTTGTGAATCACATGTGATCCACAACTACCAATCACATGTGATTCATAACTGTCAATTACTCCTCACGTTCTCACGTTTATATCGAACCCCTTAACATATTTTAACGTAATTATATATGTTAATGTGATATGTTAAGACATATTTTTAAAATGATTTTTTAAAACGTATATATATATATATCGAACTTCTTAACATATTTTAACGTAATTATGTATGTTAATGTGATATGTTAAAATGTATTTTTTAAAACGATTTTTTAAAACGTATATATATATATATCGAACTCCTTAACATATTTTAAATAAAAAAAATCAATATTGGGCTCATTTCGAAGGTATCGAAGAAACGAGTACAATGGTGTAATTTGTTAAAATTAAAACGTATTTTTTTAACGTATTTTAGTTAATATACGATTATATGTGTTAATACGATGAAGGTGTAAAATTAAATTTAAAAAAGTAAAAGGTATAAAGTAAACAAAGTAAATAATTACAGGGGTATGAAATGTTACTTTGAAAATCATTAATATATTCAATAGTAACAGCCGTTTAACGGGTTAGTGACCAGGGACTGGATTTGGAGCAAAATTGGAAACTGAGGGACCACTTCTTGAGATACTGAAGTTTAGGTCCCTCTTTCAAAGAAATACTATAACCAGACCAAAAATGCAATTCACTCTAAAATAATTATATAAAAATAAACTTCTATATTACGAGACAGAGGATATGGCTGAAAATCGTGTATATGCTATGCAAATTATGGATTTCTATACAGAAATAAATTATTTCAAGGAAGAACTAGAAGTTTCCTGAATGTTCTTGAAAATCACTGAAACCTGTTCTTTACAGAATATAAATACCCAATTTTCCACAACAAAGCAACTCAAGAACTGCTACAATCACCCTCATAAATCGTAACAAATTTGTTTATATTTCTCTCAGTCATCCCAAATTCAATCATCGATGTCGCTCGTTCCAAGCTTCTTTGGTGGTCGACGAAGCAACATATTCGACCCATTTTCAATGGACATCTGGGATCCTTTCAAAGACTTGCCGTTTCCATCTTCATCTGATGCTTCTAGGGAAACCTCTGCTTTGGTGAATACCCGTGTGGATTGGAAGGAAACCCCTGAAGCGCACGTATTCAAGGCCGATCTTCCAGGGATCAAGAAGGAAGAAGTGAAGGTGGAGGTTGAAGACGACAGGATCTTGCAGATCAGCGGTGAGAGGAACGTCGAGAAAGAGGATAAGAACGATACATGGCACAGGGTGGAGCGCAGTAGTGGGAAGTTCAAGAGAAGGTTCAGGTTGCCGGAGAAGGCGAAATTGAATGAGGTGAAGGCTTCAATGGAGAATGGAGTGCTTACGATTACTGTACCAAAGGAGGAAGCGAAGAAGGCTGATGTGAAATCGATTCAGATTTCTGGTTAGAATCTCTACTTGTTACATGTGTCTTGTGTTTTGGTATGTAATAAGTCTAGTGTTGTGATGGTTTTGTGTTTGTCTGCCAAGTGTTCGACGAAATGCTTGGTGTGATCTGTTACTACTCTGTTTCAATGTAATGATTTGGCATGTGAACTATATATCAAGCTTTGATCATCATATACTTCCAGTTGTTGATTATTTTTCTTTCTTACCCACTAAATTTTTTCACTTCCCAAAGAAAGGGGATCAAGGTGTCTTCCCACAAGTTCATCGACGAGAATGCCGAGAAGTGCATGTGGAAGTTCCTTAATTCTGATAACCATAAGCTATATATAATCAAAATATAAATATCATCAAAATCTGTATTTTTCTTAATCAAAGAAATATGTTGAATATGTTAGTAGGTGGAGATGGTCAAATGGGTTCAGTTCATCCCGGGACCGACGGAGGACCGGATCGAGAGTGAGTTATGCCTGGCTCGGTCCGTTTGGGAACGGTTTGGGCCCGTCGGTCCTTAACCGGTTATAATAAAACGTATTTGTTAGTGTATTTGATTGACTCAATTATATAATATGTATTTTTGTATAACATAAGTATTTTTAGTGTATTTGAGACTCGAACTATAATAAAAACGTATTTTTAGTGTATTTGTTTGACCAAAAATTTCAAAAATATATTTATAAGTTAAAGCTTCAAAAATCAATTGAAAAATAAGTGTGACCAGTTTGGATCCCGACCGGTCCTTATAACCGGGCCTTATAAAGTTTAACCGGACCTTTGTTTTTGGGTTAATAGATCAGTATTTAGGATCAATGAATAATGATTCATTGGATTCAAGCTCTATCCAACTTGAGACCCATTTTTAATCATATCTAGTAATAGGCCCTCCAAATCTCTAACTCTAAGACTATCAGCATCCAACCCCATCTAACCCACACTTTTTCACTGCCACATCAGCGCCACATCATTTTTCCCTTCCAACCCATTCTAACCCACAAACCCCCACATCCATCCCATACCACCATCCCATTTTATTTATTTTTATTTAATCTAAAAAACAATAAAAAACAAAAAAGAAAGGAAAAGGAGCTGGTGGGCCCCACATCCATCCCAACCCGAGCTGGGTTGCCTAACCAGGGAGGGCTCCAACCCCAGCCAACCCCAAGTCCTGTTTTGATGTTCAATTTCATCCCCATCCAACCCGGGCGAACCCAAGGCATGGATGCGGTAAGTCTAATGAACGTAAGCTGCTTGCCAAGTGGGCCTCAGTATAGTTGTTACATCCACATCAAGGCCCAGCATTATTTTAATTGATTTTAATGATTATTTTGATCAATCCAAACTATACTATAAAAACAATAAAATGGTTATAAGTTAGTAATGTTATTTCAACTACATATCAACAACTTCAGAAATAAATATTAAATGGTAGATTCAATTTGGTGGTTATTCGTGAACACAATTTATTTAGAAAAAACTATGTCTGAATATGATTTTTCTTGGCCTATTTTCGAGCAAGATTAAGGGGTGTTTGATTGGAGGTATTGAGGGGTAAGGAATGAGAATGATAATGAAAATTGTTGTTTGGTTTGATATAATATAATGACCCATTACCCCAAACCCATTAATTTCCATTTCTGGTCAAATTGAGGGGAATAAAAATCTTATTTCCGTTCAGTCATCTTTTCTCATGCGTCCCTTCATTTCTCGATGTTGAATAAAAAATATTTCTTTATTTTCATGTTGGACGTCACATATTTGTATTAAAAATATTATATAAAACATTTTTTTTATTAATTATATTGGTTTGTTTAACCAAGCAACATCAATGCAATGCTCATTCCTATTCTCATTCTACTGCATTCTCATTTTCATTTTCATTTTCATCCCCATTCCTTAAAATGAACCAAACGCCCTAAACAAAAAAAAAGGGAAAACAATCATTTGAAGAACACAAGTAGGAGAAATCTAAAATATTTGTGTTCAAATAAACGAAATGGAAAACTTTAATTATATTTATTTTTAAAACTTTCCACTGAAGGATTTTGAGACTAAAATGTAATAACCAAGACTTATTTGGGAAAGACTAAAGTTTTGGGAGAAATGGGGTAAAGTTGTAAGTGCAAGGTTTGAGATATAAAATTCTAAAAAGGTATAAAAGACTCTATTTGGGGCACAAAACCCTAGAGAAACAATTCATTGGCATTGTTGGCGGCTAGAGAAAAGGAGAGAGGGATTCTTACTCAAGTGCAAAGTTAAAGAAGAGGATCACCAATCATCAATTAGAAGAAGAAGTGGGTTTGGAGTCCGATTCCACAAGAGATTCTACCAGGTAATCCCCAAACTAAATCCAGATTCAAAGGTTATGATGGTTGTTGGGTTAACTTGAGAGTTCTTACATAGCAGTTTAAAATGATGCACTAAAGGAAGATTAAACACCTATAAATCGTGTTTGTGTAACTAAGAGTTGGAAGGAATGAACTTATAATGTCTTGTTACTATTTGCCACTTTTAACGTTTTGATTAAGGGGCTTTTAGCAAGGTTTTGGTTCCCGAAATCGTCTCAGCCGCCGTACCCGGTAAGTCGCCCTGTGTCGAAGGTTACCGGGAGAGAACCCGGATAGTACCCGATAGTTTCCAGAAATGTGATCCGGTAAGTAGTAGTTTCCGGAAGGTTACCCGGTATGTTTGTGGGATTCCAGAAGTAGACCCGGTAAGTGGTAAAGTTCCGGTAAGTGAAGTTTCGGTAAGTAGATTATCCGGTAAGTGTAGCTTACCCGGTAAGTGTCCGATTTGTGGTGTTGACCGGTAAGTAGTCGTACCCGGTAAGTGTGGGTACTCGGTAAGTAGTAGGCATCCGGTAAGAGTTAGTAGCAGGTAAGTTGAACCCGGATAGTGTCTGGTAAGCTGGTTTAGGATCTGAGCAATGGTATTCATTCATTTCTCAGGTAAATCGATTGGAAGTCAGGAACAGAGTGGGAAAGGAAAGTAAGCGCACCAGGTGAGTTTTCTAACTAAAATACGTGAGTTTTAACGTGTTTTCTAAAGTAAGTACATGATGAGAAATGCCATGTTTTATTCCTATGCTTTTAACTGCATGAAAGTTTATTTAAAGTTTTATATGAGATGTATGCATACATTGTGATAAACGTGAATTGGCTAAGTCGGGGGGAGGTTCCGCCAGTACTCACGCCGGGGGAGGTTCCGTTTATGCCATGGGAAGTGTGACCCAGTAAGGCAGCTTGATACTGACTCGTTGTCACTCTTGAGTGACTTCAGGGTGCCATTTACGGGAGCGGATTATATCCGTGAAAGTTTTTAAATGTACAACTATGTGAAAGTTTATTATTGAAAATTTTACACTGTTTTAAATGTTTTCTTTGAGAACTGTCAGGAGGGACTCACTAGACCTCATGGTCTAACCCTCACATTTTCCAAACTAAACCCTTTTCAGGTAAGCAGGCAGTGAAAGGCTCTGGCAGGTGAACAGGGCAGTTAAGGGATAAAAGCAGTAGAGACAGAGACACTATTATTTCTAGCACTAGTATTTCTCAGTTGTGTATAGGTTGTTTCCGCCAACCTAAATTTTGAGACTTATGTAAGAAATTTTGGGACCCATTCTTGGGATGTTCAGATTTATATGAATTGCATGCTTTATTTTAGACTGGGTTGTTACAATTGGTATCAGAGCCATAGTTTAAGAGATTTAGGTGACCAGACGGGCCTAGACTTAAACTTTGGGAGTAGAAATCATGACTGAGAATCAGGAAATGCGCTAGGAGGGCACTAATGTAGAAATATGACTAATAGGGTACCGAGGACGGTCATGTAAGGTAAGTTTGGGGTTACACCTGGCCAGTGTAATTGTGAACTTACAGGTACATGTATGTGCTTAAATTGCCTTATTATTCCGTTGCAGTAGTATTAAGTTAGTTTACTTGTTGTGTATCAGTAATCAAGAATGTCTGCAAGATCCTTGAGAAGTAGATCGATACCCTTCGTGGAGGAAGTATCAAATGAAGACACTACGCCACATGAAGAGGCGGTGCGGGTTGAGGAATTAGCGGAGGATGGACCAGTGAAACCCCCAAGATCGACGGCCACTCGTGGGAGTGGTAGGGGCCGTGGGAGAGGCAGAGGGATAGTTCCAAGGAAGGCTGCTACCGAAGGGGGAGAGGTAACCACTAAGGGCAAGGGTAAGAAGAAGAAAGCGTCGGTTAGGCGCAAGGCAAAGAGCGTAGAAGAACCAGAAGTACAAGAGATATCTGAACATGAGAGTTCAACGCCTGCGAAGAAAACGAAAGCTAAGAAAGGACGTCATCCTGAAGCCGCACCGGCTTTTGTAACTGAGGAGAAGTTCACAGCAGAGATGGGTAAACTGCAAAAGACTTTATAAGCAGTGCTAGACAATCAGAATAAGACTACATTTGAGGAAGGAACCAAGAGTGGTACTGAGAAATAGACCGAGGAAGACAGTCTACCACGGACTGAGATAGGAAACAACTCGGTGACAACTCCGATTGTTGTTAATGAACCAAAGATAGTGAAAGGGTGCTCGTTTAAGACCTTCGCTTCGTGCAAGCCTCCGACATTCAACGGGGAGCGCAATCCTGTTCTGGCTTTGAAATGGGTTCGTGAGATGGAGTTAGCATTTGATACTAGCAAGTGCGCCGAGGAAGATAATGTACTATTTGCAATGTCAATGATAAAGTTTGAGGCTATTTATTGGTGGGATGTTGAGACCGGAGGTAGGGGATCAGAGGTAGCTAAGGGCACGTCGTGGGAATCGTTTGTTAAGAGTGTCAGAGCACAGTTTTGCCCGTTGACGGCAGTTAAGAAACTTGAAGAGGAATTTCTGGGATTGGAACAGGGGTCGATGTCGGTCCAGGAGTATACCTCAAAGTTTATCGAGAAGGCTAGATTTGCTGAACTGTATGTGCCTACGGAAGAGCGGCGCATAGAAAGATACATTTATGGGCTAAAGAGCAGCATAAGGGAGTTGGTGCAAGTGAAAGATCCGTCTAATTTTAAGCCTGCGGTAGATACTGCAGAACTTACTGAGAAAGAGAAGAACAGACAGATAACCGAGAGAGTCAGAGACAAGCGAAAGTGGGAAGGACCAACCAGAGACGGAAAGAGGTCGAGTGCGCCTAGACCCGAGCTGCGGGTGGGACCTAGATCGGGTGAGAAACCATGTGTTAAGTATAACAGAATGCACAAGGGAGAATGTTTGGCAGATAAAGACGGATGTTTCAAGTGCAGAAAGACAGGGCACCTGGCTCGAGATTGTCGCAGTTCAAGATCGTGTTTTCAGTGTGGGTCGCCAGATCATGTCAAGTGGGACTGCCCACAGTTGAAGAAGGGGTATGCTAGGGGCGAAGGCGGTAGTAGCGGAGGAAGGAATGGAGAGAGAAAGGTGGAGCCGGCTCACGCGAGGGCGAGGGCTTTCCACATGTCTGCTGAGGAGGCGGTGAACACGCCTGATGTGGTAACAAGTACCTTTCCTATAGACTCGACTTTTGCTAAAGTATTGTTTGATTCGGGGGCCAACCGTTCGTTTGTGTCGCCCAATTTTATTCGAATATTGCAAGTGGAACACAAGAGATTGAACTTTGGGTTTGAAGTAGAAGTAGCAGATGATAGTCGAGTCTGGGTGAAAGAGGTCTATGAGGGATGTAGCATAGACGTGGACGGTCACTCGTTTCCTTTGAGGTTGTACCCGATGGGAATGGGGGAGTTTGATGTAGTCCTAGGAATAGACTGGTTAGCGGAGAATGATGCTAGTATAGCATGTAATAAGAAGTTAATTCAGATCGCCTTACCTGATAAGAAAGAAGTAGTAATTTACGGAGATCAACGGAATAGGAAGTCGTGTTTGATATCGATGATGAAAGCTAGGCGATGTTTGGGAAAGGGATGTCTGGGATATTTAGCTTATGTGCTAGATGCTAAGAAAGAAAAGAAGAGTGTAGAGGATGTACCAATAGTGAGTGAGTACCCGGAGGTGTTTCTGGATGATTTGACAAGTCTGCCTCCAGATCGTCAAGTAGAGTTCAGAATAGAATTGTTGCCTGGGGCAGCACCGATTGCGCGTGCACCTTATCGTCTGGCACCGGCAGAGATGAAGGAGATGATGACTCAGTTACAAGAATTGCTCGACAAAGGTTTTATTCGTCCGAGCTCATCGCCTTGGGGAGCGCCGGTACTATTTGTTAAGAAGAAGGACGGATCTATGCGGATGTGCATAGATTACCGTGAGCTCAACAAAGTAACCGTGAAGAACAAATACCCACTTCCGAGGATCGATGACCTCTTCGATTAGTTGCAGGGTGCGAGTTATTCTCGAAGATAGACTTGAGGTCAGGTTACTGTAACATCTCGATTTTCCATAAAAGATTACGTTTGGGTTTATTAAATAATTTGAGTATAATTATTTGATAAGGTATGATTTGTTATTTGATAAATTAATTTTAGAGTTTAACCCCGAGTAAGTTACGTTGATTGTTTTTACGAAGTTATAAGTTAAGGGGTAAACTTTAATTTTGATTAATAAGTTGAGGGGTGAAATTTACCAATTGATGAAAGTATAGGGGTTGAATTTGGTTAAGTGGTGAAATCCACCTAACCCATCGCCTTATATATAGCAATTGGAATAAGAGATATTATCTTCATTTTCTTTTAGTAAAAAGTGTGTATGTGATGTTTTTTCGGTGAACAAAGAGAGAAATAAAAGAGAGCCGAGAAAGAGAAAAGGGAGAAGAAGAAAGGTGGAAATTAATGGTTTGGTTGATGAAATTAAAGGTATTTTATTTACACAAACCAATTCTCTTATGTTTATAAAGCTATATGTTAGTTTAAGGATTGGGTTAGAAATTGGGTTTTGATGTTTTTGGTAAAGAATGAGAAATCTGGGTTTATAACCATGTTCTGTTGATAGTTTTAAACATATCTGCATATTTACAGAAGCATGCATGGCTTAAAACTATAAATTTATGGGTTAAGTATGAACTTAGTTGTAATACCCCGGGTTAGTTCGTTAGTTAAATCCTAGTTCTGTTAAATTTATTTAACTTTATAACTTATGTTTAGGGTAAGTTTGGGTAAATTCATAAGTTTAGGGGTGTTTGGGTCTTTATTGAGAAGTGCAAGGTCTAAATGGAAAAATTAAGTTGATAATATCTCATGAATTATCCAGATATTTTCTAATACATAAAATATCCAGAAAGTGAATGTGTGTGTGTGTGTTTTGAGACAAGAAGAAGGAGAAAGAAGGGTTAGTTGGCTAAGACTTCAAATTGGTGTACATGGAAGTAATATTAAGGTATTTTCCTTTGTATTTTATGTTTGTAATTGTATTTAGAAGGTTTCTATCGGATTAGAATAGTCAATTTCATGTTTGAGGTTAAATTCAGTCGAAATCTGGGTAGGAATTGGGAAACAGACAGAGGTTTCCGGATAAGTTGAAGGTGTCCGGGTAATTTTGTTGGTGGTGTCCGGATGATGTTCTAAAGGTGTCCGGACGAGTCTTTTATCCGGGTAAGTCTCTCTTTTTAATGGTTTCCGGATGATATAAGATACCGGATGGTATCCGGGTTACCTTGGTTCCCGGGTGTCGTCCGGATTGTTTAGGCCGTCCGGAAAGTCATGCTGTCCGGAAGTTGTGTTATCCGGATAGGTTGTGTTGTCCGGATACTTTAGCTGTTTGGTCATTTTAAGAATTCAGATACTTTTGAGTATCCAGTAGCCTGTGTTTTGTTGACTCTTGGATAGGGAAAGAATGAGGATTGAATATACTGTGGACTCGACTTAAGTTCGGGTTTGGAGGTAACATTTGAGGATAGAGTTATCTAGAGCCTTTAGCTTTAGTAAGTCTTATGTGTTCTATTTGGTAAAAAGATACTTGTATCTAATTGTTTCAGATACTGTGAATTTGGAGTGAAAGCTGAATCTTGTGGAAAAGACTGGAAAGAGTTTTTGATAAGCAAACAGGTGAGTTTTACTTTAAAATGTTTTCAAACTGGAATACATATATGTGTGGGGTGGGAATATGATAGATGGTGTGATTATACGTTTATGTTTGAAATATAATATATTGAGATATTGTATTACATGAGCATACTCTATATGAGAATACGTTGGTCGGGCTTAGGACCGGTGGTGTTGGCTGTAATACCCGTACAACGGTGTTGGTTGTAATTGTCGTACAACGGAGTTAATTTATTAGTTGGCTTGCAACCAACTAATATGGCCATGGAAATGATACAGGGAAGTACACAATGCATGAGTCCTATTTGGTATTTATACTTGTGATATGTATATGGTGTTTGTGCAAATGGTTTCAAACTAACAGGGATTTTCTCACTTAGACCTCTAGGTCTAACCCTCATTTTGTTTTAAAAATATGTATTCCAGGTCGTGGATCGGGTAAGAGCAAATGAGAAGAGTACTATGTGTTTAGCTTTTGGAAGAAGGATGTTATGAAGACTAAGACGTGTTTTGCTGTTCTAATGTTATAACTAGATATCATGTATTTAGTTAGCAAAAGTTTGTAATGGAATACCGTATTTTGGATTGTAAAGACTAAGGGACCGTACTTGTTATATGATGTATCTTGTTATGTAACGATGTTATGCAATGTATGTTATTTGTTGTATGTTTGGATATCCGGGTTGTTACATTAGTTGGTTGAGATAGTTATGATTATCGCAGCAGTTAGTAGCGACAGATATGAGTGTTGCGATAGTTATGAATATCACAACCTTGAGTTGCGACAAGAAGGTTGTATCGCAACAGTTGGTTGCGATGAGAGGTGTATCACAACAGTTGATTGCGATAAAGTGGAATATCGCAATCGTTGGTTGCGATAAGAGTCGAGAATTTTGGATATTTAGGATTCTTAGTCTTTAAGGGCCCCGTTCAGTAAATTAATACCAATACGATATGTATTTAGGTATTTCAGATCTTTGTGCAGTTGGTGACGGAAATCCCTACAATTATAAGAACGTAAAGTAAGAGTGACGCGACTACTATCAGGTGAGTTCATTCTTACCTTACCTTTTTACAATGTTTTAAATTATGGTAAGGTGTCTTTTATAAAATGAATTGTTTTGGATGGATTTTGGAAGAATGATTTTATAAAGTAAAATCTATTATCTTAAATTGATGGTTGTGCTTAAATTCATTAATGATACTGGAAAATGATTTATAGCAATAACCTGTACGAGTTGTAACTATTGGATTTATTGGGCAAGTGAGTTACAATAATATTTATATCAAGGACCGTGAGTGATAATATTGATGGTTAGATTTATGTTATAAGAAATTGACATATTAAATGTGATTTGCTTATACTGAATAATATGAGGGATTTATAAAGGAGATTTGCTCATACTAAATGATATGAGGAATCTAGGTGGTATAAATATGATTTGCTCATACTGAATGCTATGAGGAATCTATATTAAGTAATAACCTGCACAAGTACGGTTGAGTGTAATGGATCCATAGGCACTAGTGGTTATGAACACGTGGAATAGATGAGGATTATTCGTTATTCCGATGTGTGTGAGAAATCGTGGAATAAACGTAATTTCCGATTTCTAAGGAAAAGAAGGGATTGGCATGTGTATATTGTAATCTCTATTTCCTTTCCAAGAAATGGGCATGTGTATATTGCGATTTCTTTGGATAAGATCATTAATCTAGAATCCATGAAGATTCGTAGTGTGGCTCTAGAACATGAGAAATGACTGGCTTATTGTTAGGTCGTAGTCATGGAATCAGAACATGAGAAATGACTGGCTTATTGTCAGGTCGTAGTCATGGAATCAGAACATGAGAAATGAATGGCTTATTGTCAGGTCGTAGTCATGGAACCGGGTTTAACCCGTTATCGAAATATGGTTACGCGTGTGGTAAGAAAAGGGTAAACCAGGTTTGTTATGCCTTGTTTACATTGAATTGTATAAATATTATTTTGAAACTGAATGTTCTCACTAGGCATTAGCCTAATCGTTTCAAATGATGTTTTCTTACCAGGTACTAGCTTGGGAAAAATAAAGGGATGTGGTACGAGAGCTTTTGGATTAGCAGAGAAGTTATTGAATATTGAGGTTTTGAATAGATTGATTAGATAATCTAGTTAATCTGATTATAGTGACATGATTAGATTAATAGGTTATTTGAAGAATTCTATATATGTAAATATGATCCTTAAGGTTAAATCTCTGCTTATGTATAAAGTTTAGAAAGTTTATGTTTAAATCTGGTTATAAATTGAAGTTTAAATTAGCCCTGATTTTAGGGTGTTACAGTTACCATCAGCTGAAGGTGAGAGAGGAAGACGTGCCGAAGACAGCCTTTCGCACGAGATACGGACATTATGAGTTCTTAGTCATGCCCTTCGAGTTGACTAATGCGCCAGCAGTATTCATGGACTTAATGAATCGAATGTGTAGCTCGTTATTGGACAAGTGTGTGATCGTCTTTATCGACGATATTCTGATCTATTCTCGTACCCGAGAGGTCCACGAGAGACATCTTCGAGCAGCGTTGGAATTGCTAAAGCGTGAAAAGTTATACGCGAAGTTTTCAAAGTGCGAGTTTTGGTTGCGGGAAGTACAGTTTTTGGGCCACGTGGTGTCGGCGGACGGCATCAAAGTGGATCCCGCTAAGATTGAAGCCATTAAAGATTGGGAGGCGCCAAAAACCCCATCGGAAGTGAGAAGCTTTCTCGGATTAGCAGGTTATTACCGGAAGTTTATTCAAGACTTCTCTCGAATAGCCTCACCTTTGACCTCATTGACAAGGAAGAACGTCAAGTTCAGGTGGACTGAGGCACAAGAATCTGCGTTTGAGAAGTTGAAAGAAAGTCTAAGCAGTGCTCCGATTTTATCGTTACCTGATGGTTCAGAGGGATTTGTAATATACAATGACGCATCTAAGCTTGGGCTGGGGTGTGCTTTGATGCAGAATGGGAAGGTGATTGCCTACGCTTCCCGACAATTGAAAGATCACGAGAAGAACTACCCTACTCATGACATGGAGTTAGCAGCGGTGGTGTTCGCTTTAAAGATTTGGCGACATTACTTATATAGAGTGAAGTGTCAGATTTACACCGATCACAAAAGTCTGAAGCATCTGTTTGATCAGAAAGAACTAAATATGAGACAAAGGAGATGGATGGAACTGTTGAATGACTATGACTGCGAGATTCTTTACCACCTGGGTAAAGCTAATGTGGTGGCCGACGCGTTGAGTCGGAAAGAGCGAGGAGAACAGACCAAAGTAGTGGCCTTCAGGGTCGAGGCAACCTCGAATCTCCTTGAAGAAATTAAGAAGTTTCAGGAGGAAGCGTTACTAGAAGAGAACATGAAGAGCGAAAGAGTTGTCGGAGTTACATCATTGTTCGAAGTCAACAGTGGTGGTTTGAAGTGTATGAAAGACCGGGTGTGGGTTCCCAAGTTGGGCAACTTGAGAGTAAGTATCTTAGAAGAGGCGCATAAGTCGCGGTATTCTATGCACCCGGGAACGAATAAGATGTATCGAGACTTGAGACAGTTTTACTGGTGGCCGGGGATAAAGAAGGATATCGCTCACCTTGTGGAGCGATGTGTGACATGTTTGAAGGTTAAGGAAGAACATCAGCGACCGTATGGAGAACTTTAGTCTACGGTAATACCAGTGTGGAAGTGGGACCATATCACCATGGACTTTGTAACGAAGTTACCAAGGACTCCGAAGGGTAACGATGCGATTTGGGTAATTGTGGATGTACTCACCAAGTCTGCGCATTTCTTACCAATCAAGGAGTCAGATTCACTGGAGAAGTTAGCCCGATTATACATCAATGAGATCGTATCTAGGCACGGAGTGCCGCGATCCATCGTGTCTGACCACGATAGTCGGTTCACGTCAGCATTTTGGAGAAGTCTTCAGCGAGAGCTAGATTCGCAATTGAAGTTAAGCACAACTTATCATCCTCAAATGGATGGTCAAAGCGAAAGGACTATTCAGACTTTGGAGGATATGCTACGAGCGTGTGTAATCGATTTCAAGGGGTCGTGGGAAGTGCATTTACCGTTGATAGAGTTCTCATACAATAACAGTTATCATGCGAGTATCCAAGTGTTAATGCCAAAAATCTCACCAAAGGGACAACTTAAGGTCGATGTGGACTTAAACAACTAAAGAAAGAATCTTTCGACGAGACGTGCGACGATAAACAAAATAAAGAAACAAGGGATTTGATGAAGCAGGAAAAACCTCAATCGAGGAAAAAACCTGCGGACGACAGTGGGTGTCGTCGCTGCACTATGGTCGCCAATCAGGGGCGATGTCCTTCGGTACTGGCGTCGGTCGTACAAGGGTTACAATACAGATGAAGGAAATGCTTCGAAATGTAAAGTACAAGTGTTTGAAATGTAAAAACAGTGTTTGTCGTGTGTGAATACAAAGTGTAAAATGTTGGTCGAAGGCTGATGTCGTGCGTCGAGAGCGATAACTTGAGCTGTTCTTCGAGTGTTCTAGAGCTTGAGTGTTAGTTTCTCCGAGCTTGAAGGTGCGTAATGGATAGTTCCCCAGATCATCTCTGCCCGGTCATCGATGATCTTGAAATGATGATTCGACTCTATCTTTATAGTCTTTAGGAGCTTTGATTAGCTCATTGATTGCTTCATTAACAGCTATAATGGTCGCAACGGTCTGTAACGGCTGCCGGCGTGAACATTCATAATGGCCTTCGTCCGTTACGGCTATCCTCGGGTAACAGATTGCGTCGGATAACGGCTTGCGTTGGATATAGTTGTTGCTTCTTTAATTGCTTTGACTCTTGCATTAAACACTTAACAAAACGTAACAGTCATGGTTAACGTTAGTTTTGGTCGAGGTCGCATGGCTTTATGCGATGGTCGTGCGGGGACGGGCGTCGCTATGGTCGAACGTCGTAAGTAACTCTCGACTTACCTTTTATGAGGGACGACGATGGTGTTCTGGGTCTTTGTCGAGACCTTATCTTAATACAAGATATAGTCCTTAATCAAACGTCTTACTTGTTCTGACCGCGGTCGAGCGACGTGATTTTTTGCCCAAACAGTTTGCCCCTAAAATTTGAAAATTGAATGTCAAATTTAAGTTTTAAATTTTGCTTGTCGAACGCTTAGACTTGTGACCTGGGTTGAGGGACTTACCTGGTTGTCGTGGAACTAGATCGGTTCGCCTTTAACTGAACGAGAAGTCGGGGTTGTGATGTCATGCTGTCGTATGATTATGCTTACCAGCTGTTATTTTAGGAATGTCGACGGAGCCCAGAGGTGCTATTAGAAATGAAAAAGATCTCGACGTCTTTAGAAGTCTAGCGAGGATTCCCATGTGGATTACCATAAGCAAGGTTGGCAAGGTTCGACCGGAAATGTGCCCCGAGAGGTACGTCGTTATATACGAATACCTGTTTTAAGATGGGCTTCCACTAGCCGTATTTGCCTCTGGCCAAGGCAATTCTGTGTGAGTTTGACCTATCGTCAGGGCAACTGATGCCCCAGTTTTGGCGAGTCATTCTAGTCACCGAGCGAATTACTTCGCACTGGGAGTGGCGTATAAAGTCATGAGCGACCAATATCGTCGTTATAGTTTACTTTCAAGGTTTAAAGGTGATCGCACCTTAGTTTTGAACACTGTTGTCAATGACGAAGTATGTACTTGTGCGAACAATTATTGGATTATATCCGTAGATACTGCACAACTGGTGACAATGTCTCATATTGCGCAACTGGCGACGATGTCTTATACTGCGCATCTGGCGACGATGTCTCATACTGCGCAACTGGTGACGATGTTTTCTGCTGCCACGTCGACCCTTTTGTCAGCCGACAAGGGCGAGGGTGTAGAGACGGGAGAGAATGAGGGAGAGTTTATGGCGACGAACAACTTTGCGCTGTCGTCAACCCTCCTAATTGACTATGTCCTCGTCAGGGCAGAGTCACTTTCGCATCTGGAGAAATATCAGCTCTTATCTTTCAAGGAGCGTTTTCGAAGAATCTCTGTTGAAGAGATTGGACTGTGTTTAACCGAACTGGCGTTCTTTGTAAGTTTTTCTTTCAAAACTTGTGTTATTGATGTTCTTTCGCCGAGCACTTAGTATGTTTCTTTTGTAATTTGCAGATGCTTCTGTTTCCTCTCATTGAATATGTGAAGGCAGAGGAAATGTTGGAGTGGAGGTCGATCGTTGAGAAGGATATATTCCTTCCTCCAACCTTAGCATTAATCTTAAGAGCCACATTCTCAGAAGGTCGAGGCGTAAGGAGTTGGAAGACCACTCCTAATATACTCGTTTGATCCTTGCATCAGTTCTTCGGGATTGGCAGGGCTTCGAAGGTCGAGACTTTTGGGCAGAGCTTGCCATCAACGCTCCTCTCTAGATTTAGGATATGCTATGTCTTTTCATGTCTCGATCGTTGGTGGTCGAACCGTCGGTAGTCGAGTTCTTTTGAATGTAATTGACAGTTCTGTAAATGAAACTTTGAACTTTTGTTTGAACTTGCGTTTTATATATTTGGTAAACAAATACCATATCAATTATGAAGTTAAATCTGGAAATCATGCGACTAAGGCATTCATTGTAACACAATAACTGGTACGTAAGCCATAAGACTTTTAAATCGTGTGTATAAACATAAGCACATGCGACTAAAGCATACTTTCGGAGTATGAAATTTCTCTAAGTTGAGAGGCTTAGATCATGAGATCGTTAGACTTCGCAATCGTACGACTAAGTCGTGCGATTAATTTGAATCGTATGTCCTTGTAAAGGATGTTCAAGTCATAGACTTGGTCGTTTATGTCGTGCGATTCTGCGATAAAACGATGTCAAGGGTTGGTCGTTGGCTAACCAACGACCCTCCGATGCTTAAGTCAGTAGTCGCTTTGTGAAAAAATGAGAAAAAATCGTATGAAAAAGAGTTAGGAACATACCGTTAGATTCTCTTTTTAGTGGGATATTGCCCCCCTGTTGTTTATTATCCTATTCTTTTCGGATGAAAAGATAGGTTTTAAATGACGGGATGACACGACGATCCGGTGTGATATTGTCTGCGATCGATTATGTTGTCGTGCGACAGGGCACCATAGTAATCTTATCCCTGTGGAAAAGATATAAATTTAGGGATAGAAGAACGAACCTGTCAAGGGCTTGATCTTGCGACTTTAGTTCATTTTCGCGGCTTTAAGGTAAACTTGTAGCACTCACGAGCAACTTTTGGCTCGCTCTTGATATCCTGGATTCCCCATGGCGTAGGGAATTTCAACATTTGATGATACGTCGAAGGAACAACTTTCATATCATGGATCCATGGTCGACCTAAGATGATGTTATAGGCCGACGCACAGTCGATGACGCTGAACTTGGTTTGCTTGTTGACTCCTCCGGCGTAGACGGGCAAGATTATCTCTCCAAAGGTGCTCGTCGCTTCTCCATTGAAACCGACCAAAGTTGTCGAACGTCGAGTGATTTCTGAGCGATCAATTCCCATGGCTTTGATAGTGTTGAGAAAAATGACATTTGCTGAGCTGCCCCCGTCGATCAAGACTCGACGCGTTAGACAGTTACCGACTGTGGGCTGAATGATCAACCCGTCGTGATGCTTCTGATACGAGTCGCCAAGGTCGACGTGGTCGAACACAATCTTCATGGCTTCTAGCTCCAAATCTCTTTTGGGTCTAGACGAGCGAGGAATATACCGATCATCGGGCGCCTGACTGGCATGACGCTTGGCCGCTGAATACGTCAGACCACACACATCTGAACCACCGGTGATGCAATTGACGACCTTCGCATGCTCGGGGGTCGTCGGTCGATGGCTATTAGCTGGAATAACAATGTCATCGATGATATCCTTGAGATTTCCTTTCGGGAAGTGATATGCCAACTCTTTTTTGAGAGCTATGCAATCATCTGTCGCATGACCATGGTCGACGTGGAAGTCGCACCACTTTGATTTATCCTTCTTAGCATCGTCCAAGTCAGACTTCTTCGGCCACCGGATGGTTGCTTGGGTGGTCTTCAGAGCTTCGACTAAGTCTTTAGCTGACCCTTTGAACCCATAAGAGGAGATCTTGGGGTACATGGGGAATTTAGTCGCGGTTTTAGCTTCTGCCTTCGTCTTGAAACGAACGTTTGAAATCTGACGCGCTGGCTCTATTCTGGAAACAGCCTTTGTCTTGAACTCTGGCTTTCTGACGCCTAACGACTTCTTGTCGTCAGTGTGTTTGCGACGAAAGGCGGCATTATCTTCGACCCTCATATATGCTAAGGTTCGAGCTCGGACGTCTTCGAAAGTCTCTGGGGGATACTTGGTCAGATCGATATATAGACCTGAACTATCGTCTAGACCACGCTTATAAGCTTCGATCGCAGTTTTGATGTCACAATTGCGGATACTGATCATTTCGGCATTGAATCTATTGAAATAACTTCGAATAGACTCATTGGTCTTCTGCACGACATAGTACAGATCACTAGTCTGCTTTTCCATCTTATGGCTGCAGGCGAATTGTCGGGAGAATTGGTTGACCAATTCGGCGAACGACCCGATAGATTTGGGTTTGAGATTGATCAACCACTGGAGAGCTGGACCAGTGAGAGTCGCCCCGAAACTCTTGCACATGCATACTTCCTGGTACATGTGTGGAATCGAGATCGTCCACATGAGCTGCTTATACTGCGCGACATGCTCGGTTGGATCGGTCACACCCAAATACTTGGGAGTGAAGGTAGGAATGTTATACTTCTTTGGGACCTCTACGGTAGCGATCTCGTCGATGAAGGACGACGCCTGATACCCTAAGCGAGGCTCGACGTCGACAGGCACGGCTGCCCCATGCAACTTGGCGAGCAAGGACAGGACGCGCTCATTTTGGTCTTCTAACATCTTCAAACGCTGGGCGACGGGATCGTTAAGATCAGGATTTGCCCCTGTCGAGGGATTGGTCCCTGGACTAGTGCCATTATGACACGGGGTTTTGACACCCCGCGAATCTTAACGCAAGTGTACGGGTCGAAGTCAAGTAATAGTACTTGAGAAAGTACGAGTATCGAATCACGGGGAACTAGGAACTAAGTATCACAATTACTATAAGTTCTATTAACTGAACTGTCAAATTAAGAGATTGGTTTTAGACTACTTAATTGTACTAAATAAAATCAAATCAAACACAAGACAAACAGAACAGCTTTGAAGACTTTGATAGAGAGAAAAGTTGAGGGTTGGAAATCCAATGGTTCTCACATACAAACGTCTGACTCAACTCAACTACCGGTTATTCCTATCAATGAATGCCCAATCTTGATCTAATCGTTGTTCTCTCTCGAGTTACACCGATTTTATTTGCAAAACATGGTTCCTTTTTCAAACAACCGTGATTTCTATTTTGAACACAATAGTTTTATCTTTCGATCTCAACATATAGGGTTCAAAACGCATTAAGCTTAAGATTCAAACAGGACTAAGATTTACTCGGTATATCTCTATCCTTTCTTACCTTAAACATGCAATTTCTAATTCTATTTCTCAATTACTTCTCTCGAACATTAATTGAAAACAATAAGACAATTGTAAGGTAGCTAATCTCACAAAAGCATTAAACACAAAATTGCATTCATTCATTAAAGAGGAAAACTGATAAAGGTTTCAAGTCATCTGTTTACAAGTTTAAACCACATTCATTCCAACCCCCAACATGAACCGGTTAGTTCATGTCGGTGGTGGATTCAAACATAAGAGAAAAAGGTGCAAAAGTATATGTAAACATGATCAAATGTGAAAGATGAAATCGTGATAACAAGTGATGAAAACTCCCTCCTCTCGTGTTCGTCTCTACGTTCCGTGATGAATGTATCCGTGATCGGCTCTCTAACGTGGCTTCGAGGACTCCGAAAAATCTCCCAAAGTCGCCCCTGAACCGCTCCAGATCGTCTGCCGTAAGAATGATATCGAATAATGACCTAAACCCCGGAATAAAATACTGATTTTCGACAAACAGTGAGTTACGCGACTTGCTGCGCGACTTGCAGGTCGCGTAACATGTCGCGCGTGTTCCAGATGTAGTGTGGGTCGATTTATGGTTCGCAGGTCTGGTCCTGGTTCGGTCGCGGGTCTTGGGCTTGGCTTTTGGGCTCCCGTTAGGCTTCGTTTTGACTCGTTTTGGGCTCTTTTTAGCTTCTTTCTCGAGAAATGCCGCCTTTTAGCTAACCTGCATAATTCACTAGATAAACCGTAAAATACACGCCTTTTTACTTGAATCCAAGCCAATCTCATTGGTTTGAGAAGTGAAAATAACGCCAAAAAATGGCGTTATCAACAACCCCAAACCGAGCGTTGCTTGTCCCCAAGAAAATTAGCGATAAAATAGAATAAAAGCACACAGTGAATTTAGTAATGACTGCACAATTCCCAATCGGTACCAAGTGATGCATCGGTGATTTCCCATACCCGTGAATGTCTGTCTCACTCTCGCCTTATTCTTATTTCGTTTGATCTATGACCTTCCATTGGGGGTTGAACTCTTGACTGTTCCGATTACATTAAGGTTAGACTAAGTCCAAACACACTAGGGAAAACATTTCGCCTCGACCCTACCTCACGGGATACTCTCTTTGCACTTGAATCTAGGTTATTGCTCGTGTTGTCATGTTTACGGAGGTTATGTGCAAGAATACGCAATAATTGCATGACAACTCTATTGAAAGACGCACAAATGTCCAAAAGTTCGATCTCAGAAAGAAATCAAATAGCAAGACAGGGAATATTAGTAAAGGTATTCGTAGACCGTAATCACATCTTCCAATAGATCATCCAGGTCTTTACAAGGGTTGTAATGGGGCTAAGGTTAAGGCTATGAAACGAAGGGTAAGAAAGGATCAAAAATCCTTGGTGTGTCAATCATTGGCAATTCCTGAACTCCCGTTGCTTCACATTCGCTTACTCGGCCCTTTTCGTCATTATCGGAGTCGCATTGACTCTCTTATTTTTCAGCTCTAACTATTATCTAAATAACTGTATTATTCTATATATATATTTTTTTTAGGTTGGGACTTCATTGGTCCTCTTTTCTATTTCTTGGGTTACATTGACCCAATTTATTCTCATGACTGGCCTGTTCTCTTCTTTTCTGCTCTATCTTTCGTAGTTCATTACTGCCTTTGATTTACACACTTTCGGATAAGGGTTGGCTAAGGCTTATGGCTAAAGGTTTAACGGTGGGTTTAGAAGTAATTAGGGTGCGTATTTGGCTGCAAAGGGGGTTATGGGTACACACAAGAGGTAAATGGGAATGATAGCTAAACACAGGGTTAAGACAAAGCACACAATGCCTGGAATCATATCTTAAGGTCCACACGATATGGTCTACTGTACCCTTTCCTAATATCCCGATGTTCGTCTTTGCTACTCAATGCAATAATGTAGCGAGATCATTCTACAATCAGGACAAGGAATTCGAAAAAGTGTATCAGAATTAGGTGTATGAATCCCTCGATATGAAAAACGTCTTTTAGGTTCAAAATCTCACTATCGGGTGGTCTCCACTAATGTCCCTAGTCATGTCCTTTCCCGGTCCTTCCCTAACGGTCACGTCACTATCATAAGATTCTTCCCACAACGGTCGGTCTCAATCATTCGAAACAAAAATTTTAGCTATGTGATCTAGATTTTAGCTATGCGATCTAGATACTCAGAAATGTAGGAAATCTACGTGCATAAACTTGGGCCCGATTGGGCAACCCCAAACCTTACCCACACATTGTCCCCAATGTGCAAGCAAAGTTGTAGGTGATGTGACTCGAGTCATTGTGCAGTTATTACAGGTATGAAAAGGACGGGTAAGGCATTACATAGCAAGCAAAAGAAGATCCAAAATTTCTAATATGGGCACCCCAAACCTAGGCCGTGACCTAGGTTTGCCAAATAAAAGCCACAGGGTCAAAAGGTGAGTGTGTAGATGTGGAAAAATTTAGGCACCCCAAACCTAAGTGGAACTTAGGTTTGATGCATCTCGTGTAACTAGGAATAGACTAACACATCATACACCACTTGTTTAGCAGAAGGAGTTAGAACATACCTGTTTTGCCCGGCCAGAGGATTCTTGACTGGTTAAGCATCAATCGGAGGGGATAGGGAGAACATGCAAAACAAAACAAATAAAGACAAAGCACAAGGGAAAAAAATGGAAAAGAAACACACCAAGCAAGAAAGGAATAAAAACTGCACGAAAAAACAAAACGAGGAAACAGGGACTCCCGCGGTTTAGCCCGCGACTTGCAAGTCGCTTGGCAAACCGCGTAACCTACTGTTTCAGAAACAAACAGAGGGTCCCGCGGCTTGCTGCGCGGTATACAAACCGCGTGGCAAACCGCGTATGTCCCTGTTTCAAAAATCTTTTTTTTTTGGCTTTTTTTCGATTTTTCGATTTTTATGGCTTTTCGGAAATAAAAACACATGCAAAGTAAAAATAAAAAGAAACAAACCTTGGTGGGTTGCCTCCCACCCAGCGCCTTATTTAAAGTCGTGGCACGACTATGTGGGTTCAGCTCGGCTCAGTATCCGCAGACTCGAATCGCCCACACTTGCGATTCCCCGCGGATTGTTCCCTCTTTACTTGACCTTTACCATCTCTAGATCTGCACTGTCCACTCTCGAACATCTTGAAGTTTACCTTCTCGCCACCAACTCAGAAGGTAATCTCTCCTTCCTCCATGTCTATTAATGCTCGACTCGTGGCCAGGAAGGACCTCCCCAAAATCAGTGGGACTTCCTCATCTTCATCTATGTCGATGACCACGAAATCTACCGGAAAGTAGAACTTACCAACTTTGATCAGCACGTCTTCAATCACCCCGTATGGATACCTTATCGATCTGTCCGCGAGCTTGAGTGTCATGTATGTTGGGCTCACCTCTCCCAATCCGAGTTTTCTGAAAACAGATAACGGCATTAAATTAATACTCGCCCCTAAATCACATAACACTTTATTAAAACTAAGATCCCCAATTTGAATAGGGATTGAAAAACTCCCTGGGTCTTTGAGCTTCTAGGGAAGCTTATTCTGGAAGATGGCACTACACTCTTCAGTGAGTGTAACTGTGGATTGATGATCGATCGCCCTCTTTTTGGAAAGGATCTCTTTCATGAATTTCATGTAAGAGGGCATTTGGGTGAGAGCATCTGCAAAAGGAATATTGATCGTTAGCTTTTTAAACACATCTATAAATTTTGAAAAACTGACCTCATCCTTATTTGCTTTCAGCCTGCTCGGGTAAGGTACTCTTGGTGCTGCCGGCTTGACCGGTGGTGTCACTTCTTTCTCCTTCGGCTTCTCTTTCCTCATACGCTCTTCATCGGCCTCTAATGCATCCATGTCAATGATCTCCACATCATTCTCGGCTTCCTTTGCTGGCTCCTCATTCAGCTCCTTGCCATCTCTCAGATAGATGGCATTACAATTCTCTTGGTTCCTCTTTTCGGCCATGCTTGGAAATGTGTCAGGTGGTCGGTTTTGTAGGGCCTCGGATATCTGCCCTACTTGCCTCTCGAGGATCTTGATTGCAGCTGTATTCTGATCAGTTGCGGTTTTCACCGTGTTCACAGTGCTTGCTAGCTCTCCAACCGTGCTGTCCATTTTCGACATGAACTTCATCATCATCTCCTCCAGCCCCGGTTTCTTCTCTCCGATTGGTCCTTCGTTTCTTTGATTAAACCCTGGAGGACGATAAGCATTATTAGCATTAGAAGGATTTGAAGAGTTAGAAAAATTACCTGGCTGTTGACCGGGTTGACTCCACGAGAAATTTGGGTGCTTTTTCCACCCTTCGTTATACGTGTTGGAGAACGGGTCGTTTCTCGGCTGATGATTCCGGTTTTGCATATACTGGATTTGCTCGGGTGCTTCCGGAATTCCTCTATTCATCTGATTTGTGATGAATGCCAGTTGAGCTTTCAGTTCATTCAACTCATTACTCTCTTGGACACTTGCAACTCGTCTTACCGCTGATCTCGGAGTGGAGAAACTATGTTCGGCCAAGTTCTCAATCAGCTCGCACGCTTCCTCATACGACTTGTCCATTAGTGCTCCACCCGCGGCAGCCGTGATGTCGTTCTTAAATTGCGGGTGGATCCACTGAAGAAGGTCTGGATGATGACCCAACCCTGTAGCCCATGATGAGGACACTTCTTGATCATGTCCTTATAACGCTCCCAAGCCTCATATAACGTTTCCTGATCCCATTGAGAAAAATGGGTGATCTCCGCCATTAGTTGGGTGGTTCTGCTCGGTGGGAAAAACTTTTGGAGGAAGGCTGCTTTCAACTGTGCCCAATTAGTGATCTGATATGACGGTAGGCCTTCTATCCATATTTCAGCTCGACCTTTTAATGAAAAACTGAACAGCCTCAGTTTGATTGCGTTCTCCTCCATCCCGTTGATCTTGAAGGTGCTACAAATGCGCTCGAAAGCCCGGAGATGAGCGTGAGGATCTTCGGTCGGTGCTCCTCCATATTGATTTTGCTGCACCATTACGATGGTGCTCGGCTTTATTTCGAAATAGTTAGCCGCAGTGGTAGGTGGTTGAATGCCTATCCGTGCGGCCGCCACATTAGGATCGGCAAATGACCGCATCAGAACTCTTTCCGGAGGTGGTGGTGGATTGTTGCGGCGAGGTGGAGGATCATTGCGCGGAAGTGGTCTCTCGTCGTCGGACATCTCGAATTTCAGATTCCTTTTGGCTTTCGCTTCCTTACGCAGCCGACGAGCGGTTCTTTCGATCTCCGGATCAAATTGTTCGATCTCTTTTCCTCGGGTCATCCTTGGCATAAACCAAGTGGTACCTGAAAAGAAAGAAAGCAAAGTGAATGATCTAAAAACTGAAAGTGATGGAAACAAAATACGAAATAAAAAAAATGTCCAATCTAATAATGCTTATAGCTGGTAGTGCTATTAGCTACAACTAGTTCCCCGGCAACGGCGCCAAAAACTTGACACGGGGTTTTGACACCCCGCGAATCTTACCGCAAGTGTACGGGTTGAAGTCAAGTAATAGTACTTGAGAAAGTACGAGTATCGAATCACGAGGAACTAGGAACTAAGTATCACAATTACTATAAGTTCTATTAACTGAACTGTCAAATTAAGAGATTGGTTTTAGACTACTTAATTGTACTAAATAAAATCAAATCAAACACAAGACAAACAGAACAGCTTTGAAGACTTTGATAGAGAGAAAAGTTGAGGGTTGGAAATCCAATGGTTCTCACATACAAACGTCTGACTCAACTCAACTACCAGTTATTCCTATCAATGAATGCCCAATCTTGATCTAATCGTTGTTCTCTCTCGAGTTACACCGATTTTATTTGCAAAACATGGTTCCTTTTTCAAACAACCGTGATTTCTATTTTGAACACAATAGTTTTATCTTTCGATCTCAACATATAGGGTTCAAAACGCATTAAGCTTAAGATTCAAACGGGACTAAGATTTACTCGGTATATCTCTATCCTTTCTTACCTTAAACATGCAATTTCTAATTCTATTTCTCAATTACTTCTCTCGAACATTAATTGAAAACAATAAAACAATTGTAAGGTAGCTAATCTCACAAAAGCATTAAACACAAAATTGCATTCATTCATTAAAGAGGAAAACTGATAAAGGTTTCAAGCCATCTGTTTACAAGTTTAAACCACATTCATTCCAACCCCCAACATGAACCGGTTAGTTCATGTCGGTGGTGGATTCAAACATAAGAGAAAAAGGTGCAAAAGTATATGTAAACATGATCAAATGTGAAAGATGAAATCGTGATAACAAGTGATGAAAACTCCCTCCTCTCGTGTTCGTCTCTACGTTCCGTGATGAATGTATCCGTGATCGGCTCTCTAACGTGGCTTCGAGGACTCCGAAAAATCGCCCAAAGTCGCCCCTGAACCGCTCCCGATCGTCTGCCGTAAGAATGATATCGAATAATGACCTAAACCCCGGAATAAAATACTGATTTTTGACAAACAGTGAGTTACGCGACTTGCTGCGCGACTTGCAAGTCGCGTAACATGTCGCGCGTGTTCCAGATGTAGTGTGGGTCGATTTCTGGTACGCGGGTCGGGTCCTGGTTCGGTCGCGGGTCTTGGGCTTGGCTTTTGGGCTCCCGTTAGGCTTCGTTTTGACTCGTTTTGGGCTCTTTTTAGCTTCTTTCTCGAGAAATGCCGCCTTTTAGCTAACCTGCATAATTCACTAGATAAACCGTAAAATACACGCTTTTTTACTTGAATCCAAGCCAATCTCATTGGTTTGAGAACTGAAAATAATGCCAAAAAGTGGCGTTATCACATTACCATGCAACGAACCATTGGTGTCCCCGTTGAATGGAACAAAATATGGCTGCGACCCATAGTGGAATTGCTGCAGTCCATTCTGAAACAATTGTGGTCCATGCTGAAATGGCTGCGATCTCTGCTGGAAAGATTGCGATCCTTGCTGGAAAGGTTGCGGACCACTTTGAAACGGCTGGGATCCATTCTGAAACGGCTAGGCGCCACCTTGCAATGGTTGGGATCCATTGTTCAAGGGTGGTGGTCGGATGTGCTGAGGGGGAATCTGCCCAGACTGGGGATTCGGAATGAACGGACCCGGCTGTTGATTCTGCATGAATGGACCTGGATGCTGATTCTGCGCGGACGGGCCTGATCCCGGACCTGGATTCTGGATGAATGGTCTAGGACCATTCTGGGGTCCAAAAGGATTCCTTAGTCGCGCGATCTCTTCAGCTGCTCTGCCATTGCATTGAGTTGATTCCTGGCGACTTCGAGCTCCTGATACATCTGAGCAGCGGCTTGTTGTGAATTTCCAGGGGCTGCCAATTATCCTGCAGTAGAAAACAGAAGAAACTCCAAGAAACCGTTAGTAGAATGCACGTTCGTCGAGGATTTTCTCTAGATGAAGTCCCACGGATGGCGCCAAACTGTTAATGCCAAAAATCGCACCAAAGGGACAACTTAAGGTCGATGTAGACTTAAACAACTAAAGAAAGAATCTTTCGACGAGACGTGCGACGATAAACAAAATAAAGAAACAAAGGATTTGATGACGCAGGAAAAACCTCAATCGAGGAAAAAACCTGCGGACGACAGTGGGTGTCGTCGCTGCACTATGGTCGCCAATCAGGGGCGATGTCCTTCGGTACTGGCGTCGGTCGTACAAGGGTTACAATACAGATGAAGGAAATGCTTCGAAATGTAAAGTACAAGTGTTTGAAATGTAAAAACAGTGTTTGTCGTGTGTGAATACAAAGTGTAAAATGTTGGTCGAAGGCTGATGTCGTGCGTCGAGAGCGATAACTTGAGATGTTCTTCGAGTGTTCTAGAGATTGAGTGTTAGTTTCTCCGAGCTTGAAGGTGCGTAATGGATAGTTCCCCAGATCATCTCTGCCCGGTCATCGATGATCTTGAAATGATGATTCGACTCTATCTTTATAGTCTTTAGGAGCTTTGATTAGCTCATTGATTGCTTCATTAACAGCTATAATGGTCGCAATGGTCTGTAACGGCTGCCGGCGTGAACATTCATAATGGCCTTCGTCCGTTACGGCTATCCTTGGGTAATAGCTTGCGTCGGATAACGGCTTGCGTTGGATATAGTTGTTGCTTCTTTAATGGCTTTGACTCCTGCATTAAACACTTAACAAAACGTAACAGTCATGGTTAACGTTACTTTTGGTCGAGGTCGCATGGCTTTATGCGATGGTCGTGCGGGGACGGGCGTCGCTATGGTCGAACATCGTAAGGAACTCTCGACTTACCTTTTATGAGGGACGATGATGGTGTTCTGGGTCTTTGTCGAGACCTTATCTTAATACAAGATATAGTCCTTAATCATACGTCTTGCTTGTTCTGGTCGCTGTCGAGCGACGTGATTTTTTGCCCAAACACCAAGCAGCACCATTCGAAGCATTGTACAGACAGAAGTGTCGTACACCGTTATGTTGGAACGATGTGGGAGAGAGACAGTTGGCAGGTCCGGAGATAGTACAACTAACAGCGGAAAAAATAGAATTGATCCGTGAGAAAATGAGAATCGCGCAAGATCGACAAAGAAAGTACGCGAACAAGCGAAGGAAGCCCATTGAATTTCAAGTGGGTGACAAGGTAATGTTAAAGGTTTCACCTTGGAAGGGAGTAGTACGTTTCGGGAAGAAAGGGAAGTTGAGGCCGAGATACGCGGGGCCTTTTGTTATCATTGAACGAGTTGGCGCGGTAGCTTACAAGCTAGACTTGCAGAAGAGTTAAGAAGGATTCATCCGACATTTCATGTGTCAAACCTGAAGAAATGTTTGGCCGAGACCGATGGGGCCATTCCGTTAGAAGACGTCAGCATTGACGAGAAATTGATGTACGAAGAGAAACCAATGGAAATCGTAGACAGTAAAGTACGAAAAACGAGGAACAAAGAAGTCCGTTTAGTGAAGGTTCATTGGAGGTATCATAAAGGGCGAGAAGCAACTTGGGAAGTGGAAGCGGACATGAGGTCCAGTTACCCTCATCTTTTCGAGAATGGAATTCCGGGGACAGAATTCTTTTGAGGGGGGGGGGTATTGTAATAACCAAGACTTATTTGGGAAAGACTAAAGTTTTGGGAGAAATGGGGTAAAGTTGTAAGTGTAAGGGTTGAGATGTAAAATTCTAAAAAGGTATAAAAGACTCTATTTGGGGCACAAAACCCTAGAGAAACAATTTATTGGCATTGTTGGCGGCTAGAGAGAAGGAGAGGGCAGAAAGAGGGATTCTTACTCAAGTGCAAAGTTAAAGAAGAGGATCACCAATCATCAATTAGAAGAAGAAGTGGGTTTGGAGTCCGATTCCATAAGAGATTCTACCAGGTAATCCCCAAACTAAATCCAGATTCAAAGGTTATGATGGTTGTTGGGTTAATTTGAGAGTTCTTACTTAGAAGTTTAAAATGATGCACTAAAGGAAGATTAAACACCCACAAATCGTGTTTGTGTAACTAAGAGTTGGAAGGAATGAACTTATAATGTCTTGTTACTATTTGCCAGTTTTAACGTTTTGATTAAGGGCCTTTTAGCAAGGTTTTGGTTTCTGAAATCGTCCCAGCCGCCGTACCCGGTAAGTCGCCATGTGTCGAAGGTTACCGGGAGAGAACCCGGATAGTACCCGGTAGTTTTCGGAAGGTTACCCGGTATGTTTGTGGGATTCCAGAAGTACACAGATTTTACTTTTCTAAATTGTTTATTGATAAATCATTAACAATTTACAGCTTGTTGCGGAAACAAGATTAAGGATAAACCTAAATCTAAACAAGTTGGAACACTAAGGTTTCTTGCACTAAGAGAGATAAGGAAATTACTAATAATAACCTATCTGAGATAAGAGATTTGAACTTGTCCAGAGTTAGCAAGTTACTTCAAAAGAAGTGAGTTCATCTCTTTATATACTGCATGCATTTAATGCAAGTCAGTATATACTTTACACGTGTCATCAGCTGGTTGGTTGCATGTCATTGACTTTTGATGACAACCTTAGTAGCCGTAAGGATGAACAATGTAGTATCATAGTGGTTGTACGATTTCAGATTTTCGAAGGTTCTTTTCTGACATTTCGTACGGAGTCGTGCAAGGGGGGTTAAGACAAAAGTACTTTGTACGGAGGACTTCATGATCAGCTTTCGTTGATTCAGCGATTATCATTTTCTATTCAGCGAATGATAAAGTTCAGCGATAGCTGAAGTCTTGTACTTGATACTTCACGTTGAGTGGACAAATCTGAGTCTTCGCTGATCCGCATCAGTTCATTAGGAGACTTGTCGCTGGTTCTTGAGATTGATCTTCGACTTCAGCGTAGAACCTTTGTTGACGTGAAACTTGTCTTCAGGGATCATAAGTAAACAACTAACTTATCAGCGATCATCATAATGACTGAACAGACTCAGAGCATTAATGGTGAATAGTGTTCGCTGAATGTTTAATTTAAAGAGCGAGAGTTCCTATCAGCGGTACTGTAAGATCTTGGTACTGTAAGATCTTAGTACTTATCAGCGATAGTGAAACTCTGATACATATTGTTTACTTACAATTTTCACTAAGTATATAAGAGAGGGTCATTATCAAATCACTGAGGGTTTGGATCAACAATCTCCCCCTATTTGATTATGACATAGCAACAAAGAAAATTGCTATTTAATGAAAACATAAGGATAAAAAGAACTCATAAAATATTTGTCCCTTTTACTGTTTTCTGGGATCTTTTCAGTACTTATGGAGTAAAGTACGTTCGCTGAAATCTTTCTTTAAAATATTGAATCAGGTTACAATGAAGAACAGAAAGATTACAAGTACAAGTGAAAATAATTTACAAGTACAGAAGGATAACTGATACAATAGAGAAAAAGGAGATTATATCAGTTTTCCAAGGGTTCTTCCTTAATGAGAAGTTCATCAAGGGTCTTTTTAGTGGGGATCATCCAGTCAGGGACATTTACTCCTTGATTCTTTAACTTCAGAGCAGCTTCAAAAATCAAGGGCTTCAGGTGTCTAGCTTTGATGTCGCGTCTGACTTCACACCAGTGTACGAGATCTCTGAGTTGTTCGATGGGAGCGATGTGGAGCTCAGAGACACGTTGAAAGTGAGGATTTCCATCATAGTCTAAGAATAATATACCATATGGATCACTTACCACTGTGCCAGGGATGAAGGTTTCTCCAGGTGGTAGGGAGGTGTCAAGCATTGAAAGATCAGCATCAGGGCCAAGAACTTCAGCACGAGAGAAACCAATACCTGTTTCATTTCGAATGATTGGACCTGAATCAGAAACTTTCTTCTTCTTAGCAGAGGCTTTCTTCGGTTGAGGAAGAGTAGGAGGATTATCCACAGCCGATGAAAGCAAGTCGATCTGTTTGTTTAAGATCATCTCAACATGGATTTTGAATTTTGAGCGTGATCCCTGAATGGCTAATTTCGTTTCTAACCATTCAGAGAGACCAAAATTTTCTAATGAAGCAGCATAGAAGGTTTGCTTGGTTTTGTCATCTCTGTAGACATCCGCTTCAACAACAGGAACATCAGCGTACATTTTTCCTCTGATGTTGGCTTTGATTATTTTGGATGGTCTTGATCGATAGGTCAGCATTTGTTTAGCCCATTCCAAAGTTGTATCAGAGACCTTTGTCTTTTCTCTAACGATTTCTTGAGCATCATCCCAGAGCTGACGTTGAACATCAATGGGAACTCTTTTCAGCTTGGGGTCTTTGATTGATCGTTGAGTAAGCTTGATGGCGTATTCTCTGTCTTTCTCTTCAGCTTCCTTCCTTTCAGCGATAAGGCGTTCAGCTCTAAGGTGTTCCTGGTATTCAGCTTTGGAGATTTTGAACTTTGGAGGAACTGAAGGAAGTTGATCACGCCTTAGAATGATTTGCTGATCCTCGAATCGCTTTATTATTTCCTCTCTTCTCTTTTGATCCTCTTCACTCAGCTTTTGAGGAGCTGAGGAAGGTCTGTTTCTGTGCGAGAGAGGTTGTTCTTCTGGTTCATCAGTCTCATAGATCAAATCTAAGACTGGGATTATTTCATCAGCAGCAACTGGCTTTATTTGTGAAGTCGCAGTAGTAGAACCTTCAGCGACATCCTCAAACAGGGGAGAGGACTAGCTGAAACACATCGATCTTACAAATAAGAACATGGGTAGAAGAACTTGGGTAGAAAGAGAAAGAGAAATATGTTCAGGTGTAGGCTAGGGTAGTAGAACTTATAGAGGAGGGATGGAGTGAGATATGATTAGTGTACCTGACAAACCGGCTTTACAAGCAAAATCGCCAGATTTTCATCTTCAGCGACGCCTTTGCCTTTGCCTTTCTCAGCGCCAGAGGCTGAGGGCTTTGTCTTTGTCCGCTCCCCTGTTGGTTCATTTATTGAAATTCCCTTACGAGCTTTGATCTTTGGGGCAGGTTTGACGACAAAGAAGTCATCGTCATCTTCGTCATCATCATCATCATTCCTTGGAGAGGAGGATGGTTCATTATCAGGGATGTCGATGTCTTCATCATCTTCTGCTTCGGATTCTTCAGCTTCGTCTTCGAGTTGCTCCCCCTCAGATACAGAGGCGAGCTTCTCGGTTCCCTCAGGGTTTTCATCTCCCTGAGGTCCAGCGATAAGATCTTCATTCTTCTCTCCCCTGATAGATTCATCATGGGAAAGGTCTTCAGCGCTCTTTTCAAGATCCTCAGCGCTCTTCTCCTCGGTATGTTCAACGCTCTTCTCCCCCTCTTTCTCATGATTGGGGGAGGAATGGGTAGACTCAGCATTTGTATTTTCTCTGTCTTCTTGGCCAGAGATGAAAACCCTGAGGGAACCGAGAAGCTCGCCTCTGAACTTTCCTTTTAATACAACTTTCAATCGTTGGTAGACTGAGCTTTCCTTTGTTGCGAGTTACAGTACCATGTTCGTCCAACTTGTTTCGATAGACCCATTTAGTGCCTATCACCGTTTTGTCAGTTGGTCTACGAACGAGTTTCCAAACTTTGTTTCTTTCGAATTCAGTCAGCTCTTCTTGCATAGCGCTGACCCAGTTTGGATCTCTGAGGGCATCATCTATTTTCTTTGGTTCAGTTAGAGAAATAAAGTTAACAAATAAACAAATATTACCTGCACTTCTACGAGTCTGAATACCAGCGTTTGGATCACCAAGAATTTGATCGATTGGGTGATTTACAGTCCATCGCTGAGCCGGAGCATACGTCGCTGACTCAGTCTGAACTGGAGAAACTGAAGATGAGGCTTCAGCTACTTCTGGATTATCAGCTAAGAGAGGAATGTTTGCATTTGTTACTTCATTCACTGATTGCTGAGAAATAGATGGAATGTCTGAGACATTTGGATCAACTGCAGGTATAGTGTTTATAGGAACAACTGAGACCCATGATGTTTCAGCTTCACTATTCTGCATGTTTGGAATGATAGTGGGACTATCATCTTCTACTGGATGAGCATGAGGAGTGGGAATATCTTCTGAATCACCAAGATGAGAAAACATCCATTGATTTAGTTCTTCTGTATCAGCGTTCGGTTTAGAGTTCGATGAACGGGATTCGTCAAACGTGACGTGAATAGTTTCTTCTACAGTTTGTCTTCTTCGATTGAAGACTCTGAAGGCTTTGGAAACTGAGGAGTATCCAAGAAAGATTCCATCATCAGCCTTAGGATCAAACTTTCCAAGGGCATCTCTGTTGTTCAGTATGAAACACTGACATCCAAAGATGTGAAGAAAGCTGATTGAAGGCTTTCTCCCATGAAAGAGTTCATAGGCTGTCTTTTTGAATCTTTTAACTATCAGCGACCTGTTTTGCGTAAAACAAGCAGTGTTGACAGCTTCTGCCCAAAACTGAGTAGGCAGGTGAGAATCGCTGAGCATTGAACGTGCAGCTTCAATAATTGTTCTATTTCTTCTTTCAGCGACTCCATTTTGTTGCGGTGTTCTCACTGACGAAAAGTTGTGAGAAATACCCTTACTCTCAAGGAAGGAATCAAGAGAACTGTTTTTGAATTCAGTCCCATGATCACTCCTTATTGAGCGAACAGTCATATTGTTCAGAGTTTCCATCTTCCGAACAAAGGTGATGCGTTCTTCAGGGGTGTCACTCTTAGAACGGAGAAACATTACCCAAGTGAAGCGAGAGAATTCATCAACTATGACCAGCGTATATTTCTTTCCAGCGATGGATTGTTTGTTAACAGGGCCAAACAAATCCATATGGAGTAGTTGTAGAGGAGATGACACTGAGGAAACTTGCTTTGATTTAAAGCTTGCTTTGGTCTGCTTCCCTTTTTCACACGCTGAACATAATGACTCTTTGGCGTATGAATGCTGAGGTAGACCAGTGACTAACTCTTTTGACGAAAGAGTGTTCAGTGTCTTGAAATTTAGATGAGAGAGTCTCTTATGCCATATCCAGTTGACATCAGATGAGGCCTTTGAGAAGAAACAGGAGTTCTCAGTGGTTGTTGAGTCCATGTTTATTACATAAACATTTTCCAAACGATAACCGCTGAGAGCTATCTTCTCCTTTTTGTCAGTGACAAAGCAGGATTCCTTAGTAAAAATTACTTTGTTATCCATGTCGCAAAGCTGACTGATGCTTAGAAGATTATGCTTCAGCCCTTCAACATATGCGACTCTTCTGAAGGAGGTTGTACCATTTGAAAGTACACCATACCCTCGGGTATTTCCTTTTCCATTTCCACCGAAAGTCACAGAGGGACCTTTCTCTTCTTTGTATTCAGCGAGCAGGCTTTTCTTACCAGTCATGTGTCTAGAGCATCCGCTATCGAGATACCAGATACCCTTCTTAACATGCAATACAAAGGAAGATTAGTTTTTCTTAGGTACCCACTTAACCATGTATACACGTTTGTCAGTGGAAGTGGTTGGAATGGAAGGTTCAGCAGTCTTCGCAGCATTTGAAGATTCAACTTTGTCTTTCTTCACTTTGGTTAATTTCTTAACCTCAGTGGTAGAATTCACCTTGACCTGATTTGCACCAGGGTTGGTCTTCTTTGCCTTGGGGGCAATATTCACCTTAGCTGTCTTTTCAGCTTTGGTGGCTGTGGGGCACTTACTAGCAATATGATCAGTGAGTCCACAGTGATAACATTTCCTATAGCTAAAAGTAGTTCTAGGACCATTTGAATGCTGAGCTTTTAATTTTGAATTAGAAGTGCCAGCACCAAGCAAACTATTGGCTTTAGAAATGGAACGAACATTCAGTTCTTCAGATTTCTTACCAAGGATATCCACTCTGAGTCTAGGAGTAGATCTCTGAATAGATCCAGAGATCAGCTTCTTTGATCCAGAGGGATGGGTCACAGAAGCTTTAGAAGCATTCAGCTTTGGTACTAAAGTACCCTTCTGAGGATTTTGATAAATAACAATTCCTTTACCTTTGTCTTTAGAGACAGAGGTAGATTTTGAATAAACCATTTTCTCCTTGCCTTTTGAGGAGGTAGGAGTTTCCTCAGGGATTGGTGTAAAGGACGAGGAGCACTGAGATGATGAAGTGTCAGCGACTGAGGATACGAACGTTCCAAATTTAAGCATTGAACGTTCAGTGGTTGGTTTTGGAGTATCATATTTATAACCCAGACCACGTTTATCACTCAGAGGAATCTGAGCCTTAATTATCTCAGTGATCTTTGTTGAAGAATTACACCATCCTTCAACAGTAGCTTTTTCAGCCTCTAATGCAGCGATAGCTTCTGCTCGTTCGATTTTGACTAGCTGATTTAAATATACTTGATCTTTAAAATCTTCTTCAATTTTAGAAAGCTTTTCTATTTGAAGATGACAGTTTTTAAGCTTTTCAGCGAGATCAAGGTTTTGGTTTTCAACCACAGTTTTGCCGTTCATGGCTTCGTATAAACTTCTAGTCAAGAGATCGATCTTACGGAGACTATCAGCTTCATCAATATTTGCAATATTGGTAAAGAAAGAAGGTGATACCTGAATAGCAGAGGTTGAAGTGGAGGGAATGTTTGAACTTTCTTCCTCTTCTTCAATCTTGGCCATGAGACATTGATTTGCTTCATCATCTTCTGAGTCAGATGATGATGCTTCTTCATCAGAAGCAGCCCAATCATAGTCAGCCATCAGGCCTTTGCCTTACTTCTTAAAGCTTTTCAGCTTCGCATATTTTTCTTTCAGCTTTGAGTATTTGTCATCTTTATTCCTTGGAACAAAATATTTCTTTGTAAAAGCTGAGGGTCTAGAAACTTTCTTAGACCTGCACTCGTTAGCAAAATGTCCTATCTTTTCGCAGTTAAAACAAGTAGCAGTAGCCTTATCAACAAAAACTGATGATTTAGGCTTGTCAGCTATGGAAAGAGGTTTGTTCTTTCTAAACATTTTCTTCTTGGCAAATCTCCTGAACTTTTTGGTTAGGAGAGCCAAGGATTCATCATCTGAAAAATCAGAATCTGATGAACTTTCAGAGTTACTCTCTAACTCAGTGATAGTGACCGAGGGTCGCTGAGTAGAAGGTTCCTCTGAGATTAAAGCAACATGGGTGCTTTTGGAATCTTTTACGAGATTCTTCTTAAGATGGCTTGATTGCTCATGATTCAGCAACATGCCATATAAGGTAGCAAGGGTCATTGATCTTAGATCCTTTGACAGCTTGAGACACATGGAATAATTGTCCCAGCTTTCAGGTAAACATTCTAGAAACTTTGTCAGCACTTCAAAGTTAGAATATTCCTTACCAACAGTTTTCAGATCTATAATTAAACAATTAAAACGTTGGTGAACTTCAGAGAGAGTTTCATTCTTACCTGAAATGAAGCTTTCGTATTGTCTTACCAGGTTGATCTTTCTTGAGTCCTGGACTTCAGACGTTCCTTCATACTGAACACATATTGTGTCCCACATGGCTTTTGATGTTTTCAGATTCATGACGGAATGGTAGACTTCGTCAGGAAGAGCCATGGATAGTATGGATCTGGCTTTTGTATCTATAGCCACTTTCTTCTTATCTTCGTCAGTCCATTGATGGATTTCTTTAGGTACCAGCCTTTCTGGAATAGCAGGTCTATTCTCAGTGCCTGGAACTGCAGCATCAAATCTTACAGGGATGAATGGACCATTCTCAGTATAGTAAGGCATAGTAGGGTCTACACCTTCTAAGAAGAGTGTCATCCTATTTTTCCATAAGTTGAAGTTATCTCTGGAAAATCTAGGGGGTTTTGCAAGAGAACCATTGTCTATATAATTTGTGTTTGTATTGGTGGCCATTTTCAGATAATAGCAAGGAAGAGAAATATCTTAGATTAGATCTTGTTTATGAGATTAAACAAATCTGCTCTGATACCACTTGTTGGTCCCGAAGGCCTATACAAGTTTGTAGAAGGGGGGGTTGAATACAAACACACAGATTTTACTTTTCTAAATTGTTTATTGATAAATCATTAACAATTTACAGTTTGTTGCGAAAACAAGATTAAGGATAAACCTAAATCTAAACAAGTTGGAACACTAAGGTTTCTTGCACTAAGAGAGATAAGGAAATTACTAATAATAACCTATCTGAGATAAGAGATTTGAACTTGTCCAGAGTTAGCAAGTTACTTCAAAAGAAGTGAGTTCATCTCTTTATATACTGCATGCATTTAATGCAAGTCAGTATATACTTTACACGTGTCATCAGCTGGTTGGTTGCATGTCATTGACTTTTGATGACAACCTTAGTAGCCGTAAGGATGAACCGTGTAGTATCAGAGTGGTTGTACGATTTCAGATTTTCGGAGGTTCTTTTCTGACATTTCGTACGGAGTCGTGCAAGGGGGGTTAAGACAAAAGTACTTTGTACGGAGGACTTCATGATCAGCTTTCGTTGATTCAGCGATTATCATTTTCTATTCAGCGAATGATAAAGTTCAGCGATAGCTGAAGTCTTGTACTTGATGCTTCACGTTGAGTGGACAAATCTGAGTCTTCGCTGATCCGCATCAGTTCATTAGGAGACTTGTCGCTGGTTCTTGAGCTTGATCTTCGAATTCAGCGTAGAACCTTTGTTGACGTGAAACTTGTCTTCAGGGATCATAAGTAAACAACTAACTTATCAGCGATCATCATAATGACTGAACAGACTCAGAGCATTAATGGTGAACAGTGTTCGCTGAATGTTTAATTTAAAGAGCGAGAGTTCCTATCAGCGGTACTGTAAGATCTTAGTACTTATCAGCGATAGTGAAACTCTGATACATATTGTTTACTTACAATTTTCACTAAGTATATAAGAGAGGGTCATTATCAAATCACTGAGGGTTTGGATCAACAGTAGCAGGTAAGTTGAACCCGGATAGTGTCCGGTAAGCTGGTTTAGGATCTGAGCAATGGTACTTCATTCATTTCTCAGGTAAATCGATTGGAAGTCAGGAACCGAGTGGGAAAGGAAAGTAAGCGCACCAGGTGAGTTTTCTAACTAAAATACGTGATTTTTAACGTGTTTTATAAAGTAAGTACATGATGAGAAATGCCATGTTTTATTTCTATGCCTTTAACTGCATGACAGTTTATTTAAAGTTTTATATGAGATGTATGCATACATTGTGATAAACGTGAATTGGCTAAGTCGGGGGGAGGTTCCGCCAGTACTCACGTCGGGGGGAGGTTCCGTTTATGCCATGGGAAGTGTGACCCAGTAAGGCAGCGTGATACTGACTCGTTGTCACTCTTGAGTGACTTCAGGGTGCCATTTACGGGAGCGGATTATATCCGTGAAAGTTTTTAAATGTACAACTATGTGAAAGTTTATTATTGAAAGTTTTACACTGTTTTAAATGTTTTCTTTGAGAACTGTCAGGAGGGACTCACTAGACCTCATGGTCTAACCCTCGCATTTTCCAAACTAAACCCTTTTCAGGTAAGCAGGTAGTGAAAGGCTCTGGCAGGTGAGCAAGGCAGTTAGGGGATAAAAGCAGTAGAGACAGAGACACTATTATTTCTAGCTCTAGTATTTCTCAGTTGTGTATAGGTTGTTTCCGCCAACCTAAATTTTGAGACTTATGTAAGAAATTTTGGGACCCATTCTTGGGATGTTCGGATTTATATGAATTGCATGCTTTATTTTAGACTGGGTTGTTACATAAAACATCCTAAACTCTTGATATTGTAGAGGCAAACATTGTTTCTTTTATTGATATAAAAGTAACTTAATTAAAATGTTAGTACCATTATTAATCCTTTTAAATCGTATCTTTTGAGAAAGATATTGGATTTATATGATTAAATATAGTTGCAAGAGCATCTTCAACAACTTTTCCATAATTTCTTTAAAATGTAGAACCAAAATCCAAAATCCCTAAGAAAAAAATACATTCATCTCCAACAGTTTTTCCATTTTGGAAAATCCAACATTAATTAAAATATTAAAATATTTTATTTATCTATTAAAATATTATTTCTCTCTCTACATATTTATTTTCAAAGTTTTCTATTGGTTCCTTTCACTTGGTAATCATTTTTTGAGTGATCTCCATATTTGGAGAAAAAAAACCTTCTCTCTTCAACTTTCTCCATTTTGAGAAAGCTGTTGAAGCAAAATATTAGCCCAAAATCCTCATTTTCTCCATTTTAGAGATGCTCTAAACGGTTAGCTATATAGATTTTTGAGTGACAACATGATAAAACGTTAGAAGTGATTTTCTTACAACATCTCCACCAAGTATTATTTTTCCCTAACTTTATGGATTTTTTTCATTCTTTCTCTTTTTTCTTAATTTTAGAGGAGAGTTAGATATAACTGTTTGAACAAAGTTTTCAAAAATCTTCAAATTCTCTTGAACAACGAAAACATAGATGCTTTTACAACTCAAGAACATAATAAAGAAAAGTTACTAGTCTTCTTTTCCCTAACTTTCACTTTCTTTTTTAAGCTTAAGAAGATATATTTAAGGTCAAAATAATCAAATTTAGATAAATATGTAAGAAGTTATATAAAAATAGTCATTAAATATAGAGTAAACTACAATTTCCGTCCCTGGTGTATACCAAAAACCATGAAAGTAGTCCCTAAACTTCAAAAAGTGCAAGAATAGTATCTGGTGTCCTGATTTTGCTATGAAAATGGTCCCTGCTCACTAACTCTGTTAAAAACCTCTGTTAAGCAGGGGTATTTTGGTCTTTTTACACCTTTTTTTTGTCTTTTTCTATCAAAATAAAATATATTATATATTTTATTATATTTATATTATATATATACATATATATATGGCCATCGTCTTCGTGAACCACCTCCGTCGGCCACCACCTCCGGCGATGGTCCGACCACCACCTCCGTATATATATGTAGTTTAATCAAAAACTTCTTTCAAGTGAGTTGCGAAAACATTTTTTCAGTTTCATTCCTTCAGCATGCGAAAACTTCTTTCAAGTGAGTTGCGAAAACATTTGATTAAGATCTGTATTGCTTGAGAAAAGTGAACTGAGCTATGTGGCTTGGATTGCGAAAACCTCAAAATATGAACTCCGGCAAACTTTTCCGGCGAAAACGATTTTCCGGCGAACGAACTTTCAGACCAAATAACTTGCTGATTTACTCTTCTTTTTCGATTCTGAAACATGCAGAATGACTGAAACTCAAAACCGGATCGATCTGTGATATCAAGCTCGATCAACAAACACAAGAAATCCAACATTGATCATCATGTTCGTGAACTACTTCGATGATATTTTGTCAATCTGCAAAACTTTATAAACACTGAACTATTGATTGTTTTTCACATCGACCAGTTGCTATATGTACGAAATCAACAATAAATTCGATGTGTGGAGACAAATTGAATCAATCAACACAAACAAACTAGATCGATCAATATCTTCTTGAGAAACGTCGATGAACACTAACTGTTGATCTTCAAAATCTTAACCAAACAGATTTTGTGATGAAAAACGATTTTGGAAGCTGTAAGATGTTAGAAATCATCAAAGAAACTGCTTTGTGTGAACTAGATCAATTAAACATCAACCACACCTAAAATCAATTATCACCTTCAAAGATAAAAAAAATTGAAACGGATACTTACTTTTCGCAAGATTTAAAAAAAACTAAGTCCAGTTTTCGCAAGATACTTACTATACGGAGGTGGTGGCCGGACCATCGCGGGAGGTGGTGGCCGGACCATCGCCGAAGATGGTGGCCGACGGAGGTGGTTCACAAAGACGATGTCCATATATATATATATAATATAAATATAATAAAATATAGAATATATTTTATTTTTATTTTATTTTGATAGAAAAAGGCAAAAAAAAGGTGTAAAAAGACCAAAATATCCCTGATTTAACAGAAGTTTTTAACGGAGTTAGTGAACAGGGGCCATTTTCATAGCAAAATCAGGACATCAGGTACTACTTGCACTCTTTAAAGTTTAGGGACTACTTTCATGGTTTTTGGTATACACCTAGGACGAAAATTGTAGCTTACTCTTAAATATAAGAAAAACAATATATAATAATTCATAACTTTCGCTTAGAGCATCTCCACCAAGTATTATCTGCTTGCACTTCTTCATCTTTTCTCTTTTTCTTTTTTCTGCTCAATTTTAGATTAGTTTTTTTAAGGGTGTTCAGACTATGCCTAGACTAATTCCTTAATAAATTATGATTGTAAGACATCAACCTTGATTATACCTCAGTGACCACAATTGTTGTATATGTCTGGATTCGAATCCTGAGCAGATGAGATATTCCACCACATCCCTCAGAACCTTAACCAGTACGTCAACAATTCTAGTGGTTAATTTCAGATTAGTTCAACATAGCTGTTTGAGCAAACTTTTCATAAATATTCAAACTTTATTTTCTAGAATAAAATAGATGTTGATGCTTTTACGTCTTAAGAACATAGAAAAGAAAAGTTACTAGTTTTCTTTTTTCTTTTTCAACAACTTTCACTTACTCTTTTTTTCCTTTTTGTTTTTAAGCTTAAGAGAAAATATTATTAGGTAAAAAATAATGAGATTTGGATAAATATATAAAAAGGTGCATAAAAGTAATCGTTAAAGATAAGAAAAACAAATATATAATAATTCATAACTTTAATCAATTTATTATAATATTCTCTTTTGAAATATGAGTCCAAAGTATTCCATTAATTATTATCATTTTGTAATTGATAGAAGTGACCCATCTTTTCATTATGTAAGCATTATGTGTAACTTTTGACCAATAAAATCTATGATGTCCAAATTTACCATCATATAGATTTAAATCGAATAACACTTTTTTTATTATAAATAAATTTATATTTAATACGTTGGTGGTAGAGATTTTTATAAAGGCTATATTTTTTTAAATCAATTTCAACTCATCAAATTAAGAGTTTAAATAAAAGTTTAAAATAATAATTCTTACAAAAATATCTTGTTAATTATTATTATATTTTCTAACATGAAAAATAATTATAAAAGCAATAATATATATATATGCAAATGATCGTGTGAGTAGTTGAGGTTAACATGAGAAGTATGAGAAGTGGATCTGAATCGTTGATCGTTTTTAATCAAATGCTCTCCCATGAATTGCGGCATATAAGTGAATTGATCTGATGCATGTCGGTGCATCTCATCCTAATGTGCGTTCATTTCTCATCTAATGATTGATAACCACTTCTCACACTTCTCATGTTAACCCCAACTTTCACCGCAACCCAACCCGATATATATGGACGAAGGGTCGTGTGAGAAGAAGATTTAAGATGAGAATGTAAGTAAGGACATGCACCATTGATCACTTTTAATCTTAAACCCACTCATGAATCACGTTTGATTACGGGGATTGATCATGTGTATCTTGGTGTATCTCATCTTAGTGGATCTTATCCTAATGTGCATCAAAATGTGAATATCCCTTCTTACGTTTCTCACTATAACTTTCCTTCTTATCGGAACCTAACCCTATAGGTGACGAATTGTGTAAGAAGTTGAGTTAACGTGAGAAGTGCATCTAAACCATTGATCACTTTTAATTTCAAACTCACCCATGAATCGTGCTTGATACGAGGATTGATCTGATGCATCTCAGTGCATCTTATATCGGTGCATCTCATCCTAATGTGCATCCAACGGTTGATAACAACTTCTCGCGTTAACTCAACTTCTCATCATTATTCAACCCTATAATATATATATATATATATATATATATATATATATAGGGGTGGTATTTTTTGCAAACCAGTGTATTTGTACAAACTCGTACAAACCATACCTAGCTTTATGATTTTGTAAATTTGGCTTTATGAATATGTATATATATATTTTGGCTTCATGAATATATAATTTGGCTTCATGAATATATCATTTGGCATTTTAACTAATTTTTTTACAAAAATAAGGGTATTTTAGGGCTCCAACGAAAAAAATTAGTTAAAAATGCCAAATGATATATTCATAAAGCCAAATTATATATTCATGAAGTCAAAATATATATATATATATATATATTCATGAAGCCAAATTTACAAAATCATAAAGCTAAGTATGGTTTGTACGAGTTTGTACAAATACACTGGTTTGCAAAAGATACCCAGCCTATATATATATATATATATATATATATATATGTATGTATAAAATTAACAAAAAATCACTTCACACTAAGATCAAAGTAAGAACCAAGGTTCGTGTACATAACTAAATGAATGTGAAGTTCTTATAATAATTCTCTCCAATAGCAGTTCTTCTAAGAACCTACACCTTTTGCTTATAAGAATCTTGCATTGAAGATGTTCTTATTGAAATAGGTGATAATACCAATAAGGTTTCAATACAAAATCTTATACTTAAATGTCGTTTATCAAATACTTACTGTTGGTCCCGAAGGCCTATACAAGTTTGTAGAAGGGGGGGGGGGGGGTTGAATACAAACACACAGATTTTACTTTTCTAAATTGTTTATTGATAAATCATTAACAATTTACAGCTTGTTGCGGAGACAAGATTAAGGATAAACCTAAATCTAAACAAGTTGGAACACTAAGGTTTCTTGCACTAAGAAAGATAAGGAAATTACTAATAATAACCTATCTTGAGATAAGAGATATGAACTTGTCCAGAGTTAGCAAGTTACTTCAAAAAGAAGTGAGTTCATCTCTTTATATACTGCATGCATTTAATGCAAGTCAGTATACACTTTACACGTGTCATCAGCTGGTTGGTTGCATGTCATTGACCTTTGTTGACAACCTTAGTAGTCGTATGGATGAACAGTGTAGTATCAGAGTGGTTGTACGATTTCAGACAGTCGGAGGTTCTTTTCTGACATTTCGTACGGAGTCGTGCAAGGGTGGTTAAGACTAAAGTACTTTGTACGGAGGACTTCATGATCAGCTTTCGTTGATTCAGCGATTATCATTTACTATTCAGCAGATGATAAAGTTCAGCGATAGCTGAAGTCTTGTACATGATACTTCACGTTGAGTGGACAAATCTGAGTCTTCGCTGATCCGCATCAGTTCATTAGGAGACTTGTCGCTGGTTCTTGAGCTTGATCTTCGACTTCAGCGTAGAACCTTTGTTGACGTGAAACTTGTCTTCAGGGATCATAAGTAAACAACTAACTTATCAGCGATCATCATAATGACTGAACAGACTCAGAGCATTTATGGTGAACAGTTTCGCTGAAAGTTTAACTTAAAAAGCGAGAGTTCCTATCAGCGGTACTGGAAGATCTTAGTACTTATCAGCGATAGTGAAACTCTGATACATATTGTTTACTTACAATTTTCACTAAGTATTTAAGAGAGAGTCATTATCAAATCACTGAGGGTTTGGATCAACAATCTCCCCCTATTTGATTATGACATAGCAACAAAGAAAATTGCTATTTAATGAAAACATAAGGATAAAAAGAACTCATAAAATATTTGTCCCTTTTACTGTTTTCTGGGATCTTTTCAGTACTGATGGAGTAAAGTACGTTCGCTGAAATCTTTCTTTAAAATATTGAATCAGGTTACAATGAAGAACATAAAGATTATAAGTACAAGCGAAATAATTTACAAGTACAGAAGGATAACTGATACAATAGAGAAAAAGGAGATTATATCAGTTTTCAAAAGGTTCTTCCTTAATGAGAAGTTCATCAAGGGTCGTCTTTTTAGTGGGGATCATCCAGTCAGGAACCGTTACGCCTTGTTTTCTTTTGTTCAGCGCTTCTTTAAAGATCAAGGGTTTTAGGTGTCGTGCCTGAATGTCTTTTCTGAAGTCACACTAGTAGATGAGATCTCTGAGTTGTTCGATTGGAGTTATTGGAAGCTCAGCGATCCGTTGAAAACATTTACGTCCGTCGTAGTCGAGAAAGAATATTCCATAAGGATTACTGATGACTTTACCAGGGACGAAAAGTTCACATGGTGGCAAAGAAATGTCAAGGGCAGATAGATCAGGGTCAGGACCAAGTACTTCAGCGCGAGAGAAACCAATTCCAGTTTCATTTCGTATGACAGGACCTGAGTTTGAATCTTGACGTTTCTTCTTTGGAGAGGCCCTTTTTCTTTTCGGCTTAAGATCAGGAAGAGGAGGAATGTCCACACAAGAAGATATCAAGTCGATCTGTCTGTTTATCAGCTTTTCGAAATGATCCTTGTACTTAGATTATGACGATTGGATAGCTAACCTCATCTCCAACCATTCAGAGAGACCATACATTTTTACAGTGTCAGCGCGAAAGGCTTCGGATTGGCCATCTTCTCTGAAAAGTTTGATGTCAACAATAGGTACTCCGATAGATGTTCTTCCAGAGATGAATACCTTGTTGATCTTCGCTGGACGATATCTGAAGTGGATTTTCTCTTTACACCAGATCAGGGTGGTCTGAGAAACTTCAGTTTTCTTTTCCACGATCTTCTGGGCTTCTTCCCAAAGCTTTCGTTGGATTTGAATGGGAACACGTTTCAGCTTGGGGTCTTTGACAGATTCTTGAGTAAGCTTGATGCCATATTCTCTGTCTTTCTCTTCATCTTCCTTTCTTTCAGCGATGAGGCGTTCAGCTCTGAGGTGTTCCTTGTATTCAGCTTTTGAAATTTTGAACTTAGGAGGAACTGAAGGCAGTTGATCACGCCTTAGAATGATTCGTTGATCCTCGAATCGCTTTATTATTTCCTCTTTTCTCCTTTAGTCCTCTTTACTCAGCTTTTGAGGAGCTGAGGAAGGTCTGTTTCTGTGCGAGAGAGGTTGTTCTTCTGGTTCATCAGTCTCAGAGATCAAATCTAAGACTGGGATTATTTCATCAGCAGCAGCTGGCTTTATTTGTGAAGTCGCAGTAGTAGAACCTTCAGCGACATCCTCAAACAGGGGAGAGGACTAGCTGAAACGCAGCAATCTTACAAATAAGAATTGGGTAGAAGAACTTGGGTAGAAAAGATAGAAAAAGAATGTGGATGTGTAGAGAGGTTGAGGAGTAGAGAACTGATTGTGTATAGAGATGTTCAGGGAAGGAATAAAAGTAAAGTTTAGTGTACCTGACAAACCGGCTTTTCAAGCAAGATCGCCAGATTTTCATCTTCAGCGAGGCCTTTGCCTTTGCCTTTCTCAGCGCCAGAGGCTGAGGGCTTTGTCTTTGTCTTCTCCCCTGAAGGTTCTTTTATTGAAATTCCTTTAAGAGCTTTGGTTCGAGGAGCAGGTTTGACAACAAAGAAATCATCGTCATCTTCATCATCATCATCATCATCATCCTTCCTTGGAGAGGAGGATGGTTCATCTTCAGGGATGTCGATGTCTTCATCTTCTTCTGCTTCGGATTCCTCAGCATCTTCTTCGAGTTGCTCCCCCTCAGATACAGAGGCGAGCTTCTCGGTTCCCTCAGGGTTTTCATCTCCCTGAGGTTTTTCAGCGATCAGATCTTCATTCCTCTCTCCCCTGATAGATTCATCATGGGAAAGGTCTTCAGCGCTCTTGTTCAGATCTTCAGCGCTTTTGTTTAGATCTTTAGCGCTCTTCTCATCGGAATGTTCAACGCTCTTCTCCCCCTCTTTCTCATGATTGGGGGAGGAATGGGTAGACTCAGCGTTTGTGTTATCTCTGTCTTCAAGGCCAGAGATTTTCACACAACCTTCAAGCTTTGCTATTCTGTCTTCAAGGCCAGAAATAGCAGGCGTGATTTTCTTCAGCTCTGTGCGATCCGCCGCTGTGAAAGATTCCAAAATAGGGACAGGAGCAGGAGCTGGATTATTTGCCTTGTTGACCAGCGTCTCGATCATCGTCTTCATAGAACCAACGTCGGTCTTTACAGAGCCTAAGTCGGTCTTGACCGCTGACATATCACCCTCGAGTTTTCCAACCGATGTCTTCAGCGTTGTTACTTCGCTGGACACGGTCGAAACTGAGTTTTTGAGGCTGGTGTAGTCAGTGTAGATGTCAGAGAGCACCTTGGCAAAATCGTTGAGCGTCTTATCAAGGCCCTTAATGTCATCTGTGGAAGCCTTCTTCTCCACCACCGTAGTCAGCTTTGTCAGATTCTCTCCAGCGTTTGTTACAGCTGTAGAGTTGTTGGAGAGTGTGGTGGTGAGATCAGTCAGCTTAGTTTCCACGGACTTCAGAGACTCGTTGATGTCTCCCAAATTAGGACCTGTAACAGATAAGTACTTGTGAACAAAGGAAAGCTCAGAAGTTTCAGGTTTAGTTACAGTGTATAGGATTTGATTTGTACCTGCAGAAGGATTGATGAACTCGTCAAAGTTGCAAGTTCCTGAAAAATGTTCCATATCCTCTTCGAAAGTACGGTGAGGAATGGTGATCTCTGCAGGTCCTTTCTTCGTCATTCTTTGAGAAGCTTCAGCTGTGGCTTCTGGAATGATGGCATCTCCAGTGGTCTTTGGAGTAGAGTCCAAGTGAGTGGAGGGAGAAGCGAAGGATAAGAACTTGGGTCGGGTACTGGGTTCAGCGTTGGATTCGCTGACAATCACTTCATCAGTCTTTTGAGAGACTGAAGGAGGTTGGGTAGGATCCAAAGTTCTAACTTCAGCGTTTGGAGACGCTGAAAGTTGGATTGAAGGGATGGCTTGAACGGGTGTGGCAGAGCGTACCACAGAACTTTCCTTCAGCTCTTCAGAATGAGCTGAGGAGTCTTCAGCATGGAATTGTTGGGGTTTCTCCTTGGTTTTCTTGATCCTTTTAGAATCAAGAGGGGTAGTAGAGGGTTTCCTTTTCTTAGAAGGAGAGGATTGTGTGGTCGGGGTATCAGCGATGGGTATTGTCGCTGAAGGAGCCACAGAAAGCGGAGAATTTAGAAGAGTGAGAAGAGTGGAGAGACGTACCTCGTTGGCGACAGGTTTGAAATCGAGCACCTTAGGGCCAACCTGAGAAAGTTTCAGGTCACCCTCTTCAGGATAGCTGTCCTTCAGGCCATATTGGAAAATGGCGCTGATGAATCTTGGGTAAGGAACCCATGCTGGTCGGTCAGCGGCAGAATCCACGCGTTGTACTAGGTCATCATATATAATAGAGGCCCAGTCAATGTTTAGACCTTTCAGCAGTGCGTATCCCATAGCTTGCGTAGGTTGTGCGGCTTGATCAGAAGAGCCGGACTTCGCTGTCATGCAGCTGATCAGGTGAGCGAAGATGAAATTCATCTCGCTGGGCATTTTGGACTTCTTTATCAGCGTTAGCTTCTTCTCGGGCTTCTTGTCCCTTCCAATGTCCCAGATGTAACCCATTGTGTCGAGAAAAGCAATGATGGCATCTTTGTCAGCTTGCTTCTTATGGTCAGGGAATGGAACGAAGGGTTTTTCTTTGGTGGCATTGGGAAAGTTCAGGGCTTTTCGTATGATAGCGGGGGTTATCTTAATTGTACCATACTCAGTATCGCTGAGTATGCAATCGATGGTTTTGGATGCATCTTTGGCGGAGGGTAGCTGAGTGTGTCTGGCAGAGTACCAGAACTGGGATAGTAGTAGCTGACTTGCGGGAGGAGTGATGGTCAGGGCTGTTGAAATGCAGCAGTGTTTCAGGAAATTTACAGCATCATCCAGATGTGTGACTTGCTTTCGAGGAGGAAACTCGAGAAGTGCAGAGAGGTTGTTGACCTTAGTCCAATCTAGTTGATCCAGCTTGAACTTAACCTGAGGGGCTTTGATGATGTCCACTTCCTCAGAGTCAGCGGAGATGGACTCAGCGGTGACATTGATCTTTGAAGATGCCATTTCTCTGTATTATCAGTTCAACCAAAGATGTTAACAAATAAGAATTGTCTTAGTATGGAAAGAATTTCCATTAAGATTGTTCGAATTTTGTCCATTTCATTCAGACATAAATGTCTTAATGAAGATTAGGGTTTTTCATGATTTTGAAACGAAATGTAAAACCCATAAATTCTTGTATTCCAGTTTCAAAAGAAAAACTGGATACGAATGAAGAACAAGTTTAAGATTTAGATTTAAAACTTGAAGAACAACTGTTGGGTCACCAAGGATTTGAAATTGACTCACCGATGTTTTTCCTAAAACTCCTACTTAGAATATTTTAGTTTGGTTCTTTAGATGACTTGTACAAAATATCAAATGTTCGGTGAAGTCGAAGATCAACCGAAACCAAGCTTGAAGACTCTCTACTTGTGGAAAATAGAAGACTCTTGGCAACATTCAAACAAGTCATCACCACCGAACTTCCTGGATAAATTTGGTGGCCTCTTCACCACCGAATTACCAGGACAGTTTCGGTGGACTCGTCATCCACCGAAGAGCCTTGCCAATTTCGGTGTTCAAGCTCCACCGAATTACCTGGACACTTTCGGTGGTCCTCCTCACCACCGAAATGTTCTTGCAATTTCGGTAGTCAGTCTTAATCTCGGTGGTAACTCCTTCGGTGCTAAAGTCTAAGACAGAAGATCATTTATTATGGGACAATATCCTCTAGCAGATAAAAGTGACAGTTTGTCTCTTTATCCACTTTCAGTTAAAGTCCCTTTTATCTGCATGAGCTACTCTGTCTGAACCTAGTGAAAAGTGACAAGGACTTCTCAACCCTCCAGAAGTCAACATCCTCTGCAAGTGTGAAGTTGACAAGTGTCCTTAGCATTTAATGCTTGGGCACTCCTTGGCACTATAAAAGGAGAAGACATCCCCTTGCAAAAGACACGCTTTCAGAATTCTCTCAGTGCAAGAAATCTTCCTTTAAGCCTTAAAACTCAATAGCTTTGCTCTCAGTGTTCTTAGTTGTTTTGTTGTATACTTTGTGCAAGATTGTTAGAATAGTTTATCTGTTCTTTTCCGCAACAATCTTAAGTTTCTTTGTGTAATTCTTGTTGAAAGTTTTTCAATAAAAAGAATTAAAATTGTGAAAATTTTGATTATTGTATTCAACCCCCCCCCCCCTTCTACAATACTTGCTTAGCCATCTGGGACTAACAACAACCATGAAATGGTTGTGTTCATAAAACCATGAAAGAAAATGATTTTATTTTAAGTTCTTTTGTTTGATCTTGTTTAAAACAAAGATAAGATCAGAAACAAGTTATCTGCATTTGAAAAATAAGAACATATTAACCTTGAAGTTTTGATGAAGAAGATGATGAACAGTTCTTTGAAGATTTGAGAGCACAAATGCAACAGTAATTTCTTTCTTGCGGAGGAAGAATGTTCGCGTAAAAGACAAATATAAACCAAGAGTTGTTTATATAGGGAGTTTTAGAGAGAGAAAACCTTGAGCGGGAAAAGGTTTTCATCATGACACGGACACGTGTTTGCATTTGATTGGAAGTTTGAGCGAAACGTGCAAACGTGTGTCAGAAAGAAATCGTGCCTGGTGTTATCCGTTGCAATGACGTCACAACTGTCATTTCACATTCTTTTAGGATGTCTCTGGGGTTTTGAAAAACTCAGGGACTCTTTTGAAAAACATGAAGCACTGAATAGAAGATATCAGTGAAGGTTTTAAGAATTTTCAAAATATCGCTGTTAAGGAAGAGATATTCAGCGATGCATTTGTTTTTGAAATCTTGCATTTTCATGCGTTTGTCAGAGAGAGAAAACATACCTGGATATCAGTTTAACCAAGTTTATTCAGAGAGAAGATGATTGAATAGGTTATACGAGTTGATTTTATCCTTTCGCTGATTAATGTGAACCGCTGAAGATTTTACCCTTCAAAGTTCAGCATTCCAAGCTCGCTGATGAGAAAGTTGAATCTTGTCTCATCAAGAGGTTTGGTAAATAAATCAGTTAACTGATAATCAGTTGGGATAAAATGAAGTTCTATATCACCATTCATCACATGATCTCTGATAAAATGATATCTGATTTCTATGTGTTTTGTCTTTGAGTGTAGCACTGGATTGTTTGCTATAGCGATGGCACTTGTGCTGTCGCAATAAATTGGAATTTTGGAGAGCTGAAGATCATAGTCTAGTAGCTGATTTCTCATCCACAAGACTTGAGAAAAACAGCTTCCAGCGGCTACATATTCAGCTTCAGCTGTGGAAGTGGACACTGAGTTTTGCTTCTTACTTGTCCAACTTACCAGCTTTCCACCCAGGAGCTGACATCCTCCTGTGGTGCTGTTCCTATCCATTTTGCAACCTGCAAAATCACTGTCTGAATAGGCGGTTAGATCGAATCCTGAGTCTTTGGGATACCAAAGGCCTAGATTTGCTGTACCCTTAAGATATCGAAAGATTCGCTTTACAGCTTTCATATGAGATATCTTAGGTTCAGCTTGATATCGTGCACACAAGCATGTTGCAAACATAATATCGGGTCGGCTAGCTGTAAGATACAATAGTGAGCCGATCATCCCACGGTACAGCGTGACATTGACAGGAACACCTTTTGTGTCCTTATCAAGTGTCAGCGGAGGTGCCATAGGGGTTTTCATAGCTGAACTTTCAGTTAAGTCGAATTTCTTCAGCATATCTTTAACATATTTTCCCTGATTAATGAAAGTTCCTTTTTCAGTTTGCTTAATCTGAAGACCAAGGAAATATGTTAGTTCACCCATCATGCTCATTTTATACTCATCTTTCATTCTATCAGCGAAACGAGTACAAAGCTCAGGGTTAGTAGAACCAAATATAATGTCATCAACATATATTTGAACTAAAATGATATGACCTTTCACTTTTCTAAAAAATAGAGTTTTGTCAATCTTACCTCTCTCAAATTGTTCAATATGGAGATAAGTAGAGAGAGTATCATACCATGAACGAGGAGCTTGCTTTAAGCCATAAAGTGCCTTGTCCAGTTTATAAACATAACCTGGACGCTTAGGATCTGAGAATCCTGGAGGTTGTTCCACATACACTTCTTCATTCAGCTTTCCATTCAGAAACGCTGACTTAACATCCATCTGATGTACAGTGAAGTTTTTGTGTACAGCATATGCTAAGAAAAGACGAATAGATTCGAGTCTTGCTACTGGAGCAAAATTTTCGTCATAATCTATGCCTTCCTCTTGTCTGTATCCCTGAGCAACAAGACGAGCTTTGTTGCGAGTTACAGTACCATGTTCGTCCAACTTGTTTCGATAGACCCATTTAGTGCCTATCACCGTTTTGTCAGTTGGTCTACGAACGAGTTTCCAAACTTTGTTTCTTTCGAATTCAGTCAGCTCTTCTTGCATAGCGCTGACCCAGTTTGGATCTCTGAGGGCATCATCTATTTTCTTTGGTTCAGTTAGAGAAATAAAGTTAACAAATAAACAAATATTACCTGCACTTCTACGAGTCTGAATACCAGCGTTGGGATCACCAAGAATTTGATCGATTGGGTGATTTACAGTCCATCGCTGAGCCGGAGCATACGTCGCTGATTCAGTCTGAACTGGAGAAACTGAAGATGAGGCTTCAGCTACTTCTGGATTATCAGCTAAGAGAGGAATGTTTGCATTTGTCACTTCATTCACTGATTGCTGAGAAATAGACGGAATTTCTGAGACATTTGGATCAACTGCAGGTATAGTGTTTATAGGCACAGCTGAGACCCACGATGTTTCAGCTTCACTATTCTGCATGTCTGGAATGATAGGAGGACCATCATTTTCTACGGTGTGAGCATGAGGAGTGGGCTTCTGAATCACCAAGATGAGAAAACATCCATTGATTCAGTTCTTCAGTATCAGCGGACGGTTTAGAGTTCGCTGAACGGGATTCGTCAAACGTGACGTGAATAGTTTCTTCTACAGTTTGTCTTCTACGTTTGAAGACTCTGAAGGCTTTGGAGACTGAGGAGTATCCAAGAAAGATTCCATCATCAGCCTTAGGATCAAACTTTCCAAGGGCATCTCTGTTGTTCAGTATGAAACACTGACATCCAAAGATGTGAAGAAAGCTGATTGAAGGCTTTCTCCCATGAAGGAGTTCATAGGCTATCTTTTTGAATCTTTTAACTATCAGCGACCTGTTTTGCGTAAAGCAAGCAGTGTTGACAGCTTCTGCCCAAAACTGAGTAGTTAGGTGAGAATCGCTGAGCATTGAACGTGCAGCTTCAATAATTGTTCTATTTCTTCTTTCAGCGACTCCATTTTGTTGTGGTGTTCTCACTGACGAAAAGTTGTGAGAAATACCCTTACTCTCAAGGAAGGAATCAAGAGAACTGTTTTTGAATTCAGTTCCATGATCACTCCTTATTGAGCGAATAGTCATATTGTTCAGAGTTTCCATCTTCCGAACAAAGGTGATGAGTTCTTCAGGGGTGTCACTCTTAGAACGGAGAAACATTACCCATGTGTAACGAGAGAATTCATCAACTATGACCAGCGTATATTTCTTTCCAGCGATAGATTGTTTGTTAACGGGGCCAAACAAATCCATATGGAGTAGTTGTAGAGGAGATGACACTGAGGAGACTTGCTTTGACTTGAAGCTTGCCTTGGTCTGCTTCCCTTTTCACACGCTGAACATAAAGACTCTTTGGCGTATGAATGCTGAGGTAGACCAGTTACTAACTCTTTGGAGGAAAGAGTATTCAGTGTCTTGAAATTTAGATGTGAGAGCCTCTTGTGCCATAGCCAGTTAACATCAGAAGATTACTTTGAGAAGAAACAGGAGTTCTCAGTGGTCGTTGAGTCCATGTTTATTACATAAACATTTTCCAAACGATAACCGCTGAGAGCTATCTTCTCCTTTTTGTCAGAGACAAAGCAGGATTCCTTAGTGAAAATCACTTTGTTATCCATGTCGCAAAGCTGACTGATGCTCAGAAGATTATGCTTCAGCCCTTCAACATATGCGACTCTTCTGAAGGAGGTTGTACCATTTGAAAGTACACCATACCCTCGGGTGTGTCCTTTTCCATTTCCACCGAAAGTCACAGAGGGACCCTTCTCTTCCTTGTATTCAGCGAGCAGGTTTTTCTTTCCAGTCATGTGTCTAGAGCATCCGCTATCGAGATACCATATACCCTTCTTAACCTGCAATACAAAGGAAGATTAGTTTTTCTTAGGTACCCACTTAACCATGTATACACGTTTGTCAGTGGAAGTAGTTGGAATGGAAGGTTCAGCGGTCTTCGCAGCATTTGAAGATTCAGCTTTGTCTTTCTTCACTTTGGTTAATTTCTTAACCTCAGTGGTAGGAGTCACCTTGACCTGATTTGCATCGGTGTTGGTCCTCTTTGCCTTGGGGGCAATCTTCACCTTAGCTAATTTTTCAGCTTTGGTGGCTGTGGGGCACTTACTAGCAATATGATCGGTAAGTCCACAGTGATAACATTTCCTATAACTAAAAATAGTTCTAGGACCACTTGTATGCTGAGCTTTTAATTTTGAATTAGAAGTGCCAGCACCAAGTAAGCTATTTGCTTTAGAAATGGGACGAACATTCAGTTCTTCAGATTTCTTACCAAGGACATCCACTCTGAGTCTAGGAGTAGATCGCTGAATAGATCCAGAGATCAGCTTTCTAGATCCAGAGGGGTTGGTCACTGAGGCTTTAGAAGCATTCAGCTTTGGTACTAAGGTACCCTTCTGAGGATTTTGATAAATAACAATTCCTTTACCTTTGTCTTTAGAGACAGAGGTAGGTTTTGAATAAACCATTTTCTCCTTACATTTTAAGGAGGTAGGAGTTTCCTCAGGGATTGGTGTAATGGACGAGGAGCACTGAGATGATGAAGTGTCAGCGACTGAGGATACGAACGTTCCAAATTTAAGCATTGAACGTTCAGTGGTTGGTTTTGGAGTATCATATTTATAACCCAGACCACGTTTATCACTCAGAGGAATCTGAGCCTTAATTATCTCAGTGATCTTTGTTGAAGAATTACACCATCCTTCAACAGTAGCTTGTTCAGCTTTTAATGCAGCGATAGCTTCTGCTCGTTCGATTTTGACTAGCTGATTTAGATAGACTTGATCTTTAAAATCATCTTCAATTTTAGAAAGCTTTTCTATTTGAAGGTGGCAGTTTTTAAGCTCTTCAGCGAGATCAAGATTTTGGTTTTCAACCACAGTTTTGCCGTTCATGGCTTCGTATAAACTTCTAGTCAAGAGATCGATCTTACGGAGACTATCAGCTTCATCAATATTTGCAATATTGGTAAAGAAAGAAGGTGATACCTGAATGGCAGATGTTGAAGTGGAGGGAATGTCTGAACTTTCTTCCTCTTCTTCAATCTTGGCCATGAGACATTGATTTGCTTCATCATCTTCAGAGTCAGATGATGATGCTTCTTCATCAGAAGCAGCCCAATCATAGTCAGCCATCAGGCCTTTTCCTTTCTTCTTAAAACTTTTCAGCTTTGCATACTTCTCCTTCAGCTTTGAGTATTTGTCATCTTTATTCCTTGGAACAAAGTTTTTCTTTGAGAAAGCTGAAGGTCTTATGACTTTCTTTGACCTGCACTCATTAGCGAAATGACCTGTCTTTTCGCAGTTGAAACAAGTAGCAGTAGCCTTATCAACAAAAGCTGATGATTTAGGCTTGTCAGTTATGGAAAGAGGTTTGTTCTTTCTAAACATTTTCTTCTTGGCGAATCTCCTGAACTTTTTAGTTAGGAGAGCCAAGGATTCATCATCATCTGAAGAATCAGAGTCTGATGACCTTTCAGAGTTACTTTCTAACTCAGTGATAGTGACCGAGGGTCGCTGAGTAGAAGGTTCTTCTGAGATTAAAGCAACAGGAGTGCTTTTGGAATCTTTTACAAGATTCTTCTTAAGATGGCTAGATTGCTCATGATTCAGCAATGTACCATATAAGGTTGAAAGGGTCATTGATTTAATATCCTTTGACAGCTTGAGACACATGGAATAATTGTCCCAGCTTTCAGGTAAACATTCTAGAAACTTTGTCAGCACTTCAAAGTTAGAATATTCCTTACCAACAGTTTTTAGATCTATAATTAAACAATTAAAACGTTGGTGAACTTCAGAGAGAGTTTCATTCTTACCAGAAATGAAGCTTTCGTATTGTCTTACCAGATTGATCTTTCTTGAGTCCTGGACTTCAGACGTTCCTTCATACTGAACACATATTGTGTCCCACATGGCTTTTGATGACTTCAGGTTCATGACGGAATGGTAGACTTCGTCAGGAAGGGCCATGGATAGTATGGATCTGGCTTTTGTATCTATAGCCACTTTCTTCTTATCTTCATCGGTCCACATGTGTATTTCCTTTGGAATCAGCCTTTCTGGAATAGCAGCTCTAGTTGCAGTGGCTGGAACTAAAGGATCAATTGTTATAGGGATGTGTGGTCCGTTTTCAAGATAGTAAGTCATAGTAGGGTCTACACCTTCTAAGAAGAGTGTCATCCTATTTTTCTACAAGTTGAAGTTGTCTCTGGAAAATCTAGGGGGTTTTGCAAGAGAACCATTGTCTATATAATGTGTGTTTGTGTTGGCCATTTTCAGATAATAGCAAGGAAGAGAAATATCTTAGATTAGATCTTGTTTATGAGATTAAACAAATCCGCTCTGATACCACTTGTTGGTCCCGAAGGCCTATACAAGTTTGTAGAAGGGGGGGGGGGGTTGAATACAAACACACAGATTTTACTTTTCTAAATTGTTTATTGATAAATCATTAACAATTTACAGCTTGTTGCGGAGACAAGATTAAGGATAAACCTAAATCTAAACAAGTTGGAACACTAAGGTTTCTTGCACTAAGAAAGATAAGGAAATTACTAATAATAACCTATCTTGAGATAAGAGATATGAACTTGTCCAGAGTTAGCAAGTTACTTCAAAAAGAAGTGAGTTCATCTCTTTATATACTGCATGCATTTAATGCAAGTCAGTATACACTTTACACGTGTCATCAGCTGGTTGGTTGCATGTCATTGACCTTTGTTGACAACCTTAGTAGCCGTATGGATGAACAGTGTAGTATCAGAGTGGTTGTACGATTTCAGACAGTCGGAGGTTCTTTTCTGACATTTCCTACGGAGTCGTGCAAGGGTGGTTAAGACAAAAGTACTTTGTACGGAGGACTTCATGATCAGCTTTCGTTGATTCAGCGATTATCATTTACTATTCAGCAGATGATAAAGTTCAACGATAAATGAAGTCTTGTACATGATACTTCACGTTGAGTGGACAAATCTGAGTCTTCGCTGATCCGCATCAGTTCATTAGGAGACTTGTCGTTGGTTCTTGAGCTTGATCTTCGACTTCAGCGTAGAACCTTTGTTGACGTGAAACTTGTCTTCAGGGATCATAAGTAAACAACTAACTTATCAGCGATCATCATAATGACTGAACAGACTCAGAGCATTTATGGTGAACAGTTTCGCTGAAAGTTTAACTTAAAAAGCGAGAGTTCCTATCAGCGGTACTGGAAGATCTTAGTACTTATCAGCGATAGTGAAACTCTGATACATATTGTTTACTTACAATTTTCACTAAGTATTTAAGAGAGGGTCATTATCAAATCACTGAGGGTTTGGATCAACACTTACCAGTCAGAGTTGTCATTGTTACTTATCTTATTTGTTAACATAATCTTCCATTTAAATTTATTGTTGGTATGAATCTTTTACCTGGTAAGTACTTATAAAGTAAGAGTTATCTCTCTCAGTTATCGAGTAAAAGTCTTCTCTCTCACTTACTAGGTAAGATCATCGACCATGTTGCTCATTTGGTCAGATAAAAGACACCTATATACATTTAGGGGCCATTTATCAAAGACTTATCCGGGTAAACGCTTACCAAGTCACATTACCTACTCGATTAATATGACAAGGACCAAAAATTTTACCTGGTAAGAGCGAATGTAATGACCGCGAGTATTACCCGGTAAGTGACGACGACGATTCTTACCACGGTTAGCGCTTACCGGGTGAATTGTTGCATACGAAACCGATTTGGTGTTCTAAAATCTTACCTGGTAAGTAAGTGATAATGTTAAATGAAAGAACAGGATCTAATCTCACAATCAATATAGAAAGCAGTAATTGAGAAGTTGTATGATCAAGCCCAATTGTATTCAATGATGAACAGAAATACAGATCTATGAGAGAGAGAATCTCAAAGATTACAGAGAATGAGAACAAAGTTATACGGGAAAAATCAATCAGTTAGCAACATAGAGCTAACTACTATTTATACTGCAACAAACATCTTAAAGCTACAGTACAAATAAGAAAGACTAATAAGAACATAACACGTGTCCTAATTAGTTTATAAAATACTAAGTAAAGTATCTTGTCATAAGTTCTGAACAGGTAGTTCAGAACTTCTGAACATTCTTCTGATAAAGCTTCTCAGATCTTCTGACTCTTTCTCTCATATCTCTGACTCCTCTACTCAGAACATCTGAGTCCTCTTATCAGATCTTCAACACTTGGTTTATTGACAAAACTTCAGATCTAACAATCTCCCCCTTTTTGTCAAATAAACTTAAACTTTGCATCATCCAGTTCTTTCAGAGCAGGAACAATCTTCTGAAGTAGCACATTTCTCAGATTAAGCCTTTTATCAATTTTGTCAATGATTTCTTGAATAATCTCAACTTGCTGATTAATTGCTTCTTGAATCATGTTTGCTTCCTTCACTTTCAGCATCTTTTTCTCCAAATTGTGCTTTATGATTCTTAAAGTTCCAGAACAGTATTTTGCGGTTTCCTTTGCTCTGAAGAAGATCTTTCCACTTTTGTTTTTCAAAAATACTCCCAACTCTGGATATTTGTGAACACTTCCAGTCTTTAAATTCCTTTTCTGTTCATGATATGTGTTGGGATTTGCCAGATAAACACATGACTTTTGTAGGTACAAAGCTATTTGAAAATCTGTATAGCAGTGCCACCTTAAGATGTAGAACATGGCCTCAATTACCACACTTCTGGCCTTCCTTTCATTTCTGTCTTTGCTTGACTCTTTGAAGCATAGAAAACTGTGTAATCTGTAGAAGTCAACTACTGATAGTTTCTCAAAATCTGCATCAGTAAAGTAATAAACCTTGCCATCTTCTCTCAGAACTTCAAAAGATAAGTACTCCATCTTTCTGAATTTCTTAACCCTCAACTCTCTGATTCCAGTGATTAAAAAATTTGAGTAAACAGCTTGCTTTGTTTTGCCAAGACATCTTAATTTTTCAGCCAACCAGATCTGAGTCTCCTTAGGTCTATCATAATACACATCCAAGAATTGTACCTCTTTTGGTTTGAAGAACTCAGGTAAATCAAATTCAAGAAAGTATCCATTTAGATCAATGGATATTTCATCTTCTTTTGGTTCAGACTGTTCAGCTTGATCAAAACTAGTTATCTGCACATTCTGAGATATTGTGTTCTGCATTTCTTCAGCTTCATCTGACAAAATTCCATTCACTTCATACTCAGCAGGGAACACAAAATCATTATGTAGAATCTTTTTGGGATTCACCTCAGATAGCAACCATTCACTACTGTTTCTGATTTTTCTTCTAAGATCCAACCTCCTCTTCACACAGTTTATGCATCTCTTCTTTAAACTCTCTTTTTCAGCGTCCATACTTACTTCCATTCTAATCAACAACCAATTCAGAGTTGCATCACTGTACTTCACCAACTCTTTTAATCTGAACAATTCAAGTCTTTCGTGAACCATATATGTGAACCCTTCTGTCTCCATTCCTTCATTCACAAATCCCTTCACATGCAAATCAACTTCTGTTTTCTTTGTGGGAGAACTCAGATTACACTTTTCTTTTCTTTCTTCAATAGCCAACTGGAAGTCATACAAGTATATATTTCTGACATAAATACCCAGAAGTCTTCTGCATTCAATTTCTATCAAGGCTTCTTCAGTGCTAGCAAAGAACTTGACTAGAAAGATCTGATCATCAAGAGTCAATCTGTGAAAATCAAATGTAGACATGGAAACCTTTGTATTTCTTTCTTTCAGTACTTCCATTCTAACAAACATTAAACCATTGAATTCATCTTGTTGAAACATCAGAACTTTCTCGATTCTTTTCTGAATATGCAGTTTTGAGTCAGGAACTCTGAACATGTTAGAAGCTTCTGAGTAGACCATCTGAGCTCTGTCATCCATAAAACCATCAATGTTACTTTCCAAAAGCTCATACTCTCCTTCTGTGTAGTAGAGATTATCATATATTTCCTCAGGAAAAATATCATCATGAAATTGTCTGGCTAATGGCACATCACTTAACTCTAGAATGAAATCACACACAGGTTCTTCTAGTCTTTGCAATTTAATCTTTGGAATCTCAATTGGTTTTCTGAATACATATTCAGAAGGCATAAAGAAGTCTTTCACTTTCACATACTCTTCTTCTGTATTTAACTCATCACAAAAGTTAAACCTAAAATCATCTTTAAAATCCTGAGTATAATCCACAGTTCTGTCTTCTTCTCCCATTAGATCAATGGGTCTTATCACTTTTATCCCTTTATGAATTTTCTGAACACTCAAAGCTCTGACTACTTCATTATGCATTCTTCTGATCAATTCTTCATTCAACCTCCTTTCTTCTGATTCAGACTCCATTGTCCTTTCTCTGTTATAAACCACAATATCTGTACACCTGTTTACCACTGTACTTTCCACTATTTCTTCTATTCTCAAATCAGATTCCTCAATAGCTACAGTTTCATCTGAGTTTCCTTCCATCTCAGTATCCAAGTTCAATTCCTCTGTTTTATCTGATTCATTACTATCAATACTTCCCAACTCCATTTCTTCTGTATCTGAACTATCAAGCTGTACTATCTGAACCATCTCCTTTAAATTTTCCTGTGTCTGATCTTCTGAACTTTTTGTATTGGCTAAGTGCATGTCTGCTATCTCAAAATCTTCTATGCCAATATCATCATCAGAACTTAACCTTTGTCTTTTCTCCCCCTTTTGATGATCATGAGGATCATTATCATCAAACTTCCTTTTCAAGTTCTGATTAAAAGCAACTTCAGGTTCAACTTCTGCAATAGGAACAGGATCAAGAGGCTTTGAAGTAGAAGCCAAAGATACACTCAGTGCTTTCAATATAGATTCCTGAATACCTTGCATCTGTTTTAACATATCTTTTTGAAAACCAGACATTATATCCACGATCTCCTTTTTGTGAGAATCCAAGGATTTCTTTACATCATCTACCTTGGTTTCAACAGAAATCAACTTTTTCTCCAACACAACTTTCAAATCTGATACTTCATCATTCAAATCCTCCACCCTCTTCTCCAAATTTTCTACTTTTTCCCGCATCTCCTTGTTTTGTTTCTGAATCTTTTCAAATTCAGAAGTTTCTAACAGTGAACCTGAACCAACAGATGGTCCAGTTTTCATGTGCCCAGAGAGCTCATGGCCTGTAGATAACACACAGTCATCTTGTACAACAGATGCACGTTTGAATGAGGCTTTTGTAATGTTCACCTCACCAGGACTTCCATCCAATCCTCGACACCCAACATTAGGTATGTCTATGAATGTTGTTTCAGGAATACGAAATTCCTGATTTGTGCAAGTGTCAAAAGGAATTTCAGGCTCAATATGAATAGGACAGTGGTATTCAGACTCAATGTGTTGAAAAATAAATTGGGATTTATCACCTCCCTCCAAATGAGTTTGGGATGGTTCCCCGGATTTGTGTGAAACAGTAGCATGTTGAAATGCTTCTGAGTGGGTATGGATGGGTTGTTCAAGATCCACCACTAGGTCCATGGTGTTTGTTTCAATATTGGACACCAAGAGATGTGAACTAATAGCATTTGTGGTTACCAGGTCAAGATTAGCTGGTTCAGAGGCATCTCTTTCTGTTTGAACCTCTGTTGACAATCTCTCATCCTCATCACTCTCATTCTGTTTTTCCTCACCAAATCTAACCAAGCTCTCAGAATTTTCCCCCTCAAGTCTCTCAGAATGTTCACCCATCTGAACATCCTCCCCCTCTCTAATTCGACTAGACCCCTCACCTCTCTTCTCAGGTTGGTCCACTTGGGTAGGGATTTGAGGTAATTCAATTCCCATAGAGGTGCAATAAGCTTTTAAAATCTCACTCTCCCTTGGAATATAGCTCCTAAGTGATTTTGGCAATAGTTTATGATTAGGATAGTTTTCAAGTCTTGTTACTGAGGTCATCTTACCCAAATAAAATGTAGGACCATGCTCTTCATTTGTTCTTCTTGAGATTGTTCTGTTTTCCTGCATGGCATACCAAATAACAATTTGCCAGTACCTTATGTAGGGAATGTATGTCAGTGGAGCATCCTTTGTTTTCTTCTGAATTGCTTTCTGATTCTTCTCAAATGTATTCTTCATATCTTCCCAAAGTATTAAAGTATAGTCATAATGCCTATTCTTCACTAAACCTTGAAATATCTGAAGAATTTGTTTAGAACCTTGATCAGCAGAACTATTTTTCCCTGACAAACATTTATTTACCACATGAAAGAAGCAAGCCCAAATAGGTGGTAATTTGTTTCTTCTGAACAAACTGAGAGTCCTCAATCCTTCATTGTATCCCAACTTCATAAACTCTGCTATTAATTCCTCTGTTAAGGGTAAATCCTCAAAATCTGTTCTTCTTTGTACATCATCTTTCTCTGGTAGATTCAGCATTTCTCTTAGTGCAGAGATAGATAAGACAAATGTCACTCCTCCAATTTCAGACACAAACTTATTATCTTCTAACCTAAGATATTTCCACCATTGTTGTATGTACTGAACAGGCACATTTTTACTTCTTGTAAACCATTTTCTGTACGGATGATGTTTGAATAACTCCATGATAATTCTGTGTTCAGGCTTAAAACGACTTTCCTCAAACAATATAACACAGTTATTTTCAGATAATTTCAACCATTCACTCTCAGGAACAACTCTTTCCACTAGAATAGATCTATCTGACATAATAGAACCTGCAGCACTCTGTTCATGTTCAATATTAACGTTTACCTCATCCGCATTTCCTTCAGATTCATCCATTTGTTCATCTTCTTCATCATTTCTTATTGCCCCTTCCTCTGCAACTCTATTTTGTACTTCATCATTTTCCGAATCGGATGAATCCATTATCGATTTTGTAGAATGTAGAGAAATTGGACCACTTCTTCGTATTTCAGACATGATTTAAGAAGAAAAACAGATTCAAAGAACTCTGGATTTGATTCGTATCTCACGTTTCGCTCTGGAATTTGAAAGAAATTTGAAATAGGAATTTTAAGACCTATTTAAAATCCGCGAAGTTGAAAGGTTTAACGGAAAAGCGAAATCAATGTTATAACGGAGTCAACACATGTGAAATACCACAAAGGATTTAAATGAAATACGTGGCATTGTCAAACAAATATGAAGCTGACACGTGTTAGTGGATAGAATTTTGACTCAAGTCAAAGATCTGAATAACACGCACAGATGTTCTGATTCCATGACTCAGAAGAATTTTGCCTTGTAACCAAAATGTCTTTTAAAATCAACTTCTGACCAATATAAAACATTTTGATTATTCAGAAGAGGTTTGAACAGATAAGAAATGAAAACAAATCTTTTAAGCATCACAAAATGATTTCCAAAAGAATTTTGATGCTCCCCCTTGATTTGAGCATGTTTTTGATTATTAATGATACATAAAGATGAGATAAAAAGATAATAGAAGAAGCATAATCCATATAGTTGAAGTTATTTGTATTTCTCAAAAATAAATTTTTGAAAGTAAGATTGTTGAAGTATCGACTCAGAATCTCTGACCTCAAGATTCAGAGGTTCTGATCTCAAGACTCAGAAGTTCTGAACTCAAGACTCAGAAGTTCTGAACTCAAGACTCAGAAGTTCTGAATACACTACTCAGACAAGTTTACTTAGAAAAATTTAACATTTTTAAGAAAAAAAATATTTTCAATTAGGCAGATTAAGCATTCCTATTTTACATATGAGAAAAGAAAATCTTTTGTGATCAAGAGGCTTTGTGAACAAGTCAGCCAATTGATACTTTGTATGCACAAAGTGCATCTCTATAGTTCCTTTTTCCACATAGTCCTTTATAAAATGATATCTCACATCTATATGCTTAGTCTTCGAATGTTGAACAGGGTTCTGAGTAATAGCAATTGCACTTTCTGAGTCACAATAGATGGGAATCTTGTTAAGCTGATATCCATAGTCCATGAGTTGTGTTCTCATCCACAATGTTTGAGAGCATGAAGCAGCAGCAGCAACATACTCTGCTTCAGCAGTTGAAGTGGATACACAGTTCTGCTTCTTTGATGCCCAACTCACTATTTTATCTCCCAAAAAGTGACAAGCACCAGATGTACTCTTTCTGTCCAACCTACTTCCTGCATGATCAGCATCAGTGAAAGCAGTCAATTTGAAGTCAGTTTCTTTTGGATACCATAAACCTAGATCAGGTGTTCCTTTGAGATATATTAAAATCCTTTTGACAGCCAACATATGTGATTCTTTCGGGTTAGATTGAAATCTAGCACAGAAACAGGTAGAAAACATGATATCTGGTCTACTTGCAGTCAAATAAAGTAATGATCCAATCATGCCTCTATAAAGTTTGATATCTGCTGAAACACCTTTGAGATCAGCATCTAACTTTATGTTAGTTGCCATAGGTGTTCTCATAGAAGCACAATCAGACATTTTGAACTTTTTCAGAATATCTCTGACATATTTTCCTTGATTTATAAAAATACCTTTTGGTAATTGTTTGACTTGAAGACCAAGGAAAAAATTCAGTTCACCCATCATGCTCATTTCAAATTCAGATGACATGATTTTTGAAAAATTATCACATAATTCTGGACTGGTAGAACCAAATATTATGTCATCAACATAAATCTGAATCAGAATCAAATCATTACCCTGTTTCTTTAAAAACTAAGTTGTGTCAATCTTACCTTTCTTGAATCCTGAACCTAACAGGTGTTTAGTAAGAGTGTCATACCAGGCTCGTGGTGCTTGTTTTAGACCATATAAAGCTTTGTCTAAAATATAAACATGATCAGGGAATTCTGGATCAACAAAACCTTCAGGTTGATGGACATACACCTCTTCATTAAGTTTGCCATTTAGAAAGGCTGATTTGACATCCATTTGATACACCTTGAAGTTTTTATGTGCAGCATAGGCTAAAAATATTCGGATTGCCTCTATTCTTGCCACTGGTGCAAATGTCTCATCATAATCAATTCCCTCTTGTTGACAGTATCCCTTAGCAACCAATCTTGCCTTGTTTCTGATGACAACACCTGATTCATCCTTTTTGTTTCTGAACACCCATTTAGTTCCAATAATAGATTTACCTTCAGGCTTTGGGATGAGTCTCCAGACTTTATTTCTTTCAAATTGAAGCAATTCCTCTTGCATTGCTGAAATCCAGTCTGGATCCTCTAAGGCTTCATTAGCTTTCTTTGGTTCAATTACACTCAAGAAACCAGCAAACATTGCTTCATTTGCTGTAGCTGATCTGGTTTTTACTCCTTCTGAAGGATCACCTATTACTTGATGAATAGGATGATTTTTAGTCCATTTATTTGCACTAGGAAGTACATCAATCTCTGAATAATTGTTGTTTGCATCATTCTCATCAATGATTGCTTGTAATTCTGAACTGTCCCCTTTTTCTGATGTATGAATAGAAGTCATATCCAAGTTTGGGTTCTGATTAATGAAGTCAGAATTCAGAGTGACTTGTTCAGAGTTCTGAGTACAAGAATCAGAATTCTGATTACAAGGTTCAGAATTTTCACCACTTGTATGTATTAGATTTGGACATTCCTCTGATGGACCTTTGTCAGAAATTACAGTTGATTGAACTATTTCTGGAGTCTTATTTTTCATCTCTTTGACCATCTTTGGGTTTTCATATTCTGCATAAGAATCAGAAATTAGTTCACTAAAAGCATCCTTAAATAGTAAATTGAGTTCTGAACAAATAGGATTAGAATTTGTATCAGAAGTCATTTTTGTCTTGTTCAGCATGAGTTCTGAACTGTCTTGTTCAGAAGTCCGCATTCTGGCTTCATCAAAAGTTACATTTATGTTCTCCATCATCCTCTTGGTTCTTCTATTGTAGATTCTGAATGCTTTGGAAGTTAAAGAATAACCCACAAAGTATCCTTCATCTGCCTTTTTATCGAATTTGGCAAGATTTTCTCTGTCTCTGAGAACATAGCACCTGCAACCAAAAACATGAAAGAATTTGATTAATGGTTTTCTTTTATTTATCAGTTCATAAGCAGTCTTATTTAATCTCTTATTGATTAAAGTTCTATTTTGTGTAAAACAAGCAGTTGCAATTGCTTCAGCCCATAGGAAAGTAGGAAGATTTGCATAAGCCAGCATTGTTCTCGCAGCTTCAACTAGAGTTCTATTCTTCCTTTCAACAACACCATTTTGTTGAGGAGTTCTGACAGCAGAAAAATTGTGAGAAATCCCAGAACTTTCTAAAAAATTCTGAAGAGTCTCATTTCTGAACTCTGTTCCATTATCACTTCTGATTTTCTGAACTTGAAGTTGTAAGAGAACTTGAATCCTTTTGATAAAATTTATCAATGTAGTAGCAGCTTCTGACTTAGCTCTTAGGAACTCAACCCATGTGTATCTGGATAATTCATCAACAATCACAAGCATATATTTCTTTCCTCCCATAGATTGAACTGAAATTGGACCACAAAGATCAGTATGAATCATTTCTAATGGTGCTTTGCAAGATGAGTCCATTTTTAATTTGTGAGAACTCTTTTTCCATCTTGCCCATTTCACAAGCTGAGCATAATGATTCTTTTTCAAATTTAAGCTTTGGTAAGCCTTTAACCAAATGTTTTGCAACAAGATTATTAAGATCTTTGAAATTCAGATGAGAACATCTTCTGTGCCAAAGCCAGCATTCATTTGCAGTTGATTTTGATAAAAGACAAACTGTATTTAATGTTTTCAATTTTGAAAAATTAACTACAAATAAGTCCATATGTCTTTTGGCCCAGAAGACTTTAACATCATTTTCAGTTAAAATCATGCAACCTGTTATTTGAAACTTAATTTGACAAAGACTGTCTAAAAACTGACTTATCCTGAAAAGATTATGCTGTAATCCTTCAACATAGAAAACCTTTTGGATAGTCAGATTCCCTTTAGTTAAATCCCCATAACCTTTGACTTGTCCTTTGCTGTTATTTCCAAAGTTTACTGCTCCTCCAGCCTTTTCTGTGAAGTTTGATAGAAAAGACTTCTGACCTGTCATGTGTCTTGAAGCTCCTGAATCTAAAAACCACACATGACAGCCCTGCAAAAGGATCAGTTAGGTTTAGGTACCCATTTTGGAATGGGTCCATCTTTGTTAGCTTTGTCATTGGTTTTAACATTAGTACCTTTTACTCTCCACTCAAAATCTTTCTTCAAACACCACTTTCCTTGAACTTTTATGAAGTCAGAACATTTTCTGCTTACAAGCTTGTTCAAATTCTTTTTGAGAGTTGTAACTTTTGGTTTTGCTATATTTTCAACTTTCTTTTCTTTTATCTTTTCTTTCTTCTGAGTCTGAGGAACAGAAATTTTCTTCTTTTCTGTATTTTGAGAAACAGAAACTTTCTGAATATCTTTTCTTATGTATGAAACAGAAGTTATTTTGACTTGACATTTATGAGAATATTGGAATGAATCATTTTTACATCTAACACAAACAAGATTTTTCTTTGCAAGTGACAATAAATCTGAAACATAGATCATTTCATTTTTATTTATACTGTTCAGAGTACAATTGCCCTTATTACAAGAATTTCTAGCTTTGAGTTCAGAAGTAGATTTCATTCTAAGCTTCTCAAGTTCCCTTTTCAGATCATTCAACTTTGCAAGATCATCTTTCCTTTTGCTTTCTTCTTTTTCTGAAAAATTCAAGTTCTTTTTGTTAGAAGAATTAGATGATTCACCTTTTTCATATGTACTTGATTCATTAAAGAATTTAACATTTTCTCTTGAAGCATTAATTTTAAAAAGATCATACTCAGTCTTCAGTTTTTCAAGCTCTGTTATTTTCTGAATAAAAATATTCTTTTCTTTCAAAGCTTCTTCAAGTTTAATATCCACCTCACAGAAATCATTTTCAAGTTCATCATAAGCTTTCCTTAAGTCCTCAAGTTCTTGACTCACAAGATTAAATCTCTTTTCAAGTTGCAAAAATTCATCTGATTTTGTTTCAGAAAATCCAGTTGAATCAGACTTCTGACTACCTGAGTCAGAGTTCTGATTTACAGACTCAGATGTCTGATCTTTAGACTCAGAATTCTGACTACAAAGTTCAGAATCCTGACTAGAAGTTTCAGACTTCTGATTGACTGTTTCAGAATTTTTACTTGTGTCAAATATGCTCTCAATGTCATGATATGAAAAACTTGGTTGTTTATTTTTGTAGCTGACATTTAAGGAATCATACTTGAATTTAGTATCATTGTATCTTGGCTTTTCATCTGTTGGTTTAGAAACTTCTTTCTTAACCTTTTCTTCTGAACCAACTGACTTTTCTGTTTTAGACTCAGAAATTTTCTCATCTGACTTTTTAGAGTTTGGTCTTTGCAAATTGTCAGAACTTGTTATAGAACTAGCAGGTCTTATGAAAACTTCAACAATTTCTGGGATTTTTGGCTTAGAAACTTGAAGTTTTTCATACAAGTTAATTGGAGCTCTTTTTAAAGTGACATTTTCTTCCAATCCCAATCCCTTCTTTGGGTTGTAAAATCTTGTATCTTTAACGTTGTTTAATAAAAGATTTAGTGTTTGCTGAGTCTGACCCCTTTTCAAATTCAGATCTTCTAATTCTTTAATTATAGTGTATAAATTCTTTCTTTCTTCAAATAACATATCAAATTTTATTTGTAAATCACCTTTTTCATCCTTTATTTTTGAAAACTCAACTTTTAGTTCAGAAAGCCTTTTCATCAATTCAGAATTTTCATCTTTAACTTTCTGTTTCTCAGCCTCAGATTCTTCATATTGTTCTTTTATTACTTCTTTTTCAATTCTGAATTTGTTAACCAAATTTCTTTCTCCTTTTATCTGTTTTCTTAGATTAGCAAATTCAGTTTTCATTTCACCAATCTGTGTCATTAACTCTAATTCAAGTGAAGAATGTACCTCAGCAGATGACTCAGAATCAGCATCTTCAAAATCAGAATCATCCTCATTCCTCATTTTTGCCATATAGCTCTGCATCTGTGGAAAGTTGATGTGATCATCTTCATCAGAAGTATAGTACAACCAATTCTCCTGTTCAGCCAACAAAGCAATTTTATCATCTCTCTTCTTTGCAAGCTGAGCCTTCTTGGTGTAGTACTCATAGTCTTTCACAATTTTAACTCTGCAATCCTTAGCATAGTGGCCAGATTTTCCACATTTGAAACACAGATTCTTTTCTTTTCTTTCATCCTTCTCTTCATTGTTTTCTTCACTTCTCTCTACTCTCTTTTCAAACTTATTTTCTTCTCTGTCTTCTTTCTTCTTATAGTCTGAACTCCCAACTCTCTTATAATTTCCTTGAAATCTACCCTTCCCATACCTTTTATTGAAAGTATTTGTCAACAAAGCTAGTTTCTCAGCCATTATCTTGATATCTTCATCATCTTCTGATCCTTCTTCCTTGTCAGATTCTTCCAGATTAGGTATCTCTGATAGATATGCAGTCTTTTTGGGTGCTTTGATTGCTTTGGACTTTGATAAGAACGCTAACGGATCAGCAACATTTTTCTTCTCTTCCACAACTAACTTGACAGAGTCTTCATGTTGATTAAGAATACAAAATAGATCATTTAAGTCTTCTTCACACATATCCTTGTTCATTTGCAGACTTATGGCAAATGATGACCATTCTGAATTTAGACTGTTCAGAAATTTGTAATTTATTTCTGACTTTGTTTTCTTCAGTCCATTTCTTCTCAAGTCATTTAGAATAGTGCAAAATTTACTGTATGTCTGTGTCAAACTTTCTGACTCTTTTGCTTTGAACCTTTCATAAGCATTTATGCTTTGATTTAACTTTGCCTGAATAGATCTCACAGTTCCTAACATTTGCCTTTCCAGTTCGTCCCACATTTCTTTAGCTGATGATCCACTGTCAATCCTGTTAAGAACCTCATTTGGGACAGCCAAAGTCATCAAAGTAATTGCTCTTTTGTCAATAGCATGCCTATTCTTCTGTTCAGCTGTGTATTGGGAATAACTCTTTTTCACCCTGGTCGCTGGAATTTCTGGAGTTGTCTCTGTAGCAGGGGTTGCAGCAACATCGATGTACACTTCAATTGGGCCTTCTTGAATAGAAATCATAAGGTTTTCATCAATGTTGTCTAGGAATTGGATCATTCGGATTTTCCATTGCTGATACTCTTCTGGTATAAGAACAGGCGGTTTGGTTTCAGATCCCATGGCTAGATATTCTTTAGAAGACATGATTGTAAGAAAATTCAACAGAAAGACAAATTCGAGTTTCTTGATCGAAATGTAACAGGTAATTCAAGAATTGACAAGAATTCAAGAATTAGCCCTAGCAGCGGAATCGAATATTGAATGAATCAAGAAATCTTCAAGAAATTTATCAATTAATCTTCGCGATAACAATCTTGAAAGAATTTGTTTGTTGATTGGCTCTGATACCAATTGAAAGAACAGGATCTAATCTCACAATCAATATAGAAAGCAGTAATTGAGAAGTTGTATGATCAAGCCCAATTGTATTCAATGATGAACAGAAATACAGATCTATGAGAGAGAGAATCTCAAAGATTACAGAGAATGAGAACAAAGTTATACGGGAAAAATCAATCAGTTAGCAACATAGAGCTAACTACTATTTATACTGCAAAAAACATCTTAAAGCTACAGTACAAATAAGAAAGACTAATAAGAACATAACACGTGTCCTAATTAGTTTATAAAATACTAAGTAAAGTATCTTGTCATAAGTTCTGAACAGGTAGTTCAGAACTTCTGAACATTCTTCTGATAAAGCTTCTCAGATCTTCTGACTCTTTCTCTCATATCTCTGACTCCTCTACTCAGAACATCTGAGTCCTCTTATCAGATCTTCAACACTTGGTTTATTGACAAAACTTCAGATCTAACATTAAATTTTACTGGTAAACACTTACCCGGATAAACGTTTAGTAAACGGCCTCTTAGTAAAGAGCCCCTTGCTAATAGTGTTAAAATTTATTGTTCAATCAAATTGACCACCCTGGAGTTGAAACTTAAAAGTGACCATACGCTCCTTAAAGTTCCATGGACCTAAAAGACCTTTATGAAAGAAGATTGAGTAGTTAGCGGTATGTTTCTTACAAAAAAGTAGTGGGACCTATTTGTAAATCTTGAAAGATTCGGTGTATATTTGAAATAACCTTTTTAAATGAGCACATGCAATAATAACAATACATATAATCTTTGAGATCCATATTTGCATAATACACCCTTATAGTTTAGATAATTTACAATTACACCCTCCATTTAAGAATTCATCGGTGTGCTGCTTTAACAACTGGACTTGCCATTTAATACATCGATATATGCTTTTGATATAAACCAATGAAAGGCGAGATAGATAGAACGAAAGTCCGTGTTAATATATTTGAAGGAGTTATAACTTTATATCAGTCAAAACAAACTCGAATGTCAGTTGAGTTAGTCTAAGTAAACTCAAATTGTTCTCAATACTTTTAAATGTCATAAGTTTGAATCTTGCATAGTTACAGTTAATATTTTGAAGATGAAACGTCAGTACCACTCGCTCTTCCCCTTTCCATTCAGAATTTTTTGCATTGTTTGTCGTCATGGCCGACTTGGCTGGGGAGGGGAGGTTTGTAAGGATGGTGTCAAGGTCTTAAGACAACGGGGTTCAAAAATACCAAGTTAATTAAGAAGAAGAAAACAAGTGTAAACAAAAAAAGTAAAGGCAACAATAGTGGAAAAGGACAAAATTCAAAAGGGTGGTGATGCTCAAGATCTAGGAATCAAAAGAGCTAAGAATTTTAATGGAATACATTTTGACCTATGCTTATTTTATATTGTTTTTAATTGGGTGATTCGAAATTTTGTTAAAAATAATTTTAAAAACACTATTATGTGTAATGTGTTATAATTTTGATACAACTCACAGAGAGTGCATAATATCTAATATAATTTAAAAACATATTATAATTGTATTAACAAAAAAACATGATCTATTATAATTTTGCAAATACAAGTTTTTCTTAAATAACATTAAACTCTTTTAACCACAAGGGTTGTGTGGAATATTCCATCTGCACATGGTTTGAATCCAGACGTACACAACAATTATGGTCATTGAGGTTTAATCATGGTTGATGTCTTACAATCATAATTTATTAAGGTATTAGTCAAGACATAGAGTAGGACACCCTTCCTAAAAAGAAAAAAACATTAAACTCTTTTACTTGAAACATTTTGTGATAAACTTAAACACTGAGCTTCTAAAAATATATTTCTCATCTGAATAAAACACATTCAATTTGACATAATTATACGTTCGAGAATCGTTGTTTTACATGTTGTATATCTCTTATTTTAAAAACTCCAAATTATTCTTTAGATAACTAATAGTTGTTACATCAAATTAACAACATTGATTTTTATAAATACAATATATTTAGTTTCTCATTTTCTGCTTCAAAAGAAACACAACAATTGTTTTAATGGATTGTTCAAGTAATTAGATGGGTTAAAGAAGATTGAGCTTGGTTTACATGGTTGTGCCTGTGCGCTATATCACTAGAGTCCCACGGTTAACAATCTTTTCTGTTATAATTTTAAATTAACTTTTTATCTGATTACAAACAATTGGGAAGAAAACATAAAAAAACGGAAAACTGAAGAACACATTGGTAGTCTTTTATCTGGATGGTATGCACTTGTGCATGCAAATAATTTATAACATGCACACATGCATAATGCATTTGGGCATAAAACCAAAAAAACAACATAAGTACCCGTATGCACAAGTGCATACCGTCCAGATGAAGGGCCAACAGTGTTCTTCAGTTTTCTGTTTTTAAGATTTTCTCCTGAACCTACCTCTCTCTCTCTCTCTCTCTCTCTCTATATATATATATATATATATATATATATATATATATGTGTGTGTGTTAGTTTTACCCAAAAAAAACTTGTTATAGCCGACACTAATGATATCTCAAGGTCAATAATTTATCATGTCCTAGTCCTTATTTATGCTATTGATTCTATTTTATAGCATTTAATATTATTAAAGTTCAATGAGGCAATAAACTTAAAGTAATATACCTTTTGTTATTGGATGCTTAAGTTATATGAAATTTCACTTTTGTTGAAAAAAATAGGAAGTTTTTCAAATGATTGTGATATTGAACTACATAATTAATATATACCTTTGTTAAAATATGACAAAAAAAACAATGAAATCCAACAACTATTTTACATATTTTTGTCAATATATTGTTTTTATTAAAATTGATAAACCCCAAATTTTTCTATATATAAGGCAGAGACCATAAACTAATAGTAGGATTTATTGTTGGTTCTGATCCAAAACGAGGGTTTCGTTCATTATAGGACTTGACCAAACATCTCACGACACGAGCTTCGAGTTGTCAAGCCTAAGATCGGCCCACCTAATCTAATAGTAATAGGCGAATGGAAGCAAGAAAATGACTAGCTAGCTCGTGCAATCAATACATCGTCACTTTAGAATATTATTCTACTTTTCTTGAAAGTCATTTTGCCCTCGTTTAAATTAGGACATTTTTCATATGTATATATAAGATGCCATTTTTTGGTAGAGTTGAGTTTATGTGAGTAATTTTTCGATAAATTAAATGAATAAAAAAATGCAAAAATATATTTATAAAATAGAGCAAGTACATGTGCAGCATAGTGTAGGGACCGTTTTTGTAATTTATCATAAATAGGTAAAGAAACCAAGACAGCCGAAAAAACAAATGGGAAATGAGCGATGAGGCCCCTAGTCTTTGTCTACATGCCTAAATAGCACCCACCTTAAATCAGGGGTCCTTCTTTTGCTTTCAGTTCCAAAAAGAAACCATTGCCTTTTTGGTAGAGCGTTCTTTTTAGAATTTTGCTCGATGTTCCCACTATTTTAGTAATTTATTTTCGAGTAAACTACAATTTTCGTCCCTGGTGTATACCAAAAACTATGAAAGTGGTCCCTAAACTTCAATAAGTGCAATTTTCGTCCCTAATCTCCTTATTTTGCTATGAAAATGGTCCCTTGCTACAGTAACTCCGTTAAAAACCCAGTTAAGTCAGGGTAGTTTCGTCTTTTTACATTTTTTTTGTCTTTTTCGATTAAAATAAAATATACTCTTTAATTTATTATCTTTAATGTATATATATATATATATATATATATATAACCCACCTGAAGTGGTGGTGGCGGTGGAGAAAAATCACACAGGACCAAAAAATCACACTTTTTAATATATACCTTTTTAATTTGTAATCCATACAGGACCAAACAAATCACAGGGATGAACAAGAGGTGGTGGCGGAGAAATGAATGGAGAAAAAGACTATGGGTGCTAGAAAATGGGATATCGGAGTAGGGAGGAGATCGGTGGTGGACCAAATGGTCGGTGTTGGCTACTTGAAAGGGGAAGAAGGACGGTGGTCAAGTCCATTGAACCACCTCCGTCGGCCCTCCGATCAACTCACGGCCTACTCCGATCACCATCTCCGGCGATGGTTAGGCCACCACCATTTCTGAGAAACTGCCACTTTTGTGTGTATCTCTTTCCAAAAACTCGTTCTAAAAGGATTCATGTATGTTTAACCTTTAAGTAGCAAACTTGAACTGAAAACAGATCTCAGTATAGCAAACACCATCAGGATTTGTAGTTGCAAGAAAAAGTAGATTTGCTGGAAACAACCCATCTTGCTTCACCTACAACCAGATAAAGACGAAAATAATGTGGGTTTGGTGGCCGGATTATCACCGGAGAAGGTGACCAGAGGTGGAGGAGGGCCGACGGAGGTGGTGGAGAAGAAGACCACCGTATATATATATATATATATATATATATATATATATATATATATAATATAAATATATAAAATATATTCTTATTCTATTTTATTTTAATAGAAAAATAAATTAAAAAAGTAAAAAGACCATTTTACCCCTGACTTAACTGGGTTTTTAACAGAGTTACTGTAGCAAGGGACCATTTTAATAGCAAAATAAGGAGATCAGGGACGAAAATTGCACTTATTGAAGTTTAGGGACCACTTTCATAGTTTTTGGTATACACCAGGGACGAAAATTGTAGTTTACTCTTTATTTTCTTTGAAAAAAATGATTATATATTATTATTCACGAAAGCGACTCTTTTCCTCCTAGGTGAAATGTTTCAGATGTCTTTAGAAATTCTTTTTGTGATTATCGACAAACCTAACCAGTTCTATATAGAACTCGTCTATAAGGACATTAAATATAAGAGAGTATTTTTTGATGTACTTAACGGTTGATGCTATCGCCCAGAGAGGGGGGGGGGGGCGTGGTTGAACTCAGTACTTGTCTTGTATTTGGGCAAAATCGTGTTATCTCTCTGTCAACTAAACTACATGTCAGAGGCGCTCGTGACGATATTGATACTTCTTAAAGGTGTTTTATTTGCTCGTAGAACCCTTAAAGATATACAACCATTTAAACCTTTACTTTTGGATCTTCGACAAGTGTCATTTAGAATGACTAGAAGTATACATTCATAATGTAGCATGATACACATCTTGATTTTAATGTTTTCTTTTATTCTTTTTTTTTCCAATTTAGGATGGCTAAAGAACAATAATGTTGTTATGTTTGAATAATATATTAATTTGAATACCCAATATAAAATTCAAAAATGCATATCAATGTTATAATCAAATTAAAGTTCTTGACTTTTTTGTAATTTGTTTACTTTTTTTATTATAAATTAATTTTAGGTTTAATAATGATTTAATTTGTTTAACGTTTAATAATGTAATGTTTTTTTATAAAAATAATAATTAGAGTAAATTACATGAATGGTCCCTGTGGTTTGGTCCAAATCTAGATTTGGTCCCTATTCAAACATAACAACATTATTGTTTTTTTAGCCAATATTATATGTCCAAATATAATTACTAAATAACTAAAACCTTGTCTCAAATCCTTTTAGTATAGATTATTAGAAAATTCAATATTGACGCTATTCTTTTTTCAAAACAAACATATAATAAATTTTGGTGATACACACATGCATATGCCATAAAAGACTCCATGACTCCGTTGATTACGTATAATGAAAGTGAAAATTAGAAAGTATGCACTACTTGCATATTCTCTTTCTGTATGATATAACTCACTTATCATGTTTTACGGTTTAATTCTTACAAATTGTAAAAACCCATTTGTCACAGTCTTATGATAACCTGAGTCTCACTGTGTGGGTCAATAACCTACCACACTCCATATGTAACACCCTTAAATTTGGAAAGAACAACTAAATAAAAACTTCAATAAAAATAACCAAAAAAGAGATGAAATCCTTTCTACAAAACCAACCTTGGAAATACCTCAACTTTAAAACATATAACTACACCAACATTCAATAACTTAAGTCACTTAGGCCTTGTTTGTTTTTGGAATTTCAGTTTTAATTATTACTTATCACTTATTCGGTTAGACATTCCTCAATTCAGACTGTTTGTTTTTTCAACTTTTTCGGACCCACTTATCACTTAAAATCATCTTTTAGGAAAAAGTGTTAACCTAACCACTTATTTTGGGAAGGTTATTGTTTTGCTTTTAGGAGTATTAGATTTGAGTTTTTGGAATGATAATACCTTCAAAGTTTGAAATGATAACATTTTGAGGGACAAAATAGACAATTATACATATTCAAATGTTTGTGAGTTACAAAAAACAAACAGTTTTGTTGATTCAGATTTCAGACTTCAGCACCACCACTTAAAAATCAGAAGTCAAATGAGATTTCAGACTTCACACCTCTTAAAAAACAAACGTCACCTTAGTAAGACTAAAACAGATCGGGTGTTACTCAACCCAAATATAAGTTGTTATTCCCAAAATAAATGCGAAAGACTTCACCAAGATATCCGCTTATCGAGCACACATCTAGCTCTCAACTCTTTACAGTGTCACTAGTGCTATTTCCCAACCGAAACCTGTTGCACATGCCGGCAAATAGAAAGGTTAGGCTAACGCCTAGTGAGTTCAAGAGTTTTTATCAAGATTATAAAATTCGTCAAATGAAAAGAGTGCAACTTAAATCGTGATTTTCAAAAGGGTTTATGTTGAATATGCAAACGACCCATTTTCCAACGCACACAAATTCTATGACGAAAGCTCCAAAATATATAACGTTTTCCAAAATGAATTTGAATCCAAACTCACTCAAAATTTGAACAAATTTTAATTTCCAGTTATATAAACGTGAATTAAATCTCTATTATTCAAAACGTCCCAACACGGATGAGACATAAAACACAACCCATAAAACATGGAAAACCATCCATAAAATATAATATGTCACCGAAAACAAGGATAAAACAAATACTCAAAGAACACATTTCGGTGACGGGGGAGACCCGCTTCCATTGTATGTGGCGGGACACAAAGTTACGCCGCATAACTATGTTATTGAACTACATCTCAGACCGTAACTCTATTGTCTGCTTTAATAAGCTCCAACTCGAGTCGGACTTTATTGTCTGCTACAATAAGCTACACCTCAAGTCCCACACCCAACAATGAGTGGCACCACCGTATCCTTTATTGCCTGTTGTGCCCAGCTACACCTCAAAGTTACACTGTCTTATTGCTTGTTCATTCTCTAGTAAGTTACACCTCAAGGTTTTCAATGAACCTTTATTGCCTACTTACTAGCATTCAAGAGTTGGAGTCTCGACTCCTTACTTGATAACTCAAAATGTTCAACCCTCGTGCACAAGTGTTAGAACATCGAACCACAACCCAATCCGAAACCAGGGTTCCGGATCACACTTTTCCGGAAGTTTTTGGACTACCCACTTCCGGAATCCACTTCCGGAATCCTATCCGGACTCCACTTCCGGACTCACTATCCGGACTCACTTCCGGAATCCTGTTGAACTCAACACTTGTCTTGTATTTGGGAAAAATCGTGTTATCTCTCTGTCAACTAAACTACATGTCAGAGGCACTCGTGACGATATTGATACTTCTTAACGGTGTTTTATTTGCTCGTAGAACCCTTAAAGATATACAACCATTTAAGCCTTTACTTTTGGATCTTCGACAAGTGTCATTTAGAATGACTAGAAGTATACATGCATAATGTAGCATGATACACATCTTGATTTTAATGTTTTCTTTTATTCTTTTTTTCCGATTTAGGATGGCTAAAAAACAAGAGTAAATTACATAAATCGTCCCTGATGTTTGGTCCCTTTTTGGATATGGTCCCTATTTCAAAAAAATTACACGGATCGTCCCTGAGGTTAGACAAACCGCACGAAATTGGTCCCTCCCTCTAACAGAATCTGTTAACCCCGTTAAGTCAAGGGGTATTTTGGTCTTTTTACATTTATTTTTGTCTTTATTCTAAAAGAAAAGTAAAAAACAAATAATTAAATTAAAATTAACCCCCCCTACACCCACCCACCCTCCCTCCTTCTTCCTCACGACCCCCACCTCCACCCACCACCTCCGGCCACCACCTACAACCGCCCCTTCCTCACCTTTCTTCTTCCTCACTCTATACATGTAAACCCCATGTATATATACCTGTATATATACCTGTAAAAAAGAGGAAGATGATATGTATGATTGTAAGGCACCCAAATTAAAAAGGAAGAAAAAAGGATGGAAAGAAATAAAATGAGTCCAAGAGAAGCTAGGAAGAATGAAACCAAGGGAGGGAACTGAATACACACATAACAATAATAGTTGGCTTCCATTCAGTTTTTGATGAATCTTATCTCTAAATTAAAAATGATCTCTACCCTTTTTCACTCTTACTTATTTTGTTTTGGAGTAATTTTGATGCATGTGATTTTGATGCTTGTAAAATCCCAAAAATCCTTTTTACTTGCATGTTTTATTAAATTCCGGGTTTGACATCTACACCATATTACAGCTATCTTTTACGATGGTTGATTAGCAGCCTTCAATATATGGTTTTGTATGTTTGTCAAAACATGCACACACAGTTATATATACAGGTATATATACATGGGGTTTACATGTATAGAGTGAGGAAGAAGAAAGGTGAGGAAGGGGCGGTTGTAGGTGGTGGGTGGAGGTGGGGGGTCGTGAGGAAGAAGGAGGGTGGGTCGGTGGGTGGGGGGGGGGGGGGGTAGTGGGTGTAGGGGGGGTTAAATTTAATTTAATTATTTGTTTTTTACTTTTCTTTTAGAATAAAGACAAAAATAAATGTAAAAAAACCAAAATACCCCTTGACTTAACGGGGTTAAAAGATTCTGTTAGAGGGAGGGACCAATTTCATGCGGTTTGTCTAACCTCAGGGACGATCCGTGTAATTTTTTCAAAATAGGGACCATATCCAAAAAGGGACCAAACATCAGGGACGATTTATTTAATTTACTCAAAAAACAATAATGTTGTTATGTTTGAATAATATATTAATTTGAATACCCAATATAAAATTCAAAAATGCATATCAATATTATAATCAAATTAAAGTTCTTTGACTTTTTTGTAATTTGTTTACTTTTTTTATTATAAATTAATTTTAGGTTTAATACTGATTTAATTTGTTTAACGTTTAATAATGTAATGTTTTTTTTATAAAAATAATAATTAGAGTAAATTACATGAATGGTCCCTGTGGTTTGGTCCAAATCTAGATTTGGTCCCTATTCAAACATAACAACATTATTGTTTTTTTAGCCAATATTATATGTCCAAATATAATTACTAAATAACTAAAACCTTGTCTCAAATCCTTTTAGTATAGATTATTAGAAAATTCAATATTGACGCTATTCTTTTTTCAAAACAAACATATAATAAATTTTGGTGATACACACATGCATATGCCATAAAAGAATCCATGACTCCGTTGATTACGTATAATGAGTGTGAAAATTAGAAAGTATGCACTACTTGCATATTTTATTTCTGTATGATGTAACTCACTTATCATGTTTTACGGTTTAATTCTTACAAATTGTAAAAACCCATTTGTCACAGTCTTATGATAACCTGAGTCTCACTGTGTGGGTCAATAACCTACCACACTCCATATGTAACACCCTTAAATTTGGAAAGAACAACTAAATAAAAACTTCAATAAAAATAACCAAATAAGAGATGAAATCCTTTCTACAAAACCAACCTTGGAAATACCTCAACTTTAAAACATATAACTACACCAACATTCAATAACTTAAGTCACTTAGGCCTTGTTTGTTTTTGGAATTTCAGTTTTAATTATTACTTATCACTTATTCGGTTAGACATTCCTCAATTCAGACTGTTTGTTTTTTCAACTTTTTCGGACCCACTTATCACTTAAAATCATCTTTTAAGAAAAAGTGTTAACCTAACCACTTATTTTGGGAAGGTTATTGTTTTGCTTTTAGGAGTATTAGATTTGAGTTTTTGTAATGATAATACCTTCAAAGTTTGAAATGATAACATTTTGAGAGACAAAATAGACAATTATACATATTCAAATGTTTGTGAATTACAAAAAACAAACAGTTTTGTTGATTCAGATTTCAGACTTCAGCACCACCACTTAAAAATCAGAAGTCAAATGAGATTTTAGACTTCACACCTCTTAAAAAACAAACGTCACCTTAGTAAGACTAAAACAGATCGGGTGTTACTCAACCCAAATATAAGTTGTTATTCCCAAAATAAATGCGGAAGACTTCACCAAGATATTCGCTTCTCGAGCACACATCTAGCTCTCAACTCTTCACAGTGTCACTAGTGCTATTTCCCAACCGGAACCTGTTGCACATGCCGGCAAATAGAAAGGTTAGGCTAACGCCTAGTGAGTTCAAGACTTTTTATCAAGATTATAAAATTCGTCAAACGAAAAGAGTGCAACTTAAATCGTGATTTTCAAAAGGGTTTATGTTGAATATGCAAACGACCCGTTTTCCAATGCACACAAATTCTATGACGAAAGCTCCAAAATATATATCGTTTTCCAAAATGAATTTGAATCCAAACTCACTCAAAATGTGAACAAATATTTAATTTCCAGTTATATAAACGTGAATTAAATCTCTATTATTCAAAACGTCCCAACACGGATTAGACATAAAACACAACCCATAAAACATGGAAAACCATCCATAAAATATAATACGTCACCGAAAACATGGATAAAACAAATACTCAAAAAACACCTTTCGGTGACGAGGGAGACCCGCTTCCATTGTATGTGGCGGGACACAAAGTTACGCCGCATAACTATGTTATTGAACTACATCTTAGACCGTAACTCTATTGTCTGCTTTAATAAGCTCCAACTCGAGTCGGACTTTATTGTCTGCTACAATAAGCCACACCTCAAGTCCCACACCAAGCAACGAGTGGCACTACCGTATCCTTTATTGCCTGTTGTGCCCAGCTACACCTCAAAGTTACACGATCTTATTGCTTGTTCATTCTCTAGTAAGTTACACCTCAAGGTTTTCAATGAACCTTTATTGCCTACTTACTAGCATTCAAGATTGGAATCTCGACTCCTTACTTGATAACTCAAGATGTTCAACCCTCGTGCACAAGTGTTAGAACATCGAACCACAACCCAATCCGAAACCAGGGTTCCGGATCACACTTTTCCGGAAGTTTCCGGACTACCCACTTCCGGAATCCACTTCCGGAATCCTATCCGGACTCCACTTCCGGACTCACTATCCGGACTCACTTCCGGAATCCTGTTGAACTCAGTACTTGTCTTGTATTTGGGCAAAATCGTGTTATCTCTCTGTCAACTAAACTACATGTCAGAGGCGCTCGTGACGATATTGATACTTCTTAAAGGTGTTTTATTTGCTCGTAGAAGCCTTAAAGATATACAACCATTTAAACCTTTACTTTTGGATCTTCGACAAGTGTCATTTAGAATGACTAGAAGTATACATGCATAATGTAGCATGATACACATCTTGATTTTAATGTTTTCTTTTATTCTTTTTTTTCCAATTTAGGATGGCTAAAAAAACAATAATGTTGTTATGTTTGAATAATATATTAATTTGAATACCCAATATAAAATTCAAAAATGCATATCAATGTTATAATCAAATTAAAGTTCTTGACTTTTTTGTAATTTGTTTACTTTTTTTATTATAAATTAATTTTAGGTTTAATAATGATTTAATTTGTTTAACGTTTAATAATGTAATGTTTTTTTTATAAAAATAATAATTAGAGTAAATTACATGAATGGTCCCTGTGGTTTGGTCCAAATCTAGATTTGGTCCCTATTCAAACATAACAACATTATTGTTTTTTAGCCAATATTATATGTCCAAATATAATTACTAAATAACTAAAACCTTGTCTCAAATCCTTTTAGTATAAATTATTAGAAAATTCAATATTGACGCTATTCTTTTTTCAAAACAAACATATAATAAATTTTGGTGATACACACATGCATATGCCATAAAAGAATCCATGACTCCGTTGCGTATAAGGAGTGTGAAAATTAGAAAGTATGCACTACATGCATATTCTCTTTCTGTATGATATAACTCACTTATCATGTTTTACGGTTTAATTCTTACAAATTGTAAAAACCCATTTGTCACAGTCTTATGATAACCTGAGTCTCACTGTGTGGGTCAATAACCTACCACACTCCATATGTAACACCCTTAAATTTGGAAAGAACAACTAAATAAAAACTTCAATAAAAATAACCAAATAAGAGATGAAATCCTTTCTACAAAACCAACCTTGGAAATACCTCAACTTTAAAACATATAACTATACCAACATTCAATAACTTAAGTCACTCAGGCCTTGTTTGTTTTTGGAATTTCAGTTTTAATTATTACTTATCACTTATTCGGTTAGACATTCCTCAATTCAGACTGTTTGTTTTTTCAACTTTTTTGGACCCACTTATAACTTAAAATCATCTTTTAGGAAAAAGTGTTAACGTAACCACTTATTTTGGGAAGGTTATTGTTTTGCTTTTAGGAGTATTAGATTTGAGTTTTTGGAATGATAATACCTTCAAAGTTTGAAATGATAACATTTTGAGACACAAAATAGACAATTATACATATTCAAATGTTTGTGAATTACAAAAAACAAACAGTTTTGTTGATTCAGATTTCAGACTTCAGCACCACCACTTAAAAATCAGAAGTCAAATGAGATTTCAGACTTCATACCTCTTAAAAAACAAACGTCACCTTAGTAAGACTAAAACAGATCGGGTGTTACTCAAACCAAATATAAGTTGTTATTCCCAAAATAAATGCGGAAGACTTCACCAAGATATTCGCTTCTCGAGCACACATCTAGCTCTCAACTCTTCACAGTGTCACTAGTGCTATTTTTCTCAACCGGAACCTGTTGCACATGCCGACAAATAGAAAGGTTAGGCTAACGCCTAGTGAGTTCAAGAGTTTTTATCAAGATTATAAAATTCGTCAAACGAAAAGAGTGCAACTTAAATCGTGATTTTCAAAAGGGTTTATGTTGAATATGCAAACGACCCGTTTTCCAATGCACACAAATTCTATGACGAAAGCTCCAAAATATATAACGTTTTCCAAAATGAATTTGAATCCAAACTCACTCAAAATGTGAACAAATATTTAATTTCCAGTTATATAAACGTGAATTAAATCTCTATTATTCAAAATGTCCCAACACGGATGAGACATAAAACACAACCCATAAAACATGGAAAACCATCCATAAAATATAATACGTCACCGAAAACATGGATAAAACAAATACTCAAAGAACACCTTTCGGTGACGAGGGAGACCCGCTTCCATTGTATGTGGCGGGACACAAAGTTACGCCGCATAACTATGTTATTGAACTACATCTCAGACCGTAACTCTATTGTCCGCTTTAATAAGCTCCAACTCGAGTCGGACTTTATTGTCTGCTACAATAAGCTACACCTCAAGTCCCACACCCAGCAACGAGTGGCACCACCGTATCCTTTATTGCCTGTTGTGCCCAGCTACACCTCAAAGTTACACGATCTTATTTCTTGTTCATTCTCTAGTAAGTTACACCTCAAGGTTTTCAATGAACCTTTATTGCCTACTTGCTAGCATTCAAGAGTTGGAGTCTCGACTCCTTACTTGATAACTCAAGATGTTCAACCCTCGTGCACAAGTGTTAGAACATTGAACCACAACCCAATCCGAAACCAGGGTTTCGGATCACACTTTTCGGGACGTTTCCGGACTACCCACTTCCGGAATCCTATCCGGACTCCACTTTCGGACTCACTATCCGGACTCACTTCCGAAATCCTCTTCCGGACTCACTTTCGGACTCACTATCCGGACTTGAAACATCCAAAATCTACAACAAATTTAAACCTTAACTTTACAAGGTCCACAACGACTATTTCCAAGAACTTTATACATAAATGGAGAAGTCAATACAAGATTCGTATATACATTCACTTTTATAAACAACCTACTAATCTAATCCATAACGTGCGCGGTCAGATTATAAGGGTTGTCTACAAAATCTCCAAAACATTCATGCTTCCACTAACTTCTCTATTATCTCACCAAAAGCATAACCCTAGGACTTCTCGACACTCATCCCTGCTTATCCTTTCCCGAGCTAGAATCTGGTACGAAAATTTAACTTGAAAAGATTAGGCTTACGCCTAGTGAGAACATCCAGTTTTCAAATTAAAACCTTATAAGCTTTGAAATCAAATGTAAGCAAAACATATAAACAAACCTGATTACCATCATTCTTACCGTACACATAACATATTTCGATGACGGGAATATGTCCGATTCCATGGATATGACAAACACTAAGTAAGTCATAGCATCACGTTCGAGAGCCTACTACGAATCACCACGGATTCTAGATCATTGCTCATGTCCAAGAAATTACAATTTACTTTATGCCTATTTCTTGGAGTGAAAGTAGAGATTACAATTAACTCATGCCTATCTCTTATCTTCCCATATGTAACATCTCGAATTTTCATAAATAATGATGATGGGTTTTATTAATTAATTGAGTATAATTAGTTGATAAGTTATGATTTATTATTTGATAAATTAATTTTAGAGTTTAACCCCGAATAAGTTACGTTGAATCGTTTTTTTTGGAATAATAAGTTAGGGGTAAACTTTAATTTTAATTTATAAGTTTGAGGGCGAAAGTTGTCATTTGAGGAAACATGGAGGTTTGTTTGGTTAAGGTGGTTAAACCCTAACCACCCACCGCCTCTTCTCAATTAAAGAGAATGAGGTGTCTCATTTGTATGACTTTTGGTCATATGAATGTGTGTGTGTGTGTGTTTTGTTTCGGTGAAGAGAAAGAGAAGAGAGATAGAGTCGTGAGCAAGATCAAAAAGGAAGAAAAGAGGAGGAAGAATTTAGCTTGTAATCATCTGGATATTGTGTTTAGTTTGAAGAATCAAAAAGGTAAACATCTCATTAATCCTTCATCTTTATAGTTAAAAGTTTTCTATGGTTTAGAAAATGGGTTTTGATGATTTTTGGACGATTATGAGAATCTGAATTTGTAGATATGTTATGTTAGTGGTATTAAACATATCTGCATATTTACAGAAACAAACATAGCTTAAAAGTATAAAATCTGGGTTTTTGATAATTTCAGTGGGTTGAGACATTCAAACATGTCGCAACAGTGCATTGCGACATTCATGAATGTCGCAGCCTTAAGAACGACAAGGAAGTGAAGTCGCAATAGAAGGTTGCGACTTGGTAGTGAAGTCGCAATAGAAGGTTGCGACCTGGTGGTGAAGTCGCAATAGGAGGTTGCGACATGGGGTTGAAATCGCAATAGAAGGTTGCGACATGGTGACCATGTCGCAGTAGTTGATTGCGACTTGCACAGTACATTGCGACAAGAGATTTTAATATTAGTTGGTTGCGACTTAAGACGAAGATTTTTAGATGATAAGGATTCTTAGTTTTAGAGAGTTCTGTTCTGTAATTTAATATCAGTATATTTGTATATTGGATATTACAGTAAACTGTGGTGGTGAAGACAGAAGTTCCCACGTCTTTAAAAGAAATAAAAGGAGTGTGACTTCATACCAGGTGAGTTTATTCAACTCTCTTTAAAATTCAGCAATTAATATTGAAATAGATATGTAATATGTATGTCTGAACATGTTAATAAAGGACTCGTCTTAATCAATAATGAGTCCAAATAGATGGCTAAAAGTTATGATATGTTGATCCCCGTGCTAAATTGCAATGAGGGGATAGTTAAGAAGTCGAAGTGTCAAAACTATTAATATTCTTTATAAATGCTTATATATAGAATATGTTTTGGAGATGAATATATATTATATGTTATGCACATATAATAGTAAGAGTTATAATACTTATATATTATGTTGTGGTTGCTAAAAGTAGGCATCCGGTCATCGGGGGCACTTTAGTACGGTATAATGGGAACCGATTACTAGCCATTGACCAAAGGGATGTAATTTTTAGTGATTGAGTGTACCTTGAATCATCGGGGGTCCCGGTTGTGTATCGCGATATAATAATCCCATTGGGACCATTGATTCTGAGGTGAGAAGAATGTGAAATGTGGAATAGGCATATTTTGATTTGTAATTCCCATTTCGAATGGAAGATCGGAGATTTCCATTTTTATAGGGAAGATCAGAGATTTCCCAATTGTGAAAGGAGGATTAAGAAATAAGCAGGTTTTGACTTGTAATTTCTTGGTTGAGAGTTTTGACTTTGAATCTGGGATGATTTATGGTAAACTCTTGGTAATGATATTATGGCTAGCCGAATTAGTCATAAGTATGAGAAAGGGGTAGATTCCCAGTGTTGAAAGGAGTTGTAGTACGGTAAGATGGGCGAGAACAGGTTTGTTTTATCTGTTGAGATTTTAATTGTTAAACTTTAATTTGATTTGAATATTCTCACTAGGGGAAAGCCTAATGTTTCAAGTTGAATTTTCTTACCAGGTACAAGCTCCGGGAAGTAAGCGGGAATGAGAGAAGAGAACTTTTGGGAAGACTCAAACTTAGAGATAACGGAGGATCTAGCTATACTTTTGAGGGTTTTTGGGACAAAGGATTAGATAACTTAATTAATCTGATTATGATGTATGATTAGATTAATAGGTTATTTGAATTAGTTGTGTTGTATATAAAACCTTCACATTTGATCCTCAGGTTATAGAAGTTTGAAGTTTTATGATCATAACTTGTAGCAATTTTAAGGTTTAAATTGGCCCTGTTTTTAGGGTGTTACAATATGGTATCAGAGCCGTAGTTTAAGCGAACTAGGTATGATTTTGAGATACCTAGACTTAAGCTGTGATGAATTAAGTTATGATCCGTGAGTTATGGGTAGAAGTACTAAGACTGGGTAGTCTTAGAGTCGACAGAAATATGCAAAGTTAGTACTGTAACAATGGTAATGAGAATTCTCATGTATGATATGTTCGCAATTTCAATTAGCTACTGTTATTATGAATATATTATTACACAAGCATACTTGTTTCTAAATTGTTACAATGACTGATTAGCGGTAAAGTACGTATTGTATGTCTAGTTGTATAAACCATTACTGTTGAGTATTCTGTTGTGCTCATTTAGATCAATGGTGAATACACCTCCGAGGTCTCCAAATTCTTCTATGAATAGGAATTGGTTAGACGATACGGGAGAAAGGCAAACTGGAGTAAGCGGAATTCAGGAGACGCCACCAGATTTTCTTTCTTTAGGAGGAATGCAAAATCGGGTACATAGAGGGGGTGCCAGTACTGCCGATCAAACACCATCGGATTCAAGTATGGAAGGCCGCATAATGGATAATGTAACCAGATTGATGAATGCATCAATGGAAAGGCAAGCTGAAATGATGAACACCAATATGGGAAGACAAGCAGAAATGTTTATGAAAATGTTCAATGATCGAAGTACGGAACCAAGACGAACAGTAGTTGATACTAGTGTGATAAATCCAACTGGTAACCCAAGGTCGGAGACGGAAAGAAGGGTTGAAAGAAACTGCTCCTACAAAACTTTCCTGAGTTGTAAACCGCCGGAATTCAAAGGAGATGATAGTCCAGTGGCTTGTATGAACTGGATAAGAGAAATAGAACAAGCCTTTCGGGCTTATGAGTGTTATGATGAAAAGTCTAAAGTTAGATTTGGGTCACAAATGTTACGCGGTAACGCGTTATCCTGGTGGAACGTACTGTCATCTTCTGTGACGGAGGCAATTCTGAATGCCGTGACTTGGGAACAGTTCAAAGCAAAGATTTTGGAAGAGTATTGTAACGAAACAGAAATGGATAGAATCGAGGAAGAGTTCAAGAATCCCAAGAAAGGCAACATGACAGTGAGAAAGTATAGCGAATCCTTTATGGAGAAGCTGAACCTAGTGGGGCATGTGGCTCCAGCTGAGAAAGACAAGATTAAAGCTTATCTGAAGGGTCTACCGGCGGATATGATGACGAGGGTCCGAAGTTCGAAAGTTACTACTTTAAGAGAGACGATCGAAGAAGCGAAAGTGATAGAAGAGATGTACGCCAAAGACAAAGAAGAGAAAGCACATGTGGGAGAGAAGAGAAAGTGGGAAGGTCGTTCAGAATCTTCTCAGAAAACAAGGTTGTTTGGAAAGAACATTCATTATGATTCTCGTAGGGAACCAAGTTGGTGTGCTAAATGCAAAAGTAAACATTTTGGTCAATGTCGGGTGATTGGAAATGAATGTTTCAAGTGTGGGAAAGCGGGGCATATAGCGACAAATTGTACAATGCCAGGATCAGTTTGTTTTGAATGTCAGCAACGAGGTCATTTTCGAAGAGATTGTCCCAAGTTAAAGAAGGAAGGAAATCAAGGAAAGAAGTTAGTTATCCCTAAACCAACTGGACGTGCATTCCAAATGACTGCTGAAGAAGCGAAAGGATCGAAAGATGTTGTCTCGGGTACATTCCTTATAAACTCCATTCCTGCACATGTATTATTTGATAGTGGCGCAAACTATTCTTTTGTATCCAAGTTGTTCTACCGTAAGCTAGCTATGCATGTCACTACGTTAGGAGATGCCTTAGTAATTGAGATAGCTAATGGGGTTCGATATTTGGTTAGCGAAAGTCTGGTCGATTGTAAAATTTTGATAGAGGGAGCAGAATTTCCGATTGACTTCTTGTTAATGGAAATTGGGGGATTTGATATTATTGTGGGGATGGACTGGTTGAGCAATAACCAGGCAGAAATAATGTGTGCAAAGAAGCTGATTCGAATTCCGATGACCGATAAAGATGACGTATTCATATTTGGAGAGAAGCAGAAAGGAGATATTCCATTGATTTCAGTAGAAAAGGCGCGTAAATGTTTATCGAAGGGATGTTGGTCCTATCTAGCTTACGTTGTAGATACGAAGTTAGAAAAGAAACAAGCTCAAGATATCAAGGTGGTGCGAGAATTTCTGGATGTATTCCCGGATGATCTTCCAGGTCTGCCAGCTGAAAGACAAGTAGAGTTTCGCATCGATCTTATTCCTGGAGCAGCACCGATAGCTCGTGCACCTTACCGCCTAGCGCCAGCTGAGATGACAGAAATGATGTCTCAATTGCAAGAGGTGTTAGACAAGGGTTTTGTTAGACCGAGTTCTTCACCTTGGGGAGCTCCGGTATTGTTTGTTAAGAAGAAAGATGGCACTATGAGAATGTGCATAGATTATCGGGAGCTGAATAAGGTGACGATAAAGAATAAGTATCCGCTTCCAAGGATTGATGATCTGTTTGATCAACTCCACGGTGCGGGATTTCCAAAATTGATCTAAGGTCGGGGTATCACCAAGTGCGGGTAAGAGAGGAAGACGTTCCAAAGACGACGTTTAGAACGAGGTACGGGCATTATGAATTTCTCGTAATGCCATTTGAGTTGACTAATGCTCCAGCTATATTCATGGATCTGATGAATAGAGTATGTCGACCGTTTCTAGACAAGTTTGTTATCGTTTTCATTGATGACATACTTGTTTATTCGAAGAATGAAGACGACCATGAATGCCATCTCCGTGAAGTTTTAGAAGTGTTACGCAAAGAGAAATTGTATGCAAAATTCTCTAAATGTGAATTTTGGTTGAAGGAAGTACAATTTCTCGGGCATGTGATTTCATCGGAAGGGGTGAAAGTAGATCCAGCAAAGATAGAAGCAATGATGAATTGGGAGACTCCGAAAAGTGAATCTGAAATAAGAAGTTTCTTGGGTCTCGCAGGTTATTACAGAAGGTTTATTAAAGACTTCTCAAAGATTGCTTCTACTCTGACGATGTTGACTCGTAAGAATGTGAAGTTTGTTTGGACCGAAAAGCAGGAGACAGCTTTCAGAACCTTACGGCAGAAGTTGTGTGAAGCTCCTATTCTTGCACTGCCAGAAGGGACTGAAGATTTGGCAGTCTATAGTGACACATCGAAAATGGGTTTAGGATGTGTATTGATGCAACGAGGCAAGGTGATTGCCTATGCGTCAAGACAGTTGAAAGAACATGAAAAGAATTATCCTACCCACGATTTGGAATTAGCAGCTGTTGTGTTTGCTTTAAAGTTGTGGCGTCATTATCTCTATGGAACGAAGTGCACACTCTTCACTGATCATAAAAGTTTACAGCATGTTTTTGATCAGAAGGAGTTGAATATGAGGCAAAGGCGATGGCTCGAATTATTGAAGGACTACGACTGTGAATTGCATTACCACCCAGGTAAAGCAAATGTTGTAGCCGATGCCTTGAGCAGAAAAGAGTATAGTGGATGCTTGAAAACGACAAATGCCAGGATTGATGTAATGTCCAGTCTGATGGAAAGGATAAAAGCTGCCCAAGTGGAAGCTTTGTTAGAAAACAACTTAAAAGAAGAAGTAATGACCAAGCAACATCTTCAACTGACTGAAGATAGCCGTGGGATTAAATTGTTCCAAGGCCGTGTTTGGGTACCAAAGATAGGTGGAAATCGGGAGTTGATTTTGGAGGATGCGCATAGATCTAAGTATTCTATACATCCGGGGAGTACCAAGATGTATAGAGATTTGAAACTGCACTATTGGTGGCCGGCTATGAAAGTGGATGTGGCACGAATAGTAGAGAAATGCGGAACCTGTTCGTTAGTAAAAGCAGAACACCAAAGACCATACGGAAGTTTTCAATCTTTGGAAATTCCGGAGTGGAAATGGGATAAGATTACCATGGATTTTGTGACAAAGTTACCAAAGACGCAAAGAGGTAACGATACCATTTGGGTAATCGTCGATCGACTGATGAAGAGTGCTCATTTCTTAGCTATGAAAGAAGCATCACCAATAGATAAATTGGCGAAGCTATATATTGATGAAGTAGTGTCACGACACGGTATACCGGTGTCTATTGTGTCTGATCGTGACAGTCGATTTACTTCCAGGTTTTGGCAGTCGCTTCAAGAAGAATTGGGTACGAGGGTTAATCTAAGTACTGCTTATCACCCACAAACTGACGGCCAAAGCGAAAGAACAATACAGACTTTGGAAGATATGCTTAGATCGTGTGTGCTAGATTTTGGAGGTAACTGGGATTCACACTTGCCATTAGTAGAGTTTGCTTATAACAACAGTTACCATTCCAGTATTGGAAGAGCACCTTTCGAGGCATTATATGGTAGGAAATGCAGAAATCCGGTGTGCTGGTTAGAAGCCGGAGAGAAACAGTTTGCTGGTCCGGAACTTGTGCAACAAACCGCGGACAAGGTAAAGGAAATTCGGCAACATATGAAAGCGGCTCAAGATAGACAGAAAAGCTATGCTGATCCGAAAAGAAGACCAAAAGAATTTCAAGTTGGGGAGCATGTAATGCTCAAAGTATCCCCATGGAAAGGTGTGATACGGTTTGGAAAGCGTGGGAAGTTGAGTCCTCGTTTTCTAGGACCTTTTACTATCACCAAAAGAGTTGGTCTACAAGCGTATCAACTGTATCTTCCACCTGAGCTGGAAGGGATCCATAATACATTTCATGTGTGTTATCTTCGGAAATGCTTAGCCGAAGAACAAGATGTGATTCCACTTACTGATGTTAGAGTGGATGAATGAAGCCGATGTGTAGAAGAACCGGAGGCAATATTAGAAAAGTCAGTTAAGAGGCTACGAAGTGGTAAAGAGATGGTAATGTTGAAAGTTCAATGGAAGCATCATCGAGATGCTAATGTGACCTTAGAGTCAGAGGAAGATATGAAAGTTAGATATCCTCATTTGTTTAGCTAGATTTGATTTCGGGGACGAAATCATTTTCAAGTTGGGGAGTATTGTAACATCTCGAATTTTCATAAATAATGATGATGGGTTTTATTAATTAATTGAGTATAATTATTTGATAAGTTATGATTTATTATTTGATAAATTAATTTTAGAGTTTAACCCCGAATAAGTTACGTTGAATCGTTTTTTTTGGAATAATAAGTTAGGGGTAAACTTTAATTTTAATTTATAAGTTTGAGGGCGAAAGTTGTCATTTGAGGAAACATGGAGTTTTGTTTGGTTAAGGTGGTTAAACCCTAACCACCCACTGCCTCATCTCAATTAAAGAGAATGAGGTGTCTCATTTGTATGACTTTTGGTCATATGAATGTGTGTGTGTGTGTGTTTTGTTTCGGTGAAGAGAAAGAGAAGAGAGATAGAGTCGTGAGCAAGATCAAAAAGGAAGAAAAGAGGAGGAAGAATTTAGCTTGTAATCATCTGGATATTGTGTTTAGTTTGAAGAATCAAAAAGGTAAACATCTCATTAATCCTTCATCTTTATAGTTAAAAGTTTTCTATGGTTTAGAAAATGGGTTTTGATGATTTTTGGACGATTATGAGAATCTGAATTTGTAGATATGTTATGTTAGTGGTATTAAACATATCTGCATATTTACAGAAACAAACATAGCTTAAAAGTATAAAATCTGGGTTTTTGATAATTTCAGTGGGTTGAGACATTCAAACATGTCGCAACAGTGCATTGCGACATTCATGAATGTCGCAGCCTTAAGAACGACAAGGAAGTGAAGTCGCAATAGAAGGTTGCGACTTGGTAGTGAAGTCGCAATAGAAGGTTGCGACTTGGTAGTGAAGTCGCAATAGAAGGTTGCGACCTGGTGGTGAAGTCGCAATAGGAGGTTGCGACATGGGGTTGAAATCGCAATAGAAGGTTGCGACATGGTGACCATGTCGCAGTAGTTGATTGCGACTTGCACAATACATTGCGACAAGAGATTTTAATATTAGTTGGTTGCGACTTAAGACGAAGATTTTTAGATGATAAGGATTCTTAGTTTTAGAGAGTCATGTTCTGTAATTTAATATCAGTATATTTGTATATTGGATATTACAGTAAACTGTGGTGGTGAAGACAGAAGTTCCCACGTCTTTAAAAGAAATAAAAGGAGTGTGACTTCATACCAGGTGAGTTTATTCAACTCTCTTTAAAATTCAGCAATTAATATTGAAATAGATATGTAATATGTATGTCTGAACATGTTAATAAAGGACTCGTCTTAATCAATAATGAGTCCAAATAGATGGCTAAAAGTTATGATATGTTGATCCCCGTGCTAAATTGCAATGAGGGGATAGTTAAGAAGTCGAGGTGTCAAACCTATTAATATTCTTTATAAATGCTTATATATATAGAATATGTTTTGGAGATGAATATATATTATATGTTATGCACATATAATAGTAAGAGTTACAATACTTATATATTATGTTGTGGTTGCTAAAAGTAGGCATCCGGTCATCGGGGGCACTTTAGTACGGTATAATGGGAACCGATTACTAGCCATTGACCAAAGGGATGTAATTTTTAGTGATTGAGTGTACCTTGAATCATCGGGGGTCCCGGTTGTGTATCGCGATATAATAATCCCATTGGGACCATTGATTCTGAGGTGAGAAGAATGTGAAATGTGGAATAGGCAGATTTTGATTTGTAATTCCCATTTCGAATGGAAGATCGGAGATTTCCATTTTTATAAGGAAGATCAGAGATTTCCCAATTGTGAAAGGAGGATTAAGAAATAAGCAGGTTTTGACTTGTAATTTCTTGGTTGAGAGTTTTGACTTTGAATCTGGGATGATTTATGGTAAACTCTTGGTAATGATATTATGGCTAGCCGAATTAGTCATAAGTATGAGAAAGGGGTAGATTCCCAGTGTTGAAAGGAGTTGTAGTACGGTAAGATGGGCGAGAACAGGTTTGTTTTATCTGTTGAGATTTTAATTGTTAAACTTTAATTTGATTTGAATATTCTCACTAGGCGAAAGCCTAATGTTTCAAGTTGAATTTTCTTAACAGGTACAAGCTCCGGGAAGTAAGCGGGAATGAGAGAAGAGAACTTTTGGGAAGACTCAAACTTAGAGATAACGGAGGATCTAGCTATACTTTTGAGGCTTTTTGGGACAAAGGATTAGATAACTTAATTAATCTGATTATGATGTATGATTAGATTAATAGGTTATTTGAATTAGTTGTGTTGTATATAAAACCTTCACATTTGATCCTCGGGTTATAGAAGTTTGAAGTTTTATGATCATAACTTGTAGCAATTTTAAAGTTTAAATTGGCCCTGTTTTTAGGGTGTTACACCATAGAAATAAGGAATTACGATTAACTCACGCCTATTCCAAGATTTCTCGTCACAATACGAAATGGGAATTACAATTTACTTTATGCCTATTCCACGTTTTCAAATAATGCCAGTGCTTATGGATCCATTACACTTACTAGCATACGTGCATAACAACTTAAACACATAACATTCCATATCATAACCTTATTCAAGTTATTACTATGTTCGTACCGTTAACATCGCATTATGTTTCATTTTCATCAAACTTATCTGAACAATTCATCACTTCACAGAAATTATTCAAGTAAAATTGTTCAGTAACCTATTCCAGAACCAAATCATACAAACAGTCTGGAATTCTATCCAGAAAACAATATCCGGAACATTTATCTTGAAACACCCGGAAATCAAAGTAATCCGGTACAATACGAAAAATTATTCCGGACTCAAAGTCCGGAACCATCCGGAGTCCATATCCGGTAAACCATTCGGCCACATATCTAGAATCCGGAATATCCGGTATCCGGTACATTCCGGACAACCATCCGGAATTCGGTAATTTTATTCGGACCGCTATCCGGAATCCGGTATCATCCGGTATCCGGAAACAAATCCGGAAAACATCCGGAATGCGGAACTTATCCGGATTATTCATCTTCCGGATTTCATCAATTCTAACCTGTTTCATTCCATCTTTATCCAGTATTCTCCAAATCACTTTGTATTCAATTTTCGAAGATGCTAATAAGCTTAATAACCATTTCCATTCACATAAAGATCTTATTGAGTAAAATAAGCAGATGAACTCACCTGATAAATCTTGAACTTTGATATCCAGGCCAGACAACTTCCAGACTTTTAATCCAAACTCTGATTTAGTCTAGAAGAAAATCAATTGAACTATGATTATCGATTCTCTACAGATTCAATCGAGAATTACTTGAATTTCTTATCGAATGAAAACGAAAACCCAACTTTTCTTCCTGCCCTTTCTTTGAACCGACCCTTCTAACCACAATTTGAGATATTTTCTCAAATTCAGCCGACTCAATACTTTTATACAATAACAACTATCAACAAATGACCAATTAAACCCCGGAGTTTTTCACTTTAAAATTAGTCCAACACTTTGTCTAATTATTCTTTCGACCCCTTTATATCAAAATATAAAATAACGAAAATTCGAGGTGTTACAGGACTCACTTCCGGAAGAGACTTATTCGGAACTTGTCCGGACTCTGCACATTATCCGGAAACTTCGCCCTGCTTGGCGATTTCCGTACGCTCGGGATTTTCACCGAACACACACAGCACCAAAACGAATCCCCATTCTAAATCAAACCAATACAAGTCTCAAGAACCATAGTAATTACGCGAAACATCCATAATTAATACAAAAATCGTTTTTAGGTGCTTCGTTCTTCCAATATTACTCGAACTCCAAAAGTTCCCAAAATTTGCATTAATCTAGGGCATCGACTGTTAAAAGATGAGAGGGACTAGATGATTACCTTGAAGACTCGATGAATTGGTTATCCTCAATGCGGCACTCTCCTCGATTTCCTTCCAAATTCGCAAAATGGAAAACCTGATTTCTCTTCTTGCTCTTCTACAGCCGCTCTGAAATAAATGGCAAGACCTAGGGTTTTGTGGGGGCGAATCTGAAAATTTTGATATGAAGGATCTGGGAGAAGCTGATGTTATTTTAGGAATAAAGATTCTTAGAAATAACAATAAACTTATGTTATCTCAGTCTCACTATATTGAAAAGATATTAAAGCGTTTTAATAAATTTGATTGTTTACCTGTCAGCACTCCGTTCGGAGTAGGTTCTAGATTAACAACTAATACCGGAAGGGTATTAGCTCAAAATGAATATGCTAAAGTTATTGGTAGTTTAATGTATGATATGACTTGTACTAGACCTGATATCGCCTATGCCGTAGGAAGATTAAGTAGACATACTAGTAAACCTGGAAAAGCACATTGGGATGCTGTAAATCAAGTACTTAAGTACTTGAAGAAAACCATGGACTATGGTTTAGAATATAGTGGATATCCTTCAGTATTGGAAGGATATACTGATGCAAGTTGGATAAATGATCAAGAAGACTATGCATCCACAAGTGGATGGATTTTTACACTTGGTGGGGGTGCGGTGTCTTGGGGATCAAAGAAAAAAAGTTGTATAACAGATTCTACCATGGCGGCAAAATTTGTTGCTTTAGCTTCTTGTTGTAAAGAAGGAGAATGGTTAAGGGACTTGTTAATTAACATACCCTTGTGGCCAAAGCCAATGCCGCCAATCTCTATACACTGTGATAGTGCCGCTACACTATCAAGGGCATACAATCAAGTGTATAATGGTAAGTCCAGGCATATTGGACTTAGACATAGACAAGTCAATCAATTAATAAATGATGGGGTGATCACCGTTAGTTTCTTACGATCAAGTAAGAACTTAGCAGATCCTTTCACAAAAGGACTACCAAGGAAATTGATTGAAAGCACTTCAAAAGGGATGGGTCTCAAGCCCACCTATAAATAGTCACCCATGATGGAACCTTGTCTTGACACTTGGTATTTCACCAAGACTCAAGATCAAGTTAAAGTACATCATTTGAACGTGACTGAGAGTTCTACAATATTTTAAAACCATCCCGAGGTTAGTAGAACTTGGAACCGTATGAGAAGAAAGGTTGAATCTAGTTCTTAATGGACTTGTAACACAAATTGTGTTGGAGTGTTTAAATTATGGGAACACTCTTGACAAGGTCCACCTATCTGAATGTGGGAGTGAGGCCGCTTCCTATGAGCTAAAGGGATTGGCTCTAGAACATTCTGAGAAATCGAGATACAGACCCATGGCCAGTTAACGGGTCGGCTTATAATGGTTGAATGAATGAGAGGAAGGATATGCGTGAGGTGTCTCCGTTTAACATATAAAGGAATATGGTTCAATGACTTTGGTTCAACCATTCTTACCCTAGTTAGACTTGAGCACTTTCACTATGTAAAGGTTCAAGGTGCAAGACTCCACCTTTACTTATGCATAACACCCCCAAGGATTTCAGAATCTGGTTAGGTCTTGTCGTGTCAGTTTTTTTTTCAAATTTGAGTCTATTTTGAAAATGGTGGGGGTTTGTTGGGAATATTTTCAAGATATTAAAATTTAAGTATTTTGGGTTGAGTCTTAGGAAGAAAAGGGAAATTGATTTTGGTAGGTTTCACCTTGTCCCACATAGGAGGAAAAGTGAAACAAAAGTGGGTATATAAGTGGATCTATTTTCCATATAATAATTTATTATTATATTGGAAATGGTGGGGGTTCCAAAAGGTTGCAACGCACCCTTACGCGCGCGCGACCGTGGGCGTGGGCGCAATGTGGCGCTTTGATGGCGCACTTTGCACACACGCATCACCGCGAGCCGCAATTTTTATTTTCGATGGTCCTATTAGTGACAGTATGCCAACAGATGTGACTGTTCACGAACAAACGTGACAGTTCGAACATAACCAACGGTTGGGTCCAAAAGGCACCCTTTCACATAGGGATGCCTTGAACTGTTGCGACGCCTCATTCCAAACGGTGCCTCCTCGCCAAAAGGTGTCATGAACAGAAGTGACGGCCCAGAAACGTCACCTTTGGTGACTGTTGGATAAATTGTGACGGTTCAAACCGTCACCAATACTTGGAACTGTCACAAAACAGTGATTTCGTGACTGTTGAAAGGGCTGTCATTTTTTGCCTATATATACTATACTTAAAACACCAAAAATTGAAAATCTCTCTTATATGCCAGATTACTAGAATTTGTGTTGCTATAGAAACACAATTTCTAGTTCCTAGAAATCCTTGAAACTCAATAGTTCATCCGGATTGTCACCACTAAGTGCGGTGTTGATAATTTCTCTACATACGTTGCTTCATTGTATCTTGGGAAGCAATTCGCCACAACCCATAAAGCACTATGTTCAATCGAACTGTGGGGGCGAAATTGCTTTAAGGATAGAGAGAACTCGCCTTGAAGCAGTAAGTAGTAGGTTTCCTTTATCCGTTTCATATCTTTATTTTAGAACCCCAATAACCAACAATCTTAAAGCAATTTCCGAATCAAGATGGCGACGAAGAATCTCCAACAAATGTCTTGCGACATCGTGAAGGTAGAGCGATTTGACGGTGGAGGATTCAAGAGATGGCAAAAGAAGATGCAATTCTTATTAGCCACTCTCAATGTCTCCTATGTCCTCACCAAACCTTATCCGGAACCACACGAAAACGAGACCCTTGTCGCGGCCCGAGACCGTCTCAAGTTTGATAACGATGATTTCATATGTCGTGGCCACATCCTCAATGCTATGTCCGATCCTCTCTTCGATGTTTATCAAAACATCGAAACGGCGAAAGAACTTTGGAACGCACTCGAACAAAAGTACTTCACCGAAGACGCAACAAGTAAGAAATTTATCGTTTCCAAATTTAATTCATACAAAATGATAGATTCACGTCCTATTATGGATCAAATGTATGAAATTGAACACATTCTTAGCATGTTCACACAACACAATATGAATATGGATGAATCAATCCAAGTGGCATCAATCATCGATAAACTCCCTCCCTCTTGGAAGGATGTTAAGAAAAATCTTAAACATCGTAAGGACGATATGTCCTTAAAAGAACTTGGAAAGCATCTTCTCATTGAAGAACAATATCGATTGGAAAATAAAACCAATGAAGATGCTTCCAAAGTTCATGTGGTCGAGGAAAAGGGAGAAACTTCTAAAGCCGGTGGAAAGAAAAGGAAACGCCACGAGGTAACTTGTAATAAGAAAAAGAATATGAAAAACGTGGTTTGTTTCAAATGCAACAAACCGGGACATTACAAACGTGATTGTCGGCTTCTCAAAAGAGGAAGAGGAAATGGTGGTAACAACACCAACGATGGAAACTTCAAGAACAACAACTTTGTTGCTATGATTTCCGAGATATTCTCACTTGAGGAAGACAAATGTTGGTGGGTGGATTCGGGGGCAACCCGACATGTGTGCAACAACATAGACATGTTCAAAACGTACGAAGCTTCAACCTCCGTACTTTACATGGGAAATCACTCTACCGCTCAAGTCAAAGGAAAATGGAAAGTTACTTTGGAATTCACATCGGGGAACACCTTGACTCTAAATGATGTTCTACATGTTCCCGATGTCCGAAAGAACTTGGTTTCCGGATCAATCCTCAACAAACATGGCTTCAAACTCGTCTTTGAATCCGACAAGTTCATACTCTCCAAAGGCGGAAAATTCGTCGGCAAAGGCTATCTCACCGGAGGGATGTTTAAACTAAACATAAATGAAGTTGTAAATACTAGTGTGAATGATGTAAATATGATTGACATAAGCAACGCAAATACTGCGGTTGCTCCCGATGTACATATGATTGATGCTAATAACACTACTACTAGTTCTGATTACTTTGATTCTTCCTTACTTTTATGGCATGGTCGATTAGGTCACGTACATTTTAAACGATTGAAAAATATGGCAAAAAGTGATTTAATTCCAAAATTAGATGATAAAAATCAAAAGTGTCTTACATGTATGCATACGAAAATTACTAGACAACCTTTCCTTCAAATCCAACAAACTTCTAAAATCTTAGACTTAGTGCATAGTGACATATGTGATTTACATTCTACTCCTTCTCTTGGTGGTAAAAAGTATTTTGCCACTTTTATCGATGATTATTCTCGATATTGCTATGTATATCTTTTGCACTCAAAGGATGAAGTCCTTGAAAAATTTAAGATCTACAAAAATGAAGTAGAACTTAAATGTGAGACAAAGATAAAGTGTTTAAGAACGGATAGGGGTGGTGAATATTATAACCCTATATATTTTGAGTCTACGGGAATTGTTCACCAAGTAACGGATCCGTATACACCACAACAAAATGGTATTGCGGAACGAAAGAACCGTACCTTGATGGAAATGGTGAATTCCATGATGTCATATTCTGGATTAAGTTCTGGATTTTGGGGAGAAGCATTACTAACATCTTGCTACATACTTAATAGAGTACCAAGCAAGAGAAGTCAAAAGACCCCTTATGAGTTATGGAATCAACGAACACCTAAGCTAAATTACCTTCGGATTTGGGGATGTCGAGCAATTGTAAGACTTCCCGAATCCAAGAAAAGAAAGTTAGGAGACAAAGGTATTGAATGTATATTTTTGGGATATGCCCAAAATAGCAAGGCTTATAGGTTCATGGTGGTTGAACAAAATGATCAAATTTCTATTAACGCCATCATAGAATCCGAAGATGCTCATTTTGACGAACGAAGGTTCAAAAGCATTCTAAAGGCACATGAGATTTCTAAGGAAATCGTGTCGACAAAGATTCCCGTTAATAACGAAAGAGAAGATGATGATTCCCCGAATCATCAAGTAATTGAACCTAGAAGAATTAAACGTCAACGAAGAGCAAGAACCTTTGGACCCGACTTTGAAATGTACTTAGTTGAAGGTGATCGACATGGTTCAATGAAAGAATATCCAATCATTTATAACTTGGGTGAAGAACCACGTACATTTGCAGAAGCAATGAAATCTCATGATGCATCTTTTTGGAAAGAGGCGATCAACGATGAGATGGAATCCATCATAGGTAATAACACTTGGGTCTTAGTAGACCTACCCCCTGGTTCGAAAGCCATCAAGAATAAATGGATTTTTAAAAGAAAATTAAGAGTTGATGGCAGCATTGAAAAGTTTAAAGCCCGATTAGTAGCTAAGGGCTTTACACAAAAGGAAGGACTAGATTATTTTGATACATATGCCCCTGTAGCACGGACATTGACCATTAGAATTTTGATTGCCTTATCTTCCATTAATAAACTCGTAATTCACCAAATGGATGTCAAAACCGCATTCTTGAACGGTGAATTAGAGGAGGAAGTATATATGGAACAACCGGAAGGTTTCATAGTTCAAGGACAAGAAAAGAAAGTTTGTAAACTTATTAAGTCCTTGTATGGCCTGAAACAGGCTCCCAAACAATGGCATCAAAAATTCAATCAAATCATTCTATCTAATGGTTTCAAAATTAACGAATCAGACAAGTGTGTATACAGTCGATTTGTTAATGGTCGAGGGTTATCATCTGCTTATACGTAGATGATATGTTGATCTTTGGAACCGATTTGGAACAAGTGCAAATGACAAAGAAACTCTTATCTGAAAATTTTGATATGAAGGATCTGGGAGAAGCTGATGTTATTTTAGGAATAAAGATTCTTAGAAATAACAATAAACTTATGTTATCTCAGTCTCACTATATTGAAAAGATATTAAAGCTATTTAATAAATTTGATTGTTTACCTGTCAGCACTCCGTTCGGAGTAGGTTCTAGATTAACAACTAATACCGGAAGGGTATTAGCTCAAAATGAATATGCTAAAGTTATTGGTAGTTTAATGTATGCTATGACTTGTACTAGACCTGATATCACCTATGCTGTAGGAAGATTAAGTAGACATACTAGTAAACCTGGAAAAGCACATTGGGATGCTGTAAATCGAGTACTTAAGTACTTGAAGAAAACCATGGACTATGGTTTAGAATATAATGGATATCCTTCAGTATTGGAAGGATATACTGATGCAAGTTGGATAAATGACCAAGAAGACTATGCATCCACAAGTGGATGGATTTTTACACTTGGTGGGGGTGCGGTGTCTTGGGGATCAAAGAAACAAAGTTGTATAACAGATTCTACCATGGCGGCGGAATTTGTTGCTTTAGCTTCTTGTTGTAAAGAAGCAGAATGGTTAAGGGACTTGTTAATTAACATACCCTTGTGGCCAAAGCCAATGCCGCCAATCTCTATACACTGTGATAGTGCCGCTACACTATCAAGGGCATACAATCAAGTGTATAATGGTAAGTCCAGGCATATTGGACTTAGACATAGACAAGTCAATCAATTAATAAATGATGGGGTGATCACCGTTAGTTTCTTACGATCAAGTAAGAACTTAGTAGATCCTTTTACAAAAGGACTACCAAGGAAATTGATTGAAAGCACTTCAAAAGGGATGGGTCTCAAGCCCACCTATAAATAGTCACCCATGATGGAACCTTGTCTTGACACTTGGTATTTCACCAAGACTCAAGATCAAGTTAAAGTACATCATTTGAACGTGACTGAGAGTTCTACAATATTTTAAAACCATCCCGAGGTTAGTAAAACTTGGAACCGTATGAGAAGAAAGGTTGAATCTAGTTCTTAATGGACTTGTAACACAAATTATGTTGGAGTGTTTAAATTACGGGAACACTCTTGACAAGGTCCACCTATCTGAATGTGGGAGTGAGGCCGCTTCCTATGAGCTAAAGGGCTTGGCTCTAGAACATTCTGAGAAATCGAGATACAGACCCATGGCCAGTTAACAGGTCGGCTTATAATGGTTGAATGAATGAGAGGAAGGATATGCGTGAGGTGTCTCCGTTTAACATATAAAGGAAGATGGTTCAATGACTTTGGTTCAACCATTCTTACCCTAGTTAGACTTGAGCACTTTCACTATGTAAAGGTTCAAGGTGCAAGACTCCACCTTTACTTATGCATAACACCCCCAAGGATTTCGGAATCTGGATAGGTCTTGTCGTGTCAGTTTTTTTCAAATTTGAGTCTATTTTGAAAATGGTGGGGGTTTGTTGGGAATATTTTCAAAATATTAAAATTTAAGTATTTTGGGTTGAGTTTTAGGAAGAAAAGGGAAATTGATTTTGGTAGGTTTCACCTTGTCCCACATAGGAGGAAAAGTGAAACAAAAGTGGGTATATAAGTGGATCTATTTTCCATATAATAATTTATTATTATATTGGAAATGGTGGGGGTTCCAAAGGGTGCAACACACCCTTACGCGCGCGCGACCGTGGTCGTGGGCGCAATGTGGCGCTTTGATGGCGCACTTTGCACTTCGCACACACGCATCACCGTGAGCCGCAATTTTTATTTTCGATGATCCTATTAGTGACAGTATGCCAACAGATGCGACTGTTCACGAACAAACGTGACAGTTCGAACATAACCAACGGTTGGGTCCAAAAGACACCCTTTCGCATAGGGATGCCTTGAACTGTTGCGACGCCTCATTCCAAACGGTGCCTCCTTGCCAAAAGGTGTCATGAACAGAAGTGACGGTCCAGAAACGTCACCTTTGGTGACTGTTGGATAAATTGTGACGGTTCAAACCGTCGCCAATACTTGGAACTGTCACAAAACAGTGATTTCGTGACTGTTGAGAGGGCTATCATTTTTTGCCTATATATACTATACTTAAAACACCAAAAATCGAAAATCTCTCTTATATGCCAGATTACTAGAATTTGTGTTGCTATAAAAACACAATTTCTAGTTCCTATAAATCCTTGAAACTCAATAGTTCATCCGGATTGTCACCACTAAGTGCGGTGTTGATAATTTCTCTACATACGTTGCTTCATTGTATCTTGGGAAGCAATTCGCCACAACCCATAAAGCACTATGTTCAATCGATCCGTGGGGGCGAAATTGCTTTAAGGATAGAGAGAACTCGCCTTGAAGCAGTAAGTAGTAGGTTTCCTTTATCTGTTTCATATCTTTATTTAGAACCCCAATAACCAACACTTCGTTCTTCCAATATTACTCGAACTCCAAAAGTTCCCAAAATTTGCATTAATCTAGGGCATCGACTGTTAAAAGATGAGAGGGACTAGATGATTACCTTGAAGACTCGATGAATTGGTTATCCTCGATTTCCTTCCAAAGTCGCAAAATGGAAAACCTAATTTCTCTTCTTGCTCTTCTACAGCCGCTCCGAAATAAATGGCAAGACCTAGGGTTTTGTGCCAAATATTGAGAGTTTTATACCCTCTTCCCAAATTTACCAATCAGCCCCTTAAAGTTACAAATTTCGACATCCTCCACCAAACTCTTATTCTTCCCGAATTGGGCCTTGGTTATTACATCAGCGGGACACAAAATACCAAAATGGCATACATCCCAAAGTGAGAATTCCAAGGCTCCCCACTATATAAAAATGATTGACTCATATGCCTATGGATCCAATGCATTACAGTCTAATAGTACATGACTCCACTTGAATGACACACTCACTCAAAACATGTACTCTCCAAATAAAGTGCAATAAATGCAACCCACATTCAAAGTTCCACAATAAATTATTAAAATCGGACAAAAGTCCTCAAGACTTAATAAAGTCATAAACCGAGTCGTAAGCTCAACCAAAATCAATTTTCCACTTATAAAAAGTCAAACAATGCAACAAAACGTATATAACCCACGTTTATGCGAATCATGCTCCATAGACACGAATGACTCAACACAACTTTAAATTAAGACAAATCATTTTCCAAGCACACATCATAGTGTATTTATACCAAAAGATTTACATTCATAGGATAAATCATTAAAACATCAATACTCAAGGTTTATTCATCGAAATACCCAAAATACGAATTTTCCCAAAACTAAAAAGGTTTACAACTTCTAAAATGTTCACAAGGTCGGGAATGACCAAAATCCCCTGACCCACATGTTCGTATTTTCAAGCGTACCACTCCATAATGTATGCATATTTCCAATAAAACACTAAAAGTGCATTTTTTCTAAATAACCTCCAATTATGCAATAATTTATCAAAACACTTCCATTTATATTTTATTTGTCAAAGTACTCAAAAATCCCAAAAGTGGATGTTTTACAAAATTTATAGAGTTAAATACTTCAAGTAATCGAAATCCACCAAATAACTCAACAATGGATATTTTCATGTAAAACATATAAACACTTTAAAATGAACATTTTTGGCATGTACAACGTTTCACAAATCAACTTGAACTCATCTTGCTAGATTTAAGCAAAATCTAGATTTTACCCCTTTTTGCTTCCTTGAAGAACTTGAATCCATGAGCAACCTTCCAAAGAAACCTAGATCCACAAACTCCCAACACAAAAACAATAAATCCAAGTGTTTAGAATCATCCTCCAAACATCTTACACCAAAATCTCCATTTTGACCCAAAACCCTAATTCGACTCAACTTTTCTCAAAATCGTCCAAACCGAAATTGAAGAAATATAACACTATGAAATCATCAATGGAACAATTATAACTCATAAAGAAGCTTGGAAATGGAGGGGATGAACTTACCACTTATATTTTGATGAAAACCAAGAAACGCTAGTTTTCCTTGAATATGAGGATGGGGATGATGAACTCTTGATCAATACCTCCATTTTCTTAGATTTTTGATGAAAGAACACCTTGGTTTACAAGAAAAGCTTAAAAATTAGTTAGGGTTTGTATGGGGTGAGAGGGAACCGATTTGGGAGAGAACATGGAGGGTGAGGAGTTGAGAATGAGAAGAAGTCTGAAAATCGCGACTTTAAAGTGTCCAGGTACACTTGAGCGACATTGCCATGTGACTATGACCATGTCAATGTCGCATGACATAGTTGCTTGGAGTGTACCGAAACCTGTTTCCTCCTACGACTGTGCCAGTGCGAATATGGCACTGTCATAGTCGTCGGGCATTGTAGTCGGACCCGTACCAAGCCCCGAAACTCGACTTTTCCCACGCCAATACTCCCGATGCTCTTAGAGACTTTAAGTAATGTCTTCCCAACATAAATTCCACCATTTTCAAGCTGTAAAACGTTCATGTGATATTTACTTACCGAAATTACGGGTGTTACACCATAGCCTGCACTTAGATCCATGTTTATGCACTTAGATTGTAAAACATAAAAATTAACACATAAATTTTTGACTTGCTTAGTGTACATAATAACTAAGACCATCTGCATCCATGCAAGAACAAACTCATTTTTAAAGTGCCACATCAGCTTTGCAATAACACTTCACATATCAATGAAAGACCAAACTCCTTTCTAAAGTGGTCCATATTAACACATCATCAACTACTTTATGTTTTATTTACTTATTTTAATATCACAAAAAATACTAAATATAATTTTTTATAATATAAATAATTGATTACTTATTATATAAATAATTAATGTATTTTATTTTAGTAGTTGAAATAAAAAGCATTCCATAAAAAATATCATTTGTTTAAAATAAATTTTGGATAGAAATTTTAATTAAAATTATTAAAAAATAATGTTCGGATAAATTAATAAATGAATTAAATTTAATAAATATATTAATAATTAATGTTTAAACAAACTAGTAAATAAATTAAATTTAATAAAAATGTATTTATTTATTCATGTGGCATCTTGTAAGACCTTTCTGATTAGCAAGACCTAGCTATCTACTTGACATTATCATGTCATCTTACAAGACCTTATACAAGATGGATATGGATGCTCTAACTATCGCTAGTACGTATCGCTTATGCCAAACATATACCCCAATTATAACTTTCGCATTGGTTGAATGTCCAAACATGTGATTAGTCAAAATAATACTAAATAGCTCTTACAAATTGAATTAATAACACTAACTATTTTAGAGATGGTTTCATTATTTTAATATATTTATAGTACACTTAGGTCTAAATATATTTAAGAGTAAACTACTATTTTCGTCCCTATGGTTTCCCAATGCTTTCGATTTTCGTCCCTGTGGTTTTTAAATTACGGAAACCATCACTATGGTTTGGAAATCATTTCTGTTTTCGTCCCTGTGACTCACGGCGTTCAAAAGAGCCGTTAACTCATATTCCACTACCTTACAAATGAGGGTAAATCTGTCTTTTTCCCTCTCATTTTTTGTCTACGTGATTTAATTTTTTTCTCCCAATGAAACTTGATTTCTTCAAAACCTTTGATTTCACTTTTGATCCTTGTGAGATCCCTCTTCCCTAAACCTACGACCTTTCCATATTCTTTTACCCCTTCCCATATTTTTTTACCCATTTGAATTTCTATTGACCCATAGTCAAAAACTAGGGTTTATGTGAAAAGCTTGTGATTATGTGGAGGATTTGAGAAAGATCTGAAGTGTTTAATCTCTGCAAGGTGTATGGTAAGTTGTTGTGTTCATCTTTTAATATATATTTTTCGTCTTCTAAAGATCTGAAACAACCATGTATTTGGTTTATGTATTTTCATCAACGATGGAGTAATATTATGTGTTCAATCTTCTTCTTCTTTTTTCCTTTTCTTACAGAGAATCATCCCAAGTTTTTTTCGTTGAAGATAAATCATGGAGGTTTTTTTGCAAACTTTCCTGGTAGGGTGTATGTTAATGGAAAGATAAGTTATGTGGATTTAATAGATGGTGATCAGATTTCAGTTCAAGAGGTAAATACAATGATGATAGAGTTGGGATATGGAAGAGATGAAGTTATGTATTATCATTTTATGATTCCTAACACAGACCTAGATTTTGGTTTACAAGCTTTACAAAGTGACCAAAATGTTTTGGAGTTGTTAAAATATGTTGACACATTCAAAGAAATTGATGTTTATATCGAACATGGGAAGACAAACCTGGGTGATATTACAAAAAAACTAATATATATATATATATATATGGGAAATTAATTAAAATACCCTAAGTTTGACCAAGTGTTACCAAAATACCACAAATCTCTCCCACTTTGCAAAAATACCCCTTTTTTCCGCGATGGGAGCCCGCGATCGCGGGCCAGGGACCATTTCTGACACTTTTTTAAACTTGCAGGGACCATTTTTGAAAAATGGAATCCCGCGATCGCGGGCTAATCCCGCGATGGTATGTTTTTTGTGACTTTTCAATTGCAAGGGACCATTTTTGAAAAATTTCAGGGACCATTTTTGAAAATTTGAACCGCGTTTGACCATTTTTTACCACTGTTCACCCGCGTTTCGTCAAATTTAATGAATTTAAAATGAAATGTTACACTTTCAACCCCTATACTTATTTACTAAATTTACTTTATACCTTTTAGTTTCATTATTTTAATTTTACATTTAACACATATAATCGTTTATTAACTAAAATACGTTAAAAAATACGTTTTAATTTTAACAAATTACACCATTATAATCGTCTCTTCGATACGTTCCAAATGAGCCCAATCTTGAATTTTTTTGGAATTATATATTTTAATATATATCATATACAGTTATACACTATATAAAAAAATATTTTTTATATTTAAAATTCATACCTTTATAGTTAATTATTTAATTTATGGTACATCTCTTTTTTTTTCAATTTTGTTTTACACTCCTATCGCATTAACATAATAATCATATATTAACTAATTCATTAAATCGTTTTAAATTATTATTATTTGAATGTGTTTATAGATATCGTGAATGACAATAGGAGAAGGTTCCACGAGAAGAATATTAAATGGGGTTTTGACAAGTTGGTATTACTGGACTCATTTAAGAATTGTGAAAATGAGTATTTGGCGAATGATGATTCATGTGTGTTTGGAGCTGAAGTATTTGCAGTTACAGAGTATGCACAAAATGATCGATGTATTTCCAACGTAACTTAGATTAAAATTATCTCCTTCAGTTCAGTCCCGTCCCGTCTCATCCAGTTCAGTCCCGTCCAGTTCCGTCCCGTCCCATCTAGTATGCGTACCAAACGCTACCTAAAAGTACCGTAAATTAAATAATTAACTATAAAGGTATAAATTGTAAATATTAAAAATATTTTGATGTAGTGTATATGATATATATTAAAATATATAAATCAAAAAAATTCAAGATTTGGCTCATTTCGAACGTATCGAAGAGACGATTATAATGGTGTAATTTGTTAAAATTAAAACGTATTTTTTAACGTATTTTAGTTAATAAACGATTATATGTGTTAAATGTAAAATTAAAATAATGAAACTAAAAAGTATAAAGTAAATTTAGTAAATAAGTATAGGGGTTGAAAGTGTAACATTTCAATTCGAAATTGTGATTTTGATTTGATATTTACACTTTCAACCCCTATACTTATTTACTAACTTTACTTTATACCTTTTACTTTCATAATTTAATTTTACATTTAACACATATAATCGTTTATCAACAAAAATACGTTAAAAAAATACGTTTTAATTTTAACAAGTTACACCATTATAATCGTCTCTTCGATACGTTCGAAATGAGCTCAATCTTGAATTTTTTTTGATTTATATATTTTAATATATATCATATACAGTTATACACTACATCAAAATATTTTTAATAATTACAATTTATACCTTTATAGTTAATTATTTAATTTACGGTACTCTTAGGTAGCGTTTGGTACGCATACTAGATGGGACGGGACGGAACTGGACGGGACTGAACTGGATGGGACGGGATGGGACTGAACTGAATGAGATAATTTTAATCTAAGTTACGTTGGAAATACATCGATCATTTTGTGCATGCTCTGTAACTGCAAATACTTCAGCTCCAAACACACATGAATCATCATTCGCCAAATACCCATTTTCACAATTCTTAAATGAGTCCAGTGATACCAACTTGTCAAAACCCTATTTAATATTCTTCTCATGAAACCTTCTCATATTGCTATTCACGATATATATAAACACATTCAAATAATAATAATTTAAAACGATTTAATGAATTAGTTAATATATGATTATTATGTTAATGCGATAGGAGTGTAAAAAATTGAAAAAAAAATAAGAGATGTACCATAAATTAAATAATTAACTATAAGGGTATGAATTTTAAATATAAAAAATATTTTTTTATGTAGTGTATAACTGTATATGATATATATTAAAATATATAAATCCAAAAAAATTCAAGATTAGGCTCATTTCGAACGTATCGAAGAGACGATTATAATGGTGTAATTTGTTAAAATTAAAACGTATTTTTAACGTATTTTAGTTAATAAACGATTATATGTGTTAAATGTAAAATTAAAATAATGAAACTAAAAGGTATAAAGTAAATTTAGTAAATAAGTATAGAGGTTGAAAGTGTAACATTTCATTTTAAATTCATTAAATTTGACGAAACGCGGGTGAACAGTGGTCAAAAATGGTCAAACGCGGTTCAAGTTTTCAAAAATGGTCCCTGGAATTTTTCAAAAATGGTCCCTTGCAATTGAAAAGTCACAAAAAACATACCATCGCGGGATTCCATTTTTCAAAAATGGTCCCTGCAAGTTTAAAAAAGTGTCAGAAATGGTCCCTGGCCCGCGATCGCGGGCTCCCATCGCGGAAAAAAGGGGTATTTTTGCAAAGTGGGAGAGATTTGTGGCATTTTGGTAACACGAAGTTGGACTTAGGGTATTTTAATTAATTTCCCTATATATATATAGAGGGAGCTTCAAATGTAATTTTTTTCGTGTAAACTGTATAAACTCTCGATTTTATAGGTTTTTTTGATGAATTTTTTTGATGAAATTGTTTATTTTGATGAAATTGTTTCATATCATTCATTTGTTGACGAATTTTTTTTGCGAAATTTGTAGTTTCATAGGTGAAAACGAAAAATGTATGAAACAGTTCATAAAAATGAAAAAAACCTATTAAACAACAAATTTCATAAAAAAAATTCGTCAAGAAATGAATGATATTACACAATTTCATCAAAATAAACAATTCTATAAAAAAAATTCATCAAAAAAACCAATGAAACTACAAAGTTTACACGGTTTACACGAAAAAAAAATTTACATTTGAAGGTGCCTATATATATATATATAGGGTTAGGTTCAAGGGAAAACCTCAAAAAAATGGAAAACTGAAGAACATCCTAGGAGCCCTTCATCTGGGCGGTATGCACTTGTGCATACAGGTTATTTGTAATATATATATATATATATATATATATATATGCACAAATGCATAATGCACTTGTGCATAAAACCAAAAAGTCAACTATTTACCTGTATGCACAAGTGCATATCGCCCAGATGAAGGGCTCCTAGGGTGTTCTTCAGTTTTTCATTTTTTTGAGGTTTTCCCTTGAATCTCTCTCTCTATATATATATATTATTAAGCATTTGAGAAAACCTTTAAAAACAAGTTTGTATGCATCAAATACTATTTATTGATGCACATTACTTAAAATTAAAGATTACAAGTGATGATGCATGAGTACAATTTTTTAAAGCTGCAAGTTTAAATTCATAACTAATTGATAAACATAATAAAATACATGATAAACATTCTAATAAAAAAATCTAAAATATAATTAGGATAATCATTGAATTTTAACATAATACTTAATTATTTTTTTATAAAAAACATTATATAATTAAATATAAATTAAATTAAAATTAAATATATGTCGTTGCATTGCACGAATACACTTCTAATATATATATATATATATATATATATATATATATATATATATATAGAGAGAGAGAGAGAGAGGAAAGTTCAAACGAGAACGCTAACTATTTAAGAAAACAAGAAAACAACAAATCATGTACAAAATCACATGTGATTTTACATTAACTGCAAAAATTGGATTTTGGCCGCGACTTAAAATGGCGGAAAAGTCGCGTAATCATATATGATTTTGTACATAGCGACTGTTTTCTTAAATAGTTAGCGTTGTCGTATGAACCCACCCCTCTCCCTCTCTCTCTCTCTCCCTATATATATATATATATATATATATATATATAGGGAGGTTCAAGGAAAAACCTCAAATAATTAGAAAACTAAAGAACAACCTTATACGCCTAGGATTAGACAAATCAAGGGTTAATATTGTTAATGGAAATTTTGTAAATAAAAGCAAAGTTAAGGGCATATCAATATATTACTTAAGGTGCAATGGGGGTAAAATTGGCAAAAAAAAAGTTTCAGATACAAATAAATCAAACCCTACGTATCATTCTAACCTCAAACCCTACCTCTCAACCTCAAACCATAACCTCTCTTCTCTCTGCCGCCGCCACCACCGCCGGCCGCCACCACCGCCGACCGCCATCTTCTTCATTCCTTTCCTTTCCTAGATCCAAACCCAAAGTATCCATGATCAGATTTAAGAAACCCTATCCTCTCTTCTCTCTCCTCACAACCTCAAACCCTACCCTCTCTTCTCTCTTCTCTACCGCCGCCACCACCGCCGGCCTCCACCACCTTCATTTCTCTCTGTTCTCCATCTCTTCTCTTCTCCATTCCTTTCCTTTCCTAGATCCAAACCCAAAGTCGGTGGATCTGACGTTGTTGACGGTGTGGTTAATGGTGGCGGAAATGATCTCCGATAGGGATTTGGATCGGAGATCCGGTAGGATGGTGGTGATGGTCTGTAGGCAAAGTTGGTTAGAGTGAGCCATCGCAATGTGTTTCCTGGACTTCGGAGGTTGCTTCAAGTGGGATGGCCGGCGCCGAATGTGACGGTGGCCATCATATGTTTCTTGCATTCAGTAAGTTCCCATTTACCCTCTTTTGATGGTGATCTGTGCATATATATGCACAAGTGCATAATATGCACAAGTAATCTGGGCTTGACAAGGTTTGGGTTTTTTTCGTCTTCACCTTCGTCTCGAATAGACCGTGCTTGGGTTTTCCGTCTTCTTCTCCATCACCGATCGCATTTCAGTAGAAAAACGCCAGATCTGTGCATAATATGCACAAACGTAAGAATTTTCTGGAGTTCGACATTGATGAACATCGAAGTTTTTTCCATGATGATTATCGATTTCATTTTTGGTTAAGATTTGATGGTTGAAACAGTTTCAGATCATCTTGTTTTGTGTTTCTGATCATCGAGCATCTCTCAGATTCGAAAAAGGATAAGATTTCAGTGAGTTTGTATTGTTGAAAACTCGTCGCCGGAATCTGCAAGTGTTCGCCGGAATCTGCAAGTGTTTGCCGGAAAACTGTGATCTCCATAAGGAAACGATTTGTGCCTTTGTTGTATTTTCCATATATGATATAGTGCTCAAATTACCTTTGTACCTTTTTCCTTAATTCTAATTAGTTTAATTGCTTATTATTAATACCCTTTGGATCATGTTGAATCAATGCCTATAAAGGTGTTCTTTAGTTTTCTAGTTATTTGAGGTTTTCCCTTGAACCTGACCCTATATATATATATATATATATAGGGACAGGTTCAAGGAAAAACCTCAAAAAAACGGAAAACTGAAGAACACCCTAGGGGCCCTTCATCTGGACGGTATGCACTTGTGCATACAGGTAAATTAAGTTGACTTTTTGGTTTTATGCACAAGTGCATACCTGTATGCACAAATGCATACCGTCCAGATGAAGGGCCCTAGGGTGTTCTTCAGTTTTTCGTTTTTTTAAGGTTTTCCCTTGAACCACCCTCTCTCTCTATATATATATATATATATATGTATGGGCAAATTGCATAAAAAAGTAATGTACTTTCGTCTGATTCCTGTTTTGGGTAACGTACTTTTAAAACTTTTATTTTGGTACCTGAGATGTAAAATATCAAACTTATAGGTACCTGACTTAGGGCCTGTTTGGTACTGGCTTAATGAGCTTAATAAAGACTTCAGCTTATTCGCTCAGCCATATAAGGGTGTTTGGTACTGGCTTAATCAGATAATTGATGACTTAATCGCTAAGCTATGGAGAGGAAGCTTTATACAAACAGACATATTATTTCCATGAATACCCTTCCCAGAAAAAGCCTTGCTCAACCCTAAATCCTCTCAAACTAAATACTCAGCTTTCCTTCTCTCAAAAATCGCAGACAATTTCTTCATTTGCATTCCTTCTCCTTCTCCCATCATAGGTAACGTTTTTTAATGTTTTGTATTTTTTTCTCTCCATCGCGATATATAATCAGATCTGTTTTGCTTCTGCACGTCATTTTTCTACCCGTCATCCCTGTTGACGCCGCCCTGAGTTGAACAAATTTTTGCTGTTGTCGCCGCCAACCCCTTGATTCTCTGTTGTATAAAACAAGAAATCATATATTTGAGGATGCGTTGATGCACCATAAACCATACAAAAAGCGTTTTAAGGGTTTGGAGAGTCCACTGCGATAGAGGTAGTGAAGGATGGATTGGGGAAGAATTTCTTTTCTGGGGGTTAAAGAAGCGATTTTGCTACTTCCATCCTTCTTTTTCGAAGTAGTGGTCAACTATTTTTTGTGCTGGTGCTTCCAAACACCTGGTTTAAGTTTTAAAAAGTTTTGTTTAAAAAGATATAAATTTTATGAAGATCTTGAAAAAAAGATATAAATTTAAAAAGATATAAATTTTATGATGATCTAGAAAAAAAATTACAAATTTTAAAATGAGTTTTTAAAATATTACAAATTTTACGATGATTTTTAAAATAATTACGATTTTATAGATTTAACAAAAGAAAATAAAGACAATGCATTTTTTTTCTAAATTGAAAATTTCAGATTTCAAAAAAAAGATGACATGGATTATTTTTTTTCTTAGTTGGCAATCATAAAATAAATAAATAGTGACACATCATTTAAAACCTGATCCTAGTCAGCGTTTGTAAGTCATTGGGTAAACCAGATACCTATAAGTTTGATATTTTACATCTCAGGTACCAAAATGAAAGTTTTAAAAGTACGTTACCCAAAACAGGAATCAGACGAAAGTACATTACTTTTTTATGCAATTTGCCATATATATATATATATATATATATATATATATATATATATATATATATATATATATATATATATATATATAGGGGTGGTATCGGGTACAAACCAACTAGTTTGTACAAACTCGTACAAACCATACCTAGCTTCATGATTTTGTAAATTTGGCTTCATGAATGTATATATATATATATATATATATATATATATATATATATATATATATATTTGGCTTCATGAATATATCATTTGGCTTCATGAATATATTATTTGGCATTTTTAACTAATTTTTTTACAAAAATAAGGGTATTTTTGTAAAAAAATTAGTTAAAAATGCCAAATGATATATTCATGAAGCCAAATTATATATTCATGAAGCCAAAATATATATATATATATACATTCATGAAGCCAAACTTACAAAATCATGAAGCTAGGTATGATTTGTACGAGTTTGTACAAACTAGTTGGTTTGTATTTGATACCCAGCCTATATATATATATATATATATATATATATATATATATATATATATATATATATATATATATATATATATATATATATATACTCTCACCTAAATCTAGGTTAATATTTATAGTACACTTGGGAGCCCACCGCGACTTTTAGTCAAAATAGGGGATTAAAATGTGAAGTTGTACATTACAGGGGCTAAAAATACATATTAAAATGTGAAGTCCGCTGAAATTTTTAATCCAATTTAATAAATGAGTAGAATCCGATTCCGAATCTAATCCAACCTAATCCATTATTACCCGTACTCTTAGGTATTGTTTGGTAAAAAAAGCTAGCTTATAAGCTAGCTTTTTTTAGGTATATGTTTGGATGATCATAAACTAGCTTTTTAAAACACTACTTGGAGTAGCGTTTCAGTAGCTTTTTGTGAATATTCTAATATTGCCTCTTATTATTATTTACTAACTATTATTATTAATAAATGTTAATTTTTTAAATTTAATTATAATTAATTAATTAATATTAACTGAAAATTATTAAATTAAATTTTAATTATACATTGATATTAAATTTTAATCATTTAGAATTATTGTTAATCATATAAATTATATTTATTTATTTATTAATATTAATGAATATATTTTAATTATCAATTAATATTATTTTTAATTATTATTTGATTATTTTTCATATTGTATGCAACGGTTATTTAAAATCATAAGTTAATATTTTTTTTTGGGAAATTAATTAAAATACCCAAAGTTTGACTTTGACTTGCCAAAATACCCATTTTTCATTCCAATTTGCCAAAATACCCAAAAATTCCGCGATGGGTCCCGCGATCGCGGGATGAGGCCCACGTGTCCCGCTTTTTTGGCCAAAACGTCCCGCGGCACCCCCCAACTATGCCCACGGTGACACTTTTGGTCCCTTCCCACGACCAATCCCGCGACCATCCCGCGATCAGACAAAAAAATTGCAATTTTGGTCCTTTTTGCACGAATCTTTGCATGCTTTTACTGTTTTTCCCACAATTATTGTACTTTGAAGACCAATTTGTGGTTGAAATTCACTGACATGTTTGAGATTTCATCCATAAATATCAGTAAAATGCAATCCATAATTCACACCCATTTCATCCTTCTTTCTTGCTTTCTATCTTCAATAAACAAATGACATCGTCATCTAACCCATCGTCTACACCTGAAAGAATGCCCGTGAAACTCCAGATCACGATAGCAGAAAAGGAAAAGGAGATAGACCAACTCACACAAGAGTGGAAACAGATGATGGCCAGGAAGGAAGTCCACTTGATAAGGATCGAAGTGGAAGAAAACGAGATCAAAAGGATGAAAGGGGATGTAAAAGATAGGGAGGCTCGTATTCGTCGAGAAAAAGAAGAAATTCACCACATTTTGCAAAACTTCGCAATTCTTCAAGCGAAGGTAAGCGACAAGCAAAGTTGGATTGATCAAACTAAAGCAATTTTTCAATAGGTGGTGGTACAGGTGTTGCTTTAGTACTTTGTTGTTTATATTGTAACGTCCCACTTTTCATAACAAACAAAATGTATCATAAGCATTCAAAATTACTTAGTTAAACTTGTCTTTACATCATCATTAAGCATACTAAACAGAGCATTACAGCGGAAGTCTCTAAACTCACAGCCGAGTACTATCTAATCAATAAACAAAACATAATCTGGAGCCTCTCTAAGCTCTAAGTTCTCTTTGCCTCCTCCCCTAGTCCTTATTAGAAGAACTTGCTGTACGCTTACCTGAAAATGGTTTAGTTTTGAAAGCGAGGGTTAGACCAAAAGGTCTAGTGAATTCCCTCCAAAAACAACATATATAAACAGTTGGAAAACATTTTAAAGATTTATAAATAATCTGTAACACATCATCAATCATGGTGCTGCACTGTGTTGTGGATCACATAACATATTGCGATCAGGGCCCCAACAGACTCCCTTCTCGCCACTTGGAATCCCCGCGGATTCCCCTCTACCGAATAGGATGAAAACAAATTCCATCCTACCGGTCTATCATACATAACCAAGAGTCCTAAGACCCCGGGAACCTCCCTTTGATCCCACAGTGCAGACCGACTCCACATAGTGTACACATATGTTCATGCAAACATGTAAAATATGCTTTTCATAAATCATATCTTTCATAATGTCATGCTAAACATCTCTTTCATTTAAGATAAGATCATTCGTGAAAGTCATGCAAATCAACTCATACTTTTCATGCTCGATAAACCATACTCAGTAAAAGAAACATTTATCACTTCGCGTCGTAAAAAGGGTTTAGGGAACTCACCTGAAAAGCAATCTTCTTCTTAGCCTCTTGTCTTGTTACGCTGGTACACCTAAGAATTAATTCATAATTCAATTAGGCACGTCTCCAATTCTGATCCTAAGTCTCTCTCTTAATTTGGTCGCAAATAACTCATTTAGGCCCATCTATAACATATTGGATCCCTTTTATTCAAGAGACTTAAGCTAAATTCTAAACACGTCGGTCCAATGGCTAGACACTACGGGCCTGACAAACGAAGCCCAAGCGAAGCCCAAACCAACAGTCCCGGTACCCCGAACTCCCGGTACCCCGAACTCCCGGTACAGGCGACTCCCGGTACGGGCGACTCCCGGTACAGGCGACTCCCGATACGGGCGACTCCTGGTATGGGCGACTCCCGGTACGGGCGACTCCCGATACCCGAACAGACGACGAAAACCCCTAATTTATAAAGTCGAAGCTTCCTATCCTTCTCAATTTATGCGGCCATTAACCAAAACACTTTACCCATACTGCTACATCTCTTCTTTACAAATCAAAACCCTTAATCTATCATATTTCCTTGATTGGAAAATCCAGACTGCTTGATTAAATACCAATCAGAGTGTTCTTATTACATACCCAGCTAAAACATGATTTGTGATTAGAGAACTAACTTATCTAGTCATTGAGTGCAAGGAATCATAATAGGGGACGAATTACTTACCAAGATGTTAGAGTTTCTTCACGAATTTCTCAGCTCCCAATCGCCCTTCTTCTCCCGGTTACGCTTCCAACCGCCAATTAATAGAGCAGAATGAATTTTCAGCTCCAACCCTAGGGATCTGAGCCTATTTATATTTCTCATAAGTTGCAAATGGGCCCTTGGACAATACTTTCACTTTTCTTTCGATTGAGACACCAAACTATCATCTTTAACAGAAAACGGGTTGTTACAACACTCCCCCCTTAAAAGAATTCCGTCCCCGGAATTCCTCATTGGAAGAGATGCAGGTATCTTGCCCACACCCGAAACTGACGCTTCCCCAAGGTACTGCCACTACTGACCCGGTCAACTATCTCATTAATTTCAAAACATGGAACATCGGTTGCATTCCCTTCAGTTCTTACGGTACTCTAACCCGTAGACTACCGTTCCTACTCGATCGGTCTCAACAACCGAGAATGAAATGAGGCTTCTCATGCATTAATACTTCCTTTAAGGAGGAACTTGTCGGAATCCCCCACTACAACACGAAACTTGTTTACTAAGAACCACTCACACACTTGACAGCTTGGCACAAGGCCAACCCTGTACATCCCGACAACACACAACCCGGAGTTCCTTCACCAAACATCTATGTAATTAACATTTCCATTCTCTCGGACTACCTAGACCACAGTTCGTCAAACTTCTCTCACATTCTCACTACTTCGCCACCCCATCCTTATACGTAACTAAGAGTAGGAACCTCCAAACCCATCGTTGAAGTGTTCACTTACTCAATTAAGCTTATCCTGAAACACCTCAGTTCCTCGCTGATTGCCACGATCGTTCAGTCATACGAAACATAACTCCGATTATCCTCACTCCACTGGGAGGAGTAACCATGGTCACGCCATACTAATCTCACTAGCTTCAACACTACACGACCAAATCGTTTAAACATTTCTCACAAGGTCATTAACTTAACCCATTCAACTGTCTTATCCACTCCCTTCCTGCACAAAATCATACACAATTCCCTTCCTCAATATTCTTTCTAACGGTTCGCACACTTATCAATATCCCTCTGCACAACCCTTCACCTTTTGGCATTACTGTCAAGTTTATTACTTCCGACCTACTAACTTCACCTCTCCACGCTAGCGTGGGGCACCGTCCACCAACCATTACTAGCTCCTCTCCTCCGACCTTTCCAAATGCTGATATCACTTTCTTATTATTCACATAACCACACAGTTACATCAATATCCTAACCCAAACATTCCACCAAGTCGTCTTGGAACGACACTACTGTTCGTCGTCACTACTCATTCTTTGATCTCCGACTTTTACTTACATAGATCCTCCTCTCGCACATAAGCAACTTTAACTCGACCAATTCATTTCAATTGTAATTAGCAACTTATTTCAAATGATAAACTCCGATTTAGATGCAATTCGTTTCTTTCTATCAACCATATACATTATCATATTTAATCATTTAATATCATAACTTAGCATCACACCTCGCTATGCTGGTATTTACAAAATCCATCAGTCAAAACTGATTTCTTAACCAACAACTCCACTGAGTAAATCAACCATTCACAAATTACTAAATAATTTGAAATTTACATGTCCCAACGTACTATCCTCAACTTCTCACTTTAACCTATCGACCTTCCCTTATCAACCCTTAGTAAGAATTTCGGTAGAACCATAACGCATTCTGTAATAACAAATAAATGTCATTACTTAACAAATCCCAAAAAAAATTAACAACCAATCAAAGGTTTATACATCTATCATGACATTTCAAATCACTAATGATCATACTACCACTCCGACTCATAATCATCATCCTGTCATTCTTTAATCGTAACCGAACTTTCCAACTTGCTCCTTCTATCTCCCTTCTAGGGTTACCCCCTTTCACATAAGAAACAATTCACGATCTACAAAGATCTAGCATTTATTATAATACATTTGGCTAATCCACTCTTCATCCTCTTTAAACTTCCAGGGATTCCAACATGCACCTACTTAGCGACTCTTACCACCAAAATAATTGGTTTCTCCTTTGGGTAGTCTCACACCATAAAGTCAACTTACACCCTATGTGCTCCAACAATCTGGTTAATAGATCGTACATCTCATCTGTAGACCCCAAAAGCTTCTATCTGATACTTTCTTTCTCTCTAACATCACCTCACTACGATACTAGCCGGTACATTTAACTTGGCAACTAATGCAGTTACATAATTGTACATTCCTCACTTATAACATCACACTGCAGACCACATCTCTCATGGTCATTCATACACAACTCACACTTTCCTTCATATTCTCCTGAATACTACAATCGAGTCTGTCTCGCTACTTAGTTCTCTCCCAACTTATTGAACTATGACTCACGAGTCATACTTAGCTCAGACACAAACATCCTAGCTAGCTCTTTATGACCCGAGTCCTTTCTCAGACACGACACATTTTCTTACTGACTGTATAGTCTACACTCACTCCGCTTGTGTTACACATCTTGTCATTCTACGGACCCTCCTCACCTCGTAAAATAGAACGCTTAAATCAAACAATAACTTCTCATCCTCTTAGCCCTACTACAAGGTGTTCTATCACTCTCAACTTTCTGGTTCAAGTCTTCGGCCTCGGCCACCGTACACATTTGTCGGCTTCTACATCAACTGGAAACCTGTAACTACTTTCTTAACTTATTCTTAACATGGGTTCCCTTACGGAACCTAATCCTACCATCATAACATAATCACTTCATAATACGTCTCCCTCTTTTCGGGACTTACTCCTGTAACATCAGTATTACCCGCTTACCTCAAAACGCATACCCAACACCGTGGGCATTTCGCTTACGCCTCAACACTACTCGTAACGAGTTTCTAATACTAACACTTCGATGACTTCTACTCTTTCCCCTGGACCCAACCGTCCCTCGACAATCGTACTTCCAGATACCGAACAGGGGTACATACCCTCACACAATCACCCCTATAATTCACTTCTGACTCTTCCACCGTTCACCTTTCCTCTTGCACACAAATACTAAGTTTACAACATTCTTTCCTGATTTGTCCGACGCTTCTCCACTCTTGCAGTCCTTCCTTAGCTTAACATGTACTAGAATATGACCTAGTGAGTTCATAGCCTTCATGCATGACAATACGGTAAATAAATCTTTTCGTACATTTCATCATTTTAAATAAACAACGTTTGAAAAAATGAAACACTTGGGTACACATGGCCCCATCACTCTTATACTTCAACACCCTGCACAATGACTCGAGAATCGTTTGCGTGCATCTTTCCGTGAACCTTAATCTTACTCAGTTCCGAACGATGTCATTACAACAGTAACACGTTGGATGAAAACCCTTTCATACGACACAATTTCGAAAGAAATTACTGACACCAAGTAAACCGGTCGGTTCTCACACTCATTTGTATGATATCAACAAACTACTACTCATTTGATTGCAAAAGTTTTGCTGGCGAACATTCTCTTGACCTTTTTGTTAATAAAAGAATTTAACTTATCATTAAAAGTGTGAAATACTTCGCAAATCGTTAACCTCAAAATTTCAATGCGCAATGCGAAGGAAATCATCTTTTTCTTAAACATACGTCCGTACACTCTAACCCCTTTTCGATCGAAATTTGATATTTGCACATTAATCTTACATCGTGAGAATTTCATGTTACATAAAAGATCGCCATGCATGAGACTCTACTTGCCATTGAAGGCTACTCACCCTAACAAGGTCAAACGCTTTACTTACGCAACTTATCCTTAACACTCATCCTACGACTAACGGTCGCCCTCTCGGTCAAGCAACTGCTTACTGAACACGCTTTTCACATTTCACTTGCTCAACCCTTCCATACTAATCGTTTTGATCATCTACTTCACTTCCCACTTCTACACAGTTCCAAATCACTATCGGTCTCTTACTTCATTTATCCTACCATAGAAAAGCTTGACTACAAAAGTCAGGGCTCTATTGATACTTTCAAGGTTCTGACACTGTCCTTCCTTACCATTCTGACTGATCTATCCCATGGTTTCAAGAACTAAGACTCTCCTGACTGGAGTCTTACTTAAACTCAACGTTCATCCTCTCCGAATCTACGAAGAGCTACCTCTAGACGACTCATAACACTCTATCCAACGTTTCTTTCATACGAAGTGTACACACCTCACAACATAAGTGACTTCTCATGAAACCTCCCCAACTAGGGGCCTCAGTCTACCCCGCAGGGATCATACTGACATTCGAAAGTACTGGGACTCGCCATAAACACTATTTTCCGACTACCACTTCGGAACAACACGGTAGGTTAAGCATGCAATAGAGTCACAGATCAGTCTGGCACAGTTGCATCGGCCCATCATTCAGGACCTCCTCATCTAAATTTCTTGAAACATCCATACTGTCCTGTCCCTCAAGGTTCTCCCAGTCATAGTACTAAACTGAAAGAAACCGAAAATTAGTTCTTGCTAGACATGACACCACGGATTTGCTATAAGTAAGGTATTGTAAACACGCACATGTACCTGTAAGTTTGTAATTACACTGTCCAGGTGTAATCCCAAACTTACCTTACACGTTTGTCCTTGGCACCTTATTCCTAAACGCATTTATAGTGATCTTTCCTAGAGGCAATCCCATGTCTCGGCTGTGTTCCTCATCTTACAGTTTAAGTTTAGGCCCGTCCGGTCACCTAAATCTCTTAAACTATGGCTCTGATACCATTTGTAACGTCCCACTTTTCATAACAAACAAAATGTATCATAAGCATTCAAAATTACTTAGTTAAACTTGTCTTTACATCATCATTAAGCATACTAAACAGAGCATTACAGCGGAAGTCTCTAAACTCACAGCCGAGTACTATCTAATCAATAAACAAAACATAATCTGGAGCCTCTCTAAGCTCTAAGTTCTCTTTGCCTCCTCCCCTAGTCCTTATTAGAAGAACTTGCTGTACGCTTACCTGAAAATGGTTTAGTTTTGAAAGCGAGGGTTAGACCAAAAGGTCTAGTGAATTCCCTCCAAAAACAACATATATAAACAGTTGGAAAACATTTTAAAGATTTATAAATAATCTGTAACACATCATCAATCATGGTGCTGCACTGTGTTGTGGATCACATAACATATTGCGATCAGGGCCCCAACAGACTCCCTTCTCGCCACTTGGAATCCCCGCGGATTCCCCTCTACCGAATAGGATGAAAACAAATTCCATCCTACCGGTCTATCATACATAACCAAGAGTCCTAAGACCCCGGGAACCTCCCTTTGATCCCACAGTGCAGACCGACTCCACATAGTGTACACATATGTTCATGCAAACATGTAAAATATGCTTTTCATAAATCATATCTTTCATAATGTCATGCTAAACATCTCTTTCATTTAAGATAAGATCATTCGTGAAAGTCATGCAAATCAACTCATACTTTTCATGCTCGATAAACCATACTCAGTAAAAGAAACATTTATCACTTCGCGTCGTAAAAAGGGTTTAGGGAACTCACCTGAAAAGCAATCTTCTTCTTAGCCTCTTGTCTTGTTACGCTGGTACACCTAAGAATTAATTCATAATTCAATTAGGCACGTCTCCAATTCTGATCCTAAGTCTCTCTCTTAATTTGGTCGCAAATAACTCATTTAGGCCCATCTATAACATATTGGATCCCTTTTATTCAAGAGACTTAAGCTAAATTCTAAACACGTCGGTCCAATGGCTAGACACTACGGGCCTGACAAACGAAGCCCAAGCGAAGCCCAAACCAACAGTCCCGGTACCCCGAACTCCCGGTACCCCGAACTCCCGGTACAGGCGACTCCCGGTACGGGCGACTCCCGGTACAGGCGACTCCCGATACGGGCGACTCCTGGTATGGGCGACTCCCGGTACGGGCGACTCCCGATACCCGAACAGACGACGAAAACCCCTAATTTATAAAGTCGAAGCTTCCTATCCTTCTCAATTTATGCGGCCATTAACCAAAACACTTTACCCATACTGCTACATCTCTTCTTTACAAATCAAAACCCTTAATCTATCATATTTCCTTGATTGGCAAATCCAGACTGCTTGATTAAATACCAATCAGAGTGTTCTTATTACATACCCAGCTAAAACATGATTTGTGATTAGAGAACTAACTTATCTAGTCATTGAGTGCAAGGAATCATAATAGGGGACGAATTACTTACCAAGATGTTAGAGTTTCTTCACGAATTTCTCAGCTCCCAATCGCCCTTCTTCTCCCGGTTACGCTTCCAACCGCCAATTAATAGAGCAGAATGAATTTTCAGCTCCAACCCTAGGGATCTGAGCCTATTTATATTTCTCATAAGTTGCAAATGGGCCCTTGGACAATACTTTCACTTTTCTTTCGATTGAGACACCAAACTATCATCTTTAACAGAAAACGGGTTGTTACATATATGTTGTTGTTTTGTACTTTTCCAGTTCGACATTGTTGTTTCGTTCCTTTCCTGTTTGTATGTTGTTGTTTCCTTCCTGGAGTTTTTATGTTGTTGTTTCATGTTGAAGTTTGCTCATGAATAAAGGTCTTTAATTTGTCTGAAAAGTAGTGTTTAACTAGTCTAAAATTTGTCTGAAAAATGGTTCATATTAAAATTACAACTCATAGATGTTATACAAGATTATTTCATAACAAACACATACTAATAAATATAGTACAAAATTATCCAAATTTGAGGCTACAGCTAGACGATGGTTTGGTTTTTGACAATCCGGGTCGACTTCTTACATGCTCTAGCGAGACGAGTCTCAAAGTGTTAAGCTCAACTTTCTCGATGTACACTTCAATCACAGTATGGCCGTCAACATACTGGCGTATGTTGGCTACATCTTCGTCGGTACTCAATTCTACCAGTCCAGTCAAGAAGTCTTCATTCGGCCTCTTAAAATACAACCTATTATATTTTTGTTCTTCATAGTCCAGCTCTTTCATGATCTGTTCAAGCAGTTGCATAGAAAGATCCTCCACATCTAACATGTCAACATAAATTTCTAGACCACGAAAATAATGTCTTCTGGGTGGTTCTGTAAAGTACCCACCATGGTGGACTTTCATGGTGAACAACTGTGGATATGCATCTGTTGATGAACATTAATTAATATAGTTAGTTCGTAGAACAACGGTAGTAACAAGCAAAACTCAATGAAACATGCACACTAACCATATAACTCTTTGCCAGTATCTGAAAGCGATTCAGATAAACGCCTAAAGCACCAAACATGAAGGTTTGGGGATGCCATGTTCTCGTATATGTGTTTTACGACTAATCTAGCGTGGGTTATTTATAGGCAAATGTGGATGCTTTTACTGCATGTTGGCTATTTTTGGTCCCTGTCTTTGCTCTAACACAACTTAGGTCCCTGTCAACGCTATCATATGATATAGTTCTATATAACCATTAGTATTCTCTCCATTTAGACTACTACCATTATGATTATCATCCCATGCCATGTGACCATGTTCTGTTTCAAAAGATAACTGGTCCCAATCAAGGAAAATCAATGTTCAGATCAACGTACATTAGTTATGTTTGATAATTACAACGGGCCGATAAAGTAGATAAAATCATGTTATATATCAAAACAAGCGCACTAAACATACAATATTTATCGTCCCAATCAAGGGAAATCAATGTTCAGATCAACGGTATCATATGATATAGAACCATGTGGCTCAAGCTCCGATGGGCCCTGCACGTTACTTAGTTGGCTGACTGAACGTCTACTCCTTGGCACGGTTGAAGGGGCGGGATTTGGACACTCTCCACGAGTATGTCCTATGCATTGGCACCGAGTACATTTTCGTTGTATCGAACCTTCACCACGTGATGGACGTCGGTCGTTCTTTCTCGGTCTCCCGACTCTGTTCTTAGTGTTTAACGGTGGATAGCATGGCGGAAGGGGATCGGGTGGATACACCCATGCTTCAGGGGGTCCAGCTGGATTTATTACCTCTGCGTATGTTCTCCGGTAAGTTTCGGACGTGAAGAAACTTACAGCCAAGTCGCTGCAATCTCTACGACCCATATATCTTGCCGCAGCGATGGGCGATGGCATGGCCGCACGGTAACCCAGATTTTTTCCATTGGAAACATGAACAAACATGGTCGGTCATATGGACAGTCGCGTGAAGCTGGTTATCCCGAACCTCGTACCTCCCATACCCGATTTCGCTTACCCTCCATGTCGACGCGTGACGCACCCTGAAGAGAACTATTTCCTCCGCCCCTAGTGTGAGTCTATTTTGCAGCTCAGCTCCTTTTCGGCGTCGAAGTTGGTACCACTCTTGTTGAAAGCTCCGAAAGTAGTCCATAAGAGTAACAATCGGACATCTACGCGCAAAACGGGAGAGTGCGTTCACCGACTCTGCACTATTGGAGGTCATAATGTCATACCGTTGTGCAGGAAAATGGGCCGCGGACCACCTCTCCGGTCCAACATCGTCCATAACTTTGGCTGCATCCTTGGCACTAACTCGTAGAAGATTCATGTACCGGTCAAACTCCCGAGCCGTATATGCTCTGCATGCCTTTCAGTAGACATCCTTGTAGGTGGTAATACGTTTGTCCTTGGTTTTGGCGTTCATCTCCAAATGTCGACAACATAAGGCGTGATGGGCGTTTGGGTACATGGCAGATATTGCGGCGCTTATGGAAGGAGCCCTGTCGGACATAAACACCAACCCTTGCGGGTCTCCGATAGCTTGTCTCAACATGGACAGAAACCAAGTCCACTCGTCCCCGGTTTCAGACTTGCCTACTCCGAAAGCTACCGGAACGATGGAGTTATCCCCGTCCATGGCAACCGCCAGGAACATCATACCCAAGTAAGGGCCCTTTAAATGGGCAGCGTCTATTACCAGGACACGACGCAGATTTGCCAGAAATGTGCGGATCTGCAAAAATGTAGGTGGTTTCCCTTTGTAAATGTTATAGTTTATAATGTGTAAACATATGACGTGTTAAAATACGTACCGCAGGTCCAAGGGAAACGAAGCACATCTCAAACCGTCCATGTGAATCGGTCCTTATCTGGGTGACAGTACTTGGATTCTGCAGCTGCAAATTATATAAATATGCTGGGAGTCGTTCATACGACCCCTCGAACGTGCCTCTCACCAATAGCAGTGCCCTGCATCGCGCACGCCAAACTTGGTGGTAACCAATCGTGACGCCGAACTGCTGGTGTACATCGTCCATGATGTCCTTTGGACGCAATGACCTGCTAGCATCAAGAAATTTGCCTTTCAGTATCCCACCCAAAGTCCTTTTGGTGGCTTGTTTGTGGTTGGGATTCAGTTGGGTCCTCGAACAAGTGTGTACGTCGTGCAACTTTCTAATAAGTAACGCCCCTCCTTTCTCTCCCACATGCCTCACCTACATCCTCCAACTACAGTTTTCTCTCGCACATTCAACTACGTATCTGCCTTTGTGGAATCTCGGCGTGTGACTTTCGAAACCCTCTTCCATGAACTTAAGTCCGACCTGACTTGCCAAGTGATCCTTCAAATCAAATATCTGACCTACTTCTAACCTTCAACTGCGATTATAAGGTGCAGGTTCGTAGGTTTGTGTATGGGTATTTTGGTCTGGAAGAATAGGGGGCATATCAAAATAGTCATTTAACTGACTAAATGATTTATTACTAGGGGTATATTCTTCATCATCATCACTATCGGTATCTGATTTGTCTATATCAGCATTACCCATTTTGAAAAGATAGGTTTCGTCATCAGCAACTCCAGCACAGCGTCCTTCTTGTAGTTGTTGTTGTTGCGTCTCCGGAACATAATCAGGAGTACAGTCGTTAAGACCATATGCATGATCCAAATGAACTGTTGGGCCGTAGGACGGCTGAAATTGAGAATCAGGCTGCTCCATTTGGAGGTCTTCGTCATCAGCGTCGTCATCACCTTCGTCATCATCTTCGTTGCACACCGAGGATTCAACATACACATAAAGTAATGGAGGTCTTTCTGATTCGGTTGCAAAGTGCATAAAACCAGAGATATCCCCATCGTTGGATAACTCCACAAATGACCCATCATCATTCTTGAACACTAACTTGCAAACAGCCGAAGGGTCGATTTCACATTTTTGCATGGCGTATGCAACAAACTTCTGATAAGAAAAGTTTACTGGCAATTTTACACCATGCTTAGATTTATAAGCAAAATTCCACTCATTGTTTTCTTCCACCCATTCACCATCGTAACAGAAATATAGCCTAGCTTTTGCAACAGATGAACTCATTTTTTCAGTAGTATCTCAAAAACAAAATACTGAAGGATGGAATGGGTGTGAGTTATGGATTGCATTCTACTGATATTTATGGATGAAATCTCATTGAGGAAGATGAATTGCAACCACAAATTGGTCTTCCAAGTACAATGATTCAACATTGATGAAACATGCCAGTGAATTTCAACCACAAATTGGTCTTCAAAATACAATAATTGTGGAAAAAAACAGTAAAAACATGCAAAAAATCGTGCAAAAAGGACCAAATTGTAATTTTTTTTGTCTGGTCGCGGGATCCATCGCGGGGTTGGTCGCGGGGAGGGACCAAAAGTGTCACCGCAGACATAGTTGGGGGGTGTCGCGGGACGTTTTGGCCAAAACCGCGGGACACGTGTGCCCTATCCCGCGATCGCGGGACCCATCGTTGGATTTTTGGGTATTTTGGCAAATTGGAATGAAAAATGGGTATTTTGGCAAGTCAAAGTCAAACTTTGGGTATTTTAATTAAATTCTCTTTTTTTTTCTAAACTTGTTTTAACAAATTCAAAATTTATAGTATATATGTAATAATAAGTTTTAAATTTCTTTTAATTAACATATTATACTATTTAATTTTTCTTTATTACATTGGTTGTATTAATTAACATATTATATTGTTATAAATTTGCTTTAATTACATAATTAAATTTGTAATTGATAATTATTTGAAGATGTCTTTTTTTGGTCATTTTACATGTTTATAAGCTACTTTTGCCAAACGTCAGTTTTTCATCAGCTAGCTTATCAGCTACCAGCTAGCTTATAAGCTAGTTTGCCAAACATAACATAGCCTTAGTTGTCAATAATTTACTTTGGGACTAAAATACAACTTTTAAAACTTTCTAGGGCTACATGGTCAATATTGTTACTAATATAATACTTTAGAAACTTTAGGAGACTACATATTCATGTAGGAGGAATGCTAAATGAGCTATTAAAAAATGTTAATAACCGTGATTTCGTGAATAGCTCAACCATTCAATGGTTTTTATGTAAAATAGTGATACTATATCTTTTTGCATATGAAATTTATGAGCATGTACTTAAACAATAATATAATATTATTTTACTGTATAGTTTTTAATATTTTAGATGGTTTCTTTCTAACTCGACACTCTACCATGTATGTAATCATTTGAAAAGAATCCAAAATTTTCTTACACATTTTTCTTTCACAAAGCGACTTCTAACTTATTCATACATAATTCTCCCCGATAAATATTATTTACATAGCTTACATTGTGCCAAATATGGATATTATCCATAGTCGAACCGAAAACCATTACTTATGTTGGTGGCTAGAAATTGACAGCTTTAGGGCCACTAGTTGCTTTTGAGAACTCAAGAAATGTTTATGACACATTTGATGTCAAAAAGTTTAAAACGATGATGAAAAACATTAACAAGAGATGGGATGAAAACTCAATTGATTTATTTAAAGCGTTACTTCTAATAATAAACATTGTGATATCAAATTATGTCAATATCTGTATATTAAAGCCTTAAAGATATACAATAAGACACACGTGACAGTAGTACGAATTGAGACTGTTATGTAAAAATGATACGATAAATAATATTAACTTCAGCCGTCAGCATTCTGTGGCCATGCTTAGTCTCAGACGACCGCTTTGTTTGTTTCCAAATTGCCAAGGATGTAGTCTAGGCAAAGTCTAGATGAACCTTATCCAAATAAAATAAAATAATATTAACTTAAAATTAATTATTAATTAATTTTGCATTTAAAATATTAAAAAAACAATTTATATAAATTCTTAATATTTCTTGAATTCAATATTATTTCTAATGATATTAACAATATATTAACGTATTGTATTTCTTATATCTAACACTTTTTGCTTTACAAGGATAAAAAGCAAGCATCCTATAATAAAGACAATCTTCATCAGCTGGGTTCCACATGATTTACCCATCTAATCTTCTGATATCACCACCCGCGAATATCTCCTCCTCCTGCAGCCGTCCGATCGAAAACGACCCCTCTGACGCTGCCCGAGTGAGTGACTTCCAGCCCAAACGAGGACAACCCTTTCACCTCCTTAAAATATTCTACTATTTTCACACACAAACACACTACTTTTTTATGAAAGTTTTTTCTGGGTTTTGGGGAAGAAGATGAACAACTAGAAAGTCAAATCTTTTCTGGGTTTTCTTGGGAAAAGGATCTTTCCTATAGAGTATTGAGGTGAAGTTTTGGTTTTCTTTGTCTGTGTTCCCACCGTCCACCGACACATTGTTCTTCGTTTCGAAGAAACCGGCCCTTGATGTTTGTGTATTTTTATCAGGTAACTGTTCGACTAAATGCCTCAGTGAGTAATTTTTATGAATCAGTAACTGATTGCTAGCTATTCATTAGCTATTGCTTGTTTATGCTTTATATGGTTCTTCTTTAGTGTAGCAATTTTTGGATAATGCTCCTGTTCTTATGTTTTTTGATAATTCTGAAAGAAAAATGATGATATGCAAAAGGAAGAAGTTTGAAGTTTCACATTCGCCTTATTATGCACCAAAATGAAGACCAAGTTTTGATATTAACAAGCAGTTTCAACCGAAGATACATGCTTTAGAGAAAGAGTAATAAAATTCTTAACCTTTTTAGTTTTAATTTTTATGACCAAAGGAACACTTTTTATGGGCATTCCTTGCTTTTGAAGCTGAATCACAACTTGAATCTGGGTCTACTTTAGTGTGTATGCTTGTTGATGCATCCAGATAATTTTAATTTAAGTGGAAGCAAAAAGGAGAACTGAATCCACCATGTGCTCAAGCTCTCTTAATTTATTTTCCACTCAATTACTTTAGCTGCTTTTTGATCATTGTTTTCCCCCTGTCTCAATCAGAGGTTCAATATTCAAAATCCTCTTTTGAATTGTTATGCATCCTTCTTTTTCATCACCAGGGAATCTTATGGGTTTTTTTGTGAAACACAGTGATTTTATCATCTTATCTTCAACACCCATATTAATGATTTATTAGGACCACCAGATTCTAAATTTCTGTTTCTTTCTTGAACTTGTCCTTTTGTTGCCTGTCTTTAAGTTGTAGTTCAGCATCTTGAAAATCTAGAACAACTTAGTCTATGATTAGCGTAAACAAGTTTGTTTTCTTTGGCTCATATATATATATATATATATATATATATATCACATGTTTTGATGTTGATTCTTACCTGATCATGAATCTTAATCGTTGTTTTCAGAAGAGATATCCCTCTTGTGATTAAAAGCATTGAAGGACAGAGATTCTGGCGAAGAATGTAGCTCAATTCTGATCGATTTGCACGAGAAATATTATTGAAAATCAACCAAAAGACGTAAAAATGGGTGATCCTACATCAAACCATGCCACATTGCGAAACAAGTTTGAATTGGAGAAATGGCATCGTTCCTATGCAGACTTTCGCTCTAAAGTCGTAAAGAATCTACCCGAGATGGAAAAAGCCTCACCTTCAAACTGCAGCGAGAAGCAAAAAGCACTGCACATGGAAGAGATTGTTAAACACATGAAGCATCTACCGAGTTATCTCGAGAGGGGTAAACTTGTCCAAGATCAAGCTTTGAGTTTCGGAGTTATGGAATGGGGGCGGTTAGAAAAATGGCAACATAAACAGGGGATTGTTAGAAGTAACAAATGTTCACCATCTAGCAGCAATTCTTCTTCGTTGTTTTCAACCGATGGATCATCTCCTCTATCCGGTAGAGGTCAAAGTTGCTCTCCTATTCGTCAAAAAGTTCATCGGGTAACTCTACAATCTCATTTTAAAGCATCTCCTAAAGAAGATTCCACTCCAAAAGTCAAATTGTGTTCAGAAAATTTTGACAAGTTTCAAGATCTTAAAACTTCTAGAAGCCAATGTAAGTCATTTCTTGATGTGGGAAGTTGTCACACAACACCTTCATTATCAGCTTCAAAGGGGAAGCTGAAGATCCGAGATGAGTCTGTAAATGAACTACGAAATGCTGATCGCCCGGAAAAGAAAGAAAAAAATGTGATCTTTTTAGCTAGAAATGCTCCTGGAAGCACTCAAACAAATGGTAACACATTTCAAAGTGAATCTATTAACAGTAAAAAATCACATATGGAACTCGATTCAGCCAGAAAAAAGACCCCAGAAAGGAAAAGATCAACTGATTCTTCCAAGAATGCAGATCTTGAAACAAGCAATACCGCAGTTAGTAAACCAAGAAATACATCCCCACTTCGTCGTTTTAGCTTTAGCCTTAGTACAAGCTCGAAGTCTGCAGCTCCTAAATCTGCTACAGAAAGAGCGGGGTCTCCAGTTTCTCAAAATTCAACCAGAGATAGCAATCGGGCCCATTCTAGCCCGTTAAGGAGGTTATTGGACCCAATCTTCCCATCAAAGGCACGCCAGTTTGCTGAAACGGGTGATGAAGATTCAAGAACAAAAGCAAAAAAGAAACTGGATTTTAAAAACTCCAAGGAAATTAGGGTCGTCGATGAATTTTCATCGTCAAAAAAACAAGCTCTTTTTCAGACAGCTTTTAAGAATGGCCGCCTTTTGTTTACGTTTGCAATTGAAAACGACAAGGACGTACTTGCAGCCACAGTGACAAGTTTGAGTTCTTTAGGAAAAGATGACAACAAGAACTGGCTCTATACGTTCTTCACTGTCAACGAGGTGAAGAAAAAGAACGTTAGTTGGTTATCTCAGGGAACTAAAAGCAAAGATCTTGGTTATGTTTCTAACGTAACTGCTCAAATGAAGGTTTCAAACCCGTTGACTTCTCACTTTGACACTCGGGAGTTTGTTTTATTTTCCGTGAATCCAAATGTCCAGCCGGAAGAAGAACTGGAAGCCATTGTTGTCAAGTTTTCAAGAAAGGGGAACAGGGAAGATAATCAAGAAAAAAGCTTTAGCACAACGGTTATTCTACCTGGTGGCAATCATGGCGTACCGAGTAAAGGAGAACCTTCACCGTTGATTGATCGGTGGCGATCTGGAGGGGCGTGTGATTGTGGAGGTTGGGATATGGGATGCAGATTAAGAACTCTCGGTAATCAGGTGCAGTCTAGTGGATCAAGATCGAACAAAGTTCACACGAATGCTGGCCAGTTTGAGCTTTTCTTTCAGGTATGATCTTTATTATTCAACATTAAAGCATCCTTGTTATTTGGTTACATGTTTTGATGGACATAAACTAGCTTGTAAAACTACTTGGAGTTAGAGCAGCTTAAGAGGAGCTTTTTGTGACTTTTTCCAATTATGCGCATATTAATATTAATTATTATTTATTAACTATTAATTATAAATAAATATTAATTATTAAAATTTAATTATTATTAATTAATAAATATTAATTGGTATTAACTGAAAATTATTAATTAAATTTTAATTATACATTGATATTAATTTTTAATTATTTAGAATTATTGTTAATCATATCAATTATTTTTATATTTTTATTAATATTAACCAATATATTTTAATTATCAATTACTATTATTTTTTAATTATTATTCAATTATCTTCTTCATATTATATGTAACAGTTATTTAAAATTATAAGTTAATGTAGATTTTCTCTAAAATTTGTATTAACAAATTCAAAATTTATAGTATATATATAATAATAAATTTTAAATTCTTTTAATTAATATATTATTTTATTTAATTTTTCCTTACTACCTTGTTTGTATTATTAACATATTATATTGCTATAATTTTGTTTTAATTATATTACTAAATATTGTAATTTATAATTTTTTTTAAATGTCCTTTTTGGTCATTTGACATGCTTACAAGCTAATTTTGCCAAACATGATTAATTCATCATCTACCAACCAGCTTACAAGTCATCAGCTAGATTGTCAAGTATAGCCTAATAGACGCCAATGTGCTTGAACTTATTTTCAACATTATTTATCAACAGGGAGAGGTTGGGAACAAGAGACCAATCTTCGGCCTGTCTCCATTGAAGGAAGGTATATTTTCGGTTGAGTATAACTCGTCATTGTCACCTCTACAAGCATTCTCGATATGTATATCGGTTGCGGAATGCCGAAAAACATCTCAGCATACGGAACTCAGAACGTGTGTTCGCGGGGTTCCGGTAACTTATCCAACAACTCCATGCAAGTGGTAAGGTCACTTGTTTTGTAATCTGAAGGTGAAGGGTTTGATTCATGGATTTAAACAGGTACATACAATATTGCCAAGGTGCCTTTTGTGTATCTTCAATCTGCATTTATTTATGTAATTATTATATATGAAATCTAGTGAAGCTTTTGCTTGGCATCTTTGCATGATTTCTCTCGATAACCTTGTTGGAATCGTGCTTATGAATATTGGAACCCATTATCTGTATTAATTATCTGAAACATATGACAAGTCTGCAAAAATCCCAAATGAATATCGGAACCCATTTATTTGTTTTCTTTAGGATAGGTGACAGGTTTGCATATATCCTGGGCTTGGTTGATATTTATATTAGTTATTTATTTATTTATTTTTATGTTTTGCTGTTGAGCAGTATGGTGGATGATTAAATTTGGTGAAAAATGGACATAACCTCAAGTGCTCAGTGCTCTTGATGTCTTCAAAGTCTCATGCGTAACCAGTGTCTGTGTACCCTACCAAATCACTTGTTCCTCCGTTCTTGTAAAATCCACCGTTCCTTGGAGTTTGCTTAGTATACTCTTTGCGTTGTCAAAATTAAATCGGGTCGAGTTTCTGTAAGGTACATCAAGCTCCCAACCATTTGTTTGAAAAACGTCACATCCACTCTTTCATCGTCCATATTATATACTTGTGCACTTTCTGACCAGGGACAACTAGATTATGAACAACATTGTTGTTTATCATGCCAAAACGAGATAAAACTTTTGTTGCATATTTTCTGGGAGATTATAAAAACTCTTTTCGATGCTTGTACTACTTCAATTCCCAAGATGAATTTCAGTTCTTCTAGATCCATCATTTCCAACTCCTTTTCCATAGAGCACTTAAACCCTCGTAAACATTTCATCATTATTTTTCAAAGAGTAAATTGTCTACGTAAACACTTACAATTGGAATGCTATCTCGCTTGCTTGCTCTTCACAAATAGAGTATGTTCGCTTCGACCGCATACAAAACCCTCCTTGAGAAAATAAGATGATATCCGGCTAAAATGTAACACCCGTGTAATTTATGGTGAGTAAAAGTCATCCCGTGTGTTTATGTGACCTATAAGTTATGTTTTTACATTAAGAAACTTATTTCTTTTAGTCCCTAAGAGAGTCGCGGGTGTTTCAGGTGAGAAAAATGTGTTTTCGGAGTCCGGTACGTGTGGCATAGTCGCGTTAGGGAACAACCCTTTGTACCCCTGGGGCGACATTGCCATGTAACAATGCCCTGAGCATAGTCGCGAGCGGGTGCAAGGCCTTAAAATCGAATTTTCTAAGGCTTTCTTCATTTGGTCGTATCTCTCTCATCGTAGCTCCGATTTTGACGAAACTTTTTGCTATGATTTAGTTTTTGAGAGCTCTTCAAGGATATATTATAAGTATTGAAGTTTATTAGAGGATCCATGAGTATCTTGTGGTGGTAAGCTTCTCATCCATCACATTGTTAAACCAAGTGTTTTCATCCCTTTCTCCACACATCTTCCAACTCTAGTGTGATTTTGGTGACTTGTTTAATGAAGGAAACCTTGTGGAAGTATTGAATTTATGATCTAGGTAGATTGCTTGGAGATTTCAATTCTTCATCAAAGGAGACTCAAGATTGAGGTAAAACTTAGATTTAGCCTAAATCTAGCAAGGTGAGTTCAAGTTGCTTTGTAAAAATTTTGTACATGCCAAAAATGTCTATTTTGAAGTGTTTGTTTGTTTTACATGATTATTATAAATGTTGGAATATTTGATGAGTTTTGCTTATTTGAGGTGATAATTTTTATAAAACTTGTAAAACACCCATATTTGAGATTTTTAAATGTGTGTGCTTTGATGATTTACCTTATAAATGGAGGTCGTTTGGTAAAGTTGCACTTTTAGCGTGTGTTTTGGAGAAATGCATAAGTTTTTTTATGAGACGTTTTGAAAGTGTAAATGGTGTAAGTCCTTTTGGAAGAATGGTTTGTCGCAATCTAAAATTGTGTTTTGGGTTGTTCATATCTTGGAGCATGTGTTTGCATAAACGTGAGTTGTTTACGTTTTATTGCATTTTATGACTTATAACAAATGGTCAATTGATTTGTTGAATTTATGGCTCGATTTTGACTCTGTTGGGTCTTGGGAACATTTGTCTGGTTTTAATTGCTCAACGTAAAACTTTGGTTATGATTGCATTTATTACATCTTATATGAGAATTACATGTTTTGAGTGTCTTAGTCATTTATTTGGAGTCGTGTAATGTTTTAGACTGTAATACAATAGATCTATATATATATATATATATGAGTCAGTTTGAGTGGGATATATATTCATGTAATGTAACTTGAAATAGGCATGGGTTCTTATGGGAGTAAGATGTGGGGTCTTTGAGTCGGGCATCGTCCATTGACCAATAATTGTAATTTCTTGTGAAGGAGCATAACTAGGATGTTTGAAATTTCCAAGATACGGACCTAGAGGGGTTGAATTTGATGATTATCCAAGCAATAGAAATGGAGTTGTTGAGCTTGTTGACTCATTAACTATAGACACGGAAAGGTTGATGTTAACGAATGTGTAATCCTTAAGTGACACTCCTATAACATATATATGTGACTTACTTTTGTGTTCCGTCACGTTCAATGGAATAGGGTCTCCCCCATCACCGAAAGATGGATTTTCTATATATTCTTTGGAGACGAAGATTATCCACGATTTGACGCTTCTGATGTTGTTTATTGTTTATATTGGTTGTTTTAGATATCGAGTATTATACATGTTTTCGGTGACGTTTTGTGTACGAATTTCTTGTAACAACCCAGTCTAAAATAAGCATACAAAATATATAATAAAGCATTACCAAAACTGGGTCCCAAAATTTCATTAAATCTGTCTCGAAATTAGGTTGGCGGAAACAACCTATACACAACTGAGAATGAACTAGCTACTAAAAGTATGAGTGGCACTGTCTCTATCTGCATTTGTACTCTATCCTGCTCTTGTCCACTTACCTGAGCCTCCTACTATCTGCTTACTTGAAAGGGTTTAGTTTGGAAAATGCGAGGGTTAGACCACGAGGTCTAGTGAGCTCCCTCCTGACAGTTCTCAAAATCAGTTAAAAACAGTTTATAACTTTCAAATATATTTGCATAAAACTTTCACATAACTTTTCATAAAACTTTCACATAACTTCACATAAAACTTCCACGGATAAATCCGCTCCCGTAAATGGCACCATGAAGTCACTCAAGAGTGGCAACGAGTCAGTCTCACGCTGCCTTACTGGATACTCCCTTCCATGGCATAAACGGGTCACTCCTCCCGGCATGAGCACTGGCGGGTCTACCTCCCGACTTAGCCAGTTTACGTCTAACACAATGTATGCATACATCTCATATAACTTTCTGATAAGTGCCATTTTTACATACATTTTTATATCGAATTTCCCTAAACTTACTGTTGGTTAGGTGCTTAAAATACCCCAATTTGTTAAGTTTAGTATTTTATTATTTGTGATTAAATTGAATTGAAAAAGAAAACAAAAACAAAGTTTTATTTTATTGTTGATTTAGATTATAAGAAAAAGAAAAAGAAATATATAACTTATATGATATTGTTTGTGTCGTGTGTGTGTATGGTAAAGAAAAGAAAAAAAAGAGAAAATATAATAATAATTAATATTGGGTTGTTTTTGGCAGACTCACGTTACAAGACAAAAAAAGGGAAAAGAAAAGGAAGCCCAATTGTGTTCAGCCCAGCAAGAAAATAAACAAGCAGCGTCCAGCTGATAATGTCGATTTTCGACATCATTTTTAATCTCAAACTAGGTGGTTTACGCATGTCTTCGAGTGAAATACGAGTTTTTCACGGGTTTTTGTTGAGAAAGTACAGGTACAAGCATTTTTGTCCAAAAGAGCAGCAAAGTTGAGTTCCGGAGCTGAAAACGAGAGAAACCGAGAAACTGCGAAACAGAATCTGGCGCCAGTCTTGGCGCCAGCCAACCAGCGCCAGTATCCGCGCCAAGAACCCAAACAGAAGCTGGCGCCAGTCATGGCGCCAGTACATCCGCGCCGGTGCTGGCCCCGACGCCCAGTTTTATAAAACTATTTTCTGCAGCTAGGTTTTGATACGCAAGACACACACGACGGCCAGAGCAGTTTAGGGGGCGATTTTGGGAGACTTTTTACACCTTTCGGAGCCACGTTCATCACGCGAAGTAGATACGAACACGAGAGAAGGGAGTACATCATTCCATTCACCACGATCACGTTTGCCATGTTTTCTTCCATTGTTCTTTTCTTTTCTTTTGTGTTTGAATCCACCACCGACATGAACTAACCTGTTCATGTTGGGGGTTGGAATGAGTTTAGTTTGTAAGCATATGAACAGATGACTTGAACATTTATCAGTTTTCCTATTTAATGAATGCGTGTAATTTGGTTTTAATGCTTTTGAGAGTTTAGCTACCTGTCAATTGTTTTGTTGTTTCCAGTTGAGTTCGAGAGAATTAACTGTTAACTAGAACTAGAAATTACATGTCTAAGGCAAGAATTTGGTGATAGAGATATACCGAATACGGCTTAATCCTAATTGAACCATTTAGGTTGAGATCGAGAGATAAAATCTATATGTTCACAATTAATCTTGCGCTTAATGTGTTTTGGAATCCATAAGTTGAGATCGAAAGATAAAACTTGTCATTTTCAAAATAAAACCCGTTGTTGCTCGAAAGAGAACAACGGTGACTTTTAAAGATTGGATATTCATTAAGGGAATAACTGGTAATCGTTTCAAGTCTGATATTCGTATGTGAAAACCTAAGGATTTCCAACCCTCAACTGTTTTCTCTATCGGAAGTTTCCAAAGCTATTTACTGTCTTGTGTTTGATTTATTTTCTTGCAATTAATTAGTTCAACACCATCTCTCAATTTCGATAGTTCAGTTAATAGAGCTTGTAGTAATTGTGATACTTAGTTCCTAGTTCCTGTGGATTCGATACTCGTACTTACCGTACGTTATTACTTGATTTCGACACCGTACACTTGCGGTTAGATTTAGGGGGGTGAAAACCTCGTATCACCAGCCCAGCAAGCTTCCATCCAGGTTCTTTCTCCATCACGACTTTCAGCAGCAACACGACGTCGTTTTCTTATCGGCGCGACTTCTCAGGCGAGTAAAGCCGCGGGAGGTTCTGTTTACTTCAGCCGCGCGCATCTTCGCGCGCCTCAAACCGCGCCCCAGGTCGCGCCGACCCAAAATCGTGGGTTTAAGCTTATTTTTAGCGGTTTTCGAATGGGGTGTATAAATTTGGCAGAAAACCGTCATTTGAAGGGGGGAATCGATTGGGAACGATTGGGAAGAGCCATTTTCCACAACAAGGGACGAATTTCAAGTTCTAGGAGTCGATTTTGGAGTTTCCATCTAGGGTTCTTCATCAATTCTTCAATTAAATTGATTGTAAGTATTAGGTTTTAGTTATGAGTAATTAATTTCCCATTTCTAGTGATGAGTAGGTAAACTTTGTTGATTTTGATTGTGTTGAGACTTGTGAAATGCTCATTATCTTTTGACTTCCATTTATGCAAACTCGTTTAATTCGATTTACCAATTTTGGATTGTTAATTTGAGTAGGCGCCCTCATTTTTTATAATCTAATTTTGAATTGTTATTCAAGGTTAGGAATCCGTAATTGTTCCTAACCTTGATAAGTAACGAATGACATCTCGGTTGATAGTTAGATTAATCGTTTAATGTTGTGGTTTGTATAATTTAGTCTAAACGGTCGACGCCCGATCGTTGGCTAAGAATAGTGCTTATCAGTTTTTAATGCAATTGGTAGTCGAGTTTAGGTGTGTATCTGAACTTGATTAACCGATTAGGTGCTATGTATAGAGCTTCTCATGCTAGCTAGTTTAAGGATAAGCAGAGTGTTGGTGCGTATCAATATCTATAACTATTCTGGAATGAAATCGAGAAAATCCCAATTAAGCGCGAGTCAATGATGCACGGTCGAATCAATATTTTTACTCATCACTAGAACTCGTTTATTTATCGCTAGTTGTCTTATTTTATTTTCATGTTTAGTTTTAAAGCCAACTCTCCAAAACCCCCTTTTTATTTACCGTTTTAAATTACCTGCATATGACATCGTCTTGGACTTACGGTTAACACCGAGTCCCTGAGGAGACGACCCTACTTATCGCTATCACAATCAATTGTGTTTAGAGGTAATAGGCTAATTATATAAATCTTATTATTTGCCGGACTCGACACCCGTCAAATTTTTGGCGCCGTTGTCGGGGACTCGGCAGGTTTAACTGTTTTATGCCAAGATCGTTACGTGCAGGATCACGAGTGCCTATAGATCTAGAGATTGAAAGGACTGCAAAGAAGATAAGAAAGTTAGCCAAGATTCGAAAGAAGCAAGGCGGGACATCCACATCAACAGGTCCTAATATTTGGAAAGACATCGATTTGTCTACTGATTCAGATAGCGAAGGAGAGAAGTCGATCCACAAAGCAAAAAAGGAAAACGAGATGGCGGTTCCCGAACGCACTCTGAGACAATGGGCAGCCCCCGATGTCACACAACAACCTTTATGCATCACATATCCCACCGAAGAGGTAAGTGCTGATTTAAAAACCGGACTAATTCATTTGTTGCCTCGTTTTCATGGTCGAGATAGCGAAGACCCATACAAGCACCTCATGGAACTCCATATGGTTTGTATGGGTATGAAACCGCATGGTACTACCGAGGAGAACATCAAGCTAAAGGCGTTCCCTTTCTCCCTAGTTGATGAAGCTAGGGATTGGCTATTCTACCTTCCACCGGGGTCTATCACCTCTTGGGCGCAGATGGCAAGGGTGTTCTTAGATAAATTCTTTCCAGCATCCAAAGCTGCTGGGCTTCGGAGAGAGATTTTTGGGTTCAAGCAAAAGGATGTCGAAACACTTTACGACTATTGGGAGCGTTTCAAGAGGTTATGTGTAAGTTGTCCTCAACATGGCATATCTGATCAATTACTTATACAATATTTTTATGAAGGTTTATTGCCAATGGAGAGGAAAATGATGGATGCGGCGAGCGGTGGATCGATCGTGAACAAGACCCCGACACAAGCAAAAGATTTAATCGCAACCATGGCAGAGAATTCGAAGCAATTTGGAGCTCGAAATGATTTAACCCGAGGAGCTAATGAGGTACATATCCAATCCTTAGAGACCAAGATTACTGACCTTACTAATCTTGTTAAACAGCTTGCGATGGGAAATGTACAACAAGTCAAAACGTGCAGGATTTGTTCAACCGTAGGACACCCGACCAATGCATGCCCTACTCTACAAGAGCCATTTGAGCAGGCTAATGCCATAGGTGGTAGCAATTTTCAAAACTCGCAAAACCGGGGGTTTAATCCATTCTCTAACACTTATAACCCCGGTTGGCGGAGTCATCCCAACTTGAGCTATGCCCCTAGGCAAGATCAAGGTCCATTCCAACAGCCCCAACAATTCCAAGCACCACCCGGTTTTCAGCCGCAACACCAACCGAAGGCATCATTTCAACCGGGTGCCCAACAACAACATCAAGTGTCGTATCAAGTTTCTAGTAGCTCAGGTATGCCTTTAGACGAGATTGTGAAGATTATGGCAACTAATGCTCTTCAATTTCAGCAGGAAACACAAAAGTTCCAAAAAGACGCACTCAAGTTCCAACAAGAAACTCGCACTAGCATCCAGAACTTAGAGGCGACAGTTGGCCAATTGATGAACAAAGGAAAGCTACCCTCCCAGACCGAAACCAACCCCAAGGCACAAGTCAATGCTATCACTTTACAAAGTGATATGGAGGTCCAAGGCGGTGAAAGTGGAAAAGATAAGTCCTTAGAAGAGAAAAAGCTAAGGGTAAACATACCCAAGCCAAGTGGAGAGGAGGTCAAGTCACCCGAAGCAAAGATGCCCGAGAAATATGTCATACGCCCTTCATTTCCCGAGCGTTTTGAGAGGTCGAGGAAAGAGAGTGAAGAGAAAGAAGTCATGGACACCTTTCGAAAGGTGCAGGTAAACATTCCGCTTCTTGATGCAATTAAACAAGTTCCTAAATATGCTAAGTTCTTGAAAGAATGGTGCATGCATAAAAAGAAGTCTAAAGGGATGGAAAAGGTGGACACGACTCAAAATGTGTTGGTCCCGAAGGGTTATACAAGTTTGTAGAAGGGGGGGTTGAATACAAACACACGATTTTTACTTTTCTAAATTGTTTGATGATAAATATCAAAACAATTTACAACTTGTTGCGGAACAAGATTAAGAATAAACCTAATCTAAACAAGTTAAGAACACTAAGTTTCTTGCACTAGAATAAAGACAGAAATGAGATAAGGAAATTACGAGTAATAACCTAACACACAGTAGTAAGGAAGAAGAAGATGGCCCGAGCACTTCATTTCTGAAGTAGGGTTCTTCTTATATACTGCATGCATTTAATGCATGGCAGTATTGCTTTACACGTGGCAGCAGCTGAGTGGTTGAATGTCATTGACCTTTGTAGACAACCTTAGTAGCCGCATGGTGCACAGTGTAGAATCAGAGTTTGTTGTACGATCATAGACAAAAGGGATGTTCGTTCTGACAGTTCGTACGGAGACGTGCAAGGGGATAGACAAAAGTAACTTGTAGAGTAGACCTCATGATCAGCGTTCGCTGAACAGTTCTTTATCAGTGAATGATAAAGCTCAGTGATTGTTGAAGTCTTCTACTTGATACTTCACGTTGAGTGGACATGTCTTGCTTCGCTGATATCCGCATCAGTTCATTAGTAGACTTGTCACTGGTTCTTGGGCTTGATCTTCGACTTCAGCGTAGAACCTTTGTTGACGTGAAACTTGTCTACAGGGATCGTAAGTAAACAACTAAACTATCAGCGATCATCACAGAGACTGAACAGGCTCAGAGCTACTGGATGAACAGTGTTCGCTGAATGTCTAATCTAAAGAGCGTGAGTTCCTATCAGCGGTACTGTAAAGTCTTAGTACTTATCAGCGATAGTGAAACTCTAATACATATTGTTTACTTACAATTTTCACTAAGTGTTAAAGAGAGGGTCATTATCAAATCACTGAGGGTTTGGATCAACAATCTCCCCCTATTTGATTATGACATAGCAACAAAGAAAATTGCTAGGTATGAAAACATAAGGATAAAAAGAACTCATAAAATATTTGTCCCTTTTACTGCTTTCTGGGATCTTTTAAGTACTGATGGAGTAAAGTACATTCGCTGAAATTTTTCTTTAAACTTCGTATAAGGTTACAAAGGGAAGTAGAAAAATTACAAGTACAACAAATAAATTTACAAGTACAAAAGATATAAGCTGATAAGGATAGAAGAAATACAAGGAAATCCTATCAGCTTTCAAAGGGTTCTTCCTTAACGAGAAGTTCATCAAGGGTCTTTGTTGTTGGGATCATCCAGTTAGGGACAGTTTTTCCTTGATTTCTTCTTTCTTGTGCTTCTTTGAAGATCAGGGCTTGAGGTATCGTGCCTGAAGATCGCGTCTGAATTCACACCAATAGATGAGATCCATGAGTTGTTCGATGAGAGTGATGGGAAGCTCAGAGACACGTTGAAAACGTTGTCCTTCATCGTAGTCGAGAAAGAAGATACCATAAGGATTGCTTATGACTTTACCAGGGACGAAACGTTCACCAGGTGGCAGAGAGGTATCCAGCGCTGAGAGATCAGGATCAGGACCAAGTACTTCAGCACGTGAAAAACCAATACCTGTTTCGTTCCGGATAGGAGGACCTGAATCTGATGGTTTGGACTTTTTCTTTGCAGAGGCCCTTCTTTGTTGAGTCGCAAGAGGAGGAGGAGGAGGAATATCCACAGCAGAAGAAACCAAGTCGATCTGAGAATTTATGATTTTCTCGACATGGCTCTTATATTGTGAGGTAGATCGCTGAATGGCTATTCGCATCTCCAACCATTCAGAGAAACCGTACTTATTGATCGTAGCAGCGTAGATGTTTTCCTTGGTACCGTTTTCTCTGAATAGATCGACCTTAACAACTGGAATAACTATGGTCGATTTTCCTCTGATGAATACCTTGTGAATTTTGGCAGCCCGATATCGATAGTGCAGTCTTTCTTTGCACCATTCCAAGGTAGAATCAGATACCTTGGTCTTTTCTTCAACGATCTTCTGGGCGTCTTCCCATAACTGACGTTGGATTTCGATGGGAGCTCTTTTCAGTTTGGGGTCATTCACCGATTCTTGGGCAAGCTGGATGGCGAGGGCCTTATGTTTTTCTTCAGCTTCCTTCTTTTCGGCGAGTAATCTTGTGGCTCTAAGATGATCAGCGAACTCTTTCTTTGATAACCTGAACTTTATGGGAACAGGGACTTTGGAGCGAGGGAGGATGATTCGCTGATCCTCGAACTTCTTGATCATTTCTTCTCTCCTTTTCTGATCCTCTTCACTTAGCTTTTGAGGAGCTAAGGAAGGTCTGTTTTTGTGAGAGAGAAGTTGTTCTTCAGGTTCATCGGTCTCAGTGATTAAATCCAAGACCGGGATTATTTCTTCAGCTCTTGTGGCTGAGATTATTGTTGGTGCAGCAGTGGGGACTTCAGCTGGATCCTCAAACAGGGGAGAGGACTAGCTGAATCACAACGATTGTTTAAGTAAGAACATGGGAAGAAAGAGATAGAGAAAAAATGGGTTTAAGTGTGTAGAGGTTTTATGGAGAGAAGGATTGAGATTGAGAAGGCATAGAGAAAGGATGCAGTATAAGGGAATAGAAAGTAGTGTACCTGACAAACTGACTTTTGAAGCAAGATCGTCAGATTGTCTTCTTCAGCGAGGCCTTTGTTTTTGCCTTTGTCAGCTTCAGACGCTGCAGGCTTTGTCTTGGTCGTCTCCCCTGAAGGTTCATTTATTGAAATCCCTTTTTGAGCTGTGGTTTTTGCGACAGGCTGGACGTAGAATAAATCGTCATCATCATCATCATATTTAGGGGATGATGATGGTTCTTCCTCATCGATGTCGATAGGTTCTTCGTCTTCAGCTTCTTCTTCAGACTCGTCCTCATCAGCGTAAGGTTCGGTCACGTCAGCAACAGCTTCCTTGTGTTGCTCTTCGAGTTGCTCCCCCTCAGATACAAAGGGAGGTTTCTTGGTTTCCTCAGAGTTTTCAACTCCCTGAGGTTGTGAAGCAGTAGCAACATTTTCATTTTTCTCCCCCTCCGAAGTATGGGGAAGATCTTCAGTTTTCTTCTCCCCCTCTTCCACATTATGAGTGGGGGAGGAAACAGATTGATCAGCAGCAGCAGTCATAGGATTACTGTCTTCCAGGCCAGTAAGTCCCATGAAGGTTTCAATCATAACTATTCTTGCTTCTAGGCCAGAAATAGTAGGATTGATCTTTTGGAGATCCTCTCGATCGGCCTGAGTAAAGTGAGACTTTAGGGCATCCAGGCGATTGAGTATCTGCTGAAGGAGATCTTTGACCGTGGTGACCTCACTCTTAAGAGTACCAACCTCTGTATTCAATGATGTGACTTCATTGGACAGAGTGGTGAAGTTTGTTGCGAGGGTGGTGTTGGTGAGATTGAGATTGTTGATGTTTGTGGAAGTTTCAGCGAGAGTGGTAGCAAACGTTCCTATGCTGCCATCCACCTTCTCCATATTAGCTTTGGAGGCTTTCTCATCAACGACCTCGATCAACTTTTTGAGGTTCTCTCCAACGTGTGTAACCGCTGAAGAGTTTGTGGAGAGAGTGGTGTTGTAAGATTCCACCTTTGTTTCCAGGGCCTTCAGGGAGGTGTTGATATCCCCCAAATTAGGACCTGAAACAGTTATTAACTTATGAACAGAGGAAAGCTTAGAAGTTTGGGGTTTTGAGAGAGGAGTAGGTTGAGTTATGTGTATACCTGCAGGCGGGTTGGCGAAGTTGTCGAAGTGTTAGGGTCATTTATTGTTGATTTAAAGTTCAAGGGTTTAATTTGTAATTATTTAATTTGAGCTTTGTTAGTGAACGGGCCGTGGGCTTGTTAACCACGGGCCCGTAATATAAATAGTTTCCTTAGCCTTAGAAAATAAGTTAGTTGTCTCATTTGCTTTCCTATTCATTATTGTAATTCTCTCTGATTGAAAGCTTAATAGAGATGACCAGTTGAAATCGTATACTATATTGTTTAATCTGTTGATTTCATTATTCGTTGCACGGATCTGAGACTCTCAATTGGTATCAGAGCCGACGGACACGATCAATTCAAAGTGCTCATATTGATTTCTGGTAAGTATTGACTTTTTCACGTCTGTGTTATTCTTGAAAATCCAATTCTTTGATTCAAGCAAAATTGATTGATTTCGCTTATTGGGTTGTGTTAGCATCATTGTCATTAGTGTTTCTGCAAATTTTCACATCCTAATTCGACCATTTGAGTGGTTAATTAAGCAAATTAAAGTCAAAAGTTTTGAGTGTGTTCTTCACTAAAAATCAAATTTTTTACCATCAAAACTTGTTGTTTTTGCTTTAAAATCGATTGGGTTAGTGTTATTTTTGTGTTTGGTAGTGTTTCTAATCTTTCAGGAACATTTTTGAGCAACCCTAATCGAGTTTCAATCGATTTGGAAAAGTCAGCCGCAGAGTCCGGATAGAACTGCCGCGGTTTCCGGACAAGTCAACACTGTCCGGACATTTGTGTTATTCCATCCGGATTCGTCTTCTTTCCGGGTAAGTCGAGTATTCCGGGTAAGTCATTCTTTCCGGGTAAGCATCAATTTCCTTAATCTTTCCGGGTAGTGTTTTCCGGAAACCCAAAGTTTCCGGTAAAGATTTTATCCGGATAACCCTAGGTTTCCGGTAAAAGTTTTTATTCGGACAACACTTCGTATCCGGGAAACATATTATCCGGACTCCCTTTACACCTGGTAAGCTTTGTGCTTTTCCATCTTGTCCGGTAAGTCCTTTATCCGGAATCCCCATCATCCGGTAAGTTCTACTTCTATTTACTGTATCCGGACAATTTAAGCTGTCCGGACTCTTTCAACTTATCCGGAAACTATTGTGATTTTTGAACTGTTTTGTCTATTGATTTGATCCGGACACTTCCTGATCAGACCCTTATTTGGATTCCTATCCAGTAAGATCACTCTTAGTTTATATCAGTCGTAGAACCTGCGTTAGGATCCCACTCATAGTGCCTTGCGTTAGGTTTACACTTTGAATCAATCAACACGTCTGACGATCACTCCGTTGCAACCAAAGATGTCTACTCGTGACGCTCTCGCAATCGGTACCGACTCCAAACCACCTTGTCTCTACCAAGATGAGTATAGCCAGTGGCGAGACAGATTCATGCTCTTCATAGAGTCCAAGGACAACTACGAGTACATCAAGAGAGCTCTTGAAGATGGTTCAATCCCTTGGCCGATGAAGGACATAGAAGCAACTGCAACTGCTTTAGCTCGTCGTTAAAAAAAAGACTATCGCCGACATGACCGAAGATGAAAGAGGCATGATCGAAGGTGAAAAGCATGCAAATAGATATCTTGTCCAAGCCCTTCCCAACCCGATCTATACAGCTATCGACAGCTACAAAGACACGGCAAAGGGTATGTGAGATCAAGTGGCCAGAATGATGCGTGGGAGCGATGTCGGAAATCAACTAAAGATCAACAGCGCGATAACCAAGTTCGATGGTTTCAAGCAGCGCACCGACGAATCTCTCACACAGACCTATGAACGGTTCTACTCACTTCTTAATGAACTGAACAAGAATAAGATCACTCGCTCCAACACAGAAAACGCACTCAAATTTCTCAATAATCTGCTGCCGGAATGGAAGGTGTTTCTTCTCATGTCAAGCACAACAACTTGATAGAGAACATCGGCATCAATGAACTCTATGAGACGCTTCTTCAAGACGAAGATGAAGTGAATGAGCTTCTGAGCGAGAAGAAGACTGAATCAAAGCCAGCTGCTGATCCTATTGCACTCATGTCCTCTAAGAAAGGGAAATCTTCGAGCTGTCACTCTAAACGTGCTCAAAAGTAAAGCTCTTCCGAATCTGAAAAGGAAGACAGTGACTCGAATGATGAAGTATCTGACTTCAAGAAAGCGATAGCTCTGCTTACAAAATCTTTCCAACAACAAAAGTACTATAAGAAGCCTTCGTCCAGCAATCAGCGCTACTCCACCTCCTCCAACAAGCGCCATGATCATCAGGACAAGTATGAGGGAAAGAAGAAAGCTGATGAGCAAGGGAAGTCAGAGAAGAAAGAAAAGACTGAGAAATCAGAAAGTAAGAAGAAGGATGAGCCAGTGACATGTTACAACTGCAGAAAGCTTGGTCACTTTGCTAAAGATTGTACGAGGCCTGTGGTAAAGAATTCTCACTACTACAAGGCAAAACTCGCATTGGCCGAGCAGAAGGAAGCTGGAGAAGCTCTACTTATGGAAAATGACTACTGGTTGGGTCGTTCTGATGATGAAAGCGATTCTGATGGTGCTAATGCTTTCATGGGATATCACTCTCCAGCCGATGAAGAGAAGACAAGTCAGGTATGTGATTCTTGCCAAAAAGATTTCTTGAATCAAATGAAATCACTTGTTGAACAGGCAGATTCCTTTAAGGCCACCACTAAAGAACAAAAGCTTGAGATTAGTTCCCTAACCGAAAAGCTAGATGTTCAAACAGGAATAACTGAAAAATATAAGTCCGAAAATGCTAATTTAAAAGACAAATGCAAAAAATCTTTCAATAGCACCTAAGGAATTAAGGGCCAAGTTATCTGAACTTCAGTCTCAGTTTGATCAGTATCTGAATGAGAAAGAAGAAATTGTTTATCAATGTTCCTCTCTTCAAATTCAGCACAAGGAGTTTGTTACTAAAATTCTTGATCTTGAAACCAAACTCCACAAAAGGGGTCAAACTGATCAAACCATCTTTCTGAATAAACCCAAAGAGTTCACCTATTTTAACAAAGAGTGGGGAATCAGATATGATAACCCACACTATTTGAAAAAGGGAAGATACCAAACTCCTACTTTGTATAATTTTGCATGTTCTGGGTTAGACAAAAAGTATCTGGAATATGCCATTCAATGGACTGGTCCTCTTGAACCCGAAAAAGAAGAGGAAATCGAGGAATATAAGCGCGCACACAAACGAGGGATACAACTTCCGTTTTGTTATGAACCTTTGAACTATTCCTATCAAAAGAACAAAACGTATCTCTCAAATGACTACTTCGACCCTTACAAGGTTGCTAAGCCCAAGGATTCCTCTAAAAAGGATGAGGACCAAGCACCCGCAACCAAGACTGAGACGGACGAGTTTAAACTCTATGTTCCCCCTCTCATCTTGGAGGCAAAGATTGTCGAGTTGGAGGAGTCACTTGAGAAAGAAATGTATGTTTTCCAAAACGAAAAGAAAGCCCTGATCTCTGAGATTAAGGAACTCAATTCTTAGAAACTTGAGAATCTCCAACCGATCAAAACCGAAGTTGTGTCTGATGAAGGACAGGAAATTCTTCGGGAAGAAATCACGAAACTCACATCAAAGTTGGCTGCCTTGGCAACAGATGCGATGGATGAGTATACGAAAAATGGTCAGCTCCAAGAGCAAATTGACCAGCTCAAATCTGAGAAGCAGATTTCCCCCGAGTCTTCCTCGAATTCATCTGAGACGTCTTCGTGTAAAGCTTTTATTGGTAAAATATCTACCACACAAGACGGTAACGATTCTCAAGATGAGTGTGTTAAAAGGAATTTAAACTCTGATTTTTTTCCTAGCTTCCGCACCAAATTCCCCAAGGCACACTGACACTAAGTGTTCCTCGCCTTCCTCACCTGATCCAAGTCCTGAAATTCCGGAGATTGATTTTTCAAAATACATGAACTCTGATGGAGAGTTTGAGTCGTTCCCTTTCGACAAACCTCTTCCAAGCCACACTGATTTCCTATCACCAGTAGTCAATCGTCCGGTCAATTTTATGAAGGGTAGCAGTTCTAAAACAAAGGCCCCAGCTGTGATCAAGATTTCACAATCAAAACCAACATCTAAACCTATTTCTAAAAAGCAGTCACAGCCGAGGCAAGAGACCGAACAATTGCCTACCAAAAATCATGTTCCATCAAAAGTCACCGACCGTTCTGTCCCTGTTGTTTCAGATAAGAATGGTCGCGCAACACAAGAAAAACCAAAGTGGCTGAACAAGGAACCTGTCAAGAAGGCAACATCAAAGTCTTTCCCTACTGCTTTTAATTCTGGAATAAACAAAGACAATTGTGTTTGGAATAATTGGAATCGTTTTGAAGTTTCTTATCCCATTAAACTTAATTCAGTTCATCAATTGATTCAATTATCGCGTGATTGTTTATGTTGTTCTAGATGTGGTTGGAATGATTTTGATGAAATTAACTTAAATGATTGGTTTGGGTCATATCACATGTATAATCATAAACCCAAAAATAAACCCCGTATAAACAACAGAAAATACTATAAACAACGGGGTTTCCAGTCAGAGGTTAAACCACAGCGGGAGACCAAACCCATTCCAAAACGGGCTTCTCCTACTGAGGTTAAACCGGCACCCAAGAGGCAACCTGCTACAAAATCTGTTCCTCCGAAAGGTGTAAATTCTACACCTAAGAGGCAATCTGTGCCAAAACCAGTTTCCGCTAACGGTGTGCAACCTACACCTAAGGGGAAATCTGTGTCAAAGCAAGTTCCTCCACGAGGTGCCAAACCTAACCCTCCCGGACCCAGGCAAATCTGGGTACCAAAGGTCCGCTAATCTTGTTTTGCAGGACGGTCATGTGTGGTTCTTACACTCGGGATGCTCCATGCACATGACCGGAAGGAGGGAGCTGCTCACGAACTACCTGGAACTGTTTGGCGAAGAGTGTTCATGTGTTCAGGGGGAGCATGAACCGGTATCAGGTAAGTTTTCTCAACTGTTGAGGGGGAGCGTCACACACAGTTTTTCTTAAAAATGTTAAAAGTTTTTTTGTGTGTGTGGACACTTCCGTGTGGATTTCAACTTATGTTCATCATTTGAAGGGGAGGGACACAACATTTTTCTTTAAATGTCTAAAAGTTTTTTTTGTGTATCGGACTCCCCATTGCACTATTCGAGGGGGATCAAAGTCATCTCCATGCTCAGTTTGAGGGGGAGCGAGTGAAGGTTCTCTTACGGTTCCAATTTCTGAGAAATCTCAACGACCAAATTTTTTGAAAATTCCAGGGTATCCGGAAACCTGATCTTCCCGGATAGGTTTCTGGACCGGGTCGCATCCGGATTGAATAGGAACCCGATTACCGCGTCCGGACTCTTGGGTATTATATAAGGCATCCGGGTTCGTTCTTTTCATTATCCAGATTTTTCAAACAGAACCCTTAAACCCTCTCGGCTTCTCTATCTCGACTCGGCCTCACTCGGTTCCCGATTTTCACGAGTGTTTCATCCCCAAATCAGGTATGTTCCTCAAATCTCTACTTCGATCACTAGTTATCGAGTTTCGTACACTTCGCACAACAGATCGACCACTGATTTGGTCGATTCTACAAAGTCCGAAACCCACTTCGACTCCAATCGACTTCGGGCTTTTTTTCGAGGTGGTTTTGCTAGAGTTAAATCATTCTGTGTACTCATATGCATCAGTCGAATCCTCCTACACACTTGAACACAAGGTTGGGTAGCTATTATTGTCGTCTGGTGATTTCGAAATTCATCCGGGAACCTTCATCCTATCCGGAATCGTTCATGGTTATGATGTTTTATCCGGATAGTGTCATACATCAGTTATTTTGTTCGGACTCACTAAACACCCGGAAACCCTAGTTGTCCGGAAACCGTAGGGTTTCCGGTAAGTTCAACTACCGGGAAATTGATATGTCCGGAAGCTCAAATTCTCCGTAAACCATCAACGTGTTTGGTGTTTTGTCCGGTAACATGCTAGAGCTTAGATATTTTTGTCCGGATACAAACAACACCCGGAAACCCTAGTTGTCCGGAAACTCTCGAGTTTTCGGTAAGTTCAACTATCGGTATGTTTGAGTGTCCGGAATTTTTTGTTACTCGGAATCTGATTCGTCCGGACACCTCGTTTATCCGGGAACCATGCTGTCCGGATACTTGTGTTGTCCGGATTGTTTTTGCAATACCATAGCCTTGTCCGGACACCCCTGTTTTACATGTCCAGTACCCATTTTGACACTGAAAGTCCTCAATTTGTCTCAAATTGAGCCAATTAATGCAAAGGTACGCGCTGACATTCGTTCATCCGTCTCAGTTATTAACTGTGCTATTTTATTACAGATATTCAATGGCAGACCAGGAGCAGAATCCTCCACAGAACCAGGAAGAACAACAACAACCTCCAGAAGAGCAAATACCTCAGGAAGAGGAACTCATTGACGAAGAGGCGGATAATGCCTTGGTCGCACCTGACCATGAAACGGAGTTAGAACCGAACAACCATTATCTTGATCCGGCACAATTCTGTCTCCTAGAACAACATCGGGTAATCATCGACATTCTTACGCGTCACCCTCTCCGTGAGGCCCTCACCACCACTACCGACGTACCATTGATCTATGTTTTACAAGTCTGATTTACTGCCCAAGTTCGCATGGCCGGCAACTCACAGACCATAACGGCGCAGATAGACAACCAACCGTTCACACTGACGCCTGATTCCTTTCGCCGCCTGCTTTCACTTCCAGCTGCCGACGCTGCCGGACATGCACGGTACGATCCTGCCGTCAATGATGAAACGTTATGCGCTCAAATCCACGCGCTCGATTACAATTTCGCACTTTCGCGGCCATCGGCGTTCACTCGTAAGTACCTGGCCCTCATATGGTACACCCTGTTCACAATTCTGAACAGGTGTCTATCTTCAAGATGGAAAGGCATAGACCAATGCACCAGCGACTTTCTACGCCTCTTCCATGCCGTGTGCTACAATCGCCACGTCGACTTCGCCATGATCATCTGGCGTGAACTCGTGCAAGCTATTCGACACATCGGAGGTACCAAGAAGAAGAAGTTCCTCCCATACCCGCGTTTCCTCTCGCTTGCAGTTCGTTAACACATGGACGCTAATCTGGCGATACCTCGACGTCCTACCCACCCGTATGTCCCATTCGTCATTTACAATACATGGTCATTTGTAACCCATCCAACGCCGTGGCCATGCCCATACCTGAAGCCGTTCTGGCGATCGCCGATCCCGCTGCACCAGGGGTAGTAGCATATAGGGAAGAGTTAAGGAATCCCATGGTCCAGCCAGCACCGGAGGGACCTGCCCAGGGACCTAGACCCGAGAGACGTGAGGGTCCAAGAGTGAGAGGTGGTAGGGCCCGGCAAGCAGGTGCTGCCGGGCGGGGTGTGTTGATTGTTAGGGGAAGGGGAGGTAGCGAGAGTGGTGCAGTGGAATCGCATCCCGGTTCCAGCCAACAACCCATTATCCCTATTACCCGACCGACAGGCGAAGCCGGAGCATCGTCCTCCCGACCAATGCTTCACCAAGACTCCACGCCATATCTTTCCGACCCACCTTCACCTACCTTCCAGGTTCATAACGTAGAATCTGACTCTGATACGGAATCTGACAAGACCCGTGCCATTCGGCTCTCAAAAAATCCCTCCCCGTATCGGACCAAACCCCGACTTCACCGAAGGTACATCATCTGCTTCACCTAGGATTGAGGGAGTAGAAGGTGTAGAGTTAGAAATTGTGAGCCGGAGAGAATTGCGTTCGAAAGCGAACCAAGAAAGATGGAGTCGTAAAGATAACGAGGCTCAAGAGCGATCCCAACCGAGCGATATCCGGGTAGCCACATCTACTATCCCGACTCATTTGTTGGGACAGGATATTGAAGAAGCCTCCGTGGACCCAGCGGAGCAATTGCACAACCCCCTTATCCACTCATCCGTCTCTCAAAAGACGGATGTTTCAGTCTCTCACGGGGATCAAGCACAACTTCCACTAGTCTCTCATTCGGAGAGTACTGGTGTTGAAACAAGAGACCAGCAACCCCAGGTCTCGCCTTCATTTCGTGCACCATCGAGTCTAGAGCCATTTGATATTATACATTCTTCGGCTAGGACACATGATGAGGAACACCAAATCGAGAATCTTCGTGACTCGATCGGAACGTCTGTAGTGTCTCCGTCTGGCAGAACACGAGGATCGGACGGAAATCCTACCACGGCTATCCCTGCACCAACCGTGAACGTAGGTGGATCTGCCTCTATGGTAGATGCCTCAACGGGCAATCTAAGTGATCCCGGTGTTACGTTACCCGACTTTGTGTCACCAGGGTCCCTGGACAACACCCTTAAGGCTGTCCGCAAGGCAATGGAGCAGCACGTCGCCGCCGAGATCGACACCGTCAAACGATTAATCAAAGGCAAAGGGCATATCGTCGACACTTAAACCGCACCTACACCTCCACCGGCTCCTACTCAGCCTACCTACTCGGTGGACACCCTCAAGACGATGTTTCTAGCCTAACTGCTCCAAGAATCCGAAACCAACGCCGAACCTGAAGCAGACCTAATAACCGTTCTGAAATCACAGGTCACTGCTTCTTCATCATCTATTACCACTCGCCTGGATACTATTGACTCGACTCTTAAGGACTACAACCAAGCGCTCACAACGCTGTCCGAGAGAGTCCGCTCACTCGAAGATACCTGCAAGAGTCAAGCAGGCGGTCTGAAGCGAAAGCACGATGATCAGGATGATCCTGATCACCGTGAGGGGGAGAAAAGACTAAGACCTACCGAGACCGCCCCTATCCTCACCGAATCGACAACTGTGGTTCATTTGGAACCAGCAACTGCGGCAACAACAACCGACGCCAAACCTGAAGCCGAGTTGCCATTAGCCGAGATGGTAATCGACATGGAAATATCAGATGATGAAGACCCGACGGTTGAAAAGCCCGAGGGTTCAACACAGGAACTGGTTGATTTTGACTCATCAGACAAACCGTTATTGGATATGATAGATCCAGACTGTGAAACCAACCCGGAGACTGAAGATGCATGGTATGAAAAAGCCGCCAGTGCCGCAAATCTCCAGGTCAATTTGGTTTTCCCTACTGATGACGATGACAACATTGACTATGATCAGTTCCTGCTCCAGAATTTATATGGTTCTTCTCCCGTTAACTCTGCTCAACCCGATGAAACTTCAACAAGACCCGAGACCTCAACTGCCAATATTCAGACACCTCCTCAGCAACCGACAGCTTCTGATCTCCCACTTCCTCAACATCAACAAATCCGTTGGGAGAAGATCCCAGTATTTATTCCTCACCTGGAGGAATCCCTGAAGAAGTTGTTTGTTCACAAGCTACGCCCAATCGAGCCGACCTTTTGCCTTGGTATTTACAACTACAACCCCGAATACCAACGCCGGTATATCTGCGCAATGAAGCGGTGTCTTCCAGTCAGTCAAGTCAGAACCAAGCATCAGATCACAGAGGTACTCAATATACAGTCAAGCCGCATTATGAAAATCGTTTATCCTGTATTCACTGTCCGACATGAAGATGGGAATGAATGGAAATTTTCTGAAGCCAACTTCCAGCACCTCTGGCCGTTTGACTTCCTGGCTATTCTGAAAGACCTTCGTTCAAGAACCATCCGACCGCTACCTGTTACAAAGGCGCTCGAAGCTGTTCGTCGATTCCTGGTGCGTACAATTATGATGTCCTATCTAACGGACTTTCAAATGGCACTCGAGAACAGGGCAAAGAAGGTAAATCTGATAAAGCCGAATCTGTAAGCTCCTGAGTTGAATATGTATCCCGAGAACACTATGCTTCTAGAACCTGGATTTAGGATCGTCTACCTCAACGAACAGAAAGAGAAAAGATTTATGCGCTTCAGTCAGGTGGACAAATTCTGCGATGGCACGCTCTTCAAAGTACAAGATGCTCTTTGAAATATCATTCAGCACGAGTCTGAAAATCAAAGGCTTTCGTATCTTCCCAATCCGAATGAAACAACTGCTCGGAATGCCTTGGAAATGGTTGAAGAACGCATCGACTATCACCGTGCTATCAGATGGTTCGAGGTACACTTCGCGCTCCGAAAAAGATATGTCGCGAACTGGCCCGAACTCGAACTTCAAATCAAAGGGGGAGATTGTTAGGGTCATTTATTGTGGATTTAAAGTTCAAGGGTTTAATTTGTAAATCTTTAATTTGAGCTTTGTTAGTGAACGGGCCATGGGCTTGTTAACCACGGGCCCGTCATATAAATAGTTTCCTTAACCTTAGAAAATAAGTTAGTTGTCTCATTTGCTTTCCTATTCATTATTGTAATTCTCTCTGATTGAAAGCTTAATAGAGATGACCAATTGAAATCGTATACTATATTGTTTAATCTGTTGATTTCATTGTTCGTTGCACGGATCAGAGACTCTCACGAAGCCTCGTAACCCTGAATGGTATTCCATGTCGCCTTCGAGAGTGCCTTGGCGCATGGAGGTGCCTGCAGATCCTAAGTTTGTTCCCATCATGTAGAGTATCAGCAGCTGAATCATGAACGATGACGTTGGTTCCTGAGAACGGTGGGAAATTTGGTGGAGTGTCCAAAGAAAGAGTGGGAGGAGTGAAGGATGAGAAGATTGGTTGGGTGCGGGGTTCAGCATTGGATCCGCTGTCAATCACTTCAGTCTGTAGAGAGGCTGAAGGAGGTGGGTTCAGTTCCAAGTTTATAACCTCAGTGTTTAGAGACGCTGAGGTCGGGATGGAAGGGGTGGCTTGAGCAGCTATGGCAGAGCGTACCACGAAACTATCCAGCGACTCTTGTAGAAGATGAGTCGAGGAGTCTTCAGCATGTGAATGCTTGGAGGGTTGCTCCTTGGTTTTCTTGATCCTTTGAGAATCAAGTTGGGTAGTAGAATGTTTCCTTTTATGAGAAGGAGTGGAGGGTGCAGCCTGGGTATCAGCGGTGGGGATTACCACTGAAGTAGCTGCAGAAGTAGAAGAAGGAGGATTGAGAAGAGGTAAGAGAGTAGAGAGACGTACCTCGTTTGGCATAGGGCTGAAGTCGAGCACCTTAGGGCCAACCTGAGAGAGTCTCAGATCACCCTCTTTTGGGTATTTGACCCCAAGTCCTTGTAGAAAGACGACGCTGATGAATCGGGGATATGGAACCCATGTTGGTCTATCAGCCATATCTACTCTAAACGCAAGATCGTCATAGATGATCGAGGCCCAGTCAACATGGAGACCTTTCAGCAATGCATAGCCCATTGCTTGCTGAGGTTGAGCGGCTTGATCAGAGGAGCCGTACTTCGTTGTCATGCAGCTTCTCAAGTGGGCGAAGATGAAGTTCATCTCGCTCGGCATTTTGGACTTCTTGATCTGGGTCAGCTTCTTCTCAGGTTGTTTATCTCTCCTTGTTTCCCATACGTAACCCATTGCATCAAAGAATGCAGTGATGGCTTCCCTATCAGCATGGTTTTTGTGGTTAGGCAGAGAGATAAAGGGTTTTTCTTTGGTGGCAGTGGGTAGGCTGAGTGCACGCCTGATAATGGCGGGGTTGATTTTGGTTGTGCCAAATTTGGTGTCACAGAGAATGACATCAAGGAGTTTCTTAGGGTCTTTGGGTGAAGGAACCTGAGCTCGTCTGGTAGTATACCAGAACTGAGATAGAAGGAATTTATGAGCAGGGGGTACGAAGGTTAGGGCTTTGGATAAGCAGTAGGTTTTCAGAAAATTCACAGCATCATCCAGATGCGTGACTTGCTTTCGAGGAGGAAAATCGAAAAGCGCATAGAGATTGTTGTTGTTGAAAGTTACTTTCTCAGGTGTGAACTTGACCTGAGGAGCTTTGGGGAGACTCAGTTTCTCAGCAGCAGGCGATTTCTCAGTAGTAGGGGCAGCAGTAGAAAATGCCATTGTTGTTTATCAGGCCAACCAAAGAATATAGATAAAGAATACAGTCTTAATGTGGAAAGACATTCCAAAATAAGATGGTATTTATTTTTGTCCATTTCATTCAGACCAAAAATGTCTTAATGAAGATTAGGGTTTTCTAGTTTTGACAAAAATAAACAAGAACTAGTGAATGTCTTATTTTCCAGATTCCTTTAGAGATAAGGATTCTGGAAAAACATATGAAGAACAAGTTTAAGATTTTAGATTTAAACTTGAAGAACAACCATGAAGATTGTGTTCATAAAATCATGAAAGAAAATGATTTCATTTTAAAAAGTTCTTTTGTTTGATCTTGTAGAAACAATGAGAAGATCAGAAAGAAGTTAAAACAGGTAAATAATAAGAATATTAACCTTGTTGTCAAAGAAGAAGATGAACAGTTCTTGAAACGAGAATTCGAGATGCAACAGTAAATCTTTTCTTGAAGAAGAAGTTGTTCACGTAAAGGAAAAATATAAACCCGAATGTGTTTATATAGTGAGATTAGAGAGAGAGAGAAACTAGAGCGGGAAAGTTTTTCATCATGACACAGACACGTGTTTGCATTTGATTGGATGGTAAACGAAACGTGCAAACGTGTGTCAGAAAAAGAACGTGCCAGGGTTTATCCGTTTGATTACGTCACAAACGTCCTTTCATATTTTAGGATGTCTCGGAGGTTTTGAAAGCTCAGGGACGCTTTTTTGAAAAATATGAAGCACTGAACAGAAATATCAGTGTTGGTTTTAGAAATTTCAAAGTATCACTGAAAGGAAGAGATATTCAGCGATGCAATTTGTTTTGAAATCTTGCATTCATTTGCGAACGTCAGCGAGTAAAGAGAACATACCTTGACATCAACGAATCAAGTTTTTTTAGAGAGAAGATGATAGAATGGGTTATATAAGTTGATTTTATCCGCTCGCTGATCAAATGCGAACCGCTGAAGATTTTATTCTTCAAAGTTCAGCATTCCAAGCTCGCTGATGAGAAAGTTAAATCTTGTCTCATCAAGAGGTTTGGTGAACAGATCAGCTAACTGAAAGTCAGTTGGGATAAAATGAAGTTCTATATCACCATTCATCACATGATCTCTGAGAAAATGATACCTGATTTCGATGTGTTTGGTCTTTGAGTGTAGTACTGGATTGTTGGCTATAGCGATGACACTTGTGCTATCGCAATAGATTGGAATTTTCGAGAGCTGAAGGTCATAGTCCAGTAGTTGATTTCTCATCCACAAGACCAGAGAACAACAGCTTCCAGCAGCTACGTACTCAGCTTCAGCGATGGAGGTGGACACTGAGTTTTGCTTTTTACTTGTCCAACTCACCAGCTTTCCACCTAGGAGCTGACATCCTCCTGTGGTGCTTTTATTATCCATCTTGCAACCTGCAAAATCACTATCTGAATAGGCGATTAGATCAAACCCTGAATCTTTGGGATACCAAAGACCTAGGTTAGGAGTACCCTTAAGGTAACGAAAGATTCGCTTTACAGCGATCATATGAGATTCCTTAGGTTCAGCTTGATATCGTGCACAGAAACAGGTTGCGTACATAATATCAAGTCGGCTAGCTGTAAGATACAGAAGAGAGTCGATCATCCCACGGTACGTCGTGACATTAACAGGTATTCCAGAAGAATCCTTGTTTAGTGTCAGCGGTGGTGCCATAGGGGTTTTCATAGCCGAACTCTGAGTTAAATCAAATTTCTTCAGCATATCTTTAACATACTTTCCCTGATTAATGAAAGTTCCTTTTTCATTTTGTTTTATCTGGAGACCAAGGAAATATGTTAGCTCACCCATCATACACATTTTATACTCTACTTTCATTCTATCAGCGAAACGAGTACAAAGGTCAGGGTTAGTAGAACCAAATATAATATCATCAACATATATCTGAACAAGAATAATATGACCTTTTACTTTCCTGAAAAATAGAGTCTTGTCGATTTTACCACGCTCAAATTGTTCAATATGGAGATAAGTAGAGAGTGTCATACCATGAACGAGGAGCTTGCTTTAAGCCATAGAGTGCCTTATTCAGTTTATAAACATAACCTGGATGCTTAGGATCTGAGAATCCTGGAGGTTGTTCCACGTAGACTTCTTCATTCAGCTTTCCATTAAGGAACGCTGACTTGACATCCATTTGATACACTTTGAAGTCTTTGAGTACAGTGTAGGCTAAGAATAGACGAATAGATTCTAGTCTTGCTACTGGAGCAAATGTTTCGTCGTAGTCTATACCTTCCTCTTGTCTGTATCCCTGAGCAACAAGACGAGCCTTGTTGCGGGTTACAGTTCCATGTTCGTCCAACTTGTTTCGATAGACCCATTTAGTGCATATCACTGTCTTGTCTGTTGGTCTTCGAACAAGCTTCCAAACTTTGTTTCTTTCAAATTCAGTCAGCTCTTCTTGCATAGCGCTGACCCAGTTTGGATCTCTGAGGGCATCATCTATTTTCTTTGGTTCAATCAGAGAAATAAAGTTAACAAATAAACAAATATTACCTGCACTTCGTCGAGTCTGAACACCAGCGTTTGGATCACCAAGAATTTGATCAATAGGGTGATTGATAGTCCATCGCTGAGTCGGAGCATGAGTCGCTGACTCAACCTGAACTGGAGGGGCTGAAGATGAGGCTTCAGCAACTTCTGGTATATCAGTCAAGAAAAGAGTAGGTGCAGATTTCATTACATTCACTGATTGCTGAGAAGTAGATGGTATGTCTGAGACATTTTGTTCAGAAGCAGGCATAGTGTTTAGAGGAACAACTGAGACCCATGAAGTTTCAGCTTCACTAGTCTGCATGTTTGGGATGATAGTAGAACCATCATCTTCAACAGTATGAGTATGAGGAGTGGAAACATCATCTGAATCACCAAGATGTGAAAACATCCATTGATTCAGTTCTTCAGTATCAACAGAAGGTCTAGAATTCGCTGAATGGGATTCGTCAAAGGTGACGTGAATCGTTTCTTCTACAGTCTGTCTTCTACGATTGAAGACTCTGAAGGCTTTGGAGATTGAAGAATATCCAAGAAAGATTCCATCATCAGCCTTAGGATCAAACTTTCCAAGGGCATCTCTGTTGTTCAGTATGAAACACTGACATCCAAAGATGTAAAGAAAGCTAATTGAAGGCTTTCTCCCATGAAAAAGTTCATATGTTGTCTTTTTTAATCTGTTGACTATCAGTGACCTGTTTTGCGTAAAACAAGCAGTGTTGACAGCTTCTGCCCAAAACTGAGTAGGCAGGTGAGAATCGCTGAGCATTGAACGTGCAGCTTCAATGATAGTTCTATTTCTTCTTTCAGCGACTCCATTTTGTTGCGGTGTTCTCACTGAAGAGAAGTTGTGAGAAATACCCTTACTCTCAAAGAAGGAATCAAGAGAACTGTTTTTGAATTCAGTCCCATGATCACTCCTTATTGAGCGAACGGTCATATTGTTCAGGACTTCCATTTTCCTGACAAAGGTGATGAGTTCTTAAGGGGTGTCACTCTTTGAATGGAGAAACATTACCCAGGTATAGTGAGAGAACTCATCAACTATGACCAGTGTATATTTCTTTCCAGCGATGGATTGTTTGTTAACAGGGCCAAACAAATCCATATGGAGAAGTTGTAGAGGAGATGACACTGAGGAGACTTGCTTTGATTTGAAGCTTGCTTTGGTCTGCTTGCCTTTCTCACGCGCTGAACATAAGGACTCTTTGGCGTATGAGTGTTGAGGTAGACCAGTAACTAACTCTTTAGAAGATAGAGTATTCAGTGTCTTGAAGTTTAGATGAGAGAGCCTCTTATGCCATAGCCAGTTGACATCAGATGAGGCTTTTGAGAAGAAACAGGAGTTCCCAGTGGTTGTTGAGTCCATGTTTATAACGTAAACATTTTCCAAACGATAACCGCTGAGAGCTATCTTCTCCTTTTTGTCAGCGACAAAGCAGGATTCCTTAGTAAAGATTACTTTGTTATCCATGTCGCAAAGCTGACTGATGCTTAGAAGATTATGCTTCAGCCCTTCAACATATGCGACTCTTCTGAAGGTTTTTGTACCATTAGAGAGTACACCAAACCCTCGGGTATGTCCTTTTCCGTTTCCACCGAAAGTTACAGAGGACCCTTTTCTTCCTTATATTCAGTGAGCAGATTCTTCTTACCAGTCATGTGTCTAGAGCATCCGCTATCGAGATACCAGATACCCTTCTTAACCTGCAAACAAAGGAAGATTAGTTTGACTTGGGCACCCATTTCATCATGTGTACACACTTGTCAGTGGAGGTAGATGGAATGGAAGGTTCAGCATTCTTCGCAGCATTTGAAGATTCAGCTTTATCAGTCTTCACTTTGGTTAATTTCTTAACCTTAGTGGTCTTCTTTGCCTTGGGGGCAATAATCTTCACCTTAGCTATCTTTTCAGCTTTGGTGGCTGTAGGACACTTACTAGCAATATGATTTGTAAGTCCACAGTGATAACATTTCCTATAACTAAAAGTAGTTCTAGGATCATTTGCATGCTTAGTCGTTAGTTTTAAATGAGCAGGGCTAGCAGAAAGTATACCTTTGGTATTGGAAATGGGAGGAACAATTAGTTCTTCAGATTTCTTACCAGTTATATCCACTTTAAGTCTAGGAGTAGATCGCTGAATAAATCCAGGGATCTTGTTCTTAGAAGTAGAGGGATAAGTCACTGAAGCTTTAGGAGCATTCAGCTTAGGTACACAAGTACCCTTCTGAGGTTTTTGGTTAAAAGCAATTCCTTTACCTTTGTATTTAGAGATAGAGGTAGGTTTTGGATAAACAATTTTCTCTTTTCCTTTAGAAGTTAAGGTAGAGATTTCCTCAGGGATGGGAGGTTTTGAAGAGGAACACTGAGAAGAGAAAGTGTCAGGGATAGAGGATACGAACATTCCAAACTTAAGCATGGAACGGTCAGTGGTTGGTTCTAGAGTTTCATCTTTGTAACCAAGACCACGTTTATCACTCAGGGGAATCTGAGACTTAATTATCTCAGTGATCGTTGTTGGGGATTTATACCATCCATCAACAGTAGTTTTTTCAGCTTTTAATGCAGCGATAGCTTCTTCGCGCTCGATTTTGACTAGCTGATTGATATGAACTTGATCTTTAAAATCTTCTTCTATTTTAGAAAGCTTTTCTATTTGAAGGTGACAGTTTTTAAGCTGTTCAGCGAGATCAAGGTTTTGATTTTCAATAACAGTTTTGCCATTCATGGCTTCATATAAACTTTCGGTCAAGAAATCGATCTTTCGAAGACTATCAGCTTCATCAATATTTAAAATATTGGTAAAGAAGGAAGTTGATACCTTAGTAGCAGAGGTGAAGTAGAGGGAATGTCAGAATTTTCTTCCTCATCTTCAAGTTTGGCCATGAGACATAGATTGGCTTCATCATCATCTTCAGAGTCAGATGATTCTTCTTCATCAGAGGCAGCCCAATCATAGTCAGCCATCAGGCCTTTGCCTTTCTTCTTAAAGGTTTTCAGCTTTGAATACCTTTCTTTCAGCTTTTTGTATTTTTCATCTCTAGTACTGGGAGTAAAGTTTTTCTTGGGAAAAGCTGAGGATCTAGAGACTTTCTTTGACCTGCACTCGCTAGCAAAATGTCCTATCTTTTCACAGTTATAGCAAGTAGCAGTAGCCTTATCAACAGGGGTTGATGATCTTGGTTTGTCAGTAATAGCAAGAGGTTTGTTTTTTCTGAAATTACTCTTTCTAGCAAATCTCCTGAACTTATTAGCCAGGAATGCCAGAGTTTCATCATCATCTGAAGCGTCAGAATCTGATGAACGTTCAGAGTTAGTTTCTAACTCAGTGACAGTGATAGTAGATCACTGAGTGGAAGGTAACTCTGAGAGTAAAGCAACAGGTGTGCTTTTGGAATCTTTTACAAGATTCTTCTTAAGATGACTCGATTGCTCATGATTAAGCATCGTGCCATATAAGGTAGAAAGAGTCATAGATCTTAGATCCTTTGATAGCTTGAGACACATTGAATAACTGTCCCAGCTTTCAGGTAAACATTCTAAGAACTTTGTCAGTACTTCAAAGTTAGAATATTCCTTACCAACAGTTTTCAGATCTATTATTAAGCAGTTAAAACGTTGGTGTACTTCAGAGAGAGATTCATTCTTACCACAAATGAAGCTTTCGTACTGTCTTACCAGGTTGATCTTACGTGAGTCCTGGACTTCAGAAGTACCTTCATACTGAACACAGATTGTGTCCCACATGGCTTTGGAGGTTTTCAGGTTCATGACGGAATGGTAGACTTCGTCAGGAAGAGCCATGGAAAGAATGGATCTGGCTTTAGTGTCGATAGCCACTTTCTTCTTATCTTCATCAGTCCACATATGAATTTCCTTGGGAACCAACCTTTCTGGAATAGCAGCTCTATTCTCAGCGGCTGGAACTTCAGGATCAATTCTTACAGGAATATATGGGCCGTTTTCAAGATAGTTAGTGTTTGTGTTGGTAGCCATTTTAAGAAATAGCAAGGAAGAAGAGATTAGTATAGATAAGATCTTGTTTATGAGATTAAACAAATCCGCTCTGATACCACTTGTTGGTCCCGAAGGGTTATACAAGTTTGTAGAAGGGGGTTGAATACAAACACACGATTTTTACTTTTCTAAATTGTTTATTGATAAATCTCAAAACAATTTACAACTTGTTGCGGAACAAGATTAAGAATAAACCTAATCTAAACAAGTTAAGAACACTAAGTTTCTTGCACTAGAATAAACACAGAAAGGAGATAAGGAAATTACGAGTAATAACCTAACACACAGTAGTAAGGAAGAAGAAGATGGCCCGAGCACTTCATTTCTAAAGTAGGGTTATTCTTATATACTGCATGCATTTAATGCATGGCAGTATTGCTTTACATGTGGTAGCAGCTGAGTGGTTGAATGTCATTGACCTTTGTAGACAACCTTAGTAGCCGCATGGTGCACAGTGTAGAATCAGAGTTTGTTGTACGATCATAGACAAAAGGGATGTCCGTTCTGACAGTTCGTACGGAGACGTGCAAGGGGATAGACAAAAGTAACTTGTAGAGTAGACCTCATGATCAGCGTTCGCTGAACAGTTCTTTATCAGTGAATGATAAAGCTCAGCGATTGCTGAAGTCTTCTACTTGATACTTCACGTTGAGTGGACAGGTCTTGCTTCGCTGATATCCGCATCAGTTCATTAGTAGACTTGTCGCTGGTTCTTGGACTTGATCTTCGACTTCAGCTTAGAACCTTTGTTGACGTGAAACTTTTCTTCAGGGATCGTAAGTAAACAACTAAACTATCAGCGATTATCACAGAGACTGAACAGGCTCAGAGCTACTGGATGAACAGTGTTCGATGAATGTCTAATCTAAAGTGCGAGAGTTCCTATCAGCGGTACTGTAAAGTCTTAGTACTTATCAGCGATAGTGAAACTCTAATACATATTGTTTACTTACAATTTTCACTAAGTGTTAAAGAGAGGGTCATTATCAAATCACTGAGGGTTTGGATCAACAAAATATGTCTGCCGTGTTTCAAAAAGATCTCCCACCCAAGTGTGTTGATCCGGCCATGTTTACTATACCGTGTATAGTAGGCAATGTGACGGTTAATAAGGCGATGCTATATTTAGGGGCTTCCATTAATATCATGTCCTACTTACTTTATACATCTTTAGATGTAGGGCCCCTAAAACCTACCGATGTGGTTATTCATTTAGCAGACAGATCCACAGTCCATCCTAGGGGAGTGTTAGAGGACGTGCTTGTTAAAGTGAATGAACTTATCTTTCCAGCGGATTTTTATGTTATTGACATGGGGGAGAATAATACCTCCAAGTCAAGTATGATGTTATTGGGAAGACCATTCCTTAAAACCTCTAGAACTAAGATTGATGTTTATGACGGTACTCTCATGATGAAATTTGGTAGTGAGGTCATCAAGTTTAATATTCATGAAACCATGAGGTACCCGAGAGATGTGCATTCTTTATGTTTTATGAATGCTTCTACACCTTTGACTAATAATGTTTCTGCTTTAACTAACGATTTTGTGTTGAAAGAAAAATCTAGCGGAAATGAGAAGGTGGAGAGTTTGGAGAAGCTCACAAAAGCTCTCGATTTGAATGACGAGACTCTAAAGAAGGTTCCATGGCTAGAAATGAGAAGACCAAGGTATGACGATCCTAACCATCAAGTGTCTTATACTAATGCGAACCTTTTGTCTACCTTTTTACAGGCACCAGAGATTGGCTTGAAGTCATTGACAGATTTATTGAAATTTGAGTATTGGAGCGCGGGATGTGCGACGAAGATTGTGGAGTTGCCACCCGGATGGATGAACGTCGGGTTGGAAGAGGAAGTTCCATGGTCGGGTTGGGATGCCGGCTAGTTGGACAAGCGTGCTTGAAAGGTGTTTAGCCAAAGACGATAAAGAAAGGCGCTGCGTGGGAGGCAACCCACGAATTTTCATCTATTTGCTTTTTATTGCTTTCAGTATTTTCCTTGTTCTCGTTAGATTCTCTAATTTCTCTCTTAGCTCTATTTGTTGTTCTCAGGTTCTCCCGATGGGTTGGAAGCTCACACGGACGTACCCATCTTCACGGATTCTTACATTGGAAGGCCGCTCACCAAATCAGGGGAGTTTTCTGTTCCCCCTTCTTTTACTGTTTAGAGTGTCCTATATTTATTGAATACATTGAGGACAATGTAGGAATTAAGTGTGGGGGTGGGGGTTATTTGCATGATTTGCGGTTATTTGCATGATTTGCGGTTATTTGCATGATTTGGGCTTACTTGGGTATATGCTTGCTTTTTAGGGGTATTTTATCGCAAAATTTGTGCTTAAATGTGGATATTTGTTCGTTTTGACGATGTGTTAGCATGTTTTTATGAGCCTTAATTGTTGATGATGATGAGTTTGAATACGTGTATAGCATGACTGGGCTTGATTGATAGCACTTAGAGTCGATTTGTGGTAGTATACCGATCAAAGTTAGACTATTGCTAATCTCTTGAACAAGCTTAACCCCGTGAGACTTTGAGCCTATTAGACTAAACATTTTATATTAGTCTCTAATTCATTTCTTGTGTGATTGCATCATGCCTAGTTATGCACCTCTAGAACTTGATTTGTCTCTCCTTAAGACTACATGATATTTACATGCTAATAAATATGATAAAGGCCATCGTTTGCTCATTTTGTCAACCCATTAGCCTTTAACCTACCTTTGTGTTATTACTACTCATTTTGCACACCAATTTGAGCCTTAGCCTATTTCTTTTGTCACCCACATAATGAACCAATCCATACACGACCCACCGACCAATCACCAATGGAGTAGTTCCGGTATCCCTATGTGTTCGGAAGTAGTACTCATATGTTGGGAAAGAAAATGAAAAAAGAAAGGGAAATAAAAGAAAAATGAAAAAAAATTCGATGAGAAAAATGAGTCGTCAATAAATAAATAAAGATGACGGAAATGATGATATGGTTGATTATAAAAGTTTCATCTTTATTCCCTATCATCCAAACGGGAAGTGTGCTTCAAAGATAAAAATGTAAAGCCCTTTGTGGAAAGGAAGTTTCATACTTGAATAACCGGGTTTCCCATTTGGTGTATGGTCCTTAGCCACTCTTCCCAAATATATCCCACCTTACCCAAAGCCTTGTTTTATATTACAACCCGTAAAAAGACCTTTTGATTTATTTGCATGTATGTTATCCAAGTAGTGGAGGGTGAGAGACTTTTCAAGCTTATGGTAAGTGTGTGCTAGTGTAGTGACGGTTTGAGTGATATACTTTAACCCCAAGGAGTGAATTGAGTGTTGTTTTAATTTCCCTTTCGTGAGAGTTCTCGTGATTAGCTTGTGTCTACTTGGTTGTGTGTGCTCAAATTTTGATGCTTGGTTGAAAATCTCAATCTCATGATATGCTATACGTGTTGACATTCGCGTTTGATTCATTTTTATCACGACGTGCTAACTTAAGTCATTGCCGGGACGGACAATGATCTAAGTGCGGGGGAATTTGATAAGTGCCATTTTTACATACATTTTTATATCGAATTTCCCTAAACTTACTGTTGGTTAGATGCTTAAAATACCCCAATTTGTTAAGTTTAGTATTTTATTATTTGTGATTAAATTGAATTGAAAAAGAAAAAAACAAAGTTTTATTTTATTGTTGATTTAGATTATAAGAAAAAGAAAAAGAAATATATAACTTATATAATATTGTTTGTGTCGTGTGTGTATGTGAAGTAGGTAAAGAAAAAAAAAGAGAAAATATAATAATAATTAATATTGGGTTGTTTTTGGCAGACTCACGTTACAAGACAAAAAAAAGGGAAAAGAAAAGGAAGCCCAATTGTGTTCAGCCCAGCAAGAAAATAAACAAGCAGCGTCCAGCCCAGCAAGCTTCCATCCAGGTTCTTTCTCCATCGCGACTTTCAGCAGCAACACGACGCCGTTTTCTTACCGGCGCGACTTCTCCGGCGAGTAAACCCGCGCCATGAGCCGCGGGAGGTTCTGTTTACTTCAGCCGCGCGCATCTTCGCGCGCCCCGGGTCGCGCCCGACCCAAAATCATGGGTTTAAGCTTATTTTTAGCGGTTTTCGAATGGGGTGTATAAATTTGGCAAAAAACCGTCATTTGAAAGGGGGAATCGATTGGGAACGATTGGGAAGAGCCATTTTCCACAATAAGGGACGAATTTCAAGTTCTAGGAGTCGATTTTGGAGTTTCCATCTAGGGTTCTTCATCAATTCTTCAATTAAATTGATTGTAAGTATTAGGTTTTAGTTATGAGTAATTAATTTCCCATTTCTAGTGATGAGTAGGTAAACTTTGTTGATTTTGATTGTGTTGAGACTTGTGAAATGCTCATTATCTTTTGACTTCCATTTATGCAAACTCGTTTAATTCGATTTACCAATTTTGGATTGTTAATTTGAGTAGGCGCCCTCATTTTTTATAATCTAATTTTGAATTGTTATTCAAGGTTAGGAATCTGTTATTGTTCCTAACCTTGATAAGTAACGAATGACATCTCGGTTGATAGTTAGATTAATCGTTTGATGTTGTGGTTTGTATAATTTAGTCTTAACGGTCGACGTCCGATCGTTGGCTAAGAATAGTGCTTATCAGTTTTTAATGCAATTGGTAGTCGAGTTTAGGTGTGTATCTGAACTTGATTAACCGATTAGGTGCTATGTATAGAGCTTCTCATGCTAGCTAGTTTAAGGATAAGCAGAGTGTTGGTGCGTATCAATATCTATAACTATTCTGGAATGAAATCGAGAAAATCTCAATTAAGCGCGAGTCAATGATGCACGGTCGAATCAATATTTTTACTCATCACTAGAACTCGTTTATTTATCGCTAGTTGTCTTATTTTATTTTCATGTTTAGTTTAAAAGCCAACTCTCCAAAAACCCCTTTTTATTTACCGTTTTAAATTACCTGCATATGACATTGTCTTGGACTTACGGTTAACACCGAGTCCCTGAGGAGACGACCCTACTTATCGCTATCACAATCAATTGTGTTTAGAGGTAATAGGCTAATTATATAAATCTTATTATTTGCCGGACTCGACACCCGTCACTTTCAAACAAGTAAAATCATGTAAAATAACATGGCATTTCTACTCAATCACTTTCTTTTGAAAACACGTATAAAATCACGTATTTTAGTTAGAAAAACTCACCTGGCGTTTACTATCATTCCTTACTTTGCTTCTGACCTTCAAGTGAATTACCTGAATACATGGATAAATATAAGCTGACTAATCACTTTTCGGTTACTAACTTACCGGATAATACCACTTATCGGGTCTTACCGGAACTATCACTTACCGGATATCAACCCTAAACCCTTACCGGGTACTAACTTTCCGGACACACAACTTACCGGTCAAAACTCGTAATCCGGAGGCCCCTTAACGGACGTCTGAACTATCCGGACATCAACCCGGACACGTATCCGAATGCTTACCGGGTGCTCCGGCTTACCGGACACCCCCTATTTCCTGGACAATTGCCCCATCCGGTAACTACTCCCATCCGGTAACTACTCCCATCCGGTAACTCATCCGGACACGATCCTCATCTGGATCTCACCCGGACACTACCCCTCAATACTTACCGGACGACGGTTGTGACATTTTTTTTGAGATTGAAATCTTCTGACCAGCTCTTAATCCAATGATTTAGAGCTAAAGACAATAACATAACTTATTTTGGTCATCTCTTAGCAAACTCTTGGCTGTTTAAACACGAAAATGATGCCTAATCCTCTTCTTAGAACACCACTCTCATCTTTTAACCAAGAACTCTACAAAACCCAACTCAACAACGATTCGAATTGAAATAGGGAATTTACCTGGTAGAATCAATGTAGGAATTGAACTCCAATGCTACTTCCTCTTCCAGTTTGTAAATGGGTGATGTTTCTCCTTAATTTGAAATTGAAATCAGGTTCTTTCCTTCTTGCTCTTGCCCAGCCGCCAACCATAGGGAAGAAATGCTCATCTAGGGTTTTGTGCCCAATTTGAGGCTTCTTTATACTTTCTCAAAAATTTATAACCTAGCCCTTGAACTTACAACTTTACCACACTTCCCACAAAACTTTAACCTTTTTAATTAAAGGTCACGGTCATTACAATATCTCCCCCTCAAAAAAATTCCGTCCTCGAAATTCCATTGTCGAAGATCTGAGGGTACTTGGACCTTAGGTCCAACCCTATTTCACCAGTCGCCTCTTGTCCTTTAAGAACCGCCACTGAATCGATACCAGTCTGGTCTCTTTGTTCCTTAACTGACAAATCTTGTTGTCCATAATCCCAACGGGTTTCCTTTACGTAAGTCAACTTCTCAGTAACGCTGATGTTCTTTAAAGGAACAGTCACATCTGTTTCTACCAAACACTTCTTTAAGTTCGAGACATGAACCGTTGGACGAACTCCCTTTAGTTCCTCTGACAAGTCTAACTTGTATGCCGCTGCTCTAACTCGCTCACTAATGACAAAAGTCAACTTCTTATCGTCTGTATTTCTTGCAAGGTCGCCATCATCTCATTTCCCACATCGGCTCTCCATAAAAGAGACGTGCATCACACTATGAATTTCTTCTCAAAATCTCATCGAGTACCTCAAGATCGCGCACTATCTATTCAACTTTCATAACTTCGACGGATCCACAAACTTAGTCCACCTTACCTTTCTCTCAAACTTCAAGGTTCAAAAGTCTTATGTTTTTCAATCCAACCAACTCAGTTCTACTCGGTCACCCCAAACCGTTCTGATGGGAAACATAACCGTATACCATACCTTGGAACCACCCTCGGCGAGTCACCACTTTGCTATGTCGTGCCATCTTGTACTATTTACTTGCAACCTCTCCGAATACTATACTCGCTTAAATACCACTAGAAAATCCAAGGCCAACTGCGCCTCCATTTGCTCGCTTCCGTCCCCACGTCGGGACTCACGGTCTTAAAACACGTCTACTTACGGTCTCTCCTACCTCTTTACTTCCTTAAAAGAAAGAGTTTTGGCGGAAATTCCCCGCCACAACAACAAAAATCTTAGACCAGGAATAATCACTCACTTGACAACTTGGCACAAGGCCACCCTTGCACATCCCGACGAACTCACACGTGAGAGTTCCCTTCTCAGGTTATATGTAATTCCAAATTACTTCTTCCAACCGGCATACATCTATGCAGATCATACTCATTTCCCGAATCACATCGGCTATAGCTCGACAACTAATTCGTACGTTCTCACCACTTCATTATTTCACACTTAACGTGACTAAAAGCAGAAAACTTCCATGATCCCTCATTGAAGTGCTCACCTATCCGAATTGAACTTATCCTGAAAACACATCAATTCCCCACTTTTTTCCACAAGCGTTAGTCATATGTAGCATAACTTCGGTTACCCTCACTCGACAAGGAGGAGTAATCATGCTCACACAAAACCATTCCCAATAGCTTATCACTGAATGACCAATTCGTTTGAACATTTCTCACAACGTCACTAACTCAACTCATTCAACTGCCTTATCCACTTCTTTCCTGCACAAAAACATACACAAATCCCCTTCCTCAATACTCTTTCCAGGAGTTCGCACACTTACCGATGGCAATCTACACACACTACTCCACCTCTCGGTGTTGCTGTTAAGCTTACTACTTCCAACCTACTCATTTATTCCGACATACGATCTTCACGTCCCCACATTAGCGTGGGGCACCGCCCACCAAACATTACTTGACCCTCTCTCTCGACCTTTCCACATGCTGATAACACTTTCTCATTACTATACATAACCAAACAGTTGCACCAAAATTCTAACTTAAGGCATTCAACCAAGTCATCTTGAAACGACACCAGTGTTCGAAGTTACTACATATTCTTTGGTCTCCAGCTATTACTTTCTCGGACAATTTTTTCACACATAAGAAGCAACTCACATTCTTTAAAGATTTCGCATCTATTACACTACATTTTGACTAACACACCAATCATCTTCTTTAAACTTCCAATGATTCCAAAAATATACTTACTTAGCGACTCACACAACCAAAAACACTTGGTTTGTCATTTGGGTAACCACCCACGGTCGCTCCGACATTCAATTCCGATAATGGTCGTGTCACAACGCCAACTTACAAACTACGTGCTCCAACGACTTGATTAACAATTCGTACACCTCGTCCGAAATCCCCGAAAATACTTCCATCTGATGCTTCCTTCTTATAACATCACATTACACACTGGCTGGCACATTTATCTTGGCAATTGATGCCACTACTCATCTGTACATTCTCCACCCATAACATCTCACTGTAGACCAGGTTTCTCATGGTCGTTCGTACACAACTCAAACTTACCTTCATGTTCTCCCGCATAAATAATCGAGTCTATCTCGCTACTTTGTCTCTCCTCGACTCTAGTTGAACCACAACTCACGAGTTTCTAATTAACTCAAACATACTCGTTTCTTGCTAGCTCTTTGCGATTCCAAACCATTACATAGACAGGGCACATTCTCTCCCAGATCGACATAATCTATACACTCACTTCGTTCGTGCTAAATTCTTCATCCCTTACAAACCATCCACCTCGTAAGTAAAATGCTTATCTAAAACAACGGTCTTTCACTATCTTAACCTACAAGGTGGCCCTTCAACTTTCAACCTTCTGATTCAAGTCTTCGATCTCATACACCTTACACAACTGCCGACTTCAACGTCAATAGTTGACCTGTTGATATTTCCTTAACCTATTCTTCAACAAAGGTCCCTTACTGAACCTAATCCTTCCAACATATCATAATCAAATTCACATCCCGTCGTCCTCATTTCAAACTCACTCGTGCAACGTCAATATTACAAGATCACTTTAAAATTCTTATTCGACGTCGAGGATATTTCATTCCTACTTCACCACACTACTCATAACGAGTTGCTCATACCAACACCTTGATGACTTCTAGTCCTTCCCCTGAACACAACCGTCCCTCGGCAACTGTATTTCCAGTCACCGCACAAGGGTACAGACTCTCATACAACCGACACTAAAGTCCACTTCCGACTCTTCCACTGCTCACCTCTCCTCTTGAACACAAATACCAAAACTACAAACATTCTCCCCTGATTTGTCCAACACCTCTCCACTCTAGGAGTTCTTCCTTAGCTTAAAAATGTAGTACTCTACGACCTAGTGAGTTCATAGCCTTCATGCATGACAACACGATAAATAAATCATTTCACACTTTTTATCATTTTAACGAAACAACACTTGGAAACAACTTGGGTACACACGACCCCAACATTCTCATAACTTCAATGCCCTGCACAACGATCTCGAGAATCGTTTGCATGCAACTTTCCGTAAAACTTAATCTTACTCAACCAAAAATATGTTGTTACGACAGAAATATATTGGATGAAAACCTTTTCATACGACAAAATTCTGAAAGGAATTACCGACACGAAGTAAACCAGTTGGTTCTCACACATATTTATATAACTTCAACATGTCAATACTCATTTTGGATATAAAAGTTTTGCATTCAAACGTTTTCTTGATTTTTTGCAACAATTTAACTTATCATGAAAAGAGTGGAATATTTTGCAAATCGAAAACCTCAAGATTTCATTGTGCGACGTAAATGGAATTGCATTTTTCTGTAAACATACGCTTGCACACGCCGACTCATTTCTGATCAAATTTGATATATACACATTTACTTTACTTATGAAAAATCTCATGTACACATATACGAACTAAATGCATGAAACTCTACTTGCAATTGAAGGCTACTCACTCAAACAAGGTCAATCGCTTTACTCACGCAACTTATCATTGACACTCTACTTTCAACCAGTGGTCGCCCTCTCGGCCTTGCAACAACTTGCTATACATGCATTCAACGGTCCACTTACTCAGCCATTTCATACTATTTTCGTCTTGACCAATTCATCTCATATTTTACCTCTACACGTTTTCACTCCGCCGCTGAAAAGCTCGACTAAAGAGTCAGGGCTCTAATCCTCTACTCGCTCTTGAATTGACAATTTCAAGATCTCGACACTGTCCTTCCTTTACATCCCAACGGATCTACCCCACGATTTCTAGAACTGGGACTCTCCAGAACCAGGAGTCTTACCCAAAACTAATCATTCATCTCCTCCGAATCCACGAAGATCTACCTCTAGACGGCTCATAACATTCCAAACAACATTTCTTCTATACGATGTATATATACATCACATCATAAATGATCCCTCACGGTACCTCCCCAACAATGGGTCTCAATCTACCCCTCAGGGATCTTGCTGGCATTCTTGATTGCTGGAACATGACAGTTAAACTAGCTTAAAACTACAGCTTCGGAATAATAAGGCAGATTAAGCACATACATGTACCTGTAAGCTCGCAATTACACTGGCCAGATGTAATCCCAAACTTACCTTACATGACTGCCCTCGGTACCCTATTAGTCATATCTCTACAATAGTGCCCTCCTAACGCATTTCCTGATTCTCAGTTGTGATTTCTACTTCCAAAGTTTAAGTTTAGGCCCATCCGGTCACCTAAATCCCTTAAACTATGGCTCTGATACCAGTTGTAACAACCCAGTCTAAAATAAGCATACAAAACATATAATAAAGCATTACCAAAAGTGGGTCCCAAAATTTCATTACATCTGTCTCGAAATTAGGTTGGCGGAAACAACCTATACACAACTGATAATGAACTAGCTACTAAAAGTATGAGTGGCACTGTCTCTATCTGCATCTGTACTCTATCTTGCTCTTGTCCATTTACCTGAGCCTCCTGAGCTCCCTCCTGACAGTTCTCAAAATCAGTTAAAAACAGTTTATAACTTTCAAATATCTTTGCATAAAACTTTCACATAACTTTTCATAAAACTTTCACATAACTTCACATAAAACTTCCACGGATAAATCCGCTCCCGTAAATGGCACCCTGAAGTCACTCAAGAGTGACAACGAGTCAGTCTCATGCTGCCTTACTGGATACTCCCTTCCATGGCATAAACGGGTCACTCCTCCCGGCATGAGCACTGGCGGGTCTACCTCCCGACTTAGCCAGTTTACGTCTAACACAATGTATGCATACATCTCATATAACTTTCAAACAAGTAAAATCATGTAAAATAACATGGCATTTCTACTCAATCACTTTCTTTTGAAAACACGTATAAAATCACGTATTTTAGTTAGAAAAACTCACCTGGCGTTTACTATCCTTCCTTACTTTGCTTCTGACCTTCAAGTGAATTACCTGAATACATGGATAAATATAAGCTGACTAATCACTTTCCGGTTACTAACTTACCGGATAATACCACTTACCGGGTCTTACCGGAACTATCACTTACCGGATATCAACCCTAAACCCTTACCGGGTACTAACTTTCCAGACACACCACGTACCGGGCACACAACTTACCGGTCAAAACTCGTAATCCGGAGGCCCCTTACCGGACGTCTGAACTATCCGGACATCAACCCGGACACGTATCTTAATGCTTACTGGGCGCTTACCGGGTGCTCCGGCTTACCGGACACCCCCTATTTCCCGGACAATTGCCCCATCCGGTAACTCATCCGGACACGATCCTCATCTGGATCTCACCCGGACACTACCCATCAATACTTACCGGACGACGGCTCTGACATTTTTTTTTAGATTGAAATCTTCCGACCAGCTCTTAATCCAATGATTTAGAGCTAAAGACAATAACATAACTTATTTTGGTCATCTCTTAGCAAACTCTTGGCTGTTTAAACACGAAAATGATGCCTAATCCTCTTCTTAGAACACCACTCTCATCTTTTAACCAAGAACTCTACAAAACCCAACTCAACAACGATTCGAATTGAAATAGGGAATTTACCTGGTAGAATCAATGTAGGAATTGAACTCCAATGCTACTTCCTCTTTCGGTTTGTAAATGGGTGATGCTTCTCCTTAATTTGAAATTGAAATCAGGTTCTTTCCTTCTTGCTCTTGCTCAGCCGCCAACCATAGGGAAGAAATGCTCATCTAGGGTTTTGTGCCCAATTTGAGGCTTCTTTATACTTTCTCAAAAATTTATAACCTAGCCCGTGAACTTACAACTTTACCACACTTCCCACAAAACTTTAACCTTTTTAATTAAAGGTCACGGTCATTACATTTCTATCCATGATTTGAGGTTTGAGTATTATCTCTTATCCATCTTTTCGGATATTTTGGATAATAAAGTTTTATCCACGTTTTTGATTATTTGAGAATTTAATCACCATTCATGTTTTCGGTGTGTTTTGGGTTTGAGTTTACATTTTGAAGGAATGTGTTATATTGGGGTCTTCATCACAAAAATTGCGTTAGAAAATTGGTTGTTTTCATATTGAATATATATCATTTTAGAAATCATGATTTAAATTGCATTATATCGGTTTAACGACTTATATAAATATGATGAAAACTCTTGAACTCACTAAGTGTTAGCCTAACCTTTTTATTTGTCGGTATGTGCATCTGCTTCTGGTTGGGGAATGGTTTTAGCGGTTTCGTGAAGAGTTGAGTGCTAGTTAGATACACGAGAAGAGTGTAACTATTGGGTGAAGCCTTCTGAACTTTGGGAATAACAATTTGTATTGATTTAGTAACACCCAACCTTTAATTAACAATTTGTAAAGTTTAATTTTTATTATATGTCTATTCAACCCATGTACTTACTATTCTCTTGAAAGTTTAACTTTTATTATATGTCTATTCAACCCATGTACTTACTATTCCCTTGAAAGTTTAACTTTTATTATATGTCTATTCAACCCATGTACTTACTATTCCCTTGAATTTCATTACGTTTGGATTGAACTTACGTTTGGATCGAACTTTGAGGTTTTAAAGTTTAATGGGGGATAAGGGTGCCATTAAAACCGAATAACTGATCAAATTGAAAACACTTATATTGGTTTGGTCGGGTTGGTCATCATATATATGACTAGTTGGTTGAGAAGTTTTAAACTAGGAAATTCAGTTTGGACAACAGTTTGTAATATTAAATGATAGGCGGGTTTACACCCCCCCCCCCTAAATCTTACCGCAAGTGTACGGGTCGAAGTCAAGTAATAGTACTAGAAAGTACGAGTATCGAACACAGGGAACTAGGAACTAAGTATCACAATGACTACAATTGTTATTAACTGAACGATTGATATTTTGAGTTGTTGGTACTAAACTAATTAATTGCAAGCAAAATAAATCACAAACGAGACAGAAACAACTTAAGAAACTTTGATAGAGAAAACAGTTGAGGGTTGGAAATCCAATGGTTCTCACATATAAACATCTGACTCAAAACAATTACCAGTCGTTCTCTTTAATGAATACCCAATCTTTAGATCACCGTTGTTCTTTCTCAAGCAACAGCGGGTTTTATTTTAAAAGCATGGTTCTTTCTCAAGCAACCACGGTTTTTATCTTGAAAACACAAGTTTTATCTCTCGATCTCAACCTATGTAATTCAAAACACATTAAGCTCAAGATTGTAATGGGACTAAGGCTTACTCGGTATATCTCTATCCCCTTTCTCACCTTAGGCATGCAATTTTCTAGTTCTAGTTGACAATTAATTCTCTCGAACTTAATTGAAAACAACACAACAATTGAAAGCTAGCTAAACTCACAAAAGCATTAAAAACCAAATCACATGCTTCATTAAATAAGAAAACTGATAAAAGTCTCAAGTCATATGTTCACATGCTTAAACCAAATTCATTCCAACCCCCAACATCTAAGGATTAGTTCATGTTGATGGTGGATTCAAACACAAAGAAAGAAGATGAAAACGTGTATGTAAACATAATGATAATGAAAGCGATGAATGTAATGGCGGACTCCCTTCTCTCGTGCTCGTATCTACTTTACGTGTTGAACGTGTCTCCAATCGATCCTCTATCGTGGCTCCAAAAGCTCCGAAAAACCTCTGAAAATCGCCCCCAAGTCGCTGTCGTTCGTCGTGTGAGAGCTGAGTCGAGAATGACCTAAAATCCGGAAATACGCCAAAGTTAAAGGCTGGAACAGAGGGTTCCGCGACTTGTCCCGCGGTTTGCAAACCGCGTGGAAAGTCGCGCGTGTTCTGATGGTGTCTGGATCAGGTTCGGGTTCTGGTTCGGGCGCGGGTCTTGGGCTTGGATCTCGGGCTTCGTTTTGGCTCTTTTTGGGCTCTTTTTGGCTTCTTTTCTCGATGATTACTGCCTTTTAAATAACCTGCACATTTCACTAAATAAAGCGTAAAATCTCGTCTTTTTGCTAGAACACAAGCCAATCTCATTGGATTGAGGACCGAAAATAACGCCAAAAAGTGGCGTTATTATTAAACTAGTTATTTTAGTAAAACCAAGCTCAACAAGTGATTTATGTAAAGTAAATGGTAATATGTTCTTTATGTATATTGAAAACGGTTCGAACCTTTATATGATCAATTATCTTTTACTTTTTATTTAAAATAACAAAGATAGGGTTAAAGTAACTTAACTTAATTATGTGTTTTACTTTTATTAAAGGGAAATTAATTAAAAAGCCCCAACTTCACATTTCACTTACGCAAATATCTCATCTTTCTCCCGCGATTTAACCTGTGATCGCAGACCCAGGCATTTGGTCCTCGATTTGAAAATTTGGTGTCCTCGATTTGGAAATTTGGTGTCCTCGATTTATGTTAGTGTCCTCGATTTGTATTTTATAATCCACGATTGGAAATTAGTGTCCTCGATTTATTTGTAATAATTGTTTGTATTAAATGCGATTGTGGTTTGTTGCTGAGAATTATTTCCATTTTTGTAATAATTGTTTGTATTAAATGGGGTTCAATAAAGGGTCCTCGATCGAGGGTAAGAGGGAACAAATACTCATTTATCATGCGATAGAGGGACCAAATCGAGGAAAAAATATGGGAATCCGCAATAGAGAGTAAATTTGTGGGATAGTATTTTTGTAAATCGGGAGAGATATGAGGAACTTTTTGTAAGTGAAAAACGAACTCGGGGCATTTTAATTAAATTCTCTTTATTAAAACAATAAATGATTTAACGTATTTGTGAATTGTTTGATGCAATTTTAACAATTTAGCTTATAAGTTCAACTGAGACTTTGACCTTTAAATAGGACCATCAACACCTTTAACTAGGGGTGCCAAAATTTTGGAAGTCAAATTTTATTTTGGATCAAAATCAGATAAAAATGCTATTATTTTTAACACACTTTAAGATATATATGTTATTAAACATTTTGAATTAAACCTTCCCATTGTAAATACTCTAGGAACAAAATATGTAATTTACTCATTATTTAAAATAAATTGTTTTTCTTTAAGTGCAAATATATTTATGGATTGTTATTTCTAAAATATTTGAACATACGAATCAAATAGGTAAAAAATTCAGGTACATTATTGAGCTAAAATCCACTTGGTTTTCCAGTTACTTTCTATTTAGGGGTCGTTTACCTAATCACTTACCTGGGTAAGTGCTTTTTGATAAAATTCAACACTATCATCTACTTCTTGGGTAAGATTTTAGTCCACCAAAATGGCATCGTATGCAAAAATTTAGCCGGTAAGCGCTAACCGTGGTAAGAGCCGTCACACTCACTTACCGAGTAAGACTCTCGGTCCTTGCTTTCGACTTTCGGTCCTTGCTTTCGCTCTTACTGGGTAAGATTCTTAGTCCTTGACATATTCATCCGGTAAGCTAATATGACTTGATAAACACTTACCCGGATAAGCGTTTTGTAAACGGACTTTTAGTTCCAAAATATGCATCTTTGATGAGGTGACCTAACTTTTAGTAAAAATAAAAGGTAGCATTATACCAAAATGCCAAATTATGAGGGCCCCATTGACAATTCATTATTCTTTGGACACGGTGGGTTTAGTTGTCCCAAAAAGAGAAGAAGTGCATGCTATGTCAGGACAAAATCTCATTATTTGAAAAACTGTCGAAGGAAACCTTCACAAATGTAGATAATGCCAAAAGGACCCCCTTTACCATATTTTCCGTTTTTTTCTTCCATTATGTGAGCCTCCTTTTCAAATATGATCTATTTATTTATTCCATGTATATATATACTTTTATAGTCACGTTTAAACGAGAAGTTAAATATTTTGTAAAAAGTACTTTCAATCTCATATATGATTACACACATAACACATAAGCTTAATAATATTTTATTAAACAAATGTTGCATTGGCAACACATATACGCTTAATCATATATGATTAAACATACCAAAAAAAATGTAATCATATATGATATTGAGACTTGTCGCCTTCTCGTAAAATGTTTAACTTATCGTGTGATCTTTCATCTCTCTTTCTTTTTCTCTTTCTCTCTCTCTCTCTATATATATATATATTCTCTCTCTATATATATATATATATAGAGAGAGAGAGAGAGATAGATATACATAGAGAGAGAGAGAGACGAAGGATCGTGTGAGAATAACATTAATGTGTGAAATGTAAGAAGGGTCCATTGATCACTTTTTATCTCATAATAACCTATGAGTTGCGCTTTAAAAGATAATTAATCTAGAACATTTCATTAGTACTGATCTTCAATTATGATTGATCAAAAGGGAAGATCCCTTCTTACCTTTCTCGCCAAATTTTCATTCTCATCGAACCCAACTTCTCACTCTCTCTCTCTGTATATATATATATATATGTGTGTGTGTGTATGTGTGTGTGTGTGTGTGTGTGTTTTTAAGATTAATGTATCATAAAAGTCAGATGAGTGGCATAATCATATAAAAAACTTAAAATGTTTGAGAATCATGAGGGCCATTAAACATGTAACATTTTATAATGTGATATAATGTATGTGAAAGTATAATGTTGGTTCACAATATGAAACAAAATATACATGTTATTATCATATGGTGAAGATGCTACCTTTTTCACATACATTACATAATTACTGGTTCTCATTGTTTTCAACTTTTTCATGGTTCTCGTTTTATTATTATCTCTCTTTCATATATACACAGTTACACACATATGTGTGTGAACCAAACAAATAAGGTAAAAAATATTAATAAGCATACATTTTATCTACTTTTTGGAATTGAAAGACTGTCTATGTTAAAATCTTTAAAGTTGAAAGACTGTTTATGTCGGCTTCTGTCAAGGTTATTGGTTATAAGTTTGTAGTATGATTTCAAGCTCAAAGTTTGATTTAGACTACATTATCAAATGGATTATGAAGAATGAGCAATTAAAGATTTTAACTGATCAAATATGATTTCTTGGATCTTTTATAAAACACTTTTAAAAGGTGAAAAGTTTGTGTGATAATAGGAGATATGGTCAAATTTATTGTTTGTTTGAAATTATAAAAAAATTAAAGTGAGTTTTTTTTTTGAAAAGAAATTAAAATGATGAGTTTATGATACATAAATTCTCCTCAATAGTCATGTCTAAGATATTTTTCTTTATCAAGGGGTCTTTGGCCTTCATGTCTAAAATATTCATTTGTTACATAGACCAAATCTGTAATTTACTTTAATTTGTTTTTATAAAAGCATAACACTTTTTATCTTTCTTGTACAAACAATACATTACATATAATTTAAAATATCAGTGAGATATATTGTTTGTGATCTAGAAGTTTTCTTGATATTATTATATTAATTAATAATTTAGATTTTTTTATATAATTTAATATATTTATTAGATAATATATAATTTTTTTTAAATACAAAGTTATAATAAGAAATGTTACCATAGGAATATATTATTTATGGACATCTATGTAGATAATTATATGATATGAAAACCTGATAACATCTAAATTCAAATCAAAAGATTACCCATCATTTGGGCATCTCCGTTTGGGCATCTACATATGGGTCACACTATAATTTACATCAAATTTAAAAAATAGTGTAAAAAGTAGTGTGAATAGTGAATCTTCTTTAATGGGTAACACTATTTTTTAAAAGTGATGTAAAAATTAGTGTAAATGAATAGTGTTACACAAAATATAGTGTAATACTATTTATTACACCAAATTTAGTATGAAAAATAGAGACCTCATTGGAGATGTGGTGTTTAGTGTAAAATTTAGTGACCCCATTAGAGATGGTCTTAAGAGAGTGTTTGGTTGGGGGTTTTGAGGGGTAAACAATGAGAATGATAATGAATAACGTGGTTTGGTTTGATATAATATAATGAATTCATTACCCTAAACCTAATACTTTTCATTCCTGACCAAATTGGGGGGAATGGAAATCGTATTCCGCTTAGTAATTTTTTTTCCCATATATCCTTTTATCTCTTGATGTGAATGTAACATATTTTTTATTTTCATGTTGGACGACATATATTTGTATTAAAATATTATATAAAATAAATTTATATTAATTTATATTGATTTAACCAAACAACATCAATGCAATGCTCGTTCATATTCCCCTAAACTAATTTTTTAAAAGTATAACATCCTAATAAAAAAATAATTTAAAAAAACATATTGTTTTAATAAAGAAAAATATAAATGTAATAATTTATTTTATAAAAGTAGATTTTTTACTCATTTTACCCTCTTTTCAAAAATCTCTTCAAATCGGAAGACCCATAAACGAAAGGAATACGTTTTTCGTACGAGGAGGAGTGATGGCCAAAACGACCCGACCTGACCCGGCCCGATCGGGCAACCCGAACCGGACCCGCTCAAAAACCGGGCCCAGTCCGACCCGGTCAAAGATCGGTTTCCAGCCCGATGGCCGGGACCGGTTTGGGTTTTTGTAGTTTTCTCCTGCCCGACCCGAAACCGGTTTGCGGCCCGGTTTTTGGCCCGACCCGAAATTTTTTCAAAGAACTAGCCGTTGGTGTAATAACCCAAAACAAATAATGAGTCATGTAAATTAAATGGAAGTTAAGGGTACATTTGGTTATTGTGAAATGTAGGGGGGTTAAAGTTGAAAGTTTGAAAACCTAATCTATTGTTTTTACCTGTGCGCCGTTTTGTTGGAAGAAAGAGAGGAAAAACAAATTTTTTTATCTTAGGGTTTTGGGGAGTGCTTTTGCTGCACATCGAGAGAGAGATGGAAAGGAGCAGAAAGAAAGAAACCTCCATGGGAGGCCTGGTGTTTTCGTGAGGAGAAAATCGAGAAGAGAGAGACGATGAGAGAGAGAGACGACGAGAGAGAGTCGGGTTGCACAGTGGAAGACTTCTTGAGTTGCCGTACCCGGCTTTGTAGGGTGTTGAGTTGCCGTACCCGGCTTTGTAGGGTGTTGCCGTACCCGGCTTTGTAGGGTGTTGTCGTACCCGGCTTTGTAGGGTGTTGCCGTACCCGGCTTTGTAGGGTGTTTCCCTTGGTCTTCTCCGCTGTGCATACCATTGTTGAGTACATTATTTGATACGTTACTGATTTGAAATGAACGTTTTCTTTAAATGATTTGTGAACATGTTTTAGGGGGAACTCACTAGACCTCATGGTCTAACCCTCGCTTTTCAAAACCAAAACCCTTTTCAGGTAAGCGTTACATTGGAGGCTCAGGTAAATGAGCAAGCAGCAAGATAGAGTACGGAAGCAGCTAGTGATAGTGCAGGCGCCTCTAGTAGAAGTTAGATTATTCTCAGTTGTGTATAGGTTGTTTCCGCCAACCTTAGTTTACGTATGATGTAACTAAAATTTTTGGGACCCAGTTTTTGTAAATTTATGCTTAAATGCTATGTTTGTTCTATTATATTTTTGGGTTGTTACAAATGGTATCAGAGCCATAGTTTAAGAGACTTAGGTGACCGGACGGGCCTAAACTTAAACTTGGGAGTAGAAATCACAACTGAGAATCAGGGAATGTGTAACACCCCGAAATTTCCATTGTAAATTAATATGATATAAATTGTATTTTTGGTACAATTTAGTTAGGAGAAAATTAACTTGGAGGGTTGATTGGCAATTATTTGGAAGTTTGAGGTATAAATTGGAAAATGGGTTAATGACTCATGCTTTATGTGAGGTGTCACCTTAGGAGTAAATCAGTATTTGATAATACTGATTTTCTGTGGTTGGTTTTCTAAAAGAAAAAGAAAAGAAAATCAGAGGAATAGCGAGAGGGAGATAGAACGAAGCAGAGAGAGAGAGATAGATTTTTGAGAAAGGAAATCGTTTGGTGATTTTTGTGGTAAGAATTTAATTTCTCTGTTAGTATCATTCATCTCCACAGATTTTAATTATAGTATTCTGTCCAGATTTGATTAAGCTGTTGATTAAGCCTTTGATTTTGGAAGAACACTGTGTTCAAGAATACCCAGGTGAGTTATTCATTCTTATTGAAATTAAGCAATTAAAAGTGATTAGAGATATGTTATACTTGCATATAATCTCAGTGGTGTGGTTTAATTATGAAACTGGTAAGCCTATTGAGTTAAATAAAGAACTGAATCTGTAGAGAAGACGATGAACAGTGACTTTTCGCAACAGTGGGTTACGAAAAGTGAGGTTTTCGCAACCAAGGGTTGCGAGTTCTGAGGTTTTCGCAATAGAGGGTTGCGAGAAGTGAGGTTTTCGCAATAGTGGGTTGCGAAAAGTGTAGTTTTCGCTACAGTAGCTTGCGAAAAGTTGTTGACTTTCAGTAGTACTTTGAGGCTGTTATGTGACATACAATCTGATATGTAAATGCTATTTGTTATATGTTTATAACTCTGTTGTTGATGTAAAAACCATGCTATGTTAAATTGTAAGGACTTATTTATGAGTCCGGAGCTGTAGTTAAATATTGAGATGTTGATCCCCGATGCTAAATGGCAAAGTAGGGATAATCGTTGAAATTAATATTCTGTACATAGAGGTATAGAATATATGTTGAATTGTATAGCTTTAGTATACAATAGAATGAGTGATGATACACAGTTATTGTGTGGCGTTGGCTAGAAATCTACATCTGGTCTAGTGGGCATATAGTACGGTATAATGAGAACCGTTTACTAGCTGGGGACCGTTAGGATGTAATTCTAGTTGTTGGAGTGAATCTTGAATCATCTGTGAGGGTCTCTGGTGGTTGTTGATCGCGATAAAAAGGAAATCTCATTTGAGACCAGTGATTCAAGATGGGAAGGAAATGAAATGAGGAATGGCAGACTCGGAGTTGTAATTCCCATTTCAAGCGAAAGATGAGATATCTTTATTGTTGAGGATTTGACATCCTAATTCAGAAAGAAGCAGGTTTGGAAACTGTAATTTCTGGGAGTTAGAGTTATTTATAAGTCCGGTGGGATTTATAGTAATTCTCGTTGATAGTATGATGACTAGATGAATTAGTCATGAGTAAGGGAATAAGTGGATTCCATTGGTCGATAAGAGCTTGGTATGGTAAGATTGTTGATAACAGGTTTGGTATATCTGTTAATATTTTTGTTGATTAATTTTAATTTGATTTGGATAATCTCACTAGGCGTTAGTGTATATATAGAAATTTACTTATGACCCTTCGGTTTATAAAAGTCTGATATTTTGATGATCATAACATGTATATTTTGAGGTTTAAATTGGCCCTGAATTTTAGGGTGTTACAGAATGCGTTAGGAGGGCACTATTGTAAATACAGAAGATGCGTTAGGAGGACACTATTATAAAGATAGGACTAATAGGGTACTGAGGACTGTCATGTAAGGTAAGTTTGAGATTTCACCTGGCCAGTGTAATTGCGAACTTACAGGTACATGTATGTGCTTAACCTACCTTATTAACCTACCCAGTGTTTATGTCGTGTTTCAGTACGTTAGAATGTCAACGAGATCTCTGAGGTGTAGACTGAGACCCCTTGTTGGGAAAGTTTCATGAGAAATCTTTATGAAGTGAATAATGTATACATCGTAGAGGCGAAATGTTGTCTAGAATGTTATTGAATCGTATAGAGATAGATCTTCGTGGGTTCGAAGAGATATAATGATTGATTTTGAGTAAGACGCTTGTTCTAGAAAGTCCCAGTTCTAGAAATAGTGGGATGAGATCGGTTAGAATAATAAGGAGTGACAGTGTTGAAATTTTGAATGTAGCAATAGAACCCCGACTTCTTAGTCGAGTTTTTCAAAGGCAGTGTAAATGAAATAAGATACCTATGGTGAAATGAAAGCATATAGAAGTAGAAAATGAGATAGTGATTAAAACGAAATAGTATGAAAGGGGATTGAGTAAGTGAGATGTGGGAAGTGTGTTCAGCAGGTTGTTGCGTGACCGAGAGGGCGACCGTTGGTCGTAGGTAGAATGTCAAGGATAAGCTGAGTGAGAAAAGCAGCTGACCTTGTTCGAGTGAGTAGCCTTCAAATGCAAGTGGAGTCTCATGCATGGTGTCTTTTTGTTATGTAACATGAAATTTTCACGATTTAAGTTAAATATGTAAGGATAAATTTTGATCAAAAACGAGTCAGAATGTGCACGCGTACGTTTAAAGAAAAATGTGATTTCATTCACATGGCACCACGAAGTTCGAGTTTTATGATTTGTAAAATATTTCGCTATTTTCATGATGAGTTAAATTATTGCAAAAGTCAAGAAAACGATTAAATGCAGAACTTTTGTAACCAAAGTGAGTAATAGCATGTTGGAATTATTTATGAGTACGAAAACCAACTGATTTACCTGGCGACGGTAATTCTTTCAAAATTGTGCCAAATAAAAAGATTTTCATGCAATATATCACTGTCGTATTGACATCGTTCAGTAGGAGTAAGATTAAGTTTATGGAAAGTTGCATGCGAACGGTTCTCGAGATCATTGTGCAGGGCGTTCAATTTATAAGAGTGATGGGGACATGTGCACCCAAGATGTTTTCAAGTGTCGTTTATTTAAAATGATAAAGTGTGCGAAATGATTTATTTAATGCGTTGTCATGCATGAAGGCTATGAACTCACTAGGTCATAGAGTATTACATTTTAAGCCGAGGAAGAACTCCGAGAGTGAAGAGATGTTGGTCAAATCAGGAAAGAATGATATAACTTTAGTAAGAGTGCCCAAGAGGAGGGGTGGACAGTGATAGAGTCAGTAGTGAATTATAGTATCGGACGAATGAGGGTTTGCACCCTTGTTCGGTAGCTAGATGTACGGTTGTCAGCAGACAGTTGTGTTCGGAGGGAGGGTTTGAAGTCTTCAAGGTGATGGTCTTAGCGACTCGTTAAAGAATAGTGCGGTAAGGAAGAATGAAATGTATGTGGTGTAGGAATGCGAGTCTCGAGGTGAGCTTTTAATGGTAACGTTACCTGAGTAGGTTACGGAAGGAGGGAGACGGGTCATGAAAATGATTCAATTTGTTGATAGCAGTAAGTTCCGTAAGGGAACCATGTTTTAGAATAAGTTAAGAAAGTAGTTACAGGATTGTCAGTTGATGTAGAAGTCGACAGCTGTGTAAGATGGCCGAGGCCGAAGACGCGAACTAGAGGGGTGATAATTTATAGAAAACCTTGTAAGGGTGTTAAAAGGATGGGAAGTGACCTTAGTGAATAAGCATTCTACTTACGTGGTATGGAGGGATTCGTAGAATAGTGGGGCATGTGGCACTGACGAAGCGAGTGTGTAGATTTTTCAGTCGGTAAGAGTTTTGGTCTGTAGTGTGATGTTATGAGCGAGGAATGTACAGTCATGTAATGGCATTAATTGCCAAGTTACTCGTATCAGCTAGTATCGTAGTGAGGTGATGTTAGAGAGAAAGAAAGCATCAGGTAGGAGCTTTTGGAGTTTCGGGTGAGATGTACGACCTATTAATCAGATTGTTGGGACACGTAGAGGATAAGTTGACTTTTGGTGCGGTTATGATCGGGATGGAAGGACGGAGTAGTGGTGGTAGATTACCCCAAAGGAGAAACCAAGTGTTTTTGGTTGCAATAGTCGCTAAGTAGGCATATGTCGAGACCATTAGAAGTTTAAAGAGGAGGAAGAGTGTGTTAGCCATGTTGTGTTATGGTAAATGCTAACCTCTAAAAGAGCATGAATTGTTTCTCATGTGTGAGGGAATGATTCTAGAAGGGCATCCTCCACAAACGTCGTAGATGTTAAATCACTAGATTTATTAGAATGGTGGAAAAATAAACAACCGAGTTTCCCGATTATGGCGACTATTGCCCTTGATATACTAACAATCCAAGCTAGTACCGTAGCTTCGGAGTCGGCTTTTTCTCTTAGTGGCAGGATCATATCGGAGCGTCGGACAAGATTAACCCCGCAATCGGTAGAGTGCTGCATATGTCTGAAGGATTACTTGGATGGAGAAGACCGCATTCAACATCAAACAAACCTGGAGAATGATCTAAACGGCGTGGAAGAAAACTTAGCCGAAAACGAAGCAGATGAACAACTAAGTACGCCGGAAACCGTAACCGACAATTCTGATGTAGTAGTGTCGGTGACGTCTCCCGATACGACGATGACGAAGAAGAACCAGACACCGACCGCCTTGACGATCGGACGGCTATTACACGACTGCAGAAGTACAATACTCTTGAAGACTACAATCCAGATCAGAATCCATACTACGCTCCATACAATCCATACAATTACAATCCATGGGGATGGGGTAATGGGGGTGGGAGTTCGGGAGCGGGACCTTCGGGTGTTTAGAATCTATGTATTGTAACTTGTAAGTTTGTAACTTAAAATTATATATAAATTATAAAACGTAAAAGTGTATTTTAGTGATATATATTATAAATAAAACGTATTTTTAAAGTGTATTTTAGTAATCCAATCCAATTTTTTACTTTTTAAAGTTTAGTAATTAATTATTATACAAAGAAATTATTTTTTAAAAAAAAAATAAGAAAATACGCCGGCCCGATCAAGAACCGGTTTTGGGCCCGGCTAGGCCCAGTTTTATAAAAACCGGTTTTCCATACCAATAAACGGGTTAGGGATTTTCGGGTTAAACCTGGCCCGACCCGAACCCGCTTTTTGGCCCTAACTAACGAGGAGGAGGAAGAGGATTTGAGTTGGAGAGAAAGAAAGAAAAAAAAGGAAGATCAGCTAGAAAGGACAACACAACAGGAGGACAATATCACTGGATTACAGAAGAAATATCACTCTTTCTTTTTATCCCATCATCACTCATTCGTCTCTCACTTAATCATTCGTCTTTATGCAAATCACCAAAACCCTTTTCATTCTTCAAAACCTTGATACTAATTACTTTCAAAGAAAGAAAGGCAGATGATCAAGCTTTAAAGCATCTGCTTCTGCAAAGTGTTTTCTTCAACCAAAACCAACACCATGGGAGCTTCTTGTTCTTGTTCCTGTTCTTCATTTCCTTTATGCGGGTGGCGTCGTTTGAAATCCAAGAAGGCTCCTCGTTCCTCTGATCTGGGTATGTCTAAATTCAATCTTTAATGTGCTTGTTCGCGGTTTATTTGATGCATCTTTGGTTATGCGTATAATGTGTTTGATGAAATGTTTCAGAGAATCTCGGTGGGGAGAATGATATAAAGTGGCCGTGTTTTAGGGAGTTCAAATTAGACGAGCTTAGAGCTGCAACCGGTGGGTTTTCTGTTGAGAATGTTGTGTCTGAGCATGGTGAGAAGGCGCCCAATGTTGTGTATAAAGGAAAGCTAGCAGATGGTAACCGTTTAATCGCGGTTAAACGGTTTAATAAGTCAGCTTGGCCTGATACTCGTCAATTCCTTGTATGTTATCTAATCCCTTGCCTAATGTGAATAGTACTTTTGATATTAGGAGTTTTAGGTTGATTCGGGTCAGGATTCGGGAACTGCTACATCAATAATCATATGCAAAACTCTTGTACCCGTTTGGTTTGCGGGATTTGGTGGGATTTGGAAATTGGATTCCATTCCAATCTGCATTTGGTTAAAAGGAAAGTCTGGAATTGAAATCACACAAACACTTGATTTAGAAATCCCATGGGGTAGTTGACATTTCACTAGATTTCAAAGGATTTGTTTGTAAATAATATTTTAAAATATGTTAAAAAGATTTGTTTTTTATAATACTTATGTGGTATTGTGTTTCTAGGATGAAGCAAAAGCAGTTGGGCAACTTAGGAGCCAAAGGTTGGCAAATTTGTTGGGATGTTGCTGTGAAGGAGATGAGAGATTGCTGGTGGCAGAGTTCATGTCCAATGAGACTTTATCCAAGCATCTGTTTCATTGTGAGTCTATCATCTAGTTTAATGTAGGGAAATTGACCGAAATGCCCATTTATCGCTCCTCAATTCGTCTCTTAGTCATTCCTCTCCTGTTTTTACCAAAATGTCCCTACATCCGCAAGTGACAGGTCCGCAAATTGCGGAGGGGTAAAAAGTTAAAAAAAAAAATCTGAAATGCTCCACAAATGCAGGGGCCAAAACTGTAATATATTTTAAACATGCCCGTAACTTGCAGTTGCAGACATAGACAAAATTACATTTTTGGTCCCTGTACTTGCGGATCATGTTCAAAAACTTCTCTGTCTTACTTTTTCACCCCTCCGCATTTTGCGGACCTGTCACTTGCGATGGTAGTGACATTTTGGTAAAACCGGGAGAGAAATGGTTAGAAGACCAACTGTGAAGAGAGAAACGGCTATTTGGGTCAATTTCCTTTACATGTATTTGTTCCCTTTTCATCCATATTTTATATATAAATTCACATGTATCGATTTAGGGGAAAGCCAACCACTGAAATGGGCTATGCGTTTACGGGTGGCATTATATTTGGCACAAGCATTAGAGTATTGCGGCAGCAAAGGGCGATCCCTGTACCACGACCTCAACGCTTATAGGGTATTGTTTGATCAGGTAACATATCTGCTTTATAAAAATGTTGCTTTTTACTCGTCTTCGGTGTTTCTTGGTCTTAATTGGAGTCGTAAATATGGCAGGATTGCAATCCCAGGCTGTCATGCTTTGGCCTAATGAAGAATAGCCGAGATGGAAAAAGCTACAGTACCAACTTGGCTTTTACCCCTCCGGAATATATGAAAACAGGTAAAACAAATGGTCACACATATTTTACATGGTATCAGAGCAAAAGGTCTATAGGCACTCGACACTCTTGGGACAACATGTTGAAGTCCCATATCAGCTAGACTTTGACCATTTCTCATCAATGACTCTTTTAGAGAGTAATTTGACTGGGTCCCACATATTCGCCCAGAAACTATGAATTTCCACCTTTTCTATTAAAATATTACTTGTATGATTTTACCATATGGCAGGTAGAGTAATAGCAGAAAGTACAATTTACAGTTTTGGCACCATACTGCTTGATCTTCTCAGCGGAAAACACATTCCCCCGAGCCATGTAAGTTCTCATTTTGTCGGTTAGACGGTTACAATGAAGGATGAACTGCACAGAAAGAACTCCATTGTTTGCAAAAAAAGAAAAAAGAAAATTATGATAGCATACGTAATGATACACCGTATAAAGATTATGATTAAAATTTGCGTTGTTTGCAGGCACTGGACTTGATACGTGAGAAAAACTTCCAGATGCTAATGGATTCGTGTTTAGAGGGTCATTTCTCTAATGATGATGGAAGTGAGTTGGTAAAGATAGCTTCACGTTGCTTGCAATATGAGCCTCGTGAAAGGCCGAATGCAAAATCTGTTGTGACTTCCCTCACTGCTCTTCAGAAACAAATGGAGGTATGCACATTTTTTATCATACAAATACATGATCAGCATTTTACAAATCGCCTTCTCCCAACTGGGAAATTGATTGAAATACCATTCTTGCCCCCCTTGTTACACTTTATAGTTCATAGCCACCTTTTCAACTTGATGACCGATTTAGCTGGAAATTATGCAAGTGTCATTGCACAACTTGCGTAATCGACTTTTCCCATTAAAATAATAAGGAAAATAGGCATTACACAAGTTGTGTTAGTGTTGCTTGCGTAACGTCCATGTGGCAGTCCATGTGCATTACGCAAGTTAAAAAATTTGCCACGTAGAGATGTCCACATGGGCATTACGCAAGTAGCAATTACGCAACTTCCGTAATGCCCATTTTTTCTTATTATTTTAATAGAAAAAGTGGGTTATGCAAGTTGGGTGGTTCCAACTATTGACATAATTTCCGGCTAATTAGGGAAATGGTTAAAAAGGTGGCCATATAGTGAATTATTGGTTTATTTGAGTCAATTTCCACTCCAAACCCCATGTCCCCTCTTAGTCCACCATTCAACTATTGACACATCATTACTTTATTGAAGAGATAGAATAACAAGATAAATAAATAAAGTAATGTGTCAAAAGTTGATTGTTGGGACATGGAGTTTGTATTTTTCTACTTAGAAGTTGTCAATGTGCTGATTTAGTTGCAATAAAACAGGTGTCATCCCTTGTCTTGATGGAAATTACTCATGAATCCCCAATGGCAAATGCAACAGAAACAAACTTATTATCACCGTTTGGGGAAGCTTGCTCGAGAATGGATCTAACTGCCATACACGAGATGCTGGAAAAGATTGGATACAAAGACGATGAAGGGGCTCCAAATGAGGTCTCTCTCTCTCTCTCTCTCTCTCTCTCTTATGCTATATATAAATATGCTCACAGTGATCTTAAGGCATATTGTGTTCATTTACAACTCACTTGAATAGTCTTTAGCAAACCCAGGGCCGTTCCTGGCATTTTGGAGGCCCTGTGCAAAAACCTAAATGTGAACCTATAATTTTTTCCTATTATAGTATTTATTAAATTCATACTTTGAAAGTGGAAAAACCTAACTATAGATATTTACAAATTTATGGTGGCAACAACAAAATAATACCGAATAAATAAATTGGGAACTTTAGCCGTTAAAAAATATTTTAGAGAATGAAATCAAAAATAGATACGAGGTTTTAATAAGAAAGGTTTTATCAATAATAAAGTAAACAAATAATAAACAGTATATACAAAAACAAATGAATATAAAGAAAGAGAAAAGGAAGACATGGTTTAAAAATTTTATACAAACAAAATAAAAATAAATGAACCAAGTTGATATTTTGGTTAAATCAATAAATAAACAATTGAAAATTAAGTAATCTTCAAAAATTCATATAATTAGATGGAAATACGAAATTGTTATATAAATTAATTGTTTTCTTTCATGAATTTATAATTTACTTTAAAAATAAAGAGATAATTAGGACAATCCCTTTAAAAATTTGACATTTAATGGTCCACTACAAGATTTGAACCAGGGGTATGTGCTAAAAATTTACACGCGCTACCCAACTCAGCTACACATCAACTTGTTTCTTTTTGCGGATTATTGTTTTTATAGTCTAATTTATGTATATAAAAAAACTAAATATCGGAGGCCCCTCACGATCGGAGGCCCTGTTCGACGACACCTATAGAACGCCTCAATGAACTTTGCGTGTTTATTTTGTTGCAGCTCTCGTTCCAAGTGTGGACAAGTCCGTTACAGGATGCTTTGAATGGTAGGAAACGTGGGGACGCTGCTTTCCAAGCCAAGGACTTCAATGCTGCCATCGAATCATACACGACTGTAAGGATTAGGACCATTAACTAATACAACACTCTCAAGTGTCTAAAATACCCTTCATTGATGGTCTATGTTTTAGTCGTATTTATTGAACTTGTTTCGACTTCAATTCGTTAGTTTGACTTCAACATGGTATCGGAGCCAAGGTCTACCACCCTAGGGACTTGACACTTAAGGACAATATGTGCCCGTTTGGCCTCTGTTAGAGGGGCGTGTTGGGAGTCTCACATTGACTAAACTTTGACCATTTCTCCTGAAGGGCTCTTTTGGAAAGTAATATAACGGGTTCCACATATATTTTTGCATTGAGTGATCATTTCACATGTTTTCCCAACTGTTTGTGGCATAAAATATTTTTGCGATCTAATTTTTTAACGATTCTGAGCTGTAAAACCTGGTTCTTGGTTCAGTTTATCGAGAATGGAGCGATGGTTTCACCAACGGTGTATGCAAGACGTTGTTTGTGCTACTTGATGAACAACAAAGCACAAGAAGCTCTCGGGGATGCAATGCAAGCTCAGGTGACATCGCCGGATTGGGCAACCGCACTTTATCTCCAAGCCGCTGCTCTGTTTAGCCTAGGAATGGAGAACGATGCTCGTGAAATGCTTAAAGATGGCTCGATGTTGGAGGCCAAAACAAAAGGAAACTGAGACTTTCAGGTTTTTTTACTTTGATTTCTATTTTAAATATGGTTGTAAATATACACTCAATTTGATCTCTTTTATGACTGGGTTTGTGCACAAAAAGGATTGAATTTGTGTGTTCCTCACAGGCTGCAAAGTCTATGTGTAATGAGAAGGTGTGTGTCTCAAATTAGTAAAAAAATCTTTCAACGGCTATGCTATTTTAGAGATTTTGGAAAAGTTTGATCCAACAGTTATGTTAAACTCTCATTTAAAATAGTGAAGGGAAAAAAAATGAGAGAAGGGGGAATATCCAAATTTAAAAGAAAAGTTAGAAAATATAACAAACCTGTTGCAGATGCTCTAAGTTGCTAATAAGTGGGAATGGCCTCGAAAGAGGTACTTGTTTTAAAAGGAAAATTGTAGAAACAACAAAGGGTTCTTCAAATTTTAGGCCGTTTACCAAACACTAATTGGGTAAGTGCTTATTGGGTCACTTATCTTATTGGATAAAGACCAAGAACCTTATCCCGGAAGAGGCATCGTAAGAATTGATTGTTGTCTATTATGTCATTTTGATGACCAAGTTTGATAAATGACCCCTTAATTAATATGAAAAAGTAAAAATATGTTAACCATCTTACTTGACTTTCAATTCGCAAACAAACTATATCGTTTTTTGTAAAAATACAAAAACAAGACCATGCTTTATAAACTCTAAAAGTAAATATAATTTTACATTACTCTGAATTTTAAAAAGTAAATATAAAATTTACATAATCATATTCAAACATGAATTAAAATAAAGATTCACCATAATCATAATTCACCCATAAATTAAATAAAAAGACCAGTAGTACTAGTTATAATCCAGACACAATTACACCCACAATTTTTAGCAAAAAACATTGCTTTCTTGTAAAATTTTCACAAAACCATCCGGTTTTCATCCCCCTTAATGTATTCGATAGAATGGTAGTCGAGAAGATTACAACGACCGATAAGCACGCACACGTACAACTAAAATAAGCATAACAGACTCCTCCCTCACAAGTTCCATTGTCTCAGCCTTCATACTCTCCCTCTTCCTCTTCCTCCTCGTACTCGCCCTCCTCGTCAGCAGTGGCATCTTGATACTGCTGATATTCCGACACCAAATCATTCATGTTGCTCTCAGCCTCAGTGAACTCCATCTCGTCCATTCCCTCGCCAGTGTACCAATGCAAGAAAGCCTTCCTCCTGAACATAGCAGTAAACTGCTCGCTAACACGCCTGAACATTTCTTGGATGGATGTCGAGTTACCAATGAAAGTGGATGCCATTTTTAGACCAGTTGGTGGGATATCACACACAGTTGATTTCACATTGTTGGGGATCCACTCCACAAAGTAAGATGAGTTCTTGTTTTGCACGTTTAGCATTTGTTCATCGACTTCCTTGGTGCTCATCTTTCCACGGTAGATGGCAGATGCAGTCAAGTAACGCCCGTGTCGGGGGTCGGCTGCACACATCATATTCTTGGCATCCCACATTTGCTGAGTCAGCTCTGGAACGGTGAGGGCACGGTATTGTTGGGACCCACGTGAGGTGAGAGGGGCAAAACCAACCATGAAGAAGTGAAGACGTGGGAATGGAATGAGATTTACGGCAAGTTTCCTTAGATCGGAGTTAAGCTGTCCTGGAAACCTCAGGCAGCACGTGACTCCAGACATGGTTGCAGAAATGAGATGGTTAAGATCACCAACTGTAAAAAAATTAAGCTCTTGTTAACTATACTTTCCCCAGCAATTTCAACAGTAAATATGTACATTAGTGGATGAAAGCCAGCCCAATTAACTGGACAGTTATATATATGAGCTTATGGCAAAAGATCATGTGAGAAGTTGAGGTTAACATGAGAAGCGTGAGAAGTGGATCTGAACCGTTGATCACTTTTAATCAATAGCCATCCCATGAATTGCACCTTAGAAAGGAATTGATCCAGTGCATCTTACCTTGGCGCATCTCATCCTAATGTGCGTCAATTTCTCAGCCAACGGTTGATAACCACTTCTTACGCTTCTCACTTTAACCTCAACTTCTCACCGGAACCCAACCCATGAGCGTATATAAAACAAAACCCAAACATATATAAATAATTTGAATTTATATTGCACTTGATTTCAACCTCAAAATACTCCTTGGGACAACAACAGATGAAGAAACCAATAAACTCATAATATGTACAAAATGTGAAGAGAAGACATCAAGTTGCATGATATCATAAGAATTTGATTTGGAAAACTTACAGCTTGGAGTTGTCAGCTTGAGTGTCCTAAAGCAAATATCATACAAGGCCTCATTATCAAGAACCATACATTCATCTGCATTTTCCACAAGCTGGTGGACGGATAGTGTGGCATTGTAAGGTTCCACAACAGTATCTGAAACCTTAGGTGAGGGGAACACAGAGAAGGTCATCATCATTCTGTCTGGATACTCTTCCCTAATCTTTGAGATCAAAAGCGTTCCCATCCCAGATCCTGTACCGCCTCCAAGAGAATGGCATACCTGAAAACCTGCACCTCAAAGAGTATTAATGGCGAATCAAAACCCAACAATTGAGAACCAACAATAATAGCCAACACCAGGTACAAACACAAACTCATGAGTAGAATGAGATACATAAAAATTGATAAATAAGGTAATATAAGTTTCATTGTCAATACTAAGTTGTGAACAAAAATAAGCCATGTATGATGACGAAGCAGTTGTGTCAATGAGAAATTAGAACTGTTTTCAATCAACAGCTAAGCCACACATAATTAAGCAGCAATTTCAAAATTAATTAAACAGGATTTCCTTCTTTTTTTCATGTATCCAGACTATCAATCTGTGTGTTAATACTAATTCTTATGACCAGAGAACCCCATCCTTATTTCTGAACAGATTATATCACAATTATGCTCAAAATAGTATTTAACCACTGCAACCTTGTTTAGTGTACAATGAATGGAAAATAATAGATCCATTATTTGAAGAAAACAAACAGGAGATCCCCACAGTTTCGCATATGTCAAGCATCTCATATATAGAAGACAACGTGTTATAATTTGGATAAATAGCATATCCGAGTAACAAAACATAATAGATCTATCAACTGAAGCACAAAAAATAACAAATCGAGACCAAAATAACACATCGATTTGAAAAAAGAAAAAAAACACCAATTATATTTGAAGTATAGATGTTATAATCAACCCTGTATATACATATGTTATAGATCTGTCATTTCTAACACAGCAGCCAACAGCATATTCAAATATTATCTGTATCAACAACCCAAAGTTAACACAAATATACCTTGCAAGCAATCGCAGTTCTCCGCCTCCTTCCTAACAACATCGAGAACAGAGTCAATCAACTCAGCGCCTTCGGTATAGTGTCCTTTGGCCCAGTTATTACCGGCACCACTCTGACCAAATACGAAATTATCAGGCCTGAAGATCTGTCCGTAGGCACCAGATCTGAGACTGTCCATCGTACCTGGCTCCAGATCCATGAGCACGGCGCGTGGGACAAACCTTCCGCCGCTGGCCTCATTGTAATAAACGTTGATCCTCTCGAGTTGGAGTTCAGAGTCTCCGGTGTACTTTCCGGTTACATCAATACCGTGCTCGGCGCACACGACCTCCCAGAACTTGGCTCCGATCTGGTTACCGCATTGGCCGCCCTGGATGTGAAGGATCTCACGCATTTTCGAGTATGAGGGATAGAGATAGAGATAGAGAGAGAGAGAGAGAGATTAGGGTTTTGGATATGGATCGAAACAGGCGGTATGTCTGCAGTCTCTGTACGGCAGTTTTATATGGGGAGAAACAGATGTGTATGCGTATTGATCGGTACAGACAGATAGTATATGATCAAAGATATTTGAGTAAATTACACTCCTGGTCCCTGTGGTTTGTTACAATTTTGGATCCCGACCTTATTCCGAAATAATTACACTAAGCATGAGAATGGTTTAAATTTCGTTACAAGTTGGGTCTCTTGCACTTAGGGGTGTTCAAAAAAATCGTTGGACAGCTCAAATCGGTCGAACCAAGTCAAATTGGACCGTTTTTTTACGGTTTGAGCGGTTTGCCGGTCCGGTTTGGTTTGAGAATTTGTCAAACCGGGCGATCCGGTCCGGTCTGCGGTTTGAAGATTTTTTTTGGCGGACCAACCCGACCGCCACACACACACACAAGCATATATATATTATTTTTATTTTTTGTACATATCATTTAGACTTAACAAATCAGCCCAAATATGTTCAAAGTCCAGACTTCAGTTCAGTCTTTAACTTTCACGACTTCAGATTTTTGCCCTAGTTACGCCACCACCACCACCACCGACTTCACAGCGCCACCACCACCACCGACTTCACAGCCGACAAGTCGTGGATTTTGTTTGCAATTATTTTATTCGGATATTTGTTTATGTTTTTCAAGACTTTGTTAAGGACTATGTTTTGTATGTTAAGAACTATGTTTTGTTAAGGATTTTATTACTATTTGTGGACTATGTTTTGTTTTTCAAGGAAGCTTTTTGTTAAGGACTATGTTATTACGTTTTGTTTACTCAAGCCAATGAATCTTTAAATTTCCAAATTGTATATGTATTTTTTAGTTTAAGTTTTAAAGCCCATAAAAGGCCCAAATCGCCTAAACCGGTCGAATCAAACCGCCTAAACCGTGGTCCGGTTTGACCGGTTTGGGCACTTGATGTCAAACCGCTCGGTTTGAAATTTTACCAAACCGCCACTAGTGGTTTGGTTTGTGGTTTGAGGGGTTAAACCGTCCAAACCGGATCGCGAACACCCTAGTTGCACTAATTGTGTTAACTATTATCCGTTAACTCATGGACATGTTCACCTTTTTACTGTTTTTCATAATTTCTAATTAAATATTAAATTATATACAAAGACAAACTTCATTGTTCTTTGCCTTCATCATCTCCGAGGGACCTCACCAAATCGGAGTTCGCCTCCACCAAATCAGAGTTCGCCTCCACCAAATCGAAAACCATCTCCAGAAAAAAAAAATCACCATCCTTAACCAAATCGGAACCCATCGCTACTCCTTGTTCCCTCTTATCGATATACCCTTCCATCTATAAAATCCTTATACAATTGTTTACCCAAAAAACCCACTTGTAGTTAAAAGGCAATCACGTTTTATTACAAAAAAGAACGAACAAAACAATTACATATATGAAATGTAAGGAACTACATCCAAATTAAAAAAAAACCCACCAAAAGCAAGCGACCAGACTGAAATGTCAAAGCAACAATTGCCATCAAAATCTCCTTTAACATTTGGTTTTGGGAGAGATGACATTAGTGGGCAAAAAGAAAGGGTTGCTAGAGAAAGGAGACACACCATCAGGTCACCTACAATCAATTGAAACATGTATGCTGATTTCAACCAGAAAGCTTTAATATTTTTTCTCGTTCCTATTTTTAGTTTGGGTTATTAAATTTTCGGTTTAGGTTGATTTTTGGCTATTAAAGTTTAGATTTATTAGTGTATATGTATTTTAGATTAGTCCTTTATATAGTTTGGCCCTTTACACAGGTGTCCAAGCCAATTAGGGTTATGTATTCCTATATATTGTTTTGTTAATACGAGAAGGGATTCATGCGAAATATACCAAACAACATGGTATTAGAGTTATTCCTCTCCTAATCCCTTCTCAACCCTAAACCCTAATCGTCTTTTTCCTCTCTCTTCCAACCCTAAACCCTAATCGTCTCCCACCCCCTTAAACCCTACGGCTGCATCAATGGGAGACGACAAATCATCTGCTCCATCATCTGAAAAACCATATGGCATCACCAACATCAAAGCCTTCATGCCCTTAACTCTTGATTTGGAAGAGTTAAACTACGATTCTTGGCGGGAATTATTTGAAACCCATTGCACGAGTTTTGGTGTCCTTGCTCACGTCGACGGCACCTCTCAACCAAAGTCTGAATCTGACCTAGAATGGAACAAACTTGACTCCTTTGTCAAGCTTTGGATCTATGGGACTATATCTAAGACACTGCTACAAATGATTTTGAAGAAAGGTGTTCGCGCTCAAGATGTCTGGAAAAACATTGAAACCTTTTTCGAGACAACAAAGATGCCCGAGCCATCCAACTTGACAATGATTTACGTAACATTACCATGATTATTGGCAACGCATCAAGACCATGCCCGGCCTCCTCGCCAACATCGACACAACCGTCTCCGAGAAGAACCTTGTCACGTACATGATCAATGGCCTATCAGAACGATATGACCAAATTGTCGGCATCCTTCATCATCGTGATCCGCTCCCCACCTTTCTTCAAGCTCGTTCTATACTCTTACTTAAAGAACAACGACTCTCCCGTCCTCGCCAAAACCAATAGGCTCGTCACGATCACTCCTCATCCCCGACCATTCTGCACGTCGAAAACTCCTCCTCAAACGACCAACCTCAGCGCCGAGTTTCTGACCGTCGACTTGACCGTCACAGCGGCCACCGCCCTGACAGATCTGACTGCCGCCCAGTGTCGCCCTCTCAACAACCCGTTTACCCTCAATGGGGGAGGTACGGTTGGCCAACACCACCTTCGTGAGGTGCCTCTCGCCCGACCACGACTTTCCAACAACATCGTCGTCCCTTCCAGCCACGTTCTGCCTCTCCAGCCTCTCGTAGCCTCTTCGGACCAGGGTCGGCGTAGGCCTCGATACCAATGCAGTGACATCTGTCCCTCCACAATGGCAATGGTTTTCACCCGACCCTACCGATCAACCAACAGCTCTCCCACAAGCTTTCAACACAATGTCCCTCCATGATCTGGGCAACTTTGATTGGTACATGGATACGGGTGCCACGTCTCATCTGGACTCTAGTATAGGTATCCTCGATTCTATTTTTAATACGAGCATTGCTTATTCTGTTCTTGTTGGCAATGGATCTATTCATGTCACTAACAGGGGGCACTCCAAGTTACCTACCCTTAATCCCCATCGACCCTTCACCTTCATAATATTCCTGTTACACCTCACATCATCAAAAATCTAATATATGTTCGTCTGTTTACCAAGGACAACAAATGTTCCATAGATCGCTTCCACAACGGTCTTGGCATCCAATTCGAAAATAACTTGATTGTCGTTTCGCCGTCAAATCCATTGTAGGGCATCGCGAATAGCAAGGGCTTCACATTCTATCGTTAGCGGAACAAAGTGACAAGGCGAGGCATAGGCCGAAACAAAGGCCCCTGAGTTGTCCCGGAGTACGTCTCCATAACCCACTTTATGGATCGAGGGAAAAATCGTTGCATCCACGTTACATTTAAGAAATCCCACACGCGGCGGTTGCCAACAAGGATTGAAGGGGAGTTCGGGGGTATTTAAAGGGAGCCTAGAGGAATTAGACGAAAACCTTCAATCCATAAGCATAACGTTGGGGCGATTAAGAACCGAGGAAGTGTCGCGTGGACCGTCATTCAAAAGAACATCATTTCTTCGAAACCAAATGCTCCATAAAATCATGAGAAAAAGATCACGGGTTTAACCATTGTTGTCGCGAAAAAATTGAAGACCAACTCATGAAAGGAATTGGACGCTAGGAGTAAGTTCTCGATGGTACTCCCAATACCCACCTCGTACCAAATTTGAGTAGTCAAAGGGCACCCGACCAAAGCATGCCAAACACTTCCCATATCACGGGAACACATGGGACAAAAATCCCCGGTCCTAACTCCTTTTGATTGGAGGGCAAGTCTAGCGGGTAAAACATTTCTAATAGTTCTCCAAGCAAAAAAATTAATTTTATTAGGAATGTTGGCATTCCAAAGAAAATTCCAATCGTCGTTCAAGAAAAGTTGTGAAGTCGGGGCAATATGTTCCGTGATTACGCGGTAGCTAGACTTGACGGAATAAATTTCGTCATGCGACCAATGCCAAATGAGAGTGTCATCTCGATTGGTGGAAGGAGGATATAGTTTGGAGATGTTTAAGCGATCCTCATGATAAAATAATTCATTGATAAGCGTGATGTTCCAACCATGAGAAAGCGGGTCCACGAGGTCATGCACGGTTAAGTGGGGGAGACTATTGTCCATCGGAGAATTTACTGTGAAACCCATTTCGTCTTTGAGCCATGGATCTTTCCAAACGTTGATGGAGTTACCATTACCAATCTTCCAACGGAGACCCGATTTAAGAACAAGTTGCGACTGCCAAATACTTCTCCAAGCGTTTCCCAAGTGGGCCGACATGAAATTACCACGCGGGTAATATTTAGCTTTAAGGAGGCGACCTACGAGAGAGGACGGGTTTTCAATGAGTCTAAAACCTTGTTTACTGAGCATGACAAGATTCAATGTGGTGAAATCATGAAAACCAAGGCCACCAAACTTTTTTGGGATGCAAAGTTTGTCCTAAGAGAACCAATTGATGGAGCGGTTACCGTCGGGCTTATGGCCCACCAAAAGGAGTTGATCATTTTTTCAAGGTTTTGGATGACCGAGCTCAGTAGAAGGAAACCGTTCATATAGTAGACCATAATGGCTTGGGCAACTGCTTTAATAAGTGTGGATTTTTCGGCGAAGGAAATGGGTTTTTTACTGCAAGATTGTAGTTTCAACCAAAGTCTATCGCGGGTATGCCGGAAAATAAAATTTTTGGAACGACCCACTACAGAGGGGAGACCCAAATATCGACCCGTGTTAATTGGGTTAAAGATCCCAAGAATATGGAAGAAAGCATGCATAGCTCGGGAGCCAAGTTGCTACTTCCCATGATGCCCGATTTTGCATAATTGATGGCTTGACCCGACGCTCCCTCATAAATCGTGAGCATATCTTTTAGGTAACCCTAAACCCTAAACCCTAAACCCTAAACCCAATGCTAACAGTGTGGGTTCCTGGCTTACGTTAACACTATGGGCTCCCAATGTTAACAGTGTGGGTTCTTGGCTTACGTTAACACTATGGGCTCCCAATGTTAACAGTGTGGGTTCCTGGCTTACGTAAACACTATGGGCTCCCAATGTTAACAGTGTGGGTTCCTGGCTTACGTTAACACTATGGGTACAACATGTTAACAGTGTGGGTTCTTGGCTTACGTTAACACTATGGGTACAGACCGAGGCCCTGCAAAAAAAGAAAGCATCATCTGCCAAAAAAAGGTGAGAAATTGTCGGGGCACCTTTGGCCGCTTTACTCCCATGGATTCGACCAACCGGTTCCTCGTGGTTTAACAAAGTCGTAAGGCCTTCCATGCAAAAGGGGATAAAGGGTCCCCTTGATGAATACCTCTTTTAAGAAAAATAGGCCCCACCATCTTGTTGTGGACTTTGATAATATACTTGACGGATTCGACGGTCATCATTATCATAATGATCCAATGGGGAGAAAAACCCAAAGCCGTGAACATGTGTCGCAAAAAGTCCCAAATCAAGCGGTCGTAGGCTTTGCTAATATCAATTTTTAGAGCCACATCCCCCATCTTTTTTCGTTTATTGCGATGCATGGAATGGATCATTTTGAAGGCAATAATGATGTTATACGTGATCAAACGATTTTTGACAAAGGCCGTTTGGTGTGCCGAAATTAAAGAAGGGAGAAGAGGCTTGATTCGGTTATCCAAAACTTTGGTGACCACTTTCAAAATGACGTTGCAAAGTGCGATGGGTCTAAAGTCTTTAAGCGACGAATGGGTCATTAACTTTAGGAATGAGCTTGATGAAAGTGTCGTTAATACCCATGGGTAAGGACCCATTGTCGAGCCAAAGCTTTCCGGCGTTAAAATTTTCATCACCCATAAGGTCCCATTTTGTAACACCTTGAATTTCCATGATATTATATTTAATATGAATGGGGTCTAATTGTAATTTAGTTTAAGATTTGGGCAACTTTGCAATTATGTAACTCAAAGGGGTTGAAAATTCAAGTGACCAAAGTTGAAGCTAATTATAAAAAATTGGAACTTGAGGGTGTGTTTGGTCATTCTTGAAAGTTGGGGTATACTTAAGATGACTAAACTGAAATTGAGAAAATATCTAAACATTCTGATTTTGGAGTCGGTCAAGAGCAAGAACGGAGAGAAAGAGAAAGAAGAAAAGCAATCTGAAATTTTGGTAAGAATTGTGAACCCTTTTCAAATCCCATCTGATTAGTTAATAGTCTATGTAAAGTTTGGTTTCTGGATTGGTTATAAACCTTGAATTCAGGTTTGAGTTTGGATTATTGCAGAAGAAAGTGAATCAACTTCATACAGGTGAGTTCATCCCCTCTTTTGGTTTAAATCAATGTTTTCTTTCAAATTAAGCAGTAGGATACAAGTATTAAATGTATTGGGACTGAATGGATGTGTGTAAAATAAGCTGGTGGAACAAACATTGGTCTGGATTGAAGTTTTAGTGTGCAGATTGAAGATACCGAACAAATTGATAAGTATACGGTAGTTCCTTATCAGTGGTGTCCGGTAGTTCCCTATCAGTGGTGTCCGGTAGTAAAGATATCCGGTAAGTATCTAAGTTTCCGAATGAAATAGATACCGGATGGTATCCGGATTATGTATGTTCCGGTAACATCCGGATAGGCTTTGTATCCGGTAAATTATGATGTCCGGTAAGTAATTATGTCCGGTAAGTTGTGACGTCCGGATAGTTGTGGTGTCCGAAAACTTCTGTTGTCCGGTCACTTTTGATGTTCCGGATACTTCTGAGTTTCCGGTAAGTAGGAGTTTTTGATAACTTTTGGCAGGATATGATTGATAAATGGAAAGACAATCCTAGCAGCTTGAACATACCTGTATTTGGATGTTAGAGTGTTAGGCTTGGAGGTTTGATTTAGTTTGGTACTATGCTTGTGTATAGTAAGTGTAATGGATCCATAGGCACTGGTAGTATTTGTAACGTGGAACAGGCATAAAGTAACTTGTAATTCCTGGTGACCTGAAATGAAGAATAGGCATAAAGTAACTTGTAATTCTCATTTCGTGAGGTGATGAGAAATGAGGAATAGGCATAAAGTAAATTGTAATTCCCATTTCGTATTATGAGTAGAAATATTGGAATAGGCATAAAGTAAATTGTAATTCCTGATTTCTATAGGAAGGTCAGAGATAGGCATAAGGTAAATTGTAATCTCTACTTCCACTCCAAGAAATAGGCATAAAGTAAATTGTAATTTCTTGGACATGAGCTACGATCTCGAATCTGTAATGATTCGTAGTAGGCTCTCAAACGTGATGATATGACTTACTAATGGTTCGTTATATTCATGAGAGCGGGTATGTTTCCGTCATCGCAAGATGAGTATGTGTACGGTAAGAATGGTGGTAAACCAGGTTTGTTTACACGCTTTGATTACTTGAGTTTCCAAAGCTGCTAAGTTTTAATTTGAAATTGGATGTTCTCACTAGGCGTTAGCCTAATCGTTTCAAACTAAATTTTCTTACCAGATACGAGCTCGGGGAAGTAACGGAAAGAGGGACAAGTGTTTTGGTATTCGACTTTTGATGCTAAGTGAAGAAGTTAGCTTATGCGAGGATGTTTTTGATGAATGACCTAGACAACCAATTTAATCTAATCGTAGTTGTCAGGATTAGATTGATAGGTTGTTTTGATAATTCAAAATGTGTATATGAACCCTCATGGTTAATTCTCCGCTTATGTATAAAAGTTTGGATGAAATTATGATTAACTCTGATAAATTTTAAGGAAATTTTAAGGTTTAAATTTGCCCTGGTTTTTAGGGTGTTACAATATGGTATCAGAGTTGTAGTTTAAGCGAACTAGGTATGATTATGAGATACCTAGACTTAAGCTGAGATGAATTAAGTTATGATTTGTGAGATATGGGTAGAAGCACTAAGACGGGACAGTCTTAGAGTCGACGGAAATACGTGAATTAGGCACTGTAACGATGGTAACGAGGATTCTCATGTATAGTATGTTCATAATTTCAATTAGTGTTAGTCCCAGATGGCTTAACAAGTATTGTAGAAGGGGGGGTTGAATACAATACTCAAAATTTTCACAAATTTAATTCTTTATATTGAAAATCTTTCAACTAGAATTACACAAAGAAACTTAAAGACTATTGCGGAAAAGAACAGATAAACTATTCTAACAATCTTTCACAAAGTAAACTAAACAATACAGCAGAGAACACTAAGAGCAAGGCTATAAGGTTATCAAGCAATATGAAAATCTTGCACTGAGAGAAATCCAGAAAGCGTGATTTGTATGGAGTCTTCATCTTCCTTTTATAGTGAGGATAATGTACTGAGCATTAAATGCATGGTACTATTATCCTCAAGTCACTTGCAACGAACCAATGGTCTTTGGAAAAGTACCAGTGGACTTCTAAAAAGCTGATAAGTCACTATCACCTTTTTCTTGAAACAAGGAATAAAAGCCATGCCGAAGGGACATCTTCCAAAAAGATAATAAGACAAAAGGTTGCTTTTGCCTGTAAGAAGATTTTGTCCCGAAGTAAATGATCTTCTTGATGTGGATTCCAAGACAATCATACCGATGATGTTTCACCGATACAATTGTCATTGGTCTTTGAAAACATCTGCAAGGAAACCAATTTCACAAAGATCCCACCGATTTAAGTATCCTCATCAGTGGGAAGAGTTCCACTGATTTCTGAAGACCACATCGGTGGAAGATGTCCACCGAATAATGCAAGCATTATCGGTGGAGATGTTGACCACCAATTTGTGAGAACAAAATCGGTGGACATGTTGTTCACCGAATTGTGAGGACAACTTCGGTGAATGATGACTTGTTTGTTTGTTGAGAAGAGTCTTCTATTTTCCACAAGTAGAGAGTCTTCAAGCTTGGTTTCGGTTGATCTTCGACTTCACCGAACAGTTGCTATAATGTACAAGTCATATGAAGAACCAAACTAAAATATTCTAAGTAGGATTTTAGGGAAAACATCGGTGAGTCAATTTCAAATCTTTGGTGACCCAACAATCTCCCCCTATTTGAATTTGAGCTACTTTCTTAGAATATTTAGGAGTATGAAAGATTAAAATGCATTTTGACCCTTTTTACTCTTTTTGGGTTCTTTTCACATAGACCATTCTTTTTGTTCGTTTTGATCTTTTTCTTTTGTATGAGTATGTATACTATGTACAGTATATATAAGTAAATGAAAGTAAAGTTATGTACCAAAAAAAAATCAAATAGAAAGGTACTTGTATTTAGATAAGTTTTCTCGTACAAATGTAAGAAGAGAAACAGACTATTACAAGCACCATTGAGAGAGAGAACCTACTTCTTGGAAATTTGCCTGCGCTTGATTTCTTCCAACACATTTCTGAAGAAAGGTTGAGCTTCGGGAATGTTTGGAAATAGGTTTGTTGGACAACCTAGGGGGGGTAAGGTTGTATTTAAAATCTTTTTCTTTCAAAAATTCTTTTATAAATAAATACAGAATAAATAAAGCAGAGTATAAATAAATAAGTATACAACAATTATATAAACAGATATAATTTAAATGCACAGCGGAAATGTAAATAGATAAGGGAAAGAGAATACTTGACAACGATATTTTTAAAGTGGTTCACCAAACACAAAGTTGGCTAGTCCACCTCGAGAAAATAACCCTTCTCGGAGATCCAATACGAAACGTGTTCTTTACGGTAGAAACACAAACCTTAATACAACAAACGCGAAACACTCTTCTTTGAGAGATTAATGTGGATCACTCACTCTATTCAAACACTTACAAGAGGGTATAATTTTAATATGAATAATCACTCTTGAATAAGGTTTATCACTTGGATATTTTTAGAGAGTTTGATCACTTGAGTTGTGTTGCTGATTCAACTAATCGAGAGATTTTAATCTGCTATCAACTCAAGATTTCTTACTCAAAAAAATTAATTTTATCAGTTTAAGTGATTTAGTGTGAGTAAGAAGGCAGCAGAATAATAATCAAATGCTGAGGGAGAATTTATTGCTGAAGTTGGTGTAGACTTGAATGCTGGAGGTTGCATGATATTTATACTGGATGAGCAACTGGGCATAAGTTTTCGCGGTATACCGGCAATCCATCGCGGTATACCTGCGTCAGAAAAAGGTACAGCAAAGGAGAAGGTCAACCCTGCAAAAACAAACGGTATAATGTACCCGCGGTATACCGCGTTGCACATGGCGGTATACCGCCTGAAAGAAGTTCTGACAAGGGAAGCTTCATATGCAGAAGATGTGATAGGTGAACAGTACCCGCGGTATACCGCGTGGACCTTGGCGGTATACCGCCTGACATTCTGTCCAATGAGAGCATGGCAACGCAGGGTTACTTCGGCTGAGACTCTTTGATGAACAGTAAAAAGCATGAAGTGATTTTAATAAAATAATATATGTATATATATATCAGCGATTTATATATATATTTAATAAATAAAAATATATATATTATATATATATTTGATTCAAATATATTTATATAGATACGAAATATCCAAGTGATAAAATATTTTAGGGTGTTTATCATTTTAAAATAAAATGACGAAACTCTTCAGACTTGGATTTTTCAGATAAAAAATTTATCGAGATCATTTAAATATCTGCACACTCAGATAAAATATTAGATAACAAATAATGCGGTGTGTTTTGTAATCATCAAAATAAATATGGAGATGTGATTTTATGTGTACCAAAAATATATCACAATATTTAAAGCTGGGTACACTTGCACCAACAAGGTTGGTGATGCCTTGAAGAAACAGGGTGTCGGCTATGGCAATTTGAGCAAATCTGAAGAAAGCACGACGACCGTAACCATCATTGAAGAACAGCCCGGGAATCGGTGAGAGGCTCAATGTCGTAGTAGGATATGGCACCGAAGTAGGGAGGGAAAGATTTAAGTTGCTTACATTTGGGATCTTTCCTTCCGTTGCCATTTTTTTGAACACTTTGTCGGTAGGATTCTTGACTAAGGGAAGACGGATTTCTTCTTTCATCGATTGAAGTTTTGCCCTTTCATCGGAGGAAAGGATGATGTTGTGTTTTCTTTTGATCTCCTTCATCCTTTCCATCAAACCTTCAATGCATTTGATAAAAGTGTCTTTCTTCGGGTTTGCACTTTTGACTAGATGTTTAGAGATCTCATACCATTCGGTGAGGCCGAGATTTTTGAGATGAGCATTTGTTAAACTTTTCAGCGAACCATCATCTCTGTTGACGACCAGCTTGATATCCTTCGGGTTGACTTTGGAAGTAGCAATTTTAACATTTGAGATTTGGGCTCTGCTACTTCGGCGGTGCATGGTCTTCTTATACCAACTTATTTCGTCATTCTTTTCTTCTTCAATGGCACTTAGTACCGATTTCTGGATTTCGATGGCATCGGTGGATTTTGCTTTAGCGGCTTCTTCTTCGGCAGCTTTCATAGAGAGGGCTTTAGATTTATCTAAAGCAATTTGAGCAAGTTTAGCTTCCTCAAGTTCCTGAGGAGAAAGACCGAGATCGGTGGTGGTTTCTTGGGATTGAGGCTTGAGTTTAAGAGTTTCAGCACCTTCAGGTCGAGTCCCATACTTAGCCAAATCCTTTTTCTTCTTTTCTTCTTTTGCCAAGTCTTCGGCCGAAATAACTTTCTTCCCTTTGTCTTTGGGAGCTTTGCTGGATTGCTCCCCCTCAGTTGATGCATCAATTTCCACGGCCGATGGGGACTTGATCGGTGAAGCGACTGATTCGGTGGTCCCTGTATGCGTCTGTGAAGAATTAGGTGATTTCGGTGATGGCGGAGAGGTTTTCGGTGGAGACTTGTTGCTGGTAAATCTCTTGATGTATGGCAATTTCGGTCGAGCAGTGGTTTTCTCCCCCTCAGCAACAGCCGGAAGCTTAAAACCCAATTCATGAAACACTTTGTCAAACTTTGAGTGCAGAGAAGCCAAGCTTTTAGTGGTGGTATCGGGAACCAAGGAGAAATCCCCCAAGTCCATCTCCCATTGGCATTGCTCGGTGTTGGTAGTGTCGGTGGAGGTTTTTGAGAAGGACTCCACTTTTGAAGATAGGGAAGAGACTGTATCATTTATCGGTCGCAGGGCATCGGTAATGGCATCGAGAAGAATTCGTGGCAACTGAGACTCGAGCATGGTTATTCTGGAGTTTGCTTGGGAGAGCAACGAAATGGTGGATTGAAGAAAAGCAGAGGGGCGGCCAATGTTTGAAGAGGTCTGACCACCGATGTTTGGGAAAGAAAATCGGAGGCGTTGGGGATCTGCTTCGGTGATGAGATTTGGGAGGTAAGTTGACATGTCATCGGTATAGAGGATTCTCGGTGGAGGAGGTGATCGGGGTGGGGTGGGTGATCGGTGTGGGGTGGGTAATCGGTGTGGGGATACGATCGGTGGTGTGGATTGGTTCTTCGGCGAGGGAGACTCGGTGGGATTCTCTTCGGTGGACGGGATGGTTCGGGGAGAACCAGTGTCCGCTAAACGAAAATCAAAGAAATCATGTGGGGGTGGAGGTAATGGGGGGGAACTCAAGGCGAGTTGTGCTTCATCATCGATCTCATAGAGATCGGGTGGAAAGTCGTGAAGTGAAAAATCAGTACCCTCGAGGGGAGAGACCTCGAGGTCATCTCCACCACCAAAAGAATCGAGTGGGGAGGTAGGTTGAGGTTCCTCCAATTGTACAACTGAAACCTTTTGAGAGGCAACAGAGGATTCGGTGGGGTTAATGGCGGATTCCCTTGGCCTGGAGGGTTGAAGTTCAACAACTGGCGATTTTCGAGAATCGACAGTTGGATTAGACGGTGGGGCCGATGGTTTCCGAGACCTCTTTGAAAGAGATCTCGAAGGGGAAGACGAGTGCCTCCGCTTATGAGAAGGGGATTGAACCGGGGAAGCCTCCGAGGGATCTCTCGGTGGCATAGTTCTAGAAGCGGGTGCGGAGGTGTCGGGGGTCGTACGTTGTTTCTTTCTCGCGCCGCCCGATTTTACTCGAGTAAGGGAGGATGGGGCCACTACATCATGGGGTGCTTCGGGAACTTCCGGGTGTTTAAATCCGGGAATTTCCGCATCGCCCCAATGTAGATCGGGAGAGAGAGCGAGAGAAATCATACCTTGTCTTAACGGGTTGTCGGTGGCGAGAGGTCCCACATTTAGTGTTTTGAGACCGACAACTGGGGAAGACCAATCATACTTGAATCGGGGCGCTTGAGATTTTCGATCCATCTCTAATACCTTGTTGAGATTGTGCTGAATGATCATCGAGATGAATCGCGGATAGGCAACGTAACACTTCTTGGGATGCTTGATTACCTCGACAAGTTCAGAAAAGAAGTATTGGGCGAAGTCGACTTTTCTTTGAAAGATGAGGGCATGGGCGAGCTTTGTGATGTATGACGGTGATTGATCATGCCCACTAGTTTTGCGAGAGAGGCAGTGAATAACATGGGCAAAGAAGAAGTTCCATATGCCTCCCATTTTGCTACGGAGAAGAGTACCGGGGCCTTTAGAACTTTTGGAGGAATCGTCGATCACATAGCCGGTTGTTTGAATAACATCTTCATGTATGGTTTCCACAAACATGTCTTAGTAGGTTGGAAAAGCGTCAATTTTGAGGGCGAGGCGAACATCGTCGACCCCAAACGTAAGGTCGTGATCACCTTCTTCATTGGTAAGAATAGAGGCGTGAATGGCTTCGTTTGAGGGATCGTACACACAGGTTAACCAAAAGTTCCCAATGAGCATTTTGCTCATCTTGGGGTTGCAAGAAAAAGCATGAAGAAGAGGGGAGCGAGTGAGAAACTTAGCTATCGTGGAGAACTCGGGATGAGATGGATCTGATTCGAAACGAGCGACATGAGTGCATGGGTTGAACTTGAGGTCTTCAAACCGTGTGGGAGTTGCATTTCTGGAAGATGCCATTGAGTGAGATGAGGTCGAGAGAGAGATCAAGTGTGGGAAGTAAGATAATGGAGAAGAGGGGTTGAGAGATGAGAGGGGTTCGAGAGATTTGCAGGTTTGAGAGAATCGGAGGTGTTGAGGAAGATGGGTTTTTATAAGGGTGAGAGGGAACGGTTTTTAAAAGAAATTATGAAAAGTCATGATGAGGTTTTGGGATGCGTGAAAGAATACGGCTTGGAATGGGAAGGGTCACATCTCATCCTGACACTTAGGGTTTTTCGGCTTATGGAAGCATGGGGAAGCGTATTCGATAAGATTTGGGAATTGGTTGATTTCGGTGTACAGAGATTTGTATTTCGGTGTAAACACGTCGGTGCTATACTTTTCTACCGAAGTTCAAGAAAGATGTCGGTGTAGCTGTTTTTGAACACCGAAAAGACTTCGGTGTTAAGGCTTGAGAGGCGTCGGTGGACTTTAGGATATTAACAAGAGATTGAGTCCACCGATATGTGATTTCGGTGGAGGCTTCGGAGTTGAATCGGGGGTGGGTTTCGGTGTAGAAAGCACACAGATTTGAACACTCAGAATTGGAACCACCGAAATGTTATTTCGGTGAAGGAAAGAGAATCGGTGGTGAGATCGGTGAAGAGAAAGTGTCCACCGATGTGAGATCGGTGGAAAAGGAGAAACTGAGAGAGTGTCCACCGATTATTGAAAGTTACACATACCAAGTTCACTTATTAGGAAGTTGAACCTGGCTTCATCTAGAGGTTTGGTGAACAGATCAGCAAGCTGTAGATCGGTGGGAATGAAATGTAACTCAACGTCTCCTTTGGATATGTGATCCCTAATGAAATGATATCTGATATCTATGTGCTTGGATCTGGAATGAAGAACGGGATTGTTTGCAATAGCTATTGCACTTGAATTATCACACAGAATTGGGACTTTGGAGAAGATTTGAGCATAGTCCCTTAGTTGGTTTCTCATCCACAGGATCTGGGCACAACAGCTTCCAGCAGCTACATATTCAGCCTCAGCAGTAGAGGTTGACACAGAGTTTTGTTTCTTGCTGGACCAACTTACCAATTTACCACCAAGAAGTTGGCAGCTTCCTGTAGTACTCTTTCTATCAATTTGGGAACCTGCATAGTCTGAATCTGAATACCCAATTAGTTCAAAACATGAGTCTTTGGGATACCAAAGACCCAAGTGCAAGGTACCCTTGAGATACCGAAAAATCCGTTTTACAGCCTTTAAATGTGATTCTTTAGGATTGGCCTGATAACGGGCACATAGACAAGTAGCAAACATAATATCCGGTCTGCTAGCAGTTAAGTACAGAAGAGAACCAATCATTCCTCGATAAAGGGTAATGTCCACAGATTCACCTTTAAGATCAGCATTGAGTTTCAAAGGTGGTGCCATGGGAGTTTTCATAGTAGAGCTATCTAGAAAGTTGAATTTCTTCAGAAGGTCACGAATATATTTACTTTGGTTTATAAAAATTCCTTCTGAAGTTTGTTTGACCTGAAGGCCCAAAAAGAATGTAAGCTCTCCCATCATGCTCATCTCATATTCACTCATCATGAGAGAAGCAAACTCATCACAAAGTGATTCATCAGTGGCACCAAAGATGATGTCATCAACATAGATTTGGACAAGAATGAGATTACCTGAGGTTTCCTTGATGAAGAGAGGGTTGTCGATTTTACCTCTGGAATATCCATGCTTTAGAAGGAAGTTGGCAAGAGTGTCATACCAAGCACGAGGAGCTTGCTTGAGACCATAAAGAGCCTTGTCAAGTCTGTACACATAGTCTGGATGAGCTGAGTCTTCAAAGCCAGGAGGTTGTTTCACATAGACTTCCTCTTCAAGTTCCCCATTGAGGAAGGCACTTTTAACATCCATTTGAAAGACCCTAAAATTTCTGTAGGCAGCATGAGCCAGAAAGATTCGTATAGCTTCAAGTCTTGCAACAGGGGCAAATGTTTCATCATAGTCAATGCCCTCTTCCTGTCTGTATCCTTGAGCTACTAGTATGGCCTTGTTTCTGATAATTGTACCATCTTCATCCATCTTGTTTCTAAATATCCATTTGGTTCCAATGATTGTCTTCTTTCGGGGTCTGGGAACCAATCTCCAAACTTTGTTTCTCTCAAACTGAGAAAGTTCTTCTTGCATGGCAGTGATCCAACAAGGATCTGAGAGAGCTTCATCAATCTTTTTGGGTTCAATAAGAGAGAGAAAATTCACATAGAGACAAATATTTCCAATTCCTCTACAAGTTTGGACACCTGCTTGCTGATCACCTATGATTTGGTCTATGGGGTGATCTTTGGTCTATTTGGTTGCAGGAGATAAAGGTGGTGGAATGTTTTGTGTTTGGGGTGAAGAAGTAGTGGGATCAGAGGTTCGGTGTGAGGCAATGGGATCGGTGGAGGGATGAGCGTCGGTGGGAAAGGTACATCAGTGGTGACATGGTCAATTTCGGTGGGAGATATAGAAGGTGACCCAACTTGATTATTTTCGGTAGAAGGAATTGGTGGGTTCAATGTAATGGGAGAAGCATCGGTGGAGTTGGTTTGGGGAGCATTACCGATGCATGAGGAGATCCATCTGTGGAGTTCATCATCATCATCATCATTTGGAAGAGATGAGGATCTCAAATCATCAAACTTGACATGAATAGATTCATCAATGCATTTTCTCCTTAGGTTGAACACACGATATGCTTTGGAGGAAAGAGAGTATCCAACAAAAATTCCTTCATCAGCTTTGGGATCAAACTTCCCAAGGTTGTCACGATCATTTAGAATAAAACACACACAGCCGAACACATGAAGAAAGCCAATATTTGGTTTTCTGCCATGGAAAATTTCATATGGGGTTTTATCATGCCTTTTAGAGATTACCGACCTGTTTTGGGTAAAACAAGCAGTATTAACAACTTCAGCCCAAAAATAGGTAGGTAGATTTGATTCACTTAGCATGGATCTGGCAGCCTCACACAGAGTTCTATTTTTCCTTTCCACCACTCCATTTTGCTGTGGAGTTCGTACTGCAGAAAAGTTCTGAGAAATTCCTTTCTCAGTAAAGAAGTTTTCAAGAACATTGTTTCTGAATTCAGTGCCATTATCACTTCTTACTTATCGAACAAGTTGGCCATTCAGAACTTCATTTTTCTTGACAAAATTGATGATTTCTTCAGTAGCATCACTTTTGTACCTGAGAAAAAAGACCCAAGTATATCTGGTAAATTCATCAACAATTACAAGAATGTACCTTTTTCCTCCTAGACTAAGAGTGCTGACAGGTCCACATAGATCCATGTGCAGCATCTGCAGTGGAAGGGTGATGGAAGAGCATTGCTTTGTCTTGAAGGATGTTTTGGTGAGCTTCCCTTTTTCACATGCATCACACAACTTTTCTTTGACAAAATTCAGCTTTGGCATACCAGTCACCAACTCTTTATTTGAAATTTTATGGAGAGTTTTGAAATTAAGATGAGAGAGACGTTTATGCCACAACCAGTTCCTTTTGGATGAGTCATCTGACACAAAGCAGACATTGGATGAATTGTTGCTCAGTCCCATGTCAATGACATAGACATTTTCCATCCTTTTTCCAGATAACACCACGTTGAAGTTTTTGTCCACAACAGTACAGATACAAAGTTCAAAGATAACTTTATATCCAAGATCACACAGTTGGCTAATGCTGAGAAGATTATGCATGAGACCTTCAACAAATGCCACTTTATTGAAAGTGACAGATTCATTTGTGAGAGTTCCATAACCTTTGGTGTAGCCTTTAGAGTTGTCACCAAAAGTGACAGATGGACCCTTTCCAGACACATAGTTGATGAGAAGAGATTTGTTTCCGGTCATGTGGCGTGAGCACCCACTATCCAGATACCATATTTGATGGTGCTCAGAAACCTGCATGCACACACAGATTAGTTCTTTGGTACCCATTTTGTAATGGGTCCTTTGGGGTTAGAAGAAACTGAGTCCTTTGAATTGGTTCTATCTATTCTTTCCTTGGGACAATCCTTAGCCATGTGAAATGTGTCACCACAGTTATAGCATTTTCTATAGATAAAAATCTTTTTAACACTATGACCACTTTTCCTGTTTAGGCTTTTAACATTAGGTTTTATTACCATGTTAGAAGAGAACAAAGCAGAAGGTTTGGACCCAGGAATTCCTTTGTCAGAGTTATGGATTGGAGAGTTGGATGATTCTTTGGGGTTTGACTTTTTCAAAAGAACAGATCTTGGAATAGGAAGACTAGAAGTGTTACCAGAAAAATTCTTTGGAGTGAATCTTTTGGGATGGGAAATGGCCACTGATTCGACCACCGATTTCCCTTTGTCAGAAGATGAAAAACCTTTTGTGGGAACTTGAGGTTCTCTTTTGGGAATCTTTGAGGGCTTAGGTTCAGAGTATTCATCTATGTGAATAGACTTTAATAACTCATGGAGAGGTATGGGAGGATCATCGGTGTTGACATCGGTGTGGTTTGATTTTTTCAGCAAGGAGACTTTTGAGGAGTTTGAGGATGAGGCTTCATCAAAGGTTGATCTTTTTGAGAGATCAGGGATGAGTTTTGAAATTTCATCAGAGTCAAGTTCCTCAATGAATTGAATTGAGGAAGCCTCTTTTGCTTTTATAAACATTCCATATTTTCGAGCTTCACCAGATCTAAAGAATTCAAGGAGATGGAATCACAAGAACTTGAATCAGATGCATCATCCCACACACTGGAGATAGGAATAAGTGCATGGGAAGAAACTTCAGGATAGACTTTGCCGAATCCTAGACCGAATTTGCTCTTTCCACTGATTTGACTTTGAAAGAGCTGTTCAAGATTTTTTGAAGAATCTGTCCATTTTCTTACAACCTCTTGCTCCTTTTTAAGTTCCTTAAAAAGCGAGTTCTTTTCTTTTGAAATCACATGATTTATAGTTTTCAAGTCCTCAAGCTCAGCTTTGGTTTCCTCAAACTTTTTAAGCTTAGACATGCAAATTTCAAGTTCAGATTTGAGTTCTTTCACTTGAGCAGATTTTCTATTCTTGCTATCTTTGACAGAATAAAAGTCTTTAGTTAAAGATTCATACGCATCTATCTTTTCACTATCACTCATATCATTAAAAGGATGTACCTGAGCATAAGCTGTCGAGCACCCAGTCGACACAAGAGCCATTGGAGAGATAGTTTTGTCAGAATCCTCCATCTCTTCAGAAATGGCCATGAAGCACATATTGTTAGAATCACTGTCAGAGGTGTCTTCTTCATCCCAGTTATGAGTTTCTGCCATTAGACCTTTTCCTTTTCTTTCCAGACCCTCACTCCTTTCTTTCTCTTTCTTGTACTTGGCTTTATACTTCTCAGCGCGCTCCTGATGGTCTAAGGAAGAGGATTGGGAATCCTTTTTGGAAAAGTTTGATTTGAAAGGATTATTTCTGGGTTTCTCATTCTTTGAAGAATATTTGTCAGAGGATGGGTTCCTAGACTTAGTAACACGCTTACTCCTACACTCAGATGCAAAGTGTCCTTTCTTGCCACAGTTAAAGCACTCTTCATTTGACTTATCAGATGAAGTCTTGGAAGCAGAAGATTTTCTAAAGTTTCTGGATTTGATGAAAGGACGAAATTTGTTCTTAGAGCCAACCATCATTGCCATTTCTTCAGACAAATGTTCAACCATAATTTCCTCACCTTCATCATCAGCATCACTAAGATATGCCTCCGTTTGGTGGGTAGAGTTATTTTGGCTGTCATTGTCAGAGTCTGATGACGGATAGGTGATTCTAGGAACATTTTGAGATTTCTTGGAGCTTTCACTGACAAGAGCTATAGAAGAGCTCTTTATCTCTTTGATGAAAGATTTCCTTTGTAACTTTGTTTGCTCAAAATTGAAGAGAGTTCCATAAAGGACAGTTAAGGGCATGAACTCAAGGTCCTTGGTAGTTTTAATGCAAGTACATATATTCTCCCAAAAATCTGGAAGACAATCCATGAACTTGCTTAAGACTTCCTCATTATCATAGACTCTGCCCAATAACTTCAGATCATTTAAGAGAGAGTTGAAACGATTATAGTAGCTAGGAAGAGATTCTCCTTTTTCAAAAGCAAAGAGTTCATATTTTCTAATGAGACCAAACTTTTTACATTTCTTTACTTCCACAGTACCTTCGTACAGTACACACAGTGTGGTCCACATCTCTTTGGCAGTTTCAAAGTTAACCAGAGAGTGATAGACCTCATCAGGAAGAGAGAGTGCAATAATTGCTCTTAGCTTAGAGTCGAGAGAGACCAAACGTTTTTCCTCATCAGTATATTTCTTAGGATTTTTTAGGATGTAACGACCAGTAGCACTGGATATTTCTTCATCAGAATCACTAGATATTTCTTTTTCCAAATTTTCTTTACCAGGCCTTTGCGTTTCATAGCGAGCCCAAACTCTGGGGATGATAGGTCCCTCTTTGAGAATGGTTGGATATCTAGTATCCATTCCCTCCATGAATAGCATCATGCGACTCTTCCACAAAGAGAAGTTGTTAGCATTAAACTTAGGAGGTTTGGTTATGGAGCCATTCTCAGAAAAGTTGTTTTGAAAAGAGTTTTCAATTGTAGAAGAAGAAGAGGCAGCCATCGCAGATCAAGTTTATGGGATTAAACTTTCTGCTCTGATACCACTTGTTAGTCCCAGATGGCTTAACAAGTATTGTAGAAGGGGGGGTTGAATACAATACTCAAAATTTTCACAAATTTAATTCTTTATATTGAAAATCTTTCAACTAGAATTACACAAAGAAACTTAAAGACTGTTGCGGAAAAGAACAGATAAACTATTCTAACAATCTTTCACAAAGTAAACTAAACAATACAGCATAGAACACTAAGAGCAAGGCTATAAGGTTATCAAGCAATATGAAAATCTTGCACTGAGAGAAATCCAGAAAGCGTGATTTGTATGGAGTCTTCATCTTCCTTTTATAGTGAGGATAAGGTACTGAGCATTAAATGCATGGTACTATTATCCTCAAGTCACTTGCAACGAACCAATGGTCTTTGGAAAAGTACCAGTGGACTTCTAAAAAGCTGATAAGTCACTATCACCTTTTTCTTGAAACAAGGAATAGAGCCATGCTGAAGGGACATCTTCCAAAAAGATAATAAGACAAAAGGTTGCTTTTGCCTGTAAGAAGATTTTGTCCCGAAGTAAATGATCTTCTTGATGTGGATTCCAAGACAATCAGACCGATGATGTTTCACCGATACAATTATCATTGGTCTTTGAAAACATCTGCAAGGAAACCAATTTCACAAAGATCCCACCGATTTAAGTATCCTCATCAGTGGGAAGAGTTCCACCGATTTCTGAAGACCACATCGGTGGAAGATGTCCACCGAATAATGCAAGCATTATCGGTGGAGATGTTGACCACCGATTTGTGAGAACAAAATCGGTGGACATGTTGTTCACCGAATTGTGAGGACAACTTCGGTGAATGATGACTTGTTTGTTTGTTGAGAAAAGTCTTCTATTTTCCACAAGTAGAGAGTCTTCAAGCTTGGTTTCGGTTGATCTTCGACTTCACCGAACAGTTGCTATAATGTACAAGTCATATGAAGAACCAAACTAAAATATTCTAAGTAGGATTTTAGAGAAAACATCGGTGAGTCAATTTCAAATCTTTGGTGACCCAACAATTAGCTACTGTCATTATGAATATATTGTTACACAAGCATATTTGTTTCTAAATTGTTACAGTGACTAATGAACGTTAAAGTACGTTTCGTGTGTTTGGGTACGTGTAACCATTCCTTATGGTTATCTTTTTGTGCTATATCAGAATACGATGGTGAATACACCAACCAGATCCCCTAATTCTTCGGAAGATAGGGCAGTAAATGATTGGGTGGTGAAAAGCAACCTGAAATGGGTAGAATGCACGAAATTCCACCGAGGCCACCTTTAACAGGAGGAGTAGAAAGTCAACCGCAAAGAACGAGTGTCGGTACCCCTAACCCGGTAACAAACGAGTCTACGATAGAATCTCGCATGATGGAAAATATGATGCGAGTGATGAATACAGCATTGGCACAACAATCAAAGATGTTCATGAAAGCGTTAAATGACAGAAGTACTGAGCCACGACGACCGGAGACGGATACGGGTGTAGTAACCCCACCTCGTATTCCTGTAGTGAATGTTAACGGGAGAGTGGAAAGAGTTTGTTCTTATAAAACGTTTTTGAGTTGCAAACCACCGGAGTTTGCAGGAACAGATAATCCGATAGCATGCATGAACTGGCTTAGAGAGATGGAACAGGCTTTTCGAGCTTGTGAATGCGACGAGGAATCGAAGGTCATGTTCGGTTCTCAAATGTTACGAGGCAACGCTTTAACCTGGTGGAATATCGTAACATCGACCGTGACGGCTCCGGTTTTGGCTGCTATGACGTGGAAGTCGTTCAAGAGAAAGATTTTAGAAGAGTATTGTAACGAGAACGAAATGGATCGAATTGAAGAAGAATTTCAGACTCTTAAGAAGGGTACTTCGTCTGTTCGGGAGTACACTCAATTATTCATGGAAAAGCTGAATTTAGTGGGGCATGTGGCTCCAACTGAGAAGAAAAAGATTAAAGCCTATCTGAAGGGCTTACCGGCTGACATGATGTCGCGAGTGCGAAACTCTAAAGCCTCGACATTGAGGGAGACGATCGAAGAAGCTAAAGTAATAGAAGAGGTTTATGCCAAAGATAAGGAAGAAAAGACACAAGGAGGAGAGAAACGAAAATGGGAAGGCCGGTCGGAGTCTTCTCAGAAATCTAAATCATTTGGCAAGAATGTCTGTTACGAGTCTCGTCGGGAACCGAACTGGTGCCAAAAGTGCCGAAGTAAGCATTTTGGCCCGTGCCGAGTAGTAGGAAGTGAATGTTTCAAATGTGGAAAGTCTGGTCATCAAGCTGCAAGCTGTCCTGTTCAAGGGTTGACCTGTTTTGAGTGTAAACAACCCGGTCACTTCCGAAGAGACTACCCAAAGCTAAAGAAGGGTGGAGATCAGGGAAGGAAACCAAATACTCCTAAGCCAACGGGCCGGGCATTTTATATGACAGCTGAGGAGGCGAAGGAATCCAAAGATGTTGTTTCTGGTACATTTCTCGTTAATTCCATTCCCGCACGAATATTATTTGATTGTGGCGCCAGTCTGTCGTTTGTATCAAAATCGTTCTATCACAAGTTAGCTATGTCTGTCACTACCTTGGAAGATGCCTTAGTAGTCGAGATAGCTAACGGGGGTCAAGTCTTAGTTCGTGAAAGACTTGAGGGTTGTCTGATTGATAGGGGAAAAGAAATTTCCGATTGACTTGATGTTGATGGAAATTGGGGGGTTTGATTTAGTTGTGGGTATGGATTGGCTGACAATCAACCAGGCAGAAATTCTTTGTGCAAAGAAATTGATTCGGATTCCTATGGCTGACAATGATGATGTATTCATCTTTGGGGAAAAGAGAAAAGGGGAAGTTGTAACACCCTCAAATTTGGAACGAGCAACTAACATTAAAATTCAATAAAATTACCAAAATAGATATAATCACTTCTACAATTCATTCCTTAAAATACCTCGGAATTTAAAACATAATAAGTCTACAATAAAATAACTTAATCGGGTGTTACTTAACACCATAAGTTGCTAGTCCAAACAAATGTGGAATACTTCACTAATCAAGTCACCTCTCGTGCACTCTACTAGCACTCGCCACTTCACAACGTAGCTAGAGCTACCCCAATCTGAGCATGTTGCACATGCAGACAAATAAAAAGGGTTAGGCTTACGCCTAGTGAGTTCAAGCATTTTATTATGACTATATATAAAATCATAAATCGGAAAGTAGTAGTTATAGTCATGATTTAAATAAATCTTTAAATGACAATTTGCGATAAAGACTATCATTTCCAAAAGGTTTCTCAACGGGTATAAATGACTCATTTTCCAACGCACTCAAAATCCATGGGAATCATACCCGAAAGGTGTAAAGCGTTTTCCAAAATGAGTTACAATTCCAATTCACCCAAATACGTGAATAAGTCCAATTTAGGCGAAACCTTCAAATACGGTTGACAATACATACTCAACCCATAAAACATGGAAACCATCCATTTAAATATAACCTTTCATTGGAAACATAATACGAAGCAAAACTCACGCAAACGTAAAATGTATTAAAATCCAAATACCATAAACGGGGGAGACCCGTATCCGTTGAAGGTGGAGGTAACACATAAGTATACCACCCGTACAACGTTCATCGTATAATTGGAAGTAGAGATTACAAGTTACGTTATGCCTATCTCTGACCTCCCAACGAAATCGAGAATTACAAATTACGTTATGCCTATTCCACGACTCTGCTCTACGAAACCCAAGTTACACCGTAATTGAGGATACACTTTAGCGTCTACCCACCCAACTGGTAACGCCTCAAGGCCCAGTACATCAGGACTACCTCCAAGGTATAAATCCCGAAGGCGTGGATCACTACACGAACCTCCAAGGTAAGTGCCCAAGACTATATCCTCCTAGTGTGCCTACTTGGAAGTTAAGGTCATAAAACATGGGTACCAAGGTCCAACCTCAAGATACCCAATCGACCAATACCAACGACTGACTAACATGCCTATCGATCCAATGCAATACAGTCTACAAACAACATGCCTATCCTGGAATGACTCACTCACCCAAGCATGTAAATGTACAACGTGCAATAATATGCAAAATGGTGCAATAAAAGCAACCCATAAACAAGACTCTACATTTAGCCATTCAAACCGGGCAAATGTCCCAAGACTATCTCAAAGTCAAAACCACGCAAAGTGCTCCAAGCTTGCTAGACCCGTAAATGTCGGTCATCATCGCATAAAATGTGTTTACACATTGTTTAGGTAAACAAGTACCACAAAACCATAATTAATCCCAAAACTCAACACGGTTAAACAAAAAGGGGGTTTTCCCAAAGGACTCCCACCCTTATAATTCTCAAATTGACACATAACACTTAAAAGTGCATTTCCCAAATGGTTTATTAAAATCAATTACACTAACATGATTACACCATCAAATAAACCACATTTTGAGCAATTAATCTTTAAAAGACAATTTATGGATTCTAACCATCCAAATATCCAAAATCCCCAAATATGGGTGTTTTACACATTTATGAAGATAAACATTTCAAAAGAGTTAAACTATCCAAATAACTCAACCATATACATTTTCAAGTAAAACACATAATATCTTAGAAAAATAGCATTTTGGCATGTATAAAGTTTTCGCAAAGTAACTTGAACTCACCTTGCTAGATTTAAGCTAAATCTAGAGTTTCTCCAAACGTAAGCTCCTTTGATACAACTTGCATCTCCAAGCTAAAATCTTCAAGAACCTAGATCCATAAGTTTCCAACCATAAATATTTATCCCTAAACACTTGGAAATCAATTCCCCCAACATAATACATTCAAAACCACCAATAAATCGAAACCCTAATTTCCAAAATGAATAGAAGAGAAGATTACCTCAACCACAACTTAATTCCACCATAAGAACCCCTCTAGATTTGCCAAGGTGAATTTTAAACCTCACTTCTTGAAAGAGATGGGAGAGGGTTGGAGAAACCCTTGGAGAGTTGAAAACGAGAAATCTCTTCATAAGGAAACCCTAGATTTCCAAGGAACTTTTCTTCAAGGGATCATGGAACCCAAGGAAGAAGAAGGAATCGTGGGTTGATGCTGGAAAGGAGTGAGAAGAGAATGAGGATAAAAGCCCCCAAAAACGATTTATGTAGCTGCACTTCTCGGGCCGATCGCGACTATGCCCTGGGCAATGTCGCGGGGCATAGTCGCCCTCCACTACCATCCTTCTTTTCGTTTTCGTCCATAAGTCCTCTCGTCGCGACAATGGCACCGCGACTATGCCCTGGGCATTGTCGCCGGGCATAGTCGCAACCCACATACCATCTTCTGTTGATTCGGCCCTTCGTCCCTCTATCGCGACAATGCCCCAGCGACTATGCCCTGGGCAATGTCGCAGGGCATAGTCGCGGACCTTAGTCCGGCTACTGTCCAAAATCCAATTTGGCCCCGATTCTCCCTTTTTCTCGAGGTTGGTCTCAACTCATGATAACATGCATGCAAGACGTTGTACCCCACGTACGAAACCGATAATTACTGAAATCATGAATATACGAATAGGGTCAGTTACATACTTGGAAAACTCGGGGTGTATAAAGACCCAACCAAAATAATCATGCAAAACATCAATTTCATAGCATCCCAAAATCACGGTCTCAAAGTTTCGTTACAAATATTCAAATAGGTTTGCGGAAACGACCTACACAACTGAGAAAAACTAATAACTAGAGTGTCACTAAGCTTCTTGACTCTTCTTGCTAAGCTCAGCCTATTTGCCCGAGCTCCTGGAAACCTGCTTACCTGAAAAGGGTTTTAAATTTGAAAATGTGAGGGTTAGACCATGAGGTCTAGTGAGTCCCTCCTAACCGTTATCAAAGCATTTAAAAACCGTTTATCTTTTCAGCTTTAAACATTCATACTCAACACGTCAAAATCATATACGGACTAAAGTCCGCCTCCTCGTAATCTGACACCCTGAAGCCACCCGAAGGTGACAACGAGTCAGCCTCATGCTGCCTTGCGGAGCCTCGCTCCTGGCATATAGGGACCTCCCTTCCCGCACAAGAGCTGGCGGGACTACTCTCCCGTCTTTGCCAGTTTACGTCTCCTTGATGTATGCATACATTCTACATAAAACTTTAAACAACTTTCATGCAATTAAAGCATAATAATAAAGCATGGAAATTCTCAACATTCATAACACATTTTGAAAACACTTTAAAAGCCACACATTTTAGTTTAGAAAACTCACCTGAGGCTCTTACTTCTCGTTTCTAAACAGTTCCAAACTTCCAAATCGACTTCCCTGAATAAACGGGCATAAAACAACAACTCGGCAAAAGTATCCGGATAACTCAGGTTTTCCGGACAACCCTACTTTTCCGGACGCTAAAGAGTCCGGACACCCATACTAACCGGATGACAACCTAGTCCGGACAACACCCTTGTCCGGGTAACTACTATTCTCCGGACGATACCCCTTTCCGGGTACCGAACTTACCGGACACAATACTTTACCGGACATAACTCCTACCCGGATAATCCATCCTATCCGGACAACTCCCTCGTCCGGGGACCTTCTCCCCAACAAGGTGTTCGGACGTCCAGGAAGGTTCCCGGACGTCGACCTGGTGTCTTATTGGGGCTGAAATCTACACTATAGATCGATTCTTTCGAAGCAAAGCTTAGCAATAGCAACGACATTACTAAACTCAACAATTATTAAGTTCTTAGCAATCAAAACACCCCAGAAGACATGATTTCTCTCTTAAAGCATCAGACTCTACTTTTAAACAACAAAAACTCCAAAATCAACATTTGCTTACTAACTAACGATTAATCAGAGGAACGAGGGTGTGTTACCTGATTGCCTGATTGCGAGAAACGATTCCTGGCTGTTGATTCCTCCTCAAATCCCAGATTTGATGATTTTTCTTCTCCAAAAGCTCAAAACCTTCAAAACCCCTTTTCTCTTCTTTCTTTCTCAACTTCAGCCGACACCCACTCCAAAATCAGTAATAAGAACATTCTCCTAGGGTTTTGGGCCCTTATATACTTCTTTACATAATTGCAAATTGACCCCTCAACTTCCATAAGTTAAGCACCAACACAAAAAGGCTTACAATCCCACTATTTTGGTCCGGGTTGTTACAACACTTCCCCCTCAAAAGAATTCCGTCCCCGGAATTCCGTTTTCGAAAAGGTGTGGTATCTGGACATCATATCTGATTCTACTTCCCACGTTGTCTCTCGTCCCCTATGATATCTCCACTGAACTTTTACTAGTCAAACTTCTATGTTCCTCGTTTAGCAAACCTTACCGCTCACGATTTCTATCGGTTCTTCTACGTAATTCAACCTCTCATCTATACTGATGTCCCCTCAAAGGAACAGCCACAACGACCTCTGATAAACACTTCTTTAAATCTGAGACATGACATGTCGGGTGAACACTCTTTAATTCTTCTGACCATTCTAACTTGTACGCTGCTGCTCTAACTTGCTTACTAATGACAAGGTCAACTTCTTATCGCCTGCATCTCTTGCAAGGTCGCCATCATCTCACTTCTCACACCGGCTCTCCACAAAAGAGACGTGCATCACACTATGAATTTCTTCTCAAATTCACATCGAGTACCTCAAGATCGCGCACTATCTATTCAACTTTCATGCTTCGACGAAATCCGCAGACTTAGTCTACCTTACCTCTCTCTCAAACTTCAAAGCTCAAAGCCTTATGTTTTTCAATTGTAACCACTCAGTTCTACTCGGTTGCCTCAGACCGTTCAGATGGGAAACATAACCACACCCCATACTTTGAAGCCGCCCTCGGCGAGACACCACTTGCTAAATCGTGCCATCTTGCACTACTTACTTGTACCCTCTTCGATTGCTATACTCGCTTAAAACTACCTGATAAAACCAAGGCCAACCGCGCCTCCATTTGCTCGCCTCCGTCCACACATCGGGACTCACGGTTTTAATCACGTCTAAATAAGGTCTCTCATACATTTATACTTCCTTAAGAGAAAGAACTTGGCGGGAATTCCCGCCACAACAACGAGAATCTTCCACCAGGAAAACTCCCTCACTGACAACTTGGCATAAGGCCAACCTTGTTTATCCTGACAAGCTCACCCCCAGGAGTCCCCTCCTCGGTATACCTGAAATTTCTAGGTTACTTCTTCCAACCGACATTCGTCCATGTAGATCATACTCCCTTCCCGATTCACATCGGCTACAACTCGACAACTAATTCGTACATTCTCACCACTTCATCATTTCATACTTAACGTGTCTAATAGTAGGAAACCTCTATAATTCCTTATTAGAGTGCTCACCTATCCGAATTGCACTTATCCTGAAGGCTCATAAATTTCTCGCTGCTTTCCACAAGCGTCCAGTCATATAACATAACTTTGGTTACTCTCACTCAACTAGGAGGGGTAACCACGATCACGCCCTACTATTCTCAATAGCTTACACTGAACGATCAGTTCGTTTGAACGTTTCTCACAAAGTCACTAACTTAACTCATTCAGTTGTCTTATCCACTTCTTTCCTGCACAAAATCATACACAATTTCCTTCCTCAATACTCTTTCCAAAAGTTCGCACACTTATCAAGGACAAACTACACAACACTGCGCCTATCGGCATTACTGTCAAGTTTACTACTTCCGATTTACTTACTTATTCCAGCATACTGTCTTCACCTCTCCACGTTAGCGTGGAGCACTGCCCACCAACATTACTCGCCCCTCTCTTCCGACAGTTCTCAAGCTGCAAATGCTGTCTTATTACTATACATTCTTTAAACTCCAACTTTTACTTTCTCAGACAATTCGTTCACACATAAGCAACAACTCACATTCTTTAAGGATTTCACATCTATTCCACCACATTTTGACTAATACATCCATCATCTTCTTTAAACTTCCAATGATTCCAAAATATACTTACTTAGCGACTCTTACAACTAAAAACACTTGGTTTCTTCTTTGGGTAACTACCCACCACCACTCCGTGATGCTATCCCGAACATAATCATATCACCACGTCAACTTACACCCTACGTGCTACAGCAACCTGGTTAACACTCGAACACCTCATCCGAAACCCCCAAAAGGCTTCTATATGATGCTTCCTCTTTCTCTAACATCACATCACTACGACGCTAGCTGACACATTTAACATGGCAATTATTTCCACTACATAACTGTACATTCCTCTCTCATAACATCACACTGCAGACCAAAGCTCTCATGGCCATTCATACACAACTCAAACTTATCTTCAAGACCTCACGCATAAATAACCGAGTCTATCTCACTACATTGTCTCTCCCCAGCTCTAGTTGAACCACAACACCCGAGTTTCTGATTAATTCGAACATACTCGCTTCTTGCTAGCTCTTTACAATACCAAACCATTCTAACCGATCGACATAATCTATACCCTCACTTCGTTTGTGCTAAACACTTCATTCTTTACGAATCATCCATCTCGTAGGTAAAACGCTTATCTAAAACAGCAGTCTTTCACTATCTTAACACCCCTACAAGTGGTCCTTCAACTTTCAACCTTCTGATTCAAGTCTTCGGTCTCATACACCTTACACAACTGCCGACTTTTAACGTCAATAGTTGACCTGTTGATACTTCCTTAACCTATTCTTCAACAAGGGTCCCTTACTGAACCTAATCCTTCTAACATATCATAATCAAATTCATACCCCGTCGTCCTCATTTCAAACTCACTCGTGAAACGTCAATATTACAAGATCACTTTAAAACTCTTATTCGGCGTCGAGGATATTTCATTCCTACTTCACCACACTACTCATAACGAGTTGCTAATACCAACACCTTGATGACTTCTAGTCCTTCCTCTGAACACAACCGTCCCTCGGCAACTGTATTTCCAGTCATCGCACGAGGGTACAAACCCTCATACAACCGACATTAAAGTCCACTTCCGACTCTTCCACTGCTCACCTCTCCTCTAGAACGCAATTACCAAAGCTACAAACATTCTCCCCTGATTTGTTCAACACCTCTCCACTCTAGGAGTTCTTCCTTAGCCTAAAATGTTGTTGGGAACTGAAGATTTGCCAAGTATGGTTAGTACTGCCAGAACAACAATACTACTGCCAGAGCAAGGTTAGTACTGCCAGAACAACAATACTACTGCCAGAGCAAAGTTAGTACTGCAAGTAAAAGTTAATGCTGCTGGAACAATGTTAGTACTGCTTGTGCATAACGGTGTTAATACTGCTTGTGATCATAATTATGGAATGCGAGAATGTTGGAGATAAAGATGGAATGATTGAAGATAAGCATGAAAGAATATTCTGAAGATTAATTTTGTTTTGATAGTTATCTTGTAATTATTTAGTATAAATAGATCTTGATAGATAGCTATTCGATAGAGAGAATAATCAGAATTCGTTTTTGTTTTAGAGAGAATTAACCTCAAGGTTTAGAACCCTATTTCTAGAGAAGTAGAAGTCGTCTTGTTGAGCCTGTTCAACAAGATTGAGGTTTGGTTGTAAACTTGTGAGTTGAAGTATTGAATACAAACAGATTGTGTTTTCTAATTAGTTGTTCATTGAGTGTGTCTGAATTAAAGTTCTATTCCGCAAGATTCTTTAATTCTGATTTCTAAGTATAATTATTCTTGTTTGGAATCGATCCTGACAAGTGGTATCAGAGCTTGGTTTCTTAGAAATCTACAATCATTATGGACAACACAGTTGAATCAAACAGTACTCTTGTTTCAAAGGTTCCCATGCTCAGGCCTAATGAGTTTGACATGTGGAAGATTAGAATCAAGCAGTACATTTTGCTTACTGATTATTCCATCTGGGATATTATAGAGAATGGTCCATGTGCTGAAGGAAAGGTTGGACCAGATGGCAAACGACCCCCTCCAAAGACTGATGCAGAAAGAAAGGTTAGACAAACAGAGATGAAAGCCTTAAGCACTCTGCTTTTGGCTATTCCCAATGAGTATCAGCACCAATTTCATCACTGCACTGATGCTCAGATCTTATGGAATGCATTGGAAAAGAGATTCACTGGTACCAAGAGCACCAAGAGGAACCAGAAGGCAATTCTTAAGCAACAATATGAAAATTTTACTTCTACAAAGAATGAGTCTATGACTCAAACTTTTGATAGATTTAATAAGTTGATTGGAGAATTGGCTACAGTTGGAGTTCATATGGAGGCTGATGATGTAAACAGGAAGTTTCTAAGATCATTAGGTGAGGAATGGACAATGTATACTGTGTCTTTCAGACAGAATGACCAGTTAGAAGATAAAGAGCTTGATGATCTTTACAATGATCTTAGGGTATTTGAAGCAGAGGTTGAAGCCAAGAAGAAGCCATCAGGATATGTGTATAATGCTGCACTCCTATCAGCATCAACTGATTCTACTGCTAACCCTGAATCAGTTAGTACTGCTGGTGGAGTCAATCAGGGGAAGGCCAATGATTCTGTACTAGAAGCTTTCTTTTCTAGTCATGTTAACTCCTCATTAATTAATGATGACTTAGAACAGATTAATGCTGATGATCTTGAGGAGATGGATATCAAGTGGCAGATGGCTATGCTTTCTATGAGGGTGAAGAAGTTTATAAAGAGGACTGGGAGAAACAACTTTTCCCAAAGAAGAGAAGATGGTGTTGGGTTTGACAAGTCTAAGGTGGAATGCTACAAGTGTCATAAGATGGGACACTTTGCCAGAGAATGCAGAGGTGGAGTATCTCAAAACAACCATCAACAAGCTCAGACTGGAAGCTTCAACCAGAACAGAAACTCTGTTCAAGCCCTTGTTTCTCAACAAGGAATGGGATTTGATTGGAGTGATCAAGCAGAAGAGGCAATTCAGAATCTTGCACTCATGGCAGAAGTCTCAGATCTTCCTACTGAGGTAAAATCTAATCTCTGTTCTCAAGCTTGTATAGACACTGTGAAAAGGTATAGAGATCACAACCAGGGAATGTGTGATGACCTTAAGAGATTAGAAAAGGATAGAAGAGATTATGTAGTGATTGTTGAGAGGTTTGAAGAACAAATTAAGGCTTTTCAAGCCAATGAACTTCAACACTCATATGATACAAACTACTGGAAGTGGGAAAAGAATGGTCTGGAGTTCCAACTGAAAGAGTCTAGGGAGGAATGTGAGAAATTAAAAGGAGAACTTGAGAAAGTAAAACTTGATGTTGAAAAGTTTTCATGTGCTTCTAAAGTCATGGACACCATAATAAATGCTCAAATCCACAGTAAGATGAAACCAGGCATAGGGTACAATGCCACACCCCCACCCTACAACAACACATACATCCCTCCTAGGTCAGACCTGTTAGAAACCAAGGATAGGAAGGACTTACCTGAAGGAGCTACTAAATTAGATCCATTAGATGAAGTTGTTGTTGAGGATAAAACTGAAAAAGAAGAGTCTAAGAAAAGGAACAAGAATGTCAGTGGTGAGATCCCCTTAGAGAATTACATCAAGACTAATGAGGAAGGTGGAAGTCCCTGGGATAAGAACAATGAGATGAAAAGATCTGAAAAAGGAAAGGGAGTTCATTATACACAGACCACTGTTGTGAATTCCAATACTTGTGAACATTGTTCTTGCAAGAATTCTCAAAAGAATGAACCCCAAAAACATGATAAAAAGAGGGGAAATCAAAGAAACTGGAATAATCAGTGGGCTCAAAACCAAGGAGTTGATCTGCAAAGGATTAACAGACCAAAACCTTGTTTTATCTGTGGCAAATTGAATCACCTTGCCAAACACTGTTATTTCAATCCTATTAACCAAAGGATAAATTTTCAAAGAACTTTTCAAAAATCAAATGGTTATAGGAAGCCTGTAAGAAACCATGTGGCTAAGAAACAAGCTAAATCCAAAAGCCACATGAGGAAAAAGACTGAAAAAGAATGTGTCACAATGTGGGTTCCTAAAAGCACTAGTGTTAGTACTGCTACCTCAGATAGTACTGCTGCTAGCAGTGTTAGTGCTTCTAACACTGTTAGTACTTCTTCTAGAAGCAATACTGCTGCTAGCAGTGTTAGTACTGCTAACACTGTTAGTACTTCTTCTAAAGATAATACTGCTTCTAGTGTTTGTGCTGCTAGACCAATCATCTTGACAAAGTACTCCAGTACTGAAGTTCCTCAGGTTGAAAAACTTATCCAAACTGAATGTAAGTACTTTGATGAGCAAGGGAGACCCAAGACCACTTTGGCTTGGGTTCCCAATAAAAACTAATTGATTTATCTTATGTGCAGGGCAACCAACAGCTCAAGGGGAAGAGCATCTGGCATGTTGATAGTGGTTGCTCCAAGCACATGACAGGTAACATGGCCTGCCTCAAGAATTTCAAAAGAATTGATGGAGGACATGTTGCTTTTGGGAATAATCCTGCAGGAGGTAAGATAAGTGGTAAAGGTGATGTATCAAAAGGTAAGATGACATTTGAGGATGTTTACTATGTTGAGCAATTGAGATACAACCTGTTAAGTGTATCACAGGTCTGTGACAAGAAACATAGTATATTATTTACTGATTCTGAATGCATTATTCTTGCTCCTGGATTCAAAGTAGTTGATGAAAACATGATACTGTTGAGAACTCCTAGAAAGGATAATGTGTATTGTTTAGATTTAGAAAGTGCATAGTTACTACTACCAGTGCATAGTTACTACTGCCAGTACATAGTTACTACTGCCAGTGCATAGTTACTACTGCCAGTGCATAGTTACTACTGCCAGTACATAGTTACTACTGCCAGTACATAGTTAATACTGCTTCGTACTTAATACTGCATGTGTCGTTAATACTGCTTTAAAAGAAAAATTAGGACTACTACTGCTATAAATAGCTCTTTCAGCCCGCCAAAGTTCATAACGTCTCTTTGAATTCTATTCATCTCTCTCTCTTTCTAACTATTCTCTCCCAAGAATCTCTGTTTTCTGTCAAGAATCCTCAGGTACAATGGAGTTTATCGACGAACACAACGAGATTGCCATGCTCCAGAAGCCAAAACAGTCCGCAGGTTTTCACGACATTGTGGACTTCCTCAAGTCCACGCATATATCCTATGCCCTAACGGTGACCCCGACAATCTACACCGAGCATCAGAAGCAGTTCTGGGAAAATGCCACCGTGGTGTCTGAAGATGGGCAGAAAATCATCAAAACAAGGGTGTGTGACAAACCCTTGAATGTTACAGAGGAGCTTATTCGCATCACTCTTCGATTGGATGATGCCTCAGGTATGACGTCTATTCCTAATGACGATCTATACTCAAATTTAACGAGAATGTGGTATGAAGGTCCCATTGGAATCTTTAAGTTTTTCAAGTCTAAATTTTGTACACAATGGAGATTCTTTGTTCATACCTTAATGCATTGCATTTCAAAGAAAACTACTGGATGGAGTGAGTTTAGCAGTACCATTGCTTATGCCCTGGTCTGCTTGGCCACTGCCAGGAAGTTTAATTTTTCACAAATGATTTTCAATGATCTTGTGTCAAACCTGGAATCCAAAAAGAGTTTTTATATGTACCCAAGGTTTGTCCAAGCAGTGATTACTCAGGAATTGACGGATTTGCCTCAATTTATTGAGGTATATGTACCTAAACCCCCTAAAGGAAAGGTCTTCTCAAATATGAGAAGAACTTCCAGGGACTCGGAAGGAGTTGACACTCCATTGTTCTCTATAATGATGGATGTGTCCCACACACAAGAAGGTATGGCATCAGGGTCAAGGCCCTCATTAGACCAACCCACTGATAGCCAAACCCCACCTTCAATCACCAAAGAAATTCCTCAGTCCATTCTTCAAAGACCCACTCCTCTCATAACCAAAAAGTTTACAAGAAGAATGGTACACAAGGCTCCTTCCCTTGATGTACCTCCTACAAGCCCAAAGCCTTTAAGCCCTCTATTGGAGCATTCTTCATTAGAGAATATCGAAAGGGAAACCACAGGGGTGTCTCCCAACCCCAAGAAGGTGCTCACTAAGGAGAAGGTTGAGCATGTGAGTAGCAAGGTTGCCACTACTTCTGCTAGCACAGAGAAGGACAGTGGTAACATACCTAAGACCTTCCTTACGGCAACTCAGAATGAGAAATCATTCAGAGGTCCCAGGTGCCAAGAAACCACGGGGGTAGGCAGTGCTTTTGCTAGGCAAAAGACACCTACTAAAATTTCCAGTGATCCTTTAAAGGAGGTAAAAACTCCTAAACAAGGTGAGGATAGATATACGTATGAGGAATTGATGGAAACCATTGCCAATATCAACACAGATGTTGTAAGTCAGCAAAAGGAGATAGATGGACTCAAGAAAGTGGTCCTATATCAACAAACACAGCTTGAGAAGCATAAGAAGCTGATTACAAAGTTGATGCACAGGAGGAAGAAAGCTCAGTATGTTCTTAAAAGAAGAAGCCACAACAGTGATGCTCCCAAAAAGGGGGAGTCAGAAGCTGAATTCAACATGAAGAGTGCACAGGAAAAGGGGGGGAATGAGTGTGTTGATGAAATTCAGAAAGAAGCAGAAACTGATCATGCAGCAGAAACGGTTAATGCTGCTGAAATTCAGAAAGAAGCAGAAACTGATCATGCAGCAGAAACGGTTAATGCTGCTGAAATTCAGAAAGAAGCAGAAACTGAACCAACAGCAGAAACAAAAGAAGCAGCAGAAACCATGCAAGAAGCAGTATCTACAAAGGAAGAAGCAGCAGAAACAAAGGAAGCAACAGAAACTAAAAAGCCTACTTTGGAAGAAGTTGAAGTTGCAGAGGCTTTGATTAAAGCCAAACATGACACTCCTAAAAAGCAAGAAGAAACCCTGGGTGAAAAGCTGATGTCACTGAAAAGATCAAGAACCAAGTCTATAGCTACCAAGAGGAAAGTTGTCAAGAAACCTAGGGTAGAACCAGTGGTAGAAGAAGAAAAAGAAGAGGATGTTCCAGAAAAGAAAGATGATACAAAGGTTGCTGAAGAAGAAGTAGCAACTCCATCAGGTCAACCAAGTAATGCTCAATGTGATATGTATATCACTATGGTTGATACTAATCCAATCAAAGTTGACCCATTATCTTCCATGCCTCCTGAGATCATCTTCTGGGATACCTTGGTAGATCAGAGAAAGGAGTACATTAGAGTCAAAAGAGCAGATGGGAAGTTTGAGGTCTGTTCTACATGGGGAAGACTTATCAGAATGTGCTCTAGATCTGACGTAGAGGAGATGTACAAGGTTGGAATGAAGCTGTATGGAAATATGCTGAATGAGAAAGGGATGTCTATCACCAAATTGGTTCTTGAATACCTGTGCCTAATGTTCAAACCAGAAGCAGTTCAGTATATGATAGAAAGAAATTTTCAAGCCATTACCAACTGGATGCTCATTGAAAAATGTGGAGTGTATGTCATCACACTTGACCATACATATTGTTGGACAACCTAAGGGGGGGGGGTAAGGTTGTATTTAAAATCTTTTTCTTTCAAAAAATCTTTGAACAAATAAATACAGTACAAACAATACAGTAAAAATAAAGCAGAGTATAAACAAGTAAATATACAACAATTATATAAACAGATATAATTTAAATGCACAGCGGAAATGTAAATAGATAAGGGAAAGAGAATACTTGACAACGATATTTTTAAAGTGGTTCACCAAACACAAAGTTGGCTAGTCCACCTCGAGAAAATAACACTTCTCGGAGATCCAATACGAAACGTGTTCTTTACGGTAGAAACACAAACCTTAATACAACAAACGCGAAACACTCTTCTTTGAGAGATTAATGTGGATCACTCACTCTAATTCAAACACTTACAAGAGGGTATAAATTTTAATATGAATAATCACTCTTGAATAAGGTTTATCACTTGGATATTTTTAGAGAGTTTGATCACTTGAGTTGTGTTGCTGATTCAACTAATCGAGAGATTTTAATCTGCTATCAACTCAAGATTTCTTGCTCAAAAATAATTTTATCAGTTTAAGTGATTTAGTGTGAGTAAGAAAGCAGCAGAATAATAATCAAATGCTGAGGGAGAATTTATTGCTGAAGTTGGTGTGTACTTGAATGCTGCTGGATGCATGTATTTATACTGGATGATCAACAGTCTTGAGGATTTCGCGGTATACCGCCAAACCATCGCGGTATACCTGCGTCAGAAAAAGGACACTGCAAGGAGAAGGTCAACCCTGCAAAAACAAACGGAATTGTGTACCCGCGGTATACCGCGTTGCACATGGCGGTATACCGCCTGAAAAAAAGTTCTGACATGGGAAGCTTCATATGCAGAAGAACTGACGGGTGAATAGTGACGCGGTATACCGCGTGGACCTTGGCGGTATACCGCCTAAAATATTGTCCAATGAGAGCATGGCAACGCAGGGTGGTTCGGCTGATCACACTTCTTGCAACAGTAAAAGGCATGAGATTTTAATAACATATATATATATATCAGTGATTTATATATATATTTAATAAATAGAAATATATATATTATATATATATTTGATTCAAATATATTTATATAGATACGAAATATCCAAGTGATAAAATATTTTAGGGTGTTTATCATTTTAAAATAAAATGACGAAACTCTTCAGACTTGGATACTTCAGATAAAAATTTATCGAGATCATTTAAAAATCTGCACACTCAGATAAAAATATTAGATAACAAAATAATGCGGTGTGTTTTGTAATCATCAAAATAAATATGGAGATGTGATTTTATGTGTACCAAAAATATATCACAATATTTAAAGCTGGGTACACTTGCACCAACAATCTCCCCCTTTTTGATGATGACAAACACAACGCTAAACACGAGAGCATACTCGGTTTCTCTCCCCCTTTTGTCGAAGCAAAAAGGGTTTAAGAAAGTCGCTTATGCTCCCCCTCGAAAGATGCTCCCCCTCAAAATATGAAATATTTGAGAGTTAGTATTTATCAAGGGTTATACTCAAGCATGCCTAAACCAAGTCTTAATTTAAAGAACGCTTTTTTGTTAAGAGCTTTTGTGAAAATATCGGCCAAATTATCTTCCGAATCAACCTTTTCAAGCACGATTTTGCCTTTTTGAACATTATCTCGTAAAAAATGATGTCTCAATTCAATATGTTTGGTACGAGAATGCAAAACGGGATTTTTACTTAAGTTTATGGCACTTGAGTTATCACACATAATTGGAATTTTGGTTAGGTGTACCTCAAAATCGGTAAGTGTGTGTTTCATCCATAGGACTTGAGCACATGCTCTTGCGGCGGCTACATATTCCGCTTCGGTGGTAGACAAAGCTACGGATTGTTGTTTCTTAGAGAACCAAGATACAAGTGAGAGACCTATAAAGGCACATACCCCACTAGTACTTTTTCGGTCAACAATAGATCCACCAAGATCGGAATCGGCAAAACACGTTACTTCTAACTCGGGTTTCTTTGCGTACCATAAGCCAAGATTAGTAGTACCTCGTAAATATCGAAAAATACGCTTGACAGCTTCATAGTGAGATTGTTTAGGTGAAGATTGAAAACGAGCACATAAACATACACTAAACATAATATCAGGTCTACTAGCAGTTAAATATAATAAACTACCAATCATACCACGATAAATCTTTTCATTAAAATCGTTTCCCTCCTCGTCACGAGATAATTGTAAATTTGTGGTCATTGGAGTTTCAACGGGTTTGACATTTTCAAAGTTAAACTTTTTCAACATATCTTTACAATATTTAGATTGACTAATAAAAATACCAGTTTCACATTGTTTTATTTGCAATCCTAAGAAGTATTTTAACTCTCCCATCATGCTCATTTCAAACTCGCTTGTCATTTTCGCAGAAAATTCATTACACAGTTTTTCATTAGTGGAACCAAAAATAATATCATCAACATATACTTGCACAACCACAATATCATTTTGAACATATTTCACAAATAAAGTATTATCAATTTTACCCATAATATAACCACTAACAATTAAAAAGGTTTTTAATCTATCATACCACGCACGCGGAGCCTGCTTTAAACCATAAAGCGCCTTTTTTAATTTATAAACATGTGTCGGGTTTTCAAAACTTTCAAAACCGGGAGGTTGAGAAACGTATACCTCCTCATTTATAATACCATTTAAGAAAGCACTTTTAACATCCATTTGAAATAACTTAAAATCTTTAGCATTTGCAAAAGCGAGAAGCATTCGAATAGACTCCAACCTTGCAACCGGTGCAAATGTTTCGTCATAATCTATACCTTCTTGTTGACTGTACCCCTTGGCAACTAAACGTGCCTTGTTTCGTGTGACTCCACCGTTCTCGTCTACCTTATTTCGGAAGACCCATCTTGTGCCAATAATGGTTTGACTACTAGGGCTGGGTATTAAGTCCCACACATCATTCCTAGTAAATTGGTTTAACTCTTCTTGCATGGCCAATATCCAATCCTCATCACCTAAAGCTTCATCTATGGTTTTAGGTTCTATGGTTGAGATAAAGGCATGGAAAGCACAATGGGTATGGATTTGTGATCTAGTTGTCCTTTGGTTTAGGTCACCTATAATTTGATCTACGGGATGGCCTCGAGCGGTTCTAAGGTTAGGATCATCTATACCTTGTGGAATAAAGCACGAAGGGGCATCACTAGATTCAATATTATTTGTGGAAGGTTGGGTACCTAAATCCAAGGTACTAAGTCGTTGGGCTAAGACATCTCCTTCACAAACATTGTCATTTGCTAAGGGTGCACTCGGTTTGGGAGGACTCTCGTCAAAGCTAACATTTAAGGATTCTTCTACTACCATGGTCTCCTTATTTAGGATTCTATAGGCTTTGCTATTCCAAGAATAACCTAGGAAAACTCCCTCATAGGCTTTGGGGTCAAATTTGGTTAGGTAGGATTTGGTGTTTAAAATGAAACATTTACAACCAAAAACTTTTAGGTGAGCTAGGGAAGGTTTTCTACCTCGGTAAAGTTCATAGGGTGTCTTATTTAGGATACCTCTAATTAGGACACGGTTAAGCACATAGGTCGCGGTAGCAACGGCATCACACCAAAACTTTTGGGGAACTTGATGTTCGTTTAGCATAGTTCTACTCATTTCTTGCAACGTTCGATTTTTCCTTTCAACAACCCCGTTAGATTGAGGAGTTCGAGGAGCCGAAAAGTTATGAGTTATACCATGTTTATCACAAAAGGCACCAAATTGTACATCATTATCGAATTCTCGTCCATGGTCCGTACGTATGGAAACAATCGTACAACCTTGTTGGTTTTGAATTCGTTTTCCCAAAATTTTAAACTTTTCAAAAGCCTCATTTTTATGTCTCAAAAATAAAGTCCAAGTATAACGGGAATAATCATCCACAATAACCAAAGTATAAAAGTTTCCTCCAAAACTTTGAATAGCCATCGGGCCAAAAAGATCCATATGTAAAAGTTCTAAAACTCTTTGAGTAGAAATAACATTTTTTGATTTATGAGAAACGTGATGTTGTTTGCCGACACGACAAGCATCACAAAAATGATTATCAAACTTTAATTTTGGCAGGTCACTCACAAGCTCCTTATTTTTTAAGTTTTGCATTAATCTTAGATTAGCGTGACCTAAACGCCTATGCCATAAAGTAGAAACATCATTAATAGAAGATAAGCATACATTATCAGATACAACAGTTTTACAAATATATAAATTTCCTTTTACAAAGCCATTTAAAAGAACTTTGCCATTTTTTATGATTTTACAAGAATCTTCTTCGAAGACAACAGTTGTATTATTTTTACACAATTGGCGAACACTTAACAAATTAAAATGTAAATTATCAACATGATTAACATTAAGAAATTGAACATTATTGCAAGAAACTGTACCTCTACCAATTATATTTCCTTTGGAGTTTCCTCCAAAAATTACCTGTCCACCATCACATGACTTATATGAAGAAAAGAGATTATTGTTTCCGGTCATGTGACGTGTGCAACCACTATCGAGTATCCAGTCCATATCAAGGTCAATCTACAATAATGAAGATGTAACTTTTATGGTCCCCATTTCTTGTGGGTCCTTGACAATTAGTTTCAATGTCAACCAATATGCATATATATAAAGTCAAACAATATATATATATATATATAATACATTACACAAACATAATATATATATATAAGAATTAAAAGAATTAAATAAAATGTATATATATATGTGCAGTACGTAGGTATATATATATATGAATAGTATAAAAAGTATAAATAACAATGTTTTACTTATATATAATATATAACACATATACATAACACATTTAAAACCATAAACGCATACCACCGGGATTATCATTACTAAACATTCCTTTTGGAATCCATTTATTTACCATTTTAATTTTGCGATTATATTTATCATACACATAAAAAACAAGTATTTACATTCGCATTATTATTAGGTTTAGAATATTTATCATGGTACATGCGAGCATACGGTTTTCTCGTATTATAATTTACATTATTTATTTTACGCACATACGGAGGTTTTTGCACATATTGATTTCTTGTATTTACTTTAGGTGATTCATAGAATCTTTTGATGGGTATACATGAACATTTATCAACACAAGTATTGGAACCAATGCCTTTTCTACATTTTATACGGTTAGGCATATTAAGCATGTTAAGAACTTTCTCATTGCTACTTTCAAAGGCTTTAGCTAGCATGTTATCTTTTTCATATGAAGCACATTTAGCCTTTAAACATGTAATCTCATTATCAAGAATATCACATTTTGTACAAATAATATTTTCATGTGATTTTTTATTCAAGCATGCAATTTCTTTATTTAAAACATCACAAGATTTACAAAAATCTTTTTCTCCTAATTTAGTTTCTAATTTAGCAATTATATCCATATCATTTTCAGATTTTTGTTTAACATTTTTTATTTCCTTTTTACATGTATTTACAGTTTCTTTTAACATAGCATTCTCATCTTGGTAACGATTTGCAAGAGCGGCCATTTTATGAAAAGATTCATATAATTCTTCAAGATTATTTTCATTATCACTTTCATAATCACTATCGTAATCCGAGTAAGAAGATTTTACCTCGTCGTCGCTTTCGGCCATAAGACAAATGGCTTGATAGTCATCTTCTTCTTCACTCTCGCTCCACGCGCCTCCAATGAAGGCTTTCTCCTTCTTCTTTTGGAACTTGTTCTTTTTCGGACATTCATTGGCGTAGTGGTCTTTGTCACCACATGAGTAGCAAAAGCCTCTCTTTGGCTTAGCTTTATCGTCTTCACTCGAGTCGCCATTTTTCTTAACTTTTTCGTCTCGTTTATGGAACTTACGACTTCGATTTTCACCACCACGACGGTAGTTACCGTTTCTTTGAAATCTGCCATTGTTAGAAAATTTATTATTATTATTAAGAAATTTGGAAAAGTTTCTTACCAACATGGCGACTTCATCGAGAGTTTCGGATGGATCTTTCGAGGAGCTAGCTTTCTCCTTTTTCTTCTCATCTTTTGGTGTTGAGACATTGAGAGCGATTGATTTCTTTTTAACTTGCTCCCGATCTTTGTTTCTTTTAAGTGCAATTTCATGCACTTTAAGATTACCGATCAAGTCATCTATCTTCATTATGGAAAGGTCACGGGAGTCTTCTAAGGATGTTATCTTTTGCATCCACTCCGAAGGAAGGGCTCGTAGGATTTTCCTTATATAGTCCTCGTTAGGATAAGTGCGATCCAAACCTTTCAAAGTAGTCACAATAAGGTTAAATCTTTTAAACATTGAGTCAATTGACTCATCTTGTTTCATTTCGAATAGTTCATAATCGTGAACTAAAATATTTACTTTACTAGATTTAACCTCCGTGTTTCCACGATGAGTATTATTTAAACTTTCCCATATTTGATTTGCAGTTTTATATGTATATACTCTTTCAATCTCATCAGTTGTTAAAGCAGCATATAATATATTCTTAGCTTCAAAGTTTAAACAAAAATGAGCTTCATCAGAAGTAGTCCAGTCATCTATAGGTTTATCAATATAAACATCATCTTTCACAATGGTGGGTTTAAAATTCCCTTTTTCTATAATATTCCAAATCTTTTGATTTTTGCCACGCACGTGACATTCAAATAGCTCGGCCCAAATGCCAAACTTTTCAGTATCTATCAAAGGAGGTTTTGAAAACACGATATTAGTTTGTTGAGCCATTTAGAAGAATAAGAGAAAATTATGCAGAATATTTTTGAAAGACCCGCTCTGATACCAAATGTTGGACAACCTAAGGGGGGGGGTAAGGTTGTATTTAAAATCTTTTTCTTTCAAAAAATCTTTGAACAAATAAATACAGTACAAACAATACAGTAAAAATAAAGCAGAGTATAAACAAGTAAATATACAACAATTATATAAACAGATATAATTTAAATGCACAGCGGAAATGTAAATAGATAAGGGAAAGAGAATACTTGACAACGATATTTTTAAAGTGGTTCACCAAACACAAAGTTGGCTAGTCCACCTCGAGAAAATAACACTTCTCGGAGATCCAATACGAAACGTGTTCTTTACGGTAGAAACACAAACCTTAATACAACAAACGCGAAACACTCTTCTTTGAGAGATTAATGTGGATCACTCACTCTAATTCAAACACTTACAAGAGGGTATAAATTTTAATATGAATAATCACTCTTGAATAAGGTTTATCACTTGGATATTTTTAGAGAGTTTGATCACTTGAGTTGTGTTGCTGATTCAACTAATCGAGAGATTTTAATCTGCTATCAACTCAAGATTTCTTGCTCAAAAATTAATTTTATCAGTTTAAGTGATTTAGTGTGAGTAAGAAAGCAGCAGAATAATAATCAAATGCTGAGGGAGAATTTATTGCTGAAGTTGGTGTGTACTTGAATGCTGCTGGATGCATGTATTTATACTGGATGATCAACAGTCTTGAGGATTTCGCGGTATACCGCCAAACCATCGCGGTATACCTGCGTCAGAAAAAGGACACTGCAAGGAGAAGGTCAACCCTGCAAAAACAAACGGAATTGTGTACCCGCGGTATACCGCGTTGCACATGGCGGTATACCGCCTGAAAAAAAGTTCTGACATGGGAAGCTTCATATGCAGAAGAACTGACGGGTGAATAGTGACGCGGTATACCGCGTGGACCTTGGCGGTATACCGCCTAAAATATTGTCCAATGAGAGCATGGCAACGCAGGGTGGTTCGGCTGATCACACTTCTTGCAACAGTAAAAGGCATGAGATTTTAATAACATATATATATATATATCAGTGATTTATATATATATTTAATAAATAGAAATATATATATTATATATATATTTGATTCAAATATATTTATATAGATACGAAATATCCAAGTGATAAAATATTTTAGGGTGTTTATCATTTTAAAATAAAATGACGAAACTCTTCAGACTTGGATACTTCAGATAAAAATTTATCGAGATCATTTAAAAATCTGCACACTCAGATAAAAATATTAGATAACAAAATAATGCGGTGTGTTTTGTAATCATCAAAATAAATATGGAGATGTGATTTTATGTGTACCAAAAATATATCACAATATTTAAAGCTGGGTACACTTGCACCAACACATATCATGAGTATTATTTGGTGGATGTTGCATACAAGCACAGCAAGAAAAGGTTGAATGGAATGCTACATGCTAAGTTGGCTTGCAACAAGGATTCTGAAATGGGAAGATACTTGGTGAGAAGGATTATCAATCAAAGCCTGGGTTTGAATCCTGATTTATGTGTTCATGATTAGGTTTTGGAAGCATCATCTGAAGAACTTGACTTCTCAACCTAAAAAGTTAAGTTAGGGGGAGATTGTTGGGAACTGAAGATTTGCCAAGTATGGTTAGTACTGCCAGAACAACAATACTACTGCCAGAGCAAGGTTAGTACTGCCAGAACAACAATACTACTGCCAGAGCAAAGTTAGTACTGCAAGTAAAAGTTAATGCTGCTGGAACAATGTTAGTACTGCTTGTGCATAACGGTGTTAATACTGCTTGTGATCATAATTATGGAATGCGAGAATGTTGGAGATAAAGATGGAATGATTGAAGATAAGCATGAAAGAATATTCTGAAGATCAATTTTGTTTTGATAGTTATCTTGTAATTATTTAGTATAAATAGATCTTGATAGATAGCTATTCGATAGAGAGAATAATCAGAATTCGTTTTTGTTTTAGAGAGAATTAACCTCAAGGTTTAGAACCCTATTTCTAGAGAAGTAGAAGTCGTCTTGTTGAGCCTGTTCAACAAGATTGAGGTTTGGTTGTAAACTTGTGAGTTGAAGTATTGAATACAAACAGATTGTGTTTTCTGATTAGTTGTTCATTGAGTGTGTCTGAATTAAAGTTCTATTCCGCAAGATTCTTTAATTCTGATTTCTAAATATAATTATTCTTGTTTGGAATCGATCCTGACAAATGTAATACTCCACGACCTATTGAGTTCATAGCCTTCATGCCTGACAACGCGATAAATGAATCATTTCACACTTTTGATCATTTTAAAGAAACAACACTTGAAAACAACTTGGGTACACACGACCCCAACATTCTCATAACTCCAATGCCCTGCGCAACGATCTTGAGGATCGTTTGCATGCAATCTTTCCGTAACACTTAATCTTACTCAACCAAAAATATGTTGTTACGACAGAAATAAATATTGGGTGAAAATCTTCCCATACGACAACATTTTGAAAGAAATTTACCGACACGAAGTAAACTAGTCGGTCCTCACACTCACTTATATAACTTCGACATGTAAATACTCATTTTGGTTATAAAAGTTGTGCATTCAAACGTTTTCTTGGCTTATCATGAAAAGAGTGAAATATTTTGCAAATCGTAAACCTCAAGACTTCATTGTACGATGTAAATGGATTTGTATTTTTTTTTTCTTTAAACATACGCTTGCACACGCCGACTCATATCCGATCAAATTTGATATTTACACGTTTATACTTTTCTTATGAAAAATCTCATGTACACATATACTAACTCAATGCATGAAACTCTACTTGCAATTGAAGGCTACTCACTCAAACAAGGTCAATCGCTTTACTCACGCAACTTATCATTGACACTCTACTTCGACCAGTGGTCGCCCACTCGGCCTTGCAACGATTTACTATACATACATTCAACGGTCCACTTACTCAACCATTTCATACTATTTCGTTTTGACCAACTATCTCACCTTCCACTTCTACATGGTTCCATTTCACTTATTTCATTTATCCTGCAAATGGAAAGCTCGACCGAGAACCCAGGACTCCATTGATACATTCAAGGTTTTGACACTGTCTTTCCCTACCATCCTGACTGGTCTATCCCATGATTTCTAGAATTGGGACTCTCCCGAAACAGGAGTCTTACTCAAACTCAAGCATTCTTCCTCTCCGAATCCACGAAAAGCTACCTTTAGACGGCTCGTAATACTCTATACAACATTTCTTCTCTACGATGTATACGTACATCACCTCATAAATGATTTCTCATGACACTTCCCCAATAAGGGGTCTCAGTCTGCTCCTCAGGGATCTTGCTGACCTTCTAGATTACTAGAGCACGACCCATGACTAGCTTCAGACTACAACTTCGGAATAATAAGGCAGATCAAGCACATACATGTACCTGTAAATTCATAATTACACTGGCCAGGTGTAATCCCAAACTTACCTTACATGACCGTCCTCGGTACCCTATTAGTCCTATTTCCACTATAGTGTCCTCCTAACGCATAATTACTGAAATCATGAATATACGAATAGGGTCAGTTACATACTTGGAAAACTCGGGGTGTATAAAGACCCAACCAAAATAATCATGCAAAACATCAATTTCATAGCATCCCAAAATCACGGTCTCAAAGTTTCGTTACAAATATTCAAATAGATTTGCGGAAACGACCTACACAACTGAGAAAAACTAATAACTAGAGTGTCACTAAGCTTCTTGACTCTTCTTGCTAAGCTCAGCCTATTTGCCCGAGCTCCTGGAAACCTGCTTACCTGAAAAGGGTTTTAAATTTGAAAATGCGAGGGTTAGACCATGAGGTCTAGTGAGTCCCTCCTAACCGTTATCAAAGCATTTAAAAACCGTTTATCTTTTCAGCTTTAAACATTCATACTCAACACGTCAAAATCATATACGGACTAAAGTCCGCCTCCTCGTAATCTGACACCCTGAAGCCACCCGAAGGTGACAACGAGTCAGCCTCATGCTGCCTTGCGGAGCCTCGCTCCTGGCATATAGGGACCTCCCTTCCCGCACAAGAGCTGGCGGGACTACTCTCCCGTCTTTGCCAGTTTACGTCTCCTTGATGTATGCATACATTCTACATAAAACTTTAAACAACTTTCATGCAATTAAAGCATAATAATAAAGCATGGAAATTCTCAACATTCATAACACATTTTGAAAACACTTTAAAAGCCACACATTTTAGTTTAGAAAACTCACCTGAGGCTCTTACTTCTCGTTTCTAAACAGTTCCAAACTTCCAAATCGACTTCCCTGAATAAACGGGCATAAAACAACAACTCGGCAAAAGTATCCGGATAACTCAGGTTTTCCGGACAACCCTACTTTTCCGGACGCTAAAGAGTCCGGACACCCATACTAACCGGACGACAACCTAGTCCGGACAACACCCTTGTCCGGGTAACTACTATTCTCCGGACGATACCCCTTTCCGGGTACCGAACTTACCAGACACAATACTTTACCGGACATAACTCCTACCCGGATAATCCATCCTATCCGGACAACTCCCTCGTCCGGGGACCTTCTCCCCAACAAGGTGTCCGGACGTCCAGGAAGGTTCCCGGACGTCGACATGGTCTCTTATTGGGGCTAAAATCTACACTATAGATCGATTCTTTCGAAGCAAAGCTTAGCAATAGCAACGACATTACTAAACTCAACAATTATTAAGTTCTTAGCAATCAAAACACCCCAGAAGACATGATTTCTCTCTTAAAGCATCAAACTCTACTTTTAAACAACAAAAACTCCAAAATCAACATTTGCTTACTAACTAACGATTAATCAGAGGAACGAGGGTGTGTTACCTGATTGCCTGATTGCGAGAAACGATTCCTTGCTGCTGATTCCTCCTCAAATCCCAGATTTGATGATTTTTCTTCTCCAAAAGCTCAAAACCTTCAAAACCCCTTTTCTCTTCTTTCTTTCTCAACTTCAGCCGACACCCACTCCAAAATCAGTAATAAGAACATTCTCCTAGGGTTTTGGGCCCTTATATACTTCTTTACATAATTGCAAATTGACCCCTCAACTTCCATAAGTTAAGCACCAACACAAAAAGGCTTACAATCCCACTATTTTGGTCCGGGTTGTTACAGGGTGTTACAGAAGTCCCGCTAATTTCTGTTGCAAAGGTTCGTAAATGTCTGGTAAAAGGATGTTCAACCTACTTGGCATATGTTCTAGATGTGAAGGCAGAAAAGAAACAAGTGGAAGACATAAGGGTAGTACGTGAATTCCCAGATGTATTCCCAGATGATATTCCAGGTCTACCGTCTGAACGACAAGTAGAGTTTCGAATTGATCTTGTCTCTGGATCGGCACCGATAGCGCGTGTACCGTATCGTTTAGCGCCAGCCGAAATGAAAGAGATGATGTCCCAGCAACAAGAACTGCTCAATAAAGGATTTGTTAGGCCTAGTTCTTCACCTTGGGGAGCTCCGGTATTATTTGTTAAGAAAAATGATGGCACTATGAGAATGTGCATCGACTATAGGGAGCTGAATAAGGTGACTATTAAGAATAAGTATCCGCTTCCAAGGATTGATGATTTGTTTGATCAACTCCAAGGTGCGGGATGCTTTTCAAAGATTGATCTGAGATCGGGATATCATCAGGTGCTAGTAAGGGAGGAAGATGTTCCCAAGACGACGTTTAGAACAAGATACAGGCATTATGTTGTGATGCCATTTGGTGTTCATGGGTTGACAAACGCTCCGGCCGTGTTCATGGATTTGATGAATAGAGTATGTCAACCATTCTTAGACAAATCTGTCGTGTTCATTGATGACAAACTTGTTTATTCGAAGAATGAAGTCGATCATGAATACCATCTTCGTGAAGTCTTGGAAGTTCTAAGGAAGGAGAAATTGTACGCCAAATTTTCAAAGTGTGAATTTTGGTTAAAAGAGGTACAATTTCTAGGGCATGTGATTACTTCAAAAGGAGTCAAAGTAGATCCGGCCAAGATAAAAGTGATGACGAACTGGGAAACACCGAAGAGTGCGTCAGAGATAAGGAGTTTCTTGGGTCTAACAGGTTACTACAGAAGATTTATAAAAGACTTCTCAAAGATTGCTTCTGCCTTGACCATGTTGACTCGGAAAAATGTAAAGTTTGTATGGACTGAAGCAAGAGTCAGCTTTCAGGACATTACGACAGAAGCTGTGTGAAACTCCTATTCTTGCACTACCGGAAGGAACGGAAGATTTGGTCGTGTACAATAACGCGTCAAAGATGGGTTTGGGGTGTGTGTTGATGCAACGAGGCAAGGTGATTGCTTACGCATCAAGGCAACTCAAAGATCATGAGAAGAATTACCCCACCCATGATTTAGAACTTGCAGCGGTAGTGTTTGCATTGAAACTGTGGTGACATTATCTGTATGGAACAAAGTGCACTCTCTTCACTGACCATAAGAGTTTGAAGCATGTCTTTGATCAGGAAGAGTTGAACATGAGGCAACGGCGTTGGTTAGAACTACTTACAGACTATGATTGTGAATTGCATTACCATCCTGGTAAAGCAAATGTTGTTGCTAATTCTTTAAGTAGAAAGGAATATAGTGGGTGCTTAAAACCAACTAACGCCAGAAGTGATGTGACATCAAGTTTGATTGAAATGATAAAAGCGGCACAAGCAGAAGCCTTATTGAAAGAAAAGTTGAAAGAGGAAGTCATGATCAAACATCGTCTTCAACTGACTGAAGATAGTCGTGGGGTCAAACTGTTCCAAGGCCGTGTTTGGGTGCCAAAGGTGGGAGGAAATCGAGAGTTAATTCTCGAAGACGCCCACAAGTCTAAGTATTCTATACATCCTGGAAGTACTAAGATGTATAGGGATCTGAAGCTACATTATTGGTGGCCAACTATGAAGTTATATGTGTCACAAATTGTAGAAAAGTGTATGACGTGCTCGTTAGTGAAGGCTGAACATCAAAAACCCTACGGAAGTCTGCAATCTTTAGAAATTTCGGAATGGAAATGGAATAAGATTACCATGGATTTTGTGACAAGGTTACCAAGAACGTTGAAGGATAACGATACCATATGGGTAATCGTGGATCGATTGACCAAAAGTGCTCACTTCTTGGCGATGAAAGAAGCATCACCAATTGATAAGTTAGCCAAGCTTTATATTGATGAAGTGGTGTCAAGACATGGTATACCAGTATCTATAGTTTCTGATCGTGAAAGCCGGTTTACTTCGAGGTTTTGGCAGTCACTACAAGAAGAATTGGGCACAAGGCTAAATTTGAGCACTGCATACCATCCACAAACGGACGGGCAAAGTGAAAGAACCATTCAGAATTTAGAAGATATGCTCAGGTCATGTGTGTTAGACTTTGGAGGTAACTAGGATACGCATTTACCTTTAGTGGAGTTTGCGTACAACAATAGTTATCATTCCAGTATTGGAAGAGCACCTTTTGAAGCTTTGTATGGACGGAAGTGTAGAACTCCAGTGTGTTGGTTAGAAGCTAGAGAAAAACAATTTGCTGGTCCTGAACTTGTTCAACAAACGGTTGATAAAGTGAAAGAGACTCGGAAGCACATGAAGGCGGCTCAAGATCGACAAAAGAGTTACGCCGATCCGAAAAGAAGGTCGAAAGAATTCCAAGTTGGGGAGCGTGTGATGCTTAAGGTATCCCCGTGGAAAGGTGTGATCAGGTTTGGTAAACGAGGAAAGTTAAGTCCTCGTTTTATTGGACCTTTCACCATAACTAAGAGAGTTGGACTTCAAGCATATCAGTTGGATCTTCCACCCGAATTGGAAGGAATCCACAATACCTTTCATGTCTGTTATCTTCGAAATTGTTTAGCCGAAGAGAATGATGTAATTCCACTTACTGAAGTAAGAGTGGATGAGAAGAGTCGTTGTGTGGAGGAACCGGAAACAATTTTAGAAAGAACGACTAAGAAGCTACGACATAAGGATGTGGTTATGTTCAAAGTACAATGGAAACATCACAAAGGTGCTAACGTGACGTTAGAAGCTGAAGAGGATATGGAGATTAGATATCCTCATTTATTTACTTAATTTTGATTTCGAGGACGAATCATTTTCAAGTTGGGGAGATTTGTAACACCTTGAATTTCCATGATATTATATTTAATATGAATGAGGTCTAATTGTAATTTAGTTTAAGATTGGGCAACTTTGCAATTATGTAACTCAAAGGGGTTGAAAATTCAAGTGACCAAAGTTGAAGCTAATTATAAAAAATTGGAACTTGAGGGTGTGTTTGGTCATTCTTGAAAGTTGGGGTATACTTAAGATGACTAAACTGAAATTGAGAAAATATCTAAACATTCTGATTTTGGAGTCGGTCAAGAGAAAGAGAAAGAAGAAAAGCAATCTGAAATTTTGGTAAGAATTGTGAACCCTTTTCAAATCCCATCTGATTAGTTAATAGTCTAAGTAAAGTTTGGTTTCTGGATTGGTTATAAACCTTGAATTCAGGTTTGAGTTTGGATTATTGCAGAAGAAAGTGGGTCAACTTCATACAGGTGAGTTCATCCCCTCTTTTGGTTTAAATCAATGTTTTCTTTCAAATTAAGCAGTAGGATACAAGTATTAAATGTATTGGGACTGAATGGATGTGTGTAAAATAAGCTGGGTGGAAAAAACATTGGTCTAGATTGAAGTTTTAGTGTGCAGATCGAAGTTACCGGACAAATTGATAAGTATCCGGTAGTTCCTTATCAGTGGTGTCCGGTAGTGAAGATATTCGGTAAGTATCTAAGTTTCCGAATGAAATAGATACCGGATGGTATCCGGATTATGTATGTTTCCGGTAACATCCGGTTAGGCTTAGTATCCGGTAAATTATGATGTCCGATAAGTTATTATGTCCGGTAAGTTGTGACGTCCGGATAGCTGTGGTGTCCGGTCACTTTTGATGTTCCGGATACTTCTGAGTTTCCGGTAACTTGGAGTTTTTGATAACTTTTGGCAGGATATGATTGTAACAACCCTAATTCTTAAGTGTAAGGTTTAGTGGCCGAAATGTAAGAAGTGAAAGTTTTGATAAAGGGCTGGTTTGCAAACTTTGAAAAATATAAATAGGGACCACATCCCTAGGGTTGGAGCTGTTTTTGATGGTGCTCTGATTGTGGGCGGCTGGAAACGAAACCGAGAGAGAAAGGGGCTGCTGGAAGTTGGCGAAATCGTGAAGGAACTCCGATCTTTGGTAAGTAATGCATCCCTTGATATGATTCCTTGCACTCAATAGCTAGATATGTTGAATTCCAAGTTATATTTCAAGTTTTAGCTGTGTTACTGTTTAAGATCACGGTGGAGGGTTTTTGTTTACGAACGGGATTATCAATTAGTGAAATCAATCGATTAGGGATCCTGTTAGTTAAGGAATAGAATGGAACCTGTTGTGTAAGGATGTTGTGTTTAAATCTTAGCACCTTAATTTGGAATGTTTGGGGAAGACCTTGTTTAGTAATGTGCGATTTTCGTTTCTGGTTCGTAAACCACCGGGAGTTGAGTCCCGTAGTTGCTGGTACCGGGAGTTGAGTCCCGTTGTTGCTGGTACCGGGAGTTGAGTCCTGTAGTTGCTGGCACCGGGAGTTGAGTCCCGTAGCTGCTAGGTACCGGGAGTTGAGTCCCGTAGTTGTTTGACACCAGGAGTTGAGTCCCGTAATGGATCGGTACCGGGAGTTGAGTCCGGGACTAGGAGAGATACCGGGACTTGGGTATCGGGTCTTGGTTGGGCCGGACAGTTGGTTGGGCCGGTAGTCGTGATGGGCCGAGAGATTTTAAGCCCCCGTTGGGCTTAGATTTGTGTGGGCTAGTAGCATATAAATATTAGACTTAGCAAGCCTTAGAAGGAATCCGTTAAATAGTTAATGATTCATAGTTCTTCTAAAGACCGAGTTGAGAGATGAAAGGTAGGATCGAGATTTGAGTTGCATCTAATTAATTTATCGGTTTAATTATTAGGTGTACGTTCAGATCGAGACAAGAGGTTAGGAAGAGAATTGCTATCAGGTGAGTTCCCTAATCCCTTTTTACGATGAAAATTCTTAATGATTTAACTGATTATGGTTCTTGACGAGCATGAAGTATTTACAAATTGAATTGCATGATTTCTCACGTACGAACTGGTTTGTTTGAGAAATGTTGTCATGATGAAATGAAAAGCATGCTAAGTAAAGATTCTATTTTTACGTTATTATGAAATGTATGTGCATGTTACGTGATGTCGGTCTGCACTGTGGGATCAGAGAGCCTCGGGATCCGATGATCCCTTGGATATGTACGACGAGCCGGTAAGTTGGAATTCGTTTCCCTCCTAGGCGGGTATCGGGGAGTCTGCTTGGGCCCCGATACGAGAAGGCGAAAAGGGGAGTCTGCTTGGGCCCCGATTCGAGAAGGCGAAAGGGGAGTCTGCTTGGGCCCCGATCGCGGACGGTTATGTGATCCCCTACACGGTGCAGTACCATATGTGACGATTTATGATTTATGATGAAGTTTTATAAATGATTTGTACATTATCTATACATGTTGTTTTACGAAGGGAATTCTCTAGACCCTTTGGTCTAACCCTCGCTTTTCAAAACTAAAACCTTTTTCAGGTAAGAAATTAGTAGAAGGCTCAGGTAAGTGTGCAAGAGCAAGTTAAGGAACGGATGCAGCTAGAGGCAGTGCAAGTGCCATGTGTAGCAGTTAGTTTATTCTCAGTTGTGTATAGGTTGTTTCCGCCAACCTTAGTTTAGATGAATGTAATGAAATTTTGGGACCCAGTTTGGTAAATGTTATGACTTAATGCTATGGTTGTCTTATTGTATCCTTGGGGTGTTACAAATGGTATCAGAGCCATAGTTTAAGGGATTTAGGTGACCGAAAGGGCCTAAACTTAAACTTGGGAGAAGAAAATCACAACTGAGAATCAGGAAATGCGTTAAGAGGGCACTAATGTAGGCACAAGAGATGCGTTAGGAGGACACTATTATAGGGATAGGACTAATAGGGTACTAAGGACTGTCATGTAAGGTAAGTTTGGGATTTCACCTGGCCAGTGTAATTGCGAACTTACAGGTACATGTATGTGCTTAACCTACCTAGTGCTTATGTCGTATTCCAGTACTTTAGAAGGTCAACAAGATCCCTGAGGGGTAGACTAAGGCCCCTTGTTGGAGAAGTTTCATGAGAATTCATTTATGATGTGATGTATGTATACATCGTAGAGAAGGAATGTCGTACAGAATGTTATGAGTCGTCTAGAGGTAGCTCTTCGTGGGTTTGGAGAGGACGAATGTTGAGTTTGAGTGAGACTCCTGTTTCGGGAAATTCTTAGATATAGAAATCATGGGATAGATCAGTCGGATGGTAAGGAAAGACTGTGTCGAAATCGTGAAAGTGTCAATGGAGCTCTGGCTTCTTAGTTGAGCTTTTCGAGGGCAGGGTAAATGAAATAAGATACCTATAGTGAAGTGAAAGCATGTAGAAGTAGAAAGCGAGATAGTTGATCAAAACGAAAGTAGTATGAAAGGGGTTAATTAAGTGAGATGTGGAAAGCGTGTTCAGCAAGTTGTTGCTTGACCGAGATGGCGACCATTGGTCGAAGGAAGAGTGTCAAGGATAAGTGGCGTGAGTAAAGCGGTTGACCTTGTTAGGGTAAGTAGCCTTCTATTGCAAGTAGAGTTTCATGCATAACTTTTCTAAATGTAACATGAAATTTTGAGCTTAACGATTTGTAAAGTATTTCACATTTTTGGCGTTTTTTGTGTAACATGAAAGTTTCAAGATTTAAAGTAAATATGTAAATGTCAATTTTGAACAAAATGAGTCAGCTTGTATGAGTGCAAGTTTAAAGAAAAAGAGATTTCAGTTACGTCGCACATTGAAATTCTGAGCTTAACGATTTGTAAAGTAGTCCATATTTTTATGATAAGTTAAATTGTTACAAAAAGGTCGAGAAAGCGTTTGTCAGCAAAACTTTTACAATCAAAATGAGTTTTAACCTGTAGATATCATATAAAAGGGTGTGAGAACCAACTGGTTTACTTGGCGTCGGTATCTTCTTTCGGAATTGTGTCGTATGAAAAGACTTTCATTCAGCATATCACTGTCGTAATAACATCGTTCGGATTGAGTAAGATTAAGGTTCACGGGAAAATGCATGCAATCGATCCTCGAATCGTTGTGCAGGGCATTGAAGTTACAAGAGTGATGGGGACAGGTGTGCCCAAGATGTTTTCAAATGTTGTTTATTTAAAATGATAAAATGTACGAATGACTTATCTACTGTGTGTCATGCATGAAGGCTATGAACTCACTAGGTCATAGGATATTGCATATTAAGCTAAGGAAGAACTTCAAGAGTGGAGAAATGTCGGGCAAATCGGGAAGGAATGTTGTAGCCTTGGTATTTGTGTTCAAGAGGAAAGGTGAAAAGTGGTAGAGTCGGAAGTGGATTATAGCGTCGGGGGTATGAGGGTCTGTACCCTTGCTCGGTGACTGGGAATACAGTTGCCGAGGGACGATGGTGTCCGGGGGAAGGACTAGAAGTCATCGAGGCGTTGATCTTAGCAACTCGTTATGAGTTGTGTGGAGAGGAAGAATGAAATGTTTATGGCGCAAGAATATGAGCTTCGAGGAGAGCTTGTAATGTTGATGGTATACGAATAGGTTTCGAAAGGAGGGAGACAGATCATGAAGTTGATCATGATATGTTGGAAGGATTAGGTTCCGTAAGGAACCCTTGTTAAAGAATAAGTTAAGAAAGTAGTTGCAGGTTGTTAGTGATGTAGAAGTCAATAGTTGTGATGGCCGAGGCCGAAGACGTAAACCAGAAGGTTGAAAATTGATAGAACACCTTGTAGGGGTGTTAAGAAGATGAGAAGTTATCGTTTTGAATAAGCGTTCTATTCACGAGGTAGAAAAAGGGGTTCGTAGAATGATGAGGAATGTAGCACAGCGAAGCGAGTGGGTAGACTTTATCAGTCAGTAAGGAAATGTGTCGCGTCTATGTAAGGGCTCAGATCGTAAGGAGCTAGCTAGAATGTCTGAGGTTGAATTAATTGAGAACTTGTGAGTTATAGTTCAGCTAGTGGGGAAAGGACTATGTAACGAGTTAGACTTGCTTGTGTTTATGGGAGGATATGAAGGCAAGTTCGAATTGTGTGAATGATCATGAGAGATCTGGTCTGCAGTATGATGTATGGACACAGGGTGTACGGCTGTGTAGTGTCAGTATTTGTCAAGCTAAATGTGTCAACTAGTGTCGTAGTGATATGATGTTAGAGAGAAGGGAAGCGACAGGTAGAAGCTTTTTGGGGGCTTCGGGTGAAGTGTTCGACTTGTTAACCGGATCGTTGGAGCACGTGGAGTGTAAGTTGTTGTTGTGGTACGATTGTTCGGGATAGAACGACGGAGCGGTGGTAGGTGGTTACCCGAAGGAGAAACCAAGTGTTCTTAGTTGAATGAGTCGCTATGTAAGCATATTTTGGGATCTTTGGAAGTTTAAGGAAGATGATGGGTGTGTTGGTAAAAATGTGGTGGGATAAACGTGAGTCCTTAGGTATGAAAGAAATGTTTGAGAAAGTGAAAGTGGGAAATTAAAGAATGTGTAGTGTTGTCGAGTGCTGATGTCGTTTAAGACGACTTGAGAATGCCTTAAGTTAGGATCTTGATGCAACTGTTTGGTTATGTAAGTGAGGAGAAGATGATTTCAGTTTGTGGAAAGGTCGAGAGAGAAGGACAAGTAACGTTGGTGAGCAGTGCTCCACGATAACGTGGGGAGGTGAAGATAGTATGTCGGATTAAGTGAGTAAATTGGAAGTAGCAAATTATCGGTAGTGCCGAAAGGTGCAGTGTTGTGTAGAGTGTCGTTGATAAGTGTGTGAACTGTTAGAAAGAGTATTGAAGAAGGGAATCGTGTATGACCTTGTGCGTGAATGAAGTGGATGAGACAACTAAATGAGTTAAGTTAGTAACTATGTGAGAAAGGTTAAAACGAACTGGTCGTATAGTGATTAAGCTAGTGAGAATAGCATGGTGTGACCATGGTTACTCATCCCAGTGGAGTGAGGATAAACGGAGTTATGTTCTTATGAATGAACGAACGTGGCAATCAGGGAGAAATTGATGTGTTTCAGGACAAGTTTAATCTGAATAGGTACACACTTCAGTGATTGAGTTGGGAGGTTCCTACTCTCAGTTACGTTTTGAGTATGGGGTGGTGAGGTAGCGAGGATGTGGGGGATGATTGACGAACTGTGGTCTAGGTGATCCGAGAAAAAGGAGAAACGTTTTATGTATAGACGACTGTTGGGTGGTGCAAGGTTGTGAGTTGTGATGCGATGAAAGAACTCAGGATTGTGAGTTGTCGGGATGTACAGGGTTGGCCATGTGCCAAGCTGTCAAGTAAGCGAATGTTTCTTTGTAACTGAATCTCGTGTTGTAACGGGGGAATTCATCCAGGTTTCTCCTTAAAGGAAGTAAAGATGCATGAGAAGCCTTATTTAATCTTCTATTGTTAAGACTGATCGAGTAGAAACAGTAGCCTACGAGTTGGAGTACCGTAAGAACTGAAGGGAGTGTAACCATTGTTGCATGTTTCTAATTTAATGAGATGGGTTACTGAGTTAGAAGTGGCTTTGCCTAATGGAAATGTCAGGGTAGGTATGAAAGCAAGTTACCCGCATCTTTTCCAATAAGGAATTCCGGGGACGGAATTCTTTTAGGGGGGGAGTGTTGTAACAACCCTAATTCTTAAGTGTAAGGTTTAGTGGCCGAAATGTAAGAAGTGAAAGTTTTGATAAAGGGTTGGTTTGCAAACTTTGAAAAATATAAATAGGGACCACATCCCTAGGGTTGGAGCTGTTTTTGATGGTGCTCTGATTGTGGGCGGCTGGAAACGAAACCGAGAGAGAAAGGGGCGGCTGGAAGTTGGCAAAATCGTGAAGGAACTCCGATCTTTGGTAAGTAATGCATCCCTTGATATGATTCCTTGCACTCAATAGCTAGATATGTTGAATTCCAAGTTATATTTCAAGTTTTAGCTGTGTTACTGTTTAAGATCACGGTGGAGGGTTTTTGTTTACGAACGGGATTATCAATTAGTGAAATCAATCGATTAGGGATCCTGTTAGTTAAGGAATAGAATGGAACCTGTTGTGTAAGGATGTTGTGTTTAAATCTTAGCACCTTAATTTGGAATGTTTGGGGAAGACCTTGTTTAGTAATGTGCGATTTTCGTTTCTGGTTCGTAAACCACCGGGAGTTGAGTCCCGTAGTTGCTGGTACCGGGAGTTGAGTCCCGTAGTTGCTGGTACCGGGAGTTGAGTCCTGTAGTTGCTGGCACCGGGAGTTGAGTCCCGTAGCTGCTAGGTACCGGGAGTTGAGTCCCGTAGTTGTTTGACACCAGGAGTTGAGTCCCGTAATGGATCGGTACCGGGAGTTGAGTCCGGGACTAGGAGAGATACCGGGACTTGGGTATCGGGTCTTGGTTGGGCCGGACAGTTGGTTGGGCCGGTAGTCGTGATGGGCCGAGAGATTTTAAGCCCCCGTTGGGCTTAGATTTGTGTGGGCTAGTAGCATATAAATATTAGACTTAGCAAGCCTTAGAAGGAATCCGTTAAATAGTTAATGATTCATAGTTGTTCTAAAGACCGGGTTGAGAGATGAAAGGTAGGATCGAGATTTGAGTTGCATCTAATTAATTTATCGGTTTAATTATTAGGTGTACGTTCAGATCGAGACAAGAGGTTAGGAAGATAATTGCTATCAGGTGAGTTCCCTAATCCCTTTTTACGATGAAAACTCTTAATGATTTAACTGATTATGGTTCTTGACGAGCATGAAGTATTTACAAATTGAATTGCATGATTTCTCACGTACGAACTGGTTTGTTTGAGAAATGTTGTCATGATGAAATGAAAAGCATGCTAAGTAAAGATTCTATTTTTACGTTATTATGAAATGTATGTGAATGTTATGTGATGTCGGTCTGCACTGTGGGATCAGAGAGCCTCGGGATCCGATGATCCCTTGGATATGTACGACGAGCCGGTAGGTTGGAATTCGTTTCCCTCCTAGGCGGGTATCGGGGAGTCTGCTTGGGCCCCGATACGAGAAGGCGAAAAGGGGAGTCTGCTTGGGCCCCGATTCGAGAAGGCGAAAGGGGAGTCTGCTTGGGCCCCGATCGCGGACGGTTATGTGATCCCCTACACGGTGCAGTACCATATGTGACGATTTATGATTTATGATGAAGTTTTATAAATGATTTGTACATTATCTATACATGTTGTTTTACGGAGGGAATTCACTAGACCCTTTGGTCTAACCCTCGCTTTTCAAAACTAAAACCTTTTTCAGGTAAGAAATTAGTAGAAGGCTCAGGTAAGTGTGCAAGAGCAAGTTAAGGAACGGATGCAGCTAGAGGCAGTGCAAGTGCCACGTGTAGCAGTTAGTTTATTCTCAGTTGTGTATAGGTTGTTTCCGCCAACCTTAGTTTAGATGAATGTAATGAAATTTTGGGACCCAGTTTGGTAAATGTTATGACTTAATGCTATGGTTGTCTTATTGTATCCTTGGGGTGTTACAATGATTGATAAATGGAAATACAATCCTAGCAGCTTGAACATACCTGTATTTGGATGTTAGAGTGTTAGGCTTGGAGGTTTGATTTAGTTTGGCATTATGCTTGTGTATAGTAAGTGTAGTGGATCCATAGACACTGGTAGTATTTGTAACGTGAAATAGGCATAAAGTAACTTGTAATTCTCATTTCGTGAGGTGATGAAAAATGAGGAATAGGTATAAAGTAATTGTAATTCCCATTTCGTATTATGAGTAGAAATCTTGGAATAGGCATAAAGTAAATTGTAATTCCTGATTTCTATAGGAAAGTCAGAAATAGGCATAAAGTAAATTGTAATCTCTACTTCCACTCCAAGAAATAGGCATAAAGTAAATTGTAATTTCTTGGACATGAGCTACGATCTCGAATCTGTAATGGTTCGTAGTAGGCTCTCAAACGTGATGATATGACTTAGTGATGGTTCGTCATATTCATGGGAGCGGGAATGTTTCCGTCATCGCAAGATGAGTATGTGTACGGTAAGAATGGTGGTAAACCAGGTTTGTTTACACGCTTTGATTACTTGAGTTTCCAAAGCTGCTAAGTTTTAATTTGAAATTGGATGTTCTAACTAGGCGTTAGCCTAATCGTTTCAAATTAATTTTTCTTACCAGGTACGAGCTCGAGGAAGTAACGGGAAGAGGGACGAGTGTTTTGGTATTCGACTTTTGATGCTAAGTGGAGAAGTTAGCTTATGCGAGGATGTTTTTGATGAATGACCTAAGCAACCAATTTAATCTAATCGTAGTTGTCAGAATTAGATTGATAGGTTGTTTTGATAATTCAAAACGTGTATATGAAATTATGAACCCTCATGGTTAATTCTCCGCATATGTATAAAAGTTTAGATGAAATTATGATTAACTCTGATAAATTTTAAGGTTTAAATTTGCCCTGGTTTTTAGGGTGTTACACATTTCTTTTAGAAGAAGCGGGGATTGAAGCCGTCCGGACGGTTACAAAGAAATAACCATTGGATACAAAGTTTTAGTCTAACTCTATATGTATATCTCTATCTCTAACTTTATCATTATCGTCATATCCTTTTGACGATGACACATTTATCTTCAACAATAATAATTATTAAATACTATTGAAAATATAATATCGTAAATTTTGATATTTATGTATATATAAAATAATTAAATTACATAATAATTACTTAATAGATAGATATGTTATTAGCAAATAGAAAGGTGATATAGAACCATTACCAAAAAAAAATCTGCGATAACAGTTATTTCCACATGTAAGATCATCCACACACCTGCAAGACCTTACTCCTTTCACAAGTGTCATATCAGCTTTGCAATAACACCTTCCACACACGTGCAAGACCAAACTCCTTTCTAAACTAATAAATTATAATATGACTAATAAATTAATTATAAAATATAGATAAATAAATTGTGTACGTTTATCTATTAGTATTTGTATTTTCGTAATTTTTATATTAATGTACTTTTAATTTAGCAATTTAAATAAAAAACATTGCATGAAAGTATCATTTTTTTAAATAAAGCATGAGTAAGAAATTTTAATAAAAATATTAAAAAAATAATGTTCAAATAAACTAATAAATTAATTAAATTTAATAAACATATTAATAATAACTAATATTTAAACAAACAAACAAACAAACTAATTAAATTAAAAAATGATTTTGTTTAATATATTTAATTGTTGAAAGGTCTTGCTAATTTTGCAAAATGTTGGTAGTCTTGCAAAGTTTTGCAAGACACATGGTATGCCATGTCATCTTGCAAGACGCATGTGGATGCTCTAAGGATCTGTTGGATCAGATTTCTATGTCAAGACTCATACATAAAACTCAATATTTCGTTTCACAACTGATTTTTATAAAGTTTTTAAAATATAAATCTTTTAAAAACCCCTCTAAAATACTAAGATATCTCCAACAAACTCTTTTCTTTAATGGATAAAAAAATTAGATTTTTTTTATCAATTTGAATCCAACAAAATCTTTAAAACAAATTCTAAAAATAGAAAAGTAAGGATAGAGAATATATAATTTACCAAAAATGTGGCAATTTTATTCACAAAAGGGAATGTTTTTTCTCTCTTTTTTCTCATTAAAAAGTAGTCATATTAAAGGGAAATTAATTAAAATATCCTAAGTCAAACCAAGTGTTATCAAAATACCCAAAATCTCTCCCACTTTGTAAAAATACCTCTTTTTTCCGCGATGGGAGCCCGCGATCGCGGGTCAGGGACCATTTCTGACACTTTTTTAAACTCGCAGGGACCATTTTTGAAAAATGGAATCCCGCGATCGCGGGCTCATCCCGCGATAGGGTACTTTTTGTGACTTTTCAATTGCAAGGGACCATTTTTGAAAAATTTCAGGTACCATTTATGAAAAATTCACCCGCGTTTGACACTGTTCACCCGCGTTTGACACTGTTCACCCGTCCAATTTGATGAATTTGAATTGGAATGTTACACTTTCAACCCCTATACTTATTTACTAAATTTACTTTATACCTTTTACTTTCATTATTTTAATTTTACATTTAACACATATAATCGTTTATTAACTAAAATGCGTTAAAAAAATACGTTTTAATTTTAACAAATTACACCATTATAATCGTCTCTTCGATACGTTCGAAATGAGCCCAATCTTGAATTTTTTTGGATTTATATATTTTAATATATATCATATACAGTTATACACTACATAAAAAAATATTTTTTATATTTAAAATTCATACCCTTATAGTTAATTATTTAATTTATGGTACATCTCTTATTTTTTTTTTCAATTTTTTTTATACTCCTATCGCATTAACATAATAATCATATATTAACTAATTCATTAAATCGTTTTAAATTATTATTATTTGAATGTGTTTATAGATATCGTGAATGGCAATAGGAGAAGATGAAAATGGGTATTTGGCGAATGATGATTCATGTGTGTTTGGAGCTGAAGTATTTGCAGTTACAAAGTATGCACAAAATGATCGATGTATTTCCAACGTAACTTAGATTAAAGTTATCTCCTTCAGTTCAGTCCCGTCCAGTTCCGTCCCGTCCCATCTAGTATGCGTACCAAACGCTACCTAAGAGTACCGTAAATTAAATAATTAACTATAAAGGTATAAATTGTAAATATTAAAAATATTTTGATGTAGTGTATATGATATATATTAAAATATATAAATCAAAAAAATTCAAGATTTGGCTCATTTCGAACGTATCGAAGAGACGATTATAATGGTGTAATTTGTTAAAATTAAAACGTATTTTTAACGTATTTTAGTTAATAAACGATTATATATGTTAAATGTAAAATTAAAATAATGAAACTAAAAGGTATAAAGTAAATTTAGTAAATAAGTATAGGGGTTGAAAGTGTAACATTTCAATTCGAAATTGTGATTTTGATTTGATATTTACACTTTCAACCCCTATACTTATTTACTAACTTTACTTTATACCTTTTAGTTTCATAATTTAGTTTTAAATTTAACACATATAATCGTTTATCAACAAAAATACGTTAAAAAAATACGTTTTAATTTTAATAAGTTATACCATTATAATCGTCTCTTCGATACGTTCGAAATGAACCCAATCTTGAATTTTTTTGATTTATATATATTAATATATATCATATACAGTTATACACTACATCAAAATATTTTTAATATTTACAATTTATACCTTTATAGTTAATTATTTAATTTACGGTACTCTTAGGTAGCGTTTGGTACGCATACTAGATGGGACGGGACGGAACTGGACGGGACTGAACTGGATGGGACGGGATGGGACTGAACTGAAGGAGATAATTTTAATCTAAGTTACGTTGGAAATACATCGATCATTTTGTGCATACTTTGTAACTGCAAATACTTCAGCTCCAAACACACATGAATCATCATTCGCCAAATACCCATTTTCACCTTCTCCTATTGCCATTCACGATATCTATAAACACATTCAAATAATAATAATTTAAAACGATTTAATGAATTAGTTAATATATGATTATTATGTTAATGCGATAGGAGTGTAAAACAAAATTGAAAAAAAATAAGAGATGTACCATAAATTAAATAATTAACTATAAAATTATGAATTTTAAATATAAAAAATATTTTTTTTATGTAGTGTATAACTGTATATGATATATATTAAAATATATAAATCCAAAAAAATTCAAGATTGGGCTCATTTCGAACGTATCGAAGAGACGATTATAATGGTGTAATTTGTTAAAATTAAAACGTATTTTTTAACGTATTTTAGTTAATAAACGATTATATGTGTTAAATGTAAAATTAAAATAATGAAAGTAAAAGGTATAAAGTAAATTTAGTAAATAAGTATAGGGGTTGAAAGTGTAACATTCCAATTCAAATTCATGAAATTGGACGAAAGCGGGGTGAATTTTTCATAAATGGTCCCTGAAATTTTTCAAAAATGGTCCCTTGCAATTGAAAAGTCACAAAAAGTACCCCATCGCGGGATGAGCCCGCGATCGCGGGATTCCATTTTTCAAAAATGGTCCCTGCAAGTTTAAAAAAGTGTCAGAAATGGTCCCTGGCCCACGATCGCAGGCTCCCATCGCAGAAAAAAGGGGTATTTTTGCAAAGTGGGAGAGATTTTGGGTATTTTGATAACACTTGATCAAACTTAGGGTATTTTAATTAATTTCCCCATATTAAATGCATTGATTTAATATATAGTAATTTTTTAAAAGTTAGATTTTAACTTTATTCTTTAAAGATTTACTAAATAAAGAAAAAACAGAAATCAAACCTTTAAAAAATATTACATTCAACTTTAACTCCAACTTTTTTGAAATTTTAACATTATTATATTACAAAATATTTGATAAACTTATCGATTTAATAATACCCAACAAACTTTTGGCCATATCAAGTTGTATAATATCAAACAAACATCATACCACACTCCAAAAGATGCATAATATATCAAACGTTCAAAATATATAAAATCATATCTATTTTATACTTGTTTTGCTTTTGACAACATAAGTTTATCTAAGTAACAACTTTGGTTGCCCTCGATTAGACCTGACAAACGGGTCGTGTCGGGTTCACGGGTTAAATGGATTGAGAGCGCCTAACCCGAACACGACACGTTTAATAAACGGGTCAGAAAATCTCAACTTGAACACGACCTGATTTAACCCGTCTAACCCAACACGACCCGCTAACCCGTTTAACATTTATAAATATAAAACTTTTAATAGGGTGCTCCAATATAATAGGATGCACCAACTTAGAGGGTCCAAACCAACGAACTCAAACCACCAAGCTAGGGTCAAGAGAGGTGATGCAAATGAAAATACAAGAGGTGAGATCATATTTATAGTGGGCATAGAGCATAAGGTTTTTGTTTCCCACCAATGTGGGATGGGAGGAAATCCCACTTCCATGTGAAACATACAGAAATTGACAACTCCTATATGCCATAAGTTACGATATATTTCTTCCATTTAGAAGCCAAATTGGACACTATCATCTAAATGAAAGTTGTTCATTGATATCTTGGGATTCCACATAAACTAGATTCATGCAATTCGGAGCTATAAGCAGACCGCTACAACCTTTACAAAAACAGTGCGCAGGTTATTGTGTACAATGTGAAAACTCAGTGTTTTGACACATTTAAACTCATAATTAGGACTTTAACTCTTCATAACAGTTATTAAGGACATTCTAATCTTTCTAACGGTATATCGTACACCTCATTTGGACCAACGGTTGATTTTCTATGAATTTTCTAATAACATGGCAGAAACTTTAAAACTAAAAATTTGATTGTCAAAACCCACATTTAATTGTCCATACATAAATAGATAATAGTCAAAGCCCATATTTAATTGTTCAAAGAATGGCCTAATTTAAACGGGTTAAACGGGTCAATTTCGAGTTGAATTTTTTAACCCTAACCTTACCCGTTTAATTTTCGTGTCGTGTCGTGTCAACCCGTTTACTTAAACGGGTTGAAATGTATTACCCAAACCCATTTATTTCGTGTCGGGTTAGCGTGTCGCGTCGGTTTTTGCCACCTCTACCCTCGATGAACAAATCATACATCTACAAGACAAATGATTTACACAACACCTCAACTCAGTACTACCGATGAAGCCAAATTCAAGAGCAAACGTTCAAACAGTTTGCTTGCTTAGGGTGCATTTGGTAGGCAGACCAGACTAGATAGAACGCATAACGCATGAGAGCGAGGTAGGCTCTTGTAAAAGAATTTTGCAAGATTCTAATGTTTCAACGACATGAGTAGCTTAGTAATTTACCAAATATTATCAATCACCTTTGATTTTTGTTCCACCTCTTTTGATCTGACAAGAAAATGCATTTTTGTTCAACTCAATATCGTCCTGCCCCAGTCTAATTGTTGCACGCACAACAAGTTTTTGTTCTATTATGTCCCGTCTTATCCCGCATACCAATCACACCCGTAAGAGCAAATTGCCATAGGGACTTCTGGAAGCTAAGAACATCTCCAACAACCATGCTAAAGTTTTTCTAAAATAGAGTAAAAAAACTCAAAAATCTCTAAAAAAATTGCATCCAACTCCAACAGCTATCATGCATCTCTATTCTCTAGTATTAATTATCTTATTAAAATATTCAAAAATATTTACTATATTATTAAAATATTCAATATATGGAAAGTTGGGGGGAAATATCTACTTAGAGATTTCTTTAAATTTAGATTTTCACAATCACTCTCCCATTTTCTCTATTTTAGCATAAATGATAGCATAGCTATTGGAGCAACAAAAATGCTAAAATCCCCCTTTTTTCCATTTTAGCATAGTTGTTGTTGGAGATGCTCTAATGTAAGCACTTACATCATACCATCTATCGGCGAGACTCTTGAGCACCGTGATGTAACGAGCAAACGAACCTCTGGTCCAAAAGCGTGAGCTCTTACATCATACCATCTGTTGATAATGGGTTAGGATCCTATAAATGCTTCATACACACAAGCATAAACTTTTGAGGTGGATGTTAGATGATAAATCCAATAACTAGAAAAGCAGTTATATATATATATATGCAATAAACAAGATGGTTGGAGAAACTAGCAATCTCGAGCTCATTGGTCTGCAAAAAAGCAACAAGTTATTAGTCCTCCAAAAACCCAAAATAAGAATTAAACAAAGATACTGTATCCGTTCACCAATTGACTACTAACATAAACATCTCTTATAACAATATCTAGAGATGCCGGAAAGTCCAGCCCTTAGGTTAATAGTCCTAGCCAGGATTCACATCTGAGAGCCAAAACTGGTCAAGCCTGCTGTCCCCAACGTGCCATTTCCATTTCCATTTCATATGTTTATAGTGACATTTTTCCCATTTTATTATTTAGGTAATATATGTAATTTGTTTTTGTGACAATTACGAACACTTCAGAATTATTACTCACTTAAAATAGGACTGGTTCGTACAGTTGCAGCCTTGATCATTTGCTTAACTGGTCCTAAAAAAACTAACCAAATGAGCTAGCAAATTCAGTACAACAATCTAACAAACTCCATACATTTACAAGGAACCTAAGGGGATGTTTGGTACTTTGGTTCATGGATTTTGAAGGAATTGGAATGGATAACTCCTTTGACCAAATTCCACATCCTATGTTTGATTCAGATAATTAAAATGATGTAATCCTTTGAATTCCACAAATTAAGGATTTCATTGGCTTAAGTGAAAGAATTGAGTTCCACCATTTTTTATTCCAATTCCTTCAAAGTCAAATTCCTTCAACGGATTCCAATTCCATCAAATTCCATTTTGCAAACCAAACTTCCCCTAAGAGAATTCTAATTTCCTGCTCAGTCAGCACTCAGCAGCTCATGCCTAGAAACTTTAAAGAATTGAAAGAAGATGAATGTGAATGTGAAATTTCAAGCAAGTCATGTTTAATCTATAGCACAAAAGTATGCAATGTTTCCTTTTTCAGTAAAGTTTCAATTCATATTTAGATTTTTGTCCATTAGGAATCCTTGCAAAATATTGATGGCATTCATATGGTCCACAAAATTCATCTATTTTTGTAGCTCTAACGGGTGTATTTTGGATATTTAGTGCATTGATATTCAGATGGAGTGGCAACTCTACTTTATGAAGTCATAACATGAGAAAAGCATAATGCAGAATTATCTCATAAAGAAGTACTAAAAAAATGATATAGAGGAAGAGAAATGAGGCAGAAGAACCAGCACAAGATGCCTCGGATCTTAAAGATACCTTAACAACATAATTGCATGCACTTGCGGAACCTGCTAGAAAGCCAACAAATTTTGAAAACCACCATGTTTTAGAGTAAAAAGCACAAGTGATAACACAAACCCCTGTCCCAAAAGTTGTGTTAACCATAAAAAGATAAAGTGGATATATAGATATTATATACTTCAAAAAATATTTTCATATAACCCAAACCTGAAAATCATGCTGGAAAGCCGAATTTGCTTTGACCACAAGTTCATTGCATCAAGACAAGGGTAGAAGAATCCAGGCCCAGCCAAGGTCACTCCTGTGCTTACATGTGGGTTGGTTGGTTGAGAAGAAGCAACCACTTCCTTTCCGATGACTATGCTCACAAGGTTTACAGAAATTATGCTCTTATGTGATCAGTATAAGATCCAAAATGAATTAATTGCAAAACAAATCAAAAGGGTTGACCATACATTTTTTACAATAAGAATAAGTAGAAGTGAAAACAAAATAAATATATAAATTAAGTAAATGAAATAATTAAAAGAGAAAACAAAATTTGTTTTATAAGCTTCATTTCTAGATAAGTTTCAATAATATGATTCTTCGAAGGGGATTACAGAAACTAAAGAATATGTTAAGAATTTTTTTTGGTTAAGATGTCAAAAGGTCAAAGAGATAAAAAATGCATTTAATACAAATAAACAAGAGCATTTGAAAAGCAATAAATGTTGCGTACGTAGTTTTATATTGCATGTGGTCGCCAAAGAAGGAAAAAACTTAAAACGAACCAACCATAATCAAGATTTTAGTAAATAGAAACAATAGAAAATAAGATCATTGACTGAAAATGTTACCTCGGAAGACTTGAATTGCTTCAGACTACATTTGTTCCACCGCGCACATTTTTTTTAACGAACATCCTGAAAAATTAATGTAAATTTATCATGCTTCTATTGTTGACGCATCACGATAATATTAACAGCAAATACTTCGATTCAAAAAGTTAGAAATGACATAAAAGATCTGATTTACGTAGAACTTGTGTCCAATTGCAGTTTCACGCACCATATAAACATATATGGTATAATAATAAAGTTCATACAAGATACCATGTTGGGTTTTGTCAATAATATAACAATTAAATTTGTTTCTTTTTCTGGCTAACATCAAACACAATCAACTAACATCTTTAACATTTTCAAAGCCAAAGGTACTCATCGATTGGTTTTTTGCCTTTGGAATTATTGACAACTTACTTTTCCAATTATGGCAATCTTTTTACCTGTTGATTTTTGTCTCAGATTTTTAATGTTCATATCAATTATGAAATCAATAGCAGTTCATCAAAACGCTAAGGTATGACATTTAATAGAGAATGGGGCAAGTATTATGTTAAAAACATGCGGCATAATAGATGCATAACTCCCTCAGTCTTATAGGAACTCACATACCAATTCAAATTCCATTAGTCTTTTTATCCCATAAGTGATGTCGCTAGGAACAGAAGACAAAGTAACGGCTCCATATTTCATGTGAGCTCCTCAACCATCCAACGAAATTTGTCTCCTTCACAAAAGTAGCGGGCATATTTTCCTCATTCCTCCCTCTCCTCCTCCGGAAACCACCTTTTTTAAGTATATAATATTTATATCCGGCAAAACTCACACATACTCCTCGCCTTTGGTGGGGCAAGCCCTTGACCTCCAAGAGGTTGGGATCTACGGGTAACCCGGATACCACCTTCATGTAAACCTGATTTCACTTTTTCCTCCGGCTCTGTAGTAGTTTCTGGGTAAAATAGGAACCCAAGGTGACTAGAGTGAATTAAAGAAAATACAGGAGGGAAGGTTGCAATATATTATACAAGTCTGTTCTCCAAATTGTTGCAACGGTCATTACTTCGTACCGTAATTAGCCCATAAATAATTTCATTAATAGAAGAGGACAGTGTAGCGGCTTCGTATTCCAAACGAGCTCCTCAACCACCCTTTAAATTTTGTCTCTTTCTTCATGAAAAGCAGCACAATGAATTTTATTAACCCATAAGTAATTTCATTAATAGACGAGGACAATGTAACGGCTTCGTATTCCATGTGAACTCCTCAACCATCCAACAAATTGTCTCTTTCTTCACGAAGCGCGCACATGGTAGTGGTTGAGTGTTCTTAGTACAAAGGAACTAAACCAGTTATGTTGGGAGGATGAGTATATATTTCTATTGTTAGGCTTACTATTTTTAGTACATCATACAAGTGTGCGTTATATACACTAATAGCGGAAAAAGAATTACATGAGTAGCTCTTACATCACAAGCAACCAATAATATATTGTTATGTGATGCATATCCAGCAAGTACTTAATTAATATTGATTTTGGGACATTTATCATCATTAGACAGTTGATCCTATAAAAATGTTCTATACACCGGTAGCGTCTCGAGAGTAACTTATTATTGGATTGTCGCAATTTTCATAAGTTCAGAAGACTTTTCAAATTACAATATCTAGGTGATAGAACATGAAGGTTGATATTTTTATTCTACCACTTCTTCAAGCAGGGACCCAAAGTCTTCTTCCAATTTCCATAATTACGCCCGATGTTAAAAGTCTTGCAAGTTAGTTATCGTGTCTAATTTCCAAGTGAAACGGTCAACTCTCAAACCTCAGCTACTTACACGTCCTTGTAGCATTCCATGGTCAATTAATACGTGGTTCACAATAAAATATCAACCTGTCGTCCGATCTCGTTTTGTGGCAATCTTATTAATGTTTCAATGAATGTAGGACAAGTGTTATTTTGAAGGTATGAAACGCATTGGTTTCTTGTTCTTGCTAACCATAACAAGGGAGATAATAACTATAACAGTAATTCTAATAATCATTGGATAGATTAGATAATACTAACAAGTATTCTAATAATCAGCCTATTACTAACTCAGTTACTCTTATTATAATTTCTTATAGTCCAAATCTTACCATCCACATCATTCAAGAATATTCTACCTACCTAAGCAAGTTAAAGGAGAAAACCAACCGTTAACCTATCATCTTGGCATCGTGTTTGATCTTCCATAAATAATCTATATTCAAGTCATGGTAAGAGTTAAGTTACTAATTTCCTAAATATATACTTCTGAGATGTTAAATACACATTCATGTCACTTCGATTACAGAAGAGACAGTTGCAACTTCTCTCTTTTTTGGCATTCAAATGACAGTTGCAACTTCTCTCTTTTTTGGCATTCAAATGACAGATATAGCTCTAGTCTAGTACATAGAAAACCATATCGTTTAATTGACCTCAAAAGCAGTTAGATTGGCACGCAAATAGGTTTCTTCACTTATCTTCGTATTTTAAGAAGGTATATATTTTAAGAACTGCCTCCAATAATGATATCAACGACCCTATTAGGCACATCAGCAACCGCTCAAATAAAAACAGACAACCTATTGTTTATGGTGAGGAATACCTAAAGATGAGTGATACCTGGTCGATTGAACAATATCCTCATATAGTAACATGTACATACATACATGCACATAAATATGCATGCTTGTAGTATTTATTTCACTGATATGCATCTATTCCGACTTGACCCAACTCTACAAGCTGAGCCAATATCACTCACAGCATTTCAATTGTCCAGTTACATTCCCCAGTACATAACATAAAGAGTAAGTATAACAATCACAGCTAACATTAAATCCCTATCTAGAGATAGAAGGACCTAGGCTGTCCTAATCTCCATTACCCTGCAAAGGTTAATTCTCACAGTTCTGAAATAGACCATAGCATAATAATAACATTCAGAATTTTCCGCATAGATGTACTTGAGCATCCCAAACAGTTCATAAGCAAATCACTTAACTAAATCTATCCAGAGATAGAAGGACCTAGGCTGTCCTAATCTCCATTACCCTGCAAAGGTTAATACTCACAGTTCTGAAATAGGCCACAGCATAATAATAAGTAAAAACATTTGATATTTTCCGCATAGATCTACTTGGGCATCCCAAACAGTTCATAAACAAATCACTTAACTAAAAGCACTAGTTCAACATAAGACCATCACATGCCAAGTTGATGAAATGAAACAGACCTAACTTTCAGGAACTCCACTTCAAAACCGTCTAGAATAACAGGCAGCAACCTGAAATACAAAAACCAGCATAAACCATCCAAAAATCATAACAGGTCTCTTGCAGTGATTGCTAAATGTTAAACTGCCAAAGATGGAAGTGTTTTAATCCATTCTCACCCCGCATTGTCATGTCCTAAGGTTTACTGCCATATCCATGAGACCATGCACTTCCCAACTTGCTTGCCTCCCAAAGTCCAGAATGAGCATTAGATGTTCTACAAATAGAAGAAAAATAACGGTTTACTCACCAGAAACATACATTTTCTAATAGAACCAAATAGGACTAACATTGCTATACAAGCAGACTTCTGCTTGATGTTGTTAACCATATTCAAAGCCATCCGCTGGTGCTCACGTGTTTGTCCATGCATTTCCAGACCTTGCACGCTTTCACAATCAACATTGACACCAGCCCATACTCATTGCCTTTCTCTTCCTCAAATTATCATAGGAATCAGAGCCATCCTGATAATTCAAAAATGAATACTTAGCATTACACACTTGCAAAGCAATGATATGTAACATACACAACACTTAAGTCTTACTGCACAATGTGGACCAGCATTTGGGAATCCTTGATGGGTGTAACTACTTTGAGAACCTGGCCTGCCCGGACATGGACTAGCTGACATGGTACCAGATGAATCTCCAAAGAGCTGTTGTTGGTGAGGGAAACCTTGATCAAGGTGTCGAGCTGATTCCATTTGGAAAGCATCAGGATGCTTCCCACTAGGAGCTCTAGCTTGTTCATAACAAAGCCTAGATGCTGATGACGAGACAAACCCTGGGGGTCCATATGAGGGGGCATGACTATCCGGCCTCTGAAGTCCTTCATATGGCATTTCGAAACTTCTGGCATGGTTGGCAAAATTATCAGGTCCCCTTGGCAACATGGTTGCAGAAGACGGGGCAAAGGGTCCACTTAATTGATGCTGAGGATAGGATGAGCCTGGTCGATTTGGAGCAGGGGGGTGAAAATGCTCAGCCAGGTTTGAAACTTGTCCTTGATTAGAAAAACGCCCATGCTCAGCTAGCTTAAAATCATATTCATATTAACTTCCACTTGTTTCACAGAATATATAGGGGCGTCTCTCACATCCACTGATTTATTTTCAACCAGATTCCCACCGGGAAAATGATCTAAATTATTATTCATTCCTCCTTCAAATCTCTGTGTAGCAACGGGATAACATGAGACCTGCTGCCCCTCCTGCCGCTCAGTGACAGCATCTCTGATCACCGCTTCATCTTTCCTGTAACCATCTCCACCTTCATTTTCAGGTTTATGATCATCATTCACACCTGCACCATGTTTAACATCAGTGTGTTGTTGGACAGGTGGGATCCCAGGGGCTTGGGCTCGTGAAGGAAGCCTCTGAGGACATTCCAGAGAACGCAGATAGACAATTGGTTGTGAAAACTGGGAAGACACTTGAACCGGGGGCACAAATACGGTTGAGGGATGAACTTGCAGAGGATGTTGCTGTGGTGGAGCCTGCAGGACTGGCTGGCTATGAGGATGTTGCTGTGGTGGAGCCTGCAGAACTAGCTGGCTATGAGGATGTTGCTGTGGTGGGACGTGCAGACTATGAGGATGTTCCTGTGGTGGGACCTGCATGACTTGCTGACTATGAGGATATTCCTGTTGTGATTGGGGTTGAGGATCTGGGTGCCGAAGAGAAAGCTGAGAATGATGCACCTGTGAAAGAGATTGCTGAAATTGAGAGACTTGCATTTGCTGTTGAGCATGGCCTTGAACAGCATGTGGCAGGGCTTGAGATGATAAATGAGGAGGCAAGTGGCCTTGAGCAAGTAGCTGATTCTGTGTTTGAATTTGCACATGGGGGAAACTTGCCGGCTGAACTTGCTGCTGAAGATAAAGTTGACCCTGCGTTCCATTTGAGCCAGGCATCGCAGCCTGAGGATACAGAGGCGGTCCATGCTGTCCAGAAAAAAAAATTTGTGGTCGAGCTTGCACTTGACTCTGGTCTTGGGATTGCGGCTGATACCACTGTGAAGTTGACATAACCATTGCAGGTAACGCTTGTGGCTGAGGATTTGCCATTGCAGGTTGATTCAGATTGTTAGTAGGCGTAATTTGAGATGCCTGCAGATGTCCAGTTGGTGCTCCTCCTTGAATAGCAGTCTTGCTTTGGTCAGAAGATACAGCTGCTCCTGAAGTTGCAGCATTCCAAACATTCTTAGGCCCTTGTTGAACTTCAGGATTCATAACCTGCTTCACACAATAAGTAACACCTCAACACAACTAACATTAACATTAAAGTAAATTTTTGCATAATGAGCGAAAAAGGAATGGCCATTACATTCACATTACAGATCTGAGCATGCTCCTCGGCTTGACGATGTGCAATCTGAATCTGACATTTCATGCACATAACTTGGGAATCGCCAAAGGCACATCCTGAACGGTGGACAATGCACTCAGATAAAGGACCCTGCCACATGCATCCACTCCTATGATAGAGACAGCGTACAGCAATTTTCCCTAGTGCATCAGCTAGAGTTCTGTTAATTACCATTACTGGCTGGAAGAAAGAAGAATATATAACTTAGAATAAGATTGCGAGTATCAAATTAACAGAAATAGAATAACATGATGAGAGTTTACCTTTGCACCAGCTTCAGTTATCAAATTTCCATCGTAGGGGCAGGTCTGGGCCCCACTTGCAATGTGTACCAGACAAGGTTTGCAGTACAGATGAGTACACTGTGCCAGGAGTGCTTCAGTTGGATAAACAAGAGTCCTACACATCGGGCAAAAGTACTCGGGAGCAACAGATTGAATGTTTAATATACAATTGTTGTCAAAACCCATGGCGAGTATATTCTGTAAGCTCTAAAAAAACCTAACAGTTTAAGCTGCACGACGAAAATCAACGAAATAAAGTTAAGATTACTATGCGATGGTAGATTGTTTCTTTAATAAATAATAAAGAACTTACAAGATCATTAATGCAAAATTAACGACCGCAACCAAAAACGTTTCTACAAGCTTTGTGATGCACTACTTAAGTGAGGGTAAACGAATAAGGAAAGCAATCTTTCTGTTGGTCCAAACGAATAACCAAAATTGGTTTCAACAAGCTTTGCGACGCCTTAACATAAACCAAAGAATACATGGTATGCTTTAAAAAATCCTACCTATCAAAGCAAAATTAGACACATTAATATCACCGTATTACCATATTATCATATACATTCCACCGTTGTCCATGGTGCATGCCTACGTTTGTAGAGGATCGGGCACAGTCATACAATGCAAAGACCCAAGTTCTAGTTAAAACCAGCCTTGCTTCATCAATCTACTAAAAATGAATGTATTATAAGAAACATGCACATTTTGCTTTAGTTTCTTATCATATGGTAAAGCCGCTCTTCTTCAAACATTATATTTCACAAAAAATTATTTTGCTCAAGTGCAATAAGGTATGCAGTTTGAATCAAACTTGCAGACAATGATATGCTAATACATGATCAAAGTGGCAATTCATCATTTAGACCTCTATCTGACCACATTAAACACCACCACCAACACTCAGTATAGAAATGGAAACACACAAATAAGTGAATAACTCAATTCATCCCTAAAATGTATAACATCAGTATTGTACTATTGTAGTTTCATTAATCTTTCTTGACTCAAAATTTTTATCAAGTTTTGATCACCTAGTAAACTACCATACCATGCATGACTAAGATTTTGTAAATGTGTTCTGTATAAACTGCATCGAATGAAGAACTGTTTTCCATGTCATCTCAAAATAGTAATTTTGCATTGTAAAAGTTTACTAAGGGGCCGTTTACCTAATAACGCTTACTTTCCGGGTAAGATTTTAGTCCACCAAAATGGCATCGTATGCAACAATTTAGCCGGTCAGCGTCGCACTCACTTACCGGGTAAGACTCTCGGTCCTTGCTTCCGCTCTTACCGGGTAAGATTCTTGGTCCCTGCCCTTGCTTCCGCTCTTACCGGGTAAGATTCTTGGTCATTGCCATATTCATCCAGTAAGTTAACGTGACTTGGTAGTTGGTAAGCACTTACCCGGATAAGCGTTTTGTAAACGCCTCTAACTTAATATAACCACCAAGTACTAGAATCGATGAAACGAAACCCACTTCTTTCCGTCAAAAAAAGCTGGAAGTAACCACCACCTACTCAAATAAAACACATTAGAAGAATTTCAAGCATATAAAAATCATAAACAGAAGCAATTAGGGTTATAGCATAAAAGGATCAAACCCTCGTTACGATCGTAATGAACAGCAATCGAACATCGAGTGAGAGTGGTGAAAAACGGTGGAGAAATGTGGGGGAAGGGGTGGGGCATTCGTATTTATATCCCCTATGGCCCAGTGGCCGATAAGCATGATGAATAGGGTTATTTGGTAAATAAAGCCAACTCCGGGGGTAGATAGTTTAAAACCAGCCGCCAGTTCAGCAAATCTTCCAATTCACACTGAACACATCCTTCCTATCCCCTATTTCCCGCGTCTTGTATAAAATGTTTTATTTAAAGGTTTTTTTTTGAAGAAAAATGGTTGCGTCACGATCGTGTAACGGCAAAGTCATCACCCGAACGGGAGAACAAACATTTCATTAAAAACAAGAACAATACAGGAAGCATTAAAACATTGCGATAATGAAAACATAGAAACATCATGAACTTTAGAACAAGCTAAAGAACGAAAGCGACCCGCCGTCAAGTGAGATGCTTCGTTATCTTGTCTGTCCATCGCCTGGACCGAGAGGCCCCGGTGATTCCAACTGAAGGTGATCATAGAAATGATTTCTTTTCTTGAACGCATAAACACATCATGAAGGTAAGGAGGAACAGTGGGAAGGTGCCACCTTGCTTTGAAGCAGTTCTCCATTATGAAAGTGTGTATGTTCCACTTTCCTGTTTTGAGGTTTCCTTTGATATGAATATGCTTTGAGACCAAAATAAAATAAAAAATGGTAGTACCAAGAGCGGAAGGGAATCGGAATTTCCAACGTTTCCGATATTTCCACATTTTAGCAATCTTTAAAGCTAACAAGTACACCCAACGAATGGGATTTCCACTGTCATCAGAGAAAGAGACTCCACCGGCTTTGACAACAATTACCGCAGCAACGTCGAGAAAGATGTGGAGGTTGGTGATGAAGGTCTCAAGATCTACCATGGCGTCACCGGAGAAGGGCCGCCTAACCGAAGTAAGGGTGGCCGAGCTCGACGCTGACGTAGATCTGGCCGGCGGACAGGGATTTAAACGGAGGTGGACTCCGTTGTTGGAGATGAACTCCTTTGCTACAAAGAGCGAGCCACTTGTTTTATTTAAAGTTTTAAAACCAACTTATCTATTCTATCTTATTATCTCATTAAAAGAATAGTACACCGGCAGGCAGCTGCGTCTGTAGGAGCAGCAGCGGCTGACCAACAGCACAGCACAGCAGCCGCAGCCGGTAGGCGGCGGCAGAGGAAGGTAGCAGTAGGTGGCCGGAGGCAGAAGCAGCGGCAGGATGGCGGCGACAGGCAGGCTGGGCGGCGGCGGCGGCTGTGCAAACACACAAACCCTAGGGAGCGTATTCTCTCCCTCTCAATAGTAGAAACCGTTTTTCAATAGGCAGTTTTTCTAATATTCGGTTTTTTTAGCCACGTTCCTCTAATGCAAAACCCTAATTTCTCTCTCAAACCCCACTCCTCCATTCTCAGATGACTGAAATCAGCTACCTTTCTCCTCCACGTCCTCTCCTTCCCCGGATTCTTCTCCTTGCCCACGTTCCCGTCTTTCTCTCCACGTACATAGACAGTATTTGATGCTTAAATACTTGATCAAACCCTTCGTTGCTTGCTATGCTTTAAACCATTCGATCGATTTGATTTCTCGTTACATCTGGGTAAGGTTTTTAATATCTCCTTCCCCACATTCCCCAAATGAAATCCATCAGGAACAAATTGAAAGACAAAGTGGAGCACAAATCATAGGGCCGGTGGAGATTGAATTGGGTCGATTTAGAATTGTTGTTTTCAATCTTTTGTATACGGTTCACAGGACGATCCACATCTTCTCTCGACGATTCAGGTAGATTTTCTTGTTTTAGGTTTCTCTCGATTTCCCTCTTTTAATTTGCGTTTCTTTATCTCTCTCTTCATCTCTCGACGGTTTCTGAACACCCCCGTATCTCAACTCAAATCTGGGTTAGATTTCGAAGTTGATTTTGTGTTTCATTTGGGTTTTCGATTCATGATTTTTTTTTCGTTTGGGTTTCGATTCATGGTTAGATATTGTGGTTGATTTCTTTGTTTTCTTGAAGGTAACCTCATTATTTCTTTCATTTCTTTCTTTAAAGGGTCGAAATCTACAAAATTTATATCTGGGTTTTCTGTGTTTTTCAGTTATGATGCCGATGGCTGCTTACATAGATGGACAATCTGCGATTTTGGACAATGGGAAGTATGTTCGAAGCTTCGATTTTATTTCTGTTTGATTTTGGGTTTTTCTCGATTTTGGCTCTGTTTGATTTTTGTTTCTTCTATTTCGATGAACCCAACAACATCAATTTGCGTATTAGGGGTTTTATGTAGAAACAAACAATGATTGTTCTGGTGCTAGAAAATCAGTAATAAATGTTTATGCTAGCAGATAGAAAATTTGCTTACTTTCTGATATGAGGTTATTAATCTTATACTAATTTGTTTACTTGCCAGTTATATGATGTCCACTAATCACAAGATCACTGGTATGCCACTTACTCTTGTGCATTTCACTTTCTTCCAACAAGTTTTGTTTTATGCATAATTAAGTATTGCTATTAAAAATATTTTTCATATGCAGGGGCTCTTATTTGAATGTGGATTTCTTCTATTTACAATGGTGCATCATCAAATCATTTCCATCCATGTAAGGGGTTGTTTGTTTGCATCTGAATGATGCCATTCAGATGCTAATGTCTGAATCGGTCAGACATAGGACTGTTTGGTTGAAATTTTATTCAGATCTGAATGATTAAATACCCCTGAATCGCACATTCCCCCATCCCCTGCCTTTACGATTCAGACCCTAAAAGTTCCTTAAATGCCCTCGATTTCCCCTATCGATTTTCTCCTTTCACGCCCACAGATCGATTTTCTCCTTCAACATCAAGATCGATTTTCTCTCTTCAGTCTACTCCTTCTTCGTGTTCATCTCTCCATTTCTTTTGTCCTTATGTTAATCGATTTTCTCCTTCAACATCAAGATCGATTATCCTTCTGTTAATCGAAATGATAAGACAAATCGTCCATGTCTCTCAAGATTATGAACATAGGAATGCAAATTTGGTACAAATTAAAGATGAAATCAGAAGTTTAGTATGAAATCCAGACCTCAAAACGCAACAATTTGATTTGGAAAGTGAAATCCAGAAACGGGGGTGATGAACGGGGGAGATAGACGGTATGAAATCCAGACCTCAAAACGCAGAAATTAGGTTTTGGATTAGAAATCGATTTTGGTTTTGGTTTTGGTTTAGGGATCAGATTTCGATTTTGGTTTTGGTTTAGGGATCAGATCAGATTTTGACCTCAAAACGCAACAATTAGCAATTAGGTTTTGGATTAGAAATCGATTTTGATTTTGGTTTTGGAGAGGGTTAAATGGTAATTTGTTGTTATTCAGAGTCACCATTCAGAACAGTTACCAAACAACCAAATTTCATTCTGCACTAGATCATACAGAGTCTCTTAATCATTCTGACCACTTAATCATACTGCACTAAATCATTCAGTTTTTGCCAAACAACCCCAAAGTCTTTTTTGGTTGTTGCAAGTTCTTTTATGAAACATTAATGGGTTGTTTACCAAAGACTTACCCGAGTAAGCATTTACCGGTAGAACTCAAAACTATCACCTACTTACCGGATCCTAACAAAATATCTAATTATTGAGGTGGTAAAAGGTCTATCTTCTTAATTTACACCATATAATCATATATGATCACACAGTAGGGTACCCATCATGTACCTCCATGTTTTAATGACTGTCTTATTCTTATTTTCTTCTAAATGATTTACAAGGTCCTGTCTGGAATTAAAGCTGAATAAACAGTGAATGTTCTTAAAAAAACTAAACGATCTTGCTATTTCTTTAATAAGAGGGTGTTGTATTACCAACCTGCTTACAATAATAACTACATAAAAGCAAGAATATATAGATTGACAGGTGTTGGCAAGGCAAAGAAAAAAAACAGACCAAACTTTATTTTGGCAATTTTTGTGAACTTCAATTTAGTCGTTGTTTTTTTAGTCGTCGTGTTAACTGTTAAGTAGGTGGACCGTTTGACATTTTAGAATAATCCAAGCAAACAAACCCTCATTCTATCTGGGAAACACAAGGATAATCTCTCTTCCCAGGTCCTTGTAAGGAAACCACAACCCATCATTTTATCCAATGAATTTCTTCATTAGCTAACGATTTAGAGTCCAAGATCTTTGTTGGTGAATTTGGTTAAATGTGCCGTAGTGACGCATGGAAAGATTAACAAAAGGATTTTGAAATTTGACGAAAGAAGGAACATTATTGATAGGAGACATGCTAAAATGGAAATTGTTATGACATCTAAGAACAAACTGTATGGAATAATCTTGATATTTTAATTTGCAAATGAACCCATTTCATTTTACAACTCAAAGGTACCAGGTGCACCAAAAATTCGAGATGCAAAAGTTGATTGGTCTTGTTACTCTAACAATCATTTCTGACCAAAGCTTAGAACCTTGTTGCAGTTATATGAAACTAACAAGTTCACATTCTCTGAACATTGTTTTACAGGGTCGACCGAACACCATGGCTTTGGTTATGTTCTATTGTAATTTTGAAAGGGAGATATTGTTCTTTCTCAAAAAAATTATAGTTTTTTTGTCTACGTAACTCAATATAAGCTAAAAAAGCAAGCATTCATGGTAAATCGATGTATAACTTTGTTTTTATGCTTATGTAATTGTTTTTTCTTCAATTTGCAATAATAGTGCCATGACTGAAGATGTTAACCGTGCGATTGAGCTGAAAAATGGGTCCTTTGTTGGAGGTTGAACCATTGGAGTTAAACAAGCGACACATAGTGCTCCTCTTGAGCAACGACGATCTAAAGGAAGTGAAGGTTTGTATAGCTCATCTTATAGATCATTAGCTTTACACTTTTGTGTCCTTGTCAACATTCTCTTTGTTTTTCCGCCCAATTTTTGCATATTTCTGCTTTTTTAATCCTTTGATTTTCTGTGAATGCCAAACTTCAGTGGTTCCATCTAATGATACCATCAAGGCAAAGGACAGTGAGGATGATAAAACTTTTAGCACTAATGACATTATCAAGACAAAGGATGGTAAGGATGATTTGTGTTTCACTCTGATGATGTTACCAAGACAATGGATGTTTCATTAAACTGGCTCTGGATTCTCAAGGAAAAGGTTATAACTTATAGCAATCAAACAAATCGTAATCTCTGCTTGTTTCTTTGGATAGGACCTCTATTATCCTAACATATTTCACCGTCAATGCTCAGAAAATTTATTTTTTCCTATGGTCTCATGTTGCAGCATCCTCTTTCACTTGTATACATCACATGAAGTAACGACATGATTTTTTTAAATTTTATTTTATGGTCTTTCTAAGTTTGAGCCAGGCAAGGCGTTGCTTCGTAGATCGGTTCATTTGTTCAGAAGTTATATCCTGACCAATGTTTTGATGGTAGACACAGTGCTTAAAAACCTGACCGTTGCATTGCCTGTTATATTGATCGCGTAAAGCATATACTAGAGGAGGGGAAAAGTGTCTATCAGACTTTAACAAAGTCTTGGCTGATATTTATGTGAAGCTTACAAGTCACTTGACCACCAGAGTTTTTATTCCAAGCAACACTATTCAAAGAATTTGATCTTAAAATGCAAGTAAATATTATTGGTGTTGTTCTCTAGATGTAATTGTCTTAATGGCTATTGGTTCTCCTTTAAAACTAGACATTGTTGTTGTTTTTTTAATTATTTAAAAGCCTTATTTTTTTCTTTATGACTAGGTTTAGTGGATTAAAGAAAGGAAAAGAGCCAACAATCCCTTATTTTATGCAAATTTTGTGTTATTGCAAATTCATGTATTTTGTTTGATTCGTTCTCACATTTGTTACTTTCGTACAAATGTAATATGTAATGTTTATTTGGAAGAAAGTACCCTCGTAGATTTAATTTCATTGTCATATGCTTTTTTAATTATTAATTATTAATGAACCAGCGATCAATTTTGTTGAAAAAGTATTTGTGTAATCGATATGGTGCATTGGTGAATCATATTCTTCCAAGGAAGATGGTTAAGTATGTATTAAATTCTTGAGTTCAAATAATATTCACTTCAATAAAGTGTGATGTTACTTTAGTTATTGAAAAAAATGTAATGACGAGTAATTTTTTGTTAATTTGACTTTCTTTGTTCTGGGAAATGAATTAATTTTTCATGTTCGTTCTCTATTCATTTACTGGCTTAATTATGACATCATGAAAAAAGAATTAGATTTCAAAGTCAAATGAATCTATATGAAACATTTACATCCCGTAGTGATACTACCAATAACCACCGATCAAGTATGATAGTACAACAAAATGTTGCTTTTCTATACGTATCTATATTAGGTATTTTTTAATTACATTTATTCGAAATTTATAACCAGTTACATTAATGGGATATGACTCTTCATCCTTATCTCGGCCCTTCCCACGTTCATCCAGTAAGGTCAATGAACCGGTAAGTATAAGTATTTACCGGGTAAACATTTAGTAAACGATCACTTAATTGACTTGTGGGTTCCAAATACGTAGTGAGACAAATAAATGTATTATTGGTTGTGTACTTATGTTCTTCAAGTGAAATTTTAATGTTATCTAATATACTTATTATATATGTTGAGACTAGGACCAAAGTAAGTAAAATGTATTATTTGTGAATTATGATTTCTTTTTTGGACTTTTCAGGAAGGAATGTGCACTTGATACACATGAAGGGAATGCAAAAGAGGATCGAAACTGTGGCAAGTATCACTTCGATGTTGAAAGATGTTATTCAGAATAAGGTAATGTAGTTGATGCCTTCTTAGTTCTTTGCATATTTCTATCAAGCATTGCATTGGCTCTCTAGGCAGCAACAATAAGCAAAACTCCATTTTTAGAAGGTTTTTATGTTTAGTTGCCGGTTCTAGAGGGATTTTTAGTTAAATCCAACATGTATATTTAAGCTTCTAGAAGTATAAGTTCCTATTTTGATGGATTTATACCATTAAATCCGATGCATCAATGATCAGGGTAATTTTGTGAGTTATTTGTTGATTGAGTTTTGTCCTGTATTTATTGAAAGAATGTAAAAGGGATCCCATGGACCCAAATTGGATCAGAGTATAAAAATTAATATTTTTGTAAGTTAAGTTAAAAATGTTGTGGGTTTAGGGACAAAATAAAAATGTTTTTTGTGAAGTTGCTATTACCACTTGTATTTAGTACGCTTGTTTTTGGCACTATACATTAATCATTTTTGCGGAAGTAAATTGTTTATTCAAGGCAGATGAATGCATTGAGACTCCAGAAATTGTTTTTTCTGCCCGGAAAGAATGTTTCTCCTGATTCTCGTACTACTGTCATTAGTTGGATGAAATATTATTTTGCTGATGTGGACATGTCATTCAGTCTCACTTCAACAAGGGCCTTGTGAGTACATTCTTTTTAGAATTCTTTCTTTGAAGATTGATCTAAATACAATCTTTATTGTTAGGACAACCTTAGGGGGGGTAAAGGTTGTATTTAAAAATATTTCACAAATAAAAATTCTCTTATCAAAATCAACAATAAATATTGCATGCACAACAAATATATAAATAAAATTAAGTGCACAACGGGAATATAAAGAGATAAGGGTAGAGAATGTTGATACCGACACCGAGATTTAAAGTGGTTCACCACCAACTGGCTGGCTAGTCCACTTGCCGAGACACTTCTCGACACACTGATTCACTATAAGTGTTCTTTATGGTAGAACACAAACCTTGATACAATGATAATAAAATCTCTTGCTTTTGCTCGAGAACGTGAATCACTCACACTATTCAAATACTTACAAGAGAATATATCTCACAATATTAATCACTCTTGTATAAGTATAACACTTGGATTTGTGAGAGGTTGATCACTCAAAAAAAATTATAACTTGATTAAGTTATTAAATGAGATGAGGAGCTGAGTAATCCTTTTTGAGCTTGGTATTCAATGTCTGTTGAGTCTTCTGATAAATGCTGAGAAGCTGCATGTATTTAAGCTGGACCTGGCAACGGTCAAAAGCTCACCGCGGTATACCGCCTATATGGGCGCGGTATACCGCCCAGAAAAAGTAGCTGACCAAAAGTAGGTCAACCTGCAAAAGCAAACCTGCAAAACGGTGTAGCAGAGCCGCGGTATACCGCCATACACCACGCGGTATACCGCCTGACAAAGTGGCTGACAAAAAGTGAGTCAACCTGCAAAAGCCTGCAACTCGTAACAGTGCCGCGGTATACCGCCGAGCATTACGCGGTATACCGCCTGAAAAAGGTGCCTGCGTCAGGAGTGACCATAGCTTAAAAAGGCAACTTAATTCCTTTTGTTTTATTCCAAAAAAAGTCAACATTCTAAAATCAATTTAAATCAAAGATTTAAAAATAGTGTTGGGTTAGGTTTTTTTTAAAATATCCAAGTGGTATATTATTTTAGGGTGTTTATTATTATGAGATATATGATGACGTAAACACCAGTCTTGGACTCTTCAGATAAAATCTTCATGTTGTCCAATAAGCTGCACACTTGGATAAAATTGTTAGAAAAACAATAATACGGTGTGTTTGTAATCATCAAAATAAATATATAAAATATATAGAGATGTGGTACACTTGCACCAACAATCTCCCCCAAACACAACCGCTAAACACGAGAGCATACTCGGTTTCTCTCCCCCTTTTGTCGAAGCAAAAAGGGTTAAGAAAGACGCTATGCTCCACCTCGAGAGATGCTCCCCCTCAAAATATGCTTATAATTGAGAGTAGCATTATCTCATGGGTTATACTCAAGCATGCCTAAACCAAGTCTTAATTTAAAGAACGATTTTTTGTTTAGGGCTTTAGTAAAAATATCGGCCAAATTGTCTTCGGAATCAACTTTTTCAAGCACGATGTGGCCTTTTTGAACATTATCTCGTAGAAAATGATGTCGCAACTCAATATGTTTGGTACGAGAATGTAAAACGGGATTTTTACTTAGGTTTATAGCGCTTGAGTTATCACACATAATTGGAATTTTGGATTGACGTACCTCAAAGTCGGTAAGTGTGTGCTTCATCCATAGAACTTGAGCACACGCTCTCGCGGCGGCCACATATTCCGCCTCGGTAGTGGATAAGGCTACGGAATGTTGTTTCTTGGAAAACCAAGACACAAGCGAGAGACCTATAAAGGCACATACTCCACTAGTGCTTTTTCGATCAACCATCGAGCCACCAAGATCGGAATCGGTGAAGCATGTTACTTCTAGCTCGGGTTGTTTTGGATACCATAGTCCAAGATTCGTAGTCCCTCTAAGATATCTAAAAATACGCTTGACGGCTTCATAGTGAGATTGTTTAGGCGAAGATTGAAAGCGAGCACATAAACACACACTATACATGATATCAGGTCTACTAGCAGTTAAATACAATAAGCTACCAATCATGCCACGATAAATCTTTTCATTAAAATCGGTACCCTCTTCGTCACTAGATAATTTTAGATTAGTGGTCATCGGAGTTTCAACAGGTTTGACATTTTCAAAATTAAACTTTTTCAACATGTCTTTACAGTATTTTGACTGACTTATAAAAGTGTCATTTTCACTTTGTTTTATTTGCAATCCTAAGAAGAATTTTAATTCTCCCATCATGCTCATTTCAAATTCATTGGTCATTTTTGTAGCAAATTCATTACAAAGATTTTCATTTGTAGAACCAAAGATAATATCATCAACATACACTTGCACAACCACAATATCATTTTGAGCATATTTGACAAACAAAGTATTATCTATTTTGCCCATAATATAACCACTTGTAATTAAAAAGGATTTTAATCTATCATACCACGCACGCGGAGCTTGCTTTAAACCATAAAGCGCCTTTTTTAATTTATAAACATGCGTCGGATTTTCAAAATTTTCAAAGCCGGGAGGTTGGGAAACATATACCTCCTCATTTATAAAACCATTTAGGAAAGCACTTTTGACATCCATTTGATATAATTTAAAATTTTTAGCATTTGCAAAAGCGAGAAGCATTCGAATAGACTCTAACCTTGCAACTGGTGCAAAGGTTTCATCATAATCGATACCTTCTTGTTGATTGTACCCCTTGGCAACTAAACGTGCCTTGTTTCGGGTGACTTCACCGTTTTCGTCTACCTTGTTACGAAAGACCCATCGTGTGCCAATAAAGGTTTGACCGCTAGGGCAAGGAACTAAGTCCCACACATCATTCCTAGTAAACTGGTTTAACTCTTCTTGCATGGCCATTATCCAATCCTCATCACCTAAAGCTTCTTCTATGTTTTTAGGTTCAATGGCTGAGATAAAGGCGTGAAAGGCACAAAGGGTATGGATTTGTGATCTAGTCGTTCTTTGGTTTAGGTCACCTATGATTTGATCTACGGGATGGACTCTAGATGTTCTAAGGTTAGGATCATCTACTCCTTGTGGAACATAACATGGAGGGGCATCACTAGATTCTACATTTGTAAAAGATTGGGTACCTAAGTCCAAGGTTCTAAGATGTTGGGCTAGTGCATCTCCTTCACAACCATTATCATTTACTAAGGGTGCACTAGGTTTAGGAGGACTTTCATCAAAGCTTACATTTAGGGATTCTTCTACAACCATGGTCTCTTTATTAAGGACTCTATAGGCTTTGCTATTCCAAGAATAACCAAGGAATACTCCCTCATAGGCTTTTGGGTCAAATTTGGTCAAATAAGATTTGGTGTCTAAAATAAAACATTTACAACCAAATACCTTAAGATGGGCTAAGGAAGGCTTTCTACCACGTAGGATCTCATAAGGGGTCTTATTTAGGATACTCCTAATTAGCACACGATTGAGGACATAGGTCGCGGTAGCTACGGCATCACACCAAAACTTTTGGGGAACTTGATGTTCATTAAGCATAGTCCTACTCATTTCTTGTAGGGTTCTATTTTTCCTCTCCACAACCCCATTAGATTGAGGAGTGCGAGGAGCAGAAAAATTGTGCGTTATACCATATTTGTCGCAAAACGCACCAAATTGAGTTTCATTATCGAATTCGCGTCCATGGTCCGTACGAATCGAAACAATCGTGCAACCTTGTTGGTTTTGAATTCGTTTTCCCAAAATCTTAAATTTTTGAAAAGCTTCATTTTTATGTTTTAAAAATAAAGTCCACGTATAACGGGAAAAATCATCTACAATTACTAGAGTGTAATAATTTCCTCCAAAACTTTGAATGGCCATAGGGCCAAAAAGATCCATGTGTAAAAGTTCTAAAACTCTTTTAGTTGAAATCACATTTTTTGATTTATGAGAGACATGAGTTTGTTTGCCGACACGACATGCATCACAAAAATGATTGTCAAATTTTAATTTTGGAAGGTTACTCACAAGCTCCTTATTTTTCAAATTTTGAATTAATCTAAGGTTAGCGTGACCTAAACGTCTATGCCACAAAGTCGAATTATCATATACGGAAGATAAACAAACATTTTCATTTACATCAGTTTTACAAACATAAAGATTTCCTTTTATAACCCCATTTAAAAGAACTTTACCATTTTTCAGAATTTTGCAAGAGTTTTCTTCAAAAACAACAATTATACCATTTTTGCACAGTTGACGAACACTTAGCAAGTTAAATTTCAAATTATCAACATGCGTAACATCTAAAAAAGTAACATTGTTGCAAGAAATTGTACCTTTCCCAATTACCTTTCCTTTGGAGTTTCCTCCAAAAATTACTAGTCCACCATCACATGACTCATATGATGAAAAAAGATTATGGTTTCCGGTCATGTGACGTGTGCATCCACTATCAAGAATCCAATCCATATCAAGATTTATCTACAACATTTAAAGTACAACTTTTATGGTCCCCACATTTTATGGGTCCTTGACAATTAGTTTCAATGTCAACCAACATGCATATATATAAAGTCAAACAGAATATATATATATATAATACATTACACAATATTAATATATATATATAATACATCAAACAATATTAATATATATATAATATATTAAACACACAAAGTATATATATATGTAGTGCGTAGGTATATATATATATAAACAGTACATATATATATAAACAATATAAAAGTACATATACTATTATATTACTTATATATAATATATACAATAAATCATATTCAAATTATATATATAATATGTAACACATTTAAAGCCATAAACGCATGCCACCGGGATTATCAACACTAAAGGAGCCTTTAGGAATCCACTTTGGTACCATTTTAATTTTACGATCATATTTATCAAAGACGTAAAAAGGAGCATGCATATTCACACTATTTTTTGGTCTAGAAAATTTACTATTATACATGCATGCATAGGATTTCCTAGACTTATAATTCACATTATTTATGTTGGACATATATGAGGATTTTTGCACATACGGTTTTCTCATTTCAACATTTTTAGGTGGTTCAAAATATCTTTTGATAGGCATACATAAGCACTTATCTTTACACATATCGGAACCAACGCCTTTTCTACAATTAGTGCTATTTGACATTTTTAACATTTTAAGCACTTTCTCATTGCTACTTTGAAAGGCATGTGCTAACAAATTATCTTTTTCATGTTTATCACATTTTTCTTTTAAACATGCATTTTCCTTTTTAAGCACATCACAACTAGCACATAAATCATTTTCAACTATTCTTTTCTCAAGGCATGCAATTTCTTTATTTAAAATGTCACAAGAATTGCAAACATATTTTTCACTTAATTTATTTTCTAAATTTATGATTTTTTCATTATCGCATGCAATTTTTTGTTTGCTATCATGAATTTCCTTTTTACTTAATAATAATTCTTCCTTTAGTTTTGCGTTCTCATCTTTATAATTATTTGTAAGCATAACCATTTTTTGAAAGGCATCATTTAACATATCAAGATCATCATCATCATTACTTTCATCATCACTAGAGTAATTTGAGTAACACGAGTTTACCTCATCGTCGCCTTCCGCCATGAGACAAGTGGCTTCATACTCATTTTCATCTTCACTTGCGCTCCACGCGCCTCCAACGAAGGCTTTCTCCTTCTTGAGTTTAGGTTTATTTCTTTTTGGACACTCGTTGGCATAGTGATCCTTGTCTCCACATGAGTAGCAAAAGCCCTTCTTTTTCTTGGCTTCTTCATCATCGCTTGATTCGCCATTTTTATTTATTTTGTCGTTCCGTTTATGGAACTTTCGGCTTCGGTTTTCTCCACCACGGCGATAATCTCCTTTTCTTTGAAACCTATCATTTCTTGAAAACTTTTTGTTAGCTAAAAATTTAGAAAAATTTCTTACCAACATGGCTACATCGTCAAGATGTTCGGATTGATCCTTTGAGGAGTTAGCTTTCTCCTTCTTTTTCTTCTTCTCCTTCTCGTCACTTGAAGTTGAAGCTTTAAGCGCCAAAGATTTCTTTTTATCGTGCTCCCGATCTTTGTTCCTTTTTAGTGCAATTTCATGCACTTTGAGATTTCCAATGAGATCATCTAATTTCATCATTGAGAGGTCACGGGAGTCTTCCAACGATGTGATTTTCGGCATCCACTCCGGAGGAAGCGCTCGAAGAATTTTTCGCACGTAATCTTCGTTTGGATAAGTTCTACCAAGACCTTTCAAGCTCACCATGATAAGGTTAAAACGTTTAAACATTGAGTCGATTGACTCATCTTTTAACATCTCAAACATTTCATAATCATGTACAAGAATATTTATTTTTGAGCTTTTGACTTGAGAATTTCCTCTATGAGTGTTATTTAGATTTTCCCAAATATCGTGAGCAGTTTCACAAGAATAAACACGTTCAATCTCATCTTTAGTAAGTGCCGAAAAAAGAATATTTTTAGCTTCAAAATTTAAGCAAACCCAAGCATCCTCAGCGGCGGACCATTCCGCTACTGGTTTTTCACTAATTACTCCATCTTTGGTTTTGGTGGGTTTATAATCTCCATTTTTAATAATGTCCCAAATTTTTCGACTTTTGCCACGAACGTAGCATTCAAAAAGATTTGCCCAAAGACCAAAATTTTCGGTGTCAATTTGCGGAATTTTTGTAGAGATAATTCCCTCAGAGGTTGCCATTTAAAATAGGAACAAGTTTTAAAAATACAACGATTTTTAAAAGAAACTTGCAACCTGCTCTGATACCAAATGTTAGGACAACCTTAGGGGGGGTAAAGGTTGTATTTAAAAATATTTCACAAATAAAAATTCTCTTATCAAAATCAACAATAAATATTGCATGTACAACAAATATATAAATAAAATTAAGTGCACAACGGGAATATAAAGAGATAAGGGTAGAGAATGTTGATACCGACACCGAGATTTAAAGTGGTTCACCACCAACTGGCTGGCTAGTCCACTTGCCGAGACACTTCTCGACACACTGATTCACTATAAGTGTTCTTTATGGTAGAACACAAACCTTGATACAATGATAATAAAATCTCTTGCTTTTGCTCGAGAACGTGAATCACTCACACTATTCAAATACTTACAAGAGAATATATCTCACAATATTAATCACTCTTGTATAAGTATAACACTTGGATTTGTGAGAGGTTGATCACTCAAAAAAAATTATAACTTGATTAAGTTATTAAATGAGATGAGGAGCTGAGTAATCCTTTTTGAGCTTGGTATTCAATGTCTGTTGAGTCTTCTGATAAATGCTGAGAAGCTGCATGTATTTAAGCTGGACCTGGCAACGGTCAAAAGCTCACCGCGGTATACCGCCTATATGGGCGCGGTATACCGCCCAGAAAAAGTAGCTGACCAAAAGTAGGTCAACCTGCAAAAGCAAACCTGCAAAACGGTGTAGCAGAGCCGCGGTATACCGCCATACACCACGCGGTATACCGCCTGACAAAGTGGCTGACAAAAAGTGAGTCAACCTGCAAAAGCCTGCAACTCGTAACAGTGCCGCGGTATACCGCCGAGCATTACGCGGTATACCGCCTGAAAAAGGTGCCTGCGTCAGGAGTGACCATAGCTTAAAAAGGCAACTTAATTCCTTTTGTTTTATTCCAAAAAAAGTCAACATTCTAAAATCAATTTAAATCAAAGATTTAAAAATAGTGTTGGGTTAAGTTTTTTTTAAAATATCCAAGTGGTATATTATTTTAGGGTGTTTATTATTATGAGATATATGATGACGTAAACACCAGTCTTGGACTCTTCAGATAAAATCTTCATGTTGTCCAATAAGCTGCACACTTGGATAAAATTGTTAGAAAAACAATAATACGGTGTGTTTGTAATCATCAAAATAAATATATAAAATATATAGAGATGTGGTACACTTGCACCAACATTTATGATCTAATATCATAAGCACCTGAATTGATATATGTTGCTAAAGTTTGAAATGCATAGTTTTAATGGTGTTAAATTGTTTCAAGGTGAAAATGGAGGGTAATGATGCAGGGAAGCAAGGACAAAAGGACTTCTGAGGGTATAAACTTAAGTTATTGCACAAATATGGTCGATAATTTCTATTTTCTTATTTAACTATATATCTTGCATTACCGTACAAATTAAGCACAATGAAGTCATGAAGTCGGGTTCTACAGTTTATGTATATGTATCTGTTGCTGAATCTAAAATCTCAAGAAGATTTGATACCATACCAAGTGGGACTCTATGTCCAAATGCAGATGAAATACAATATTTGCAAAGGCTTGTTATGTACAAGGCATGTCTTTTGCTCTTATGTCTTTCATGTTATGTGGATATATAATATTAGGTTTTTTGATTTGTTAGTGCCTAATTATCATCATCTTTCAGTTATTCGTGTTGAGAAGCGAGCTCTAATGAGACCTATGCATCAATTGAACACATGTAGCATCAAAGAAACCTTGGTTGGTTTATAGTTATGTTGTTTTGTAATATTTGAACACATGTAGAATCAAAGACTTGTACTTTTAAACCAATGAATTTTATTAAATGGATTTGTTATATCGTTTAGTCTTACCGATCTTCTTAAGTTTAACGTTCCTTGGCTTTGATAATTCATTTGGGATATACCGATCAACATAGTGTCGGGCCTAAGACATGGTTCCAATAAAATTTTAATTCCCGCCGCATCGCGCGGGTATGTTACTAGTATAATTATAATATAAATAATTATTATATTACAGCTATAGAGCAAAGTTCAAATGAAAACTCATGTTTTCATTGTGCATATGAGAACGGATCTCGGTCATTCCATCTCTATTGATCCAACAATTCATATTAAATAGTTTTTAATTTAATGATTATTTAAGGTGATTATGGGTAAAAAAAAAGATATTTTCAATCTCACGCCTACCATATTTGACTTTTTATTTTTATTTTTAATTTAAAACTTTTACCCCCTTAAAGTTTAAAATAAATTGTCTAAAAAATTACTAATATTTTAATCAAACAAATTACATCAAAACAACAAGAGTTTCGTGCTCTTCGATATGACATTCATCTCGATATAGTTTTTTTTGTTTTAACTGTTTTTACATGAAATGCTATATATGTGTTATATTCATTGCGAATATTTATGTACGTTCAAGTGTGAACAACACCTCGACACCGTAAGTCCGTAACTCTACATCACTTTTTTCATCAATTTCTTCAACGTCGTAAGGCATCGCATTATTCATCACCGTAACCCAACACCCATCGAGACGAATCGAGAACCCATCGAGTTTCGGTTATGAACCCGAGAACAAAAGAGACTGAGCCATGTCTCCACACCTTCACGGACCATTCATGTATTATTTATTATGAATAATATATCATTCAGGATGAATAATACAACATTCAAGTTGAATAATACACGATTCATGAATTGGTGTATTATTCATCCCGAATGTTATATTATTCATCATGAATAGTGAATGAACGTTCACCTTTGTTATTCATACTGAATGTGGACACCCGGGGATGTGCATACATATTCATAATGAATAAAACCAAGTTTTGGTTGTGAATCGAGGAACAAAAGAGAGCGTGTCACGTGTCCACAACTTCACGGGTCATTCATGTACTATTCATCATGAATAATGTATCATTCAGGATGAATAATATAACATTCAGGGTGAATAATACACGATTTATGATGAATAATACATGAATCATGAATTCGTGTATTATCCATCCTGAATATTGTATTGTTTATCATGAATAGTGAATGAACATTCATCTTTGTTATTCATACTGAACGTGGACACCCGGGCACGTGCATACATATGCATAATGAATATAACACATATATAGCATTTCACGTAAAAACGGTTAAAATAATAATAATAATAAACTATATCGAGATGGATGTCATATCGAAGAGCACAAAATTCTCGTTTTTTTGATGTAACTTGTTTAATTAAAATATTAGTAATTTTTAAGATAATTTATTTAAACTTTAAGAAGGTAAAAGTTTTTTAACTAAAAAATAAAATAAAAAGTCAAATAAGGTAGACGTTGATTCAAATTTCGAATTTTGTCCCTAATTACTTATCAGTTAATCTTATTTTGTTTTAACCATGAATTAGTTTTCTAATTTTTTATCAATGGTTGTGATGTGTCCTCATGTGCACAATAAAAAATGAGTTTTCATTTGAACTCGTCCATATATATATATATATAGGGATAATAAATTGTAAACCGCTAAATGTGTGTAAACTTGTAAACTTTTGGATTTCATAGGTTTTCTTGATGAAATTATTTTATGAAATTGTTTATTTTGATAAAAATGTTTCATATCATTCATTTTTTAATGAAATTGTTTCATATATTTGTATTTTTTTATGTAAAACGAAAAATTTCATCAAGTTTCATAGGAATGAAAAAAAAATATATGAAACTACATAAAAAACACAAATATATGAAACAATTTCATCAATAAATGAATGATATGAAACAATTTCATCATTATAAACAATTTCATTAAAAAATTTCATTAAAAAACCTATGAAATCCAAAATTTACACGAAAAAAGTTTACAAAATAGTGAGCCTATATATATATATATATATATAACTATTTTAAGTCAATAAAACTATCAAATAAAATGTTTAGATGTATTATAAATGTTACGAGTGTTCAATTATATAAATTATATATGTATTTATCAATCTAAAAGATTCAACAACAAAATTATAATATTCAAGTTTACATCTATATCAAGGTTCGAAATAACATGAGGCGTGGTGTGGCGATAAGGTCAAGTTCCAAGTCTACGAGTTACGGCAAGATCATGATGTTTTCTAAGGTGTGCCCTAATAAACAAAAAACGGAGAGTTGACGGTAAGACGATGGGTTCGGTCGACGATCTTCGAGGGTCTTCTTCTGGGTCAATGAGTTTGATCGACGGTGCAGAGCCAACGGTAAGAGAAGAGAGGGAGTGGGAAGAGGGAGAGGGGCCCGATGGTGTTTTAGAAGGAGATGGAGGTTGATGCAGGCGCCGGAGGTTGTGACTGTCGGCGATTGAGCGATGGAGGTGGTGATTGCCAGCGATGGAGGTGGTGACTGCCAGCGATGGAGTTGGTGATTGTCGGCGATGGAGGTGGTAGCAGGTAAGGCGATGGATGTAACACCCTCAAAATTTGGAAAGAGCAACTAAATAAAATTTTCAATAACACATCCAAAAGAATAAAATTTCTTCCTATAAGTCAATACGGAAATGACCTCAAGTTAAAATCTATGATTACCCTCAAACAATTTATAATTCAAGTCTTATTACAAAGTGTAACACCCTCAAATTTGGAACGAGCAACTAACTTTAATTTCAACAAAATAACTAAATACATGAAATCATTTCTACAATTCATTCCTCGAAATACCTCGGAATTTAAAACATTATAATTCCCACAATAAAACAACTTAGACGGGTGCTACTTAACATAACACAATTTGCTAATTCCAAATAAGTGCGGAAGTCTTCACTACTCAAGTCACCTCACGTGCACACTACTAGCACTCGCCACTTCATAATGTAGCTAGAGCTACCCCAACCTGAGCCTGTTGCACATGCCGACAAATAAAAAGGGTTAGGCTTACGCCTAGTGAGTTCAAGCATTTTATCATGACTATATAAAATCATAAATCGGAAAGAAGTAGTTTTAGTCATGATTCAATAAGTCTTTAAATGAAGGTTTGCGACAAAGGTTATCATTTCCAAAGAGTTTCCAAAACGGACATAAATGACTAATTTTCCAACGCACCCAAAGTCCATGGGAATCCTCCCCAAAAGTGTAAAGCGTTTTCCAAAAATGAGTTACGAATCCCAACTCACTCAAATACGTGAAATAATCTAGTTTTAGGCAAAACCCTCAAATACGGTTGACAACACATACTCAACCCGTAAAACATGGAAACCGTTCATTTAAATATAATCTTTCTTTGGAAACATAATACGAAGAAAAACTCACGCAAACATAAAACGTATTAAAATCCAAATACCATAAACGGGGGAGACCCGTATCCGTTGAAGGTGGAGGTAACACATAAGTATACCACCCATACAACGTTCATCGTACAACTGGAAGTAGAGATTACAAGTTACGTTATGCCTATCTCTGTCCTCCCATCGAAATCGGGAATTACAACATACGTCTTGCCTATTCCACGATTCTGCTCTACGAAACCGAGTTACACCGTAATTGAGGATTCACCTTGACGTCTACCCACTTGGTAACGTCCCAAGGCCCGACACACTTAGGATCACCTCCAAGGCACCCTCTATAAGCGACGTGGATCTCTACACACCTCCAAGGTAGTGCCCAAGACTATATCCTCCTAATGCCTACTCGTAAAGTTAAGGTCATTAAACATGAGTTCTGAGGTTCGGCCTCAAGATACCCAATCGACCATTACCAACGACTGAATAACATGCCTATGGATCCAATGCACACAGTCTACAACAACATGCCTATCCCGGAATGACTCACTCACCCAAGCATGTAAATATTAACAACGTGCAATAATATGCAAAACGGTGCAATAAAAGTAACCCATCAACACGACTCCACATCGAGCCATTTAACCGGACAAATGTCCCATGACTATCTCAAAATATGCATTATTTATTTAATGCATATTGGATCTTTTTATTATCTTTTTAAATAGGATTTGCTATTTTATCCCAACATTTGAGTCGCTTTTCTTACTTATTTTTACCCTTTGTTACATGGAGTTAAGAGGTTGATTTACTTGTCCTTTACTGTTTAGAAAGGCTAATTATGCTTATTTGTACAGTACAACCCATGCCAATGCTACAACATTGAAGACCGGTGTGAAGATCAACTTTTGGGAAGACTTTTTGATGGCTGAATTTTTTGGTTCCATGACTCAGCCACCTTCTAGAAGGTCTGGACCAATGCTGAATTATTGTTCAAATTCTCTATTTTTATGGCATGTGGCTTAATAGTCTTGAATAGTATTGTGTAATAGTTGAATAGTAAGGAATAGTGAAGTTAGGCAAGCTTTGTAGTATAAATAGAAGTTGCTTGCATGCTTTTGAAGGAGAGTTTGGAGGGGATCAATTTCTCACAAACAATCTGCAGATTTCATCTTTAGTATTATGCAATTCAAGTTCTTGTTATTAATATTGTTCTTCATATTGTTCTTAGTGTTCATACCAATTATGCGTTGCTGTAGCATTGGTCCAGCATTGCTACAATAACTCATAATCTTTATTTTCTTGCAATTTATATTTAAGTAATTTACATTTCAGTCTTTACTTTATGTATTTTATTTCTGTAATTTACATTTCCAGCAATTTATATTTCTGTATGAGTAGCTAAATTTCCATAGCTTGGATGTGAGATAAAAGGGTGAGATTTTAAATATAACAAAAAGTGGACATCGTTTCTCAATAATGATGTTCACCATTTCATGTTAAGTTTTCTAAATTATCCAGTTATTTCCAGATGGTTGATCACTTTGAAAGTGTTAAAGTGCCATGGTATCAGGAATGAACCATTGATATGCACGTCATTCCAAATGACAAAGGAAGTATGCTCGGAAGAGATATTGATAAAGGAATTTATCGTCTCTGTCTTTTCTGGGTTGATTTTGCCCGATAAGTTGATCATCTGTGTGGATGGTAACAGTGTAGAGTGTGTGCTAGGAATGGCCCGCTTAGAACACATCAACTTAACTGATATGGGAATCAGCTTGGAAGAGTGATTTTAACAAAGGAATTTGTTTATCCATATACTTGGAAGGCTTCATCTTGCTATTGATAGTTCTGACAACAGTGCCAGGAATGGATTGTTGGCTGCTAGATCAGTAGTGAGTCGTTGAAAACCCGAGAGGGAATCCTGAAAAGTAGATGGTGAACTTAAGTGTTGAAAAACGGATGCTGAAGCAATGCTACAGCATTGGCCTGCTGGACTTTATATTTAAATATCACCCCAATATCTTGCATCCTTGCTATCTTTTATTAATTGTTACATAATCTGTGATAATTCCAAACACCAACAAACAATTATTAATCTTCGACTTGATCCTTGGAAACCATTTCTTTTATTAGACTTTTAATTTGCTTTTACTCCAATCTCTGTGGGAACGATACACGGTTCTTACTGTATTATTACTTGAGTAGACGACATTAGATTTTAATGTATACTTGCATTAAGGTTTAATTATCACACGTCTCAAGGTGTATTCAAATCACTGATAAAGTTTTTGGCGCCGTTGCCGGGGATTGGCACGTTAAAAGTTTTTAAAAGTATTTTAAAAGACTTAGTTTTTCTAACACCGTCCGAATCATACTTTGTGTGGTATATGCAACGAATCCAACGAGGGGAACTTTTTGAGTTAGATCCTGACATAGAAAGAACCTTTCACCATAGACGGAGGTTACAAAGAGCTTCAAGTTCTATAGATCCTCCCAACATGGATGCTCCACCCGGATTTGAGCCTAGACACCTAAGACCATTAGGTGTAGAACCACGACCACCCGGAGTAGAAATACGACCACCACCTCTAGGGAACAATGACATGAGACCACCAGATTTAGGAAACCCTAGAGCACGACCATTTTTTAACCCACCAGTTTTCGGTAACCCACCAGTTTTTGGTAATCCGCCAGTTTTTGGAAATCCACAAGGTCATGTTTGGCAAGAGCCACCAAATAATAATGAAGAAGATGATGATGTAGAATCTCATGGTAACAATGATTTAAACGAACCATTAAATATCATTGATCTTGCAAACTCGAAAAATGGGTGAATCATGGACTATGCAATTCCTAATTTTGAGCAATTAAATTCGGGAATTATAAAGCCTCATATGGATACGACGCATTTTGAACCAAAACCCATTATGTTTCACATGTTGCAAGCCAATGGTCAATTTGCCGGATTCCCATCGGAAGATCCACACTCACATTTAAAATCTTTTAAAGAGATCACCGATGTTTTTCTGATTCCTGGAGTATCTTCTGATGCTCTAAGACTCACACTGTTTCCTTTTTCGTTAAGGGATCGGGCAAAAATTTGGTTTAATTCATTAGCACCAGGTTATGTACCATCTTGGGCTGACATGGCTGGAAAATTTTTGCGAAAATATTTTCCACCTACCCGGAATGCTAAGTCCCGAAATGAAATTTGTATGTTCAAACAAATGGACGATGAAGCAATTCCCGATGCTTGGGAAAGGTTTAAGGAATTATTAAGGAAATGTCCTCACCATGGCATTCCCTACTGTATTCAACTCGAGACGTTTTACAATGGACTTGATTCCAATGCAAAACAAATGCTCGATGCGACATCAGGAGGGGCCTTTACTTCCAATACCTATAACACCGGGTACAAAATTCTTGAAAAGATTTCCACAAACAATGGGCATTGGGCTGATCCAAGGGCACCAACTGCAAAGAAGACTGCTGGAATGCATGACTTAGATGCTTACACCGCATTGACAGCTCAACTTGCTTCCATGACCAATATGCTTAAAAACATAACTACCGGTCAGGGAACACAACCGACTGCCACTACTCCTACTCCAGCTGTCCTCTCTGTGCAATGTGTTTGTTGTAGTGGAGACCATTCTTATGAACACTGTCCTCAAAATTCTGAATCAGTTAACTATGTTCATAATAGGAATGGTCCTTACTCTAACAACTACAATGCTAGTTGGAAACAACATCCAAATTTTTCATGGACCAGCCCAAGTTTAAACCAACCAGAATATAAGCCACAAGGAAACTCCAATTTCCAAAATCAGAATCATGCCAGCAGTTCTCAAAATTTTCAAAACAACCAAAATCATCAGAACCAGAACTTTCAACACAACCAAAATCATCAGAACCAGAATTTTCAAAACAACAAACCATCTTTTCAAAACAAACCCCCTTCTCAAAGTGAACCTTCTTTGGAAACAATGCTGAAAAGTTTTATCACCCAAACCAACACTTCCATAAGAAACCTTGAAACACAGGTCAGTCAAATTGCTCTTAATCAAAATAACAGACCTGCAGGAACTTTGCCTAGTAACACTGAAATCCCAATGTTCCCAGGTAAAGAGCATGTGAAAGCTGTGACACTTAGGAGTGGGAAAGACTTAGAGAAAACCCAAGCTGAAATAGAAAAAAATCCAAAGTCCAAACCCAATGCTACAGCATTGCCCACCATCCCAGAAGAACCATTTCCTAAGGACTTAGAGCCAGAAATCCCAATCCCAAAGAAAAACACAGTAGAATATGAAGTCAACAAGCCAACAAGCTCTGTCAAAGAAAACATAACAAAAGGTATCAAAGATACAAATTTGAGGGTGGAGGAAGTCCACCCTAAAAGCTCAACACAAACAAAGAAAGCCGTTATTGAACCAATCCCTCCTTATGTTCCTTTCCCCCAAAGGTTAAAGGATAATAAGGAAGAATTGCAATTCAAGAAATTTTTGGATGTGTTTAAACAATTGCATATCAACATACCCCTTGTTGAAGCAATTGAGCAGATGCCTAGTTATGCCAAATTTCTTAAAGACATTTTAAGCAAGAAAAAGAAGTTGACTGAATATGAAACTGTGGCCATGACCGAAGGGTGTAGTGCTCTCTTGACCAACAAAATTCCACCTAAACTCAAAGATCCAGGGAGTTTTACCATTCCCTGTTCCATAGGTGGGAAAGAAGTTGGAAAAGCCTTATGTGATTTGGGAGCCAGTGTCAACCTTATGCCTTTATCTATTTTCAATAACTTAGGTATAGGAGAAGCTAGACCAACCACTGTTACACTCATCTTAGCTGACAAAACCATTGTCTATCCTAAGGGTAAAATTGAAGATGTCTTAGTTCAGGTTGACAAATTCATCTTTCCTGCTGACTTTATCATCCTAGATTTTGAGGCTGACCAAGATATTCCTATTCTCTTAGGAAGACCCTTTTTAGCCACTGGAAGAACCTTGATAGATGTCCAAAAGGGAGAGTTGACCATGAGACTTCAAGACCAAAAAGTCACATTCAATGTCTTCAATTCCATGAAATACCCTAATGATATGGAAGAATGTTTTAGCCTAAGTATGATTGAAAACCTGTGTAATAAAGAGGGAGTTAGGGAAATTTGTAAGTTGAAAGAAGAAGATGATGAGGAATATGATGATGATGATGAGAAGTTAGATGAGACTGTTGCTAAGTTTGAATCTTTGGAACCTAGTGAACAAAAGACTTTCACACCATCACTCATTTCACCACCTGACCTGGAGTTGAAACAACTCCCATCCCATTTAAAATATGCTTTTCTAAAAGATGAGAACAAACTGCCTGTCATCATTTCATCTTCTTTAGAATTGCATCAGGAAAAGAAGTTAGTGGATTTGTTGAAGTTACACTCAAAAGCCATAGGATGGACCATTGCTGACCTTAAAGGGATTAGTCCCTCTATTTGTCAACATAAGATCATCTTAGAAGACAAGAACTTCACATCCATTGAACCACAAAGAAGGCTAAACCCTGTCATGAAGGAAGTAGTGAAAAAGGAAGTGCTAAAATGGTTAGATGCAGGAATCATTTTTCCTATAGCCAGTAGCTCTTGGGTTAGTCCTGTCCAATGTGTTCCTAAGAAAGGAGGGTTTACAGTAGTTCCCAATGAAAAGAATGAACTCATCCCAACTAGAGTAGTTTCAGGATGGAGAATTTGCATGGACTACCGTAAACTTAACACAGCTACACAAAAGGACCATTTTCCACTACCATTTATTGACCAAATGCTAGATAGGTTAGCCGGAAAAGAATACTACTGTTTTTTGGATGGTTACTCCGGTTACAATCAAATAGCCATTTCACCTGAGGATCAAGAAAAGACCACCTTCACTTGTCCCTATGGTACTTTTGCCTTTAAGAGAATGCCCTTTGGTCTCTGTAATGCTCCCGCAACTTTTCAAAGATGTATGATGTCCATATTTTCTGATATGCTTGAAGATTCCATTGAAATATTTATGGATGATTTTTCTGTATATGGCTCATCTTTTGATAATTGTTTGGAAATTTTGAAAAAGAGTATTGAAAGGTGTGAAAAAACTGATTTAGTCCTAAACTGGGAAAAGTGTCATTTCATGGTCAAAGAAGGAATAGTTCTTGGACACTTGATTTCAAAAAGGGAGGTTGAGGTAGACAAAGCCAAATTGGAAGTCATTGAAAAACTACCTGAACCAACCACTGTAAAAGGAATTAGAAGCTTTCTTGGTCATGCTGGATTTTACAGAAGGTTTATCAAAGACTTTTCAAAAATCTCAAAACCTTTATGTTTGCTTTTACAAAATGACCACAAGTTTGATTTCAATAATGAATGTAGAAATGCATTCATCACTTTAAAGAAAGCTTTGGTAACTGCTCCAGTGGTTGTGGCCCCAGATTGGGAAAAACCTTTTGAAATCATGTGTGATGCAAGTGATTGGGCTGTAGGAGCTGTCTTAGGTCAAAGAAAGGAAAAAGTGTTTCATTCAATTTATTATGCAAGTAAGACTTTGAATGAAGCACAAATCAATTACACAACAACTGAAAAAGAACTCTTGGCTGTAGTTTTTGCCTTTGAGAGATTTAGATCATATTTAGTGGGAACAAAAGTCATTGTGCATACAGATCATGCTGCCATTAAATACTTAATCTCCAAAAAAGATGCCAAACCTAGGTTGATTAGGTGGGTTTTGTTGTTGCAAGAGTTTGATCTAGAGATTGTGGACAGAAAAGGGGTAAACAACCAGGTGGCAGATCATTTGTCTAGGTTAGAGAACCTAGTGGAAAAGAAAGGGGAAGGAGATATCATTGAAACCTTCCCGGATGAGAAAATCTTGATGCTACAGCATTCCTCTAGAACCCCTTGGTATGCTGATTTTGCTAACTACTTATCATGTGGCATAAAACCTCCTGATTGTACCTGCCATAAGCTTAAAAAGTTTTTCCATGATGCTAAGTTTTATCTTTGGGATGACCCTTTCCTGTTTAGACTAGGTGCAGATCAAATCTTAAGAAGGTGTGTTCCAGAAAATGATGTGGCAGAAATTTTACACCATTGCCACACCTTAGCATATGGAGGTCATTTTGGGAGTCAAATGACTGCAACCAAAGTCTTACAATCTGGTTTTTATTGGCCAACTCTCTTCCAAGATTCCTACAATTTTTCCAAAAGATGCAATGAATGTCAAAGGACTGGTTCCATTTCTCAAAGAAATGAAATGCCTTTAAATGGAATCTTGGAAGTGGAATTGTTTGATGTGTGGGGAATTGATTTCATGGGACCTTTCCCACCATCCAACAATTGCCAATACATTCTAGTGGCTGTTGACTATGTCTCAAAGTGGGTGGAGGCAATAGCTTGTGCTAACAGTGATGCAAAAACTGTAGTCAAATTTCTTCAAAAACATATTTTTACAAGGTTTGGTACCCCTAGAGCACTCATTAGTGATGAGGGTACCCATTTTGTAAATAAATTGTTGCAAGGAGTTCTGGAAAAGTACAATGTTAAGCACAGAATAGCTACTGCATACCATCCACAGACTAATGGACTTGCTGAGCTTTCAAACAGGGAAATCAAGAGCATTTTAGAAAAAGTGGTCAAACCAACCAGGAAAGACTGGGCTTTTAAATTGGATGATGCTTTATGGGCATACAGAACTGCTTTCAAAACACCAATTGGTATGTCTCCATATAAGCTAGTTTTTGGAAAATCCTGTCACTTGCCTTTGGAACTTGAATATAAAGCATATTGGGCTATCAAAGAGCTAAATATGTCTTTAGATGAAGCTGGAAACAAAAGAAAGTTACAACTCTGTGAAATGGAAGAACATAGGAACATGTCCTATGAAAATGCCAAGCTCTATAAAGAGAAGACCAAAAAATGGCATGACAAAAGAATCCAACCCAGAGAACTTAAAGAAGGACAAAAGGTCATTTTGTTCAATTCAAGACTGAAACTGTTTCCAGGAAAACTCAAGAGTAGATGGTCTGGTCCTTTTACCATTCACAAAGTCTATCCCTTTGGGGCAATAGACTTGATAAACCCTGAAAACAACAACATCTTCAAAGTAAATGGCCAAAGAGTGAAATTGTATCACAATGCTGTAGCATTCCCAGAGCATTGCTCTGTGGTGTTGGATACATTTTGAAAAAAAAACCTCATAAGAAGCCATGGACTCTTTCTAGTCCATAAATATTTGTAAATATTCTTTAGTTTAATTTTCTAACGTAAAATTTACTGTTTTGTAGGACTTTAAACAAGGAGGCAAAAGCTAAGCATTGGATGTTGTAGCATCCTGTAAGCATCCAGGACCTGGTGTTGAGAAAAGAGGTAAAGTTTTGAAAGATCTGATTGTGGGCCATGTTACTATATCTGATAAGGTGTTTAAAAAAGGACAGAAGCATGCTACAAAAAGAACACCCATTCTTTAAAAAGGGTGACTTGTTGGTTTTCCTCAAAAAGTACTACAAATAGTAAAAAGGATGATGGGTAACACCATTTTTTTTAACATGAGTACTTTTTACAGCTGAAAATTAATTCAGAATTTTTTTTCAGAATTATATTTCTTTTTAGGGTACAAGAGTTATGGAATAAAAGATTAAAAATTACCATGCTTGTACCCTTTAACCCCCAAAAAAAAATCTTGATTTTGTTTCCATTTTTAGCCAAAACCGTACAAGGTTGATAAAAGAAAGCATGCTGTCATTTTTTTTACTCTTATTAAATATCCTTTCATCTCCTCAATTTTTCAAAAGAAAAGAAAACCACAACCTTCTTTATTTCTCCCTCTTCAACCCGTCATCTTCAACCCCCCTCATTTCCCTCGGTTTTTCTTCTTTCAAAATTCCCAAATCAGTCACCATGGCTAGGGTTAAGAAACCTGCAATTCGAGATGATCTTGTGAGGAGAAGCACCAGACGAAGGGAAATCGAAGAAGCACCACAACCACCACCGAACGCCACCAAGGGCGTTATGTCGGCCACCGTGGTCGAACCCCAACCATCGCCAACCTCTCCTACGTCCACTGTGGGTGCGTCGTCTTCAAAGGTAACCAAACCACAACCCAAAATCGCAAAACCTTCTTCACCAAAAAACCCTCTGGTGGAATCGGCTCAACCTAATCCTTTGGAAATCGAAACACAAAAGAAAACCTCTTCTTCTAAATCCCCCAAAACTTCTAAGACTACACCAAAAAGTACCAAAAAGTTGGTAAAAGGGGGAACATCGAAACAGGTTCTTGTTGATCACACACACACTAAAGAGCCACCTGAAATCCCTGATTTAAATGTGACCGACGATGAGGTATATTCTGAATCTCCTCTTAAAGTAGAGGATTATTTAATTAGTGATGATGATTGTGAGTTAATCTTTAATTGTACACAAAGTTTCACACACTCACCACCACTTTTATGTCTGACTTAGCCCTTTGATGACTCACAGAGAGTTCAATCTGTTCAGCCAAACACTGGTTTGGAGGAACAGATGTTGGAAGAACAGATGTTGGAAGAACTAGATGTTATGGAAAACGTGGAAGAAAGCATCAAAAGAATGAGTGCAAGTGTGATACAGGACATGGAAATCGCTGACCACCTTGGTGGAAAGGATAACCCTTCTTCCAAAAAGAGAAAGGCTACTGATTCTGGACTAGAGACTAACATTTCAGGTACTCACAAAGAAAAGGAAAAAGGGAAGCAGATGAGAAAGAAAGTTATTGCCTCAAAGAAGCCAAGAAAGAAGAAGGGCAATGCTGAAGCATCCATCACGCATTCAGGGGCTGAAACTTCATCACCACACTTCATTTCTAGACCTCAGAGGCCATTGGATGGATTCAGTAGGCAGGAAGCTCGGGACCTGTATCAGAAACAGATCAAGAAGGTTGGGTTGATTGATAAAGGGTTTGACAAGGTCAGTATGGAGGAGTTTGAGTTCATAAGCAGTGTCATCAACAGCAGGGGTTGGGAAAAGCTGTGTGAGGTAAAATCATCTTACAATCTCACTCTCATTAAGGAGTTCTATGCTGAATTTCCTTTTTGCACACCACCTCTAATCACAGTAAGAGGAATAGGAATTCAAATCAGTGCCGAGGCCATAAACACCATGTTAGGCCTCACTTCACTAGCATCCACTGATTATGAGAAACTTACTAAAGAAGCCACATTAGAAGAGCTAGATAATATGATAAAAGTTGTGGGAAAGCCTGGTGCAAAATGGGAATATCATGCGAACTACAAGCTTAGAACTTTTAAAGCCGTGAATTTGTTGTCGGATGCTAATGTATGGATGAACTTCATAAGAAGTTCTCTCTGGCCCACCACCCATGATAGTACTCTAAGTTGTGAAAAGATCATTCTTTTATACTGCCTTATGAGTAAGAAAACCTTAGATGTGGGGAAGATTATCTTTGATAGGATTGTGTATTGTGGGAAAAGAAGCCAAGGCAAATTCTTCTTCCTGGTTTCCTTTCTAAATTTTTAACTGCTGTGGGTATCCCTCAATATGAGGATGATGTGATTCAATCTGAAGGAGAGGATAAATGGGCATTAGATATGAAAAGTGTTATCAGATTGAGGCAGGGAAAATCTAGCAGGGACGACATGGTAGGGATGTTGCAGGATATTTTGTCCCAGAACAGCTGCATCATTGATAGTCTGGCACAACAGGAGATTGTGTTTGATAAAAAGTGGAAAGAGATAAAAGAGGAAATGCACACCGAGTTAAAGGCTGTCAAGAAGGGATCCGGATCAAAAACAGGGGAACAGATAAAAAAGGTACTGTCCAGGTTGAGTAAAGTGAAGACTCAGAATAGGAAGCTGATTGCAGAAAATGAGAAGCTAAGGGTCGAACGTGATAGTTTGCTGAATAAGAAGGAAAAGCAGTCTGATGCTGTAGCATTGAAGAGAACAACACCAAGGAAGAAGGCAAGGGATGCTGGAGCATCCAAAGGAGCAGTCAAAGATTCACAGCCTACTCCTAAGGAGTAGGACAGGTTCAAATCACACTCCTTAATCTCCATTTTTTATTTTTGAGTCTGGGATTAATTTTTTTTAATTTTAGGTTTATTTTATCTTGCAAGATTACATGTCAAGTTATACTATGCTTTGTGATTCCATAGCCCAAATAATTCTTTTATATCATGAGTTTTTCTAAAGTTGTGTGTTTTGTTAGAACTAGCCACTTTCTTTTTGGGACACAATTTGACTCACACATCATATACATTTGGAAAAGGATTTAGGCCTTCTTTTTATTTTCCACAAGCCACTTGTAGCCTTGATACACCAATACACTTGAATGTTCCAATGAGGACATTGTAAACTTTAAATTTGAGGGTGGGAAGGTTACACCTTAAAACATGAGAAGATCAATCAAAAGAGCAAAGCTCTAATATGATTTGCATGATGAAAAGATACAAAAAATGCCCCATAGGGGCAAGGTACAAAAAGCCAACAAGAAAAGTGCACAAAGTGCCAAAATTTTTGAATTTTTTTGTTGAGAGAAAAGGCTTGTGAGAAAAAAAAATATGCCCATGAGAGATCCCAAAAAGCCCTATTGATTCTAAATGTAGGGTGTGTTTGAGTTTAACAAAGGAAAGATTGGTGCTAGCTTATGACACACACATATTTTGGGTTAAAAATGAATGAGAAAAGATTTATAAAAGGCTATCTAGTTCATGAGGCATGGTATACTTGATGTAGGCACTTAATGCCATAATTTTGCAAGAAACTTCAAAATTTGAGTCATTTTATTTTTAGGTCTTTTAGTTGTTTGGGGACAAACAACACTTTAAATTTGAGGGTGTGATATGCATTATTTATTTAATGCATATTGGATATTTTTATTATCTTTTTAAATAGGATTTGCTATTTTATCCCAACATTTGAGTCGCTTTTCTTACTTATTTTTACCCTTTGTTACATGGAGTTAAGAGGTTGATTTACTTGTCCTTTACTGTTTAGAAAGGCTAATTATGCTTATTTGTACAGTACAGCCCATGCCAATGCTACAGCATTGAAGACCGGTGTGAAGATCAACTTTTGGGAAGACTTTTTGATGGCTGAATTTTTTGGTTCCATGACTCAGCCACCTTCTAGAAGGTCTGGACCAATGCTGAATTATTGTTCAAATTCTCTATTTTTATGGCATGTGGCTTAATAGTCTTGAATAGTATTGTGTAATAGTTGAATAGTAAGGAATAGCGAAGTTAGGCAAGCTTTGTAGTATAAATAGAAGTTGCTTGCATGCTTTTGAAGGAGAGTTTGGAGGGGATCAATTTCTCACAAACAATCTGCAGATTTCATCTTTAGTATTATGCAATTCAAGTTCTTGTTATTAATATTGTTCTTCATATTGTTCTTAGTGTTCATACCAATTATGCGTTGCTGTAGCATTGGTCCAGCATTGCTACAATAACTCATAATCTTTATTTTCTTGCAATTTATATTTAAGTAATTTACATTTCAGTCTTTACTTTATGTATTTTATTTCTGTAATTTACATTTCCAGCAATTTATATTTCTGTATGAGTAGCTAAATTTCCATAGCTTGGATGTGAGATAAAAGGGTGAGATTTTAAATATAACGAAAAGTGGACATCGTTTCTCAATAATGATGTTCACCATTTCATGATAAGTTTTCTAAATTATCCAGTTACTTCCAGATGGTTGATCACTTTGAAAGTGTTAAAGTGCCATGGTATCAGGAATGAACCATTGATATGCACGTCAATCCAAATGACAAAGGAAGTATGCTCGGAAGAGATATTGATAAAGGAATTTATCGTCTCTGTCTTTTCTGGGTTGATTTTGCCCGATAAGTTGATCATCTGTGTGGATGGTAACAGTGTAGAGTGTGTGCTAGGAATGGCCCACTTAGAACACATCAACTTAACTGATATGGGAATCAGCTTGGAAGAGTGATTTTAACAAAGGAATTTGTTTATCCATATACTTGGAAGGCTTCATCTTGCTATTGATAGTTCTGACAACAGTGCCAGGAATGGATTGTTGGCTGCTAGATCAGTAGTGAGTCGTTGAAAACCCGAGAGGGAATCCTGAAAAGTAGATGGTGAACTTAAGTGTTGAAAAACGGATGCTGAAGCAATGCTACAGCATTGGCCTGCTGGACTTTATATTTAAATATCACCCCAATATCTTGCATCCTTGCTATCTTTTATTAATTGTTACATAATCTGTGATAATTCCAAACACCAACAAACAATTATTAATCTTCGACTTGATCCTTGGAAACCATTTCTTTTATTAGACTTTTAATTCGCTTTTACTCCAATCTCTATGGGAACGATACACGGTTCTTACTGTATTATTACTTGAGTAGACGACATTAGATTTTAATGTATACTTGCATTAAGGTTTAATTATCACACGTCTCAAGGTGTATTCAAATCACTGATCAACTATCTCAAAATCAAAAACCGCGCAAAGTGCTCCAAGCTTGCTAGACCCATAAATAACGGTCATCATCGCATAAAATGCGTTTAACATTGATTAAGCACTCACAACCCACAAAATTATCATTAACCCCAAATCTCGACACGGTTAAACAAAAAGGGTCATCCCAAAGGACTCACATCCTTAATATTCTCAAAATGACTCATAACACTAAAAGTACATTTCCCCAAATGGTTTAATAAAATCATTTACTCTAACATGATTAAACCATCAATTAATCCTCATTTTGAGCCAAATAATCTTTCAAAGACAATTTATGGTTTCTAACCATCCAAGTATCCAAAAGCCCCAAATATGGGTATTCTACACATTTATAGAGATAAATACATCAAAAGAGTTAAACTATCCAAATAATTCAACCATATACATTTTAAAGTAAAACACACAAATATTGGAAAATACACATTTTGGCATGTACAAAGTTTTCGCAAAGTAACTTGAACTCACCATTGCTAGATTAAGCTAAATCTAGTATTTCTCCAACGTAAGCTCCTTTGATGAAGTTTGCATCCTTAAGCCAAAACTTCCAAAAACCTAGATTTATGAATTTCCACCCATCAATACCAAAGTCTAACCATAAGGAATCATCATCCATCCATAATATACCAAAATACCCATTATAACAAAACCTTAACTTCATAATCAAAGAGGAGAGGAGATTACCTTAACCATACTTGAATCCACCAACCCAAAACGTATCTACAACCCCCAAGATGCACCACAACTCCTAATCTTCAAATGGGGTGGAAAGGGTTGGGTAAAAACCCTAGAAATCAGTGGAGAAGATGAAGTAGAGGTTTCCTTTTGAAGGGTTAAGGTTTCCAATCCATGGTGGGTGTTTGATTTGGGGAAAAAGATGAAGAAACCACTTGAAACATCAAATCTTGGGATTTGAAAGCTCAAAATCGGTTTTGGATGCTCAGGGTTTCGGGTTAAGAGAAGAATGGATGAAATGGGAGAAGTGAGAAGGGATTTGAGGTGAGAAATGGTTTTAATCGGATTCCAGCTCCCCGACCGCGACTATGACACCGCGACATTGACATGGTCATTGTCGCGACCCGTGTACCACATTCTGTTTGATTTGCTCAGATCGACCCCCATCGCGACAATGCCACCGCGACAATGACATGGTCATAGTCGTTGGTCATAGTCGCGACCCGTGTACCAAGCCCCGAAACTCGACTTTTTCAATGCCAAAACTCCCGATACTCTTAGAGACTTTACGAAATGTCTTCCAAACATAAATCCCACCATTTTCAAGATGCAAAACATTTGGGTGGTATTTGTTTACCGAAATTACGGGTGTTACACAAAGGCTAAATTCACACGGGGTGTTACTTAACACAAGTGTAAGTTGCTAATCCCAAAATAAGTGCGGAAGACTTCACTAAGCAAATCACTTCTCATGCACTCTACTAGCACTCATCACTTCACAGTGTAGCTAAAGCTATTCACAACCTGAACCTGTTGCACATGCCGACAAATAAAAAGGGTTAGGCTAACTCCTAGTGAGTTCAAGAGTTTTAGCATGACCATATAATTCATAAAACGAAAGAGATGCAATTTGAGTCATGAGTTCAAAACAATTTACTTTAGATGCAAATCACCCATTTTTTCAACACACACAAAACATGTGTTGAAAGCTTTAATATAAAGTGATACTCAAAAATGGACTCATCCCAAACCCAACTTGAAAAGTGAAATAGTATTTGATTTCTAAAATGATTGAAATAATGAGTAAATCGTTATTATTTAAAACATCCCAAACACGGATGATGCATAACCCACAACTCACATACCATGGAAAAATAATCCAGATAAATATAATACGTCACCAAAAACATGGATAGAAACAAATACCCAAAGCAACACCTTTCGGTGACGGGGGAGGCCCGTTTACATCGCACGTGACGGAACACAAAAGTGGGTCACATAACCATGTAATAAAACAAACACGTGGACTATTCTCACAATATAACGAGCTCAATCACTCCAGATCTATTGCCCGTGGAGACTAGGGATCCCCCAACTTCAACCACTCCAGGTCTATACATTGGGTCACTCCAAGTCTACAAAACAAGCACATTGGGATTACACCTTACTGCCCATGGGACGCTGCCCGACCATATAGGCCCACACCTTACTTACCATGGAACCCGATGCCTATCCCGTGCCAAGCACATCTGGAATTACACCTTACTGCCCATGGGACGATGCCCGACCATATAGGCCCACATCTTACTTACCATGGAACCCGATGCCTATTCCGTGCTATAATAAGAGAAACTAGCGTCTCATCATTGAACGTAAAACTCAAGTGCCTATGGATCCATATCAAATAAGGTCTAAAACATTACACGACCCCAAACGAATGAACAAACACATTCAAAACATGTAATTCCCCAATAACCATAAATCACGTCCAAAACTTGACTTTAAGCTATTAAAACTGGACAAATGTCCCCAAGACTTGACAAAATCCATTACCGAGCCATAAGCTCGACTAACTCAAAAGATCAATCGTGAAAAAGTCATAAAATGAAATTAAACGTAGCAACACGCACCTTTGCCAATAAATATTTCGAATCCATGAAAAACCCGAAACAAAACCTTGGGTTGGGACAACCCTCTTTTCCAAGGGACTCACCCGTTACATTTTCAAATCCTCCCATAACGTACTAAATGCATATTTCCAAAATATACACAAAAATGCATTTTCATATCAAGTAGACTCCATTTATAAAATAAATCATCAACACATTTTTATTTATGATTTATCTATCAAATTTTCCAAAAATTCCAAATGTAGGTGTTTTACAATATTTACAACAATAAATACTTCAAAAAGTCAAAATCCACCAAGTAACTCAACCATTGATAATTTTTATGTAAAACACATAAGTACTTGGAAAAATAACATTTTTGGCATGTACAAAGTTTTCACAAATCAACTTGAACTCACCTTGCTAGATTTAGGCTATATCTAGATTTCCCCAAACGTAAGCTCCTTTGAAGAAACGTGAATCCTCAAGCCAAATCCTCCAAAAACATAGATCCATAAGTTTTCAACCATCAATAACCAGATCTAACCATGTAGAATCATTCCCCAAACACTTAGAATCATTTCCCCAACATAAAACATCAAAATCCCAACTTATACCAAAACCCTAATTTCATAGATAAAGAAAAGAGAATGTTACCTTAACCACAACTTGAATCCACCAACCAAAATACCTCTAGAATCACCAAAATGAACCACACACTCCAAATCTTCAGAATGGAGGAAAAAGGGTTGGATGAAACCCTATAAACTTGATGAAGAAGATGAAGTTAGAGGGTTCTAGAAAGGTTAAGGTTCATAAAAATGGTGAGGGGTTTGCTTTGGGGAAGAAGGATGAAGAGAAGATGAATGATTTAGGGGTTTCTTGAGAGAAAATCGGTTTTAGAGAGAGAGAAATCTGATTTGGGTGTTGAAGATGAAATGAGGGAAGAGAGAGGGAAAAGTCTTAAAAGCAACCAAAATATCTCATCAGACACATCGCGGACGTCCGGCTGGAAGCCCATGCGGACGTCCGGCCTGGACCTGTCTGAATCCCCATTTTTCTCCGTTGCTTCCGTAGACGACCCGCGGACTTCCGCGCTGACGCGGACGTCCGACCTTGCGCCTATGCAGACGTCCACAAGTCCAACATCCAGTTTTCCAAATTTTGGGGTGTTACAATGGAGGTGTGGAGCGATGGAGGTTGTCGTCCAGATCACAAATCTCTCTCCTCTGTACGTGTGTGTGTGTGTATATATATATATATAATAGAGTAAATAAAAAACCCTAAATGACAAGTTACATATCTAGTTCTTGTGGTTTAAAAAAAGATAAAATAAATAAATAAAAACCAATTTACCCTCGTGTGCATCGCACATGATAGGAGCTAATGACAGAAAATAGGTCGTTTGCCCGGGGAACCAAATTCATAAGAATCTGCATACCTGAAGGGCTATTATGTAATAAATGAAATTAAGACCAAATCCGTAATTTTTGACATACCTTAGAGACCAAATCCGTAACTTAGGGGCCGTTTACAAAACGCTTACCCGAGTAAGTGCTTACCAAGTCACATTAGCTTACTAGATAAATATGACAAAGACTAAGAATCTTACCCGGTAAGAGCGGAGGCAAGGACCGAGAGTCGAAAGCAAGGACCGATAGTCTTACCCGGTAAGTGAGTGTGACGGCTCTTACTACGGTTAACGCTTACCGGCTAAATTGTTGCATACGATGCCATTTCGGTGGACTAAAATCTTACCCGGGGAGTAAATGATAGTATTGAATTTTACCGGTAAGCACTTACCCGGGTAAGTGATTAGGTAAACGACCACTTACTCTTAAATCAATGAACCATATCTTCAACTTTTGTCGGCATTGCTTTTGTATCCATTAGTAATTAAGCTATTACTTAAGACTTAAGCGCCGTTTGTTTTTTAAGAGGTGCTGAAGTCTGAAGTCTGATTTTACTTCTGAATTTTCAGAGGTGGTGCTGAAGTCTGAAATCTGAATCAATAAGATTGTTGTTTTTTAAATTGACAAACGTCTGAATATGTATAATTTTCTATTTTATCCCTAAAAATTTCAACTTAATACGCCAAAACCGACGTTGAAATCGACGTTGAAATCGAAAGAATGATGCTGGATGGAAATAAGAGGTAATTAAGTGACTAGACTGTCACTTAATTATTCAGAGGACATTAAGAGTTAAGAGGCTCTGAAAAGAAAGAAAAAAACGGTCTGAATCATCTTATGTCTGACCGAATCAGACATAAGTGATAATTAAGAGCTTATTTTGAAAAAAACAAACACCACCTTAAGCTTATAACAATTGCGATGTGTTTAAAATTTAAAAACATAGGATAAAATTCTAAATTAATTCGTTTGTAATATAATTCAATATTTTAATAAACTAGTCATAAATAAATAGTTTAAATATAAAAATTATAAATGCTTCTATTACTGGAATTTTTTTAACCGTAAAACCTCAAGTCAACTAATTTAAGGAAATCCGAACGTCGACCATTGAATTCGTATGAGTGGCTGTATATTATGGAAATTGCTATTTGTATAAGTGGAAAGGGGACAGTGATCGAGCACTTGCATTTAATTAAATGATCACTATTTCTTTATAGTTTACCTTTTAAATATAAAATATAAAATATAGTATTAAATTTGTAATCCATAGATGTAAAATTCGATAGCCAAGATTTAACGCCACCTACTCATCATGTCCATGTGAACCCCATACATTTGATTTGGCTTACATGATTCATGTGACATTATATTATATATATATATATATATATATATATATAGAGGAGGGTTCATGTGAGGAGCGCATCAAAACGTGAGAACGTGAGGAGCACCGTCCATGTACAAAATCACATGTGATTCACAACACAAGGACTAAAAATCATATGTGATTAACATTTTGGACACGCGCGGTTTGTTACGCGGTTTGCAAAAGCGCACGGCTTGTCCCGCGGTTTGTGTTGTGAATCACATGTGATTTTGTACATGGACGGTGCTCCTCACGTTCTCACGTTTTGATGCGCTCCTCATTTGAACCCGACCATATATATATATATATATATATATATATATATATATATATATATATTGGACCTATAATAAAACAATGCCATATGTAACATTATGTTATATATATCGGCATTGTATAATATGCACATGTATAATAATTTACATTAAGTGATTCAAATAAAACTGGATTAAAAATAATATAATGACTATAATTATATCATATAAACAAGTGATACTTAGGGGGTGTTTGGGAGTGCTTATATTTTCTCCTTATGACTTATTTGCTTATCCGGTGAGGAAAAGCATTTTTTTAAAAATATTGTTAAAAATTGAGGGTAAAAATGTAATTTAGATAGATAAGGAAATAAGAAGAAACAAATAAGTAGGTGTAGATTGACTTATCAAAAACAACTTATTTGTGGTGAGGAGAAGCAAATAAGCACTTTTGGTTTTTTCTATCCAAACACTCCAAACTGCTTATTTGCTTCTCCTCACCGCAATAAGCAAATAAGTTAAAAATATAAGCACTCCCAAACACCCTCTTAAACATGATAGTTTGAACACACTTTTTAAATTGTACTAACTTTAAACCTTATAAATATGATATTATGGAAGTTTAATTAGGAGGTAAATGCAATTTCTATTGTTTTCAGGGACTTTAAGCTAAATAAGGGGCTAAAGAGGGGAAAACCCTATCATTCATCCTCATTTGTTGCATACGCATTCTAATTTAGTGAGAATGGAGGCTTGAGAGGAATATATATTTTCTTTGGGAATTTGGCGGAAGAGCTAAGTTTCGGTGGTTTGAAAAACTTCATCTCCAAGTAAGGTCCATCTTCTAACCCTTATGTTCTTGTATTGGGCTTATGATGTTAAATGGGTGATTTCTAATTGCTTTGGGTATTTTGATTCAAAACTCAATGAGATTAACAACATCATATAAATCAATTCCTCATTGCATCCCACAACTGACCTATCATACCTGAAATAAATTCAAGTTTCACCCGCTCAACATGAATGAGTGACTAAGTTCCCGCATAACTACTCCCATGACTTAACACTGAATGACAAGCTCACTTGGGACCTTTCCCAAGACAATACCACGCCTAACCCAACAGTCCTCCATTCCGAGTACCACTTTCCACTACGTTTCCCAACATCTTCTCGAAACATCGCTCATGCCCCCGAAGAACTGCTCACTAGCAGATGCATGCTTTCGACCAACCACACAAGTTAGTTTCTTCTTGACGCTTGAACCACTACAAATGTAACAACCCAAAACTAAACATACAAGCTAGAAGCTACCTCTTCAATTCAAAACACCATAAACAGCTCAACATGGTCACACTATCCAGATTTACAACACATGGTTCGTGGAAATAACCCTAAATACAGCTGAGAAATATAACTAGACATAAAAAAAGAAGTTCTTCTACTCCTTCTAAACGCAAGCTCCGACCCACGTCTTGCCAAACCTCTAAACGGGCTCTCGACTACCTGCTTACCTGAAAAGGTTTTAGTTTTGAAAAGCGAGGGTTAGACCATGAGGTCTAGTGAGTTCCCTCCACACCAGGTCACACCATAAAACATTATAATTTAAAAATTCGTTTATGAAAGAGTTTATACAAATCATATCAGCACACTTTAAAATGATAAGCACACATTGACACATGCTACTGGCCTACGCTATAGTCACACGCACCGTGACCGCGCAATAGAGCACACAAACGCTATAGTCACACACACCGTGACAACGCAAAAGGGCACACACCGCCCATATATGAAACAAATTCATATATAATTATTATGGGACACTCCCCCATTTCATACTAAAGCCAGAGCATGGTCACACACATTTAAATCACACATAGCGTCACACAATTAAGCTTCACTTTAAAATAGAAGCAGTTGAAAAGCACACTGTTAGATAATAACCATGCCACACATTTACCACTCGCTTTGAAATAAAAGCAGTTGAAAAGTACACAGTTAGATAATAACCATGCTACACTTGTATAAATTTAGATTTAGAAAGACTCGCCTGGGGTCCTGCTTAAAAGTTCTTACTCGCACCGATCATCTCTACACGCATCTACAAATTAAACCCATCACACATACCGGGTAAGACACACTGGATCCTACTGAGTTTTATCAACTTGAAAAGTCTCAGTCGGATAAACACTGGATCCCAAGCCCCGGTCTTAAAATAGATAAATTCCAAATCTATATATTAAATACCGGACCTTAATTTAATTTAACAAATTACCGGATCTCAACTTAATAACTAATACCTAAACTCAAATTAATAATTAATACCGATTCCTATATATATAACGGGGCCCAAATTAAAATCACCATTGGATTCATTTTCTATTTGATTTCCAAATCACGTGACCCAAAGAAAAATTAGCTAAATGTCGGCCCAAGTCCAGGTCACGTGACCTTGGGCCCAAGACACCAAATTCCCATTTCCATAACTACCACTTCCAGATCTCTATTTGTGAACTCCGGAACCCAAAGGCAAAAAGAATTCCGGATCCACTCCCTTGATCCGGATCACGTGGCCTTTTCCAAAAACAAATCCACAGTCCACGTGGCAGGCCCAAGAAGTAAAATTGACATTCCGGATCCAAAATCTTAATTAAATATCGGAACTCTTTTTTTTTAATTTTAAAAATACCGGAACTACTCCAAGAGAACAAGTTCCGGATCCCTTAAACCAACCACTTCCGGATTTAGGCCCAAGTTCCGGACCCAACACTTAATTTCCGGAACTTAAATACAATTCCGGTTCTTTGATTTTTCTTAGCCAATTCCGGATCCGCAAAACATAATTCCGAATCTAAAAATCCGATACGATACAGATTAACGATAATACTGAAATTTGTCCATTTAAATCGATTAACAAATCCCTTCTCAAACGTAAAGGATTATTCTAACTCTTCTAATCCGCTTGATCTTATTTCCACATACTTACAACCGGTTGATTCTATACACCAAACTTATTAACTAAAATTTATTTATTCTGACCTTCACAAAGCAAACAAGAACATGGATTAAAATGAGTTTATCTGAAGGAATCAATGGAGGATTAGGTTCAATCTCTCAATTCTTCTCCCAATTTGATTAATCTTCCCTTCTCCAATCGCAATGTAAGTAAAATTCTCCTTTCTCTGATATCTCTCTCTAAGCCGCCACGCACACACATCAAGAATAGTTTTTCCTAGGGTTTTGAGCCTAATTTAAGAGTTTAAATACCTTCCATACAATTTACAAATTAGACCCTCAACTTTAGGCTTCACACTTTTCACCCCAAAACTGATTTCTATTCTCAAATCGAATACGGTTATTACAACAAACAAATCCGCTTTCTCATACATTTACTAGGAGTCTATGTACTCGACAACGAACATCCCTAAACCTTGCTTCACATTTTCTGTGTCGCTTGCCAACCATCTTGATTCCAATTCACCCACTTATTTCATCATATTATCTCCACCTATTCAGGCTAGTATGGGACATTGCCCACTCTATTTTCCAATCACACCAAACGCGTCGATAACACATACACATGGCTATGCCTAACCAAACGTATTCATCACCATTCTCACTTGAGAAAACAACGAAGTCGTCCCAAAACAACACCCAGTGTTCGAAGCCACCACACACTTCTTGTCCCCCAAACCATTACCTTTTTAGAGAATTCATTCGTACACAAGGAACAATTCACATTCCCCAAGATTCCGTATCTACTACACAACATCGAAAAACTAATCAATCCAACATCTTCATTAATCTTTCCATGTCCCAAAATAAACTCACTCAATAACTCGTGTCAGTCTCACACTGCTTTACTAGAACACACCCTTCATGGCATAAACGGGACACCCCCCGGTATGAGCACTGGCGGGACACCCCTCCTCCCGAATTAGCCGTATCATGTCCACTTTCAAGTGTATGCATACATATTAACTCAACTTTCTCAAATCTAGCAGAACATGCAGTTTCATATAACAAATAAAAATGCAGTTTTATATCATCTCATGTGATTAACAACATCATATAAATCAACGCTTTTTCTGTGAGAAAGACTCACCTGATGTTTTTGATCGGATCCTGCTATTAACCTTGACCTCCAAAAGGAATACCTGAATGAAAGGATGGGGGAAAGTAAGCTAACCGGATAATAAACTGTCCGGACACTATTTCCCCGGATACCGAACAACCTGGATACCACTTACCGGATACTACCCAATCCGGACACTGCTTGTAACACCCTCGAATTGGGAAAGAGCAACTAATTAAAAATTTCGATATTACATCCGAAACAATAGGATTTATTCCTATAATTCAATAGATGAAATACCTCAAATTACAACTATGGTTAACCTCAAACAATGTATAACACAAGTCTTATTACAAAGACTAAAACTACCTCTGGCGATACTTAACCCAAGTACAAGTTGCTAATCCCAAGGATGAATGCGGAAACATCACTTAAGCTATTCACCTCTTGAGCACTTTTCTAGCACACAACCTTTCACACGTGTCACTAGAACTACTCCCAACCTGAGACCTGTTGCACATGCCGACAAATAAAAAGGGTTAGGCTAACGCCTAGTGAGTTCAAGAGTTTATAACATGATTTAAATAATTCTTTAAATGAAAGTTTGCAATATAGATTATGATTTCCAAACGAGTTTACAAAAGGATATAAACGACTCATTTTTCAACGCACCCAAAATCTATGGGAAAAGTTCCCAAAAGGTATAAAGCGTTTTTTCCAAAATGATTACCAATCCCAACCCACTCAAACACGTGAATAATTCTATAATAGGCAAAACCTTCAAATACGATTGACAATAAATACTCAACCCATAAATTATGGAAAACCATCCATTTAATTATAACCCTTCATTGAAAACATAATACGAAGCAATACTCACGCAAACGTAAAATGTAACGGAGTTCCAAATACCATAAATATGGAAATGACCTGCTTCATTTAGACTTTAATACACATGGAGTGAAATCCAATATTAAAGTCATCCAACCGTAGTCAAACGTATAAGACCAACAATAATAATAAAACAGGGACAATATAAAATCCCAAATAGGTTGGCCAACGACGGGGGAGACCCGTATCCATTGAGAGTGGATGAACACAAAAGTACGCCACTCATACAATGTTAGTCGTACAACTCTTCACTGCATAAAAGCCCAAATGTCCCATACGACGCCTTACTAGTCACACCCAAAGAGACAACTGGCCTTAGTGACGTATCAATACGCATACCACCAAAGGCTCGGCCCATGCGGGGATATAACCATGGCATTTCCCCGACATGGCGAAGGTCATATTCGCCCAAAGTGCTCAACCATGACTCATCCCTCCTAGTGGACCCTTGAAGGTAAAGGTCATCAAACATGGGGTTCGGTCAAATCACACAACACCCAGTAGACCATCAAATAAAGACTGACTTACGTGCCTATGGATCCAATGCAACACAGTCTATAATAATAAGCTCATCCTGGAATGACTAACGCACCCGGGCATTCAAATAATAATAATGCGCAATAAATGCGATATGGTGCAATAAGAGCAAACCATAAATAAGACTCTACATCGAGCCATTAAAATCGGACAAATGTCCCCAAGACTATGTCAAAGTCAAAACCGAGCAAAATGCTCAAACTTATTAGACCCATAATTAACGGTCATCTTAGCATAAAAATACATTTAATATCAATTAGGTAAACAAGTGCCATAAAATCGTTATTAACCCAAATCTCAACACGGGTTAAACAAAAAAGGTTTTCCCAAAAGGACTCACACCCTTATAATTCTCAAAATGATTATTGACACTAAAACGTGCACTCTCCCAAATGGTTTATAAAATCATTTATACAAATATGATTAAACCATCAAATAGACTCCATTTTGAGTAATAAATCTTTTAAGGATATAATTATGATTTCTACATATCAACATATCTAAAAATCCCAACTATGGGTGTTTTACAACATTTATGAAGATAAATACTTCAAAAGAGTTAAACTTATCAAATAACTCAACAATGTATAATTTCAAGTAAAACACACAAACATTTGGAAAATAACATTTTTGGCATGTACAAAGTTTTCACAAAGCAACTTGAACTCACCTTCCTAGATTTAGGCTAAATCTAGAATTTCTCCAAACGTAAGCTCCTTTGATGAAGCTTGAATCTCCAAGCCAAAACCTCAAAAACCTAGATCCAAAAGTTCCAACCAACAAATATTTAGATCTAACCATAAGGAATCGTTCCTCAAACATTTTATATCCCAATCTCAACTTATATCAAAACCCTAACTTCATAGGTGATGAGATTAGAAGATCCCCTTAACCAAACACCACCAAAATCACCCAAAACACTTCAATATGGAAGAGAAAGTGAAAGATAACAACAATCTAACTTTTGGGTAGGGAGAAATTACCTTTAACACTTGAATCCTCCCAATAATGCTCCTAGTCTCCATAAAAGCTTCAAGCTCCCATACATTCAACAATGGTGGAAGTGGGTATGGTTTGGGTGGAGAGGATGATGAAGAAGATAAGGGATTTAGTGTTTTCTAGGGAGAGAATTCGTATTTTAGAGAGGGAGAGAGCTGAGAAATGGAAATGGGGAAAATGAGATAAAATAGAGAGAGAAAGGTCTTAAGAGAAACAAGAAAATATCTCAGATGCATCGCGGACGTCCGGCATGAAGCCTCGCGGACGTCCGGCCCTCAAAATGCCAAAACCCCACGAATTCTCTGTTGCTTCCGCGGATGACCCGCGGATTTCCGCACCCCGCGGACGTCCGTCATGAAGCCTTGCGGACGTCCGTGAGCCCTAAAGTTTGTTTTCTCAATTTTTCGGGTGTTACAATCCTCCCAACCTTAGAATGATTTCGTCCTCGAAATCTACATCCTTTACAACCCAAGGCTAACCGACTCAACGCCGACCATAATTTATCAGTCCCTAACTGGAATCTAAATTTCCCCCACACAGTCTATTAAGACAAGTCCTCGAACCATTTCTTACCAACAAAGTTCCTTCAAGTACACTGTACTTATGTCCAGGAGAACACTCCAACCACTGGAATAACTCCTAGTCAGACGACTTCGGTTGTCTCCCAACCTTAGATGTTCCATACATCCCGATTTCAGTTTCAAACTCTAAGTCAAACCAAGGCCTAATTAATACTAAGACCAACCGAATCTCTAATTTCAATTGTCCCTATCATTAACTGTCGATTAATTCCAACGAGTTCTAATAGACTCCACAAATCCATCCCAACATTAATCCTCAAACCGATAGGTTCTTTAGCCATACACAAAGGTTATTCCACCAAAACCACTCATCATAATTGAGCATCTTAAGGTTACTACAACCGTTACCATTATTTCATTTAAGATCGGACTACACCCTCCGAATACGCTAACGGTTTCCGACGTTGCATCCAAAAGGGTTGACACCTAGTCATACCACCACGCTTTGAACTCTAATAGTACTCCACACACGAGTTCCGTTTACCGAGCATTTCCACAAAACTAAGGTTATTAATACAGTGCCTAAAGGGTCCTTCAAGCGATAATTGTCCAAGACCCAAAACTGGGTTGCCGACAAAAACGGTTATTCTAACCTCAAAATATGTTACCGCAAATCTAACCCCCCAATTATCACAAGCACATCGACTTTGCTACCGATATCAACCGACCTATAGTCACATCACGTGCTTAAACGCCCAACTTTTCATAGTCAAGGTTCTATACAACTTACTCTTAACCGGGGTTACTTAGTCTTTCCAAGGTCCTAACGAGTTCAAGGTTTTCAAGTGAATTATTTAACTAATATGCCAATCAACAAAACTTTTCATAGAAATTTTCAACACAAAGATTTTTCATATCAAATTAGACGTACGCATAAAAACTACTACTATCAGTTCGGTAGTTGCGCAAAAATGGACACACTCGTCCCACATATGAAAAATCATATTGAAAATCATTTCATTGTAGTTTGGATTATCAACAAAATGCAAAAGCGTGATAAACAACTCCTTTTAAATAAACCGCTACGGTTCTAGTATGGATTGACTCATGACATGCACGTAAAGTAACTGCCTACATTAAATAGTGTGCAACAAAAGGTTCGCACGTGCTTCAAAAGAATTCTAAACGACATTCGATTCCAAAAATTCATTTTCAACCATAAAATGGCATGGAACAAGGTTTACCAACAAAATTGTGCGCGTCGGTTTATTTCTCAAAACGATGGAACGATTTGTAAGTACACTTTGGTCAAAACATAAAATGACCTGTGTCAGTTCCAAGTTTAAGAACAAAATCAATACGTTTTCATCGTTTGAAGATATCGACTAAAACATCATGAGGAAATCTCGAATCGGGGTATGCATGCAAAGCTTGTAACACTTTCCTAGTAGCTTTCTTGAAATGAAATGACATGCATTAAATAGTTCACGACAAAATTTCAAAAGTTGAAATTCTTTAAATCAATTTCCAAAATTTTCTAATCCGGTTATATAATGACACACGAGTAAAATGTTTCTGACAAGGCTTGCACACAACAATGGGTTTTCCCAAAACATAGGAGGAAGCAAGTGTTAGTAAATGGTTGTCACCAAAAAGGGTTCAAACCGCTTTCAAATCTCGATTTGCACCAACAATGCGCATCATTATCCCAAAACGTAAATAATTCCACGCACTCTAGGTTTAGGCAAATAATTTTTTTCCCAACATTCAACAATGGTGGAAATGGGTATGGTTTGGGTGGAGAGGATGATGAAGAAGATAAGGGATTTAGGGTTTTCTAGGGAGAGAATTCGTATTTTAGAGAGAGAGGGCTGAGAAATGGAAATGGGGAGAATGAGAGGAAAGAGAGAGAGAAAGGTCTTAAAAGAAACACGAAAATATCTCAGATGCATCGCGGACGTCCGACATGAAGCCTCGCGGACGTCCGACCCTCAAAATGCCAAAACCCCACGAATTCTCTGTTGCTTCCGCGAATGACCCGCGGATTTCCGCACCCCTCGGACATCCGGCATGATGCCTTGTGGACGTCCGTGAGCCCTAAAGTTTGTTTTCTCAATTTTTCGGGTGTTACACTGCTTACCGGATACCACACAATTCGGACATCACTTATCGGATACTACCCAATCCGGACACTGCTTACCGGATACCACACAATCCGGACATCACTTACCGGATACGGGATCCAGACACTTGCACAGAGCCACTTACCGGACGTGGGTTCTGTCGAACGGTTGGATATGGAATCCACTGCTAAACCCAAACAAACTTGATTTCACAACAATACATGCATTACTGACAATACTTAACCCTTTCTTAACAATCCCTTTGCTGATAAACACAAAGATAATACTTAATAACCACTTAGAGCATCCTTCACAATTATTCTACCACAAGGACCCCAACAATCAGATTCTCTCAAAATAAGCCAAGAACAAGGATTAGAATCTGAGATTACCTGGAAGAATTAATGCAGAAGCTAGCTGCTAACTCCCACTTCTTTGATTTCTCCTGATTTGAGTGCGATCAAAGCTCACCAGAGTTCTCCGAATTCTTCCAGCCTCCACACACACACATCAAAATGAAATTTAGGGCAAAAGAACGTTTTTTATACTTTACACTAATTTCACAAGGGCCCTCTATCTTTTAATTATTTAAAGGCCCCCAAACTTGAAAACCTCCCAAAACACCTTTTTTCCTAACATCTTGGCAAAGAAGTTACGGTTATTACAGTACCTTATAAGGTTTTCAAGTTTTGAGTTTTTGAATAAAAATCTTGTTTAAGGGATGGGTTTTGATTGGATTAAATGATGTTTTGATGTTAGTTTAATGGCTAAAATGGTTTAGGACATCGATGTTTTTATCGTTTTTGGGGCATAAAATCGATGTCGGATAAGTTGGGCAAGAAAGGCTTTTGGGGTTTTTGCTGAAAATCTCGTGCATGCAAAATAATGTCGAAAGAGACGTACATGTGAGTTTGGTCGCATGGAACCTCCCAATCACATTGCCTTGCGATTTTTCGATTTTGCTTCGTTTCTCGTTTTGGGCTAGGTTCGAGGCATCGATTGGGGGATTGTCTTAAAGATTGAAATAAATGGTTTATGATGATTTAGAGGTTTAACACCATTTATATGTTGTCCAATTCAGGTGTTCGGTTTGATCATAATTGACTATTAGGACGTGTGGTGAAGTGTCGAATCTCAAGTGAGTTCCCTTAAACCTTTTATGCATATGGAATGATTTTAAATGTTTCCAACCACTAATTATAGGCTTATTATTTTGGCATGAATTGCACTCATGGATACTTTGAACAAACATTTACTATAATTTGTTTACTATTGAGCATACATTGTCCTATATGGTTTATATCATGAAATTGTGAATTTGTTTTGGTTTTGGGTTGCATAGTGGGATTAGGGTACCTTGGGATTGTGGAAATCCTTGGGAGTTATATTATACAGCGTGCCTTGAATTCATTTCATGTGCACATGAGAATGACATCTACTGGGCCATGGGGATCTACTGGGGCCTCGAGTGTGGACATCACGGTGAAATGATGGATGGCTATGAGGACTGTGCAAAAGCCCATGGTATGTGTTAGATTGTTTATATGTTATTATTGGCCCTTTATGGCGGGTAACATGTTGTTTTGGAACTATTAAACTATTATTTGAGAGGGAATTCACTAGACCTTATGGTCTAACCCTCGTTTTTCAAAATTTAAAACCATTTTCAGGTAAGAGGGTGGCTGGAAGCTCATCTAAGGGAAAAGAGAAGGTGTGAAGTCACTAGAAGAGACGAATCCTATAAAGAGTTTTTGTAGTTACCTTTAGACTTATATAAATCTCAGTTGTAGATGTGTGTAACACCCCGAAAATCCTAACTCAAATTGTAAATAGTCCATTTAGACTTATTGGAAGGACAAGGTGTTGCATTGGAAAGTGGGACGCGTGATGCTAATTGGATCTCTCGAGAAATTGGCCAAGTTTGGACTCGGTACAAACCCAACGAGTATGACACCCGCGAGAGTGACACTGTCACTTTCGCCGTGTCACTTTCGCCAAGATTGTACCTAGAGTTTGGGGGGAATCCAGCGAATATGACACCCGCGAGAGTGACAGTGTCACTTTCGTCGTGTCACCCTCGCCGTCGGGATCCAGAGCCTTTTAAACCTACGATTTCAACTCCCTTTCATTTGTTATTCAACCCATTTCTCTCTAAACTCTCCCAAACCAAACCCTAACCCTTTAAACCGATTTTGGAACCATTGAAGCCACAAATCTTGTGAATCAAAGCCTCTCTCCTATCTCTTAGCAAGATTTCTAGTTGGAGGTTGGAATCCTTCATCTTATTTCCATTTTAATGGGATTTCTACACTTTCTAGGGTTTTACCCAACCCTCACCTAAACCTTTTCCTTCCTTTGGATGAAATGAAGATTGAGGCTTACTTTGGTAACACTATAAGTGTTTGGTTGGTGGATTCACTTGATGGTTGAGGTAATCTCCTTTTCTCTTCATTTTGGAAATTAGGGTTTTGACCTATTGGTGATTTTGGGTGTAATATGTTGGGGAAAATGATTCTAAGTGTTTGGGGATAAATATTTATGGTTGGAAACTTTTGGATCTAGGTTATTGGAAGTTTTGGCTTGAGGATGCAAACTTCATCAAAGGAGCTTACGTTGGAGAAACTCTAGATTTAGCTTAATCTAGCAAAGGTGAGTTCAAGTTACTTTGCGAAAACGTTGTACATGCCAAAATGAGTATTTTACAAATATGTATGTGTTTTACTTGAAAATGTATATGGTTGAGTTATTTGTTTGATTTAACTTTTTTGAAGTGTTTGTCTTCATAAATGTGTAAAACACCCATATTTGGGACTTTTGGATATTTTGGAAAAATGTGATAATAAATCATACATGAAATGAGTTGTTGATTTTAGGTAATAAATGGAGTCTATTTATTATAAAAATGCATTGTGGATGTTTTGGAAACATGCATATAGTACGTCATGTGATGTTTTGAAACGTAAAGGGGTGTGAGTCCTCTTTGGAAATGAGGGTTATCCCGATCCAAGATTTTATTTCGGGTTTTCATAGATTTGAAGTACTTACCGGCAACCAGTGTGTGTTGTTGTACTTAATGACGTTTTATGACTTTTATGAATTATCTTTCGAATTGGTTGAGCTTGTGGCTCAGTATTGGGTTTTATTACGACTTGAGAACAAGTGTCCGTGTCGATAGCATCAGAGTTGAGTTTTGATTTATGATTTACGTTATTTGGGAATTGAATGTTTAAATGCATTTGTTTATATGTTTGGAGTCGTGTAATGTGTTAGACCTTGTTAGCCATGGATCCATAGGCATAGTAATGTAATGTAGCACGGGATAGGCATCAGGATCCGTGATAAGTAAGGCGTGGGCCTACATGGTCGGGCGTCGTCTCACGGGCAGTAAGGTGTAATCCCAATGTGCTGTTGTGGATTTGGAGTGACCCAACGTATAGACCTGGAGTGGTTGAAGTTGGGGAGCTCCCTAGTCTCGCGGGCAATAGACCTGGAGTGATTGAGCCTAGTTTACGAGACTAGCCACGTGGGTGTTTTTATTGCATAGTAAGTGACCCACTTTGGTGTTCCGTCACGTGCGATGTATACGGGTCTCCCCCGTCACCGAAAGGTGTTGTTTTGGGTATTTGTTACTACTCATGTTTTCGGTGACGTGTTCTATTTATATGGATTATTTTCCATGGTACATAAGTTGCGGTTTATATCTCATCCGTGTATGATGTTTGGGGTATTTGTGTTACCTCCACCTTCAACGGATACGAATCTTCCCCCGTTTATGGTGTTTGGTCTTTATTACCTTTTAAGGTCGCGTGAGTATTGCTTCGTACTGTGTTTTTAATAAAGAGTTATATTTAACGAATGATTTCCATGTTTTACGGGTTGAGTATGTATTGTCAACCGTATTTGAAGGTTTTGCCTAAACTAAACTTATTCACGTATTTGACTGAGTTGGAAATGTAACTTATTTTGGAAAACGTATTATACTTTTCGGGAACTTTTCCATGGAAGTGCGTGAGTTGGAAAATGAATGAACTGCTTTAAAGAAAACTCTTTTGGGATCATGACTAAAACTATTACTTTACGATTTATGTTTTTATATAGTCATGATAAAATGCTTGAACTCACTAGGCGTAAGCCTAACCCTTTTTATTTGTCGGCATGTGCAATAGGCTCAGGTTGGGGTAGCTCTAGCTACATTGTGAAGTGGAGAGTGCTAGTAAAGTGCACGAGAGGTGAATTGTTTAGTGAAGTCTTCCGCATTCGTTTGGACTAGCAACTTGCATTGTATTAAGTGACACCCGATTGAGTTATTTTCTTGTAGATATTGAGATGTTTTAATTCTGAGGTATTTTGATGAAGGAATTGTAGAGATGATCTAATGTACTTAGACATTTTATTGAAATTTTATTTAGTTGCTCTTTCCAAATTTGAGGGTGTTACAAGTTGGTATCAGAGCATAAGTTTGAGAGATTTAGGTGTTGATTTTGGATACCTAGACTCAAACTAGCGTTTGTTTAAGTAAATGAGAGTGAAAGTCACCATTAGGAACTTTAAGATAGTATGTTCGAGGTCAATGGATGTAGTTAGAAAACGGAGATCACGTCGAGAGTAACGAGGATAATCATGTAAGGTGCGTTCATAGTGACACCTGGCCAGTGTCATGGTGAACCTACTAGTACATGTGCGTACTTGAATTACTTTAGTGTGATGATCGTTGGGGTAGTGAAGGAGGTTCTAAGCTAGTTGTCGTTGGAATAGATGGACGATTCTAGTATTAGTCACTTGGAGTGACGATAAGCATGATAATTGCTTTAAGTAGACCGTTTCGGGTCGAGATTGATGGTTGGATTAGAACCATAGGCTTATTGAGCCGACTTTGATTTGAGGAAAAACCGTAAGGTTAATTGATGTAATTTCCAACTTGCCTTAAGAGGTTTGAATATCCGGATGACAATGGTGGACCGGAGGGATTTGGAAGGGTATGAGTTGAGACGTTGAATGCCGACTAAGTCATGCACAAAGTTTATTTTGAAAATAAATTACATCAACTAGTTCTTGTGTTTCAAATCCTTATATGGATTTTGTTATGAAATTTTGAGAAATGTTTAGCACACACACAAGATTTCAAATCATGGTTTTGAACGTGCATGAAACCATTTTATTGCGGGAGCTGCAAACTCCGCCGGGATTTGTTTCGCCTTATTTCATTGTTGCTCAACATTTGTTTTGGATGTAATGACAATCGTATTTTTATGATGTTTGAAATGTTAGGCAATAACTACGGCTTGTGACTTTAACATTGGATCTCCTCCACATATGTTAGAGTTTGGACGGAAAGTTGTTTTCCATTTTGGTTATGTGGAGTTATTTTGGGGATTTTGTTTAATGAGGGTTGTTAAATAATGTGGATTATGTGGTATTACCCTAGAAGGGGATTTTTAAGATTTTGGCGTCTCATTTATGATTTTGCTTATAGCAATTTGGCTTTGGAAGCATGGTGTTTAGCGCCGTTTTATTGACTTGGAGTCATTGAGTCCATGGAGGTTCATGGAGCTTTATTTTACGACATGTCGAGTCGTGTGAGTATAATTTCACAAGGTGCAAAATTTAATTACTTATATGAAAGGTTTATAAGTTATGTTGGCCATTTGGTCCCACTCGAGTTTTGTTGAGAAAAGTTAATTTTATGCCATAGGGCGACTAAAAAGAGATGAGTTTGGAACTCTAGTGTCGCGTAACTTTTCTTTAAAGAGTTTGTATTATTAAGCATTTTGTTGCAAATAGTCCAATGTATGGATTGATTTATACATGACTTAAGTGATGCAGGAAAGAACGTTTTGGTGACATTTCATAATGATTTACTTGGGACGCTTTTGGTCAGTTAAATGTTTATTATCATTTTATGTAAAATGTGTTATATTGACTTTGGGGTATGCATAGATTGGTAACCATTGTTTCTCAATATCTTGACAAATGAGTCGTGCACGAAATGTTTTATTAAATCCTTGTTTAAATGAGAGGCCATTTGGTCAAGGGGGTGTTTTGGTGTTGTGAAAAATTATGCATAAGTTTACAATGTTTTATATTTTGAAAATATAAATGCGTGAGTCGCTGACATTTGGTTAATTTGGATTGCCGATTATTTTGGGAGAATTGAAAACCTTTTTGAGTTTTGAAGAAATGCGTACTTGGAGTATTTTTGACAAATACATTTTAAGTAATGACGCTTTGACGTTTTATGTCCCAAGTACGAAATTTTGAGGAAATGCTTGTGATGAAAATTTTAGAAAAATTGTTTGTATAAAACTATGTTGTGTACAATTTCTTACGTTTTGAACATTTACACGCACCGTTGGTGCAATTCGAGAACTGAAGTCGGTTTGACCCTTATTGGTGTCGACCATTTACTATCAATTGTTCCTTCCTAGTTTTCTTTTTAGAAAGTACATAGTTGTGTACAGTTTTATCAGTAACATTTTGCTCGTGTGTCGTTATGTGACCATTTGAGAAAATTTTGGAAATCAATTTAAAGAATTTCATCTTTTGAAATTTTGATGTGAGTTATTTGATGCATATGTGTTATTACAAAGAAATTTCTAAGAAGTATTACGAGCTTGCATGTCTACCCCAATTTGAAATTTTCTCATGATGTTTTAGTCGATATTTTCAAATGATGGAAACGTATTGGTTTTGTCTTAAATATGGAATTTGCACAAGTTGTTTTGCGTTTGATTTAGGTGTAATTATGAATCGTTTCCTTGTTTTGTATAATAAACTGACGCGCGCAAATTTTGATTGGTAAATCTTGTTCCATGCCATTTTATAGTTAGTAGGAAAATTTTGGAGTCAAATGTAGTTGGACTTCTTTTGAAATACGTGCACACCTTTTGTTGCACCCTGTTTAAAGTGGAGCAGTTAATTTACGTGCATGTCATGAGTCAATCCATACTAGAACCGTGGCGGTTCGTTTTAAAGAAAATTGTTTATTGCGCTTTTGCGTTTTGTTGATAATCTGAGCTGCAATGAAATAATTTCCAACATGATTTTCACATGTGGGACGAGCGTGTCTATTTTTGCGTAACTACCGAATTGATAATAGTAGTTTTATGCGTACGTTTAAATTTGATATGAAATATTTATGTTGAAAGTTTCTATGAAAGGTTTTGTGAATGGCATATTTGTTAAATAACGCATTTGAAAACCTTGAACTCGTTAGGACCTTGAAAAAGGTAAATAACCCAGTTAAGGGTAAGTGTGCGTGTAGCACTTTGGCGGTGGAAGGTTGGTTATTCCATGCGTGGTAGTACTGTAGGCCGAATGACATCGGTTGAGTGGATGATGCACTTTGAAATTAAGAGAATTGATTCGCAGTGGTTTATATTGAGGTTGGTGGTAACCTTTCTGGTTGGGGATCTTATTTTGGGGTTTTGGTCAATTTTCGTATGTGGGACCCTTTAGACATCGTATCAATAACTTTGGTTTTGTAAAGATGCTCGGCGAGTGAAACTCGGGTGTTGAGTCTGTTGTGACTCAAGGTTGATGGTATATCTAGGTGTCAACTTTTGAGCTTGAGGCCAAGCATCGCTAGTGTAATCGGAGGATTGTAATCCGATTTTAAAGGAATAATGATATTGGTTGTAGTAATCCTAAGATGCTTATATGTGATAAGAGGATTTAGGGAAATGACTTTCCTTGTATGGTAAGAAAATATATCGATTGTATGATTGATAATTAGACACACCTTTGGGATTGTGTAATTGACGAGTCAATGATGACCGTTGGTGTTGAATCGATGGAATCTGCCGAGAGTGAATGCTAGTTCAGTAGCAGGATTATTTGGGGATTCTGAAGTTTTAGTTGATGTTGGTAGTGATTCAATGTTGACTTGGGTTGGAGAGAAAATTTAAAAACATGTGAATGTGGTATGATTGGGAAGTTCGAATCTGTCGTTGGGATAGTATGGATCATTTAAGGTTGGGAGACAACTTAAGTCTGATGGTCGAAGGCCATTCTAGTAAATTAGGTCTTCATTTGGATGCAAGTGTTTTATGCCTAAGCGGGGATTCGTTGTAATCGTTGTGAGTAACACCAAGAAGCCGCTGTGGGCAATGCTGAGGGAAATAAATTTGAACCGGGTTGAAACCGAGGGAATTTCGAAAGTGTTGGGCACGGTGGCCATTGGTTGCGTGAGGACTAGATTTCGAGGACGAAATCTCTTTAAGGTTGGGAGAATTGTAACACCCCAAAAATCCTAACTCAAATTGTAAATAGTCCATTTAGACTTATTGGAAGGACAAGGTGTTGCATTGGAAAGTGGGACGCGTGATGCTAATTGGATCTCTCGAGAAATTGGCCAAGTTTGGACTCGGTACAAACCCAGCGAGTATGACACCCGCGAGAGTGACACTGTCACTTTCGCCAAGATTGTACCGAGAGTTTGGGGGAATCCAGCGAATATGACACCCGCGAGAGTGACAGTGTCACTTTCGCCGTGTCACTCTCGCCGTCGGGCTCCAGAGCCTTTTTAAACCCACGATTTCAACTCCCTTTCATTTGTTATTCAACCCATTTCTCTCTAAACTCTCCCAAACCAAACCCTAACCCTTTAAACCGATTTTGGAACCATTGAAGCCACAAATCTTGTGAATCAAAGCCTCTCTCCTATCTCTTAGCAAGATTTCTAGTTGGAGGTTGGAATCCTTCATCTTATTTCCATTTTAATGGGATTTCTACACTTTCTAGGGTTTTACCCAACCCTCACCTAAACCTTTTCCTTCCTTTGGATGAAATGAAGATTGAGGCTTACTTTGGTAACACTATAAGTGTTTGGTTGGTGGATTCACTTGATGGTTGAGGTAATCTCCTTTTCTCTTCATTTTGGAAATTAGGGTTTTGACCTATTGGTGATTTTGGGTGTAATATGTTGGGGAAAATGATTCTAAGTGTTTGGGGATAAATATTTATGGTTGGAAACTTTTGGATCTAGGTTATTGGAAGTTTTGGCTTGAGGATGCAAACTTCATCAAAGGAGCTTACGTTGGAGAAACTCTAGATTTAGCTTAATCTAGCAAAGGTGAGTTCAAGTTACTTTGCGAAAACGTTGTACATGCCAAAATGAGTATTTTACAAATATGTATGTGTTTTACTTGAAAATGTATATGGTTGAGTTATTTGTTTGATTTAACTCTTTTGAAGTGTTTGTCTTCATAAATGTGTAAAACACCCATATTTGGGACTTTTGGATATTTTGGAAAAATGTGATAATAAATCATACATGAAATGAGTTGTTGATTTTAGGTAATAAATGGAGTCTATTTATTATAAAAATGCATTGTGGATGTTTTGGAAACATGCATATAGTACGTCATGTGATGTTTTGAAACGTAAAGGGGTGTGAGTCCTCTTTGGAAATGAGGGTTATCCCGATCCAAGATTTTATTTCGGGTTTTCATAGATTTGAAGTACTTACCGGCAATCGGTGTGTGTTGTTGTACTTAATGACGTTTTATGACTTTTATGAATTATCTTTCGAATTGGTTGAGCTTGTGGCTCAGTATTGGGTTTTATTACGACTTGAGAACAAGTGTCCGTGTCGATAGCATCAGAGTTGAGTTTTGATTTATGATTTACGTTATTTGGGAATTGCATGTTTAAATGCATTTGTTTATATGTTTGGAGTCGTGTAATGTGTTAGACCTTGTTAGCCATGGATCCATAGGCATAGTAATGTAATGTAGCACGGGATAGGCATCAGGATCCGTGATAAGTAAGGCGTGGGCCTACATGGTCGGGCGTTGTCTCACGGGCAGTAAGGTGTAATCCCAATGTGCTGTTGTGGATTTGGAGTGACCCAACGTATAGACCTGGAGTGGTTGAAGTTGGGGAGCTCCCTAGTCTCGCGGGCAATAGACCTGGAGTGATTGAGCCTAGTTTACGAGACTAGCCACGTGGGTGTTTTTATTACATAGTAAGTGACCCACTTTGGTGTTCCGTCACGTGTGATGTATACGGGTCTCCCCCGTCACCGAAAGGTGTTGTTTTGGGTATTTGTTACTACTCATGTTTTCGGTGACGTGTTCTATTTATATGGATTATTTTCCATGGTACATAAGTTGCGGTTTATATCTCATCCGTGTATGATGTTTGGGGTATTTGTGTTACCTCCACCTTCAACGGATACGAGTCTTCCCCCGTTTATGGTGTTTGGTCTTTATTACCTTTTAAGGTCGCGTGAGTATTGCTGCGTACTGTGTTTTTAATAAAGAGTTATATTTAACGGATGATTTCCATGTTTTACGGGTTGAGTATGTATTGTCAACCGTATTTGAAGGTTTTGCCTAAACTAAACTTATTCACGTATTTGACTGAGTTGGAAATGTAACTTATTTTGGAAAACGTATTATACTTTTCGGGAACTTTTCCATGGAAGTGCGTGAGTTGGAAAATGAATGAATTGCTTTAAAGAAAACTCTTTTGGGATCATGACTAAAACTATTACTTTACGATTTATGTTTTTATATAGTCATGATAAAATGCTTGAACTCACTAGGCGTAAGCCTAACCCTTTTTATTTGTCGGCATGTGCAACATGCTCAGGTTGGGGTAGCTCTAGCTACATTGTGAAGTGGAGAGTGCTAGTAAAGTGCACGGGAGGTGAATTGTTTAGTGAAGTCTTCCGCATTCGTTTGGACTAGCAACTTGCATTGTATTAAGTGACACCCGATTGAGTTATTTTCTTGTAGATATTGAGATGTTTTAATTTTGAGGTATTTTGATGAAGGAATTGTAGAGATGATCTAATGTACTTAGACATTTTATTGAAATTTTATTTAGTTGCTCTTTCCAAATTTGAGGGTGTTACAATGTGCTTACCTGTAACACCTCGAATTTCCATTATATATTATATTTAATATGAATGTGGTCGATTTGTATTTTAATCTAAGTATTGGACTTTTTGTAAAAGGTAAAACTCAAAAAGGGCTGAAAGTTAAAATGACCAAAGTTTAAACTAATTATGAAAATTAGAAATTGAAGGTTTGTTTGGTCATTAGTTGAAAGTTGGAAATTGAGGGTGTGATTGGTCATTTATGGAAAGTTGGATATAGATAAGGTGAAGACTAAGTAGCTGAATTGAGAAAATATCTCAATCCTTTTTGTGCTGGAGTCGGTCAAGAACAGAGAGAAGAAGAAGAGAAAAAGCAATCTGATTTTGGTAAGAAATCCAATAGATTTCTGTAAGATGACTTCAGTTTGGAGACTGTGATTACAAACTAATCTGATTCCAACTAGGTACAGTTTGATTGAAGTATTTGATTTGGATTTTGGATTGTGCAGAAGAAGTAGGTCTAAGAACTACGGGTGAGTTCATCCTCTCTTTTTGTTTAAATCCATGTTTTCTTTCAAATTAAGCATTAAGATGCTAGTATAAATTGTTTTGGGGCTGAATGGACGTGTGTAAAATAAGCTGGGTGGAACAAACATGGGTCTGGATTGAAGTTTTAGTGTGCAGGTCGAAGTTACCGGACAACTTGATAAGTGTCTGGTAGTTCTCTATCAATGGTGTCCGGTAGTGAAGGTATCCGGCAAGTATTTAAGTTTCCGAATAAAATAGATACCAGATGGTATCCGAATCACGTTGGTTTCTGGATGTCATCCGAATTGAATATGTTTTCGGTAAACATCTGGATAGGCTTAATGACTGGTAAGTTATGACGTCCAGATAGTTGTGGTGTCCGAAAACTTCTGATGTCTGAATACAGTTTCCGGATGTGTTGTCTGGTTAAGTTTTTCTAAAAAAAATATCGAGGCGCTGCCCCCAGACCCCATCCGCTAACCGGGTAGCGGAACCCCCGTGCTAAGTCGCCGAAGGGGGGGGGGACATCTGAGGATCATGATATGATAGGTTATCTAGTATTCTTAGCGTTGAGAATATGATACGAGATGTTGCGTGTTTATGTTGTTATGCATATACGCTAGTAAGTGTAATGGATCCATAGGCACTGGTAGTAGTTGTAACGAGGAATATGCATAAAGTAACTTGTAATTCCCGTTGACCTGAAATGAGGAATAGACATAAAGTAACTTGTAATTCCCATTTCGTAAGGTGATGAGAAATGAGGAATGGGCATAAAGTAACTTGTAATTCCCGTTGACCTGAAATGAGGAATAGACATAAAGTAATTTGTAATTCCCATTTCGTAAGGTGTTGAAAAATGAGGAATATGCATAAAGTAAATTGTAATTCCCATTTCGTATTGTGAGTAGAAATCTTGGAATAGGCATAAAGTAAATTGTAATTCCTGATTTCTATGGGAAGGTAAGAGATAGGCATAAAGTAAATTGTAATCTCTACTTCCACTCCAAGAAATAGGCATAAAGTAAATTGTAATTTCTTGGACATGAGCGATGATCTAGAATCTATAATGATTCGTAGTAGGCTCTCTAATGTGATGATATGACTTTCTAAATGTTAGTCATACTCATGGAATTGGGAAGGTTCCCGTTATGGTAAGATGTGTAGACGTACGGTAAGAATGATGGCAAACCAGGTTTTTTTTTGAAGTATATAATACTTATATACGGCAAATGCAACAAATAAACTCACACATCCTCCTCACCTTTGGTGAGGTTTGAACCCCTGACCTCCTAAGAAGAAAGAGGATCATTTACCGCTAGGCCAAAGACCCTTTGGTATGGCAAACCAGGTTTGTTTATACACTTTGATTACTTGAGTTTCCAAAGCTGCTAAAGTTTTAATTTGAAAATGGACGTTATCACTAGACGTAAGCCTAATCGTTTCAAATTAAATTTTCTTACCAGGTACGATCTCGGGGAAGTAGCGGGAAGAGGGACGAGAGTTTTGGTATTCGACTTTTGGTGCTAAGTGGAGAAGTTAGCTTATGCGAGGATGCTTTTGATGAATGACCTAGACAACCAATTTAATCTAATCGTAGTTTTCAGGATTAGATTAATAGGTTGTTTTGATAATTCGAAATGTGTATATGAACCCTCATAGTTAATTCTCCGCTTATGTATAAAAGTTTGGATGAAATTGTGATTGACTCTGATAAATTTTAAGGTTTAAATTTACCCTGGATTTTAGGGTGTTACATTTGTTAGGAGTAATCAATCTTACATATGTATTATGTATACAATTGGACAGAAAATTGGAAAGAAGAAAAGAATTTCTTGTATAAACTTTGTTTTTACATCATAAACAAATAACAAACGAAGAACATCAATGAAATCTTACTTGAATCGAAGATTCGTTGAAGATATCGGAATCGATTGAGGCCTGCACGAAGCAGTGTCCTAAGACAAAATTTCGCCGGTGGTACGGGCGTTGTCTAGAGGATACAACAATCGAATTCAAGACTACGCTTGAATCTATCGAATCATCATCATGTTTGGCGAAGAACGAGAAGGAGAGAAACCCAGAATTATGAGAGAAAATCGTCTGAAAATCTTATGAAAAACGAAGGGAATGTGCAGGTATTTATACGTTGCTGCAACCAACCGACATAAACTGCCAGGGCATCCGCGCTAGTTGCGGCGCAGGTAAAGTCGCGCGGAAAGGCGCGCCACCTTCTGTTCGTCGAAATCAACAGTGACCCGCGCGCCATGTGGCGCGGCTTAAGTAGCGTGGTTATGCGCGCCAGATCCTGCAAGCATACCACACACTCGTTCTTCAATCGTTGAATCTCGACCCCATCGAGACCCCAAGAGCCCCAAGGCCCAATCTTTGACATTAAATATGTATATTCATGTCAAAGAGAGCCCACCAAGAACACCACACACCTAGCCCAAGCAATTAAATGATTCATTTAATGCTCTCAAGTTTGGGTTTATTAAGTGGTGTAAACTTTGCCTTGACTCCTATGTGGGATTAGTTTTCTCACTTCTCAACTAAGTTCCAACAATACCCCACATTTTCTATTCAAACTCAAATAATACCCCACATTTGAATAGAAAATAAGCAATATTATGGAACTTATGTTTCTATCACCAAGCTAGTTATAATATGCATCGGAAAACGGTGTCTTTTGGACTTGAACCTTTCCTAGTGAATGCCTATCGGATCTACTTCGTGGATAGTGAACTAAAGTCTTGAACTAGCCACTTTTTGTAGTAAATCGAGACAATAGGCATCACACATATTATATCTATACATAATTTGATTCTTACCGTTGTGTTCATTTCGGTCGTGAACATATCCTTTCTTCATGAGAGTTTTAGAAGACCTAGCCATTTCCGTCTTCAAAGATGCGACCACACATCAGTCTCACATAGGTAATGTCGATCAAGAATATTCCGTTGTATTCCACTAAAAAGCTATCAGCATTATTAAGAATATAAAATTCAACCCTTAATCGTCAACGGAAATATACACTTAAAAGTCATCATAGGAGTAGGCATACCTGTGTATAAGCGTCTCTTGAGTGTTCCTCAACTAGTTTTCCTATTGAACCTAGACCATGGGATCTCCAATTTCGCTAGGTTAGGTTTCCGCCGAGGAAACTCATTGTGTTGGCTTTAAGCCCATTCCCCTCGATGAAAAGGACACTTGCTCTCTACTTAGGCCTTTTGTCAAAGGATCAACGATATTTTCCTTTGACTTTACGTAGTCTATGGAAATAATTCCATTTTTCAGCAAGTCCTTTATTGTATTATGGCGTCGTCTTATATGTCGAGACTTGCCATTATATATTTGATTCTTTGCTCTCGTGAGAGCAGCCATACTGTCACAATGGATACAAATGGCAGTCACGGGTTTTGGCCACAACGGAATACCTTCTAGGAAGCTCTTTAGCCATTCGGCTTCTTCAGCGGCTTTATCTAAAGCTACAAATTCTGCTTCCATAGTTGATCTTGTATTCACCGTTTGTTTGGATGATTTCCATGATACCGATGCTCCACCAAGTGTAAACACATATCCACTTGTGGACTTACTCTCTGAATGGTTAGAGATCCAATTGGCATCACAATACCCTTCTAGAACGGGAGGGTATTTCGTATAGTGTAACCCGTAATTCATTGTATACTTTAAATATCTAAGCACTCTCACTAGTGCATACCAATGATCCTTTCCGGGATTATGTGAGTACCGACTTAGTCTACTCACACTATATGCTATATCTGGTCGTGTGCAATTCATGATATACATCAAGCTTCCAAGAACTTGTGTATATTCCAATTGAGCCACACTATCTCCTTGATTCTTCTTCAATTGACTAGAAGCATCAAATGGAGTCACCACTGGTTTATCATCATAGTGACCGAACTTTCGAAGTATGTTCTCAACATAGTGAGATTGGGTGAGAATGTAGCCATTTGGATTCCTTTGAATCTTTATACCAAGGATCACATCTGCTACTCCCAAATCCTTCATATCAAACGAGGAGTGCAACAACTTCTTGGTTTGATTGATTACATCCAAGTTCGATCCGAAGATGAGCATATCATCTACATACAAGCATATAATGACATATGCATTTTTGTATTGCTTCACATAGACACACTTATCACACTCATTTATTTGAAACCCGTTTGATATCAACGTATTATCAAACTTTTCATGCCATTGCTTTGGCGCTTGCTTAAGTCCATAAAGGGACTTGATCAACTTACAGACTTTGTTTTCTTGACCTTTGACAACAAATCCTTCCGGTTGTTGCATATATATTTCTTCGTCTAACTCTCCATTCAAGAAGGCAGTTTTCACATCCATTTGGTGTATTTCCAAATTGTGAATCGCTGCTATGGCCATCAACATACGTATAGACGTTATTCTTGTGACCGGAGAGTAGGTATCAAAGAAGTCTTGACCTTCCTTTTGTCGATAACCTTTGGCAAATAGTCGAGCTTTGTATTTCTCTATAGTGCCATCGGGTCTCAACTTCCTCTTGAATATCCATTTATGACCTATTACTTTATGACCCGGAGGTAGGTCAACCAATCTCCATGTATTGTTTTGTACTATGGAGTCTATCTCACTATGGATTGCCTCTTCCCAATAAGGTGCCTCGGATGATTCCATGGCAGCCTTATAAGATAAAGGTTCTCCTTCAACATTAAAGGTCATAAAATCAGGACCAAAGTCTTTGGCTACTCTACCACGTTTGCTTCTCCTTGGTTCCAATTCTTCTTGAACTTTGGAGGTTTCACCTTCACGTGGTTGATTACTTTCATTTGTTTCAATTGAAGTGTGTGTGTCATCATGCAACCTTTTCCTTGAATTAGAGGTTTGATCCTCTTTTTCTTTGTAAGGAAAGGTGGTCTCAAAGAATTCCGCTTCCGCAGATTCTATGATAGTGTTATTGCTTATGTCATTTACACAAGATTTAAATACTAAGAATCTATAGGCAGCACTATTAAGAGCTGGTCCAATATATACACAATCAACGGTTTTAGGTCCAAGTTTTGTCCTTTTCGGTAAAGGGACTTGAACCTTCGCAAGGCAACCCCACACTTTCATCCTTTTGTAGGATGGTAATCTCCCTTTCCACAGTTGATAAGGGGATTTATCACTCTTCTTGTGGGGGATCCTATTAAGGATCATATTCGCAGTAAGACATGCCTCACCCCATAAATGGTATGGAGCTCCGGACGTGATCAACATTGAATTTATCATGTTCTTCAATGTTCGGTTCTTCCGCTCGACCACTCCGTTTTGTTGAGGAGTGTATGGAGCGGTAGTTTGATGAACAATGCCATGTGTAGCACAAAATTCTGCAAATTCATGGGATTCATATTCTCCTCCCCGATCCGATCTTAGAATTTTGATTTTCTTGTCGAGTTGATTCTCGACTTCGGCCTTATAAGTTTTAAACATGTTTAAGGCCTCATCCTTTGTATGGATTAGATACACATAGCAAAACTTACTGCAATCATCAATGAAGGTAATGTAATAGTTTTTACCTCCTCGTGAAGGTGTTGCCTTGAAATCACATAAGTCAGTGTGAATCAACCCAAGTACTTCATTTGATTTTTCAACAGACTTGTGTGGATGGTTTGTGAATTTAGCTTCTACACAAACTTCACACTTAGTCAATTTATCAAAGGAACATTTAGGAATCATGTCAAGTTTGATCATTCTTTGAATTGATCTTAAGTTGACATGTCCTAATCTCGAATGCCAAGGATTAGAAGGAGCAATCATGTACATAGAACTAGCACCGCTAGGGCCTGCCTTATTATTATTAACATTGGCGGCATCAAAGCTATTTACAACGCTTAACTTGAAGAGCCCCTCATGGAGGTAGCCCTTCCCAACATACGCACCACCTTTGGTGATGACAACCTTATCAGATTCTATTACAATTTTGAACCCTTTCTTACTTAGAACAGGGCCAGAAATCAAGTTTTTGGTAATGCTAGGTACATGTACAACATCATTTAACAAAAGATCTTTACCGGAAGTCAACTTCAAGTTGACCTCCCCCCTTCCTTCTATCTTCGCAGTCGATGCGTTCCCCATGAACATCGGCTCCCCATCACTCACTTTTTGGTAGGATGCAAACAAGCTTTCCGAATTGCAAATGTGCCGAGTAGCCCCGGTGTCGATCCACCAATCCATCGTGTTGGTAACCATGTGGGCTTCAATTACACCAACGAACTCGTTCGGAGAGTGGGTGAGATTGGCATGACTAGTAGATGCCTCATTTCCTCCACCACCACTTCCTCCGGCACCACCATGATCACGCTTGTATCGACAATCCTTGGCTCGGTGTCCCGGCTTGCCACACACCCAACAACATGTCATCCTCTTGAATTGTTTCTTTTGTGGGGCCAAGGGGCCTTTTCCGGTGTTGAAAGGCCTCTTGGGTGCAATTCCCTTTCCCTTGAATTTTGGGAATTTCGACTTGGATGAACTACCTTCAATCATGTTGGCATGTGGTTCGATTTGAATGGCATCGGCTTTGTCATTGAGTCGGTTGTCTTCCTCAACACGGATTTTGAGGAGCAATTGTTCAAAAGTAATTTCCTCCGTAAGATGCTTCAAGTATAACTTGAAGTTCTTCCACGACGGAGGAAGTTTGTCAATGATAGCACCGATCACAAAGTTTATATTAAGCCCCATACCTTCAACATCGAGTTCGTGGACAAGAATTTGCAATTCTTCTACTTGTTTTACCACGGGCTTCGAGTCAATCATCCGGTAGTGCAAGAACTTTCCCACTGCGAATCTCTTGGAACATGCCACTTCAGTTTTGTACTTGGCATCCAAAGATTCCCAAATTTCCCTTGCCGTTGTGCAAGTGGAATATATGTCGTAGAGGGAATCGTCGAGAGCATTCAATATATAATTTCTGCAATTATATTCGTTCGTTCTCCATGTCTCGACCGATCGTTCATGAGCGGACACTTGTATTTGTGACGGTGCCGCCCCGTCCGCCCCTACCGGAAGATTTGCCGGTGGCTCTTCCTCAGTGAGTACGTTGGCAACACGAAGAGTTGTCAAGTAGAACAACATCTTTTGTTGCCATCGTCGGAAGTCCGAACCCTTGAATTTCTCGGGTTTCTCCACATGACTTTTCATCATAGATTGATCCATCGCTCCTTAACAAAAATTTTGTCTTAGATTGTTAGGAGTAATCAATCTTACATATGTATTATGTATACAATTGGACAGAAAATTGGAAAGAAGAAAAGAATTTCTTGTATAAACTTTGTTTTTACATCATAAACAAATAACAAACGAAGAACGTCAATGAAATCTTACTTGAATCGAAGATTCGTTGAAGATATCGGAATCGATTGAGGCCTGCACGAAGCAGTGTCCTAAGACAAAATTTCGCCGGTGGTACGGGCGTTGTCTAGAGGATACAACAATCGAATTCAAGACTATGCTTGAATCTATCGAATCATCATCATGTTTGGCGAAGAACGAGAAGAAGAGAAACCCAGAATTATGAGAAAAAATCGTCTGAAAATCTTATGAAAAACGAAGGGAATGTGCAGGTATTTATACGTTGCTGCAACCAACCGACATAAACTGTCAGGGCATCCGCGCTAGTTGCGGCGCGGGTAAAGTCGCGCGGAAAGGCGCGCCGCCTTCTGTTCGTCGAAATCAACAGTGACCCGCGCGCCATGTGGCGCGGCTTAAGTAGCGCCGTTATGCGCGCCAGATCCTGCAAGCATACCACACACTCGTTCTTCAATCGTTGAATCTCGACCCCATCGAGACCCCAAGAGCCCCAAGGCCCAATCTTTGACATTAAATATGTATATTCATGTCAAAGAGAGCCCACCAAGAACACCACACACCTAGCCCAAGCAATTAAATGATTCATTTAATGCTCTCAAGTTTGGGTTTATTAAGTGGTGTAAACTTTGCCTTGGCTCCTATGTGGGATTAGTTTTCTCACTTCTCAACTAAGTTCCAACAACATTACCCACTGCAAACTTTGAGAATATTGTAATGCTTAATTTGGTATATTTTGGGTCCGTTTGGTTTTAATTCATGTTTATGTTATGTTGGGATTTTGGGTCGTTACTCGTTACATAAAAGGTGAGGATTGACCAATTTACAAGAGATGCCAACTTATACAAATTTTAAAGTTTACTCAAATAAAATATTGTTCATCGTCTCGACAAACCCAATTCCGGCCATATTATCACATCCAGAGACTTGACCATCTTACAAAAAAACAACTGTGAATTGCTTTCTCAATGGTTTCAATTACATCCTTGTTTTTCTCGCTCTGCTTCAACTCCCAAATCTAAAGTTTCAAATATAGTTTGAAAGCCCTAAAGTTGTAATCTTCTTCTACCAGTGAAGCATGAGGAAGGTGTGATGAAGCAACTTTGGTTGGAAGGTAGGAATGAATAAATTGGTATAGTAGCAAGGAGTGACGGAAGCTGTGATGAAGCAGTCAACGGGGAGAAGACGGTACAACATGGATGATTTTTGGAGGGAAGAAACAACGATGAGGGACGAAGGAGATGCATAGGCGTCAAAGTCGACATATATGAGGAAAGAAACAGCGATGAGGAAAGTGGATGTCATTTTGATGGTTGAACCTAGACAATAAACCCTAGCTAGATATGCAAATACGTCCATCTTACATTAAGCCGCAAGCAAACACTTAATTATTAATATGGATATGCAAATAAGTCCATTAAGTCGAAAGTAAACAATCCTATAAGAATGATTACAGTGTGAATACATCTTGTGTGTATTTTAAGGTTTAACTCTTTATAATCTATTTTCATCATGAATCTACCTTTTTCCTACGTACACTAATCGACCATCTGTTTGTAATATTTAAATATCAATTAAAAACTAATATATAAATAATTAAACTTTGAATTACATGCATGCATACAAGTAACATAATTGTCTTATGCTGTAAACCTATAAAACGCTATGGAATCTATGTTTAAACCTTTATTATATAACTAACTGATCAAAATAATCGTAGAACTGTAAACACATCTTTCTTGACCAATAAATTATACTTATTTTTCTTTCGACAAAAGTATTATTTTCATAATTTGGAAAACGCATTGATGTTTGAGAATGAGATGTCAAATACAAGGATTTATAAACCATCGTTTCATAATTTTGCATCCACACAAAAAAGTTAAGGGCATTCACAATGGTGAAACTGTTGTGAAAGACTTGAAAAAAAAAATATATAAAAAATGTGTTGGTTCCACCATAATATACTTTCTCTCTCTTTTGTCTCTTATTTCATTTTTTCAAAGACTTGAGGAACATCAAGTGTTTGATGAGTAAATTCATTTTCAAGTCTTTATCTTCAATGATCAAATTTTTTTAAAGTCTTGTTCAAGCAACCATTGAAGACGCTCTAACATAGTTGTAATTTCAACATGTTAAAGTTTTATATATATATTTCAAAAGTTGTTAGTATTTTACTATTTAAATGAAGGGTGAAATAATATTTTTATAATAAAATTAGTGGATTTTTATTTTATAAAACCTAGTTTTAAAACTTTCATTTTAATGAACATATTACTTTTTTGATGTAGTTAAAAATATATGTTGTACATTTGCAAACAATAAATGTTATATATTTTAATTTTGAAAATAAATATATACCATTGTTTGAAATGTTTTGTCATCAACAAGAAAATGGAACCTTAAAATACATATTATCCAAAAATAACTTACATTCAATCAAAATAAACCTTTGAGTAGACTACAAATTTGGTTCTTGTGGTTTGTAATCTTGTACTGAAATTACAAAATGACCATTATGATTTGTAAAAAATGTACGTACTTAGTCCACTTATTTAAATGCCGATTAAATTTTATGGAACCGGAACTGGAACCTACGGTTCCTAGAATGAAGGAACTGGAACCGGAACCGGAACCGCTTACATCGGTTCTCTATATTTTAGAACCGGTTCCGGTTCCGGGTACCCGCTATCAATTTTTTTTATAAGTTTTTTAACATTTCATACAATAAAAATGTAATTTTAAGTCTATTGCAAACTAAAAAGTACCAACTTAAAGTAATAAATACAACAAATGGTGAAAATAATCAGATAAAAACTAATTATTACATAAATAAATTAGAAACTCTCGCGTATTGAGTCTTGACATCAACAAAACGACTTACATAACACATAATGTCCTTACGTCAAGACCTAACAAATAAATCATTTGGATCAAAACACCTAACAAAACCAATAACACATCATTAAATATTTAAATATAATAAATATATAAATAATTTTTATTAAAAAATAGTGGGCAACCGTCGGTTTCGATTCTAGGTATCCAGTGGGTCTCGGAACCGGTCCCGGAGGGTACCCAGTGGGTAACGGTTCCAAGAAAATGAGAGCCAAAACCGGAACCAATCTTAATCGGTTCCGTATTTTATGAACTGGAACCGGAAATAATCACATCGGTTAAGGTTTCGGAACCGACAGTTTCGGAACGGTTCCAGTTCTAAAGACGGGTACCCAATTCTGATACTCACCCCTAATAAAGACATTTTCGTTGTTTAGTCGGATTTTTGTCGACCATCAAAATCCATTTTATGTTTTTGGTCCTTGTAAATGTTTTAACCTTTCCGTCATTATAAAACGATAAAAGGTACCCATCAAGCTACAAAATAAACATAACCCATATGAAAACGATATTTGGAAAATGTTAACGTTTGTGTGTTTGAAAAAGGAACACATAAAAGGGACATATCGCATACAAAAATTATTTTTAGAATTTATGTCATTTTAGCTTTTCAATTTGATAATCATATTTTCAAAATTAACGTTTTCAAGTTTTATACTTTTAAAAACATGTATTTAGATAATGAGTTGAACTTTTTAAAAATAATAAAATATCACTCATCTAGAAAATGTTATATCTTGTAACACAATTCAAAATAAAAAATGTTTTAATTATTTTTTGAGTGATAATGTACATTTTTTTGGTAACCATGGGTTTCTGGGCCAGCTTACGTGCACCGACTAATCCCCGGGCTACCACGAATGGTCTGGAGTCATCGTAGGTGAACCACCATGGCCACGAAGGCTTATTGTACCCTTTAAAAGTTTATTGTAATGTACATGTGATTAAAATTTCATATTTTTATAGAAGTTAACTAGAGTTGTTCGTGGACATGATGATCCTCTAAATTCGGTCTGTCTAATTCGTTAGAAAAGCAAGTTTAGATAACTATTTCCAAAAATAAGGGGTGTTCGAACGGGGCTATTAAAATTAATGGACGTGCTCCATCCATAAAAAAAATTATGACAAGTCCATCCAGCCCGTTATATAATTATAATTAACGAAAATTTTCTATATAATTGATAGTTTATTAAAAAAGTTTAAAAATGGTTTTGGGCTAGAGTATCCCAACCGAGCACCAATCACCTCTCAAATATATGACATGTCATATAGTATGTTTTCACTGTCCATCTTGAAATATTAGGTGATTAAATATTTTGTTATAAAAGAATATGAATTTTTATTTTTTCTTACAAGGTATACATTGATATATTTTTATGTCTTTTATTAGTTAAAAAATAAAATTATGTATTTCAAATGATTTTAAATGATTTATTATTTAACATAAGTATTTCTAAATATAATTTTTTTAGATCCGTTAGTTTGTTGACAACCCCAACTTGTTTATACAACTAGTACTAGCAAATTCTCAAGTCGGCAAAGTAAGTTTGAATTTACTATGTTAACGTTCTTTATCTTTTTTCTAACCTAATTTATAAGTCAGGGGCGGGCGTTTACAAAATGCTTATCTGGGTAAGTGCTTACCTAGTCACATTAGCTTATCGGATAGATATGACAAAAACTAAGAATCTTACCCGATAAGAGCGAAAGCAAGGACCGAGAGTCTTACCCGTTAAGTGAGTGTGTCGGCTCTTACCACGGTTAACGGTTATCGACTAAATTGTTGCATACGATGCCATTTTGGTGGACTAAAATCTTACCCGAAAAGTAAGTGACAGTGTTAAATTTTACCGGTAAGCACTTATCCGGGTAAGTGATTAGGTAGACGGCCCCTCAATTTATAATCTATCAAATAAACTCAAAAAATAAACAAACCAAACTTATGATTATTTGTAAAATAAAAAAGTTATAAATTACTATTGTTATTTTTTAAGAAAATGAAAGAAGTTTGAACACAAAATTAAAGTAATGAAAGCGTTGAAAATCATATGTATCAAGTGTGGACTCCAAATTTATATCGTCGCAGACACCCACCCCAGTGACCCCACTATAATAATGCCAACGTCCTCTTCCCACTCTGGCACTCTTCACTTCTCCGCCACTCTATATATAAATTCCGTTCATACTCACATTACTCTTTCCTTCAATCAAACGCACTCTTCATTACTCTTTCCTTCAATCAAACGCACAATTTCATGGACTAGGCTTGAATCTCTCCAACTTTCAGGTATCAATCTGAGATCCGAATCCAAATATTCAATTTTCACATATCTACTTGAATGGCCAGGTTTTTTATTTCAAAATTTAATGTTTACCGATATTGCGAGTTTTTGCTTGTACGCAGTATAGTGATTTAAGGCTCTTTTTTGGTGTTATGTGAGAGATTATTGGTCATGTGATGCAAAATACTTTGATTTTAATGGTTTACTGGAGCAATTGGGTTGGTTGAAGACGTTTTATGGGAATTTGGATGACGCAAATGTGTCTAAATAGATTTAGTTCAGTGTTCCTACTGTTTGGTGTTATTTGTTCGTGGAAACTTGCATATTTAAATGCTAAGCTTAATGTTTTGTCTGGTTTTTGGTGACTTCATGCTGTTGTGTATCTTGAAATAGATAGATTTTGGGAATATCTACAAATGTGTTAATATATCATATATAGGTTAATGTTTAATTGGTACGGATTAGTTCAAGTTAATAACGATTTGAAGGTGATGTATATCAAATTGAGATTGATTTTTATTACCTTTACTATTTTAAATAATTTTTTACTCCTATTTTGTTATCTTCAGTGAAGGAATTACCTTGAGAGTGCTAGATTGTGGTCTACATAGTTGGTGGAATTGCGATGGAGTTCTTTCAGGCTCTTATCCAGCGACATCGTGCAATTGCATGGTTTTGGGTGTTATTACTAGTTTTTGCACACAACGGGAAAAAGGCCATCTCAGCTTCCAATTATTTAGTTGGGCTTGGAAGCTATGACATCACAGGGCCTGCAGCTGATGTCAACATGATGGGATATGCCAACTCAGATCAGACTGCGTCCGGCATTCACTTTCGATTGCGAGCTCGTGCATTTATTGTGGCAGAGCCACAGGGAAACCGTGTGGTATTTGTAAATCTTGATGCCTGCATGGGCTCACAACTCGTAACAATCAAAGTCCTTGAGAGGTTGAAGGCAAGGTACATTATTCATCAGTTTTTAGTATATACTGTAGTGGACAAGACCATTATTCATTATCTTTCAGCTCTTCAGTTTTGGGGGGTCAACAGAGGAAAGAATTTGGGGGATTGGTACTAAACTGTTCTATAAAACATATAGAAGCCAAAGACTGGTTTGTTGACTCATCGATAGTTTCTGAAATGCTTCCATTCTATATATAGATATATAATGTTTGCATGTATATATGTATTATAGTAGCATGTCAGGGCAACCCTATGATAATTGTTTCTGTTAGTAAAATGTCCATTTCCACCCCATAAATGAAAATGTTACTGGGAACAAAAGATTAAAAAATTTAATGCATTAATTATATACTACCTTCGTTCCAAAATAAATGTCCACATTTCTAATTTAGTTCGTCCCAAAATAAGTGTCTTTCAAAAGTGTCTACTTTCCAATTCTACCCTTAATTATGAGATGGAGAAATTCATTACTCTCTCTATATTAAAGGATAAAATTGTCATATAGTTAATTAAGAAGTGTGATAATTACACATTTCTATAACTGTGTACCTTTTTCATTGTGAACATTTATTTTGGGATGGAGGTCGGAGGGTATATTGGGAATGGCATGTGTAAACATTGCCCAAGTTATTGTCTCTAGTGGTGAGCTAAACCATCTTCTTGTTTGGCTTATAGGTATGGGAATTTATATACAGAAAAGAATGTTGCGATTAGTGGTATACATACCCATGCAGGCCCTGGGGGTTATTTGCAGTATGTGGTGTATATTGTTACATCTCTGGGATTTGTGCGGCAGTCATTTGATGTAATAGTTGATGGCATTGAGCAAAGCATCATACGTGCTCATGAAAACCTTCATCCTGGATCAGTATATATAAACAAAGGTAACACACCTTTCTTGCAAAAATAGTTTGAGATTGTTAGAAATTCTAGTGAGTATCTTAGCACAAGAAGTGTGCAACTATATATCTGACATGTCATTATCTGCATGAATGTATTTTAAGCTGATGATGAACGATTTTAGTGTGATTCTGTAGCTGAGTTTACCCACTCTCATCATATCGTGGAAGAACCAATCTAAACAGCATCATACATTTGCATAAATATTATTGTTCTTTGTCTCTTGTAAATAATTTATTTGGAAAGTTTTTTTTTTCAAGGTAAAATATAAATTCAGTAACTTTTATATTCTGTTGTGTATGCCATAGTTAATTGACTATGAATCCCATTATTGTCTGATACATGTTAAGAGCCTTTTGTTTTCATTCTGAAGAATTGCTTGTTAAACACATAGAGCGGAACCTGTTTGTGTACCTCTTAATAGTTCCATTAAGAGGCAACATCTGAATCGGTAAGAGGTGAATCTTGTTTGGCAAAAAAAAATCTGCCTCTTAATGGTTCTAAAACCCTCTTAATGATTTTGTATCTTGGGCCTCCCTTAACCATTCAGAGCCCCAATTTCATTTTGAACAATTACCAAACAACCATATTTCATTTTGCACTATATCATAAGAGCCTCTTAATCATTCTGACCACTTAATCATCCTGCACCAAACCATTCAGCAACTGCCAAACAGCACCTTGAGCATTCAGTTTTACTTCTTAATAAATTTTGGCCTTACAACTTGCAGGAGAGATCTTAGACGCTGGTGTGAATCGCAGCCCTAGCTCTTATCTTAATAATCCTGCAGCAGAACGCTCCAAGTACAAGTACGATGTGGATAAAGAAATGACTCTTTTGAAGTTTGTAGATGATCAATGGGGGCCAGTAGGTGCCTTTAACTGGTTTGCTACTCATGGAACTTCAATGAGTCGTACAAATGAGTTGATCAGTGGGGACAATAAAGGAACTGCTGCACGCCTCATGGAAGATTGGTTCAATCAGAAAAGAGTTGGAGGAATTGCTAATGAAATCCCACGCAGAGTCTCCAACATTGTTCCGGGTACCCAAGGAAACCGTAAGTTCATTAAACTCTTCAAAGACTACTTCATTAAAATTTCCTAGGAAACCATAAGATCTATGGGTGGCTGAGTTCCAGTTCAATCTTTTTTTGCTGATTTCCCCTCTTTCAGAGGTTACAAGATTGATCTCGGTTGAACAAGGAAAAAAGAACCAACTTAGGCCTTGTTTGTTTTTATAAAAAAGCGCTTATCAACCTCTTATGTCTGATTTGGTAAGAGGTAGGGCCGTTCAGACTGTTTGTTTTTTCCAAATTTTCAGAGCCACTTATGTCTTATCGTCCTCTTATCTAGTAAGAGGTAAACCAACCCCTTATTTGCCTCTTATTGTTCTCAATGGATTAACCTTAATAGTACATTTCTCTCAATCGATCGCACTTGAATTATAATAAAACTCAATTTATTATAAATTTATAATTAGGTGACTTTCTAATTTAAATTTATATAATTTAAATATATTATTCTCTCTCAATCAATTAACCTTATTCTTTTAAATGAATGGTAACTTTACAATTTAGATGTAAATTTCGTAATGATAATGAATATATATATATATATATAAAACTTCTACACTATAACATTCTAATGGGTAAAATGGACAATTTAAACAAATCCAGACATTTATCAGTTTACAAAAACAAGTAGTCTTGTTGATTCAGATTTCAGACTTCAGCACCACCTCTTATCAATTAGAAGTGAAATAAGACTTCAAACTTCTGCACCTCTTAAAAAACAAACACCACTTTAGATTATTACTAAATTTTTGGTGATGTTTTTGATGCAGACCATGAGTTGCTCGAACTTGCCTCTTCTTTTCAGTCTGCCTCAGGTAAACCAGTAACCAGGTACTTGAGCATAGCAAGACGGGTTAGGAGTTCTCTTAGGTCTGCAGATAGGCCCAGATTTGTATCTGCGTTTTGCCAATCTAATTGCGGTGATGTGAGCCCAAATGTGCTTGGTGCATTCTGCACAGATACCGGGCTACCCTGCGACTTTAATCATAGTACTTGTGGTGGGAAGAATGAGTTATGTTATGGCCGAGGACCAGGGTTTGTATTCTTCTTTTAACTATACATTATCGATACTTATACCTGAAGTTTGGCTAAATATTGAATCATGTCTAATTAATGAACAGCTACCCAGATGAATTTGAAAGCACACGTATTATTGGAGAGAGACAATTCAAAAAAGCTACTGAACTTTTTAACGGTGCTTCTGAGAAGTTGAATGGAAAGGTTGATTTTCGTCACACTTATTTGGATTTCTCACAACTTGAGGTGACGCTTCCTAAACAAGGAGGAGGGAGCGAGACTGTTAAAACATGCCCTGCTGCAATGGGATTTGCATTTGCGGCTGGTACAACTGATGGACCTGGGGCTTTTGACTTTAAGCAAGGAGACAACTCTGTAAGTGAAAAATCATGGTGTAGATCCTATGTGGGTTTGAATCTTTGAATCCTGATTCGGTTGATATATTTTTCTTGAAATTCCTTTTATTTTTTTTCTCACCATCAGGGAAATGTATTTTGGAAGTTGGTGCGGAATGTGCTCACAACCCCAAGTAAGGAGCAAACGGACTGTCAACAACCAAAGCCTATCCTACTTGATACTGGGGAAATGAAGCAACCATATGACTGGGCGGTGAGTGGCATATTTGTCTCGATATTTTTTAGTTGATAGAACTTAATTTCAATAACTGTGACAAATTTGGGCAAATAACTGTGACAAATTTAATTAGCTGCAATTATTTTCTTAAAAATTAACAAACATGGTTCACTAAAGCATATTTCAAAGCACGTAATCGTGGGTGTCTCTGAATTCGTATGCAAGTAAAATCCAATTAGCATTTAGATTCAAATATGATATATCCAATTGCACCCATAAATCAACAATCTTTGATCTTAAAACAATACACTAATGGCCATAGATGGTTGATTTATCAGTAGGCCAAGGCATGACAACCAGCTTTATTCATAATCTTGCATTATATTTTACATACTTAGGCTCACCATAATCTAGCACAATTTACACATGTTTTTACACAACATAAACTTTTCTGTATTATACTCCACAGCCATCAATTCTCCCAATCCAAATACTAAAGATAGGGCAGGTGGTGATTCTCAGTGTACCTGGAGGTATCTCTTTTGCTATTTCAAGTTTTCTCTTTTGCTATCTCTTTTACATACAATGTACCTGTGGACTACGATTTGTCAATTACTTGTCCATTTTGGCATACTCTATAACACAGTTGTCATGGCAAATCATGGCGTAATGTTTTGTCGTTATTGATGAACACCTTAGATATTTAACCAATTGTCTCAGCACTTTTATTGAACCATAGGTGAAGTCAAACCTGGTCATTTATTTTGGGAGTTTGAACAATCTTAAAAGAATAACAGGAAGTTGAAATCCCAACCTAACCCATAATAACATCCTCATAACTGATGCACTTAATCCTTAACTAGCATTCAAATGGTTCATCTAATAAACAAATTTGCAAAATTTGATAAACATCAATGCTGAAAAAACCTCAAAATTTAGAAAAAAAAAACCATGAGAGAGAAGTTAAGAAACTGTAATAGAGACGTGCTTGCTTCCGGTGGAGAAATCAATAGTGTGTGTGTGTGAGAGAGAGAGATTGGAACTGAGGATGAAGATCAACATAACAATATGGAATGGTCATATTTGTCTTTTTATGGAGTCTGAATAATGGAGATGGAAAGAGAGACAATTTTTGTCAAACAAATTTTCAATTAGGGACTGTCGATGCAAGTTAAAAGGTCGGGATGAAGACTACAACAGTGCACAGACATTTTTGTTAATTGAATTCACAATTTAAATGTAAGAGAAATCAGTGTCGAAATCTTAATGATATAATTGAATAGAACCTAAGCTCTTGTACATGCTTCCACTCATTTTCTTTATCCACTTGTTTTCATGTTAAGGACATCCCCAAATAATTCTAATTTCTTGCAACTTTTGCTTGTATATCGATAGACTAACATGCTCACGAATTACAGAATTCACAACTATGGCTGGGAGGCGTCTCCGTGACGCTGTTAGCGCTGTTTTTAAAGGAAAAGTCCGTGTTGTAATAGCCGGTCTGACTAATACCTACTCGCAGTATATTACTACGTTTGAGGAGTACGAGGCGCAAAGATACGAGGCAAGTTTATTGATACTTTGTTCGATAAATGGTCATGAATCCTACATGCCATAAGTTTCACCATATGGGTATCCAGGCTCTGCTTTCGAGTGTCTCACTCTGTCCACCAATCACGTGAAAACACATCATTAGAGAGAGAATGAAAACGTAAATTAAATAAAATAATTATGTGTCTTCACATGATTGGTGGAACAGGAAGGGGACATGGGATTTGGGGATTTGGTTCCTGGTCTTTAAAAAACGTCGTTGAGTCATGCTAAATTTTCGTACTTGTTGAACTGTTTTGTCATCAGGGAGCTTCGACTCTATACGGCCCACATACTCTCAGTGCCTACATTCAGGAGTTCACAAAGCTCGCAACAGCCATTGTTTCCGGAAAGCCCGTCGAAGCGGGTCCACAACCACCAGATCTACTAAACAAACAAATAAGCCTGCTAGCGGCCGTGGTGGTGGACTCCACCCCATTGGGCGTCAGCTTTGGGGATGTCAAGACTGACATCCCTCGAAATTCAACTTTCAAGAAAGGCGACATCGTGACCGTTGTTTTCTGGTCGGGATGTCCTAGAAACGATCTCATGACTGAAGGCACGTTTGCTCTAGTGGAGTTGCTCCAGGGGCAAGACACGTGGGTCCCGGCCTACGACGACGATGATATCTGCCTTCGTTTCAAGTGGTCAAGGCCTTCAAGACTAAGTGCTCAGAGTCATGCTACTATAGAATGGCGAATCCCACAGTCGGCTGTTCCTGGGGTTTACCGAGTGACTCATTTTGGTGCGTCCAAGAGTCTATTTGGATCAATTAGTCATTTTACGGGCTCGTCGACTGCTTTTGTTGTTAGATAATTGTTGGCCAATTTGAAGTCGTTTGCGATTGAAAGCTTGTTTACAGCACAAATTCATCGTAATGTATCATGTGTTTTTTATACTTTTTGACTTTAGATTTACATTTTTACCGGTGTACCTAAAATGACTCACAGCTTCATGGATTCACACAAGTTATAAACTTTCAAGTTCTATTTTGAATATTTACTCACAAACTTTTTATACAATACTAATATATATGATTTTTATTCTTCTAATATGAATGTAAAAATTTTAACATAAAAATTAGATAACATTATGTAATTATACTTATAACATATACATTTGTTGTCCTATATCATGCCTTGAAAATCAAATCGTCACGTACTCTCTTTGGTGTGTAAGGCTTGACGTTGCCGTCAAGTTATTTAAAACCTGAATTTAATAAACTTTAAATAACTTGATAAACAATCATTTTTAGACAATCCTTAATTTGAGAAGAATATGTTCTTTTAAAATAAGAGACGTTAAACAATCTGCTAGAACTGACTCATCCGTTAATGATGAACATGTCCAAAACAAAACGATAAAATAAATACCGGACATGCCCCCATTTATATTTTTATAATTAATAATTAATAATATATTTAATACCATTTTGTCAATACAGCGATCATGTTGTGTCTACAAGTTCTTATTAGTTAACATATATTTTAGATTTTATACCCCTTGTAGTTGTAGTTGTAGTTGTAGTTGTAGTTGATATTCACATTAATACTGTATATTTCTCTGCATCTATTTGCAAGTCAAATAAATTGACTTTTAATTTTCAAAATTTTCCTTTAGCTGTAATTATTTTGAAACCCTTTATTAACACGTTATATTCTTAGATAAAATACTTTTTAAGCCAGTTAACCGTGACCATTGCCGACCCTTTATAACCCATAGGCAATACTTTTTAAACTTGCTAGAGCATCTCCAACAACTTCCCTATTTTGGAAAAAATGGAGAATATGAGAATTTTTGTAATAACCAGGTATTTTATCTAATTATAATTTGAGAAATTTTATAAGTATTTATTTTAGTATTTTATGGAGTTAAGAATTAAGGGATAAGTTTTAATTTTTAATAGGAAGTTTGGGGATAAGTCTTGCCAAACGAGTAAAGCCTAGGGTCTATTTGGTCTTTTTACCAAACTTCTCCACCACCACCGACTCTAGCATATCAAATAGAAGATGAAGTCTTCACTATTATCTAACAAAAGAATATCCAAGTGTTTGTGTGTGTGAGTGAATTCGGTTTGGAGAAAGAGAGAAAGAAATCGAAGAAAACAAAGAAGAAGAAGGAAATCAAAGTTGCTGCAGTGATTTAAGGACTAGATTGAAGTAAACAAGGTAACAAATCCATCCTTTTATGTGTATTAATCTCTTAAAAGTGTTCTTGAGTTTGTTAGTTAGTTTTATAGGTGGGTTTTGTTAAAAAATGGATGTTTTGGGAAATCTAAGCTTAAGGATAGGTTATGTTCATAGTCTTAAACATATCTGCACCTGTACAACAACATGCATAGCTTAAAAGTACGATTTCTGGGTTTTTAGGATAATCAGTGAATTGAGACATTCAACGAAGTCGCAATGGTTGATTGCGATTTGGCTTTGAAGTCGCAATGGTCGGTTGCGACTTAAGTTGGAATCGCAGCAGTTGATTGCGACTTAGCACTATGCATTGCGATTCTAATTTACTTTTAGTAGGTTGCGACTTGAGTCGAGGATTTCATAAGTTTAGTTTTAAAAAGAGATATTTGGTATTTTGTGTGATTTCAGATTCTGTGAAGGATTGTCATACGTGATAATTAACTTGGAAAGACTTTGGTGATAAACAAAACAGGTGAGTTTTACTTTAAAGTATTTTTACTGGAATACATTATGTGGATAACAATTACTTGATAAATTGTATGAATGTGTCATACGTGGGTGATTATAATATATTGAGATATTATAATTACGTGAGTATTATATGAGAATATAATACGTGGTCGGGCTTTGGACCGGTGTGTTAAATTGGCTCGCAACCAATAAATTTGGCCATTGGTGGAGAGATAAGGTGGGATGAGACATGTATGATGCACAAATCTTGGTTGGTATTAATTTACGTGTGATATATGTGTATTCATATAAAGAGTATTTTATATAAATGATTTTTTATTGATTTCCAAATGTCAGGGATTTACTCACTAGACCCTTAGGTCTAACCCTCATTTTCTGTTTTAAAAATATGTATTCCAGGTGGTGATTCCAGTAAGACTAAGTGATTAGAATACTAGGTGAATAGCTTTTTGGGGAAGATGATCGTTATGAAGTTGTGGATGCTCGCGTACTTATAACTGTGTTATTAGTTATTATGTTATCTAAATAGGATCAAGTTTGTAATGAATTTTTATATTGATTAGTCAGACTTTGGGACCAAATGTGCAATATGAATTACTTTTGTTGAAAACATGTTATGAATTATATGTTATATGTATATTTGGATTGTGGGTTGTTACAGATGGTATCAGAGCCCTAGTTTAAGGGATTTAGGTATTAGTATCTGTACCTAAACTTAAACTACATGTGAAGTAGGATGTCCCTATTATTATAGAACCTGTGGATGCTAAGTATAAAAGGTAGAAGGAACATTATGTAAGGTAATTTCAGATTACACCTGGCCAGTGTAATTATGATCTTACAGGTACATGTTTGAACTGGAGTACCTTGTTATATGGGGTATGTGCTTATGTGTATATTAACTTTGTTCGAATCCACAGAATGGCAAGTGGCACTAGACAAAGGAATCAGGGAAGAGGAAGGAATTCGAATGGAGAGAATCCACCAATAGGAACAGGGGGAAGAGGAGGAGATCGTGGTAGAGGCAGAACCGGAAGGGGAACTGGGGGCCGAACTGGAGGTAGAACACAACCGCATGGTACAGAGTTTGTTACACGGGATGATCTGACTGCTGAAATGGGGAGATTACAGGATAGTATACAAGCCATGTTCGAACGTAATCGTCATAATAAAACTGAAAGATCAAATCCGGAACATGAAGTTGAGATGCCACTTACCGCTACTGTTTTACCGGTAAGGAAAAGGTGTGACTATAAAATGTTTCTTAGTTGCAAGCCCCCTACATACTCAGGAGATCGGGATCCGGTAAAAGCTATGAGATGGCTGAAAGAAATAGAGGCTATCTTCAAAACGTGTAAATGTGCTGAAGAAGATAAAGTACTTTATGGAACTGCAATGCTAAAAGGTGATGCTCTGTATTGGTGGGAAGCTCATATAGAATCGAGAGGAGCGGATGTATATTCTACTTTTTCATGGGAGGAATTCGTGTTAGCTTTCACAACACACTTTTGTCCACAAGCTGCTGTCAGACAATTGGAAGAAGAATTTATGAATCTACAGCAAGGGAATTTGTCAGTCAGAGACTATACTGCACGATTTTTAGAAAAGTCTCGTTTTGCAGGATATTATGTTGCTACAGAAAAGATGAAAATGGAGAGATTTATCTATGGGTTGAATTCAGAAGTCCGAAGACTAGTGACTGCAACAAGGCCAGATACTTTTACAGCTGCGGTGGATGCTGCAGAAAATGTAGAACGAGATAATAAAAGAGATGCCGGAGATAAGAGCTTGGGAAAAAGGAAATGGGAAGGACCATCACAGGATTCAAGGAAGCCTAGATTTCAGAGGTTCGATAACCGTCCGTCGTTTCGACCAACGGAAAGACCATGTCCGAGATGTAATCGCTACCATCAGGGAAATTGTCAAGTGGAGTCTCGGGTTTGTTTTAAGTGTGGGAAAACCGGTCATGTTGTTAAAGATTATCGATTAACACGGTTTTGCTTTTTGTGCAATTCTCCGGATCACCTCCAATCAGATTGTCCACGAGGTAGAATACAACAAGGGGGTACATCCGGGAAACCAGCCATTGCTAGACCAGTAGTCCCAAGAATAAAACCGCCGAAAACGAGGGGTCGTACATTCCAAATGACAGCTAAAGAGGCGGAGGAAACTCCGGATGTGGTCACAGGTACATTTTTCATAAACTCCACGCGTGCTAAAGTGTTATTTGATTCTGGTGCAAATCGATCTTTTGTGTCTCCCTCCTTTGCTGCTCACATGCATTTAGAGCCTAAAATGTTAAAACATGCTTTATTAGTAGATACTGCAAATGATAGCCAGGTGGCAGTTAAAGAAGTTTTTGATCGTTGCATGATAAATATAGAGGGGTGTGGAGTACCGATACAACTATTTCCAATAGCTTTGATTGAATTTGATGTGGTAGTAGGAATGGATTGGTTAGCTGAGAATCAGGCTAACATAGTTTGTGATAAGAAAATAATCAATGTCGTTTTACCTGATAAGAGATCAGTAGTGATTTATGGAGATCGTAAGAATCATCAGTCCAGTCTTATATCTATGGTAAAAGCCCATAAATGTGTCAACAAGGGTTGCTCTAGTTATTTAGCTTATGTGATAGACAGTAGGCCTGAAAAGATTAAGCTGGAGGATATTTCTATCGTTAGTGAATATCCAGAAGTTTTCCCTGAAGACTTGAATAGTCTTCCTCCTGTTAGACAAGTAGAATTTGGTATTGACTTAATCCCAGGAGCCGCTCCTATCGCTCGTGCGCCGTACCGATTAGCACCTCCAGAGATGAAAGAAATGATGGCACAGCTTCAAGACTTGTCTGATAAGGGCTTCATCAGACCCAGCTCTTCGCCGTGGGGTGCACCAGTTCTATTTGTGAAAAAGAAAGACGGTTCAATGAGAATGTGTATAGACTACCGGAAGCTGAACAAGCGCACGATCAAGAACAGGTATCCACTTCCAAGAATTGATGACCTCTTCGATCAACTAGTTGGAGCTTGTTACTTCTCCAAGATTGATCTCAGATCTGGCTACCATCAGTTGAAGGTTAAGGAAGAAGACGTTCTGAAAACTGCCTTTCGTACGAGGTATGGTCACTACGAATTTTTGGTGATGCCTTTCGGACTAACGAACGCTCCGGCCGCTTTTATGGATCTAATGAATCGGGTATGTAAGCCTTATCTTGATAAATTTGTCATTGTGTTTATCGATGATATACTTATTTATTCTCGATCCAAAGAGGATCACACACAACACCTTCGTTTGATTCTAGAGTTGTTAAAGAAAGAGAAGTTATATGCTAAATTTTCGAAGTGTGAATTCTGGCTACGAGAAGTTCAGTTTTTGGGTCATGTAGTTTCAGAGAAGGGTATGCAAGTTGATCCAGCGAAAGTGGAAGCAATTGAAAAATGGGAACCGCCGAAGACGGCAACCGAAGTACGTAGTTTTCTGGGTCTAGCTGGATACTATCGGAAATTTATAAAAGACTTTTCTCGAATCGCGACGCCATTGACTAAGCTGACTCAGAAGAATCTAAAGTTTGAATGGAAAGCAGAACAGGATGAGGCATTCAGAATATTGAAGGAGAAACTCTGCAGCGCGCCGATATTAGCATTGCCAGAAGGTTCCGATGATTTTGTGGTCTACAGTGATGCTTCTAAACTGGGATTGGGATGTGTACTTATGCAACGTGGAAAGGTGATTGCATATGCTTCCCGTCAACTAAAGGATCATGAAAGACAATATCCTACTCATGATATGGAGCTTGCAGCAGTTGTCTTCGCATTGAAGATTTGGAGACATTATCTTTATGGTTCTAAATGCCAAATTTTCACTGACCATAAGAGTCTCCAACATCTTTTCGATCAGAAGGAACTGAATATGAGGCAAAGAAGATGGTTGGAATTAGTAAATGATTATGATTGTGAAATCCTTTATCACCCCGGGAAGGTGAACGTGGTAGCAGATGCACTAAGTCGTCAAGAAAGAAGTGGAACGATAAAAGCGATATCGCTACGAGCTGAACTCCTTCCAAATATCTTTGACGAATTACTGAAGTGCCAAATAGATGCTTATCAGGAAGAAAGTTTGAAATCAGAACGGTTAGTGGGAATATCAGCATTGCTTGGGAAAGATGATTGTGGGTTATTGTGTATGGGAAATAGAATTTGGGTGCCTCGTTTGGGTGGATTACGTGATCGTGTACTACAAGAGGCTCATCAATCTCGATTTTCTATTCATCCAGGTACAAATAAAATGTATGGAGATTTGAAACAATTCTATTGGTGGCCGGGAATGAAGAGAAGTATTGCTAAGTATGTGGAAGATTGTACTACTTGCAAGAAAGTAAAGATTGAACATCAGAAGCCGTTTGGTCAGTTACAACGACTAGATGTACCAATGTGGAAATGGGACCAGATCACTACTGATTTTATTACCAAGTTACCTAGAACTTCAAAGGGATTCGATTCTATTTGGGTGATTGTGGATAGATTGACGAAGTCTGCTCACTTCTTACCGATAAAAGAAACTGATTCCTTGGAACGTTTGGCCAAATTGTACATTAATGAAATAGTAACCCGACATGGAGTTCCAATCTCGATTATTTCTGATCGAGATAGTCGTTTTACTTCCAGATTCTGGAGAAGCTTTCAAAAAGAGATGGGAACGCAGATAAAGTTGAGTACAGCGTATCATCCTCAGACTGACGGGCAGAGTGAAAGAACAATCCAGACTTTAGAAGACATGCTTCGGGCTTGTATAGTTGATTTTGGGGGATCGTGGGATAAACATTTGCCTTTGATAGAATTTGCCTACAACAACAGTTATCACTCCAGCATTCAAGCGGCACCGTTTGAAGTACTGTATGGTAGAAAATGCCGAACGCCTCTGTGTTGGAATGAAGTGGGGGAGAAACAATTAGCAGGACCAGAAATAGTACAATTAACAGCAGATAAAATTACTCAGATTCGGGACAGATTAAAAGTGGCTCAAGACAGACAGAAAAGTTATGCAGATCGACGCCGGAAACCGTTAGAGTTCCAAGTCGGGGAATTTGTGATGTTGAAAGTCTCGCCCTGGAAAGGAGTCATACGTTTTGGGAAGCAAGGTAAACTTAGTCCAAGGTATATCGGGCCGTTTGCAATTACGAAAAGGATCGGCGAAGCAGCTTACAGATTGGATCTTCTGCCGGAATTAAGCAGGATTCACAATGCGTTTCATGTATCAAATTTTCGAAAGTGTTTGGTTACACCAGATCAGGCAGTCTCTCTACCAGATATCCGGGTTGACGAAAAGTTGAACTATGTGGAGGAACCAGAAGCTATAGTTGATCACAAAGTCAAGATATTGAGGAACAAAGAGATCAGACAGGTAAAGGTTCAGTGGAAACATCATAGAGGACAGGATGCGACGTGGGAATCAAAGTCGGAAATGAGAGCCAAATACCCTCATCTGTTCGCTTAATCGAATTCCGGGACGGAATTCTTTTAAGGGGGAGATGTTGTAATAACCAGGTATTTTATCTAATTATAATTTGAGAAATTTTATAAGTATTTATTTTAGTATTTTATGGAGTTAAGAGTTAAGGGATAAGTTTTAATTTTTAATAGGAAGTTTGGGGGTAAGTCTTGCCAAACGAGTAAAGCCTATGGTCTATTTGGTCTTTTTACCAAACTTCTCCACCACCACCGACTCTAGCATATCAAATAGAAGATGAAGTCTTCACTATTATCTAACAAAAGAATATCCAAGTGTTTGTGTGTGTGAGTGAATTCGGTTTGGAGAAAGAGAGAAAGAAATCGAAGAAAACAAAGAAGAAGAAGGAAATCAAAGTTGCTGCAGTGATTTAAGGACTAGATTGAAGTAAACAAGGTAACAAATTCATCCTTTTATGTGTATTAATCTCTTAAAAGTGTTCTTGAGTTTGTTAGTTAGTTTTATAGGTGGGTTTTGTTAAAAAATGGATGTTTTGGGAAATCTAAGTTTAAGGATAGGTTATGTTCATAGTCTTAAACATATCTGCACCTGTACAGCAACATGCATAGCTTAAAAGTATGATTTCTGGGTTTTTAGGATAATCAGTGAATTGAGACATTCAACGAAGTCGCAATGGTTGATTGCGATTTGGCTTTGAAGTCGCAATGGTCGGTTGCGACTTAAGTTGGAATCGCAGCAGTTGATTGCGACTTAGCACTATGCATTGCGATTCTAATTTACTTTTAGTAGGTTGCGACTTGAGTCGAGGATTTCATAAGTTTAGTTTTAAAAAGAGATATTTGGTATTTTGTGTGATTTCAGATTCTGTAAAGGATTGTCATACGTGATAATTAACTTGGAAAGACTTTGGTGATAAACAAAACAGGTGAGTTTTACTTTAAAGTATTTTTACTGGAATACATTATGTGGATAACAATTACTTGATAAATTGTATGAATGTGTCATACGTGGGGTGATTATAATATATTGAGATATTATAATTACGTGAGTATTATATGAGAATATAATACGTGACCGGGCTTTGGACCGGTGTGTTAAATTGGCTCGCAACCAATAAATTTGGCCATTGGTGGAGAGATAAGGTGGGATGAGACAGGTATGATGCACAAATCTTGGTTGGTATTAATTTACGTGTGATATATGTGTATTCATATAAATGAATTTTATATAAATGAATTTTTATTGATTTCCAAATGTCAGGGATTTACTCACTAGACCCTTAGGTCTAACCCTCATTTTCTGTTTTAAAAATATGTATTCCAGGTGGTGATTCCAGTAAGACTAAGTGATTAGAATACTTGGTGAATAGCTTTTTGGGGAAGATGATCGTTATGAAGTTGTGGATGCTTGCGTACTTATAACTGTGTTATTAGTTATTATGTTATCTAAATAAGATCAAGTTTGTAATGAATTTTTATATTGATTAGTCAGACTTTGGGACCAAATGTGCAATATGAATTACTTTTGTTGAAAACATGTTATGAATTATATGTTATATGTATATTTGGATTGTGGGTTGTTACAATTTTGAACTATATTTTGCTCCAACAACTTTCCTAAAACTATCTTCAAAATGGAAAAAGTAGAAGAACGAAAACGTTTTTCTCCAAATATGAAGATAACCCAAAAAATGATTACTAAGTGAGAGCACCAATAGAAATCTTTGAATATAAATATTTGAAGAGAAAAATAATATTTAAATATTATAATCAATATTTATTTCTCAAAATAGAGAATCTATTGGAGATGAATGTATTTTTTTTTTGAGATTTTGACTTTTAGTTTCTCAATTTTGGAAAAAAAATTGGGAAACATGTTGACAATGCTCTTAACCCATAGGCAATATTGGTACCTTGTAAACATCTAAATCTTTTTTCAAATAACAATAACAATTATTATTATATACTAATTAAATTAATTATGATTCGTAAGCATTTTTCTATTTTGTATAAATCATATATTTTAAAAAGTTATAAATCGAAAACTTCAACAAGATGTTTAGAAACAGCTTCTCCATTTTGAAGAAAATTAGGAATTTTGAGCTACATTTTTGCTTCAACAGTTTCTCTAAAACTATCTCTAAAATGAAGAAAGTAGGAGAAATTAGTTTTTCTCCAAATATAGAGTTAACCCCAAAAATGATTACTAAATGAAGGCACTAATAGAAATATTTGAAAATAAATATTTGAAGTGAGAAAATATTTTAATAGATAAATTGAATATTTTAAAATTATAATCAATGTTTGTTTCTCCAAAATGATGAATCTGTTAGAGATAAATGTAATTTTTTTAGAAATTTTAACTTTTGGTTCTCTAATTTAGAGAAATTTTGAGGAATCTGTTGGAGATGCCAAGAGTAAGCATTTAGGTTTTGAGTTGCAAGAGTAGTGTTTGATATGCAGATAAAGAATGGATAAAACAGTACTTGTGTTTGACATTTGGTACAATTAGATTACCAATGATGATGCATCATAGAATGGGGAAAAAAAGAAAAAAAAATTGTTACTACTACTACTACTAGAGCTAGAGGCTACACAAAGTAGTGTAGCTTAAAAGTAAACAAGTAACAATGTTGCAAGGTCCATCAAATCAAGATTTGTTTTCCTCCTCATCTTCTTCTATCTTAGGAGCCAAATAGAACCTGATGTACCCCATCTCAGCTATCTTGTACTCCACCACCACAGGAAGCTCCGAAGACAAACTGATGGTCACCGTACTCGACAACGGACTCGCCTTTGTAAACGAGTTCATGTACCTCAATGCAAATGTCAATGACACTGGTTCGTTCATCTCAATGATCGTCGCATCCTCTGGCTACATTTACATCAATTTCCCATTTCAAATGTCACTTGGCTTCACCTTTTTTCACAATATTTATAACTTAAACCTCTTACTGGGTAAGAAGGGATGCTGTTTACCAACACACTTTGACCCACAAATACATTGACCCAATAAGAAAAGGTTTGGGTTCTGACTCAGTCAACACTTACCTAGACACTTGGTAAACAAACCATTTTATGAGATGAGGGAAGTATTATATACCTTATCTACGGTGGTGTTCTGCCTACAAACAACATTTGCAGTTCCGATATCACCTCTTGTTGAGAACTTCACACCTTCCTTGGTTACAGAAATTACAACTGCAAGCAACAACCAGCTTCTAAAATTTAGATTTTTCCATAAAATCAAAGAAAGAATCACAAGTAAAGCAAACCAATTAAATATATTGCAGTGAGGAAGTACTACCTGTATCACCAATACTGCTGAGATCTTTGCAAATCCTTGCAAACTCAGATGAAGGCATCCGAACAATGGCATGGTACTCTGCTTCAGGAATTCCAAGGTGCTCACTATCAATGTCCATGAGTTTCATCTCAAAATCAGCAATCTTATCTTGAGCTGCAGAAACAAGACACCAATAATTACAAACCATGGTACATAAGCATGAATTTCCAACATCTACCAAATTATCATATCCAGGTGGATGGTAAAAGTTAAGCTTAAAAGATGTATGTAAATATTATATGGAGCTAGATGAGGGTCCATGAAATGTTTAGACCACCATAGATTCTTGCTGGGAACTAGGTGGATTTGAATCAAGGTTGAAATGGTAAAACACAATGAAATGTTTAGAGGCCCTGTTACACCTGTACTAAGGCTATAGATTGACGGAAGAAGAATAATTTTATATTACAGAATTTACAAATTGGCATATGAAGCTCACTTAAATAGGATCATTCATCTAACATTCTTCAAAAGTAGGAATCAGGAATCATCACCAAAGGTAAAAGCCTAAAACATTATAATTAGGCTGGGAAACTTATCATCAACCAAAAAATGGTTAAGGGGCTGATAATTTATGACCAATCTCAGTTTAAAACATGTATAATTGGACATTTGGACCCCCCAAAATGAGAGCCCGGTTCCATGTCTCACATTAATACACCATCCGGCACAGAGCTGGCCAAATCACATATAGCATTATGAACACAAAGACACTTTCCAAACTGTTTGCTTTTCCACCAACAAAGATATCAAATAAAGTTGAGTAGAACTTTGTAGTCGAGTTCCATACGATATGTTAATTCTTTGTGCAGGTTAGAGAGGGTGACGTGCATCGACCAGGTGAGTAGGGATGCAGCTCCATGAACCGCTGTTCATGCCTGATAGGTGGTGGCATCATTACCAAACTCTAAGATCACAAATATGTTTCTCTAAAGTACAGATCAAAAGGTTGCATCCTTTAAAATTAAACCCACATTTTTTTTATTTCCCATGTAAGATAATACATAATCATCATCCTTATGACATATTCATCATTGGGGGGAAAATCCATAAACAATCAACCCTATTTAGCTTCAAAAATCAGAACAGCCATCTTTCAGCTTCACAACCAAAATTTAACATCTGTAAATTCAACTAAATTCATGTCTACACAAGAAAGCATGTGCGGGTGGAAAATTGACCCAAATCTTCCTAATTGGCATGAAAAACTTAAAATATTCACAAAAACTTGTTAAAAAAACAGAATTCAAGCCATAACTAAAACTGAAACGTATGCAAACCATCAAATTGACATTATGAGGCAGAATTTAGACATTAAAGAACGTATAAGAGACAGACTTACTGGGACTTTCAAACATGAAAGTGACGGTGTCGCTACCATCGTCAGCCTTGATGGTGATGATGTCATCATTTCCGGCGCACTTTAGCATCTTGGTCATGTTACCGAGATTCATACCCATGGATAAGTTACGATCACATCGGTAGTGTTCGAACCCTTCCGATCTAAGAAGGAGCGACACCAGCGCCACGTGGCTGGAGTCCATGGCCTGAAGCGAAAACCCAGTGGCGGAGCAGTCAAAATTGGCATCGTTGACCAGGTCCTTGATCGACTCCATCACCTTCTTCAGGAGACTCCCCTGAACTAGCCTTAGCTCCAACATTTCTCCGGCGACAGATGAAATTTTCCGATCTAGGGTTAGGGTTCAAAATACGCGGGGAAACCAAAAATGGAGGTGTAGAAGTAAGGGTTTTGGGTTTTTATATAATATTTGTTCCCGCCACAATTTGGTTTGGAGAAGAATTATGGGCCAGATATATTAATTGGACTGTATGGGCCCAAGCATTTAAATTGGCCCAAATTTAAGTATCAAACAACCGTTAGAGATGGCCGAAAAATTGGTCCTCATCAGTTTGGATCCCGGTCCCGGTCCCGGTCCCGGTCCCAATCCCGACCCCAACCCAAGGGCTTGGAGTGCAACTGCGTCTTTTGGTTTGGGTCCCGGTCTCAAGGTAAAAAACTAGGACCGGCAACACGTTCCGATCATACAAAACAGGGTCCCCAACTTGGGCCCAATTTTACCTTCTTTTTTAATTAAAATCTTTAGTTTTTACTAGTCATCGTACCCGCACGATGCAGCGGAACGCAATTCGATTATGAAACCAAATACTCAAATCCTCAATCTTGCTACCTGTTTTGTATTATTTCTTATGAAATATGCATTAGCTAAATATGTATCAAAAAATTCAATTGATGCATAGGTTTAATTAGAGCTCGCTTCTCAATCGAAGAGGAATAACTGAAAGATGAAGATAATTCATAATGCAATAGCCAATCCAACACAAACCGGTGAAAATCGACCAAAAAATCGAATATTAGATGCATAGTTTGATACCATCAACTGTAAGGATGTTGTTTGCATATCCTAGCATTGTATCTGAATATGCATCTGAATGCCTAGTGTGAAAGTGAATGCAGAACCAAGTTACATTTTGATTTAGTGGTATTAAAAATATATACTCATAATTTAACAAATGTTACATAATCGATAGTTTTTGAACCTTACTAATCGCGTAAAACTTCTTGATACACCACGTTTGATGTATAGACTCCACGACGATTCATTCTTTTAGACGGTTCACCAATACCTTCGTAGTTCCTCGTGATATACCTCTGGATAATGCTACATAAAGTTGGCCATGAGAGAATACATATTCCGGTAGATAAACTCCTACATTTGGAATCGTTTGTCCTTGAGCTTTATTGATTGTCATAGCAAAGCTCAGGCGAACTGGAAACTGTTTTCGCTTTAGTTTAAAGGGGAACATGCCGTCTTCGGAGGGACATAAAGGAATTCTTGGCAAAAATACCCTATTTCCAGCATGCTGACCAACGGCTATTTCTGCATCGATCACGTTTTATTGGAAACCTTTGCATATCAATCTCGTGCCGTTACATAATCCATTACTAGGTTCGATATTTAGCAATAATATCACCGCGCATCCAATTTTGAGTCGAAGACGATGAGGTGTTTGACAGGGGCTGTTTGGACAGCTTAATATGCTCCACAAGGACTGTTTGGACAGCTTAACGTCGACAAGGCTGTTTGGACTTTGGACAGCTTAATATGTTCTACAAGGGTTGTTTGGACAGCTTAATATGCCGAAAGAAAAACGATTCCATACTCATAGCCAGATCTTTAACTATGCTTATGGTCAGATTGAGAAAGAGAAAGCCATGCAACAGAATCAGAACCTTACTTTGACAAAGGAAAATTCCATTAAGTCACTGTACTTGAAATAACAAATGACTGGAAGAAAAAGATATATATTGGTGTATTTGTAGATGACAATTCTTGACAGCCATGATCCAGAAGGTATATACTTTAGTATGGTTATAGAAGCAACAACTTATAAACCAATTTGCTTTTAATATATTGGGTTTTTGTTTATCTTCTAGAAGAGAACTGTATGCAGCAAGCCAAACCAAGAGTGGTTGAATACAAAGGAAAATTCCATTAAGTCATTGTACTTAAAATAACAAATGACTGCAAGAAAAACAAAACACGAACTAATATATAATGTCTATAAGAACATAGAAACCCACTAAAATAACTAAGAGCAAGTTCAATGGGAAATATACTACGAAAGCGCATCACCATCAAGATCGATGACTTCCTCCCATTTCCAGTGAAGAAGATCTCGTGCACGTTTTCTTTGTTTTTCAAAAAGACGCCGCTGCAAAAAGTAGTACATTATTATAATTTGACTATGAGAATGAAACATGTTAAAAAAAATACCTCTTCACTTAGTTCACGAGCAAATTGGGATTGGTAAGGTTCGAATGCTTGACCACACGAGACTACTTCGACACTTAAAGTGTCATCTTTGAAGAATCAATACCATCTGTTCCGTCAATGCGTTTCGCCATTTATATGCACTTCAATCTGTTAGAATGTCGAAACGAAGGATCATAAACAAATTTCAGATTCATGTACAAGAAGAATATAACGATTGTATGAATCATGTGCGCATTATGCATATATATACACACACGTACACACTCATTGATTCTACCCTAAATTGGTATTATAGTACATATTAAACAAACTACACTTAGGGGCAGTTTAGTTAAAAAAAACTCTTAATACCTCTGAAGTCTGAATCGTTCAGACCGTTTGTTTTGTTTAAGACTTCAGAGGCTCCTAAGTCTGAAATATGTCTGAAATTAAAAGAGGTAACTTAATGTCTTATAACCTCTTAAAGCCCCACCTCTTATCAACCAAAACCAAGATAAAATGCCAAATCAGTTCCTATACTTCATAGGATGACATTCAGACAAATAAGTAAGAAGATAGCATGGAACACACAAGCCCATATTCAAAAAATGAGATCAAAGTACGATTTTAAATATCAATGTTTTTTTATTCAGATAGTTTCTCTTCCTTTCATATTTCATGCAAGTTACTAATTTACTGCTTTTGACTCTTCTTGGCAGCTAAATGACGATAAAAGCCCATTTCAAAGAACATTTGCTAATCAGGTATGTAACTATTATATCATATTCACATAGCTCACAGCACTTGTTGATTTCTTGTGCAGAGTTATATTATTGGTAGTGGCTTGCTAGACATGGTTTTTGGACTTCTAGACTCATATGTTACATGTCAAACTGGAACCTGTTTTCAGAGAGAAGCAATGATGGCATCTGGGGTATAAGCATCAGCTACTCTGTGCCAACAGTTGCGGTATTAGAGAGAATGCAAGTATTATCCAGAATGATTCGAGGGTCTTAAGAGATGAAAAATTCTAGATTTTCCCTGCTGATTTTGGGTGGGATAGTGAAATAGGACTGTTAGCATATTGACTCATTGCTTTTAGCATAGCATAACATATTAACCATTAAATTTCATCAATCTAAATTTATTGTTTGGAAAAAGTTCTTGAATGTACTTTCCGTTTTCTGCTCAGGCACTCAGTAGATGCCTGATGCAAACACGTTAAATCTTTTTCACTCAAGATGGAATTTGGATCCAACTTGACCAAGGGATTTCAGAATGAACCCATTTTAAGGAGAGTTGGACATGGTATTTTGTAGGATGTAAGTCTTCTCCAAAAGCCTGTAGAGCAATGAGCAAATACCACTTTTATTTATTAATTACATGACACTAATAATACAGGATTGGAGAAGACATAGCAAGGGTGGTCAAGTGTGTATAGTAGCATCTGAGAAAACCTCAAATGTGGTAGCAATGAGCATAATAGAAGACTTATATACTTAAACAACAGTTGTGCAACAAGCAACTTAGAGGTGCATTACTGTTCATATCTTTGAATATTTGAAAAGAAAAAACTTTAACCTTAATTTATCCGTTATCACCAAATTGGTGGAAATTTTTCACCATAAGCAATTCTAGGGGAAGTAGAGCTCTGACTGAAAACCAGTTGACTGTAGGTTACAAATGACATTACCACAAGCAAATGGAATATGCCTATGGTGTACCTTGATGGTGAGAGGCTGATTATTGATGAACATAAACCCACACTTGTAAGCATTGGTTCAAGAATACTTCCAAAACCATAAAACTCTCAATCAACAACAAACAAGCCAATTTTGCAAGACAAAGTGTTACAACTTAGAATGTTAATGTTTTTATGCATTAACCAATTTTATTTATATTCAAAATACACATAGTGTTTGAAGAATATTACAGACAAAAGAATCCAATACAAGAACAACAAGCATGTTATTCACATAACCCTAAAAATCCAAATTGTAAGTCCATAATGAAGCAAATTTGGGCATTCAAAGAAACAATGTTGATCAAAATTTATGGTTACAAAATTAAGATTGTGGAAGTTTAATATATAAAGATACGCTGCAAAATTTGCCCACTTTCTCTTGAAAGAAGTCACATTAGTAAACTTCAATTGAACAACCAAGTAATAGAAACGGGATTGTAGTAACAATCACCAAGTCAAGTATATAAACCGACCAACATTGGAAACCCTAGAATTGTTGTACAAAAAAAAGAAGCACTAAATCTTACCTGGAGCAGAATAAGTCGCTGCACCTGAGAAAACAAAAGCAAAATTGAGATGAAATTGAAACATGAAATGGATCAGATAACCAATTGAAGGATCAAATTAAACCAGATAAGAGGAAAAAAGCACATAATCTTACCCGGAGCAGAATAAGTCGATGCAACTGAAGGTGGACGTCCGTTGATGTGAAAAACGCAAGACTTCATTGTTGATTACGAGAGGGAGATATATACCAGGAGCAAACCGAAATTGAAGGCACGTGGTGAGGAGGAGATCGTGGAGAAGATGAACGGCGTGGGGAAGAGAGGGAGGTGGCAGTAAGGGAAAGGTCGTGTGGAGGTCAGAAGGAGACCGGGGGAGAGGTTGCACAGAAGAGAGGGACGTGGGGAGAGAGGCTGCAAATCTGATTGTGAAAAACTGATGTTTAGAAAATAACTGTTATATTATTTTCATAAAGTAGTACTAGTCATCCTATCCGCACCATGCAGCGGGATGTAAAATTTGAATAAATATAAACAATTATACCAATTACGATTTACGATATCCACCTACTTTATTACCGTTTCTTTTTTCTTCTTAGGTTCACTAAAAAGTCCAGTAAGCAAGGCAAGGCCAATCTACATTACTGAATTCTTCTTTCTTGGCAAGCATAAATTTTATAAGCGGGCTTCCATCAAAAACATCAAGGGCGCTTTTCCTTCAGTCATTCCATCTCATACACATAACTCGTATCACAGTCACGCCTAGCGGCCGATATGCGCTACACAAAATGTGAGATTAATAGATTAATAAGCAAGGCACAAAAAAGTAGAGATTTTATAAAGAAATGTGAGAATGGTACTCAAGTTCACTGGAAGTGATCAATTATATCGCTGAAATAGTAAACTTATGCTAGTTATTTACCCGCGCAATGCAACGGGATGTAAATTTTGGAAGAAAAAAAACATATGTCAAGATTATGAGACTTCTCATTTGTAGCAACTATTTCTCCAAAATTATCTAACATGTGAGTTTCATAGAAATGATGCAACAAAACTGAAAACTCCATCTCAATTATATAAATGTTATTTGATCAACACGGTCCCAAGCAAAATTCAATCATCGTAGCATGAATATCAATGATGTGGAACATGGATTCTGTGACTCGCCATAGGACATGTTACAAAAACAATACACATACTATAGCCAAAAAATAAAAAAATTGCTACTCCACCGATCGAGGAAATCGTGGCAACAGGGTGGGGCACTGATACAGATGAAGTCATAGCAACCAGTTGGGCTACAGGAAACCCCAACTCCGACACCGACGACGACAACTCCCCCGCACCACAGCAAGGCAAGACCAGGAATAATGAGCATGAAGAAGATGATCTTCCTTATCCAAAAATCAGCCAGAAATACGAAACCACCATCAAGGAGTTCTCTTCATCGAAGTCGGTGATCCTTTTGATGATATGGGGTTGAAGTCTGATCCGTCCTTCTCCAATTACTACTCCCAGGAAGTCAATTTTTGGAGCAGCCACTTTCATCTTTGTTGGTGAAAGTATCAACCCATGTTCTTCACACTTCTGGAGTACAAGTGAGAGGTGCCTCTCATGCTCTTGTTCGTTCTTTGAGAAGACTAAGATGTCGTCTATGTATACTGCTACAAACTTTTCCATTCCTTTAAAGACTTTGTCCATTTTTCTCTGAAAAACGGCTGGTGCATTTTTTAGGCCAAAGGGCATGACAAGCCATTCATAAAGTCCTCCAGGAATGATAAAGGCTGTCCATGGTATGGATTCTTCCGCCATTGCGACTTGATGAAAACCCGACTTTAGATCAAACTTTGAGAAGACCTTTGCATTGCTGATCTTTTGTATGATTGTGTTGATCCTGGCAGGGAGTATTGGTCTTTGTAGGTGTTGTCGTTGAGAGACCTGTAATTAAAGACCATTCTTTCCTTTCCCTGGCATAAGATAATACTATAATAGTCATAAATGTACACTTTTGGAACCAAAGTCATTACATCACATTAAATCTTTGTTCTTAAGCTTATCGTTGCAACTGCTACCTTGGATATAAACAGAGGACCACCATCTCAATTAATGCTTGCAACAAATGTAAAAGCTTGCTTTTTTTGCCTGCACTCTTTTGAGTTCTTCTAGTGCAAAGAGTTAATTACAATAAATTCATACATCAGCTTAACCAAATACTTCATCACTTAAGGCCCGTTTACCAAACGCTTACCTAGGTAATCACTTACCGATAAAACTAAACACATCACTTACTATCGGATAAGATATTAGTCCACCAAAACAATATCATATGAAAAAAAATCCAGGTAATCGCTAACTTTATGATAAAAGCCTTTGCAATCACTTATGGTGTAAGACACTTGATTCTTGCCTTAGCTCTTACCGGATAAGATTTTTGGCCCTTGATATATTCATTTTGTAAGGTAATGTGACTTAGTAAACAGAGTAAGCATTTGGTAAATTACCCCTTTGAACCTCTCGATCCCCATTGTATCAAAGATATCATTATGTGATCTTCAATCAACACGTTCCAATATCCAAACAAGCATCAATTAACAACCAAACCTTATCGAAACTGAAGGTTTCATCTATCTGCTTATTACCCATGTTTTGGGTAACAATTACTTCTTGTTTATCCTCGTTACAAGCAACCACCGAAGGTGTCTTTGCCCTCACATCATCCTCGCTGAAAGCCTGAAAATCACACGTTAGGGAGAAACATATACTAAAAACAAACAAATCGAAAGAAAGCAAACGATACAAACAAAGCAACGGTATTTACTTGATTTTATCGTATTTACTTGGTTTTATAGTATTTACTTGGTAACCACAGTTTTGTGACATCTGGAAAACCCTCTCTCAGCTCGACCATGAAAGCAACAGATGAAACATGAAAAAATGCAGTATTAACCTGATTAGAAAAAAACCGTTGCAAGGAAAAGCTTGAATGTGAACAATATGTTAGGGATGTGGCTCTCATCGGTTTAGATTTTTTTTCTCCAACATCAACATGTTAATGAAACTAAACAAACGATAAAAACATGAAACTTAAAATCGATAGAAGCAACATAAATATAACAAACAGGAAGAATCGAAGGAACCTGTTTCACACCACATTCCTAACATATTGTTCAAGAAAGCAATCGGTAGAACCTGTTCAAGAAAGCAATCGATAAAACAAACCAACTGATACCCTTGATAGAAAATTGGACAGAAAGCAAACAATACAAATAAAGCTGCAAATATTAAAAAACGATGCTAAACATAAACAAACCAAAATCAATTCTAAGAAAGCAATCGATTTAAAATATTTAAAATGTATAAATGTATAATTATTTCGGGTTTTCGGATGGGTCGGGTGATCAAAAACCCATAAAGATGTACATAAAACTAATATTAGGCACAAGACACCCGGAATATGCATTTGAATCAGAGTTTTCATCCAAAATTGAATCAATCGATCAAGAAAATTTTCAAAGGATTCAAAAAAATACAAAGATAGACAACTATTCTGTATATACTCTTTAATACGATACAAACACCGTAAAGGCCAAAAAATGGAGAACCGTTTTTAGAAGCAAGATAGACAACTATTCTGTGTATACACTTTAATATACAATTTTTCTTTTTTTAGTGATCATAATTTAGGTATTTAAATGACTAAACCATGAGTAACTCGACATTAATGCAAACCCTAAAGATAGTCAAACTTGTGAATTGCAAAACTTTCTAAAAACTAAAGAGGAATTCTACTTCATTGTGTCTTCATCTTCAATATCCGAAAACCAATTGTTTTCGTAGTTAGACCATTTTAAAAGCTGGGGTTTGAATTATAAGCCAGATATTACTCACCAAATAATTAAAAGATTCCCTCAAGCAAGGACATTCTCTTTAAGATCCAGATAACATCAACATGTGTGGCTTAACTCGAAAGAAAACAAAGAGACTTTAGTAAGGAAAAACTTTAAGAAAATACGAAGAGAATCGAAATAAAAGAAAAGTACCTTGAATCGAGAAGGTTGAAGTTGTTAAAAAAACACCAACTACACTTTGGTACCTGCAAAAATAACATTTGAAACACATAATAAATCATGGCTATGAAAACTTCAAATCATGGATATGTATTTACCTTGAATTCATACGAACCAACTGCAAACTTCAAGTTTAGTATGAATTTCTATGAAACTTTTTGCGAAAATTAACAGCATAATCAAACTTACTGGCAAATACTACAAAATGTGCTGAAGTGAGGAAACTTGCTGTTAAATCTCTAAGTTCTGAAGTGAGGAATTAGAGGTCAATTCAAAATGTGTATAGTTTATTCCAAAGATAGGTAACATATCACCAACAACAATTTAGGGGTAAAACTTCTTGTTCGCGAATTCATATAGGTGGTTGCTAATTCAACTTCAAATTACCTTGTTCCCTCATCCAATCATGTTCTGCCACAATCGTCAATGTAGGGGGCATGTTCTTCAAAGGTGGCCCACCTCTATTGGGAATTAGTGGGTTGGCTGCAGGGTGGTCCAGACTAAACTCCTCCTCGAGGAGGAACAGTCTCCATGCAAGTATGCACATAGCCCTATCGAAGAAGTAAGAATTCGACAGTTTTATCTCGGAATGTGTTGGGGTACTTCCAATGAAGAATGGATACATCAACACCTGAGCCACCACCTTAATTGGGTCCAATAGTTTGCCAGCTTCTACGGATTTGCGGGCCACGTAGTCGGCAATGTTTGCACCACATCTCACTCCAAGAAGAACGCATCTGTTTCAGTGTCCTCAAGTTGAGTTAAAGATGATCTAACATTAAGAAAGTTATATCATTCAGGTCATTCATGATATATACAAATAGGGGAATGAGTACATATAAATACTTGATTTTTTGTAAGTTAACAACAATCCACTGGTCTTTAGTTGAAAAGTTTCCAACAACATGAGCCCTATACTGCCCCTATTCATCCTTTCACATTTTGAAGCAAAAACAATGGAATTTCCATAAAAGAGTCCAGAAGATCAATCCAGAATCTAAAGCCATCAGCCAAGCAATGTTTTTCATTTAATGACTTCATCAATGAAAACTTTTAAGGATTTCCACCTTCGAGTAACGTATTTGAATTCAGATTGTTTCTTCTATTATGACTTGTAATTTAAGATCACCGGTGGATTGTAACAAATATGTAGGCTTCCTTCATCATTTTATAGTATCATCTTTTGGGGCAGCAAAACCAATCACCAATATTTTCTCATCATATTTTAATTCTACAAAGTTCAAAAACTTAGTCCACATATTGTATCTGCACACTGCAAACAGCTAACAAGTTACTGTGTCCAGAAGTGCAATGTGCATGATAAGCACCTTCAGGGTAATTGTGGTTTAGGCCCATGGTTCTGGTAACAGACATGCTCATGGGTCCTTTTCCCATTCCAATTTTGTGCACATATTCTTTCTGATACATAAATCCATGAATCCTTATAGTTCACTTATGGCAAAGATGACCTAGAGATTTAAGAAGCAATCCCAAAATATTATTTAGAGTAGTTCAAGACCACTGCCTCATGGCTATGCTTAATTGTGTCATGAACCTAAAGGCAGTCATGGTCATGCTTAATTGTGTCAATTTAAAGGCTCCCTTATCATATATGTGTAAGCATGTCAGCAATAAGTGCCTTCTTCCCCACCAATTAACCAGGAAGTGAAAGCAACTTTATGGTGTCAATTAGGTAGATCTTTCTTAAACATAAAACAGATAGTAAGAGATGCTAAAGACTGCTTCTTGATTACTTTCTTTTTGCTTTATTTATCAAGAATGGCGGTTGGCTCAGCATATAGTTTGACACACAAGATAACTTTACCCTCAATTTTGTCCAAGGATATTCCTGTAGCATGCCTAGCACCTATACAAGTGTATCATCATTTCAGTTTTGTCTCAGCACAGAGCTCTAACGAAACAAAGTTCAAACAGTTTTGTTTTTTGCATCTAATTTATGAATGATCTTAGTCTATGATTCCTTCTTTAATACACAAGAATTGAGGAATCACTATTAACTATAAGTCTATAAACTATAAGGTGAGATAAAGCTACCTTGATGGATCTCCATGGGCAGCTAGCCAAGGCTCTACCAAAGAAGCCCCAAATGCATCCTTGATTTGCCCTTGAGCATCCGACTTTTTCGACTCAGGCATTCTCTTTGATGATTTGCTACATTCCGCCAAATTCACTTGCTTGGCGAGCCAATGCAACGCCTTCATCCCATCCTCTAAGGCTGTTGGATACTTATTCTCGGGAGCAAGCCTATATCCAACCGCTAACACGATCACATCACACACTTTAGCAATCTGCCGACAAAAGAAATCGTTGGCCACATAATCACAGCTCCCTGCCACAGTGAAAAAGAAACCTGGATAGAGGTTGAAGGAGGGAGGGATCGAATTGATCGTTCCAACCACAATCGATAAGAAAGTAGTAGCCATCGATGAAAACCAAATATGATAATGGGTTTTCGTTGTACACTCCACAGAGTGGCGTCACATGCACTGACAGTTACCATCTCTCTGATTCCGACTCCTAGGTCTCTGCTGGAGACATGTTTTTCTTCTACCGCAGACCTGCTGGAGCGAGAAGAAGAAACGTTCGAAGCAGAAATCAAAACCTAAATCAAACGAAAACTTAAATTAAAATTAAAAAGTTGATCTACAATAATTTAAAACAACAAAGATAAAATCTTACCTGGGTCTTATATGAATCGATCCTCTAATTCAAACAAAAGCTTGGTTCTTTTTGATTTGGATCTGTCAAGTATAAGAAATTGAGAAAGTAGGTGGTTTTGAGGAAGAAGGAGCTGGGAGGAGAGAGAGGTTGTTGAGAAGAAGACTGGAGAGGGGATGTGGCAGCGTATAAGGCGAAGTGGAAGACGGGAAACCGGGAAACGTGGCTAAGGCCTTCCGTACCCCAGCGGGGAAGGGGCTCGGGATGGGGGATGTGGCAGCGGGGTGAGGGCGGGGTTGGGCTACGGCCCGGGATGGAGTTGCGGGGCGGGATGGTGAGCGGGGTTGGGTTCCCGAGCCATCCCGAGGGTTTTATAAAAAAAAAAAAAATTTAATTAAATTTTTAAAAAAATAACCGTTGAACGGCTCTTTCTTAAAAAAAAAAAAAAAAAATTCTCAATTTAATCCCACTATATATTTAACCCTCAACCTCTTATTTCTCACACCTCTCAACCTCTTATTTCTCACACCTCTCAACCTCTTATTCTCTCAACCTCTTATTTAATCCCACTATATATTTAACCCTCAACCTCTTATTTTTATTTATTAAATATATATATATATATATATATATATTTTGTTAAATAATTAAATGTATAAATAAAAGAATTAAAATAAATGAGGTGGCAAAGGGGTTTGAGGGAATGGGGTACGGATGTTTAGGGATCGTGAGGGATGGGGTGAGGGATGGAAGAAAAGCTGATGTGGCGCTGACGTGGCAGGGAATCTTTCACAGATAGGAGGGATGGGGTACTGATGGCCTAAGAAAAACTGCTTCTTGAAAAAAAACCACCTTTCTTTTTATATAGTAGTATAGATATCTATACTCCTTTATAAAAATAATAGTAAATCTGTTTTTCAACATTCAGTTTTTCTAACATTCAGTTTTTCAACGCCACGTTCAAGATCAGTTTTCTTCAACACCCTAACTTTTCTCTTCTCATTCAACACTTTTTCTTTTCTCATCCGTTCTGTTCAAGATCTTGAAGAATTACACTCTGTAAATTCTCATTTTGCGAAATTTGTTACTGATTTTGAAGGAATTGTTGTATTTTTCTGGGTTTGGAGTTATTTTATGGGGTATTGTGAATTGTGATGTTTTGGGGTTTGATTTTAGGTTTTTGCTTGACACCAGGTGTTTGATGTCGAATTGGTAGGTGTAATTTCGTGTTGAAGATGTCGAGTAATCAGGTGGTGGAGGAAAGAAACCAAACAAGAACACCTGTCACTTCTCTCGTGGTTCGTTTATCTATTTTACAACACTTTACCCCTCTCCATCTTGATTTCTCTCCAATCTTTCCAGCCTTCCCGTTCCCCCAAAACAAGAAATCGGGAGTTCTACTTCTCTTTCTCTCCAGTCCGTTGATAGTTTTCGAATTTGTGAACCAGATGTCAACACTTGGACAAGAAAGTTACTCAAACGAAAACCCTAGAATTGCTTGGGAAGGTTGCAGTGTTTTGCTTGATATCAACGATGGTGATCACCTTGTTTTCTCTCGCCTCACCGCTCTGGTTCGTAAGTAATTACTTTTTTCTGTTCAAGAAAATGCTACATTCTGATTTTCTATTTCTTCACGGTTTCTTCTCCTCCGTTCCTATTTCCTCCTCCTCAAACTTGTCTTACGGTGTAATCTATACACCAAACCAACTAATTTCTTCCCCACACTCTATTTATATCAATGGGAATTTAATTTGAAGTTATTTAATGATATATAACCATGAAGTCTTATGTACTGTTCGGTTTTGTCGCTTATCTATTGAAAGTTAATTTAGGAATATATACATGCATTGAGTTTAATGTTCCATTGCTAATCGCAGACCTTGATTTGTGTTATTAAGGGTTCATGGAGATTCAAGGTCGCATGATTGAAACCACTGCTAAATTGAAACATGTGATTTTTTTCTTGTTCATTGTCACCCCCAAATTTGCTTCTTAAAAGGTGTGTAATTGCTTATCCATCAAACTAATAAAGATGTTTTTATTCATATTTGTGATCAATTTGAGAAGAAGCTCATAAAAACCCTATATATTATCTAAACTGCACATATAGATTCTACACGGTCCTTTCTTTTATTTGTACGAGATATGATCTAAATTGCACTATTGATTAATGTTTTCTTTTCAGATTGAATAATAAGCGTGCGTGTGATTGGAATTCATTTGATTTTATCTTGACAATTGTAGATCTTGATTGATAACTTACCGATTTGAAGCTTTGTGGTTCTTTGTCATTCATCGTTCTCACTTCATTTCACATGTAATCCAACTTCACACTTAGAAACATTCTGCTTGATTTGAGATTTGATTCAGTTGTTCGACTTCAGATTTGAAGTCAATTCTTTTAAAATTCAACACGTCGCTAGCATACATTAGAACAACCAAATGGGTCTTAAAATTTCAACCCACGGCCATTAATTTTGAATTTATGGCCCCTTCAATAGGCCTAAAGAAGACATGCTTATGACCTGATCCGATTAACAAAACATATCGTAACCAATAAGCTACTATAAGAGGCATTTTGACAGCGAAATTAGAAACAAGGATTTAAGACGAGTAGTGGTGATAAACCCAATCTTTGTTAAGAAATGAAGCAACTTTGGGTTGATATGTTTTTTTTTAATTGGGCTAGGAGTTTATATGTGGTGCTTCAGTGGGAAAAAATGTACGATGGAATATTATTGATCTTGGTTTTTTTTTTCTAAGATGTTTTTAAGTATGTTTGCTTGGTTTACTGTTTTCTAATCTGAAGTACGATAGTTTTGTTTGTAAATAACTAAATGTGTTTTATGTTTTGCAGTTAAACAGATCAGTTACCGGACCTAGGCATCTTGAATTTGTTGATGACCAAGGATCAGGATCTACTTCGAGGGAAAGTAAGTACATTATTGACCTACCTATTCACCCAAATTTACATCAGTACATGACTAGCACTGTGATCATGATGATCAAGGCAAATGGATAGATAAATGTATATCAATATGCGTAAAGAGTCCAATCTATCTTCCATTTATATTACATATGGCAGAATATCCTTTCTTGAAGCAATAGTAATAGTTTCCTTTATGGCTTTTATTCATCTTTGGCTAAATTTCTTGAATCTTGTTTCACTAATGCAATCTTGTATGTATGATCAATGCAAGATAATGCCATGATTATTAGTCTTTATATTGCAAAAAATCAGCCACTTTTAGATGGGTTGTGACTAGATTTGATGGTGGCAAGTGCTGATGACGATAAAAGGATATCATTATGGCGAAAGAATGGTCAAAGTATGATAAGAGTTGTCGCCCTCACTTACCAGGTTCTAGACTCTTGCCGCGTAAGATTCTTGATTCTTGCCACATTCATACGGTAAGGTAAAGTGACTTGGTAAGTGCTTACCCGGGTAAGCGTTTGGTAAACGGCCCCTAACACCCTTAACCGTACAGCGCAAAAATCAACAGATGAGTGCTTAGAATTTTGATTTTAATTATAGATATGTGGATTAGCGTAATGCATGTTGACCTTGTGAGTTTTATGAGTTAATTATTTGGTATAACAGAGAGATAAGTTGTTCTATAGGTCTTCACAAATGAAGACTACATTTGCCTTAATTTTACAAGAGGTATGTCTTTATAATATTTTTTTCTGTAAGTAAACTTTCATGTAAGGGCATGACTTGCTTTATTTTTCTTCATTGTCCTTTCATAAATAAGTATTCGTTACAGTGGCTAATTTCGGGGGCCTTCAGGGAAACAACCGGTCTACTCTTTGAGGATAGAGGTTAGGTTTGTGTACCCCCCTCTTTTGGCGACGCCAAGCTATTTAGTGTGTACATATATGATCAATAGTGAAATAAAAATCTGGCCTTCCATGGCTTTCACTATTAATGATGATAAACTCGACAACGTCATTGTTCATGATTTTTTTGAAGTAGCATGGATACGTACTGCGGATATACATTTGAACCCCTGAAATACATAAAAGATGCAATTCAAGTTTCAAACTTTAATTGTTATTTATGTTCTCAATTTTCTTTTGCACTCTCTCTTTCTTGATTTGCGAGACAACACGCAATACAGAAACAATTTAAATGTCTTTTTCTTGTTAATCTATCTTCGAAATTTATGATTAGGCAACCAAATTTTCCCTTCCTAACTGCAGTTTAATTAACAGTTACTTGGAATAAGTATGTTACATGTTAAAAAACTTAAATTTAACAGGTTAAAAGTTCTGTTTTTACCGGTTCATGATTCTTGTTTTCAACAGGGTTTTACTCATCTTGATTCTTGATTGGTGCAGATCTTTGCAAGGTGTACGAATTATACATGCTATAGTGGGGCAAGCCGAACAATGTTGATCAGCAATTGAGGGAGGTTTGCACCTTTGGAATGGACTCATTTCACGAAGCCAAGTATAGAGTTCAAGGAAGTAAATAAGTGAACACTCCTCAATTAGTTGTCTTTAATAGACATATTTGTGGTACATGCTGCAATTGGCACCTTCTTTACATCTGTTTTATCAAGAGAAGGAAGAGTGTACATATGCTCTTACCGTTTTCACATCCTGCCATTTTGAGTTTTAAGTTTTGAGTTTCGATTTTGAGATGTTTCGCGCCGCATCGCGCGTGGGTAAGTGACTAGCAAATGGCAACCATAGTTGTTATAGTTTATGATCAAGTTTACTAAATATAATTTTCAACTTATTTCCTATTCAGATAATTTTATGAACCGGGAATTTTGCATATAATATCATTCCCATCCTTTGGGATTTTGCATATTATGTTTGTTTGTTTGTATGCTCATTTTTTTCACTTAGGTGCTCTATGTTAAAGGTTATTGTGATTTGTGATTCCATAGCATTTTTTTTGACATTCAGGGAACTTATCTGATAGAAAAACACAACACAAAAATGGGACAGGAGATGAAGACAAGAAACAGGAAAAGCCCATTTGTGCAACTCGATTATGAAATCACTATTATAGAGATTAAGCATGGGCCTCCATCTCAGTCATTGAGACCACTTTGTTCTGTTTTGATTCAGTGGGAACATGGTGACAATAATTCAGGAACTATCAAGGCAGTCACCCGATTACTTGTTTCTGGTTCTGATGTTGGTGATCGAATTGTGTCCCGTTGCATCGCGCGGGTACGATGACTAGTAGATATAGATATAAATAGTATAGATATAGATATTAGTATAGATAGTAGTATAGATAGATAATCATGATCTTTGAAATTGAGTATTAGAATACATTTTGAAAATGTTACATTTAAAGTAAATCACACCACACTGTAGTTATTTATGGTTTGCTCAGAATTTTTAAAATAATTGCATTGAGTGTACTTAACTCTTACACTTATTTGAAAGGGAAATTAATTAAAATGCCCTAAGTCAAACATTGAGTTATCAAAATGCCCTAAGTTTTTTCCATTTTGCAAAAATACCCTAAATACCCGCGATGGATCCCGCGATCGCGGGCTAGGGCTGACGTGGCACGTATTTTGGCCACAAATGCCTCGCGGAGCCCCTCAACTTTGGTCGCGGTGCACTTTTGGTCCATGTCCGCGATCGCAGCCCGCGATGGACCAAAAATTTACACTTTTGGTCCCTGAAAATTTACACTTTTGGTCCCTGAAAATTTACACTTTCAGCCCCTGTACTTAGACGAATCTTTCATGCTTTTACTGTTTTTTCCACAATTATTGTACTTTGAAGACCAATTTGTGGTTCAAATTCACTGGCATGTTTGAGATTTCATCCATAAATATCAGTGAAATGCAATTCATAATTCACACCATTCCATCCTTCTTTCTTGCTTTCTTTCACTTGCTTTCTTTCATCAGTAACCAAATGGCATCGTCATCTAACCCATCGTCTACACCTGAAGGAATGCCACCTAGACTCCAGAAGGCGATAGCAGCAAAGGAAAAGGAGATAGACCAACTGACAGAAGAGTGGAAACAGATTATCGCCAGGAAGAAAGTCCACTTGACAAGGATCGAAGTGGGAGAAAAGGAGATCAAAAGGATGAAAGGAGATATAAAAGATAGGGAGGCTCGTATTCGTCGAGAAAAAGAAGAAATTCACCATTGTACGCAAGACTTCGCAATTCTTCAAGCGAAGATAAGCGACAAGCAAAGTTGGATTGATCAAACTAAAGCAATTTTTCAGTAGGTGGTGGTACGGGTGTTGCTTTAGTACTTTGTTGTTTTGTATTTTTTTTTACTGTGTTGTTGTTTGTATTTTTTTTGTTTTTTGTATTTTTTTACTGTGTTGTTGTTTGTATTTTTTTTGTTTTGTATTTTTTTTTACTGTGTTGTTGTTTGTATTTTTTTTGTTTTTTGTATTTTTTTACTGTGTTGTTGTTTTGTATTGTTTTACTGTGTTGTTTGTATTATTTTTTTGTTTTGTATTTTTTTACTGTGTTGTTGTTTGTATTTTGTTGTTGTTGTTAATTTCTCTGAAAAGTAGTTTTTAAGCCGTTGAACCACGGTTAGATTGGATACATCATGCAAGGTCAAGTCAGAGGTTACCTCATCCGGATAAACAAACATGGGGTTTTGTTTGTTAATGATGCTAGATTTTGGTAGCCGTACTCTATCCACGTGGGCCTACTCCTCTTGTAGAATATATGACAACCCTCAACTCATTTGCTAAAGTGTGTGCGGGTTGTGGTACACAATGGCCATACGTGGTTGCAAAAGCAGAAAGATTGAAGATGAAGAACATGTTGGATGGAATACAAACTAGGTGTGTTATCAATGTTCATTTAAAAGCATATGTATGTGTGTATATATCTAATATGAATATATTTATCATTTACAAACTAGCTCTGTTATCAATGTTCATTTAGAAGCATATGTATGTGTGTATATATATCATTTACAAATCAGTGTTTAGATCAACATTATCATATGTGTTTGTTCCATATGGTTCAAGCTGTGACGGGCCCGGGGTGTGACTGACAGAATGTCTCCTTGGCACGGTTGAAGGGGCGGGATTTGGACACTCTCCACGAGTGTGTCCTACGCATTGGCACCGAGTACATCTTCGTTGTATCGAACTTTCACCACGTGATGGACGTCGGTCGTTCTTTCTCGGTCTCCCGGCCCTGTTCTTATCCATTAAAGGTGGATAGCATGGTAGAAGCGGGTCGGGTGGATACACCCATGCTGCAGGGGGTCCAGCTGGGTTTATTACCTCCACGTATGTTTTCCGGTAATATTCGGACGTGAAGAAAGATACAGCCAAGTCGTTGCAATCTGTACGACTCATATATCTTGCTGCAGCGATGGCATGGCCGCACGGTAACCCAGATTTATCCCATTCGCGACACGAACAAAGGTGGTCTTCTATATTCACAATCGCGTGAATATAGTCATCATGCACCTCGTACTTCCCATACCCGATTGCTCTTACCGGCCATGTCGCCGCACGACGCGCCCTGTACTGAACGATATTCTCCGCCGTTGGTGTGAGTGCATTTTTCATCTCAGCTCCTTTTAGGCGTCGAATTTGGTACCACTCTTGTTGAAAGGCCCGAAAGTAGTCCATAAGATTAACAATCGGACATCTACGAGCAAAACGGGAAAGTGCATTCACAGACTCTGCACTATTCGAGGTCAGAATGTCATACCGTTGTCCAGGAAAATGGGCCGCGGACCACCTCTCCGGTCCAGCTTCGTCAAAGACTTTGGCTGCTTCCTTGGCACTGTATCGTAGCATATTCATGTACTTGTTAAACTCCCGATCCGTATATGCTCTGCATGCCGCCCAATAGACATCCTTGTAGGTGGTAATACGTTTGTCCTTGGATTTGGCGTTCATCTCCAAATGTCGACAGCATATGGCGTGAGGGGCGTTTGGGTACATGGCAGAGATTGCGGCGCTTATGGAAGGAGCCCTGTCAGACATAAACACCAACCCTTGCGGGTCTCCGATAGCTTGTCTCAACATGGACATAAACCAAGTCCACTCGTCCCCGGTTTCAGACTTGCCTACGCCGAAAGTTACTGGAACGATGGACTTATCCCCGTCCATGGCAACCGCCAGGAATATCATACCCAAGTAACGGCCCTTTAAATGGGCTGCGTCTATTATCAGGACACGACGTAGATTTGCCAGAAATGTGCGGATCTGCAAAAACATAGGTGGTTTTCATTTGTAAATGTTATAGTTTATAATGTGTAAACATATGACGTGTTAAAATACGTACCGCGGGTCCAAGGGCCACGAAGCACATCTTAAACCGTCCACGTGAATCGGTCCGTAGCTGCGTGATAGTACCAGGGTTCTGCAGCTGCAAATTATATAAATATGTCGGGAGTCGTTCATACGACTCCTCGAACGTGCCTCTCACCATAAACAGTGCATGGCATCGCGCACGCCACGCTTGGTGGTAATCAATCGTGACGCCGAACTGCCGGTGAACGTCGTGGACGATGTCCTTTGGACGCAATGACCTGCTAACATCAAGAAATTTATTTTTCAGGATCGCACCCAAAGTCTTTTTGCCGGCTTGTTTGTGGTGGGGATTAAGTTGCGTCCTCGTACAAGTGTGTACGTCGTGCAACTTTTTAATCATTATCGCCCCTCCTTTGGGACCCGTGTGAATCGCGTACAACCTCCACTCACACTTTTCTCTGGCACATTCAACTACGTATCTGCTTTTGTCAGATGACCGCACGTGACTTTGGAAACCCTCTTCCAAGAACTTGAGTCCGATCTGACTTGCCAAGAGATCCTTCGAATCGAATATCTGACCTGCTTTTAACCTTTCACTGCGAATATAAGGTGTAGGTTCGTAGGTTTGTGTCTGGGTATGGGAGTCTGGAAGAATATGGGGCATATCAAAAAAGTCATTTATCTGACTACATGATTTTCTACTAGGGGTATATTCTTCGTGATCATCATTATCGGTGTCTGATCTGTCTATTTCAGAATTACCCGTTCTGAAAACGTGGGTTTCGTCATCAGCAACTCCAGCAGTACGCCCTTCGTGTGGTTGTGGTGGTTGTTGTTGTTGAGAATCAGGCTGCTCTATTTGGAGGTCTTCGTCGTCGTCACCGTCGTCATCACCGTCGTCGTCACCGTCGTCGTCACCGTCGGATACGCCGGGATACACAAAAAGTAGTGGGGGCCTTTCTGAATCGACTGCAAGGTGCAGAAAAGTAGAGATATCCCCATCGTTGGATAAATCCACAAATGACCCATCGCCATTTTTAAACACTAACTTGCAAACATCAGAAGAGTTGATTCCACATTTTTGCATAGCGTATGCAAGAAATTTCTGATAAGTATAGTTTACTGACACTTTTACATCATGTTTAGATTTATAAGCAAAATTCCACTCATTGTTATCTTGCTCCCATTCACCATCAAAACAGAAATATAGCTTTTGCAACAGATGAACTCATTTTTTCAGTAGTATCTCAAACACAAAATATTGCAGAAAGAAATCAAGAAAGAAGTATGAAATCGGTGTGTGGATTATGGATTGCATTTTTCATCTATTTATCAATGAAACAACCAACATTGATGACAACCAATCTCTCATTTCATCCACAAACTGGTATTCCAAAAACACTGATTTAACATTGATGAAAACATGCCAATGAATTTCAACCACAAATCGGTCTTCAAAGTACAATAATTGTGGAAAAAAACAGTAAAAGCATGCAAGATTCGTCTAAGTACAGGGGCTGAAAGTGTAAGTTTTCAGGGACTAAAACTGTAAAATTGGCCCATCGCGGGCCATCGCGGGCTGCGATCGCGGGCAGAGACCAAAAGTGCACCGCGGCCAAAGTTGAGGGGCTCCGCGGGGCATTTGTGGCCAAAATACGTGCCACGTCAGCTGGATCCCGCGATCGCGGGTATTTAGGGTATTTTTGCAAAATGGAAAAAATTTATGGCATTTTGGTAACAGTTACTCAAACTTAGGGTATTTTAATTAATTTCCCTATTTGAAATATATATATATATATATATATATATATATATATATATATATATAGAGCGAGAGAGAGAGAGAGAGGTTAATTATTTTGAAAGCTTCCAAAAGGTTGAAATCAATGAAATTCACTTCATCTAAAAATTTAACGGTTGAGATCAAGCAAATAATCTCCTAAAATTAAGGTTAGTGGATCGTGCATTATCTCTCAACTTGATCTCAACTGTTAAATTTTTAGATCAACGGTGATGAGGTGGGTTTCATTGGTTTCAACCTTTTGAAGGGTTATATAAGTCCACTATTTTGTAAAAAAAATTTCGTATAAACTTTGAATTTCATAGGTTTTATTGATAAAATTGATTCATGAAATTGTTTATTTTGATAAAATCGTTTCATATCATTCATTTATTGATGAAATTGTTTCATATATTCGGGTTTTTTTATGTAGTTTCATAAATTATTAGTTCTTGTATTTATTAATTAGAGCATTTATTATTGCTTGGTTAGATTTCTTGTATAAATAGGTGCCGCTGGACATATGTATACACACCAATTCTTATTTCAATATACATGTTTATCAAAACTCCAATATATATTTTTTTTTCCTGTGAAACTGTTTCATATATTTTCTAAGTTTGATGAAACTTTGTCATTTTTACATAAAAAAACACAAATATATGAAACAATTTCATCAAGAGTGAATGATATGAAACACTTTCATCAAAATACACAATTTCATGAAACAATTTAATCAAGAAAATTTATGAAATCCAAAGTTTACACATATTTAAAGGTTTACATTTTATTATCCATATATATATATATATATATATATATATATTAATATATATATTGACAAACTAGTATTACAATTTGTAAATTTTTTAAAACATTATTACATTAACTTGAAAAAAAATATGCATAACCGGTTCTAATCTCCCTTACAGAGCTTGAAAATATCTAGAAAAGTATATACGATCCCAAACTAGCAGGCCTTAACCGGTTTCTATTAGTCCCGTATCATGTCCCTCATCAAATATCTCTAAAACAATTTCGTAATCCAACACAGTAACAAACATTTTATGTTAACTTTATTTAAGAAGAAAATACAAATAACATATATTTTTTTGAACAAAAATAACATATTGTATTTTCATAAATATATAGATTACATATTTATATGTTTATAAGCTTACTAGATAAGTACCTGCGCGCGATGCGGTGCGAAGTATCTCAAATCTAAAGCCGAGAATTCGAAAAAATAATTTTGTTTCATATTCATATTTATACGATTTTAAATCGCATATCAGATATATAAAATTAAAGGTCAATATGGTTAATTGGTCAAAAAAATTAGAGGAAATAATATAATCATGATTAAGAAAATATAAATAATTAAATATACCATACTAAAATATTTGCATATTTATATTTTTGAAAAAGGTTCGAACTCATAATCCAAAAGTCAGCTGATAAGTGATATCTTTTTTTCCAAGTAATTAAATCTCTTATGATAATTCTAAGGGTGTTTCGTTGACAGAATGAAATTTGATAGAATTGTAATTCGTCGAAGGAATTCGACTTTGAAGTAAAAATTGATATGAAATTGCAAAAAGAAAATCACGACAATTTAGTGATTATTTGTATCAAATCTCATACTAATTTCAACAAATCTCATACTAATCATGACACATTAATTCGTATATATTTATGATATTTAATAATATAATTAAATCAAAAAAATATTCAATATTTTATCGAGGGATTTATGAGAGATTAATCACAACCCCAATCCCTCGCTAATCCCTCACTAATTAGCGACGGATTAGCGAGGGATTAATGAGAGATTAATCACAAACCCAATCCCTCGCTAATCCGTCGCTAATTAGTGAGGGATTAGCGAGGGATTGGGGTTGTGATTAATCTCTCATAAATCCCTCGATAAAATCCTGGATTCGCCACTGCATACATATGTTTGTATATGTCATACGTGTCTAGCTATATGTGTATGTAAGTTTGTATACATGTCATGTGTATGTCTATATGTGTATGTAAGTTTGTATATATGTCATGTGTTGACTTATTTGTGGTGGGGAAAAGTCATAAGCATTTTTCTTTTTTCCAATCCAAACATTCAAAATGGCTTATTTACGGTGAGGAAAAGCAATAAGCAAATAAGTCAACAAAATAAGCAATCCCAAACACCCCCTAACTCAATTTTTCCAGTTTATTTAAAAGTTATTATTTGAATTTTTTCTAAACCTAATTTTTTCAGTTTATCTAATGCTCTTTTTTTGTTTCCCTCTTTTATTTTCATTTCCATCTCCTTTTGATTTCCCTCTTTTATTTTCATTTCCCTCTCCTTTTCATTTCTCTTTTATCTACCCACACAAACCCTAGCCGCTGTCTTACAATCTTCTCGATTACGGTCTCACAGTTGTCTTCCTCCAGCCACACCACCACCGTCGCCTTCCTCTAGGCCCAGCACTCTCTCTCTCGTCGCCCTAGCCCCCTCTCGAAGAACTGCTCGTCCTCCATCAATTTCTCTCCCCTAATCGTCGAATTGGAACGATTTATTTGACGACTTCCTCCTCCATCGATCATTCGTTGCCATAGCTGGGTAAGCACCCCCTATCTCTCAATTTATAAAACGATTAACTTCGATTTGAGTTTCTTAATTACCTTCAATTTATCTTTTTGAATTAAGATGAGTTTTTTCATGGTTTTCCCAAAAACCCAGTTTAGAAAGTAGGTTATTTTTATGTTTATTTTGAAGTTTGGTTAGTTTTTGTGGTTCAGTTAACTTTGAGTTACGATTGTTTATATATAGTGGAATTTCATGTAATCTAATTAATGTTACATTATAGAAAAAAAAGGAGGTGGATGAGTGTTAGCTTGAGTTTTCACATTATTCAAGGGTTATAAACTACCTGTTAAAATGATGTGTGCAAAGTCGATTGTTGGGGTTTTATTCAAGCCTCAATTGATAGCTTATTAATGTTTTGGTTTCTGATTTGATTTGGAGAGAAACTTCACATGTTTGTTTTTTGGTGGTTTTATAAGTTTGTTATTCTATAACATGTTGTTGGTGCAAGTGTACCACATCTCTATATATTTATATATATTTATTTTGATGATTACAAACACACCGTATTATTGTTTATCTAACAATCCAATCCAAGTGTACAGTTCTTGAAGAACACGAAGATTTTATCTGAAGAGTTCAAGACGGAAGTTTTACGTTGTCATTAGTGTTTATAATTTATAATGATAAACACCCTAAAATAATATACCACTTGGATATTTCTAAAAACCAAATAAATGATTTTAATTAAATATGGTTTATTGAGAAAGATTGGTTGCGTCCTGGAAGCTGCCTATTCTGACGCAGGTATACCGCGAAGAAGGCCCGGTATACCGCGGGTACATACTGGGCGGTATACCGCGATGTATAGCCGGTATACCGCGGCGGCTTGATGTTACCTCTGATTGATTGGAAGTACTTTTGTCTGGGCGGTATACCGCGATGTATAGCCGGTATACCGCGGGTACAGTTTCCGTTTGTTTTTGCAGGGTTGACCTTTCTCTTCTGACACGTACTTTATTACTGCACGGTATACCGCGTGCTTTTGGCGGTATACCGCGGATGCTTATATCCGTTGGAAGAGCTGCTATATAAATGCATGCGAAGGTGGAGAAGAAAGACAGAAAAACAATACAAACCAACAGCCATCTCCTCATCTGATCTCTCCCAACTAATATTCCATACTACATATTATCACTACATATTTATTTTATAAAACGTTTTTATAAAATATCCAAGTGATAAATATTATACAAGAGTGATTTCCATTGTGAGTTATACTCCTCTTGTAAGTGTTTGAATAACGGGTGTGTGATCCTGTATATCTCAATAAGCTAGAGCTTGAGAGCCTATTGCTTTCCTTTGTATTTGGTTTGTATTCTACCGTAAAGAATACGTTTATTGGATCGTGTCGGGAAGTGTCTCGGCTAGTGATTTACCAAGTTGTGGTAAATCACTAAATCTCCGTGTCAAGTATCTCTATCCCTTATCTCTTTATATTTCCGCTGTGCATTTAATTATATCTGTTTATATAATTATTGTATATTCATTGCATTTATACTCTGCTTTATTTACTATATTTATACTATCCTGTATTTATACGTATCTGTTGTGTTTTCATATACTCTGTTGTATTTACATTATTAAGATATTTTTATAAAAGAATTTTTGAAAGTAAAAGTTTTAAATACAACCTTACCCCCCCTAGGTTGTCTAACAATTGGTATCAGAGCAGGGCTTTCAAAAATCGTCTATTTTTTTTTTTTAAAATCCGTTTTTGTTATGGCTCAACAAAATGCTTGGTTTTCTAAATCTCTTCTTATTGATTTCGAAAATTTTGATCTTTGGGCAAATTCTTTTGAACGTTATGTTCGTGGGATAAATCAAAAAATTTGGGATATTATTATTAAAGGAAATTTCAAACCCACAAAATTTCAAAACAACAAAGTTGTTGAAAAACCTAGCTCGGAATGGTCCGACGAAGATAAGGCTAATTATTGTTTAAATTATGAAGCCAAAAATTTTCTCTTTTCGGTTCTTACTAACGATGATATTGAGCGTGTTTATCTCTTTGAAACTGCTCGTGATATTTGGGAGAACTTGAACATCACCTATGGTGGAAACTCAAAAGAAAAGAGAGACGAAACCCGAGATCAAAGAAATGAAGAAACGTGTCTCATCGTCGACTGCGAGAAAGAGGTATGTACTTCATACTCAAGTTATTCTAGTTGTAGTGATAACGATGATGATATTGATATGTTAAATGTCTCTTTTCAAAAATTGATTGTTCTCGTAAATAGTTATAAAAATGAGAATGCTAAATTAAAAGAAGAATTATTATTATGTCAAAATGAGTTGAATAATTGTAAACAAACCATTGCATGTGATAATAAAATCAAAAATGAGTTAAATGATAAAGTTATCACTTTAGAAAAGAAAGCATGCGAAAATATTGTTTGCAAATCATGTGATGTTTTAAATGAGAAACTTGCATGTTTAGATAAAAGAATAGAAGAAAATGACATATGTGCAAAATGTGATATTCTCATAAATGATAATGCTTGTTTAAAAGCTAAATGCGATTTATATGAAAAAGATAATATGTTAGCTAAAGCATTTCAAAATAGCAATGATAAAGTTCTTAACATGCTAAATATGTCTAACAGTATAAACTGTCGAAAAGGCATTGGTTCCGATACTTGCAAAGATAAATGTTCTTGTATGCCAATTAGAAGACATTATGAATCACCTAAAGTAAGTACAAGAAATCAATATGTGCAAAAACCTCCGTATGTACCTAAAATGAATAATAAAAATTATATACCGAGGAAACCGTATGCTCGTATGTATAATAGTAATTTTTCTAGACCTAATGCGAATATAAATGCTTCATTTTATGTGTATGATAAATACAATCGCAAAATTAGAATGGTTAGAAAATGGATTCCGAAAGGAATGTTTAATGTTGACAATCCCGGTGGGATGCGTTTGTGGTTTTAAACAAATTTTGTGGATTGTATGTTGTCATGTTTTATTTTATGTCGACAACATATTTTAATTTTTTTGCAGTTTATGTTTTATACTAACTGTTAAAAGGACCCATAAGAAAAGGGTACCACGAAAAATTTTCTTTGCCTTTTGTAGGTGTTTCCTGACGAGGATATAATACGTGTTTCCTGACGAGGATATAATACGTGTTTCCTGACGAGGATATAATACGTGTTCCCTGACGAGGTCATAATACGTGGTAATTTTTGCTCACATAAAATTAACCGAAAAATCGAAGCCTTAAGATCCTTTTTTTTGGTGCAAGTGTTTCTTTTAGGTTATTTTGTTTTATGTCTATTATATGCTTTTTTTATGCATATTTTATTGTCCCTCAAATTTTATAATTTGTTATTAATTTGAGGGGGAGCTTTTTTTCTTTTAACCATGAGATTATGCTCTCTCAAATATATGCATATTTTGAGGGGGAGCATCTCTCGAGGGGAAGCATACCGTCTTTCTTGACCCTTTTTGTTTCGACAAACGGGGGAGAGAAACCGCATATGCTCATGCTTAGCGGTTGTGTTTGTCATCATCAAAAAGGGGGAGATTGTTGGTGCAAGTGTACCACATCTCTATATATTTATATATATTTATTTTGATGATTACAAACACACCGTATTATTGTTTATCTAACAATCCAATCCAAGTGTACAGTTCTTGAAGAACACGAAGATTTTATCTGAAGAGTTCAAGACGGAAGTTTTACGTTGTCATTAGTGTTTATAATTTATAATGATAAACACCCTAAAATAATATACCACTTGGATATTTCTAAAAACCAAATAAATGATTTTAATTAAATATGGTTTATTGAGAAAGATTGGTTGCGTCCTGGAAGCTGCCTATTCTGACGCAGGTATACCGCGAAGAAGGCCCGGTATACCGCGGGTACATACTGGGCGGTATACCGCGATGTATAGCCGGTATACCGCGGCGGCTTGATGTTACCTCTGATTGATTGGAAGTACTTTTGTCTGGGCGGTATACCGCGATGTATAGCCGGTATACCGCGGGTACAGTTTCCGTTTGTTTTTGCAGGGTTGACCTTTCTCTTCTGACACGTACTTTATTACTGCACGGTATACCGCGTGCTTTTGGCGGTATACCGCGGATGCTTATATCCGTTGGAAGAGCTGCTATATAAATGCATGCGAAGGTGGAGAAGAAAGACAGAAAAACAATACAAACCAACAGCCATCTCCTCATCTGATCTCTCCCAACTAATATTCCATACTACATATTATCACTACATATTTATTTTATAAAACGTTTTTATAAAATATCCAAGTGATAAATATTATACAAGAGTGATTTCCATTGTGAGTTATACTCCTCTTGTAAGTGTTTGAATAACGGGTGTGTGATCCTGTATATCTCAATAAGCTAGAGCTTGAGAGCCTATTGCTTTCCTTTGTATTTGGTTTGTATTCTACCGTAAAGAATACGTTTATTGGATCGTGTCGGGAAGTGTCTCGGCTAGTGATTTACCAAGTTGTGGTAAATCACTAAATCTCCGTGTCAAGTATCTCTATCCCTTATCTCTTTATATTTCCGCTGTGCATTTAATTATATCTGTTTATATAATTATTGTATATTCATTGCATTTATACTCTGCTTTATTTACTATATTTATACTATCCTGTATTTATACGTATCTGTTGTGTTTTCATATACTCTGTTGTATTTACATTATTAAGATATTTTTATAAAAGAATTTTTGAAAGTAAAAGTTTTAAATACAACCTTACCCCCCCTAGGTTGTCTAACACATGTGATATCCAATATATAAAGCTTTTTTTTCTAAGTTTATTGGTTCACTCTTACCAAAAATTGAACCAAAATAATGAGATGTCTTTAATATGGTTTTCTATTCATAGGATCGACATCGACTTTCTTCTGCATCGGCTATGTTTCTGGTTTCAAACACTTATGCATTAAGTCATCAGCGCCTCATTTTTGCAGGTTTTTTCTTTAACATTTTGATATTCTGTGGTTGCAGGGTTTTGTGGTTTCTGGTAAGGAGGGCTTAAAGCAATTGCATCACATTGCAAATGAGTACCAGGTTACTAGGTTAGTCAAATTTTCTAAGTTATGAAAGAATCTGCATTTAGAAGTAATATACTAATATATTAGGTATTTTGGTTAATTTTATGATTTCATGATTTGTTTAATTGTTTTATGTTTAGATTAGCTGATTAGGTTGTTGCCCTAAAGGTCAAATCGTTTTTCATTGGTGAACCTCATCTATTGGTTTTACCTACCTGAAATCGTTTTTCATTTCTAATTTTCTGGTTCTTTGTTGCGTTGCTTTGGCTCTGGGATGCTACTGTTTGGTTTTGGAATCTAGGCAGCTTTTTGGATTTGCTTAACACCTGTTGGTGGTGGTTGTTGGTTTTTGGTTTGCTCCTTGCAAACCATGTTTGGTTTGGTTACTGTTTGTTTATGTGGCTCATGTGTTTGGATGCTTGTCTGGTATTTTTTGGTGGTATATAAAAAATTTGCCTTTCAAAAAAAGAAAATTTCTAATTCTCTGGTTGTTTAAGCAGGGTGATGAATGTGGTAACCTGCCAAATTTGGTGCTTCAACTCTCAAGGTGAATTACTCGTTCAGTAATTTCTCATTTAAGGCTACTCTTTTTTACAGCGCAAAAGTACAAAACACCTATTTGTCTTCTGTTAAAACAAAGTCCCTTTGGTATTTAAGGTCATATTTAGTCAGGAGAAATTGCATTTATAGAAACAATTAGACAATTAGTATTTCATAAATTATTCAAGAATATATACCAATGTGTTTGTTTTGATGATTTGTCTAAGTTGGTTTCTACTATCAATTAGGTATGATGCTTGTAAAGAGTGTTCAAGAATCAATAGAAAGTCCAAAACCATGAGAGTTGAGAAGCAAAGGTAAATTATTAATTGATGCTTTGGTTTTAGCCGTTGTTGCACTCATGAGTAGAGAAGCAAAGGTAAATTATCATCCGAACGAGACCGAGGAGGCAAAGGAATGCCCATTGTTTTGTTGTGAGCTTTGAGCATTGCCATATGTTTTGTAGTGACTTATGTGCTATGTTTTTAACAGGTGTGCGGTACCGAACGTTGGAGGCAAAGGAGCGGAAGGATCGCTACGTGGCCGAGGCCGAACGAAGAGAAAGGAAGAGCTAGAGACCGAACAGATCACATTATCGGACCTTCTCGGACATTATGTTAGATTGTATGAATTTGGTATTAAATTGTATGAATTTGGTATTTTAAATTTTATAAATTTGGTTATTTTTAGTTTTTTGGACAATTTTGGTTTGTTATTTTCAATTTATGGTTCGTATTATAAAATACAGGAAATACATAATTTCATTTTTTTATTAAAATAACTAAAAATCAGCGAGGGATTACTGACAGAAATTCGTCGCTGAAAGTTAGTGGAACCCTCGCCAATCCGTCGCTAATAAGTGCCCTCGCTAATAAGTTCCCTCGCTAATCCGTCGCTAATAAATGCCCTCGCTAATCCGTCGCTAATACAGGCCCTCGCTAATCCGTCGCTGATACTGGCCCTCGCTAATCCGTCGCTGATTATAATCTCTCGCTAATCCGTCGCTGTTTATAATCTGTCACCGATGTCCGTCGCTGATAGCATCAGCTACCTCCGTTTGACTCGCCTACCATCAGCGACGGATTAGCGACGGATTCGAGCTTTAGCGAGGGATTTGGCCCTCGCTGATACTGATTATTTTTGTAGTGAATGTAACGTATAAATTAAAAAAAAATTGAATTAAGGAGAGATTTAAGGAGTGAATGTGGGTGTGCTAATTGAACTTATAATGTAAACTGCGTCCAGATACATGTTTAGGCGGAAAAATACTAAAATCGACTCACCAGAAAACGACACGTGGCATGCTACTTAGTTATTTATTATATGTATAGATTACTCAAAAGAAAAATAAATTTGGAAACAAAACAATATTACAATGTTCGCCCTAGAGTTCAGTCTTAGGTACAAGATACACCCTAGATTTTACAATATATTCATTTCCAAGCTTAAACCCTGGACTCACCGGAAATCCCACAACATCTCCGACACCGGCAAACTTCGCCGCACTCTCCATATACTCCGGATGGAAATCTGCCCCTCTACTTCCTTCAAAATGGCTCGGCAGCGGATCCAACGAAAACGCAACCAAATGAAGCACCCACACCGCCTTCGCCAACTTCAATAACTCGCCGTAAAACCGGCTCCTTGGGTGCTTTCCGGCCAACACCTGCCGTCGCTGTTCTAGATTTCCGAACAGTGATTCCTCCATCTTTGGGTGCACAATTGAAAGGTACTTCTTCAAGCAGAATTTACCGAATTGGCATGTCGGCAGGATCCGAAGGAGCTCCATCGGATCCATTGATTTCATATCGGAGTACTGTGTGAAGCATTCTGATCGGAATTGGTTAGGGTTTCGGAGAGACGACATGCTTCCGTTTCCGTCCATGTAGAACGTCTCGTGGTCGAATCCTTGGAAGATTTTGCGATTTACATACGATTGAAGTGAGTATTTGGCGTGATTTGGTCCGATTATGGAGTTTGGTACGGCGGCGGCGGTGCCGGCGGAGGAGGCGGTGATGGATTTGACGGTGGCTGTAATGTCCCAATCTGCCGCTTTCATGAGTGTGAGAAGCAATGATGCAAACGATTTCAATTCATCTTTAACGGAATTCATGCATATTTCGAATAGCTCTGTCGTCGCCATTGCCGCCGGTGAAACACACGGACCTTGAAATTGGCTACTGCAGCTGACTCTTCTTTTTGATTGATGAGAATTCGACCTACTCTTCCTCCGACTGTCGCCGTTGACGGTGGTTTCCGACTTTAATTTCTCTCTCAAGTTATCAACCTCCGCCTTCAACTTCTGTAGCGCAACCTCGTACGGCGCCACCACCTCCTTCATCATCGGCGCCGACATCCTCCTATTTCCACCGCCCGGTCTTCCAACACTCCGGCGGAACCTCTCCCTCAAAACCCCCAGTTTTCTGAGCTCCGACACCACTGCCACGTCAGACAATCTTATATTATCGGCATCCCATGGACAATGCGCCTCTTGCAGACTAACATACGCCGTCTTCATAGACGACACCGTTTCAAACACTTCACCCATCAACATCACCATTTTTATTTCCCTTTTGGTTCTGTAATCACCTTCTGAATACTCTTCTTCTTCTTCGTTGTAGATATCTTCTTCGCCGGAAACATCGTCGTCGGTGAAGGTGGCGGCGGAAGGGAGCTGGTGGGGCAAGCAGGAGGCGGTGACACGGTGGATGAGATGGGAGAACTTGCTCGCCATCTTCTTCATTCCTCCACCGTTTCTGGTAATCAATGGATTAAATTCAATATTTCATGTAAAAAAGATTCTCCATCTTACCCAATATTCCAATTAACATATTCTTTCAACGTAGTGTTCTCTAATCCGGAGATAAAACAAAAGAAAAGAAACGGATCGAAAAGAAAGGAAACTAATGTTTTCATTTGTGTTTTTGAGAGGGAAAGAAAGAAAAAAGAACCGTGTTCTTGAACAGGGGAGAAAGAAAATGAAATACGTTATTTTTATTAATATACCCTTTAAAATATATATCTTTTATAATGAAATAACAGGTAGTTTTGTCATTTTAATAATTTTAGTAAGTGTTTTTAATTTATTTTCTTTTTCTTTCCTTCCATCTCCAACATTTACGCTGGCGTTCTCTAATTTGGAGAGAAAATAAAAGAAAGAAAATAGGTAGAAAAAAAAGGGAGAGAAAAGAAAGGAAAGAAAAATCATTTTTTCATTTGTGTTCTCGAAATGGAAAGAAAAGAAAGAAAATGAAATATTTTTTCGTGTTCTTGAACACGAGAGAAAGGAAAGGAAAGCTATCATTTTTACTAATATACCCTTAAAAATATATTTTTTATAAGAAAATATCGGATAGTTTTGTAATTTTAATAATTTCAGTAATTTTTTTAAATTTTTTAAATTTCTTTCTTTTCCTTTCCTTCCCCTTCCTCCCACATTTGGGAGTAAAGTTTTGGAAGGAAATTTATCATTATTTTTCTTCCGTTTCCTTTCCTTTCTCTCCTAAAAAAGTTTGAAGAACACGGATTTTTTTTATTTTCCACCCATTTCCCTCCCTTTCCTTTCCTTTCCTCTCCCTCCAAAAAGGAGTTTCGAGAACACAGCGTTAGGACGAAAGTTTTGAAAGAAAACTTATCATTATTTTCTTTCTCTCCTATTTTTTTTGAGAACACGAGTTTTTTTTACTTTCCACCATTTTTCCTCCATTTCCTTTCCTTTTTTTCGTAAAATGAGTTTCGAGAACTCAACGCAACTGATAATTAATATTGAAAATTCTACATTTATCTAATAAACAATTGAGTATAAGTATAATTTAATTACATTTTCAATATCCATACATTTAATGTTTGTATAACCACCTACAATTAAAATGTTGTATTTAAGTGACATAAAAGTTATGTAACAATAATTAAAAATAATTATTAAGATTGAAATACATCGTTTATAAAAACAAGTGATTCGGGGGTGTTTGGGATTGCTTATTTAAGGTGTTTATTAACTTATTCCGGTGTGATAATGGTAATAAACAGCTTTTAGTTTTTAGGTGGGAAAAAAAGAAAACTGCTGACACCGGTTTGACACTGTTGATAAGGAGTTTTTGATAGATCATTTCATTATAACTTATTTGAAACAACTTATGAGTTTTTCGGTTATTTTATATGTATCAGCAAACCCAAATACCCATAAATAACAACTTATTAGCTTATTACGTTTTGATACCACAATAAGCTAATCCAATTTTTTTGTAATAAAACTCCGACTTGACACCAGATGATTTAATAAACACTTTTACAAAAAAATAAATAAGTTGTTTTACATAAGCAATCCTAAACACCCCCGAAGTAAATTATCGGTGCAAAATGCATAAAAAAATTTACATGTTTTAAGGAGATTTATAGTTTATGATTTATATTTTCAAAATTAATATTTCAATGTATATATTTTCAAAAATCAATTATTTAAATTTAAGGGAATTTAATTAAAATACTCATTTGTTGACTTTGACTACCCAAAATACTCATTTTTTCAACTTTTACAAAAAAACCCAAAAATCCCGCGATATGTCCCGCGATCGCGGGATAGAGTGTTTTTTGAAAATTGTGATCCCGCTATCCCGGGAGGAGTCCCCAGGGCACACCCAATTTGTGACTTTTGGTGACTTTTGATTTGAAATGTTACACTTTCAACCCCTATAGTTATTTACTTACTTTACTTTTATATCTTTTACTTTCCTAATTTTAATTTTACACCTTCATCATATTAGCACATATAATCGTATTATTAACTAAAATACGTTAAAAATACGTTTTAATTTTAACAAGTTACACCATTGTACTCGTCTCTTCGATACCTTCGAAATGAGCTCAATATTGAATATTTTTAGATTTATTTATTTTATTATATATCATATATACTACATAAAAATATTTTTAATATTTACAATTCATACCCTTATAGTTAATTAATTAATTTATGGTACATCTCTTATTTTTTTCAAATTGATTAAATCGTTTTAAATTATTCGTTTTAAAAAATACGTTTTAACATATCACATTAACATACATAATTACGTTAAAATATGTTAAAGAGTTCGATAAATATATATACGTTTTAAAAAATACGTTTTAACATATCACATTAACATACATAATTACGTTAAAATATGTTAAGGAGTTCGATAAATATATATACGTTTTAAAAAATACGTTTTAACATACATAATTACGATAAAATATGTTAAGGAGTTCGATATATATATATATATATATATATATATATATATATATATATATATATATATATATATATATATATATATATATATATATATATATATATATATATATAATCCAAATAATTTGACAATTTAATCAATTAGTTAATATATGATTATTATGTTAATGCGATAGGAGTGTAAAACGAAAATTGAAAAAGTAAGAAATGTACCATAAATTAAATAATTATCTATAAGGGCATCTCCAATGTATTTCTCTATTTTACTCTCTATTATAGAAAGTACAATAGAGAATGAGTCAAATCTTCTCCAATGTATTACTCTATTTTACTCTCTAAAAAAGAATATTCCAAGTATATTCTATTACATATATTTTTAATAATACCCTTATATTTATTAACTTTATAAATTGCATCCTTATTTTTATTTATTTTCACAATAACCTTATATTTATTAACTTTATCATATTAAAACTTAAAGATAGATATAATTTTAGTTTATTAAAATTGATATTAGACAACAAATAATATAAAAATACAAGAATCTAAAAAGTAGAAGAGTTATTTTGTAATTATCAAAAGTTAGAAAAAAATAGAGAGTAGTGAATAGTAACTCTCTATATATAGAGAGTCACTATTCAATTCTCTATTTTAGAGAGTAAAATAGAGAGTCACTATTCAATTCTCTATTTTAGAGAGTAAAATAGAGAGTTCATTGGAGAGTAAAATAGAGAGTAGAGTGTAAAATAGAGAGTTCATTGGAGATGGTCTAAGGGTATCAATTGTAAATATTAAAAATATTTTTATGTAGTATATATGATATATATAATAAAATAAATAAATCAAAAAATATTCAATCGAAGAGACGAGTACAATGGTGTAACTTGTTAAAGTTAAAACGTATTTTAGTTAATAATGCGATTATATGTGTTAATATGATGAAGATGTAAAATTAAAATTAGGAAAGTAAAAGGTATAAAAGTAAAATTAAGTTTACAACAAGTCGAACGATATATATAGTATTGGTGGGGCAAAAATAGTACTAAAAAAAGTGCTATCCAGTCTTACTTGTTTGAGATTTTGTTGGATTTGAATGGAATACCACTATTGAAGATGCGATCAAGATCCATGTCGACCGGAATGGAGTACTGAAACTGGAGATTTGACATTGGTTTTACTGGTTTCGAGCTCATCTTCAAATTTCTGAAACAATAGTTATTATTTTCATCGACGATTAATTAACTAAGCATTTCTAATAAATATAAATGTTATAAATTTTGCACCTTTGATGATGAAGAGATTTGCATGATCCACACAACATGTTTGGAAACATATTTCTTCTCTTTTATGTGTGCATGCTTTGAGATCAGATCAAAACCATTGGAGTTTATATATATATATATATATATATATATATATATATAGGCAATTTTGCAATCAAGGGCATAACACTTGCCCTAGGCCTAACAAAAATAAGGGTCCAAATATTTTATAATAACTTTTTATGAAATTATTTGATTAAAATATTCTGTTCGTTAATTCTTCTCCTAAAAAATGACAAATCCATCTATTTACCTTTCCCTTCAATCTTTGTACCATTTTTCTACAATATCAATAGAAAAACTTATGTACCATTTAAAAATCAGGATCAATGCACTTAATTTTTTTTACTTAATGTAATTTGATTGTATATTCAACCGATGTTTAGTTGTGTAAAGTTGTAACATCAATTAGAGGTGTCTAAGACATTTTTCGAATCAGTTTGAACCAATAAATCTAACTAGAACCAACCGACCTAAAAATTGGATATCCCAATCATAATTGGATAAGATCAGATCCAAAATTTCAATATCCAAATTGGATTCATCGATTCTTGGATTGCAGTCCAAAATCCGGTAAAATTGAATTGATCAAATCCAAATCTATTTACTGTGCGTGCGTGTGTGTGTGTGTGAACGATAGGCTACCTAATTAGCTATTGTTGACGCATCGTCTCTTTATCACTCGAATTTATGGTTTTTATAGCATATTATACGAACAAAAGGCTTATGCAACAGTTTTTTATGTCGATATGGAGAAAGTAAAAATCCAATGTTCTTTGCAAGCAATTCATAATTGAAAGGGCTTGATTGTCAATGGTACAACATTTGAGACTTATATGTAAATTAATTTATGGAGTCCCACTCACTCTTTGATATGAAATAAAAAGACAACTTGAATGTTGGTCTGTGGAACGTAGGGGTGTTCAAAAAAACCGTTAAACCACTCAAGCAGGTTGAACCAAGTCAAACTAGACTGTTTTTGACGGTTTGAGCGGTTTGGCGGTCCGGTCTAGTTTGAAAATTGTCAAATCGGGCGGTCCGGTCTGGTCTACGGTCTAAAAGTTTTTTTGGGCGGTTTGGACCAAACCAACCGCCATATATATATATATAGAGAGAGAGAGAGAGAGAGGAAGGTTCAAACGAGGAGCGTACATATTTACGAGAAACGCGAGGAGCGCCTTCCATGTACTGGATCACATGTGATCCACTACTCCCGAAAAAACCGGGTAGCAGGCGACCTGGTTCGCGAGTCGCGTGGAAGTCGCCCGGATCACATGTGATTTTAGGCGTTAATCACATGTGATCCACTACATGGGCGGAAGCCCCCCGATCAGATGTGAATCACATGTGATTTTGTACGTGAATCACATTTGATTCAGTACATGGGCGATGCTCCTCGCGTTTTCTTAAATTGTTACGCTCCTCGTTTAAACCCGCCTCTCTCTCTCTCTCTCTCTCTCTCTATATATATATATATATATATATATCAGGTTCAAGGGAAAACCTCAAAACATGGAAAACTGAAGAACACCCTAGGAGCCCTTCATCTGGGCTGTATGCACTTGTGCATACAAGTTATTTGTAACATGTATTTGTGCATATATGCACAAATGCATAATGTACTTGTGCATAAAACCAAAAAGTCAACTATTTACCTGTATGCACAAGTGCATACCGTCCAGATGAAGGGCTCCTAGGGTGTTCTTCAGTTTTCTGTTTTTTTTAGGTTTTCCCTTGAACCTCTCTCTCTCTCTCTCTCTCTCTCTCTATATATATATATATATATATATATATATAATCAAATACTTTTTCTAGTGTTTTGTTAGGATATTTTGTTAACTTCTCTGTGGACTTTGTTTAATTCCAATGGACTTAATTTTTGTTTACTTTTTTAGTCTAAAATTCAAAATCATATATGTTTTTAAGTTTAAACTTTAACGCCCATAAAAGACCCAAACCGTCTAAACCGTGGTCCGATTTTGACCGGTCTAGGCACTTGATGTCAAACCGCTCGGTTTGAAAATTTAATAAACCGCCAATTGTGGTTTGGTTTGTGGTCTGAGGAGTTAATTAGAAAAATATCAAGGAAATATTAGAAAATTTTAATAAACACATTTCTCATGTGTTTTTATGATAATTCAAATTAGAAAAATATCAAGGAAATATTTGTCAAGTTTGATTTTGAGGGTATTATTTTTGTAGTGTTGCTTATGCATTTATTTATGTGGACTATTTCCAATAACCTCTTTTGTATGATAACAATATTGCTTTATAGAAGAGTAGAATCAAGTGCATTTAGATAAAAAGGAAAATTGGAATATTTGGTCTCTTGTGGTTGGATTACACATGGTTTTAGAATATATATATATATATATATATATAATATTTAATAATTTAATATATAGTTTCATATAATTATTTCATTATCAGTAATCATTTGATTAAAATACTTAACAATAAAAATAATTATGAAAAACATATGAATTCAAGTAATTTTTTAGGAGAACATTGTTAAAAATTTAACATACACCTTGTGACATGTTTATGAACATATTTTATCTTGTAACTTTTGACAATTAACTGATGTTATTTATATATATATATATATATATATATATATAAGATGGGACGCTCTTACAAATACAATGCATATGCATACTTTGGGGTACAATTATATTGTTTGTGGAGCCATGAGGCCAATTTGTGTGTGGTGCATGTGATGTGTATACATTGCATATTTCTTATTTTAGAATAAATAAATTATTGATATATATATATAGAGGGTGAGTTTCTTTTGCAAACCAAACAATTCATAGAAACTATACAAACCACTATATTAGGCAACAATATATATATTTATGGTAATTATTATCATTCATTAATAATGATAATATTTATATATGGAAAATGATTAAGTTCATTAATTATGATCATGGATTTATATTAGGAAACATAATAAAATCATATATTTATTAGACTTGATGAACGACTAAGATTGGTTTGTATAGTTTCTATGAATTATTTGGTTTGCAAAAGAAACTCACCCTATATATATATATATATATAGAGAGAGAGAGAGAGAGAGAGAAATGTTTAGATGAGAAAGCGGTCAATTTGCAAGAAGGACCAAGTCATATGTAATACATATATATCTTTTTCATAAAATCTTAAATCTCCTAATTACAAAAAAAAATGAATGTACAACTTCAAATGTTTTTCACATTCTATCATTTATTTATTACATTATTTCAAAAGATAAAGATATTTTACCGTCTCTCTCTCTCTCTCTCTAGAGGCGGCTTTCCATTTTCCTATAGAATCATCTACATACGCACTCAAGCAAACCATCACTGCAATTGATCATCTCAAACGCAAATTAACCCCCAAACGATTTAAGAATTTATATTACCTAATAAAGTTAATCTATAAAAGTCAACCTTCATTCAAAACTCAAAACCCTAACATGATAATTCTCCCTCCCTAGTTAAACTTAATCAATGATCATGTATATATTAAATATGAAGCAGTTACTAAGAGCATCTCCAACAATTTCCTCATTTTGGAGAAAATGAAGAATATGGGGATTTTAAGTTGTTTTTTTTCTCCAACAGCTTTCCCAAAACTATCTCCAAAATGGAGAAAGTGGGAGAGAGAAAGAGTTTTTCTCCAAATATGGAGTTAACCCTAAAAATGATTACTTAGTGAGAGCACCAATAGAAATCTTTGAAAAATAATATTTATAGAGAAAAATTATATTTTAATAGATAAATACAATATTTTAATATTATAATCATTGTTTTTTTCTTCAAAATAGGGAATCTGTTGGAGATGAATGTAATTTTTTTAGGGATTTTGACTTTTGGTTCTCCATTTTGGAGAAATTTTAGGGAAACTGTTGTAGATGCTCTAAAACAATATACATATTGTTGGAAATTTTAGTAAAAAATATGTGTTTTTACTAACTTTGGACACATTTATATATATATATATATTATATATAATTAACTCTTAGTGGGTTTGTGTTCGCCTATATGAGAGCTTCGAAACAATATATAATGTGTCCAAAACGGAGTATGTGTGAATGAGATATCGATACTCAAAGTTGAGTATTTGGATGAAATTAACAAAAAACCAAGTGGGTGTGAGAATGTGTCCCACGTAGAAAGAGAGAGTAAAATTTCAATTGTTTATAACCAAAGAAGTGTGAGGAGTATACAATAAAAACATCAAAACTCTATTAGAAAAGACTTGATCATTGAATCCCAATTGGTCAATCATACCGATAATTGACATAGTTCGTTTTTACAAACCTTCGTTGACACTCTTAAGTTTATTCTTGAATCTTGATCTTCCACAAAAAATTAACCACCTTTTTCCATGTATAAAATATTAATTGTATACTTACAACTATGAGTATCTTGGCACGAAGATAAGGTCTATGGCCCCTCCACGATTGTATGGCTCCCATGGCTTGAAGCTAACAAACTTGAAGATGAAAATTTTAATTGTTAGGATCACAGTTTTAAACCTTGGAGGTGAGTTTAAACAAGAACGTTAACTATTTATAAAAAATACAAGAATAGTCGTTAATGTATCAAATCATACATGATTCGCATACAAAATCATATATGATTCACGCGACTTTGCTTCGCGACTTAAGTCGCGGCCAAAGCCGTCCCCATCCGCCGTTAATGTAAAATCACATGTGATTTTGTACATGATTTGTTGTTCTCATGTTTTCTTAAATAGTTAGCGTTCTTGTTTAAACCATCATCTTAAACCTTAATAGTGGATATTTATACTAACAGTTGTTTACCAAACGTTTATCCGGATAAGCACTTACCAAGTCAGGTTACCTTACCGGATGAATGTGACAAAGACCAATAATTTTATCGGTAAGAGCAAAGACAAGGACCAAGAGTCTTATCCGGTAAGTGAGGACGACGTCTCTTACCATGGTTAGCGCTTAGCGGATAAATTGTTACATACGATACTGTTTTGATAGACTAAAATCTTAACGGTAAGCAGTGGCGGACCTAGTTCATGGTGGGGGGGGGGGGGCATTAAAAAGAAAAAAATTGAAAATTTTAGGTTAAAAATATAGAATTTTCAATTTTCTACTAGAATGTCCCTCCAGTAATTTCTTGTCCGGGACCCCATAAATCAAAAAAATTGTTTCGAATCGACCAAAACTACTCTCGAAATCGGCTAAAAAACAAAAAAAATCTCTCGAAATCGACAAAAAAAACTTAAAAAACTACCAAAAAAACTTTAAAAAGCCCTCAAAACGTTGGATTTGGGCTAAAAATATATCGGACAATCTTATAGGCATTTAAGCTACCTTAAAGGGGACCCCAGTAGAAGAAAATCCTGGATCCGCCACTGCCGGTAGGTAAGTGATAACTTTGAATTTTACCGATAATCACTTACCCGGATAAATGTTTGGTGCCTTATTGTTTTTTTCTCTACAACCGATGTAAAAATTACAAGATTTGATGATAGGGAAGAATATATTTGTGATATGTTTTTGTGTTTAGTTCATGTTTATCGGTTTTGTGTTATATATAATGCATAATGTGGCGTTAGGTGGATGTGGGACAGGATTTTATATGATTTAGTGAGTGGTAGACAATTTTTTTATTATGATTTTAGATTTAGGGTTTATCTAGTTGTGGAAATTCTATAAATCTTTTATAATTTTATGGGTTTTTGTTAATTGCGATGGCGGCCGATGAAAGCATATGGCGAAGAGTTGGAGGTTAAGACTTTCGATCTAGGGTTTTGTGGGTCATTCTTTATGGTCATAACTTTTATCGAAGTTAATATTTTGTGTTGTCATACCAATGGTGGTGAGATGTGGAGGTGGGTAGTTGTGACCAATGACAGTAGGTGGAGTTTGTTTACTAAAATCTGTTGTTAAGTGTGCTAATTGGGGTTAAAGGAAAGTCAAAAATGAAAGAGAGGAGAGAGTCGGCACAGGGGCAAAATTCAGCGAGAAGGTTTATACCGTGACAATACAGAACCAAGGAAATCAATGGAAACCGTCAAGCCGGAACGTATCGTCGTTTCTCTTCTTCAACTTTCCGGAGAACTGGGACGTAACCAATATGTGGAGAACCTTCAAGAGATTTGGGGAGGTGGGAGACATTTACATGGCTCAAAAAAGGATGGCTAATGGGAAGAGATTCGGGTTTGTTCGTTTCAAGAACGTAAGAAGCGAAAGAGAAATGGAGGCGAGGCTTAATGAAATATGGATAGGAACTTATAAGCTCCGAGTGTTTATGGCTAGCAAGAACGTTAGAGACAACTCCAGTGGAGACAGTAGTGTAACACCCCGATCTTTGGGAGGTATCGACATTTTAAGAAAAATATGAAAATAGGATTTTGGATTAAATCCTATATTTTATAGTCTTGTTGGATGGAGAATTCAAATACGAGTCCAACGGTTCTTTCCGGAGCAAAAACGAAGTAGTTATTGCTAAAACAAGTTTCGGTACATCCTGTGCTACAATCGCATGTCACAATCGCCGGATGCCAAAAACTCTCGATACAACCAATGCGATTGTGCCAGCGATTGTGACACTGTCACAATCGCATGTCACTATCGCTCGGGGGTACCAGGAGCTTAAAAACGCGATTTTCAGCCTTTTTCCCATTCCCACTTCACCCATTTCGTTTTTCCCTCCCAAGAACCGAAACCCTTCACCCCTAATGTCGATTTTGAGCCTTTTAGACCCCAAGAATCAAGTTTTCAAGTGTCTCTTCTTCATCTATCATGGTTTTGACAGTTAAAGCAAGAATCCCTTCATTTCATCTTCCTCATCAAGTTTTCTAGGGTTTCATCTAACCTTTTATCTCCATTTTGAGGATTTGGAGTTTGTGGTTCGGTTTGGTAACTCTAGAGGTGTTTGGTTGGTGGATCCAAGTTGTGGTTAAGGTAATCTTCTTTTTTCTTCATCAATGTAAATTAGGGTTTTGGTATGAGTTGAGATATTGATGTAAAATGTTTGGGGAACGATTCTAAATGGTTAAATATGATTATTGATGGTTGGAAACTTATGGATCTAGGTTTTTTGAAGATTTGGCTTGAGGATTCAATTTCTTCAAAGGAGCTCATATTTAGGAAAATCTAGATTTAGCCTAGATCTAGCAAGGTGAGTTCAAGTTGATTTGTGAAAACGTTGTACATGCCAAAAATATTATTTTCCAAGTATTTATGTATTTTACATGAAATTGTCAATTGTTGAGTTATTTGGTGAGTTTTTATTATTTGAAGTATTTAACTTTGTAAATATCGTAAAACACCCATATTTGGGATTTTTGGGTAATTTGATAGATAAATCATAAATGAAATTGTTTTGATGATTTATTTCATAAATGGAGGTTATTTGGTAAAAATGCATTTTAGTGTTGATTGGAAATATGCATAGTTTGTGTTATGGGATGTTTTTAAAAATACCAACGTGTGGGTCATTGGATTTTGGTCATTCCCGATCTTGCAAACATTTTGAAAATTGTGAACCTTTTTGGTTTTGGGGAAATGATTTATTTTGAGTATTTCAATAAGTAAACCTTAGGTATTAATGCATTTTAACGATTTATTTTACGACCGTGAATCTCTTGGAAAATGGTTTGTCTTAACCTAGAGTTGAGTGGAGTCATTTATGTTTATGGAGCATGATTCGCATAAAACGCGGGATATTTACGTTTTATTGCATTTTATGACTTTTAACAAACGGTCTTTTGATTAATTGAACTTGTGGCTCGATATTTGATTATGTTGAGTTTTGGGGACATTTGTCCAAGTTTTGATAGCTCAAGGTAAAGCTTTGGTCATGATTTATATTTATTTGAGAATTACATGTTTTAAATGTGCTAGTTCATTCGTTTGGAGTCATGTAATGTTTTAGACCGTACTGCTATGGATTCATAGGCACGTGAGTTTTTATGTACAATGTTGGGCGCTAGTTTTCCACATTGTAGCACGGAATAGGCATCGGGTTTCATGATAAGTAAGATGTGGGCCTATGTGGTCGGACATTGTCTCATGAGCAGTAAGGTGTAATTCTAATGTGCTTTCTTGGATTTGGATAGCTCAATGTATAGACCTAGAGGGGTTGAAGTTGAGAATCCACGAGTGTACGCTTTAAGTAGCTGAGCTTGATATGTCTTATGAATATAATCCAAGTGTTTGGTTTCATTATAATGTATGTGGCCTACTCTTCCGTTCCGTCACATTCAATGGAATCGGGTCTCCCCCGTCACCGAAAGGTGTTGTTTTGAGTATTTATGCCTGTTCATGTTTTCGGTGACGTTCTATATTTATATGGATTGTTTTCTATGATTTATGGGTTTGAGTATTGTGCATCATCCGTGTTTTTGGATGTTTCGGGATATAAGATTTTATATCCACGTTTTCATAAATTGGAAGTTCAATCACTATTCACATCGTGGGTGAGTTTTTGGGTTTCGAGTTTACCTTACGAATGAATGTTTTATATTGGGGTTTCGTCTTTAAAAAGGCGCATATTGGAAAACGTCTATATTAGTGTTGCCATCACATAAAATTACTTTTATCGGAAAATGGGTCGTTCTCATATTTAAAGTAAATTATTTTGGATTTCATAATTTAAGATGCACTCGTTCTTTTAACGATTTATATAAACATGATGAAAACTCTTGAACTCACTAGGCGTTAGCCTAACCTTTTTATTTGTCGGCATGTGCAACAGTTCCGGTTGGGGAATAGTTCTAGTGATGCTTGAAGAGATGAGAGTTAGTTGTATGCACGAGAAAGGATTAGCTCAGTGAAGTCTTCCACATTTAATTTGGGAATACCAATGTATATTTGGGTTGAGTAACACCCACCCTCTTTAGTCTTAGTATGTGATTTAAGTTATTGAATGTTGGCATTAATTTTATGTTTTAAAGTTGAAGTTTTTTTAGGATGGATTTGTAGAAAAGATTTTATTCTTTATTTGGTTGAAGTTTTTAATTAGTTGCTATTTCCAAATTTGAGGGTGTTACAAGTAGATCGACCAAAGATGAAGATAGAGGAGACGACCTGTTACGTCGGGTGGGAGTTACAAACCCGGTAAGAACATTTCAGGATGTGGTAAAGGAGAAGGTCACGAACCGTACAAAAACAAAAGAAACAGGAGAATCGAGAAGAGACGAGGTCATCAGGACGTGGACAACAGATGGAAGCGCAAAAAGGAACCTGGGTAGATGCTTAGTGGGGAATGTCCCGGCATTGGAAAATCTTGAAGCAGTACACGCGCTCTGCAGATCGGAAAATTTGTCCGAGTGCTCGATAAGAATGTTGGGGGGTAGGAATATCTTGTTGACCTTTGAGAAGGAAGAAACAATGTAGAATATTCTAAGCAACAAAACACATGGTATCCATCATTGGATAAAGAATATCCGGAGATGGTCGGTAGGTTTTTGCGCATCCGAAAGGTTGGTTTGGCTTAATGTGTCGGGGTTGCCGTTACACGGATGGAACCAAGAATCTTTTGGTAGGATAGCAAGCAAATGGGGCAAGGTTTTAGAGTTCTATAACTGTGTGTGGGAGGAATGTAAAAACATGGAATATGGTAGGATTATGATAGCAACTTCAATCACTACCCGCATCGATGGCCTGAAAAGCATAAAGATAGATGACTTATTCTATAGAGTAAGAATCGTAGAAGAGGATGTGGTGTTGCCACGATCATGGTTGGGAGAAGGAAGATGTCGTGATAAAAGTGATGGAGAGGATTCTCTTGTTCCATCGGAATGGTCGGAAGGAGATGTCGAAGAGGACAAGTGGTGCATTGAGGAGAGCTTGCTCGACGGTGGAAACGAAGGAAAGTATAGGAGGGGTGGAGAAGACGCTCAACAATATAACGAAGCAGTCTCATGATGGGAACGCGCCAGAAAAAACTCGCCGGAAACGAAACAACCATCGTCGACAGCGGGATTAGCAGAAGGGTCGGGTGTTGAGGAAGATACGATACACGTGGGAAAGGATGAACCGACGCATACGACGTGAGGTGGAAGAGGGTGAGCCGCCGAACCCAAAATTGATTGCAATTGTTGTTGACCGTGAGGAGCATGCTGTGGTACATGAGACAAGGGAGAGACTTTCGGAACCTTGGTCTGCATGTGGTCCAATGCCAAAAGTGGGCTATCTCCAAAAGCCAACCATGCAATTAAATTTTACAACCCAAGAAAAAGAGATAATTGTCCAATTCATTATGGATGCCATAAGAGATCAGATGGCGGCCCATGTGAAGAGGGGATTGAAGACATAGAACAAAATGCTTATGTTCGTTCTCAACAGAATGCTTTTGTAGGTACCACCCAAGAACTTTGTGCGACAATGGAAGGGGACGAATCAGATTCAAAAAACATCCCAAGCGAGGATGAAAGGATGGAAACTGAACGTTTTTCTGGAGAGAAAAGGCGAAGGAAAAACGGGGATCCGGAAGTGAGCGAGTAAAATCAAAAAAAAGGGAGGGATGGGGATTCGGGAGAGGCAAATGAGTTTTCACATGATTAAACAGATGGCGAGGGCTAGCGCACAAAGGAACGGTCAGAAGAAACTCGTTAAGGCAGTGGAGAACAAGAAGGCAGATAAGACGAAAAAGAGGGTTCAATTGGGGAGTGACGGGAGTTTTCCGACATCGCAATCCTCGGGCGCTAGAAATTCAGAATTCTCTAAAAATCTGGAAGAGTTTGGAACAAAAGTTGGAATATCGTGGGGAGTAACTAATAATGAAGGAGGGCAAGCCAAAGGGGGAAGCAAGCAGTGAAGAGGTATGGTTTCTAGACTCGGATAAAAAAATTGTTAATGAAAATTATTTCGATAAATATTCGGGGGGTAGGGAGGACTAGAAAAGAGGGGTTGGATTCGTGAGATGTGCCCAAGAGAGAAGGTAAGTATGATGGGTATCCAATAAACAAAACAGGGTGTGTGGAATGAATCGAGGATCGCAAGCATGTGGGGGTACGATGACTGTAATTTATACAATCCCAAGCCGTAGGGAACTCCGGGGCGTAATGTTGATTTGGGACAAAAAAGTGTTTAATTGTGAGTTTTTTATAGTGGAAAAGAATTTTGTAGCGGCGGTGGGTAAATGGGATGGGATTAAGGACTTTGTGGGTTTCGTTAATGTATACGGGCCGAGAGAACAAAAAGATAGAAAGGAAATGTGGAAAATGGTCGAAAAGTTTATGCAAAAAAGAGGAGGTTCGTTGGTGTGTTTTTGGGGATTTTAACGAGGTTAGAGGCGACCACGAAAGACTTAACTCGGTTACCAACGCGAGAGGGGTGGTGGACTTCAATGATTTTATCCGGAATAGCTTGTTGACGGACGTCCCGATGAGAAAACAAAAGCTCACTAGAGTGAGCGTTGATGGAAGAAAATATAGTAAGTCGGACCGATTTCTTGTTTCGAGCGAATTTGGATTGATTTGGAGGAATTTAGGGGTTAAGGCCTTGGAAAGGAGGTGGTCGGGTCATTTTCTGATATTGTTGTGTGATACCAACCGTGATTTCGGCCCAAAACCTTTCAAGCTCTTCGATACATGGCTGGATGGGAATATGGAAAGCGTCATAATGGAAGCTTGGAGTAAGGAAGTGGCATCAAATATATCGGATCGCGTGTGGATTGAGAAAGTAAAAAATATGAAGACCACTTTAAAGTCTTGGTACAATGAAAAGTATAGGTCCTTGGATGGGGAGTTAGAAAGGAACAAAGTGGAGGCCAAAGCCTTGGAAGCGATTGTTGATCATAGAAGCCTCAACGAAGAGGAAAGGGGAAGATGGTTAGAAGCCTGAAAGAATTAGTTGGATGCGGAGAAAAAGAAGTAGGATATTGCTAGACAAAAGGCGAAATTAAAGTGGCTCGAGGAAGGGGACGAGAATTCCAAAATGTTCCATGTGGCAATAAGAAAGAAAATTAGGTCCAACGGAATTTGTGGGCTCAATGTAAATGCGGAGTGGACCGAAGATCCAAAAAAGATTAAAGACGCTATTTTCAATTTTTTCAAAGAAAGGTTCGAGTCACATACGCATTGGCGGCAAAAATTGAAGAGCGACAAGTTTAGGAAGTTCTTCGAGGTTGAAGCGGACAATTTGGAACGACCGTTTTCGGAAACGGAAATATGGGAAGCGATAAAAGGGTGCGGGAAAAATAAATCTTCGGGTCCGGACGGGATTACAATCACTTTTATAAAAAGATTTTGGTCTATTATAAAAGGGGACTTAATGAAGGCTATTGGTAGATTTTGGGAGGCGATGGAGATTAGTGAAGGGTGTAATGCCTCATTCGTAACACTTATTCCAAAGAATCAAAATCCGATTAGGCTAAATGAGTTTCGACCAATTAGTCTAATTGGGATATTCTACAAGATTGTATCGGAGGCAATGGCAGAGAGGATGAAGAAGATCATGGGAAAACTAATAGGGGAGACACAATCGGCCTTTCTAAAAGGGAGATATATTCTTGATGGGGTACTCATAGCTAATGAAGTAGTAGAGGACCTAAGAAGATCGAAAAAGAAAGGCATGGTTTTCAAGGTCTACTTTGAGAAGGCTTATGATAGTGTAGAGTGGGCAGATTTACTCGATATCTTGGAAGCAATGGGTTTTGGAAGTAAATGGCGAAGATGGATAAAAACATGTTTAGAATCGGCCTCGATCTCGGTTTTAGTCAATGGATCGCCTACAAGAGAACTCAAAATGAAGAGAAGACTAAGGCAAGGCGACCCACTAGCACCATTTTTTTTGTGGTGGCGGAAAGTCTTAATGTGTTAATGTTGGAAGCTAGAGAAAAAGGTCTTTTTGAAGGGGTGATGGTCGGAAAGGATGAAGTGGAGGTGTCCCATCTTCAATATGCGGATGACGCAATTTTTTCGGTAAATGGACTCCTTTTAACATTGTAATCTCATGAGAATTCTAAAATGCTTCCACTTGGTATCGGGCTTATGGATCAACATTAGCAAGAGCAAGCTATATGGGGTGGGTGTTGGAGTTGAAGAAATTCAAGATTGGGCGAGTGACTTGGGATGTGAAAGTGGGTCGTTTCCATTCATATATCTTGGGCTACCGGTGGGAGCGGCAATGAATAGAATTGAGAATTGGAAAATAGTGGCGGAAAAAATGAAGAACAAGTTGTCCTCGTGGAAAGCTAAAGTCATGTCGTTTGGTGGTAGGTTGACATTGGTGAAATCGGTTCTCGGTAGTTTAACTTTGTATTACTTCTCGCTTTTTCGCGCCCCAAAAGGAGTGATTAGTGAGTTAAGATAATAAGAAGCCGTTTCTTTTATGTGTGTGTGTGTGTGTGTGGGGGGGGGGGGTAAATAAAAATAAAGGGATGACATGGGTCAAATGGGAGAAAGTTGTGAGGGATTTCAAAAGTGGGGGTCTAAACGTGGGGAGTTTGCAAGTGTCGAATTGGGGCTTGGTGGGGAAGTGGTGGTGGAGATTTGTTCGGGAAAAGGAGGCTTTTTGGGGTAGAATAGTTAAAAACATCTACGGTGGCAAAGGGGGTCTAGAAGGGGGTTGGCTCGGGCTTTCGGGGGCAGATCGGTTTGGGCCAGGATTGTGAAGTTTGGTGATGATTTGAAAAAATGGGGGATTGATTTCTATTCCTCCTTTGGGATAGAAGTTGGAAACGGGAGTGAAACGAGATTTTGGTTGGATAAATGGGTCTCTTCGGAATTGTTGAGTCATAAGTACAAGCGCCTTTGGCGTCTTGAAACCAATAAGGACGTAAAGATAACCGAGAGAGGGTCATGTGTCGTTGAGGAGTGGTCTTGGAATTGGGTATGGATGAGGGTACCAAGGGGTAGGGAAGGGGTGAGCTCGATGATCTCATGTCATTATTGCAGGTATGGAGGCCGAAAACAAACGTCCTTCATAAACCAAAATGGTTGTTAGGGGCGGACGAGGAGTTCTCCCTAGGTGGGTTGAAGACTTTGATAGAGGAGAAGGTAGCGGCTGCGGATGGAGGCGGATCGGAAACTAAGTGGTCAAAGATAATCCCAAAAAAAGTCGGTATCCTAATTTAGAGAGTAAACCTGGGAAGAATACCGTGCAGGGATGTCTTAGACAATTTGGGCATTGATTTGAACTCCACATTGTGTCCAAGATGTTCAAAAGACGTGGAAACAGTTGATCATGCTTTATTCCAATGTGACGAAGTGAATAAGGCGTGGCAATCCGTGGCGCGGTGGTGGAACATTGATCTAGGTAATTTTGTTTCGGTGGAGGAATCGTTAACATCTTGTAGCGGATCGGAGAGTAATCAAGTGCAACCTAAACTGTGGAAGGAAGTAGTGTGGGCCTTTATCTACCTTCTATGGTCGCACCGGAATCGTATAGTGTTTGACAAGGAACATGGAAGATATTTTCTTGGACTTTCAACGGAGGAGTTACGAGTGGATCGCAAGAAGAATTCGCAGGAAAAAGGATCGAGTGGAGTTCGTGGCTATCCAACCCGAGAGGTGCGCTGCTGTGTCGGGATACCGAGACGTAACAGGTTCGATTGCTTCTGGTTTGTGGCTGCAAAGTGCAGCGCTGCTTGCTGCCATAAACAACAGTTTCGGTTGCTGTTGGTAGGCGTTCGGCAGTTTGCTTCTTGCAAGCTGCTGAATTCTTGTTTTTCTGTTGTGAAGTGTTTGTAAATTGGGTGGTGGTTTCCTTTGTATTTAGGCCTTAGTGGGTGTGTTTGCTTACTGTTTTGTGACTTGTAACTGTTGGTTGTTTTGGTAATGGTATATAATCTTGGTTGCTTTTCAAAAAAAAAAAATAGGGATAAATGTTTGACCAGAATAAATGTTTTTGTTGTGGTATGTACCAATTGAACATTATTTTTTATCAAATGTTTTGTGGTGACGAATGTTTAAGGGTTGTTTATAAGAACTGTACTTCTTAGTAGGTATTGGGTTAGAGTCATTTGAACCCAACCCAACCTGATGTCTTTCAATATCATAGATTTAATATGATTGTTAAGTCGTTAGTTCATGGGTAATTGTTAGCCTTATTTATATGCTCTAATGTCAATTTAACTTCTTTAAAACACAATCGCTTAGCTAGATAGTAAAATGATGTATCAACGTTTCAACCCGGCCAACCCAACCCAACCCAATCCGTACGGTTTGGGTTGGGTTGAGATTTTTCAAACATCGAACATTGGGTTGGATTGAGATTTTCAAACCGCAAATATTAAATTGAATCGTTCAAATGCCTTCAACCCAACCCGTGTATAACCCCTACTTAATATCTCTACAAATTACATGAGTTGTACACATGACAGAAAATATGAACCATGTTAGATTCAGTACTTAAAACTTCAAGATATAATAGTCAAACCATCCAAAAAAAGAAGACTATGAACGATGACAATCCTTGTAAAAGAAAAGCAAAGACCATCAACATCTGATGGACCCAAATTCACATGCTTATCATGACAAAGTCTTGGTGCCATAAGTTGAAGAAGAAAAAGGGGGTCTACTTATGCTTTCATTTCACTTTCATCAATCAAAATGGATAATATCTGGAGAAAAAAAATATCTGCCATCTCCAAAATATGTGGTGCAGATATCACCTCTCATTTCTTTCATAAAATCTTCAAAAATCAACCTCTGGTTTCATCATCAAACACATTTGGGAGATGGAAACCAGTAACAGACCAAGCCGGAGCGATGCTCACTTGTCCAAGGAGGAAGAAGCGAAAATAGAGGGGGAAACCAGGGACTACTTTGATGGGTTAGCACCGAGACGCCACACTAAGCCACAACGCAGCGAGTATGCTACCCAATACACTGATGCTTTGCCCACAGATGGTGTTAGTCACGAGTACGCTGAGTTTCAACAACTTGAAAAAAACTCACAGGTTTCTGCTTTGCTCCTACTACACACAACTTTCCATATGTTTTTGCATCTTAGGGGCTGTTTGTTTACCATTTAATAGTTCCATTAAGAGGCAACCTCTGAATCTCTAAGAGGCGAATCTTGTTTGGCAAAAAAAAGTGGCCTATTAATAGTTCTAAAACCCTCTGAATGATTTTGTATCTTGGGTATTCCTTAACCATTCAACGCCCTAATTTAATTCTGAACAATTACCAGACAGCCATATTTCATTTTGCACTATGTCATAAGAGCATCTTAATGATTCTGACCATTTAATCATCCTGCACTAAACCATTCAGCAAATGCCAAACAACCCCTTAGAGATGGAATCCGAAAACATATTATACTCCATTTCTCCCAAGAAAACTACCATGTTTGACCAATCGTATGCTAAGAAATTACTTAGCCAAACCGAACATACCCTATAAATCCCACTCGAAAGTAGTCTGGAGGTGAGTTGTACACAGACCTGACCTCTACCCGAAAAGATTTGAGTGGCTGACAGCTGTTAGTCAAAGAGAGCATTTGACTATTTACCATAATTTTAAGACACTTTCGGTCTAGCTAGGCTTGTCCAAATATTAAGATCATGGAACAAACTTCAAATTACCTTCTAACAATGAATCTCTCTTTTCTTGCAGAAACTGGTTTATGCAGGTAATGAAGTGAGTGATGAGTTTACCGAGACAGAATATTACAAGGATCTTAGTGGTGTCGACAAGCAACACCACACGGTATCCCCTTTTTTGTAAACTAAATGAGAATAATACTTTTCTTCAACATTGTACTTGGCTTTTTCTTGCAATATAATCATCAATCTTGAGAAAATGCCAAAAAAACATTATAGTTTGCAAAAAATGAGAAAATGCAAAAGAACCATCATGTTTGAATCGAGTTCTTGTACTGTGTTGAGTTCTTTTTGTTTTTTTTTCACAAGATTGATGGTTTATTTGCAATGTGTAGCCAAGTATTTTGGTCTAAATCGTGAATCACCCAACAAGGACAAGAGAAAGAAGGAACTTAAGTTTACCAAATTTTGCTTGTTGCTCTTCCAGACAGGAACAGGGTTCATCAATGTGGATAATACAAATGGGTCTGCTTTCAACTTGGGCCCTGAATCTGAAAGTGGCCATCATGCTTCCTGCAAGGGGAACCCAGCTACCAACGAGTGGACTCCAGCACCTGCTGACACGGTAAAACTTCACACTAGAGGTGGTTAAGCCATGAACTTTAATCTGACTAAAGCTAAACATCTGAAGAGATTTTAGTGAACTTTCTGTTTCAGGCATCTGTTGTCTCCAACAAACCTCACAGGAGCGAAAACTGAAATTGACTTATTGCTGCAAATGTCATGAACCAACAACTGCACTCAAACAAGTTTGTGACTGAAGTTCCTGTGTATTTCTGTTCTGAGGAGCATGTGTGCAACGGAAACTAAGATGTGTTATGCTACTGAATAATACTTTTGATGATGTTGTTTGATTTGCTTTTAAGTTGCTAAACTAAATTTTTCCTTACAAACAATAAGGAAAAAAGGATCTCCTTGCCTTAAGCCTCTAATAGATTTAAAGAATCCAGTAATAGAACCTATTTAATTTTGGAGTTGATGAGTTTTAAACTGTTGTTTTTGGTTTTCTTTTCAAACAAACCATTGTTCTTGTGCAAATGAAAAAAGAAAAACGCAAAAAGTACTCAATAATGAGCATTGGAAAAAGGTAGCAACGACCAAGTATCATGGTTTCTTTTGATTTACCTAGTACAATATGTCCCAACATTTCCCATTCTTACAAACTATTAGGCCTTGTTTGTTTTTTAGAAAAAATATCCGATTAGCCTCTTATGTCTGATTTGTTAAGAGGTAGGCCCATTCGACTGTTTGTTTTTACCAAATTTTCAGAGCCACTTATGTCTTATCGTCCTCTTATCTGGTAAGAGGTAAACCAACCTCTTATTTTCCTCTTAAGCCACTTATGCCTTAATAGATTCTTTCTCTCAATCAATTCACTAGGATTATAATAAAACTCAATTTACTATAATTAGCCAATTAGGTGACTTTCAAATTTAAATTTATATGATTTAAATATATTATTATCGATTAAACGTATTCCTTTAAATGAATGCTAATTTTATAATTTAAATGTAGATTTTTCGTAATGATGATGCATAAATATGTGAAATTGTATAAATTTATATATATAATTCAACATTATAATATTCTAATGGGTCAAATACATAATTTAAACAAATTCAAATATTTATAAGTTTACAAAAACAAAGAGTGTTATTGATTCAGATTTCAGACTTCAGCCAGATTTTAGACTTCAGCACCACCTCTTGTCAATAAGAAGTGAAATAAGACTTCAGACTTCAACACCTCTTAAAAAACAAACGCCACCTTAGTGTCTTTGGGTTGTGGGTTCCGATGAGAAAGGAAGTTAGGGTGAGAAGCATAAGAAGGGATATCCACCCTTGGATGCACATTAGGATGAGATGCACCGCGAGGGAGGGTTTGAGATTAAAAGTGATCATGGGTCCATATCCCTTCTTACGCTTCTCTCAACTCTTCTCCTCACACGATCCTTCGCCTAGTGTCTTTAGGCATTTTTGCAAGAACAAAGGTTAGTTTACAGCGAACTGTGATGTTTGAAAAAGTGAAATGGACACAAGCTCTGCATATGATTCATGAAGCTCGGAAATAATGAATTATGCTATTAGGATGCAAAGAACGAAGCTGTATGCATAGAAAATTGGGCAACAAACACTAATTAGCTGAAGTGCTCTTGAATTATATGCTCCTTTCAGCTTATGATTGAAGTCATCAACAAACACTAATTCCTATACATCTGCCACCTGTAATCTTGCCATCATGAACTATATGCTCCTTTCATTTATGTCATTTCTCCATTTCTCATCTTCATTTGCGGTACATCTTTTGGAATCAATATGGGACCCACAAAACGACAATGAAAAATGAACAGGATGAAGTGAATGGAACATGGAAAATGAAAATGAAAAATGACCAGGACTAGAAGAGTGGAACCCTACCATTCTCTGTCCACATCAGATTCTTACTAATGGTGAAGTCTCAGAAGGCGAGTCTCAATCAAGAAAGTAACTTTGTTTGAGCTTTTTCTACAAATCTAAAATTATTTGTAAACGAAATACCCGAAATATCTCACAACTTTCTAGGGAGCGATGATGACACTAATTAGTTAATAGATGAGGCAAAGATTAAAAAAAATTAGAAAGTGGCAGTAAGTTATATGCATGCAAAAGTCAACTTCTATGGCTAATATGATCTTATATACATACCAATGCCACCTTTATCAAACTCCCTAAATCCTCAAGGCAATGAATGTCCTCGGTCAATTTCTAAATAAGTCTGCGGAAAAATGTCACATCTCTTTTTACGTTTCATATACCTAAATGAATCATATTATAAGTGCGGCGTGCGGGAGAGCGATTGATTGCCAGATAAGATCCTTAGTATCAGAATTAATCATTAAAAAGAAAACCATCTTCAACTCATTTGATATTATTTACTACCACGAGATTTGGCAACATAAGGGGAGTATATAGGAATTCATTGTTGCATCCAAAGTATAAATATTAAATAATTGCAGTAGTAAAGACAATATGACACTTACGATAAAAAATACAAGGTGGTTCAGTTCCATCACAAAATGATCCATAGCAGAGAATTCACATCCCTCATGCATTAGTGATGTATCGTACAAAATTAAAATGCTTAGATACGACATAGCAGGGAGGTTTTTGGCATATTTTTATTGGACACACACTGGATACTTTATCTTAATGTTGCACCTCCAAGAATAATATGTCTATCATAGTTTATAATAAATTGAACTGACAAACTAAGGTGTAGGAGCATGTAGGAAGTATAGAAAGTAAGGAATTATTTCTGCTAAATCAACTTAACAAAGGATTGTACCTGCTGGTCACTGAACAATTTAGATGACGCATAAAGTGTCTGATCTTTGCGTAACTTGCATTTGACTTCTAGTTTGTACCCGGCTGCACTTAAACACACACACACACACACACACACACATATATATATATGTATCACAACTTACTATATATGGAAGGAAATTCAACAATTATAGAATTACGCACCATATAATTAATTATGATGCTATATGATGCCAACATTTCAATAAAAAAATAAACATTTATGTCCGCAATAGGTACCTACAAGAAATTCTCCACTCAAAATCTCATTGTGCATTTATTACCACAAATTAGAACTGGTTGTATTTATTTTAGGTTTCTGTTAGAAGAGGAGACTTGCACCAAGAGGATGTCTTAAGGATAGACACAAGTTGGGCAAGAATGATAGAAGTAGGTGAAGTTAGATAAGTTACTTTAATAGGATTGTATAGAAGAATGCTATCAGCGCAATCCTCTTTATAATTTCTTCCTTTTTTTTACCAACCCTAATTAGTTTGGGATAATGTACCTTTTGATGATGATGTTTTACATAATTTTACACACCGTATCTTCCAAAATTTCCTTTCAGGTCAATCCGTAGGACTTGAAGGATATGATTAATCAACTCAGCTTTGCTTACATGATGAAGTGATCTGCCTTACCTGCATTATTAAGTAAATATAATATTAATAAACAAGTCAATTTACAAATGCGGAATGGAAAACAAAAATTCAGCTATGATTTTAACAGATCATGATTAGTTTACTATTTTGGCTTATGTAACTTGTATTTGGCTTCTAGTTGATACCTCAGCTGCTAACACAACTTACTATATTACGACAGCAAATTCGACAGATATAGAATTACGTACGATATAATTAACTGTGAATCTGTGATGCTATATAATGTCAAGTTTTCCATTAAAAATATATATTTTATGATCCGCAAATGGTACCAAAAGAAGATTCTCCACTCAAGATATTGGTACACAAATTAGAACCGACGGTATTTATGTTATGTTTCTGTTAGAAGAGACTTGGACCAAGAGGATGTCTTAAGGAGAGGCACAAGTTGGCCACGATTACGACCTTACTTGAACAGGATCTGTTCTATAGGCTCGTACCTCTGTATTCTTGATTCCTAACAAGTTGGCCACGATTGACAAGGGGAAGTAGGTGGAGAGATCTGAGTGAGTGTAATATGGCATATGAGTTGGCCTTAAATAGGATTGTACAAAAGGATGCTATCAACATCATCCTTTTTATAATTTCTTCCTTGTTTTGGCCAACCATAATTAGTTTGGGATAAAACACCTTTTGAGATGATTTTTTTTACATTATTTTACGGACGGTATCTTCCAAAAATTTCTTTCAGGTCAATCTGTAGGACCTGAAGGATTCGATCAGTCAACTCAGCTTTGGTCGCATGACGAAGTGATGGGCCCTACCTGCATGATGAATGAAATATAATATGAATAAAAAAGTCGCGTAACACGTGCGGAATGAAAAACAAAAATTCAACTACAATTTTAAGAAATCATGATTAATTTACTATTTGCGTCCTTGTTGGAGCTACATATCTTGTAACTTGTAAAACATACAGTGTTGTATATAAATCCTAAATCTACGGCCATTAAGAGACTCGGTACCACTCTACTATCAACCATGACAACCTCAACCAAGATGTTAATGATATGCTTTTACACAAGAAAATATGTCATAATGTGACATAAGTATTTGAGATTCATCAAATCCTTTGTTTGAACTTCCCTATGAAGAATTTTCAAAGCTGTAATCTCTATGTTGTCCCGGGTGATAATGATATTATCAATAGGGAAGATCAAAAGCACCAAGTAGTGTTAGAGTCCCACATCGGCTAGACTTGGGCCCTTTGTCCTCAATATATGATGGAACCTCCCTTCTCTCCTCAAGGGCTCTTTTGGAAAGTAATCTAATGAGGTTCCACATATTCTCACAAGTAGTCATATGAACTCAGTGTCATCAAGGTTTCTCTAAATTTGGGAATACCGAGAAACCAAGCCCGAGCTTCCGGTTAAGGCAGAGACCTATTCAACCAACAAAACTTTAAGGGCCAAGAGGCGATATATACATAATACATCCATGAGAAATATGATGATTAATTGATTATCCATACTAACAACAAAATTTGACCAACCAGTAACGCAATTTTTATCATTTAGCCTAATTGGTATTTTTCTAGCGGCGATTGCTCCTTCACGCGAAACCTATTCAGATGTGTCACTAGTTGATTTGCTTGTTTTGCCCTCCACATATGGAGATATCACTACAATGATCTTATCTCTAACGTACCTAATGAGTTAAAGAACAAATGCTATATTGACATTGAGCATCTTAAATACTAGCAACCTCAAAGGGAACGGAAACACTTTTTCCAAAAAAGAACTAAAACACATGATCTATTGCAAAGTTTTAGCATAGTTAAAAGTTAATACCATCATCTCTTCCATAAACAAACTGCACAATATAATGTTGTTTGTCATCCACTTTACCCACCACATCGGGAAAGAGGAAAAGTAGAGTACATAAGATGATCAGATGACAACCAGAAAGGATAAATCTAGAAACACAACCATAAAATCCATCTCTGCAAACAAAGGAAATGAAAGGGGCAGAGCAAGTACAAGAGGGTAATTGCTTGACATATCACACCTTTCTGGTTAAGAGAAATGTTCTTAACAGAAGAAATCTTCTGAAGCAAACGTCACCTCGCGCTGCCAGGTGATTCCACACCTGGATTAACTGCAGAAAGTTCTTGAAATCAGACCACAGAAAAGACAAATTGAATTCGGCGTCACTCTGAATATGAAAAAAGTGTATGTAGATTCCTTTAGTAATTAAGTTTGATATGTATATTTTGTGTCTAGTACTCAAGTGTCAAGTGTGTGTGTGTGTATATATATATATGTGTGTGTGTGTGTGTATATATTGCATATATTTTCTGAGTAGAAGCACTGGAATGCAGATTGGTATAAATATATTTTGTGTAGTAAATATATTTCGCCTCGGGGCTTACGCCTTCCGCCTCGAGGCTTACGTCTCGCCTCGTTGAGGGAAAACGCCTTGAGGCACGATTCCGCTTTTAAACCTTGGTTTTCTCAGAGAATCTCTTCTTTAATGAGCAATTATGAAATGGCTATACAGAATTTATACGAGTACTGAACTTGATAATGATTAGTTCGACTCCTATTAAGGAAAAATTACGCCTTTTAAGTGAATTCCTCTAGAGAAGGTCCACATGTGAACTATATATAGACATGATTTTCCTGATTTTCAATACGCATGTCACCATAGATACCATAATCATGTTACCACAACTAGATTACAAATGAACACCTGCAGCCGAGTTAGAAGCAGCGTTGTTACTGTTGTCCATGAACTTTTGCATGCATCTCTTTTTCTCATATCACAAAAAGAAACTAACAGATTTATTAACTTTGATTCCAGACTAAACCATACCTTGTAACTCATTATTTAAGAGATTATTTATGTTGAGATAGACTGCTACAAAAAATCACACCATCATCTCATTTCCTTTACCATGAGAAGAACCATCCAGATAAGCATTTCTGGTAGCAGAATCCCCTTCATCATCTCCCTTATCTTCCACAGGAGATGAAACCAGTTCAAACCTATAATTTTTGGTGCAGGAAGCCCCTTTCTCATCTTTCTTTTCTTCCAAAAGAACTTTGAAAAAGTAGGAAGGCGATTCAGAAAGATTGTCCAATTGCATAGGAAATTGTGACCAGGTTCTCAAGTGACTATTATTTGCACCAGGCATGTCGATGCTTCCATCTTCAGAATCTCCCAACCTCTTCCTCTTCTCTCCAGTCTGTTTCAAAGGGTAGCGGTACATACAAAACATATTCATTCCAATTCATTAACTTATTTCCAGAAGAATGACAATTTATAGTTCATTTGCATCTATAAAGTAGGATAATACATGCACCTCATTCTAACATTTTCAAAGTCATGCTTTCATTAAAGAATAAATGTATGTTGTGAAAGCTATGACACTAATTAAACTTTCCTATCTCAAAGTCAAACTAAAAGTCAACAGCCCCAAATCAATCCAAAACACATCATCCAATTTTTTATCAATGCAAAACAGGATGAAATGATTAAGTAATGGTAAAACAAAGCAATGAACCAATATTAACTTTCACATATGATGGGTTTTGAGTAATATTTCTAAATTTAGAGGTCACTCATCCATTCAGTTCAAACTAAAGTTTACCTTGTGTCTCATCATTATTTCGAGCTTCATGAAGTTCATCTAAATTGATGGCAGAAATTGCACCATCATCTTCATTTCCTATATCCTGAGAAGAAGAAGAATCATACATATAAGCATCTCGGCTAGAGGAATCCCCTTCCTCATTTATCTTGCCTTTGACAAATGATGACAACTCAGAAGTATCATCTTTAATGAAGGAATTATCTTCTTGCTTTTCTTCCACAAGAGAAGAGGACTGCTTAAAAGTTATGCCTTCCTCGTCATTCTTCTCTTCGAAAAGATAAGTGGGCAAGTTAAAATCATCATCTTCGCCGTAAGCCCTCATCCAATCTTCAGCAATTTTTATTAAAAATTCAGGAAATTCAAAAAGATGAACCGAGTCTCTAGATCTCGATGAGGCTTCCAAGTGACTAATGTTTGTGTTCGGTATATCAATGCTTCCATCTTCATAATCTCCTGACCTCTTCCTCTTCCCTCCACTCTGGCTCTAGGAGTTAGAGAACATGAAAAATATATTAGTTTAAACACAAACACTACACCGAATAAAATAATGTTTATCATTTAGTAAAACTTTTAGCAGCAAATATTGAATTCGCTGACTTCTACAAAAAATATATATATATATATATACCACCTCTGTTTTAACTTCCCAAGTTGTGTTTGCATGAAAGTGAAATGGATGTAGCACATATAATAAATATCTCGGAAATCAAAACAAACTAATCTAGACAAGAGACCAGTCACGAAAACATAGGGGCTTCTACAAAGAAGTAGGATAAATGCAGACATCTCTGTTTTAACATTCCTAAGTTGTCTACATGAAAGTGAAAATGTAAATGGGCGTACTATAAAAATCTACAAAATAAATGAAAACACTTGAAGCAACTAATCTAGGCAACTAATCAACGTCACAATGTCTCTTTCTGGGATACATGAAATACGGAACACTTTCCTTTGATTACATGATATTTGAACTACAAGAATGAGGAAGAGACAATGAAATGTGGAATAAGTTCTTTTGATGGGATAGACACAAGGGGAAAAGTTTCTTCATTAGTTTGTTCATATAGCCGTAAATAAACAGGCCCGTAATTCACCACATCACATAATTTACAGTTTCAAGTAGCTAGGATGAAGACCGAATACATATGCTGCAATTTCAACGGAGCTTGTATTGACGAGGGGGTGGAAATCAACATTGGGAAGCACAGGGGAAAGGTTCATGTGGTTGATCCTGACTAGAAAGAGTGAAGAAGGGGTCATAAAACCTTTATACGAGCTTATCGGTTTTATAAATATCTTGTAAGAAAATAAATGTGATTATGCAAGTACAAAAGCAATCGTAGTTGTCGAGGCATTAAATACCTAGCCAGGCCTTCACATTGCCTACTACCATGACAAGTGTCTCTTTGGTTGTCTTAGTTCCATCGAAGCCACTTGCAAAAGATTAAGCTCTAGAGCAACCGGAGGAATGGACCATCTTTTACTTTGCCCATCCTATACTTCAGGTTCAGTTGTGGATAAACACAATCTATTTTTTTCAATTTTATACAAATAACATGAGACAATTGGGCATGAGAAGACTTCAATGATGAGATCGTGTCATTCATTGGCAATACAAAGGATCTCTTGACATGAAGGTTTTCTTCTGAGTCTTGAACCTGTTGGCTAGTAAAATAGCTATGCCGAGTAGAAAACGCTTCCTAAATGAAGGGGTGGTTTTTTTCATTATCTTCAAATGAATTATAAATGCTATGAAATTTTTTCTTGGTCATATAGATACAATTTTATTAAAAGAATGCAAGTACTTCTGCAAATACGAGTCTTAATATTAACTTTGAAATTTGTTAGTATTCTTCTACTTTCCGTTCATCCAATTAACTATTTCACAAGTCCTTGAAGCATATGCTTTTGTACCTTCTAAAGTGCTCCTAGACTCCATATTGAAGGAATTATATACATTTAAAGCATGCACTTCATTCAACTGTACAAAGAAAATACTCTTATTAACTTCAATCGTCCATGAGAAACAATCTCATCATAATCGTCTAAGTATAGATATAATGAACCAACATTTGACTACCGGAGAAAACCATCTTTAGTACAATATTTCAATATTAGCTTTGTTGTCCTGACTTCTTTGGGAAAAACCGTTGTCCCTTGAACCATCACCTCACTTCCTAGCAATGTAGTTCTAGTCAAACATTTTGAATTTTAAAATAATGATCTGTTAGGACCTTGGAGACTATAGTTACCTTCCTAGCAATACTTGAGTGTGTGTTAGTGTATCACAATCCAATTAAGAGAGATGATAAAATAAGTGCAATCTAACAAGATGTTGGGTACATAAATAAATAAAAATATCACCAAGGCCTACCTCATTGGATGCATTTCTTGATCTTATAAATGCTTCAACTATAGACTCAAGTCCTTGATTATCTGTATCACCTTGGTTGACAAGAGGAAAGGGTGGCAACGAAATTCCAGGATTTAGAACAGCAAGACCTACCTCGTTGGCTTGAACTACAAAATCTAGTTCTCTATTATGTGTATTCTCCTGGTTGGCTAGATCTGATGATGATATCAAACTTACGGAATTTGGCACAGAAGGACATGCCTTTTTGGGTGTAATTGTAGTTGTTCTTAGATAGGCTTGAACTACAGACTCTAGTCCTTGATTATCTGTACAGACTTGGTTGTTTGGAGCGGAGAATGGTATCATACTCCCAAGATTTGACACAGTTTCCTGTAAATAAATCAGATAAATGATGAACTAAAAGTTTCGTGTCCATTTATAAGAATTGAAAATCAAAATTTGCAACAAATGCTTACAGGTAGTAAGTCTTTTCCAAAAATCACACCTGCAGAAAGAACACCACTTATTAGAAACTTGAAAGAACTGGAAGGGTAATGTGTGAGATATCAAAGTGCCAAAGTAGATTACAACGCCATTTAAGATTTTGTGTAGATTATGATGCCATCTGAGATTGTTTTTACTTCACTGCATTTTGTGATTACGCTTGCAAAGTATTCCTTCCATCCCTTGAAAAAATTGCTTAGTTTGATTTGACACATGGTTTATGGGAAGCATCAGACAATTCGTTAGATATTTAATATACATTTCAATACAAAAAAACAAATGAATCATGTTGACCCAAATGAATACCATTAACTTTTTTTGTAATGAAGTTAATGGGTATATAGGTAATCGAACTTGGAAACTTCCCAAAAAATGCTGCAAGTTCATGGGACATTCCTGAAGAGAAGTGTTGCATTTTTCAAGGGACAAAGGTAATCTTTCTTTACCTTGTAGTGGAACTGTGGAAGTGTTGCACAAATTAAAAAAGTGCAATAGTTTTTGTGCCTTTACATTAGAAAGGCTGAAGTGTGCACAAGTTCATAATCCTTCAGTCTTGGACCATGGGCTCCAAAAGACTGCAGTAGAATTTATATCCAGCGAATTTTAATTATATGGCTTAATTCATATTTGTTCAGCAAAAGATGTATCTTAGCAACTTACTGCTTGTTTGCTTCATGCAAATAACCATATAGCCTAGTTTCGGCAAACATAGCTATAGAATCTTGGTATACTTGCTTACCATATGTAGGTTCAATAATTGAATTATGACAAGATTTCTACAGCAAAAGTTATTAAATGTCATTATGAACACTCACAAACAATGAAAATCCTTGTTGGAAACATGTCAGACAGTCAACTATTTAGTTGGCTGGTACAGCCAATATAGCTCGCTTGGAGTTTTATACAGACAATGAAACTACTAAACAACAAAGGCACTCAACCATCAGGTTTGAAAATTAGCAGCCTAGTAGTTTTCCAAGTTTTCCTAGCAATGCCAAAGGATTAGATAAGAATGAAGAGCTGGTCATCTTGCTATATATAAGGTTATGCCAAGAGATGGCCAAATGGGCCCGGCCCGGCCCGGGACCGGCAGCGGACTCGGGACCGACTTGGGTCCGGCCTGGCCCGGGACCATTTGGGACTGGTTTGGGATCACCGGTTACGGTTTTCCACCGCAAACAAGGCCGGCCTGGGACCGGTCCGATTTTTTATTTAAAATTTTTATTTATAAATTAATTTTAAGTGTATTTTATTAAGTGTATTATAATAAAAACATATTTTTAGTGTATTTGGTTGACCCAATTAAATATTCTATAACAAAAACGTGTTTTTTTGGGTCGGTACCGGTTACGCCGAGACCAGTTACGAGATCACTATTTGGGACCGGGACCGATTTTTGGCCCACACCAGCAGCATACTTGATAATTAGAATCAAGATATGGGAAAGATAATGCTTCACGATCATACCAAAACTATTATCAAGAGTGAGCTCCTCAATCATTTGTTCATTTAATGCATACTCTCTTGACCGAGTAAGACCAGTTGGTTGCCACATGCTACCTTCGGCCTGGAATAATCAACATAATTGATTCATAAATCAGAAGTGGTATGAGTAGATTCATCTGATAACCAACAACAAAAAGAAAATTCATCAAATATGTTACCCTGTAAGATGAACCCTCATCATCCAACGAGTTTTTCCTCTCCCATTCACTGAAATCAGAATTTATCACCCACCATTCGAGCAAAAGTTCATTAGGAACATCAATTTCTGACAAAGGTAACAGAAGAGAATAAGAACCATGGTATGAGTACCAGCCGTTATATTTCTTGTCCAAAAGCCTACTTCTACAATTGGTAGGTTAAGACCATGAATAACATTGTATATGGAGAAAATAATACGAAGAAAGTAAAGGAAGAGAAGAAATTAACAAGTGTACTTTAGCCAACAATTAGGTACGGTGATCATCCAAACACAAACTTCGTTCACGTAGACATCCATACAGTTATAAAACCAACCAAACACTACATGATCCCTCCCCTATTAAAAACATATTCTGAGATACTGTGAACATTTTTATTCAAATTTACTTTTTGTCCACCTTTCTTTGAAAAGTAAGATTAGCATATGGATGAAATGATGATTTCTATTTGTCGCCCCAGCCAAGTGCCTACTAATCAATCATCGCATATTAGTATGCATATAGTTCTGGAGGAGTTAGAACCATGGATAGAACTTGCCATTTGAGGTGGTCATAAGTGCAATCCGATATCAAGGACTTCTTGAAGAGCATAGTTGAAAGGGATGAAAATGAACACAACCAGAATTCATCTGTAGTTCCTCTCGTTCCAGCATGTGTTAGAAATAAAAAACAAAATATTCTGGAAATCAACTTAACCTTGTTCAAGATATATGAATAAGGTGTACTAGGCATAGTAATGCATATTGGGTATCATAACTTGATTTAATTCATTGCATTTATTGATGATGGTACCAATAGGATTTGGCACAGGAATATGATATGTCCAATGAGGAAGCATAACAACATCGACAAGACAATGAAATAATTTTTTTTAATAGCTTTCGTTCTTGGTATAACTATGTAAATAGGGTATGATCTTTCATTTAACCATTCTCACAATAGACAACTGAAGACATCTACCAAAAAAATTTAAGGTTAGTTCCATTATTATGACTTGTGAAATTGAGTTTGCTTCTGAACCTTCAATTTTCCTCAAGTCTATGTATGCCTAGAATTGCATAAAAGTGGCAAAATGTACCCCTTTTAGGCATCAAGTAACAATTTAGACGGTATACGCAGAACCTCCAGGCATATCCATTTCAGGTTAAATTTATGATGTATAAAAATGGCCTTAATGAGATTTCAAATAGAAAACTAATCCTCTCATTTATTTTATTTTTGCACTCGATGACCTCCAAATTGTGTTATTCCAAAGATACCCTTAATGATTGTAACATAACAAATATGATGTGATGTCTTGCAATCGTAAAACAACAAAAAACAATGAAGGAGGTCATCGTAGGAGGTTATCGTCAAAGGAGGTCGTCAAGGTTGTAATAGCTTTGTTGTTGCTGTGGAAAATCCCTGCTGCTGGTTCTTCTCTGTTGCTGCTATTGCATTGGAACGAAGGATTGAAGATGATAGGGAGAAGAGAATGCAGAAAGGAAGCGGTTTGGCTCCAGATGATCTCACATCTGCATCTCCTTCCCTGAAATCTGATCCATATCCAGAATACCTTGCAAAAACAGGTACAGATGATGTTTTTTGCTGGAATTAATGAATCACTTAGTGCGTAATACAGACACTTCTACCAATACACTCAAAACAATCACTTCATCAGAAGGGGAATGAATAAGGATTGTAAAAAAGAAACCTGGAGAGAAGGGGAAGGGGTTAGCGGGAGTCACATCAATTTCAAAATCGAGAGGAGAATGATGGGAACGATAATTCGGTCGATTACAAGGTATTTTACTCATTTACATCATGTAAAATAGAAGGAGGTCAGTTCTGCAAAACAAGTTTCAGTGAAGGTCTTTAAGCGCATTTACTCCATTCCCCATCGCTCACAACTAAATCTATCAAGCTCTTGCATACAAGAATGCAAGGTTTAACCCTTAGAAGAAGAAATTGTGCTTCTGCAAACCCTGTGTGCTTCCCATCCAAATCGTATGTGGCACAACAAGGGCACCGATGCTTCCACTGTGCAAGTACCAATCATTAGGGCTACTACCTTACAAATTACCAATGTACTTTCACACCGTATGTGATGATTTTTTTATTTTATTTTTGCTATAGCCTACAGGTAGAATTTCTCTTGTCAATAAACATCCCAAAGGAAGTACCAAAGTGAAACCTAAATCAAACCTTTCGAGTACAATGTAGAAATTAATTAGTCCGAACTTAAAATAAAATCTCCACAACCACAAAACAACTAGAAATACAGATAAAAAAATCAAATCGGAAACTGCTTGCCTGACGGAGACAGCGGATAACCACGGGCCTCGGTTTCTCGCCGGAAAACCTCTGCCGTTTCATAGAAACCCTTATTGATGAAATAATCGTAAAGAAAACGCTCATACCTATAGAGAATAACAAAAGGAAACAATCAATCAAGCAACATTTGCATATACATAATGTTTGAGAAAAGAAACTTACATTTGATTCTGATCGAACGGATTGTCCATGGCTGGCTCTGGTGTTGTTGTGATGAATGAAGGCAGTCGTAAGTTGGCAGTGACACTTGTGAAAGAAATGTGAATGCATGATGTTGCAACATAAGTAACGCATGGTGATAAGATTCATGTAAGATCGTCACAAAAGGCCAAAACTTTATTGTCCACCTACCTTTGCAAAAAAACAATTTTTGCCGCTAAATTTATTTTTAACTTTGTTATTAAAGTTTCTGAAGGATAGAGTTCGGAAGAACAAAAGAGTATTAAAATTTGGGTTCCGGTGAGAAGTGTCAAATTTGATGACAAGGTTGGATAAGGAATGGATGAAACATTAGGCCTTCCGTACCCCAAGCGGGGAGGGCTCGGGAAGGGCTGAGGTGGCAGCGGGGTGAGGGCGGGGTTGGGCTACGGCCCGGGATGGTCATGCGGGGCGGGATGGTTTTCGGGGATGGGTTCCCGATCCATCCCGAGGGTTTTTTTAAAAAAAAAAATTAATTAAATTTTTTAAAAAATAACCGTTGAACGGCTCTTTCTTAAAAATAAAAAAAAATTCTCAATTTAATCCCACTATATATTTAACCCTCAACCTCTTATTTCTCACACCTCTCAACCTCTTATTTCTCACACCTCTTATTTCTCACACCTCTCAACCTCTTATTTTTCACACTATCAAATTCTCTCAATCTCACACCTCTCAAACTCTCTCAAATTCTCTCAACCTCTTATTTTTCACACCTCTCTCATCATGAATCCAAACAGAACACCTACATCCCGTCGTAACCGACCGAATACACCACAATCGCAAGAAGATCAAGAGCTTGGTTTCCAAGCGTTTACACAACAAGGTTATCATCCGCAATTTTCGCAACAAATTCCGCCACAATGGTCGCAACAAAATCCGCCACAATGGTCGCAACAAAATCCGCCACAATATCCGCAACAATTTCCCCAACAATTTCACCAACAATTTCCGCAACAATTTCCTTACCAATTTACACGTCCCGGTTTGATTGAACAAGGTTTTACTCCGGCCAACTACAATCTTCCTTCACCCGCAATCAATCTCGACGACGACATTGTTCCGGAAACCCAACCTTCTACCCCAAACTCACCACAATTTATCCCGACACAACAATCTATCCCGGAACCATCAAATCCGAGACGAACGAAAGCCGCCAAACAAACGTGGACAAGAGCCGAGGAACTCGCGTTAGTGTCGGCGTGGGTTGACGTTTCGGAGGACCCCGTGGTCGGTAACGCACAAAGCGGTGGTAATTATTTTTATTGTTATTATTATTATTATTATTATTATTATTATTATTATACTTAATTTTACATAAATGTAGGAAATTTTTGGGGCCGAATCGGGGATGTGTTTTTTACTCGCATGGGTCGTGAACCAGGTTATAGATCAACCCATCAACTCAATAGCAAGTTCAACGACCTCAATAAAAGAGTTAATTCGTTTGGCGGCATCTACAACAACTTGCTCAATAATAGATCAAGCGGGATGAGTGAGGCCGATATATCCCGAACGGCACACGAACGGTATGTAGCATGCCATAAAGTTGCTTTCACTCACGAACAAGTTTGGGACGTCCTAAAAAAATGTCCAAAATGGGGAGCCGTTCCAACGATGACGACAACTTCATCGCGGGGTTCAAAACGTACCCAACCTTCGGATGATGACGATGACGAGCAAATTCAACGACCCATCGGGAGAAACAAGGCAAAAAAATCATCAACGAGTAATACGTCCGGGGCGAATACGGACGAAAGTGTTACTCAGTTGTTGACGACGTTCAACAACAAGATTGATGATACAATGGAATACAAAATGAAAAAACTCGATCTCGAAATCGAAATCGAACGCTCAAACACTTCGAGTTTTTCATAACCCCGCATGATCACCTTACGGGAAACGCTTTGAGGGCTACTTTAGCGAGAAAAAAGCAACTCCAAAAATTTCATAATTGGTAGTGTTTTGTATTTTGTAATTTTTATTTTTAATGAATGGTATGAATTTTAATTTTTATTATTTATCTTATTTTTATTTATTAAAAAATATATAAATATTTTTATTTTGTTAAATAATTAAATGTATAAATAAAAGAATTAAAATAAATGAGGTGGCAAAAGGGTTTGAGGGAATGGGGTACGGATGTTTAGGGATCGTGAGGGATGGAGTGAGGGATGAGAGAAAAGCTGATGTGGCGCTGAGGTGGAGGGGAATCTTTGAAAGATGCTGTGGATGGGGTACTGATGGCCTTAGAATGAGATGCACCGAGACAAGAAGTATCGGATCAATTCTGTTTTATGCCGCAATTCATGGGAGGGTATTTGATTAAAAGTGATCAACGGTTTAAAAGTATTTCTCACACTTCTAACAAAAAATGACACTTCTTACATGATCCCATGTCAGAGTATCAAATGTTGATTTGATGATTTAGCGTTCTCGATCTTTCTTTCGAAAGTGTGCTATTTAAAATAAACATTTTTTTTAAATTATAGACTATCTGAGCATTTATAATATACTTTTTAATATTGAAAAATAAAGATTTTATGAATTTCGTAAAATAGAGAAAATGAAGATTTTGAGTATTTAGTTTTGCTTCAAATGATTATCCAAAACATTGATCTAAATTGAGGAAAGTAGGAGAGTGAGTCTAAAGTTATCCAAATTTAAAGAACTCCAATAAGTGGTTTTTTTAGTATATTACTATTGATAAGAAACTTGAAATTACATTGGAGACAAATAATCTATACATATTATAAAACATTTGAGAAAAATTCTTAAAAACAAGTTTTTTATGTATCGTGTACTATTTAATGATGCATATTACTTAAAGTTTTTGCATGCTTTACTGTTTTTTCCATAATTATTGTACTTTGAAGACCGATTTGTGGTTGAAATTCATTTGCATGTTTTCATCAATGTTAAATCAGTGTTTTTGGAATACCAGTTTGTGGATGAAATGAGAGATTGGTTGTCATCAATGTTGGTTGTTTCATTGATAAATAGATGTAAAATGCAATCCATAATCCACACACCGATTTCATACTTCTTTCTTGATTTCTTTCTGCAATATTTTGTGTTTGAGATACTACTGAAAAAATGAGTTCATCTGTTGCAAAAGCTAAGCTATATTTCTGTTTTGATGGTGAATGGGAGCAAGATAACAATGAGTGGAATTTTGCTTATAAATCTAAGCATGGTGTAAAAGTGCCAGTAAACTATACTTATCAGAAATTTCTTGCATACGCCATGCAAAAATGTGGAATCAACCCTTCTGCTGTTTGCAAGTTAGTGTTTAAAAATGGCGATAGGTCATTTGTGGATCTATCCAACGATGGGGATATCTCTACTTTTCTGCATTTTGCAGTCGATTCAGAAAGGCCCCCATTACTTTTTGTGTATCCCCACGACGGTGACGACGACGGTGACGACGAAGACCTTCAAATAGAGCAGCCTGATTCTCAATTTCAGGCGTCCGACGCCCCAACGGTTCATTTAGATCATTCATATGGTCTTAACGACTGTATTCCGGAGACGCAACAACAACAACCACCACAACCACACGAAGGGCGTACTGCTGGAGTTGCTGATGACGAAACCCACGTTTTCAGAACGGGTAATTCTGAAATAGACAGATCAGACACTGATAGTGATGATCACGAAGAATATACCCCTAGTAGAAAATCATGTAGTCAGATAAATGACTTTTTTGATATGCCCCCTATTCTTCCAGACTCCCATACCCAGACACAAACCTATGAACCTACACCTTATATTCGCAGTGAAATGTTACATGTAGGTCAGATATTCGAGTCGAAGGATCTCTTGGCAAGTCAGGTCGGACTTAAGTTCTTGGAAGAGGGTTTCGAAAGGCGCACGTCGAAATCTGACAAAACTAGATACATAGTTGAATGTGCCAGAAAAAACTGTGACTGGAGGATGTACGCGATTGACACGGGTGGCAAAGAAGGGGCGTTCATGATTAGAAAGTTGCACGACATACACACTTGTACGAGGACGCAACTGAATCCCCACCACAAACAAGCCGGCAAAAAGACTTTGGGTGCGATACTGAAAAACAAATTTCTTGATGTTAGTAGGTCATTGCGTCCAAAAGACATCGTCCACGATGTTCACCAGCAGTTCGGCGTCACGATTGATTACCACCAAGCTTGGTGTGCGCGATGCCATGCACTGTTTATGGTGAGAGGCACGTTCGAGGAGTCGTATGAACGACTCCCGACATATTTATATAATTTGCAGCTGCAGAACCCTGGTACTGTCACGCAGCTACGGACCGATTCACGTCGACGGTTTGAGATGTGCTTCGTGGCCCTTGGACCCGCGGTACGTATTTTAACACGTCATATGTTTACACATTATAAACTATAACATTTACAAAGGAAAACCATGTATGTTTTTGCAGATCCGCACATTTGTGGCAAATCTACGTCGTATCCTGATAATAGACGCAACCCATTTAAAGGGCCGTTACTTGGGTATGATGTTCCTGGCGGTTGCCATGGACGGGGATAACTCCATCGTTTCAGTAGCTTTCGGCGTAGGCAAGTCCGAAACCGGGGACGAGTGGACTTGGTTTATGTCCATGTTGAGACAAGCTATCGGAGACCCGCAAGGGTTGGTGTTTATGTCTGACAGGGCTCCTTCCATAAGCGTCGCAATCTCTGCCATCTACCCAAACGCCCCTCACGCCATATGCTGTCGACATTTGGAGATGAACGCCAAATCCAAGGACAAACAAGGATGTCTATTGGGCGGCATGCAGAGCATATACGGATCGGGAGTTTAACAAGTACATGAATATGCTACGATATAGTGCCGACGAAGCAGCCAAAGTCTTTGACGAAGCTGGACCGGAGAGGTGGTCCGCGGCCCATTTTCCTGGACAACGGTATGACATTCTGACCTCGAATAGTGCAGAGTCTGTGAATGCACTCTCCCGTTTTGCGCGTAGATGTCTGATTGTTAATCTTATGGACTACTTTCGGGCCTTTCAACAAGAGTGGTACCAAATTCGACGCCTAAAAGGAGCTGAGATGCAAAATGCACTCACACCAACGGCGGAGAAGATCGTTCAGTACAGGGCGCGTCGTGCGGCGACATGGCCGGTAAGAGCAATCGGGTATGGGAAGTACGAGGTGCATGATGACTATCTTCACGCGATTGTGAATATGGAAGACCACCTTTGTTCGTGTTGCGAATGGCAAAAATCTGGGTTACCGTGCGGCCATGCCATCGCTGCGGCAACACATATGGGTCGTAGAGATTGCAGCGACTTGGCTGTACCTTTCTTCACGTCCGAATATTACCGGAGAACATACGTGGATGTAATAAACCCAGCTGGACCCCATGCAGCATGGGTGTATCCACCCGACCCGCTTCCGCCATGCTATCCACCTTTAATGGATAAGAACAGAGCCGGGAGACCGAGAAAGAACGACCGACGTCCATCACGTGGTGAAAGTTCGATACAACGAAGATGTACTCGGTGCCAATGCGTAGGACACACTCGTGGAGAGTGTCCAAATCCCGCCCCTTCAACCGTGCCAAGGAGACATTCAGTCAGTCACACCCCGGGCCCGTCACAGCTTGAACCATATGGAACAAACACATATGATACTGTTGATCTAAACGCTGATTTGTAAAAGATATATATATATATATATATTCATATTATATATACACACATACATATGCTTCTAAATGAACATTGATAACACAGCTAGTTTGTAAATGATATATATTCATATTATATATATACACACATACATATGCTTCTAAATGAACATTGATAACACAGCTAGTTTGTAAATGATATATATATTCATATTATATATACACACATACATATGCTTCTAAATGAACATTGATAACACAGCTAGTTTGTAAATGATATATATATTCATATTATATATACACACATATATATGCTTTTAAATGAACATTGATAACACAGCTAGTTTGTAAATGATATATATAGATTCATATTATATATACACACATACATATGCTTTTAAATGAACATTGATAACACAGCTAGTTTGTATTCCATCCAACATGCTCTTCATCTTCAATCTTTCTGACCCTTCTTCAACGGCTTCTGCTTTTGCAACCACGTATGGCCATTGTGTACCACAACCCGGACACACTTTAGCAAATGAGTTGAGGTAACCTCTGACTTGACCTTACATGATATAAAAAAACAACAAAAAAATACAAACAAAAACACAATAAAAAAAATACAAAACAACACAGTAAAAAAAATACAAAACAACTAAAACAACCACCACCTACTTAAAAATTGATTTAGTTTCATCAATCCAAGCTTGCTTCTCGTTTACCTTCGCTTGAATAATTGCGAAGTCTTGCATAATATGGTGAATTGCTTCTTGTTCTCGACGAACACGAGCCTCCCGAGCTTTTATATCCCCTTTCATCCTTTTGATCTCCCTGTTTTCCTCTTCGATCTTTCTCAAATGGACTGCCTTCCTGTCCATCATTTTTTTCCACTCTTCTGTTAGTTCATCTATCTCCTTTTCCTTTTTTGCTATGGCGACCTCGATTTGAGGTGGCATTTTTTCAGGAGTAGACTTAGGGTTTGATGACGATACCATTTGTGGATGAAATGAGAGAAGAGAAATCAAGAGAGAAAGCAATTCAAAGAAAGAAAGCAAGAGAGAAATCAAGAAAGAAAGCAAGAACAAGTGTGAATTGTGAATTGCATATTACTGATATTTATGGATGAAATCTCAAACATGCCAGTGAATTTGAACCACAAATCGGTCTTCAAAGTACAATAATTGTGGAAAAAAACAGTAAAAGCATGCAAGATTCGTCTAAGTACAAGGGCTGAAGGTGTAAATTTTCAGGGACCAAAAGTGTAAAATTTCAGGGACCAAAACTGTAAAATTTTGGTCCATCGCGGGCTGCGATCGCGGGGAGGGACCAAAAGTGCACCGCGGCCAAAGTTGAGGGGCTCCGCGGGACACATTTTGGCCAAAGCTCGTGCCACGTCAGCCCTATCCCACGATCGCGGGGTCCATCGCGGGCCATTAGGGCATTTTGGTAAACCGCGAAATTTTTGTGGCATTTTGGTAAGTTGATATTTGACTTTTGGCATTTTAATTAATTTCCCATTAAATTAACAAAAAATTAAGCAAATTTATGTAAAAAAACATTATCGTTTTCTCGTAACTACACAAAACTGTATTATAAAATGGACAAATACAAAATATATAATGAAACATTAATATCGAGATGTATCGCGCTGCATTGTGAGCACATTTCTAATATTTTATCATATAAATAGAATATTTTAATAATATAATTAAAGTTGTATTTTTTTAAATAGATAATCTTTTGAATCTTTGTTTAAGATTTTAAAGTTTCATCCTTCATATTTAGTAAATTTTTAAGAAAGTTGTTGCCTAAAATATTAATTATTTATTAATAAACTTTAGTTGATAGATGAAAACGTAAAATAACTTAAAATAAAACTTTAAATTAATCATCAAATTCTATTATAATTGGGGGAAAAAACTTTTAAAAAACCTTATTAAAAAGTTACCTGAATTAGCTTTTTAATAAGACACCAAATTCTTGGGATCCATAACCCTATTAATACGGGTCATTATTTGGGTCTCCCTTCCCTTGTGGGCCGTTCAAAGAACTTTATTTTCCGACATATTCGCGGTAGACTTTGGTTGAAACTACAATCTTTGAGCAAAAAACTCATTTCTTCCACCGGAAAATCCACGCTTATTAAAGCCGTCGCTCAAGCTATTCCGGTCTATTATATGAACGTGTTTCTTCTTCCAAGCTCGGTTATCCAAAACCTCGAAAAAATGATTAATTCATTTTGGTGGGGCCATAAATCCGACGGTAACCGTTCAATCAATTGGTTTTCATGGGATAAACTTTGCACCCCGAAAAAGTTTGGTGGCTTTGGGTTCCGCGATTTCACCGCCTTTAACCTCGCTATGCTCGGTAAACAAGGTTGGAGACTTTTAAAAAACCCATCTTCGCTCGTTGGCCGTCTCCTAAAAGCCAAATATTACCCCTGCGACAATTTCATGTCGGCCCACTTGGGATACGCTCCTAGCTTTATTTGGAGAAGTATTTGGCACTCGCAACTCGCCCTCAAGTCGGGCCTCCGTTGGAAAATTGGAAATGGTCACTCTATTAATGTTTGGAAAGACCCATGGCTTAAAGACGACTCGGGTTTCATGATCAATACTCCGACGGATAATAGGCATCCCAACTTGACCGTCCACGACCTCATCGACCCTCGATCTCAAGGATGGAACTTCGCGCTTATCAACGATATTTTTTCCCAAGGGGATTATATAAAAATTTCCAATCTTCCTCCTCCAATTTCCAATCGCGAGGACACTCTCATTTGGCATTGGTCGCATGATGGGATCTACTCCGTCAAGTCTAGCTACCGAACAATCATGGAACATATTGCCCCGACATCTCACCTCTTTTTAAGCGGCGAGTGGAACTCGATTTGGAACGCCAACATTCCTTTTAAAGTAAATTTTTTTGCTTGGCGAGCTATTAGAAATGTTTTACCCACCCACCACGCCCTCCAATCTAAAGGTGTTAACATTGTGGCTTATTGTCCTATTTGTAACCGAGACGTGGAACATGTTTGGCACGCTTTGGTCGGGTGCCCTTCGACTTCACAAATTTGGCACGAGGCGGGTCTTGGGAACGTCGTAGAGAAGTTACTCCTTTCGGCTAGTTCGTTCCATGAATTGGTATTTAATTTTATCCGGGATTACAATAGCCAATATCGCGACCTTTTTCTCATGATTTTATGGAGCATCTGTTTTAGAAGAAACGATGTTCTTTGGAACAATGGCCCTCGCGATTCGTCTTCGGTTATTATTCGCGCTAATATTACGCTTACGGATTGGAAGGCTTCGCCCAATTCCTCTCCGCTCTCCTCCGTTCACTCCGAAACCTCACCCGTTTGGCAACCGCCGCGTGTTGGTTTTCTTAAGTGCAACGTGGACGCCGCAGTTTTTGCCTCGAACGTTAAAGCGGGTTTCGGGGCCGTCCTCCGCGATTATTCGGGAGCCTTCATTGCGGCCTTCGCTTCCCCATGTTCATTCGTCCCGCCCACGATAGAATGCGAAGCCCTTGCCATTCGTGAAGCCATTCTTTGGATTTCTAGTCGCAACGACTCTCAAGTTATTATCGAAACCGATGCCAAGATTGTTGTGGACGCCATTTACGATTCGTATGAGGACAACTCCGAGTTCGGCGACATCATCAAGGAAATTAGACACTTCCTTAACTCTAAAGACCATATCTCGGTTCATTGGATCAACCGCCTCGCAAATGGGTCGGCTCATTTATTAGCTAGGCACGCTTGTACAATTGATCGTTTAGTTCACTTTGATAGCATGCCCTCCTTTCTTAATTATTGTAACGACACCAATTGTAACGCCTCTTGTTATGAAATGAATGAGTCCCGTCCGGGTGATGGCAATGCCGAAGCCCGGTAATGGCCTCTTTCCGTTTGTCTTAAAAAAAAAAGACACTAAATATTTCTTTATAAATTTAAAAAATAATTTAGTTTGTGGCATCTCAAACATTGTCTGATAGTTTTTTCAAATTGAAAAAAAAAACTATCAAAAGTAAATAGATTCAATTTGAATAATATTTTATATAAAATTTTAACATTTAAATATTATTAAAAGAGGGTCTGGTTCAAGAGAAAACCTCAAATAAACGGAAAACTAAGAAACACTCTGGTAGCCCTTCATCTAGGCGATATGCACTTGTGTATACAGGTTATTTGTAACATGCATTTATACATATATGTACAAATGCATAATGCACTTGTGCATAAAACCAAAAAGTCAACTATTTACCTGTATGCATAAGTGCATACCGTCCAGATGAAGGGCCACCAGAATGTTCTTCAGTTTTCCATTTTTTTTAGGTTTTCTCTTGAACCTCCCTTTATTAAAATATTTGATATATTTAACATTAAGCAAACTTCCAACCAACTTTTTATAAATAGTCTCCTTTTCAAAACAAACTTTCTATAAATAGTAATTTATATTGTCTCTCCAACAAAATCAATAAAGGATGGCATTGAAGCACGAAAAAGAAATCCAAAATCATCAAAACTTTCCGGTTTAGAATTTGGTAAAGATACATTTATTATTATCAAATATGGTTTAATTTTTTTTTCAAAATATAGTTTGAATAAAACCGTATTATTAAAGAATTCGGATATTTTGCAATGTCAAAAAAATTATTTGATGATTTAATTTAATTTTATAAAAAATAATTGATACGTATAAAATAAAGTATTAATAATCATTTTTTTAAATATGTTTTCAAATCAAATAATGTTTTAACTCTTCCATTTATTAATGATCAATTTATAGTGCAAATATTCATTGTTGTTGATTAATTTACCATAGATTAAAGGGAAATTAATTAAAATACCCTAAGTCAAACATCTTGTTACTGAAATGCCACAAATCTCTTCCATCTTACCAAAATGGCCCAAAAATTCGCGGTGGGCCCCGCGATCGCGGGCCCCAGGCCCACGTGTCACCCAGGTTTGCCCACTTTGCCCGCGATGGTCCCTCAAGAATGCCCGCGGCCCAGCTTTCCCCCCTCAAGAATGCCCGTGTTGGCAGTTTTAGTCCCTGCCCGCGTTGAGAGCCCGCGATCGCGGGCTAACCCGCCACGCGTCGGCCCACGTGTCACCCAGGTTTGCCCACTTTGCCCGCGTTGGTCCCTCAAGAATGCCCGCGGCCCAGCTTTCCCCTCTCAAGAATGCCCGTGTTGGCAGGTTTAGTCCATGCCCGCGTTGAGAGCCCGCGATCGCGGGCTAACCCGCCACGCGTCGGCATGGGGTTAACCCTAAAAATCTTTGTGAGCCAAACCCTATTTCTTTCTCTTCTCTATCGCCGCACTATATAAGAGGGGTGGGGGGACCAAACCGGCCACACCCCATTTTTTTAATAACTCTCTCAATTTTTAATCAATCTCTCTCAATTTTCTCTCACTCTCTCAATTTTGTCGTGTGGAATACGCGTTCGGGTTTTGTGAAGATGTCTCGTATTACCTTTGTGGTATGTTTTCCTTATGTTTTTTGTTATTTTTTATAATGTTATTTTAAGTTAAGATATATGATTTGTATGTTGTTAGAGTGTTTATAACTTTTGTTATGTTTAAATATGTTCTATGTTTAACATTTTTAAGATATATGATATGTATGGTTTTATGTTTGAATGTGATATTTGTATGTTATAATGTGTATGTTGTTATTGGAGTATTTTTATTAAAAAAATGTTAAGAGCGTGTTTTTTTATAAAAAAACATTGTTAAGAATGTTTTTTATAAAAAAATTGTTAAGAGATTGTTTTTATAAAAATAATTCTAAAGAGTGTGTTTTTATAAAAAATGTTAAGAAGGTGTTTTTTTATAAAAAATTTTGTTAAGAGTGTTTTTATAAAAATAATTCTTAAAAGTGTGTTTCTATAAAAAAATGTTAAGAATGTGTTTTTTTATAAAAAATTGTTAAGAGTGTGTTTTTATAAAAATAATTCTTAAAAGTGTGTTTTTATAAAAAAATTGTTAACAATGTATTTTTATAAAAAAACATTGTTAAGAATGTTTTTTATAAAAAAATTGTTAAGAGATTGTTTTTATAAAAATAATTCTAAAGAGTGTGTTTTTATAAAAAATGTTAAGAATGTGTTTTTTATAAAAAAATTGTTAAGAATGTGTTTTTTTATAAAAAAACATTGTTAAGAATGTTTTTTATAAAAAAATTGTTAAGAGATTGTTTTTATAAAAATAATTCTAAAGAGTGTGTTTTTATAAAAAATGTTAAGAAGGTGTTTTTTTATAAAAAAATTGTTAAGAGTGTGTTTTTATAAAAATAATTCTTAAAAGTGTGTTTTTATAAAAAAATGTTAAGAATGTGTTTTTTATAAAAAATTGTTAAGAGTGTGTTTTTATAAAAATAATTCTTAAAAGTGTGTTTTTATAAAAAAATTGTTAACAATGTATTTTTATAAAAAAACATTGTTAAGAATGTTTTTTATAAAAAAATTGTTTTTATAAAAATAATTCTAAAGAATGTTTTTATAAAAATAATGTTAAGAATGTGTTTTTTATAAAAAAAATTGTTAAGAGTGTGTTTTTATAAAAATAATTCTTAAAAGTGTGTTTTTATAAAAAAATGTTAAGAATGTGTTTTTTTATAAAAAAATGTTAAGAGTGTGTTTTTATAAAAATAATTCTTAAAAGTATGTTTTTATAAAAAAATTGTTAACAATGTATTTTTATAAAAAAAACATTGTTAAGAATGTTTTTTATAAAAAAATTGTTAAGAGATTGTTTTTATAAAAATAATTCTAAACAGTGTGTTTTTATAAAAAAATTTTAAGAATGTGTTTTTTATAAAAAAAAATTGTTAAGAGTGTGTTTTTATAAAAATAATTCTTAAAAGTGTGTTTTTATAAAAAAAATGTTAAGAATGTGTTTTTTTATAAAAAATTGTTAAGAATGTATTTTTATAAAAAAAACTTGTTAAGAATGTTTTTTAAAAAAAATTTGTTAAGAGATTGTTTTTATAAAAATAATTCTAAAGAGTGTGTTTTTATAAAAAAATGACAACTTAGGTCCCTAAACTTTTAAGAATGACAACTTAGGTCCCTAAACTTTTAAGAATGACAATTTAGGTCCCTAAACTTTTAAGAATGGCAATTAGGTCCCTAAACTTTTAAGAATGACAACTTAGGTCCCTACGGTTTTAAGAATGACAACTTAGGTCCCTAACTTTTAAGAATGACAATTTAGGTCCCTAAACTTTTAAGAATGCCAATTAGGTCCCTAAACTTTTAAGAATGACAACTAGGGTCCCTAAACCGCAACATCTATATATAACACTATGATACGTTGAAATAAAATAAACCGCAACATATATATATATAACAATATGATACGTTGAAATAAAATAAACCGCAACATCTATATATAACACTATTATACGTTGAAATAAAATAAACCGCACTTTATCTATATATAACACTATTATACGTTGAAATAAAATAAACCACAACATCTATATATAACACTATGATACGTTGAAATAAAATAAACCGCAACATCTATATATAACAATATGATACGTTGAAATAAAATAAACCGCAACATCTATATATAACACTATTATACGTTGAAATAAAATAAACCGCACTTTATCTATATATAACACTATTATACGTTGAAATAAAATAAACCGCACTTTATCTATATATAACACTATGATACGTTGAAATAAAATAAACCGTATCATCTATATATAACAATATGATACGTTGAAATAAAATAAACCGCAACATCTATATATAACACTATTATACGTTGAAATAAAATAAACCGCACTTTATCTATATATAACACTATTATACGTTGAAATAAAATAAACCGCACTTTATCTATATATAACACTATGATACGTTGAAATAAAATAAACCGCAACATCTATATATAACACTAACTATAACATCTGTGAATGACTATGTAGAGGGATTTCTTTAACATCGACTTGACGCTAAAGTGCAAAGTTGCCTACATCGAGGACTTAAGAAACCGCTTTGGGGGATTAGGTGATCGCGCGGATACCCTTGAGGTTATCTTTAGAGGGACACCGTTCGGGCCATGGATGGATGTGTCTTACTCTGCTGGCGACCCTACGCTAGTACACATGTTTCTACAGTTGGAGGTCGAGGACGCCAACGCTGAGCCGGAGGAGATGCATTTTGATTTCTTCGGCAATCGATTGCATTTTGGGCGTCGTGAGTTATGTCTAATTACAGGACTACGTTTTGGAGAGGCTCCCCCCTTCCTCCCTTAGCAGACTGCTCCTTCGTTCCTAGGGTTTGGGGCATTTCAGCATCTCGTTTGAAGCTGAAGGCAGCCCGGGACATGATGAAAGAGGGCCTTAGTGCCCTAAGCGACGCCGATGCTGTCCGTGTATGCTTGGTGGTGATCGTGGATATGGGCTTCATGGGCCGTGAGTATAGCCAGTATGCTTCCTCGACGGTCCTTAGGGTCGTCGAAGACCTTGAGCTGTTTAACAGCTACCCGTGGGCTAGCCATATCTAGACACATTGCTACTCAATCTTGCACCGAGCCATAGCCAGACGCGACTCCGATCGACATGCAAAGATGAACCTTTGTGGTTTTACATACGCCTTCAAGGTTAGATACGTAGTATAACAATTGTTAATAATACATACAAACTGTTTGGCTTTTCTTTTTACGTACTTGCTCTTCTTGTCTAATTCCAGATATGGATCTTGGAGATGTTTCCCGCATCAATCCGATATTTCGTCAAGCGCGACGACCGAGTACTTAGGGGAACCCGTTGGGACAAGCGTGTTACCCTAAGTAGGTCGCTTTGGGTTCAGTTCTTCAATGAATCTAGACATGTAAGTTCTTTTACTATGTTTACAATTTGCTTACGTTAGTCCCGCTTATTAAATTTTTTTATGTTTTATCATATATTTAGCAACCACTCTTGCCTTTCGCTCGCCTTGAGCCTACTGCCGCCGAGATGGACACGGATTGGTACAGAGACAGCGTGGCCTTTATTGACGCAGAGGCGGCAAGGGCTCGACGTCCCTCTCCTTCCACATCTAACGAAGATGAGGAAGGCCACGACAGGCCCCCTTCCGGTGGATATCAGCAGCCCCCTACCTCCTCCTATCCGCCGCCCCTACCTCCTCCTATCCGCCGCCCCCTTCCTCCTCCTACCAGCCGCCCCCTTACGATCCATATCAGGCGGCCCCTTCCTACGAGCCACAGCGTGGCTGTCATGAGTACCTGTGGGACTACGTCCACGGGCCGCTAGAGTCACGTGTAGAGTCACGTGTAGAGTTTCTGGAGGGAGTCTACAGACAGTTTAGCGTTGTCCATGTTAGTGTTTAACTTAATTTGTTGGCCACGTTTATTTAGTTTGTATATTAATATTACGTTCTAAATTTGTTTTAGCTGTCGAGTACGACACCGATCCCCGCTCCGTTCGGACAGGGGGCACATGCGACGTTTGCCACCACATCCTATCCGTCATTCCCTGAAAATGTAAGTGACACTGAGTAACCATTATAGTTATATGTTTGTTCCTAAGTTTGTAACTCTTATAATGATCAATGTCACGCAGGCCGGGATGTCGGGGGCCGAAACGACGTTCGCCACCACATCCTATTCTACTATCCCGGAGAGTGTAAGTGACAATTAGTAACCATTATAGTTATATGTTTGTTCCTAAGTTTGTAACTCTTTTAATGATCAATGTCACGCAGACCGGGATGTCGGGGGCATACACCTCGCAGATGCCGCCGTTCGCCACCACAGCAATCACGGACATCTTTGGCGGTTCGGCCGGAGACTATTACAGCCCGGAAATGCATACTGTAAGTTATTTTGGTAGTTTTGGTTTAATTGTGAACATTTCCTAAATTGTACTTAAAACATCTAATAACTTAATTTTCAGACGGGGTCTCCTATTATCCATGATCACTTCTCGGAGCACTTCTCGAAGCCGGAAGATGACCCGATGGAGGTTGTAGATCCACCACCACAGGTGACCCCGCTCCCTCAAAAGCGGTCGCATAAAATTTCACAATGGTTTCGTCACCCGTTTGGCCAACAAGGATCTACGACACCACCGGCCGCCAAAAAGCAAGCAAAGAAAGCGGGGGGAAAGAAGGGAGGAAAGAAAAAGGGAAAGGTGTCTACACCGGAGCCTCAACCGGCATCGGAAATATTGAGGATGTGTCGGACTGGTCGCCTCCCCCCCTTGATCTTCATCCCTCACTTGAACTTGGAAATCACCCCTCGTTTTTCAATGTATTGTTGGCCGTTGACCCTTTGGAGTCTGACTTACTGGATGTGGTTATTATGAAGTTTAATTATAGTCATATAATCAAATATATTTATTTTACATGTCTAACCATCTATTTTTTATGTATAACACATCGATTGTTGGGTCTCGCTGTTGCAAAGACATCGTGGAACAGACACGAGGTGGACCATGATGTTCAGTATATTCTTTCATTACTTGTTGATTGAGCATCTAGGTCCCGCCTCCGTGGTTAGATCATGCAATGGCTTGGAAGGGACCTCTTGGGCTCTCCTCGATGTGGTATGTAAATCGTTTTACTCTTATTTTATTTAACTTGTTTTGTTGCTAACTAAGTTGTCTAATATTGTAATATTTCAGGTGTACATCCCTATATGCCTTAATCCCCAACATTGGCTGCTTGGAGTGTTTGAACTTGACGCTATGACCATGACCATATATGATAGCGACAGTGCCAGTCTCTTCAGACAGCAATTGGAAGAGCAGATGACAAAGTTTAAAGCTGTGCTATTTGACTTCTTTTGTCGGGTCAAGGATGATAGACGTCGCGATATGACAGGTGTCTTTCGCTATAAGTTCGCCAAGAATGTACCCCAGCAGGCCGGGATAAATGCGGATTGCGGTGTCTGGGTATGCCGTAATGCCCAAATGTTGATAAATAACAATGAGGTATGGGTACACCCTGACGAGGCCGAGGATGTTGCCAAAGATTTTCGCATACATATGGCGGAGTCTATTTATGAGCATTGTCAAATAGGGCCACGTTAGGTTGTTTATGTAACATTAAATAATTGTTATTTTTAGTATTAACTTATTTTGTTAAAGTATTGTGATTGACTTACTGTTTACTTCATTTGGTTTTTGCTAATTTCATCCATTTACTCAACTTTGAGTATCGATATCTCTTTCACACATACTCCATTTTGGACGCATTATATATCATTTCGAAGCTCTCATATAGGAGAACATAAACCTACTAAAAGTTAGTTATATATAACACATATATATAAATTTAAATGCGTCCAAAGTTTAGTAAAACCCATATTTCCAACACCTAGTAAGTAGGTTTATGAAACTTGCGATAATCCTAATACAAAGATTATTGGATGAACAAGCATTTATTTCTTGATTATTGGTGTATTGGTTCTTGTCGTCTGGAAGTGATTCATATGATGCAAAAATGGGTATCATGTAATGTAGAACAATATCTATATTATAGAAACTTGCATTTGACAGTACCATATAAATCTGATCTAAATTCTCATTAATTAGCTATGTTTGACTACTTAAAGACCTTTATTCAAGAGCAGACGAATATTGCAGTTACTTTTTCAGTCGAATCTTACAGGCTCTTTTCAAACGAATCTTGCAGTGAACTATTCAGACGAATCACAACTTCCTATCTATCTTTTATACAAACACACTCTCGCTTTTCTTAACACAATGGATGGAGGTTCAAGATCAAGGGGGAACAAGTCGGCGAATGTGGCTGGAACTTCATGTTCGGGAGCCTACCAACCACTGAACGACGGAGCTCGCCGGAGTACCTGGAAGGTACCGGAAACAGACGAGGAGTGGACAAACTGTGGGCGAACTGCAGCCGATTTTCCATTCACGCCTGAGGAGGAAGCAGACTGGGAGATGGCATCCGACAATTACTACTTCGATAATGGCATGAGAACCCCACCAATGTATGATTTTATGCCGACGGGTCTTCGACAAAGTCAACGAATTACTCCCGCAGTGCAAAAAGCCATTGATGAGGCGAACGCCGATATCAAAAAGGTAAAGGGTATGTGGAACCATAACAGGGGGATTCAGCAGGGGAAAATGGAGTATCTAGCGGAGAAGAAACGAGAACTGGCCATGACTAGGGCTCACGTTCGGCAGCTGCAACGAGAGATTAAGGAAGCTGAAGAGGAACTAGAAGAACTCGAATCGGACTACATAGGAATGGAGGACGTGATCAAGGAAAAGGTTAACTTGATCACAGGACTCCAGGACGCCTTCCAGTAATAGATTTCTTTGTTTACATGCACTGTATCCGTTTCGATTGGGAAGATGATTTGCAATAATTTTTATATGATGTTGTTAATTAATTTCCTTGTTACATAACTTAAGTGAATTTATATATTAAAAACATTAAAATGGAAAGGAAACAATACATTAAAAACCACATAAAATGATAACCTAAAAACTATAGGGACCATTAATGTTTTTTTAAATTTGCAACAAACTTCATGGACCAAACTGTAAATTCGAAAAGTAGCGGGTTAGCCCGCGATCGCGGGGGCCCAACGCGGGCAGACAGGGACCAAAACTGCCAACACGGGCATTCTTGAGGGGGGAAATCTGGACCGCGAGCATTCTTGAGGGACCAACGCGGGCAAAGTGGGCAAAGTTTGGTGACACGTGTCCTGGGGCCCGCGATCGCGGGCTCCATCGCGGATTTTTGGGGCATTTTTGTAAGATGGGAGAGATTTGTGGCATTTTGGTAACTGATGGTCAAACTTAGGGTATTTTAATTAATTTCCCTAGATTAAATACATCTTTATATATTGCTAGATATACTCCCTAGTCCCTACTATTAAATAATGTCATTTATATATTCAACAAGACTTAATTTTTTTGCATTCATAATACATAATTTCTTAATTCTAACACAAAAAGAAACTTACATTTGAATTTGATTTGATATTCTTATTTCCACAAAACTATTTATGATTTCCTATAGATAACTTCTTGAGGAAAAGTCTAGGGGATGTTTGGCAATTGTTGAATGGTTTGGTACAGAATGATTAAGTGGTTAGAATGATTAAGAGGTTCTTATGATATAGTTCAAAGTGAAATATGGTTGTTTTGTAATTGTTCAGAATGAAATCAGGGCGCTTAATGGTTAAGGGAGATCCAAGATACTAAATCATTCAAAGGGTTTTAGAACCATTAAGAAGCAGACTATTTTTTTTGCCAAACAAGGTTCACCTCTTAGCGATTCAGAGGTTGCCTCTTAATGGAACCATTAAGAGGTAAACAAACAAGGTATCCCTTTATTTGCCAAATGGACCCCACTATGACTATGATGTCACTAAACCTCTTTCTATTTTTACTATGTTAGAGCATCCACAATCATGGACCTCTTAAGAGGTTCATGGTTGTGCCACATCAACTTTCTCTCTCTGTCACGTCAGTTTTCTCTTTCTTACACATTTTATAAACCTTTCACACCCAATCATGGACCGGTCCATGGTTAATGTAACAACTGAGGTTTCAATATGAGAAGAATAAAAGTTTTGGGCAACATAGAACTTTCTTGAACTTGTGGGTGGATTTGTAAAATTTTGAAAGAGGGTATAAAACCCTCAAGGTTGGCACAAAACCCTAGGTTGGGAATAATTTTGTGCGGCTAGAGCAGAGAAGAAGAAGAGAGCTTGCATTGGCGATTTCTGGGAAGGAAGAGGTTCTTCACTGACCAATTCTAGGTAATCTCTAATGTTTCCATGTTATTATTCTGATTGTTTGTCGAGTTATGCATTTGGGCAGTAAATAGATAGCTGGGGACTGTGACTCTTGAATGAAAGAAACCAACCAATGATTTGGGATTTGAGATTAAGGGATTTGTTCATTTTGAAATCGATAATGGATATTTGGTGTGCTTTCCCTTGGCAATCTCGTTGTCCTAAAATCATTGGGATTGTTGGGTCCTAGGAATTAGAAATTTGGCGACTTAGAACATGCTCGTATCCGAAATTGCCACCAGACCAGAGGTTTCCGGGTGAGTTCCCGGTTAGCAAGAGTTTTCGGATAACATGAGTCCGGATAACTTGGGAATCCGGGTAGAAGTTCCCGGGTAGTTGTTTCCAGGCATTTCCGGATAGTGGGACTTTCGGATAGAGTTTTCGGTTAGAGGTATCCAGAAAGTAGATTCCGGATAGTGTAGTCCGGTAAGTAGCATCCGGATAGTGTAGTATCCGAAAGTGGTGTCCGGGTAGTCTGGTATCCGGTTAGCTTATGTTTCCCATCCTTTTACTCAGGTATTTCCTTTGGAGGTCAAGAGTGATAGAAAGATCCGATCAAACGCAACATGTGAGTTTTTCTAACTAAATACGTGTTTTTAACATGATTTTAGAAGTAAGGAATGAGTATGAAATGGTTTATTTATGTTGTACGATGATGTGTTTGGAAAGTTAGTTTAAAATGTATGCATACATTGTTGATAGATGTGTATTGGCTAAGTCGGGGGGGGGGGGGGGGGGGGTGTCCCGCCAGTGCTCATACCGGGGGGTGTCTTCCGTTTATGCCATGGGAGGAGTGACCCAGTAAGACAGTGTGAGACTGGCACGTTGTCACTTCCGAGTGACTTCAGTGTGCCATTTACATGTGTGGTTTTTACGTGAAAACTTTGTTTAAAGTTGTTGTTTATAAATGTTATGAAATGATTTGAACGTTTAATATTGTAACTGTTGCCACTAGAGGGAGCTCACTAGACCTCATGGTCTAACCCTCGCTTTTCCAAACTAAACCTTTTCAGGGAAGGCGTTAGTAGGAAGCTCTGGGAAGGGCAAGGAGAAGAATTAAGGAGAGGATGCTTTTAGTCGATAGCTATTTTTTCCATTTATCCTTTAGACTTTCAGTTTATATTCTCAGTTGTGTATAGGTTGCTTCCGCAAACCTAGTTTTGAGACGGTTGTATTTGAGTAAATTTTGGGACCCCTTTGGACTGGTTGATTTATATTTAATGTTATGCTTTACATTTTGTTTGGGTTGTTATAGTTGGTAGAACTGTAAACGAACCGAACGTTCAGCGAACCGTTCGTGAACCGTTCGACGGGAAGTTCGGTTATGTTCGTTTATTTAATAAACGAACGAACATGAACAAGTTTCTTTGTTCGTTTAACTAAACGAACGAACATGAACAAAGATCTCTTCGTTCATTTATGTTCGTGAACGTTCGTTTATATGTGTTCGCTTACGTTCGTTTATCTATATTTGTTTAAAAAATATTCACATTAAAATATTTAAAAAAATTATTAACTAATTAAATATTACATTTATAATTATTAATATTACATCTATAATCTATAGTTATTAATAATAAAGTTAACATTTTTAGTAAATAAATTAATTATATAAATTGTCTTAAAAAAACTAATTATATAAATCTGACACTTCATCACTTCCCATTGGTTTCCTTATATTATCAAGATTCTCCTTTATTTTTCCTTCAGCAATCGATGTGGGATGACTTTTAAAGGATTTCCTCACCAGGTTTCTATCAATGAGATGTGAAATAAGGATGAGAGACTTCATCCCATCCCACATCGGTGGATTAAGGCATCATTTTCTTTTTATCTCTTCTATATATTCACCCATAGTGCCTTATTTCAACCCCATTGAATTGAATTGTAACTTGCTTTAGGTTTGATCCCATTGGCTTCAGCCTAGTCATAGATATTTGTTGGAGATTTGCGTGGAGGAGGGACCAGTGGATCCTTCAAGGCGGGCGGCCACCTGCGGAAGGTGCGGAGGCCGAGGAAGAGGATGGGGTAGACCGCCACTGCGAGCTACCTCTCGGGCGATGGGGACTGGCGTGGCAACTCGAGGAGGGAAAAGATGCCGACCACCTGTCGGGCTAAGAGTGTGGGAGCACCTGAAGTGCGTGAGCCTTTCCATCAAGAAAGTACTGCCTCGATGGGAGGAGGGAGTCATTCGAATAGTCCGAGGAGAAACCGGAACCAAGCGTTTGTGACTGAGGAAAAGTTTACTGCTGAAATGGGCAAACTGCAAGAGACTCTACAAGCATTGTTGGAAAATAAGGTTAAGACCATGTCGGAGGGACGATCTAAGAGTGGGAACGATACGAAGACCGAGGCGTATAGCTAGCCTACCTCCGACTGTGGTTGGAGATCATTCGCAGTCGACTCCGTGTGTGGCTAACATTGTAGGTAATAATAAGTTAATTCGCATCGCCTTGCCTGATAAGAAGGAAGTAGTAATTTATGGGGATCGTCGGGATAGGAAGTCGTGTATGATATCTCTGATGAAAGCTAGATGATGTTTGGGAAAGGGGTGTCTGGGGTATTTAGCCTACGTGCTAGATGCTAAGAAAGAGAAGAAGGGAGTGGAGGATGTGCCTATAGTAAGTGAGTACCCGGAAGTGTTTTCGGATGACTTGACAAGTCTGCCCCCAGATCGTCAAGTCAAGTTAGAATAGATTTGATGCCTGGTGCGGCACCGGTTGCGCGTGCGCTCTACTACTTGGCACCAGCGGAAATGAAGGAGATGATGATGCAGCTGCAAGAGCTGCTCGATAAGGGTTTCATTCGTCTGAGCTTATCGCCTTGGGGAACGCCGATACTATTTGTTAAGAAGAAGGATGGGTCTATGCGGATGTGCATAGACTATCGGGAGCTCAACAAGGTAACAGTTAAGAACAAGTACCCGCTTCCGAGGATTGATGACCTCTTCGACCAGTTGCAAGGTGAAAGTTATTTCTCGAAGATAGACTTAAGATCGGGTTACCATCAGCTGAAGATGAGAAAGGAAGACGTGCCTAAGACGGCCTTTAGCACAAGATATGGACACTACGAGTTTTTAGTTATGCCCTTTGGCCTGACTAACGCCCCAACAGTGTTCATGGACTTGATGAACAGAGTGTGTAGTTCGTTGCTGGACAAGTGTGTAATCGTCTTCATTGACGACATCCTGATCTACTCCCGATTCCGTAAAGATCATGAGGAGCACCTCTGGGCGGTTTTGGAATTGTTGAAACGCGAGAAGTTGTACGCTAAGTTCTCAAAGTGCGAGTTCCGGTTGAGAGAAGTTCAGTTTCTAGGTCATGTGGTATATACGGATGGTATCAAAGTGGACTCGGCTAAGATCGAAGCAATTAAAGATTGGGAGCCGCCAAAATCGCCATCAGAAGTAAGAAGTTTTCTTGGGTTGGCGGGCTACTACCGAAAGTTCATTCAAGAATTCTCTCGAATAGCCACACCGTTGACTGCATTGACGAGGAAGAACGTCAAGTTCGTTTGGACCGAAGCTCGGGAGGCCGAATTTGGGAAGTTGAAGGAAAGTCTGAGCAGCGCTCCAATTTTGTCGTTACCAGATGGATCTCATGGGTTTGTAATTTATAGTGATGCATCCAAGCTTGGTTTAGGGTGTGTACTGATTCAAAATGGAAAGGTGATCGCCTACGCGTCTCGACAGTTGAAAGATCACGAGAATAACTACCCTACGCACGACATGGAGCTAGCGGCTGTGGTGCTCGCTTTAAAGATATGGCGACACTACTTGTATGGAGTTAGGTGCCAGATCTACACCGATCACAAGAATTTTAAGCATCTATTCAATCAGAAGGAGTTGAACATGAGACATAGGAGATGGATGGAGCTGCTGAATGATTACGACTGTGAAATCCTTTACCACCCGGGTAAAGCGAATGTGGTGGCCGATGCGTTGAGTCGGAAGGAACGAGGGGAATCAACCAGAATAGTAGCCTTCAGAATCGAGGTGACTTCAGGTCTCCTGGATGAGATCAAGAAGTCCCAGGAGGAGGCGTTGTTGGAAGAAAATGTAAAGAGTGAAAGAATCGTGGGAATTACGTCCTTGCTTAGTGTCAACAGTAGTGGGTTGAGGTGCTTGAAGGACCGGGTGTGGGTTCCTAAATTGGGGAACTTGAGGATAAGCATTCTGGAAGAAACGCATAGGTCGCGATATTCGGTACACCCAAGGACGAATAAGATGTACCGGGATTTAAGGCAGTTTTACTGGTGGCCAGGGATGAAGAAGGACATTGCTCACTTTGTGGAACGATGTGTGACGTATCTGAAGGTTAAAGCAGAACATCAACGGCCATATGGGGAACTTCAATCCTTGGATATACCAGTGTGGAAGTGGGATAACATAACCATGGATTTTGTCACGAAATTACCAAGGACTCCGAAGGGTCACGATGCAATATGGGTGACTGTGGATAGTCTCACCAAGTCAGCGCATTCCCTACCAATTAGAGAATCTGATCCGCTGGAAAAGTTAGCAAGGTTATATATTAATGAGATCGTGTCTAGGCACGGGGTGCCGCGATCTATTGTGTCCGATCGGGATAGTCGGTTTACATCGTCGTTCTGGAGAAGTCTTCAGCGGGAATTGGGCTCGCAATTGAAGTTGAGTACAGCTTACCATCCTTAGACCGATGGTCAAAGAGAGAGAACCATCCAAACATTAGAAGATATGCCCTGTAACACCCTAAAAATTAGAATAACGGTTTTGGGCTTGCGGACGTCCGCAGGGGCACAAGGTCGGAAGTCCGCGGAAGCAACAGAGAAATGTGGGGTTCAGACAAGTCAGGGCCGGACGTCCGCATGGCCTCCAGCCGGACGTCCGCGCGACGCCTGCTGAGATATTTCTTGTTTGCTTTTAAGAAACCCTCTTCTCTCTCCCTTACATTATTTCAAACCCATAACTCAGATCTCTCTCCCTCCCTAACTCGATTTTCTCCCCCAACACCCTAAACCCTCCATTCCTCTCATCTTATCTCCCTCTTCTCCAAAGAACATTAAGGTGGGTTTGATGAAATAAGCTTCAAGGTCTTCATCTTCCTCACCACTCTTCCACCATTGTTGAACTATCTTGGGGTTTCTTTAAATACCCATTTATGAGTTCATCTTCACTTCCCAAACCCTTATTTTGGTAATTTCAGAGATGTTTTGTTGATGGATTCAAGTTGTGGTAAGGTAACATTCTCTTCTCTTTACTTATGAAATTAGGGTTTTAGTCTAAGTTGAGATCTTGATGTAAAAGTGTTTGGGGAATGATTCTTTATGGTTGGATGTAAGTGTTTATGGTTGGAAACTTATGGATCTAGGTTTTTGGAGGATTTGGCTTGAAGACTCAAGATTCTTCAAAGGAGCTTACGTTTGGGGGAAAATCTAGATTTAGCCTAATTCTAGCAAGGTGAGTTCAAGTTGATTTGTGAAAACTTTGTACATGCCAAAAATGTTATTTTCCAAGTATTTGTGTGTTTTACTGGAAATTATCAGTTGTTGAATTATTTGATGAGTTTAACTATTTTGAAGTATTTAACTTCATAAATGTTGTAAAACACCCATATTTGGGATTTTTGGATATTTCGATGTGTAGAAATCATAAATATGTCCTTACAAGATTTATTGCTCAAGGAGTTTATTCAATGGTTTAATCATGTTAAGTGTAATTGATTTTATAAACCATTTGGGAAATACACAATTTAGTGTCAAGAGTCATTTTGAGAAATATAAGGGTATGAGTCCTTTTGGGAAAACCCTTTGTTTAACCCGTGTCGAGTTTTGGGTAAATGATGATTTTGTGGTACTTGTTTACCTAAACGATGTTTAAATGCATTTTATGCTATGATGACCGTTATTTATGGGTCTAATGAGTTTTGACATTTTGCTCGGTTTTGACTTTAAGGAAGTCTTGGGGACATTTTGTCCGACTTTGATGGCTCAATATGGAGTCTTATCTATGGTTTGCATTTATTGCAACTTGATGCATTTTATTGCACATTATTGATATTTACATGCCCGGGTGCGTTAGTCATTCCAGGATGGGCATATTATTATAGACTGTGTTGCATTGGATCCATAGGCACGTAAGTCAGTCTTTATTTGATGGTCTACTGGGTGTCGCGGGATTTGACCGGGCCCCATGTTTTATGACCTTTACTTTTCAAGGGGACACTAGAAGGGCTGAGTCCGGTTGAGCTGTCAGGTTGATTGACGGGCGTTTTATTGACCTTCGCCATGTTGGCCAACCTTACTTGGGATTTTATAATGTCTCTGTTTTATTATTGTTGGTCTTATACATTTGACTGCGATTGGATGACTTTAATATTGGATTCCCCTCCATGTATATTGAAGTTTAAATGAAGCAGATCACTTCCATATTTATGGCATTTGGACTTCATTACATTTTACGTTCGCGTGAGTATTGGTTCGTATCATGTTTTCAATGAAGTGTTATATTTAAATGGATTGTTCTTCCATGATTTATGGGTTGAGTATTTTGTCGTCAACCGTACTTGAAGGTTTTGCATAATATAGATTTATTCACGTGTTGAGTGAGTTTGGATTGGAATTCATTTTGGAAAACGCTTTATACCTTTCGGGAACTTTTCTCAGTGAACTTGGGTGCGTTGGAAAATGAGTCGTTTATATCCTTTTTGTAAACTATTTTGGAAATCATAATCTATGTTGCAAACTTTCATTCAAAGAATTATTTAAATCATGATATAAACTGTTGAACTCACTAGGCGTTAGTCTAACCCTTTTTATTTGTCGGCATGTGCAACAGGTTCAGGTTGGGAGTAGTTCTAGTGACACCGCGAGAGGTTGTGTGTTAGAAATGTGCTCGAGAGGTGAATTGGTTAAGTGATGTCTTCCGCATATATCTTTGGGAATAGTATTTTGTACTTGGGTTAAGTAACACCCGATGCGAATTTAGTCTTTGTAATAAGACTTGAATTATATATTGCTTGAGGATAATCATAGATTTTAATTTGAGATATTTCACCTATTGGATTATAGGAAGAAATCCTATTATTTTGAATGTATAATCGAAAATTTTATTTAGCTGCTCTTTCCCAATTCGAGGGTGTTACATGCCCCGAGCCTGTGTATTAGATTTCAAAGGATCGTGGGTAGTGCACTTGCCCCTGATAGAGTTCTCGTATAATAACAGTTACCACGCGAGTATCCAAGCGGCACCATTCGAAGCCTTGTACGGACAAAAGTGTCAGACGCCGTTGTGCTGGAACGAAGTGGGGGAAAGACAGTTAGTAGGTCCAGAAATTGTGCAAATGACTACGGATAAGATAGAACTAATCCGCGAGAAAATGAGGATCGCACAGGATCGGCAAAGAAAGTATGCAAACAAAAGAAGGAAACCTATTGAGTTTCAAGTGGGTGACAAAGTGATGCTAAAAGTCTCGCCTTGGAAAAGAGTAGTGCGCTTCGGAAAGAAAGGAAAGTTGAGGCCGAGATATGTGGGGCCTTTCGTCATTATTGAACGAGTTGGAGCAGTAGCCTACAAGTTGGACTTGTCGGAAGAATTAAAGGGAGTTCATCAAACGTTTCATGTTTCGAACCTAAAGAAGTGTTTGGCCGAGACAGATGTGGCTGTTCCATTGGAGGATGTCAGTGTCAATAAGAGGGTGACACACGTAGGGGAACCGGTAGATATTGTGGACAGTAAGATTCAAAAGTTAAGGAACAAGGAGATCAGATTGGTAAAGGTCCAGTGACGGTTTCATAAGGGCCAAGAGGCAACTTGGGAGGTAGAGGCGGGCATGAGGTCCAAGTACCCTCAACTTTTCAGCAATGGAATTCCTGGGACATAATTCTTTTGAGGGGAGGGTATTGTAACAACCGAGGTTTCAATATGAGAATAATAAAAGTTTTGGGTAACATGGAACTTTCTTGAACTTGTGGGTGGATTTGTAAAATTTTGAAAGAGGGTATAAAACCCTCAAGGTTGGCACAAAACCCTAGGTTGGAAATCATTTTGTGCGGCTAGAGCAGAGAAGAAGAAGAGAGCTTGCATTGACGATTTCTGGGAAGGAAGAGGTTCTTCACTGACCAATTCTAGGTAATCTCTAATGTTTCCATGTTATTATTCTGATTGTTTGTCGAGTTATGCATTTGGGCAGTAAATAGATAGATGGGGACTGTGACTCTTGAATGAAAGAAACCAACCAATGATTTGGGATTTGAGATTAAGGGATTTGTTCATTTTGAAATCGATAATGGCTGTTTGGTGTGCTTTCCCTTGGCAATCTCGTTGTCCTAAAATCATTGGGATTGTTGGGTCCAAGGAATTAGAAATTTGGCGACTTAGAACCTACTCGTATCCGAAATCGCCACAAGACCAGAGGTTTCCGGGTGAGTTCCCGGTTAGCAAGAATTTCCGGACAATATGAGTCCGGATAACTTGGGAATCTGGGTAGAAGTTCCCGGGTAGTTGTTTCCGGGAATTTTCGGATAGAGCATCTAGATAGTGGGGCTTCCGGATAGAGTTTTCGGTTAGAGGTATCCGGAAAGTAGAGTCCGGAAGGTAGAGTCTGGATAGTGTAGTCCGGTAAGTAGCATCCGGATAGTGTAGTATCCGAAAGTGGTGTCCGGGTAGTTTGGTATCCGGTTAGCTTATGTTTCCCATCCTTTTACTCAGGTATTTCTTTTGGAGGTCAAGAGTGATAGAAAGATCCGATCAAACGCAACAGGTGAGTTTTTCTAACTAAATACGTGTTTTTAACGTGATTTCAGAAGTAATGAATGAATATGAAATGGTTTATTTATGTTGTATGATGATGTGTTTGGAAAGTTAGTTTAAAGTGTATGCATACATTGTTGATAGATGTGTATTGGCTAAGTCGGGGGGGGGTGTCCCGCCAGTGCTCATACCGGGAGGGGGGTGCCCCGTTTATGCCATGGGAGGAGTGACCCAGTAAGGCAGTGTGAGACTGACACGTTGTCCCTTTCGAGTGACTTCAGTGTGCCGTTTACATGTGTGGTTTTTACGTGAAAGCTTTGTTTAAAGTTGTTGTTTATAAATGTTATGAAATGATTTGAACGTTTAATATTGTAACTGTTGCCACTAGAGGGAGCTCACTAGACCTCATGGTCTAACCCTTGCTTTTCCAAACTAAACATTTTCAGGGAAGTCATTAGTAGGAAGCTCTGGGAAGGGCAAGGAGAAGAATTAAGGAGAGGATGCTTTTAGTCGATAGCTATTTTTTCTATTTATCCTTTAGACTTTCAGTTTATATTCTCAGTTGTGTATAGGTTGCTTCCGCAAACCTAGTTTTGAGACGGTTGTATTTGAGTAAATTTTAGGACCCCTTTGGACTGGTTGATTTATATTTAATGTTATGCTTTACATTTTGTTTGGGCTGTAATAGGTAAATTAATAAAAACTATAATAGTATAAAATTATATTGGTTAAATTTACTTATTATAACTAAAAGACAATTAATTTATTTATAAGTAGACATTAAACAACAATTAGAGTGATGTTGAAGAAAATAATTAAAGTAAATTTTAGAAGGTGAAATTAAGGAACAATTTGACAGTGGAAAGTGAAATTGGTTTAAGGTTTGTAAATTTTAAAACAAATAAAACAATATTTGTAAATAATAATAATTATTTTTGTTATATATATATACCTGCAACTGTGCAGGTGGCATATTTTTGAAATTAAAAATACAAAAACAATTGATTGTATTATAGATTTTTCTAATTAAAAAATAGGTGGGTCCTATTTTCTTTTCTCATAAACCGGTTCATGCAGACAAACCTCTCCTTGTACACCTCAGCATGAACCACTCCTTCTCAATGACAAAAAAATTTTATGGACCGGTTCATCTATCCACGTGGAGAGGATGAACCTCCCGCTGTGGATGCTCTTAGAACTTTTACCTATTAGTTCTTTTATAAAGATTAATATCAAAAATTATTTTTTTACATTCTTAATATATAATTCTTAATATATAAACTGCTCTAATTTCAATATGAAAAGAGTATATATTAATTATTTTATAAAGATTAATATTAAAAATTATTTTTTTACATTCTTAATATATAAACTACTCTAATCTATACTACCTTATAAAAAGAATAGTGTCAGTTTTTTTCAGCCATTTAAGAACGGTTTTTTTCAGCCATTCAAGAACGGTTATTTGAAATCAATTTTCTTCTACAGATCCTCCCTCTCCGCGTTCTCCCCAAATTCCTCTCGACATTCTCGCCAAATTCCTCACATTGTAAACCCAATCTACCTTCCAATGCTCCAATGCAGATATCACATTCGCTTCTGAAAATATGCCCTAAAGAAGACGAGCTTGTGTTCTTCCAAGTTCATCAATGGAGATTCTTCCTCCAAATACAACATACCCTCTATGCGTCCATGGTTTCCATGACCTAGCTTCAGTTTTCTTTTCCCTCTCAATTGCAGCATAGGGTTGAAATCAGTTTTCTTCTTTGTTAGAACATCTCTTCAAATCAAGTAACGTTTTTCGATTTATGTTTGCACAAAGTTAACATCGATTTGGGTTTCTCAGGTACGATTTCCGATCTGGGTTAGAGCATCTTTATCGATTTCACCATCATCATCGATTTCCGATTTGGGTCTGTTTGTACGCTAGAACATCTTTGGGTTTCTTAGGTACGTATCTTTGGGTTTCTCACGTTACATCATTTCTTTGGGTTTCACCATCTCCTTCGATTTTTTATTTGTGTTTCACCATCACCATCATTTCCGTTTTAGGTTTCACCATCACCATCGATTTGGGTTTCTCAGATGTACGATTTCTGATTTGGATGAGAACATCTCTTGATTTGGGTTTCTCTTTGTAGTTGTGAATGTTGTTAGAAATCGCTTATATATATATATATTCAGTGTATTTAACCTATTTCTCTTATTTTTTCATTCATCTGTTTGATTTTAGTTAGGGTTTAGAAGAAATTTTGTTGCAGATTTTTAATTCCAAAATGGATTTTCTTCATTTTAGTTCTTCTTCTGATTGGTTTTTGATCCAAAAGAAGTTTGAATGTTGGCTAAGATTTTTTCTTAATTTTTCTACTTGATTTGCTGTTTGTACTAGGGGTGCTCAAAAACCCGACCAACCCGACTAACCCGATCAACCCAACCCAACCCGACGTGAAATAACCCAACCCGAAGCAACCCGATGTCCAATCGAGTTGTAAAATCTTCAAACCGAATGTATTGGGTTGATATCGGGTTACGAAAATTTGAACCCAACCCAACCCGATGAACCCGACACACACACATATATATATATATATATATATATATATATATATATATATTCAATCTCTTATCCATCTCTATATGTAATACCCCGGGTAATTCAGTTAGATAAATTCCCTATCAGTTAAATTATTTAACTTTAAAATTTGGCTGTTTGGGGTGAGTTTGAGATAAGATATAAGGTTAGGGGTGTTTTAGTCCTTATTGAATAGTTTGAGCCAAAAGTGTAAGTTGAGATATAAATATCTCAAATACTTCAGATTAAACTTATTATTCCTCTTTTAGAAAGTGTGTGTGAGTTCTGAGCGAAAAGAAGCAGAAGACGAACCCTACGGATAGAGCATCAATCGTTTGGGCTGAAAGCGATTTGAAGGTAAATTCCTTTACAAATTGTGGTTATAATCAGTAGTGTTAGACTTCTATCGGATTAGAATGTTTAAATTGAAGTTATATAATTTTAATTCAAATTTGGATATTTTGGAAACCGACTGTGTTCTTGAGAGTCCCGGGGAAGTCCCGGTAGATTCCCGGTAGTTTAGACTCCGGTAAAGTGGAGTCCTGGTATAGTCGACTCCCGGTAGTATCAACTCCCGGTGATGTCGAGTCCCGGTGGAGTCCCGGTATGGCCGACTCCCGGTACCATGAAGTCCGGTAGTATAGAATCCCGGTAGTATAAAACCCCCGGTATTGTGAACTCCCGGTACTGAAGAATCCCGGTACTGTATAAGTCCCGGTACCCTGTATAGTCCCGGTAGTGGGTTAAGTGCAGTGTATAATGAGACATTGAGGATGGGAAACTGTTAGGCTTTATGTGTTTGGTTAGTAAAGCAATATGTGTATCTTAACTTGTTTCAGATTCTGTGGAGTCGTGGTAAGAGATAGGATCATTTTGAAAGGAGCTATCGAGCGTGTGTAATAATCAAAACAGGTGAGTTTTACTTCAAAGTGTTTTAAACTGGAATACATTTGTGTGGATGCCGAATATTTGATAAATGGTATGAAAATGTTATACGTGTGTAATTATGATATGTTGAGATATTATAATTACGTGAGTATTATATCGGAATATAATACGTCGTCGGGCTTAGGACCGGTGTGTTTACTGTATTTGTTGCACAGTAGATTAGTTGGCTCACAACCAATTAATTTGGCCAATTGTGGAGGAATAAGGTGAAATGAGACGTGTACGAAGCTTGAATCTTGACTGGTAATTAGTTACGTGTGGTATGTGGGTATTATATGAAAAGTTTTATATACATGGTGTTGATGCAAAAGCTTACTAAATTGACAGGGATTCCTCACTAGACCATTAGGTCTAACCCTCATTTCTGTTTTAAAATATGTATTCCAGGTGGCGGATCGAGTAAGAGCAAGTAAGTAGAGTAATCGAGGGATGGCTTTTGTGAAGGATAATATGATGAAGAATTTGACATGTTTAGCAGTGGTGTTATGATAGTTAAATGTTATGTATGTATATAGTAAGTCAAAGTTGTAGTGGAATGTTTTATTTTGTAATGTAAAAGACTTCGGGACCGTACTTGTAATGTGAACTTTCGTTTGCTATCTCAATGTTATATTACATTATGTGATTTGTTGTGTATATGGTATTTGGGTTGTTACAAATGGTATCAGAGCCTTAGTTTAAGGGATTTAGATATTAGTATCTGTACCTAGACTTAAACTGTATGAGAAGTAAGATGTCCCTATTATTATAGAACTTGGGGATACTAAGTATAAAAGGTAGAAGGAACATCATGTAAGGTAATTTCAGATTACACTTGGCCAGTGTAATTATGATCTTACAGGTACATGTTTGAACTGGAATACCTTGTTATATGGGTATGTGCTTATGTGTATATTAACCTTGTTTGGATCTACAGAATGGCAAGCGGCACCAGACAAAGGAATCAAAGGAGAGGAAGGAATTCAGGTGGAGAGAACCCACCAGTAGGAACAGGAGGGAGAGGAGGAGACCGTGGCGGAGGTAGAACCGGAGGTAGAATTGGAGGTAGAACTGGGGGACGAACTGGGGGTAGAACTCAACCACAAGGTACAAAGTTTGTTACACGGGAAGACCTAACTGCCGAGATGGGAAGATTACAGGCTAGTATTCAGGCAATGTTTGAACGAAGTCGCAATAATGGAGATGATAACCCAGATCCAGAATAAGAAATCGAATTGCCAATCACCCCTACTGTCGTACCAGTAACGAAAAAGTGTGATTATAAAATGTTTCTTAGTTGCAAACCCCCTACGTACTCAGGTGATCGGGATCCAGTAAAGGCGATGAGATGGCTGAAAGAAATAGAAGCTATCTTCAAGACGAGTAAATGTGCTAATGAAGATAGAGTACTTTATGGGGAAGCAATGTTGAAAAGCGATGCTTTATACTGGTGGGAGGCTCATATTGAATCGGGAGGATCAGACATATATTCTACTTTTCCTTGGGAAAAATTCGTTTTAGCCTTCACAAAACAATTCTGTCCACAAGCAGCTGTCAGACAATTAGAGGAAGAATTTATGAACCTACAGCAAGGGAATTTGTCGGTGAGAGACTATACTGCTCGTTTCTTAGAAAAATCTCGTTTTGCGGGATATTACGTTGCTACGGAGAAAATGAAGATGGAAAGATTCATATATGGACTGAATTCGGAAGTCAGAAGACTAGTAACTGCAACAAGACCCGATACCTTTACAGCCGCAGTGGATGCTGCTGAAAACGTAGAAAAAGACAACAGAAGGGATGCTAGTGATAAGAGTATGGGAAAAAGGAAATGGGAAGGGCCACCACATGATCCGAAGAAATCCAGATTTCAGAGGTTCGATAACCGTCCACCGTTTCGACCAGCGGAAAGACCGTGTCCGAAATGCAATCGCTACCATCAGGGAAATTGTCAAGTGGAATCTCGAGTTTGTTTTAAGTGTGGGAAAACCGGGCATGTCGTTAAAGATTGTCGCGTGATGCGGTTTTGTTATTCATGTAATTCTCCGGATCACATGCTGTCGGATTGTCCACAAAGAAAAATTCAACAAGGAGGAACGTCAGGGAAACCAACAATTGCTAGACCAGTAGTTCCAAGGATAGAACCGCCAAGAACAAGGGGTCGTACCTTTCAAATGACAGCTAAAGAGGCGGAGGAAACTCCGGACGTGGTTACAGGTACATTTTTCATAAATTCTACACGTGCTAAAGTGTTGTTTGATTCCGGTGCAAACCGATCTTTTGTGTCTCCTTCGTTTGCTGCTCATATGCATTTAGAGCCAAAAATGTTAGAACATGCTTTATTGGTAGATACTGCAAATGATAATCAGGTGGCAGTAAAGGAAGTTTTTGAGAAGAGTGTGATAAATATAGAGGGATGCGAAGTGCCTATACAATTATTTCCTATAGCTTTGATCGAATTTGATGTAGTAGTAGGGATGGATTGGTTAGCTGAGAATCAGGCTAACATAGTTTGTGATAAAAAGATAATCAATGTCGTTTTACCTGATAAGAGATCAGTAGTGATTTATGGTGATCGTAGGAATCATCAGTCTTGCCTTATATCGATGATAAAAGCCCGTAAGTGCGTGAGTAAGGGTTGCCAGAGTTACTTAGCCTATGTGATAGATAGTAGACCTGAAAAGATCAAGTTGGAAGATATTCCTATAGTTAATGAATTTCCAGAAGTTTTCCCTGAAGACTTGAATAGTCTTCCTCCTGTTAGACAAGTAGAGTTCGGTATAGACTTGATTCCTAGAGCCACTCCTGTAGCCCGTGCACCGTATCGTTTGGCTCCTCCAGAAATGAAAGAGATGATGGCACAACTACAAGATTTATCCGATAAGGGCTTCATCAGACCTAGTTCATCGCCGTGGGGAGCACCAGTATTATTTGTGAAAAAGAAGGATGGTTCGATGAGAATGTGTATCGACTACCGAGAGCTGAATAAGCGTACGATCAAGAACAAGTATCCACTTCCCAGAATTGATGACCTTTTTGATCAATTAGTTGGAGCTTGTTATTTCTCTAAGATTGATCTCAGAGCTGGTTATCATCAGTTGAAGGTTAAAGAAGAAGATGTTCTGAAGACTGCTTTTCAAACAAGGTATGGCCATTATGAGTTCTTAGTAATGCCGTTCGGTTTGACGAATGCTCCAGCTGCCTTTATGGATTTAATGAATCGAGTATGTAAGTCGTATCTCGATAAATTCGTTATTGTATTTATCGATGATATACTTATCTATTCTCGGTCCAAAGAAGAACATGCGCAACATCTTCGTTTGATCCTGGAGCTATTAAAGAAATAAAAATTGTACGCTAAATTCTCAAAATGTGAATTTTGGTTACAAGAAGTTCAGTTTTTGGGGCATGTAGTTTCCGAAAAAGGTATACAAGTTGATCCGATGAAAGTGGAGGCAGTTGAAAAGTGGGAACCACCGAAGACAGCAACGGAAGTGCGAAGTTTTCTGGGTTTAGCCGGTTAATATCGAAAGTTTATAAAAGACTTCTCCCGTATTGCTACGCCTTTGACTAAGTTGACTCGAAAGAATCTGAAGTTTGAATGGAAAGCAGAACAGGACGGAGCATTCCGGGTATTGAAAGAGAAACTGTGCAGCGCGCCGATTTTGTCGCTACCTGAAGGTTCGGAAGACTTTGTTGTTTATAGCGATGCGTCAAAACTAGGATTGGGGTGTGTACTTATGCAGCGTGGAAAGGTTATTGCATATGCTTCTCGTCAATTAAAGGATCATGAACGGCAGTATCCTACGCATGACATGGAGCTTGCAGCAGTCGTTTTCGCGTTAAAGATTTGGAGGCATTATCTGTATGGTTCTAAATGTCAGATTTATACCGATCATAAGAGTCTCCAACACCTCTTTGATCAGAAAGAACTAAATATGAGACAAAGAAGATGGTTAGAATTGCTGAATGATTACGACTGTGAAATCCTTTATCACCCAGGAAAGGCGAATGTGGTAGCTGATGCCTTGAGTCGTCAAGAAAGGAGTGGGACAATAAAAGTTATTTCGTTACGAACTGAACTCCTACCCAACATATTTGATGAATTGCAGAAGTGTCAAGTGGAGGCTTATCAAGATGAACATTTGAAATCTGAACGGTTAGCAGGGATGTTAGCATTGCTAGTAAAAGATGATCGTGGGTTATTGTGTCTGGGAAACAGAGTGTGGGTACCTCGTTTGGGTGGATTACGTGATCGTGTTTTACAAGAAGCTCATCAATCCCGTTTTTCTATTCACCCAGGTACAAACAAGATGTATAAAGACCTAAATCAATTCTATTGGTGGTCGGGGATAAAAAGAGGGATTGCTCAGTATGTGGAAAGATGTGATACTTGTAAGAAAGTAAAGATTGAGCACCAAAAGCCGTTTGTTCAGCTCCAGCGACTAGAAATGCCTATGTGGAAATGGGAGCAGATTACCACAGACTTCATCACGAAGCTACCAAGAACTCCAAAGGGATTTGATTCTATTTGGGTGATCGTCGACAGACTGACAAAGTCTGCACACTTTCTACCGATAAAAGAAACCGATTCGATGGAGCGATTAGCTAAGTTGTACATGGATGAAATAGTAACTCGACATGGAGTTCCAATCTCGATCATTTCTGATCGTGATAGTCGTTTTACTTCAAGATTTTGGAGAAGTTTTCAAAGAGAAATGGGGACACAGATAAAGTTAAGTACGGCATATCATCCTCAAACAGATGGGCAGAGCGAACGAACGATTCAGACCTTAGAAGATATGCTCCGGGCTTGCATTGTTGATTTTGGGGGATCATGGGATAAGCATTTACCGTTGATCGAATTCGCTTACAACAACAGTTATCATTCCAGCATACAAGCGGCATCGTTCGAAGTACTGTATGGTAGGAAATGCCGAACGCCCTTGTGTTGGAACGAAGTGGGAGAGAAACAGTTAGCGGGGCCGGAAATAGTTCAATTAACTGCTGAAAAGGTTACTCAGATTCAAGAAAGATTGAAAGTGGCTCAAGATAGACAGAAAAGCTACGCTGACCGACGCCGAAAGCCATTGGAATTTCAAGTTGGAGATTTCGTAATGTTAAAGGTTTCACCGTGGAAAGGAGTCATCCGATTTGGACGACAAGGTAAACTTAGCCCGAGATATATCGGACCATTTGCAATTACAGAAAGGATCGGTGAAGTAGCTTACCGATTAGATCTTCCGCCGGAGTTGAGCAGGATTCATAACGCATTTCATGTATCAAACTTCCAAAAGTGTTTGATTACTCCAGATCAGTCGGTCTCCCTACCAGAAATACAAGTCGATGAAAGACTGAATTATGTGGAAGAACCGGAAGCTATAGTTGATCATAAAGTTAAAGTGCTGCAGAATAAGGAGATCAGGCAAGTGAAAGTTCAGTGGAGGCATCATAGAGGTCAGAATGCTACGTGGGAATCCGAATCAGAAATGATAGCCAAATACCCTCATCTTTTTGTTTAACTGAATTCCGGGACGGAATTCTTTTAAGGGGGAGATGATGTAATACCCCGGGTAATTCAGTTAGATAAATTCCCTATCAGTTAAATTATTTAACTTTAAAATTTGGATGTTTGGGGTGAGTTTGAGATAAGATATAAGGTTAGGGGTGTTTTAGTCCTTATTGAATAGTTTGAGCCAAAAGTGTAAGTTGAGATATAAATATCTCAAATACTTCAGATTAAACTTATTATTCCTCTTTTAGAAAGTGTGTGTGAGTTCTGAGCGAAAAGAAGCAGAAGACGAACCCTACGGATAGAGCATCAATCGTTTGGGCTGAAAGCGATTTGAAGGTAAATTCCGTTACAAATTGTGGTTATAATCAGTAGTGTTAGACTTCTATCGGATTAGAATGTTTAAATTGAAGTTATATAATTTTAATTCAAATTTGGATATTTTGGAAACCGACTGTGTTCTTGAGAGTCCCGGGGAAGTCCCGGTAGATTCCCGGTAGTTTAGACTCCGGTAAAGTGGAGTCCCGGTATAGTCGACTCTCGGTAGTATCAACTCCCGGTGATGTCGAGTCCCGGTGGAGTCCCGGTATGGCCGACTCCCGGTACCATGAAGTCCGGTAGTATAGAATCCCGGTAGTATAAAACCCCCGGTATTGTGAACTCCCGGTACTGAAGAGTCCCGGTACTGTATAAGTCCCGGTACCCTGTGTAGTCCCGGTAGTGGGTTAAGTGCAGTGTATAATGAGACATTGAGGATGGGAAACTGTTAGGCTTTATGTGTTTGGTTAGTAAAGCAATATGTGTATCTTAACTTGTTTCAGATTCCGTGGAGTCGTGGTAAGAGATAGGATCATTTTGAAAGGAGCTATCGAGCGTGTGTAATAATCAAAACAGGTGAGTTTTACTTCAAAGTGTTTTAAACTGAAATACATTTGTGTGGATGCCGAATATTTGATAAATGGTATGAAAATGTTATACGTGTGTAATTATGATATGTTGAGATATTATAATTACGTGAGTATTATATCGAAATATAATACGTGGCCGGGCTTAGGACCGGTGTGTTTACTGTATTTGTTGCACAGTAGATTAGTTGGCTCGCAACCAATTAATTTGGCCAATTGTGGAGGAATAAGGTGAAATGAGACGTGTACGAAGCTTGAATCTTGACTGGTAATTAGTTACGTGTGGTATGTGGGTATTATATGAAAAGTTTTATATACATGGTGTTGATGCAAAAGCTTACTAAATTGACAGGGATTCCTCACTAGACCATTAGGTCTAACCCTCATTTCTGTTTTAAAATATGTATTCCAGGTGGCGGATCGCGTAAGAGCAAGTAAGTAGAGTAATCGAGGGATGGCTTTTGTGAAGGATAATATGATGAAGAATTTGACATGTTTAGCAGTGGTGTTATGATAGTTAAATGTTATGTATGTATATAGTAAGTCAAAGTTGTAGTGGAATGTTTTATTTTGTAATGTAAAAGACTTCGGGACCGTACTTGTAATGTGGACTTTCGTTTGCTATCTCAATGTTATATTAGATTATGTGATTTGTTGTGTATATGGTATTTGGGTTGTTACACTATATAACTCCTTCACACACACTCACACACACACACACACACACACACACACACATATATATATATATATAGTAAATGTTAATTAATATATATATATATATATAGGGGTTGGATAATTTGAAACCCTCTCAAAGGTTGAAACCCTTGCAACCCACTTTTTATCCATAGATTTAGAAAACAACGGATGAGATCAACTTCACTCATCTAATTAACTAAATATAATAAGTATTTATTTTTAAATCAGAAATTGGAATGCCCAAGGGTAAATTGGGAAAACACAAATACAAAATTGATTTATATTTTTCTGATTAAACAATTTCTGATATTCAAATCCCGTGAAACTCTCATACACTACGATTCAGTTTGCGATTATCCAGCAACATTCATCCGGAAAACCGTTTTCAATCTTGAAGAAGATATGTACGACCGACCCAGAGGTTTGTTTGAAAATCTAATATTTCTGCAACCCATATATTGATTATTCATCTATAACAAAATTTGGTACTTTCTACAGTGCGTAAGAGAAGCGAGAGAATCATGTTGAAGAATTCTTTTTCACGGTTCAAGAACACGGCTGCTGATCCAATCATGATCGACATTGATAGTGGAAGTGAACAACGACAAGCAAAACAAGAAATCGATGTTGAAGTTGTGGACAAAATGAGCCTATCACAGGAAATTGTTGTTAGGACAGATTCTGGAATCGAAAGGAAAGCCGAATACACCACAAAGGAACAAGATATTCATCGCCTTTCAGCAAAATCAGAGCCAGAACAGTTGCCGACTGAACAGGCGACTGTAGACAAAGGTAATGACGAACCCAATTAATTTTAGGGTTTCCTGGAAAATCTAGGTGTTTACTAAATTCTACAGTAACAAAGTAATTTGAAATTGGGTATTTTGACAATATGGGGTTGAAATGTTCAAGGATTTTTTTTGTTTAGGTGTTATATAAATGGGAAAACCACTGGGAAAAAATGGCATTCATGAAAGTAAAATCATGTATGTGTAATCATGTGAGTATTTATTCATGAATACACATTCATGATTTAGTTTTTTTAACTAATTTTTTACACCTAAGATGATGAAAAATAATAAAAAAGTGAATACCTTGCTGCAATGTATAAGGAGATGCTTGAAAATATGATTGTTAAATTGGAAATGCATCATGGTATGATAACCATGAATAACCCCTATCTCTGTTGTACTGTTACATTTGAAAATCATGATTGTTAAGTTTGGCAATCATCATGTTATGATCATCATGATTTATCATACATGAATTTGTATGCTACACTTACAAAACTTCCTGTGATTTTCATTCAACGCAGAAGAAAATCAACCAAAAGAAACTGTTGGAAGCAAAGGTAAAAAAGGTAATTTAACTATTAGTATACTATTATTTTTCTCACAAAATATTGCTTATGATTAACATTGTGTTATGTATTGAATGTAGTACCCGTAAAACCGTCTGTAGAGGATAAACGATCAAGGGTCAAGAGTGATGTTGTTGGAAGAACAAAAAATACAGGTACGGATGATTACACCTAGCTAGTAATTTCTTACAAATTGTCCACCAACTGAAACCTAATACATTTAATGTTTTGTAGTTCCAATTGTTAATGACGAATAATTTGACGCAAGATGTGATTAATGTTGAAAGTTCTTCCCGCCGCACACGAAGTTCTACAAGAAAGGATTGAAATGGAATGGCAAACCCATCACAACTACCAGGACAGCGGAGTATTTACAATAAGGTCGATGGAAACGTACATGGGAGACTTACGAGGATGGCGGACAGGTTTCGATCCAACAGAATCCAAGCAAATCTCACAATTGGAGACACTGAGGATAAAGTATGTGTCAAAGTTGCTTATGAACAACTGTAACATGAAGAAAGCATACATTAAGGAAGAGGTGGAAAAATACCTTTCAAACGCACCAAACATACGAGCTGACGTGCTTCGTCATGCAATGGTGAACAGTTGGGACAGGTTAAACACATGATTCATAAAATGTGTTATTGAGGACTGCTTTGAATCTTTGGTTTTTACTATTTCTATGTTTTCTGGAACTCTTTAGGTTGAATAGTTGGTTTTGATTATTTCTATGGCTTTTTCACTATTCGAACATTTAGGATCCAACACAATTTCAAGTTTTTGCTAAAACATTCTAGTTATGGTATGAAAGTTTGCTGTTTTTTGATTTTACATTCATTGTTGGTACATACATTGTTTTTGAATATTTGGGATCCTGCAAATTTTGAATTTTTTTGATAAACAATTCAGTTATGGTTGGAACTAATATGGTTTGTGTATCTTGAAAATCAGTAGTTGGTAACTTGATTCAACTTAACAAAGTGAACAGCATATGATATTTCTGGTTTAATGTATTAAGTTATTTAATCATTCACTTTCAATGTAGTAAATACAACGAGTATTCTGACATGGAATAAACTACGAATATGAATCACCAATCTTGAATAAATAACTTCTTTCCAAGAACACGCTTTTTTAAAAACACAAAAACCCACTTATCTAGCCATATTTCAGTCTTTTAAAAAAACAGCTAACAATAACGTTGAGATAAAAATATGCAACCAAACAACATAAACGTAAAACATGAAAACAACATATACAAGCCTACATTATATTACCAAAACACCATTCAGGTGACTTTTTCACATCATTGACAAAACACATCACTAATAAGTACTAACACCACCTTGATGATATCTGTACCTCAAACAGCAAGCATCACAAACCTAATCATCAAATTAAGATAAACCAAAATCCAACTGTCTGCAATAATGCTAAAACCAGAACAATAAAAGCATGAAGATTCACCAATTGGTAAAAATGAACAACCAGTCATATGTTTATAATAATCAAAAAACAACTAGGAAAGTAATTGGAATTTTATCATCACATTCCACGTTTTGGACAATTACGGGAATCGTGCCTCCCCACTTCATTGCATGTGCGACAAAGACGTTTGGATCTCTTGGCCTCTTCCGAAGCTTTCTCGTGCACCCCAATTAATCACTTATTTCGTATTCCAGTAGGTGGGTACACTTCAATTTCCTCCAGTTTTTGCACACCAATAATCTTTGCAATATTGTCTTTCTTCCGTTCAGTAGCAGATTTCACGGGTAACTCACCATCTAGATCATCATACCAAGCACTCAACATGTCCACAAATTTCTCCAACGATGATTTGTCGGTTCGGACTCTTTCAACAATGCGTTCCACCATGGCAAAGGCACGACCCATCAATCGTTCTTTCTCAGCATCAACTTCACCATAACGTACTCGAGCGGGTAACCATTGGGGGGGAATTAAATCATTTCTCCATCGTCGCATAATATACCTATCCGGAATGGAATCGCATTCGTCTTCAATCATTACCTTCAATGTATGTCGACACAGTAACCCGTTCCGGACAAAAAAATTGCAACTACAAGTGATTGTTCCCTCGGCCTTATCGTCTAGGACCTGTTGAGAACCAAACAACCAAAACAAAAGTATACATGTAAAAATTTGATTATAAACATTTGTAATTATAAAAGGCAAGTCATAATTACCTTAAACTTTGCTTTAACCACGAACTTCCTATTCTTTTGACTAATCGTACATACTCTTTTTCCATCGACCCTCTCAATATCTACTAATCCGCAATAGAACTGTGCTTTGTACCCAGAAGTGCGTTTTCGTTTGTGCCCAGAAGTGCGTTTTCGTTTCTGCCCAGAAGTGAGTTTTCATCATCATCAACATGGTTCACTTCATCGTTTTCAATGATTTCTGGTTCATTGTTGTTTTTCATTCCGCCTGCTTCTTTCACCGTTACATCTTCCATAGTTCCTGCCGGAGAAAATTGCACAGTGGGATTACCGGAGAAAATTGCACAGTGTACGTTTTATGAAGAAGAAGATAGTTATGATGAAATCAAAAAAAAAATTAATTTGAAAAAATCGGTTACCATCAAAACACATTTCCACGATCCCTTAATTTAGGGATGATTTACACAAATCCTTATTATCTAAATTGAATATAAAAATATATGATTTATACAATTACATAATTACCCTTAAGCCTTAATTAAATTAAATCAATAATTAAAAACTAATAAGATTAGATCAACGGCTTAGATTAGGGTTTCAAGGGTTTCAACCTTTGAGAGGGTTTCAAATTATCCTCCCTCTATATATATATATATATATATATATATATATGCAAATTGAGAAAAACGGTTGATGGCGATATGTTTAAGATTTAAGAAATATGCAAATTGGAGACGTCAAACTATTTGATCATATTTGGTTTAGACATTTTTATATATAGTATCTAATTATTGTCTGAATTATCGGTTGTATTTTAAAGACATGTTTCATTTGTTTTTATGTTTATAGTTTTGATTTTACCTTGTTTAGACACAACCCGACCAACCCGAACGGGTTGGGTTGGGTTGGGTTGTACCTTTGTTTGGGTTGGATTGGGTTGAATTTTTTTCAAACCGCCAACATTGGGTTGATGTGTCGAAATGCGTTCAACCCGATCAACCCAACCCGTGAGCACCCCTAGTTTGTACGCCTTTCGATTGATCTGTTTGGTTTTAATTTCTGATCCTGCGATATATCAAAGGTCGTCATCAACTGTTGCCAAAAGAACATTAAGGTTGTGATGATATTGTTCTGCATTTAACATTTTCGAGCATAGGCATTCGGTCAATGGGTGCAACTCGGCCCGTATCTTGGCGGGGCAACCCAAATGGTGCTGCAGCCATGCCGGTGTCCGATCCCATTTTTCTGATTCCTTATTTGCAGATCTGAGCCTCTTATCCAATTTTCGTTGTGTTCTCGAATTTAAAAAAAGTGGATTGAATGGGAAACATTAAACATAGTCATCAGAGAACATGAGGCAGATTCAAAGGGGATGAAGATGATGGTTTCTAAGGGTGGTTGTCGCGCTTGGTAAACGGTTCCTGAGTTGGAATTGGATCAAAGTTAGAGATGATTCGAATCTTGACAGGGCATTGAAGTAGTAAGTTTGCAGCCATGGAGGATTTATCCTCTTTGTTCCATTGTTTATACATCTCAGCCTCATATTGGTTCATGTGTTTTGTCAAAAATAACACTTTTTGTCCCTACAGTTTCCAAATTACAAGATGGCTATCTAGGTTAGCAAAAACGTCCGAATTTGATATTGAATATGAATTGGACATGGTCAGCCTGTATTGATGTTTATGAACATATCTTTTGGTGCAGCTTTCGATTAATTGGTTTTGTTTTTTCTTTCTGGTCTGGATATATATCGAGGCTGTGATGATTTTGTTTTGCATTTAACATTTCCGAGCATAGGTTTCTGGGCAGTGGGAGAAACTCAGTCCGTGTCTTGGCGGGGCAAGCCGAATGGTGTTGCATCCATGGCGGTGTCTCATCCCTTTGTCCGATTCCAGATCTGCAGATCTGAGCCTCTCATCCAAATTCCGCAATATTCTCGAGTTTAAAAGAAAGCATGTAGAAAGGAAAACGATTGTATTTGTGATGTAAACGACTCCCACTCAAAAATCAGGCCTCTGAGTCATCATTCTGGTATCTATTTACTTTATAGTTTCTCACCTAAAAACTTGCAACAAGTTTCTTTTCAGGATTCTCCAAAAGAATTCCAACATTACCGTTTGGGATAGTTTTTTATATTAATTGTTGGCTCTAATTGTGTCATTACAAAAAGCAATGGGTGTCATTTTGTTTTAGTGATTGTGAATTGCATGTAATAGATAACACTTGAATTGCGTTAGTTTGCAGGATGGACAATATTCTAAGCAAAGCACTGACATGATACAGTTTGTAAGTTTCTGGAATATTGGTTAGGATTTTTAGTATGTCATGGATAACTAGCAGCTAAATTCTGGATCATACATTGGGGCTTGGTTATACCCGTGTTTACTGCATGTATATTAGCCTTAGTTTGTCTTTTCTGAATGTTCTGAAAGAAATCCCAGATTCAACATGTTCAACTCAAACATGCATAAGCATATCAATCTTTGGCTTTCAAAATTGTTGATGATTTTTGTTAAAGACAACAACCTCATATAAGGATAAAGGATCTGGAGAGTTTTGTATATTGGATTGTTCCCCCTTCCTACACACGGTTCATTTTCTGGTAGCTCTAAAAAAAATTCAATGATTCAATAAGTGGTTTCCTGTTGCTATTTGGCGTCTTAATTAATGTAACTTTCCTTTTGAAAACAATGAAGGTAAAAAGATGAAGAATCCTTTTTTTGTACTCCTAAGTCCTAACAACTATAATTTTGGTGCTGAAACTGAATGCTCCACCTTCTGATTTTATGTATCAATAATGCTCCATAAATTTACTTGTGAAATCTAAATATATTATTTGTAAGAATGCTAAGGCGTGCTTGATGCCAAGTTAATATGGCATACTCTTTTCTGTTTTTCACTTGACGAATGGCTTGTTTGAATCTAATGGAGAATTATGGCACAATCTTTGGGAGAATACGATCGACTTTATCACTGGAAAAACTTGCAGGTTATGTGATGTTCTACCAATTGAGCATTTAGCTTAATATATATCTCTTGACTCCATCATCAAAATAAACTTCTTTTGGAATTTGTCAGGTATGATCTTGATTTCACATCAAAATAAAACATATCCATTTGTATTTGTAGGCATTGGCTCATAATTTTTTAACAAAGCAGAGTTACACAACTTTTAGCACAGTTTGAGTTCAAGGTTGCCCAAACGCTCTCCATTCGTTCATCGTTCTTTTTGGATAAGATTATAGGCCGCCCGAAAAGTTAAATGACCCGATAAGTTCTTACCGGGTAAGCATTTAGCAATCAGTCGCTTAGTTCACTTAATCTAATACATATTTTTGGTTTCTGCAATCGATACAGATTTTTGGTTTCTGCAACCTTCAAAATAGGTTTTGGTTTCTTCACTGTTTCGATTGGAAACAATGTTTGTTGTTGCTTTCTATTTACCATTGTAACTCTACTTCCTATTTTGTATCCATAAACCATCTGATGCATATCCAAAATCCATGGGAATCACACTATAATGGTTACAAGTCTTGCCCTTTTTTGCAGATCCGAAATCTCTGGGTGACAACAAGTTTGTGGAGGGATTTGGACATTTGGTAATGGTTTATTTGATGTGCTTTGACTGTTTTAGAATAATACTTGGCTTACTCCGGGATGCATATACAGAGCACTCTAATCTAATCGTTGCACTGGTATGAGCATGTTCCTTAGGGAGCTTTTTGGTTTATAATCTCTGCATGTTTGTAATACATTGGTTTTTCCGTTTTATTTTTATTATGGATTAATTTATGTTTTATGTTTAACAAATAAATTTTTAAGGTCTTGAAAATGCCTGAGATTAGAACAGAACAGATGCACAAATTTAGACACTAGGGACTTTTTGTGTTTTGATTAGAACATTACAGATGCACAAGTTTAGAAAATGCCTGAAATTGTTTTGTGTGCTGATTTTATTGACATGGAACTTAAACTAAAAAAAGATCATGTAATTTTCATATAAGTATATTTAGGTACATGTTTGTCTTCCTTTCCTGTAAATTAGCACATGCTTTCAGTGTACTGTTTTAATTTTTGATTTGCTCTACTATCATCCTTTCATTGAAACTTCTATATTTTTTATCATCATATGTAAAGTCAAGGTTCCCTCTTATGAGTAAAGATTCTGGTGTTGAACACATTTGTTCTTTATAGATGTTAGGGATACAAAGGTGTTGGCCACATTTGTTCCACATAAGCTTTTCCACCATTGGTACCCTTTTATTTCTCTCTTTAAATAACTATATATATATACATACTTTGGTGGATTATTTTGTTGAAGCTGGATATTTTCACTAGATTATTCAACTTGAAGAAGCAAAACATCAAGATCTGGCAGCTTGATCGTTGGTCGATGCACTTGCAAATCAAGTAAGGGTATTTAACTATTCATCTGTTGAGAGATCGAGTGCACCCATTAGGTACAAAGTTGAAGTTTTGAGAGACGACATTCAGGTACAGAAGGTGTTTTAAGTGTTTTTAAATGGTGACATATGTTATTCGCTCTATAATTTTAATTTCCAATGGGTTTGTTTTTAGCCTTTTACAACAAGATTCGTTCAAAACTTGGTTACGGTACATGTACACTAACACATTTCACTAATTGCCTAACTATTAGTATGCTTAGTTCTTGCATCAACCTAATTTGAGCCTAATAGGTTCTATTTATTTTGGCATTCCACGTTTGCAGTTTGTTAATCATGTTTATATGATAATTTTGAATCAAGATGAGATTATAGGCTTTATTTGTTTGATACAAAGAGAAATGAGATGTCATCACAACGGAGACCAATGGAAAATCACATAAACGTATAACATTAGGATGAGATGCACCGAGATAAGATGCACCCTGTCAATTACCTTTTAAGCCGCAATTCATGGGAGGGTATTTGATTAAAAGTGATCAACGATTTAAAAGTACTTCTCACCAAAAATGACACTTCTGACATGATGCCATGCCTACACATATATCTATTTTATGGAACATGTTCAACATCAGGGGAGGGCTTCTCTTTATGTTTATTTAATCTGGAGTCTCATGTACTTGTTCTTCAAATGCATTTTGTAATGTGGTTTCATTGTTTCAAGTTGAGTGGATCTTTGGGATTCAAGGATTGTGGTTTTTAATTCATCATAACCTCTTTAGGAACTACTGATATAGCTCAGGGATGACAACAAACGTCGATGGGTTGTTTATTGCCACTAAGAACCTTATGACTGATTGTGGCTTACTCTACATATGATGCTCGTCCGCTTTGGCTACTTATGGTTAAGATGCTTTTTTTAACAATTGTTTCTTAATTCTTCATAAGGTTTTTTATTTATTTATTTATTTATTGTGCATATGATCATGTAGTTATTCCAATCAGGTATCATTTTGTTCTTTTTCATTTTTTAGTGACATCTTTTTAACTTTTTTACAAGGGATTGAGCAAGCAATGATTCCAGATGTATATTCTTTTGAATCTTAAATATGTTGTTCATTTACAGTTCACCTTTGATGATCTCAAACGTTCAATTAATACTCAAATTTTTATTAGAGCCTTTTACTTCACATTTATCAATTTTGTTTTTCATTCATTTTCCGCTTTTAGATTCTTGTTTTTTTATTAAAAGCGTTGATTATGAAAGTCGCAAGAAGTGTGTATTTTGGGATTATAAGAAGGTCAAATTCTTGGAACAGATGGTTGATGTTTGGAATGTAGTTTTGGGAACTATTAGTATAAATTCTTAGATGATTTTGGATTGCAAAATTCATCAGATTTGTCATGTGATCTAATTGTACGGTTTTGGTTGTTTCTCTTGCACAAGTCTTGGTTTTATTCATGTGGCTTGTTTAGGCGACTTTGTGCGTGAGATTTGTCGCCTAAATTACTGTCCAATTTCGGGGCTTGTTCTTACAACTTTGCCTGTGTGCTGGGTGATTTTGGCAAGTTTTCCATGTTGCTATTGATAGATGTCTCACAGCCTGTCACCATGTGTTGTGCCGTCTCCATTTTACTAGCCATTATTCTAAATCTTTCTTACCTTTTGCATGATGACGGTATTTGAAAATCTTATAAAGTCTCATATGTTTTAAGTTTTTGTCTTCATAATCGAAATGCATAAACTTGCGTTTGTGTTGCCTCCATTCGTGAGGAAGGAAGTGAAATGTCTGAGGTTATTATGTATGTCGTATGAACGAAACTAGACTCGTATTGGATTTGTCATACCACGAAATCCAAATAATTATGCTGGTTTTGGCCGTCATTTATTTATGTATGTAAATCCAATCCAGACATTTTGTTTTGATTTTGGTTTCATGAATTTAGGACTTGAGTTTAGATGACTACATTTCAATTGGGTATGAATTACTTGTGTGGAATTTGGTTTGAACACCCGCACGTAAAAAAACAATTACAAATTCAACAAAAAGAATGTTTATTGGAGGGATGAGGTTGTGAATAATTTCACTTTATTGGTATATTAATTAAACCTAAGTGGTTATACGTTATTGAGAAAATGATGACAAATAGAGATTGAGTATGCATTAGGGTTGGGTTCCGGTGAGAAGTTGAGTTAATATGAGAAGAGTAAAAAGTGATTATCAACCGTTTGATGAATATTAGGATAAGATGCATCAAATCAATCCCCGTATCAAGCACTATTGATGGGTGGGCTCGAGACTAAAATCCATCAAGGGTTCAGATCCATTTATCATGTTTCTCACGTTAATTCAACCTCTCAAAGTTATTTTGAAAGATCTCGTAACCTATGCATAGGGTTACTGACTACTTATTAACAATTAATGGGCCATTTACTAAATGCTTAAGTTGTAAATCTTTCAAGTCGAGAAACAGGAAATAGAACAAAAAGTTAAAACAAGATTGTCCATTTTAAGTTCTTAGTTTCGAATTCCCGCTGCATCGCGCGGGTAGGATGACTAGTTCAATATGAAAAGAGTATATACAACATTAACTCATAACTATTAATGTTGATGTGCTGTGTCATTGTGAGAATAATATTAACTATTAAGAGCATCTCCAATAGATTCTTCAATTTTTTTTTTTAAAATGAAAGAATGAAAATTTAAAATCTTTAAAAAATTACATTCAATTCCAATAAAATTTTTATTTTAAAGATTACATCATTAATTATATTGTTAAAATATTATATATATATATATATATAATAGAATACTATTTCTTTCTTTAAAACATTTCATTAAAAGATTTTTCATTAATGTAAAAATGTGTTTGATATAAAAATGATGTAATTTGCTTTAAGTTAATAAAAATAATTAAATTATATTTGACACCAACAAATTTTACTTAAAAAATCTAAAACTAAATTAAATATTAATACCACAAGTCCACAACAAACTTTCAAACCAAGTTTTGATGAAAGTGTAAAGTTATAGCCAACAAATTGGGTCTCATACATACATATATATTACCAATTGCTTGATTTACATAAAATAATAATACAGAAATATACTTTGAGCAAAAGTATAACCTGATATCAAACTTATTATTACTTTATGATTATTCTTATATATATATATATATATCCACTCTTGTTTCTGGTACTAAGAGTAAGAGCTATGGAATTATGGCACAGGGCACTCCTCTATCTGCCATATCTCCTTTGCATATTGAGAGATTGTTCGATCGCTGCTAAACTTCCCGCTTCCCGCTGTGCTCAATATCGACATCTTTATCCATCTCTTTCGGTCCCTGTAAATATCCAATGTAAATTGTGTCTCAATTAACTGTTTCATAACTTCAACCCTGCACGACAACAGTTCTAATACCATTTGCATCTTATTTCATGCCTCACTTGATGGAAATGAAACATGAAAACGGATAACGGAAAGAAATGGACAAATGAGTATCATTATGCTAGGAACAAAGAACCATCAATATTTTGAAAACCAACTATTCATATGATTTATTCTTGATCAATACCATGATATATATTCATAATGAAGATACATGATATTCATATTCATGAAATAGTTGGTTCCATGTTCTCAAAACATAAAGGGTTGGAAAGATCTTACTTGTATGCTTCATCCACTTGTGCTTGGGTGTCTATGTAGGTTGGGAAGTCGTGACCAACGAGAAAGTAATCACCACGCCCATACCCAGAGTTCCCTTCCAGAGAATCAAGGAGTGGGTTGTAATCATAGCTTCCAAATGCCTTTGATCTAATAAATTCTTTAGCCTCTTCATATCGAGAATCCGGTTTGAACTGCACATTCACAAAACATACACACACACATATATATATATATAGAGAGATATAATATGAAATTTTACACGTGGAAGCTTGTATCTTAGGACTTATTCTACCGTTCATCTTTTAAATAGTCAAGAGTATTCTCACCAGTCCATTCTCTCGGTCTTTCCTTAGCTGAGGGACTTCATCTGCTGTTGCTCCAAAGAGGAAAAAGTTCTCCTTTCCGACTTCCTCCCTGATTTCAACATTAGCTCCATCTAACGTTCCTATAATGAGGCATCCATTAAGTGCAAACTTCATGTTGCTTGTGCCACTAGCTTCCATGCCTGCTGTGCTGATATGTTGTGACAGCTCACTTCCTGGTATAAGAACCTCCGCTACAGATACGTTGTAATTCGGCACAAATACTACCTGAAAAATAATCAGATCATAATCAAGATTGGTCCAAATTGGAACAAAAAGTTTGACTAAAAATGAAACCAACCAAAGAATAGTAATCCATTTACCTTCAAGTATTCATTAACCTCGGGATCAGTGTTGACAACGGCACCAACATCATTCACAAGCTTTACTATTCTTTTGGCATTTGTGTATGTTGCAAACGCTTTCCCTCCAATCATGATGGTCCTCGGTGTCGTGCTTTTCCGCTCTTCAGGGCTCATTTCCTGTTTCAAAACAGTCCCATCACAAACAAAATCCGCAATCCGTGGCACAAAAAGGTGGGTTTTAGGGCATCAAATGGCATATGCATCCTCTCGTAATAATTTCAAACATTTTGAAGCTGGATCGATGAAATGGGATAACGCACCTTCAGTTTCTTATACCTATAAACAGCGCCCAAAATATTTAGCAGCTGTCTTTTATATTCATGGATGCGCTTCACTTGAATGTCGAAAAGGGTATTTGGGTCAATGCTTTCGCCTGTTACTCGCAATATGTACTGCGCTAATCTCTTCTTGTTGGCCATTTTAGCCGAGTCCCATTCAGCTTGAAGTTCTGGATTGTCAGCGAACTTTGGAGAGAGAGAGAGGATTATTATTCATATTGTTGCAAGAAGAAAATATTTAATAACAGATAGAATAGTAGAAAACATACCTGCCGCAGACCGACGAGCAGGTCAAGGTTAGTCACCCACTTGTCTGTTTTCAACCATTTTGTTATGATTTCACTAAGTTCAGGACTGCAAAACCGGAGCCACCGTCTAGGAGTTATGCCATTGGTCTTATTTTGGAACTTAGTTGGCCATACAGAGACATAATCTGCAAACAACTCTGCCTTTAAGATGTCACTGTGCAACTGTGCTACACCATTAACCTGCACACACACACACACACAGAGCATATGATGAGAATACTGAGGCTGTTATGAACTAGCTGAAGGAATACATGCCAAATTAGTTTTATAATAGGTATACGGACACAAAACTCTGTCTATACACACACACACACACACATATATATATATATATGTAAACATCTTACCGTATGCCCAGAGACCACACACAAGTTTGCCATGCGCACAACTGGCTTATTTGGGTTGTGATCCAGAATGCGCATATCAGAAATCTTACTCTTGAGGTCGGGACGTGTTGATTCTATCATAGCAATAAACTGCAGAGGGTACAAATTGTATAGTCAATCACTAAGGAAGCATATTTTTAATACATTCAATAATAAAAATACATACTCGTTTGTCAATTTCTTCTATGATTTCCATGTGCCGAGGAAGAAGCTTTGACATAACAACTTGTGACCATTTTTCTAGTGCCTCAGGAAGGACAGTATGATTTGTGTAAGCAATTGTCCTGATCGATTGTAAACTCCTGATTATTTAGGACCCAAATAGTAATATTTTTGAAGGAATTTCTGGAATTAATAAACATCACAGCACCTTGAAGTCACATCCCAAGCTTCATCCCATCCAAGTCCTTCTTCATCCATCAGCAATCTCATCAGTTCCGGTATTGCAAGAGTAGGATGTGTGTCGTTCAGTTGCACTGCAACCTTGCTTGGAAACTCTGACCACTGGCGCACATCTATTCCATCTTTTCTTTCCTTGAATCTGGAAATAATGTCCTGAAGTGATCCCAACATAAAGAGTAGAAATTTTATTATCTTTCAGTAGTTATTTTTTGCTTTAGAACGGTATGACAAATGCAAGATGAAAAGATTGGCAAAAAACCTGTAGCGATGCACTGCATAGGAAAAACTGTTGCTTCAGTCGAAGAAGTTTTCCTTCTTCTGTAGCATCACCAGGATAGAGAACAGCGCAAATCTGCAGATAATAATCTAATTAAAGTATCAAATATGGAAAAAATATCATTTTAACAGTCTTGGTCTTTTATTACTTTCCCATGTTCTTGGAAAAAATATCATTTTAAGACAACCAACCTGTTGAGCTCTAGCATGTAGCTCAGCAGCAGACCCATATTGTCCATCGTTAAACTGAAATAAGTTGAAGTCCTCAGCACTAGCTTTGGCCTCCCAAAGGCGAAGACTATTAGTATTCTTAGTTTTGTATCCCGGAATTGGCACATCATATGCTAAGGCTTGTAAAACCTCTCCGCCAACCCATTTTCGGCTGCAAGATAAAGAAGGCATGTAATACTTTCAGCCAAAAATTAATCAAATAAATGTAGCCAAGTTAAACTAGAATTGTGCTTACGATCCTGTGGGGAGGACCTCGACGTGACCAAAGAATCTGACGGGAAACACCACGTCATGCCTGACAACCTCCCAGGGACTAAATTTCTGCAATATTGCAGAAAAGTTAGAAACAAAAAATCATTAATAAATGCTAAACAGAAGAATCAGCCAGCTGAAATCTGGACCTCAAGCCAATCTTCTGCCGTCTCTTCTTGTCCTGATTTAGAGATGCTCTGCTTGAAAAGTCCATACCTGTACCTTAGACCATAACCCCATGCTGGCAAATTTAATGTTGCCATCGAGTCCAAAAAGCAAGATGCAAGCCTCCCCAAACCACCATTCCCAAGTGCCATATCTTTCTCCTATAAATGTTACAGTGAATAGAGTTACAAAAAGTTGAGTCGGGTGCAAAAAATAAAGGCGGGAATCTTAAGGATATAGAGATGGTCAAATTTTAATCGATTCCCACATGATGAAATATATTTCATCTTTGAAGGGTATAAGACTTAGATGCCAACTGATATGTCATGTGTGATGGCCGGACAAAAGTAAAGGTTTTGGTATTACAAGGTTCTTCTGATGCATCAACAAATATCATGGAACACGATTGTAGACCTTAACTTTACAGATTCAGGGATTGGATTGAATGAAGAACAAATAAGGATCGATGATTCATGTTAAAAGGATTTTAAGGGATTACCTGCTCACTGATTTCTTCAAGTTCATGACCCAGCTTGTTCAAAGCAGTGGCATATGCATCTTGAATATCCAGATTCCCAATGGCATTAGTCAATGCTCTTCCTTGGAGAAACTCCATAGATAGGTAGTATGTTTGCTTTGGGTCAACTTTGTGATAATGAAGATAGGTCTCATTCCATTGCTGCAGTAGTACCAGGTATAGATAAGTTGGTGAAAGTTTTAAATCATGTCATGATGAGAGTTTAACTGGTGAAAATCTGAAGAGGGTGTTTATCAGTCCTAACATGCTAACCTATAATCTTATAGTCAAATCAATATACCTACCATCAGTAAATATATTATAGACCTTTATAGTTTAGTAAAAGGTAAATGCCATGCTTCCCTACTTGATTTACAAGCAAAATATAACATGTATGATGAATATATTATATATATGCTCGAGTTATGATATAGTAACAAACTTAAAGTCTGAGTAGTTTTACTTGTATCAGCCGGTCACGGACACTCTCTGCTGCTGCGTAATATGCTTGCTCGGGCTCAAACTTGACAGGTGAAAAATGTGGACTGTATTGAGCATGATACTTGATGTTGGATGCAATATCTGTTGGATCTTCTGCTAGTGGGTGAGCAGCAACAGGAATCTTATCAGGGACCTTTGATTTGGCAGCACCATTGGCTTTTGTGGTAGTCTCCATCCCAGAAAGTTTCAGAGGCTATTCTACTTTATATACTGCATAAGGTACTGGGGATGGTGTGTGTGCGTGTGTGCGTTGTGTTCGTGGTAGTTGATCGAAAGGGTCGATGCCGCTATGCCTTCCAAAAAAAATAAAAAAATAAGGTACTGGGGATGGTGATAAAAATGAACAAGCAAGGAGACTCGATAGAGGATACTGGAATGAAGCTATATGTACAACAATAACATAATACAACCAATCAAATTTGTGGTCCATAACAGTTCGAAAACTAGTACCAGCTAATCTATGTAGTACTAACTTAGCTCGATTTGAAGGTTATATAATGAATTGCTAAGACATTATGGAATGTAACCAAAGAAAAATGGTGGTGCTAGTTCTCAAAATTAAGACCAAACTAGCTATGGTATACTAATATTAATAACAATAATTACAAAGCTAATGAATGATACAGTATGATTGTAAATTGTATTAAAGAACAAATAGCTAGATTGAAAGAGAAAAGCAGTCGTTCAGTCGAAACCTGACCATTGTTCAAGAACTTCCATACACATACATGAGAGGAGTGCTTGTGTGTGCATTTAGAGTGATTATTGTGAATTGAAAAATCAAAACCAGATTTGAAGTTAGAGATATTTAGGTAAATTTTTTTTTATCACATTACAAGTTTTCTTGCAGCCTAACTATTTTGACATTGAATAATCAGAAAATCTGAATCACAATCGATTCTTGTCCACCATTGAAGATGTAACAGTAAGCTTTATGGCACTTATCAAACAACCCGGAAGTAGGAGATGTTTACCATAAAAAACCATCACATTATAATTGTATGTTTGACATTAAAAAGCCTAAAAGACCTACTGAAAAAGCGATTAAAATACAATGATAGTCAGCATTGAGAACGATAACTCCTAATTTCACCAAAAAACATGAGTGCTAGAAATTTTTGGGGCACACCCGAAACAAAAATTGTTGACAATTTCAGGGGCCGCAGGGAGAAGCATATAACAAGCAATCATTTCAACCAAGATCGTTAGCCAACGATGTGTACACATTCTCATCGATAAACAAAGCCAAACTCAAGGTAGAACAAATCAAAAAACTGTCTCAAAGATAGGGAATTACCAAGTGAATCACAACAGAACAAACTAAAACAAACTAAAACAACAATCCATAACTCCAAATTATCGTGAGGAGCACTTACACCGTATAATCAATCTTCCAATACACGAGAGAGAAAAAAACAGAGCTCTCTCAGAGATTGCAATGTAGCTTCAAAATTTGCAAGGGTTTACTGACAAGCAAGTCTATTAATAGAAGAAAATGAAGCAGATATTTTCATGGAAAGCTCCAAATCGATTTCAAAAAAGTACCTAATGGAATATGCGTAGTCCTGGTGCACAGAGTGTGTGTGAGAGATAGAAGATAAGCAAAAGGTGGTCGATCAGGTCATTGTGTGATTGTGTGGTGGTCGAGAGTGAAGGCGATGATGATATTTTGAGTGAGCTGAGAAATTTGTGATATTTTCAATGGCACGTGTGGAACGAGACACGTGGGAGTTCGTTGCAAGGAAAGTGAAAGCGCGCATAAGGTTTCGTAAGTTTTCGTTATACACCCTTAGAATATAGTTAAAAGTTAAGTTTAATCCCTATGGTTTTCGTAGTTAAGCTAAGGGGCCGTTTATGGTTTACTAAACACTTACTGGGTAAGTGTTTAACGGAAAACTCAACACTATCCGTTACTTATCAGGTAATATTTTAGTCCACCAAAACGACATCGTATGCAACAGTTTACCCTGTAAGCACTAACCATGGTAAGAGTCGTCGCCCTCACTTACCTGGTAAAACTCTTGATTCTTGCCTCACTCTTACAGGGTAAGATTTTTGGTCTTTAGCATACTCTTCTGGTAAGGAAATGTGACTTGGTAACGGTAAGCGCTAATCATGGTAAGAGTCGTCGCCCTCACTTACCTGGTAAAAACTCTTGATTCTTCCCTCACTCTTACAGGGTAAGATTTTTGGTCTTTAACATATTCTTCTAGTAAGAAAATGTGACTTGGTAACGGTAAGCGCTAATCATGGTAAGAGTCGTCGCCCTCACTTACCTGGTAAAACTCTTGATTCTTCCCTCACTCTTACATGGTTAGATTTTTGGTCTTTAACATACTCTTCTGGTAAGAAAATGTGACTTGGTAAGCACTAATCATGGTAAGAGTCGTCGCCCTCACTTACTTAGTAAAACTCTTGATTCTTGCCTCACTTTTACAGGGTAAGATTTTTGGTCTTTAACATACTCTTCTGGTAAGGAAATGTGACTTGGTAAGCATTTACCCGGGTAAACGTTTAGTAAACGGCTCCTTACTAAATCGCTTGCTTACCGGTATTACTTACCGTACCGATTGAGAATGACAAAGATCAATAATCTCATCCAGTAAAAGGCATAACAAATACGAGAGTTTTACCCGATAAGTGAGGAAAAAACTCTTACCGGGTAATCACTTATTGGGTTTAAGATTTTTTTATCAACAATCCATTTAAATGGCCGAAATTGTTGTGTGTAAGGTGAGGGTAATTTTTTTCTTGCACTTACCGGTAACTGTTTAGTAAATGAGCCTTGACATGAATTTAGGATTATGAAGATCCTAGTTATTTTCATATTATGGTGAAAACAATATTTGCTTCCTCTTGAAAAATTATATAATGGGATTTATTTTTTGTATTGTGTTCTCTTTCACGAGGTAAGAGGAGTAAAAGGGATTTTTTTAATCATGGGTGTTTGATTAAGCTTGTGCACGACTTGGCTAATTTTATAGGGGCTTGAAGATAACATTAAGTTAAATCCCTAATGAACCTAGAAGGAAGAACTATTTTTGCAAAGCTCTCTAAACTCTAAAGGTTTCGGTTGCTTTTGAACAAAGGACTCAATGAGCTTTTAAGCAATAGCTTGAAGCTAGAAAAGAATGGGCTATGGAAACTTTGTATAAAAGAGGTTTTCTGAACCCTTTGAAGGTCTTAGTTAGGGGTGTCAATTATGTATCAAGATAAATCAACATATTTGGTCAAAAAGTTGATTACCGGCAACCCTAACCAGTATCACACGAAACCTGACTCTAAAGACACCAATGTGAGGAGGTATTTTTTGGCCCACTCAACAGCTAAGGCTAGCGGGGGAGCCTGTGATCGAACCCATTACCTGCTATGTATTTGGGCAAAGTCATTCCACCCCTTTGCCAACTGAGCTACACGCTAGAGGTGACAAATCAACACATTTATGTAGCAATTGTATCAATTTAATTGGTATTTGTAAATTGGTTGGTGGTATTGTATCAACTATTTAAAGTTAACTTGTATGTGATATTTGAAGCCATACAATCGTACCAACTTATTTTTTAAAATATTAGATATCTAGTTATTTACTAATTAAAGATTAATCAATAATACAATCATATTTTGAGTTTTAAAATTTTAAGTACCGCATTTCCTGCATTTCTAAATTCTAGATTTCTATTTTGTACTTTTTAAATTTTAATATTCTATTAATTAGGACACTTTCTTTCAATTGACGACTATGAGTACATCCGGTCGTGTATTTGTTTTTTTTAGATACTAAGGATATTTGAATGTTTGTATATTTAAATAAAGGTTGTTTGAATGAATGAATGCTTGTATAAGATCATCTTCAATGAGATCACTAAATCTTACACTAAACACTAAATTTGATATAAATAATATTATTCACATCTTCAATGGGGTCTCTATTTTTCACACTAAATTTAGTGTAATGAATAGTATTACACTAGATTTGGTGCAACACTATCACACTAGATTTGGTGCAACAATAAAAGTTATATTAAATATATATATATATATAATAAACCTATTTAAACTTTAACACTTTAAAAGACAAAAATAATATATCTCAAATTTGAGGGACCAAAAATGTAATTGAAAAAGTAGTGTAAATGAATAGTGTTACACCAAGTATAGTGTAATACTATTCATCACACTAAATTTAGTGTGAAAAATAGTGACCCCATTGAAGATATGAATAGTGAGATTTACACCAAATTTATTGTTTAGTGTAAAATTTAGTGACCCCATTGGAGATGGTCTTAGAGTAGATTTACTATTAACACTAAAATTTGCACTACTTTTTACACTAGTTTTGAAATTTGGTGTAAAATATAGTGTAAAAAGTAGTGTAAAATTTAGTGTTAATAACAAATCTTCTTCAATGGATAACACTATTTTTTACACCAAATCATTTTTATATTAATGTATTAAACTTTCATTAATATCTTTATATTTATTAACTTTACAATTTATATCCATATTTTTTATTTAGATCATAACTTATTATTTTTTATTTTTTATTAATTATGAACTAAATTACTTTAATGCATAAAACAAAACTTTTTATCAAACAATAAAAGTTATATTAAACAATATATATATATATAAAATAAACCTATTTAAACTAACACTTTAAAAGATAAAAATAAAAAATCTCAAATTTGAGGGACCAAAAATATAAATGAAAAAGTAGTGTAAATGAATAGTGTTACACCAAATATAGTGTAATACTATTCATCACTGTAATGCCCCGGGTAAGTTCGTTATTTAAATCCTAATTCCGTTAAATCTAGTTAACTTTATAAAACGAGGTTTAGGGTAAGTTTGGGTAAAATAATAAGTTAAAGGGGTGTTGGACATTAGTTGATAGTTGAAGGTTCAATTGGTAAATGGGGATTTGATATTACCCCTTTAGGATTTTCAGATATTTCATAACTCAAAATATCAGTGTGTGTGTGTGTGTGCGTGTTCTTGAGGAGAAAAGAAGCAAAAGAAGGAAGTACGGTTAAGGCTCCGATTGAGTGTGTTGGAATCAAAATTAAGGTATGTATTCTTTAGGTTTTGTGTTTGTAATCATCAGTAGTAAATTCCTATCGGATTAGAATTTCCAGTTTCGTGTTTTGTATAGATTTCAATCGCATCTGGGAAAGTTTAGACCGACTGTGTTCTTGAGACTCCCGGTGGAGTCCCGGTACTGTCGACTCCCGGTAACGACAAGACCCGGTAATGCCAACTCCCGGTGATATGGAGTCCCGGTACTGAAGAGTCCCGGTACTGGAGAGTCCCGGTATTGAAGAGTCCCGGTACAGTGGAGTCCCGGTGCAACGAGTTTCGGTAGTTTTGGTAGTGTCCGGATATAGTTTCTGATTGTATTTTTGGATTAAGTTGCTCCGAAAACTTCCTGGGGGGCGCCCCCAGACCCCGCAAGGGCGTTGCCCCTTGACCCCATCCGCTATCCGGGTAGCAGAACCCCCGTGATAAGTCGCTGAAGGGAGAACTGTTGAGGATAAGATTTTAGTAGGCTTTATGTGTTTGACTAGTAAGGCGATATATGTATCTTAAATTGTTTTCAGATTCTGTGAACTTTGAATGAAAGATTGGATTTCTCGAGAAAAGATTAGAAGGAAATTTGATAACCAATCGAGGTGAGTTTTACTTTAAAACGTTTTCAACTGGAATATATATATATATCTGTGTTTATATATATATGAGATGGATATGTGTGGAATGGATATATGATCAAGGTGTGAATATTTTGTGTTTATAATATAGTAAGATATTATAATTATTGGTGCATTACACTACACAAGTGCACAGTAGCCGGGTTCCGGTGTGCGGACCGATGAGTAGTCGGGTTCCGGTGTGCGGACCGACGGGTAGCCGGGTTCCGGTGTGCGGACCGGTTGTTGATTTATTAGTTGGCTTGCTACCAACTAATATGGCCATTTGTGGAGGAATAAGGTGGATGAGATGTACACGATGCACGAGTCTGGATTGGTATTTAAATACGTGTGGTATGTTTATATTTTACGAAAGGATTACCAAAGGTTTATCTAAACTATTTTGATACAAAGGATTTACATAAAAGGTTTTATAATGATTTTGGAAAGGACTGGGATTAACTCACTAGACCCGTTTGGTCTAACCCTCATTTTGTTTTCAAAAATATGTTTTCCAGGTCGAAGAATTGATAGCGGCAAAGGAAAGAATAAGGTGTAGGCTGCCTCCGTTGATCGATGATGTTTAAGAAGCTTTTATATATTTTGTAGTTTCAAGACTAATGAGACTGTACTTGGTTTGTTATGTAACTTTTGTTGTAAATCAATGATATGTATGCATGTTATGTTATATGATGTATGTTATGGGATCTGGGTTGTTACAAATGGTATCAGAGCCCTAGTTTAAGGGATTTAGGTATTTGTACCCGTACCTAGACTTAAACTGCATGTGAAGTAGGATGTCCTTGATATATTAGAACCTTGGGATGCTAAGTATAAAAGGTAGAAGGAACATCTTGTAAGGTAATTTCAGATTACACCTGGCCAGTATAATTGTGATCTTACAGGTGCATGTTTGGACTGGGATACCTTATTATATGGGGTATGTGCTTATGTGTATATTAATATTGTCTGAATCTACAGAATGGCAAGCGGTACTAGAAATACGACTAGACAGGAAGGAAGAAATCCTAATAGAACGAATCCAACAGTCGGGACAAGGGGAAGAGGAAGAGAAAGAGGTAGGGGCAGAACTGGAGGCAGAGTTCAGGGGCGAGGTACTGAATTTATTACAAGAAATGACTTAATGGCTGAAATGGGAAGACTACGAACCAGTATACAAGCAATGTTTGACCGAAATCGTCACAACGAAGCTGAAACACCAGACCCTGGACTCGAAGACGAAATACCAATCATACCGACTGTTATACCAGTACCAAGGAGGTGCGACTACAAAATGTTTTTAAGCTGTAAACCTCCGACCTACTCAGGAGACAGGGACCCCGTGAAAGCGATGAGGTGGTTGAAGGAGATTGAAGCTATCTTCAAAACTAGTAAGTGTGCTGACGAAGATAGAGTACTATATGGAACCGCAATGCTAAAAGCTGATGCCCTATTCTGGTGGGAAGCTCACATTGATTCCCTAGGGTCGGATGTATACTCTACTTTTACTTGGGACGAATTCACAACAGCTTTTAAAGAACAGTTTTGTCCTCAAGCAGCAGTTAGACAACTGGAAGAGGAATTCATGAATCTACATCAGAGAAGTTTATCGGTTAGGGATTACACCGCTCTTTTTCTGGAGAAGTCTCGCTTTGCGGAGTACTATGTTTTCACGGAGGCTCTAAAGATGGGAAGGTTTATTTTTGGGTTAAATGCAGAAATTAGAAAGCTAGTGACTGCAAAAGGACCCGATACCTTCTCAGCCGCAGTGGATACCACGGAAAATGTGGAACAGGATAACCGGAGAGACGTTGGTGATAAGAGTGCTGGGAAAAGAAAACTGGAAGAAACGATGTACGATTCGGAAGAATACGAATCCCCGAGGTTTGATAGTTATTCACCTTTCAGACCAGTTGAAAGACCATGCCCAAAATGCAATCGTGTTCATCAAGGAAACTGTTATGTGGATTCCCGAAGTTGTTATAAATGTGGAAAGACTGGTCACATTGTTAGAGACTGTCGGGTAACTCGATTCTGTTTCGTTTGCAATTCCCCGGATCATATTCAGTCAGATTGTCCGCAATGGAAAACACAATAGGGTAGTATGGCGGTGAGACGAACGGGTGTTAGGCCGGGAGAGGAACAAGGGCCTGAGGTATCGAAAGCAAAGGGCCGTGTTTTTCAGATGACGGAACAAGAGGTGGAGGAAAGTCCTGATGAGGTTACAGGTATATTTCTATAAACTCTATACGTGCTAAGGTGTTATCTGACTTCGGTGCAAAATGGTTATTGGTATTTCCGTGCTTTTGTTGCTTATCTGTGTTAGAGATATAGGTGGGTGTGGGGTGGCTATTCAGTTAGTTTCTATGGTTTTGATTGAGCTCGAAGCAGTAGTGATAAGTATTCGTTACCTTTTTGCTTAACCGAATTCCGGGACGGAATTCTTTTAAGGGGGAGATAATGTAATACCCCGGGTAAGTTCGTTAGTTAAATCCTAATTCCGTTAAATCTAGTTAACTTTATAAAACGAGGTTTAGGGTAAGTTTGGGTAAAATAATAAGTTAAATGGGTGTTGGACATTAGTTGATAGTTGAAGGTTCAATTGGTAAATGGGGATTTGATATTACCCCTTTAGGATTTTAGATATTTCATAACTCAAAATATCAGTGTGTGTGTGTGTGCGTGTTCTTGAGGAGAAAAGAAGCAGAAGAAGGAAGTACGGTTAAGGCTCCGATTGAGTGTGTTGGAATCAAAATTAAGGTATGTATTCTTTAGGTTTTGTGTTTGTAATCATCAGTAGTAAATTCCTATCGGTTTAGAATTTCCAGTTTCGTGTTTTGTATAGATTTCAATCGCATCTGGGAAAGTTTAGACCGACTGTGTTCTTGAGACTCCTGGTGGAGTCCCGGTACTGTCGACTCCCGGTAACGACAAGACCCGGTAATGCCAACTCCCGGTGATATGGAGTACCGGTACTGAAGAGTCCCGGTACTGGAGAGTCCCGGTACTGGAGAGTCCCGGTACTGGAGAGTCCCGGTACTGGAGAGTCCCGGTACAGTGGAGTCCCGGTGCAACGAGTTTCGGTAGTTTTGGTAGTGTCCGGATATAGTTTCTGATTGTATTTTTGGATTAAGTTGCTCCGAAAACTTCCTGGGGGGGCGCCCCCAGACCCCGCAAGGGCGTTGCCCCTTGACCCCATCCGCTATCCGGGTAGCGGAACCCCCGTGATAAGTCGCTGAAGGGAGAACTGTTGAGGATAAGATTTTAGTAGGCTTTATGTGTTTGACTAGTAAGGCGATATATGTATCTTAAATTGTTTTCAGATTCTGTGAACTTTGAATGAAAGATTGGATTTCTCGAGAAAAGATTAGAAGGAAATTTGATAACCAATCGAGGTGAGTTTTACTTTAAAACGTTTTCAACTGGAATATATATATATATATATATATATATATATATATATATATCTGTGTTTATATATATATGAGATGGATATGTGTGGAATGGATATACGATCAAGGTGTGAATATTTTGTGTTTATAATATAGTAAGATATTATAATTATTGGTGCATTACACTACACAAGTGCACAGTAGCCGGGTTCCGGTGTGCGGACCGATGAGTAGTCGGGTTCCGGTGTGCGGACCGACGGGTAGCCGGGTTCCGGTGTGCGGACCGGTTGTTGATTTATTAGTTGGCTTGCTACCAACTAATATGGCCATTTGTGGAGGAATAAGGTGGATGAGATGTACACGATGCACGAGTCTGGATTGGTATTTAAATACGTGTGGTATGTTTATATTTTACGAAAGGATTACCAAAGGTTTATCTAAACTATTTTGATACAAAGGATTTACATAAAAGGTTTTATAATGATTTTGGAAAGGACTGAGATTAACTCACTAGACCCGTTTGGTCTAACCCTCATTTTGTTTTCAAAATTATGTTTTCCAGGTCGAGGAATTGATAGCGGCAAAGGAAAGAATAAGGTGTAGGCTGCCTCCGTTGATCGATGATGTTTAAGAAGCTTTTATATATTTTGTAGTTTCAAGACTAATGAGACTGTACTTGGTTTGTTATGTAACTTTTGTTGTAAATCAATGATATGTATGCATGTTATGTTATATGATGTATGTTATGGGATCTGGGTTGTTACAATCACACTAAATTTAGTGTGGAAAATAGTGACCCCATTGGAGATGTGAATAGTGAGATTTACACCAAATTTAGTGTTTAGTGTAAGATTTAGTGACCCCTAAGTAAGGATACATGCTATTATAGCATATAATATATTATTTGAATGCCGGAAGATTTCAGTGTATCAAATTGATATAATTGTACTGATATCAATATAAAGTAATGTGTAACTTTAACTTTTACGACGTTATACAAAACTATACCAACATATACTATTCGAAAAAAGTTGGTTCAAAAAAAATTAGTGAATGATTTATGCATTAATTATAATTAATTGCTATAAGAAAATACATGACACCCTAATGATCTTTGTTACTTTTGACACATTATTTTTTAAGTTAAGGCTTCCAAATAAAATAATTTATCATGCATCGAAGTCAATTTCATGACATTTTTTGATCGTGATGATAAAATTAAATACAAAAAGATAAAATAAGATATGGACCGACTATTGCAAGTGTGTTGCTTAAAGGTTAAATTTGTTAATTTAAGAAAAGATGAGGGGTGTTGTGCAAATAAAGCTATCTTATCACAAGGTCGCCGTGAGTTGCGTTCACGGGAAGAGCCGGCCAGGCCCCAGGGGACATGGCTCGCACGCCTTGGCTGTTGGATCTCCATCACATGTTCCCACTTTCTATTCAGATTTTTTTTTTCAAACGATGACATCATTTGACTATAAGAAACAAATATAGAAATATTTTTCTCAAAACTAATATTGGTCTGGTGGTTGGACATTTGCTTTTCAAAGTAGAGGAGTCCTATTGTTGCAATTTGTTTTTCAAAACATAATAAATATGAAATTAAAAGCTAAAAACTACAAAAATGACTATAACAAGACTAGAACCCAGGTCTACAATGGAATAAAAGTCTTCCAAAACCAACTCTACCAAGGAAAACTTGTGTCATAATTGTAGTTTCAAAATATATATGGTGGCACAAAACAAATCGATACGGTTGCATATTTCACAAACCTAAATTTTTTTACCCTTCGACGGAAGAATAATACGGTGGCACGTGCCACCGTAACCACCTATGTAGGTCCGCCCATGATCCCACCCCAATAATTCAATCTTAGGGGGCGTTTGGTTCACGGATTCTGATGGAATTGGAATGTCGAATTCCATTGACCGAATTCCATTCCTTCGTTTGGTTCATTCTTTTCGACAGAAAGGAATGTCCAATTCCATCAGATTCCATAAATAAGTGAATTTGACATTCCTTAGCAATCTTGAAAGATTTTGAAGGAATTGGAATTGATGGAATGTTGTATTTTCATAATTCCAAATATACCCTTTAACTTAAATATAACATAATTGTTTTTATTTTATATTTTATTTTATATTTTATTTTGATTTTTATATTTATATTTATATTTTATTTTTATATTTTATATTTTTATTTTAATTTAATTTTATATAATATAATTTAATACATTTTTTTATTTTCTCGAAATATATTTTATTTTTTCAAAATATAATTTATCTGGGTTGTGTATATTATATTTTTTTTGCGCATTAAAGTATTTAAAAATTATTTTATTAAAGTATTTTTAGTGAAAAAATATATTTAATGATTATTTTATTAAAAAAAATTGTTTTAAAAAATTAAAACTTATCAAAAAGGGTATTTTGGTCATTTATAATAAATCCATTCCAATTCCAAAGCTACATTCTATGAATCAAACAGACAAATTCCAATTCCTTTAACAAATTTCATTCCAATTCTGTCAACCAAACAGGTGGTCAAACCTGACAACATTCCATTCCAATTCCTTCAAAGTCAAATTCCTTTGACAGATTTCATTTCATCCAAAAACATTATGCGAACCAAACGCTACCTTAGGGGTTAACAAACGTTTATCCACAAAAGTTACGAGCATTTCAAGTCGATTCTCCAAAAGTTTTTCAAGTCGAAGAATTAAAGTTTAAATTTTTAAAAAGAAAATTACATCAAACAACTTATTTTTTATTTTAAATATTACATCATTACTTATATTATATTATAATATTACATATATTTAATAAAATATTTTTTTTCAAGTATTTAATAAAATATAATAAAGAAATATTTTTTCTCTCATAGTAATCAATTTTGAAGTACTATTTAAATTTGGAGAAATTTTACATTCTCACTCATACTTCTTTCATTTAGGTGAACATGTGGAGTAAAAAAATGTCCAAAATCTCCATTTTTTCCATTTTAAAAAAGCAGTTAGAGATGCTCTAACAATATCATGGGTAACATTCTCGACCATCAAAATGAATTGATGGTAAGCGTTTATAACCCAGTAAAGCCCAAACCAATCCGGTGTTTAATGTTTGCAAATATGTTAATTTCTTTTTCTTTTTTAAATGGATGTGACCAAACTTTTTTCGAATCAAGCCACACCAAGATCAAAACTTTTTGATTCAGATCGGAACGGACCACCACTATTAAATCACTCCCCAAAAGGGGTGAATGCGGTTCCAATATATCGAATAGAAATTGCTAAAGTCCAGCCGATATGGACTCCAACAAAGGCGTGCACGGTGACAGAGGTACCGAGTTTAGACCTTGACTCTGGTACATTAAAAATACATTAAGAAGAAATGGTCAAAGTCTAGCCGATGCAGAAATCCAACGATAAACTTTACCAGATCTACAAAACCTACATTCTTATTACTATACACACATGGAATCCAACCAAATTTTCCTTCCAGATTCACACGATCACACCAACTAATCTTTTACTCGTATGCCACCTTGCAACCACCACAAACATCCCAAGATTTACGACACTCAAAACACCCAAAAGCCAGAAGAACTTCTGTAGTTGCCCATAGTTCAGATTATCCGGTATCCACCCGGGCCCGCCATCCTCAGTCGTCACTTTTATAACAATACTTACCAATAACGAGCTCATATAGTTCCCAAGTGCAATAGTCGTTAGCCGCAAGGCCGACCCCAAGCTCCTCATCGAGTCAGGCACTTGCTCATAAAAGAACTCCATCTGTCCCACGAGCGTGAAAACTTCAGCACACCCTATAATAAAGAACTGTGGAACTTGCCAAAATATTGAGATTGGCACGCGCTTGATTTCGTAGTAGTTGTGCTTTTTGACAATATCGAGCCTAATGACTTCCAAGATTCCGGCAGATAACATTGAAAATATTGAAATGAAATGACCCGCTCCAATCCGCTGGAGTTGGGTGATTCCGTTTGGGTGACCCGTGAGTTTTCGGGTCAGTGGGACGATGATTTGGTCGTAGACTGGGACCCAGAATAACACGCTAAGGGTGCCGAAAGTACCTAGTGATGCTGGTGGGATGTTGAAGCTGGAGTTGCCTATTTGCGTGTCCATGAAAGAGCCTTGCAAGACGAAAAGATTGTCCATTTGGCCACGCACGCTGCTGAATATGATACCCGTGATCCAGATTGGTAGCAAACGTAAAACGGTTTTCAGTTCTTCGACTTGGGTGACTGTGCAAAGTCTCCATGGGTTCACTAATCCCATTGCACGATCAGATGGCGTCTCCACAGTTGCCTTATCAAAGAAGCTGAAATCAAGATCAAAACAAAGCAACCAAAGGGTCAATGGCCCAGCGGTATCAAACGAAAACTTTTATGTGGCGTTTGGTTCGCAAAATGTTTTTGGATGGAATGGAATATGTCAAAAGAATTTAACTTTGAAAGAATCAAATGGAATGTTGTCAACCACCTGTGTGGTTGGCAGACACATTCTATTAAGAACTGGTTCTAATAGAATGGTTCTCGTAACGTAGCTTTGGAATTGGAATAAAAAATGACTAAAATGCCCTTTTTGAAATTTTTTATTTTTTTGTAAACTAAAATTACTTTGAAAAAATAAAATAAAATAAATAAATATTAAATATTTCTAAAATAAATAAATATTAAATATTTAAAAAAAATAACATATATTTCAAAAAATAATAAAAATATTAAATCAAACAAAATCAAAAAAGTATTAAAATAAGTAAATTAATTATATTATATTTGGGTTAATAGGTATATGAAAATATAACATTCCATTCCATCAAAATTCCAACTTATTGTGAAGGAATGCATTCCTTTATTTGTGGAATTTGAAGATCCCTTCTTTAGAAAAGAATGAACCAAACGAAATAATGGAATTTGATAAAAAGAATTCCACATTCCAATTCCATCAGATTCCTTTAGAATCCGCGAGCCAAACGTCACCTTAGAGATTAGAGACTGGCCTGAAGTTCCTTGTATGATTAAGTTTACGGCTTCCTTTAATCGTTGAATTAACATCATCAATCTCGTACAATCGCGATGCATCTGCTGGCACGTTGATTCGTTTCTTCCTTAACGAAGCGACAACCACTTGGAAGAAACGGGTCAACGGGCTTCCTCCGGGCTCATGGTTTCTGTAAAACCAGGTACCCGAGAAGAAAGAAACTACTCCCATTGCCATGGCAAGAGTAGGAATACCGAATCCCCAATCCCAACCCACATTATCTTGTACCCATACTATTAAAGAATGAGCAAGAAGGCTGCCAATATTCATCATTTGATAATACCAGTTAAAGAACGAACTTTGGAGCTTTTTTTCAACCTTATCGTTGTCATCAAATTGATCTGCTCCATAGGCCGAGACACAAGCCTTGATTCCTCCACTTGCCAATGCAACCAAGTAAAGTGCCGTGAAGCAGAATAAAGTCCGAGCATCTGTTGCATCCCAAAGATCGGTTTTAAAGCAAGTTGGTATTAACCAAGGTACCGCAGCTGATAATGTCAATAGTGTCATCCCCTAATGTTGAAGTAAAATGCAAAAAGATGGAAATCAGAGTTTAAAAACAGCGAAACTTGAAATACTTTTCATGGTAAAAAAAAGTCAAGTGGACTTACAATGGCATAGAAAATGGAAGAGATTGCTATTGTCCAATATTTTCCGATATAGCCATCGGCAATAAATGCTCCAAACAATGGGGCAATGTAGCATGCCCCAGTCCAATTTGATAAATTTCTTGAGGCTGTAGCGCTGTGCTGATTGAATTCAAGCTAAAAATACAGCAACAGATTGGAACTCATCCCGAAATATGCTAACCTTTCAAAGCTTGCAGTTGCTGCAGCAAGTGTCAAGTGTAACATTCTTTGTGTATACGGATTAAAAAAAAGGAAATTGTCTAAAATAGCCATTTGAACCCCCCCCCCCACCCCCCCCCCCCAAAAAAAAAATCACTTTATAGCCACTTTTCTACATAATCGACCAAAATAACCAAGATTTCGCAAGTAACATTTTAACAACTTGTGGAATCCACTTTTTATGAATATAACGTTCATACGGTAGCAATTACACAAGTTGCTAAAGTGTTACTTGCGAAATACTAATGTCAAAGTGTGACTAACGTAACTCGCTAAAGTTGTTAAAGTGCTACTTGTCACGTCAGCATTTAGCAAGTAGCACTTTAGCAACATGCTAAAAGGTTACTTTGTGAATATTAAAAATCATAAAAAGTAGGTTTTGTAAGTTGCTAAAGTGCTACTTGCGAAATCTTGGCTATTTTGGTCAACTGAGTACAAAAGCGGCTATAAAATGAATTGGGGAGTCCGGAATAACTATTTTGGATGATTTCCCTAACAAACATTGAATGGAAAGATCAAATAGTGTAGTAATTACCAACTATGAAGAAGCATGCCTTCCAACCTCCTGTTTCGAACTTGTTAGCTGGACTTTTATGGTAATCCACTGTTCCATCTTTGGTGTACACGCAATCTTCTCGCTTGTTTTCGAGCAACGTATACATGTTCGATTCATCATCTAGATAGTATCGTTGGATACGTAAATGTCAAGTCACATCTCGAACCAAGTAAATTGCCCGAAATCTTTTGGAAATCCATACCATTTCACATCAATTGGAGTTAATAAAACTTATTGAACTTTTAGCATAACCATAGTAACAAGCAGGAGCATGGAATTATGCAGATGTTAGATGGATATAAGTGTGCGTTTGGTACACAGGACAGGACAGAACAGATCAGGGTCCACTGTCCCACGTTTGGCAGGACTTTTATGTGGAATAGACTGGAACAAGGTGGAACAAACTAGAACAGACCTGTTCCACCCCCACCCCATGGAACAAGCTGGAACAGACTTATGTTTTACCAATATAACCTCAAAATAAAATCTGATTATCTTCTAAAACATCAAATAAACCTTCTATTTCATATGTTATTCATTCTTTAAATTTAGTAATGGTAAATTGGTCAATGTTATCTGTTCTGTCCAGTTATGTCTTACCAAACGTGGAACACTTGTCCTGTCCTGTTCTGTCATGTCCCACCTTGTCCTGTCCTATCCTATCTGCATACCAAACGCACCCTAAGAGTTAACTTCTAGTCCTTCCTATCTTCACATTTCAATAAAAATAAGAGTTCACAAAATATACTTGATCTGGTTTCATGTTAGCTACATTTTAAAGTTGGTCATTGACAATCATGACAATGTGACAATTAATTTGAAAGTGGAACATGTGGGTGTGAAAATATAAGTGAAAGAACCAGATTAAGGGGACGTTTACCAAATACTTACCCTGGTAAGTGTTTACGATTAAAATTCAACACTATCACTTACTTACCGGGTAAGATATTAGACCACCAAAACGGTATTGTATGCAACAATTTTCCCGGTAAGCGCTAACCATGATAAGAGTTTTCGCCCCCACTTACCGGGTAAGACTCTCGGTCCTTGCCTTCGCTCTTACCGGGTAAGATTCTTGGTCCTTGCCATATCATTCCGGTAAGGTAATGTGACTTGGTAAGCACTTACCCGGGTAAGCGTTCGGCAAACGGCCCCTAAGTAAACCCTTGGCGATAAAATCAGGCTTAAAAGCTGGGCTTGGTACATTGGATAGGACAAGTAATGACAGAACAAAACTCTTTGTTCCATGTTTGGCGCGACACGGTATTCCACTATTGGTGCGGCACGGGACAGGACTGGGTAGGACTGGACGGGACAAAAAAGAGTTTTTTTTATCCACGAAAATAGGTGGAACAAGATGGGATAGAACTAAAGAACTACCAATCTACCCTCATTTGATATAACCCCAATATGGTATTTTGTTTAATGGTCACCACCGCCCATCATCGCCACCATAATCACCACCTCCACCTCCATATCTACCACTGTCCACCATCTCCACGTCCTCCGCAAATACTACCTCCACCACAAGTCCACAACAACCACCGTCGACCACCGTCCATCACAGCCCATTCCTGTCACCACCACCGGTGGCCACCTCCACCACCTCTACCTCCTCCACAACCACCAGTTCCACCTCTATATCGACCACTATCGGCCGCCACCATCCACGTCTCCAAGTCAACTGTCGGCCACTGGCCACCGCGCCTCTACCTCCACCACTATCACCCCCACCGCCCACCTCCACCTACGCCACAATCACCACCTCCTCTTCCACTACCACCAGTAATCACCATATAAAATCATTAAATAACATTTTTGGGGCAACTTGTCCAGCCCAGTCCGGTCCTAGTAGTGCCAAACACCGAACATGCAATTTGTCCAGTCTGTTTCTAGAACCAAACGCTACCTAATTGAACTAGATAGTACCAAAGCCATGTCACAACGAATTTTGGGGGAGATTCAAAATGGAAGAAAGAAAAAAATAACAGATTTGGGGAAGCCAAGTTCATTTTCCAAAAAACAGAGTGGCGATTCACCCAACAGGAAAGTATTGAATGTATAGGTTAAATATACAGCTGTAAAGTTTGAATTCAAACCTAGTATTCCTAAATTATAGGTCTTTTGAATTCAGCTTCTTATCTATCGTATAGCTAGGAAAGTTTGTTAGTTCTGTGTACTATTTATTGATCCATTGTGTATAATGAAAGGAGCAGCTTTCCCACTACTTTCCATATGGTATCAGAGCATCCCTAGTACTGATTCCTTTTTTTTCCCTTTATTGAAATCCCTCTTCTTCCATCGTGATGGCAAACAACACAGTAACTCCCTCTCCCCCTCCTAATCAATCCAACCAACTCATCACCATCAACACACATATCCAAGCTCCCCTAAAACTTACCTCTTCCAACTATCTCTCATGGAAAATCCAGTTTGAAACACTTTTCGTTGGATATGATCTTCTTGGATATGTTGATGGATCCAAGCCATGTCCTTCCAGTACCATCAGCACGAATAATGAAGCCACACCAAATCCTGCGTACACCCTTTGGGTTCGCCAAGATCAGTTGATTCTGAATGCTCTCATCAGTTCTTTATCACCGTCTCTTATATCCTTTGTTGCTCGTGCCAAAACCTCACATGAAGCATGGATGTCCCTAGCCAATACATATGCCAAACCCACCCGTGGCCGCATCAAACAGGTTAAAACTCTGTTAAAAAATCCCACCCAAGGCACCATGAATATAACTGAATTTCTTCATTCGATCAAAGCTCGTGCAGATGAATTAGCCATTCTCGGTGCTCCAATGGAGGAAGAAGACCTGACTGAAAAGATCCTTGATGGACTAGGCGACGATTACAAAGAACTTGTTCGTGCTGTCCAAGCCAGAGACACCTCTATATCGTTTGATGAACTTCATGAGAAGCTTTTATCATTTGAAGCTTCCCTCTCCACCACCACCAAATCAATAACCCAATCTCCAATCGTTGCCAATCCTACCAATACCCACACCCCAAACTAGCGCTCATACAAATCCAACAACAATTACCGTCCCAATAACCCCTCTCCCGTTGGGAAAACCGGTTGGCGCCCCAATCATAAAAACCTTAGTGTTCCACCATCCAACAATCCCCTTCAACCTCCCACCCATCGACCTTCACCTCGACCATACAACGGCTTTTGTCAAATGTGCGGTATTCAAGGTCCCACAGCGAAACGATGCCCATCTTATCAACTTGTACCCATATCGTCGTCCACTACAAGTAACAACCCAACTCCGTCCTGGCAGCCACGCGCTCACTACGCAGCTAACATTGCAACAAATCAACCGTCATGGTTGCTGGACAGCGGCGCCTCTCATCATGTCACTACAGACTTGAACAACCTTTCACTTCACGCTCCATATACAGGTTCTGATGATGTGATGATTGGTGATGGTACACGTTTATCCATATCCCATACTGGATCTGCATCTTTAGCTACATCAACCACCATTTTTTCATTAAAAAACGTTCTCTGTGTACCAAATATGAAAAAGAATCTGATCTCCGTTTTTCAGTTTTGCAATACTAATAATGCATTTGTTGAGTTCTTACCCTCTTCTTTTCATGTGAAGGACATTCGAACTGGGGCAATTCTCTTGATGGGCAAAGCTAAAGATGGAGTGTACGAGTGGCCAGCTATTCCACCTCAGTCGTCTCCAATTCTTGCCTTCTCGCACATCAAAACTACATCCTCCAATTTGCATCACCGCCTCGGCCATCCCGCTTTTCCTATTCTAAAACACGTTATTTCCAATTTTCAATTAGAGTTTTCTGCACCCTTACCAAAGGAATTCTCATGTAATTCATGTTTGAGCAATAAAACTCATAAGCTTCCATTTCATGTTTCGTCTCTTACTTCAACACAACCTCTTCAAATAATTTTCTCCGATGTGTGGACTTCTCCAATTGTCTCACAGGATGGCTTCAAATATTATGTCATTTTCGTTGATCATTTTACTAAATACATATGGTTTTACCCGATTCAACGAAAATCTGATGTTTCTGAAGTCTTTAAACGATACAAAGCCATTGTTGAAAATTATTTCTCACTTAAAATCATCACATTATACACCGACAATGGGGGAGAGTACATGGGGCTCACAAATTATCTTTCTTTAAATGGAATTTCCCACCTCACTACTCCACCACACACACCCGAGCATAATGGCTACTCTGAACGAAGACACCGCCATATTGTTGAAACGGGACTTGCCTTACTATCTCATGCATCCATCCCAACCACCTTCTGGCCCCACGCCTTTGCTACTGATGTTTACCTAATTAACAGACTCCCTACCCCTACACTAAACATGTCCTCACCTTACCAATTAATTTTTCAGAAAAGTCCCAACTACTCTAAACTCAAAGTCTTTGGATGTTTGTGTTACCCATGGCTTCGCCCATACGCTTCTCACAAGCTTACCCCGCGATCTAAACCGTGTATTTTTCTTGGATACTCCTTATCACAAAGTGGGTACATCTGTTTTGAACCATCTACTAGAAAAGTATATGTGTCTCGACATGTTCAATTTGTTGAATCTGTCTTTCCCTATGTCTCTCTACACACTGATCTCTCACGTCCCACTTCCGCCACCATCGATACTTGGATTCCACCTATCATTACCATTCCAACATCATCCCAGCAGGCATCAAACACTCCATCTGCAGCAATCTCGCAAGAATTACCGCTTTTCGATACTCCGTCACCACAACCGACCTCACCGGAAAGACAACCACCAAACACCTTTTCACACTCACCAACACAACCAGCCCCTCCACCAGCAGATGCAACTGTCACAATTCCCCCTACTACTCAACATCGGATGACTACCCGCTCTAAGAACATCACCAAACCCATCCAAAAACTCAACCTTCATACCCATAAACCCACTCCCAAAGACATAGAGCCTACCTCCGTCTCACAAGCTCTCAAAGATCATCGGTGGCGTCAAGCTATGTATGAGGAATATGATGCACTGGTTAAAAATGGAACATGGGAACTTGTCCCTCGTGATGGAATTTCTAACGTTGTTGGTTGTAAATGGATTTTTCGTATAAAACGAGCATCTAACGGTTCCATTGATAGGTATAAAGCCCGCCTTGTCGCCAAGGGATTTCATCAAAGACCGGGGACGGACTACCAAGAAACCTTCAGTCCCGTTGTTAAACCAACCACGGTGAGACTTGTGCTCAGTATCGCTGTACAATACGGTTGGTCTCTCCGCCAGTTGGATGTTAACAACGCTTTTCTCCAAGGCAAACTCTCTGAAAATGTATATATGAGTCAACCACCGGGCTTTGAAGATTCAAATTATCCTTCTTATGTGTGCAAACTTCGTAAAGCCATCTACGGTCTCAAGCAAGCTCCTCGAGCTTGGTATCACGAATTACGTCAATTCTTGGTAGATTCCGGGTTCAAGAATTCATATTCGGATACATCTTTATTTGTTCGTCGCTGCAACAATCATGTCTTGTATCTTCTGGTCTACGTTGATGACATCATTTTAACCGGTAGTTGTCCCGATCTTGTCTCCAAATTCGTTACGACTCTTGCTAACCGGTTCTTCCTCAAAGATCTTGGTTCACTGTCATACTTTCTTGGAGTTGAAGTTCTCCAACATCGTCATGGCATGTTGCTTTCACAAAAACGATACATTCAAGACTTGCTTAAACGATCAACCATGGAAGATGCAAAACCAGTTTCCACCCCATTACCTACTGGTTCAGCAACAATCTCCATCAAATCGGGTACACCTTTATCCGATCCAACTACATATCGGGCTGTAGTTGGCAGCCTTCAATACCTCTCGCTAACTAGACCAGATATCTCCTTTGCAGTGAACAAGATGGCTCAATTTATGCACATGCCGACTGACGAGCATTTGGTTCTTGTTAAACGTATATTACGTTATTTGTGTGGTACACTAGACAAGGGACTTCTTCTCTATCGTGACTCTCCGTTAGTGCTTCATGCGTTCTCTGACGCAGATTGGGGAGGCAATAGAGACAATTATTCTTCCACGAGCGCTTACCTAGCTTACCTTGGACGGAATCTTATATCTTGGAGCTCTAAGAAGCAACCGACTGTTGCTCGCTCATCTACAGAAGCGGAATATCGGTCTGTTGCAGCAACCGCTGCTGAACTCCGATGGATTTGTTCTCTGCTTTCTGAACTTGGTGTCTGCATACCAACTTCTCCTGTTGTTTATTGTGACAATAAGAGGGCAACACAACTCAGTTCAAATCCAGTGTTCCATTCCAGAATGAAACATGTAGCTGTGGATTATCATTTCATTCGAGATCAAGTACAATCTGGACTTCTCCGTGTTGCTCAAGTTTCTTCAGCGGATCAACTTGCAGATCTTCTCACTAAACCGTTGTCTACATCTCAGTATAGACAATTAGTCGACAAGATTGGCCTCTCTAATCGTGGCCCATCTTGAGGGGGTAATATTGAATGTATAGGTTAAATATACAGCTGTAAAGTTTGAATTCAAACCTAGTATTCCTAAATTATAGGTCTTTTGAATTCAGCTTCTTATCTATCGTATAGCTAGGAAAGTTTGTTAGTTCTGTGTACTATTTATTGATCCATTGTGTATAATGAAAGGATCAGCTTTCCCACTACTTTCCATAGAAAGAACTAACCTCCATTCTGGACTTGAAGAACAGAACCTCCTAAATGCACAATTTTATGCTGGATTCATACTTACCAAGAAAATTTCACAAACTCCATAAAACCCTAGATCAGGTACGACAATTTGAGCAATTTTAGACACAATTATAAACGGGACTACAAAAAAAATTACAATGCTAAACGAAATTCGACACTAAACTTGCTACAAAATCACTATAAAACATCTGCATTTGAAAATAACAACAAGTTTAAAAATACAGACCAAAAAACACAAACAGGAATCGATTGAGTAGGCAAAAACCAAGTAGAAATATTCAGCAGACAATTGCATGCATTTAATTTCACCTCATCCCAAGCAAATCAAACAGAAACACAAAATCAAAAGGTGGAGGACCTGAAGAGATGATGATGTGAGGGGAAGTTTCCGCCATGAATGAGCAAAGAGAGAGAGCAGGTATTTTGTATGTTGAATCACGGAACTGGAACCGTATGCGTTTGGCGCCATTGATGGAAATAGAAGCGGTCCAGAGTCGAGAGGGTGGGGTCAATTATTTAAATGTACGCATCGACTCTTATATGTCTGTCGTGTGCCACTTTTCCTTTATGTTATTTTTCACTTTTTTTTTCTTTCCTAAAATTGAAAAGAAACGAAAATCACCACACTAATAATCACTTAGGATACGTTTCATTTACAAAACAAATAGATCATACAAACTCTACAAACCACTATATTAGAAAATAATAGATATATTTATGGTAATTATTATGATTTATTAATAATGATTGTGATAAATATGGAAGATGATAACATTCATTAATTATGACCATGACTTTATATTAGGAAACATAATAAAATCATATATTGATTAGAGTTGATGAACGGTTAAGATTGGTTTGCAGAATTTGTACAATCTATTTGGTTTGTAACGGAAACGGACCCTAATCACTTATTTCTTAAAAATCCGTTATATACTCGTTTTTTTTCCTTCATAAATCATTATGAAATAGTCGATAAATCTGTAAATTGGCTTAGTAAATTTACAGATTTGCTTTATTAGACATTTACGTAAGATGATGGTGAAGCATATTCTCAGCCAAAAAAATAAAAAAAAAACAGAAAAATTGCTTTTTGGATCAGATATTGTGGAGATTTATAGATTTACCGGCTATTTCATGATGATGTTTGAAAATGGCTATTTAGTGAAATTTTTTAAGACAAAATTGGCGAGTATGGTGATTATTTCCCTTCAACAAATCCAATTCAAACCGGTAGAGTCTAGAAGATCTGTTTACTGGCTTTAAGCCGTCTCTTACCAGATAAGATTTTTCGTTTTTTATGTGAAAGAAGGGATATTGCTTTCCAACAGAGTCAGATCGATAAATATGTTGACCGAGACGTTGACCTAGTAGGAAAGATGTAGCTTTTTGACTTGGTCTAGGCTTCAGTCGGCGTTTACCCAAATACTTGGTAAACGACCATTTTTGATCTTCGCTTACCTAGACCAAACTTCTTACCCAAACCGTATTCTTACTCGGTTATCGCTTACCCAATTTATGTTGATAAACAACCCCCTTTTGTTATCTACTGCTACCCACTACTGATTCGGCAGCATGGCTGACCCGGTCACGGGAATCATCTGATAGAGGGGCCGCTTACCAAATGCTTACCCGGATAAACGCTTACCGATAAAATTCAAAGTTATCCCTTATTTACCGGATAAGATTTTAGTCCACAAAACGGTATCGTATGTAACAATTTTTCCGGCAAGCGCTAACCGTGGTAAGAGTCTTCGCCATCACTTACCGAGTAATACTCTCGGTCCTTGCTTAGCTCTTACCGGGTAAGATTTTTAGTTTTTGTCATACTTATCTGATAAGGTAGTGTGACTTGGTAAGCGCTTACCCAGGTATGCATTAGGTAAACGGCCCCAGAATATGCTGATCGAGCACCTATCTGACCAACATTATTATTTCACTTACCAAATCCATTTACGTACTTTTTAAATCTCCCTTAACCGTTTAAGGCTTACCCAAATTATGTCGATAAACAAACACGTAAATCCTCTTGGGTTGACAAGATTTGAATTAATCAGTAATCTATACTACTTTATAAAAAGGGAATAACAGTTATTTTCAAACTTTCGGTTTTTCTAAACATACAACAAAAGAAGTATGATGTACAACCTTAAAAGCTGACATCTCCCACGTCTCTCAAAAATCAAACAAATTTAAATTTATAAGTTACACTTTATACCCTTAGAATTAATTTTTCAATTTACTTTTAATCCCTTACTTTTCAATTTTTTATTTTACACTCTTATCGTATTAACATATATAATTGTATATGAAATATAATGCATTAAAAAAATACATTTTTTTTTACAAATTATACCATTGTAATCGTCTCGTCAATACCTTCGAAATGAGCCAAATATTGAATATTTTTGGATTTAATTAACTAATTTTTTCTTAAATGTTTTGTTTTTAAATTTAAAAACTTTATATTAAAAGCCAAACAATTTCAATTTCTAAGTTACACTTTAAACCCTTAGAATTAGTTATTCAATTTACTTTTAATCCCTTACTTTTTTTATTTTTTATTTTACAACCTTATATTATTAACATAAATAATTGTATATCAACTATAATGCATTAAAAAATACATTCTTTTTTATAAACTATACTATTGTAATCGTCTCGTCAATACCTTCGAAATGAGCCCAATATTGAATATTTTTGGATTTAATTAACTAATTTTTTCTTAAATATTTTGTTTTTAAATTTAAAAACTTTTACGTAATTATCTATACTACTATATTAAAAGCCTATTAGTTATTTTCTCTATTTTTTCCGTCATTAGAAGCTTTAGCATTTCATGGGTTCTTTCTGGTTTCTATTTTTGGCAGGTTGTATTCAAGTATGCTAAAAGCTGACATCTCCTTCATCTCTCAAAAATCAAACAAATTTCAATTTCTAAGTTACACATTATACCCTTATAATTAGTTTTTCAATTTACTTTTAATCCCTTACTTTTTCATTTTTTTTACACCCTTATCGTATTAACATAAATAATTGTATATGAACTATAATGCATTAAAAAATACATTCTTTTTTTACAAATTATACCATTGTAATCGTCTCGTCAATACCTTCGAAATGAACTCAATATTGAATATTTTTGGATTTAATTAACTAATTTTTTCTTAAATATTTTGTTTTTAAATTTAAAAACTTTATATTAAAAGCCAAACAATTTCAATTTCTAAGTTACACTTTAAACCCTTAGAATTAGTTATTCAATTTACTTTTAATCTCTCACTTTTTTATTTTTTATTTTTCTAAGATAGATACATCATTTTTTCAAGCTTTTAGCCTGATGCAGCTCTTTTGATCAGGAAACTTCAAACCACTTATCCTGTAACCCCTATCCTACTTTATAAAGAAAGTGAGTTCATTCACAGAAATCATCATCGTCGTGATCTAATATTGTTTGTTTATTGTGATGCTGTGAGTAGGTTTTCTTTCTCACAAATGGATGGTCTGAAAAATATACGGATATCAGGAGAATTCGTTAGATGAAGCAATGAAGTTGTGTTTAGTGGGCGGCTTAAATGGAATAGTTTCTGAAGTGAGAGTCATCTTAAGATACCCAAGATTATTTAGGAGAATTGAAGACTCTAAAGTCTAAACTTTCTCTCATAAGCTATGACTGTTAAACCAAGATCTATTTTCTTGCAAAACATAAGGACAATTCAAGCATGTATTATTCTATACTTAAGGTCTACGGACCATTTTTTAGATAATTGTTTGAAAAGTTTGATATTATGATAATTTTGATGTTCGTATATGATCGTTGATTTTTGAAAGAACATTTTACTATTTGTATTCAATTAATATGAAGTTGTAAAAAACAAAGTCCTCAAATTCTATTGAGATTTAATAGATGGACCATTTCTTCAAATAAACTATATAAAATGATTGATTTTTATAAGCTATAACCTTCGTATTTTTCATTTGGCTTTTATGATAACATTTTACTTATAAACAACCATATAATTTAGAGGGTAGAGAACATTCTATAAATAACGGTATTAATTTTTCAATCACAAATTACAAAAAAGTTTAACACTCGCGCTACATCACGCGCGAGTACATATCTAGTAAAATATTTAACCACCAGTACAAACAATTGAACCACCATGGCAAAAGCCAGAAATGTACAAGTTGCAAGACACTTATTTACAACCCATGTTGCTGTATGTACAAGTTTCCGAAGCACCGTTTCGCTAACTTCAGCGAACCACTCTGGCGGGTTTTTTATACGTGTGCCGCTTCGCCAACGTGATGAAAACTCCCAAGTTCACAACACTGAGACCGGCCAAAAGCCAAAAGAAATAGTCAAGATGACCGTAGTTGAGATTGTCCGTTATCCACCCCGCGCTACCATCTTGAGTACTCATGATCGTGACAATAGTAACGAGAAAAGCGCTCAAATAGTTCCCAAGGGCCGTTATTGTTAGTTGAAGAGCAGCACATAAACTTCTCATCGACTCAGGGGCTTGTTCGTAAAAGAACTCCAATTGTCCAATAAACGTAAAAACTTCCGCACACCCCATAAGAAAATACTGTGGGACCTGCCAGAATATCGACATGGGAATCCGCTCAAGATCGTAGTAATTATTTCTCGACACGATCTTGAGACGAACGACTTCAAGAACGCCAGCACACACCATGCTGAAGATGGAAATGAAGAGGCCGGTCCCGATCCGTTGGAGTTGGGTCAACCCGTTTTGTTGACCCGTGACCTGCCTGGCTACACGGACAATAACACGGTCGTAGAGCGGGACCCAGAATATTACACTGATCGTGTCGAAAATCCCGAGCGAAGCAGGGGGGATCTCGAAACCGGACGTGCCGATACGGGAGTCCAGAGTGGACCCTTGCAACACGAACAGGTTAGTCATTTGTGCGTAAACCGTGCAGAAAATGATACCCGTGGCCCATATCGGAAGCAACCGTAAGACCGCTTTCAGTTCCTCGACTTGGCTCGTTGAACAAAGCTTCCACGGGTCTATCGACCCGTTCCTATAATCCGTGGATATAACAACTGCCGCCTTATTGAGAAAACTGAAAACGGAAAGTTAATGTTATCACAAATTTGCCGAAACTTCCAACAAAACATCAAGTAAAAGATTTTAGGGTGTGTTTGGTATGTAGGACAGAACAAGATAGAAAACTTTTTTTGTCCCACCAAAATAGGTGGAACAAAAAACAAAGGGAAATGTGACAATATACGTAAATGACTAAACTACCGAGAAATTTACATAAATAGCCATATTGGGTTAAGGTTTTTTTAACATTAAGCCACTAAAAACCTTTTTTTTTTCAAAAATGTCCCGAATCCCGCAAATCTGGCACTGCAAGCCACCTTTTCCTTGTGGTGTGAGAGTTTTTCTGACGAAATCAGACTTCTTTAGACAAATATAGTGATTTTTAAGAAAACCGCAAATTGCGGTATGCAAGTTGCGGTTTTGACTCGGAGAACGTAAAAGGTTTTTTTCCATAATTTATCAGAAAATGTCCGACACCGAATTGCGGGATTCCAGACATTTTTAAAAAAACTAATTTTGGGGGCTAAACTTTAAAAAACTTAACCCAATATGGCTATTTATGTAAATTTCTCCTAAACTACCCATGTCAGATTAAAACCTTAAAACCTCCCACAATTCTTTTGCCCGCCTTCCTCACTCTTGTCGGTCCATTTTGTCCTGCCCGCATACCAGACTCACCGTTAGAGGTCACGACTTACACGAAATCTAACGTGTGATCAATCTTGCGGATTTCGGAATTTGAAAAACCAGCATCAGAAGCCTCGTATAAGAGTGAACTATCTAACGGCACTTCAATCTGTTTCTTTCTAAAAGAAGCAACTGCCACCTGGCACAGGCGGGTGAGCGGGCTGCCGCTAGGAATCTGGTTCCGATATAACTTAGTACCTGAAAAGAACGAAACCACCGCAATCACCATAGCGACTGTTGGAACCAAGAACCCCCAACCCCAGCCCACATTGTCTTGGATCCAAACAAGCACCGAGTGAGCCACAAGTGCACCGATATTTATGACGAAATAAAACCAATTAAAGAACGAGCTCTTTTGTTTTTCTTCAACCTCATCATGATCGTCGAATTGATCTGCACCATAAGAGGATACACAGGGTTTGATTCCTCCGGTTCCTAGTGCCACGAGATAAAGGGATGTGAAACACAACGCGATTTGAGCTTTTGTTGCACTGCAAACGTTTTCTTCATAACATGTTGGTTTTAGCCCGGGGACTGATGCCGATAACGTTAACATTGCCATGCCCTATAAGTCAATATCGAACATCAAGCAATTGTTTGGTCCGATAAACTTAGGGGGCGTTTGGTTGGCATAATGGAATTTGGTGGAATTGGAATCCATCGCTGGAATTGGACTTTGAAGAAATTGGAACGGAATTTGACCACGCGTTTGGTTGGATTCAATTCCTTCACTTAAGCCAATGGAATTCAAGGATTCCACCATTTTAATTAAGTGAACCAAACATAGGATTTGGAATTTGGTCAAAGGAATTATCCATTCCAGTTCCTTCCAATTCCTTCAAAATCCATGAGCCAAACAACCGCTTAAAGTTCTATAAAGAAATTTGAATGATTTGGATTAGACTCACAATTGCATAGATGATGGAGAAGCTTGCAATTGTCCAATATCGTCCAAGATAAGTATCGGCCACAAACGCTCCAATCAATGGGGTAAGATAACAAGTTCCGGTCCAAGTAGAAAGATTTCTTGAAGCCGTTACGCTATGCTCATTTAAATGATACTTAAAATACCGTACTAAATTGGAGCTCATTCCGTAAAACGCTAATCTTTCACAACATTCATTGCCTACACATATAACACGTAAATAAATACAAATCTACATACACATATCTTCTTAGAGGAAGGATCATGTGAGAAGTTAAACATTATGCGACAAGGCAAGAAGTGTGATATCATATATGATTACACGGCATGTGGGTGTATTTACTCATATATTGTTAAACGTCTATGTATTGCCAATCTAACACGTGTTTAATCATATATGATTAAGCTTGTGTATCATCACACTTCTCTCGCATAAGGTTTAGCTTCTCGTTTGAACCTGCCCCTATCTTCTTAAGAGATAACGATCATAAACACCTAAGATGAAGCCACAAGCCTTCCAAGTTCCCGTGTTTTTCTTATTAGCCGGATTGTTAAGGTAATCTACGGTCCCATCCTCGGTGCAGATTTCATCTTCTTGCTTAGATTCAAGCAAATTACACGTAATTGTTTCGGTATCAATTTCTCGATAGTCACCTGTAGATAGGAGAAATATTCACAAAAAGATAGAAATATCCATTTCTTAATTTACTTAAAATCTCCCCAAAATATGATAAATTATCTTCATCAAACAAACTACATGGCTGAATTCAAAGGTCCATGAAGAAGACTTGTACAACAAAATTGATCACATGAACAAAAGATCCTTCAGGTAATGATGATATTAAACCAGTAGTTAGTACAAATTACAAGATTAATTCAGCGATTAACTTCTAGGGTTTGAGTTAGAGAACAAGAACATGATTGAATCAAAAGCATGCTTTAACACAACTAATTGACATAAAAGAAAAACAAAACGAGAAATTGATGAAGCAATTGAAAGATTAAAGCTAATCTGAACATAATTAAATTGTATGGGAATGAATACCCGTTTGCGAATTTTGCCCCATTTCAAGAGAAAATACAGCAAATCCACTGTGAATCTGTGATACTGCTAATCCTTTAAACTTTAAAGAAGACCTTCGTAGTCAGGTCAACGTTTCAATCCCAAGACGGAATCTCAAGAATTCCTAACTTTACTGTTGGATTCTATTAACCCGCAATAATGCAATTGATTGTTGAAAGTGTATATTACGTTTTAGTCTCTGTAGTTTGCTGAAAGTTTCTGTTTTCGTCCCTGTGATTTTAAAACTCATTCCATACTAGAAATAATCGCTCCTTATAGTTTATATATAATTCATTATCGTTAATTCGTTCTTTTTCTTTTGATTTAAATGTATTGCTTTTTTCGTCCATATAATTTATAATTTATTTTTATTTCAGTCTCCCATATTTAAAAATACGTATTTAACCTTAGGAGTAAAGATAGAAATGAATAATAAATCATAGAAACTAAATTGTAATTTCAAACTATAAGGACAAAAAAAGTAAATTTTAACAAACCAGAAGTTTAAAACCAGAAGTTACTAAATTAAGGACACCGTTGGTCCAATTGCATGTAAACTCATGGCATGAAAGTTGTATGTTGTTAGGCCGTGCGTACCGCCATCGGGTACCACGGCCGGGTTCGTGGTCGGGTAGGGCGGCGAGGTGGTACCGGGGAGGGGGGGGGTTCCGATCGGGTTGGGGTGTGCGGGTAGGGTTGGGTTCGGGAACCCGTTCAAACACGCCGTAAATGTTTTTTTTTTATGTTTTTTAGGGTAAGGAGGGTAGGAAAGAGAAAAGCTGATGTGGATTCGGGTTCAGTGGGTTCGTGGGTTGGCGGTACTCCACTTTAGGGTAAGGAGGGTAGGAAAGAGAAAAGCTGATGTGGCGCTGAGGTGGCATTCGGGTTCAGTGGATTCGTGGGTTGACGGTACTCATGGTCTTATGGAAAAACAACTTTGAAGGCTAACTAGTCCAATAATTTCACTTGTCCCTTAATTTTAACTAGATTGCATATTTCCACATAACATGTAGGTCATTTTGTTTGTAGGAATTGAAATTGTATTCCATTTCAATCCTGAATTTAGTTCAAACTAAAGTTAGGACCTGAAATTATGGGATTTCAATAGAATTTGTAGACGATGAATTTAAAAATCTCATTGAATAGTTGGTGTTTCAAGTGATTTCATAGAATTTTTTTTGTAATATCATATTAAAATACTATTAAAAACATTTATTTTGTGAAAATAACTAATAAAAGGTAATTTTAATGATTTTAATAATTATTTGTAGTTTTTATTATAAATCAACCATATAAAAAGAATTTAATTTCATTTTAAATTATATTAACCAACCACAACCATGATTCCAAATCCTTCCTTTTTCAAACCATTCCATAAATCCAAATACCAAACCAAATGCCCCTAAATGTAATTCAATCAGGACATAACCATTTGTTTTTCAAAAATATATATTTAAAACAATAATAAGAAAATAAAACTTGTATCAATCATTCAAGTCAGTTCTTACTATGTGAATCTTAACCAGATAAGGGTTGGTCTGAAAAAGAAACGATTAATGAATGAATTTATGAATCTTAACGAGTAAGGGTGCGTTTGGTTCGGCGGATTCCGACGGAATTGGAATGGTCAATTCCATTGACCAAATTCCATTGTGTTGTTTGGTTTGCAATGGAATGGAATTGAATTCCATGAATTCCACCCAAATAAGGAATTCACCATTCCTTTACAAAATGGATGGAATTGAATTACATTCCATCCAAATTTGTCTAAATGACAAAAATACCCTCATTTAATTTAATACTTTAGTTTTTTTTTTTAATTTTAATTTTAATTTTTTTATTAATATAATTTAACACATTTAGTTTTTATTTTTATTTTATTTTTTATTTTTGGGTTGTGTATATTATATTTTTTACACATTAAAGTATTTAATAATTATTTTATAAAAAATGGTATTTTGGTCATTTGTCGAAAATTCATTCTAATTCCAAAGCTACATTCTGTGAACCAAACAGACAGATTTCGATTCCTTTGACAGATTTCATTCCAATTCTGTCAATCAAACATGTGATCAAACTTGACAACATTCAATTTCAATTCCTTCCAGATTTCAATTCCTTTGACAGATTCCATTCCTTCAGAAATCATTCTGCGAACCAAACGCACCCTAAGGGTTAGTCTAAAAAAGGAACGAATTTTCAGACCATTGGTCTAAAAAAGCAATACTAATCTTCAGATCAGTTAAGTTCTTTCTAACATTAGGACAAGATCATCTGTAGTCATCTATAATATGTTTTTGTTTCCACTCAAAATTTCAATTATTCTATCATCTCGAATTGATTTGTATCTATTTTGGTTTCTATTTCTTTTCACTATCATAAGATATTTTAAATAATTGACTATATATTACAAGTAATCTACATTAAATAAGCATAACATTTACGAAAGAGTCCAAATATTTAATCACTAGATAACTTGAGGGGTATTTCTTCCTTGTAAAGAAACACGTTTTGACTTTAATAATTAATAAAAAAAAATCAGGTTTGAAATTTGGAAATAATTTTTTTTTTTAAATCATATGAATTCTAAATCAACCAAAATTAGGATGAAAAAATATTTGTAATTAATTCAATAAAATATATGGATACATTAAGGTAAGATTTAAATCAAAATTCATTAATTTATTTATTTGCAAATATTGTAAGATATTCGTGATATTCGAAGAGCGATTTGGTCCCCTAGGGTGCGTTTGGTACGCATACATGATAGAATAGAACAAGACGGGAAATGGCAGACAAGACAGAACCGTTGTTTAGCGTTTGGTAGACAGAACAGAACATATAACATTAGATAAAATACAATAAATAAAAATTAAAGAATGAATAAAATATAAAGTTGTAATACCCCGGGTAAGTTCGTTAGTGAAATTCTAGTTCCGTTAAATTTAGTTAACTTTAAATTTTGATGTTTAGGGTTAGTTTATAAGATTAAGGGTGTTATGGTCATTTTGATTAGTTCAAGGACTAAAATGGTAAATATGGTGGATATTATCTCTTAAGGTATTCAGATATTTTCATAAAGTAAAAACCATGATTAGTGTGTGTGTGTGTGTTTTGAGAAGAGAAGAAGAAGAAAGAAAGGTTTTGGAGCTAAGGCTTCAATTTGGTGCACTTAGAAGTGAATTGAGGTATGTTTTCTTTGTGTTTTATGTCTGTAATTGCTAGTAAACAGTTCCTATCGGAGTAGAATCATATATTTCATGCCCAGGGTTGATTCAGCCGATTTCTGGGTTAAATTAGGGTAAACCGACAGAGGTTTCCGGACACAGTATGAATGTGTCCGGTAGTTTCTTTGGTGGTGTCCGGTAGTTCCTTTTGATAGTGTCCGGACGATTCGTTTGATGGTTTCCGGATGAATTAGATACCAGATGGCATCCAGATTACTTTGGTGTCCGGATGATGTCCGGATTCTTTATGCTGTCCGGAAAGTTGGGTTGTCCGGATTGGTCTTGTTGTCCGGAAAGTTCATGTTGTCCGGATAGTTCTTGGTATCCGAAAACATTGGCTGTTTGGTCACTTTTGAGGATAAGAGTTAGATAGATTTATCTGGAGTTCTTAGCCTGTTAGTAAGTCTTATGAGTTCATTTAGTGAAGAGATATTTGTATGTAAAATGTTTCAGATTCTGAGAATTTTGGGTAAAAGATCGAGTAGCTCGGAGAAAAGCTTGGAAGGGTCTTTGATAAGCAATCAGGTGAGTTTTTACTTCAAAATGTTTTCAAACTGGAATATATATATATATAAGATGAATATGTGGTAGGAATGTGACGACGTGTTTATAAATAAAGTATGATATATTGAGGTGTATATTATATTTATTTATATGAGCATTACACTACACGAGAGCACGTTGACCGGGCTTAGGACCGGTGGAGTTTTGGCTGTACGGAGGGACAGTGGTGTTGGCTGTAATTTTAGTACAACGGAGTAAATTGATTAGTTGGCTCGCAACCAACTAATATGGCCAGGGAAATGAGGAAAGGTACACGGTGCACGAGTCTTGCTTGGTATTTAACTACTTGTTGTATATTTGAGTTTTACAAAAGGTTTATTAAACTGACAGGGATTATCTCACTAGACCGTTTGGTCTAACCCTCATTTTGTTTTCAAAAATATGTATTCCTGGTCAAGGAACTTTTATTAGCTAAGGGAAGGACAAAGAGTAGGATGCGGTTGTTAGCTGACGAAGATTAGGAGATATGTATGTTTTGTATTGTATGATTTTGAGACTATGGGACTGTACGTGAATTATTATGTATCTTTTGTTATGAATGTAACGACGTTATGTATAACATGTTAATTGATGTATATTATGTATGTTTTGGGATACCGGGTCGTTACAGATGGTATTAGAGCCCTAGTTTAAGGGATTTAGGTATTCGAATCCATACCTAGACTTAAACTGCATGTGAAGTAGGATGTCCCTAATAATTTTAGAACCCTTGGGATGTTAAATATAAAAAGGTAGAAGGAACATCATGTAAGGTAATTTCAAATTACATTTGGCCAGTGTAATTGTGAACTTACAAGTACATGCTTGAACTGGAATACCTTATTATATGGGAATGTGCTTATGTGTATATTAACCTTGTTGAAACCTACAGAATGGCAAGTGGTACTCGACGTACGAATAGAGAGGGAGAAGGAAATCTTAATAGAACGAATCCAACAGTCGGGACAAAGGGAAGAGGGGGAGAACGAGGCAGGGGCAGAACTGGAGGCAGAGTTCAGTCGCGAGGTAATGAATTTGTTACAAGAAATGACTTGACGGCTGAAATGGGAAGACTACAAGCAAATATACAAGCTATGTTCGACCGAGCTCGTTATAATGAAACTGAAATACCAGATCCTGGTTTAGAAGACGAGATGCCCATTACACCTACTGTAATACCGGTGCCAAGGAAGTGTGATCACAAGATGTTCTTAAGCTGCAAACCTCCAACCTACTCAGGAGAAAGAGATCCAGTGAAGGCTATGAGATGGCTAAAAGAAATAGAAGCTATCTTCAAGACCAGCAAATGTGCCGATGAAGATAGGGTGTTATACTGAACTACGATGTTGAAGGCAGATGCTCTGTACTGGTGGGAGGCTCTTATTACATCAAGAGGATCAGACGTGTATTCTACTTTCTCCTGGGAAGAATTTGCTAGCGTTTTTAAAAGGCAGTTCTGTCCTCAAGCGGCCGTAAGACAATTGGAAGAAGAATTCATGAATTTGCAACAGGGTACGCTATCAGTCCGGGATTACACTGCGCGCTTTCTAAAGAAGTCTCGTTTTGCGGAATACTATGTGGCTACCGAAGCACTCAAAATGGAAAGGTTTATTTTTGGATTAAATTCGAAAATCAGAGGTTTAGTAATTGCGAAGGGAACCGATACTTTCTCAGCCGCTGTAGATGCCGCCGAGAATGTAGAAAGAGATCAAGGGAGGGATGCTGGTGATAGAAATTTTGGGAAAAGAAAATTGGAAGAAATGACGTACGATTTGGAGGAGTACGAATCCCCGAGGTTTGATAGTCATTCACTTTTCAGACCAGTTGAAAGACCATGTCCAAGATGCAACCGTGTTCATCAAGGAAACTGTTATGTGGATTACCAAAATTGTTACAGGTGTGGAAAGACTGGCCACATTGCTAAAGACTGTCGGGTAACTCGATTATGTTTTTCTTGCAACTCTCCTGATCATATTCAGTCAGATTGTCCACAACGGAAAGCACAACAGGGTAGTATGACAATGGAACCAACGGGTGTTAGACCAGGAGGGATACAAAGGCCTGAAGTACCGGAAGCAAAGGGTCGAGCCTTCCAAATGACAGCACAAGAAGCAATGGAAATTTCGGATGAGGTTACAGGTACATTTCTAACAAACTCTATACGTGCTAAAGTGTTATCTGAATTCGGTGCAAAATGATCATTGATATTTCTGATCTTTTGTTGCTTATCTGTGTTAGAGATATAGATGGGTGTGAGTTGTCTATTCAGTTAGTTTCTATGGCTTTGATTTAGTTCGAAGTAGTATTGATAAGTATTTATACCTTTTTTCTTGACCGAATTCCGGGACGGAATTCTTTTAAGGGGGAGATGATGTAATACCCCGGGTAAGTTCGTTAGTGAAATTCTAGTTCCGTTAAATTTAGTTAACTTTAAATTTTGATGTTTAGGGTAAGTTTGGGTTAGTTTATAAGATTAAGGGTGTTATGGTCATTTTGATTAGTTCAAGGACTAAAATGGTAAATATGGTTGGATATTATCTCTTAAGGTATTCAGATATTTTCATAAAGTAAAAACCATCCAGATTAGTGTGTGTGTGTGTGTGTTTTGAGAAGAGAAGAAAAAGAAAGAAAGGTTTTGGAGCTAAGGCTTCAATTTGGTGTACTTAGAAGTGAATTGAGGTATGTTTTCTTTGTGTTTTATGTCTGTAATTGCTAGTAAACAGTTCCTATCGGAGTAGAATCATATATTTCATGCCCAGGGTTGATTCAGCCGATTTCTGGGTTAAATTAGGGTAAACCGACAGAGGTTTCCGGACACAGTATGAATATGTCCGATAGTTTCTTTGGTGGTGTCCGGTAGTTCCTTTTGATAGTGTCCGGACGATTCGTTTGATGGTTTCCGGATGAATTAGATACCGGATGGCATCCGGATTACTTTGGTGTCCGGATGATGTCCAGATTCTTTATGCTGTCCGGAAAGTTGGGTTGTCCGGATTGGTCTTGTTGTCCGGAAAGTTCATGTTGTCCGGATAGTTCTTGGTATCCGGAAACATTGGTTGTTTGGTCACTTTTGAGGATAAGAGTTAGATAGATTTATCTGGAGTTCTTTGCCTGTTAGTAAGTCTTATGAGTTCATTTAGTGAAGAGATATTTGTATGTAAAATGTTTCAGATTCTGAGAATTTTGGGTAAAAGATCGAGTAGCTCGGAGAAAAGCTTGGAAGGGTCTTTGATAAGCAATCAGGTGAGTTTTTACTTCAAAATGTTTTCAAACTGGAATATATATATATATATATATATATAAGATGAATATGTGGTAGGAATGTGACGACGTGTTTATAAATAAAGTATGATATATTGAGGTGTATATTATATTTATTTATATGAGCATTACACTACACGAGAGCACGTTGACCGGGCTTAGGACCGGTGGAGTTTTGGCTGTACGGAGGGACAGTGGTGTTGGTTGTAATTTTAGTACAACGGAGTAAATTGATTAGTTGGCTCGCAACCAACTAATATGGCCAGGGAAATGAGGAAAGGTACACGATGCACGAGTCTTGCTTGGTATTTAACTACTTGTTGTATATTTGAGTTTTACAAAAGGTTTACTAAACTGACAGGGATTATCTCACTAGACCGTTTGGTCTAACCCTCATTTTGGTTTCAAAAATATGTATTCCTGGTCAAGGAACTTTTATTAGCTAAGGGAAGGACAAAGAATAGGATGCGGTTGTTAGCTGACGAAGATTAGGAGATATCTATGTTTTGTATTGTATGATTTTGAGACTATGGGACCGTACGTGAATTATTATGTATCTTTTGTTATGAATGTAACGACGTTATGTATAACATGTTAATTGATGTATATTATGTATGTTTTGGGATACCGGGTCGTTACAAAAATAAAATGTGTATTTGATGTTTTATAAGAGAATAATATTTTATTTTGAGGTTATGTTGGTAAAACATAATATTGTTTCACCTTGTTCCATGTGGTGGGGGGTGGAACATCCTGTTCCAACTTGTTTCACTCTGTTTATATTTGTTCCATATAAAAATCTTGTCAAACATGCGAGATGCGACAGTGATATCTGTTTTGTTGTGTCCTGTCCTGTCCTGTGTACCAAACACATCAATGTAGTGTTAATTAGAATTGCGAGTAATTGACTTCTTTATCCAAATTTATAAAATTGATTTTAGATTATAACTTCTTCTTTTTCAATCAAGTGTTAGAAAAACAATTTTAAATATTTGGTTTTCGGTAAATGATAAAACTTTTTATTGAAATTAAAAAAAATTAATTTGGGAAATAATATTTGATTAAAAGAAAAAAAAATAAGTTGCATTAAATAAAAAGATTTATTGAAATTAAGTCAATGAATTTTCACACGGAGAATCGAAAATTAAGCTTTTTTTTCAATAAATAAAAAGACACCAAAAAACGTGCATCCCACCCCTTTCTATTTCTATATACTCCACTTCCACCCCCACCACTTTCTATCAAACCAAAGTACCAAACCTTTAATATCATGGCCGGCAGAAAGAAACCACCACCGCCGCCACCACCATCATCATCTCCGTCGCCCTCCCGGTCACCGGCAGTGGCCCTTCAACCATCATCCCCAAGAAAAAACCCATCAAAATCAACCAAAATCTTTCGCCGCGTTCGCTCCGTTTTCCGTTCATTCCCCATCATAACTCCCGCCGCTTGTAAATTCCCCGTCTCCCTCCACAACCACCACGACAACCACCACATCCATGGCGGAACCCGGATGACTGGCACCCTTTTCGGCTACCGGAAAACGCGAATCAACCTTGCAATTCAAGAAAATTCAAGGTGTTTGCCGGTGCTTTTGCTAGAACTCTCGATTCCAACGGGAAAACTACTACAAGAAATGGGGTTAGGGCTCGTTAGGATCGCAATGGAGTGTGAGAAACGAGGTGGAAAAACGAAGCTCGTGGACGAGCCGATATGGACAATGTATTGCAACGGTCGAAAAATGGGGTACGGTGTGAAAAGAGAGCCTACAGACGAGGATTTGTACGTTATGCAATTGCTTCATGCAATATCTATGGGGGCTGGAGTACTTCCAACCTCCGGTGACAACAGTAACAATAATAATAATAATAATAATAATAATAATAATGATATTGGCACTGTTGTCACAACTCCATCAACAGATGGAGAATTAACGTACATGCGTGCACATTTTGAAAGAGTGATTGGATCAAAGGATTCCGAGACTTATTACATGATGAATCCGGATGGTAATAGCGGCCCAGAACTAAGTATTTTCTTTGTACGAGTTTGAATTCTTTTTTTTTTCTGAGTAGTAAAAGAGTAAAAGTTATGCAGACATAACCAATACGATTACTGATATCATTTGTTTTCTTTTCTTTCTATCGTTCTATGTTAATGTATGTAAGCTATCGTGATTAATTTCGTGAACATTGATGGTAGATATAAACGAATTACTGATACATATATAGTTTCTATTAAAACATCGACATAGATAACATTGTAATTTTATATTGTATTATAAAACATTTAGATTTTTGTTCTTAATTTTTCTTTTTCAAATTTTAATATATTTTTTAATATTAAGAAGAGTTTTTGAAACCTTTACTACATTTCCAAATACAAGGTCACAAAACCAAATAAACAACACAATATTAATTTGAGATATTTGAAAGGGAAATTAATTAAAATACCCAAAGTCAAACCAACTGTTACCAAAATACCCTAAAATTTTTCAATTTTGCAAAAATACCCAAAATACCCGCAATGGGGTCCCGCGATCGCGGGATACGCTGACGTGGCACGTATTTTGGGCACAAATGCCCCGCGAAGCCCCTAAACTTTGGCCGCGGTGCACTTTTGGTCCCTGCCCGCGATGGCCCGCGATGGCCCAAAATTTACAGTTTTGGTCCCTGAAATTTTCAACTTTTGGTCCCTGAAAATTTACACTTTCAGCCCCTATACTTATACGAATCTTGATGCTTTTACTGTTTTTTTCCACAATTATTGCAATTTAAAGACCGATTTGTGGTTGAAATTCAATTGCATGTTTCAATCAATGTTAAATCAATGTTTTTGGAATATCAGTTTGTGGATGAAATGAGAGATTGGTTTTCTGATATGTTGGTTGTTTCATTCATAAATAGACGTAAAATTCAAGCCATAATTCTCACACAACGATTTCATTGTTGCAATATTTTCTTTCTGCAATATTTTGTGTTTGAGATACTACTGAAAAAATGAGTTCATCTGTTGCAAAAGCTAAGCTATATTTCTGTTTTGATGGTGAATGGGGTGCAAGATAACAATGAGTGGAATTTTGCTTATAAATCTAAGCATGGTGTAAAAGTGTCAGTAAACTATACTTATCAGAAGTTTGTTGCATACGCCATGCAAAAATGTGGAATCAACTCTTCTAATATTTGCAAGTTAGTGTTTAAAAATGGCGATGGGTCATTTGTGGATTTATCCAACGATGGGGATATCTCTACTTTTCTGCACCTTGCAGTCGATTCAGAAAGACCCCCATTACTCTTTGTGTATCCCGGCGTATCCGACGGTGACGGCGACGGTGACGAGGAGGGTGACGACGACGAAGACCTCCAAATAGAGCAGCCTGATTCTCAACAACAACAACCACCACCACCACCACCATCACCACAACCACACGAATGGCGTACTGCTGGAGTTGCTGATGACGAAACCCACGTTTTCAGAACGGGTAATTCTGAAATAGACAGATCAGACACCGATAATGATGATCACGAAGAATATACCCCTAGTAGAAAATCATGTAGTCAGATAAATGACTTTTTTGATATGCCCCCTATTCTTCCAGACTCCCATACCCAGACACAAAGCTACGAACCTACACCTTATATTCGTAGCGAAAGTTTAACAGCAGGTCAGATATTCGATTCGAAGGATCTCTTAGCAAGTCAGATCGGACTCAAGTTCTTGGAAGAGGGTTTCCAAAGTCGCGTGCGGGCATCTGACAAAATCAAATACGTAGTTGAATGTGCTAGAGAAAAGTGTGAGTGGAGGTTGTACGCGATTCACACGGGTCCCAAAGGAGGGGCGATAATGATTAGAAAGTTGCACGACGTACACACTTGTACGAGGACGCAACTTAATCCCCACCACAAACAAGCCGGCAAAAAGACTTTGGGTGCGATCCTGAAAAACAAATTTCTTGATGTTAGCAGGTCATTGCGTCCAAAGGACATCGTCCACGACGTTCACCGGCAGTTCGGCGTCACGATTGATTACCACCAAGCGTGGCGTGCGCGCTGCCATGCACTGTTTATGGTGAGAGGCACGTTCGAGGAGTCGTATGAACGGCTCCCGACATATTTATATAATTTGCAGATGCAGAACCCTGGTACTGTCACGCAGCTACGGACCGATTCACGTGGACGGTTTGAGATGTGCTTCGTGGCCCTTGGACCCGCGGTACGTATTTTAACACGTCATATGTTTACACATTATAAACTATAACATTTACACATTATAAACTATAACATTTACACATTATAAACTATAACATTTACACATTATAAACTATAACATTTTAACCTATGTTTTTGCAGATCCGCACATTTCTGGAAAATCTACGTCGTGTCCTGATAATAGACGCAGCCCATTTAAAGGGCCGTTACTTGGGTATGATGTTCCTGGCGGTTGCCATGGACGGGGATAACTCCATCGTTCCAGTAGCTTTCGGCGTAGGCAAGTCCGAAACCGGGGACGAGTGGACTTGGTTTCTGTCCATGTTGAGACAAGCTATCGGAGACCCGCAAGGGTTGGTGTTTATGTCTGACAGGGCTCCTTCCATAAGCGCCGCAATCTCTGCCATGTACCCAAACGCCCCTCACGCCATATGCTGTCGACATTTGGAGATGAACGCCAAATCCAAGGACAAACGTATTACCACCTACAAGGATGTCTATTGGGCGGCATGCAGAGCATATACGGATCGGGAGTTTAACAAGTACATGAATATGCTACGATACAGTGTCAAGGAAGCAGCCAAAGTCTTTGACGATGCTGGACCGGAGAGGTGGTCCACGGCCCATTTTCCTGGACAACGGTATGACATTCTGACCTCGAATAGTGCAGAGTCTGTGAATGCACTCTCCCGTTTTGCGCGTAGATGTCCGATTGTTAATCTTATGGACTACTTTCGGGCCTTTCAACAAGAGTGGTACCAAATTCGACGCCTAAAAGGAGCTAAGATACAAAATGCACTCGCACCAACGGCGGAGAATATCGTTCAGTACAGGGCGCGTCGTGCGGCGACATGGCCGGTAAGAGCAATCGGGTATGGGAAGTACGAGGTGCATGATGACTATATTCACGCGATTGTGAATATGGAAGACCACCTTTGTTCGTGTCGCGAATGGGATAAATCTGGGTTACCGTGCGGCCATGCCATCGCTGCAACAACATATATGGGTCGTACAGATTGCAGCGGCTTGGCTGTACCTTTCTTCACGTCCGAATATTACCGGAAAACATACGTGGAGGTAATAAACCCAGCTGGACCCCCTGCAGCATGGGTGTATCCACCCGACCCGCTTCCACCATGCTATCCACCTTTAATGGATAAGAACAGGGCCGGGAGACCGAGAAAGAACGACCGACGTCCATCACGTGGTGAAAGTTCGATACAACGAAGATGTACTCGGTGCCAATGCGTAGGACACACTCGTGGAGAGTGTCCAAATCCCGCCCCTTCAACCGTGCCAAGGAGACATTCTGTCAGTCACACCCCGGGCCCGTCACAGCTTGAACCATATGGAACAAACCCATATGATACTGTTGATCTAAACACTTATTTGTAAATGATATATATACACACATACATATGCTTCTAAATGAACATTGATAACACAACTAGTTTGTAAATGATATATATATATATTCGTATTATATATTTACACACATAAAGAAAATAGGAGACCTTCAATTTTTCTTAGTATTTTCTTGACCTTGTTCTTGCATCCATGGCAGTGAATGTTAACTCTGAGTACACATGTCTGTTTATATATTCATATTAGATACGTTTTAATTTTAACAAATTACACCATTATAGTTAATTATTTAATTTATGGTACATCTCATATTTTTTTTCAATTTTGTTTTACACTCCTATCGCATTAACATAATAATCATATATTAACTAATTCATTAAATCGTTTTAAATTATTATTATTTGAATGTGTTTATAGATATCGTGAATGGCAATAGGAGAAGGTAGAATTGTTTATAAATGGGGTTTTGACAAGTTGGTATCACTGGACTCATTTAAGAATTGTGAAAATGGGTATTTGGCGAATGATGATTCATGTGTGTTTAAAACACTTCAGCTCCAAACACACATGAATCATCATTCGTCAAATACCCATTTTCACAATTCTTAAATGAGTCCAGTGATACCAACTTGTCAAAACCCTATTTCATAATATATATATACACACACATACATATGCTTCTAAATGAACATTGATAACACAGCTAGTTTGTATTCCATCCAACAAGCTCTTCATCTTCAATCTTTCTGACCCTTCTTCAACGGCTTCTGCTTTTGCAACCACGTATGGCCATTGTGTACCACAACCCGCACACACTTTAGCAAATGAGTTGAGGGTTGTCATATATTCTACAAGAGGAGTAGGCCCACGAATGAGGTAACCTCTGACTTGACCTTGCATGATGTATCCAACCTAACCGTGGTTCGGCGGCTTAAAAACTACTTTTCAGAGAAATTAACAACAACAAAAAATACAAAACAACAACACAGTAAAAAAAATACAAATAACAACACAGTAAAAAAAATACAAAACAAAAAAAAATATAACCACCACCTACTTAAAAATTGATTTAGTTTCATCAATCCAAGCTTGCTTCTCGTTTACCTTCGCTTGAATAATTGCGAAGTCTTGCAGAATATGGTGAATTGCTTCTTGTTCTCGACGAACACGAGCCTCCCGAGCTTTTATATCCCCTTTCATCCTTTTGATCTCCCTGTCTTCCTCTTCGATCTTTCTCAAATGGACTGCCTTCCTGTCCATCATTTTTTTCCACTCTTCTGTTAGTTCATCTATCTCCTTTTCCTTTTTTGCTATGGCGACCTCGATTTGAGGTGGCATTTTTTCAGGAGTAGACTTAGGGTTTGATGACGATGCCATTTGTGGATGAAATGAGAGAAGAGAAATCAAGAGAGAAATCAATTCAAAGAAAGAAAGCAAGAGAGAAATCAAGAAAGAAAGCAAGAGGAAGTGTGAATTGTGAATTGCATACTACTGATATTTATGGATGAAATCTCAAACATGCAAATGAACTTCAACCACAAATCGGTCTTCAAAGTACAATAATTGTGGAAAAAAACAGTAAAAGCATGCAAGATTCGTCTAAGTACAGGGGCTGAAAGTGTAAATTTTCAGGGACCAAAAGTGTAAATTTTTAGGGACCAAAACTGTAAATTTTGGCCCATCGCGGGCCATCGCGGGCTGCGATCGCGGGCAGGGACCAAAAGTGCACCGCGGCCAAAGTTGAGGGGCTTCGCGGGGCATTTGGGGCCAAAATACGTGCCACGTCAGCCCTAGCCCGCGATCGCGGGTATTTTGGGTATTTTTGCAAAATGAATTTTTTTTTGGGTATTTTGGTAACAGTTGGTCAAACTTTGGGTATTTTAATTAATTTCCCTATTTGAAAACCCCATCTCATATAATCCATTTTCAAAAAGGAAAAGAATCATAATTTTGTTAAAAACTAGGGGTGTCAATTTTGTACCAAGACAAACTAACCGGTTCTCGTACCAACCGTACCAATTTAATTGGTACTAATTTAGTTGGTACCAACCTAATTGGTTGGTATACCGTACCAACTATTTAAAATTGGTTGGTACGTGGTATTAGAAGTCGTGTACCACAGTAATACCGTATCGTACCGACTTATTTTTTTAGTTACTTATTAATTAAAGTTTAATCAATAATACAATATATTTTGATTTATAAAGTTTTAAATTATCTTGTTTTACATTTTGTTAAATTGTAATACAAATTGATATATAGAACTTGATTGAATTCATTCGCTTATCCTTAACAATTTTGATAACTAGCCTACACGTCCACTCTCCATGGTCCATTCTCGCTCCTCAATTGTCGCGTGTATTAGACTATTAGTGAGTGTTTGTGTTATATGAAGATTATTTGAATGTTTGTATATGTATGATAAATGGTACAACGCATATCAACATGCTATTAATGCTCGATGTGTTTAGTGCATCTCGATCTAGTTGGTAAAAATGTCCATCTAATTAATTCATAATTCAAATTTTGAGATGTTGGTACAAAACCGTACCAACATGTACCAACCGAAATAAGTTGGTACCAAGTATAATTGGTTGGTACATGGTATAAGATTTTGTGTACCAATTGTAATTGGTTGGTACATGATATATGGAAAAAAACATTGTACCGTACCATGTTCACCCCTATTAAAACAATTCAAATATTGGTTTACAACTAAATTTTACATTCAAGTGTATCACACACTACACACACACACACACACCCATATATATATATATATATATATAGAGGAAGACTATTTTGCAACCCACAAAAAGGTTACAACCCGTGCAACCCTCATCCAAACCATTCATTTAGCCTCATTCATCATGTAGACACTTGATTGATAACTGAATTGCATCAATGATTAATGGTTTCATGCAATAATCTTTCATGCAATGCATAGTATTTCATTAAATGTCATGAAATGCATACTTATTCATGAAAGTATCACCTTCATCCATACATCGCATGAACCATTATGTGCATCGACATATTTTGCAGAAATTCAATGAAATTCGACAAAATCAGGTAAATTCATTTAGAGAATCAATGAAAATTCAAATGCAATGGACGGTTTAGATGAAGGTTGCACGGGTTGTAACCTTTTTTGTGGGTTGCAAAATAGTCTTCCTCTCTCTCTCTATATATATATATATATAGATGACGACTATTATGAAACCATCTAAAAAGGTTGAAACCAATGAAACCTATGATCTAACCATTGATTAAAAATAGATGGCTAGGATTAATTCCTACATTTTTTATTAATTTTCAAATTTAATACAATTAAACATTCCATTTTTTAGGCGGTAAAGGGTATTTTGGTCAAATGTGATTCTCCAGAATCTGCCAGATTTTGGCAACCCATATTCATTTTGATCTTGGTCCGATTTTCACTCCCTACTCACGATTCGGTTTCCGCAAAATATGATATAACTTTCAAACACAGTTTATGCAACCCCATTCAAACGAAAAATGGGTGACAGATTCAGAGGTTGGTTTGCAGACTCTAAACAAATCGATGTTGTTTCCTCTCTATAATCTGTGATCAGAAACTGGTTAGGGTTTTATTTTGAATCTTGTTAATAATCAACAGGTGGAAGAAGAAGCGAGCGAATAAAGATGAAGTACTCTTTCTCTCGATTCCGCAACACTGCTGGAGAACCGATTCTCATAGATTTTGACGATTCAATTGAAGAATTGCCACTTTCAGTGGAAAATACTCAGGCCCCCAAAAAAAGAAACCGAACCGACAGAAGTTGATGCAAATGTCGTTCAATCACAAGAAATCGAAGTCTGGTTTGATCTCGACAGCGAAAATCCCATTCACTTCCCAAACAACAATAACGATTATCAACATCCTGCTGCTAGTCCAGTCCGAGAAACTGTTTTCAATCAACATGCAGGAGAAGACAGATGTACAAAATGATATATTTTTTAGGGTTTTCTTAATGTTGTTGGGTGATTTGGGAAAATGGAGGAGTTAAAATTTAATCCACATTCACAATCGTAGAACTTACTTGTTGTGAATCTGTTTTGATGTTTTTGTGAATCCCTTGAATTAAAATACAACCATACATATGGAAAAAAAATTAAGAATTATTGATAGACAAATATCAATTCATGAATCTAAAATCATGAACCTACATTCATGAATAAAAAATCATGAATATATGATGCTTATTACATTTACACTAACAATGATTGCCAAAGCTTATGCGTAAATTGATACCCCTGTGTAGATGAATTGTGTTTTAAAACCTGTGTAAATTTTAGTGGTTGTAGATTTATTTGTTAGAACATGTGTAAACAGGAAGGTGTATTCATGAATTGGAATTCATGATTACATTAAAAGTGAATATGAATTCATGATTAAATTTCTAAACTCTTTTCATATGAGAGCCTCAAGTATGATGCCTATTATTGGTAAAATAAGTATCACTTATACCAAAATACACATTCAGTTGTTTAAAGGTTTGAATGAACATTAAAGTTATACCCAAAAATTGAAAATCATGATTGATGTTACATACCAATTCCAAAAACAGATTTTGGTATATACTGATCAATTAACAAAATTTGGGGCCAGAATCTGATATCCTTAAATAATGATTTTTTGTTTCTTCTAACTTAGATATGACATGTTTGAGATTTCGCAAGCACAACATACCAAAGGAAGCCACACGTATTCAAACGGCTGAATCTGTTGGAAGTAAGATAACCGGAGGTAAGAATGATTTGTTAACACATTTAAGCTTTTGTGGATATTGGAAAACATTCTTTCCAACTATTTCTAATATATGTGCAGACAAAAACAAGAATGTCAAGAAAGAATAACCTGAGAATATCAAAAAAGCAGAATCGTGCATAAAGAAAAAGGAAGGTATAACCTTTTTAATCTGCAAATTACTTTAAGCAATCATTAACAACTACTAACACACAACCTTTACTCCTTGTAGCCGCCATTAACGTGGACGATGATTTTCAGACACCATTAGTGATTAATGTTGAAAGTTCATCGCGATGTACAAGAAGTGCTACCAGAAGAAGAAGTAATAATGCTACATCAAAGGCGGATAAACTATCCAGTGTTGATAAAGGGGAAGGGAGTTGCATTAGATCCTGAAGATACGAAAACCCATCACAACGAGAAAAAAAGACGAAGAAGCACAGCATAATCCAGCGGTTCAACGCGGAAAAGACCAAACTTTGCAAATTTACGAACAAGAACATCACCAAGAACGCTTCATGAAACAATCATCGGTTTGTCATCTAGTCAGAAAGAGGCGGTAAAGAATGTTGGATTGGGGTGCTTACTGGAAATGGATCTAGATGGCGTATTCTTTTTATACAATTAAGGCTGGTTGCATATTCATGGTTTTGAAATCAGTTGGTGATCTGTTTGCAAATTGTATTCATAGCTGTCATTTTGGGTTTTTAATGATGTTTATTAATCATGGATCATGTTTTTTACAATTAAGGCTGATTGCAAATTCATGGTTTTGAAATCAGTTGGTGGTCTGTTTGCAAATTGTATTCGTGGTTTTCATTTTGAGGTTTTTTTAAGGTATTTTTTTACGGGAGGGGTGATAATTTCCTGACACATACCACCATTCAGAAATAAATTCTTGCCATCTGATTAGGGTTCTATGTCTTTGTGAATGTACATTCTTAATTGCCTATTTATCGATCAGTTTAGGGTCATATGATTCCATGGTTTAAAGTTTTATGATTTCAGTTGTTATGTTTGATAAAAATCTTGGTCTTGCTTAAATATACGATGAATAATTAATTACAAAGTCATAATAAAAAATAATACAAACTCTATACTAATCCACGATCCCACGATTATAGGAGATGATCTTGAAAATGCTTCATAACAATATATTCGGATTTTGTAGAACAAAATTTAAAGTTTCATGAAATCACGTATACCATTTAAAAGGATAACTACAATCTACACCATGAATATAGGATGTCAAAATCTAAATTAATTGCAAAATATTAAAAAAAGGAAACGATCACCATAAATTGTCAGTTACATGATTTTGGCAAGTGATAAAAACAAATCAGAATTTAAAAACAAATAATTCTACATATAAGAAATTCCAAAATTACCCTTTTGAATTAAAGGAACACTTAAATGATATTAAAAACCAATCAATTTGGATCAACGATCAAGATCAGGGTTGTAAAGGTTTCAACCTTTTTAAGGGTTGCAAAATAGTCGCCCTCTATATATATATATATACTACATATATAAGCATTTACATCAAATGTCTTAAAGACAAATTTTAAAGCATTATGTACAACTATTTTATGCACAAAATTCAAAAATCTCTTAATTACAATTCATAAAGCACATTGTACAACATTTTGATGCAAGTTTTTTAAATCGGGCCAATGTGAAGATGCAGGGTGCAGCCCATACTGCCATACTCTCTGACTCTCTGTCCTCAAGCCATACCTTCTATCAAAGCCCATACTTGTATGTCCTCACACCATACCCTCTTACCTTCTACCTGACCCATGCTTTCTATCTCAAACCCATGCTTTACGTGGTATATAGACATGTATGTGTGAGAGAGAGAGCACCAGTCGTCCATTTCCGCTCCAAGAACGGCTTGCGATCCTCCTCTCTTCACAATCTGTACGACCACTGATGGAAATCGAAGGCAACGCCGTTTATATCGTCATTGTGGTATGGCTCTGTCCGATTTTGGGTTTTTTGGCCCAAAATTGCATTTTTTTTGTTGTTGCTTTCCGGGATCGAATATGAGGGTGGGTGGGATAGGATTGTTGTTTGGAGGTCCTTTTTGACTCCGATTAGATGTCTTTTGGGGATTTAGATGGCTTTCCGTGATCGATTAGTAATGGGTATAATTATCATGTGTTACTAGGCTGGTTTTATTTGGGTGTATTTACGATTTAATGTTATGTATTTGCTCAAGTCTGACAATCAACCAGTTCGATATCGGTTCCATATGAAGGGAAGCGGAGGAGAACGTGCTAAAGAACCTTCAAGTGCTACCGTTGTCTGGTGGTGCTCCAGTTTCATCCTCCACCGTTAAGAAAAAGGTTTGCTCTCTCTGATTCATTATCGGTTCCATATGAGATTTTTGATTGCTAATATGACTGGTTTATTTCTGTCTCATTCTGATGTATGTGTTCATATAATATGGTCATGAAAAGATAATAAAGTAATCAAGTTTGTTTTAATTTTCTTGTTGTACCATCTGATATGCATATTCCACATGCTTATTTTATTTGAAAGATTCAATATTTTCGTTATGAATGATTTTCAATTTTACTTAACATATTCTCAAGGTTTAAGGAAGAAGATGAAGACCACGATTCGTAATCTCTCTGTGCCTGCAATTTCATCCTCAAAGTCTGTTGCTTATTTTGCCCTTTTTGATGTATTTTGTTGCATAACTTTGAGATTTTGTGGGTTTCTAAGTTTCATTGGTAGAATGTTGTTGGTACACTTTTGCAATCAACGTGTAACCATTTTGGAAATTTGAGAGTGTACATGTATTTATGTTGGTTAGAAAGAAGTATTTTTTGCAAATTTGATTCTCGAAATCAGTGATATGTTCGGTTCTCATTTATTATGATTCCTAAAGAGTTATTAAGCATGTAAGCTTTTTTTTCGTCCATCAAAATCCATTTAGTAGTTTGTCTATTAAATTAAAATCCATATGTATTTTATCTTCGACATGTTTTTATGAGTCCATTTCTATCTACTGACCATCCAAACAACAGTTGGAATGTGGATGTACTTTCTCATTTACTAGACCATTTGGATGATGGCTACATAATAGATTTTGGATGGCCAAACTCAAATTAATGGATAAATGTCATATTTTAAATAGTTTATGGATTAATTCAAGTGTAGATATGTGATGCGAGTGATCTATGCACTTTTTAGGAGAGTTCTTTAGCCTGTTCATATTTGGTGCTTTTTTGAAGATGGAATTGAAGCACTCAGTCAAAATATGCTTGTCATGAGCTGCAGTGATTGTGTATCCCACCGATGTTCCACAACTTTACTTGTAGCTTTATGTTCATTTTATCTGATATGAATGGGACTTTAGTATACAAAAGTGGTCACCCAAGGCATGTTGTTGTTGTTTATGATTGTTGTTTTTGGTTAAATACCACTAATAGGGCTGCTTTTATGAAAGGGTATGATCTTTTTGTTGTTTGCTTTTCTTATTCATAAATTTATATATTTCAATTTAGTATCCATTTCTTTATGTTTTATGGTTTTTGGGTATCAACCAAATGATAATTTATCTGAATTATTTGATACGGTTTGAAATATGGTTTTTGGTTGTGGTTGCTCTACAAGACAGGTTTACCAGGATGCACTGAATGAGTAGTCTTTTATATTGGGTTTCTTGCTGATTAATTATATATAGGTAGATGATGGTATGGTTCGGGATAGCTAAAGGAGATGCTTACTATTATATGGGACCATAACAACTCTCTCCAAACTCAGCTCAAGAAACTAATGCAAGGCAGAATTATTAGTCTTGCATCCAAAGAAACGAAAGTTGGATGAAACAGTTGAGCAAAGTTCGTGGAATCGCCCAAATGAGGTGTTACCCAATATGGGCATTCAAAGAGTTTACGTCAAAACAGACCAACTGATTCCTCTATTGTCGGTTGTATTCGTTAGATAATGATGTATGTTATTTTGTAATTTATATTTACAAAGTGGTATCTTTCTCTATCGATCCAAGTGAAATCCAACATTTCATCATCTTTGTTTTTCTTTAAAATGCATTAATTCCAATCCAAAGTCATTCTTTTGTTAGTATTTATTATATGGAACCGTTGTCGTTTATGACGATAATTATCGAGTTTATAGTTTGACTCTATTGTTTTAATTTATCATCATCAACTGATACATTAAAATTGTCTCCAAATAGATTCAGTTGGATTATTATTTTGAGGTTTGTATCATGAGAAAGGAGCAAGTGTGTGGTAGAGTTAATTGCTTTAACTAGAAATTAATTAATAAAGTTTTATTGGTCAATGGTCATTGAAATAGGAACCGGTAGTCATGTTCCCCAAATCCTTCAAACATATTTATCTATGCACGTTAAAATTACAACATGATGAGATTATAAAAGCAATATATGACAAGTATTTAAATATAGGGGACATAAATTCTTACACTATTATAAATTCTTGCATCCCGTCACATTGTGCAGTCAACAAATAGTTTGTTTATATGTATGTGCACCTTTTTCTTACATTTAGCACTTCTAAGTTGTCTCTTCAAATAATTTATATCATTGAATTATTGAATAATCAAGCTAGAAGTGGATATGTAATTTTTTATTTTAGTTCAATGGTTTTATGAATGTACATATTTTTAAGTTTTAAGTACCTTTTATCTCATTAGCCTTAAATTGTGTTGCGAATACTTCTATTTTATGGCAATGTTTTATGTTTGGGATTTGGAAGTGGAAGTTAAACTCATCTTGGCACTATTAAAATTGAAATTGTTTCAACTCCTTTCAAGACTTATGCAACCACATGTGGCTTGCATTTCTGTAACATCCCGAAATTTCCATTGTAATTTAATAAGAGATAAATTGTATTTTGGTACAATTTGGTTGAGAAAGTTTTCATGAAGGGTTAAATTGTAATTATGTGGAAGTTTGAGGTGTAAAGGGAAATGAGTTAATGACTCATCTAAATTGTGTGAGGTGTCAAGTTTTAAGAAATTAGTATAGTAAATACTGATTTTGTTGTGTGGGAGTGTTTCACGAAGAAAAGAAAAAGACAGAGAGAAAATAGTGAGAGAGAGGAAGACGCAAGAAAGGAAGAAGAAAAGAAAGAAGAAAATCTGTGGTGAAATAGAGGTTAGCAATTGATTTCTTAATTGATTGTGATTAGGAAGTATAGTTTTTAAAAAGTATGTTTAATTTCAGATTTGTGAGAAACTGCCATTAAGCTGTCATTAAGCTCGTACGTGAATAAGTGCATAATCGACATTTTAAGGTGAGTTTAATTGATTCTTGCTTAAAACTTATCATGTAAACATATGTGTACGTGTTTATCAAGCTTAAATATCAATTCTGTGCTAAATGCTTAATCTGATAAGAAACAACTTAATGAGATATAGATGACGATGAACAGTAACTTTTCGTTTTAGTTGATTGCGCAAAGTATAACTTTTCGTAACAGTTGGTTGCAAAAAGTAAAGTTTCCGCAATAGTTGGTTGCGAGAAGTTTTAGTTTTCGCAACAGAAGGTTACGAAAAGTGTAGTTTTCGCAATAGAGGGTTGCGAAAAGTGTGGTTTTCGCTACAGTGGCTTGCGAAAAGTTGATGACTTCCAGTGGTATGTTGAAGCTGTTATGTAGTATGCTATCTGATCTGTATATGCTATCTGTTATATGTTTATAACTCTGTTAATGATGTAAAAATCCTGAATTGAGAAATGGTAAGGACTTATTTATGAGTCCGGAGTTGCGATTAACTATTGAGGTGATAATCCCCGATGCTAAATGGCAAAGTAGGGATAACAGTTGAGAATTATATTCTGTACTTAGAGATATAGAATCTATGTTGAATTGTATAGCTTTGATATACAAAAGAGTGAGTGATGATACACATTTATTGTGTTGCGATGGCTAGAAATTACATTTGGTCTAGTGGGCAACTTAGTACGGTCTAATGGGAACCGCATACTAGCTGGGGACCTATAATGTAATTCTAGTGGTGGAGTGAATTCTGAATCATCTGTGAGGGTTCCCGGTTGTTGTGATCACCGTTGAATAAAATCCCATTGGGAACCAGTGATTCAGGATGGTGAGGTATTGAAATGTGAGAGAATTATACTAAGGTGTAATTCGCATTTCCGGTGTTTATAAATGATGAAGTGTGAGAAAATTACATAGATGTTGTAATTTGCATTTCATGGGTTATTGAGTTTAACTTCTTATAAATCTGGTGGAATTATAAGTAGTTGTTGATGTTATTTATTTAAATGACTAGGTGAAATAGTCATAGTGGTTGAAACTTGATTTGGTAAAATGAAAGATGCAGGTTTGAGACACCTGATGTTTAGTTGTTGAGTTTTAAATTTGAATTGATTAACCTCACTAGGCGAAAGCCTAATGTTTTAAGTTGAATTGTTTTACCAGGTTCAGGTTCGGGAAAGAAGTAATGGGGAGTGAATTTCATATCAAACTATGAGGTGAAGGGATCCAGCAATTTTTGGAGATTTTTGGGACGAAGCTTAGATAATCTAGTTAATCTATTTATGTTGTAAGAATAGATTAATAAGATTATTTAGGAAGAAGTTAAATGTTGTATATAAAACGATGTTGTAGATCCTTGTTGTTATAAAGGTTTGGTATCTTTAATGATCATAGTATTTTAATTTGAGGTTTAAATTGGCCCTGAATTTTAGGGTGTTTCAGTATGGTATCAGAGCTGTAGTTTAAGCGAACTAGGTATGATGTAAGAGATACCTAGACTTAAACTGAGATGGAAGTAAGTTATGATCATTGAGTGATGGGTAGAATTACTAAGACTGGGTAGTCTTAGGGTTGACGGAAATACTCTAGTTAGTACTGTATCAATGCCAACGAGAATTCTTATGTATAATATGTTTATAATTTCAATTAGCTACTGTTATTATGAATATATTGTTACAACAGCATGCTTGTTACTTAATTGTTACAGAGACTGATTAGTGATATAGTACGTTTAGTTGTTAGATGTCAAACTAACCATTTGTATGGTTATGTTGTGTTTATCAGAGAATGGTGAATACGCCACCCAGAGAGAGAGTTGGAAACAATGAGGCAGAGGTAAGTAATGTGCACGATGCACCCAGAGATTTTCTTTCTTTGGGAGGTATGCACGCTTCAGTCCAAGGGGTGGGTACTAGCAACGTTAGTCAGACGACGGATAGAGGAATGGAGGCAAGGATTATGGAGAATATGACTCATATGATGAGTGCTTCTATGGAAAGACAGGCGGAGAGACAGGCTGAACTGTTAAGTGCTTCCTTAGAAAGGCAATCAGAGATGTTTTTAAAGTTGTTTAATGATCGGAATGTTGCCGGCGGAGCAAATCCGGTTATTAACCCTGTTAGAGAACCTGAAGTAAGGGCTCAAAGGAATTGTTCTTACAAGACATTCCTGAGTTGCAAGCCACCGGAGTTCAAGGGCGAAGATAACCCAGTTACGTGTATGAACTGGATTCGGGAGACTGAACAAGCATTCAGGGCTTGTGAATGTGGTGAGAGGTTGAAGGTCAGGTATGCCTCACTGATGTTGAGAGGCAATGCTTTACAGTGGTGGAACATGCTAACAAGTACCATGACAACTCCTATATTAGAAGCTATGACGTGGGAAACCTTCAAGGAAAAAGTGTTGAAGGAATACTGTAATGAGCATGAGATGGACCGAATTGAAGATGAGTTCAGGAGTTTGAAGAAAGGAAATATGTCCGTAAAGCGTTATTCAGAGTTGTTTACGGAGAAATTGAATCTGGTGGGGCATGTGGCTCCAACTGAAGCTGATCGGGTTAAAGCCTACTTGAAAGGGCTACCGGCTGAAATGATGACGAGAGTAAGAAATTCAAAAGCAGTAACGCTTAGAGAAATGATAGAGGAGGCAAAGATTATTGAAGAGATGTATGTCAGGGATAGAGAAGAGAAAGCTCATGCCGGGGATAAGAGAAAAGAGGAAGGGCGTACGAACTCTTCACAGAATGTTAGATTGTTTGGGAGGAATATTCGTACGGATACAAAAAGGGAACCGAATTGGTGTCCAAAGTGCAAGACTAAGCATTTTGGACCTTGCCGAACAGGTGGACCTGAATGTTTCAAATGTGGAAAGACGGGTCATTATGCTAATAACTGTCTACTTCCAAGTGTCGTATGTTTTGAATGCAAACAGCCGGGGCATGTTCGACGCGATTGTCCGAAACTGAAAAAGGATGGAGATCAAGGGAAAAAGATGATTGTTCCAAAGCCGACAGGTCGTGCATTTAATATGACGGCGGAAGAAGCAAAGGGATCCAAGGATGTGGTGTCGGGTACTTTCTTTATAAATTCCCTACCTGCAAATGTGTTATTTGATAGTGGTGCAAACTATTCTTTCATGTCCAATGTGTTTCATGATAAATTAGTTATGCCTGTCACTACTTTAGGAGATGCCTTGGTAGTTGAGGTAGCTAATGGTGGTCGGGTATTGGTAACCGAAAGGATAGATGGGTGTAAGATTCAGATTGATGAGGTACAATTTCCTATTGACTTGCTGTTAATGGAAATTGGAGGGTTCGATATTGTTGTGGGGATGAATTGGCTAACTGCAAATGAGGCGGAGATTATGTGTGCTAAAAAGATAATCCGTATTCCAAGACCTGATAAAGATGTGTTTGTATACGGAGAAAAGCAGAAAGGTGAGTTACCGTTAATTTCTATGACAAAGGCGCGTAAGTGTTTAGCAAAAGGATGTGTGTCATTTTTGGCATATGTCTTGGATGCCAAGGCGAAAAAGAAGCAGTTGCAAGATATTCGTGTAATAAGTGAGTTTCCAGATGTTTTTCCCGATGATCTTCCGGGTTTACCGCCGGAACGGCAAGTAGAGTTTCGAATTGATTTAATTCCCGGAGCAGCTCCAATAGCTCGTGCACCTTATCGTTTAGCACCTGCTGAAATGAAAGAGATGATGTCGCAATTGCAGGAGTTATCCGATAAAGGTTTTGTACGTCCAAGTTCTTCGCCGTGGGGAGCTCCAGTCTTGTTTGTAAAGAAGAAAGACGGTACAATGAGAATGTGTATCGACTATAGGGAATTGAATAAGGTGACAATCAAGAATAAATACCCGTTGCCAAGGATTGATGATTTATTTGATCAATTGCAAGGGGCAGGATGCTTTTCTAAGATTGATTTGAGATCGAGATATCATCAAGTTCGGGTGAGAGATGAAGATATTCCGAAAACAACTTTCAGAACAAGGTACGGGCACTATGAGTTTTTGGTTATGCCATTTGGTTTGACTAACGCTCCTGCCATATTCATGGATTTGATGAACCGAGTATGTCGACCATTCTTAGATAAGTTTGTCATCGTGTTTATCGACGACATTCTGATCTATTCAAAGAATGAAGACGATCACGAATGTCATCTCCGTGAAGTACTTGAGGTTTTGAGAAAAGAGAAGTTATATGCAAAATTTTCGAAGTGTGAATTTTGGTTGAAAGAAGTCCAATATTTAGGGCATGTGATTTCTGCTGAAGGGGTGAAGGTAGATCCAGCTAAGGTTGAAGCGATAATGAATTGGGAGACTCCGAAGAATGCATCTGAAATTAGAAGTTTCTTGGGTCTGGCTGGGTATTACCGGAGGTTTATCAAAGACTTCTCGAAGATTGCTTCTACGTTGACAGTCTTGACTCGAAAGAATGTTAAGTTTGTCTGGTCTGAAAAGCAAGATGAGGCTTTCAAAAAGTTGAGGCAATTGTTGTGTGAAGCTCCAGTGTTGGCGTTGCCGGAAGGTACAGATGATTTTGTGGTCTATAGCGATGCTTCAAAAATGGGATTAGGATGTGTATTGATGCAACGAGGCAAGGTGATTGCTTATGCATCAAGACAGTTGAAAGAGCATGAAAAGAATTATCCTACTCATGATTTGGAGTTAGCTGCGGTGGTATTTGCTTTAAAGCTATGGCGACATTATCTGTACGGTACGAAATGTACTCTTTACACTGATCATAAAAGTTTGAAGCATGTTTTTGATCAGAAAGAGTTAAATATGAGACAACGAAGATGGTTAGAGCTACTTAAAGACTATGATTGTGAATTGCATTACCATCCGGGTAAAGCAAATGTTGTAGCAGATGCTTTGAGTAGAAAAGAGTACAGCGGATGTTTAAAGGTGATTAATGCTCGGATTGACGTAATGTCAAGTCTGATTGGTCAATTAAAGACTGCTCAAGTTGAGGCTTTGTTGGCAGAAAATCTGAAAGAGGAAGTGATGACCAAACAACGGTTTCTTTTATCAGAAGATAGTCGAGGGGTGAAGTTGTTTAAAGGTCGTGTTTGGGTACCAAAAGTGGGTGGAAATAGAGCGTTGATTTTGGAAGATGCACATAAATCCAAATATTCTATTCATCCCGGAAGTACTAAGATGTATAGAGATTTAAAACTACATTATTGGTGGCCAACTATGAAGTTAGATGTGGCTAGATATGTAGAGAAATGTGTAACTTGTTCTATGGTCAAAGCTGAACATCAAAGGCCATATGGAAGTTTCCAGTCATTAGAGGTTCCGGAATGGAAGTGGGATAAGATTAATATGGATTTTGTGACGAAGTTACCTAGGACGCAAAGGGGTAACGATGCTATTTGGGTGATTGTGGATAGACTGACCAAGAGTGCGCATTTTCTGGCTATGAAAGAAGCAACACCAATAGAGAGGTTAGCAAAGTTGTACATTGATGAGGTGGTGTCAAGACATGGAATACCGATTTCAATTGTGTCCGACCGTGATAGTCGATTTACTTCCAGATTTTGGCAGTCACTTCAAGAAGAGTTAGGTACTAAGGTGAATTTGAGCACAGCTTTTCATCCACAAACTGATGGTCAAAGCGAAAGAACTATACAAACTTTGGAAGATATGCTTAGAGCTTGTGTGCTAGACTTTGGAGGAAATTGGGATACGCATTTGCCTTTAGTGGAATTTGCGTATAATAATAGTTATCATTCTAGCATTGGGAGAGCACCATTTGAAGCTTTGTATGGTAGAAAGTGTAGAACTCCAGTTTGTTGGTTGGAAGCTGGAGAGAAACAGTTTGCTGGACCTGAGTTGGTGCAACAAACTGCAGATAAAGTGAAAGAGATTCGACATCATATGAAAGCGGCGCAAGATAGACAAAAGAGTTATGCTGATTTAAAGAGAAGACCAGTTGAATTCCAAGTTGGGGAGCGTGTAATGCTAAAAGTATCTCCTTGGAAAGGTGTGATTCGTTTTGGAAAACGTGGAAAGTTGAGTCCTCGTTTTCTAGGACCTTTTGTTATCACCAAAAGAGTTGGTCAACAAGCTTATCAGCTAAATCTTCCACCTAAATTGGAAGGAATTCATAATGTATTTCATGTATGTTATCTTCGAAGGTGTTTAGCTGAGGAACATGATGTGATTCCTATTTCAGATGTTAAGGTGGATGAGAAGAGTCAGTGTGTTGAGGAACCAGAAGCGATTATAGAGAGATCGGTTCGGAAGTTAAGAAGTGGCAAAGAGGTGCCTATGTTGAAAGTGCAATGGAAACATCATCGAGGTAGTAATGTGACTTTAGAGTCAGAAGAAGAGATGAAAAAGCGATACCCTCAATTGTTTGCTTAGTTGATTTCGGGGACGAAATCCTTTTAAGTTGGGGAGTATTGTAACATCCCGAAATTTCCATTGTAATTTAATAAGAGATAAATTGTATTTTGGTACAATTTGGTTGAGAAAGTTTTCATGAAGGGTTAAATTGTAATTATGTGGAAGTTTGAGGTGTAAAGGGAAATGAGTTAATGACTCATCTAAATTGTGTGAGGTGTCAAGTTTTAAGAAATTAGTATAGTAAATACTGATTTTGTTGTGTGGGAGTGTTTCACGAAGAAAAGAAAAAGACAGAGAGAAAATAGTGAGAGAGAGGAAGACGCAAGAAAGGAAGAAGAAAAGAAAGAAGAAAATCTGTGGTGAAATAGAGGTTAGCAATTGATTTCTTAATTGATTGTGATTAGGAAGTATAGTTTTTAAAAAGTATGTTTAATTTCAGATTTGTGAGAAACTGCCATTAAGCTGTCATTAAGCTCGTACGTGAATAAGTGCATAATCGACATTTTAAGGTGAGTTTAATTGATTCTTGCTTAAAACTTATCATGTAAACATATGTGTACGTGTTTATCAAGCTTAAATATCAATTCTGTGCTAAATGCTTAATCTGATAAGAAACAACTTAATGAGATATAGATGACGATGAACAATAACTTTTCGTTTTAGTTGATTGCGCAAAGTATAACTTTTCGTAACAGTTGGTTGCGAAAAGTAAAGTTTCCGCAATAGTTGGTTGCGAGAAGTTTTAGTTTTCGCAACAGAAGGTTACGAAAAGTGTAGTTTTCGCAATAGAGGGTTGCGAAAAGTGTGGTTTTCGCTACAGTGGCTTGCGAAAAGTTGATGACTTCCAGTGGTATGTTGAAGCTGTTATGTAGTATGCTATCTGATCTGTATATGCTATCTGTTATATGTTTATAACTCTGTTAATGATGTAAAAATCCTGAATTGAGAAATGGTAAGGACTTATTTATGAGTCCGGAGTTGCGATTAACTATTGAGGTGATAATCCCCGATGCTAAATGGCAAAGTAGGGATAACAGTTGAGAATTATATTCTGTACTTAGAGATATAGAATCTATGTTGAATTGTATAGCTTTGATATACAAAAGAGTGAGTGATGATACACATTTATTGTGTTGCGATGGCTAGAAATTACATTTGGTCTAGTGGGCAACTTAGTACGGTCTAATGGGAACCGCATACTAGCTGGGGACCTATAATGTAATTCTAGGGGTGGAGTGAATTCTGAATCATCTGTGAGGGTTCCCGGTTGTTGTGATCACCGTTGAATAAAATCCCATTGGGAACCAGTGATTCAGGACGGTGAGGTATTGAAATGTGAGAGAATTATACTAAGGTGTAATTCGCATTTCCGGTGTTTATAAATGATGAAGTGTGAGAAAATTACATCGAGTTGTAATTTGCATTTCATGGGTTATTGAGTTTAACTTCTTATAAATCTGGTGGAATTATAAGTAGTTGTTGATGTTATTTATTTAAATGACTAGGTGAAATAGTCATAGTGGTTGAAACTTGATTTGGTAAAATGAAAGATGCAGGTTTGAGACACCTGATGTTTAGTTGTTGAGTTTTAAATTTGAATTGATTAACCTCACTAGGCGAAAGCCTAATGTTTTAAGTTGAATTGTTTTACCAGGTTCAGGTTCGGGAAAGAAGTAATGGGGAGTGAATTTCATATCAAACTATGAGGTGAAGGGATCCAGCAATTTTTGGAGATTTTTGGGACGAAGCTTAGATAATCTAGTTAATCTATTTATGTTGTAAGAATAGATTAATAAGATTATTTAGGAAGAAGTTAAATGTTGTATATAAAACGATGCTGTAGATCCTTGTTGTTATAAAGGTTTGGTATCTTTAATGATCATAGTATTTTAATTTGAGGTTTAAATTGGCCCTGAATTTTAGGGTGTTTCAATTTCAGATCTGACTTAGCAATTGAGACTAGCGGAGGGGATTTAAGTCCATCTCTCGTATGATTTAAACTTGAACTTGTGTGTATTTGAGAAAAGTCGTTCAACCTCTTTACTAACTGAGTTATATGCTCGAGGGCTTTTCATTTTTCATTTATGATACAAATTTCACACGTTGCTCACCCGGTGCATTGCACGGGCACACTGTTAGTATATATATATACTTCTAGTACATTAATGTATATTGTTGAAGAACAACGGATATAAATGAACCAAAACCCCGACTAATCAACTTGCCAAACTTTTCTTTTTCAATTTTGGTTCTGGTTTAAAAAACATGGTATCGGTTTAGTTGTTAAGAGCATCTCCAAATAGGCACGCTATATTATTATCTCTCTTCTAAATTTGGAGATTTTGATTTTGTTTCTATTTTAGAGTAGAGTTTAGCATTGTTGTTGAAACATTTTTTTCCCAAATATCGAAAATTTGTAAAATAGCATAGATGTTGGAGATGCTCTAACAAACTAAAATATGAGAACCACCTATATTATAAACAAACTACTACAATACGATAACACCAAGTTTCACATAATTGCAATGACCAACTAATTGATAATAGAACTACCCAAGATTAGAAACGTACAATTGACTGAAAACACTGGCTGTAATTGAAGTTGAAACCAAGTGAAAGATACAATCATTGGAACCCTGATTAGACAAGAAAAAAAACCTAACAAACAAAATTAAACCTAGTTGGCCTTTATCTTAGACCTAACCTAGAAATCGTCAATCTAAGCTAATATAAGCATTGTTTTTTTGGGAAGGGGGGGGGGGGGGGGGGTTAAATGTGGATGTTGGGGTCAGCTTGCATGCATCTCTACTAAGGGTAAAGAGTCCCGAAGATAGCTATCAAAGAAAATTTTCAATGGTCTTGAGAAAACTTGAACACCAACATTCTTCTTGAGTGACTAAGAGCACCCTCTTTGCCTAAAATCTAAAACTGATCCAAGACATCCAAAATTTGAATCCTTCCTTTTGATGAATAATATATATATATATATATATATATATATATATATATATATATATATATATATAAAATAAATCAAATACAAACCATGTATTTGTTGCACCCCAACATTCTTCTTGAGTGACTAAGAGCACCCTCTTTGCCTAAAATCTAAAACCGATCCAAAACATCCAAATTTTGAATCCTTCCTTTTGATGAATAATATATCTATAGATATATATATATATATATATATATATATATACATAGAAAATAAATCAAATACAAACCATGTATTTGTTGCATCCCTTACAAACCAATGTGCATATGTGAACATTGTGTGCATAATCTGAGATGCATATATGCATTATCCCATATGAATGTATCCATTATATGTATATTCTTGCACGTATACATATGCATATGTATATGTACATTATTCACATATGCATACTGGTTTGTAAGACGTGCAACAAATACATGGCTTGCATTTTACGGAGTCTCTCTCTCTCTATCTCTCTCTCTCTCTCTCTCTATATATATATATATATATATATATATAACAAATGAAACAAATAAAATCACACCCCCTTTATTTTGACGAGTTTGAACTCTAACCTTTCAAGGAGGTCAAAAGATCGGATAAAGTTAGGTCTAAGATCTTTTAGTAAACTCTGATGTTCTTCTCCATGAAAAATGCAACTTTTAAGACACGAGGATGCTATTACCATACAAATCTTGAAATCATGTCAAACGAAATCAAATTGGACCCTTTTTTTGCGGTTTGCCAGTGTGGTGTGGTGTGATACGGTTTAAAAAAAGTTAAACATGACGGGTTGGTCCAGTCTACAATTCAAGCACTTTTGGTATTCTTCTATCAAGCTTAAGGGTGCGTTTGGTACACTGGACAAGACATGACATAACATAACATGGTCTACTGTCCCACGTTTGGCATGACTTTTATGTGGAACAGACTGGAACAAGGTGGAACAAACTGGAACAGGCTTGTTGCACCCCCACCCCATGGAACAAGGTGGAACATACTTATGTTTTACCAATATAACCTCAAAATAAAATTTAATTCTCTTCTAAAACATTAAATAAACCTTCTATTTCATATTTTATTCATTCTTTAAATTTAGTAAGGGTAAATTGGTTAATATTATATGTTCTGTTTTGTCCAGTTCGGTCATACCAAACGTGGAACAGTTGTTCTGTCCTGTCCCACCTTGTCCTGTTCTATCATGTCTGCGTATCAAACGCGCCCTAAGTGATATCTAAGGCTGCGTTTGGTTCGCAGAATGTTTTTGGATGGAATGGAATGGAATGTTTTTGGATGGAATGGAATAGAATGTTGTCAGGTTTGACCAGCTGTTTGGTTGACAGAATTGGAATGGAATCTGTTAAAGGAATTGGAATCTGTCTGTTTGGTTCACAGAATGTAGCTTTGGAATTGGAATGAAATTTTGGTAAATGACCAAAATACCCTTTTCATAATTTTAATTATGGCGGTGGCGGTGGTGGTGGTGGTGGCGGTGGTGGCGGTGGTGGCGGTGGCGGCGGTGGCGGTGGCGGCGGTGGCGGTGGCGGCGGTGGCGGTGGTGGCGGTGGTGGCGGTGGCGGTGGTGGCGGTGGTGGGGGTGGCGGGGGTGGTGGTGGCGGTAGTGGTGGCGGTGGTGGTGGTAGTGGTGGTGGCGGTGTTGGTGGAATGGAGGGTATTTTGGTCATTTATGTAAATTGGGGTGGAATGGAATTCAATTCCATGGCTTTTTGGATGGAATGATGAATTCCAACATTGGAAGGAATTCATGGAATCCAATTCCATTTCATGGAAACCAAACATTGGAATGGAATTTGGTCAACGGAATTGACCATTCCAATTCCGTCCAATTCCGTCGGATTCCGCCCAACCAAACGCACCCTAAGAGTGGACTTGAGTTATTCGTAAATTTCCTGAATGTTCCTTATAATTACTTTGAGATTTTATTGAGTATTATTTATTTAGTTGATATTGTTATATTTGACTTTTGCTCAATTAAATAATATTTACTTGATATTCAGACAAATCAAATAAGATTTATTATTTATAAACACTTTTAAGGTCTTATGATTGATTTTTGATACCCATATACTCGAGAAATTATGATGTTTTGATGTTTATCGAGTTAAAGTTAAATTTTATTGTATATAAAAAAGTTGCTTTTGAATCAATAGGGGATTGTTTATCTATTAAAAGTTGTTAATTGTCGGTTTGTAATTTGAGTAAATTACATTTTTGGTCCTTGTGGTTGCCACCATTATCAATTTTGGTCCTTATTTCAAACTAATTACAATTTTAGTCATCACGGTTGCTATTTTATTTCACTTTTGGTCCCTCTAACCAATTTTAGTTAAAAAACTTAGTTAAATTAAGGAGTAAACTCTACTTTTGGTCCTTAAGGTATAGTGATTTCTTTGAAACAAGGACATGTGGTTTCATAAGTAGACTTTTGGTCCTCATGGTTTTGATTTTGCTCTAGAATCAGGACCTTGCCACTAACCCAATTAAAAACCACCGTTAGAGTCAGGGGTATTTTCGTCATTTCACATTTTCTTCTTGTTTTTGTAATTTTTTTTACTTTTACAAAAATCATTAAACTACAGGGACATGATATGCAATTACAGTGTCTTTTTTTCATTCTTTTTGAAAAATATTCATCTCCTTTACATTCATATGAACATTGAACACCAGACACCAAACTTTCTCTCCTTTACAATCAAGATCTGAACCACGTCTCTCCTCCGACGAAGCTGTTGAAAAACGACGACAGAATGGTCAAGTTGTGACCACCGCCGCCTCTGTCGTCTCTACTCCTCTCACCACCGCCACCACCCCTTCCTCCCTACCACCGCCGCCTCTGCCGTCTCTACTCCTCTCACCACCGCCACCACCCCTTCCTCCTTACCACCGCCGCTTCTGCCTCCGTCCGTAACGATTCCTCCTCTGTCGTCAAGGGAGATCCAGACTGCTGTTAGACTCGTTCTTCCTGGTGAGTTGGCTAAGCATGCTGTTTCAGAAGGTACTAAGGTCGTGACTAAGTTTACTAGCGCTTAGAGAGTTGTGGATTGGTGGTTTTGTTTTGAAATTTAGGGTTTTGTGGAAGTGGATTTTGGTGTTTGATGTAATTACTGGTGGCGATCTGGAATTGTTCAGAAATTTGAATGATGGAGTAATGAAATATCATAGTTGATTATCGTATATCTGTTGATTTTGGTCATTTGGTTTGAAATTTTGAATCTGCTGTTCAATATTTAATTATTGAGTTCGTTGTTTTTAATTTGCTTGATTTGGGGATGATTTAGGAATATGATCTTCTAGATAAGAACGTTTTGGGTAGGTGTAACACCCTAAAAATCAGGGCCAATTTGAACCTTAAAGTTTAACAAGGTATATCAAAATATCATCCAAACTTTTCTATATATAATTAGAGAATTAAATTATGAGGGTTCCTTTATACACAAATCGAATTCTCTAAATAACCTATTAATCTAATCTTGTCAACTATAATTAGATTAAATGGGTTATCTAAGGAATCCATTCAAAGCCTCCTCACATCGTCTAAGTTCTCCGCTTATCATCAAAAGTTGAATACCAAAAGTACTCGTCCCACATCCCATTATTTCTCTGAACTCGTACCTGGTAAGAAAATTGAATTTGAACAATTAGGCTTTACGCCTAGTGAGAACATCCAAATTCAAATTAAAACATTAAACAACTTAAAAACTCAGATATTCAAGCACATAAACAAACCTGGTTCGTCACCAATCTTACCGTACCCGTACTCGTCTCATCATAACGGGAACATACCCGATTCCATAAGTATGACTAACCTTCCGGAAGTCATAACATCATATTCAGGAGTTTACTACGAATCATCACGAATTCTAGTTTAACGATCAAGCCTAAGGACTTACAATAAATCGCTATACCTTTTTCTTGGAATGGAAAAATAAATAGCACTTATATATTGCTTATCTCTAATCCATCGAAAGCAACCGGAAACGACAATCACACTTTGTCTTTTTCACGTTTCCACGTCTTAATCACGAATAGCAGTTATGTTTGCCTATTCACTACAGTCAATACGAGTAGCAACTATATTTTGCCTATTCCACTATTTCAATATGAATAGCAGTTTTACCTTGCCTATTCAATCATTACAACTTGATTAGCAATTCTACTTTGCCTATTTAATCATTTCTTATCGCCTCTCGAAATTGGATTAACAATCCACATTATAGGCTATCGCCTCCCGAAATGGGATTAACAATCCACATTATAGGCCATCGCCTCCCGAAATGGGATTAACAATCCACATTATAGGTCATCGCCTCCCGAAATGGGATTAACAATCCACATTATAGGCGAACGGAAATTACCATTAGAAGCCTGGTCTATTCCACGTTTCAAATCACAAAATAAAATGGGAATTACCCTTCAGTGCCCAGTCTATTCCGCATTTATTTAACAGTGCCTATGGATCCATTACACTTACTAACGTATGTGTATTAAAACACACTACGCTACATCTCATAACATATTCTTAATCCTAAGAATAATCAACAATTTACCGTATTTTAATCCCAACCGTTTTCCTTTCGAAATTATAGTTGGAACATATTCCGAACGCACAATTTAACTTACCCGAAATCGAATCCTAGATTAAGACCAGATTCTTAACTGTGATTGAACTTTTAAAATAAAACTCAACTCGAATTTATACCCAACTTCTAGAATTAATTACCTATGAATCGAAATTAATTTGTTTTCGGAACTAAGCCCACACCGGAATTTAATTTGATCCCAATAACGGATCTCATAACCCAAATACAGAAGCCCACTCTCGGTATTTTATTTTAAATCAGGAACCCAATGCGCCAAAGCCCAACTACCGGTATTTCATTTTAATTCCGGATCCAATGGGCCAAAGCCCATGTTTCGGTATTTTATTATAGTTCCGGTCCATTACCGGATTCCATTTACAAACAAACCCAATACCGGAAATACTTTTATTCCGGGCCCAAATACCGGAAGTCCGATCCGGTAGCCCATCTTCCGGAATTCAAAATTACCGGATCCCCCAACCTTCGCCCAATTTAATTACCAGAATAATGGTGTTCCAGAACCAAGATCCAAAACCGGAATTTAATTTATATATATATACCGGAACCATACCGGAAGCCTACCAATTCCGGATCCGGTCCATTTTCCTAAGCCCACTTCCGGAATGTGCCATTTCCGGAACTCAGATTTTCAAACCAATTTCCGGTATTTCGTTTGCTAAATTCGGATCCATAAAAACCCAATTCCGGTCCATTATAATTCCGGAACCCAAGTCATTTCGTCCCACTTCCGGTATGTGATTCCGGATCCGAACAAAACCCACTTCCGGTATTTGATTTCCGGAACCCAACTCAAATACCGGATCCACTTAACCCGGTTCCGGAACTCATCCTAATTCCGGATCTTACCCCAATTCCGGAATTCATTATTTTCGGGACTTCGATACCAACTGTTCAATTACCATCAATTAACTCCAGAAACATCCATTTAAATACAGTTTGATGCTCGATTCAGACTTAATATAATTATACCAAATCATTCAACTAGTTTATACACAATCATATCATTCAATTTCAACTGTTAAATTTAAAATGAATAGATGAACTCACCTGTACGAAGTTTTGACCTAGAACTTCAATTCTTCCTTCTCTCTGATTCAACAATCTACTGGAGAGTGAATCAAACTATTGTTACTCAACAGATTAAGAAAATAAAGAAGAAGAAGATTTCAAATGCTTAACGTACCAAAACCACAGTTCCAATTCTTTCCCTTCTTTTCTTCTTCTTTCTTTCTCTGAATGACCGACTCCAGAATCTCTCATTGAGATCTTTTTCCCAATTCAGATTACTTACTCTAAGGGTGCGTTTGGTTCGCAGAATGATTTATGAAGGAATTGAATTTGTCAAAGGAATTGGAATCTGGAAGGAATTGGAATGAAATGTTGTCAGGTTTGACCACCTGTTTGGTTGACAGAATTGGAATGAAATTTGTCAAAGGAATTGGAATCTGTCTGTTTGGTTCACAGAATGTAGCTTTGGAATTGGAATGAATTTTTGACAAATGACCAAAATACCCTTTTTATAAAATAATTATTAAATACTTTAATGTGTATAAAATATAATATACACAACCCAAAAATAAAAAATAAAAAATAAAATAAAACTAAAAACTAAATGTATTAAATTATACTAATAAAAAATAAAAAATAAAAAATAAAATTAAAATTAAAATTGAAATTAAATTAAAATTAAAATTAAAATTAAAAATAAAATAAAAAACTAAAGTATTAAATTAAATCAGGGTATTTTTGCCATTTAGACAAATTTGGATGGAATAGAATTCAATTCCATCCATTTTGTAAAGGAATGGTGAATTCCTTATTTGAATGGAATTCAATTCCATTCCATTGCAAACCAAACAACACAATGGAATTTGGTCAATGGAATTGACCATTCCAATTCCGCCCAATTCCGTCGGAATCCGCCGAACCAAACGCACCCTAACTTTAGTAATTTCAACTTTCCACAATTTACCAAACAACCCTTCTAGTTCTAATTTTTTTTACCATAACTTTAAACTTTGGTCAAAATACAGATTTGACCCCGAAGTTTACCTTTACAATTAGTCCACAAACTTAAACTAAATTGCAAATAAACCCCATTTATATTGAATTAATATAACGGAAAATTCGGGGTGTTACAGTAGGTAAGTGAGTTTTTGATTAAGCACACAAGCATCTTAGCCATTTTAGTGAAAACCTAAAACTAGTCGATTAATTAAGCCCAGATGGTGCTTCAAATATTCAAAGGCCCATATGATATGAAACCTTTTTGATAGAAATTCTGCATCACTGGCGAAACAGATGGAACTCTGCGAATTTCTTCATATTTAGAGATTCTTGTAAAATATATTTAAAATCAAACGAGAATAAAACACTTTATAATTATAAATCTTTGAAATAAAAAAAGCTTATTGTAATTGAATATATATATATATTTTAAAGATTTTGAAGTTTTATTTCTCATTTAATAAAAAGTTTGTTGAATATTTCTCATTTAATAAAAAGTTTATTAAAATCGAACAAATTTTCATATATTAAATGATTGTTTTTGACCAATTTATTTCTTTTCTGCAAATAGTAATTTTAGTTCTACAATAAAATATATATATATATATATATATATAGGTGGTATCGGGTACAAACCAGTTAGTTTGTACAAACTCGTACAAACCATACCTAGCTTCATGATTTTGTAAATTTGGCTTCATGAATATATATATATATATATATATATATATATATATATATTGGCTTCATGAATATATAATTTGGCTTCATGAATATATCATTTGGCATTTTTAACTAATTTTTTTACAAAAATAAGGGTATTTTAGGGTATTTTTGTAAAAAAATTAGTTAAAAATGCCAAATGATATATTCATGAAGCCAAATTATATATTCATGAAGCCAATATATATATATATATATATATATATATATATATATATATATATATATATTCATGAAGCCAAATTTACAAAATCATGAAGCTAGATATGGTTTGTACGAGTTTGTACAAACTAACTGGTTTGTATTTGATACTCAGCCTATATATATATATATATATATATATATATATTAGAAGTAATCCTATTTGGTCCCTAAAGTTTGATATACTTGTACAAATATATAAAAAAACAAAAAAACAATTACAAAAACAGGAAGAAAATGTGAAATGACGAAAATACCCTTGACTCTAACGGTGGTTTTTAACGGGGTTAGTGGCAAGGTTCTGATTCTAGAGCAAAATCAAAACCATGAGGACCAAAAGTCTACTTATGAGACCAGAGGTTCTTGTTTCAAAGAAATCACTATACCTTAAGGACCAAAAGTAGAGTTTACTCTTAAATTAAGGGTATGTTGGTCCTTTCACCTTTTCTTTTGTCCTTCCAAATTTTGTTTTAGAGTAAACTACAATTTTCGTCCCTGGTGTTTAACAAAACCTATGAAAGTGGTCCCTAAACTTCAAAAACTGCAAGAATAGTCCTTGGTGTCCTGATTTTGCTTTGAAAATGGTCCCTACTCACTAACTCCGTTAAAAAACTCAGTTAAGTCAGGGGTATTTTCGTCTTTTTACCCATTTTTTTTGTCTTTTTCTGTTAAAAAATTAATTTATATATTATACTATATTAATATTATTATATATATATATATATATATATAAATATTAGAGTAAATATTAATATATGTATATACACGACACAACAACCGTCGGTCTTCTCCGGCGACCACACCACCACCGTCATTCTTCTTCTTCTTCTTCCTTTTGATTTCTGACATTCTATTGGTAGATGGAAGCATTGAAGGAACTCGTTGAAGAAGGCAAGATAAAATACGTTGGTCTCTCTGAAGCTTCGCCACAATCCATCAGACGGGCACACGCAGTTCATCCGATAACAGCTGTTCAGCTAGAATGGTCCTTGTGGACAAGAGATGCTGAAGAAGAAGTGATTCCTACTTGCAGGTGGGTGTCTGGATTGAGTTTAACTTGAATCAACTTCAGAAATTTATGATTCATTTATCTTTCTAAATCCTTGTTTACAGAGAACTTGGAATCGGGATAGTCCCATTCAGTCCTCTAGGAAAGGGATTCTTTTCACCTGGTCCAAAGGTGGTTGAAAACTTTGCAAGCAACGACTTTCGAAGGGTTTGTACCTATAACTTCCATCTATCTATCTATATGAGATCATCATAAACTTATGTTGATAAAACCAGTTTTTAGGCAGATCCTGATAATCATCATCGTTTGCAGCATCTACCAAAATTTCAGGGAGAAAACCTTGAGCACAATAAGATTGTGTTTGAAAGGGTGAATGAAATGGCAAGAAAGAAGGGATGCAGTGCGTCTCAGCTAGCGTTGGCGTGGCTCCTACACCAAGGGGATGACGTGTGTCCCATACCTGGTACGACCAAAATCAAAAACCTGAAGCAAAACATTGGATCTGTTGTTGTAAAACTCACGAGTAAGAAGAACAGAAGAAGAAGATATAGAAGAAGAAGAAGAAGAAGAAGAAGAAGAATGATGGTGGTGGTTGTATTGATAAGGAAAAAAAGGAAGAAGAAGAATGATGGTGGTGGTGTGGTCGCCGGAGGTAGTGCCGGAGAAGACCGACGGTTGTTGTGTCGTGTATATACATATATTAATATTTACTCTAATATTTATATATATATATATATATATATATAATATTAATATAGTATAATATATAAAATATAAAATATTTTATTAATTTTTTAACAGAAAAAGACAAAAAATGGGTAAAAAGACGAAAATACCCCTGACTTAACTGAGTTTTTTAACGGAGTTAGTGAGCAGGGACCATTTTCAAAGCAAAATTAGGACACCAAGGACTATTCTTGCAGTTTTTGAAGTTTATGGACCACTTTCATAGGTTTTGTTAAACACCAGGGACGAAAATTGTAGTTTACTCTTTGTTTTATTACATTATATGATAATTACAATAATATTCCCTGTGGTTTGTCTTTTTTTTTCAATTCTTTTCTATCTTTTTCATTTTATAATCTTATTATATTAATTAATTAATGATAATTTTAACTAACATTACTTAAAAATACGTATTTCATTTTGTAAATTACACCTTCAGAATTTTTTTGTTGATACCTTTAAAAAATGTATCGTCTTTTGATCTTTTATTTAGTTAAATGTTTCTATTAAACGTGGATAAAATATATAAAAAAAACTCCATAATATAACTATTGTTTAATTTTTTTCTCAAAACATAAACTTAAATTTATCATAATGAAAAATAAACAACCAACTAACAACTACACATTTTCTTTATTTTATTTATTTTCATGAATTAGAAGATCAGAAAAGAATGATTTACAAGGTGAAGTATGCATGGTTTATGTGCATTTCAGTTCAAACAAAGCAATAAGGGCTCGTTTGGGTTGACATAATATTTTCGAGAGGTTTGGAATTTTATGTAAGGATTTGGAATTGTAAATGTTTGGAATTTTGGGGGTATTTGGTTCGTAGTTTGGAATAGAACTGAATATCATTCTCTATATAAAATTCAGTTTAAATTTTGATTTTTTTTCGTTACGATAAATTTAAGTTTATATTTTGAATCTTTTAATAAGTACATTATAATTTTCTTTATTTGGTACACATTCAAAAAACATGTAATTAATTTAACTATCTAAAAAGTATAAATTTCTCTTATTAATAGACATAGATAAATTTCGATTTTATATTACTTAAGTAAGAAAAAAATTATATTTTTTTAAAGACACCTTAAAATAGAAAGTTTTTTTTGGATTAGTGTAGGCGGATTTGCAGATATATATCAGATAAATTGCATAAAAATATAAAAATATTTAATATGTAACTGATTTTAAAGGTATCGACAAGACTTTTCTAATGGTGTAATTTATAAAATTGAATACGTATTTTTAATGTATTTTTAGTATAACTATCATTAATTAATTAATATAATAAGTGTATAAAATAAAAAAGATAAAGAAAGAATAGAAAAGAAAAGAAAAGAAAAGAAGAAAAGACAAACCACAAGGACTATAATTGAAATTTGTTATATAATCTAATAAAACAAAAAATGAAAAAGACAAAGAAAAGGCAAAAAGACCAAAATACCTTTAATTTAACCAAGTCTTTTAACTAAAGTTGGTCAAAGGGACCAAAAGTGAAACAAAATGGCAACCATAGTGACTAAAATTGTAATTAGTTTGAAGGAAGGACCAAACTTGATAATGGGTGGCAACTACAAGGACCAATAATGTAATTTACTCTTGTAATTTTATTGAATAATCGAGCTTTAGGATCGGACATGTAGCTCATATTTGATGTTTGGACTTTTGTATCCAGGAACTTGGTGATGATGTGAAACCCCATCTTTTTATCATTTGGTATCTATGTGTTATGTTGTATAATTTTTTATTTGTAAAACACATAACAAGCTCATAACAAAAATCGGTCGAATCATACTGCATTTTTGTGGTATGGTTTGATCACTTCATGCCAAACCGCATGGTCTGAAAATTTTATAAACCACTATAACACTACTTGTGGTTTACTTTGTCAAAAAGGAACTTAGACGACTGTGCAGACTAGATTGACATCTCTACTGAAAACCGACATTTATTTTGCTTCAAGAGATGGAAATGAAAAGAACCAAACCAAGACAAATGTGGGTTTGTTGAAGGAAATAATATATTAACAATATACAAACAACGGATAGGAAAACCTAAATCTAATCGGGATAAAACCAAAATGTCAAATTCTAAACAAAGATGACATACTGATCCCCAAAATTGCTCAGGTAGAGGTGACTAATGACTACTATTGATTATGACAATACAAAACAACCATAACACTATAGTTGTTATCGGTGATGCTATAAAATTGTCCAATCACACACGAGATTCGTCTACTTTACGAAAAAAAGAGTTATTCAAATGAACCCCTCTTATTGCTAAATAAACCTATCTTCAAATTTTACAATAACACACATCAATATCAACCCCCCTCATTTTAGATATATTTTTAATGCACAATTTTAATAAAAACGAATGTTAGATTTATCATACAATGGTTAGAAAAATCTTACCGAGGAAATGTATGTTATGATGTTGTCAAGTACCTGATTTTCACTGTATATTCTTTTGGAATGGCCATTTTTCCTATTTTAACCCTCTTGATGTTTCACCAAATATATACATCATTTTCATATCATACTTTATGAAGAAAAAGGTTGCTTCAAGATTTTTGTCCTTATAGTTTTGATATATAATTTAGCGTTTTCTTTAATTAATAATTAGATATAAAAAAGTTTTTCCCAACCAAGTTAAAAAAAATATATATAGAGAGAAAGGTTCATACAAAAATAACATTAAAAATAAGAAAATACGAGAATAAATCTGAACCTGATACCTCAATCAATCAATGATCGAGATAACATGTGGCATATTTGTAACTAGTGTTTTATACCGCGCGTTGCGCGCGGTGATTTAAAAAAAGGATTTGTAAAAGAATCAAATTATTATTTTTATATATTCATGAAACCTGATGTACGTAAAAGTTATTATTTCTGGTTTAACTTACAGTGATTCAGCACTATATGTATAATAAATTTTTAGTTTAGATGGAGTATAAATAGAATCCTAGAAAAAAAATCGTAGTGTATTTAAAATAAGATAAACAAATCAAAATCACCCACGTGGTGGAAATTATAGTTCTAGAATATTGTGGGATTACTTATTAACAATAAAATACACGACTACTACAACTCATTTGTACAATTATATGGCAATAAATGTCATTGCATAATCCATCTTATAAGAAAAGACTATATCCTATTATAAACTATGTTTCCTCACCTATCCCTTAACTTGAAAATTTGTTAATCTAAGAACTAAGATAACAAAACTAAAGAAATGTTCACGGAAGAACTTGCATCATGTGCTTATGGTACCAACATCCCATTAGATATAAAATTTAGTACAACCTGAATAACAAACTATTTAGCACCATTAGTTAACAATTTCATTCTAATCATATGCAACTAAAAGTTCGCCTTCAGCCACCAACACTCACATCCTCAAGAACTCCGAACCTTCAACTTCTCAGCAAAACTGAGACGGTTACATGCAAATCATAAGAATAAAACTAAATGCAATTTATAAATTTGAACTACCACAATCTTATCTATTATATGTATGGCCCGTCACTTAAACTTCAATTTCTTTGTTATTTTCTGTGGGTTTTGACAGCTGAAATAATGATGGTTCAAAATTTTTAATGTGTTTTGTTGTTGTAGGTTGTTACCCATTCAATAAAATGCACAGAAAAATCTTATTTGGCATAAAATTTATTTGATCTCTTGTAAGATTAAAAAGACGATTTTATATGATTGATAGATTTGTTGCTACTTATAATCGTAATCAATTTGCTCTCGATCAATAAAAACCTCTACATCCAATTTTTTTTTGATTTTTTACAAAATGCAATAGAAACCAAAAGTATCCATGGATCAACAAAACCAAGCTGGTATGCTAATTTCTTTATTCCCAAATGATATGCAAATCAAGATGGTTGCTTCTAAGGATCACTTCCAGTTTTACTTAGTGATAGTTGTATCATTATGAACCTCAAATAACAAAACTTCATTAATTTTTCTGCCAAGTCTACATGTTGGGATAGTACTAACATATGGATAAAAACATATATACCGTAGAAATTTGGAAGGCAATAATTTAAAGCAAAAGCTATTTAGAGTATTGTAACATAATGGATTCAATGTCGAGCATTAAGCAAACCATATAACCTATAGAACCTAAGAAGAACAGATTGATAGATGGGGTTGGGTGAAGAACATACCTATAAAGAAGATCCCTAAAACCTATAAAAACCGAAGAGGACAATAATTAAAAAATCCCTATGATTCCAAATAGAAGTATATAAAGAAAGGCGTACCTGCAGGATTGACGAAACGAAGAACACATCGAAGTCCTCTTCTTAGGCACTCCACCCGTCGCCACATGAACCTCCATATCCACCTACAACAGAGAAACATATGATTGTGGTAATAACTTGACAAAATCGAAAGACAAAGTGATTTTTTATCTTCAACAGAAATCTAGGGCATCAAATGTTACAGTGGCAAAAATGAAAACCCAAAACCAGGAACACGATCGAGTTCCAACATAAGAAAGAAAAAGGGGGGGGGGGAGGGAGATCATCAAGATATATAAGCAAATGGAGAGTAAAATGATCCCAAATGAAGCAACTTTTATTTATATACAAAGTTGTTTGTTGCTACATAAGTGTAACACCCTCAAATTTTGGACGAGCAACTAACTTTAAAATTCAATAAAATAACCAATTAAATGTAATCACTTCTACAATTCAATCCTTAAGTACCTCGGAATTTAAAACATCATAAATTCATAATAAAATAACTAAATCGGGTGCTACTTAACACCACACGAATTGCTAGTCCAAACTATTGCGGAAGACTTCACTAATCAAGTCACCTCTCGTGCACTCTACTAGCATTCGCCACTTCACAATGTAGCTAGAGTTACCCCAACCTGAACCTGTTGCACATGCCGACAAATAAAAAGGGTTAGGCTAACGCCTAGTGAGTTCAAGCATTTTATCATGACTATATAAAATCATAAATCGGAAGATAGTAGTTTTAGTCATGATTTGAATAAATCTTTAAACGAGATTTTGCGACAAAGATTATCATGAGCAAATCATTTGATGAATCGACAACTTCAACTTAAATAAATGATTTTCTAAAAGGGTTTGTATAAAAGACATCGACAACCCATTTTCCAAACGCATACAGTTTCTGAGAGGAAAGCTTCCAATGAAAATCGTTTATCTGCAAAGGACTCAAATCCAAAACTCACATCAAGAGTTAATTAATAATAATTTCTCAAATAATCGCCACTACGAATAAAACTCCAGCAGTTAAAACATCCAATAAGAATGTAACATAAATCCGTCCAACAATCATGGAAAACAATCCATATGCATGTAATATAACCTCAACAATGCGAATAGATAAAATACCCGAAATCAACACCCTTCGTGACGGGGGAGACCCGATCTCATCGAATGTGGCAAACACATAAATTAAACAACGATTAAGTAAATGCAAGTAAGCTTCTTGGATGTGGAAAACAGATGACATCAATCATACTAGGTCTTTAGTCAATCCTCGACATCAATCATACTAGATCTTTAGCCCATCTTAGACATCAACCATAATCGGTCTTTAGTCCATCTTAGACATCAACCATACTAGGTCTTTAGTCAATTTTCGGCATCAACCATACTAGGTCTTTAGCCCTTCTTAGACATCAACCATACTAGGTCTTTAGTCCAAGCCATCAAGTTCAATCCTACTGGATCTTTACCTTGGGAAAACCTGTAATAACCCAAAAAACGTGTATTTTTTGATTTAAATGGAAACTAAGGGATAAAACTGTTCATTTTGGAAAGTGTGTGGGTAAAAGAATGAAAACTTGGGAAATTAATTTCCCTAGCCTCTTTATGCACCGCTTTTGGAAGGGATTAGAAAACAATTTGTTAGGGTTGTGGGTGTAAAGCACATCGAGAGAATAGAAGAAAGAAGCACATGGTCCTGGTGTGTGTGTGTGCTGCACATTGAAAGAGGAAAAGAAGAGGAGTAAATGAGAGATGTGTGTGTGTATCATGCTACTCACCGAGAGAAGAGAGAAGCATACGGTCCTGTGTGTGTGTGTGTGCGCTTCACATCGAGGAGGAAAACAGGGAGAAAGGACTAAATGGCCATATGGGTTGTGTCTTGTTTGTGCACCGAGAAATAGGGAGAATCAATGAAAGAAGGAGAAGAGTTGGTTAGCATTAATTTCCAGTAGAGAAATTCGTTACGGTAAGTAGCTATTTTTCCTTGTGTAATTTCCTTGCAATTTGGATAACTGATAAATCACACTAATGGGTTCAATTCCTCTGTTAAGTTGTGAAAACTAGTTAAGAGCATAATTGGGGATAACCCTAATTAAATGTCTTGAATAATTAATTTAGATATGAAATGGAAGGTATGAGGTTGGGTTTAATGGTTGCTAGAAGAATTATAGAGAAATCCTTTGTCGTTTTAATGGTAATAAATGGTAGTACCTATATGTGTTAAGTTAGTGCATATTGTGATTAAAACCTCAAGCTGGCGCAAACCTGTGGCGCAAACCTGTACCGTGACCCAAACCCGATTCGGCGTTGGACTGTAACAACCCATATTCCATATATATAAAAATAACATATATTTCATAACATAATCTCATCAAAAGTACATCATATTTCATATTCGGTCCCATAGTCTTGCTAAACATGATAAGTAAATCAGTACAAACTTTTTCACTAAATAATTCATATTATGACTAACACAAAGTCATAAGTACAAAAACACATCTAAATCTTCATAACAAAAGTCTTCACAAAAGCTATCCATCCATTACTCTATTCATTTGCTCTTACCCGATCCATCACCTGGAATACATATTTTTTAAACAAAAATGAGGGTTAGACCTAGTGGTCTAAGTGAGAAAATCCCTGTCAGTTTGAAATCATTTATATAAACTCCATTTACATAAATTCCATTCATATGACACAATCACAAATATCAATTTGGACTCACTCTTCATTTACTTTCTCTTCTCATTCCCATGGCCATATTAGTTGGTTGCAAGCCAACTAATAAATTATCTCCACCGTACAACTTCTACGGCCAACACCACCGTACAACTACTACGGCCAACACCACCGTACAACTACTACGACCAACACCACCGTACAACTACTACGGCCAATATCACCGGTCCTAAGCCCGACCAATATACTCTCGTATAATACTCATGCAAATATAATATAATCTTCACATATTATATTTCCAACATAAGCATATAAACACATCATTTATCACATATTCTATACACACATATATGTATTCCAGTTTAAAAACATTTTCAAGTAAAACTCACCTGTTTTTCTTATCACCAAAAATCCTTCTGTGTTATTTATCGAGCACTCCAATTCTTTCAGTCCAATTTCACAGAATCTGTAACCACATAAATACAAGTATTTCTTTTAAAGACTAAAAATATCTAAAATCCTGAAATCCTCGACTCAAGTCGCAATCAACCACTAAAGTACCCCATGTCGCAACACACTACACCTATCGCAACCAACTACTGCGACACAGTACCATGTCGCAACCAACTACTGCGACACATTACCATGTCGCAACCAACTGTTGCGACAACCCTCTCATGTCGCAACCAACTGTTGCGACATAGCACCAAGTCGCAACCAACTGTTGCGATATCAATGAGCAAGTCGCAACTCAAGGTTGCGACATTCATGAAGGTCGCAACTATCAACCATGTCGCAACCCACTGTTGCAACATACTTGAATGTCTCAGTCCACTGCGTTCATCCTAAACCCAGATTTTGCAGATTTACCCCATGAATGTTTATGAAACTTTGCAGATATGTTTTACACTACCATTAGAACACTAATCCATACCCAAAATTCATATATCCTTCTAAAATTATCAAAACCCACTTCTACAACTTATAGCAAAACTTGTAGGAACTAATATACATAAAGATGGATTTGTATAGAATTGTTACCTTGATTTCTTGAACTGATTCTTAGTAACCCAGCTGATATAGTCTGTTTCCTTCTTCTTTTTCTTGATTTTTCCTTCAATCTCTCACTCGTTTCTCTCTTTTCTCTTTGCCGTACACAAGACACACACACAACACTTTTAGGATATTTTGCTACTAGTCCCAAATTGAGACACCTATTGCTTCTAAAGGCAATAAGGCGGTGGTGGAGGAAGGTTTGGTTAAAAAGACCAAACAAACCCTAGGCTTCTCCCATTTGGCAAAACACACCCTTATACTTCTATATAAAAATTAAAACTTACCCCTTAACTCCTAACTCCATAAATTACATTTAACTAACTTTTAAACTTATAAAATTTCCCAAATCTATTTTAATTAAAATAATACTACTAAATGAATAAATAACATACCTGGTTATTACAACATCTCCCCCTTAAAAGAATTCTGTCCCGGAATTCAGTTAAGCGAAAAGATGAGGGTATTTGGCTCTCATTTTCGACTCTGATTCCCAAGTAGCATCCTGACCTCTATGATGTTTCCACTGTACTTTCACTTGTCTGATTTCTTTATTCCGGAAAACTTTGACTTTATGATCAACAATGGCTTCCGGTTCCTCCACATAGTTCAACTTTTCATCCACTTGTATATCTGGTAGAGAGACTGCCTGATCTGGCGTAATCAAACACTTCCAAAAATTCGATACATGAAACGCGTTATGAATCCTGCTCAACTCTGGCGGAAGATCTAACCTGTAGGCTACTTCACCGATCCTTTCCGTAATTGCAAACGGTCCAATATACCTCGGGCTAAGTTTACCTTGCTTTCCAAATCGAATGACTCCTTTCCAAGGTGAGACTTTTAACATTACAAAATCTCCAACTTGAAACTCTAACGGTTTCCGACGTCGGTCGGCATAGCTTTTCTGTCTGTTTTGAGCCACTTTCAATCTTTCCCGAATCTGAGTAATCTTATCTGCTGTTAACTGTACTATATCTGGCCCTGCTAACTGTTTCTCTCCCACTTCATTCCAACACAGAGGCGTTCGACATCTTCTACCATACAGTACTTCAAACGGTGCCGCTTGTATGCTGGAATGGTAACTGTTGTTGTAGGCAAATTTGATCAACGGAAAATGCTTATCCCACGATCCCCCGAAATCAACAATACATGCTCGGAGCATATCTTCTAAATTCTGAATCGTTCGCTCACTCTGACCATCAGTTTGAGGATGATATGTTGTACTTAACTTTATCTGAGTCCCCATTTCCTTTTGAAAACTTCTCCAGAATCTTGAAGTAAAACGACTATCACGATCAGAAATAATCGAGATTGGAACTCCATGACGAGTTACTATTTCATCAATGTACAACTTAGCTAATCGTTCCAACGAATCATTTTCCTTTATCGGTAGGAAGTGTGCAGACTTCGTCAACCTGTCGACTATCACCCAAATAGAATCAAATCCCTTCGGAGTCCTTGGTAGCTTTGTGATGAAATCTGTAGTAATCTGATCCCATTTCCACATAGGTATTTCTAGTCGTTGTAACTGACCAAACGGCTTTTGATGTTCAATCTTCACCTTCTTACAGGTAGTACAATCTTCCACATGTTGAGTAATGCTTCTTTTTATTCCCGGCCACCAATAAAATTGCTTCAGATCTTTATACATCTTATTTGTACCTGGATGAATAGAGAATCTAGACTGATGAGCTTCTTGAAGTACCCAATCACGTAAACCACCCAAACAAGGCACCCAAATCCTGTTCCCCAGACATAACAACCCACGATCATCTTTTATCAGCAACGCTGATATCCCCACTAACCGTTCTGATTTCAAATGTTCTTCTTGATAGGCTTCTACTTGACACTTCTGTAATTCGTCAAAGATGTTAGGTAGAAGTTCAGCTCGTAGTGAAATAGCTTTTATGGTTCCACTTCTTTCTTGACGACTCAATGCATCGGCTACTACATTCGCCTTTCCCGGATGATAAAGGATTTCACAATCATAATCATTCACCAATTCTAGCCATCTTCTTTGCCTCATATTTAATTCCTTTTGATCAAAAAGATGTTGGAGACTCTTATGGTCGGTAAAAATTTAACATTTAGAACCTTAAAGATAATGTCTCCAAATCTTCAATGCGAATACAACTGCTGCAAGTTCCATGTCGTGCGTAGGGTACTGTCTTTCATGATCTTTTAGTTGACGAGAAACATAAGCTATAACCTTTCCACGCTGCATAAGTACACATCCCAATCCCAGTTTGGAAGCATCACTGTAGACAACAAAGGCATCAAAACCTTCAGGTAAGGCTAGTATCGGTGCGCTACATAGTTTCTCTTTCAGTACCCGGAATGCTCCATCCTGTTCTGCTTTCCATTCAAACTTTAGATTCTTTCGATTCAGCTTCGTCAAAGGCGTCGCGATACGAGAGAAGTCTTTTATAAACTTCCGATAGTAGCCGGCTAAACCCAGAAAACTTCGTACTTCCGTTGCTGTCTTCGGCGGTTCCCACTTTTCAACTACTTCCCCTTTCATCGGATCAACTTGTATACCTTTTTCGGAAACTACATGCCCCCGAAACTGAACTTCTCGTAGCCAGAATTCACATTTCGAAAATTTAGCATACAACTTTTCTTTCTTCAATAACTCCAGAATCAAACGAAGATGTTGCGCGTGCTCTTCTTTGGACCGAGAATAGATAAGTATATCATCGATAAATACAATAACAAATTTATCAAGATACGGCTTACATACTCGATTCATTAAATCCATAAAGGCAGCTGGAGCATTCGTCAAACCGAACGGCATTACTAAGAATTCATAATGGCCATACCTTGTTCGAAAAGCAGTCTTCAGAACATCTTCTTCTTTAACCTTCAACTGATGATAACCAGATCTTAGATCAATCTTGGAGAAATAGCAGGCTCCAACCAATTGATCGAAGAGGTCATCAATTCTGGGAAGCGGATACTTGTTCTTGATCGTGCGCTTATTCAGTTCCCGGTAGTCGATACACATTCTCATTGAACCATCCTTCTTTTTCACAAACAAAACTGTGCTCCCCACGGCAAAGAACTAGGTCTGATGAAGCCTTTGTCAGATAGGTCTTGTAGTTGTGTCATCATCTCTTTCATCTCTGGAGGTGCCAGACGATACGGTGCACGGGCTACAGGAGTGGCTCCAGGAATCAGATCTATACCAAACTCTACCTGTCTAACGGGCGGAAGGCTATTCAAGTCTTCAGGGAACACTTCCGGAAATTCACTAACAATCGGAATATCTTCCAACTTGTTCTTTTCTGGCTTAATATCTATCACATAAGCTAAATAACTCTGACAACCCTTATTCACACACTTACGGGCTTTTATCATAGATATAAGGCAAGACTGATGATTTCTACGATCACCATAAATCACTACCGGTCCCTTTTCAGGTAATACAACATTAATTATTTTCTTATCACATACTATGTTAGCCTGATTTTCAGCTAACCAATCCATCCCCACTACCACATCAAATTCGATCAAAGCTATAGGAAATAGTTGTATAGGTACTCCACACCCTTCTATATTTATTACACAGCTATCAAATACTTCTTTAACCGACACTTGGTTATCATTAGCAGTATCTACCAGTAAGCATGTTCTAACACTTTAGGCTTCAAACGCAGATAAGCAGCAAATGCAGGAGATACAAAAGATCGGTTTGCACCGAAGTCAAATAACACTTTAGCACGTGTAGAGTTTATGAAAAATGTACCTGTAACCACATCCGGAGTTTCCTCCGCTTCTTTTGCTGTCATCTGGAATGTACGACCCCTCGTTCTTGGTGGCTCTAGTCTCGGTACTACTGGTCTGCCAACCGCTGGTTTCCCTGACGTACCCCCCTGCTGTATTCTTCACCTCGGACAATCCGACTGTAGGTGATCCGGAGAATTACATGAAAAACAAAATCGCGTTACTCGACAATCTTTAGAAACATGCCCGGTCTTTCCACATCTATAACAAACCCGCGAATCAACTTGGCAACTTCCTTGATGGATACGGTGGCACTTCGGACACGGTCTTTCCACTGGTCGGAAAGGCGGGCGATTATCGAATCTTTGAAACCTGGACTTTTTCGGATCATACTGAGGTCCTTCCCATTTCCTCTTTCCCATACTCTTATCACCGGCATCCCTCTTATTATCCCGTTCCACATTTTCCGCGACATTTACTGCGGCTGAGAAGGTATCTGGTCTCGTTGCAGTCGCTAACTTTCGAATTTCCGAATTTAATCCGAATATGAACCTTTCCATCTTCATTTTCTCCGTGGCAACATAATACTCTCCAAAATGCGACTTCTCTAGGAAACGGGCAGTATAGTCTCTGACTGATAAATTCCCTTGTTGTAGGCTCAAGAATTCCTCCTCCAATTGTCTGACTGCTGCTTGAGGACAAAACTGTTCTTTGAATGCCCTTGAGAATTCGCCCCAAGTAAATGTTGAGTATACCTCAGATCCCTTAGAGTCAATAAGGGCCTCCCACCAATATAAAGCATCTGCCTTCAATATTGCAGTTCCGTATAACACCTTATCCTCTTCCGCACATTTGCTGGTGTTAAATACAGCTTCAATTTCCTTCAGCCACCGCATCGCCTTCACTGGATATCCATCCCCTCCATAAGTTGGTGGTTTACAGCTTAAAAACATCTTATAGTCACACCTCCTTGGTACTGATACGACAATAGGTGTGATAGGCATCTCGTCTTCCAAGTTAGGGTCTGGTCTTTCCGTTTCAGTATTATGCGTCTGGTTAAACATGGCTTGAATATTGGCTTGTAATCTTCCCATCTTAGCAGCCAAGTGGTCTCTTGTAACAAACTCTGTGCCTCGCCCCTGTACTCTGCCTCCAGTCCTGCCCCTGCCTCTTTCTCCCCCTCTTCCCCTAGTTCCGACTGGGGGATTTGTTCTATTAGAGTTGCTTCTTCCTCCCCGATTTGTTTGTCTAGTACCACTGGCCATTCTGTAGATTCAAACAATGTTATTATACACATAAGCACATACCCCATATAATAAGGTATTCCAGTTCAAACATGTACCTGTAAAATCACAATTACACTGGCCAGGTGTAATCTGAAATTACCTTACATGATGTTCCTTCTACCTTTTTATATTTAACATCCCAAGGTTCTACAAAAATAGGGACATCCTACTTCGCATGCAGTTTAAGTCTAGGTACAAATACTAATACCTAAATCCCTTAAACTAGGGCTCTGATACCATCTGTAACAACCCATATTCCATATATATAAAAATAACATATATTTCATAACATAATCTCATCAAAAGTACATCATATTTCATATTCGGTCCCATAGTCTTGCTAAACATGATAAGTAAATCAGTACAAACTTTTTCACTAAATAATTCATATTATGACTAACACAAAGTCATAAGTACAAAAACACATCTAAATCTTCAAAACAAAAGTCTTCACAAAAGCTATCCATCCATTACTCTATTCATTTGCTCTTACCCGATCCATCACATGGAATACATATTTTTAAAACAAAAATGAGGGTTAGACCTAGTGGTCTAAGTGAGAAAATCCCTGTCAGTTTGAAATCATTTATATAAACTCCATTTACATAAATTCCATTCATATGACACAATCACGTATATCAATTTGAACTCACTCTTCATTTACTTTCTCTTCTCATTCCCATGGCCATATTAGTTGGTTGCAAGCCAACTAATAAATTATCTCCACCATACAACTTTTACGGCCAACACCACCGTACAACTACTACGGCCAACACCACCGTACAACTACTACGACCAATATCACCGGTCCTAAGCCCGGCCAATATACTCTCGTATAATACTCATGCAAATATAATATAATCTTCACATATTATATTTCCAACATAAGCATATAAACACATCATTTATCACATATTCTATACACACATATATGTATTCCAGTTTAAAAACATTTTCAAGTAAAACTCACCTGTTTTTCTTATCACCAAAAATCCTTCCGTGTTATTTATCGAGCACTCCAATTCTTTCAGTCCAATTTCACAGAATCTGTAACCACATAAATACAAGTATTTCTTTTAAAGACTAAAAATCTCTAAAATCCTGAAATCCTCGACTCAAGTCGCAATCAACCACTAAAGTACCCCATGTCGCAACACACTACACCTATCGCAACCAACTACTGCGACACAGTACCATGTCGCAACCAACTACTGCGACACAGTACCATGTCGCAACCAACTGTTGCGACAACCCCCTCATGTCGCAACCAACTGTTGCGACATAGCACCAAGTCGCAACCAACTGTTGCGATATCAATGAGCAAGTCGCAACTCAAGGTTGCGACATTCATGAAGGTCGCAACTATCAACCATGTCGCAACCCACTGTTGCGACATACTTGAATGTCTCAGTCCACTGCGTTCATCCTAAACCCAGATTTTGCAGATTTACCCCATGAATGTTTATGAAACTTTGCAGATATGTTTTACACTACCATTAGAACACTAATCCATACCCAAAATTCATATATCCTTCTAAAATTATCAAAACCCACTTCTATAACTTATAGCAAAACTTGTAGGAACTAATATACATAAAGATGGATTTGTATAGAATTGTTACCTTGATTTCTTGAACTGATTCTTAGTAACCCAGCTGATATAGTCAGTTTCCTTCTTCTTTTTCTTGATTTTTCCTTCAATCTCTCACTCTTTTCTCTCTTTTCTCTTTGCCGTACACAAGACACACACACAACACTTTTAGGATATTTTGCTACTAGTCCCAAATTGAGACACCTATTGCTTATAAAGGCAATAAGGCGGTGGTGGAGGAAGGTTTGGTTAAAAAGACCAAACAAACCCTAGGCTTCTCCTATTTGGCAAAACACACCCTTATACTTCTATATAAAAATTAAAACTTACCCCTTAACTCCTAACTCCATAAATTACATTTAACTAACTTTTAAACTTATAAAATTTCCCAAATCTATTTTAACTAAAATAATACTACTAAATGAATAAATAACATACCTGGTTATTACATGGACCGAGTATCTGGTTGGGCCGAATTGTTTGCTGGGCCGAGAAGTGTTGTAAGCCCATTTGGGCTTAGCATTATTTTAGGCTTAGGGATTTAAATTCTAAACCATATTAAGGGCCTAGTTGTAATCGATAATTTTAATTATCTAGGTAAGGATGGATTAAGAGGAGAACTTAGGATCAGAAATTGAGTTAAACCTAATTATCTTATAAATTAATTATTAGGTTTACGGACGGAACGAGACAGGAGGTTAAGAAGAGATTTGTGACGCACGTTTATTTACATAATAGGTGTTTCACCTAGAGATCGGAAGTGTAAGAGAGAAGCTTTGGAGCGAGCTAGCCAGGTGAGTTTTTCTAACTAAAATACGTGATCTTACGTATTTTACAAAGAAAGCGATTACGTGGAAATGCCCTGTTATTTCACATGAATTTTATGTAAATGAAAGCTTTATATTTTACTATCAGGGTATGCTTTATGAGCATGATTTATTTGCAAGCTTTTACGAACATTTTCTCATGAAAAGTATGCTCTACTGAAAAGATTATTCAGCAATGAAGCGAATTGTAAAGTGTATTATAAATCTCATGTTTTATGACTATGATGGTTTATGTGAATTCTATGTGGAGTCGGTCTGCACTGTGGGATCAGAGATAGATCCTCGGGTTTTGATGATCCCTTGGATATGTATGACAGACTGGTAGGTTGGAATTCGTTTCCTCCTATTTCGAGTAGAAGGGAGTCTGCGTAGGCTCCGGAGGAGGCGAGAGGGGAGTCTGCTTGGGCCCCGATCGTGGAATGTTTATGTGATCCATTACACAGTGCAGTACCATGATTGATGTGTATGTGAAGAATGTGAACTGCTTTATAAATGATTTTTATAATCTTGATGCACACTGTTTATGGAGGGAACTCACTAGACCTCATGGTCTAACCCTCGCTTTTCAAAACTAAAACTTTTCAGGTATGCAATTAGTAGGAGGCTCAGATAAGTGAGCAAGAGCAAGATAGGGAACAAATGCAGCTAGAGTCAGTGCAAGTGCCACTGGCAGCAGTTAGATTGTTCTCAGTTGTGTATAGGTTGTTTCCGCCAACCTAAGTGTAGATGAATGTAATGAGAAATTTTGGGACCCAGATTTGTAAATTTTATGTTTAAGTACTATGTTTATTCTATTGTAGTTTAAGGGCTGTTACAAAACCCACCATCCGAAATAAGCTTACTCGACTTAAATATAAATACATGACCCCAAAAGAATAACTAATGCGTTCAAATCATGTAAATCTCAAATATGATGCACTCATGCAATGCAAACCCCAAGCCCACATCGAGCCATTTAAACCGGACAATTGTCCCCAAGACTTACTCACAGTCAAAACCGAGCAAACGTGCTCCAAGCTTGCTAGACCCATAAATGTCGGTCATCATTGCATAAAATGCGTTTAAACATAGTTTAGGTAAGCAAGTACCACAAAACTATCATTAACCCCAAACTCAACACGGGTTAAACAAAAATGTTTTTCCAAAGGACTCACACCCTTAATATTCTCAAAATGACTCATAACACTAAAAGTGCATTTTCCTAAATGGTTTATTAAAATCATTTACACTAACATGATTAAACCATCAAATAAACCTCATTTTGAGAAATTAATCTTTTAAAGACAATTATGACTTCTAACCATCCAAATATTCAAAAGCCCCAAATATGGGTGTTTTACACATTTATGAAGATAAACAATTCAAAAAGAGTTAAACCATTCAAATATCTCAACCACATATATTTTCAAGTAAAACACACAAATATTTGGAAAATACTCATTTTGACATGTACAAAGTTTTCGCAAAGTAACTTGAACTCACCTTTGCTAGATTTAGCTAAATCTAGAGTTTCTCCAACGTAAGCTCCTTTGATGAAGTTTGCATCCTCAAGCCAAAACTTCCAAAACCTAGATTTATGAGTTTCCAACCATCAATACCGAAGTCTAACCATAAGGAATCATCATCCATCCATAATATACCAAATACCCAACTTATACCAAACCCTAGTTTTTGTAGATGAAGAAAACGAGATTTCTTTAACAAATCAACACCAAAATCGTCCCACAACAACACAAGGTAAAAAGAAGATGAAATCAACAACAATAACATCTTTGGGTAGGAATAGATTACCTTTAACACTTGACTCCTCCAAAAGATGGCTCCTAAACTCCCAAAAAGCTTCAAACCTTCAAGTGTTCAACAATGGAGGAAATGGGTTATTTTGGGTAGAGAAGATGAAGAGGAGAGGAGTTCTAGGGTTTCTAGAGGGAGGGGACGATTTTAGAGTGAGAGAGAGAGAAGTCGATCTTGCTGCTGAAATAAGAGAAATGAAGCTGAACTCTCCAAAAATCGGTATTCAAACAGAACTCGTCACTTCTTTCGCGGCTATGCCCTCGCGACTTTGCCCAGGGCATTGTCGCGGGGAAATGTCGCCCTCGGCTGCCCACTTTCTGCCCGATTTCGTTCAACACCCCCCCTTCTGCGCGACAATGCCACTGCGACTATGACCAGGGCATAGTCGCCGGTCATAGTCGCCACCTGCTGTTCCGAGCGAGAACTGATCCAACCAAACCCTTTTTCGGTGTTTACTCTCGATCCAGAAACACATATTCGAAAATAAAACCAAAGTCCAAATACAAGTCATTCGAATGCGGAAGTACTCATACGGTTGAGGCATGGTTCAACTTACTTGGAAATTTAGGGTGTTACAATCCTCCCAACCTTAAAGGAGATTTTGTCCTCGAAATCTAGTTCTCGTACTTCCAACCGTTACCGAGTTCAACCTAATCGCGTCTCCTAAGTTTCCAACTGGGGTTCCAATTGTCCTCATTGACCGAACTGTCACACCAGTCTTCGCATCGAATAATGCTTAACTTACCAAGGTAGCTTATAACCACAAGACTTCGGTTGTCTCCCAACCTTAAACGTTCCATACTCCCGATTTCGGTTTCAGACTCTAAGCCAATCCATGGTTTGTTCACTAACGAATCCAACAGGATCTCTAATTCCGATTGCTCCTACCATTAATTGCCATCTACATCCAACGAGTTCTAATAGACTCCGAGAATCCATCCCAACATCAATCATCAAATTGACAGGTTCTGTAACCATACACGAAGGTTATTCCACCAAAACCACTCATCACAATTGAGCATCTTAAGGTTACTACTACCATTACCATCATTCTTTTAAAATCGGACTACAATCCCCTGATTACACCTAGGTGCTTGGCCTCAAGCCCAAAAGTCGACACCTAAATGTACCACCTACCTCAACATAGGTTACCGCGAATTAATTCTCTTAATTACAAAAGGGCATCATCCCCGCAACCGATACCATTCGGCCTACAATACTATCACGCGTGGAATACCCAACCTTCCATCGTCGGAGTGCCACACACACTCACTCTTAACTGGGTTATTTACCCTTTCCAAGGTCCTAACGAGTTCAAGGTTTTCAAGTGCGTTATTTAACAAATATGCCATTCACAAAACTTTTCATAGAAACTTTCAACATAAATATTTCATATTAAATTTAAACGTACGCATAAAACTATTATTATCAATTCGGTAGTTACGCAAAAATGGACACGCTCGTCCCACCTATGAAAATCATGTTGAAAATTATTTCATTGCAGTTCAGATTATCAACAAAACGCAAGAGCGCAATAAACAATTTTCTTTAAAATGAACCGCCACGGTTCTAGTATGGATTGACTCACGACATGCACGTAAAGTAACTGCTCGACTTTAAACATGGTGCAACAAAATGTGTGCACGTATTTCAAAAAGAAGTCCAACGACATTTGACTCCAAAATTTTCCTTTTTACCATAAAATGGCATGGAACAAGGTTTACCAACAAAATTTTGCGCGCGTCAGTTTATTATATAAAACGATGAAACGGTTTACAAATACACCTTAGTCAACACACAAAATGACTTGTGCAAGTTCCATATTTAAGACAAAAACCAATATGTTTTCATCACTTTGAAAGTATCGGCTAAAACTTCATAAAACCTCACATTGGGGTAGGCATGCAAGCTGGTAACACTTCTTAGAAATTTCTTGTAATGACACACATGCACTAAATAACTCACACCAAAATTTCAAGAGATGAAATTCTTTAAATTGATTTCCAAAATTTCCTCAAATGGTCACATAACGACACCCGAGCGAAATGTTTCTGACCAGATTGCACACAACAATGTATTCTCCAAAAACTAGGAGGAAACAAATGCTAGTAAATGGTTGACACCAAAAGGGTTCAAACCTATTTTCAAATCCCAAATTGCACCAACGGTGCGCATCAATGTTCAAAACGTAGGGTTTCCCATTTTCCCCAAGTTTAAGCAATTCATTTTTCCAAAATTCTCAACACGGAGTATTTTCATCAAACGTTTCGTACTAGTAACATAAAACGTCAGCATGTCAATGCTTAAAATGTATTTGTTAAAAGAAAATACTCAAAATACACATTTCCCCCAAAATCAAAAGGCTTTCAATTTTCCAAAATATTCGACAATTCAAAATTGACCAATGTCATTGACTCATACATTCGTGTTTTTCAAACATCACGTATCGTAAGCTATCCGTGATCCCCACACCACTAAAACATACTTTGACCAAATGACCTTTCATTTAAACAAGGAATTAATAAAACATTTTCGTGCACGACTCGATTATCAAAGTATCGAGAAACAATGGTTACCAAGCTATGCATACCTCTAAGTCGATATAACGCCTTTACATGAAGTGGTAATAAAATCTTTAACTGACCGAAAGCGCACCAAGCAAATTATTATGAAATGTCACTAAAATGTTCTTTCATGCATCACTTAAGCCATGTATAAATCAATCCATACACTGAACTATTTGCAACGAAAATACTTAACAACCCAAACTCTTGAAAGAAAAGTTACGCGACACTAGAGTCCCAAACTCATCTCTTCTTAGTCGCCTTATGGCATAAAATTAACTTTTCTCACCAAAACTCGAGTGGGACCAAATGCCCAACATAACTCGTAAACTTTTCACATAAGCAAATAGAGTATGCATATAGTAAAATTGTACCCACACGACACAAAACGTCGTAAAATAAAACTCCATGAACTTCAATGGACTCAATGACCTCAAGTCAATAAAACGGCACTAAACATCATGCTTCCAAAGCCAAATCGCTATAAGCAAAATCATGAATGCGACGCCAAAATCCCAAAAATCCCCTTCTAGGGTAATATCATATAGACAACATTGTTTAACAACTCACATTAAACAAATTCCCAAAATAACTTTACATAGACATAATGGAAAATAACTTTCCGTCCAAATTCTAACATATGTGGAGAAGATCCAATGTTAAAGTCACAAGCCGTAGTTATTGCCCAACATCTTAAACATCATAAAATATGATTATCATTATATCCAAAACAAATGTTGAACAATAATGAAATAAGGCAAAACGAATCCCGGCGAAGTTTGCGACTCTCGCAATAAAATGGTTTCATGCACGTTAAAACCACGATTCAAAATCTTGTGTGTGTGCCAAACATTTCCCAAAATTCATGACACAATCCATATAAGGATTGGAAACACAAGAAATAGTTGATGAAATTTATTTTCAAAATAAACTTTGTGCATGACTTAGTCGGCATTCAACATCTCAACTCATACCCTTTCAAATCCCTCCGGTCCACTATTGTCATCCGGATGCTTTAACCTCTTAAGGCAAGTTGGGAATTACATCAATTTACTTTACGGTTTTTCCCCAAATCAAAGTCGGCTCAATCAGCCTATGGTTCTAGTCCAACCATCAATCTTGACCCGAAATGGTCTACTTAAAGCAAACATCATGCTTATCGTCACTCTAAGTGACTAATACTAAAAATCATTCATCTATTCCAACGACTACTAGCTTAGTACCTCCTTTACTACCCCAACGATCATCACATTAAAGTAATTCAAGTATGCACATGTACTAGTAGGTTCACCATGACACTGGCCAGGTGTCACTATGAACGCACCGTACATGATTATCCTTGTTACTCTCGACGTGATTCTCGTTTCTAATAACATCCATCAACTTCAAAACATCCTATCTTAAAAGTGGCTAAAGGTGAATTTCACTCTCTTTTACTTAAACAAACACTAGTTTGAGTCTAGGTATCCAAAATCAACACCTAAATCTCTCAAACTTATGCTCTGATACCAACTTGTAACACCCTCAAATTTTGGACGAGCAATTAACTTTAAAATTCAATAAAATAACCAATTAAATGTAATCACTTCTACAATTCAATCCTTAAGTACCTCGGAATTTAAAACATCATAAATTCATAATAAAATAACTAAATCGGGTGCTACTTAACACCACACGAATTGCTAGTCCAAACTATTGCGGAAGACTTCACTAATCAAGTCACCTCTCGTGCACTCTACTAGCATTCACCACTTCACAATGTAGCTAGAGTTACCCCAACCTGAGCCTGTTGCACCCGCCGACAAATAAAAAGGGTTAGGCTAACGCCTAGTGAGTTCAAGCATTTTATCATGACTATATAAAATCATAAATCGGAAAATAGTAGTTTTAGTCATGATTTGAATAAATCTTTAAACGAGATTTTGCGACAAAGATTATCATGATCAAATCATTTGATAAATCGACAGCTTCAACTTAAATAAATGATTTTCTAAAAGGGTTTGTATAAAAGACATCGACAACCCATTTTCCAAACGCATACAGTTTCTGAGAGGAAAGCTTCCAATGAAAATCGTTTCTCTGCAAAGGACTCAAATCCAAAACTCACATCAAGAGTTAATTAATAATAATTTCTCAAATAATCGCCACTGCGAATAAAACTCCAGCAGTTAAAACATCCAATAAGAATGTAACATAAATCCGTCCAACAATCATGGAAAACAATCCATATGCATGTAATATAACCTCAACAATGCGAATAGATAAAATACCCGAAATTAACACCCTTCGGTGACGGGGGAGACCCGATCTCATCGAATGTGGCAAACACATAGATTAAACAACGATTAAGTAAATGCAAGTAAGCTTCTTGGATGTGGAAAACAGATGACATCAATCATACTAGGTCTTTAGTCAATCATCGGCATCAATCATACTAGATCTTTAGCCCATCTTAGACATCAACCATACTAGGTCTTTAGTCCATCTTAGACATCAACCATACTAGGTCTTTAGTCAATTTTCGGCATCAACCATACTAGGTCTTTAGCCCTTCTTAGACATCAACCATACTAGGTCTTTAGTTCAAGCCATCAAGTTCAATCCTACTGGATCTTTACCTTGGGAAAACCCACCATCCGAAATAAGCTTACTCGACTTAAATATAAATACATGACCCCAAAAGAATAACTAATGCGTTCAAATCATGTAAACCTCAAATATGATGCACTCATGCAATGCAAACCCCAAGCCCACATCGAGCCATTTAAACCGGACAATTGTCCCCAAGACTTACTCACAGTCAAAACCGAGCAAACGTGCTCCAAGATTGCTAGACCCATAAATGTCGGTCATCATCGCATAAAATGCGTTTAAACATAGTTTAGGTAAACAAGCACCACAAAACTATCATTAACCCCAAACTCAACACGGGTTAAAGACAATTATGGGTGTTTTACACATTTATGCAGATAAACAATTCAAAAAGAGTTAAACCATTCAAATGTCTCAACCACATATATTTTCAAGTAAAACACACAAATATTTGGAAAATACTCATTTTGGTATGTACAAAGTTTTCGCAAAGTAACTTGAACTCACCTTTGCTAGATTTAGCTAAATCTAGAGTTTCTCCAACGTAAGCTCCTTTGATGAAGTTTGCATACTCAAGCCAAAACTTCCAAAACCTAGATTTATGAGTTTCCAACCATCAATACCGAAGTCTAACCATAAGGAATCATCATCCATCCATAATATACCAAATACCCAACTTATACCAAACCCTAGTTTTTGTAGATGAAGAAAACGAGATTTCTTTAACAAATCAACACCAAAATCGTCCCACAACAACACAAGGTAAAAAGAAGATGAAATCAACAACAATAACATCTTTGGGTAGGAATAGATTACCTTTAACACTTGACTCCTCCAAAAGATGGCTCCTAAACTCCCAAAAAGCTTCAAACCTTCAAGTGTTCAACAATGGAGGAAATGGGTTATTTTGGGTAGAGAAGATGAAGAGGAGAGGAGTTCTAGGGTTTCTAGAGGGAGGGGACGATTTTAGAGTGAGAGAGAGAGAAGTCGATCTTGCTGCTGAAATAAGAGAAATGAAGCTGAACTCTCCAAAAATCGGTATTCAAACAGAACTCGTCACCTCTTTCGCGACTATGCCCTCGCGACTTTGCCCAGGGCATTGTCGCGGGGCAATGTCGCCCTCGGCTTCCCACTTTCTGCCCGATTTCGTTCAACACCCCCTTCTACGCGACAATGCCACTGCGACTATGACCAAGGCATAGTCGCCGGTCATAGTCGCCACCTGCTGTTCTGAGCGAGAACTGATCCAACCAAACCCTTTTTCGGTGTTTACTCTCGATCCAGAAACACATATGCGAAAATAAAACGAAAGTCCAAATACAAGTCATTCGAATGCGGAAGTACGCATACGGTTGAGGCATGGTTCAACTTACTTGGAAATTTGGGGTGTTACAATAAGACCATTTTGTTACAGGAGTTGTTAGTCCCAGATGGCTATAACAAGTATTGTAGAAGGGGGGGGGGGGTTGAATACAATACTCAAATTTTCACAATTTTAATTCTTTTTATTGAAAATCTTTCAACAAGAATTACACATAGAAAACTTAAGACTGTTGCGGAAAAGAACAGATAAACTATTCTAACAATCTTACACAAAGTATACAACAAAATAACTAAGAACACTTAGAACAAAGCTATAAAGTTTTTCAAGCAAACTGGAAATTCTTGCACTTAGAGAATTCTTCCAGTTTGCGTAGAATATCAAGAGCTCACAGTAATCTTCAAAGTCTCTCAAGATATGTTTTTTTCTGTATGGAGAGCTCTTCCTTTTATAGTGACAAGGAGTGTGCAAGCATTGAATGCTTGGGACACTTGTCATCTTCACACTTGCTGAGGATGTTGACTTCTGGAAAGTTGTGAAGTCCTTGTCACCTTTTACAAGGTACAGTCAGAAGAGCTCATGCATGAGAAAAGAGCTTTGCATGGAAATGGATAATAAGACAGAAGGTCACTTTATCCATGTAGAAAATATCTTCTCAATTTGTCTTCTTATGTCTCTCATTTTTGTCTTCTTTTGCTTCTCAAAATCTCTTTCAACAAATGCACCACCGAAGAAAGGTTGTAAGATTTCTTCCAAGACAAAATGAATTTGCTTCTCATTTTGTCTTATTATGTCTCTCACTTTTGTCTCCTTTTGCTTCTCAGATTTTCTTTCAAGAAAAGCACCACCGATGGAAACTTGGGATATGTGACACATCTTTGGAGAAAACATCTTTGAAGCTTCTTTGAGGTCCCACCGAAATGTCATTTGGGATATGTGACACATCTTTGAGATATGTGACATCATCTTTGGAGAAAACATCTTTGAAGCTTCTTTGAGGTCCCACCGAAATGTCATTTGGGATATGTGACACATCTTTGAGATATGTGACATCATCTTTGAGATATATGACATCATCTTTGGGAAAAGCTTCTTTGAGACTAGGCCGAAATAGAGAGAAGTTTCGGTGGAGATACCACCGAAATTGTGAGAACAATTTCGGTGAACAATGACTTGTATGTTTGAGAAAAGATCTTTCACTTCCACAATGAGAGAATCTTTAATCTTGACTTTGGTTGATCTTTGACTTCACCAAACATTTGATATCTTGTACAAGCCATTACAAAGAACCATGCATCCAAAATTTCTCTAAGTATAAAATGTTTTTCAAAGTATAAAAGGAGATCATGAGGTCATCTTCAAATCTTGATGACCCAACAATCTCCCCCTATTTGATGATGACATCCATACTTAGAAAAACATGAGTAAGACAGTGAATAATGCAAGTTGACCCTTCTTTACTCTTTTGGGTTCTTTTTCACACAGTCCAATTTTTTTTTTTTTTTGTGTGTGTATGTATATATGATATTTACATATAAGAAAAAAATAAAAAGGTATAGCTGTACAAATAATCGAAAGGAAAAGGAAAGAAGTATAAACAGTATAACCAGAATGAATATTACTTGCATCTTTGGAGGGGCGAGTTGAAACTTGTGTCTGGCTTGAGGATTCTTCATTTTGATCAGCAGCCTTAGGATACTTCTGCCCAACTGTTGCATCTTGGCATCTTTTCATGTTTAGCATCAGCATCCTTTGTCTTTGTTTTGCTCCCCCTCAGTTAGATCAGACGGTCTTTGTGTTTCTCCCCCTCAGTTAGATCCGCCCGGACTGAAGTGCTCCCCCTTGACCGGTCCGTCGATTTCCTCATTTTTTCAAGTTGGTCGCTGTATATGAGTACTGAGGGTTTATGTTGCTCCCCCTCAGATGAATTCTCCCCCTCAGCGGCCGACGTAGGAAAAACACCAAGAGAAAATGAAAAGATCGGCCAGAACCAAGACCAATTTTTTTTATTTTTATTTTTTTTTTTACCTTTCCACCGAAAATTGAGCAAAATCCACCGAAAATAGGCTATTTTCGGTGGAAAATCGGTAGGATATTTTTTTTTTTTTTTGACCTTTCCACCGAAAATAGGCTATTTTCGGTAGGATTTTCGGTGGAAAATCGGTAGGATTTTATTTTATTTTTTTTTTTTTTTTTTTTACCTTTCCACCGAAAATTGAGCAAAATCCACCGAAAATAGGCTATTTTCGGTGGGATTTTCGGTGGAAAATCGGTAGGATATTTTTTTTTTTTTTTTTACTTTTACCTTTCCACCGAAAATTGAGGAAAATCCACCGAAAATAGGCTATTTTCGGTAGGATTTTCGGTGGAAAATCGGTAGGATTTTTTTTTTTTTTTTTTTTGCTTTTCCACCGAAAATGAAGGAGAATCCACCGAAAATTGGCTATTTTCGGTAGGATTTTCGGTGGAAAATCAGTAGTAAAACTTCTAAGACATTATGGAGAAAATCTTCAAAGTGAAGAAAAGATTGGAATTTCATCTTCCAATTTGATGACCCAAAAAGATTGAGTTTGAGGATTTGGGGTGACATCTGTAGAAGAGTTTGTAGTGGGTGGATTGGTGGAGGGATTTGAGGTGGTGGATCGGTGGAGGGATTTGAGGTGGTGGATCGGTGGAGATTCGGTGTGGAATCGGTGTGGGTCGGTGTAGACTCGGTGGTGGATCGGTGTGAGGATTCCACCGAGGAGTTTGAAGGATTGTACCGAATTTAGAAGGGTTTCACCAAATTTGAGGGGTACCACCGATCGAGGAGGCAAAACATATGATGGGAAGTAAAGTATGGTGGGATATGGTTTTGGTTTGGTGGTTAAGGAAAATTTCGGTGGTGAGGTTTAGAAAAGAAATGGAATTTTAAGAGATTGGAGATGGTAATGTCATGAGAATGACATCAACATGCTTATGATGTCATGAGAGTAAAGAATTCTAAGGTTTTGTCAACTTTCTCACTTGTTCACATAGATCCATCTGCCCAGCTCAAAATCTGCAATCACAAAGAATTTAATTTCCAGGTACCCATTTTGAAGGTGGGTCCTTTTGGGTTAGAAGAAAAAGAATGAAAAGAATTTATATCACTCAGAATAGTTCTTTATTTCACACAGTCTTTGGCAAAATGAGAAATATCACCACAGATATAGCATTTTCTATAAAGAGAGTTCCTTTTAGAAACTTGACATTTTTCCTAACTTTTGCTCAAAGATTTTGAAGAGATAACAAAGAATGGGGGTGCATCACATAGAATTCATATTTCAAAAATTGGGAGTACATAAATCCTTTCTTTTGAATTGGACATTTTGAAACTCACAGATTTAAGAAGAAAATCGGTATGAGAAGTCATAAAGTTATTTTTGGAAAAATTTTGGAGGATTTCCTTTTAAGACAGAAACAACACCCAGAGACTAGCCAAATAAAATTTCCAAAATTTATGTTTTCAGATGTGATGGCAGAAATTATGAACACATAGCAAAAGAGTTTGAAATAAGAGAATTCATAAAAGATAGATAAAACACATAGTATGTACCAGTGAAGAGTAGAAGAAGCACTTAGCTGATACAAGAGCAGTTGAGGAGTCATTCGCTTTCAGATGTGGGTTCATCTGCCAAATCATAAGATTTAGCAGGCAGACCCTTTCCTCTTCTGACAAGTCTTTCATTTCTTTCCTTTTCTCTCTTGTATTTCTCCTTGTATCTTTCAGCCCGGTCAAAATTTGCAGAAGAGGAAGATTGGCTGAAATTTTTGGAAAATCGGTGGGAAGCACTTCTAAGTCTTTCAAGGTTTCTACTTTTACACTCAGAAGCAAAATGACCCTTTTTACCACAGTTAAAACATTCCTCATTAGATTTATCCAAAGGAGAGTGTTTGGAGAGAGAAGAGGATGAATTTCTATCGAACTTAGATTTTCCAGAAGAGAGATGAGATTTGGATTTAGAGTGCCCATCCAACATGGCCATTTCATCAGATAATTTATCAGCTGAAGTTTCCTCACATTCATCCTTAGCATCACTAAGATATGCTTCTGAATGATCATTGGGATCTTCTTGACTATTATGGTCAGAGTCAGATGGGTAGGTGATTTTTGGAAAACACTTAGTCTTTTTGGAAGAGTCACTCAGGAGAGCTAGAGAAGAGTTCTTTATAAACTTTTGCAGTTTCGTCTGCTCATAGTTGAAAAGAGTACCATAAAGAACAGTAAGAGGCATATGATCAAGATCCTTGGTTGTCTTTATACAAGTACAGATATTTTTCCAAAAATCGGGAAGACAGTCCATAAATTTGCACAGGACTTCCTCATTGTCATACACTCTACCTAACAGCTTTAAGTCATTAAGAAGACTGTTAAAGCGATTATAGTAGTTGGAGAGAGATTCTCCTTTCTCATAAGAAAAGAGTTCATATTTTCTAACAAAACCAATTTTTCTGCTCTTTTTAACTTCATTTGTACCTTCGTACAAAACACACAGAGTGGACCACATCTCTTTGGCAGTAGAGAGATTTACCAGAGAGTGGTACACTTCATCAGGAAGAGAGAGAGCAATGATAGTTCTAACTTTAGAATCAAGAGACACAAGTCGTTTTTCCTCATCAGTATATTTCTTAGGATTTTTAAGAATGTAACGACCAGTAGCAGCAGATTTTTCTTCATCAGACGAATCATCAGAATCATCTTTTTCCATGGTTTCTTTACCCGGCCTCTGCGTTTCATAGCGAGCCCAAACTCTGGGGATAAAGGGTCCCTCTTGGAGAATGGTTGGATATCTAGTATCCACTCCTTCCATGAACAGCATCATGCGGCTTTTCCACAAAGAGAAGTTGTTAGCATTGAACTTAGGAGGTTTTGAAATGGAGCCATTTTCAGAAAAGTTATTTTGAAAAGAGTTTTCAATAGTTGAAGAAGAGGAGGCAGCCATCGCAGATCAAGTTTATGGGATTAAACTTTCTGCTCTGATACCACTTGTTAGTCCCAGATGGCTATAACAAGTATTGTAGAAGGGGGGGGGTTGAATACAATACTCAAATTTTCACAATTTTAATTCTTTTTATTGAAAATCTTTCAACAAGAATTACACATAGAAAACTTAAGACTGTTGCGGAAAAGAACAGATAAACTATTCTAACAATCTTACACAAAGTATACAACAAAATAACTAAGAACACTTAGAACAAAGCTATAAAGTTTTTCAAGCAAACTGGAAATTCTTGCACTTAGAGAATTCTTCCAGTTTGCGTAGAATATCAAGAGCTCACAGTAATCTTCAAAGTCTCTCAAGATATGTTTTTTTCTGTATGGAGAGCTCTTCCTTTTATAGTGACAAGGAGTGTGCAAGCATTGAATGCTTGGGACACTTGTCATCTTCACACTTGCTGAGGATGTTGACTTCTGGAAAGTTGTGAAGTCCTTGTCACCTTTTACAAGGTACAGTCAGAAGAGCTCATGCATGAGAAAAGAGCTTTGCATGGAAATGGATAATAAGACAGAAGGTCACTTTATCCATGTAGAAAATATCTTCTCAATTTGTCTTCTTATGTCTCTCATTTTTGTCTTCTTTTGCTTCTCAAAATCTCTTTCAACAAATGCACCACCGAAGAAAGGTTGTAAGATTTCTTCCAAGACAAAATGAATTTGCTTCTCATTTTGTCTTATTATGTCTCTCACTTTTGTCTCCTTTTGCTTCTCAGATTTTCTTTCAAGAAAAGCACCACCGATGGAAACTTGGGATATGTGACACATCTTTGGAGAAAACATCTTTGAAGCTTCTTTGAGGTCCCACCGAAATGTCATTTGGGATATGTGACACATCTTTGAGATATGTGACATCATCTTTGGAGAAAACATCTTTGAAGCTTCTTTGAGGTCCCACCGAAATGTCATTTGGGATATGTGACACATCTTTGAGATATGTGACATCATCTTTGAGATATATGACATCATCTTTGGGAAAAGCTTCTTTGAGACTAGGCCGAAATAGAGAGAAGTTTCGGTGGAGATACCACCGAAATTGTGAGAACAATTTCGGTGAACAATGACTTGTATGTTTGAGAAAAGATCTTTCACTTCCACAATGAGAGAATCTTTAATCTTGACTTTGGTTGATCTTTGACTTCACCAAACATTTGATATCTTGTACAAGCCATTACAAAGAACCATGCATCCAAAATTTCTCTAAGTATAAAATGTTTTTCAAAGTATAAAAGGAGATCATGAGGTCATCTTCAAATCTTGATGACCCAACAGGAGTCGATTTGGATAATTAAACTTTGAGAATCCATCCGTTAGATGTGAAACTCATGTGTTTTGCTTTTACTTGTGTTTCATAAAAGATTAAAAAGAGTTGCAATATATTATTATAAAAAAAACTACGATGTACAAATAACACAAGTCCAATTGACAAATTATTGGGTGAGTGAGCAAAAGATTCCAAACACTTAGAACGACTTTTGGGATTTTGTATTTCATATGACATGCCATCATCTAATATAGCCCCTTGTATTTTGGGACAATGTTGTTCCACATGCTTGTGTGAATCATATTTCCTTATAGTTAGTAAGGAACCAATTTAATATGTGAAGTATATATGAATATGTAACTTTGTAAAACAAAACAAAAATATGGGAAAAGTACAACTCAGTCAGAATTTAATTTGAAGTATATATGAATATGTAACTTTGTAAAACAAAACAAAAATATGGGCATAGTATGGTTTAAGGTTTCATGTTAAATCCTTGGTGCTATCATCAATTGTAGTCATACTCCTACTCCAAGTTCATTTAATAAAATTTTCTCAATACATAACCAAACCAAACCTAATAGATACAACAAATCCCACTCAAAAGTAGGGTGTAGGAGGGGGAGATGTATGCAGTATACTTTGTTCTAAGCTGAAACATAAATGGTGACAAAAAAAACTTCAAGAAATTAAGGATTGAAATACGATCGAACCGAAAACTACCGTTCTTTCTTACAGTCCGCAAATATGTTTCCCTGGTGATATTGTTTCTTTAGTCGATGAAGAATCTTAAAGGCATTGGAGGTACTGGTCATGACGTTTGTAAATTATATAAATCAAAACAAATTGAGATAAATCACTCACCAAGTTTCTATGTCGATTTATAATGTAAAGGAAACAAAAGCTCACGTGATTTCTATGTCGATTTGGAATAGCAAGCTTTAGCTTTTCATCAATGGGACCCTTGGTTTCTTCCATTTGCTTCATGTAGCTCACAATATTCTTTGTTTTGTGAGTTGGGAGCTCTAAATCATAATAAGATGCACATTGCCATGAGTTATTTCAAATCATGTAAGCAAACACATTAATGGGACCAACTCGTTTCCTATGATTATTATTGCGTAAATGCAAGACACGATATGGTACTAAGCCTAACCTCAGAGAGTGAGGGACTCAAAATTGGGGTATGAAAAGCATAAAATAGAAAACAAATGCAGAGGACATGAATCCCATAGAAAGGGTTTTAGAATCACGGATTTAATTCACACAATTTGTGGGGAAATGTGACCTTGAATGTTTATGGGTTTTGTATTGATTCTATATGAAATTGCAAATATACCATTCTAGGTTTTGAGTATCCAATCTCATGGAAATATTGGCGCTGGAACTTTAGAGAGAAAGGAAACACACCATAGACACAACAAACTATCCGAGAAGAAGAAACAACGGCCTCTCTAATGGTACTCCTCAAATCTGCCCAAGAAGCCAAGTAGCCAACAACCCTAATTTCTGAATCGACCGTTGATGTCAAGAGACTAACCGAGACAGGAGAGTAGATGAAGATCGAGAAAAGTGAATTAGAAACCCATAATATGAGAGAGGCATACCATGTCAATCCAGAATTTTTTGATCGAGAGACGGAGAAGATGTTTGATTGAGAGATGGATAATCTATATATCTATGAGAGAGAGGCGTGCCATGTCAATCCACAACTTTTTGATCGAGAGATGGAGAAGACGTTGTTTGATCTCTAGAGATGGAGAATATGAAAGAAGTTTAACCGTAGAAGACGAAGGGTTTGCGCTTTGGATTTAATGGAAAAACTTTAAAGAAAAGGAAAAAATCAGGGGAATAGTAAGACGCCAATACCGGATGGAGGAGATGCCACGTGGACAGTTGATGTTTCTGCTTTATATAGATATATAGATTAAAATGAAATTCTTGCCATTTTATTAAATGATCAAAAGAGAGTTAATATTTTGATGAAGATTAAACGTGACAGAACCATCTATTTTATCATAGGTTTCCTTAAGGTCAGTCCATACCTCTGAGGCAACCTTGGAAAACACTTGACTTACAAATAAATCCTCAGAGATAGAATTAAGTATCCAGGACAACACGACAGAGTTACATCTATCCCATTGTCTAGATAGAACATCATTATCAACATATCTAACCACAGAACCATCTACACAACCAAGTTTATTCTTGGTTTCAAGAGCCAAAGTCATAGCACAGGACCATACCTTGTAATTATCTGTACCACTCAGCTTGAAATTTAAAATAGAGGCTCCTGTAGTGTCACTGGGATAGAGATAAAGTGGATCTCCAAAGTCCAGTTTCGCAATCAGAGATTGCGGTTCTGGAGCTTTGGGAGGAGCTTCCCCCGTCATAGTGAACAACAAGGAGAAAAGAGACAAGAGAGAGATGCACACACGGAAAAACCTGAGCAGCTTAAGAACAAGATTCCTTGCCACTCAGAGGTGGTAGGTCAAGCTCACCACTCAGATTCCCAAACAAAATAGGCACACAAAAAGGAGAAAGGGATACTTACAGTGGGATGGCGAGAAACAAACACCCAAACTTACAGTGATAGGTTTCAGATGAGCACAACGAAAATGTAGAGGATGAATCTGGAATCTCAAGTAAGGAGATACCAGAAGAAATATCACAAGTTCAAAAGCACAACCGGAACACACAAAACAGCCACAAGGACTATTACACAAAAGAAGTCACAAGGGACTAACACACTAAGTTTAACAGAAATACAACAAATAATGTGAAAGGTCACACAATATGAAGATAAGAATCCAATCGCTAAGAACTTCAACGATAATGTACACAGTGTACTTTCAGATCTTAGATCTGGTGTATCATATCATAAGAGATCCTAGATTGGAGATTTGAAATCTGATTCTTGATGAACACACAATTTTAACATGCAAGTGTGTTACACATATGAGATATTCAAAAAAATAAATCTGCAGTTCTATAAATTCACACCAAAGACAAGTATGAACCAGATCTAGAAAGATCAGATCCACACAGAAGGACCACAAATTTATGTTGATGAAATACTTTTGTAAATGACACCAGCAACTGATCAAACTGTCAACTTAGGCCAGGTCTACAAAGAAAAGATCTAGAGTTGAATATGACAAACAAGGACATGTAGATCCAGAAAAGGCCTGAACGAACCAGATCCAGATCACAAAAAAAAGGCAACGATTCAGACAAGATCTAAGGAGATCAGATCTGGATCTTATCAGGAGATTTAGACTCCAAAAAAATGTTTGAATAGGATAAACAAAACAAGGAGTAAGTAATCAAGTTACTGGAAAAGAAGGTAGATGAGATCAATGTAACAAAATGAACCAAGAACAACACAAACAGGCCGATCTAGGTTATTTAAACATATTTTCAACACAGATGAAGATATCGAAACCAAGAACAACGCAAACAGGTCGATCTAGGTTATTTAAAAAACTATTTCCAACACAAATGAAGATATCGAAAACTTTTAACATAGATGAAGAAGATCTCATAAATCTCCTTTTGAAAAAAACGTTTTCAACACTGATGGAGAAGGTCTCGTAAACGAAAACTTCAGAAAAACATTTTAACTATGAACATGAAATGAAATAACAAGAAAATGAAGAATCAATCATTTATTGTTATGAGCGAAGAACATCACAGAGATGAGGAATCGGAGCCATAGCTCTGATACCATAATAAAACTCATAACAACAATATATTGAACTCAAATATTCATAATACAAAGATTAAACTGTTACAAACTAAACAAGAAGAAAAATCTAACTACATAATCCACCTTCAAAAGGTTTGAAGATGAAATATTAACAAAACCCTAAAAAACGAGAGAGAGAGAGAGAGAGAGAGAGAGAGAGAGAGAGAACTCAGACGAGAGGTCTACAAAATGAAAATGAAATCAATTGTGATTGTAAACCCTAAAATGACAGCTTATATACTTCAACGATATTTGCACGTGAGCCCTTCAGCAACTAGAAATTGCTCCGCTACCCTTGTACTTTCTGGAAAAGTGAGGCGCAATCCTCCAATTCTTTAACACCACTTCAGTATCACCACTTGTCACTTTAAGCCCTCAAACTCTTATATTTTCTACAACAACCAGATTAAGTTAGAAAACATGTCAAGATTGGTAAACTTATTATCTTTTAACAATAAAGAGTCCCGAAGATAGCTATCAAATAAAATTTTCAATGGTCTTGAGAAAACTTCAACACCAACATTCTTCTTGAGTGACTAAGAGCACCCTTTTTGCCTAAAATCTAAAACTGATCCAAGACATCCAAAATTTGAATCCTTCCTTTTGATGAATAATATATATATATAGGAATATATATATATATAGGAAACAAATCAAATACAAACCATGTATTTGTTGCACCCCTTACAAACCAATGTGTATATGTGAACAATGTGTGCATAATCTGAGATGCATATATGCATTATCCCATATGAATGTATCCATTATATGTATATTCTTGCACGTATGCATATGCATATGTATATGCACATTGTTCATATATGCACACTGGTTTGTAAGGTTTGCAACAAATACATGACTTGCATTTTATGGAGCCTCTCTCTCTCTCTCTCTATATATATATATATATATATATATGACAAATGAAACAAATAAAATCACACCCCCCTTAATTTTGATGAGTTTGAACTCTAACCTTCAAGGAGTTCAAAAGTTCGGATAATGTTAGGTCCAAGATCTTTTGGTAAACTCTGGTGTTCTTCTCCATTAAAAATGCAACTTTTAAGACACGCGGATGCTATTTGTAACGACCCGAACCAAAATGGAAGGAAGTTACGTTTTGGGTTAAAAGTTAATATTAAAGAAAGTTGAAGGGCTATTTGGTAAAGAAGAGAGGAGGTATTTAAAGGGCACAAAACCCTAGTTGAGTCATGCTATTACTGATTTTGGTTGTTGTTGACGGCTGGAAGATCAAAAGAAAGAAAGAGAAGGAAAGAATAGAAAACAAAGGAGGAAGGAAGAAAAGGAGACAAAGCAAGAAAGGAGGAAAGGATTTCGGATTTGGAGAGGGAAGAAGAGGTCCTTCATCATTCAATCAACCAGGTAAACCTCCTTTAATCTTGAATCTGTGGTTGGGTTATAGAATGTTTATCCTTTTTGAGTTTTGGTTAAAAAGTAGAGTTTGAAGGTGGGAGGGAGAAATCGAGCCTCTTATTGTGTTATTGTTGCTTAGAACCCGTTAATTGCTAAGTTTATAGTTGTTGTTGCTATTGTTAATCTTTAGTTCGAGAGAATCGAGTTTAGCCTATGGATTTCAGCCCAAAAATGGACCAGGTCGACGTCCGGACACCTTCTCGGGCGTCCGGATTCATTTATGACTAGGAGGTCTCCGGACGTGTGGTTTGTCCAGATAGAAAGTTGTCCGGGTAGGAGTTATGTCCGGTAAAGTATTGTGTCCGGTAAGTTCGGTACCCGGAAAGAGGTGTCGTCCGGAGAATAGTAGTTACCCGGATAAGGGTGTTGTCCGGACTAGGTTGTCGTCCGGTTAGTGTGGGTGTCCGGACTCTTTAGCGTCCGAAAAAGTAGGGTTGTCCGGAAAACCTGAGTTGTCCGGATACTTTTGCTGAGTTGTTGTTTTATGCCCGTTTATTCAGGGAAGTCGATTTGGATGTTTGGAACTGATTAGGAACGAGAAGTAAGAGCCTCGGGTGAGTTTTCTAAACTAAAATGTGTGGCTTTTAAAGTGTTTTCAAAATGTGTTATGAATGTTGAGAATTGCCATGCTTTACTATTATGCTTTAATTGCATGAGAGTTGTTTAAAGTTTTATGTAGAATGTATGCATACATCAAGGAGACGTAAACTGGCAAAGACGGGAGAGTAGTTCCGCCAGCTCTCGTGCGGGAAGGGAGGTCCCTATATGCCAGGAGCGAGGCTCCGCAAGGCAGCATGAGGCTGACTCGTTGTCACCTTCGGGTGGCTTCAGGGTGTCGGATTACGAGGAGGTGGACTTTAGTCCGTATATGATTTTGACGTGTTGAGTATGAATGTTTAAAGCTGAAAAGATAAACTGATTGTTTAAATGCTTTGATAACTGTTAGGAGGGACTCACTAGACCTCATGGTCTAACCCTCGCATTTTTCAAAATAAAACATTTTCAGGTAAGCAGGTATTGAAAGGCTCTAGCAAGTGAGCAGGAGGTTAGCAAGAGGAAGATGAATAGTGTAGATACACTATAGAGCGATGTAGTTATTTCTCAGTTGTGTAGGTTGGTTCCACCAACCTAAGTTTTTCAGACAGATGTAATGAAATTTTATGGACCCGGTTTTGTAATTGTTTAATATTAATGCTATGTATGCTTTATTTAGAATGGGTCGTTATAGTTGGTATCAGAGCCGTAGTTTAAGGGATTTAGGTGACCGGACGGGCCTAAACTTAAACTTGGAAGTAGAAATCACAACTGAGAATCAGGAAATGCGTTAGGAGGGCACTAATGTAGATACATGAAACGCGTTAGGAGGACACTATTATAGAGATAGGACTAATAGGGTACTGAGGACTGTCATGTAAGGTAAGTTTGAAATTCCACCTGGCCAGTGTAATTGTGAACTTACAGGTACATGTATGTGCTTAACCTGCCTTATTATTCCGAAGTGGTAGTCAAAAGCTAGTGTTTATGTCGTGTGCCAAGACTTTAGGATGCCGATAAGATCACTAAGAAGTAGATTGAGACTTATTGTTGGGGAGATATCGTAGAAGATCAGTTATGATGCGATGTATGTATACATCGTAGAGATGGAAATTGTTTGGAATGTATTGAGTCGTCTAGAGTTAGATCTTCGTGGGTTCGAAGAGAATGAGCAATTACTTGTGAGTAAGACTCCTGGTTCAGGAGAGTCCTGATTCTAGAAATTGTAGGGGAGATCAGTTGGGATGATGAGAAAGGACAATGTCGAGATCTTAAAAGCGTAAGTTCAATAGCAAGTGCAAGATTGGGGCATTGACTCTTTAGTCGAGCTTTTCAGTAGCAGGAACGTTGAAGAGAGATATCAGTAGAGAATTAAAAGCGTGTAGTGGTAGAATGTTATAAAATTGTTCAAGACGAGAATAGTATGGATTGGTTGAGTAAGTGAGATGTAGAAAGCGTGTTCAGCAAGTTATTGCATGACCGAGAGGGCGACCGTTGGTCGTAGGTAGAATGTCAAGGATAAACTCAGCGAGTAAAGCAGTTGACCTTGTTAGAGTGAGTAGCCTTCAAATGCAAGTAGAGTCTCATGCATGGTGTCCTTTTAGGTAACATGAAATTTTCACGATTTAAGTTAAACGTGTAAAGATAAATTTTTGATCGAAAATGAGTCAGGATGTGCACGCGTGTGTTTAAAGAAAAAGATGATTTCATTCACATGGCACAATGAAGTTTCAAGTTTTATAATTTGTAAAGTATTTCACTCTTTTCATGACGAGTTAAATATTTGCAAAAAGCCAAGGAAACGATTGAATGCAAAACTTTTATAACCAAAATAAGTATTGACATGTTGAAGTTACATAAATGAGTATGAAAACCGACTGGTTTACTTCGTGTCGGTAATTTATTTCAGGATGGGGTCGTATGAAAAGATTTTCACTCAATATATATTTCTGTCGTCACGACATATTTTGGTGGAGTAAGATTTAGTTTATGGATAGTTGCATGTGAACGATTCTCGAGATCGTTGTGCAGGGCATTGAATTTTAAGAGTGATGGGGGCATGTGTACCCAATATGCTTTCAAACATTGTCCATTGGAAATGATAAAAGGTACGAAATGATTTACCTATTGCGTTGTCATGCATGAAGGCTATGAACTCACTAGGTCGTAGGATGTTGTATGTTAAGCTAAGGAAGAACTTCAAGCGTGGGGAAGTGTCGGACAAATCAGGAAAGAATGTTGTAGCCTTAATATTTGTGTTCAAGAGGAAAGGTGATTAGCGGTAGAGTCGGAAGTGAATTATAGTGTCGGTTGTATGAGGGTTTGCACCCTTGTTCGGAAACTAGAAATACGGTTGTCAAGGGACGGTTGTGTCCGGAGGAAGGATTTGAAGCCTTCAAGGTGTTGGTTTTGCAACTCGTTATGGGTAGTGTAGTAAGGAAGAACGAAATGCCTATGGCATAGAAGTATGAGTTTCGAGGTGAGCTTGTAATGTTGATGTTACAGGAGTAGGTTTCGAAAAGAGGGAGACAGATCATGAAGTTGTTTATGATATGTTGGAAGAGTTGTGTTCCGTGAGGAACCCTTGTTAAAGACTAAGTTAAGAAAGTAGTTTCAGGTTGTCAATCGATGTAAAAGTCGACAGTTGTGTATGATGGCCGAGGCCGACGACCTGAACCAGAAGGGTGAAAGTTGATAGAACACCTTGTAGGGGTGCTAAGAGGATGAGAAGTTATGATTTTGATTAAGCGTTTTATTTATGAAGTATGGAGAGATCGTAAAATGACGAGGTATGAACCCGAGCGAAGTTAGTATGTAGATTTTATTATCCAGTAAGGGACTGTGCCCAGCTTATGTAAGGGCCCGGATCGTGAAGAGCTAGCTAGAATGTTTGTGTTTGAGTTAATTGAGAACTCGTGAGTTATAGTTCGACAAGCCGGGAGAGGACTAAGTAGCGAGATAGACTCGGTTGTGTTTGCGTGAAGATGTGAAGGCAAGTATAAATGGTGTAAGAATGGCCATGAGGGATTTGGTCTGCAGTATGATGTGATGAGTGAGGAATGTACGGATAGGTAATGGCATTAATTTTCGAGTTAAATGTACCAGCTAGTATCAAAGTGATGTGATGTTAGAAAGAAAGGAAGCTTCAGATAGAAGCCTTTTGGGGGTTTCGTACGAGATATACGATTTGTTAACCAAATTGTTGGAGCACGTAGGCGTAAGTGACGTTGTGATATGATTATGTTCGGAAGGAAATGTCGGAGCGGGAGTGAGTGATTACCCAAATAAGAAACCAAGTGTTTTTGATTGTGTGAGTCGATAAGTAAGTATGTGGTTGAAACCTTTGGAAATTTTAGAGAAGGCGATGGATGGGTTAGTCAGAGATGTGGGGTAGTAGATGCGAAATCTTTGAAGAATGTGAGTTGTTTCTTATGTATGGAGGAATGATTAGAGGATGTATTAGTGAGAGATCCAAAGATGTGCAATGACTTCGAACACATATGTCATTTCGAGATGACTTGTTTGAATACCTTAAGTTAGAACTTTGATGCCACCGTTTGGGTATGTTTAGAAACGAGTAAACGTTTCAGCAAGTGAAAAGGTTGGAAGAAAGAGGCAGGTAATGTTTGAGAGGTGATGCTTCACGTTATTGTGGGGAGGTGAAGATAGTACGTTGGGATAGAAGAGAAGGTTAGAAGTAGTAAGCTGGTCAGTAACACCAAGAGGTGGAGTAGCGTGAATAGCTTGCCGGTAAGTGTGTGAACTTCTAGAAAGAGTTTTGAGGAAGGGGATTTTGTACGTCTGGTGCAGGAAAGAAGCGGATAAGATAGTCGAACGTTTCGAGTCGAGTTGGCGATATTGTGAGAAGCGGTCAAATGAACTGATCGTTCAGTGTAAGCTATTGAGAACAGTAGAGTGCGACCTAGGTTACTCTTCCAAGTTGAGCGAGGATAACCGAAGTTATGTTATGAGACTGGACGTTTGTGGCAGTCAGTAAGAAGTTGATGAGCCTTTGGGATAAGTTCAATTCGAATAGGTGAGCACTACAATAAAGAATTTTAGAGTTTCCCATTTTTGGCCACGATTAAATGTGAAATGATGATGTGGTGAGAACGTGCGAGTTAGTTGTCGAGCGGTAGCCGATGTGATTCGGGAAGGGAATACGGTCTGCGTAGGCGCATATCGGTTGGAAGAAGTGGACTAGAATTACAGGTAACTCGAGGAGAGAACTCTTAGGTGTGAGTTCGTCAAGAGGTGCAAGGGTGGCCTTGCGCCAAGTGGTCAGGAGAGTGATGATTCCTGGTCTTAGAGTCTCGTTGTAGTGGCGGGGAATTTCCGCCAAGTTCCTTCTTCTAAGGGAGTAAAGGGGGTATGAGAGACCGTAAGTAGACGTGTTGAATAATCGTGAGTTCCGACGTAGAGGCGGAAGCGAGCAAATGGAGGCGCGGGTGGCCTTGGATTCTTCTAGTGGTGTTTAAGCGAGTATAGTATTCGGAGAGGTTGCAAGTAAATAATGCAAGATGACACGTTTTAGCAAAGTGGTGACTCGCCGAGGGCGGTTTTCTGAGTATGGGGTGCGGTTATGTTCCCCATCAGAACGGTTTGGGGGACTGAGCAGGATTGAGCTGGTTGGATTGAGGAACATAAGGCTTTTGAGCCTTGAAGTTTGAGAGATAGGTAAGATGGACTAAGTCTGTGGAGCCGTCGAAGTTATGAAAGTTGAATAAATGGTGCGCGATCTTGAGGAACTCGGTGAGATTTGGAGAAGAAATCTTTAGTGTGTTACACGTCTCTTTTGTGGAAGAGCCGATGTGGGAAGTGAGATGATAGCGATCTTGCAAGAAATACAGGCGATAAGAAGTTGACTTTCGCCATTAGTGAACGAGTTAGGGGAGCGGTATACGTGTAAGACTGGCTAGAGAAGTGAATGGGTGTCCATCCGACATTTCATGTCTCGAATCTAAAGTAGTGTTTGTCAGAAGTCGATGTGGTTGATTCTTAGAGGGGACATCAGTATTGATGAGAGTTTGACTTACGTAGGAGGACCGATTGAAGTTGTGAGTAGTAAAGTACGAAAGTAGAGACACAAAGAAGTACGCTGAGTGAAGTTTCAGTGGAGGTATCTTAAGAGACGAGAGGCATCGTGGAAGTCGGATCAGTTATGCAGACCTGATACCCTCACCTTTTTGTAAACGGAATTCCGGGGACGGAATTCTTTTGAGGGGGAAGTGTTGTAACGACCCGGACCAAAATGGAAGGAAGTTACGTTTTGGGTTAAAAGTTAATATTAAAGAAAGTTGAAGGGCTATTTGGTAAAGAAGAGAGGAGGTATTTAAAGGGCACAAAACCCTAGTTGAGTCATGCTATTACTGATTTTGGTTGTTGTTGACGGCTGGAAGATCAAAAGAAAGAAAGAGAAGGAAAGAATAGAAAACAAAGGAGGAAGGAAGAAAAGGAGACAAAGCAAGAAAGGAGGAAAGGATTTCGGATTTGGAGAGGGAAGAAGAGGTCCTTCATCATTCAATCAACCAGGTAAACCTCCTTTAATCTCGAATCTGTGGTTGGGTTATAGAATGTTTATCCTTTTTGAGTTTTGGTTAAAAAGTAGAGTTTGAAGGTGGGAGGGAGAAATCGAGCCTCTTATTGTGTTATTGTTGCTAAGAACCCGTTAATTGCTAAGTTTATAGTTGTTGTTGCTATTGTTAATCTTTAGTTCGAGAGAATCGAGTTTAGCCTATGGATTTCAGCCCAAAAACGGACCAGGTCGACGTCCGGACACCTTCTCGGGCGTCCGGATTCATTCATGACTAGGAGGTCTCCAGACGTGTGGTTTGTCCGGATAGAAAGTTGTCCGGGTAGGAGTTATGTCCGGTAAAGTATTGTGTCCGGTAAGTTCGGTACCCGGAAAGAGGTGTCGTCCGGAGAATAGTAGTTACCCGGATAAGGGTGTTGTCCGGACTAGGTTGTCGTCCGGTTAGTGTGGGTGTCCGGACTCTTTAGCGTCCGGAAAAGTAGGGTTGTCCGGAAAACCTGAGTTGTCCGGATACTTTTGCTGAGTTGTTGTTTTATGCCCGTTTATTCAGGGAAGTCGATTTGGAAGTTTGGAACTGTTTAGGAACGAGAAGTAAGAGCCTCAGGTGAGTTTTCTAAACTAAAATGTGTGGCTTTTAAAGTGTTTTCAAAATGTGTTATGAATGTTGAGAATTGCCATGCTTTACTATTATGTTTTAATTGCATGAGAGTTGTTTAAAGTTTTATGTAGAATGTATGCATACATCAAGGAGACGTAAACTGGCAAAGACGGGAGAGTAGTTCCGCCAGCTCTCGTGCGGGAAGGGAGGTCCCTATATGCCAGGAGCGAGGCTCCGCAAGGCAGCATGAGGCTGACTCGTTGTCACCTTCGGGTGGCTTTAGGGTGTCAGATTACGAGGAGGCGGACTTTAGTCCGTATATGATTTTGACGTGTTGAGTATGAAAGTTTAAAGTTGAAAAGATAAACGGATTGTTTAAATGCTTTGATAACTGTTAGGAGGGACTCACTAGACCTCATGGTCTAACCCTCGCATTTTTCAAAATAAAACCTTTTCAGGTAAGCAAGTATCGAAAGGCTCTAGCAAGTGAGCAGGAGGTTAGCAAGAGGAAGATGAATAGTGTAGATACACTATAGAGCGATGTAGTTATTTTTCAGACAGATGTAATGAAATTTTATGGACCCAGTTTTGTAATTGTTTAATATTAATGATATGTATGCTTTATTTAGACCGAGTCGTTATTTACTATACAAATCTTGAAATCCCGTCAAACCGAATCAAATTGCACCCTTTTTTTGCGGTTTGCCAGTGTGGGTGGTGTGATACGGTTTAAAAAATAGTTAAACATGACGGGTTGGTCCGGTCTACAATTCAAGCACTTTTGGTATTCTTCTATGAAGCTTAAGTAAAATCTAAGAGTGGACTTGGGTTATTCGTAAATTTCCCGAATGTTCCTTATAATTACTTTGAGATTTTTTTGAGTATTATTTATATAGTATATATTGTTAGATTTGACTTTTGCTCAATTAAATAATATTTACTTGATATTCAGATAAATCAAATAAGCGTTATTATATATAAACACTTTTAAGGTCTTATGATTGATTTTTGATACCCATATACTCGAGAAATTATGATGTTTATTGAGTTAAAGTTAAATTTTATTGTATATAAAATGTTGCTTTTTGAATCAATAGGGGACTGTTTATATATTAAAAGTTGTTAATTGTCGGTTTGTAATTTTATTGAATAATTGAGCTTTAGGATCGGACATGTAGCTCATATTTGATGTTTGGATTTTTGTATCCAGGAACTTGGTGATGATGTGAAACCCCATCTTTTTATCATTTGATATCTATGCGTTATGTTGTATAATGTTTTATTTGTAAAACACATAACAAGCTCATAACACAAATCGGTCGAATCATACTGCATTTTTGTGGTATGGTTTGATCACTTCATGCCAAACCGCATGGTCTGAGAATTTTATAAACCACTACAACACTACTTGCGGTTTACTTTGTCAAAAGGGGACTTAGACGACTGTGCAGACTAGACTGACATCCCTACTGAAAACCGACATTTATTTTGCTTCAAGAGATGGAAATGAAAAGAACCAAACCAAGACAAATGTGGGTTTGTTGAAGGAAATAATATATTAACAATATACAAACAACGTGTTGGTGCAAGTGTACCCAGCTTTAAATATTGTGATATATTTTTGGTACACATAAAATCACATCTCCATATTTATTTTGATGATTACAAAACACACCGCATTATTTGTTATCTAATATTTTATCTGAGTGTGCAGATATTTAAATGATCTCGATAAATTTTTTATCTGAAGAATCCAAGTTTGAAGAGTTTCGTCATTTTATTTTAAAATGATAAACACCCTAAAATATTTTATCACTTGGATATTTCGTATCTATATAAATATATTTGAATCAAATATATATATAATATCTTTTATATATAAATCTCTGATATATATATATATTAATATATGCTGCTACTGTTCATCTGTTGCAAGAAGTGTGTTCAGCCGAAGTTTACCTGCGTTGCCATGCTCTCATTGGACAGATCTTCTGGCGGTATACCGCCAAGGTATACGCGGTATACCGCGGGTACTATTTCCCATCAACTTGTTCTGCATGAGAAGCTTCGTTTGTCAGGAAGTATGTCAGGCGGTATACCGCCATGTGCAACGCGGTATACCGCGGGTACATTATGCCGTTGAGTTTTTTTGCAGGTTGACCTTCTCAAGGAGTACACTTTTTATGACGCAGGTATACCGCGATGGTTCGGCGGTATACCGCGAAATTCTCAAGTCGGATTTTCATGCAGTATAAATACAAGCCTCCAGCAGCATTAAACTTTACACCAACTTCAGCATTAAGTTCTCCCTCAGCATTTGATTATTATTCTGCTGCTTTCTTACTCACACTAAATCACTTAAACTGATAAATTAATTTTTGAGCAAGAAATCTTGAGTTGATAGCAGATTAAAATCTCACGATTAGTTGAATCAGCAACACAACTCAAGTGATCAAACTCTCTAAAAATATCCAAGTGATAAACCTTATTCAAGAGTGATTATTCATATTAAATTATACCCTCTTGTAAGTGTTTGAATTAGAGTGAGTGATCCACCATTAATCTCTCAAAGAAGAGTGTTTCGCGTTTGTTGTATTAAGGTTTGTGTTTCTACCGTAAAGAACACGTTTCGTATTGGATCTCCGAGAAGTGTTATTTTCTCGAGGTGGACTAGCCAACTTTGTGTTTGGTGAACCACTTTAAAAATCTCGTTGTCAAGTATTCTCTTTCCCTTATCTCTTTACATTTCCGCTGTGCATTTAAATTATATCTGTTTATATATTTGTTGTATATTTACTTGTTTATACTCTGCTTTATTTTTACTGTATTGTTTGTACTGTATTTATTTGTTAAAAGATTTTTTTGAAAGTAAAAGATTTTAAATACAACCTTACCCCCCCCTTAGGTTGTCCAACATTTGGTATCAGAGCAGGTCTTTCAAAAATTATTCTGCATTTTTTTCTCTTTTCTTCTAAATGGCTCAACAAACTAATATCGTGTTTTCAAAACCTCCTTTGATAGATACTGAAAAGTTTGGCATTTGGGCCGAGCTATTTGAATGTCACGTGCGTGGCAAAAATCAAAAGATTTGGAACATCATAGAAAAAGGGAATTTTAAACCCACCATTGTGAAAGATGATGTTTATATTGATAAACCCCTAGATGACTGGACTACTTCTGATGAAGCCCATTTTTGTTTAAACTTTGAAGCTAAAAATATATTATATGCTGCTTTAACAACTGACGAAATCGAAAGAGTATATACTTATAAAACTGCAAATCAAATATGGGAAAGTTTAAATAATACTCATCGTGGAAACACGGAGGTTAAATCTAGTAAAGTAAATATTTTAGTTCACGATTATGAACTATTCGAAATGAAACAAGATGAGTCAATTGACTCAATGTTTAAAAGATTTAACCTTATTGTGACTACTTTGAAAGGTTTGGATCGCACTTATCCTAACGAGGACTATATAAGGAAAATCCTACGAGCCCTTCCTTCGGAGTGGATGCAAAAGATAACATCCTTAGAAGACTCCCGTGACCTCTCCATAATGAAGATAGACGACTTAATCGGTAATCTTAAAGTGCATGAAATTGCACTTAAAAGAAACAAAGATCGGGAGCAAGTTAAAAAGAAATCAATCGCTCTCAATGTCTCAACACCAAAAGATGAGAAGAAAAAGGAGAAAGCTAGCTCCTCGAAAGATCCATCCGAAACTCTCGATGAAGTCGCCATGTTGGTAAGAAACTTTTCCAAATTTCTTAATAATAATAATAAATTTTCTAACAATGGCAGATTTCAAAGAAACGGTAACTACCGTCGTGGTGGTGATAATCGAAGTCGTAAGTTCCATAAACGAGACGAAAGAGTTAAGAAAAATGGCGATTCAAGTGAAGACGATAAAGCTAAGCAAAAGAGAGGCTTTTGCTACTCATGTGGTGACAAAGACCACTACGCCAATGAATGTCCGAAAAAGAACAAGTTCCAAAAGAAGAAGGAGAAAGCCTTCATTGGAGGCGCGTGGAGCGAGAGTGAAGAAGAAGATGACTATCAAGCCATTTGTCTTATGGCCGATAGCGACGACGAGGTAAAATCTTCTTACTCGGATTACGATAGTGATTATGAAAGTGAAAATGAAAATAATCTTGAAGAATTATATGAGTCTTTTCATAAAATGGCCGCTCTTGCAAATCGTTACCAAGATGAGAATGCCATGTTAAAAGAAACTGTAAATGCTTGTAAAAAGGAAATAAAAAATGTTAAACAAAAATCTGAAAATGATATAGATATAATTGCTAAATTAGAAACTAAATTAGGAGAAAAAGATTTTTGTAAATCTTGTGATGTTTTAAATAAAGAAATTGCATGCTTAAATAAAAAATCACATGAAAATATTATTTGTACAAAATGTGATATTCTTGAGAATGAGATTACATGCTTAAAGGCTAAATGTGCTTCATATGAAAAAGATAACATGCTAGCTAAAGCTTTTGAAAGTAGTAATAAAAAGGTTCTTAACATGCTTAATATGCCTAACCGTATAAAATGTAGAAAAGGCATTGGTTCCAATACTTGTGTTGATAAATGTTCTTGTATACCCATCAAAAGATTTTATGAATCACCTAAAGTAAATACAAGAAATCAATATGTGCAAAAACCTCCGTATGTGCGTAAAATAAATAATGTAAATTATAATACAAGAAAACCGTATGCTCGCATGTACCATGATAAATATTCTAAACCTAATAATAATGCGAATGTAAATGCTTGTTTTTATGTATATGATAAATATAATCGCAAAATTAAAATGGTAAATAAATGGATTCCAAAAGGAATGTTTAGTAATGATAATCCCGGTGGTATGCGTTTATGGTTTTAAATGTGTTATATATATATATATAGTTTAAATATATTCTGTTGTATATGTTATATATATAAGTAATATATATTCTATGTACTGTTTGTTTATATATATACGTACTACATATATATATATATATATAGTGTTTGTTTAAATGTGCTATATATATAAGTAATTTTTTTTGTACCTTTAATTCTATTCATATATATATATACATACGTACTGCACATATATATATATATATTTTATTTAATTTTTTAATTCTTATTTATATATATGTTGTTTGTCTTAACATGTGTTGTATATATATATTTGTGTTTTATATATATATATGTATTATATATTGTGTAATGTATTATATATATATATATTCTGTTTGACTTTATATATATGTATGTTGGTTGACTTTTGAAACTAATTGTCAAGGACCCACGAGAAATGGGGACCATAAAAGTTATATCTTCATTATTGTAGATTGATCTTGATATGGACTGGATACTCGATAGTGGTTGCACACGTCACATGACCGGAAACAATAATCTCTTTTCATCATATAAGTCATGTGATGGTGGACAGGTAATCTTTGGAGGAAACTCCAAAGGAAATATAATTGGTAGAGGTACAGTCTCTTGCAATAATGTTCAATTTCTAAATGTTAATCATGTTGATAATTTACATTTTAATTTGTTAAGTGTTCGTCAATTGTGTAAAAATAATACAACTGTTGTCTTCGAAGAAGATTCTTGTAAAATCATAAAAAATGGCAAAATTCTTTTAAATGGTTTTGTAAAAGGAAATTTGTATATTTGTAAAACTGTTGTATCTGATAATGTATGCTTATCTTCTATTAATGATGTTTCTACTTTATGGCATAGGCGTTTAGGTCACGCTAACCTAAGATTAATGCAAAACTTAAAAAATAAGGAGCTTGTGAGTGACCTGCCAAAATTAAAGTTTGATAATCATTTTTGTGATGCTTGTCGTGTCGGCAAACAACATCACGTTTCTCATAAATCAAAAAATGTTATTTCTACTCAAAGAGTTTTAGAACTTTTACATATGGATCTTTTTGGCCCGATGGCTGTTCAAAGTTTTGGAGGAAATTTTTATACTTTGGTTATTGTGGATGATTTTTCCCGTTATACTTGGACTTTATTTTTGAGACATAAAAATGAGGCTTTCGAAAAGTTTAAAATTTTAGGAAAAAGAATTCAAAACCAACAAGGTTGTACGATTGTTTCCATACGTACGGACCATGGACGAGAATTCGATAATGATGTACAATTTGGTGCCTTTTGTGATAAACATGGTATAACTCATAACTTTTCGGCTCCTCGAACTCCTCAGTCAAACGGGGTTGTTGAAAGGAAAAATCGAACGTTGCAAGAAATGAGTAGAACTATGCTAAACGAACATCAAGTTCCCCAAAAGTTTTGGTGTGATGCCGTTGCTACCGCGACCTATGTGCTTAACCGTGTCCTAATTAGAGGTATCCTAAATAAGACACCCTATGAACTTTACCGAGGTAGAAAACCTTCCCTAGCTCACCTAAAAGTTTTTGGTTGTAAATGTTTCATTTTAAACACCAAATCCTACCTAACCAAATTTGACCCCAAAGCCTATGAAGGAGTTTTCCTAGGTTACTCTTGGAATAGCAAAGCCTATAGAATCCTAAATAAGGAGACCATGGTAGTGGAAGAATCCCTTAATGTTAGTTTTGACGAGAGTCCTCCCAAACCGAGTGCACCCTTAGCAAATGATAATATCCGTGAAGGAGACGTCTTAGCCCAACAACTTAGTACTTTGGATTTAGGTACCCAACCTTCTCCAAATAATATTGAATCTAGTGATGCCCCTCCGTGCTTTATTCCACAAGGTATAGATGATCCTAACCTTAGAACCGCTCGAGGACATCCCGTAGATCAAATTATAGGTGACCTAAACCAAAGGACAACTAGATCACAAATCCTTACCCATTGTGCTTTCCATGCTTTTATCTCAACCATAGAACCTAAAACCATAGATGAAGCTTTAGGTGATGAGGATTGGATATTGGCCATGCAAGATGAGTTAAACCAATTTACTAGGAATGATGTGTGGGACTTAGTGCCTAGCCCTAGTAGTCAAACCATTATTGGCACAAGATGGGTCTTCCGTAACAAGGTAGACGAGAACGGTGGAGTCACACGAAACAAGGCAGGTTTAGTTGCCAAGGGGTACAGTCAACAAGAAGGTATAGATTATGACGAAACCTTTGCACCGGTTGCAAGGTTGGAGTCTATTCGAATGCTTCTCGCTTTTGCAAATGCTAAAGATTTTAAGTTATTTCAAATGGATGTTAAAAGTGCTTTCTTAAATGGTATTATAAATGAGGAGGTATACGTTTCTCAACCTCCCGGTTTTGAAAGTTTTGAAAACCCGACACATGTTTATAAATTGAAAAAGGCGCTTTATGGTTTAAAGCAGGCTCCGCGTGCTTGGTATGATAGATTAAAAACCTTTTTAATTGTTAGTGGTTATATTATGGGTAAAATTGATAATACTTTATTTGTGAAATATGTTCAAAATGATATTGTGGTTGTGCAAGTATATGTTGATGATATTATTTTTGGTTCCACTAATGAAAAATTGTGTAATGAATTTTCTGCGAAAATGACTAGCGAATTTGAAATGAGCATGATGGGAGAGTTAAAATACTTCTTAGGATTGCAAATAAAACAATGTGAAACTGGTATTTTTATTAGTCAATCTAAATATTGTAAAGATATGTTGAAAAAGTTTAACTTTGAAAATGTCAAACCCGTTGAAACTCCAATGACCACAAATTTGCAATTATCTCGTGACGAGGAGGGAAACGATTTTAATGAAAAGATTTATCGTGGTATGATTGGTAGCTTGTTATATTTAACTGCTAGTAGACCTGATATCATGTTTAGTGTATGTTTATGTGCTCGTTTTCAATCTTCACCTAAACAATCTCACTATGAAGCTGTCAAGCGTATTTTTCGATATTTACGAGGTACTACTAATCTTGGCTTATGGTACGCAAAGAAACCCGAGTTAGAAGTAACGTGTTTTGCCGATTCCGATCTTGGTGGATCTATTGTTGACCGAAAAAGTACTAGTGGGGTATGTGCCTTTATAGGTCTCTCACTTGTATCTTGGTTCTCTAAGAAACAACAATCCGTAGCTTTGTCTACCACCGAAGCGGAATATGTAGCCGCCGCAAGAGCATGTGCTCAAGTCCTATGGATGAAACACACACTTACCGATTTTGAGGTACACCTAACCAAAATTCCAATTATGTGTGATAACTCAAGTGCCATAAACTTAAGTAAAAATCCCGTTTTACATTCTCGTACCAAACATATTGAATTGAGACATCACTTTTTACGAGATAATGTTCAAAAAGGCAAAATCGTGCTTGAAAAGGTTGATTCGGAAGATAATTTGGCCGATATTTTCACTAAAGCTCTAAACAAGAAGGCGTTCTTTAAATTAAGACTTGGTTTAGGCATGCTTGAGTATAACCCTTGATAAATACTAACTCTCAAATATTTCATATTTTGAGGGGGAGCATCTTTCGAGGGGGAGCATAAGCGTTTTTCTTAAACCCTTTTTGCTTCGACAAAAGGGGGAGAGAAACCGAGTATGCTCTCGTGTTTAGCGTTGTGTTTGTCATCATCAAAAAGGGGGAGATTGTTGGTGCAAGTGTACCCAGCTTTAAATATTGTGATATATTTTTGGTACACATAAAATCACATCTCCATATTTATTTTGATGATTACAAAACACACCGCATTATTTGTTATCTAATATTTTATCTGAGTGTGCAGATATTTAAATGATCTCGATAAATTTTTTATCTGAAGAATCCAAGTTTGAAGAGTTTCGTCATTTTATTTTAAAATGATAAACACCCTAAAATATTTTATCACTTGGATATTTCGTATCTATATAAATATATTTGAATCAAATATATATATAATATCTTTTATATATAAATCTCTGATATATATATATATTAATATATGCTGCTACTGTTCATCTGTTGCAAGAAGTGTGTTCAGCCGAAGTTTACCTGCGTTGCCATGCTCTCATTGGACAGATCTTCTGGCGGTATACCGCCAAGGTATACGCGGTATACCGCGGGTACTATTTCCCATCAACTTGTTCTGCATGAGAAGCTTCGTTTGTCAGGAAGTATGTCAGGCGGTATACCGCCATGTGCAACGCGGTATACCGCGGGTACATTATGCCGTTGAGTTTTTTTGCAGGTTGACCTTCTCAAGGAGTACACTTTTTATGACGCAGGTATACCGCGATGGTTCGGCGGTATACCGCGAAATTCTCAAGTCGGATTTTCATGCAGTATAAATACAAGCCTCCAGCAGCATTAAACTTTACACCAACTTCAGCATTAAGTTCTCCCTCAGCATTTGATTATTATTCTGCTGCTTTCTTACTCACACTAAATCACTTAAACTGATAAATTAATTTTTGAGCAAGAAATCTTGAGTTGATAGCAGATTAAAATCTCACGATTAGTTGAATCAGCAACACAACTCAAGTGATCAAACTCTCTAAAAATATCCAAGTGATAAACCTTATTCAAGAGTGATTATTCATATTAAATTATACCCTCTTGTAAGTGTTTGAATTAGAGTGAGTGATCCACCATTAATCTCTCAAAGAAGAGTGTTTCGCGTTTGTTGTATTAAGGTTTGTGTTTCTACCGTAAAGAACACGTTTCGTATTGGATCTCCGAGAAGTGTTATTTTCTCGAGGTGGACTAGCCAACTTTGTGTTTGGTGAACCACTTTAAAAATCTCGTTGTCAAGTATTCTCTTTCCCTTATCTCTTTACATTTCCGCTGTGCATTTAAATTATATCTGTTTATATATTTGTTGTATATTTACTTGTTTATACTCTGCTTTATTTTTACTGTATTGTTTGTACTGTATTTATTTGTTAAAAGATTTTTTTGAAAGTAAAAGATTTTAAATACAACCTTACCCCCCCCTTAGGTTGTCCAACACAACGGATAGGAAAACCTAAATCTAATCGGGATAAAACCAAAATGTCAAATTCTAAACAAAGATGACATATTGATCCCCAAAACTGCTCAGGTAGAGGTGACTAATGACTACTATAGATTATGACGATACAAAACAACCATAACACTATAATTGTTATTGGTGATGCTATAAAATTGTCCAATCACACACGAGATTCGTCTACTTTACGGGAAAAAAAGAGTTATTCAAATGAACCCCTCTTATTGCTGAATAAACCTATCTTTAAACTTTACAATAACACACATCAATATCAAACCCCCTCATTTTAGATATATTTTTAATGCACAATTTTAACAAAAACGAATGTTAGATTTATCATACAATGGTTAGAAAAATCTTACCGAGAAAATGTATGTTATGATGTTGTCAAGTACCTGATTTTCACTTTATATTCTTTTGGAATGACCATTTTTCCTATTTTAACCCTCTTGATGTTTCACCAAATATATACATCATTTTCATACATATTTTATGAAGAAAAAGGTTGCTTCAAGATCTTTGTCCTTGTAGTTTTGATATACAACATAGCGTTTTCTTTAATTAATAATTAGATATAAAAAAGTTTTTCCCAACCAAGTTAAAAAAATATATAGAGAGAGAAAAGTTCATACAAAAATAACATTAAAAATAAGAAAATACGAGAATAAATCTGAACCTGATACCTCAATCAATCAATGATCGAGATAACATGTGGCATATTTGTAATTAAAATGAAATTCTTGCCATTTTATTAAATGATCAAAATGTCATTTGAGAGTAAAATTGACATGATTTGTATTTGAAACCTGCTATGTGTGTACGTGAGTGTATGTGTATATAGAGACATAATTAAATGAGAACTCGTTAGTTTGTCATAACTGTAAAATCTAATGTGAGTCAGCCATTTATTTTTTCATTTAATAATTAATTATGAAAAGTTATATCCGAATTTAATTCTTACAACCCATCCCTAAAATCATGGACTTGCATTTTTTTCACCATAACTTTCATCCTCAACGCTTAAAAAATAATGTTACAAAATTTATATAAAATTTAAACAAGTTAACCCACCTGATCTATTTGAACACAAACCCCTCTTGATATGTTATTCAACCCATCCAACTCGTCCAGTTTACGACCTGTATAATACAATGGTTTGGACGCCATCGGCTCATCTCATCTTACTTTATTATCTTTTCTTACTTGTAAATACAAATCTTAGTTTATAACCAAATTATTAGAAAGTATGATCAAATTGCTCTTTGAAATGCAAGTTCTTTACATTTTTTTATTAAATAATATTTTATTTATTTGGAGAAGGAAAGATGAGGGATTAAGAATTATAAACCACTCTTTGACAAGTGAAGTTACGGAAAAAGGACATGTTTTTCTGTTAAGACTAAATTAAATTAAAAAATTAGGTAATTGTTTGGTCAATAGTAGCTTTGACTTTTGCTTCAATCAACCCACTCTTTGTTGGACCAATACATATCCGTTCATCCATCCCAGCAACTCTCTTAATCACCTTGATTTTGACCCATAATTTGTATAAATTATTAAAATATATATTAATATGTTTGAATAATAATAAAACAAAAAAGGGTATTTTTAATTTATTTACATAGAAATTATATATAATTGATAATATGTTAAATGAATAAAACAAAAAACACGGATACTTGAATATGTATTATATTATATTAGTAAGGTTGAGTTCTGATAAAAAAAAATAAGTGAGGGTGATAAGCGTAAAAAAAGGATCTGGACCATTAAATCAATTCTGATTGAAGATCAACATTTATGAGTTATGAGATGCACCGATATACACCCGATTAATTCTCGTGAAAGCGTGATTCATGGTGGGGCGAGATTACAAGTGATCAATGGTCCAAATCCATTCTTATGCTTCTCGGCTTAACTTTTTTTTTCCTCACACGATACTTCATCCATATTAGTATATATAAACTATATCAACATTTCATAATAAGTAGTAATCATATTTGTATGTGTGTTGGGTTTCGATGAGAAGTTGAATTAATGTGAGAAGCGTGAGAAACGGTTATCAACCGTTGGATGCACATTATGATGAGATGCACCAAGGTAAAATGTACATGTTGTTTTCATCTCATCTTGTCTTGATCGGGTCGGGTAAGCGAGTACGAACCGGGTACCGGGGGGTAGACCAGGTATTGACCGGCCATTGGTATGAAAATGAGCGGGGCCGGGTACTTGATCCTCGTACCCGCCGGGGACTGGGGCTGGGGCCGTGTATCCTAAACCGGGGCCGGGGTCGGGTAAGGGGAAACCTGCCCCGTTACCATCCTTAGTAATAATCAATTAATAAAATGTAGCTTAGTTAATTTTAAAAACTATTTATTACATGTTTTTATAAATTATCTATAAAGAATGAAATTTAATTTTCATTTCAAATCCCACACAACAAACACATCAAAGATTCTGAATCCTTGCAATTACACTTTTTTTCATAATCTAAGAGACCGTTTACCAAATGCTTATCCGGATAAGCGTTTACCAAATGCTTATCCGGATAAGCGTTTACCAAGTCAAATTACCTTAACCGATGAATATGGCAAGTACCAAAAATCTTACCCGGTTGCGGGTTGCTTGGAAGACTAGGATTCGGAAGATCCCCTTGAATGATAATGAATCATGAGTGGTGCTTTTGGAGGCGATGGGCTGTTATTTATTTCTGGAGCTTGTATTGTTCGTATAATCTTTGTTTGTTTTGGTTGATTGTTGCTTGGTACGGTGTTGTTACCAAGTTTTTTTGCTTTGCCGTTTGGCCTGGGTTGGGCTTTTGCCTTGAACGCTTGTATTCCTTTTTGTCTTTTTAAATTTGCCTGGAGTTTTCCTCTAAAAAAAAAAAGCTAAGGCAAGGAGCCAGAGTCTTACCCGGTAAGTGAGGGCGAAGACTCTTGCCACGGTAAGCGCTTACCGGGAAAATTGTTGCATACGATACCGTTTTGGTGGACTAAAATCTTACCTGATAAGTAATTGATTGTGTTGAATTTTACCGGTAAACGCTTACTCGGGTAAGTGTTTGGTAAACGGCCCCTAAATCTTTCAAAAATATCCCGTCAAACCAAATGCCATCTTAGAGATCGCTATTAACAATTCATTTTTCGTCAAAGATTTTCAATAAAAGCATCGGTTCAATTCACAACTAAGATTAGATCTTTTGAGCTCCTCGTAAGTCATCAGTTTGATCTTTCTCATGGCCACCTGGGATTTTTTTTGAATTTGAGAAGAAGAAAAAATGGTTGGAAAAGAGAGGGAATGAAATAATTTTTATTTTTTTTTGTATTTTTGATAGAGAAAAAAAAGAAACTAAATTTTCATGTTCTTACGTATGAAAGAGAAAATAAAATGTCATTTTTACAAATATACCTATATTTTTTTCTACCAGGTTATAATTGATGGGTTAATTATGTAATTTTTGTAAATATTTATAATCATTATTATTTATTTCATTTTCTTTCTTTCCCCCTACCCTACAATTGGAAGGATATATAATTAACATTATATTTATTCATTTTCCTTTCTTTTCCCTAAAAAATATAAATAACATAACATTTTTCCCCGCTACTTTCCTTCCCTCTCCCCCTCATAAAAAACACAGCTATGTTCTTTTCCTTTTATAAGACTTAGACGATGTGTAAAAAAGGGTAATTGATATGTACGAAAGAATCTTCAATATATTGTTTTTTATCGTCATAAATAACTTTTTTCGTAACCGTGGGGTTTCCGAGCCAATTTACGCGCACCGACTAATCCTCGGGCGACCACGAATGGCTTGGAGTCATCGCAGGTGACCCTTCATGGCCACAAAGACTTTGGCAACGCCTGCATCTGAACCCTGGATGAATGAGATTTTCCACTACATCCCCCAAAGGCTTTACTAGTGCGCCACAACCCAAGTGGTTAATAACTTTAAATTTGAAAAAAATACTAATAATTCAATATTTCCGAGTATTCCTAGGCGCAAAAGATCAATGCACTCAATATTATTTAATAAGAAGTAAATAATGTATGAAAAGCAATCGTAATTTTGAAATCCTAGATATAGTTAGCCCTATTAGATACCAAATAAATTTTGTTTCTTTTATATACCATTTTCTTGAACTACTATTATATACTAAAAAAATTTGGACCCTGAACATACACCCATCTACACTTCCCTAGGAATGCCCTTGAAAAGAAGACTCGAGAACACGGTGCTAGGTCTCATTAATTTGGTCAAAATACATATAAGTTGATCTGAATACTCACGATAAAAGAATAATAGAAAATTTGTTACATTTATTTTGTTTCCGAACACTCAAGCTTGGAATGTTGATGCATAACGACTTGGTGTAGATTCCAAGGAAGATATTAACAGAAAATAAACCCAACTAAATTTTAATTAATAATTAATAAATAAATAAATAAAAATAGATAACGTCTGTTATATTGGTCTACCATCTCTCCAAGTACCCACCAACCAGGTTAAAAACGACATTTCAGCAAATACTCCCACACTTCCTTTATAACCTTAATTTGCCTTCCATTCTCCCACATCACAAAACACACACACACACACACACACACACACACTAATTATCACTTGCAAATTAACAACATTCATGGCGGCGACATGGTGGCGAGCGGTGGCGGCAGTGTTGGTGTTGGTGGCGTGTGCTTTTCCGGCGACAGTCGAGTGTCGTATTCGTAATTACAAATTCAACGTACGGTTTTTTCATAACGAGATAAATATAAGTAGTTTTCATTAAAAAAAACGACATTGTTCTTGTGTTGTTAATAACTTATATATATGGTTTTGGGATGAATGCAGGTGGTGATGGCAAATACCACAAGACTATGTGAAAGCAAGCAGATAGTAACGGTTAACGGTCGTTTCCCGGGCCCCACTTTGGTTGCCCGGGAGGATGATACGGTAACGGTCAAAGTGGTCAACCATGTTAAATATAACGTTAGCATTCACTGGTTAGTAACCAATCAATCAAACTAATTAACAAAATATGAGCTTGGTTAATTAATTAGTTGTTAATTAGTGTTATATATATATATATATATAACATTTGTTTAAATTGAGGATTAATTAATACAGGCATGGAGTTCGACAATTGAGGACCGGGTGGGCGGATGGTCCGGCTTACATAACCCAATGCCCGATTCAGCCGGGGGGAACCTATGTATACAAGTTCACACTTACGGGCCAAAGGGGAACCCTTTGGTGGCATGCACACGTCTTATGGCTACGAGCCACGGTCCATGGTGCCATTGTCATCCTGCCGAAGCTCGGGGTCCCCTACCCTTTCCCTAAACCGAATAAGGAAGTGGTGGTCGTCTTAGGTAAGGTTTATCGTCGTTTTTGGAATCTTGATTTTGTAACTTCGCTAGTATTGGTTTGATTAATTATTGCCGAAATTACTGATAAACGGTTGCGATGAAAAATGCAGGAGAATGGTGGAAATCGGATACCGAAGCCGTGATCAACCAAGCACAAAAATTAGGCGGAGCCCCGAATGTTTCGGATGCTCACACCATCAATGGAAATCCTGGGCCGATTGCGAATTGCTTAGCAAATGGTTAATTTCTGTTTTTTCTGTTATGTGGATAAAGTTTATATATTAACTTTTTTGTCCTAAAATAAGTGTCTACTTTCTAATTTTATCCTTAGTTATTGGGAAATATTACTTTCTTTCTTATTAATGATATAACTGTCATTTAATTAATTAAAAAGTGTAATATTTACATATTTCTAAAACTGGGTGACCTTTTGATCAGGAGGGTTTAAATTACCGGTGGATCAAGGGAAGACGTATATGTTAAGGATCGTCAATGCTGCACTCAATGAAGAGCTTTTCTTCAGGGTTGCGAACCATAAATTCACGGTTGTTGAGGTCGATGCCGTTTACGTGAAACCTTTCACGACGGATACGATTCTTATCGCACCAGGCCAAACCACAAACGCCATTATAACCGCCACTCAAAAAGCTGGAAAGTACCTTGTTGCGGTCTCCCCGTTCATGGATGCCCCTATTGCGGTCGACAACCGCACCGCCACCGCCTCTCTACGTTACTCCGGCGTTCTCACGTCTACCAACACGAAACTCGTGGCTCCTCCGCCTCAAAACTCGACTCCGGTGGCCAACACGTTCATGAACTCCCTAAGAAGCTTGAATTCCGCAACGTACCCGGCCAAAGTCCCATTGACCATTGACCATTCGTTGTTCTTCACCATAGGATTGGGAGTCAATCCTTGCTCGACTTGCGTCAACGGTAGTCAAGTGGTAGCAGACATCAATAACGTCACGTTTGTCATGCCGACAACCGCCCTTCTTCAAGCACATTACTTTAATATAAGCGGGGTTTTCACGGATGATTTTCCTAGCAAACCGTTGATGCCGTACAATTATACTGGCACACAACCAACGAATCTTGCTACAAACAAAGGCACAAAGCTTTATCGCCTCGCTTATAATTCTACGGTGCAACTCGTTTTGCAAGACACCGGAATGATCGCAGCAGAAAGCCATCCGATCCACTTACACGGGTTCAACTTTTTCGTCGTGGGAAGAGGGATTGGGAACTTTAACCCCAATAAAGATCCTAAAAACTTCAATCTAATCGACCCTGTTGAAAGAAACACTGTCGGTGTCCCAACGGGCGGGTGGACTGCTATTCGATTCAAAGCAGATAATCCAGGTACGAAACTGTCAATCCTTCCTTTCGGATTCTTATCGAACGTCTTACGGGTCTGTTTTACGTTTTTCTACAACATTTGATTATCTAACATCGTTATTTTATTCGATTTTTTTATCAGGAGTATGGTTCATGCATTGCCATTTGGAGGTACACACAACATGGGGACTTAAAATGGCATTTATTGTGGACAATGGAAAAGGCCCAAATGAATCTGTTATCCCACCTCCAAGTGATCTACCCAAGTGTTGAGTTTGAGCCCATGTTGTTAGGGATATTAGAATTTGGAGTTCTTTTGAGCAGCACATGTTTAATGGGCTGCTTAAAGTTGAATAAACCAAGCCCAATAACTTTTGGTTTTGGTCTTTTGGATATGAATCCAGAGCCCAAATTATAATTTCTTTTTTTTGATTTGTGTGGTTGGTTGTAAACTTGTAATTAGTTATTATTTGAAAATATGAAAGATGAAGCAATCCTTTGAATCAATAACTATTTTGATTTCTTTTCTTTTGGTAAAAATATGAGAAAATTACAATAATTCATTTATGAGAAAATGATTAAAACTAATTATTTTGTAGTAAAGTAATATTAAGAAATAAAATCTCTAAGTTTTTTTTTTGAAGTATATAATATTTATATACGGTAAATGAAACAAATAAACTCACACACCCACCTCCATGATCTCCTACAAGGTCAAGAGCTGCAATACCGCTAGACTAAAGGCCCTTTGGTAAATAGGTTTTGTTTAATCAATTGATAAACACATAATTGAACTCATACTTATAGTCAAAGTACCATCTTTTATGTTAATCCTATAATGGTTTAATTTTTTTTGGTTCTAGTAACCTTTTGGGCGATTTTAGTTGCACCATAATTCCACTAAGGTGGTGCTTGTTTTTTCAAAATAAACTTTTAATTGTCACTTATGTCTGGTTCGGTCAGACGTAAGATGATTCAGACCGTTTGTTTTTTTCTTATTTTTCAGAGTCTTTTAACTCTTAATGTCCTTTGAAAAATTAAGTGACAACTTAGCCACTTAATTACTTCTTATTTTCATCCAGCATCATTCTTTCGATTTCAATGTCGGTTTTAGCCCCCAGATGCTCCCCTATTTTGCGAAAACACAAAACACGAATATCGTAGATTTGTGTGTTGGCTTTCCAAAACATCTTGAATCGCTTAAATCGGCTGTTTGGTGTTTGATATATGATTAAAACTACACAACCTCGTAAATCTGTCAACGTCCTTTTGATTTGTTTTTTTCGATTTTGTCCTTCGATCATCAATGCTCGCTTCAATTGACGTATTTAGGTTGAATTTTTTAGAGATAAAATAGAAAATTATACATATTCAGATGTTTGTCAGTTTACAAAAACAAATAGTCTTATTGATTCAGATTTCATGACTTCAGCACCACCTCTAAAAATCAAAAGTGAAATCAGATTTCAGACTTCAGCACCTCTTAAAAAACAAATGTCGCATTTTCAAATGATTGCAAGCCTAAGCATATTTTATTTAATAATCACTCAAGTAGGCATACTTCCCAATGATCGTTAGCTTAGGTATATGTTTCAAATAACGTGGGACCGGGGATATTTGGGATTAGAATTTAGAAATAGTCGTTTTCAAGTGGGAATCGATCATTTTTCGGCCAAGTGCAGAGAGAGACGAGTAAAGGAGACGATTTTAGGAGCTTCGGCGACGTTTTCCTTATGTTAAATTAGGTAATTTTGAATTTTAGGTTTAATATTTGTTTCCTAAATATTATTTTTAATTAAAGAAATGAGATTGTAATCATTTTGTAAGATCGCACATTGGTTGGGAAGGGAAACAAAGGTTGCCTTATAAGAGGGACTTGATATCTCCCTTATCAGACGTGTTTTAAAAACCGTGAGTCCAGGTATGGACAAAGCGGACAATGGTTGGCCTGAGATGTTACACATTTGAACCTTGGATTTGTGTTGAGATTCGGGGTTAAACAAAGTGTTCAGTGTGTATCTATACTTATGATGAGTCTTGAGTTAATCAAGAGAATGTATTTAGAAAGTCAATGATACGCGAGTCTGAACTTTAATCAGATTATGATTTATTGTTGGCAAGGTTCTACATGGCGTGGTGGCGAGTTCAAACCTCAAACTTTACGAGTTACGGCGAGACCATGACATTTTCCAAGACGTGGCTTAAAGCAACAAATATGTATAATATATATATATATATATATATATATATATATATATATATATATATATATATATATATATGTGTGTGTGTGTGTGTTACTGTCTTGAACAATAATGATTAAGTTATTAACAACTTAAGTTCATATAAAACGATAAACAAAAGAAATTCTAAATTCTAATTTATACTAATGGGCAAATTCGAATCGAATTTCGAAGTACAAAATTTTGTAACGCCATAATGTGCCATATATAACGAGCTCGACACCTTATCTTGACGTCAAAAGTAAAACGTGGCGGCAAGGCCACACCTCAACGCCAAAACGAGTTTTTTTAGAACATTGAGTGTTGGAAGTTTTCTCTTTATTGTTTACCATCTTTAATTGTTTGAATGCTTAGTTTAAAATCTCAACCCCCCCCCCCCCCCCCCCCCCTCTCTCTCTACTACATAAAGTGTAGAAGTAAAATATCGTTAACGAACAATTCTTGTGGAATCGACCATACTTGTCATTATTGCAAGTTAGGTTGTAATACAATGTTATAAGAAATTATTATTTGTCTGGCACAACACCCCCCTCAGTTTTTGAGTTATTCGGTTTAGTAACCAGATACATAAATAAGAGTTCATATTTATTTACTAGATGTCCAGATGCTTACCTTCAACAATCTTTCCAAATCCAGGGCCAATTTTGTATATATATGCATACGATATATACATTACGAGGAAGCTTCAAACGAAAACGCTAAGAAAACACGAGAACGGCTGCCCATGTACAAACTCATATGTGATTTTATACACTAACAACAAAAACTGTACGCGGGCTACTTTGGCCGCGACTTAAAAGTCGCGGGGCAAGTCGCGTGAATCATATATGATTTTGTACGTGAATCATGTATGATTTTGCACATGGGCGACCGTTTTCATGTTTTCTTAAATAGTTAACGTTCTCGTTTGAACTCATCTGTATACATTATATAGACATAGTATAGTACACATACTCACATATGACCAAATTACACAAAATAGTACCTGTAAAACACTAAAGCCTCATACAGGTACAAAAAACTAGGAAAAACAAAAAAAAATATCAAAGATCCGTAGATGATCCGTCGCAATCATCGACGGATGACCCCAATTCGTTGGTAATCTGCCGGTGATTTGATGACCTAAAATAGTACCTGTAAAACACTAAAAGCCAATCATCTTGTAGTTGTCGAGAGATTATACGAAATTTTAGGCGATTTTAAAAATGCAGTAACTCTTTTATCCGCTGTTTATTATCAAACACATCATTTACTTTTAAAGCAAATGTTTATTTTAGCAAGTACGAATTCAAGGTTGTAAATGACGTGAGACGTGGCGTGGCGGCGAGGCCAAGCCTCAAGTACCCAATGCAAGTTGAAGTTTTAATTTCAAATATATGCATCGTTTTTTGTTTAGAAACTCCTAATGATAAGTTTTCAAAAGAATTAATACGCAAGTTTAATCGTAATTTTAGCAATTTATTTGATCATTATAAAAACTTTTTTGGCGTAAGAAGCTAGTGAACAACAAAGCTCTTTAAAGAGTTTTTCGGGCTCTAGTTTTAGTTCTTATCACCAAAACCATACGAAGTTAATGACCAACTTATTTAACTAGGTTTAGAATGAAACAAATAAAAAATCTATATTTGATACTGATTTGAGTAAACTAAATATGTGTGTTGGTAATAATTTTATTGCCTTTTCAAATGTCTAAGATTTTGAAAGTATTGATTTATTAGATAGGTGAATAAAAAGCAACCGCAATTTCCGGTTTTGACCACCATGACCCGTGATATACTAACAATTTAAGCTAGTACCGTAGCTTTGGAGTCTGCTTTTTCTCTTAGTGGCAGGATCGTTTTGATGTGGCGGACAAGACTAAGCCCGAAGTCCATGGAGTGTTGTGTATGCTTGAATGATTATTTGAATAGCAGTAAAAGAAGTCAACGCACGATATCACTAGAGATGAGTTTGAAGAGGTGGAAGAAAACGAATACCATGAACCTAACAACGCCGCTAACTACCGATATCGACGACACTTACTCACAATTTGACGATGACGATGAACCCGACATTGATCACCTTGATGACGTTTATGCTAATCATAACTTCAAGAAGAAGGAACAATTTTCTAGGATTATATTGATATATTTTTAAATGTATTTCTAACTTTCTAAGTGTATTTGATTGAAAACCAATTACATAATTATAATAAAACATACTTTTTAAGTGCTTGATTGAACCCAATTGTATATTTTAAAGTGTATTAAAGTAAAAGTTTTATATTTCTAAAAAATAACTTCAAAAAATGATTTGTACATCTATACTATATTATAAAGCATTTATGAAAAACCTTTAAAAACAACCCATAAAGCTTCATGTACCGCTATTTAATGTTAATTACTTAAAATATCTTAAACACAACTAATGAAGTTTTATGTACCGCTTTTAATGCTAATTACTTGATTAATACTTATCTCTAACAACCTTCAAATTCTTAAATCGTGGACTCTTATTAGTTAATCATTATCTCTAACCACTTTCAAATCTTCAAATCATGAACTCTTTAAAAAGCGTCATTTTTTAAACAAATTTATAAAAAAACATGATCGTTTTCTCAAAACCACATTAAAATAAATTAGAAAATTAAAATCGCGATATATCGCTATAAAAAATCAACCTAGGATCGATTTGGGCCCGACCTGGGACCATGGAGACCTCGCCAGAGTATTTTGGTCGGAACCAAAAAGAGCGGGACCGATATCAATTACAGAAGGCATTTTTTAAATCAGAACTTATTTTTGACCATCTATTTTAAACGATATACAACTAAATATGAACCATAGATAAATTGAATTTTAGGCTAACATAACAAAGGATCCACAGCAAAAATTACATCCAAAAACCCAAGTCTTAAATTTAACCAATCCGACAACAATAAAACAAAAAATCGAAGAGAATTAAGACTAGAAAAATAAAATCTAAAACGACATTTTATTTTCCGTAGACATCAAGCCTTGTCGGGGGTTTGATCGCGATCGTGGTTGAAGTATCTCTTCCAAAACCAATGCTTCTTCCATGCCTTTTCGTTCATTTCATCGATGGGAATACCTTTGGTTTCGGGCAAAAACGAATACGCGTAAATCCCCATGATCACGATCCATACGGAAAAGAAGAAAAATATCCCCGCACGCATATGGCAAAGCATCGTCAGAAAAGCTTGAGCGATTATGAAGGTGAAGATCATGTTCATGCTAACCGCACAAAAGAAACCAGACGTTCTGATCTCCAGCGGGAATATCTCGCTGGGGATCAGCCATCCCAGTGGTCCCCACGACCACGCAAATCCAGATACGAAAAAGCATATCAAGAAAAGCACCACATACGCGTATTTCTTTGGTAACTCGTTGGTAGTTTTCAAGTACATAAGCAATATTATCCCCGTAACAACCTGAAAAATAACAATACCAAAAACATTAAAAAAGTAAAAAACAAAAACAAAAACAAAAATGCATCAAAATGCAAGTCATATACGGCGTACCTGAGCAATAAGCATTTGAATGGCAGCTTCAATAAGCAAAATTCTTCTTCCAAGTTTATCGACTCCGAAAACCGCCACCAATGTAGCTAACGTATTAACGCTCCCAGTCACAACAGCGGATAATAGCGACGCATCACTTCCGAACCCCATTGTTTGAAACAAAACAGGTGCGTAAAACATGATCACATTGATCCCCGTAAACTGCTGGAAAACTTGAAGGATCATGCTACAAACGAGTTGAGGCCTACTTGATCGCTTCATAAGGTTCCTGAACGGGTGCTTGATCTTTTTCGACAACTCAGTTGTGTAGACAATTTCATCGTATTCTTTTTGCACATCCTGTACACCTCGGATCTTTTGGAGAGTTGCCAACCCTTTTTCCACGTGCCCACGCTCGATGAGACTTGTGGGCGTTTCGACAATTACTAGGGAGCCGAGTGCGAGAAAAAGAGCGGGGATGGCTGCACCGCCTAAAGAAATCCTCCAACCATATGGGTGAGATGCGGTGAAAAAGTTAACCACATTTGCACATAGGATCCCAACCGTGACTAGCATTTGGAAGCAGACGTTAAGCCCCCCTCGGTACTTTACTGGAGCAATCTCTGATATGAATAATGGCACAGCCTGCACATTGCATGTACTCTATGTATAAATAGTTGTACTTCTATGTGAATCCAAATCAAGAATGTCAATACTAACATATATATATATGTTGCACAAAATAGAAAACCAAAACCAGTTAGAGCTATCTTATCTCACAAATAAATGCTACATTTAGGGGTTTCTTCTTGTATATTACTAGGATTTTCCTGACTATTATCTTCATGGTCCTGTAAAATTAGTTGAGATGCATACAAGTTGATCAGGACACCCAAAATTAAATAAAAGTTTGTGTAGATAGTACCCTTCAATACCCCGTTTATATACATTGAGTTGGGTTCTCGTGAGACATGTGAGACACCGTGTGAAGAAAAACACACTAACCTTGATCACAACAGCTATAAAAACAACCTTCACAATGTTCCGCGTTTTGCTATAAAGATTAAGTGTTATTATATGGTCTCATGTAAATAGGCTGGTCTCACATGATTTTTAAGTACATTTATATACATACATAGTTAGCCCTATTTAGGGTTGAAACAAATATTTGGGATTGCTTATTTAAAACAACTTATGCTTTTCTTTAAAAGGACAAAAAAAAGTTTTATACAAAGTGTTTGGGTTAGCTTATTGTGGTACCAAAACGTAATAAGCTAATAAGTTGTTATTTAGGGGTGTTTGGGATTGATTATACATGTAAAATAACCAAAAAAGTCAAATTATTTCAAATAAGTTGATAAGTCAGTATGGACTAACTTATTAAAAACAACTTATTTGCGGTGACAAAAATTCATAAAGAGTTTTCTTTTTTCCCAATCCAAACACTAGATATAACTTATCTACGGTGACAAAATGAAGTAAGCAGATAAGTCATATAAGCAATCCAAACACCCTCTAAACACTTATCTAGTAATCTAGTAAGCGTGTATCGATATCACTTACATTAATTACCGATTGACTATGGAAATGACCGATAATCTTACTAGTAAGAGGCATATATAACAAAGATCAGATGTAATAATAATCTATTTTAATAGCCGAGAATGTTACAAGATATAAGGTATAAGCATTTGGCAAATGACCCAAATTCATTTTAGATGGATAAATTAATTAATGCATGGATGGAGAAGTTAGGGTTTGATTAATTAATTAATTACCTGGTTACCGAATCCGATTCCGAAACCGAGAAAAAGCCTTCCGACGATGAGCATGGTGATGTTCAGGGCGCCGGCGTTGAGAACCACACCGGTCAAAAAGAACAACGACGCCAGTTGTATCGCAACTCTCCGCCCAAATCTGGTGCAACATTTGGACGCAAAAAAGCTACTAACCACCGCCGCTAGGTACAGAGAAGATGTGAAGAGCTGGAGATACTGATCGTCGAATTTGCAGTAATTATCTTCTTTCGCATGATGTTTTTTAACGTAAACCGCCGGAAAAAACTTCTTTAAGAACACATCCATCGATGTCACTCCTCCTACAACAATCAACAATCAAATCATTATTAATTAATTAATTAATTACCAGGAAATTAATTAAAACCACACCGGATCTGCGATCTATATATGTATATATATATATATATATATATATATATATAATCATATAAATAATATTAACCCTAATTATGATTAAAACTGAACAAATCTAAACAAATCACCTGAAATGCCAATATCGTAACCGAACATGAGGCCACCGAAGGCAGCGATGATGGTGCAAATGATCACTTGTCCGGTGAGTTTCGCCGGTAAGTCTTGGGCGGCACCGCCGTTGACAGCCATTACTTGGGCAGGCATGGTGTGAGAGAGAGAGAGAGAGAAAGAGAGAAAAAAAAGGTGAGAGAGGTGTGGTATGTTTAGAGAAGCCTTATTTATAGATCTTAGTTGGAAAGTTTCTTATCCAAAATTGTTAAGCTCGATCCTAATCTATCCCTTAAATTTCTCAAAGTTTCTGTTGGACATGCATCAATGCATGGAGGGTAGCTTGGTAAATCTACCTTACAACTTTAGTTTTCTGTACGTCCTTGTCCTTCTACTATTACTCTATTTACAGGTTTAGTACATTAAGTTTTTTCATTATAACTTCCGCGCCAAAATACTCTCTTGTTTTAGTATACAAGCCTAACATTGTTGGTAAAAATTAAAGCGTTTTGAGGGCGTTTAGTTTTGTTTTGTCAAATTTGTTTCTTTTCTTTTTTTTTCCAGAGTATTTATATTTACATTTTTATCTAGAAAATTATCCATATTATCTGTTAATTTATTTATTATGGTCTTCTTGCAAATATCATATAAAGAAATTCTTAAAAAAACAAATCAACGTATAAAGTATGTAGAGGATATATATATATATATATATATATATACACGGAATTAGAAGAAGCATATTTGATGATTCAAAGTCGGAAAACATCAACACTTTAAAGGAGAAAAAGGGTTATGAACGAAGACAGTAAAATGACGAGAATACCCCTATTAAGCTCATTTGAAGCAAAAATGGTAAAGTAATAAAGTTAGTGGACCAAATATACCAGTGAAAGAATAATGTAAGGTCATATGTGGAATTTGAAATTTTTCTAACGAAAGAGACGCAAATATTTGAACCGGTCGTATTAATGATATCCGTAACTTATCCGCATTCCGCACGTTGCTTTTTTAGTATAGTTTTGACTCTTTACTACTACTACAGACAGTATTTATCGCATATAATTATAATTACTTTATTTCACGAAATACCCTTACAACGACGTCATTTTACTCATTTGGATTAATAGTTTCCAGAAAAGGGTGTTTGAATGGATATAGTATAGAGATATATATATATATTTAATTCCAATTTTGGATAATCAAATTAATTATCCAAAACTATAATCAATCTGAATTTTTTTTAAAAACCAAAAATATATCATTAATTCGATCTTCCATCTTATCCAATACTTCAATGTAGGTCAATCAACCTCCAAACCAACGGGATCAGAGGGGTTGTTCATCTTGTTATCATGTGGTTTACACTTTTAGTCCCTATAGTTTCGAAATTACAGTTTTGTTATTGTAAACTAAAACCAGATGCATATTCTAGATAAGGGTTTTTGTTTTTGTTTTTGATTTTAAGGTTTGATCTGGGTTGTCGGCTTCATTATATTATGTGATTGGTATGAGGTTTCATTTGGAAGTGAGTAACAAAGAAAGATCTTACTGCTTGGATTTTGGGGAGAAGGCAACCAAAGTTGAGGAAATGGGGGGTCATCGGGAAACTTTGTAGTGGGACACATGGCATGTTTTAAGTGGTAGGTAACAAAAAAGATTCTTAGTTTTTAATACAAAATAAGACAAAAACCTAATGAAGAAACTGTAATTTTGGAACCGTAAAAGCGTCTAGTCGTTAAAGACATTAGACAGGGACAAAATATACTGTAATTTTGGAACCGTAAAAGCCACATTTGTAGTTATACTATTAGAAAGTAACACACTAAAAAAGAAGATCAAATAGAAAAAATGCATGCATTGAACCAATGTCAAAATATGTATTTCTATATGAAAAATATAAGAATGTTTAGTGAAGTGAAGTGAAGTGAAAACTTTTGATTTTACTGTAAAAAGTAGCAGAAAGTTACAAATGTTGCACGTGTAGTATACATAAAAACAACGGCCTTCCTTTTTATCCCGAACTACTTAGGATAGGCTAAAAATGGATGCAAAATAAATTACATATAATCCCAACCCCAAATTCTGCAACTACTATTCAACATATATATATATATATATATATATATATAAATCTAATTAATTAACTGGTGTTGTAATATACAAAAGTTGCATACTTGACGATTGTGTGCTACAGCAGCTGCTTTAGTTCCGGTGAGGCCGTCGACTGTAATGGCAGAAACGCCTCCTCTGTGCCTCTAACAAAATCAGCAAGTTCCTCCGGTGCAACCACCAACTTTAACCATTCTTGCAACTCTTCTCCTTCCACTTTCTCCTTTTCTACAAATTCACACCCAAAATCAAATTTATCTCCACAATTTTTTACGCTAAACCAAACAAAGCGGGCCTGGTATATTCCATCCAGAGGTGGGGTTGGGGTTGGGGTGTGAGGTACACTAACGTGACTGGAGAGTGAAAAAGACTTCTGCAAGGTTTTAGGGTTTTAACTTGACATGGGTCACATGGGTAATTTACCAATGTTGTCTGATTACCTTCAAGATAGTGCTATATTCCATCTGGAAGTGGGGTTGGGGTACACTAACGTGACCGAAGGGTGAAAAAGACTTCTGCAAGGTCTTAGGATTTTAATTTGACATGGGTAATTTAGTAATTTAACAATATTGTATGATTACCTTCAAGATAGGCACCAAGCCCCTCCAATACAGTGGGATTAGCACGCATGACGGATAGTGCCACGTCTAGTGCCGATTGAAGCATCAACTTAACTTCTCTTTGAACAAGATCCACTAGATGCCCCTATTATCATATATACAAAATGCTCTACATCAATTTGTATTCCTATAAAAAAAAACTAAAATTACCAAAAAAAACGAAGAAAAAGAAACCTGATCCCTTCCGAAACCCATAGAACCTCCGGAATCATCCATGCCGCCATTAGAAAGTGTTGCCAATGAGATTGGGCCTATGGTGCGATTAAGACCATATTCAGCAATAGCCTTATACGCCATATCTGTAGCTCGACGTATGTCATCAAGTGCACCTGTTGACACACGACCCGAGTAAATAACTTCTTCAGCCGCACGTCCTCCGAGAAGGGTAACCAAGCGTCCTCTTAATTCGTCCACAAAAAGCAAATATCTATCTTCAGTGGTTGGAGGAGTGTAAGTAAACCCTAATGCTCCTCCTGACCTCGGCAGTATGCTTAGTTTCTGATCCAAAAAACCAAAAAGAAAAAATTACTTAGAAATATGGCACTACGTTAGGCAGCACGAGTTTGCTCAGGATCTGTTACCTCGACCCTTGGTTGTCCTGAAAGAAGTTTGGAAACAGCGGTGCCTACTACTGCATGACCCGCTTCATGACGAGCCACCACTGCTTTCTCTGATCCTTGCAACTTGGCCGTTTTCTTTTCAATCCCCTGTCATATTATCACAAAAACGAAAACAAATGTATCAAACATAAAAGAGGGTTCAACTCATGCACATATACTCTAAATCTCGATCTAAATGTATCATATAATGTGGGAAGAAATAGAAATAGAAATAGAAATAGAAGAGAATTACAGCAATTGAACGCTCGACTGCTTGGATGAAGTCCATTTTCTCCACCACTACTTTATTTTGTCTCCCTGCCAACAAAGCCGCTTCATTTACCAAATTTGCAAGGTCTGCCCTGCAAGCCCAAATCAAAAGGATTGTCATTCAACTACTGACAAATAAATAGAAATTCACATGTGAAGGTTGGTTTCACAAAGCAAACTGTGGATTACCCGGTGAAACCAGTGGTCATGGAAGCGATTTTAGCAAGATCAACATCCTCTCCCAAAGGGAGCTCTTTCTTGGAAACGTGCACGTTCAGGATAGCGTTCCGCCCAACTCTATCAGGTGTTTCTACCTACAAAAACCGATGAACATTTCCAAGACGAAAAGTAAGCATCCAAAGATGACGGAAATACTATTTTTTTAAAAACAGAAAAAGTGTTAACTATTAGAGAGATAAATACCAAAAGAGAGAAGACAGACCATAACCACTCGATCAAATCTCCCTGGTCGTCGAAGTGCCGGGTCTAATACATCGGCACGATTGGTTGCTCCAAGAACGATTACAGCGGAATTACTGTCGAAACCGTCCATCTCCTGCACGATAGTTCAAAACACATATAATAGTAAAGCATTGGAAGAATATACCATCCACTTGGGCATCGTTTGGCAAAAATAAGCTAGCTTATTTTTTTAGTACATGTTTGGATGGACATAAGCTACCCCAAGTAGCTTATCAGGAGCTTTTTGTGGCTTTTTCCAAATATACCCTTATTAATATTAATTATTATTAATTATAAATAAATTTTAATTATTAAAAATTAATTATTACCAATTATAAATAAATTTTGATTATTAAAAACTAACTATTACTAATATTAATTGAAAATTGTTAATTAAACTTTAATTATACATTGATGTTAACTTTTAATTATTTAAAATTATTGTTAATCATATCAATTATTTTTATATTATTATTATTATTTTAGAATCAGTTAATATATTTAAGTTATCATTACTATTAATTTTTTTTATTATTATTCGATTATTTATTTCTATTCATATTATATGTAATTGTTATTTAAAATCATAAGTTAATGTAGATTTTTTCTAAAATTTGCTTTAACAAATTCAAAAAATTTAGTATATGTATAATAATATATTTTAAATTCTTTTAATTAATATATTATATTATTTAATTTTTCTTTACCATCTTGTGTGTATTAATAAACATATTATACTACTATAACTTTGTTTTAATTATATTATGAAATATTGTAATTGATTATTTTTTCAAGATGTCATTTTTGGTCATTTTACATGCTTATCGGCTAGTTTTTGCCAAACGTCACTTATTCATCAGCTAGCTTATCAATCATAAGCTAGTTTGCAAAATATAGCCTTAATAAAGAAGCAAGTAATTTGGACATATTACGGTGAGTAGCTGGTTCAAAGTTTGTTCTCGCTCGTCATTGCTGACAATGCGGAATTTACCATCACGGCTCTTGGCCACAGCATCAATCTGCAAAGAAGAAAAGCATATTAGAGTAATATAACTAAGCATATTAAGACTAGCTCAAGCCTTTGGAGCATAAAATTCCAACCTCGTCAATAAATATGATCGACGGTGCCTCCTTCTTTGCCCTTGCAAAGAGATCTCGTACTCGTGATGCTCCCATGCCTACGTAAAGTTCTACAAACTCGCTTGCGGAACAGCTAATGAAGGGTACTTCAGCTTCCCCAGCTACAGCCTTTGCCAAAAGCGTCTTACCTGTCCCAGGAAGACCAACCTGTAAGATACCCAAAGCCATTTCTGAGAAACTATTTATTCACCACTAATAAACTATTTATTCACCACTAATTAAACTATTTATTCATCACTGAATATATAAGCACTAAGCATTTTGAACTCACCAAAAGAACACCGCGTGGAGGGCGAGCACCGAGCCTTGTATATCTTTCCGGATTTCTGAGAAATTCCTGGATTTTGATTACCATACAAAAGAGTAGCAAATTAGAGAAAAAACCATACAAAAGAGTAGCAAATTAGAGAAAAAAACCTCGGAAAGCCGCATAAGTTTGAATGCGTATAACTAAGGGGCCATGAACTTACTACAATTTCTTCAAGCTCCTCTTTCGCCTCATCAACACCGGCAACATCAGCAAATGTGATGGCCTCCCCTTGTTCGGAAACTTTTGACCCACCAGAACCACCGGACTTTCGGTTTCTAAGCTGACCGGCACTATGCTGGGTATGCGAACAATTAATCAATCAATTTCTCACTAAAAGAAGCAATCATATAACATGTGACAAAATAACTGTATGTCGGAAGCCGTCTAATACCTGAGAAAAGTTTACAGGGAAACGGTGAAGCAGCCCTGCTAACACAGCAACATAAAACAATGCAATCTGCGAAAATAGAGTAAAAAGATTGAAATTAGATATAATAGACACCGCTGATAAATACTCTAGAAATGAGCAGCAGTGCCCTCGCAAATACAACCACTGACCAAAGAATACATTATGGGCAAGCAAGATTGCATACTTATGACATATAGTTAGCACTGAGAAACTGGCAATGGAGGCTGCCATTATTTGCAAAAGATACAACCAAATATTTCACAAAAGTTGAAGGATTGCAAAGAAAACCAACAAACTGCTCTGGCTGTCTGGCACCCCCATGCTTGAATAATGGAAGTTAACATATAAAGCAGATAACTTTGTAAATGGGTCCATTACCCTCTTAAGGAAAGTTTCTTTCACTCGTTTTTTGTTCATTATTCTTTTTGTTCAAGGGGGTATTAGACCCATTTTAAAGTTTCTCAGTTTTTTTATGTTAACTCAATTGTTCAAGGAGACAAAAAAAGCCTTCAGAGCAACGCTTGTTAGCTTTCTTCGCTATTATCTCCAAGATTCGATAAAAAAAATGTTAAGGTCTACAGAAGTTTACGACTCACTGGTTGTGAACACTTTCTTTGAGAAAGATGATGCTTTTGAAAGTAGACGCATGTTTTGGGACGAAATGTGGACACTTATTTTGGGACGGAGGGAGTAGTAGTTAAGATGTATCTTACCTGATTCGGAAATTAATTAAGGGCTTGTTTGTTTGCAGCTTAATGAGACTCACAGCTTATTCAGTCAGCTATACATGACTGTTTGGTAGTGACTTAATGATACAGAAAAGTGGCTTATTCAGTAAGCTTCTAGGGTGCGGAGCTTTATGCAAAAAGTCAAGTTTTTTTCCAAACCAGCCCCTCCCAACTATATAACAGGCTCCTTCCATCTATGAAAAAAGCCTCCCAAACAAAAACCTTCCCAATCTATTCAGACAGATTAATCCATACATGACTTGATAGAAAATCAACCAAACAGCTCCTAAGAATGATGAGGTAAAGGTAGGGTGAATGGAATGGCATCCCTAGTGTTTTGTGTGATTGAAAACCCCTGTTTCATGCTAAAATGTAAGTTTCATAAGAAAACATATAACCTACTGCGACTTAGAGGTAGACTCTTAGGCCCCAAAGTAACACAAATGCGACATGAGTGTAACATAAACATTAACATTGACCAAGATTTGTGACCACACAATGAGGAAAAATTATCACAAATAAGGATACATCGAAGAAGGTTGGGTGGCACCCACAAAATAGAATTAGAGACAATACGATTTGACATGGTTCAGTCATCACTAACATAGAACTTCTAATACACAGTAGTAAGAGAAGACTTGTACCACGAAGAAGTTACTAGGAAAGCTGGGAAGGTAAAACTTAGCCAAGAATAACATGAAGAAATCATGTTTCTCTATTGACACTTTTCTATGTTTCTTTATCATTTAGATGGCAAATCAACACATGATAAGGGTGAATACTACATGCTAGGAAACCAATTCCGTGGAACAACTATCACAATATAGGAGAAAGTCCATAGAATCAGAAGAAGATGGTGTACATGGTCAAAGAAACATAAGTTGATATTCTATTGGTGATACATTTCACAAGCCAGGTCGTCATGGAAGCAGCCTCTTTATCCCTCAGGGTAGAGAAAAGAATGTGTATATGTACCCTCCCCTGACCCCACTTCACGTGGGATTCACTGGATTTGTTGGTTTGGTTTATACACAATACCAACACATGTCCAGTGTTGCAATTCGCAGTTGCATATTAGTATTTAGAAAAGAGCAAGCAATAGTCACATTCAATGTAGAAGTTGCGCTAGTAGGGTAGGGGGCGTTCATATCCTCAAAAGTTGTGCATGATGCCATATTATTTCAAAGCAAATTAATTATATTTATATTACTGAATTCAAATGAATTCTCCCCCATCAAACTGTGATAGCATGTGATACCACTGAACTACATAAAACTGGTAATCATGCAAATGCAATGACTCGGTTTTATATTGTTTTCCAAGGTTATTTCCCTTCCCACCAGCATTACCACATACAAAAGCTTCATCTAAAGTTTTCACATACAAAATCCAGTCCACAAAGAATATAATGGTATTGCCACGATATTAGCATGATAATGTGTCCACAACACTTACACGGTAATCTAATCTTCACATATGAATTATCACCTTGTTATCATGAACACACAACGTGATAATTACTTCTGGTAAATAAATGTGTATAGCTGCATAAAAATCAACTCCACAGAAGAACTTACCAACGCAGAGTTCAAGAACCCACCAGACCTCTTATCCGGAGATCCAAATTCCACATCGTTTTCAAGCATCTTCTCATACGGAGTCTTAATATCATTAGGCCGGGTCGTTGTGTAAACAATCCTCTTTGTAGGTGCCACAGTCCTCAATAACAACTCCGAATCCTGCATTTGACTTATAGTACTACTACCACTAATCATTTCACTTTCCGAAGTACCCTGTTCTTGCTTCAGCTTAAACATTATATGAACCCCATCAACCTCCACTTTTTGCACCTGATTAGTACCAACTTTATTCAAGAAATCACTGTAAGGCACACTCACGAACATAGTCGGAACCCTAGGCTCCGACCCCGGCAATGGCAGACCTGGTCTAAGCAACCTCATAACAAACATTACAATCCCTAATTGCAACAACAACACACCAATCTCTTGGGCCTGAATTATGGGCTGCCACCTCCATTTCCCACCGCCTTTTCCCCACCCCCAACCTCCTTTCCCCTTCTTCTCCCCCTTGTCTCTCTTCTTACTCACTTTATTGCTCTCACTCTCACTCTTCTCCCCTGAGGATTCTGTATCATGTTCGCACGAACTATTATTTACACCAAGTTTATTCCTTCCTCTACAACCTTGATTCGTCTTCAGAAACCCTAACCCTCCTCTCCAAGAATTTAACGATATGGAAACCCTAGATTCTCTGTACAAATTGGTGACTGGGCGAACGGATAACGACGATTTGGTAACCAGAAGATTCGAGTTATTATCATGTAGAACACGAAATCTATCAGAAGTGTACCTGTATGAATATTTTGGATGGTAATTGGAATAGTTTGCATGGATTTGACCGTGAATTATCGGTCGTAGCGTTTCCACAGCAGCCATGTTATGGGTGCCCTAGAAATTGTTGGAATTGAAATCAATGAAAAGTTTGAAAACGACGGAAGAAATGTTTACATATATGTGCTGCTACTGAATTGGGAAAGGTTTGGGGAATCTGGTGTGGGTATGGATCAGGATTAGGATTATTTTTAGAGGGAGAGAGGGGATCGAGGTTGAAGAAGGTTTGTGGACCATTCAACTATTTGCTTTCGTTTTCGTTTCTTGCTTTGGTGATGGCTAAAAAGGACAAACCGAATCCGGATAAAATGAAGAGTAAATTACATTTTTAGTCCATGTGGTTTGTTGAAATTTTCTATTTTCGTCCTTATGGTTCTGAAATTGCGATTTTCATCCCTAGTTTATAGTTCATCACCATTTTCGTCCTTATGATTTAAATTTTATTTCTATTTTCATCCTTATGGTTTACAATTCATTTCTATTTTAATTCTTCATCCTTAAAAGTAGTGTTTTGACCTCGGAGACAAAAATAGAAATAAATTGCAAACCATAGGGACGAAAACTAAAATTTTAAAACCATAGGGACGCGATCCACAATTATTAGCAAACCACAGGGACTAAAAAGGTAATTTACTCTAAAATGAATAAAAAACTTTCATGTAGTTTTTTTGTATTGAATTTAGTCTTTGTAAATAGTTTAAGAGTAAATTACGGATTTCGTCCCTGTGGTTTGGTGGTTTTTTGGAAAATCGTCCCTAAACTTCATTTATTACGGATTAGGACTCGACGTATGACATTTTATAACGAGTTGGTCCCTCCCTCTAACTGCCGTTCAACATCTCTGTTAAACTGAAGGGCATTTTCGACCTTCTTTCTTTTTTTGTCTTTACATGAGGGACTAATTCCGTAATGACACAAACCTCAGGGACCAAATCCGTAATCAAGTTTGAAAAATAAAAATTATTAATTCTTGAGTAAATTACTGTTTTGGTCCCTGAGGTATGGCAAAAATTACGAAAGTGGCCCCATTACTTCAGAAATTACCTTTTTGGTCCCCCACGTATGGACTTTGTTACGAAAATGGTCCTTATCACTGACGTCCGTCTAATTCAGGCCGTTAACCCTCACCACGTGAGACGCACACGAGGGTATTTTTGTCAATACACTTTTCCTTTTTCCCTCTCTTTTAAAAACACCGATTAAAACCCTTGGTTACCCTTTACAATCTCCATTATTACACTCGAGCTTGGTATGGTCTTCTTCTTCTTTCTCACTTTTGCTCTGCTCGACAAATTGCAACAATGGCACACATGTGGATTATACGTCAACCAAACCTACCAATGGACCCATATGAAGTATATGGTAAGTTTATTTTTTGAGTTCTCACCAAACCTACTGATTGAATGATGCTCTGTTTTTACAAAAAAAAAACCCATGTTTTCTTCTTGTTTGCAGAACACTATCCAGGGTTGATTTCGATGAAGATTCATCATGGTGGGTTATTTACTAGAAGTCCAGGAATGAAGTACATTCTTGGTAAGGTAAGTTATGTTGATTTAATAGATGTTGATGAGCTTAGTGTGCATGAAATAGACTTGATGATGGTAAAGCTAGGTTATGATCCTGAGGGCAGGATGTATTATAACTTTTGCATTCCAGAAGATGACCTAGACTTTGGCCTTGAACCTTTGGGCAATGATCAAGATATTTTGAACTTAGTGGGATATACAAACAAGTTTAAAATAATAGACTTATACATTGAACATGGTAGAACTACTCTGAACACATATGAAAGGTCTCTTGGTAAAAGGAAATTGGTTATAGAGGAGATTTTAGAGAATAACTCTCCAGAAATGAATATAACAAGAAAAAGAGCAATTGAGGATGGGTGTTCTTCCACCTCAGCTAAAAAACAATTATGCATTGAATGGAGTCAGCCTGATCAAGTTACATTGAAGAACACCCAACACAGTGAGGTTGTTGACAACACCCAACTCTCTGAGAGCAATGCAGATGTAATGGATTTTGACTTAAATAAACTAGATGAGGGTGACCATCAAGAGCAGGGCAATACATAGGCAGTGGAGTTTGGGTTGAATGACCAGGATGGATATGATTCTGAAACACTAATAGAGGGAGTGGAGTTTGACTACACTGAGTATATTCAGTTTGAGGATGATATTTTAGAGCAGGAACAGGTGCAGGAACAGGTGCATCAACAAGAGCAGTCTATTTATAGGGCCAAGGCACAAGAAGAGTTTGATAAGGGCAAGACAGTACAAAAGGGTGATGATGACATGGATGATGGTGACATGGAAGATTTTGAGGATATATGTATAGACATGGAATATTTTGAGAGTGGTGAGGAGTCTGAGTTTGAAAGTGGAAGGAAAATGGCACTACATAAACATAGAAAGGTTAATGAAGTTAAGGCAATACAGTTTTATGTTGGTCAACAGTTTGGAAGTAAGAAAGACATAAGAAAAGCAATCACAGACCACTCAATTCAGACTAGGAGGGATCTGTGTTTTATTAAAAATGATAAGGTAAGAATGAGGGTGAGATGCAAAGGAAAAGTTCTTGAAAGTGGAGGTACAACTAGTGATGGGCCTAACACTGATGGGCTTAACACTGATGGGCCTGAGGTAGCATGTCCTTGGGTGTTACTTATTTCCACAGATAACAAACATAAAACATGGACTGTGAAGACCTACAAAGACCAACACAAGTGTTTACAATCCAGACATGTGAGGCATTGTACATCCACTTTTCTCTCTCAACAAGTTGAAGAAACCATAGTTCCCAACCCAGATATCCCCATGAAAGCTTTGGCAGAAGGACTAGCTAAGAAGTATGAGGTTAGGGTTCATAAAATGAAGGCATACAGAGCAAAGGCAATTTCAATAAAAAAAGGTAAGAGGAGATTACCATGACCAATATGATGAATTAAGGGACTATGTCTTGGAGCTTAAGAGAGCAAACCCAGGTACCACAGTGAAATTGGCGGTGGAAGATGAAACCAACCCAGACTCCCCAACAAGACAGTTCAAACGGGTCTACATTTGTATTGGTTCCCTTAAGGATGACTTCAAAGCATGTGGAAAGGAGTTGTTGGGCCTGGATGGATGTTTCATGAAAGGTCCTTTTCCAGGCCAGATCTTGACTGCAGTTGGGGTTGACCCAAACCAGGGTATCTATCCCTTAGCATATGCCATAGTTGAAGCGAAGACAACAAAATCTTAGACATGGTTCTTGGAGTGCTTGGGTGATGACTTGGATCTGAGTTCAAATTCAAATTTTACTTTCATCAGTGATAGACAAAAGGTAACTTTCTATGCTTTGCTAATTTTTGTATTGGTTCTTGTTGCTAATGTAGTACTAACTTCTGCTACCTTTGTTCCAATTAGGGAATTATACCTGCAATGGCTAGGGTATTCCCATGTGCAGAGCACAGGTTCTGTCTTAGGCACATTCATGAAAACATGAATAAGACTTGGAAGGGAAAATGTACAAGGATGCTCTGTGGAGATGTGCAACAGCACCAACACTGCCCCAATTTCAGAAATGCATGGATGACTTGAAGGTGTTGGATAAGAAGGCTTTTGAGTATTTGAAGGACATTCCAGCTGTTCATTGGTCAAGAGCCCATTTTACAGGTTAATTATCTTTTTAAGTCTTTTTGAGTATTTAAAGGAAATTGCATAGTAACCCATATCTCTTTCACATGTACAGGTAGAGCTCACTGTGATGTTCTATTGAACAACATGTGTGAGGTCTTCAATAGACAACTTGTAGATGGTCGTGACAAGCCTATCATCACAGCATTGGAGTATATTAGAGAATACCTCATGAAGAGGATTGTTAATGTAGGGAGGTTGATTGCAAAGAGTGAGGGGCTTCTGACACCAACAACCACAAAAATTTTGGAGTTGAACAAGACACAAGCTGCACAGTATGTGGTTCTTTGGAATGGTGGGGACAAGTACCAAGTGAGTGGGCCATGGCAGGATCAATGTGTTGTTGATTCAGGAAGGAAGACATGCACATGTAGGAAGTGGGAGCTGACAAGAATACCATGTAGGCATGCAGTTGCCACAATTTGGTATATGGCAGCTAATGGAGAAGGGATTGGTTTACCCGAAGATTTGGTGCATGAGAGTTGTTGGTGCAAGTGTACCACATCTCTATATATTTATATATATTTATTTTGATGATTACAAACACAACGCATTATTGTTTATCTAACAATTTAATCCAAGTGTGCAGTTGTTGAAGAACACGAAGATTTAATCTGAAGGGTTCAAGACGGAAGTGTTTACGTCGTCATTATTGTTTATAACTAATAATGATAAACACCCTAAAATAATTTACCACTTGGATATTTCTAAAAAACCATAAATTAATTTTAATAAAGGTTTTAAGAAGATCAGCAAGATTTGGTTGCTGTCCTGGAAAGTTTCTTTTCTGACGACGGTATACCGTGGGGAATACCCGGTATACCGCGGGTACACCAGGCCGGTATACCGCGGCTGTTCAGCCGGTATACCGCGGCAGGCCGTGTACAATTCCTATTGGTTGAAGTGGCTTTTCCTGACGGCGGTATACCGCGACGGTACAGCCGGTATACCGCGGGTACGTTTTTCCAGAAGTCAACTTTGCATGTAGCCGTTGTGTACCAGTGTGCTTTCTGACCGCGGTATACCGCGGTGTGCAAGGCGGTATACCGCCAGGTCATGTGACCGTTGGAGCTTCTTGGTATATATGAAGCATGCTGTTGATGAAGACTTCAGACCCAAGAACACAACAGTAACAACAAGCAGCATACTCTCAGCTCTCTCATTTATATATATATATTTTATAAAAATATTTTTTATAAAATATCCAAGTGTGATTATTATACAAGAGTGATTACCCATTGTGAGTTATACTCCTCTTGTAAGTATTTGAATAACGGGTGTGTGATCCTGTTTATCTCATAGCAGAGGCTTGAGAAACTATTACAAATACCTTTGTACTTGGTTTGTATTTCTACCGTAAAGAATACATTTATTGGATCGTGTCGAGAAGTGTCTCGGCTGCTGGTTTATCACAGTTGGTGGTAAATCAGTAAATCTCCGTGTCAAGTATCTCTTACCTTTATCTCTTTATTTATTCCGCTGTGCTTTATTATATTTGTTTATATAAACTGCTTTGCATTTATATTTATTTATATAATCTCTGTGTATTTGTTTATATTTACACTCTTCGTTATTATTTGTATACTCTGATTTATTTATACTGTTTCTGTACTGTATTTATTTGTAAAAGAATTTTTGAAAGTAAAAGATTTTAAATACAACCTTCCCCCCCCCCCTAGGTTGTCTAACATTTGGTATCAGAGCGGGGCTTTCAAAAATTTTCTGTTTAAATTTTTAAAGTCATTTCTTTAATTTTTTTTTAAATGGCTCAACAAACTAATTTTGTGTTCTCTAAAACTCCTTTGATAGATACTGAAAAGTTTGGCATTTGGGCCGAGCTATTTGAATGTCACGTTCGTGGCAAAAGTCAAAAAATTTGGGATATTATAGAAAATGGGAATTTTAACCCTACTATTATAAAAAATAATGTTATTGTTGATAAACCTGTTAAGGACTGGACTCCCGCTGAAGAATCTCTTTTTTGTTTAAATTTTGAGGCTAAAAATATATTATATGCTGCTTTAACTTCCGATGAAATAGAAAGAGTTTATACTTATAAAACTGCTAATCAAATCTGGCAAAGCTTGAGCGACACTCATCGTGGAAATACTCAAGTTAAAAGCTCTAAAATAAATATTCTTGTTCATGATTATGAATTATTTGAAATGTCAAAAGATGAGTCAATCGACTCAATGTTTAAACGTTTTAACCTCATTATGACTACCTTGAAGGGATTAGGTCGTACTTATCCTAATGAGGATTATGTAAGGAAAATTCTTCGAGCACTTCCTTCGGAGTGGATGGCAAAAATCACATCCTTGGAAGACTCCCGAGATCTCGCAACCATGAAGCTCGATGATCTCATCGGCAATCTTAAAGTGCACGAAATTGCACTAAGAAGAAATCAAGTCCGGGAGCAAGTCAAAAAGAAATCCATCGCTCTCAAGGTCGTTGCCTCAAAAGAAAAGGAAGAGGAGGAAGATGCAAGTTCATCCGATGATGAACCCGAAAATCTTGACGATTTAGTCAAGTTGGTAAGAAAACTTTCTAAACTTCTTTCTAACAAAAAGTTTGCCAATATTGATAGGTTTCAAGAAAATGAAGACTACCGTCGTGGTGGTAAAAACCAAAGTCGCAACGTCCACAAAATTGAAGACAAATATGACGAATCTAGCGACGATGAAAAAGCCAATAAAAAGAAAGGCTTTTGCTATGTGTATGGTGACAAGGATCACTATGCAAGTGTGTGTCCGAATCGAGCAAAACAAATCAACACACCAAAAGCTTTGGTTGGAGGCGCGTTGAGCGCAAGCATAAATGAGACCAAAAATTTTTGTTTCATGGCCGACCATGATAATGAGGTATCTTCATCATATTCCTCTAAAAATAATTGTGATAATTATTATAGTGACGATGAAAATAATCTTGACGAATTATATAAATCATTTCATGATATGGCCGCTCTTGCAAATAAGTATAAAGATGAAATCTCTAATTTAAAAGAAACCGTATCCACATATAAAAAGGAAATAGATGACGGTAAACAAAAATCTGCTTATGATTTAGATGTTATCACTAAATTAGAAAATAAATTAAGTGAAAAAGATATTTGTAAATCTTGTGTTATCTTAAATGATAAAATTGCATGTTTAGAGAAAATAACATGTGAAAAAATTGTATGTGGTAAATGCAATATTCTTGAAGATGAAATTGCTTGTTTAAAAGCAAAATGTAAATCGCATGAGAAAGATAATTTATTAGCAAATGCTTTTCAAAATAGCAATGATAAAGTGCTTAAAATGCTAAATATGCCTAATCGTATAAATTGCCGAAAAGGCATTGGTTCAAATACGTGTATTGATAAATGTTCGTGTAAACCCATTAAAAGATTTTTTGCATCTCCTAAAGTTAATACGAGAAAACCTCCATATATGTCAAAAATAAAAAATGTGAATTATGGAAGGAAACCGTATGCTCGTATGTATAATGATAATTTTTCTAGACCTAAAAATAATGCGAATATAAATGCTTCATTTTATGTGTATGATAAATACAATCGCAAAATTAAAATGGTTAGAAAATGGATTCCGAAAGGAATGTTTAATGTTGATAATCCAGGTGGAATGCGTTTATGGTTTTAAACCATTTTTATGGTTTTGTATGTTTGTCGTGTTTTTTTTGTCGACAACATATTTTTTTGCAGTTTATGTTTTATACTAACTGTTAAATGGACCCATAAGAAAAGGGTACCACGAAATATTTTCTTTGCCTTTTGTAGGTGTTTCCTGACGAGGATATAATACGTGTTACCTGCCGAGGTTATAATACGTGGTTACCTGCCGAGGTTATAATACGTGGTTACCTGCCGAGGTTATAATACGTGGTTACCTGCCGAGGTTATAATACGTGGTTACCTGCCGAGGTTATAATACGTGGTTACCTGCCGAGGTTATAATACGTGGTTACCTGCCGAGGTTATAATACGTGGTTACCTGCCGAGGTTATAATACGTGGTTACCTGCCGAGGTTATAATACGTGGTTACCTGCCGAGGTTATAATACGTTGTTACCTGCCGAGGTTATAATACGTGGTTACCTGCCGAGGTTATAATACGTGGTTACCTGACGAGGTCATAATACGTGGTGATTTTTTTTATCACATAAAAATTAACCGAATATTGAAGCCTTAAGATCCGTTTTGGTGCAAGTGTTTCGTATTGGTTTGTATATCTTTGTCTCTATTGCTTTTTGCATTTTATTTTATCCCTCAAATTTTATAAAATCAAATTGATATCGTTATTAATTTGAGGGGGAGCGTTTTAGCTCTTTTACCCATGAGTTTATGCTACCTCAATTATATGCATATTTTGAGGGGGAGCATCTCTCGAGGGGAAGCATACCGTCTCTCTTGACCCTTTTTGTTTCGACAAACGGGGGAGAGAAACCGCATATGCTCTTGCTTAGCGGTTGTGTTTGTCATCATCAAAAAGGGGGAGATTGTTGGTGCAAGTGTACCACATCTCTATATATTTATATATATTTATTTTGATGATTACAAACACAACGCATTATTGTTTATCTAACAATTTAATCCAAGTGTGCAGTTGTTGAAGAACACGAAGATTTAATCTGAAGGGTTCAAGACGGAAGTGTTTACGTCGTCATTATTGTTTATAACTAATAATGATAAACACCCTAAAATAATTTACCACTTGGATATTTCTAAAAAACCATAAATTAATTTTAATAAAGGTTTTAAGAAGATCAGCAAGATTTGGTTGCTGTCCTGGAAAGTTTCTTTTCTGACGACGGTATACCGTGGGGAATACCCGGTATACCGCGGGTACACCAGGCCGGTATACCGCGGCTGTTCAGCCGGTATACCGCGGCAGGCCGTGTACAATTCCTATTGGTTGAAGTGGCTTTTCCTGACGGCGGTATACCGCGACGGTACAGCCGGTATACCGCGGGTACGTTTTTCCAGAAGTCAACTTTGCATGTAGCCGTTGTGTACCAGTGTGCTTTCTGACCGCGGTATACCGCGGTGTGCAAGGCGGTATACCGCCAGGTCATGTGACCGTTGGAGCTTCTTGGTATATATGAAGCATGCTGTTGATGAAGACTTCAGACCCAAGAACACAACAGTAACAACAAGCAGCATACTCTCAGCTCTCTCATTTATATATATATATTTTATAAAAATATTTTTTATAAAATATCCAAGTGTGATTATTATACAAGAGTGATTACCCATTGTGAGTTATACTCCTCTTGTAAGTATTTGAATAACGGGTGTGTGATCCTGTTTATCTCATAGCAGAGGCTTGAGAAACTATTACAAATACCTTTGTACTTGGTTTGTATTTCTACCGTAAAGAATACATTTATTGGATCGTGTCGAGAAGTGTCTCGGCTGCTGGTTTATCACAGTTGGTGGTAAATCAGTAAATCTCCGTGTCAAGTATCTCTTACCTTTATCTCTTTATTTATTCCGCTGTGCTTTATTATATTTGTTTATATAAACTGCTTTGCATTTATATTTATTTATATAATCTCTGTGTATTTGTTTATATTTACACTCTTCGTTATTATTTGTATACTCTGATTTATTTATACTGTTTCTGTACTGTATTTATTTGTAAAAGAATTTTTGAAAGTAAAAGATTTTAAATACAACCTTCCCCCCCCCCTAGGTTGTCTAACAAGAGTTACAAGATGGCAACTTGGAAGAAGGTGTATGAGTTCAAGGTTGGGCCTCTGAGTGGGAAGGAATTTTGGCCAAAGAGTGATTGTGCAGTGAAGCTAATTCCACCAGTCCATCATACACAGGTTGGGAGGCCCAAGAAGAAGAGAAGGAAGGGTGCATATGAGTTAAGCCAACCTGTTAAAGGTTTCAAGCTTTCCAAGTGTGGAAAGACTGTCACTTGTGCATACTGCAAGAAGCCTGGGCATAACTCCAGGACTTGTAAAGGACAGGAAGCCAAGCCTTAGTTGGATGTTTGTTGGATGTTTGATCTTTTGTAATCTCCCTAACATGTTTGCTTATGTTTATTTAACATTCCAGTGATGGTAATATGCTGTTAGTTGGATGAACATTAGTTTTGTGGTTGCATTAATGGTTATGTACCTTCCTTTTGTAATGGTTAAACCTTCCTTTGGTTCAAGTAATGGTTAAACCTTCCTTTTGTTGAATGTAGTTTTATTGTTATGAAAATTTAAACTAGTTTACAGGGAAATTGGTTGTACAAACTAGTTTTGGTTATTTACAGGGAAATTGGTTGTACAAACAACATCAATCTGCTATTTCATTTAACACTACAACAAACAGGGAAATTGTTTACAAACAACATCAATCTGCTATTTCATTCAATGACAACAAAATCCAAAGGGTTACAATAACCATTTAAGGCATTCCTACTTACTACAGAGAGCAAAAATCCCACTTACTACAGACAACAAAAAACAGGACACAATACAAATCCATAAACACAAACACAAGGAAATGGTTACATTTACTCAAAACACAAACACAAGGAAAATGATAAAAAAACATGACCCAAATGATTAACAATAACTTCTTCATTCTTCTAGCCTCCACAACTTGTGCCCTCAATTTTTCTTCAATTAGGTTTCTTGACCTCAATAAACCAGGTATAACCACTTGGGATCGAGCACACATTGATGGATCAACCCAACCAATAAAGGGGCAATTGCTTCCCTGTAAAAAATTGATTTGAGAGAACAAACATAAAATCGTAATTTTGGCACATACCCTAAAAACTTACAGGGCGGGAACATGAGAAGAATCTTCGCCCTGGGTTTGCATTTGTCCACGAAGTTAGGATCACAGTATACGCACCACAATAACACAACACCATGGTCTTTCTTAGCTTGAGAGCTTCAATGGAGATTGGAGAAGAAGGTTGTTGTTGGGGGAGGGGGTATAACAGGTTTTAATCGGTGTTTTTAAAAGAGAGGGAAAAAGGAAAAGTGTATTGACAAAAATACCCTCGTGTGCGTCTCACGTGGTGAGGGTTAACGACCTGAATTAGACGGACGTCAGTGATAGGGACCATTTTCGTAACAAAGTCCATACGTCGTGGACCAAAAAGGTAATTTCTGAAGTAATGGGACCACTTTCGTAATTTTTGCCATACCTCAGGGACCAAAACAGTAATTTACTCTTAATTCTTTTATTCTTTTACTTTATCAAATTAATAAATTTATATTAAATTACTCAAGAACAGTGGGTGTTCTTCGTGATGGTGAAGATGATGAAAATAGATTTCGGTGTTCGAGTGTGGTTTGGTTGCATTTAATCATACCAAAGTGTTTCTCCGTTGATTCTGAGTGTGTTACAACTGTTTGTTCGAGATTTGAGCAACAATTTCATGATTTCAATTTCTGAAAAATTTCACAGAATGTACATCGAAGTGGGTCTTGAAGATGAAATGTAATTTTGATGATATGTTGAGTGTTAGTCGAATCTAATCGTACCAAATCATTTCTCCATTGATTTCTAACAGATTGCAAGTTTTTATTTCGAGTTTTGAGCAAGAAATCAACGAGTTTGAACGAGTTCGCCGAACTTTCGCCGGATTCTGGAAAAGTCGCCAGAAACTTCATAGTTGTCGGACGTTCATTGTTGTCGCACACCCAACCAAATGGATACCAAAATGATAAGATATATTGTAGATCTCTCTTAACGAACACCCAACCAAAAAAATCAAAATTCAATCTGAGAATGGAAATGAAAATACGAGATACAAATGGAATTGTTTATTTTGGTGTTGTGAGAGAGGGGAAGAAAGATAAAGAGATCTAAAATCTTCTAGAAGGTATTTGCTGGATATGGATGAAATCCTAATACATTGAAAGATTTTTTTTATTTTCTTATAAATATAAATTTGAGTAATTTAATATAAATTTATTAATTTAATAAAGTAAAAGAATAAAAAAATTAATAATTTTTATTTTTCAAACTTGATAACGAGTTGGTCCCTAGGGTTTGTGTCATTACGGAATTAGTCCCTCATGTAAAAACAAAAAAAGAAAGAACGACGAAAATGCCCTTCAGTTTAACGGAGATGTTGGACGGCAGTTAGAGGGAGGGACCAACTCGTTATAAAATGTCATACGTTGAGTCCTAATCCGTAATAAATGAAGTTTAGGGACGATTTTGGTAAAAACCACCAAACCACAGGGACCAAATCCGTAATTTACTCATAGTTTAATTTAGTTATTACATTTAAGATATATTTTATATTAAACTTAAAAATGATATATTTTATCAAATAAAATAAAAAAGGTGGTTGTATTGGGGTTTTTTTATCAGTTAGTTATATGAATTCAAACATCAAATTTTAATACTTCAGAATTCAGATATTTAATGTGTTTATTTTATATTTGATTATTTTAATCTATTAGTTATAGAAATTAGGCTTCTTTCGGACATTTTATAGGCATTGGACGAGATGTAAAAATAAGTCCTAGATAACTATGATTTTTTTTCAATATGTTTATATCATCAAAAATAACATTGAATTCAAGAAATAATAATTTATATAAAACTGTTTTTTTCCGATATTTCTGACACAAGATCAATCAATAATTATTTTTAAATTAATAAATCATATTATTTTACATAACATTATCAATTCGTTCCACCATTAATTAAGGGATTTTGAGATATACCTTTAATATATAGATTGAAATCATTAAATGTCACTATATTGACCATTTAGAACAACACTTTAAGTAAATCAATATAAATCAGTCGATTTTTCACATGTTACCTGGTGTTGATGGTTTTCATCATCATTTTGAACTTTTAAAGCTAAAACAAATTTTTTAAGAATCATCAATCTTAGAATCAAAAGTCAATGTTGGTTATAATTTTAGATCTTATTCTTGTTTTAGAGATAAGAGAGTACTTAAGATTCATGCACTCAATAATATGTAATAAAGAGTCAATAATGCATGGAAAGAATAGTTTTGAAATCCTAAATATAGATATAATAAGTTAGGCCGTCTCATAATGTAATATCCCGTAATTTCTAGGAAATTAATAAGCAATTATACTTATTTAAGTTGAAAACCTTATAAATTAGAGGGACTAGTGTTGTCAATAGTAGAAACTTTTAAGAATGAATAACCCCTTTTGCATTTGGCGGCAGTAATTTCATCAAATTAGGATTTGAGAGTTAAAAGTATGGAGGAAAAAAATAATAACTTTAAAGAATTTTGGGATAACCTCTAATCTTCTATGTAATGGCACTAGTTCCTCAACCAACTAGGAATTCAAATTATCAATCTTATGGGTTTCAACCCACAATAATGTGCGCCAAATAGTATTAGTTTTCTTGAAATCTTTGGAGTTCCAAATAGTAATATTAGGGTTTGAGGTTGAGTTTGGGTTAAAGTTTTGATCCTCATTTTGAAGACTCGGTGAAGAAATTTGAGGACGTTTTGATTAGCAAATTTCGGATTTTGACTAAGGTACGAATTTCTTTACACTCCCCTCTCTAAAAATTTCATGTTATTTATAAAATTCGTAACAAATCTCTCGTTTATCGAATTAATTCATACGATATATTTTTGAAAACCTGGAGACGTCTACAACGATTTGTTGTCACACGAGCAAACTCTGATTTTTATGCTAAGGTGTCTAAAATATGGGTTTTCCAAAACTGGTCTCGTTTTAGACCAAAACAACGCGACTGTTTTCAAAATTTCGTATATAATTCATTTTAAATCCGATTTAGTTCATTCTTATTCTATTGAATCACAAGACTTTTATGTAAAACTTCTGTTTAGATATAGTTTTCAAAAACCTACGGGAAGTATGATAAAATTTGGGATTTCTAAACGTGTAAAGTGCTAAAACATGTATTACTCGATTTAGAAAAGTTGTGAGTGTGAAATTCATATTCTACTTATGGTTTTGGCTTTCCATATGTTTTTGTTTTAAATCTTTCGTAAGATTTCATTCAAGTATCTATGTTAATGGTTTACTAAAGCTCATGCTATTTAAAATCCTTTTCGATTCGTAAGTCGTCAATGAAGTGTGTTCGGAATTATAAAGCTTTTAATTGGATTTGTTGATACTTTTGTATAGTCAAATATTTTTTTTCTTTATTTGTTTTGTAATTAGTATGATTTGTTGTTCATCTAGTGTGATTACATGTGTTATGACATACTTTTGAAGTTTATGCTTAACGTATATTGAGCTACTAACCACCTATGTGGGTACCATAGACACGTCATTGTGACACCGATGGTGTGACACTACCTTGGCGGTGTGATGAGTCCATGGCGTCTCCTTTCGATTTATTTTAGTGCTCTGATGAGAGTTGGCCATGGTGTGATGGGTGATATTATTCAGGAGGCATATGGGTCGGCCCTAGCATATTTGATTTGTTTGTAGGTGGATGGCGGCGTAGTACCCAACACCGCATCTCACATTAAAGTGGAGGCTCTAGAATATTAGGGCTTGAAATGTTGTTAAGCTATCATCAATAGATGGGTTTCCACCACCAGCAACCATCGTGTACGCACACTTGTAGGAGGGTTTCCACCTGCACCGGCCTACCACCTCCCCCCCTACCTTTGTTATTAACACCATACAAAATAATAACCCATTTGAAACTTCGAAGCTATTATAATTGGCCACCTTCCCATCCCTATCGTGAAACACATTGAACCCACCATTGCATGAAAACCCAATTCTGACCTCCCCCTTTTATCGACCCTGTCTCTGGCATACTCACACCTATGAGAAGGTTGATTTAATTTCCAGCGATTGTAGATTTGGGTGGTAGATGGTAGAGTTGTGTATGTGAGTGAGAGAAAGAGAGAGAAAGGTAGACACCTAGATCAAAAATCGATCTACAACAGAGTACACTCTCATCGGTCTACAATAAAAACAGAGATGTCGAGAAGATATCTACAAAGGTGATCTACATCGAAAATTTCTTAACTTATTTTTTTGATTTTTGATTTTTAATAAATGGTCCATAAAAACCCCAAATATTGATTATATATTAAGTTATTATTTTCGACCGAATTTAATTAATTAAATTTTGACATAAATTCGTCAAAAATAAAATAATTAATTTATTTAATTAAAATGATAATTAGTTTATGAAGTATTTTAATTTAAAATTTTAAACAATGGAAAGCAATTCGTCACAAAAAAATCACAAATCCGTCACAAATATTCACAAACATATATATATATATATATATATATAGAGAGAGAGAGAGAGGGAGGTTCAAGGGAAAACCTAAAAAAACGGAAAACTGAATAACACCATAGGAGCCCTTCATCTGGACGGTATGCACTTGTGCATACAGATACATAGTTGACCTTTTGGTTTTATGTACAAGTGCATTATGCATTTGTGCATATATGCACAAATGCATGTTACAAATAACCTGTATGCACAAGTGCATACCGCCCAGATGAAGGGCTCTTAGGGTGTTCTTCAGCTTTCCGTTTTTTGAGGTTTTCCCTTGAACCTGACCCTATATATATAGGGGGCCTTTCAAGGGAGAACTTGGTTATTTGTGATAACTGTGAGATCCATTGTGAGCCACATATTAATAAATAAATTAGGAAATTATTATATTTAGTATTTTTGACTGAAAATCTAATTAAAGAGCATTTTAGGTATTTTAAAAATCTTATCTCTCCCCCCTCTCTCCCGTCTTCTCTCTCATCTCTTCGGCTCCAATGAACCTTATCCGGCGGATACACAATGTGTTATCTAAAAAAATGACATTGTTATATATATATATATATATATATATATATAATTTAGTGACAACAAACGACTTTCACTGGCTGATAATCCGTCGGTGAAAGTCAGATCTGTCGGAAATCTGTTTGTCACAATTGTGACGAATTTTCGATGGATTTATATTGGTGTTGACTTTTGTTTAATCTATATGAAATCTATCGGTAATATTTCTAATAAAAAAATCGGCCAAAAATTCTTGTGGATAATAACCAATTATTTAGTAGTGATGATGCAATATGGGGCAACATCAATGTTTCAATGTCGATATTGGTGCAAGTAACCCCATGAATACTATTGTTTCTATTTGTCATTTTATTATGATTTACCCAACATGCTAGCATATTGGTAGAGTTCTTGTGAACCTCTTGGTATATGTTTTCTTTTCATTCAAAAGTTAATTCTTGTTAACTTCTTGGTACATGTTTTCTTTTCATCCAAGTTAATTCTTGCTAACCTCTTACTATATGTTTTCTTTTCATTCAAGTTAATTCATCTTTGATATACGTCTAGAAGTCTATACATATAATAAATAAGTAACTACATTGACACGTGTCGTCGTCTGGTAAGCCGGTTTTATTATTTTCCCGCCTAAACATGTATCTGGACGCCTTTACATTATAGATTCAATTAACACACTTACATTCACTCCTCCTTAAATCTCTCATTAATTAAATTTTTAATAATTATAACTTACATTTACTACCCTTATAATTACCTATGTAGTTTACTTTTAATCCATTACTTTTTTATTTTTCATTTTAGACTCTTATCATACAAACATAAATAATGTATATGAACTAAAATGCATTAAAAAAACATTTCTATTTTTTACAAATTATACCATTGTAATCGTTTCGTCAATACCTTCGAAATAAGCCTAATATTGAATATTTTTTTTATACATACGTACATATCCATACTTATAATAAATTCAAAAAAATCTCCATCGTGTATAGTAATCCAAAAAATCTATACATATAATAAATGAGTAACTAGCATGCCACGTGTCGTCTTCTGGTGAGCCGACTTCAGTATTTTCCCGCCTAAACATGTATCTGGACGCAGTTTACATTATAAGTTCAATTAACACATTCACATTCACTCCTCTTTAATTCAATTTTTTTTTTAATTTGTCTGTTACATTTACTACTTTTATAATTAGGTATGTAGTTTACTTTTAATCCCTTATTGTTTTATTTTTCATTTTAGACTCTTATCATATAAACATAAATAATGTATATGAACTAAAATGCATTAAAAACATTTCTATTTTTTACAAATTATACCATTGTAATCGCTTTGTCAATACCTTCGAAATAAGTCCAATATTGAATATATTTGGATTTAATTATATTATTAAATATCATAAATATATACGAATTAATGTGTCGTGATTAGTATGGGATTTGTTGAAATTAGTATGAGATTTGATACAAATAATCATTAAATTGTCGCGATTTTCTTTTTGCAATTTCATATCAATTTTTACTTCAAAGTCGAATTATTTTGACGAATTACAATTCTATCAAATTCCATTCTGTCAACGAAACACCCTTAGAATTATCATAAGAGATTTAATTACTTGAAAAAAAAGATATCACTTATCAACTGACTTTTGGATTATGAGTTCGAACATTTTTCAAAAATATAAATATGCAATTATTGTGTATTCGTTTGATAAATTCATTTAGTGACGACATTTATAATAGGTATCAAACTTAATAGACATATTTTTATCTTCAAAATAATATTCCCTATTTGTGGAATTTTTGTTTTCTTTTTATCAATTATTGTATGTGTCACAAAATTATTCAACAACTATTAAACACCAAATAATTAACTTAAAACACAAATTTGATCGTCGCGCAACGGGCGAGCCAAAGACTAGTTGTGATATATATATATAGGGATAATAAATTGTAAACCTCTAAATGTTTGTAAACTTTGGATTTCATAGGTTTTCTTGATGAAATTGTTTCATGAAATTATTTATTTTGATTAAAGTGTTTCATATCATTCAATTTTTCATGAAATTGTTTCATATATTTGTGTTTTTATGTAAAAATGAAGAAGTTTCATCAAATTGAGAAAATATATGAAACAGTTTCATATGAGTGAAAAAACTATACGAAACTACATAAAAAACACAAATATATGAAACAATTTCATCAAGAAATGAATGATATGAAACAATTTCATCAAAATAAACAATTTCATGAAAAAAATTCATTAAGAAAATTATGAAATTCAAAGTTTACACGAAAAAAGTTTACAAAATAGTGGGCCTCTAAGTTTACACACATTTAGAGGTTTACAATTTATTATCCCTATATATATAGAGTCCTAATAATTTGTAAACCATCATTTTCGTGTAAACCGTCGATTTCATAGGTTTTTTTGATGAAATTTTTTTATGGAATTTTTTATTTTGATGAAATTGTTTCATATCATTCATTTCTTGAAGAATTTTTTTTTATGAAATTTGTAGTTTCATAGGTTTTTTTCATTCTTATGAAACTGTTTCATATATTTTCGTTTTCACCTATGAAACTACAAATTTCATAAAAAAAATCTATCAAAAAATGAATGATATGAAACAATTTTATCAAAATAAGTAATTCCATAAAAAAATTATCAAAAAAACCTATGATACGAAAATGATGGTTTACAATTTATTATCCCTATATATATATATATAGGCAGCATTTAATACCGTAATCGTCTAAATAAGTCAGCCAAAATGACTAAGTTACCCATAACCTGTTTTATATCAAGAAGGTTTATACCCAGGCCGTTCCTGACATATTTTGAGCCCTGGATGAGAGGTAAAAAAGGGCCCTTGATAAGTAGGAAATTATTTTCTTGTTTATATCATAATAAAAACTTTGAATTCAAGAAATATTAATTATTCATATAGAATAATTTTCTCGGTATTCCTAGCATAAGACCAATCAATAACTATTTCTAAATTAATATTTTCTACCATATCATTTTTACATAATATTGTTAGACCGTTCCACCGTCAAATGCATCTCATGATGTACTTTTAATATATAGATTGACATCATTTAATGTCATTATGTTGACATCATTTGGATTGAAAAAATCCACATCACTTCATCACTTGAGTTTTCATGTAACCTAATGTTAATGTTTTTCATCATCATTTTAAACATTTAGGGTTGAAACAAACTTTTTAAGAACCATCAATCTTAGAATCAAAAGTCAATGTTAGTTATAACTTGAGATCTTATTCTTATTTTAAATATAGGAGAGTACTTCTGGTGTTTATATAAGAAATTTACACAATTCTAACCCAAAAATAGAATTCATAATAATGAAATAATTAAAAGTGTATCAAGGTTTCTACTTTCAAGGCAAAATAGTTTTAGATATTAGTACTAGATAAAAAAAACTTATAAAAACAATAAGCAATACTATAAAATGGAAAACCAATCAACTTTTTACAAATTTTTATGTCCAATGTAATTATATAATAAATATTTAGGCCTTTAAATATAATGCAAAACCCATTAGATACTAATTTTTTGTATTTTTTATTTACTAATTTCCTTTGAACATATATAGTATATACTAAAACAAATTGGGCCCCTACATTTTATGGGCCCTGAACGTATGCCCGGCCCGACCCATCCTCTACCAGGAACGACCCTATTTATTCCTTAATTCAAATTAATGGAAACACCATCCATTCTATGTTATTTTCTTAGGGGTTGTTCGGTTCATTTTCTGTTAAGACCTGAATGGATATAGCTATCTGAGTAGATATGGTCGTCTGAGTGTTAACAGATAAGTTGGTGTTCGATTTTGGTGCTTAATAAATAGTCTGAATGTCAGAAATGACCATTTTACCCTCAGTCTTTAAACCCTTATCTTTCCTCTATCTGCTATCAACAAAAGTCTTCCACCATTATCATCTTCAACCTTTTATCATCTTCAAGAAAAAGAAAACCCAAAAAAAAAAGAAATCATCTTTTAATTGTTGCAATACAAGAAAACCCAAATTCCAATTGAATCCAAAACCCACCCAAAATCTATCTCTTTCTCTCTCTATCTCTTAAGGAAAATATATATAAGCATGAAAAGGCAGTTAAAGTTGAATTTTAAGTCATATCACCTTTTAAGCTATATGTACAACTCTCAAAACTACTGAGAAATCCCCTCTCTCCCACGTTTCTCTTAAAAATCAAAATTTTTAATTTTTAAGTTACACTTTATATCCTTAGAATTAGTTATCCAATTTACTTTTAATCCCTTACCTTTTCATTTTTTTATTTTACACCCATATTATATTAACATAAATAATCGTATATGAACAATAATGCATTAAAAAATACATTTCTTTTTTATAAATTACACCATTGTAATCGTCTCGTCAATACCTTCAAAATGAACTCAATATTGAATATGTTTGGATATAATCGTATTATTAAATATCATGAACACGAGTTAATTTGTTTTATATCCCTTACATTATTTATTTTTATTTTACACCCTTATAATATTAAGTTACACTTTATACCCTTGAAATTAGTTATCCAAATTACTTTTAATCCCTTACTTTTTCATTTTTTATTTTACACCCTTATCATATTAACATAAATAATCGTATATGAACAAGAATGCATTAAAAAAATACATTTCTTTTTTTACAAATTATACCATTGTAATCGTCTCGTCAATACCTTCGAAATGAGTCAAATATTGAATATTTTTGGATTTAATCATAATATTAAATATCATGAACATGTACGAATTAATTTGTTTTATATCAATGTGTTATAATTTATAACTATATTTCCTTTGATGTCTAGATGTGGATGATTCAATGTTTTCGAGAAAGAGGAAGTGACATGAAAAATAATGATATAATATTAAAAGTAAGATTTTTGTTTTATCTGTTGGAAAAATATATCAACTTTTGAAAACCATTAAAAATATGAAGCTCAAGCTCAAGAACATGATAATGACAATGATCCTCGTAATGCTTTTGAGGTGTTTGATGCACCCAAGAATGGACTCATCCCGGCTAAAGAGTTACAGAAGGTGCTCTTGTATTTAGCAATTCTTGATTCGAAATTGGTGTTAACATTGAAATTGGTCTTAAACTCCCTAATTTAGTCCGAATAGTTGTAATGTTTTTCGAATGACCTCAAGTTCTTGTGAGTACAATTTGTCTTCATTATTTTAGGTTTATGTTTGTCAAGGTTGACAAGACAAAACCACAAGGGTTGTGGTGTATTGGTTAAGGCCCTGAGGGATGTGGTGAAATATCCCATCTGCTCAGGGTTCTAATCCGGGCGTACACAATAATTGTGGCCGCTGAGGTTTAATCAGGGCTGATGTCTTATGTTTGGGTAAAATTTCACCAGTCTCGACCACGACCAAAAAAAGGAAAACATTTGTTACACTTTTCTATAATAAGATAAAATCATAAACACTTTATCGTCTGACCAAAGTTGGAATCGAAAGTTACTCACGACACTCGACCGTCGTAAGGAACCTTACGACCTCGACCGACTAACATACGATATTATTGGTATGTTTTCACTGTTTAATGCAGGATCAACACCATTAATGACCAACGGCTATAACCGACGGAGATCATTACGAGCATTAAACCCAGCAGCCGTTACGACCATTACCTGAAGCTTTTATGGAATCATTAAAGCATTCGAAGACTATAAATACAAGGGTTCCATCCTCATTTGCGCAGAACTGAACTCCCAAGTACTCATAGCCTACTGAAAGTTTCGAAGCAGCGAAGTATTATCTCTCGAACAGACGACGCACGACGCTTAGTCCTTACGCTCGACGCACTTGTTTTTACACTCGATACATCTGTTTACTTTCCATTTAAAGTCTTTCATTTATTTGTACTGTAATCATTGTACTCTCGACACCTGAAACATAAGGACATCGCCCCTGATTGGCGATCATAGTGCAGCGACGACATCCATAGTCGTCCGCGAGTTTTTTTCCTCGTTGAGGTTTTTCCCGCGTCACCAAATCCTTTGTGTCTCATTTACGTTTTTTGCCTTTATCGTACTGTTTGTCGAACGATTTCCATTCTTTAGTTGTTAAGCTCCACAATCAACCTTAAGTTATCCTTCTGGACGATTTTTGGCATTAACAGTTTGGCGCCCACCGTGGGGCCCCATCTAGAGAAAGTCTTCGACAAACGTGCGTCTTACTAACGATTTCTTGGAGTTTCCTCTTTTTCTGTTTCAGGAAAATGGCAGGTAATGGATACCAAGAGCAGATCATCGCCCAGATGCATTGGGAGCTTGAAAATGTGCGTCGGCAAATCGACGCCCTTGCTGATCAAAGTCGAAGGGCAACCGAAGAAATCGCGCGACTGAGGAATCCATTCGGACCACAGAACGGTCCCAGACCATTCGTTCAGAATCCAGGTCCAAGATCGTTCGGTCAGAATCCAGGATCCGCTCCATTCATTCAGAATCCAGGGCCAGGACCGTTCGGTCAGAATCAGCAGCAAGTTCCGTTCGGTCAGAACCAGCGGCAGGGATCGTTCATCCCAAATCCCTAGTTTGGGCCGACTCCTCCTCAGCATCTAAGACCTCCACCCATGAACAATGGGTCCCAGCCGTACTTTGTCCCTTTCAATGGGGACGCCAATGGCTCGTCGTACGGAAATGGCACCAGTTCGGGGATTAACGCTCCAACCGGTGCGAATCCCGATTCTAACGACCCCGTCGCTCAGCGGTTGAAGATGCTGGAAGACCAGAATGAGCGTGTCCTATCTCTACTCGCTAAGCTGCCGGGGGCAGCCGTGCCCGTCGATGTCGAGCCTCGCTCGGGATTTCAGGCGTCGCCTTTCGTCGACACGATAGCAACCGTCTACGTCCCGAAGAAGTATAATATCCCCTCTTTCACGCCCAAGTATTCGGGAATAACCGATCCGACGGAGCACATCGCGCAGTATAAGCAGTTAATGTGGACGGTCTCGATCCCGCATATGTATCAGGAAGTTTGCATGTGCAAGAGTTTCGGGGCGACCCTCACAGGTCCTGCTCTCCAATGGTTGATTAACCTCAAACCCAAATCCATCGGGTCGTTCGCTGAGTTAGTCAACCAGTTCTCCCAGCAGTTCGCCAGCAGTCGCAAGATGGAGAAGCATACCAGCGACTTGTATTATGTCGTGCAGAAGGCCGGTGAATCCATCCAAAGTTATTTCAACAGGTTTAACGCGGCGTCAAGACCGCGATCGAAGCCTACAAGCGTGGTCTAGACGACAGTTCGGGTCTATACACCGATCTGACCAAGTATCCTCCAGAGAATTTCGAAGATGTCCGTGCAAGAACCCTTGCTTATATGAGGGTGGAAGACGATGCTGCCTTTCGTCGTAAGCATTCTGACGACAAGAGGTCGTTAAGTGTGAAAAAGCCAGAGTTCAAGACAAAGGCAGTATCCAAGTCAGAGCCTGCACGACAAATCTCGAACGTCCGATTCAAGACGAAAACGGAGTCCAAGACCGCGACCGCGACCAAATTTCCTCAGTACCCTAAGATATCATCCTATGGATTCAAAGGGACTACTAAGGACTTGGTCGAGGCCTTGAAGACCGTCCAGGCGACAATCCGGTGACCGAAGAAGTCCGACAAAGACGACGGTAAGAAGGATAAATCAAAGTGGTGCGACTTCCACGTCGACCACGGTCATCTGACGGATGACTGTATAGCTCTAAAAAAGAAGCTAGAATATCACGTCCCGAAGGGCAATCTCAAAGATATCATCGACGACGTCGTTACTCCAGCTAACGACGTTCGACCGCCGACTCCCGATCATGCAAAGGTCGTCAACTGCATCACTGGTGGGTCTGACGTGTGCCGTCTGACGTATTCTGCAGCCAAACGTCATGCCAGCCAGGCACCTGACGATCGACCTACCCCTCGTTCCTCAAGAGCCAAAGGAGATCTGGAGTTAGAAGCCATGAAGATTTCATTCGACCAAGACGACCTCGGCGACTCGTATCGGAAGCATCATGACGGGTTGATCATTCAGCTTACGATTGGTAACTGTCTGACCCGACGAGTCTTGGTCGACGGAGGCAGTTTAGCAAACGTCATCTTCCTTGATACCATCAAGTCCATGGGAATCGATCGATCGGAAATCACCCGACACTTGACAACCTTGGTCGATTTCAATGGAGACGCGACGAGTACCTTTGGAGAGATCACCCTACCTGTCTATGCCGGAGGAATCAACAAGCAAACCAAGTTCAACGTCATCGACTGTGCGTCGACCTATAACATCATCTTAGGTCGACCATGGATCCATGATATGAAAGCCGTTCCCTCGACGTATCATCAGACCATGAAGTTCCCTACGCCGTGGGGAATCCAAGAGATCAAAAGTGAGCCAAAAGTCGCCCACGATTGCTATAAGACCACCCTGAAGCCGCAGAAGCAGGCTATCTAGCAATTACAGGTCCAGGATGCTCCTGGAACAGCCGACGACTATCGCATGGAGGAAGTCGTCCTGGACCAGAGCAAGCCTGACCAGAAAGTCTTTATAGGTTCGTCTCTCGATCCCTGCCTTAAAGAAAAATTGATATCCTTTTTGCAGAAACATGCCGACTGCTTTGCCTGGTCTTACGAAGACATGGTCGGCATAGACCCCAGCATTATTTCTCACAAGCTCAATGTCGACCCGTCATTTAAGCCTATCAAACAAAAGCGCCGAAAATTTGCTCCTGAAAGGAATAAGGTAATAAATGACGAGGTCGACAACCTCCTCAAGACAGGGAAGATTCGAGAAGTAAAGTACCCCGACTGGCTTGCTAATGTCGTGGTCATGGCGAAAAAATGGCAAATGGAGGGTCTGTATCGATTTCACATATCTCAACAAAGCTTGTCCAAAAGATCCTTTTCCTTTGCCACATATCGATGCCATGGTCGACGCAACAGCAGGACATGAACTATTGACGTTCATGGATGCTTATTCTGGATACAATCAGATCCTGATGCACGTCGAGGACCAGGAGAAAACTGCATTCATGACGGATCGAGGTATTTATTGTTATAAAGTTATGCCGTTCGGTTTAAAAAATGCAGGTTCTACCTACCAGCGCCTGGTGAATAAAACGTTCAAGGATCATCTTGGCAACACGATGGAGGTTTATATCGACGACATGCTGGTCAAATCAAAGCAAGCAATCGACCACGTCGAGCATTTGAGGCAGTCGTTCGACATCCTTCGAAAATATAGCATGAAGCTCAACCCGACGAAGTGTTCCTTTGGTGTCAGTGCCGGGAAGTTCCTGGGTTATATGGTCACCCGTCGAGGAATCGAGGCCAACCCCGACCAGATCAAAGCCGTTATCGAGATCAAATCTCCGAGGAATTTCAAAGAGGTCCAAAGGCGGCTCATTGGTCGGGTGGCAACTCTGAACAGGTTTATCTCTCGATCCTCAGATAGATGTCATTTATTTTATAACGTCCTCAGGAAGAATAAAGGCTTCGACTGGAATGACGATCATGAACAAACATTACAAAAACTGAAGGAGTACATGACGTCACCTCCTTTGCTGTCAAAGCCTCACGATCATGAGGTCTTGCAGCTATATTTGGCTGTTAGTCCTAATGCAGTAAGTGCCGTCCTGACACGAGAAGATGAAAAGAAACAACTGCCGATCTATTATGTAAGTAAATCTCTCTTGGACGCCGAAACTAGGTATTCCTCTATGGAAAAATTGCTTTTGTCGCTAGTCACAGCTGCTAAAAAATTGAGACACTAATTTGAATCGCATCCTATTACTGTCGTGACTAACTTTCCTCTTAAGTATGTCTTGAGGAAACCTGAGTTGACAGGTCGTTTGGCAAAATGGAGCATATATCTCAGCAGTTACGACATCGATTTTAAGCCTAGGACCGCGATCAAATCGCAAGCTTTGGCAGATTTCATTGCTGATTTCAGCCCTGAGCTGGAAAAAGAAGCAGAGTTCGAGGTGTCAACTGTGGCGACTCACGACGACGTACCCTGGACTCTGTATGTCGATGGTTCATCCAACACTAGGGGTTCAGGACTAGGCGTTGTTTTAAAGTCGCCACAGGGGGGCAAGATGGTGTACTCCATGCGATGCGACTTCAAAACCACCAACAATGAAGCCGAGTACGAAGCCCTGATCGTGGGAATGAATATGGCCCACGACTCGGGGGCAACCGCGCTACATGTCAAAAGCGATTCTCTCCTAGTCGTGAACCAGATGAATGGAGAATTCGCGGCCAAAGATTCAAAGATGACAGCATACCTAAAGGTAGCAAAGGAAAAATCCGAAAAGTTTAAATCTTTTTCTATTGAACAGATTCCAAGGGACCAGAATACTCAAGCCGACGCTTTAGAAAACCTTGGGTCTGCTCTGGTCGAACCAATATTCAACAACATTCCCATGATCCATCTGGCGACGTCATCCATTGAAAATGACGATGTCGTCCAGATCGAAGATCAAGAAGATGATTGGTTGTGCGACATCAGAAATTTTCTTATGCATGACCAACTCCCAGAAGATAAGATGCGACATCAGTAATTTTCTTATGCATGACCAACTCCCAGAAGATAAGATGGAAGCTCGGAAGATCAGATTCAAGGCATCCAGGTATGTCGTGATCGGAGATAGACTCTATCGACGATCATCGACAGGTTTAAACCTGAGATGCATCGTCAACAAGAGTCAAATTCAGAAGATCCTTCAAGAAATGCACGATGGGGAGTGTGGCAATCACTCAGGAGGTCGTAGTTTGGCTAATCGTATCTCTCGACAAGGGTATTTTTGGCCAACACTGCGACAAGACGCCATCAGGTATGTCCAGAACTGTGACCCTTGTCAACGACATTCAGGTACGTCCCATAAACCTTCTGAACCTTTACACTCGACACTGATCCCATGGCCCTTCATGAGATGGGTAATGGATATTGTCGGCAAGCTACCACCTGCCCCAGGGCAAAAGGTATTTCTTCTTGTACTTACGGATTATTTTTCTAAGTGGGTAGAAGCAGCTGCCCTTTCCCAAGTTCGGGACAAGGAAGTCGTCTCTTTTATCCAGACTAACATCATATGAAGGTTTGGGGTTCCATCCGAAATTTCCTGCGACAATGGATCCCAGTTCATAAGCAACAGAACTCGACAGTTCTGTGAAGACCGCAACATCAAGCTAACGACCTCGACACCCGGGTATCCCCAGGCAAATGGACTTGCTGAGTCGAGCAATAAAACCATCATTGATTCGATCAAGAAAAGGTTAAAAGCTGCAAAGGGAAAGTGGGTCGAAGAATCCCTTCGGTCCTGTGGGCAAATCGCACGACGCCCCGCACGTCCACAGGACAAACCCCTTTCTCTTTGGTCTATGGTTGCGAAGCAGTTCTGCCGGTCGAGGTCCAGCTCCCAACCTCGAGGCATACTTCCGTCGACCATAACTTGGTTGATTTAAGTTATGACCTCGACGCCCATGAAGAACTTAGAGAATCAGCATTGATCAGAATGGCGTCGCAGAAGCAAGCGGTCGAGCAACATTTCAACAAGAATGTCAAACCTAAAGTCTTTCAAGAAGGCGACTACGTCCTCCGACGAGTGTTCCAGAGCACTCAAGAACTCAATGCATGTAAGCTTTCCACTAAGTGGGAAGGTCCTTATCGTATCTCCGAAGTCGTGGGTAAAGGTGCCTATCGACTCCAAACCCTCAACAATCGAGATATCCCACGTAGCTGGAATGCAACACATTTGAAAAGGTATTTCTTCTAAACCCTTTTTTCTTATACGATTTTTATTTATCACGACGAGTACTGACTTAAGCATCGGAGGGTCATTGGTAAGCCAACGACCAACCTTTGTCCTTGTTCTATCGCAGGATCGCACGACATAAGTTACCGAGTCTATCGTACGACTTCAGTACACTTTCGCAGGATCGCATGACATAAGCAATCAGGTCCACTTTATGACCTGACTACCTTATCATAGGGACGCATGATTCAAGTTCATCATACGATTTTATTGCTCGATCATAGGGTCTAACGACCCCACGATCTGAGTTTTTTAACTTAGAAGAATTTCATGTTCTGAATGAATGCTTTGATCGCATGTACTTGTGTTTGCTTACACGATTTAAAAATATAAAGGTAATATGACTTATGTTCTAATCGTATTACAATGGATGCCTAGGTCGCACGACTTCTTGTTCATTTTATACTTAGTGAATTTCACAATTGATGTTGTTCACAAAATGTATAAGACATAAGTTCAACAAGAAATGTAAGTTTCATTCATTGAATGATCGGTCAGTTACATCCAAATGGATCGACCACCAACGGTCGAGCGATAAAAAACAAAAATGATAAAGACTTTCTAAAGCCGAGGAGGGTCATCGGTCACGTCTTTGCCAGAGGCCTCGCCTTTAGAGCCATCGTCCACCTCCTCCTCATCGGCCTCCTTCTCATCGTCCGAGTCAAGATCTCTCTCGGTCCCGACGCTCGACAAAAAGAACGCCAGCTCATCCGACGCAGAGGCGAGGGGATACTTGCCCGACAAGTGTTGTCGCATGATTGCCGTCCGAGCGGTCAGTCGGGCAAGGGCGAAGACAGACTTCGCTTCATCCTTCAGCTCTTTCACCTCTCCCTCCAGCTCCGCCACCCTGGACTTGGACTCCTCGGCTTCTTTTTCACTCGCAGCCAAGGACTCCTTAGCCTTGTCCCACTCCGCCCTTTGTTCGGCGATAAGGGACATAGACTGCTTCAGACGGAAGTTCGCCTCATCCCTCGCACGTCCAACGGCCTCCGACTTGTTCAGGGCATCGTCGAGCCGTACGGACATCTCCTCGGCACATGCCAGAGCTGACTTCTCCCTCTCCAACGCCGCATTCTCTCTCTCGAGAGCAGAAGACACTAGACCTTCTATCTTCGTTGTTTCGGCGTGCAGAGCCAGGGAAGATTGGAATGCCTGTAAAACGCAAATAGAATTATCAATGGACACTCGACAAAGTTAACAACGACAAAATATAACAAGTCTTGAAAAAAATGACTTACCAGGAACGCCAGTCCGACAACATGGGATCCCGTCTCCTCGATCGAGACTCCCCAGAAGCGCTCCCTGAAAGAGGGGAGCTGATACTTACCCAAATGGGGAAACAACGTCGTCCCGTCTAGGATATTATCCGCCATGAAGTTTGACGACAACGTAAAGTTGACCGTCATAACCTCAGCCTCCCCCGTTGCGTGACCCTTGCTCTTGTCGTCCGACGAAGGGGTCGACATGACAGTAGGAGACACAACCGTTTCCGCCGGAGGAGCATAACTGATAGGTGTTGCGTCGATCGCATCAGAAGACGTCCTCGTCTTCCCAGCGGATGCGATCGACACCTTCGCCTTCTCAGGCGTGACGACTCTCGACGAGCCGCCCGTCTTCGAACACGGTTCCCTCGGGACTGACATCTTTTTCCTCTTCAGGACCCCCGACCCAGTTGTCGGGGCCTCTTTCCTCTTTTCTCTCGCCTTGCGAGCCATTTCAGCTTGAGCCGCCCTCTTAGCCATCACAGACGACGACTTGACATTTGATTCTCCTGAAAAACAAATAGAAAAGAGCGTTACGAGACAGATATAAGTAAAAGAGATCGGGGTTGAGCAGGAAAGAGTAAGGAACACTCACCAGTCATCACTTCTTCTTCTTCTCTCGACTCCTCTTTTTCTTCTTCCTCTGTCTCCTCTTCCTCCTCTTCTTCTTCTCCACTCCCTTGTTGATTTTCACCCAAGTAGACCAAATCGTCGTCCTCGTCTATCAAATGTCGTGTGACGAACGATCGATCGTCGGCACTGATCTCCAGAAACTTCTCGATCTTAGCCTTGGAGTCGTCGTTGGGCTTCACCTCCTCGATCTTAGTCGAAAAGAAAATAAATAAATACAATAAAAACGCTCGACCAGAGCTACAAGCTCATCCGTCATGTTCCAGCCGGACCTGATCCAATCGCTGTCGGGGTCCAACGTCGCTACCTGCACGAATGCGTACCTGGTCTTCCATTTGCGGACGTTGACCGCAGTTTTCAGAACTAAGGTACGATCACCCTTATGTCTTGAGAACAAGCTATATCGACGGTACGTATCCATCTTGACCTGATAAGCCGTCAAGAGGTCCTTCACGTTCATCAGCGACTCCTAGTTTCTGGTAAGTCGCTCGACGACCTGGATGACGCGCCAGAATTGGGGCATCAGTTGCCCCGACGAGAGGTCGAACTCGCACATAAAAGCCTTGGCCAGAGGCGAATAGGGCCACTCAAAACCTATCTTAAAGGGGTATTCGTATATTACGACATACCCATCAGGACATATCTTCGGTCGAATCTGACCGACCTTACTCACTGTAATCCCCTCAGGGATTTTTGCTAAACTCCTAAGGTCATCGATATCCTCTTGATTTCGAATGGTACTCGCAGGTTCAGTAGACATTTCTAATCCTATGGGCCAATTGTGCAGATCTGAAAAACCCCAAAGATCCCAGTTTTTCCCTAGGCTTTCTAGTAGTAGACTTACGACGCATACAAAGGATGAAAGTCGTACCTTATATATGCGCTCTAAACCTCGAAATGCCTAATCGATTCGAAGATTTTTGCAGGTTTGGGAAGGATTCACTGAAAAATGGAAAGAAATCGAAAAGAAATCTCTCTCTAAACTCTCTGAAAGCGTAAAATGGAAAAGATCCACCGTAGGTCACTATTTATGTAAACGATCGTGACAGGTCGAGTCACTCGATGATCGACACGTGCCTTCGCCTTTTCGTATGCACACACGGATCGTCGACACCTGGCGATTACAGCTGTTAAGCACGATCGTACGTCAGCATGACGTCATGATCTTATCCCCTTTTCAACTTCCCATCCAGTTGGAATCGGATTGATTCAGTTCCCAAACCAATGACTTTCGACACGTGTCATGACCCTAGACGTCCGACTGACAAAAATTTAAAAATTTGAAATTTGAATTTGCCACTCTACTTTTAAATTTTGGGGGCAAACTGTTTGGGTAAAATTTCACCAGTCTCGACCACGACCAAAAAAGGGAAAACATTTGTTACACTTTTCTGTAATAAGATAAAATCATAAACACTTTATCGTCTGACCAAAGTTGGAATCGAAAGTTACTCACAACACTCGACCGTCGTAAGAAACCTTACGACCTCGACCGACTAACATACAATATTACTGTTATGTTTTCACTGTTTAATGCAGGATCAACACCATTAATGACCAACGACTATAACCGACGGAGATCATTACGAGCATTAAACCCAACATCCGTTACGACCGTTACCTGAAGCTTTTATGGAATCATTAAAGCATTCGAAGACTATAAATACAAGGGTTCCATCCTCATTTGCGCAGGACTGAACTCCCAAGTACTCATAGCTTACTGAAAGTTTTGCAGCATCGAAGTATTCTCTCTCGAACAGACGACGCATGACGCTTAGTCCTTACGCTCGACGCACTTGTTTTTACACTCGATACATCTGTTTACTTTCCATTTAAAGTCTTTCTTTTATTTGTACTGTAATCATTGTACTCTCGACACCTGAAACATAAGGACATCGTCCCTGATTGGCGATCATAGTGCAACGACGACATCCATAGTCGTCCGCGGGTTTTTTTCCTCGTTGAGGTTTTTCCCGCATCACCAAATCCTTTGTGTCTCATTTACGTTTTTTTGCCTTTGTCGTACTGTTTGTCGAACGATTTCCATTCTTTAGTTGTTAAGCTCCACAATCAACCTTAAGTTATCCTTCTGGACGATTTTTGGCATTAACATCTTACAGTCATAATTTTCCAAATGATTAGTCTAGGCATAGCTTAGGACACCCTTCCCAAAAAAATGTTGACAAGACAATTTGTACGGTTATTAAGTTTACAATTCAAAATTAATTATTATACTTATTAATAGTTCTATTTGATGTTTGATAATTAAAGGTTAATTTTTATCGTTATCAATAATTAATTTTTGATGTATGATACCAATAAGTAATAATTAATGTTTGATGTGTGATAATTTTTATGCTTTAGTTTTTTGAAGTATGAAAATTGTTTTTTCATCAACAATTAATCAGATAAACAATCACATTTTGATTAACATCCAATTATACACAGAGTCGCAATGGTATTCGTAAGTATTTACTAGAAAATACTTAGTAAACAATAAATTTTCAGTCAGTACTTACCTAGACCACCCTATTATCAATTAAATAAGCGTCTCAAAGAGAATGAGGTCTAGCGCCCCATCGAGAAAGAGCAATATGTGTAGATTTGATAGTGAGAAAAGCAAGGGCAGCGAGAATGACCGCAGAGAACAAGGCGGGGAAACTCGCCAACTATTCCAACCCCCAAGAACCTCTGAGTTAGGTTTGATAACATCCCTAAGAAACTTTGCTTACCAAATGTTCAGTCGTTCAAACATGTTAATCTTGAATTTATATATTAGTCTATTTGCAATTCAAAATTTAAGAAAAACATAAAAGTAAGATCGAGGAGGATAAAGAATAGAACAAACATAATTAAAGGTTCGAGTTCTCGGTTTTCAACATCAAGATAATCCGATGCAACGCGCGGGTACATCACTAGTATATATATATATATATATATATATATGTGTGTGTGTGTGTGTGTGTGTGTGTGAGAGAGAGAGAGAGAGAGAACAACCATTCAGTCACAACCTTCAACACAAAATCTATCTTTTTCTCTTTCTCTCTCTCAAGAAACATCTCTTTCTAGTTGTTTGATAAAAAAAATGTTGAATAAACTAGTTGTTCGATTGCAGAGTAAAAGACTCCCACCATTGAAGCAAATAAAACAAACCCCAAATTGTTAAGTTCTGTCAACGCTTTGACCCTCATCTCCCACCCACTATCGTTACAAAAAATAAAAAATTGAATCAAATTACAATTCAGTTCATAATCATTATCACCACCACCAAAAGCAGCACCGCCCAAACAATTCAACAAGCTCTTGATTGTTGAGTTGACCAGCGTGATTGCGATGAAGAGGAACTCCCGAGAGAGAGGATGATCAGTCCGCCGACTGGGGCTAAGTTTGTGAGTCTTTGGTGGGGTTTTACCTTTCTTGAGCCACCACTGTGTCCCTCATTTTGTAAAGATAAACGGAATGAAGAAGGGTGGATTAGATGGAGAACGTCAGGGATGGGGAAGAAGATGAAAGAGGAGATGGATAAAATGGGAATAAAAGAGAAATTAAATGGCTGAGTGTAAGGGAGTAAGGATTTTTAGCAGAGTGAATAAGGGGCCGTTTACAAAACGATTACCCGGGTAAGTGCTTACCAAGTCACATTAGCTTACCGGGTGAATATGGCAAGAACTAAGAATCTTACCCGGTAAGAGCCGAAACAAGGACCGAGAGTCGAAAGTAAGGACCGAGAGTCTTACCCGGTAAGTGAGTGTGACGGCTCTTACCACGGTTAGCGCTTACCGGCTAAATTGTTGCATACGATGCCATTGTGGTGGACTAAAATCTTACCTGTAAAGTAAGTGATGGTGTTGAATATTACCAGTAAGCACTTACTCGGGTAAGTGATTAGGTAAACGGCCCCTAAGTCATCATCTAACCGATTAAGCCACAATCGAACGACTATATATGGCTGAGCGAATAACCCATATAAGCTATACAGACCATTAAGCTGTAATAACCGAGTTTTCTGTTAGTCAATAATTGGGTAATCTTGGAAGAAATTCGAAATTTAAGAGAGTTATGTGGTCCAAATGTAAAGAATTGAAAGTTTGGTGTTTATTGAGGAAAGTATATAAGGAGGAGGAAAACCCTAATTCTCTCATTTTTAGCAAATGTGTCAAGTGTGTGTATGCGGCTGGAAGAGAGAGTGCAGGAGAAAGGAACAATTTCAATTGAGAAGGGAGAAAGAAGTTATAGCAGCTGAAACATGGAATTGATCAGTAGAATCTACAGGTAACTATTAATCCTCCTCTTCTTTAGTTTTGGGTGAAATGTTTTGGGGTTTTGAGGAGAGAACTTGGATTTTGTGGATTTCTTGTGCTTCCTCATTAAATCGGATTAAGGGGTGTTTTAGAGTGGAGTATTATGTAAACCAGCAACCTATATTCAATCCCTGAAAGTAGTGGTGAGATTTAGGGCGAAATGTAATCACATTCTGTGATTTTAGCACAAATCGCCGCGTCCGGAAACCTCAATTCGTCAGGTTAGTGTCCGGAAAGTGGGAGGTGTCTGGACGGGTTGGTGTCCGGGTAGAGTGTTTCCGGATAGCGTGTCGTCCGGATAATGTAGTGTCCGGATAGATATGTGGTGTCCGGATGAGGTGTGATGTCCGGATAGTTTTGTGGTGTCCGGATGAGGTGCAGTGTCCGGGTAGTTTTGGCTGTCCGGATAAAGTTTTCGGAAAGTAAGTTGTGTGACACTGTAGTGCAGTCTGTTAGTCCGAGGGGTTAACCGTGTGAGTGTGAAGTTCAATCAGGTGACTTATTTTGGTAGTGTGTATCCTTATAGGTGCAGTTGAAGGGAGAATCCATCTAGTAAGAGGATTAAGCAGGACGACAGGTGAGTCTTTCTGAACCTAAATTTTATACAAGTGTGTGGTTGACAATTATTGTCTAATGGTGGGTTTTCCAAATGCTTTTATTACAAACTGAAGGTTTAGTGTGTGGCATGGTTATTATTTAACTGTGTGCTTTTCAATTACTTTTATGGCAAAACGATGAAAAGTGTGTGGTGTGGACTTTTTCTAACGGTGTGTTATACAACTGCTGCTGTTTCAAGTGATGATTAATTTTGTGACAGTATGTGTTTCAAATGAAGGAACAGTGTGTTTGAAGATTATTATTTAACAGTGTGCTTTTCAACTGCTTTTATTTCAAGGCAAGGTACGAATGTGCGATTCATAAGTGTGGCTTATATGTGTGTGACCATGCTCTGGCTTTTGTGTGACATGGGCGGTGTGTGCCCGATTACGCTGTCACGGTGTGTGTGACATGGGCGGTGTGTGCCCGATTATGCTGTCACGGTGTGTGTGACATGGGCGGTGTGTGCCCGATTACGCTGTCACGGTGTGTGACATGGGCGGTGTGTGCCCGATTACGCTGTCACGGTGTGTGTGACATGGGCGGTGTGTGCCCGATTGCGCTGTCGCGGTGTGTGTGACTTTAGCGCGTGCCAGTAGCATGTGTCAATGTGTGCATATCAACTTTGTGTGCTAGTTATGATTTATACAATGCTTTCATAATTGATTTTATAAACTGAAATATTTAGTGTGTGACTTGGTGTGGAGGGAACTCACTAGACCTCGTGGTCTAACCCTCGCTTTTCAAAACTAAAACCTTTTTCAGTTAAGCAGTAGTCGAGGGCACGTTTAGAGTTTTGGCAAGACGTGGATCGGAGCTTGCGCTAGAAGGAATTAGAAGAACCTCCTTTGATATGTTTAGTTAGATTTTCTCAGCTGTATTTAGGGTTATTTCCGCGAACCCTGTATTGTAAATCTTGTTAGTGGGACCATGTTGAGCCGTTTTTGGCGTTATGAACTAAAGAGGTAGCTTCTAGCTTGTGTGTTAATTTTTGGGTTGTTACAAATGGTATCAGAGCCCTAGTTTAAGGGATTTAGGTGACCGGATGGGCCTAAACTTAAACTGTGGAGTAGAAGGACACAACTGAGATATAGGAAGCCCTTAGTGAGGACCATAATCATCGAGGATCTAGGATGATGGTGGTGAGGACTTTCATGTAAGGTAAATTCAAATCACATCTGGCCAATGTCATTTTGAATTTACGGGTGCATGGGTGTGCTTGCTCACTTTTGTTCTGATAGTCGATGGAGGTGTTAGTGTGTGGAGAGTAACAGTAGTGTGCGGCGTGTGGTGGATAGTGTGTGGAGAGTAATGGTATGTGTGGAGTTCTAACCTTGTCATGATGACAACGGCTTAGTGTGTAATGTGAAATTATTCTTGGTGTGATTGTTGTTGCTACCTAGAAGAAGCATTTTTGGAATGCTCAGAGTGAGTGTCCGTGTGAAGTACAATCTTGAGGACTCTTAAAGAAAATAAGTGATTGGAGGTGAGCCCCTAGCCTTTGATGAGTCTTTACTCTAGGAGTTCCCGATGTCGGTGGATTGAGATCTTGAGAGTTTCAACCCAGGTATAGAATGGTAGAGATGTGCTTGCTTGCTCTCTAGTATTGGGAGAGTGACAGGTGTGGTTGGGAAATGATAGGTGTATGGATTGGCATCACTAGTGTTGGTTAACCTATTTGGGGTTGAAGTGAAATGGTATATTTTGCAAATTAGTGGTAAAGTGGTAACTGTAAGGTTGGAGCAATCTAGTGTATGGGGTTGTGTAGACAAGATAGGGGAAACTTATACTTAGTGAGCAGGCGAGGCCTGGTTGTCATGAGTGCTGTGAGGTCAAGCGGTGGATTAGTGTCGATATGGAATGAGCATAAGTGGAAGTCGTTGCTCGGAATTCGCTTATAAGTTGTTCAGATGTGATAAAATTATGTGTGGGGACGTAGGGATGATTATGTGGCATGTGGTAACGTTATCCGAGGGTAAAAGAATGGAGTGGCAAATGGTGACTAGCTAAGGAGGAAATTGTATGTTCTCGGGTTGGCTAGTTTATGATGTTCGTAGTAGATACGAAATCTTTGAGAATGTTGAGCCAATTCGGGGGTGTAAAGGAAATGTAAAGGAGTGTATTAATGTCGGTTGAGAAGTGAGGAGTGTGTGGCCGTTTCAAGCATTGAGTGTTGTTTCGGTTTGACTTAGTGGAAATTCTCGTTTGAAGCGTGGTAGAAGTGTTGGTTAGGAATAGCACCCGTTGAAATTTCGTGTTTAGAGTGGTCAATATTGGATGGGGAACGTTCCATTCTAGCTGGATGTAATTGGGACGGTAGGTTGGATGGAGTGAGAAATGGGAAGGAGAAAGCGTGGCATGTGTTATGGAAAGTGGGAGCAATGTTTTTCAGAACGTCGCCGATGGGTGCATGAACTCCTAGTGGGAGTGTGAGAAAGAGGACTGGTGTATAAGTGTTTGGTATAAGTGTTGAGGAAAGCTAGCTTGTGTGAGTGGTCACAAGTGTAAATATTCTAGTGAGCCGTTCATTGGAGACGTGTTATATTGTTTGAGAAGGAAGTAGAAGAAGGTAGACGAATGTAATGCTCGGGGTGAAGGACCGTTGGTTTGGTATGGTAGTAGTAGAGGGTGATATTGTGATGAAAGTGTGTGATTGATTGTTATCCTTGGAATGTGGCCAGTATAATTAATGTGAGAAAGTGTTATCTGCCTAAGACGTATTTTGTGTGGGGAGATGATAGTAGAATTGTTCGAAGATGGAATTCCGGGGACAGAATTCTTTTGAGGGGTGGATGTTGTAATAACCGAGTTTTCTATTAGTCAATAATTGGGTAATCTTGGAAGAAATTCGAAATTTAAGAGAGTTATGTGGTCCAAATGTAAAGAATTGAAAGTTTGGTGTTTATTGAGGAAAGTATATAAGGAGGAGGAAAACCCTAATTCTCTCATTTTTAGCAAATGTGTCAAGTGTGTGTATGCGGCTGGAAGAGAGAGTGCAGGAGAAAGGAGCAATTTCAATTGAGAAGGGAGAAAGAAGTTGTAGCAGCTGAAACATGGAATTGATCAGTAGAATCTACAGTGAACTATTAATCCTCCTCTTCTTTAGTTTTGGGTGAAATGTTTTGGGGTTTTGAGGAGATAACTTGGATTTTGTGGATTTCTTGTGCTTCCTCATTAAATCGGATTAAGGGGTGTTTTAGAGTGGATTATTATGTAAACCAACAACCTATATTCAATCCCTGAAAGTAGTGGTGAGATTTAGGGCGAAATGTAATCACATTATGTGATTTTAGCACAAATCGCCGCGTCCGGAAACCTCAATTCGTCAGGTTAGTGTCCGGAAAGTGGGAGGTGTCCGGGCGGGTTGGTGTCCGGGTAGAGTGTTTCCGGATAGCGTGTCGTCCGGATAATGTAGTGTCCGGATAGATATGTGGTGTCCGGATGAGGTGTGATGTCCGGATAGTTCTGTGGTGTCCGGATGAGGTGCAGTGTCCGGGTAGTTTTGGCTGTCCGAATAAAGTTTTCGGAAAGTAAGTTGTGTGACACTGTAGTGCAGTCTGTTAGTCCGAGGGGTTAATCGTGTGAGTGTGAAGTTCAATCAGGTGACTTATTTTGGTAGTGTGTATCCTTATAGGTGCAGTTGAAGGGAGAATCCATCTAGTAAGAGGATTAAGCAGGACGACAGGTGAGTCTTTCTGAACCTAAATTTTATACAAGTGTGTGGTTGACAATTATTATCTAATGGTGGGTTTTCCAAATGCTTTTATTACAAACTGAAGGTTTAGTGTGTGGCATGGTTATTATTTAACTGTGTGCTTTTCAATTACTTTTATGGCAAAACGATGAAAAGTGTGTGGTGTGGACTTTTATCTAACGGTGTGTTATACAACTGCTGCTGTTTCAAGCGATGATTAATTTTGTGACAGTATGTGTTTCAAATGAAGGAACAGTGTGTTTGAAGATTATTATTTAACAGTGTGCTTTTCAACTGCTTTTATTTCAAGGCAAGGTACGAATGTGCGATTCATAAGTGTGGCTTATATGTGTGTGACCATGCTCTGGCTTTTGTGTGACATGGGCGGTGTGTGCCCGATTACGGTGTCACGGTGTGTGTGACATGGGCGGGGTGTGCCCGATTATGCTGTCACGGTGTGTGTGACATGGGCGGTGTGTGCCCGATTACGCTGTCACGGTGTGTGTGACATGGGCGGTGTGTGCCCGATTGCGCTGTCGCGATGTGTGTGACTTTAGCGCGTGCCAGTAGCATGTGTCAATGTGTGCATATCAACTTTGTGTGCTAGTTATGATTTATACAATGCTTTCATAATTGATTTTATAAACTGAAATATTTAGTGTGTGACTTGGTGTGGAGGGAACTCACTAGACCTCGTGGTCTAACCCTCGCTTTTCAAAACTAAAACCTTTTTCAGGTAAGCAGTAGTCGAGGGCACGTTTAGAGTTTTGGCAAGACGTGGATCGGAGCTTGCGCTAGAAGGAATTAGAAGAACCTCCTTTGAAATGTTTAGTTAGATTTTCTCAGCTGTATTTAGGGTTATTTTCGCGAACCCTGTATTGTAAATCTTGTTAGTGGGACCATGTTGAGCCGTTTTTGGCGTTATGAACTAAAGAGGTAGCTTCTAGCTTGTGTGTTAATTTTTGGGTTGTTACATAAGCCACAACCGAACAGCCCCTTACAATAACTAGAGACTCTAAAATCAAGTAAAATTCCAATTAAAACAGGGGTCTATAAGATTTGGGTTGGTTATATACATTTACATTTTTTATTTGTTTTAAAGAAATTTTACAAGATATATATGAAATTGATCTTATCCACAAACACTTTCAAATTTACTTACTACAAAACAATTGACTATTGATTAAAAACTTTATTAAATTATGTGCATAATAAAAAAAGGTTTTCGTAATTGTGAGAATATTATTCAATGGTGTAAATGCAAATTAATCATATGCAACTAAAATTGAGAAAATCCATGATCTTTAATTGTGTTTTGGACAAATTATATATGTTTTATGATCAAAAGATTAAATGCGATATAATACAAAATTTAATAAAGTTTCAAACTAACATGGTATAATAATATCCATAGATCATTTCTTAGCAAAGAACCCTCCAAGGCCACCAAAGCCGCCGTTGCCTCCGCTCTTCTTGGGTGGCGCCGTCGTGGTGGTCTTCTTACTGCTTGTGGTGGTGGTGGTTCCACCACTCTTGCCTTCAACCTTTTGGAGAATTGGGTCTGTCTCCACCAGCTGATCTTTCACAATGAAACCCACAAGCCAGTCGAAAACACTCTTCTCCTCACTGGTGCTTCCACCGGAACCCTTTGCCGTCGTGGCAAATGTCTGTACTCTTCTTGCTCTTGAGGTGGTGGTGGTGACGGACGATATGGTGGCCGCCGGAGCTACAAACATGTTCAAAGAAGCCATTTTTGGTAGGTGTAGATTTTGGTGGAGTGGTGTTTGTGAGGATGAAGTGATGCAAAGTATATGGAGATAACACAACTGGTGTGTGCCACAAGCGTTCCACAAGTTGCTTATCCTCAAAGTGTTTTTTTTGTGTTTTAATTAAAAACTAGAAAATTATTTTATTTTTAATTAAAATTTCGTGGGGATGAAAATGTGGAGGGGCTCATCTTCAAGCAAATATGGCTGCAGCTTTGACACGTGATACATGTTCCTTTTTGGTTATGGTGATTGAATATATGTCACGTAAATCTTTTATATTTTGTTATTTTACATAATAATATTTATCAAATAATAATTTTGTTCACAATATTTGTTTCTATACCTTTTTAGATATTATGGATTTTTTTGGATGGAAGATATTATGGAATTTTTGTTCAGGTAACAAGTATCATTTTTGACTTTTTATCGGTTAAGATATTTGTTTATGATTTAATGACTTTAATTGTTCAAATGGCTGCTTTATTCCATCGTATAACTATATTTACTTACGATTTAATAGATAAGTTGGAGGCAAGTTATCTTTTATTTTTATTAAGTCGTGTATGAGTTAAGTTGTCTGTTTGGATAAGTATGTTTCATTGAGGGATAAGAGATCTATGAGTTTGAGGGAGGTAATTAAAAGGAGAGAGTTGGATCATTTCTGATGCATTTCTAGCATTAATTTGTTTAAGAAAGCTTAATAGGGACAAGCGAGGGGTCATGCCTTGTTCCATATTGCCATTATGGCTTGATGGCTTAACGATTAAGCCCTAAAGAAATACATCTGTATAACTCAGCGATTAAGCTGTCCAGACCATTAAGCTTATTAAGTTGTAACTAAACAACCCTTAGTGGCTTAACGATTGATCCTTAAAGAAATACTTCAGTATGGCTCAACGATTAAGCCGTCTAGACCATTAAGCATAAGGATTTGACGATTATTGCATATGTATTGAAATCAACGTAGAGTTTCTATACCCCATGTGTATATAAAAAGGTCTCATAAAAATTATCATCAAAAGAATATAGATGGTATCTAGGGCATTAGTTATGTGCACCAATTTACCCACATCTTCTTGTGGTTCTGCAATATTAAAGCAACTTTACTTATTTATTTTTAGACCCACTACTAGCCAACCAATATCATGTGTACCAGTTGGTAACCGGATATAAGCCTGATTTTTTATATACGCATGTTTGGTTGTATAGTATATGTGCCAATTGCACCCCCACAACGCACCAAAATGGGTCCTTAAAAACGGTTAAGTATATATGTTGGATATGAATCTCCAACAATTATCTGCTATTTGGAACCTTTGACGTGTGATCCTAATATTTCATGATTTGCGGATTGTCACTTTTGACAGTCTTCCCGTCGGTAGGGGAAATAGGAAAAATTATTTTCCAAGGGAACGACAGGAACTGTCATGGAATGTTCCCACTATGTCTCATTTTGATCCCCAAACTTCACAACGTAAAGTTGAAGTCAAACGAATCAGACTCGATACCTGATGGGTTAAATGTTATTACATAAGTGACAAGATCACACATAAGAACTGCTAATATACCCGTAAGGTTAGAAGTCCCCAACAGGGGCACAATGCCATTGGAAAGTGCGTTGCAATCACACACAGTGGATGTGTGGTTGAGGTCGTAGCTACCAAATAGAAGTGGTGGAAGTTATTTGGTTCAATGAATACTATTATAAAGGAGGAGAATAGTAAGGCACATCCATTTATCATCAATACATAAAACTCTCATGATATTGTCTTTAATTATAGTTATGTCCATGAATCATCATTGGAGGACGCTCCAAAGTTAATATTGATTCTAGAGATGAAAGAAACATTTAAATGAACTATGAGAGAACTAATGAGTCGATGGAGAGATCATATATACTCATTGATGATTTATTCGCATACAATACAAAAAAACCATTATTTCCGACATCATATTCTGTCGGTAATCCGTCGGTATAGACAGATCCGTCGGAAATTCCATCGGAAACCAGGGTCGAAAATTATTTGGTAGGCAATTGGTTTTTCGACGGATCTCCGACGGATTTTAGCGACGGGTCACCGACGGCTCAGTTTACCAACGGATCAATGACGAACAAGCGACGACGAGGCTTACGGCCGGATCACGGACGAAACCAATTGCCGAGGGCCAAAAAAAAAAATTAATTACCGACGGAAAATCCGTCACCAATCCGTCGGTAAATTTTGATTTAAAAAAAACAATGTATTTGTTTTCTTGCTTGTATAAACTGGTATATATGCATATATATATATATACTAGTTAGGTACCCGCTGCAATGCAACGAGATGTTAAAATATGAAGATAAAAGGAACGGGATCCATGTAATTTTTATTCCAAACCAAGAAAAAGACAATACAAAGGAATGATAAGCATACCCATCGTAAAATTAATACAAAATGTCTCATATTTTTGATAAGGCATAAAAACAGAGTTTAAAACTATACAAATCCTTGGGATAGTCCAAACAATGTGAGATCAAGTAAAAAAAGAGTAAATTACACGATTGGTCCTTGTGGTTTACATAAAATTGCACTGTTGGTCCCTAAAATAAAATAATTACGTGTTTGGTCCCTGTGGTTTACATTTTCTCACGCCTTTGGTCCCTCTGTCATAACTCCGTTAACCTGAATATGTTAAGTAGGTTTATTAGAAGGGCAATTCAGTCATTTCATACTCTTTTTATTTTCTATTAAAAAATACAAGAACCAAAAATGTAATTATCCTAGATTCTAAAGTTGCAGGTGTTAGTGTGTGTCTGTGTGGCTTTAATGTTTAAACATTCATGGAAACACATCAGATCATGGGAAGCCTGTGCATATGGATGATTGGCATCTAGTGAGCAAGCAGATGGATTCATTGCATTGTTTAGATCAAGAGCGAGAGAGTTCTGGTCTGTGGTTATCGTGAAGTGGAAATCGATCAAGATATGAGAATAAACGAGTCTACACAGGTGGAAATCGAGAGCGAGAGAGAGTTTTGGCTGTGGGAACAATTTGAGAGAATGAGGGTTTGCAAGGTTTGAAAACAGTTCACATTGTAAAATAATCACTAAAATAATCGAACATTTCACAACTTTACATTGTAAATTCACTTGTCACTAACAATGAATCACTAAAACAAATTGAGTTGCGTGCCAAATAGAAATTAGACCAACACCATTATTTACAAACAATAAATTGGTCCAATAGCGAATCACTAAACTAATCAATAAATTCATCGTAAAAAAACTTACTTTAAACAATTATCAGTTAATTGAATATACGATTAAAACTAGGGAGTGTTCTATTTGGTGATTGAAGTGGAATATCGATAAACATAAAGTAAAATTGTATAGGATGTGTTAAATTTTTTAGATTTGAGTGTCATCATATCTAAAAGACTAAAACTTTAAATGATATATATATATATATATATATAGCGGTCGGTTTGGTAAAAATCTCTAGACCGCAGACCGGACCGTACGGTTTGAAAAATTTTCAAACCAAACCGGACCGCCAAACCGCTCAAACCGCCAAAAACGGTCTGGTTTGACTTGGTTTGACCTGTTTGAGCGGTCCATCGGTTTTTTTGAACACCCCTACTCGACACAATACACTTGACCGTATATTGTATTTCTCAGTGAACTTGTTAACTAAGATTTAGCTCAGCGCCAACGCAACGTCATTGGAATGATATCAAATTAATATTCTAGAATCATTGACGTGGGCTTATACTTTCCCCACGAAGTAAAAAATTGGATTGATAATGAAATTTCAATACCTACTTAGATAGTGAGCGGCAAAAGTACTACCCTTGTAGAAAAACATCAATTAATGTCTTGGTATGTATTTGTTAATATTAGATATATGCCTGACCCATACGAAGGTCATTCCAAACTGGATAAGGAATTACCATACGGAACACACTGGTTACTTGAAAGTAAACTAAGCAAACGCTTGTACCTATCTCCTTGAACTATTTAAGAATACTACTCTACATTATTTAAAGATGTATATGGTTAAGGACTATCATTACACATATTACAGGAGTTAGTGGTTTGAGTTCAACCACTATCCTACGTGTATATAAAGAAATAATGCATCATGTATCGAAGAAATGAAAGTAAGATACATCAAGGGTTATAACATAAATCTTATTCGGCTTAGGTTTTTATACGATCAGCAATAACAAACTATCCTCAAGATTCAAATGAATCAAAAAGATGAGAGGAGAATGTAACATATTTGCTTACCAAATCATTACCTAAAATCATATTTGGGAAACATGTGAAAGTATTATAATGCAAATATTTTCCAAACTCCTTTGATTAATGTACGAATCAAGAGGAGTAGTAGACAAAAGGGGGAGTCTAATATATATATATATATATATATATATATATATATATATATGTGTGTGTGTGTGTGTAATATTGGTATGTTGTGCTTGTTAATCAAATTAAACACAACACATGATTTAATCCCATAATCACTAATCAATTTCATGAATAACAATTGAATTTGAGAAACAAAACTTACTTGGAAATCCAATCTTTATTGGATTGTTCATTGATGAAGATGAAACCATTGTCGTCGTTTGATTCCGGACTCTTTATTCTCGTTATAATGCTTCCTTCTTGATGGATTGATTGAGAGGACAAATTTAGGGTGTTTTGGGAGAAGAAATCGTCTCCCTTGAAAGAAGTCCCCGTACGTTGTGAAGCATTTAAAGATAAAACAATTACACCGTCTATTTATTATGGCGGTTACTTCCATCAAGTAACTGATTTTGTCATGATGGTATACTTTAGGATATAAATTGTAAATATATCTATTTCCCACTATTTATTACAGAAATGGTCCTTAGGCCACAATAAAATAGAAAATATTCCTACATTCTCCCACTTGGACTAGTGACCATTTATGATTAGGTTCATCATAAATTTGGTTGAGTTTATACTCATGATACTTCATACTTGTACCACATCAGAAAGATACATTCGTACGTGTCAATATCGACACGAGAATCCCATCAATCATACTAAGGCATTAATACAGAGTATCAAGATTACATCAAGCCAAAATCACCAAAACATAATGTGGTAAATAATATACAGTTGTCCATAAAATAACATAAGTGCGCACAATTCATAATTACAGACAAACTTTGAATAACATAAGAGGAAACTATAATCAAGTACTTGTCTTATTAACATAAATTATAATAAAGCAATATGCTAGAAATAAGTTTATACAAGATCTTGACTTAAACCCATTTTGACGACGTGTTCTTGAAATACTTTGGGTGGAAGACCTTTCGTCATTGGATCCGATAGCATGTCATGAGTGCTAATATACTCGATACAAATGTTGTTTTCTTCTACTCGTTCTCGTACAAATAAGTACTTCGTATCGAGATATAATCCAACCCCACTTGAACTATTACTATTCGAAAAGCTTACGGCGGCAGAATTATCACAATATATCTTCAATGGCCTTGATATGGAGTTCACGATTTTGAGCCCACTTATTAGATTTCTCAATAACATTCCATGACATGTTGCATTATAAACAGCAACATACTCCGCCATCATAGTTGAGGTTGTCGTCGATTGTTGCTTATGTCTCCTCCATGAAATAGGCCCACCTGACAGCATAAAAATATATCCCGAAGCGGATTTTTTTATCATCCTTGCATTTTGCAAAGTCAGAGTCGGAAAATCCAACCACTTCTAGATCATTTGTTCTTTTATAGATTAGTTTGTAATCTTTAGTCCCTTGAAGATATCGTAACACCTTTTTAGCGGCTTTCTAGTGATCTAGGCCAGGATTAGATTGATATCTGCCTAGCATACCAACTATATAAGCGATGTCGGGACGTGTACAAACTTGAGCATACATCAAACTTCCAACTACAGAAGCATAAGGTATTAATCTCATTTGTTCCTTTTCAACCTCTGTCTTAGGACACTGAAAAGATCTGAAAACATCTCCTTTAACTACAGGAGCTATTGAGGGAGAGCAATGTTGCATATTGTACCGACTAAGTACACGCTCAATGTACCCCTTTTGGGACAATCCTAATGTCCCTATGGCACGATCTCGGTGGATTTCTATTCCAATAACATAAGACGCTTCTCCGAGATCTTTCATGTCAAAATGACGTGAAAGAAAGCGTTTTGATTCATGCAACAAATCAATATTATTACTTGCCAATAGTATGTCATCAACATAAAGGACAAGTATAGAAAAGTTCCTCCCACTCATCTTGAGGTATATACATTGATCCACTTGATTCTTAATAAAGCCATTTTTCTTCATGACTTCATCAAATTTTAAGTACCATTGACGGGATGCTTGTTTAAGCCCACAGATTGACTTTTTCAATTTACAAACAAGATGTTCTTGACCCTTAGCCTTAAAACCTTCCGGTTGGGTCATATAAACATCTTTATGTAAATCTCCATTAAGAAATACGGTCTTGACATCCATTTGATGTAACTCTAAATCAAAATGAGCTACAAGGGCCATCACGATCCGTAAGGAATCTTTTCTTGAAACAGGAGAAAATGTTTCTTGATAATCTATACCTTCCTTCTGAGTATATCCTTTAGCAACCAATCGGGCTTTATAACGTTCGATATTTCCTTTTGGGTCGAGTTTAGTCTTAAAGACCCACTTGCATCCTACGGGTTTAGCACCCTTTGGTAATTCAGCAAGTTCCCAAACACCGTTTTTGCTCATGGAATCAAGTTCATCAATCATAGCTTCATTCCAATGAGAAGATTGGTGGCTATTCATGGCATCATTATAGGATATGGGATCGTCACATTTTCCTAAGTCAAGATCGGCCTCATTTAAGTAGGTAATATAATCGTCAAAATCTGTGAGTCGTCTAGATCTTTGTGATCTTCTTAAAGGTTGTTGCGTTTCTTGAGGCTCGTTATTAATTTCTTGAGTATTCTCATTATATGGCATTTCAACATGTGTCTCTAAGTTTGTTGCACTTTCGTTATGTGACATAGGTTGAACATTAGAGTCTTCAAGTGGTGTATTTATTGAAACAGGCACATGTATTATAGGTGCTTCTTCACGAACCTCTTGAAGATCTATACCACGATTTTTAATACTCTCATTATTATCATAATTCTCAAGAAATTCAGCATGTCGTGTTTCTACTATCCGGGTAGTGTGTGACGGACAATAGAATCTGTATCCCTTTGACCGTTCAGGATACCCAATGAAGAGGCAACTTATGGTTTTCATGTCAAGCTTTCTTAATAGGGGATTGTATACTTTAGCTTCGGTCGGACAACCCCACACCCTTAGGTACCTCAAGCTAGGTTTCCTTCCTGTCCATATTTCAAAAGGAGTTTTAGGAACAGATTTAGAAGGAACTCTATTTAGGATGTGGACCGCCGTTTTTAATGCCTCGGTCCATAAGAATTGAGGTAGATTTGTGTTTGCCAACATACTCCGTACCATGTCCATAAGAGTTCTATTTCTCCTCTCAGCCACACCGTTTTGTTGAGGTGTGCCTGGCATGGTATATTGGTTCACTATCCCGTGATCTTTACAAAAATAAAAGAAAGACCCGGGAACTTGACCCACGTCTGTATGTCTACCATAAAACTCACCCCCTCTATCCGATCTTACTACTTTAATCTTACGGTCAAGTTGATTTTCAACTTCGGCCTTAAATGTTTTAAACATTTCAAGTGATTCGGATTTCTCTTTAATTAGGTACAAATACATATAGCGTGAATAGTCGTCAATAAAAGTAATAAATGATTTATGTCCACTTATGTCTGCGGGAAAAGGTCCACAAATGTCGGTGTGTATTAGTTCCAATAATCCAGAACTCCTTGTGGAACCTTTCTTACTCCCTTTTATCATTTTTCCTTTAATGCATTTAACACATTTATCAAAATCTGAAAAATCGAGATTTGGCAACACTTGATCTTTCACGAGTCTTAACATTCTATCTCGCGATATATGACCTAAGCGTTTATGCCATAACATGGATGAATTTTCAATATCTCGCTTTCTCTTATTTAAATTATCATTCACATTAAATGACAATAAGGATTTCGAAAATTGGTCGTCTAAACATAATCTAAAGAGGTTTCCCTCTAAACTACCATAACCAACAATGTCGGAATTTAAATAAATAGTAACTTTACCATCATTAAAAGTTAAAGCATATTTACAATCATTTAACTTAGGTACAGATACTAGATTCCGAGTCATGCTCGGTACATATAGAGTGTCATACAGATTTAAACATAAACCTCCTTCTAGTAATAAAGGTAAGGTTCCTACAGCTTCTACGTTTAAACCATCTCCATTCCCGACTTTAATCGTTCTTTAGTTTCTTTCCAATCTCCGAATTGTACGGAATCCCTGTAAAGAATTTGAAATGTGTACCATGGAACCAGAATCAATCCACCATGTATTTAAAGGAACATTAATATTAAGAGATTCATAAATCATATAATTATAAATATTACCTTTCTTTGCTAACCATTCTTTAAATTTAGGGCAATCCCGTTGGAAGTGCCCTTTCTTGTTACAAAACTTGCAACGGGGAGTACCCTTAAATTTACTTACACTTGAGCTTGTACTTGCACCTGTTTTTCGGACCTTAGAACTTTCCCCTTCTAGACTTTTACCCTTCCTCTTAGATGGATTTGTAGTGGTGACATAAGCAACATCAGGTTTTTCAATTTTAAGGCGCTCTTCTTCTTGCACACACATGACGATTAGTTCGCTCATCTTCCACTTCTCTTTTTGTGTGTTATAGTTGATCTTAAAAGGACCAAACTGTGTAGGAAGAGAAGTCATTATGAAGTGAACAAGAAAGCCTTCACTAATCTCCACATCCATGCCTTTGAGTTTATTTGCCATATCACTCATCATCATGATGTGCTCACGCACAACACTAATACCATCATATTTAGTAGTCAACATCTTGAGAATTAGTGTACTTGCATAAGCCTTAGAGGTACCTTTAAACTGTTCCTCCACGGAGTCTAAGTAGGTTTTCGCGTTGTCCGAGTCAGGAATGGCTCCGCGAATAGCTACAGAGATGGAATTCTTGATTATCATGAGGGACATGCGATTTGATCGCTCTCACTGTTCATGCACACGCTTTTGCTCCGCCGTACCTTTTTCATGAAGTGCGGGAGGAGCATCAGTACGTAATGCATGATCAAGATCCATCACTCCTAAGGTTAATTTAACAGAATCCCTCCATGTTGCAAAGTTCGTACCGGTCAATGGTTCAATTCCGTAATTAGGAGTTAAAGTGGATGCTGAAACAATAGGAATATCAGATGTATGCATAGGTGAAACGAAATGATCTACTGGGATATAAACATAACATGAAGCATGTCAATACAAACATATAACCGATTAAAAACACCAAAATAATAGGTTTATAAAGACATCTTGTCCGGTTATCAACCTCACGTTGGTTTAGTTGACAACTAGACTACGCATACATACATATCACATATCACCTTTGGGCAGAAATGTAACAAATATGAAAATTATGCTAACATTGCATTATTCAAATAATCAATCAAATCGCCGTTGGGTTCAATGAGTGACAACTTGAATAATTTATAACATGACATTACTGAACTTTACTATAAGTAATCTTCCGTTGGGCCAATTACTAAAATTAGAATAAGACAAATTGTAAGTTTATTACCATGGATTTAGCGTAAATATCCAAATGGGATTTGTTCTTATTTCATGATGGAACAAAATAGAAAATATTGTTCCTTATATCAAACAATAACAAATATATGATATAAAACAGTAACAAGTATTCTTTGGTAAGTCTAAAATTTTGAAAGAGATGAAAATGATAAGATTATACCACTGTAATAACTATTTTATAGCAACAGAAAACAATTACAACTACACTTATGTTACAATTCATGATTTCCAACTTTCCACAGACAAAATTATATCATGTTTCATGTAGGTTCTAAATAATTCATATGACTTTCACAAGTTACATATGCCTTTCTCATCCACCCACGTTGACAATGATAAGAAAAGAGAAAAATAAAAAATAAAAGAAGACATCACCATTAATCATCATCCATTTCCAAAAGGAAAATAAAAAAAATTCTAAAAAGTAACAGTGGAACGATTTTATTTTTAGAACATCGCTTTCATCAAAAATCCAGTTTCAAAATTGACAGAAGAGAAAAGAGAAACTATAAACAATTCCTTTGTAAAACAATTCCTTTTTACAACTTTATGTAAACAATTTCTTTTCACATAAAATTGACGAATGTGTAAAAACGTTTGTGATAAAGAAAAAATAGGGTTCATGGTTATTACGGCAGATTATGAATAAATTAAAACCATGCTCTGATACCACATGTTAATCAAATTAAACACAACACAGGATTTAATCCCATAATCACTAATCAATTTCATCAATAACAATTGAATTTGAGAAACAAAACTTACTTGGAAATCCAATCTTTATTGGAGTGTTCATTGATGAAGATGAAACCATTGTCGTCGTTTGATTCCGGACTCTTTATTCTCGTTATAATGCTTCCTTCTTGATGGATTGATTGAGAGGACAAATTTAGGGTGTTTTGGGAGAAGAAATCGTCTCCCTTGAAAGAAGTCCCCGTACGTTGTGAAGCATTTAAAGAGAACAATTACACCATCTATCTATTATGGCGGTTACTTCCATCAAGTAACTGATTTTGTCATGATGGTATACTTTAGGATATAAATTGTAAATATATCTATTTCCCACTATTTATTACAGAAATGGTCCTTAGGCCACAATAAAATAGAAAATATTCCTACAGTGCTCTTTCCTTCACTCAAGGTTTTATTTTCTCATTGGGTTTTGTTCATTGGTGTAAGGTTTTAGTGAGGCAACACTTTATATACCATATTTCTTTACTAACTATCATGATTAATGTACGAATCTAAGAAAAAATTAGAATAAAGGAAAAAGTCTATGTATTGCAAAGAAGCTGGTGCACTGTACTGTTGGGATAATCTGTTACATATGAAAAGATGTGACTTTTCATATGAAAATGTGTGACTTTTCATGAAAAGGTGTGACTTTTCATTCACACCAACCGCCACCAACCGCCACCTTTTCATGAAAAGGTGTGACTTTTCATTGGCACCGGTTGATCTTCTATAAATAGGAAGCATATGTAACAGATTACAATATACACAAACGCATACTCTCTCAAATTCTCTCAAAGTTCTTCATTGTTCTTCAAGAAGGAAACGTAGTTTGATTCGTCAGGTTCGAGAGTTTGATTCTTGAATGGGTTGTTGTATCCTCTAGATAGACGTCCAATCGATACGGTACGAGGGACGAATTTCTGTCTAAGGACACTGCTTTGCAGGCCTCAATCCAACAAACGTTCTTCTTCAAATTTGTGATCAAGAAACTCGAGTTAGTCTTTTTCTCCTTGAAACTTTGTTTATGTATTTTCGTTTATATGTAAATTCCGTATATACATATATATATATATATATATATATATATAAATAAATTCAGTTTTCCATCTGATTCAATATTGTGTGTTACGAATTTCAATTCGTGTATATAAGTTCTAACAATCTTAGACAGAAGTTTCGTTGACGATGGAAAACTCTTCCTTGTTGAAATCGAATGTGGAGAAACCCGAAAAATTTAAGGGTTCCGATTTTAGAAGATGGCAACAAAAGATGCTCTTCTACTTGACGACGTTGAAAGTGTCTAACGTGCTTACCGATCAAGCACCGACACCACCGGTTGGAGAGGGAGAAAACGCCCCATCCCAAATTGAATTGGCTATGTTCCAACGATCCTTGGATATTTGGAACGCAAACGAATACAATTGCCGGAATTTTATCCTTAATGGTTTGGATGATGGTCTTTATGACATTTATTCATCCTTCAATACGGCAAGAGAAATTTGGGAGTCGTTGGAATCAAAGTACAAGACGGAAGTCGCTTGTTCCAAACGATTTATCGTGGGCAAATTCCTGAACTTTAAGATGACGGATTCCAAACCGGTCGTGAAACAAGTAGAAGAAATGCAAATCTTGGTCCATGAATTGGAAGTCGAAGGTATGGGCATCAACTCTAACTTTGTTATTGGTTCAATAATTGATAAGTTGCCTCCATCCTGGAAAAATCTTAAACTCTATCTTAAACATTTGTCCGAGGATATGAGTTTTGAGCAATTGATACTCAAATTGCGGGTGGAGGAGGACAACCGGATGAACGAGAAGGCGGATGCAATCTCGTTGGAACCAAATGCAAACATGGTTACCGGAAACTCATCAAATTCAAAGTTCCAAAAAGGAAAGGGAAAGGCGACGGGTTTCAAGCATCATCTCAATGCTTCAAACCCAATATCCGTACAACGAAGGCCTTTCAAAAAGCGTGTGATGAGTTGTTGGGTATGCGGAAAGCCGGGGCATCGAGCGAAGGATTGCCGCCATAGAAGAGACCATGGTGGTCCCGGAGGAGGAGGTGCCGGTGGAAACCCCCATCAAGCCAACGTGGTCAATGCTCCAAATCAATTCGTTGGAGTAATTGAGGCTTTTATGGTTACAAATGTGACCGATTGGTGGGTTGATACCGGTGCCACCAAACATATTTGTAACTCCAAGAACATGTTTGCCACATACCAAAAAGTTGATGATGAAGAACCCATGTATATGGGTAATGCCACAACCGCGAAAGTTGAAGGGAAGGGGAAGGTGAATCTCAAGCTTACATCGGGGAAGGAACTTGTGCTCACCAATGTCTTGCATGTACCGGCTATTACAAAGAACTTGATTTCTGGACCCACACTTAGTAACAAAGGATTCAAGATGGTGTTTGAATCTGATAAATTTGTGATTACTAAGGGTGGGATGTATGTTGGCAAGGTCTACCTTAATGAGGGGCTCTTCAAACTTAATGTGATGAACAATGATGATGTAAATACTGTAAATGTTGTAAATAGCAATAAAACTGCAGGCTCTAGCACTGCTTCTATGTACATGCTTGACTCTTCTTCCCTATGGCATTCCCGTCTAGGACATGTTAACTTCCGATCCTTACAAAGGATGATAAAACTTGGGTTATTACCCAAGTGTTCCATGGATAACGAGGCAAAATGTGAGGTATGTGTTGAGTCTAAATACTCAAGCCATCCACATAAATCTGTTGAAAAGTGTAATCAAGTACTTGGACTTATCCACAGCGATTTATGTGATTACAAAGCCACACCCACATGTGGAGGAAAGAACTATTATGTATCATTTATTGATGATTGCAGTAAATATTGTTATGTATACCTAATACATACCAAAGATGAAGCTTTGAATATGTTTAAGACATACAAGGCTGAAGTTGAAAACCAGCTTGACAAAAGAATAAAAATTCTGAGATCCGATAGAGGAGGAGAATACGAGTCTAAGGACTTTGCAGAATTTTGTTCTCATCATGGCATAGTTCACCAAACAACAGCTCCCTATACTCCACAACAAAATGGAGTAGCCGAAAGGAAAAACAGAACATTGAAGAACATGATTAATTCAATGTTGATTACTTCGGGAGCACCACATAGTTTGTGGGGTGAAGCATGCTTAACTGCAAATATGATACTTAATAGAATTCCTCATAAGAAAAGCGATAAATCTCCTTATGAACTATGGAAAGGAAAACTTCCTTCCTACAAAGGGATGAAAGTGTGGGGTTGCCTTGCAAAGGTTCAAGTACCTTTACCCAAAAGGACAAAACTTGGACCGAAGACCATTGATTGTGTATATCTTGGTCCGGCAAGTAATAGTGCTGCTTATAGATTTTTGGTCTATAAGTCAAACAATGAAGATATCCACAACAACACAATTATGGAATCAATTGAGGCTGAATTCTTTGAACACATCTTTCCTTACAAGGATAAAGGGAAAGAAATATCTAATCCAAGGAAGAGAGTATGTGAAGTAGATAACACCGATAGTGTTGAGAAACAAAATGAAGAGGGTACATCAAAGGCTCAAGAAGAAAACTTAGAGCCTAGAAGAAGTAAAAGGGGAAAGATTGCTAAAGACTTTGGACCCGACTTCATGACATTCGTTGTCGATGAAGAACCTCAATCCTATAAAGCCGACATGGACTAATCGGAGGCACCTTATTGGAAAAAGGTTATTCAAGGTGAGATAGACTCCATTGTTCAGAATAACACATGGAGATTGGTAGACTTACCACCGGGTCACAAGGCAATTGGTCATAAATGGATCTTCAAGCGGAAACTAAGACCTGATGGTACTATAGAGAAATATAAAGCTCGATTAGTTGCCAAAGGTTACCGCCAAAAGGAAGGTCAAGATTTCTTTGACACCTATTCATCGGTAACACGAATCACGTCCATTAGGACATTGATGGCTATAGCAGCAATTCACAACCTACACATACATCAAATGTATGTGAAAACTGCTTTCTTAAATGGTGAATTAGATGAAGAAATTTATATGCAACAACCGGAAGGTTTTGTTGTAAAAGGTCAAGAGAATAAAGTATGCAAACTTGTGAAGTCTTTATATGGACTTAAACAAGCCCCAAAGAAATGGCATGAAAAGTTTGATAACACTCTTCTATCAAATGGTTTCCAAATTAATGAGTGTGACAAATGCGTATATGTGAAACAAAGCAAGAACGCATGTGTCATAATATGTCTATATGTAGATGATATGCTAATCATGGGGACCAACTTGGATGTAATCAATCAAACCAAGAAGATGTTGCACTCCTCGTTTGATATGAAGGATCTTGGAGTAGCAGATGTAATTCTTGGGATAAAGATCCAAAGAGATCCTAACAGTTACATTCTGACTCAATCTCACTATGTTGAGAAAGTTCTTAGGAAATTTGGTCACTATGATGATAGACCGGTAGTCACTCCTTTTGATCCTTCAAGCCAACTTAAGAAGAATCAAGGAGAGAGTGTGTCTCAATTGGAATACACTCAAGTGCTTGGAAGTTTGATGTACATTATGAATTGTACGAGACCGGATCTAGCATATACCGTGAGTAGACTTAGTCGATACTCACATAACCCAAGTAAGGATCATTGGTATGCACTTATAAGAGTGCTTCGATATCTAAAGTACATAATGAACTATGGGTTATACTATACCAAATATCCTCCCGTACTAGAAGGATATTGTGATGCAAACTGGATTTCCAATCATTCTGAAAGTAAGTCCACAAGTGGCTATGTGTTTACACTTGGTGGTGCAGCCATATCTTGGAAATCTTCGAAGCAAACCGTAAATACACGGTCAACCATGGAAGCTGAATTCGTAGCCTTAGATAAAGCTGCCGAAGAGGCAGAATGGCTTAAAAGCTTTCTAGAGGGTATTCCCTTGTGGCCTAAGCCTGTTACCGCCGTGTGCATACATTGTGATAGTATGGCTGCTCTTACAAGAGCAAAGAATCAAATTTATAACGGCAAATCGAGACATATCAGGCGTCGCCACAAAACAATACGAGACTTGCTGAAGAATGGAATCATTTCCATCGATTATGTAAAGTCAAAGGAAAATATCGCAGATCCTTTGACAAAAGGCCTTAATAGAGAACAAGTCTCTTATACATCGAGGGGAATGGGCTTAAAGCCAATCCAATGAGTTCTACTCGGCGGCAACCTAACCTAGCGAAATTGGAGATCCCATGGTCTAGGTTCAATAGGAAAACTAGTCGGGGACAACTCAAGAAGCAATTAAACAAAGGTATGCCTATTCCTATGATGTTTTTCCTTTGTTTCCGTTGATGATTTAAGGGTTGAATTCTTATTCTTAATAATACTGATAGCTTATTGGTGGAACACTACAGAATGTTCTTGATCAGTATTACCTATATGAGATTGATGTGGGGTCGCATCTTTGAGGACGGAGATGGCTACGTCTTCTAAAATTCTCATGAAGAAGGATTGTTCACGACCGAAATGAACACAACGGTAAGAGTCAACTATGCATAAACATGATTTGTGTGATATTCATTGACTAGACTTACTACAAAACGTGGTTAGTTCAAGACTCTTCGTCACTACCCACAAAGTAGGTCCGATGAATACTCACTAAGAACGGTTCAAGTCACCTAGACACCTTTTCTGATGCATTTCATGTTTATTTCCTGAATAAGAACAATAAATACTTTGAGAATATCTTATTTTCTATTCAAATGTGGGGTATTATTAGAGTTTGAATAGAAAATGTGGGGTATTGTTGGGATAATCTGTTACATATGAAAAGATGTGACTTTTCATGAAAAGGTGTGACTTTTCATGAAAAGGTGTGACTTTTCATTCACACCAACCGCCACCAACCACCACCTTTTCATGAAAAGGTGTGACTTTTCATTGGCACCGGTTGATCTTCTATAAATAGGAAGCATATGTAACAGATTACAATATACACAAACGCATACTCTCTCAAATTCTCTCAAAGTTCTTCATTGTTCTTCAAGAAGGAAACATAGTTTGATTCGTCAGGTTCGAGAGTTTGATTCTTGAACGGGTTGTTGTATCCTCTAGATAGACGTCCAATCGATACGGTACGAGGGACGAATTTCTGTCTAAGGACACTGCTTTGCAGGCCTCAATCCAACAAACGTTCTTCTTCAAATTTGTGATCAAGAAACTCGAGTTAGTCTTTTTCTCCTTGAAACTTTGTTTATGTATTTTCGTTTATATGTAAATTTCGTATATACATATATATATATAAATAAATTCAGTTTTCCATCTGATTCAATATTGTGTGTTACGAATTTCAATTCGTGTATATAAGTTCTAACATGTACTCTTTCCTTCGTCACATTTTTATTTTTTTCCCACCACTCCTTTGACTCGGCATAAGGGGAGTGTTGTAGGATAAGTGTGTAATCGTCTAAAGGATATAACGATAGAGATGAATATAGAGATAGAGATAAATATAAGCTATTAGAATTATTTATGGAGTAAATCTTGTTTCCATGGTAATCGTGATCTCTATGTAACCCTCCCTATTTATATGGTTATGATTAATAAAATTTTACAGCTTTGTCAGTTCTCTCTATTTTCGTTGTTGCTTGACAAAGTGCTTATTTTCTTAATTTTTCAAGACAACGGCGAAGTCAACAAATGAGACATAGGTGACGTTTGTTTTTTAAGTGGTGCTGAAGTCTGAACACTGATTTCACTCCTGATTTTTAAGTGGTGGTGCTGAAGTCTGAAATCTGAATCAGAAAGACTATTTGTTTTTGTAAGCTGAAATTTGAAAACATCTTAATACGTACTATTGATTATTTTATCTCTGAAAATGTGATACTGTTAAATTAAATTAAATTAAATTATACTACTAAAATTACTCTTCATAACAACTGAAATACGTTAATTGGTTCAAATACAATAGAAGACATGACAAAGTCTCATAACAACTAAAATCAATTTCCATTTTGCATCAATTGTGTCGCAATTTCTTCTCTTAAACTAGCCATATATGTTTGGTCAGCGGTACTCCCATGCAATTGAACCTCTTCGGCATCATCACCACCATCATCCCCTTGGTAATTGGTTTGATCATATTCAGAAAATAACTCATCACTTAAACCTCCCTTTCGTATGAAGTTGTGAACCGCAAAACATGCAATAACAACGTCTCTTTGAACCTCAAGTGAAAACGGTGCCATTATTTTCAATATCGGAAAACGTGTTTTCAAGACGCCATAAGAACGTTCAATAACATTTCTAAGCTTTGCATGAGCATGGTTAAACTTTTCATACTTGTTCATTGGGCGGCGACGACGAAAATCTCCAAGCCAATATCTAACATTGCGATATGGTGCCATAAATCCTCGAGTATTTGTATATGCAACATCACATAGATAATATTTATCTGAAAACAATAATATAAGAATAGTTATTAATATAATATAAATATAGCAAATATATTACCTCTAAATCGTTAGTAGACCTGGAGGAGGAAATGGAAATCCAATAGCACCATCTGTTAAAGCTTCGGACAAAACTCTAGAATCATGCGCAACCCCTTCCCACCCAGCAACAACAAATGTAAAAACCATGTTGAAGTCACAAACTGCCAAAATATTTTGATAACATTCACCCTTTCCTCGTCCTCTATATAAATGTTGTTCTTGGATAAGGACAACAACATGTATTAAAGTTCCATCAAGGGCGCCAATTGCTCCCTACATTAAAACTGATAGTCAAAATAAATTCAGTAGGAGAATATATACACAATTATTATTATTTACCTTAAAGTATCGTCGTAACCTCCTATTATTCCCTTGGATGTCTGGATTAGGATTGAATGATGTAGGAACTATGATCTTTTTAGCAAACTCAATCATTTTATCCAACACTTCATGAAAATTTTTATGTATTGTTTGTGTTGAGTGTTGGAACCTGTTTTTCAGCACTCTATAACGTTGATTGTGACCAATAATCATCAAGAAGATAACCATCTTTTCTTCGACCAATATATGTTTGCTATCCGTTAACCAACCTTTTTCTTTAAAGTGAGCACAAAGTTGGATGAAAGCATCACGGGACATTCGTAACAGATCAATATATTGCCGATCGTTACCTTCAAGTAACTCATCCGTAAAGTGACGTCCAGTCATTGCAGATTTATTATCTCTTTTCCTTTTCAAACGCATTGATCGGAAGTAATACAAATAAAGGAACATAACAATGACAAGTATAGCCATATCATTATCATCCATGATGAACCTGTTAAAAGCATAAACCAAATAACATTTTGTTCAAAAACTAACACATAAACTAAATCATCTTGTTCAAATACAAACACATAAACCAAACATAACATCTTGTCCAAATAACTAACATAATACAAACATAAAATCTTGTCCAAATAACTAACATAAACCAAGCATAATATCTTGTCCAAATAGAAACACATAAACCAAATAAGAACTTGTTCAAATTCCAGCAACTACTGCATGTATCCCAATCTTCTTGCCGTCCTCACAATCCAGTCTTTTAATATATCAGGGTCTGGAGGAATCATCAACCATGTCTCTCTATATAATGTGTTGTGGCCAAAAATGTCAACGCCTGCAATATAAAGAGGATCCCTTGGATCAAGTGCAAGAGTGTTTAGGAGTGCGCAAAACCCGACGAACCCGAACAACCCGACCGCCCGCAACCCGATGAACCCGAAGTTTACTCACCCGATGAACCGAAACGCGAATTGGCCCGAAACCGAAATTAGATGTCGGATACTACGACTCGGTTTGGGTTGGGTTTTTCCAAACCCGAACCCGTCCGAAACCCAAAGTTTTTTTATTTAATAAATCGTAAATATAAATATATAATTGTATATTTGTATTTTCTAATTTCTATTTCTAACTAAATCTGAAATCGAGAGTTATAATTGCAAACCCTAAACCCAGTGGCCAGTTCCGATTTTGGCTCGGCTTGAAGCTTCACGTTTGACGAATGAAGCCGAAACCGAAGGTCGAAGCTTGAAGCTTGAAGCTTGAAGCTTCACGATTTCACCATCTGGTGTGGGGATTTCACTGTTAAGTGTTAAGAACATACTATCGAAGACGAAGGGGACTCAAACCGAAGGGGACGAAGGGGACTCAAACCATCGAAGACGAAGGGGACTCAAGTCTCAAACCATAGAAGATTCGAAGGGAACTCAAACCATTAAAGGGGACGAATTGGTAACTGGTAAGTTTCTCTGTTTCTGATTTGTTTCCTGTTAAGATTTGTGTTTGAACTTTGAACTCATAAACTTAGTTTCTGATTTGTTTCCTCTTAAGTGTTAAGAACATACTAGTTTTGTGTTTAGTATGAATTATATTGTTTCGTGTTCTTAAATCTTAATTAGTTAATTACTAGTTTTGTGTTTAGTTTATAATTTCTTCATTTGTTTACTGTTTTGAATCATACTTTGTTTGGTAATTTTGTGTTTAGTATGAACTATGAAGTATGAACATACTTTGTTTACTTTGTGTTAAGTGTTAACAGTTAAAGTTTTGTGTTTAGTAATTAGTATGAACATACTTTGTTAGTTTGTTTACTGTTTTGACTTTTGATTGGTAAAATGGTAATTTTGTATGACTTTAAATCTTGAATCCTTGATGACTTGTTTGATACTTTGATACATATAATTGATAACATATTATGATATTAAGTTATTTATATGTTTTAGACTTTGAGACTTTGATATAACATACTAGTTTTGAACTTTTGAGTTTTGATGTTACTTTAAAATTCTATGTTGATGACTTGTTTGATACATATAACATATTAAGTTAATTATATGTTTTGGGTTTTTATTCTGCGTTTACATCATTAGATTGGCATGACTATGGCGGATAGTAGTGCATCACCACCGCCTGAAACAAAGAAGAGAAAAGCTATCGAAAAAAGGTCAGCTGCATGGGATCACTTTAATAGAATTCTAGATGAGGGGGGTAATTTGGTGCAAGCAAAGTGTAAATATTTTGATAAAACATATGCAGCCGACCCCAAAAAGCACGACACTTCCTCTTTAAGAAACCATTCTCTTGCATGCCTAAAAAACCCTCAGTCTAGAGAGACTAGACAAACAATGTTAGCATTCGCTTCAAACTCTGAAAATGAAAGTGTCTTGACTAACTGGGTTTTTAATCAAGAGAGAGTTAGGAAAGCAACGACTAAGATGATCATCATGGACGGACTTCCTTTTAAGTTTGTAGAGGGTAGGGGGTGGAGACAATGGGTGCAAGAAGCATGTCTAATGTTTAAAATACCGTCGAGATGGACGGTTAATAGGGACATATTTGCTATTTTTTTTATGAAGAACGGAGTAGCCTGAAAATGTTCTTTGAAGAACACTCACAGCGGGTTAGCTTAACCACATACACTTGGACATTCGTGCAACGGATCAATTATATGTGCCTAACTGCACATTATATTGATGTCCAATGGAAATTGAACAAAAAGATTATTTCTTTTGTGCCAATCCAATCTCATAGGGGGGATGCAACAGCCAAAGCTTTGGAGGGTTGTTTGGTTGAGTGGGGTGTAAAAAACATTTCTACCATCACTGTAGATAATGCATCTAGTAACAATGTTGCACTTGGGTTCTTGAAAAACAAGCTAGTTTCTTGGGGGTGTTCATCCGTTAGGGCACAATACTTGCATATGAGATGTGTTGCACATATTTTGAATTTGGTTGTGCAAGATGGATTGAAGATGGCAGATTCGTCGGTTAGGAAGCTGAGAGATACAGTTAGGTGGGTAAGGGGATCTCCGGCTAGGTTGTTCAAGTTTAAAAAGCTTGCTACTTTACTTGGGGTGTAAGAAAGAAGTTCACTTTGTTTTGATGTTCCTACTAGATGGAACTCAACTTACATGATGATCACGAATGCCATTCCTTTTAGAACCGTGTTTGAGGCCTATGACGGACATGATGCCACGTTCAAGATAGATTTGGGTGATTCGATGCTTGCTGATTATGATTGGGTGTATTTAGAGAGCTTTGTTATCCTTTTGAAGACCTTCTATGAGATGCAATTAAGAATCTCAGGCTCTCTATATGTCACTTCTAATTGTTACTTAACAGAGATATGTGATTTGGGGTACACGTTTATGGAGATGATTGCTTCTCAGAATTTAACTGAAAAGGTACAACTACTTTCCTAATTTGGATTACTTTTTATTAGTTTATTTATATATTGTTCATTTATTTTAATTACATATTTTCTATAAACAGAATATGGGTCAAAAAATGAAGGAGAAGTTTGATAAATATTGGGGTGTTCCGGAGAAGATGAACTTGGTAATTTTCTTTGCCAATATTCTTGATCCAAGAGATAAAGTTGAGTACATGCCATCCCAGTTCAGTCAGTTGTTTGGGGAAGAAAAAGGTGAAGCATGTTTTAGGAAGGTAGAGTCTCAACTCACTGCCTTGTTTGAAGATTACGTGCAACAATATTCTGAACCTTCCCAACCCTAATCCCAATCCCAATCGGGAAAAGGTCTCCCCCCTCTTGGAAGGTCACAAACACAATCTAAGTTCAAAAGATTGTTGAAGAAGCAAAAGCTTGAAAGTGGGGCCTTAGATAGCAAAAGGAATGAGCTCGATGTATACTTAGGTGAGGCCATTGTAGATGATAATGGCAATGACTTCGATTTGCTTATGTGGTGGAAGTTGAATAGTGCACGATTTCCTATCTTTCAAAAGTTGCGAGAGATGTCCTTGCCGTACCCATTTCTACAGTTGCATCCGAGTCTACCTTCAGTAGAAGTGGGAGGGTGTTGGATAATTTTAGGAGTTCTCTAACTCCTAAAATAGTTGAATGTAACACCCTAAAAATCAGGGCAAATTTAAACCTGAACTAAAAGGCTGCGTTTGGTTGCAGGACAGGAGTGGAACAGAACAGAACAAGGGCTCTTGTCCCATGTTTGGCGTGACTTAAGATGGAACAGAACAGAACTAAGTAGAACAAACATGGAACAAGTGTGTTCCACCAAAAACCATGGAACTAAGTAGAACAAGGATTCTTTGACAAAAATACCCCCTTCTTCTTCTTCTTTGTTTCCCACCGCCACCACCGCCACCACCACCACCGCCACCACCGCCGCCACCGCCAACACCACCGCTGCCACCACCGCCACCGCCGCCACCACCACCGCCACCACCACCGCTGCCACCACCGCCACCGCCACCGCCGCCACCGCCGCCACCGCCACCGCCACCGCCACCGCCACCACCACCGCCACCACCACCGCCACCACCACCGCTGCCACCACCACCGCCACCGCCACCACCGATGCCACCACCACCACCACCACCACCACCGCCGCCGCCACCACCACCGCCACCACCACCACCGCCGCCACCACCACCACCGCCACCACCACCGTTCCCACCACCGCCGCCGCCACTACTAAACATTATTTGGTAAAAAAACACTAAATAACTCACTGGGGGTAAATTGGTCATTTTGTCAATCCTGTTCTGTTCTGTCCAGTTTAGTTATGTTCTACCAAACGCTGGACAGCTGTTCAGTTCTGTCCTGTTCTGTTCTGTCCTGTTCTATCCTGTCCTGTCTTGTCCTGCAACCAAACGCAGCCAAAGGGTTTACTCATCTAAAATCCATAACATAAACATTCTTAACGAGTAAAAATAATGACAAGAGTCGATTTACATTAACTTGTCGTCACCATTACCTCTCCACTCATCCCATTACTTCCCTGAGCTCATTACCTGGTAAGAAAATATAATTTGAAACGATTAGGCTTACGCCTAGTGAGAACATCCAATTTCAAATTAAAACATTAACATCTTTGGAAACTTAAATAATCAAAGCATATGATCAAACCTGGTTTGTCCCCATTCTTACCATACCCGTACTCGTCTCATAATCACAGAATCATACTAAATTCCCTGAGTATGACTATCATTCCAAAAGTCACAACACCATATTCAATAGCCTACTACGAAACATTACTGATTCTAGTTTATCGATCAAGATTAAAGACTTACATTCAATCGCCATACCTTCTTCTTGGAATGGAAGCAGAAATAGCACTTATATATTGCCTATTTCTAATCCGTCGAAAACACAGGAAAACAATACTTACACTTCATATAATTCATGATTCCACAACGCAAATCCGAATAGCAACTATACTTTGCCTATTCACTACAGTCAATACGAATAACAATTCTACTTTGCCTATTTCCTCATTTCTACATGAATAGAAATTCTACTTTGCCTATCCATTCCTTCAACCAGAATAGCAATTATACTATGCTTATTCAATCATTCAATCCTGAATGGCAATTATACTATGCCTATTCAATTATTCAACCTGAATAGCAATTATACTATGCCTATTCAATCATTCAACCTGAATAGCAATTATACTATGCCTATTCAATTACATTCCAAGAATACACGGAAATAACATTTGGTCTATTCCTTCTCGTATCATATTCCAGAGCCACACTACGAATCTCCACGGATTATAGATTAATGCTCATATCCAAGAAATTACAAGTTTCTTTATGCCTATTTCTTGGCCTGGAAGTAGAGATTACAAGTTACTTTATGTCTACCTCTGGTCTTCCCCTAGAAATCAGGAATTACAGTTTACGTTATGCCTATTCCTCGATTTCTATATTATGAAATAGAAATTACAATTTCCTTTATGCCTATTTCTCATTTCATAACACCTTTACGAAATGGGAATTACAATTTACTTTATGCCTATTCTCCATTTCCACGTAAATGGGAATTACAAATTACTTTATGCCTATTCCACGTTTCACGTCATACTATGAAATAGGAATTACAAATTACTTCATGACTATTCCTAATTTCACAACGCCTTTAGGAAATGGGAATTACAAATTACTTTATGCCTATTCCACATTTCAGGCCAACGGGAATTACAAATTACTTTATGCCTATTCCACGTTATAGGTTATCGCCTCTCGAAATGGGATTACAATCCACATTATAGGCGAACGGTAATTATCCATTAAGAGCCTGGTCTATTTCACGTTTCTCATTACCTTAGAATCAATGGCCCCAATGGGATCAATAAATCGCGATTCATAACCGGGCCCCCGATGATTCAAGGTACACTCATTCACTAGAAATTACACCATGTAGTTAATGGCTAGTATCCGGCTCCCATAAGACCGTACTAAGTTGCCCCCGATGACCCGATGCCTATTTCTAGTTACAACATGAGAACAACCGTCCCATTAAAAGCAATTAAGATTAACTTGCATGTCATATAGATCCATTATAATTTTAAGTGGATATGTATAACAACATATCACCACTTCTCATATCATATTCTCAACTCTAAGAATGCTAGATAACCTATCGTATTCTCATCCTCAATTGTCCCCCCTTCGGCGACTTAGCACGGGGGGTTCCGCTACCCGGTTAGCGGATGGGGTCAAGGGACAACGCCCTTGCGGGGTCTGGGGCAGCGCCCCTAGAAATTTTTTAGGAAACTTAACCAGATAACACATCCGGACATCAGAAGTTTCCGTACACCACTGCTTTCCGGACGTCATCACTTACCGCACAACATAACTTACCGGACAACATAACTTTCCGGACAACATAACTTTCCGGACAACATAATCAATCCGGATGACATCCGGAAACCAAGGTAATCCGGATACCATCCGGTACCTATTTCATCCGGAAACTACTGAAAAGAATACTTACCGGATATTGAGCTTCGTCCGGATACCATCGATCAGGGGTTTCTGGATACTTTCTTTTTATCCGGAAACTACGGCTGTGTTCTTATTTTCTCATCAAACAGTTCAATAATTCATCCTTAAAAGCAATACACATCCTTATAACAGTTCTATAACATGTAAGCAAGATAACACCACCGAAATCATCAAATTTTAATGTTTATAACTCAAAATAAGACGAACTCACCTTGTGGAGATAAAACCCACTTCTCTTGCACAATCCAATCCCAAATCAAACAACACCCACAATTTCAGCCTACTTCTTCTTCTTTCTTTCTTCTTTTCTCCTCTTTCTCTCTGCCGAATAACACACACACTAAGAGATAGTGAGAAAATATCTCATCTCTCTCTTTTTGTCCAAAAAGAGGTGGTAGATGAAACTACTTTCATCAATTTAACCAAACACACCCCAATCTTTCATCACATGACAACTTTAATCCTTAATCTTATAAATTAAAATTAAAGTTTACCCCTTACTTATTATTCCAATAAAACACATAATATAACTTACTCGGGGATAAACTATAAAATTAATCTGTCAAATAACTGGTCATAACTTATTAAATAATTATACTCAAATTATTTAATAAACCAAACGTAATCCTTTATAGGAAATCAAGATGTTACATTGAAGCACTCATTTGTATGCAAGATTGGTTACGGGGCCCTACTGGACCACTTGCGGTGGAAGAGAATTTGGAGGATCTCGAGAAGTTTGAGAAAGGTACGAGTACAACATTAATTTATGATTTTAATAATTTATAAATTACAATTACGACTTTAAAATTTGTTACTTTTTATTTTAAAACTTGCAGAAATGGAAAATTTAAGGATTGAAACTTCTTCTTCGGCCCGTGGTAATGAAGATAGTCCGAGCACACAAGTTTCAAATGATTTGGGGGATTTTTTTGAAGATGATTCGTGATCATTGAGAAAGGTACGACTTTTATTATTTATATTTTATAATTCCCATTTATGATTCATCATTCATGATTGTTGTCTTGTTTATTCGTTTTTGTTGTTAGTTTGTTATAGGATTGGTTTGGACGTTGGTGGAAGAAAAGAAACTTGGAAGTTGGCTCACTTTTGGTAATTTGGAGTGTTGGACATTTGGTAATTGGTAATTTGGACATTTGGTTAATTGGTTTGAAGTTTGAACTTGATTTGGTAATTTGGTATTTTGGTATTTTGGTTGGAACAATAGAAGTATGGAACTTGACAACTTGTTTAGTTGTTTTAACTTTTAAGTTTTAAGTTTGTACTTTGGTAACTTGGAACTTGTTAATTTAAGTTTTACCTTTTAAGTTATATGTTGTTTAGTACTTTAGTTAATTAGTAAAGTTTTAAGTTTTAAATTATATGCGGTTACTTTTTAACTTTTAAGTTTATTTAATTTTTAACTTTTAAAATACTTGTTTATTTAATTTTAAGTTATATCGTATTATTGTTGCTTACCGAAAAACAGGGCCGAAAACTGGGTTGAAAAACAAGAAAAAAGGCTAAAAACATGGCCCAAAACTGGGCTGAAAATGGGCTTGGGATCAGGCCAACCCGATGGACCCGACCGGCCACCCGAAACCCGATCATACCCGATACCCGAACATTACTTAGGATGGGTTTCGGGGCCTGTTTTGTCCACCCGAAACCCGATCGGTTTGGGGGGTTTTGGGCCCGACCCGACCCGACCGATGCACAAGTCTAAGAGTGTTTAACCGTTCAAAACAAGCAATATAATGTGGTTGTGGTGATGAAACCACATAAATCCTCTCACGAGCTGAATTAGGGGCGTAAGCACGAGATCCGGTAGCAGAAGTCCCCTCGAATAATGCAATACACAAATCAGGAAATAGCAATGGAGATGTTCTTAATGTTTTCTCCTTTGGATGTCCCTGCATCCAAATTAAACTTTGTTTATATAATATTCGTACTATTGTCGTTACTATCTAAAATTGTTTAACCTTGTAAAAATCTTCCCATTCTTGATTCGATAAGGTGAACATATTCAGTTCCGGGCCATAAATATTCCCTGTTCGATTCCTTAAGTAGACTCATCCCGCATACTTCCCTTATAAATAATCATAGTGATTTTTCAGTTGTTTTTGTGTCAGTTTTATCTGACACACTTGCTCAATTTTTCCTGCCACATTTACCCACGATTCTTTTCGAAGACTACCCTCATTTCGACCAACTTTATTGATCTCTTCTATATAGCTCTCTAAAAAACATTTGATGGCTTCATTTGTCCACCTTACACGTTGAACACTCTCGTCCATCTCTAAAAATGAGAAAAAAAGTAAATAAAAAAAATTCTACATAGTCCACCTTACTCGTTGAACACTTTAATTTTTAGCAACAAAATTATAGAGCATATATATATAGAGATTTCAGGTATTTCTACTTTTACTTTAATGTTCTTATTTTGAATATTTCTTGCTCATTATACCACATTTGGATTCACTGGTTGTTTTAATTAATTAAATTATAAAGCTCTTTATTTTCATTATGAAGGGAAAATATCCTTTTGCCATCAATACTTCAGTTTTAGTTTAGGATTGCCATATGTTGGATTTCCCTTTTCACAAAACTTTCCATACAAATTGACCTACATGTTTGTTTGTGCATAATTTCCATTTTCTACATGTTTGTATGGCAAACCAAGATGAAAATTGCCACAAGTCTCGTGAGAGTAATTGAAGGAAACAAACAGCCCCAAATTGTTTCAGCTTAAAACTTGTATCAACTTCATATACACACACCAGGTTCAAAACTTGTATCAACAGAGACTTTTGGGGAACCAAAAATCAAATACTCATACTTTCTTCATGTATTAGCATAGTTATGAATGAAGGTACGAAGGCATCATAAAATATCTATCATTTTCCATTTGTACAGTGCTTCAGAAAGGAAATAAATAAATCTCAGTTAAAATCACAAAAAAGTAGTCAAATAATCCCCTCTGTGCAATACTCAAAAGACAACCAGGCAATCAACAAAAGGTTTCAATTAGAGAAAGATAAAGGAAAAACAAACATTACTTCAGAAAGGAAAAACAGATTTGCAGAAAGTAAACCAAAATCGACCATAAAATTGAAACCAATATCAGATTTGCAGAAAAGTAAACCGAAATCGACCATAAAAACATGATAAAATCGAACCTCGATGAGCTCGAACCGTTTGCAGATGGAGATCGATGTAGCAACCGGAGTGGAGATCGGTCTGTGTTGAAGCAATCGGAGTGGAGATCGATCGTTGAAGCAGCTTCTATGGAGGAGGTATGTTAGAGAGAGGAGGTGGCTGTAACACCCCGAGTTCCATGATATTTTAATTAATATAAATGGGATCGAATTGTAATTTAGTCTAAAGTAGGGACTATTTGTAAATATAAACTCCAGGGTTGAAATGGTATTTTGACCAAAGTTTATATGTAAATGTGAAAATTAGAACTTAAGGGTTTGTTTGGTAATTTATGGAAAGTTGAGATTACTTAATGGCTGAGTAAGTTGATTGAGATATTATCTCAATCAATCCTTTTGAAGTCGGTCACTTTCAGAAAGAAAGAAGAAGGGTTAGACGAAAGAAAAATCAAGAACTGTGATTCTCATGGTAAGGGTTTAAATCATCTGGTTTATTTTGTTAATCAGTTGGTAACATCAGTTGAATCATCTTTCCAGAGATTGATTGAACCAGTGAAGGAAGGTTTTTGGTTTCTGGGTTAAGAGCTTCAAACCAGGTGAGTTCATCTATTCATCTTAAACTTTAGCAATTGAAATTGAGTCAGATAGATTATATAAATTGTCTGTATGATTTGGTAAATCTGTTTGGAAATAAAACGATCAATAAACTGTATTAAGATGAGCTGTTTGGAATTTATTTGACGAGAATCGAATGTTTAAAATCGGAATCCCGGTATAGAGAATTCTGGAACTGGTTTTGGATCCGGAATCAATGGATTCCGGAATTGGAATTGGACTTCCGGAATTGGACTCCCGGAATTGGATTTCCGGAATTGAACTTCCGGAATTGGGCTTCCGGAATTGGGCCTTGCAACTAGGATCCAGAATTATTAACTTCCGGAAGTGGCCTTAATTATTTTTGGGATCCGGTAAATCAAATACCGGAGTTGGGCTGGATTTGGTACCGGAACTATAAAGATCCGGAACGGGCTTCATTTGGGGATCCGGTAATTAAAGAACCGGAATTGGACCAAGGCCGGTATGGATTAATTTTAATTCCGGAACTTGAGGTTTGATGGGATCCAGTATGACAAAACCGGAGCTGGGCCTGATGAATTCTGGAATTCGGTCGGGGGTTAATGCCCGGAATTATTATTGAATGTTGGGCCAATTGTAATTAATTTGGGAGTGGGCTTAGAGTTTAGATTTAGTTTTAAGTCCATTATGGTTCTCATTTTAGAATACGTGTTCGACTAAAGTATTATCTTATTTCGGATTTCGGTTTGGAATACTATTCCAAATATAGTTTCAAAGGGAGAATATTTAAGAATACAATAAGTTACCCGGTGTTCTTGGAATTGAAAACATTATGAGATATAGTGTGATGTGTGTTGATACATATGCATTATCTGGTTAGCGGAACCCCCGTGCTAAGTCACCGAAGGGGGGGGGGGACAATTGAGAATACGATATGAAATGTTATTTGCATTCGAGTAAATATGCACGTATGCTAGTAAGTGTAATGGATCCATAGGCACTGTTAGATAAATGCGGAATAAACCGGGCACTGAAGGGTAATTCCCATTTTGTTTTGTGATTAGAAACGTGGAATAGACCATGCTCTTAATGGTAATTCCCGTTAGCCTATAATGTGGATTGTTAATCCCATTTCGGGAGGCGATAGCCTATAATGTGGATTGTTAATCCCATTTCGGGAGGCGATAACCTATGATGTGGATTATTAATCCCATTTTGAGAGGTGATTATTAACGTGGATTATTCCCGTTGGCCTATAATGTGGATTGTTAATCCCATTTCGGGAGACGATAGCCTATAATGTGAATTGTTAATCCCACTTCGGGAGGCGATTAGTAACGAGGAATAGGCATAAAGTAATTTGTAATTCCCGTTGACTAGAAATGATTGAATAGGCAAAGTAGAATTGCTATTCATATTGAATGCTTGAATAGGCAAAGTAGAATTGCTATTCACGTTGAATGATGGAATAAGCAAAATAGAATTGCTATTCATATTGACTGTAGTGAATAGGCAAACATAACTGCTATTCGTAATTAAGAAAAAGAGACAAAGTGTGATTGTGGTTTCCGTTTGCTTTCGGTGGATTAGAGATAGGCAATACATAAATGCTATTTCTGCTTCCAATCCAAGAAAGAGGTAGGGCGACTGATTGTAATTCCTTAGGCTTGAGTGATGATCTAGAATCGGTAATGATTCTTAGTAGGCCTTCGAGCATGATTTTATGACTTCCTGAATGATAGTCATACTAATGGGATCGGGTATGTTCCCGTTGTTATGAGTTGAGTATGAGTACGGTAAGAATGGTGGCAAACCAGGTTTGTGTATGTGCTTTGGATAATTGAGTTTTCAAGCTGTTAATGTTTTAATTTGAATTTGGATGTTCTCACTAGGCGTAAGCCTAATTGTTCAAATTCAATCTTCTTACCAGGTACGAGTTCAGGGAAGTAATGGGATGTGGGACGAGTGCTTTTGGTAACCCATTTAATCCATTTAATGGTAAGCAGAGATCTTAGACGATGCGAGGAGGCTTTGGATGGATTGCTTAGATAACCCATTTAATCTAATTATAGTTGACATAATTAGATTACTAGGTTATTTAGAGAATTCGATTTGTATACAAAGGAACCCTCATACTTAATTCTCTGCTTATATATATAGAAAAGTTTGGATGATATTTGATATACCTTGTTAAATTTTAAGGTTCAAATTAGCCCTGATTTTAGGGTGTTACAATATGGTATCAGAGCTGTAGTTTAAGCGAACTAGGTATGATTGTGAGATACCTAGACTTAAGCTGAGATGAATTAAGATATGATTTGTGAGATATGGGTAGGAGCACTAAGACGAGATGGTCTTAAAAGTCGACGGAAATACGGGAATTAAGAATTGTAATGATGGTAACAAGGATTATTACGTATAGTATGTTCATAATTTCAACTAGCTACTGTTATTATGAATATATTGTTATGTAAGCATATTTGTTTTAATTGTTTTGGCAATTAGAGGTGATTTCGTTTTGACGACGCAGTTGCACATAAAAGAATTTCAAGTACAATAGGAGGGTGAGGATAATCACTCACTGAAAAGAGAGGGTTTAGATTGCCCCTCAACCTACAAGGTATTAGCAGCTGTTTTCAGTTGTTGTTCCCCTTTCTTATAATTTGACTTACTTTAGACTGGTGTTTTTACCCGTTTCACTTTCACTCTTAGAAGAATCATGTTGTTCCACTCGCTTAAAGAGAGGGTAATCAGCTCGACCAAACGGGAGAGGGAGAGTGAAAGGAATACACTCTCTGCTAAGACAATCTCATTTACATTTTTTTACTACTTTTATCATTTCACAATTTAAACCAATATATAATTTTGTACTAGGTTCTTAAATTTTTGTGATTCATTTAATAATTTTCAAATATACATCTATATATGGATAGAGACACATTTGGTTCCAAATTAACATGGTACTATAGTAGCTGTGATAAATCACTTGGTATTCTTCTTTTTATTGCCACAAACATATATATCATTGAATACTTTTTTTTGGGGAAGGGTGTCCTAGACTATGCCTAGACTAATCCCTTGGCAAATTATGACTATAAGACATCAGTCCTGATTAAACCTCAGTGGCCACAATTGTTGTGTACGCCTGGATTAGAACCCTGGGCAGATGGAGTATTCCACCACATCCCCCATGACCTTAACCAGTACGCCACAACCCTTATGGTTATCATTGAATACTTGATGACCTATAAAAAAATTAGCTTAACGAATCTAACACATTTATTTTTAAACATTTGCCCGTTACATTCTAATCATTTTTTGTCATGACATATGAAAATCAACTAATTTAGTAATACGTGTAATTGATTTAAAAACTTTGTTAAGAATTTAATTATTTTATGTGAAAATAAACTAATTTGAATTATACTATATTGATTCGATCAAAATTGAATTACACTTTAAGAATATATTATTATGTATGAATTTAAGAAATGAATAATAACTAAAACTAGGTTAAATCGAACTAGCTAGTCCAACGCACTTGACAGGTAAAAACGAACTACCTCTCCCTAAAAATTATTTGTTTGTTTTTACCTGTTACCCAACTTATATTATCCTTCTAATACATTTTGCTAACTATAATGATAATATGTTGTAAACAGAGTTTTAAGATTGTATCAATAATATATAGTTTTTAATAAAATGATAACTTATAAATACCAAAAATATGTTAACATTAAGATTGGTGGTTTTTGTTTCACAAGAAACCTAGATCAATGCACACAGTTACCAGTGTAACTAAGTAGGTAGCTTAGTGTGTTTAAAGCTTGGTGTCATTTGTTTGTTTCAACCTCAACCTGTTTTTCCCTTTGCTGTTAAACTGCTTCCACCAGCTTCCATCTACCCCCCCCCTCCATTCCTCTTATATATAAACACACATGTACATTCATGATATGTATTCTAATTTTTTAAGTATATAAATTTACATATCCTCCTTATATTTAGCGAGGTTTGAAATCATGATCTCTAAGGAGGGTGAAGACCTATAAACCGCTACGCGAAAGAGTTTGATCGTAATCCTGATAATCTTTAGGACTTGATAACCTACAAATAAACTATATATATATATATATATAATTGTTACTTATGTACGTTGCTACCAAAAACTTATAAAAAACCGGACAAATGGTTCTTTGAATTGCGGGGTCGTTGAAGGTTGTGTGGCAAATGATTCTTTGAATTGCTGCTTATTATCTGTGGAAACTCAAGAATGCTTACATTTTCAAGGGTCGTAATTCTCATCGTTGTTATCTATCTCTCTTATATATCTTTGTTCACTATTGTTGGTTTTTTTAATAAGATTTTGTCTTTCAGGAAAAATTAATTGGCATGCATTAAATTATATATTTTAAGGCTGCAAGTTTAATTACGTGTTGGAAGTACTCTACTTAATGTTTGAATTAATTGCAATTAGTTAACCAGTAACTCGAATCTATCTCTACTCATTTTTTTTTTAATATTTTTATCAATGAACTGTCAACAGAATTTTAATGAATGTTTTTGTACCGGAAAATTGTTGTTTCATTTTCTTTTATCCGTAATTCCTCGATGATCCTTCACAAATCATGGACGAAGGCCATCAATGACTTTGTAGTGAAAACCTTTTGTCTAGTTGTGTTATATACACCGTGCAATCTCTTGAAGAAAGTCATATATAAGTAATTAACGACAAAAATTACTAGCGATGGAATAATGATTCGTTGGCGGAACTAATCCCTAAACAGGTCAGACGTGCTACCCAATTAGCCGAGCAACTCACAATGTCGCAACAATTTGTTGTATTTATGCGGCAGTAGGGATTCGTTTCCCCTCTCCCGGCCCTCCCGGCCCTCCCCCTAGTTAGATTGTTATTACTGTATTTGCACTCGTACTGTATTTTGGAATTTGGTATTTGGAATTTGGTATTTGGAATTTGGAATTTTGAATTTGGTATTTTGAATTTGTTGGGTTGGTGTTTTCAAATTATAGGCAGGTATTTATTTTAAAATACAGGAAATATTGTTTTTCGTATTTTTTTTAATTTTCTACAATAAGCGACAGATTAGTAAAAGTGTTTATATATTAATTTTTTCCCAAAATCAGCGACGGATCAGTGACGGAATTTCATCGCGATAATTCCGTCGCTGAATAAATCTGTCATTGAATAAATTATTGGCTGAATACACCCGTCGCTGAGTTTTGTCGCTGGTCCGTCGCTGATAATATCACCCACCACCTTATCAGCGACAGACATTGCGACGAAATATACTTCAGTGACGGATTAATGACAGAATATACTTCCAGTGACGGGTCAGCGACGGAATTTTCCGTCACTGATAGGGTCAATTTCTGTAGTGAATCATAATCCAGGTGATATGATGCGGCTTCAATGGGATTTAGGCCGTGTGCTTCATTTTCTTTGTTAGGTTGATGTTAGGTTGATTCATATGAGTTAGAGTTGTAGGGTTTTGATTTTACATGGTTTTGTGTCATTTGTTTTTATTTTACAGTAGTTAAATTACTCATTGATTTTTCTTGAATTTTAGGGTTTTGGTTCAAATTCATAACACACATGTGATGATGGTAATATTTTTATTGTATCTTACCTTTTATATTATCATATATGTATATATATGATAGTGTTAATTAATGGTTTTGTAATAAATTCATGTTTTATATGTAATATTTATAACAAAAATTATATTGTTTTGTTTTAACATGTAAAGCGTCACATATGAGCTATTGTTCTAGGTTAATATAATCATGTACAATAACAAATAACCAATGTGATATTTTCTATACTTTACTTTTTTGTATCAACAATATCATATATATATATATATATTATGTTTTACGTTCATATGTTTAACCTAGAATAGATGTCACATGTGATAATATTATCACTGGTGATTTTTTGTTTCATATGAGAATACATGTGATATTATTGATAAGTTAATGTGATTTATAATATACAAGTATCACATGTATCATAAATAGATAACTTTATAATAAAACGTGAATGCAAGAAGCTAGTGAAATAACCTTAAACTCTAAACCCTAAACTCTATTCGATAATCAATGGAATCAACTCTTCAAACAAGGACAAACATATTAAGAAAGCTTTGAAAGCAGTCTTCTTCACCGGCTGTTACATTTTATGGTGTTTTCGAAATATGTCAGGATCGATTCCAAACAAGAATAACTATACTTAGAAATCAGAATTAAAGAATCTTGCGGAAAAGAACTTTAATTCAAACACACCTAATGAACAACTAATCAGAAAACACAATCTGTTTGTATTCAATGCTTCAACTCACAAGTTTACAACCAAACCTCAATCTTGTTGAACAGGCTCAACAAGACGACTTCTACTTCTCTAGAAATAGGGTTCTAAACCTTGAGGTTAATTCTCTCTAAAAACAAAAACGAATTCTGAAATCTCTCGTATAGAATAGCTATCTATCAACATCTATTTATACTAAATAATTACAAGATAACTATCAAAACAAAATTGATCTTCAGAATATTCTTTCATGCTTATCTTCATTCATTCCATCTTTATCTCCAACCTTCTCGCATTCCAAAATTATGATCACCAGCAGTATTAACATCGTTATGCACAAGCAGTACTAACAATGTTCCAGCAGCATTAATTTTTACTAGCAGTACTAACCTTGCTCTGGCAGTAGTATTGTTGTTCTGGCAGTACTAATGTTGTTCTGGCAGTACTAACGTTGTTCTGGCAGTACTAACGTTGTTCTGGCAGTACTAACCATACTTAGCAAATCTTCAGTTCCCAACAATCTCCCCCTAACTTGACTTTTTAGATTGAGAAGTCAAGTTCTTCAGATGATGCTTCCAAAATCTAATCATAAACACATAAATCGGGATTCAAACCCAGACTTTGATTGATAATCCTTCTCACCAAGTATCTTCCCATTTCAGAATCCTTGTTGCAAGCCAACTTAGCATGTAGCATTCCATTCAACCTTTTCATGCTGTGCTTGTATGCAACATCCACCAAATAATACTCATGATATGTATGGTCAAGTGTGATGACATACACTCCACATTTTTCAATGAGCATCCAGTTGGTAATGGCTTGAAAATTTCTTTCTATCATATACTGAACTGCTTCTGGTTTGAACATTAGGCACAGGTATTCAAGAACCATTTTGGTGATAGACATCCCTTTCTCATTCAGCATATTTCCATACAGCTTCATTTCAACCTTGTACATCTCCTCTATGTCAGATCTAGAGCACATTCTGATAAGTCTTCCCCATGTAGAACAGACCTCAAACTTCCCATCTGCTCTTTTGACTCTAATGTACTCCTTTCTCTGATCTACTAAGGTATCCCAGAAGATGATCTCAGGAGGCATGGAAGATAGTGGGTCAGCTTTGATTGGATCAGTATCAACCACAGTGATATACATATTACATTGAGCATTACTTGGTTGACCTGATGGAGTTGCTACTTCTTCTTCAGCAACCTTTGTATCATCTTTCTTTTCTGGAACATCCTCTTCTATTTCTTCTTCTACCGCTGGTTCTACCCTAGGTTTCTTGACAACTTTCCTCTTGGTAGCTATAGACTTGGTTCTTGCTCTTTTTAGTGACACCAGCTTTTCACCCAGAGTTTCTTCTTGCTTTTTAGGAGTGTCATGTTTGGCTTTAATCAAAGCCTCTGCAACTTCAACTTCTTCCAAAGTAGGCTTTTTAGTTTCTGTTGCTTCCTTTGTTTCTGCTGCTTCTTCCGTTTCTGCTGCTTCTTTTGTTTCTGCTGCTTCTTTTGTTTCTGCTGCTTTCTGAATTTCAGCAGCATTAACCATTTCTGCTGTTGGTTCAGTTTCTGCTTCTTTCTCAATTTCAGCAGCATTAACCATTTCTGCTGTTGGTTCAGTTTCTGCTTCTTTCTCAATTTCAGCAGCATTAACCATTTTTGCTGCATGATCAGTTTCTGCTTCTTTTGCAATTTCAGCAGCATTAACCTTTTCTGCTGCATAATCAGTTTCTGCTTCTTTTGCAATTTCAGCAGCACACTCATTCTCCCCCTTTTCCTGAGCACTCTCCATGTTGACTTCAGCTTCTGACTCCCCCTTTTTGGGAGCATCATTGTTGGGGCTTCTTCTTTTAAGAACATACTGAGCTTTCTTCTTCCTGTGCATCAACTTTGTAATCAGCTTCTTATGCTTCTCAAGCTGTGTTTCTTGATATAGGACCACTTTCTTGAGTCCATCTATCTCCTTTTGCTGACTTACAACATCTGTGTTTATATTGGCAATGGTTTCCATCAATTCCTCATATGTATATCTATCCTCACCTTGTTTAGGAGTTTTTACTTCCTTTAAAGGATCACTGGAAATTTTAGTAGGAGTCTTTTGCCTAGCAAAAGCACTGCCTACCCCCTTGGTTTCTTGGCACCTGGGACCTCTGAATGATTTCTCATTCTGAGTTGCCGTGAGGAAGGTCTTAGTTATGTTACCACTGTCCTTCTCTGTGCTAGCAGAAGTAGTGGCAGCCTTGCTACTCACATGCTCAACCTTCTCCTTAGTGAGCACCTTCTTGGGGTTGGGAGACACCCCTGTGGTTTCCCTTTCGATATTCTCTGTTGGAGAATGCTCCAATAGAGGGCTTAAAGGCTTTGGGCGTGTAGGAGGTACATCAAGGGAAGGAGCCTTGTGTACCTTTCTTCTTGTAAACTTTTTGGTTACTTTTGGAGTGGGTCTTTGAAGAATGGACTGAGGAATTTCTTTGGTGATTGAAGGTGGGGTTAGGCTATCAGTGGGTTGGTCTAATGAGGGCCTTGACCCTGATGCCATACCTTCTTGTGTGTGGGACACACCCATCATTGTAGAGAACAATGGAGTGTCAACTCCTTCCGAGTCCCTGGAAGTTCTTCTCATATTTGAGAAGACCTTTCCTTTAGGGGGTTTAGGTACATATACCTCATTAAATTGAGGCAAATCCGTCAATTCCTGAGTAATCACTGCTTGGACAAACCTTGGGTACATATAAAAGCTCTTTTTGGATTCCAGGTTTGACACAAGATCATTGAAAATCATTTGTGAAAAATTAAACTTCCTGGCAGTGGCCAAGCAGACCAGGGCATAAGCAATGGTACTGCTAAACTCACTCCATCCAGTAGTTTTCTTTGACATGCAATGCATTAAGGTATTAGCAAAGAATCGCCATTGTGTAGAAAATTTAGATTTGAAAAACTTAAAGATTCCAATGGGACCTTCATACCCCATTCTCGTTAAATTTGAGTATAGGTCGTCATTAGGAATAGACGTCATACCTGAGGCATCATCCAATCGAAGAGTGATGCGAATAATCTCCTCTGTAACATTCAAGGGTTTGTCACACACCCTTGTTTTTATGATTTTCTGCCCATTTTCAGACACCACGGTGGCATTTTCCCAGAACTGCTTCTGATGCTCGATGTAGATTGTCGGGGTCACCGTTAGGGCATATGATATATGCGTGGATTTGAGGAAATCCACAATGTCGTGAAAACCTGCGGACTGTTTTGGCTTCTGGAGCATGGCAATCTCGTTGTGTTCGTCGATAAACTCCATTGTACCTTTGGCGGGCTGAAAGAGGTATTTATAGCAGTAGTAGCCCTAATTTTCTTTTAAAGCAGTATTAACGACACATGCAGTATTAAGTACGAAGCAGTATTAACTATGTACTAGCAGTAGTAACTATCCACTGGCAGTAGTAATTATGCACTAGCAGTAGTAACTATCCACTGGCAGTAGTAACTATGCACTAGCAGTAGTAACTATCCACTGGCAGTAGTAACTATGCACTAGCAGTAGTAACTATCCACTGGCAGTAGTAACTATACTTGCACTTTTCAGCACTTGTTAATCTGAGTCATACAGAAGATCCTGTGAAAAAGAGTTAGTAGTACCAAATATAGAAGGAAATACAGGTATAAAAACTGAGAATCATGACTTTATTCAAGGTTGATCATGCCCACACTTGTTACCAAGAAGGTGAATCTACCCACATCAAAAGCTTTTGTGAATAGATCAGCAAACTGGTCATTGGTATGAACTTTAGCAACTTGAATTAGTTTCTTTTCATTACAATCGCGAATAAAGTGATACCTGATCTCTATGTGCTTTGTTTTTGAGTGTTTGACTGGATTGTTAACAATGCTAATAGCACTGTTGTTGTCAATAAAGATTGGAGTGTGAAGAAATGTTACCCCATAGTCCAACATCTGATTCTGTATCCATAGAACCTGAGAGCAGCAGCTTGCAGCAGCTATATACTCAACTTCTGTTGTAGATAAGGACACTGTGGTTTGTTTCTTACACTGCCAGGATACTAGTCTTGCACCCAAAAACTGACATCCACCTGAAGTAGACTTCCTATCCATGTTAGCTTCACCCAAGTCACTATCTGAGTATGCAAGTAAATCAAAGGATGATTCATAAGGATACCAGAGACCTAATCTAGGTTGCCCTCTTAGGTATCTAAATATCCTCTTGACTGCATGAAGATGTGATTGCTTTGGTGTAACTTGAAATCTGGCACATACACATACTGGAAACATAATATCTGGTCTAGAGGCTGTGAGATACATGAGTGATCCAATCATTGATCTGTAATGATGGACATCCACATCCTCCCCCTCAAGATCAGCATTGATCTGTTTGTGTGTCTCCATTGGTGTGCTTGCTGGCTTTGAGTCTGATAATCCAAACTTATCCAGGATGTCTTTCACATATTTGGATTGGCATATGAAAATCCCATCCTTCTTCTGTTTCACCTGAAGCCCAAGGAAGAAAGTAAGTTCACCCATGGAACTCATCTTGAAGCGCTTGTGCATTAACTCCTCAAAGTCTTTACACATGTGATCATTTGTGGATCCAAAGATAACGTCATCCACATAGATCTGAACAAGTAGAGTGTCCTTCTTTTTCCTTTTAATGAATAAGGTCTTATCAATGATTCCTCTTTCAAATTCATTTTCCAAGAGATAGGTAGACAGGGTGTCATACCATGCTCTTGGGGCTTGATGTAGACCATAAAGTGCCTTCTTTAACTTGTACACTCTGTCAGGATACAATGGATTCTCAAATCCAGGGGGTTGACAGACATACACTTCTTCATCTATAGTCCCATATAGAAAAGAACTTTTTACATCCATCTGATAGACCTTGAACTTCATATATGAGGCATAGGCTAGAAACAACCTAATTGCCTCAATCCTTGCAACTGGAGCAAAGACTTCCTCATAGTCTATACCCTCTTCCTGAGTATACCCTTGTGCAACCAGCCTGGCTTTGTTCTTGATCACAATTCCTCTCTCATCCTTCTTATTTCTGAAAATCCACTTGGTGCCAATTGCCCTATGACCTTTTGGAAGGTCCACCAAGTTCCAAACATTCTGTAGCTTGAACTGTAGCAACTCCTCTTGCATTGCTTCTATCCAACTTGGATCTTTCATAGCATCATAAGCCTTTTTGGGCTCAATTTGGGATAGAAAGCAAGTGAGTACAGTATTAACTGCATTTTGCTGATCTTGTAGCTCTTGAAGTCTGCTTTGATTCCTAGTCATCATGGGAGAAGCAATGTCTCCAATTACCAACTCAGGAGGATGATTTTTCTGAGTTCTTGATGGATGACCAGATTCCTCTTGTAAGATCACATCAAGATTTGACTCATTTAAGTCTGGATTTTCTTCAGCTTCTTCAGTCACTTCAGACTCTCTGGAATTTGGACTTGAAGGCTGATTTTCCTTTATTCTTCTCTCTTCTTCATTCTGAATGGGTTCAGCTTCCTTTTCTTTTTCACATAAGTCAACAGGATCAATGGTAGGGAATGGAAATATCACAGACTGAATTCTGTGAACTGATGGTGGTGCATCCATTTGTCCTGCATTTACATCACTACTGATACCCAAAGAATTAGTGAGTGAATCAATGTCAAATAGCCAATCAGGACCTGAACCAATGGGATTTGGTGTGTTCTCATTGCATTTGACATTGTCACTTTCTTCAATTATTCTAGAAGATGCATTAAACACTCTGTAAGCCTTACTCTGAGATGAGTAACCAACAAGAAAACCATCATCTGCTTTGCTATCAAACTTACCTAAGTGAGATTTGGTATTGAGAATTGTACAAGGACACCCAAATGGTTTGAAAAATCCAATAAATGGTTTCTTTTTCTGAAAAAGCTCATAAGGTGTCTTGTTTTTAGGCTTTATTACTAAAACTCTGTTTTGAACATAACAAGCAGTATTAACTGCTTCTGCCCAAAAAGTAGTGGGTAATTTTGAATCAGCTAACAGAGATCTAGCAGCCTCAATCAGTGTCCTATTCCTTCTCTCAGCAACACCATTCTGTTGTGGAGTCCTAGGAGCACTGTATTGTCTCTCAATTCCTTTTCCTCACAAAAGGTGTTTAGATCAAGATTTTTAAATTCAGTCCCATTATCTGATCTAATGACTTTTACTTTTTGATTTGATTGGTTTTCAATTCTAAGAATAAAAGATTTGATCAGTCCACTTGTCTCATCTTTAGTTCTCAGAAAATATACCCAAGTAAATCTAGAGTAATCATCAATAATAACTAAACAGTATGACTTCTTGCCAATGCTCATGACATTTGTAGGACCAAACAGATCCATATGCAACAACTGAAGAGGATTTGAGATAGTGTTTATCTCTTTGGACTTATGAGAAGTTTTGTGTTGTTTGCCTTTGAGACAAGCAACACAATGATCATCACATGAATAAACTTTTGATGGTAGACCCCTAACAAGATTATGTTTAACAAGTTTATTCATTGTTTTAAAATTCATGTGACACATCCTTCTGTGCCAAAGTGATGATTCATCCATTGAAGCTTTTGATACCAAACAGTTTAGGGATGAATCAGATGAAACACTTTCTAAATCTAAACAATATACATTATCCTTTCTAGGAGTTCTCAATAGTATCATGTTTTCATCAACTACTTTGAATCCAGGAGCAAGAATAATGCATTCAGAATCAGTAAATAATATACTATGTTTCTTGTCACAGACCTGTGATACACTTAACAGGTTGTATCTCAATTGCTCAACATAGTAAACATCCTCAAATGTCATCTTACCTTTTGATACATCACCTTTACCACTTATCTTACCTCCTGCAGGATTATTCCCAAAAGCAACATGTCCTCCATCAATTCTTTTGAAATTCTTGAGGCAGGCCATGTTACCTGTCATGTGCCTGGAGCAACCGCTATCAACATGCCAGATGCTCTTCCCCTTGAGCTGTTGGTTGCCCTGCACATAAGATAAATCAATTAGTTTTTATTGGGAACCCAAGCCAAAGTGGTCTTGGGTCTCCCTTGCTCATCAAAGTACTTACATTCAGTTTGGATAAGTTTTTCAACCTGAGGAACTTCAGTACTGGAGTACTTTGTTAAGATGATTGGTCTAGCAGCACAATCACTATAAGCAGTATTATCTTTAGAAGAAGTACTAACTGTGTTAGCAGTACTAACACTGCTAGCAGCAGTATTGCTTCTAGAAGGGGTACTAACAGTGTTAATACTGCTAGCAGAAGTACTAACAGTGTTAATACTGCTAGCAGAAGTACTAACAGTGTTAATACTGCTAGCAACAGTACTATCTGAGGCAGCAGTACTATCAGAGGCAGCAGTACTAACACTAGTGCTTTTAGGAACCCATATTGTGACACATTCTTTTTCAGTCTTTTTCCTCATGTGGCTTTTGGATTTAGCTTGTTTCTTAGCCACATGGTTCCTTACAGGCTTCCTATAACCATTTGATTTTTGAAAAGTTCTTTGAAAATTTATCCTTTGGTTAATAGGATTGAAATAACAGTGTTTGGCAAGGTGATTCAGTTTGCCACAGATAAAACAAGGTTTTGGTCTGTTAATCCTTTGCAGATCAACTCCTTGTTTTTTAGCCCACTGATTATTCCAGTTTCTTTGATTTCCCCTCTTTTTATCATGTTTTTGGGGCTCATTCTTTTGAGAATTCTTGCAAGAACAATGTTCACAAGTATTGGAGTTCACAACAGTGGTCTGTGTATAATGAACTCCCTTTCCTTTTTCAGATCTTTTCATCTCATTGTTCTTATCCCAGGGACTTCCACCTTTCTCATTAGACTTGATGGAATTCTCTAAGGGGATCTCACCACTGACATTCTTGTTCTTTTTCTTAGATTCTTCTTTTTCAGTTTTTTCCTCAACAACAACTTCATCTAATGGATCTACTTTAGTAGCTCCTTCAGGTAAGTCCTTCCTATCCATGGTTTCTAACAGGTCTGACCTAGGAGGGATGTATGTGTTGTTGTAGGGTGGGGGTGTGGCATTGTACCCTATGCCTGGTTTCATCTTACTGTGGATTTGAGCATTTATTATGGTGTCCATGACTTTAGAAGCACATGAAAACTTTTCAACATCAAGTTTTACTTTCTCAAGTTCTCCTTTTAATTTCTCACATTCCTCCCTAGACTCTTTCAGTTGGAACTCCAGACCATTCTTTTCCCACTTCCAGTAGTTTGTATCATATGAGTGTTGAAGTTCATTGGCTTGAAAATCCTTAATTTGTTCTTCAAACCTCTCAACAATCACTACATAATCTCTTCTATCCTTTTCTAATCTCTTAAGGTCATCACACATTCCCTGGTTGTGATCTCTATACCTTTTCACAGTGTCTATACAAGCTTGAGAACAAAGATTAGATTTTACCTCAGTAGGAAGATCTGAGACTTCTGCCATGAGTGCATGATTCTGAATTGCCTCTTCTGCTTGATCACTCCAGTCAAATCACATTCCTTGTTGAGAAACAAGGGCTTGAACAGAGTTTCTGTTCTGGTTGAAGCTTCCAGTCTGAGCTTGTTGATGGTTGTTTTGAGATACTCCTCCTCTGCATTCTCTGGCAAAGTGTCCCATCTTATGACACTTGTAGCATTCCACCTTAGACTTGTCAAACCCAGCACCATCTTCTCTTCTTTGGGAAAAGTTGTTTCTCCCATTCCTCTTTATAAACTTCTTCACCCTCATAGAAAGCATACTCTGATACCACTTGTCAGGATCGATTCCAAACAAGAATAACTATACTTAGAAATCAGAATTAAAGAATCTTGCAGAAAAGAACTTTAATTCAAACACACTTAATGAACAACTAATCAGAAAACACAATCTGTTTGTATTCAATGCTTCAACTCACAAGTTTACAACCAAACCTCAATCTTGTTGAACAGGCTCAACAAGACGACTTCTACTTTTCTAGAAATAGGGTTCTAAACCTTGAGGTTAATTCTCTCTAAAAACAAAAACGAATTCTGAAATCTCTCGTATAGAATAGCTATCTATCAACATCTATTTATACTAAATAATTACAAGATAACTATCAAAACAAAATTGATCTTCAGAATATTCTTTCATGCTTATCTTCATTCATTCCATCTTTATCTCCAACCTTCTCGCATTCCAAAATTATGATCACCAGCAGTATTAACATCGTTATGCACAACCAGTACTAACAATGTTCCAGCAGCATTAACTTTTACTAGCAGTACTAACCTTGCTCTGGCAGTAGTATTGTTGTTCTGGCAGTACTAATGTTGTTTTGGCAGTACTAACGTTGTTCTGGCAGTACTAACGTTGTTCTGGCAGTACTAACCATACTTAGCAAATCTTCAGTTCCCAACAAAATAGTTGTGTCTTCGACAACTCCCCTCCTTGTAAAGATTCTCTCAACAATCGGATCGTGGAGAAATCTTTTACCTGGATTTCGGCGACGGCTAGGTGTAAAAGGAGCGTTAAAGATCCAATCATGTGTAATAGCCAAGTTATCTATTTTTTTAAAGAAACATGAGATGGATGGAAGGAAGGTGAAATCTCGAATCTTGAGGGACCAAAGTGTAACTATGGGAGAGGGTATAAAACCCCAATTTTGGGCACAAAACCCTAGGGATTGTCATTCTCCTTGTGAGCGGCTGTGTAGGTGTGAGAGCTGAAGAAGAAATCAGGCAATCATTCGTGATTTTGGGCAAAAGGCAAGGGAGTGTTGCATCAGAGTAATTTCCAGCCTCAATTTGGAAAGGTAACCTTCTAATCTCATGCTCTTACCATGTTTGAAAAAAAAATGGGTTTGTATGTTTAAGAGGTTCAAGAATAAATATGGCTTAATCGAAGTTTGCCTTGGAGTAAGAACTTGGTTTTGTTATCTGGTAATGTCTTATTGTTTTCTGAATCATTTTAAAGTTTCGGATGGTGTACATCAGTTGGTTTATTTTTGGGGTCGACCAGAGTGATTTGAGTAGAGGTTCCGTTTAGTTCGGGACTGGCAGAGTCCGGGATCAGGAATGGACCGGGATCCGGAAGGGACCGGAATCCGGAATGGGTCCGGAATCCGAAAGGGAACCCGGATTGGGCCGAAATCCGGAATGTGTCCGGAATGAAGTGTGGAGCCCGGAACTCTGGTTTCGGATTCATAGTTTGTTTTGAGCCAAGTTTTTGGGGATTTGTTCCGAATGTGATGAGAGGCAACTAGGGCCTATCGTTTTCGTTTCTTTAAATCATAGTTGTTCCACCTAAGGGTCTGAAGCCGAAGTAAGAAGTTTTGGAGCAAGGAAGACAGGTGAGTTTTTCTAACTAAATACGTATTTTAAACGTGTTTCCTGAAGTAAGTTAATGAATATGAAATGACATGTTTTATTACCTGAAAATGCGTGTATGGAAGTTTACTTGAGATGTATGCATACATTGTTGATAGATGTTGTCAGGATCGAATCTTAACAAGACTAAAAATACTTAGAACTCAGAATTAAAGAATCTGCGGAATAGAACTTTAATTCACACAATCAAAGAACAATATATCAGAAAACACACAGCTGTTTGTATTCACTGATTCAACTCACAAGCTTACAACCAAACCTCAATCTTGATGAACAGGCTCAATCAAGACGACTTCTACTTCTCTAGAAATAGGGTTCTAAACCTTGAGGTTAATTCTCTCTAAAACAGAATGTATTCTCAAAAAACTCTCGTATATCGCGTATTTCGTATTTTTTGAATAGCTATCTATCAACATCTATTTATACTAAATAGTTACAAGATAACTATCAAAAATAAATTGATCTTCTGAATCTTCTTTAAGCATATCTTCATCCATTCCATCTTTATCTCCAAAATCTTCGCATACCAAACTTATCACATCAGCAGTATTAACTTTATTCAGCATGAGCAGTACTAATATTCTCCAGCAACATTAATTCATTCCAGCAGCATTAACTTGACTCAGCAGTACTAACCTTGCTTCAGCAGTATTAATCTTGACAAGCAGTACTAACCTTGTTCCAGCAGCATTAATGCATCAGCAGTACTAACATTCTTCCAGCAGTATTAACTTTGTCTTGCAGTAGTAATTTTGTTCTGTCAGTACTAACCTTTACTGGCAGTAGTAACTTTGTTCTAGAAGTAGTAATGTTGTTCTGGCAGTATTATCCATACTTAGCAAATCTTCAGTTCCCAACAATCTCCCCATAACTTGACTTTTAGAAAGAGAAGTCAAGTTCTTCAGATGATGATGCTTCCAAAACTTAATCTTGAACACACAAGTCAGGATTCAATCCCAAACTTTGATTGATGATCCTTCTTACCAGGTATCTTGCCATCTTAGAATCTTTGTTACCCACCAACTTAGTTTTTAGCATTCCTTTCAACCTTGTCATGCTGTGCTTGTATACTTTATCCACCAAATAATACTCATGATATGCATAGTCAAGTGTTATGACATACACACCACAGTTTTCAATAAGCATCCAGTTGGTAACAGTTTGAAATTGCCTTTCTGTCAAATACTTAACTGCTTCTGTATTGAACATTAGGCACAAGTATTCAAGTACCATTTTGGTGATGGACATTCCATTCTCAGTCAGCATATTTCCATAAAGCTTCATTCCTACCTTGAACATCTCCTCAATGTCAGATCTAGAGCACATCCTGATAAGTCTTCCCCATGTAGAACTGACCTCAAACTTCCCATCTGCTCTTTTTACTCTAATGTACTCCTTTCTCTGATCTTTCAAAGTATCCCAGAAGATGATCTCAGGAACCATAGAAGCTAATGGTTTAACTTTGATTGGACTAGTATTAACCACAGTAATATACATATCACATTGAGCATTTGTTGGTGATTGTACATTGCTTGGTTGACCTGATGGAGTTGCCACTTCTTCTTCAGCAACTTTTTGATCAGCTTTCTCTTTCACAACTTCCTCCTTAGCTTCTTCTACAATGGGTTCCACCCTAGGCTTCTTTACAACTTTCTTCTTTGAAGCTATAGACTTTGTTCTAGGTCTTTTGTTTGACACCATCTTGGTTCTTTTGAGTGATTTAACAGCTTCAGGAATGGTTTCAGTTGTTTCCTTTGTTTCTGCTGTTTCAGGGATCGTTTCTGCTGTTTCCTTTGTTTCTGCTGCTTCAGGGATCGTTTCTGCTGTTTCCTTTGTTTCTGCTGCTTCAGGGATGGTTTCTGCTGCCTTATGTTTTTCAGCAACATTAACCATTTCTGCTGCTTGAATGGTTTCTGCTGCTTTTTGACTAGCAGCATTAACCATTTCTGCTGCTCTAGCTGTTACTGCTTCTTTTATAATCTTTGATACTGCTGCTTCAACACTATTCTTCACAATCTCAAATACCTCTACTTCAATCTCAGATTTGGTTACTGTAGATACATATATTGTTTCCTTCTCACTTTCAGATACTGCTGCATCAACAAGACTCTTCATAATTTCAGTTACTGCTGCTTCAATCTCAGATTTGGTTACTGTAGATACAGATACTGTTTCCTTCTCACTTTCAGATACTGCTGCATCAACAAGACTCTTCATAATTTCAGTTACTGCTGCTTCAATCTCAGATACTGCAGCCTCCCCCTCAACCTTATGCTCATTCTCCCCCTCAACCTTTGCATCCTCCATGTTTAGTTCAGTTTCTAACTCCCCCTTTTTGGAAGCATCAGTGGTTGAGCTTCTCCTTTTCAGAACATACTGAGCTTTCTTCCTTCTTTGCAGCAGTTTGGTGATCATCTTCTTATTCTTCTCTATCTTGGTGTGTTGATAAAGAACCACCTTCTTAAGCTCATCAATCTCCTTCTGCTGATCCATGACATCAATGTTGATGTTGGCAATGGTTTCCATCAATTCCTCATAAGTATATCTATCCTCACCTGGTTTAGAAGTGTTTACCTCCCTTGCAGGATCATAGGAAGTTTTAGTAGGTGTCTCTTGCCTAGCAAAAGTACAACCTACTCCCATGGTTTCTTGGCGCCTGGGTCCTCTGAATGTTTTCACATTCTGAGTTGCCGTGGGGAAGGTCTTAGTGATGTTACCACTGTCCTTCTCTTTGCTAGCAGAAGTAGTGGCAGCCTTGAAGCCCACATGCTCATCCTTCTCCTTAGAGAGCACCTTCTTGGGGTTGGGAGACACCCCTGTGGTTACCCTTTTGATATTCTCTATTGGAGAATGCTCCAATAGAGGGCTTGTAGGCTTTGGGCTATTAGGAGATACATCAAGGGAAGGAACCTTGTGTACCTTTCTTCTTTCAAACTTCTTGGTGATTTTTGGAGTGGGTCTTAAAAGAATGGACTGTGGGATTTCTTTTGTGATGGAAGGTGGGGATTGGCCATCAGTGGGTGTGTCTAATGGGGGCCTTGACCCTGATGCCATACCTTCAGTGGTGTGGGACACAACCATCATTGTAGAGAACAATGGTGTGTCAACTCCTTCCGAGTCCCTAGGAATTCTTCTCATATTTGAGAAAACCTTCCCTTTAGGGGGTTTTGGCACATATACCTCAGCGGACTGAGGTAAATCCGTCAATTCATGGTTAATTACTTCTTGGACAAACCTGGGATACATGTAAAAGCGCTTTTTGGATTCTAGGTTTGCCACAAGATCATTAAAAATCATTGCTGAAAAATTGAACTTTCTGGCAGTGGCTAAGCAGACCAAGGCATAAGCAATGGTACTGCTAAACTCACTCCATCCACTTGTTTTCTTTGAAATACAGTGCATAAGAGTATGAACAAAAAATCGCCATTGGGTGAAAAACTTTGACTGGTAGAATTTAAAAATTCCAATGGGACCTTCATACCCCATTCTTGGTAAGGTCGAGAAAAGTTCATCATTAGAGAGATAGGTTATACCTGAGGCATCATCTAAGTGAAGAGTGATGCGAATAACCTCCTCTGTGACCTTCAAGGGTTTGTCACAAACCCTTGTTCGAATGATTTTCTGCCCATCTTCGAATATAACAGTGGCATTCTCCCAAAATTGCTTTTGATGCTCAATATTTATGGTTGGGCACACTGTTAGGGCATGAGAGATGTGTGTGGACTTGAGAAAATCCACCATATCATGAAATCCTGCGGCCTGCTTTGGCTTCTGAAGCATCGCAATCTCATTGTGCTCATCGACAAACTCCATTGGCGTCATTCTTCCTGAGGATTTGGATAGAGAACACAGAGATTCTAGGGAGAAAAGGTTAGAACGAGAGAGAGAAATTGAATGCAAAGAGACGTTATGAACTTTGGCGGGATGAAAGAGTATTTATAGCAGTACTAGCCCTGATTTTCTTTAGAAGCAGTATTAACGACTTAGCAGTATTAACGACTGAGCAGTATTAACTACACAAGCAGTATTAACTACTAAGCAGTATTAACTACAAAGCAGTATTAACTACAAAGCAGTATTAACTACTAAGCAATATTAACTACAAAGCAGTATTAACTACACATGCAGTATTAACTACTAAGCAGTATTAACTACAAAGCAGTATTAACTACTAAGCAGTATTAACTACTAAGCAGTATTAACTACAAAGCAGTATTAACTACACATTAGCAGTAGAAAATATGTACTAGCAGTAGTAATTATGCACTGGCAGTAGTAACTATACTTACACTTTGCAGCACTTGTCAATCTGAGTCATACTGAGGTTCTGAGAAAACTAGTTAGTAACACCAAATATACAAAGAAATACAGGTATAAAAAATTAAAAATCATGAATTTATTCAAGGTTGATCAAGCCCACACTTGCTACCAAGAAAGTGAATCTACCCACATCAAATGCTTTTGTGAATAGATCTGCAAACTGGTCATTGGTATGAACTTTAGCAACTTGAATCAATTTCTTTTCATTACAGTCTCTAATAAAGTGATACCTGATCTCTATGTGCTTTGTTTTTTAGTGTTTGACAGGATTGTTAACAATGCTAATGGCACTGTTGTTGTCAATGAAGATTGGAGTGTGAAGAAATGTTACCCCATAGTCCAACATCTGATTCTGAATCCATAACACCTGAGAACAGCAACTTGCAGCAGCTATATACTCAGCTTCTGTTGTAGATAAGGACAATGTGGTTTGTTTCTTACACTGCCATGATACAAGTCTTGCACCCAAAAACTGACATCCACCTAAAGTAGACTTCCTATCCATGTTAGCTCCACCTAAGTCACTATCTGAGTATGCAAGCAAGTCAAACGAAGATTCATAAGGATACCAAAGACCTAATCTAGGTTGCCCTCTTAGGTATCTAAAAATTCTTTTGACTGCATGAAGGTGTGATTGCTTAGGTGTAACCTGAAATCTGGCACAAACACATACAGGAAACATAATGTCTGGTCTAGAGGCTGTGAGATACATGAGTGATCCAATCATAGATCTGTAATGATGGACATCCACATCCTCCCCCTCAAGATCTGCAGTGATCTGTTTGTGTGTCTCCATTGGTGTGCTTGCTGGCTTTGAGTCTGTTAAACCATACTTGTCCAGGATGTCTTTCACATATTTGGATTGGCTTATGAAAATCCCATCTTTCCTCTGTTTCACCTGAAGCCCAAGGAAGAAAGTAAGTTCTCCCATGGAACTCATCTTGAAGCTCTTGTGCATTAACTCTTCAAACTCTTTACACATGTGATCATTTGTGGATCCAAAGATGATGTTATCCACATAGATCTGAACAAGTAGTGTGTCTTTCTTTCTCCTCTTAATGAACAAGGTCTTGTCAATGACTCCTCTTTCAAATTCATTTTTCAAGAGATAGGTAGACAGGGTGTCATACCATGCTCTTGGGGCTTGATGTAAACCATAAAGTGCCTTCTTCAACTTGTACACTCTGTTAGGGTGCAATGGATTCTCAAATCCAGGGGGTTGACAAACATATACTTCTTCATCAATACTTCCATACAGAAAAGCACTTTTTACATCCATTTGGTAGACCTTGAACTTCATGAATGGGGCATAGGCTAGAAATAGCCTAATTGCTTCAATCCGTGCCACTGGAGCAAAGACTTCCTCATAGTCTATGCCCTCTTCATGAGTATACCCATGTGCAACCAGCCTTGCTTTGTTTCTGATCACAATTCCTCTATCATCCTTCTTGTTTCTGAAAATCCACTTGGTGCCAATTGCTCTATGACCTTTTGGAAGGTCCACCAAGTCCCAAACATCCTGTAATTTAAACTGTAGCAACTCCTCTTGCATTGCTTCTATCCAACTTGGATCTTTCATAGCATCATAAGCCATTTTGGGCTCAATTTGGGATAGAAAGCAAGTAAGTACAGTATTAACTGTATTCTGCTGATCTTGTAGCTCTTGAAGTCTGCTTTGATTCCTAGTCATCATGGGAGAAGCAATGTCTCCTATAACCAACTCAGGAGGATAATTTTTCTGAGTTCTTGATGGATGACCAGGTTCCTCAACTAAGTTCCCATCCAGATTTGACTCATTTAAGTCTGGATTTTTTCTTCAGCTTCTTCAAGTACTTCAGACTCTCTTGAAGTCTGATTTTCCTCTATTCTTCTCTCTTCTTCATTCTGAATGGGTTCAGCTTCCTTTTCTGGTTCACAGAAGTCAACAGGATCAATGGTAGGGAGTGGAAATATCACAGACTAAATACTGTTATCTGATGGTGGTGCATCCCTTTGTCCTGCATTCACATCACTACTGAAACCCAAAGAATTAGTGAGTGAATCAATGTCAAATAGCCAATCAGGACCTGAACCAATAGGATTTGGTGTGTGCTCATTGCATTTGACATTGTCACTTTCTTCAATTATTCTAGAAGAGGTATTAAACACTCTGTAAGCCTTACTCTGAGATGAGTAACCAACAAGAAAGCCATCATCTGCTTTGCTATCAAACTTACCTACGTGAGATTTGGTATTGAGAATTGTACAAGGACACCCAAATGGTTTGAAAAATCCAATAAATGGTTTCTTTTTCAGAAAAAGCTCATAAGGTGTCTTGTTTTTAGGCTTTATGACCAAGACTCTGTTTTGAACATAACAAGCAGTATTAACTGCTTCTGCCCAAAAAGTAGTGGGTAATTTTGAATCAGCTAACAGAGATCTAGCAGCCTCAATCAGTGTCCTATTCCTTCTCTCAGCAACACCATTCTGTTGTGGAGTCCTAGGAGCACTGTATTGTCTCTCAATTCCTTTTTCCTCACAAAAGGTGTTTAGATCAAAGTTTTTAAATTCAGTCCCATTATCTGATCTAATGACTTTCACTTTTTGATTTGATTGGTTTTCAATTCTAAGAATAAAAGATTTGATCAGTCCACTTGTCTCATCTTTAGTTCTCAGAAAATATACCCAAGTAAATCTAGAGTAATCATCAACAATAACTAAACAGTATGACTTCTTGCCAATGCTCATGACATTTGTAGGGCCAAACAGATCCATATGCAACAACTGAAGAGGATTTGAGATAGTGTTTATCTCTTTGGACTTATGAGAAGTTTTGTGTTGTTTGCCTTTGAGACATGCAACACAATGATCATCACATGAATAGACTTTTGATGGTAAACCCCTAATAAGATTATTTTTAACAAGTTTATTCATTGTTTTAAAATTCATGTGACACATCCTTCTGTGCCAAAATGAAGATTCATCTATTGAAGCTTTTGAAACCAAACAATTTAGAGATGAATCAGATGAAACACTTTCTAAATCTAAACAATACACATTATCCTTTCTAGGAGTTCTCAATAGTATCATGTTTTCATCAACTACTTTGAATCCAGGAGCAAGAATAATGCATTCAGAATCAGTAAATAATATACTATGTTTCTTGTCACAGACCTGTGATACACTTAACAGGTTGTATCTCAATTGCTCAACATAGTAAACATCCTCAAATGTCATCTTACCTTTTGACACATCACCTTTACCACTTATCTTACCTCCTGCAGGATTATTTCCAAAAGCAACATGTCCTCCATCAATTCTTTTGAAATTCTTGAGGCAGGCCATGTTACCTGTCATGTGCCTGGAACAACCACTATCAACATGCCAGATGCTCTTCCCCTTGAGCTGTTGGTTGCCCTGCACATCAGATAAATCAGTTAGTTTTTATTGGGAACCCAAGCCGAAGTGGTCTTGAGTCTCCCTTGCTCATCAAAGTACTTGCACTGGGTTTTGATGAGATTTTCAAACTTAGGTACTGCAGAACTGGAGTACTTTGTCAATATGATTGGTCTAGCAGCACAAAAACTAGAAGCAGTATTAACCTTGGAAGAAGTACTAACAGTGTTAGCAACACTAACACTGCTAGCAGCAGCATTCTCTTGAAAATAAGTACTAACAGTGTTAGCAGCACTAACACTGCTAGCAGTAGTATTCTCTTTAAAAGCAGTACTAACAGTGTTAGCAGCACTAACACTGCTAGCAGCAGTATTGTCTTTAAAAGAAGTACTAACAGTTAGCAGCACTAACACTGCTAGCAACAGTATTGTCTTTAGTATTGCTTCTAGCAGCACTATTCTTGTCAGCAGTACTATCTGAGGTAGCAGTACTAACATTAGTGCTTTTGGGGACCCATATATTGACACATTCCTTTTCAGTCTGTTTTCTCATGTGGCTTTTGGTTTCAGCTTGTTTCTTAGCCACATTATTCCTTGCAGGCTTCCTATAACCAGAAGATTTTTGAAAACTTCTTTGAAAACTTTTCTTTTGGTTAATAGGATTGAAATAACAGTGTTTGGCAAGATGATTCAATTTGCCACAAATAAAACAAGGTTTTGGTCTGTTAATCCGTTGCAGATCAACTCCTTGCTTTTGTGCCCACTGGTTATTCCAATTTCTTTGATTTCCCCTCTTTTTATCATGTTTTTGGGGCTTATTCTCTTGATGTTTCTTGCAAGAACAATGTTCACAAGTATTAGAGTTCACAACAGTGGTCTGTGTATAATGAACTCCCTTTCCCTTTCCAGTCCTTTTCATCTCATTGTTCTTAACACATGGACTTACACATTTCTCATCAGATCCTTCTTTTTCAGTCTTATCCTCAACAACTACTTTATCTAATGGATCTACTTCAGTGGCTCCTTCAGGTAAGTGCTTCCTATCCTTGGTTTCTAATAGGTCTGACTTAGGAGGGATGTAGTTGTTGTTGTAGGGTGGGGGTGTGGCATTGTACCCTATGCCTGGTTTCAACTTACTATGGATTTGAGAGTTGATTATGTTGTCCATGACTTTAGAGGCACAATTAAACTTTTCTACATCAAGGTTAACTTTCTCAAACTCTCATTTTAGTTTCTCACACTCTTCCCTGGATTCTCTAAGCTGGAACTCTAGACCATCCTTTTCCCATTTCCAGTAGTTTGTATCATAGGAGTGTTGAAGTTCATTGGCTTGAAAAGCCCTAATCTGTTCTTCAAACTTCTCAACAATTACTACATAGTCTTTTATGTCCTTTTCTAATCTCTTAAGGTCATCACACATTCCCTGATTGTGATCTCTATACCTTTTAACAGTGTCTATACAAGCTTGAGTACAGAGATTAGATTTTACCTCAGTGGGAAGATCTGAAACTTCAGCCATAAGTGCTTGATTTTGGATGGCCTCTTCAGCTTGATCACTCCAATCAAATCCCATTCCTTGTTGAGAGACAAGAGCTTGAATAGAGTTTCTGTTTTGATTGGAACTTCCAGCCTGAGTTTGTTGATGGTTGTTGTGAGATGTTCCACCTCTGCATTCACTGGCAAAGTGTCCCATCTTGTGACACTTGTAGCATTCAACTTTGGACTTGTCAAATCCAGCACCATCTTCTCTTCTTTGGGAAAAGTTGTTTCTCCCTATCCTCTTTATGAATTTCTTCACCCTCATAGACAGCATAGCCATCTGCCACTTGATATCCATCTCTTCAAGATCATCAGCATTAATCTGTTCTAAGTCATCATTAATCAATGAGGAATTAACATGACTAGAAAAAAAGGCTTCTAGTACTGAATCATTGGTCTTTTCCTGATTGACTCCTCCAGCAGCACTAACTGATTCAGGGTTAGCAGTAGAATCAGGTGATGCTGAAAGGAGTGCAGCATTATGTACATATCCAGAGGGCTTCTTTTTGGCTTCAACCTCTGCTTCAAAGACTCTAAGATCATTGTAAAGATCATCAAGCTCTTTATCTTCCAATTGGTCATTCTGTCTGAAGGACACAGTATACATTGTCCACTCTTCACCTAATGATCTTAAGAACTTTCTGTTAACATCATCAGCCTCCATCTTGACTCCCACTGTAGCCAATTCTCCAATCAGCTTATTAAATCTATCAAAAGTTTGAGTCATAGACTCATTCTTAGTTGAAGTAAAGTTTTCATACTGTTGCTTGAGAATTGCCTTCTGATTCCTCTTGGTGCTTTTAGTGCCAGTGAATCTCTTTTCCAATGCATTCCACAGAGTCTGAGCATCAGTGCAGTGATGAAATTGATGCTGATATTCATTGGGGATAGCCAAAAGCAGAGTGCTTAAGGCCTTCATCTCTATTTGTCTGACTTTTCTCTCTGCATCAGTCTTTGGAGGAGGTCTTTTGCCATCTGGTCCAATTCTTCCTTCAGCACATGGACCATTCTCTATGATATCCCAGATGGAATAATCAGTAAGCAGAATATACTGCTTGATTCTAATTTTCCACATGTCAAACTCATTGGGTCTGAGCATGGGAACCTTAGAAACAAGAGTACTGTTTGATTCAATAGAATTGTCCATTGTTGAGTTCTAAGAAACACAAGCTCTGATACCACTTGTCAGGATCGAATCTTAACAAGACTAAAAATACTTAGAACTCAGAATTAAAGAATCTGCGGAATAGAACTTTAATTCACACAATCAAAGAACAATATATCAGAAAACACACAGCTGTTTGTATTCACTGATTCAACTCACAAGCTTACAACCAAACCTCAATCTTGATGAACAGGCTCAATCAAGACGACTTCTACTTCTCTAGAAATAGGGTTCTAAACCTTGAGGTTAATTCTCTCTAAAACAGAATGTATTCTCAAAAAACTCTCGTATATCGCGTATTTCGTATTTTTTGAATAGCTATCTATCAACATCTATTTATACTAAATAGTTACAAGATAACTATCAAAAATAAATTGATCTTCTGAATCTTCTTTAAGCATATCTTCATCCATTCCATCTTTATCTCCAAAATCTTCGCATACCAAACTTATCACATCGGCAGTATTAACTTTATTCAGCATGAGCAGTACTAATATTCTCCAGCAGCATTAATTCATTCCAGCAGCATTAACTTGACTCAGCAGTACTAACCTTGCTTCAGCAGTATTAATCTTGACAAGCAGTACTAACCTTGTTCCAGCAGCATTAATGCATCAGCAGTACTAACATTCTTCCTGCAGTATTAACTTTGTCTTGCAGTAGTAATTTTGTTCTGGCAGTACTAACCTTTACTGGCAGTAGTAACTTTGTTCTGGAAGTAGTAATGTTGTTTTGGCAGTATTATCCATACTTAGCAAATCTTCAGTTCCCAACAGATGTAAAGTGGCTAAGTCGGGGAGTGTGGCCCGCCAGTACTCATATCGGGGGGGGGGGGGGGGGGGTGTCTCGTATATGCCATGGGAGGCGTGACCCAGTAAGGCAGTGTGAGACTGACACGTTGTCACTTTCGAGTGACCTCAGTGTGACATTTACATGTGTGATGGTTACATGAAAGCTTGTTTAAAATTGTTATATATATATATATATATATATATGAATGTTATGAAATGTTTTAAATATTTATTCTTAAACTGTTGCCACTAGAGGGAACTCACTAGACCTCATGGTCTAACCCTCGCTCTTCAAACTAAACCATTTTCAGGAAAACGCTTAGTAGGGGTTACTGGTAAAGGCAAGGAGAAGGCGAGAGCGTGAAGTTTGGGACTAGAAGGAAGTTGATATAGTATAGTATGTCAGGCTTAGTACTCTAGAAATCTCAGCTGTGTATTGGGTTGTTTCCGCAAACCTTGTTTGTACTCGTATATATTTATTATTGTATTCCGAAGCCCTTTTTGGTGAGTTGTTTGATTTCTTGTTGTTCAAGTGTTATCTTTGAGTTGGGTTGTTACAATTGGTATCAGAGCCATTGTTTAAGGGATTTAGGTGACCGGATGTGACTAAACTTAAACGGTGGAGTAGAGGGGAGCACAACTGAGATATATGATGATGTCGGAAAGATTCACTTTAAGTGCTTTAGTGATAGAGTAGCGAGGACCGTCATGTAAGGTAAATTTGGAATTACATCTGGCCAATGTAATCGCGAATTTACAGGTACATGACTGTGCTCAATTACTCTTGTTGACAGAGTCGAGGGGTGTGGTAGTATGTAGCGAGTTTTGACTTTGCAATGATAGCGAAGGGTTGAGGTATCGTGAGAGATCGCACATGATATACTGTTTATATCTTCTAGAAGAAGTGTTGTTTGGAATGTTATGAAGCGTCTAGAGGAAGAACTTCTTTGGTTTGAATTGAATGAATGACTGATTGAGGGTAAAACTCCTAGTTTCTAATGGGTCTCCGTTCTCGAAATTGTTGTGTAGATCAGCTGGGATGGTAAGGAAGGACGGTGTGAATCTTGGAAGCTTCAATTCTAGAGCGAATGGATGATTTGAGCCTTGACTCTTTAGTCAAGCTTTTTAGTGGCGAGATTAATGAAAGGCAGATATCAGTGTTGGATTGAATGCGTGAAGGGGTAGAGTGTGAAGTAATTGGTCAAGACGAAAACTTTATGAGATGGTTGAGCAAGTAGACTGTGAAACACATGTACAACAAGTCGTTGCAAGGACGAGAGAGCGACCGTTGGTCAAAGGTAGAGTGCCAATGATAAGTGTGTGGGTGCAACGATTGACCTTGTTAGAGTGAATAGCCTTCAATTGCAAGTTGAGTTTCATGCATTGTGTCCTTATATGTGTTACATGAGCTTTTTCATGATTAAAAATAAATGCATAAATAACGAATTTCTTGTTTGAAAATGAGTCGGTGTTTAAAGGGAAAGACAGAACTATTTGTGTTGCACGATAAAAATTTTGAACTTAGTGAATTGCTAACTATATCGCTATATTTTTTATGTTGAGGAAAACCTTCTTTGCGAAAACCATGAAAGCGTTTGACTGCAAGACTTTTATCATCAAAATGAGTATTGACACGTTGATATCATAAATGAGTGTGGGAGCCGACTGATTTATTTCGTGTAAGTGATTTCGTTCATAACTTTTCTAGTCATATGGGTAAAGATTTCAGTCAATATGTTTCTGTGTAACAACGTCGTTTTGGTTGGGTAAGATTGTGTTTTACTGAAAAGTTGCGTGCAAACGATTCTCGAGATCGTTGTACAGGACATTGGAGTTATGAGAGTGTTGGGGTCATGTGTACCCAAAGTTGTTTCCAAGTGTTGTATTTTTTTTAAATGTTAAAATGTGCGAAATGATTTAAATTGTCACGTCGTCATGCATGAAGGCTATGAACTCACTAGGTCGTAGGGATTATTACATTCAAAGATAAGGAAGGGTTTCGAGAGTGGAGATGTAACGCTCAAGCCGGTTGCGAATGTTTTGTAATTTTGGTATTCGTGTTAAGGAAGAGAGGTGAATAGTAGAAAGGTCGGAAATGGACTTTGGTGTTGGTTGTATGGTGGTAGTTGTACTCTTGTTCGGTAACTTGAGATGCTGTTGTGGAGTGACGGTTGTGCCCGAGGGAAGGACGGGAAGTCGTCAAGATATTTGTTTTAGTAACTCGTTTTGTAGCATTGAGATTCATTGATGAATATTGTCGGCGATGCGCCTGAGAATTTGGGGGTGGCCTTGTAATGTAGACCTCACACCAGGTAAGTCTTGATTTTTCTTCAAGAAAGGACGACGGAGTATAAGGTTAAATATGATACGTTGGAAGAAGTAGGTTCTGTTAGGAATCCTTGTTGTCGGGAAGGTTCTGGAAGCATCATCATGTTGTCTATTAATGTTGAAGTCAACAACTGTTTAAGATGTTTGAAGCTGAGGACTTAAATCAGGAGGTTGAAAGCTGAGAAAATCACCCTAGTGTGTGTAAACGTAGGAGGTCATCCAGGGAAGATGTATACTTGCATGATGGTGGATCACCTTGTGTGGGCGTTATGATTGTGAAAGATTGCTATTTGGGTAAGTGTTTTCCCTGCGAGGTTTTGATGGTTCGTAAAAAGGGGAAGGTAGTTAGCACGACCGAAGTGGATGCATTGGTTATATCTAACTGAAAGGGAATGTGCAGTGTCGTTTGGAATGGTTTCTTGGAGATCGCAATGAACCGTCAAGGAGCGAATATTTTGAGCAAGCTGGGAAGTCATAAGTGGTGGTTCATCTAGATTCAAAGAAAGGCTAAGTCGTGAGAAAGTTTTGATTCATATTTATGCAGAAGAATACAAAGGCAAGATTGATTATGTGTTTAAATGACCGTGAGAACCTTGTCTGCAGTGTGATGTTGTGGGAAGAGGCTGTGTGGATAAGTTAGTGGCATCTTGTGCCAAGATGGGCGTGCAAGTCAGTGATTCGGTAAGGTGTTGTTAAAGAGGGATAAGCATGAAGGGAGGTCCTCTTTCAAATATTTCGAATGAGTTGTACCAAGTGTCGAGCATGCCTGGGGGATACTCGGATTGTAGGTTGGCGTCATGATATGGCTACTCCTAGATTAAAATGGGTGGAGCGGTAGTTGGTAGTTACCCAAAAGAGGAACCATGTGTTTTTGGTTGCTTGAGTCGTTGAGTGAGTTTATTCCAAGATCATTGAAAGTTTAATGAAGATGTTGGATTGGCTAGGTTACGATGTGGTGACGTAGATTCGGAATCTTTAAGGAATGGGAAATTTTTATGTACAAAGGAATTCTCTGAGAAGGTAACAGTTTGGAGATCAAGAAGTGTGTGGTGGCTTCGAACACTGGTGTCATTTTGGATGACTTGGTTGGATACCTCAAGTTAGAATTTTGGTGAAACCGTTTGGCTATGTATAGTAATGAAGAGGTGTTATCGGAGCTTGTAGAAAAGGTCGGAAGAGGATGCAAGTAATGTTTGGTGGGCGGTGCTCCATGCTAACGTGAGAAGGTGAAGATATTATGTATGAATAAGGGAGTAGGTTGGAAGCAGGAAGTTTGGCAAGTGACACCGAAAGGGTGGAGTAGTGTGTATAGATTGTCATTGGTGGGTATACGAACTCCTGGATAGAGTATGGAGAAGGGGATTTGGGCGTGCTATGGTTCAAGGGTGGTGGAAACCTAACTTATGCGGCTGGTCGAAAGCGTACACCTTCTAGTGAGTTGTTCGTTGGAGGCATTATGTTCCGAGAAGGAAGAGGAAAAAGGTAGATGAATGTATTACTCCGAATGATTAATCAGTGAATTTGACTTGGTGTTATTGTGAGAGATGTTTCAAGTAAACTTGTTGTTCAGTGCTAAGCTAATGAGAGTAGCTTCGTGTGAGCATGGTCACTCCTTGTTGGGCGAGTAAAATTTGAACTTATTTCGTGCATGGTTGGACGATTGTTGGATGCAACGAGAGTTGAATGTGTGTCTTCAGGATTGGTAGACACGTCAAACAATGGATTATGGAGGTTTCCTGCTTTTAGCTATGTTTATGTGTGGGGCGATGATGTGGTGGGAGCGTGAATAGATTTACACTGATGAGGTGTAGTCAATGTGATTCGGGAAGGGAGGTACCATGTAACAACCCAAATTTCTAGTATGTATTGCAAGTTTAGTGGCTAATGTCTAAGAAATGAAAGTTAAGTTAAGGGACCCTTTGTTTATGAAAGATTTAAAATGGTTGCCAATCCCTAGGTTTTCAGTATTGAATACTCTTCTAGCAATTATTGTGGCGGCTGAAAAGAAGAGCAAAAAGAGAAGAGAATGATTGGCACTGAAATTCAATAGAAGAAGCTCATTTCTGGTAAGTAATTCTCTCCTCTATGTAAATCCCTTGCAAATTGGATAGCTGAATAAATCACACTTGTGGTTTATCTCTTTGTTTAAGCTGTGTATTTCTAATAAGAACATCAATGGAGTCTAACTCTATTTTAGACTGTGCAAGGATTTAATCATGTGTCCAAATGGGTTTTTAGGTTAAGGATTAATACGTACAAATTAAGAGAAGTTATAATGTTAAAATCCTCAATGGTTAAGCTAATTAGGAAGGGTTTTGGTTTTGGTTTCGACATCTGCTCTCGCAGTTACGGACTTGGTTAATACCGGAACCGAGACTTCTTAAATTTTATAACCCAGAATGTAACTTAGCCATAGGATCCGGAATTGGGCCAAGCCCAAGTTCCGGATAGGGTATATATATTGTGATCCGGAACTGGGCCGGAGGGGATTTAGGATCCGGAACTATTAGTTTCGGAAGTGGGGCGTCAATGTGAGAGGATCCGGAATGTGAAAGCTTAATACTGGAACCCTTGGGCCGGAACTGTGTTGATCCGATGTTGGTCCAACATGAGAGTCCGGAACCAACCATTAGATCCGGAACTTATTTTCAAAGGCCCAACCTCTTACGATCCGGAGCCCAAGTGAGATGACCCGATACTTGGGCCTTAGCCGAGGCCCAATAGAAAGCAGATTTCGGTACTTTATGTTTTGTGGCCCAGGATCCATTTTATTTTGGAGTGAGTATTTAAGGAACCGAAGTGGAGTTTTTGATTTAAAAGAATCCGGTAGCTATTTAATGATCCGAATTAATTAATTTGGATTCAGTTTAGAGAAGGGTCTAGGATCAGAAATCGAGATGTCGCTAATTAAATTATAGGATATGAATTAGGTGTAAGATCGGTTCGGAACAAGACACGTGGTTAGGAGATTGACTGCTATCAGGTGAGTTCCCTAAACCCTTTTTACACGAAGTACTATGTTAAATGTTTTTACTGATTATGGTTCGTTATGAGCATGAACTGTTTTACCAACTGTTACGCATGTTTTCCATGAAATGCATGTTTTATTTAAAAAGGGTTATTTAGCAAATGAAATGATGTTTAAAGATTTCACGCATGTGATTACGATACGTTATGTGTATGTTATGTGGAGTCGGTTTACACAGTGGGATCAAGGTACCTTGGGATCCGATGATCCCTTGGGCATTTATGACGAGCTTGTAGGATGGAATTCGTTTCCTTCCTACTCGGATAGAAGGGAGTCCATTTGGACTCCGATGTAAGCCGAGAGGGTGTCCGTTAGGCCCCGATCATGGTAGCTAATGCGATCCTTGAACCATGTGTAGTACCTTGGATGATGTTTATGTGAAGAATATGAACAGTTTCTATAAAATTATTTTTATACTGTTGGATATGTTTTATGGAGGGAATTCACTAGACCCTTTTGGTCTAACCCTCGCTTTCAAAAACTAAACCATTTTCAGGTAAGCGTTGCACTAGTTCTTCCGGTAAGAACTAGGAGATGGCACAAGGAGGATTTGGAGCTTAGAGCGACTCCAAGATTTTGGCATATAACTATAGATAGAAGCTCTCGGCTGTAGATTAGAAGCTTTCGCTGTCCAATTTTGTCTAGATTAGATTTATGAATGATTAAAGACAAGTTTTAATATGTAATTTGAATGCTTAATCTATGACATTGCATGCTTTGTTTTTGGGACGTTACAAATGGTATCAGAGCCTTAGTTTAAGGGATTTAGGTGACCAGTGTAATTACTAATAAGGTGCCAAGGACAAACGTGTAAGGTATGTTTGGGATTACACCTGGCCAGTGTAATTACGAACTTACAGGTACATGTGCGTGCTTAAAATGCCTTATATATCAAACTTGTTCCGTCATGTCTAGCAAAGGTTAATTGTTGGTTTCTTTCAGTTTAGCGCTATGGCTAGGAGAACATTGAGGAGTAGGTCAGTACATGTTGTTCCAAGGAATCAGGATGAGGAGGTCCTAGCTAATGGATCGTTGGAACCTACGAGGGCGACTATTACCCGCGGAAGGGGTAGGGGTCAGGGAAGAACACCCCGCCGGGCCACCACCCAAGTGGCCGGAGATGGGGGGAAACCCGATCCGGAGAACGACTCGTGTGACTCGAAGGGCAAGGAGCGTGGAAATCCCCGCCCACCAAGAGGACTCTCATAAGGAGAGTTCAGCTACTGTGAGAAGGGTAAATCAGCCGAGGGGACGTGGTCGAGGCCGCAGATCTGCATTCGTGACTTGAGAGAATCTGGCTGCTGAACTGGGTAAAATTCAGAAGACTCTGCAAGTTCTCCTTACCAAGCAGGATCAGACAACATCGGGAAGCAAAGAGGCGAGTGAGAACCGGGAAAGTGTGGAGTTGTCAAGTCCACTAGTGACCGGTACTGGGAGTCACTCAAAATCGACCCCTCTGGAGGTGAATGAGTCAGCAACTAAAGGATGCAGTTACAAGGCCTTTGCCTCATGCAAGCCCCCTACTTTCAAAGGTGAATGTGACCCCGTTCTAGCAATGAAATGGGTTAAGGAGATGGAACTGGTATTTGATACGTGCAAGTTTGCCGATGGGGATAGGGTGATGTTTGCCCTATCCATGCTGAAGTCTGATGCAGTTTATTTGTGGGATGCCAAAACTGGGGGAAAGGGCTCTGCAATGGCTAAGGGAATGATGTGGGAAGCGTTTGTGGAAAGATTTAAAGCACAGTTTTGTCCACTCGCGGCAGTGAAGAAGTTGGAGGAAGAGTTCATGGGATTGGAACAGGGGGAAATGTCGGTGCGAGAATATACTTCTAAGTTTATCGAGAAGTCTCGCTTCGCTGAACTGTATGTGCCGACGGAGGAACGTCGAGTGGAACGTTTTATCTATGGGCTGAAAAGTAGCATCAGGGAATTGGTATTGACAAGGAATCCCACTACCTTTCAGGCGGCCATCAATGCGGCCGAGTTGACTGAGAAAGAAAAGAACCGTCAGATGTCTGAGAAGGGTGGTGAGAAACACAAGTGGGACGGGCAAGGAAGTGACTCGAGGAATGGAAAATTGTTTCGACCAGAAAATCGTGTTAACAGGGATACCGCTGGTAAATCGTGCAAGAGGTGTAACAAGGTGCACCGGGGAGAGTGCATGGCAGGTTCAAATTCGTGCTACCGGTGTGGATTGCCCGGTCACGTGTCAAAGGATTGTCCGGGTGGTGGGAGATCATGTTTTCAATATGGGGCTACTGGCCACATGCGGTATGAGTGCCCACAGTTGAAGAAATGGGGATCAACTCAGTATGGCGAACGAGGGAAAGGCAATGACAAGGGAGCGGAATCGGCGCGTCCGAAAGGGCGTGCGTTCCACATGACGGCAAAGGAGGTAGAGGAGGTTCCAGATGTGGTGGCAGGTACATTTCTAGTGAACTCTTTGTGTGCCAAGGTGTTATTTGATTCGGGAACAAATCGTTCCTTCGTATCGCATGCTTTTATGAAATGTTTGGGGGTGAGGCCTAGACGTTTGGAGAGAGCACTAGAGGTGGAAACTGCCGATGATAATCATGTTTTCATCAAGGAGTTGGTAGAGGATTGTGTCATAGATATAGAAGGGAGGTTGGTGCCTATGAAATTATATCCCATGGCAATGGGAGAGTTTGACGTGGTGTTGGGTATGGATTGGCTAGCTAAGAATGATGTGAATATCTTTTGTAACAAAAAGTTGGTCACGGTTCGTTTACCTGATGGGGATTCCGTAGTGATCTATGGGAATCGCCGTGATAGAAAGACTAGTCTTATCTCTATGATTAGGGCTACTAAGTGTTTGAGGAAGGGGTGTTAGGGATTCTTGGCGTACGTGGTAGACGCCAAGAAAGAAAAGCGTGGGGTGGATATCGTGCATGTAGTAAGTGAGTACCCGGAAGTATTTCCGAATGACTTGACAAGTCTACCCCCAGATCGTCAGATCGAGTTCAGAATTGATCTGGTGCCTGGAGCTGCACCAATCGCCCGCGCACCTTATAGGTTGGCGCCGTCCGAAATGAAGGAAATGATGACTCAATTGCAGGAGTTGTTAGACAAGGGATTCGTTAGACCTAGTACGTCTCCGTAGGGAGCACCTGTGCTCTTCGTGAAGAAGAAGGACGGTACTATGCGGATGTGCATAGACTACCGAGAGCTCAATAAGGTCACGATCAAGAACAAATATCCTATACCGAGAATTGATGACATGTTCGATCAATTGCAAGGAGCCAGTTACTTCTCTAAGATAGACTTGAGGTTGGGTTATCACCAACTCAAGGTAAGGGAAGAGGATGTACCGAAGACCTCTTTTAGGACCAGGTATGGACACTACGAATTCTTGGTGATGTCGTTCGGGCTAACCAACGCCCCAGCAGCTTTCATGGACCTAATGAATAGGGTGTGCCAACCTTATTTAGACAAGTTTGTGATAGTGTTCATAGACGATATCCTGATATTTTCAAGATCGGAAGAGGAGCACGAAAGCCACCTTCGGACGATTCTCGAACTATTAAAGCAAGAGAAATTGTATGCAAAGTTTTCTAAGTGCGAGTTTTGGTTGAGAGAGGTGCAATTTCTCGGACACGTGGTGTCTGAGAAAGGGATCATGGTAGACCCGTCCAAGATTGAAGCCATCCGAGATTGGGAGCAACCTAAGAATCCGTCAAAAGTTCGAAGTTTCCTCGGACTGGCAGGATACTACCGAAAGTTCATAAAGGACTTTTCGCGTATTGCCACGCCATTGACCTCTTTAACCAAGAAGAATGTCAAGTTCGCCTGGTCAGAAAAACAAGAAGAAGCTTTTCAAAAGCTGAAGGATATGTTGAGCAGAGCTCCGGTGTTGTCACTACCGGACGGTTCTGATGATTTCGTGGTTTTCAGTGACGCATCGAAGCTCGGATTGGGTTGCGTACTCATGCAACGAGGAAAGGTGATCGCTTATGCCTCCCAACAGTTAAAGGATCACGAAGTTCGATACCCCACACATGATTTAGAATTGGCGGCCGTGGTTTTTGCTCTGAAGATTTGGCGACATTACCTGTATGGGACGAAGTGTCAGATCTTCACGAACCACAAAAGCTTATGTCATCTCTTTGACCAAAAAGAGTTGAATATGCGCCAAAGAAGATGGATTGAGTTGTTGACCGACTACGACTGTAAGATCGAATATCATCCAGGTAAGGCATACGTAGTGGCGGACGCTTTGAGCTGTAAGGAAATAAGTGAGACCCCCAGTATTGTGGCCATGAGGGCCGAGGTGACGTTCAATTTGTTAGACGAGATAAAGAAATGTCAAGCCGAGGCACTCGGAGCTGAAAATCTCAAGAAGGAGAGAATGGTGGGACAAACGTCCTCATTAGTGGAAGATAGTCGAGGGGTGAAGTGTCTTAGTGGGAGAGTCTGGGTCCCGAAACTCAGAGAGCTCAGGAAAGTAATTTTAGAAGAAGCCCACAAATCAAAGTACACGATTCACCCTGGGACCAACAAGATGTACGGAGATCTACGCCGGGACTTCTGGTGGCCCAGAATGAAAAAGGACATAGCCCATTTTGTAGAGACCTGTATGACGTGTTCGCGTGTAAAGATCGAACATCAACGACCATACGGAAAACTTCAGTCCTTGGAGATACCTATGTGGAAATGGGATCAGATTACGATGGACTTCGTAACCCATTTGCCTAAGACCCCAAAGGGTTATGACGCTATATGGGTGATTGTGGATCGACTCGCGAAATCAGCGCATTTCTTGCCTATACGAGAGTCCTACTCATTGGAGCGGTTAGCAAAGTTATATATCGACGAGATCGTAACCCGCCATGGTGTGCCATCATCGATAGTATCAGATCGAGATGGCAGGTTTACCTCCACGTTTTGGAGGAGCTTCCAAAGAGAAATGGGTTCACAGATCAAGATGAGTACCGCTTATCATCCTCAGACCGACGGTCAGAGCGAGCGAACAATCCAGACGTTGGAAGACATGTTAAGGGCTTGTGCCTTAGATTTTCAGGGCTCTTGGGAAAGGCATCTACCGCTGATCGAGTTCGCTTACAATAACAGCTACCACTCGAGTATTAAGGCAGCACCGTACGAGGCACTTTATGGTAGGAAACGTCAGACACCGCTGTGTTGGAACAAGGTCGGGGAAAGACAATTGGCTGGGCCAGAAATAGTACAATTGACTTCGGACAAGATAATCCAAGTGCGGGAAAGGTTGAAGGTCGCTCGCGACCGACAAAAGAGTTATGCGGATAAGAGACGGAAAGACATAGAATTTCAAGTCGGGGATTTTGTATTGTTAAAAGTATCCCCTTGGCAGGGAGTTGTACGATTTGGGAAACGTGGGAAGCTAAGCCCACGTTACATCGGACCGTTTGAGATCATGGAACGAATTGGAGAAGTGGCATATAGGTTGGATCTACCGGAAGAATTGCAAGGCATTCACAATGCGTTTCATGTGTCTAATTTGGGGAAATGTCTAGCCGATGTGACCAAAGCGGTGCCATTAAATGACATAAAGGTGGATGAGAAATTGAATTTTGTAGAGGAACCCGAAGCCATCACGGATTTTTAAAGTGAGGAAATCACGAAACAAGGAGACTAGACTGGTGAAGGTACAATGGCGGCATCACAAAGGCCCGGAGGCTACGTGGGAATTGGAATCGGAAGTGAAGGCAAGATACCCGCATCTTTTCCAATGAGGAATTCCGAGGACGGAATTCTTTTAAGGGGGGAGTGTTGTAACAACCCAAATTTCTAGTATGTATTGCAAGTTTAGTGGCTAATGTCTAAGAAATAAAAGTTAAGTTAAGGGACCCTTTGTGCAATTTTTGAAAGATTTAAAATGGTTGCCAATCCCTAGGTTTTCAGTATTGAATACTCTTCTAGCATTTACTGTGGCGGCTGAGAAGAAGAGCAGAAAGAGAAGAGAACGATTGGCACTGAAGTTCAATAGAAGAAGCTCGTTTCTGGTAAGTAATTCTCTCCTCTATGTAAATCCCTTGCAAATTGGATAGCTGAATAAATCACACCTGTGGTTTATCTCTTTGTTTAAGCTGTGTATTTCTGATAAGAACATCAATGGAGTCTAACTCTATTTTAGACTGTGCAAGGATTTAATCATGTGTCCAAATGGGGTTTTAGGTTAAGGATTAATACGTACAAATTAAGAGAAGTTATAATGTTAAAATCCTCAATGGTTAAGCTACTTAGGAAGGGTTTTGGTTTTGGTTTCGACATCTGCTCTCGCAGTTACGGACTTGGTTAATACCGGAACCGAGACTTCTTAAATTTTATAATCCGGAATGTAACTTAGCCATAGGATCCGGAATTGGGCCAAGCCCAAGTTCTGGAATGGGTATATATATTGTGATCCGGAACTGGGCCGGAGGGGATTTAGGATCCGGAACTATTAGTTCCGGAAGTGGGGCGTCAATGTGAGAGGATCCGGAATGTGAAAGCTTAATACCAGAACCCTTGGGCCGGAACTGTGTTGATCCGGTGTTGGTCCAACATGAGAGTCCGGAACCAACCATTAGATCCGGAACTTATTTTCAAAGGCCCAACCTCTTACGATCCGGAGCCCAAGTGAGATGACTCGATACTTGGGCCTTAGCCGAGGCCCAATAGAAAGCAGATTTCGGTACTTTATGTTTTGTGGCCCAGGATCCATTTTATTTTGGAGTGAGTATTTAAGGAACCGAAGTGGAGTTTTTGATTAAAAAGAATCCGGTAGCTATTTAATGATCCAAATTAATTAATTTGGATTCAGTTTAGAGAAGGGTCTAGGATCAGAAATCGAGATGTCGCTAATTAAATTAAACGATATGAATTAGGTGTAAGATTGGTTCGGAACAAGACACGTGGTTAGGAGATTGACTGCTATCAGGTGAGTTCCCTAAACCCTTTTTACACGAAGTACTATGTTAAATGTTTTTACTGATTATGGTTCGTTATGAGCATGAACTGTTTTTCCAACTGTTACGCATGTTTTCCATGAAATGCATGTTTTATTTAAAAGGGTTATTTAGCAAATGAAATGGTGTTTAAAGATTCCACGCATGTGATTACGATACGTTATGTGTATGTTATGTGGAGTCGGTTTACACAGTGGGATCAGGGTACCTTGGGATCCGATGATCCCTTGGGCATTTGTGATGAGCTTGTAGGACGGAATTCGTTTCCTTCCTACTCGGATAGAAGGGAGTCCACTTGGACTCCGATGTAAGCCGAGAGGGTGTCCGTTAGGCCCCGATCGTGGTAGCTAATGCGATCCTTGAACCATGTGTAGTACCTTGGATGATGTTTATGTGAAGAATGTGAACAGTTTCTATAAAATGATTTTTATACTGTTAGATATGTTTTATGGAGGGAATTCACTAGACCCTTTTGGTCTAACCCTCGCTTTCAAAAACTAAACCATTTTCAGGTAAGCGTAGCACTAGTTCTTCCGGTGAGAACTAGGAGATGGCACAAGGAGGATTTGAAGTTTAGAGCGACTCCAAGATTTTGGCATATAACTATAGATAGAAGCTCTCGGCTGTGGATTAGAAGCTTCCGTTGTCCAATTTTGTCTAGATTAGATTTATGAATTATTAAAGACACGTTTTAATATGTAATTTGAATGCTTAATCTATGACATTGCATGCTTTGTTTTTGGGACGTTACATACCATTTACGTACGACATACACCGTATTGGGGAAGTAATCTAGAATTGCATGTTATTCGATGAGGGAACTCTTGACCGTGAGTTTATTGGGATATTCAAGGTTGGTCTTGTGCCAAGTTGGCAAGTTGAGCGGTTACATTGGGTAAATATTTGACGTTATTGTGGCATGGAATTCAGCAAAGTCCTTTCTTTTAAGGAAGTAAAGTTGCTCGAGGAAACTTTGGTTAGACGCGTTTTAAAACCGTAAGTCCAGGTGTGTGGATAAAGCGGACAATATCTTGTACGGTTGCCTGGGATGTTACATATGGTATAAAATGAGGGTCGCGCAGGATTGGCAAAGGAGGTATGCAAACAAGAGGAGGAAACCTATCGAGTTTTAGGTTGGTGATAGAGTAATACTAAAGGTCTCACCTTGGAAAGGCGTGGTTCGTTTTAGGAAGAAAGGAAAACTAAGACCAGTGTTTGTGGGGGCCTTCGTCATTATAGAAAGAGTAGGAGCAGTAGCCTACAAGTTGGCATTACCGGAAGAATTAAAGGAAGGGCACCCAACGTTCCATGTTTCGAATTTGAAAAGGGGTTTGACTGAGACAGATGTGGCAGTACCATTGGAGGATATCAGTATTGATGAAAGGTTGACTTACGTGGAGGAACCGATAGAAATTGTGGACACTAAGATTCGAAAATTGAGGAATAAGGAGATCAGATTGTTAAAGGTTCAGTGGCGGTATCATAAGGGACAAGAGGCAACTTGGGAAGTAGAAGCAGACATGGGATCCAAGTACCCGCAACTTTTAGACAATGGAATTCCGGGGACAGGATTCTTTTGAGGGGGAGGTATTGTAATAGCCAAATTCTCTATTTTTTTAAAGAAACATAAGATGGATGGAAGGAAGGTGAAATCTCGAATCTTGAGGGACCAAAGTGTAACTATGGGAGAGGGTATAAAACCCCAATTTTGGGCACAAAACCCTAGGGATTGTCATTCTCCTTGTGAGCGGCTGTGTAGGTGTGAGAGCTGAAGAAGAAATCAGGCAATCATTCGTGATTTTGGGCAGAAGGCAAGGGAGTGTTACATCAGAGTAATTTCCAGCCTCAATTTGGAAAGGTAACCTTCTAATCTCATGCTCTTACCATGTTTGAAAAAAAATGGGTCTGTATGTTTAAGAGGTTCAAGAATAAATGTGGCTTAATCGAAGTTTGCCTTGGAGTAAGAACTTGGTTTTGTTATCTGGTAATGTCTTATTGTTTTCTAAATCATTTTAAAGTTTCGGATGGTGTACATCAGTTGGTTTATTTTTGGGACCAGAGTGATTTGAGTAGAGGTTCCGTTTAGTTCGGGACTGGCAGAGTCCGGGATCCGGAAGGGATCGGAATCCGGAATGGGTCCGGAATCCGGAAGGGAACCCGGATTGGGCCGAAATCCGAAATGTGTCCGGAAAGAAGTGTGGAGCCCGAAACTCTGGTTTCGGATTCATAGTTTGTTTTGAGCCAAGTTTTTGGGGATTTGTTCCGAATGTGATGAGAGGCAACTAGAGATTATCGCTTTCGTTTCTTTAAAATCATAGGTGTTCCACCTAAGGGTCTGAAGCCGAAGTAGGAAGTTTTGGAGCAAGGACGACATGTGAGTTTGTCTAACTAAATACGTATTTTAAACGTGTTTCCTGAAGTAAGTGAATGAATATGAAATGACATGTTTAATTACCTGAAAATGCGTGTATGGAAGTTTACTTGAGATGTATGCATACATTGTTGATAGATGTAAAGTGGCTAAGTCGGGGGGTGTGGCCCGCCAGTACTCATACCGGGGGTGTCCCGTATATGCCATGGGAGACGTGACCCAGTAAGGCAGTGTGAGACTGACACGTTGTCACTTTCGAGTGACCTCAGTGTGCCATTTACATGTGTGGTGGTTACATGAAAGCTTGTTTAAAGTTGTTATATATATGAATGTTATGAAATGTTTTAAATATTCATTATTGAACTGTTGCCACTAGAGGGAGCTCACTAGACCTCATGGTCTAACCCTTGCTCTTCAAACTAAACCATTTTCAGGAAAGCGCTTAGTAGGGGTTACTGGTAAAGGCAAGGAGAAGGCGAGAGCGTGAAGTTTGGGACTAGAAGGAAGTTGATATAGTATAGTATATCAGGCTTAGTATTATAGAAATCTCAGCTGTGTATTGGGTTGTTTCCGCAAACCTTGTTTGTACTCGTATATATTTATTATTGTATTCTGGAGCCCTTTTTGACGAGTTGTTTGATTTCTTGTTGTTCAAGTGTTATCTTTGAGTTGGGTTGTTGCATCATGTGGAGGCTCCAACCTTCTGATTGTTTCAAAAACCTGTAACGATTAAGTTCCTCATTTGCTAACTTTTTACTAGTCTTTATAATAGTTCTGGTTACCGTTCCAAAAAAAAGTTAATCACAATATGGGATTGAATAAGATGAGAAATTGAGATCTATTTTCTAGTTTTATTATTTTACTTTAACTTTATTCTGGTTTTGAATTCATAGATTAAATTGTACATGATAGTAAATGAGGATAACATGAAATTTAATCCATGTTTCATACAAAATTTCAGTTAGTACTAAAAACAATTCAACCTTAAATAAATGAAATAATTAAAGCTACTACTTTGTGTCCGAATAAGACATTATTGCGTATAGAAAAACATGGCTGTTTTGGAAATATTTCCAACAATTCTTTTTTGGTTATATATAATACGATTATTGTTCATATATTATTTATTGATTTCAAATGCAAATATATAGAGGTGGGTTCACTATTTAAGAAAACACGAAAACGGTCAGACATGTATAAAATCATACCTGATTCACACGATTTGTTCCGCGACTTTTAAGTCGCGGTCAAAGTTACCTGCATCCAGTTTTTTGCTGCTAGTGTAAAATCACGTATGATTCTGTATACAGACGTCTGTTTCCGTATTTTCTTAAATAGTTAGTGTTCCCGTTTGAATCTTCGTATCCATATGAAAACTAATAAAAAGTAGATAGGCAAATTATTTATTAAAAAAACTGAAATATCGACACACAAGTTCTTATCAACCAAAGATCCTCATGCATAAATTCAAAACCCAAAAAATTGTTTTCTCAACAACTCTCTCCTAAATTTAATTAACTTTTCCATTACACCACTCCCATACTATTTTCCCTTCAAATATAAACCCTTCTACATCACCTTCATCATCAAATATTCAAATCCACAACAAAAAACATCCAAATCCGCCATGGAAGCTGAGCTTATAATCATATTCATGGTGGTAGCCACCACTTCAACCTATCTCCTATGGTTTCATCACCTCTCCAAACGTCTCTCCGGCCCAAAAGTATTTCCCTTTTTCGGCAGCCTTCCTCTTCTCTTCCTAAACAGATCTCGAATTCACGACTGGATCGCCGGAAACCTACACAACTCCGGCGACGGTGGCACTTACCAAACCACCACCATCGCCATACCTTTCTTTGCACGTAAACAAGGGTTTTATACGGTCACATGTAACCCTAAAAACATCGAACACATTCTCCGAACCCGGTTCGATAACTACCCGAAAGGACCCACGTGGCAAACGGCGTTCCATGATCTTTTAGGTCAAGGAATATTCAACAGCGACGGTGACACGTGGCTGATACAACGGAAAACGGCGGCCTTGGAATTCACTACACGAACACTCCGGCAAGCCATGGCAAGGTGGGTTAGCAAAACTATTAAAACAAGATTATGGCGCATTTTAGAAAAAGCCTCTCAAGAACACTTCCCCGTTGACTTACAAGATCTTTTGCTCCGTTTGACTTTCGATAACATCTGCGGGTTGACTTTCGGTAAAGACCCGGAAACCCTATCCACGGAGCTATCCGATAACTCGTTTGCAACGGCGTTTGACTCCGCCACGGAGGCGACTTTGCAACGGTTGTTGTATCCAGGGTTTCTATGGCGGTTGAAGAAACTTTTTGGAATCGGTGCAGAATTAAGACTCAGAAAAAGTCTTCAAATCGTTGAAAATTACATGACTGAAGCGTTGACTGCTCGTAAACTAAACCCATCTGATGATCTTTTATCGAGGTTTATAAAAAAACGAGATGTTAATGGTAACATTTTTCCAAATCACGTTTTGAAACGCATCGCGTTGAATTTCGTCCTTGCTGGCCGTGACACGTCATCCGTCGCGCTGAGTTGGTTTTTCTGGTTGACCATGAATAATTCATTAATCGAAAGTAAAATCATCAGCGAGTTGACACGTGTCTTAAGAGAGACACGCGGCGATGATCCAAGCGTTTGGATTTCTGATCCTTTGTCTTTCGATGAAGCTGACAAATTGGTTTACTTAAAAGCTGCTTTAGCGGAGACTCTGCGTTTGTACCCATCGGTGCCGGAGGATTTTAAATATGTTATTAACGACGACGTTTTACCCGACGGAACTAGGGTTCCGGCTGGTTCAACGGTGACATACTCGATATATTCAGTTGGACGGATGAAAAGCGTTTGGGGTGATGATTGTTTGGAGTTTAAACCGGAGAGGTGGTTGTCGGAAACCGGAGACCGGTTTGAACCGCCGAAGGATGGGTATAAGTTTGTGGCGTTTAATGCCGGACCGAGGACTTGTTTGGGGAAGGATTTGGCTTACTTGCAGATGAAATCGGTGGTTTCCGCCGTTCTCCTCCGTTACCGGCTGTTACTGGTTCCCGGTCACCGGGTGGAACAGAAGATGTCTTTGACGCTGTTTATGAAGAATGGTCTTAAGGTGTACTTGCACCCACGGGATCTCACCTCATCAGCGGCAGCGTAGAAGCGTTGGAGGGCAAATTTGGGAATTTGTTGTTTTTGAGGTTGTCGTATACACGTGTCTGGTGAAAGGGTATTATTTAATTTGTATTTATTTTTATTTTATGTTATTTTATTTTGTTTTTGTCGTAATATTGTAGTGCTTTGTTTGGCTTGACGAAAATCTTACCAAGCTTTTCCGAAATTATACATTAAAACCGTTACATTCGTGTTTATCTTTTATTTATATGTTTTATGTATTAATAAAATTTATTTTTCGTGTTTCTTATTTATGTGTTTTGTTATGCAAAAAGTTGATTACCGGCAATCCTAACCGGTCTCACACGGAACCTGCCTTCAAAGACACCAATGTAAGGGGACATTTTTTGGCTCACTCAGCGGCTGATGCTAGTAGAGTGGCCATGGATCGAACCCATGACCTGTTATGTATTGAGTAAAGTCACCTCATCCATTTGCCAACTGTGCCTGAGGCTATTTATTTATGTGTTTTATTAATAAAAGTTAATCAACTATAAAAACATATATGTTTTATATGAGTCTTGATTTATAGGGTTCAAAAGGTTTTTTATTACGTATATTATAAAGTACAATTGTACAAACACAGAATTTAATGTACGAGAAAATTGGGGATGCTCGAAAGAGTTAATTATAGAATGGAACTTGTAATTACGTGCTATCTACAATTGAAATTTAAGTAATTTACCATGCTTGATTGTTTGTGGGATAATAATGATGGAATTTTATGCGTGAAAGAGCATTCTTAGCAATCCTTTTTTCTTTGTTTAAGCTTTCAAAACATAACCGTATTTGTAAGAGAATCGTAAACTAGCGATAACACATTTGAAAGCATTAATTATCTGAGACTTGGGATCATATGAGACCAGCATGTTTTTGTGTGTTTTTGTGAGACTGGTGAGACCAAGTTTTTACACTTGAAACTTCACAGTAAAACACTGTGAAGGTTAGCCAAAAACAGGTTGGTCCCACAGGAACCCAACCCAATTATCTGAATCATAGTTGTCTTTTCGCAAGTTAGCCAAATCGGTGGTGAAGGAAAAGACCATGATCGCTGTAGGTTGTTCTTTCGCCGATACCGATTGTGATTCTCTTATCCCACACTGTTTTAAAAAAAAGTGTCAGGAAATTTCTTATAAGCTATTTCAGATAGCTTACTAATAAACTAACTTATAAACTATTTTACGTATATTCACACAATGCCTTAAGAAATACAATAACTTATTTTTATCAAACAATACTTTAAAATTATATTTATATATACAAATTTAATGTTTATATAAAAATATGGTATTCCTTTACTAATATGAAAAATCCAATCCAACTATGAAAAAGTAATGCTTATTTTAAGACAAATGCTTCAATTTAATAAGGATCGTTTGATTATAGATTTAAATATTCAATAATCTCTCTCAATTAAAAAAATAGTAACCAAAATATTCATTCAATAATTTCAACCAAGTGTTGTTCAAAGTTGGTAGGAATCTTATATTTATGAGAATCCACACCAAGAATTACTTATTATACAAGGCAGATTTTTCACAGATAACTATTGATAGATTTGTGGCGGATTATTGATGGATTGGTCGTTATTGATAGATTTTCTATCGATGATTAAAAATTTCTCGGTAATCACAATCACCGGCCACCCTTTCTGAAGCAATGTAAGTTTGCAGAATGATCGATAAGCGTCTAAATTCTTTGGGATTGAGAATTACAAACAACAAAACTCAAAAACTAAGAGAAAACTCTTAAAAATTAAACTCTCAAGAAAGATAATTGTATCAATAATAATCTCCATAATACTGAAAACAATTGAGCCCTATTTATAATCTAGCCTAGAGAGAGATGACTAGGGAATATAAATTAATCCCAATCCAACTAAGAAATCAAATAAGATATCAACTTAAGATAAATCCTAAAACTAAAAGGAAACTAAATAATGATAATCTTAATCTAGTTATAAGGATGCTAAATAATAACTAAAACTTAATAATTATCCCGAAACCAATTAAGAAACAAATTTATCAAATAAAAAGATAATTGCAATCCATGCAGGACAGCTCAGGACTCGCACGCGACTTTGAACGCGACTTAAGCAGCGAGATAAGACTTTTTTGGATAAGGTTCATCTAGGCTCTGCCTAGACTACATCCTTGGCAATTTGGAAACAAACAAACAAAGCGGCCATCTGAGACTAAGCCTGGCCACAGAATGCTGACGCCTGGACTCGAACCCGGGGTGGATGGGATATTCCACCACATCCCCCCAAGCCCTTGCCAACACGCCACCACTTGTCGAAGACTGTTTTTCAGTTTGCGATTCCAAATTCCGGGTTTCTTTTGAGCTCGTTTTTTTTTCTTTTCCAATGATCTCTGAAAGCCCATATCAACTCTCAAAAACCTTTCTGTATCAGATACCCTCACTTGAAATGTAATAACCCAATTTAGGGTGAAAGAAATAAAGTAAAGTTTTGTGGCCAAAGTGTGATAATCAAAAGTTTGGTGTCCTTACGTGATTGATATAAATAAGGGTCAAACCCTATTTTCCCTGATTCCATCAAAATCATTGTGTGTGGCTAAGGGTGCGATTGGTGTGTGTTTGCAAAGGATTGGAGACTCTCAATACGAGATTGAAATCAGAAATATTTGTGTACAATCGACATTCTTCAAATAGGTAATCTTAGCTTAATCCCTATCACCTATGAGTTTATTGCTTGAAAAGCTTCTGTGCTGAGTTCTATGGGTGTATCCTTCTAAAATCAATTTCTACCCAATAAAGGAGACTTTGCATGTTTAAAATGCTACTCTTGTAGTTAAGGAAGGATGAGGGATAACCTATTAATTCTATCAATATAAAACTTATCAATTTCTGAATAGGATGATGTTTAGGGGTTCTGAGTTTCGCGATTTCCTGAGTGTCGCCGTACCCGGACACCAGAATCTGGATAACTTGTCCGGAAACTAGCGGAGTCCGGATGATTTGTCCGGGAAGGCGTGGGTGCCCGGAAGTCGCTAACCAGACAAATAAGAGTCCGAATGACTTGTCCGGAAACTAGCGGAGTCCGGATGACTTGTTCGGGAAGGTGTGAGTGTCCGGAACCGAGTAGTCCGAAAGTTTTTCCTGGATACTTGCGAGTGCCAAAGCTAACTGGTACTTACCGGGAACCTGAGGGAGACCAGATAGCTATCCGGATAACCCCTGTGTTATGCTATTTTGGGATTTTGAGAACCATCTCATTGAGTCGAGTAGGGAGTGTTGTGGGGAAATTTGAGGGTGATTTGTGAGTAGTACTCGGGTGACTTTTCACCATCGTGTGTATTGATTCGTTGTGTAGGGGTGCATTTGGAGGGTAGCGTTTTCAAGTGAGAGAGGAAATTAACGGACGCCAGGTGAGTCTTTCTAAACTGAAGCTATATCGATACTCGAATTTATTAATTGTACCGATATATTGAACTGCATGATTTACGTTGTTTTAAATATGCATGATCAAAGCGTGTAAATTATTTTATGGATATGTGCGAGACATGTGAGAATTTAATATGGATATACGGGGAGTGTGTCCCATGCAGGATATATGAATTCGTTTCATATGATCACTAAGGGCGGGTGTGTGCCCTTACACGTTGTCACAGGTGTGTACGTGACTAAGTATGAGCCGTTTATATGTGTTGTGTGTGTACTTAAACTTACAAAGGTGTAACTGTTTATAAATGCTTATAAACTCTCTTTAGTTGATAATTGCGGCGTGGTGTTGGTAGCAAGAGGGATCTCACTAGACCTCATGGTCTAACCCTCGCTTTTCAAAACTAAAACCCTTTTCAGGTAAGCAGGTAGCCAAGAGCTCGTTTAGAGGAAATGGCAAGACGTGAGTTGAAGCTTGCGTATAGAAGGATTAGAAGATTTTCCCTTTTTATTTTGTAGTTACGTTCTTAGCTGTAGTTAGGGTTATTTTCGCGAACCCAGTTTTGTAATCTTGTAGTGTGACTACGTTGGGCCATTTTGGCGTTTTGAATTAAAGAAGTAGCTTTTGGTATGCTTGTTTGGTGTAGGTTGTTACATGAAAAGAACTCGACCTCGAGTTCTCTTGAAACACATATACACTCGACTCGTAGAACATTCTTCTCTTCAAAACAATTGGATCCACAGTCCGACTTCAAAATTTTGAAAAGGTTGACCAATCTCCAAATTTCAAAGAATGTTGTCACAGTTGTTCCAAACAAGCGATACTTTATATAACTCGAAAGGGTACGAGGCGACAATAACTTTAGTAGGGACTATTTCGATCTGATTCTGAGCCTTAGGTGCTGAAATATCAAAGGTGTCCTCTTCGGGATTAACCTCTTTGACGTTGTGTGACGAAGGTTTTGGTGGCTCGAATGTCTTCTACTAGCTTGCCTTTGGTTTTTTTACTGCTAATGCAAAATCTGTTGCCGACTCTTCGGTATCGGTACATGTTTCTTGTTGTGACTCTTTCGCTACGGGGATGACTTTGTCTTCGACTTTGTCGGACAAGTCTTTGTTTAATTTTTTGGTGGTTTTCCAAGAAAAGGCGGTTGCTTGATTTGCAAAGAACATGAACAGATGGCCAGGTTACGGTTGCTGACGCGTGGAACCATGACTTTATAAAAACAATTATCGCTTTCTTAAAACCATACAAAACCGTATTATAAAGTTAATAAAAACAAAAAATGTAACGAAACATTGTAGTTGAAATGTACTGCGCTGCATTATGCGATGTACACTTCTACTTAATAAATTAAACTCTATTCATTTAAATGAATGTTTAACTAAAACGGAAATTTAATCAATTAGTTTAAAATGAATAATTATTTAAATGTTTTTTCCCTCCTTGGACTTTCCACTCTCTTCCGTTTTAGCCCAAACATTTTTTAAATGTATTTTCTTCTTTTGGTGTTATACTGTTACACCGAATAATAAATTTAATTGGAATCTTATTAAATTAATTACATTTATTTTTAGACAAAACGAAATGAACACTGTTGTATTTTGTTGGTGCAAAAATTGAAATACTTGAATTAGGAATTATTTATCAAATGTTAACTGGGTAAGTGTTTATGGGATACTTATTTTATTGTGTGAGAGCATTTCCAACATATTCTTCAAAATTTCTTCAAAATTAAGAAAATCAAAATGCCAAATCTCTAAAAAAAATTACATTTATCTCCAACAGATTTTTCATTTTGGAGAAACAACATTGATTATAATATTAAAATATTCAATTCATCTTTTAAAATAATATTTCTCTCTCTAAATTTTTATTTTCAAAGTTTTCTATTGGTTCTCTCACTTTGTAATCATTTTTGGAGTGATCTCCATATTTGGAGAAAAAAAGTTTTCTCTCTCTAACTTTCTCCATTTGAGGATAGTTTTGGGGAAGCTGTTGGAGCAAAATATTAGTCCAAAATCCTCATTTTCTCTATTCCCCATTTTGGGGAAGCTATTGGAGATGCTCTGAGTATAGCAAGGACCAAGAATATTATTCAATAGAAGACATGTTAAAAATTGAAAATCTTACCTAGTAAAGAGTATGACAATGACCAAAAAATTTACCTAGTAAGTGAGGGTGTTAACTATTACCTAGTTAATGCTAACCGGGTAAAAAAACATTTATAAAAAAATTTCACGATGCCATTTTGGTAGTCTAAAATATTACTCGGTAATTTAAGTAAAAATGGTGACATCTACCTCTGAAGGTCTAGTAAACGACTCCTTTATATTCCCTTGAGTAAATTACATTTTTGGTCCTTTTGGTTTCCACTCAATATCAACTTTGGTCTCTATTACAAATTAATTACACTTTTGGTCATTACAGTTGTTATTTTATTTCAATTTTGATCCTTCTAGCCAACTTTAATTAAAATAGTTATTTAAGTTAGGGCTATTTAAGTCCATTTACCTTTTATTTGTCCTTTTCTGTTTTTGTTTTATTAGTTTATATAGTAAATTACAATCTTAGTCCTTGTGGTTTGTCTTTTTTTCTTTTCTTTTTTGTCTTTCTATCATTTTCATTTTATACTCTTGTTATATTAATTAATTAATGATAATTTTTACTAACAATACATTAAAAATACACATTTCATTTTGTAAATTACAACATTAGAAAAATATTTTCGATATCTTTAAAATAAGTAATTATTGACAATTTTTTAATTTTTACGCAATTTCTCACACACACACACACACACACACATATATATATATATATATATATATATATATATATATATAGAGAGAGAGAGAGAGAGAGAGAGAGAGACTTGAGATCATGTGAGACCAGACTATTTTCGTGAGACCGTGAGACCAAAGAATTAACACTAAACCTTCACAACAAAAGACTGTGAAGGTACTGTGATGATAAACATTCACAGTGTTTTTGCTGTGAATGTTTGCTGTTTTCTTACATTCACAATGAATCACTGTTGTAACACCCTAGAATCAGGGCTAAATTAAACTTTAATTTTAACCAGTTATGACAAAATCATATCCAAACTTTTATATAAAAGAGGAGAATTAACTCTGAGGCTTTATAATTACAACATGGAAATTCTTCCAATAACTCATTAATCTAACCATGTCCACTACAATTAGATTAACTAAGTTATCTACGCAAAACCGTCAAAAGCCTTCATGCCTTAGCTAACTCCTCCGCTTATCTCTTAAATTGGATGCATCAAAAGCCCTCGGCCTACATCCTATTTATTTCCCTGAGCCTGTACCTGGTAAGAAAATTTAATTTGAAAGATTAGACTTACGCCTAGTGAGAACATTCAATTTCAAATCAAAGACTTATAAACAAACCCGTTTTCCACCATTCTTACCATACATATGCTCACCTCAACAACAGGATCATACCCGATCCTATGAATATGACTCACATTCAGTAGGTCATATTATCAAAACCAGAACCCACTACGAATCTTTACAAGTTCTAGATTCATGCTCTTATCCAAGAAATTACAAGTTACTTTATGCCTAATTCTTGGACCGGAAATAGAGATTACAAGATACTTTATGCCTATCTCTCTTTCCCATGTGAAAGGGAATTACAAGTTGCTTTATGCCTATTCCTCATTTCACCTCACACTTATGGAATAGAAATTACAAGTTCCTTTATGCCTATTTCTTATTTCATAACACCTTTACGAAATGGGAATTACAAATTACTTTATGCCTATTCCACATTTCAGGTCAACGGGAATAATCCACGTTAATAATCACCTCTCAAAATGGGAATTACAATTTACTTTATGCCTATTCCACATTATAGGTTATCGCCTCTCGAAATGGGATTAAAAATCCACATTATAGGCCAACGGGAATTACAAATTGCTTTATGCCTATTCCACGTTACAAACAATGCCTATGGATCCATTACACTTAATACACATCTGCCTAGTATCAAACTAGAACAGTCATTAAACCTAACAACCTACCATTCAACTGTAATTATGTTCAAGCTACTAGAATTGCATTTCAATTCCTAACTCGTATCTGTTTAGAAGTCAGCAAATCCTAATGTTACTGAGTACTCCAGAAGTGACCGGACAACACTGGTTTCCGGACACCTCAAAATTATTCGAACAACACGAGTTTTCTGGATACCCATGACTTACCGAATACACCATCTTTCCGGATACATTAACTTTCCGGATACATCATCTTTCCGGATACATCATCTTACCGGGTACTTCACTAATCCGGATGACATCCGAAAACCAAGGAAATCCGAATATCATCCGGTAACTCATTCATCCGGAAACTATAAATAATTACTACTTACCGGATGTTCTTGCTTCGTCCGGACACCTTCATACGAGGGTTTCCGGATACTGTTCTTCTATCCGGAAACCTCGACCTGCAGCCTATTTTTACAATCTAAATCTGCGTCTGTTCCATTCAGCTTGTTTTAACACATTCATACAGTCCCAATACAGTTTATACATGTATCTTAACATTTAATTTGCCAGAAAGCATGTATTTAATCAAAAGTGAATGAACTCACCTCTTAAGGAAGTTTTACCCACTTTGCACAATCTGATTCGAATCTGTTGTTTATGATTTTGTAAATCAATCCAATACACAGATTCGTCCATCATCATTCATTCACAACAAGTTAATCAGAAAACATAATCAGATTTCCTTACCAATTTGATGAACAAACCCTTGCTTTCTTCCTCTTTTCTCTTTTCTCTTTCTCTCTATCTCCTAAACAGACCCAGATCACAAATTGAGGAAACATCTGATCTTTCAGCTATGTTATCATACATACTTTCCAAAATAACCCATTTACACCTTCTAGTTTCATTATTTCCACAATTGACACCAAACTTTAATCCCTTGTATTTTAACCCCAATGAATTATAAACTTACAATATAATTCAAGGTTTTAACCAAAATACAATTAAATCCCAATTCTCATTAAATTACTATTATTGAAATTTCAGGATGTTACAACTGTGAATGTTTAGTGTTAATTTCTTGGTCTCACGAAAACAGATTGGTCTCACGTGACCCCGACCCTATATATATATATATATATATATATATATATATAAATAAATTCGTGTACACTAATAAAAAACCCCTTTCTATTTTAAGTTGTGTTAAAAAAATTTATCTTTCTTTTATTATGTTTTAGTTAAACTATGATTATGTATTTTTTAATATTATAAGGGTGTAAAATGAAAATAAATAATGTAATGGATATAAAACAAATTAATTCGTACATGTTCATGATATTTAATAATATGATTAAATCCAAAAATATTCAATATTGAGCTTATTTCGAAAGTATTGACGAGACGATTACAATGGTGTAATTTGTAAAAAAAGAAATGTATTTTTAATGCATTTTAGTTCATTTACATTATTTATGTTTATATGATAAGAGTCTAAAATGAAAAATAAAAAAGTAAGGTATTAAAAGTAAACTACATATCTAATTATAAGGGTAGTAATGTAACGTATAAATTAAAAAAATTGAATTAAGGAGAGATTTAAGGAGGAGTGAATGTGGATGTGCTAATTGAACTTATAATGTAAACTGCGTCCAGATACATGTTTAGGCGGGAAAATACTGAAGTCGGCTCACCAGAATCAACACATGGCATGCTAGTTACTTATTTATTATATATAGGGGAAATATCAATTGCAAACCAGTCAGTTTGTGCAAACCCCGTACAAACCAATCTACAATCATGAATCTGCAATTTTTTTTTGTTGATGCTTCATGAATCTATATTTTGGCTTCATGAATATAAAATTTGGCTTCATGAATATATAATTTGGCTTCATGAATCTATATTTTCCGATAGAGCCCTAAAATACCCTTATGGATATAAAAAAGAAGTTATGGATATAAAAAAATAAGTTACGTGATTGGTGGAGATGAAACAATATGCTAAAAGCCCTAAAATACCCTTATGGATAAAAAAAACAAAGTTACGTGATTGGTAGATTGGTTTGTACGGGGTTTGCACAAACTGACTGGTTTGCAACGGATACCTCCCCTATATATATATTATACTAAAAAGAAAATAAAAGTTATTTGATATTATTTTAGGGTTTGGTAGCCGTAGTTACATAGTTATATTAGGATTCAAATTTTCATGATCATGTTCATGGATAATGGGTGAAGAAATCCGGAGAAAAAAAAAGATTGAGAGTTAAGGTTGAAATCCTTGGAGTTTCAAGCAACAAAACATGATTTGAGGTGGGGTTCGTGTTTGAAGTTTTGATTGTGATTTTGAAGACTCATTGAAGATATATGATGGAGATTTACTAGCGATCTTGGATGTTAGCTAAGGTACGGATTCCTTGTTTCCCCCTCTTTGCGTTTATTCGATTCATTATATACGTGTTAATCCGTTTACGTTTATTTGATTCGTTGTATATATGTACGGATTCTTTACGTTCCCCTCTTTGTGTTTATTAGATTGGTTATTTATGTATACAATTCCTAATTCCAATTGTATTTATTTGATTTGTTGAATGCATACGGTTTCTTTTATGTTCTTTTGAGTCGCTCCGTTCGGTTTAGTAAATAATGTGTTTTTACTTCCACCAAAGTATTTTGCATTCTCGTTCGATTAGTTGATTGGTTGATCATGTGTTAGTCGATCGTTTGATCATGTAAATTCTCGGGTGAGCCTTCTTTTGGTTTTATGTATGATCAATCGATATTTGAATATGATAAAAACAGCAAATTCTATTTATAAAGCTGCTGAATTTTATTCTGAAAAATTCGTATTATTTGTAAAAATCATAACAAATCGCTCGTTTATCGAATTAATTCATATAATATGTTTTTGAAAACCTGGAGATGTTTACAACGATTTATTGTCACACGAGCAAACTGTGATTTTTGTTCTAAGACGTCTAAAATCTGTGTTTTCCGAATCTGGTCTCGGTTTAGACCAAAACCGCGTGACTGTTTTCAAAAATTCGTATATAATTCTTTTTAAATCCGATTCAGTTCATTCTTGATTCTATGGAATCACAAGACTTTTATGTGAAACTTCTGTTTAGATATAATTTTCAAAAACCTATCGAAATTATGATATAATTTGGGATTTCTAAACGTGTAAAGTGCTAAAACATGTATTACTCGATTTAGAAAAGTTGTGAGTGTGAAATTCCTATTCTACTTATGGTTTTGGCTTTCCATATGTTTTTGTTTTTAAGTCTTTTGTAAGATTTCATTAAAGAATTTATGTTAATGGTTTACTAAGACTCATGCCATTTAAAATCCTTTTCGATTCGTAAGTCGTCAAATAAAATGTGTTTTGGAATTATAAAGCTTTTAAGGTGAGTGGTCAACATTTTTGGTACATTAAAATACCTTTTTGATTTGTTTTGTAATGAGTATGATTTGTTATGCATCTAGTGTGATCACATGTGTTGTGACATGCTTTTGAAGTTTATGTATTATGGCATACCGAGCTACTAACCACCTATGGGGGTACCATAGGCACGTCATTGTGGCACCGATGGCGTGACACCACCGTGGCGGTGTGATTAGTCCACGGCGTCTCGTTTCGATTTATTTTTGTGCTCTGGTGAGAGCTGGCCATGGTGTGATGGGTGATTTTGTTCAGGAGGCGTATGGGTCGGCCCTAGTTTATGTGATATGTTTGTAGGGTGGATGTCGGTGTAGTGCCTAACGCCGCATCTCACATTTAGTATGTGTGGATTTGCTACCCAACGTACGGGCCTCTATGGCCAGATGTCTGACACTTGTCACGTCGGTTGATATGCAAGTGTATGCGTTTTTCGAGCTCGGTATAGAATCGTATGATATGATTTTGAGATAAGTTTCTAAAATTCATTTGATATTTAGTTGACAATATTGTTTTGATTTGACAATTTTGATCTTCGACAAGATTTATGTTGGAAATTTTAGTAAAAAATATGGTTTTTACTAAACTTTGGACGCATTTAAATATATATATATATTCGTTATATATAATTAACTCTTAGTGGGTTTATGTTCTCCTATATGAGAGCTTCGAAACGATATATAATGCATCCAAAACGGAATATGTGTGAATGAGATATCGATGCTCAAATTTGAGTAATTGGATGAAATTAGCAAAAACCAAGTTAGTTGTGGGAAGGAGTCCCACATAGGAAGAGAGAGTAAATATTCTTTGGTTTATAAGCAAAGAAGTGGGAGGAGTTGACAAGCTCCTTGATGTGTTTTACTCCAACTCCTACCCTCGCGCAGGGGGGGGTGCCGATTGACGATTTCGTAAGCTAAAATCGTCGAACTTGTGTGCGGACACGAATGCAGCTCCAAAATCTCGTGCTCACGCAGCTCGGTTTTGCTAAAAATTCTTCTGACCAGTTTATAATACTGAAACTGTATTTCGGATTTAATTAAGTATGTCGGTTACAGTTTTTAAATCCGAATTTATGTATGTCGGTTACAATATTCATTTGTTATTATGGATTTCGGTTTCATTAACCGATTTATTAATGACGAATTGATGCTTGTCAGTTTCAAAATCCCATATAAATAAGTGGTCTACCTTTCATCCAAACATACACAAAACAGTTCACGATTTCTAGAACTGATTTCTCTCTCGGTATTCTCTCCACCCGAAACAGTAACCATTGCATACGAGTTCAACATTCCGGCGAACTTTTCAGGCGAGTGTCATCTCCGCCAGTTCCAAAAGAACTGCTTACGCTGTTGTACCCTGGGAACAGACGGAAATTTTGTTTAAGGGAATCGTGTTTAACACGAGCCTCAGCGGTTCTTTGTTTATTTGAATTCGTTTCCTTTAAATATTCTGCTTCATCTTATTTCTACATATTTTCGGTTTTTCATTGGACAATAATTAATCGAGTGTATGATTAATATATATAGAAAAATACTAACAATTTACTGATTTTGATATTAGGAATTTGTAATTATTCATTTGTTTACGGTTCGATTAAACATGTTAAAATCGATTTGTTCGGTCCAACGTCTTTTAATTTTGTTTCTTGGTTCTGAGTATTTCCATATGTTGTTGTTGAATCTACATCTTGTGTCTCATATGTTCAATCTACTTTTGATGAACAATTAGAACTTCGAGTTTCGTCTTTAGGGTATGTTCGTTAAAACCTGGTTTTTATTATTTTTCGGTGTTTAGTTCGATTATTCTTTTGTTATCTATTGTATCTGTGCACTGAGCGTTTGGCTCAACCGCATTTCTTTCTTCGCGGCAGGTATTTGAAGGGAATCTAAGGAGTAAGGGATCCGAAGTATTCTCAGATCTAAGAGGTTTGTTGGTAAGAAATCATAAGTTTAGTTGATGTTGTAAAACAAGTTTGGAAGAAAGAAAATATATCGTTCGAGGAAATTGTTATATTTTATGGTGTTTATTTTATATATGGTTTAATAGTGCTCTGTATGTTTCTGTTAGCAGTTGTTTTAGGTTTGAATGTAACCTCCTTTTCCTTCTCGGGATGGGGGTGTTACACTTAAACTTTTGTGGGTTTTTTTCTTCACCTTTTTGTCTTTCCTACCTTTTTCATTTTAAACCCTTATTACATTAAGTAACTAACGATAAATTTTACTAACAATACGTTAAAAATACATACTTCATTTTGTAAATGAAACCATTAGAAAAGTCCTGTTAAAAGTGTGTGGTTGTTACTTGATTACTTATTTTTCATTACTATGAAAAAAAGTAATTATTATATTACAAAGTTTTTTATTTGATACACATTTAAAAAACATTTAATTAAATGTAAAAACTATACATTTTTTTATTAACTGACACATAAGTTTCAATTTTTTACACAATAAAAGAAAGTGATAAATTTTTTTTAAACACAACTTAAAATAGAAAAAGTTTTTTTAGGGAATTTAATTAAAATACCCAAAGTTTGACTTTGACTTACCAAAATACCCATTTTTCAGCTTTTACAAAAATACCCAAAAATCCCGCGACCTATCCCGCGATCGCGGGATAGGGGGTTTTTTGAAATTTTTTGATCCCGCTAGCGCGGAAGGAGTCTCGCGGCTGCCCAAAATTTGTGATTTATAATTCAATGTTACACTTTCAACCCCTATACTTATTTACTTACTTTACTTTATACCTTTTACTTTCCTAATTTTAATTTTACACCTTCATCATATTAACACATATAATCGTATTATTAACTAAAATACATTAAAAATACGTTTTAATTTTAACAAGTTACACCATTGTACTCGTCTCTTCGATACCTTCGAAATGAGCCCAATATTGAATATTTTTTGATTTATTTATTTTATTATCGATGGTCCAAGTGTAAGTATTAAAAATTGGCGGAGGATTTGTGATGGACAGACATCGATCCTTTTGTGCATACTCTGTAACTGCAAATACTTCAGCTCCAAACACACATGAATCATCATTCACCAAATACCCATTTTCACAATTCTTAAATGAGTCCAGTGATACCAACTTGTCAAAAGCCCATTTCTTATTCTTCTCGTGAAACATTGTCCTATTGCCATTCACGATATATATAAACACATACAAATAATAATAATTTAAAACGATTAAATAAATTAGTTAATATGTGATTATTATGTTAATGCGATAGGAGTGTAAAACAAAATTGAAAAAAATAAGAGATGTACCATAAATTAAATAATTAACTATAAGGGTATGAATTGTAAATATTAAAAATATTTTTATGTAGTATATATGATATATAATAAAATAAATAAATCAAAAAATATTCAATATTGGGCTCATTTCGAACATATCGAAGAGACGATTATAATGGTGTAACTTGTTAAAATTAAAACGTATTTTTTTAACGTATTTTAGTTAATAATACGATTATATGTGTTAATATGATGAAAGTGTAAAATTAAAATTAGGAAAGTAAAAGGTATAAAATAAAGTAAGTAAATAAGTATAAGGGTTGAAAGTGTAACATTGAATTAGAATTCACAATTGTGTGTGTGTGTGCCGCGGGACTCATCCCGCGAATGGCGGGATCAAAAATTTTCAGAAAACCCCCTATCCCGCGATCGCGGGATTTTTGGGTATTTTTGCAAAGGTTGTTTAGAAAATGGGTATTTTGGTAAGTCAAAGTCAAACTTTGGGTATTTTAATTAAATTCCCTTTTTTTATTAGTGTACACGAATTTATATATATTGGATAAATTGCGTAAAAATTAAAAAATATTCAATAATTACTTATTTTAAAGATATTGACAATACTTTCTAATGGTGTAATTTACAAAATGAAATGTGTATTTTTAATGTCTTGTTAGTAAAAATTATCATTAATTAATTAATATAACAAGGTTATAAAATGAAAAGGTTAGAAAGACAAAAAAGAAAAGAAAAAAGACAAACCACAAGGACTAAGATTGTAATTTACTATATTGTAACAATCCGGATTCCCAAACATACAAATAACACATATTTCATAACATAATTTCACCACAAAGATACATCATATTTCATTTACGGTCCCTTAGCTTAACAAAATAAGTCTTTCAGTACAAACTTTTTACATAATAACTACTAAACATGATAGATACAAAATGCTTCATGGTTCTTTCAAAAGAAATTCCTAGATCTTTCTTATCACTTGTCTTTGTTTGCTTCACGACCTGGAATACATATTTTAAAACAAAATGAGGGTTATACCTAATGGTCTAAGTGAGAAAATCCCGGTTAGTTTGAAACCGTTTACATAAATCCCATACACATAACACAATCACAGATATCAATTAGAACTCACACTTCGTGTACTTTCCTTCCTCATTCCCATGGCCATATTAGTTGGTTGCAAGCCAACTAATAAATTAACTCCGATGTACGACAATTACAGCCAACACCGTCGTACGAGTATTACAGCCAACACCACCGGTCCTAAGCCCGACCAATATACTCTCGTATAATACTCATGTAAATATAATATACATCTCAACATATTATATTTCCAACATAAGCATATAAACACATCATCAATCACATATCCAATACACACATATATGTATTCCAGTTTAAAAACATTTTTAAGTAAAACTCACATGTTTTGCTTATCACCAAAAATCCTTCCGAGTTATTTATCGAGCACTCCAATTCTTTCAGTCCAATTTCACAGAATCTGTAACCACATAAATACAAGTATCTTTTTAAGACTAAAATCTCTAAAATCCCAAAATCCTTGACTCATATCGCAATCAACTACTGCGATAACCCCATATCGCAACACAATGCTCATGTCGCAACTAACTACTGCGACACAGTAGCATATCGCAACCAACTGTTGCGATATACATCATGTCGCAACTGACCATTGCGATATCAAGAGCATGTCGCAACCCAAGGTTGCGATACTCATGAATGTCGCAGCTCAAGGTTGCGATATCTATGATGTTCATCAATATCTCAGTCAACTAAATTCGTCCTAAACCCAGAAATTTGCAGATTTAAACCATGAATGTTTCTATAAACTTGCAGATATACTTAAGACTATAAATAGCAACTATCCATAAACTTAGTTTTCCAAAATATCCATATTTCATCAAAACCCATTTTTAAACTTTTTAGAAAACTTAATAATCATAAAAGAGAGAATTTAGATAAGGTTGTTACCTTTATAATTCTTCACTTGAATCAGTAAAAATCCAGCAGAAGATCAATAGCTTTTACTTCTTCTCTTTAGTTTTCTCTTAATTCTCTTTTCTCTCTCTTTGCCGTGAACTATTGTAACATCTCGAATTTTCGTTCTATTATTTTTGTAAATTACAAGTTTTAACTTGGGGTTAAGTTTGTAATTGTTTAAAGTTATTGGTTGAAGTGGATTTTCAATTTGAGGGTTTGTTGTGTTATTTCTTTAAAGTTAGGGGTGCATTTGGTAATGTGAGCTATGACTCACTATGTTTAAGTAGGAGGTGTCACACAATTAGTCTTAAGTGACTAATTGTGTGTGTGTGGTTATTTCGGTAACGAGAGAGAGAGATAGAGCCGAGAGATAGAGATAGAAAGAACGAGAAGAAGAAGAGCAAGTGAAGCAAGGATTTTCAGCTGGGTTCTGAGATTAATTGAAGAAACAAAGGTAAACTATCCTTACTTTTATGTTCATAAGTTGTTAGATAAGTTTAGAGATGGGTTTTTATGAAATATGGATGTTTTGGGAAATCTGAGTATATGAGTAGGTTCAGTTCATAGCCTTAATCATATCTGCATAATATCAGAAAGATTCATGGTGTAAAAACTGCAAAATCTGGGTTTTAGGAGGAACATAGTGGACTGCGATATGGATGAACATCATGGATATCGCAACCTTGAGTTGCGACATTCATGCATATCGCAATAGAAGGTTGCGACTTGGTAGTGAAGTCGCAATAGAAGGTTGCGACTTGGTGTTGAAGTCGCAATAGAAGGTTGCGACTTGATGTTGAAGTCGCAATAGAAGGCTGCGACTTGATGTTGAAGTCGCAATAGAAGGTTGCGACATGGTGACCATGTCGCAGTAGTTGATTGCGACTTGCACTGTGCATTGCGATAAGAGATTTTTATTTAGTTGGTTGCGACTTAAGACGAAGATTTTTAGATGATAAGGATTCTTAATTTTAGAGAGTTCTGTTCTGTAATTTAATATCAGTATATGTGTATATTGGGTATTACAGTAAACTGTGGTGGTGAAGACAGGAGTTCCTACGTCTTTAAAAGAAGTGTGACTTCATACCAGGTGAGTTTATTCAACCCTCTTTAAAATTCAGCAATTAATATTGAAATAGATATATAATATGTATGTCTGAACATGTTGTTAAGGACTCATTTTAATTAGTAATGAGTCCAAATAAATGACTAAAAGTTATGATATGTTGATCCCTGTGCTAAAATGCAATGAGGGGATAGTTAAGAAGTCGAGGTGTCAAAACTATTAATATTCTTTATAAATGTTTATATATATAATATGTTTTGGAGATGAATATATTGTATGTTATGCACATATGATAATAAGAGCAATAATACTTATGTATTGTGTGGCGATTGCTAGAAATAGGCATCCGGTCATAGTAGGGCACCTGGGTACGGTCTAATGGGAACCGAAATACTTGCCATTTGACTAAGGGATGTAATTTCTAGTGAATGGGCGTATCTTGAATCATCGTGAGGGCCCCGGTTGTGTATCGCGATATATTAATCCCATTGGGGTCAGTGATTATGAGATGGTGAGGACGTGAAATGTGGAATAGGCAGATTGTGATTTGTAATTCCCATTTCGAATGGAAGATCGGAGATTTCCATTTTTTAGGGAATATCGGAGATTTCCCGTTGTGAAAGGAAGATTAGAGATATGCATAAAGTAATTTGTAATCTCTACTTCCGGAGTAAGAAATAGGCAGGTTTTGACTTGTAATTTCTTAGCTAAGGGTAATAACTTTGAATCTGGGATGATTCATAGTAAACTCTTGATAGTGATATTATGGCTAGACGAATTAGTCATAAGTATGGGAGTGGGGTAGATTCCCAGTATTGAAAGGAGTTGTTGTACGGTAAGATGGGCGAGAACAGGTTTGTTTTATCTGTTGAGATTTTAATTGTTTAACTTTAATTTGATTTGAATATTCTCACTAGGCGAAAGCCTAATGTTTCAAGTTGAATTTTCTTACCAGGTACAAGCTCCGGGAAGTAAGCGGGAAAGTGTGATGAGAATCTTTTGGAAAGACTTAAACTTAGAGATAACGGAGGATCTATCCGTTCTTTTGATACTTTTGGGACAAAGGATTAGATAGCTTAATTAATCTGATTGTGATGTATGATTAGATTAATAGGTTATTTAAATTAGTTGTGTTGTATATAAAACCTTTACATTTGATCCTCAGGTTATAGAAGTTTGAAGTTTTATGATCATAACTTGTGGCAATTTTTAAGGTTTAAATTGGCCCTGTTTTTAGGGTGTTACGATATGGTATCAGAGTTGTAGTTTAAGCGAACTAGGTATGATTTTGAGATACCTAGACTTAAGCTGTGATGAATTAAGTTATGATACGTGAGTTATGGGTAGAAGTACTAAGACTGGGTAGTCTTAGAGTCGACAGAAATACGCAAAGTTAGTACTGTAACAATGGTAATGAGAATTCTCATGTATGATATGTTCGCAATTTCAATTAGCTACTGTTATTATGAATATATTGTTACACAAGCATACTTGTTTCTAAATTGTTACAATGACTGATTAGCGGTAAAGTACGTATTGTATGTCTAGTTGTATACACCATTTCTGATAAGTATTTTGTTGTGTTCATTTAGATCAATGGTGAATACACCTCCAAGGTCTCTAAATTCTTCTATGAATAGGAATTGGTTAGACGATACGGGAGAAAGGAAAACTGGAGTAAGCGGAATTCAGGAAACGCCACCAGATTTTCTTTCTTTAAGAGGAATGCGAAATCGGATACATCGAGGGGGTGCCAGTACTGCCGATCAACACCATCGGATTCAAGTATGGAAGGCCGCATAATGGATAATGTAACCAGATTGATGAATGCATCAATGGAAAGACAAGCTGAAATGATGAACATCAATATGGGAAGACAAGCAGGAATGTTTATGAAAATGTTCAATGATCGAAGTACGGAACCAAGACGAACAGTAGTTGATACTAGTGTGATAAATCCAACTGGTAACCCATGGTCGGAGACGGAAAGAAGGGTTGAAAGAAACTGCTCCTACAAAACTTTTCTGAGCTGTAAACCGCCGGAATTCAAAGGAGATGATAGTCCAGTGGCTTGCATGAACTGGATAAGAGAAATAGAACAAGCCTTTCGGGCTTGTGAGTGTTATGATGAAAAGTCTAAAGTTAGATTTGGGTCACAAATGTTACGCGGTAACGCGTTATCCTGGTGGAACGTACTGTCATCTTTTGTGACGGAGGCAGTTCTGAATACCGTGACTTGGGAACAGTTCAAAGCAAAGATTTTGGAGGAGTACTATAATGAAACAGAAATGGATAGAATCGAGGAAGAGTTCAGGAATCTCAAGAAAGGCAACATGACGGTGAGAAAGTATACCGAATCCTTTAAGGAGAAGCTGAACCTAGTGGGGCATGTGGCTCCAGCTGAGAAAGACAAAATTAAAGCTTATCTGAAGGGTTTATCGGCGGATATGATGACCAGGGTCCGAAGTTCAAAAGCTACTACTTTAAGGGAGACGATTGAGGAAGCGAAAGTGATAGAAGAGATGTACGCCAAAGATAAAGAAGAGAAAGCTCATGTGGGAGAAAAGAGAAAGTGGGAAGGTCGTTCAGAATCTTCTCAGAAAACCAGATTGTTTGGTAAGAATATCCGTTATGACTCTCGTAAGGAACCAAGATGGTGTTCTAAATGTAGAAGCAAACATTTTGGCTTGTGTCGAGTAGGTGGAAATGAATGTTACAAGTGCGGGAAGGCGGGGCATATAGCGGTGAACTAATCAATGCCGGGATCAGTGTGTTTTAAATGTAAGCAACCGAGCCACTTTCGGAAAGATTGTCCGAAGCTAAAGAAGGAGGGAAATTAGGGAAGGAAGTTGGTTATCCCTAAACCAACTGGGCGTGCTTTCCAAATGACTGCTGAAGAAGCGAAAGGATCGAAAGATGTTGTCTCGGGTACATTCCTTATAAACTCCATTCCTGCACATGTGTTATTTGATAGTGGCGCAAACTATTCTTTTGTATCCAAGTTGTTCTACCGTAAGCTAGCTATGTCTGTCACTACGTTAGGAGATGCCTTAGTAGTTGAGATAGCTAATGGGGTTCGATCTTTGGTTAGCGAAAGTTTGGTCGATTGTAAAATTTTGATAGAGGGAACAGAATTTCCGATTGACTTATTGTTAATGGAAATTGGGGGATTTGATGTTATTGTAGGGATGGACTGGTTGAGCAATAACCAGGCAGAAATAATGTGTGCAAAGAAGCTGATCCGAATCCCGATGACCGATATAGATGACGTATTCATATTTGGAGAAAAGAAGAAAGGAGATATTCCGTTGATTTCAGTGGCAACGGCGCGTAAATGTTTATCGAAGGGATGTTGGTCCTATCTAGCTTATGTTATAGATACGAAGTTAGAAAAGAAACAAGTGCAAGATATCAAAGTGGTGCGTGAATTTCTGGATGTATTTCCGGATGATCTTCCAGGTCTACCAGCGGAAAGACAAGTAGAGTTTCGCATCGATCTTATTCCTGGAGCAGCACCGATAGCTCGTGCACCTTACCGCCTAGCGCCAGCTGAGATGACAGAAATGATGTCTCAATTGCAAGAGCTGATTGACAAGGGTTTTGTTAGACCGAGTTCTTCATCTTGGGGAGCTCCAGTATTGTTTGTTAAGAAGAAAGATGGCACTATGAGAATGTGCATAGATTATAGGGAGCTGAATAAGGTGACGATAAAGAATAAGTATCTGCTTCCAAGGATTGATGATCTGTTTGATCAACTCCACGGTGCGGGATGCTTTTCCAAAATTGATCTAAGGTCGGGGTATCACCAAGTGCGGGTAAGAGAGGAAGACGTTCCAAAGACGGCGTTTAGAACGAGATACGGGCATTATGAATTTCTTGTGATGCCGTTTGGGTTGACTAACGCTCCAGCTATATTCATGGATTTGATGAATAGAGTATGTCGACCGTTTTTAGACAAGTCTGTTATCGTTTTCATTGATGACATACTTGTTTATTCGAAGGATGAGAACGACCATGAACGCCATCTTCGGGAGGTTTTAGAAGTGTTACGAAAAGAGAAATTATATGCAAAATTCTCTAAATGTGAATTTTGGTTGAAAGAAGTACAATTTCTGGGACACGTGATTTCTGTGGAAGGCGTGAAAGTAGATCCAGCAAAGATAGAAGCAATGATGAATTGGGAGACTCCGAAAAGCGCGTCTGAAATAAGAAGTTTCTTGGGGTTAGCATGTTATTACCGGAGATTTATTAAAGACTTCTCAAAGATTGATTCTACTCTGACGATGTTGACTCGTAAGAATATGAAGTATGTTTGGACCGAAAAGCAGGAATTAGCTTTCAGAACCTTACGGCAGAAGTTGTGTGAAGCTCCTATTCTTGCACTGCCAGAAGGGACTGAAGATTTGGTAGTCTATAGTGACGCGTCGAAAATGGGTTTGGGATGTGTGTTGATGCAACGAGGTAAGGTAATTGCCTATGCATCAAGACAGTTGAAAGAGCACGAAAGGAACTATCCTACCCACGATTTAGAATTAGCAGCCGTTGTGTTTGCTTTAAAGCTGTGGCGTCATTATCTCTATGGAACGAAGTGTACACTCTTCACTGATCATAAAAGTTTACAGCTTGTTTTTGATCAGAAGGAGTTGAATATGAGGCAAAGGCGATGGCTTGAATTGTTGAAGGACTACGATTGTGAATTGCATTACCACCCAGGTAAAGCAAATGTTGTAGCCGATGCTTTGAGTAGAAAAGAGTATAATGGGTGCTTGAAAACGACAAACGCCAGAATTGATGTAATGTCAAGTCTGATTGAAAGAATAAAAGCTGCTCAAGTGGAGGCTTTGTTAGAAAGCAACTTGAAGGAAGAAGTGATGAGCAAGCAACACCTTCAGCTGACTGAAGATAGCCGAGGGATTAAATTGTCCCAAGGCCGTGTTTGGGTACCAAAGATAGGTGGAAACCGGGAGTTGATTCTCGAAGATGCGCATAGATCTAAGTATTCTATACATCCGGGGAGTACCAAGATGTATAGAGATTTGAAGTTACATTATTGGTGGCCGGCTATGAAAGTGGATGTGGCACGAATAATAGAAAAATGTGAAACTTGTTCGTTAGTAAAAGCAGAACACCAAAGACCATACGGAAGTTTTCAATCTTTGGAAATTCCGGAGTGGAAATGGGATAAGATTACCATGGATTTTGTGACAAAGTTACCAAAGACGCAAAGAGGTAACGATACCATCTGGGTAATCGTCGATCGACTGACGAAGAGTGCTCATTTCTTAGCTATGAAAGAAGCATCACCAATAGATAAATTGGCGAAGCTATATATCGATGAAGTGGTGTGATAACGCCACTTTTTGGCGTTATTTCCGGTTCTCAAACCAATGAGATTGGTTTGTATTCAAGTAAAAAGGCGTGTATTTTATGGTTTATCTAGTGAGTTACACAGGTTATCTAAAAGGCGGCATTCCTCGAGAAAAGAAGCTAAAAAGAGCCCAAAAGTCAAGCCCAAGACCCGCGACCGAACCAGGACCCGACCCGCGAACCAGAAATCAACCCAAGCAGCATTTAAGACACGCGCGACTTACCACGCGACTTGCAAGTCGCGTGGCAGGTCGCGTAACCCTCTGTTTCGCGACTTTCAGCTTTAAATCCGATTTTAGGTCATTGTTTTCGGTATCGAGATTACAGACGACGGCCAGAGCAGCCCCGGGGGCGATTTTCAGAGCCAAGTGACACCGTTTGGAGCAAAGATCGAGGATCAATCGAAGGAACGTTCAAGACGTGAAGTAGATTCAATCACGGGAAAAGGGAGTTCATCAATTCATTTTACACAGTCACCACGATCACGTCTACCATGTTTGCTTACACTTTCGTCTCTCTTTCTTTTGTGTTTGAATCCCCCAACATCATGAACTAACTTTAAGATGTTGGGGGTTGGATTGAATTAGGATTGAACATATAGATGGATGACGAATGACTTTTATCAGTTTTCTGATTTAATGAATGCATGTGATTTTGTTCTTAATGCTTTTGTGAGCGTAGCTAACTTACAATTGTTTTATTGTTTTCAATTATGTTCGAGAGAATTAATTGAGATCTAGAATTAGGAATTACATGTCTAAGGTAAGAAAGGATAGAGATATACCGAGTAAGCCTTAGTCTCATGATAACCTGCGCTTAATGTGTTTTGAACTACATAGGGTGAGATCGAGAGATTAATCTTGTGCTTATCGAGATAAACTTCATGGTAGCTTGAGAAAGCACCATGTTTTACAAATATAACTGTTGTTACTTGAGAGAGAGCAATGGTTAGATCAAGGTTGAGTATTCATCAACGGAATTAACTGGTATTTGTTTTAGTCTGATGTTCATATGTGAAAACCTAAGGATATCCAACCCTCAACTGTTTTCTCCATCTGAATTCCAAAGTTGCTTACTAGTTGTCTTGTGTTTGGTTTATTTTATTTGCTGCAATTAATTAGTTTAAAACCCGTCTCCTAAATTCGATAGTTCAGTTAATAGCGATTATAGTAATTGTGATACTTAGTTCCTAGTTCCCCGTGAGTCGATACTCGTACTTTCCAAGTACTATTACTTGACTTCGACCCGTACACTTGCGGTTTAGATCCACGAGGTGTCAAAACCTCGTGTCAAGTTTTTGGCACCGTTGCCGGGGAACTAGTTGTAGCTAATAGCACTACCATCTATAAGAGCTGTTAGATTGGACATTTTTTTTTATTTCGTTATTTCACTCCATCACTTTCAGTTTTTGGATTACTGACTTTGTTTTTCTTCTCTTCAGGTACCACTTGGTTTATGCCAAGAACGACCCGAGGAAAAGAGATCGAACAATTTGATCCGGAGATCGAAAGAACCGCTCGTCGGCTGCGTAAGGAAGCGAAAGCCAAAAGGAATCTGAAATTCGAGATGTCCGACGACGAGAGACCACCTCGCCGCAACAATCCACCACCACCTCCGGAAAGAGTTCCGATGCGGTCGTTTGCCGATCCTAATGTGGCGGCCGCACGGATAGGCATTCAACCACCTACCACTGCGGCTAACTACTTCGAGATAAAGCCGAGCACCATCGTAATGGTGCAACAAAATCAATATGGAGGAGCACCGACCGAAGATCCTCACGCTCATCTCCGGGCTTTTGAGCGCATTTGTAGCACCTTCAAGATCAACGGAATGGAGGAGAACGCAATCAAACTGAGGCTGTTTAGTTTTTCATTAAAAGGTCGAGCTGAAATATGGATAGAAGGCTTACCGTCAGATCAAATTACTACTTGGGCACAGTTGAAAGCAGCCTTCCTCCAAAAGTTTTTCCCACCGAGCAGAACCGCCCAACTAATGGCGGAGATCACCCATTTTTCTCAATGGGATCAAGAAACGCTATATGAGGCATTGGAACGTTACAAGGACATGATCAAGAAGTGTCCTCATCATGGGCTACAAGGCTGGGTCATCATCCAGACCTTCTTTAGTGGGCTCCACCCACAATTTAAAAATGATATCACTGCTGCCGCGGGTGGAGCACTAATGGACAAGTCGTATGAGGAAGCGTACGAGCTGATTGAGAACTTGGCCGAACACAGTTTCTCCACTCCGAGATCAGCAGTAAGACGAGTTGAAAATGTCTAAGAGGGTAACGAGCTGAACGAACTGAAAGCTCAACTGGCCGTCATCACGAATCGGCTGAATGGAGGAAACCCTCAAGAACCTGATCAGGTTCAATTTGTGTCAAACCGGAACCAACCGAGAAACGATCCTTTCTCGAATACTTATAACGAGGGGTGGAAAAGGCATCCCAATCTTTCATGGAATCAGCCCGGTTAACCACAGTCAAGTAATTTTTCTAACCCTTCTAATTCTGCTCAAACTAATAATGTGTACCGTCCTCCAGGTTTTCAGCAAAGAAACGAAGGACCATCCGGGGAGAAGAAGCCGGGCCTAGAAGAGATGATGATGAAGTTCATGACGAAGATGGACAGCACAATCGAGGGATTAGCGAGCACAATCAACACAGTCAAAACCGCCACTGATCAAAATACGGCTGCAATAAAGATCCTCGAAAGGCAAGTGGGCAGATCTCCGAGGCCCTACAAAACCGACCTTCCGGTACTTTTCCGAGTCAACCCGAACGACAAAACCGGGAACACTGCAATGCCATCTACCTTAGAAGTGGAAAGGAGTTGACCAGAGATCCGGTAAGCAAGTCTTCACCAAAGGAAGCCGAAGAAGAGTTTGAGATGGTAGATGTGGAAGAGTTGGGGGCCGATAGAGAGAGTTCGAATGAAGAAAACGAGAAGAATGAAGAAGAGGTCGTGGTTGAAGAAAGCAAGAAACCGAAAGAGAAAGAAATCAAACCACCGGCCAAGCTGGAAAGACCAAAAGTGCCTTACCCGAGCAGATTGAAAGCGCAAAAGGATGATGTCAATTTTTCAAAATTTCTTGATGTTTTCAAAAAGCTAACTATCAACATCCCTTTTGCAGATGCGCTTACACAAATGCCCTCTTACGCTAAGTTCATGAAGGAGATTATATCGAAGAAGAGGACACTTGATCATCAGGCCACCGTTGCACTCACTAAAGAGTGCAACGCGATTTTTAAGAATAAGCTTCCCTTGAAGCTTAAAGATCCAGAGAGTTTTTCTATCCCTATTCAGATTGGGGAGTTTACTTTTAATAAGGTTTTATGTGATTTAGGGGCTAGTATTAATCTGATGCCTCTTTCTATTTTCAGGAAACTTGGCCTGGGTGAGGTAAGCCCGACATACATGACTCTGAAGCTCGCGGATAGATCAATCCGATACCCGTATGGAGTGGTCGAGGACGTGCTCATCAAAGTAGGTAGGTTCTATTTTCCCGTCGACTTCGTAGTCATAGATATAGACGAAGACGAAGAGGTCCCGTTAATTCTGGGGAGATCCTTCCTGGCTACGAGCCGAGCTTTTATTGACATGGAAGAAGGCGAGATAACCTTCCGAGTCGGCGGTCAAAGCGAAATCTTCAAGATATTCGAGAAGGTAAGTGTTGGAAGAGATGAAGGATCTGAAGCTGGTCATGGAGGGCCGAAAGTAAAAGAGTCCGCGAAGAACCGTATGTGTGGGCGATCCAATTCTGCGGATACTAAACCGAGCTGAAACCACACAGTCGTGCCACGACTTTAAATAAGGCGCTGGGTGGGAGGCAACCCACCAAGGTTTGTTTTCTTTTATTTTTTAGTTTAAGTATGTTTTATTTCAGAAAAACCATAAAAATAAAAAAAAATCGAAAAAAGTCAAAAATAGCTGAAACAGGGACATACGCGACTTGTCACGCGGTTTGCATACCGCGCAGCAAATCGCGGGACCCTCTGTTGGTTTTCTGAAACAGAGGGTTACGCGGTTTGACACGCGACTTGCAAGTCGCGGGCTAAACCGCGGGAGTCCCATTTGCCTCGTTTTTCGTTTTACGTGCAGTTTTTATTCCTTTCTTGCTTTGTGTGTTTTTGTTTTCCTGTTTTTCTTTCGTCGTTTGTTTGTTTCTTCTGTGTGTGCATGCTCTCCCCTCCTTCTCCAAATGCTCAATCTTTCAAGAATCTCCTCTGGCCGGGCAAAACAGGTATGTTCTAATCATTCCCCTGCTAAAAGAGTGGTGTTTGATGTGTTGTTCTATTTTAATTGCACGAGATGCAACAAACCTAAGTTTCACTTAGGTTTGGGGTGCCTCATTTTAGAACCATCTACACACTCACATTAGACCCTGTGCAAACCTCGGTTTTACCGAGGTTTGGGGTTGGCTTTTATTTGTCAAACCTAGGCCACGGCCTAGGTTTGGGGTGCCTATTTTTGGAAACTTTGGGTAGTTTTTTTTGCTATGCTATATAATGCCTTGCCCGTCCTTTTGATAACTGTAATAACTGCACAATGATTGAGTCGCAACGCCTGCGATTTTACTTGCACATTGGGGACAATGTGTGGGTAAGGTTTGGGGTTGCCCAATCGGGCCCAAGCTCATGCACGTAGATTTCCTACATTTCTGAGTATTTAGATCACATTAGCTAAAATTTTTGTTTTGAATGATTGAGACCGACCATTGTGGAAAGAATCTTGTGATAGTGACGTGACCGTTAGGGAAGGACCGGGAAAGGACATGACTAGGGACATTAGTGAAGACCACCCGATAGTGAGCTTTGAGCCTAAAAGACGTTTTTCATTTCGAGGGATCCATACACTTAAATTCTTATACACTTTTTCGAATTCCTTGTCGTGAAATGTAGAATGATCTCGCTACATTATAGCATTGAGTAGCAAAGACGAACATCGGGATTAGGTAAGGGTATAGTAGACCATATCGTGTGGACCTTAAGATATGATTCCAGGCGTTGTGTGTTTTATTTAACCTGTTTTTAGCTACCGTACCTTTTACCCTTCTGCGTGTACCCTTAGCCCCTTTGCAGCCAAACACTCACCTTTTCATTTCTAGACCCATCATTAAACCCTTAGCCATAAGCCTTAGCCAACCCAATCCGAAAGTGTGTCAATCGGAAGAAGTAATGAACTTAGAGAGATAGAGCGGAAAAGAAAGAAATCAGGCCAGTCAAGAAATAGAAAAGAGGGCCAATGATGCCCCAATCAAATAAAGAGGACCAATGAAGTCCCAATAAATAAATAAAATACCGTTAGTTAGATAGTCTCTAGTAGAGCTGCATAATAAGTGAGTCAAAGCGACTCCAATAGTGACAAAAAGGGCCAAATGATAGAGGCTGAAGTAGAAAAGTTCGGAACTGCCAATGATTGACACGCCAAGGATCTTTGAACCATCTTACCCTTCAATTCATAACCTTAACCTTAGCCCCATTACAACCTTGTAAAGACCTGGATGATCTTTTGGAAAATGTGATTAGAGTCTACGACTGCCTTTACCAATATTCCCTATCTTGCTACTTGATTCCTTCTGAGATCAACTGTTTGGACATTTGTGCGTCTTTCTTTAAAGTTGTCATGTAATAATTTGAGTATTCTTGTACATAACCTCCTTAAACATGACAACACGAACGATAACCTAAGTTCGAGAGCGAAACGAGAGTATCTGTGAGGTAGGGTCGAGGCGAAATGTTTTCCCCAGTATGTTCAGACTTAGTCTAACCCTGATGTGATCGGAACAGTCACGAGTTCAACTCCCAATGGAAGGTCATAGGTCAAACGAAATGAGAATTAGGCGAGAGTGAGATAGATATTCACAGGTATGGGAAATCACCGATGCATCACTTGGTACCGATTGGAAATTGTGCAGTTATTATATTTTCACTTATATGTGCTTTAATTCTGTTTTATCGCTAATTTGCTTGGGGACAAGCAACGCTCGGTTTGGGGTTGTTGATAACGCCACTTTTTGGCGTTATTTCCGGTTCTCAAACCAATGAGATTGGCTTGTATTCAAGTAAAAAGGCGTGTATTTTACGGTTTATCTAGTGAGTTACACAGGTTATCTAAAAGGCGGCATTCCTCGAGAAAAGAAGCTAAAAAGAGCCCAAAAGTCAAGCCCAAGACCCGCGACCGAACCAGGACCCGACCCGCGAACCAGAAATCAACCCAAGCAGCATTTAAGACACGCGCGACTTACCACGCGACTTGCAAGTCGCGTGGCAGGTCGCGTAACCCTCTGTTTCGCGACTTTCAGCTTTAAATCCGATTTTAGGTCATTGTTTTTGGTATCGAGATTACAGACGACGGCCAGAGCAGTCCCGGGGGCGATTTTCAGAGCCAAGTGACACCGTTTGGAGCAAAGATCGAGGATCAATCGAAGGAACGTTCAAGACGTGAAGTAGATTCAATCACGGGAAAAGGGAGTTCATCAATTCATTTTACACAGTCACCACGATCACGTCTACCATGTTTGCTTACACTTTCGTCTCTCTTTCTTTTGTGTTTGAATCCCCCAACATCATGAACTAACTTTAAGATGTTGGGGGTTGGATTGAATTAGGATTGAACATATAGATGGATGACGAATGACTTTTATCAGTTTTCTGATTTAATGAATGCATGTGATTTTGTTCTTAATGCTTTTGTGAGCGTAGCTAACTTACAATTGTTTTATTGTTTTCAATTATGTTCGAGAGAATTAATTGAGATATAGAATTAGGAATTACATGTCTAAGGTAAGAAAGGATAGAGATATACTGAGTAAGCCTTAGTCTCATGATAATCTGCGCTTAATGTGTTTTGAACTACATAGGGTGAGATCGAGAGATTAATCTTGTGCTTATCGAGATAAACTTCATGGTAGCTTGAGAAAGCACCATGTTTTACAAATATAACTGTTGTTACTTGAGAGAGAGCAATGGTTAGATCAAGGTTGAGTATTCATCAACGGAATTAACTGGTATTTGTTTTAGTCTGATGTTCATATGTGAAAACCTAAGGATATCCAACCCTCAACTGTTTTCTCCATCTGAATTCCAAAGCTGCTTACTAGTTGTCTTGTGTTTGGTTTATTTTATTTGCTGCAATTAATTAGTTTAAAACCCGTCTCCTAAATTCGATAGTTCAGTTAATAGCGATTATAGTAATTGTGATACTTAGTTCCTAGTTCACCGTGATTCGATACTCGTACTTTCCAAGTACTATTACTTGACTTCGACCCGTACACTTGCGGTTTAGATCCACGAGGTGTCAAAACCTCGTGTCATGGTGTCAAGACATGGTATACCGGTGTCTATAGTATCGGATTGTGATAGTCGATTTACCTCAAGATTTTGGCAATCACTACAAGAGGAATTGGGTACAAAAGTTAATCTAAGTACTGCTTATCACCCACAGACTGACGGCCAAAGTGAAAGAACCATACAAACTTTGGAAGACATGCTCAGGTCTTGTGTACTGGATTTTGGAGGTAACTGGGATTCTCATTTGCCATTAGTAGAATTTGCTTACAATAACAGTTACCATTCCAGTATTGGAAGAGCACCTTTCGAGGCATTATATGGTAGGAAGTGCAGAACTCCGGTGTGCTGGTTAGAAGCCGGAGAGAAACAGTTTGCTGGTCCGGAACTTGTGCAACAAACCGCGGACAAGGTAAAGGAAATTCGGCAGCATATGAAAGCGGCTCAAAATAGACAGAAAAGTTACGCTGATCCGAAAAGGAGACCAAAAGAATTTCAAGTTGGGGAGCGTGTAATGCTTAAAGTATCCCCATGGAAAGGTGTGATTCGGTTTGGCAAGCGTGGGAAATTAAGTCCTCATTTTCTAGGACCATTCACTATTACCAAAAGAGTTGGTCTTCAAGCGTATCAACTGTATCTTCCACCTGAATTGGAAGGAATCAATAATACTTTTCATGTGTGTTATCTTCGGAAATGCTTAGCCGAAGAACAGGATGTGATTCCACTTACTGATGTTAGAGTGGATGAAGGGAGCCGATGTGTAGAAGAACCGGAAGCAATTTTGGAAAGGTCAGTTAAGAGATTACGAAGTGGTAAAGAGATGGTAATGTTAAAAGTTCAATGGAAGCATCATCGAGGTGCTAATGTGACCTTAGAGTCAGAGGAAGATATGAAAGTTAGATATCCTCATTTGTTTAGCTAGATTTGATTTCTGGGACGAAATCATTTTCAAGTTGGGGAGTATTGTAACATCTCGAATTTTCGTTGTATTATTTTTGTAAATTACAAGTTTTAACTTGGGGTTAAGTTTGTAATTGTTTAAAGTTATTGGTTGAAGTGGATTTTCAATTTGAGGGTTTGTTGTGTTATTTCTTTAAAGTTAGGGGTGCATTTGGTAATGTGAGCTATGACTCACTATGTTTAAGTAGGAGGTGTCACACAATTAGTCTTAAGTGACTAATTGTGTGTGTGTGTGGTTATTTCGGTAACGAGAGAGAGAGAGATAGAGCCGAGAGATAGAGATAGAAAGAACGAGAAGAAGAAGAGCAAGTGAAGCAAGGATTTTCAGCTGGGTTCTGAGATTAATTGAAGAAACAAAGGTAAACTATCCTTACTTTTATGTTCATAAGTTGTTAGATAAGTTTAGAGATGGGTTTTTATGAAATATGGATGTTTTGGGAAATCTGAGTATATGAGTAGGTTCAGTTCATAGCCTTAATCATATCTGCATAATATCAGAAAGATTCATGGTGTAAAAACTGCAAAATCTGGGTTTTAGGAGGAACATAGTGGACTGCGATATGAATGAACATCATGGATATCGCAACCTTGAGTTGCGACATTCATGCATATCGCAATAGAAGGTTGCGACTTGGTAGTGAAGTCGCAATAGAAGGTTGCGACTTGGTAGTGAAGTCGCAATAGAAGGTTGCGACTTGGTGTTGAAGTCGCAATAGAAGGCTGCGACTTGATGTTGAAGTCACAATAGAAGGCTGCGACTTGATGTTGAAGTCGCAATAGAAGGTTGCGACATGGTGACCATGTCGCAGTAGTTGATTGCGACTTGCATTGTGCATTGCGATAAGAGATTTTTATTTAGTTGGTTGCGACTTAAGACGAAGATTTTTAGATGATAAGGATTCTTAATTTTAGAGAGTTCTGTTCTGTAATTTAATATCAGTATATGTGTATATTGGGTATTACAGTAAACTGTGGTGGTGAAGACGGGAGTTCCTACGTCTTTAAAAGAAGTGTGACTTCATACCAGGTGAGTTTATTCAACCATCTTTAAAAATCAGCAATTAAGATTGAAATAGATATATAATATGTATGTCTAAACATGTTGTTAAGGACTCGTTTTAATTAGTAATGAGTCCAAATAAATAACTAAAAGTTATGATATGTTGATCCCTGTGCTAAAATGCAATGAGGGGATAGTTAAGAAGTCGAGGTGTCAAAACTATTAATATTCTTTATAAATGTTTATATATATAATATGTTTTGGAGATGAATATATTGTATGTTATGCACATATGATAATAAGAGTAATAATACTTATGTATTGTGTGGCGATTGCTAGAAATAGGCATCCGGTCATAGTAGGGCACCTGGGTACGGTCTAATGGGAACCGAAATACTTGCCATTTGACCAAGGGATGTAATTTCTAGTGAATGAGCGTATCTTGAATCATCGTGAGGGCCCCGGTTGTGTATCGCGATATATTAATCCCATTGGGGTCAGTGATTATGAGACGGTGAGGACGTGAAATGTGGAATAGGCAGATTGTGATTTGTAATTCCCATTTCGAATGGAAGATCGGAGATTTCCATTTTTTAGGGAAGATCGGAGATTTCCCGTTGTGAAAGGAAGATTAGAGATAGGCATAAAGTAATATGTAATCTCTACTTCCGGAGTAAGAAATAGACAGGTTTTGACTTGTAATTTCTTAGCTAAGGGTAATAACTTTGAATCTGGGATGATTTATAGTAAACTCTTGATAGTGATATTATGGCTAGACGAATTAGTCATAAGTATGGGAGTGGGGTAGATTCTCAGTATTGAAAGGAGTTGTTGTACGGTAAGATGGGCGAGAACAGGTTTGTTTTATCTGTTGAGATTTTAATTGTTTAACTTTATTTTGATTTGAATATTCTCACTAGGCGAAAGCCTAATGTTTCAAGTTGAATTTTCTTACCAGGTACAAGCTCCGGGAAGTAAGCGGGAAAGTGTGATGAGAATCTTTTGGAAAGACTTAAACTTAGAGATAACGGAGGATCTAGCCGTTCTTTTGATACTTTTGGGACAAAGGATTAGATTACTTAATTAATCTGATTGTGATGTATGATTAGATTAATAGGTTATTTAAATTAGTTGTGTTGTATATAAAACCTTTACATTTGATCCTCGGGTTATAGAAGTTTGAAGTTTTATGATCATAACTTGTGGCAATTTTTAAGGTTTAAATTGGCCCTGTTTTTAGGGTGTTACAACATCACACACACACACTTTTGGTTTTGCTAAAAGAGTCTAAAAGGAGACACCTCCTCCTTTCTAACCAAAAAGGGGATGTGGATGTGAAAGATATTTTCACATCTACCAAACAAACCCCAAACTCTTCTTATTTGACATAACCTACCCTCGAACCTTTAAATTAAAATTAAAACTTACCCCTTAACTTCTAACTCCATAATACTTAATTAAAATAATATTTTTAAATAAATTAATAACATACCTGGTTATTACATATATAAAAACAAAAAATGAAAAAGACAAATAAAAGATAAATGGACTAAAATAGCCTTAAGTTAAATAACTATTTTAATTAAAGTTAGTCAGAAGAACCAAAATTGAAACAAAATAACAACCATAATGACCAAAAGTGTAATTAGTTTGAAATAGAGACCAAAGTTGATATTGAGTGAAAACCACAAGGACCAAAAATGTAATTTACTCTATTCCCTTCTTCCCAAATAAATGTCTAAATTTCCATTTTAATTTATCCCAAAATTAATGTCTACGTTCAAATAATAAGTGATTACTTTCTATGCCTTACCCTTAATTATTAGATGAAGAAGTTAAATTACTTTCTCTATTATTAAGAATAAAATTATCATTAGTTCAAGTATAATAATTGCATTTGTTAAAAACTGTGTTTTTCATTGTAAATATTTATTTAATATTTATTTTAAGACAGAGGAAATAATCTATATTATATATATATTAAAGCAAAAACCAAAGCCAATGATGTGGCATCACCTAAACACTATATGTCTACCTTTCTTTTTTTCTTAGATTTTTGGGTTTTTAAAATATTTGATATGTTAAAGACTTTAATGCCCTTCTATAAAAAAATGTCTTTTTCACTTAAAGAAGGGTAATTTGGTAATTTGACACCACTTTAATTAACATTCAATACCTAAACCATCCATCTTCCTATATTAATCATTTGTTTTATTGCAATTTATGTTAATAAATAATTTATTTTCAATTCTTTAGGTTATTAACCATTCATATTTCCTCACCATTTTATTAATCACTCATTTGCCCTTATTTAAGCACAAACATTTTTTTTTGTTATGTTATTGGTTTTTTTACTTCTTTGTCATACAACAAACTACCTCTCATTCTTTCCTTTATAACACATTATCTCTCATAAGATATGGACTTTTGTTTATAGTTAAGTTATTTGATATTGTTTGATTTCATATGATCTTTATGTTTTTGTTTGTAGTAAGTGACAGAAGCAAAAACAAGCTGTAAAGATCACCAAATGTGTAAAGCTTCATCATCACGGTACACATATACATTACTACATGTAAGGCTTTCATTCCACTACTCCTTCATTACAATCTATTTTGATTTTGTCTATAAAATTTCATTATATATTATTACCCTAACTTTCATTTCTATATATTTTCTCAGGAGCATAACCCACAAGCTAAAAGAATATTTGTGTATTGTTTTTTTCAAGTATTACATTGTTTTTCGCAAATGGGTCATGTACAATTATAAATTATAGTTTGTTATCTTGACAAATCATGATCCTGGGTTTGTTTTGTTTGATAAAATTTGAAATGTTTTTGTGTATTAAGATTTTTGATAATACGATGAGTTGATTGTTTTTGTTTGTTTGGAATTAATAACTAATCAATATATATATTAAAGCAAAAACCAAAGCCAATGATGTTGCATCACCTAAACACTATATGTCTACCTTTATTTTTTCTTAGATTATTGGGTTTTTAAAATATTTGATATGTTAAAGACCTTAATGCCCTTCTATGAAAAATGTCTTTTTCAATTAAAGGAGGGTAATTTGGTAATTTGGCACCACTTTAATTAACATTCAATACCTAAACCATCCATCTTCCTATATTAATCATTTGTTTTATTGCAATTTATGTTAATAAATCATTTATTTTCAATTCTTTAGGTTATTAACCATTCATATTTCCTTATTATTTTATTAATCACTCATTTGCTCTTATTTAAGCACAAACATTTTATTTTGTTATGTTATTGGTTTTTTTACTTCTTTGTCATACAACAAACTACCTCTCATTCTTTCCTTTCTAACACATTATCTCTCATAAGATATGGACTTTTGTTTATAGTTAAGTTCTTTGATATTGTTTGATTAAGCAAAAACCAAAGCCAATGATGTGGCATCACCTAAACACTATATGTCTACCTTTATTTTTTCTTAGATTTTTGGGTTTTTAAAATATTTGATATGTTAAAGACCTTAATGCCCTTCTATGAAAAATGTCTTTTTCACTTAAAGGAGGGTAATTTGGTAATTTGGCACCACTTTAATTAACATTCAATACCTAAACCATCCATCTTCCTATATTAATCATTTGTTTTATTGCAATTTATGTTAATAAATCATTTATTTTCAATTCTTTAGGTTATTAACCATTCATATTTTCTCACTATTTTATTAATCACTCATTTGCCCTTATTTAAGCACAAACATTTTTTTTGTTATGTTATTGGTTTTTTACTTCTTTGTCATACAACAAACTACCTCTCATTCTTTTCTTTCTAACACATTATCTCTCATAAGATATGGACTTTTGTTTATAGTTAAGTTCTTTAATATTGTTTGATTTCATATGATCTTTATGTTTTTGTTTGTAGTAAGTGACAGAAGCAAAAACAAGCTATAAATATCACCAAATGTGTAAAAATTCATCATCACGATACACATATACATTACTACATGTAAGGCTTTCATTCCACTACTCCTTTATTACAATCTATTTTGATTTTGTCTATAAAATTTCATTATATATTATTACCCTAACTTTCATTTCTATATATTTTCTCAGGAGCATAACCCACAAGCTAAAAGAATATTTGTGTATTGTTTTTTTCAAGTATTACATTGTTTTTCGCAAATGGGTCATGTACAATTACAAATTATAGTTTGTTATTTTGACAAATCATGATCCTGGGTTTGTTTTGTTTGATAAAATTTGATATGTTTTTGTGTATTATGATTTGATAATACGATGAGTTGATTGTTTTGTTTGTTTGGAATTAATAACTAAAATATATGCATAGTAAAGGCTTTAATGACCTTCAAGAATACATGCTAGGGACTTTAACAACATCCTTCAAGGTTTTGTTCTTTTGAAAAATTAGAAACTGTAATTTATGTTTTTGATGAATCATGGTGTTAGGTTCATTTCATTTGATGAACATTGAAATGTTTTTTCTATTGATGTTGTGTTTCGGTTGCATCATGAACCATGTATTATGATTTATCTTGACGAGTTGGGTGTTTTTTGTTTGTTTCAAGGTAACAACTAAAACTTTCGTGTATTAAAGGCTTTGACAACCATAATATTGTCATTGTTTATAAAGTTAAGCTGATATTTTTGAGGATGTTTTGTTAAGCCAAACTGGAAGTTATTTTATGTCCACTCTACCTATGTTTGAATTACTATTTTGAAGTTATGTGTCATATTAAAACAAACTTTATTCTTTCTTCTATATACTTTATGTTTTTCTTTGATTATCTAACTTACATTCATAAACACCGTTTATTACCATTTTTGTAACCATTTATTTTTTGTTTCTTTTGAAGAAAATTATGTTGTTTATTCATATGAAGTGAGGTGTATTTATAGAGAAATAGGGAGGTTTTATTGTTTGTATTTTTTTCTTGCTAATTAATTATGTAAAGTTGAAATATTTGAAAGGCGTAAATGATTATTAGATGTTAACACATGTTTGTGTTTGTAACATGAATCAATATATAGTCAAAAGTTTAAATTACAATATTATATAATGAGTTTATAGTGACTTGCCTCATTCTTTATAATTTTTTTAAAGTAACCCTAATGGCTACAACAATAATGAGGAATATGGTGTCCAAGTTCAAGCATTTGTTAAAACAATCCGGAAATATTTAAAGTTGTTGCGTGTTTGGAAAGTTGTTGAGCTGTTAATTCAAAATTTAAAATCATAATTAAAGATCGATGTTGATATCAATAACATTGCATATTCTTGATCTATTATGTGGATACCTTTGTTCTAAAAAGAAACATCAATAATTTTGAATGTATTTTAATTTCATTTGAACTTTGAACAGTTAATTATTATATATTTGTTTGATAATTTTATTCATTTAGTACTGATTATAATAGATGTCAAACTTAATAGACATATTTTTATCTTCAATGTATTATTTTTTTTATGGAAATTTTGTTTTCTTTTTATCAACATGTCTCAAAATGATTTCACAACTATTAAACATTAAATAATTAACATAAAACACAAATTAATCGTCGCGCAAGGCGCGAGCCAAAGACTAGTATATCTAAAAGCAAAATCTATAGTTGCTTAGGCGACACAATGAGAAAACTCCATTCACCTTTTCCTAATTTCTCATAATTTTGAATTTTTTTAAAATAAAAAATTTCTCAATAAGTGATTTTAACTTTTCATCTAACCTCTAATTTTTTTATTATTATATAGTATTTTTATTTACACAACATAAATACATTATACAATATAATTTATATTTCTCTTACATTTTTTAATTTAATAAATCCAACAACTTTTTAATTAAATTTATAAGATTATAAATCATTATATATATATAAGTAAAACTCAAACACACGTGACATTGTTATAGTAAAATTGTTTATAATGGTAGCACAATGAGAAAACTCCATTCACCTTTTTTTAATCTCTCATAATTTTGAATTTTTTTTAAATAAAAATCTTCTCAATAAACGATTTTAACTTTTTATCTAACCTCTAATCTTTTTATTATTATATAGTATTTTTATTTACACAACATAAATACATTATCAATTATAATTTATATTTCTCTTACATTTTTTAATTTAATAAATCCAACAACTTTTTAATTAAATTTATAAGATTATAAATCATTATATATATATATATATATATATATATAAGTAAAACTCAAACACAAGTGATATTGTTATAGTAGAATTGTTTATAAGTTTTTTTAATTGTTTAATTTGATAAATGCTTTTTAGTCTTTATATTTGTAAGTTTTATTATGAGTGGTATTTTTTTGGTAATTTTATGATACTCCAACCTATTCATCTACTCTCTAATAATTGCTCTTTTAATCTCTCAATTATTCCTCTCTATTTAGTTGTAACTTTTTCATCTTCTCCTCATTGTACACCTCTATAATAATCACTCTCTTAATCTCTCAATTCTATTTTTTTATCTGGTTATAACTTTGTGAGTCGATTCGCAATTTTGTTGATTTGGGACATCATCCAGAAGATAAATCATGGTATGAGTTTTGTTGATGTAAGTAAAGTATTTCTTCTTTTGTTTAATTTCTATACAACGTGTTCTCCTTGAAATTAAAAGAAACCTTTTTAGATAAAGTTGCATATGAATTCTTGATGAAAATAATATATATATATATATAATGATTATAAATCATTTTTTGTCAAATTTGTCTAACGAAAGCCTCTAAACATGAGAATCAATCATTTTATTTTATTTTTCTCAGTTTATGGTATTTTCTTTTTATTATTTCCTTAGCTATTTGCCAATATCTATTTATAACCCAATATGTCCTTTCAAATGTCAACTTCCTTTGGGTTTACATTCTTTTTTACTCTTTTGATAATAATGCAATTATACAAAGAGAAAAAATGAAGTTGTTCAAAGGTCTTCGGTAAAATTTCAAGGTATAACTTGAATGTTTCCTCTCTCCATCTTGCATATAAAACAAAATCATGATTATTGACGTCAATTGAAGCATGTTAATAATTCTTGAGATATAAGATATTTGCAATTCTCATCCCACCAAGTTATTGTCCAACTTTCTAAGGTTATAATACAGGTATCTTTCGAGTTTTCTTTACTTGCTTCGTGTGTGTTAACACAATATGTTGGTCCCGAAGGCCTATACAAGTTTGTAGAAGGGGGGGGGGGGGTTGAATACAAACACATAGATTTTACTTTTCTAAATTGTTTATTGATAAATCATTAACAATTTACAGCTTGTTGCGGAAACAAGATTAAGGATAAACCTAAATCTAAACAAGTTGGAACACTAAGGTTTCTTGCACTAAGAGAGATAAGGAAATTACTAATAATAACCTATCTTGAGATAAGAGATTGAACTTGTCCAGAGTTAGCAAGTTACTTCAAATGAAGTGGGTTCATCTCTTTATATACTGCATGCATTTAATGCAAGTCAGTATACACTTTACACGTGTCATCAGCTGGTTTGTTGCATGTCATTGACCTTGGTTGATAACCTTAGTAGCCGCATGGATGAACAGTGTAGTATCAGAGTGGTTGTACGATTTCAGACAGTCGGAGGTTCTTTTCTGACATTTCGTACGGAGTCGTGCAAGGGAGGTTAAGACAAAAGTACTTTGTACGGAGGACTTCATGATCAGCTTTCGTTGATTCAGCGATCTATCATTTCATATCAGCGAATGATAGAGTTCAGCGATAGCTGAAGTCTTGTACTTGATACTTCACGTTGAGTGGACAAATCTGAGTCTTCGCTGATCTGCATCAGTTCATTAGGAGACTTGTCGCTGGTTCTTGAGCTTGATCTTCGACTTCAGCGTAGAACCTTTGTTGACGTGAAACTTGTCTTCAGGGGTCATAAGTAAACAACTAACTTATCAGCGATCATCATAATGACTGAACGGACTCAAAGCATTTATGGCGAACAGTTTCGCTGAATGTTTAACTTAAAGAGCGAGAGTTCCTATCAGCGGTACTGGAAGATCTTAGTACTTATCAGCGATAGTGAAACTCTGATACATATTGTTTACTTACAATTTTCACTAAGTATATAAGAGTGGGTCATTATCAAATCACTAAGGGTTTGGATCAACAATCTCCCCCTATTTGATTATGACATAGTAACAAAGAAAATTGCTATTAAATGAAAACATAAGGATAAAAAGAACTCATAAAATATTTGTCCCTTTTACTGTTTTCTGGGATCTTTTCAGTACTGATGGAGTAAAGTACATTCGCTGAAATCTTTCTTTAAAACTTTGAATCAGGATACAAAGAGAAATGAAAAGATTACAAGTACAAGCGAAATAAATTACAAGTACAAAAGGATAACTGATAAAATAGATGAAAGAGGCGATCCTATCAGCTTACAAAGGTTCTTCCTTAATGAGAAGTTCATCAAGGGTCATTGATGTGGTGGGAATCATCCAGTCAGGAACGGTTACACCTTGTTTTCTTTTGATCAGCGCTTCTTCAAAAATCAAGGGTTTCAGATGTCGTGCCTGAGGGTCATTTCTGAAGTCACACCAGTAGATGAGATTTCTGAGCTGTTCGATTAGAGTGATTGGAAGCTCAGTGATCCGTTGAAAACGCTTTCCACCATCGTAGTCATGAAAAAATATCCCGTAGGGTTCGCTTATGACTTTGCCAGGGATGAAAGTCTCACCAGGAGGAAGAGATGTGTCAAGCATGGAAATATCAGGATCAGGACCAAGGACTTCAGCACGTGAAAAAACAATACCTGTTTCATTTCGAATGATAGGGCCATCAATTGAAGATATAGATTTCTTCTTCTTCTTTGCTGAGGCCTTTCTTTTCTGACTTTCGAGAGGAGGAGGAGGAGGAATATCCACACAGGAGTAGACTAAGTCGATTTGTTTGTTGATCAGCTTTTCAACATGTTCCTTGTATTTCGACTTGGACTTCTGGATGGCTAACCTGATCTCCAACCATTCAGAGAGACCGTACTTCGTTATGGCTTCAGCATAGAATTTTTTGGACTTCTTATCTTTTCTGAATATCTCAATTTCAACGATTGAAACAAGGGTTGTTCTTCCAGAGATGAATACCTTGTTGATTTTGGCAGGAGAGTCTCTGTAGTTGACCTTTTCTTTGCACCAGGCTAAAGTTGACTGAGACACAGTTCTCTTTTCTTCAATTATCTTCTTGGCGTTTTCCCAGAGCTGACGTTGAACATCAATGGGTCTTTTATTGAACGTTTAGAAAGCTGGATGGCGTATTCTCTGTCTTTTTCTTCAGCTTCTTTTCTTTCAGCTATTAGACGTTCAACTCTGAGATGTTCCTTGTATTCCTTTTTGGAAATTCTGAACTTTGGAGGAACTGAAGGAAGTTGATCACGCCTCAGAATGATTCGCTGATCCTCGAATCGCTTTATTATCTCCTCTCTTCTTTTCTGATCCTCTTCACTTAGCTTTTGAGGAGCTAAGGAAGGTCTGCCTCTGTGCGAGAGTAGCTGTTCTTCTGGTTCATCAGTCTCAGAGATTAAATCTAAGACTGGGATTATTTCTTCAGCAGCAGCTGGTATTTTTGGTGAAGTCGCAGTTGTGGAGCCTTCAGCGATATCCTCAAACAGGGGAGAGGACTAGCTGAAACACAGCGATCTTACGAGTAAGAACTTGGGTAGAATCAGATAGAGAGAATTGGTTCAAGTGTATAGGCATGGGTAGTAGAATTGATAGGTATGATAGAGGATGGATGGAGTGAGATGTTTAGCATATCTGACAAACCAGCTTTTCAAGCAAGATCATCAGATTGTCATCTTCAGCGACGCTTTTGCCTTTGCCTTTCTCAGCTCCAGAGGCTGAGGGCTTTGTCTTTGTCTTCTCCCCTGAAGGTTCATTTATCGAGATTCCCTTAAGAGCTTTGATCTTTTGAGCAGGTTTGACGATAAAGAAGTCATCGTCATCTTCGTCATCATCATCATCATTCTTTGGAGAAGAAGATGGTTCATCATCAGGGATGTCGACGGCTTCATCATCTTCTGCTTCGGATTCAGTTTTCTCAACTTCTTCTTCGAGTTGCTCCCCCTCAGATACAAAGGCGAGCTTCTCGGTTTCCTCAGGGTTTTCATCTCCCTGAGGTCCAGCGGTGGTTTCTTCAGCATCTGTCTTTTCTCCCCTGATAGATTCATCATGGGAAAGGTCTTCAGTGCTCTTGGAGAGATCTTCAGCGCTCTTCTCCCCCTCTTTTCCATGACGACTGGGGGAGGAATGGCTAGATTCAGTAGCGTTGGTAGGTTCTCTGTCTTCTTGGCCAGAGAGACCTACACAAACTTCAATCCTTGCTAATCTGACTTCAAGGCCAGAAATAGCAGGATTGATCTTCCCGAGGTCAATGCGATCTGCCGCTGTAAAATGTTCAGATTCAGGGACAGGGGCAGGAGCAGGAGTATTCGCCTTGTGCAGCAGCTGTTCGATCATAGTCTTCATCGAACCAACGTCAGTCTTTACAGAGCTTAAGTCAGTCGTCAGAGTGTTGACATTTGTCTTCACATCAGACATATCTCCCTCTAGTGCTCCAACCGATGTCTTCAGCGTTGTAAATTCGCTGGACATGGACGAAACTGAGTTTTTGAGAGAGGTGTAGTCTGTGTAGATATCAGCGAGCACCTTGGCGAAGTCGCTGAGAGTTTTATCAACTTGCTTCATGTCATCTGTGGAAGCCTTCTTCTCTACCACTGTTGTCAGCTTGTTCAGATTTTCTCCAGCGTTTGTTACAGCTGTAGAGTTATTGGAGAGAGTAGTGGTGAGACCTGTCAGCTTTGTCTCCACGGACTTCAGAGAGGCGTTGATATCTCCCAAATTAGGACCTGTAACATATAAAAACTTGTGAACAGAGGAAAGCTCAGAAGTTTGGGGTTTAGTCACAGTGTTTATGGGTTGTTGTTTACCTGCAAGATGATTCGTGAATTCATCAAAATCACGGGTTCCTGAGTAAAGTTCCATGTCATCTTCAAAAGTGCCCATGGATTTTTCTGCAGGTCCTGTCTTCATCATTCCTGGAGAATCAGCTTTATGTTCCGAGGAAATGATGGCAGCTCCAGTCAGATCTGGAGTAGAGACCAAATGAGTGGAGGGAGGAGCGAAGGATAAGAGTGGGGGTTGGGTTATGAGTTCAGCGTTGGATTCGCTGACAATCACTTCATCAGTCTTTTGAGAGACTGAAGGAGGTTGGGTCGGTTCCAAGTTTGTAACCTCAGCGTTTAGAGACGCTGAAGTTTGGATAAAAGGGATGGCTTGTTCAGGTGTGGCAGAGCGTACCACTGAATGTTCCTTCAGCTCTACAGAAAGAGCTGAGGAGTCTTCAGCATGAGATTGCTGGGGTTGCTCCTTTGTTTTCTTGATCCTTTTAGAATCAAGTGGGGTAGATGAATGTTTCCTTTTCTTAGAAGGAGAGGATTTTGTGGCCAGGGAATCAGCGATGGGTATTGTCGCTGAAGGAGCCATAGAAGTAGAAGAAGGGTTGAGAAGAGTTAAGAGGGTAGAAAGACGTACCTCATTTTCAACAGGTTTGAAGTCGAGTACCTTAGGGCCAATCTGAGAGAGTTTTAGATCGCCCTCTTGCGGGTAGCTGTCCTTCAGGCAATATTGAAAGATAGCGCTGATGAATCGGGGGTAGGGAACCCAAGCAGGCCTGTCAGCGGCAGAGTCTACTCTTTGCAGCAAGTCATCATATATGAGAGATGCCCAGTCAATGTGTAGACCTTTCAGCAGAGCGTATCCCATAGCTTGCTGAGGTTGAGCGGCTTGATCAGAAGAACCGGTCTTGGCAGTCATGCAGCTGATAAGGTGAGCGAAGATGAAGTTCATCTCGCTGGGCATTTTCGATTTCTTCAGCAGTGTTAGCTTCTTCTCAGGCTTCTTGTCTCTGCCCATTTCCCATACATAGCCCATTGTATCAAAAAATGCAATAAGAGCTTCTTTGTCAGCGATCTTCTTATGGTCAGGGAAAGGAACAAAAGGTTTTTCCTTTGTAGCGATGGGAAAGTTCAGAGCTTTGCGAATGATGGCGGGTGTGATCTTTATCGTGCCATATTCAGTATCGCAGAGGATACAATCAACTGTTTTGGAGGGATCTTTGGCGGATGGTAGCTGAGAGTGTCTGGCAGAGTACCAGAACTGAGATAGTAGCAGCTGACTTGCAGGGGGTGAAATGGTCAGGGCTGTTGAAATGCAGCAATTCTTCAGGAAATTCACAGCATCTGTCAGATGTGTGACTTGCTTTCGAGGAGGAAACTCGAGAAGCGCAGAAAGGTTGTTTATCTTAGTCCAGTCTAGTTGACCAAGATTGAACTTAACCTGAGGAGCCTTGATGATTTCCACTTCCTCAGAGTCAGTAGAGAAGTTCTCAGCGGTAGTAGGAATGTTAGATGTTGCCATTTCCTGTATTATCAGTTCAACCAAAGATTAACAAATAAGAATAATCTTAATGTGGAAAGATTTTCCATTAAGATGGCTCGAATTTTGTCCATTTCATTCAGACAAAATGTCTTAATGAAGATTAGGGTTTTTCTTGATTTGAAACGAAATGTAAAACCCATTTTCTTGTTTTCCAGTTTTCTATGAAGAAATAGATTCTGGAAACGAATGAAGAACAAGTTTAAGATTTTGCATTTAAACTTGAAGAACAACCATGAAATGGTTGTGTTCATAAAACCACGAAAGAAAAATGATTTCATTTTACGAAGTTCTTTTGTTTGATCTTGTTAAAACAATGAGAAGATCGGAAACAAGTTATACGCATTCGGTAATAAATAAGAACATATTAACCTTGATGTTTGATGAAGAAGATGATGAACAGTTCTTGAAGTTTTTGAAATCACAAATGCAACAGTGAATTCTTTCTTGCGGAGGAAGATTGATCGCGTAAAAGAAAAAATATAAACAAAGAATTTGTTTATATAGAGATTTTAGAAAGAGAAAATCTTGAGCGGGAAAAGATTTTCATCATGACACGGACACGTGTTTGCATTTGATTGGAAGTTTGAACGAGACGTGCAAACGTGTGTCAGGAAGAGAAAACGTGTCGGGGTTTTATCCGTTGCAATGACGTCACAACTGTCCTTTCATATTCTTGGTTGTCTCTGAGGTTTTGAAAAACTCAGAGATACTTTTGAAAACATGAAGCACTGAATGAGAATATTCAGTGAAGGTTTTAAGAAATTTCCAAATATCGCTGTTAAGGAAAAGATATTTAGCGATGCATTCTATTTTGAAATCTTGCATTTACATGCGATTTGTCAGAGAGAAACAAAACATGCCTTGATATCAGCGAATCAAGTTTATTCAGAGAGAGAATGATAGAATGGGTTATACAAGTTGATTTTATCCAGTAGTAGTGTCGCTGATCTTAATGTCAATCGCTGAAGATTTTATCCTTCAAAGTTCAGCATTCCAAGCTCGCTGATGAGAAAGTTGAATCTTGTCTCATCAAGAGGTTTGGTGAATAGATCAGCTAACTGATAATCAATTGGGATACAATGAAGTTCTATATCACCATTCATCACATGATCTCTGATAAAATGATATCTGATTTCTATATGTTTGGTCTTTGAATGTAGTACTGGATTGTTTGCTATAGCGATGGCACTTGTGCTGTCGCAATAGATTGGAATTTTGGAGAGCTGAAGATCATAGTCTAGTAGCTGATTTCTCATCAACAAGACTTGAGAACAACAGCTTCCAGCAGCTACATATTCAGCTTCAGCTGTGGAAGTGGACACTGAATTTTGCTTTTTACTTGTCCAACTTACCAGCTTTCCACCCAGGAGCTGACATCCTCCTGTGGTGCTTTTCCTATCCATTTTGCAACCTACAAAATCACTATCTGAATAGGCGGTTAGATCAAATCCTGAATCTTTGGGATACCAAAGACCTAGATTCGTTGTACCCTTAAGATATCGAAAGATTCTCTTTACAGCTTTCATATGAGATATCTTAGGTTCAACTTGATATCGTGCACACAAGCATGTTGCAAACATAATATCGGGTCGGCTAGCTGTAAGATACAATAGTGAGCCGATCATCCCACGGTACAGCGTGACATTGACAGGAACACCCTTAGTGTCCTTATCAAGTGTCAGCGGTGGTGCCATAGGGGTTTTCATAGCTGAACTTTCAGTTAAGTCGAATTTCTTCAGCATATCTTTAACATATTTTCCCTGATTTATGAAAGTTCCTTTCTCATTTTGCTTTATTTGAAGACCAAGGAAATATGTTAGTTCACCCATCATGCTCATTTTATACTCATCTTTCATTCTATCAGCGAAACGAGTACAAAGCTCAGGGTTAGTAGAACCAAATATAATGTCATCAACATATATTTGAACTAAAATGATATGACCTTTCACTTTTCTAAAAAATAGAGTTTTGTCAATCTTACCTCGCTCAAAATTTTCAATATGGAGATAAGTAGAAAGAGTGTCATACCATGCACGAGGAGCTTGCTTCAAACCATAAAGTGCCTTATCCAGTTTATAAACATAACCTGGAAGCTTAGAATCTGAGAATCCTGGAGGTTGTTCCACATACACTTCTTCATTCAGCTTTCCATTCAGAAACGCTGACTTAACATCCATCTGATGTACTTTGAAGTTTTTGTGTACAGCATATGCTAAGAATAGACGAATAGATTCAAGTCTTGCTACAGGAGCAAATGTTCCGTCATAATCTATGCCTTCCTCTTGTCTGTATCCTTGAGCAACAAGACGAGCTTTGTTGCGGGTTACAGTTCCATGTTCGTCCAACTTGTTTCGATAGACCCATTTAGTGCCTATTACTGTTTTATCAGTTGGTCTCCGAACAAGTTTCTAAACTTTGTTTCTTTCGAATTCAGTCAGTTCTTCTTGCATGGCGCTGACCCAGTTTGGATCTTTGAGGGCATCATCTACTTTCTTTGGTTCAGTTAGTGAAATAAAATTTACAAATAAACAAATATTACCTGCACTTCGTCGAGTCTGAATCCCAGCGTTTGGATCACCAAGAATTTGATCAATTGGATGATTTATAGTCCATCGCTGAGCCGGAGCGTGAGATGCTGACTCAAATTGAACTGGAGGAGCTGAAGATGAAGCTTCAGCAACGTCAGGAGTATCAGCCAAGAGAGGAATGGATGCAGTTGTCATTATATTCACTGATTGCTGAGAAGTAGATGGAATGTCTGAGACATTTGGTTCAGCGTTAGGTATAGTGTTTATAGGAACAGCTGAGACCCAAGAAGTTTCAGCTTCACTGTTCTGCATATTTGGAATGATAGGACTATCATCTTCTACTGGATGAGCATTAGTGGGAATATCTTCTGAATCACCAAGATGAGAAAACATCCATTGATTCAGTTCTTCAGTATCAGTGAACGGTTTAGAGTTCGCTGAACGGGATTCGTCAAACGTGATGTGAATAGTTTCTTCTACAGTTTGTCTTCTACGATTGAAGACTCTGAAGGCTTTCGAAACTGAGGAGTATCCAAGAAAGATTCCATCATCAGGCTTAGGATCAAACTTTCCAAGAGCATCTCTGTTGTTCAGTATAAAACACTGACATCCAAAGATGTGAAGAAAGCTGATTGAAGGCTTTCTCCCATGAAAGAGTTCATAGGCTGTCTTTTTGAATCTTTTAACTATCAGCGACCTGTTTTGCGTAAAACAAGCAGTGTTGACAGCTTCTGCCCAAAACTGAGTAGGCAAGTGAGAATCGCTGAGCATTGAACGTGCAGCTTCAATAATTGTTCTATTTCTTCTTTCAGCGACTCCATTTTGTTGCGGTGTTCTCACTGAAGAAAAGTTGTGAGAAATACCCTTACTCTCAAGGAAGGAATCAAGAGAACTGTTTTTGAATTCAGTCCCATGATCACTCCTTATTGAGCGAACGGTCAGATTGTTCAGGGTTTCCATCTTCCGAACAAAATTGATGAGTTCTTCAGGGGTGTCACTCTTAGAACGGAGAAACATTACCCAAGTGAAGCGAGAGAATTCATCAACTATGACCAGCGTATATTTCTTTCCAGCGATGGATTGTTTGTTAACAGGGCCAAACAAATCCATATGGAGTAGTTGTAGAGGAGATGACACAGAAGAAACTTGCTTTGATTTAAAGCTTGCTTTGGTCTGCTTCCCCTTTTCACACGCTGAACATAACGACTCTTTGGCGTATGAATGCTGAGGTAGACCAGTGACTAACTCTTTTGAAGAAAGAGTGTTCAGTGTCTTGAAATTTAGATGAGATAGCCTCTTATGCCATAGCCAGTTGACATCAGATGAGGCCTTTGAGAAGAAACAGGAGTTCTCAGTGGTTGTTGAGTCCATGTTTATTACATAAACATTTTCCAAACGATAACCGCTGAGAGCTATCTTCTCCTTTTTGTCAGAGACAAAGCAGGATTCCTTAGTAAAGATTACTTTGTTATCCATGTCGCAAAGCTGACTGATGCTTAGAAGATTATGCTTCAGCCCTTCAACATATGCGACTCTTCTGAAGGAGGTTGTACCATTTGAAAGTACACCATACCCTCGGGTATGTCCTTTTCCATTTCCATCGAAAGTCACAGAGGGACCCTTCTCTTCTTTGTATTCAGCGAGCAGGCTTTTCTTTCCAGTCATGTGTCTAGAGCATCCGCTATCAAGATACCAGATACCCTTCTTAACCTGAATAACAGATGTTGAAGTGGAGGGAATGTCTGAACTTTCTTCCTCTTCTTCAATCTTGGCCATAAGACATAGATTTGCTTCATCATCTTCAGAGTCAGATGATGATGCTTCTTCATCAGAAGCAGCCCAATCATAGTCAGCCATCAGGCCTTTATTCTTCTTCTTAAAGCTTTTCAGCTTTGCATATTTTTCTTTCAGCTTTGAATATTTGTCATCTTTATTTCTTGGAGCAAAGGGTTTCTTTGTAAAAGCTGAGGGTCTAGAAACTTTCTTTGAACTGCACTCGTTAGCGAAATGTCCTGTCTTTTCGCAGTTAAAACAAGTAGCAGTAGCCTTGTCAACAAAAGCTGATGATCTAGGCTTGTCAGTTATGGAAAGAGGTTTGTTCTTTTTAAACATTTTCTTTTTGGCAAATCTCCTGAACTTCTTAGTTAGGAGAGCCAAAGATTCATCATTATCTGAATAATCAGAATCTGATGACCTTTCAGAGTTACTCTCTAACTCAGTGATAGTGACCGAGTGTCGCTAAGTAGAGAGTTCCTCTGAGATTAAAGCAACATGGGTGCTTTTGGAATCTTTTACAAGATTCTTCTTAAGATGGCTTGATTGCTCATGATTCAGCAACGTGCCATATAAGGTAGCAAGTGTCATTGATTTTAGATCCTTTGACAGCTTGAGACACATAGAATAATTGTCCCAGCTTTCAGGTAAACATTCTATAAACTTTGTCAGAACTTCAAAGTTAGAATATTCCTTACCAACAGTTTTCAGATCTATAATTAAACAATTAAAACGTTGGTGAACTTCAGAGAGAGTTTCATTCTTACCAGAAATGAAGCTTTCGTATTGTCTTACCAGGTTGATCTTTCTTGAGTCCTGGACTTCAGACGTTCCTTCATACTGAACACATATTGTGTCCCACATGGCTTTTGATGTTTTCAGATTCATGACGGAATGGTAGACTTCGTCAGGAAGAGCCATGGATAGTATGGATCTGGCTTTTGTATCTATAGCCACTTTCTTCTTATCTTCGTCAGTCCATTGAAGGATTTCCTTAGGTACCAGCCTTTCTGGAATAGCAGGTCTATTCTCAGCGCCTAGAACTGCAGCATCAATTCTTACAGGGATGAATGGACCATTCTCGAGATAGTAAGGCATAGTAGGGTCTACACCTTCTAAGAAGAGTGTCATCCTATTTTTCCATAAGTTGAAGTTATCTTTGGAAAATCTGGGAGGTTTAGCAAGAGAACCATTGTCTATATAATTTGTGTTTGTGTTGGTGGCCATTTTCAGATAATAGCAAGGAAGAGAAATATCTTAGATTAGATCTTGTTTATGAGATTAAACAAATCCGCTCTGATACCACTTGTTGGTCCCGAAGGCCTATACAAGTTTGTAGAAGGGGGGGGGGGGTTGAATACAAACACACAGATTTTACTTTTCTAAATTGTTTATTGATAAATCATTAACAATTTACAGCTTGTTGCGGAAACAAGATTAAGGATAAACCTAAATCTAAACAAGTTGGAACACTAAGGTTTCTTGCACTAAGAGAGATAAGGAAATTACTAATAATAACCTATCTTGAGATAAGAGATTGAACTTGTCCAGAGTTAGCAAGTTACTTCAAATGAAGTGGGTTCATCTCTTTATATACTGCATGCATTTAATGCAAGTCAGTATACACTTTACACGTGTCATCAGCTGGTTGGTTGCATGTCATTGACCTTGGTTGACAACCTTAGTAGCCGCATGGATGAACAGTGTAGTATCAGAGTGGTTGTACGATTTCAGACAGTCGGAGGTTCTTTTCTGACATTTCGTACGGAGTCGTGCAAGGGAGGTTAAGACAAAAGTACTTTGTACGGAGGACTTCATGATCAGCTTTCGTTGATTCAGCGATCTATCATTTCATATCAGCGAATGATAGAGTTCAGCGATAGCTGAAGTCTTGTACTTGATACTTCACGTTGAGTGGACAAATCTGAGTCTTCGCTGATCCGCATCAGTTCATTAGGAGACTTGTCGCTGGTTCTTGAGCTTGATCTTCGACTTCAGCGTAGAACCTTTGTTGACGTAAAACTTGTCTTCAGGGATCATAAGTAAACAACTACCTTATCAGCGATCATCATAATGACTGAACGGACTCAAAGCATTTATGGCGAACAGTTTCGCTGAATGTTTAACTTAAAGAGCGAGAGTTCCTATCAGCGGTACTGGAAGATCTTAGTACTTATCAGCGATAGTGAAACTCTGATACATATTGTTTACTTACAATGTTCACTAAGTATATAAGAGAGGGTCATTATCAAATCACTGAGGGTTTGGATCAACACAATATATATCAGTTTGTTTTTTTTTTTCAATATTTTTGGTAGTTTTTGTGTTTGTTTATGTATGGAATTTCATGGGTTATCTTAGGTTGCTCTGTAACAACCCATATTCTTATAAGTGCAAAGTTTAGTGGCCAAATTGTGAGAAGTGAAAGTCTTGATAAAGGACTTATTTGTAATTTGTGAGAAGTATATATAGGGACCAAATCCCTAGGGTTGTGATGGTATTGATTGTTTTGTGTGTTTTGGCGGCTGAGTGAGGAACCGAGAGGAAGAACCGATTGAGAAATTGGCAATCGAAGAGTGAAGACACTCTGGATTCTTGGTAAGTCATAATCTCTGTTAAGTTCTTCTGCACTAATTCAGCTAGCTATTCTTTTGTTTGGTTTAACCCCTCTGTTTTGGGTATGTTTATGAATAAGAACACCCTGTAGGATTGTAATCCATTAGTAGGAGTGTTAATCAGAATTGCTCGTTAAAATAATAGTTAAGACAAGTTTGTGAAAGATTGTTGAGACAAAACCTCATTATTGGGTTTGGTTAGGAAGAAAATTTTATGGAAATGTCAGAGTTCGTATGCTGTCTGAGTTCCGCAACCCAGGAGTTACGCAAGTGTGAAGGTGTGTGTGTTACGCAAGTGTGAGTTGCGTAAGTGTTTGTGAGTGTGAATTGCGTAAGTGTGAGAGTGAGTGAATTCCGAAATGTGTTGGAGGTTGGGCCTAATCTGTGTATGGACCGAAAGGAAATGAGATGTGGACTAAAAAGCATGGGCTGGTATTAATTAAGTTTGGTGGGTTGTGGATTAATCCTATTGGACCGTAAATAAAAGAATTAATCGGATGTGTGGCTTTTGTTTGGGGATTTGTTGGGCCAAGAGTTTGATTAGGCCTTTATGTACCCAGAATTGATTAGGCGTAGTGTTTTGGTTTTAGATGCAAAATAAACAAATCTTGAGGTTAGTAATTATTAAAAGAGATCCTCAAAATAGTTAACGGTCCATAGTTATTTTAGAGACCGAGAGAAGAGAAGAACTAGAGGATCAGATTGAGTTGCATCTAATTATTCTATGAATTAATTATTAGGTGTACGGGCGAATCAAGGAACGAGGTTAAGGAGAGGATTGCTATCAGGTGAGTTTTTCTAACTAAAATACGTGCTCTTACGTGTTTTCCCAATGAAAGTGATTTATGAATATACTCTGTTATTTTACCCGACTTTTACGTAAACGAAAGTTAATGTTTTACTGATCAGAGTATGTTATGAGCATGATTTATTTACAAGTTGTTACGAATGTTTTCCCATGAAAAGAATGTTCTGCTGAAAAGATTGTCCAGCAATATGTTATGGATTGTAAAATGTTATACGGATTTCATGTTTTATGATGATGATAAACTATGTGCATGTTATGTGAAGTCGGTCCGCACAGTGGGATCTGTAGTCCTCGGGATCTGATGATTCCTTGGATAGTTATGATAAGCTTGTAGGAGGGAATTCATTTTCTTCCTACTCGGAATGTGATGAGCTTGTAGGAGGGAATTCGTTTCCTTCCTACATGGATGGATATAGGGGAGTCTGCTTGGGCCCCGACCGCGGTTGACGATGTGATCCTTAACACTGTGCGGTACCATGAATGATGTTATGTGATGAGTGTGAACTGTTTCATGAAAATGGTTTTTTTACTATTGATGTACACTGTTTATGGAGGGAACTCACTAGACCTCATGGTCTAACCCTCGCTTTTCAAAACTAAAACCTTTTCAGGTAAGCTAATAGTAGAAGCCTCAGGTAAGTGAGCAAGAGCAAGATAGAGTACAGATGCAGCTAGAGACAGTACCAGTGCCACTTGTAGTAGTAGTTGTTCTCAGTTGTGTATATGTTGTTTCCGCCAACCTAAGTGTAGATGGATGAAAATGAGAAAATTTGGGACCCAGATTTGTAAAATTTATGCTTTAATGCTATGTTTGTTCTATTGTGAATGTGGGATGTTACAAATGGTATCAGAGCCATAGTTTAAGAGATTTAGGTGACCGGACGGGCCTAAACTTAAACTTGGGAGTAGAAATCACAACTGAGAATCAGGAAATGCGTTAAGAGGGCACTACTGTAGATACAAGAAATACGTTAGGAAGACACTATTATAGAGATAGGACTGATAGGGTACTGAGGACTGTCATGTAAGGTAAGTTTGAGATTTCATCTGGCCAGTGAAATTGCGAACTTACAGGTACATGTATGTGCTTAACCTACCTTATTAACTTACCTAGTGTTTATGTCGTATTCCAGTATGTTAGAATGTTGACAAGATCCCTGAGGGGTAGACTAAGACCCCTTGTTGGGGAAGTTTCATGAGAAGTCATTTATGTTGTAATGTGTGTATGCTTCGTAGAGAAGAAATGTTGTATAAAGTACTATGAGTCGTCTAAAGGTAGATCTTCGTAGTTCTAGAGAGGATGAATGTTTGAGTTTGGATGGGGCTCCTGTTTCGAGAGAGTCCCAGTTCTAGGAATCTTGGAAAAGACCAGTCAGGATGGTAAGGAAGTACAGTGGCATAACCTTGAAAGTATCAATCAAGCCCTGACTTTTAGTCGAGCTTTTCTATGGTAGGATGAATGAAATAAGATGCCTATAGTGAATTGAAAGCATGTGGAAATAGAAAGTGAGATAGTTGATCTAAACGAAAATAGTATGAAATGGTTGAATAAGTGAGATGTGGAATGTATGCAGGACCGCGAGGACGACCTTTGGTCGTAGGTAAAGTGTCAAGAGTAAGTTGCGTGAGGAAAAGGGTTGACCTTGTTTGAGTGAGTAGCCTTCAGTTACTAGTAGAGTCTCATGCATGGTGTTCTTTTATGTAACATGAAATTTTCACGATTTAAGTTAAATGTTTAAACGATTTAAGTTAAATGTTTAAACGATTTAAGTTAAATGAGGCAGAATGTTCACGCGTATGTTTAAAGAAAGGGTGATTTCATTCACATTGCACAATGAAATTTTTGAGCTTAATGAGTTGTAAAGTATTTCACACTTTCATGATAAGTTGAATTACTACAAAAGGATCAAGAAAACGTGTGTCAGCAAACTTTTAAAATCAAAATGAGTAATGACCTGTTGATATTATTTAAAAGGATGTGAGAACCGACTGGTTTATTTGGTGTCGGTAATTTCTTCGAAATTGCGTCGTATGAAGGGATGTTCATTCCATGTATTACTGTCAAAATAACATTGTTCGGATTGAGCAAGACTGAGGTTCACGGGAAGATGCATGCAAACGATTCCCGAATCGTTGTGCATGGCATTGATGTTTTAAGAATGATGGGGTCATATGTACCCGAGTTGTTTCTAAATGTTGTTTATTTAAAATGATAAAATGTACGAAATGATTTATTTACTGTGTTGGCATGCATGAAGGCTATGAACTCACTAGGTCGTAGGATGTTGTATGCTAAGCTAAGGAAGGACTTCAAGAGTGGAGAAGTGTCGGACAAATCAGGAAAGAATGTTGTAGCCTTGTAAATTTTTGCTCAAGAGGAAAGGTGGACAATGGTAGGGTCGGAAGTGGACTATAGTATCGGTCGTATGAGGGTTTGCACCCTTGTTCGGTAGCTGGAAGTATGGTTGTCAAGGGACGGTTGTGTCCGGAGGAAGGACTTGAAGCCTTCAAGATAATGGTTTTTGCAGCTCGTTATGAGTGGTGTGGTGAGGAAGAATGAAATGTCCATGGCGTGGGAATATGAGTTCGAGGTGAGCTTGTAATGTTGATGTTACATGAGTAGGTTTCGAAAAGAGGGAGTCAGATCATGAAGTTGATTGTGATATGTTGGAAGGATTAGATTCCGTAAGGAACCTTTGTTAAAGATTAAATTAAGAAAGTGGTTACAGGTTGTCAGTTAATGTAGAAGTCGACAGTTGTGTAAGATGGCCGAGGCCGAAGACTTGAACCAGAAGGTTGAAGGTTTATAGAACACCTTGTAGGGGTGCTAAGAGGATGAGAAGTTATTGTTTGATTAAGCGTTTCTATTTATGAAGTATGGAGGATTCGTAGAAAGATGAGATTGTGTGGCATGAGTGAAGCGAGTGTGTAGATTTTATCGTCTAGCGAGGGACTGTGCCCAGCTTATGTAAGGGCTCAGATCGTAAAGAGCTAGCTAGAATGTTTGTGTTTGAGCTAATTGGGAACTAGGGAGTTATAGTTCAGTTAGAATGAGAAAGGACAAAGTATCGAGATAGACTCGAATGTGCATGCGAGAAAATGTGAAAGCGAGTATGAATGGTGTAAGAATGGCCATGAGAGATTGGTCTGCTGTATGATGTGATGAGTGAGGAATGTGCAGGTATGTAATGGCATTAATTGCCAAGTTAAATGTATCGGCTAGTGTCGTAGTGATGTGATATCAGAGAGAAAGGAAGCATCAGGTAGAAGCCTTTTGGGGGGTTTCGTATGTGATGTACGATTGGTTAACCAGATTGTTGAAGCACGTAGGTGTAAGTTGACGTTGTGGTATGACCATGTTTGGGATAGAATGACGGAGTGGCGACAGGTGGTTACCCAAAGGAGAAACCAAGTGTTTTCTTAATTGTAAGGGTCGCTAAGTAAGCATATGTTGGGAGCATTGGAAGTTTAAAGAAAATGATGAGTGTGTTAGTTAAATTGTGGTGGAATAGATGTGAAATCCTTAAAGAATGTGAACTATTGCTTATGTGTGAATGAATGGTTTGAATAAGTAAATGTTGGAAATCAAAGAATGGGTAGTGACTTCGAACACTAGGGTCGTTTCAAGATGACTTGGTGGAATGCCTGAAGTTAGGATATTGATGTAACGGTTTGGTTATGTAAGTAGTGAGGAAGTGTTATCAGCATGTGGAAAGGTCGGGAGAGAGGGGCAAGTTATGTTTGGTGGGCAGCGCTCCACGCTAGCGTGGGGAGGCGATGATAGTATGTCGGATTAAGTGAGTAAATGGGATGTAGCATATTGCCAGTTGAGCCGAAGGGTGCAGTGTTGTGTAGAATGTCATTGATAAGTGTGTGAACCGTTAGGAAGAGTATCGAGGAAGAAAATCACGTATGACCTTGGGCAGGAAAGAAGTGGATGAGGCAACTGAATGAATTAAGTTGGTGACTTTGTGAGAAATGTTTAAACGAATTAGTCGCGCAGTGATAAAACTAGAGAGAATAGTATGGTGTGACCATGGTTACTCCTCCTAGTTGTGTGAGGATAACCAGAGTTACGTTTTACATGACTGAATGAACGTGGCATTCAGCGAGGAACGGTTGTGTTCAGGATAAGTTTAAATTCAAGTAGGTGGACACTTCAACGATGGGTTTAGAGGTTCCTACCGTTAGTTACGTGCAAGCATGGAGTGATGTAGTAATGAAGGTATGAGTGATGGTTGACGAACTGTGGTCGAGGTGGCCTGAGAGAGAGAAATGTTATCGACATAGTTGATTGATGGTTGGGAAAAGTAATCTAGAGTCGATTGTTTTACGATGAAGGGAATGTAATTATTGTTCCATGTCTCGAAATTAATGAAGTGGGTTGCTGTGTTAGAAGTGGCCTTGCCTAAGGGAAATGTCAGTGTTGGTGTGAAAGCAAGATACCCGCATCTTTTCCAATGAGGAATTCCGGGGACGGAATTCTTTTAAGGGGGAAGTGTTGTAACAACCCAAATTCTTATAAGTGCAAAGTTTAGTGGCCAAATTGTGAGAAGTGAAAGTCTTGATAAAGGACTTATTTGTAATTTGTGAGAAGTATATATAGGGACCAAATCCCTAGGGTTGTGATGGTATTGATTGTTCTGTGTGTTTTGGCGGCTGAGAGAGGAACCGAGAGGAAGAACCGATTGAGAAATTGGCAATCGAAGAGTGAAGACACTCTGGATTCTTGGTAAGTCATAATCTCTGTTAAGTTCTTCTGCACTAATTCAGCTAGCTATTCTTTTGTTTGGTTTAACCCCTCTGTTTTGGGTATGTTTATGAATAAGAACACCCTGTAGGATTGTAATCCATTAGTAGGAGTGTTAATCAGAATTGCTCGTTAAAATAATAGTTAAGACAAGTTTGTGAAAGATTGTTGAGACAAAACCTCATTATTGGGTTTGGTTAGGAAGAAAATTTTATGGAAATGTCAGAGTTCGTATGCTGTCTGAGTTCCGCAATCCAGGAGTTACGCAAGTGTGAAGATGTGTGTGTTACGCAAGTGTGAGTTGCGTAAGTGTGTGTGAGTGTGAATTGCGTAAGTGTGAGAGTGAGTGAATTCCGAAATGTGTTGGAGGTTAGGCCTAATCTGTGTATGGACCGAAAGGAAATGAGATGTGGACTAAAAAGCATGGGCTGGTATTAATTAAGTTTGGTGGGTTGTGGATTAATCCTATTGGACCGTAAATAAAAGAATTAATCGGATGTGTGGCTTTTGTTTGGGGATTTGTTGGGCCAAGAGTTTGATTAGGCCTTTATGTACCCAGAATTGATTAGGCGTAGTGTTTTGGTTTTAGATGCAAAATAAACAAATCTTGAGGTTAGTAATTATTAAAAGAGATCCTCAAAATAGTTAACGGTCCATAGTTATTTTAGAGACCGAGAGAAGAGAAGAACTAGAGGATCAGATTGAGTTGCATCTAATTATTCTATGAATTAATTATTAGGTGTACGGGCGAATCAAGGAACGAGGTTAAGGAGAGGATTGCTATCAGGTGAGTTTTTCTAACTAAAATACGTGCTCTTACGTGTTTTCCCAATGAAAGTGATTTATGAATATACTCTGTTATTTTACCCGACTTTTACGTAAACGAAAGTTAATGTTTTACTGATCAGAGTATGTTATGAGCATGATTTATTTACAAGTTGTTACGAATGTTTTCCCATGAAAAGAATGTTCTACTGAAAAGATTGTCCAGCAATATGTTATGGATTGTAAAATGTTATACGGATTTCATGTTTTATGATGATGATAAACTATGTGTATGTTATGTGAAGTCGGTCCGCACAGTGGGATCTGTAGTCCTCGGGATCTGATGATTCCTTGGATAGTTATGATAAGCTTGTAGGAGGGAATTCATTTTCTTCCTACTCGGAATGTGATGAGCTTGTAGGAGGGAATTCGTTTCCTTCCTACATGGATGGATATAGGGGAGTCTGCTTGGGCCCCTATATGAGACGAGAGGGGAGTCTGCTTGGGCCCCGACCGCGGTTGACGATGTGATCCTTAACACTGTGTGGTACCATGAATGATGTTATGTGATGAGTGTGAACTGTTTCATGAAAATGATTTTTTTTACTATTGATGTACACTGTTTATGGAGGGAACTCACTAGACCTCATGGTCTAACCCTCGCTTTTCAAAACTAAAACCTTTTCAGGTAAGCTAATAGTAGAAGCCTCAGGTAAGTGAGCAAGAGCAAGATAGAGTACAGATGCAGCTAGAGACAGTACCGGTGCCACTTGTAGTAGTAGTAGTTGTTCTCAGTTGTGTATATGTTGTTTCCGCCAACCTAAGTGTAGATGGATGAAAATGAGAAAATTTGGGACCCAGATTTGTAAAATTTATGCTTTAATGCTATGTTTGTTCTATTGTGAATGTGGGATGTTACATGCTCAATGGTTTCCTGTTGATTTTATTGTCAACTCAAGCGGCTCCTTAGATTCCTTTTTTTCGATTGGTTTTCTTAAATCAATGTAAGTTGAAGTTTCTGGAGGAGACAATATGAAGACTGGAGTGTTTTGATTCTTGAGTTTTGTCAATTCTCAATATGATGTTTATTGTGTGAAATTTTTGGTTTCCAAATTGTAATTTTAAGATGTGATGTTTCATAATTTATGTAAGCTAGAAAACCAAGTAGAATATAGTTGTTGAAAAATTGATGTATGAAGAATTATACAACCTCTTTTATGTAATAAAAGATTAACAAATTGTATTGTGTTGTGATATAAACAATCTTATTTTTTGTTTTCCTAAATACTTTTTATTGAAATGAAGATAGAATATTCGACCAATAACTTTCAATAATATCAAGGCTAAGTGTGCATTGCAGAAAAAGAAATTCTAATGTCATTTTAAAAAATGGAATTATATATTGAATTTACATGAATGGAAAATCTATCTATTTGATGTTTCTAAAAAGATAAGTAATTTTTATTGGATAGATGAATCTTATTTGAAAAAAATGGCCGATAGTAACATTACTAGGAGAATCAGTTAAAAATTATGTTTTATTTATTTATTGGATCCACCTTTGAAAATATTATCAATTTCTTGGCAAATATTTTGTAATAGGAAATGAATGTGAACAATAAAGACAATAAAATAATTTTTGAACATTTCTCGAGGCTAAGTATTATATATTAGCTTTACATGAATTAGAAACATTTATCTATTGAATATTTAAGAAAAACAAGTAATTTCTATTTTATAGACAAATCCTATTTGATTGGCCGATGGTAAATCTTTAGGAGGATGAATTAAAAAATTACGTTTTAAATTTAACCAGGTTACATATTAACTAAGTTACGTTTTAAATTCCATCACCGTGCAACGTGCGGTGCCACACACTAGTTAATTATAGTAAATAAATATCTAAAATAGGCCCTATTGTAGGGAAATTAATTAAAATACCCCAAGTTTGACCAACTGTTACCGAAATACCCTAATTTTTTTCAATTTTGCAAAAATACCCAAAATACCCGCGATGGATCCCGCGATCGCGGGCTAGGGCTGACGTGGCACGTACTTTGGGTACAAATGCCCCGCGAAGCCCCTCAACTTTGGCCGCGGTGCACTTTTGGTCCCTGCCCGCGATCGCAGCCCGCGATGGCCCGCGATGGGCGAAAATTTACACTTTTGGTCCCTAAAAATTTACACTTTTGGTCCCTGAAAATTTACACTTTCAGCCCCTAAACTTAGACGAATCTTGCATGCTTTTACTGTTTTTTTCCACAATTATTGTACTTTGAAGACCGATTTGTGGTTGAAATTCATTTGCATGTTTGAGATTTCATCCATAAATACCAGTAAGATGCAATTCACAATTCACACTTCCTCTTGCTTTCTTTCTTGATTTCTCTCTTGCTTTCTTTCTTTGAATTGTTTTCTCTCTTGATTTCTCTTCTCTCATTTAATCCACAAATGGCATCGTCATCAAACCCTAAGGCTACTCCTGAAAAAATGCCACCTCAAATCGAGGTCGCCATAGCAAAAAAGGAAAAGGAGATAGATGAACTAACAGAAGAGTGGAAAAAAATTATGGACAGGAAGGCAGTCCATTTGAGAAAGATCGAAGAGGAAGACAGGGAGATCAAAAGGATGAAAGGGGATATAAAAGCTAGGGAGGCTCGTGTTCGTCGAGAACAAGAAGCAATTCACCATATTCTACAAGACTTCGCAATTATTCAAGCGAAGGTAAACGAGAAGCAAGCTTGGATTGATGAAACTAAATCAATTTTTAAGTAGGTGGTGGTTGTTTTAGTTGTTTTGTATTTTTTTTCTTGTTTTGTATTTTTTTTTACTGTGTTGTTGTTTTGTATTTTTTATTGTTGTTAATTTCTCTGAAAAGTAGTTTTTAAGCCGCTGAACCACGGTTAGGTTGGATACATCATGCAAGGTCAAGTCAGAGGTTACCTCATTCGTGGGCCTACTCCTCTTGTAGAATATATGACAACCCTCAACTCATTTGCTAAAGTGTGTGCGGGTTGTGGTACACAATGGCCATACGTGGTTGCAAAAGCAGAAGCCGTTGAAGAAGGGTCAGAAAGATTGAAGATGAAGAGCTTGTTGGATGGAATACAAACTAGCTGTGTTATCAATGTTCATTTAGAAGCATATGTATGTGTGTATATATATAATATGAAATGGGGTTTTGACAAGTTGGTATCACTGGACTCATTTAAGAATTGTGAAAATGGGTATTTGACGAATGATGATTCATGTGTGTTTGGAGCTGAAGTGTTTTAAACACACATGAATCATCATTCGCCAAATACCCATTTTCACAATTCTTAAATGAGTCAAGTGATACCAACTTGTCAAAACCCCATTTAATATTCTTCTCGTGAAACCTTCTCCTATTGCCATTCACGATATCTATAAACACATTCAAATAATAATAATTTAAAACGATTTAATGATTTAGTTAATATATGATTATTATGTTAATGCGATAGGAGTGTAAAACAAAATTGAAAAAAAAAATAAGAGATGTACCATAAATTAAATAATTAACTGTAAGGTTATGAATTTTAATGTATAACTGTATATGATATATATTAAAATATATAAATCCAAAAAAATTCAAGATTGGGCTCATTTCGAACGTATCGAAGAGACGATTATAATGGTGTAATTTATTAAAATTAAAACGTATCTAATATGAATATATTTATCATTTACAAACTAGCTGTGTTATCAATGTTCATTTAGAAGCATATGTATGTGTGTAAATATATCATTTACAAATCAGTGTTTAGATCAACAGTATCAAGCTGTGACGGGCCCGGGGTGTGACTGACAGAATGTCTCCTTGGCACGGTTGAAGGGGCGGGATTTGGACACTCTCCACGAGTGTGTCCTACGCATTGGCACCGAGTACATCTTCGTTGTATCGAACTTTCACCACGTGATGGACGTCGGTCGTTCTTTCTCGGTCTCCCGGCCCTGTTCTTATCCATTAAAGGTGGATAGCATGGTGGAAGCGGGTCGGGTGGATACACCCATGCTGCAGGGGGTCCAGCTGGGTTTATTACCTCCACGTATGTTCCGGTAATAGTCGGACGTGAAGAAAGGTACAGCCAAGTCGCTGCAATCTGTACGACCCATATATGTTGCTGCAGCGATGGCATGGCCGCACGGTAACTCAGATTTATCCCATTCGCGACACGAACAAAGGTGGTCTTCCATATTCACAATCGCGTTAATATAGTCATCATGCACCTCGTACTTCCCATACCCGATTGCTCTTACCGGCCATGTCGCCGCACGACGCGCCCTGTACTGAACGATATTCTCCGCCGTTGGTGTGAGTGCATTTTGTATCTTAGCTCCTTTTAGGCGTCGAATTTGGTACCACTCTTGTTGAAAGGCCCGAAAGTAGTCCATAAGATTAACAATCGGACATCTATGCGCAAAACGGGAGAGTGCATTCACAGACTCTGCACTATTCGAGGTCAGAATGTCATACCGTTGTCCAGGAAAATGGGCCGCGGACCACCTCTCCGGTCCAGCATCGTCAAAGACTTTGGCTGCTTCCTTGACACTGTATCGTAGCATATTCATGTACTTGTTAAACTCCCGATCCGTATATGCTCTGCATGCCGCCCAATAGACATCCTTGTAGGTGGTAATACGTTTGTCCTTGGATTTGGCGTTCATCTCCAAATGTCGACAGCATATGGCGTGAGGGGCGTTTGGGTACATGGCAGAGATTGCGACGCTTATGGAAGGAGCCCTGTCAGACATAAACACCAACCCTTGCGGGTCTTCGATAGCTTGTCTCAACATGGACAGAAACTAAGTCCACTCGTCCCCGGTTTCGGACTTGCCTACGCCGAAAGCTACTGGAACGATGGAGTTATCCCCGTCCATGGCAACCGCCAGGAACATCATACCCAAGTAACGACCCTTTAAATGGGCTGCGTCTATTATCAGGACACGACGTAGATTTTCCAGAAATGTGCGGATCTGCAAAAACATAGGTTAAAATGTTATAGTTTATAATGTGTAAATGTAATAGTTTATAATGTGTAAACATATGACGTGTTAAAATACGTACCGCGGGTCCAAGGGCCACGAAGCACATCTCAAACCGTCCACGTGAATCGGTCCGTAGCTGCGTGACAGTACCAGGGTTCTGCAGCTGTAAATTATATAAATATGTCGGGAGTCGTTCATACGACTCCTCGAACGTGCCTCTCACCATAAACAGTGCATGGCAGCGCGCACGCCACGCTTGGTGGTAATCAATCGTGACGCCGAACTGCCGGTGAACGTCGTGGACGATGTCCTTTGGACGCAATGACCTGCTAACATCAAGAAATTTGTTTTTCAGGATCGCACCCAAAGTCTTTTTGCCGGCTTGTTTGTGGTGGGGATTAAGTTGCGTCCTCGTACAAGTGTGTACGTCGTGCAACTTTCTAATCATTATCGCCCCTCCTTTGGGACCCGTGTGAATCACGTACAACCTCCACTCACACTTTTCTCTAGCACATTCAACTACGTATTTGCTTTTGTCAGATGCCCGCACGCGACTTTGGAAACCCTCTTCCAAGAACTTGAGTCCGATCTGACTTGCTAAGAGATCCTTCGAATCGAATATCTGACCTGCTGTTAAACTTTCACTGCGAATATAAGGTGTAGGTTCGTAGCTTTGTGTCTGGGTATGGGAGTCTGGAAGAATAGGGGGCATATCAAAAAAGTCATTTATCTGACTACATGATTTTCTACTAGGGGTATATTCTTCGTGATCATCATTATCGGTGTCTGATCTGTCTATTTCAGAATTACCCGTTCTGAAAACGTGGGTTTCGTCATCAGCAACTCCAGCAGTACGCCATTCGTGTGGTTGTGGTGGTTGTTGTTGTTGAGAATCAGGCTGCTCTATTTGTTGAGAATCAGGATGCTCTATTTGTTGAGAATCACCCTCCTCGTCACCGTCGTCGTCACCGTCGGATACGTCGGGATACACAAAGAGTAATGGGGGTCTTTTTGAATCGACTGCAAGGTGCAGAAAAGTAGAGATATCCCCATCGTTGGATAAATCCACAAATGACCCATCGCCATTTTTAAATACTAACTTGCAAATATCAGAAGAGTTGATTCCACATTTTTGCATGGTGTATGCAACAAACTTCTGATAAGTGTAGTTTACTGACACTTTTACACCATGCTTAGATTTATAAGCAAAATTCCACTCATTGTTATCTTGCACCCATTCACCATCAAAACAGAAATATAGCTTAGCTTTTGCAACAGATGAACTCATTTTTTCAGTAGTATCTCAAACACAAAATATTGCAGAAAGAAATATTGCAACAATGAAATCGTTGTGTGGGGATTATGGCTTGCATTTTACGTCTATTTATCAATGAAACAACCAACATATCAGAAAACCAATCTCTCATTTCATCCACAAACTGGTATTCCAAAAACATTGATTTAACATTGATTCAAACATGCAAATGAATTTCAACTACAAATTGGTCTTTAAAGTGCAATAATTGTGGAAAAAAACAGTAAAACAGGGGCTGAAAGTGTAAATTTTCAGGGACCAAAAGTGTAATTTTTCAGGGACCAAAAGTGTAAATTTTGGTCCATCGCGGGCCGCGATCGCGGGCAGGGACCAAAAGTGCATCGTGGCCAAAGTTGAGGGGCTTTGCGGGGCATTTGGGGCCAAAGTACGTGCCACGTCACCGTATCCCGCAATCGCGGGACCTCATCGCGAGTATTTTGGGTATTTTTGCAAAATTGAAAAAATTTAGGATATTTTGGTAACTCAATGTTTGACTTAGGGTATTTTAATTAATTTCCCCCTGTTGTATTCAAAGTTCAAATTATGGGCTGTATATTTACAATCACAATCCCATGGCCATCCTTCGTTAGACCCAAGCCCATAAATGTTCAGCTAAAAAGGCGCCATTTTTTCCGGTGAGAAGCATCAACTTCCACCGTTTCACTGCCACAGTTCTCTCATCTCTGCCCCTTCAAAAACACTTTGCTTCTCTTCACAGCTTCCTGTGATGATCATACAATTCTGTTTGTAGATTATTCAATTAAAATTCTTATTTTAATCATGACACGTAAATTTCGCACATTCACACAGCACGCACATTCACGAACACTTGCTGTTGAAGCGATCGACGATGGGGGATCTTCTGTTGACTTTCCAATGGAGTCTCCACCTTCAAATCAGTTCCGTATTCCGGTTTACCTTTATCCTGAGGGCGCTTCATCCTCCTCCCCTGGAATCTCGCTGCTTGATGCTCTTCAATTTCATATCTCCACATCTTTCGGCGTAAAATTACGAAGCCACTGCACTTCAGTTTCACGCCTTTCCATTTTCGCTTTTCCACTTTGAGTGCCTCTCACAGCAATTTGGATTTGGTGCGTGGAATTAATTTTTATAGTCTCATTCAGCAATTTCTGCTGTTTATTATTAGATCTTTTCCATTGTTTCGTTTTGTTCTTCTAATTTGTGTTTATCAGTCTGACAATTTATGTGATTTATTTTGTTGTGAACTAGTTTATCAGCATTTTGTAGGCGAAGACAAGCATTCTAGGGCTTTACGAATAATCTGAATAAATTCGGGTAAGAGTTTTCTCTCTTTCAGCTGATACCAATTCAACCGTTACTAGTTGCATAGATGAAATCTTATATTTCTTTTTATATTTAGTTTATACAGAGTAATGTGCTCAATCCTTTTACCAAAAAAGTTTGGTGTGCGTTTCTGTTCATGTTGGTGTTCTTGATTGAAATGAAATAAGTTTTGTGCATTGAATTCAGGTTAATTAGTTTGACTTTAAGTTGTAATAACACCAAGTTTCTGAACAAAAAATCTCTTAGTTGGTGCTTTTGTTCTGAAGGATGTTTGTAGACTTGTAGCACTCTCATTAGTTGATTGATGATTTACCTTGGGTAAAAGCTTTAATTCTTGGAACTCTTGTTTGAAATCATTGTTTTTACATATGTGAGAGTGTCTTTTGTATTTGTTGGGATAAATCTATGGCTCAAAAGTTCAATATTTGATCTTGATTTACACTTGTTTCTAATAGCGTATTGTCAATGATACTATGCCAGGTATCTTGCATTGTTTCAATGTCAACCGAATTCAAGTTGAACGTTACTATTAATCCCGATGTCAAGGAATCGGATTTCAACTCTTCAATTGAGATGTCTCCACTTGGCGGGAAAGTGAACGTGGTGCGCAGGATCATTGGTGGTCTTCTTCCTCAGGGAAATCAACCGTTATCCCCTGCAGAGCGCAGAGCAACAAACGAAAGGTGAATTCAACCTCTTATGTTAAAAATTTGAACGATGTATTAAGTACTTCACATTTTATTCTATTGCAATTATCATCTTCGACCTTTTTAGGTAACTGATAGAAGTGCCTATTACGTTCAATTAGATCCAGAGGCAATCGGGCCATGTCAAATGACAACAATGACCTCCATGTTGACACAAGTGAGAAGAGGGCTCACGAACTCAAAGTTAAATCCGGACCTTTGTTATCTGGATCTGCATACTGTCTCTCTTCTTGCAGCATGATATTGCTCAACAAAGTTGTCCTTTCAAGTTATGCTTTTGATGCCGGAATATCATTGATGTTTTATCAGGTAAGTATGGCACATACATCACTATATATATGTGTATATATATATATATAGGGTCAGGTTCAGGGGAAAACCTAAAAAAATGGAAAACTGAGGAACACCTTGGTAGCCCTTCATTTGGACGATATGCACTTGTAGTAATTTTAGCATGGACACCTGCATAATGCACAAGAAATAACTTAATTTATTTGTATGCACAAGTGCATACCGTCCTGATGAAAGACTACCAGGGTGTTCCTCAGTTTTCTATTTTTTTGAGGTTTTCCCCAGAACCTCTCTCTCTCTCTATATATATATATATATTTGTATCTATTTATCTTACACACAAACACAAAAAAGCCTAGTGGAACCGTTTTTGAATTCTTGATCACGTTGGTCTTGAAGGTTTTTTTTCTTTTGAATAGTGTCGCTTAGCCTTCCTCTTTCATTCTTGCAGAACCTCATCAGTTCTATCATAGTTATCATTTTGGGTTTATCTGGAGCAGTTACACTGGAAAAGCTCAACTGGAAGCTGATTAAGGTGTGGATACCTGTGAATTTGATATTCGTGGGCATGCTTGTTTCAGGCATGTATAGGTATGTCATCTGTGCAAGAATTTTTGTTTTCTTAGAATAAAAAATACATGCTAAAGGAGAATAGAGTTGTATTTTTCTTTTGTTTATTGAAATGATCAATGCTATTTAACCTTCGAATCACTCGTGGTTCGTGTTTTCTGGTGAATCTTTTCAGTTTGAAGTACATAAATATTGCAATGGCAACGATCCTGAAGAATGTGACAAACATATTAACAGCAGTTGGTGAACTATATATATTCCGTAAACGACAGAATCAAAAAGTGTGGACTGCGATGTTTCTTATGGTATGCAATTCTATGTTTCTTTTGGGTATCATCAATCCATAATCGTGAAGAATTCAGTGGAATCTGTACTAATGTTTGCGAGAAGTTTTAACTGTGGCCTAAAAAAACTGCAGATAATCTCTGCCGTAACGGGAGGTATCACAGACCTCTCGTTTGATGCAACGGGTTACACATGGCAACTAGTGAATTGCATTCTGACTGCAAGCTACTCGGTATGTCGTTTCCGCAGACAACCTCTATTTCGTTTTATACTACATTGCTTCAATCTTTTTCGGAATTCAGTAAGAGGATAGAATGGTAATTTCTCAGACCCTGTATTCATATATGTCTGCGATTGTATATAAATATGTATATTCGTAATCTGCAAACAGCTTACCCTACGGCGAGTCATGGACACAGCCAAAGCTGTGACAAAATCTGGATCTCTGAATGAAGTTTCAATGGTGTTGCTGAATAATTTGTTATCATTACCGTTTGGCGCGTTCTTGATTATACTATTCGATGAATGGACTTATGTGATCAACGCGTAAGTACTTGTTTTCTGCAGCCAGTTTTCAGTAGTTTCCGAAATTCTATACCTTATCTGTTTTAGGTTTTGGTTTTCAGGGATGTAACCAAGATTCCCATGTTTTGGGTTGTGGCAACTGCTAGCGGGATTCTTGGACTTGCCATTAGCTTCACCTCCATGTGGTTTTTGAACCAAACCGGTCCTACCACTTACAGGTAACACTTTGCAATGTAAAAACTAACTGATCAGCTAGATTACAATGTAAAATGACCTAAAAAGACGTATTGAAAATTTAAATGAAAAAAATATTAGGGGTGTAATTGGAAAAAGATCCCAGAGCTTATTGAAACACTACTTGAAGTAGCATTTCAAAAAGCTAGCTAGTATATGCTAACCAAACGAGGCTTTTTTAATAAGCTCAAAAATAAGCTAGCCTAAAGCGTCCACAATGGTAAAGCATTTTCCAAAAGGTGGGACCCACAAGCTTAGGTGGCCAAGAAAAAGCAACTTATCTAGAGGTTGTGCGGTTACAAGCAAAAAGGTTAAATTTGTTGTCGGGAGCTTTTTCGATATATGATGTGGCCACTCTTCATAAATTACTTCAAAAAGCTTCATTGTGGATGCTCTTATGGTTAACCAAACATGGCCTTTTCGATCCACTCTGGGGCTGTTTGGTTGGTTTTCCATTTAGTCCTCTATGGATAAAGTTGTCTGAATGGATTAATCTGTTTGTATGGATTGGTTTAGGAAGATTATATTTTAGGCTGATGTTTCTATCAAAATCTGTGTTTTTGCGTTACAGTTTGGTGGGCTCCTTAAACAAGATTCCCATCTCGATTGCTGGTTTATTGTTGTTCAACGTTCCCGTTAGCGTGCCAAATCTCTTCAGCATACTATTTGGTAAGACATTAACTTGATCGTATCTACATACTAGCAATCCTTTCAGGCTGAATTCATGTTTATTTGTATTTGCGCAATTTTTACAGGTTTATTTGCTGGTATATTCTTTGCCAAGGCCAAAATGTCGTAGTCGCATACCATCTTATAGTCAAATAGCTTGTGCCAGTTACATGCTGATTGGTGATAGGAACCAGATCAAAATACGATTCTGGGGGCAAACTTAATTTGGAAACCGTGAAAGGATCGAAGTTAAAAGGGGCTTAAAGAAGCCTTATATATAGACATATATAAGCTGATATATAAAGTAGTAGCTCTGCTCTGGTTCAAAGGCACACCAGGAGTCAAGATGCCAACTTTATCATGCAGAAGTCATCTTTATGTTATTATTGTTTTCTCTCTTTTCTCTGGCTTGGCATTATGGGGCCGTCGGTATCTGTATCCGTGTCAACTGGGCCGGTCCAGAACCATCATGTTTGGGTTCCGCTTGTTGCGCATTTCGCACAATCAAGTTTCTTTATACTATGTCATGTAAAATAACACCAAATTTTCTTTGAATTATTTGAAATCGGTCTTAAATCACTTAAGTTAGGTGTAAACAAATCGAACAAACACGAACGGAGGCTTGTTCATGTTCATTCGATAACTTAACCGAACAAACGAACACGAACCGTAAACGAACGAATTTTTTTGGGTTCATGTTTCGTTCGTTAAGAAATTTTGTTTGTTTGTGCTCGTTTATGTCCGTTTATTAAGAGCTAAACGGACTTAAACAAACAAACTTAAATAATAAACGAACGAACCCAAATGAACAAAAAACAACCACCGTATTCATCATTTTGTTCGTAAAAAATACCTTAACAAAATGAAAAACCATGTTAACTTAGGAGGTATAAAAAAGGAATTTTAAAAAGATCATTTTTACTTGATGATTTTACATATTAATTTCATATTATATAAATATGTTTTTATATATAAACAAACGTAAACGAACATTAATAAACATTAATGAACATAACCGAATGAACATTATTGAACATAAATGAACGAATGTTCACACGAATGAGACCATTGTTCGTGTTGGTTCATTTAACTAAACGAATAAAAAACGTGTGCATGTTCATTCATTTATTAAATAAACAAACATAAACGAACTTCCATCAAAACGGTTCACGAACGGTTCCCTGAGCGTTCGTTCATTTACAGCCCTATGTCTAACTAAGGGCCTGTTTGGAAGTGGCTTAATGAGCTTAATGAGCTCGCTCAGTTATGGTGTTTAGAAGTGGCTTAATGATTTAACAGTGAGCTTACAGAATAAGTTTTTAGATGAGACTACATACACCATATTCCCCATTCTACCCCTTTGAAAATCACGGGACAGATCCACATCCTCTTCCTCTCTGCTCCTCCCTAGTTCAACCTCTTCATCTCCTTGCCCCCTCTTCTCTGCTCCAGTGCTCCTCCCTGGTTCACCTCGTCATCTCCTTGCTCCCTCCTTTCTGCTCCTCTCCATCGTTGCGCTGCCTCTTCCCCTTCTTCGTCGACGGATCCAAATCCTCTTCCGGTCTTCCTTCATGTCGTTTGGAAATCGACAGATGGGTTTGGAAATCAAAGTGATATTTTTAGGGTTCTAAAGACGGACGAGTCTTGTGATTGTTCATTTTTTTTGCAATGGTTTAGATCTCTTAAAGAGGAGTATTTTTTGAAATTTGTTGGGTGCATCCAGAGAGGATGATGTAGAGGAATTGTTGGTTCTTCATTTGAAGTTGTAGTTGTTCTAATTCTTTGTTCAAATTTGAAAGAGGAGATTGACTTTTGTGATTGTTCATTTTGGGATTGGTTTTTTGACATGTCTTTTACAGAGACCTGTTTTGGTTTGATGGCATTGTTCTTCAATGTGTTCTTTATTGAATATTTCTCAACCTGCTAGTATTAGGAGATCAATAGACCAAATATAAACATAAGGGTAAAATGGTAATTTTAATCGTTCAGACAAATTATTCGGCACAACTAATAAACAAATTTATTAATCCATACAAACAACTTTATCAATACATCTAACTTTATCTATATAGGACTTAGAAAAAACAACCAAACAACCCCTAAATAGTCATTAATGTCTTTCTTGTCAAATGTAGACAATATTTCTGGGGCATTGCTATTGGCACCCCTAATAGGAGCGTTGAATGCTTTGAAACTTGAACCCATCAAATCAATCATAATTCATCAACTCAATATATATATATATATATAGGGTCATTATCCATTGCAAACCATTCAGATTGTACAAACTGTGCAAACTAATCTTAGCCATCCATTTTTAAAAGTTCACTAATTTTCAGTTTATTAATTTTTAAAAGCGATAAGGGTATCAATGTCTTTTTGTAAAATGATTTAATTATTATTTTATTTTATTATTTTATTAATTATAGAATCTACCAGATTTGTAGGGATTCTATAGTTTCATATTCCTGAAACGGTTTCCTTATCACCATCATCATCGCCACCTAGATTATTCATGAAACCAATATGCAACTTCATGAACCCAGTCTGTATATTCATGAACCCAATCTGCAGCTTCATGAATCCAATATGTATATTCATGAATCCAATATATATATTCATGAATCCAATCTGCAGCTTCATGAATACAAATAGTACCAAGTGCCAAAAACAAAACAATACCAATATGCACTTTTTCAGATGCACAACACGAATCTGGAATTCATTCATTTACGATCGAATTCAATGTGCAAAAATTACATTAAAATCAAATAAAACCTTCGATTGGGGACTCATTTCGAGAGAGATAAACGAGGAACTGAAGAAGTCTGTGTAGGGAAATCGGAGAATAAACAACAATCTGTGTAGCCATCGTCTACCTCATCGTCGTCATAATCTGTAGAAATTCAAAATCTAGGGTTTTTTCGAGGGAGGTAAACGAGGAACTGAAGAAATCGGAGAAACAACAATCTGTGTAGTCATCATCAACCTCATCGTCGTTCTTGGATCGACCCACCACCGACCGCTGTGGGTTGAATCGCCCCATCACCGTCGTCTTCCATGTTCGCAGGGGAGGGTTGATTCGCAGGGGAGGGTTGACAGAGCGGCGATGGTGGTCAGGAGATGCGATGGTGAAACGGCGATAGGCTGAGAAATAGAGTAGTTGTGTTGTGGAAGGAGATGCGATTGAGGAAGAAAGAGAATCAGATGATGATGAACGTGGGTTAGGTTAGGTTTTCTTGTGTTGTGGAAGGAGATGCGATTGAGGAAGAAAGAGAATCAGATGATGATGAACGTGGGTTAGGTTATGTTTTCCCATTTCTTAGATTGCCCAATTTACCCTTATGTAGACATATTTTTTATAAAATAAAATTAAAATGTTCACTTAATTACATTAATGCCATTGTTTTTTCTTAACCGTTGATCAAATGAATTAATTGCTTAGATCGAGTTTGCAAGTTTGCACGATCTTAGTGGTTTGCAATGGATAATTCGCCTATATATATATATATATATATATATAGAGAGAGAGAGAGAGAGAAATGTTCAAACGAGAACGCTAACTATTTACGAGAATACGAGAACGGCCGTCCATGTACAAAATCACACGTGATTCACGTACAAAATCACATGTGATTCCACCTGATCGCGCGACTTGCCGTCCATGTACAAAATCACATGTGATTCACGTACAAAATCACATGTGATCGCGCGGCTAGCCACGCGACCTGTAAGTCGCGGCCTAGGCCGCACGTGTCCAGGCAGTACAAAATCACATGTGATTTTGTACATGGGCGTCCGTTCTCGTATTCTCGTAAATAGTTAGCGTTCTCGTTTGAACCCACCTCTCTATATATATTCGATTTTTTTTGAAAGGCACTAAAAGCTTTTATTACCCACCAAGAGTAAAAACAGAAGTCAAAAGAGGCCATAGCAATAGATGTTGATCGAAACCAAAACAGAAGATTACAGTGGTATCAAACAATTTAAAACGGACCATGCTTGCGAGGAGCAAACAACCCCAACTCACGAACTGCACTACCTGGACCACACTATCCGCAACAGCCATCTGTCACTCGGTCGGATTTCTTCCACGAACAGCAGCCTCGGTCAGAATAGACAACCCACTTGTCCTTTACGCGATTGGATTTACTAACCAATTCGCCCAATCTAACGATTCCACTTTATCCCTTCTCTTTATCCACTTGAACGATCTTCTTGGAAATTCAAAAAACAAATCTTCAAGCTTTCTTTTCTCCTTATCGAATACCATTTTGTTTCAGTGTGTCCAAATGAAGTATAGGAAACTCCAACACACCGCTTCCCATAAGATACATTTTCTCTTGTCGTCCCCGGCCGAATATATATTCGAATATATATATATACTAGTCTTTGGCTCGTCCGTTGCGCGACGATCAAATTTGTGTTTTAAGTTAATTATTTGATGTTTAATAGTTGTTGAATAATTTTGTGACACATACAATAATTGATAAAAAGAAAAAAAAAATCCACAAATAGGGAATATTATCTTGAAGATAAAAATATGTCTATTATGTTTGATACCTATTATAAATGTCGTTACTAGATGAATTTATCAAACGAATACACAATAATTGCATATTTATATTTTTGAAAAATGTTCGAACTCATAATCCAAAAGTCAGTTGATAAGTGATATCTTTTTTTCCAAGTAATTAAATCTCTTATGATAATTCTAAGGGTGTTTCGTTGACAGAATGGAATTTGATAGAATTGTAATTCGTCGAAATAATTCGACTTTGAAGTAAAAATTGATATGAAATTGCAAAAAGAAAATCACGACAATTTAGTGATTATTTGTATCAAATCCCATACTAATTTCAACAAATCTCATACTAATCACGACACATTAATTCGTATATATTTATGATATTTAATAATATAATTAAATCCCAAAATATTCAATATTGGGCTCATTTCGAAGGTATTGACAAAACGATTACAATGGTATAATTTGTAAAAAATAGAAATATTTTTTTAATGCATTTTAGTTCATATACATTATTTATGTTTATATGATAAGAGTGATCTAAAATGAAAAATGAAACAATAAGGGATTAAAAGTAAACTACATACCTAATTATAAGGGTAGTAAATGTAACGTACAAATTAAAAAAAATTGAATTAAGGAGGAGTGAATGTGGGTGTGCTAATTGAACTTATAATGTAAACTGCGTCCAGATACATGTTTAGGCGGGAAAATATTGAAGTCGGCTCACCAGAAGACGACACGTGACATGCTAGTTACTCATTTATTATATGTATAGATTCGATTATTATTTTTGTTTTATAATTTTTTAACTTTTTCTTTTATATATCTATATATTACAATTTATATATTATTATATTAATATTCATATATATTATTATACACTAGAAGTCTACTCGCGCAATGCAGCGCGATATATCTTGATTTTAATCTTCTAATTTATTTTAATGTGTGGTTTTGAGAAAACGGTCATGTTTTTTTTATAAATTTGTTTAAAGAATGACGTCTTTTAAGGAGTTCATGATTTGAGGATTTGAAAGTGGTTAGAAATAATGATTAATTAATAAGAGTCCACGATTTAAGAATTTGAAAGTTGTTAGAGATAAGTATTAATCAAGTAATTAGCATTAAAAGCGGTACATAAAGTTTCATTAGTTGTTTTAAGAGATTTTAATTAATTAACTTTAAATAACGGTACATGAAGTTTTAGGGGTTGTTTTTAAGAGTTTTTCATAAATGCTTTATAATATAGGATAGATATTTGTTTATATTCTCATATTTGTATTAATATATATATATATATATATATATATATTTACATATTACTTTAGATATTTATTAAGATAATGTTCCTCTATATTTAGAGAGTTACTATTTATTTGTCTATTACAAAGAGTAAAATAGAGGGTTTATTGGAAAAGTTTCAAAGAGTAAAATAGAGAGTTCATTGAAGATGGTGCAAAACATCGTCATTGAATAAAATTGCAAACATTACAAAAAAAACACACTCAATGTAATATTTATATGGATACAAATATATATTAAACAAATTAATGTTTACTTTTTTATATTATTAGTTAAAAAGTTATTATTAAATAAATTTAACAGTGTAAAATTTTTAAAAAAATAAATAAAAGCAAAAAAGAAAACAAAAGAAAAAAATAATAACCCATACTAATAATGTTAAAAGAATTCAACGTTGAGAAAAATATATATATATTTATAAAAATTTATATCAGAAAAATTAATATTTACATAATTAAAATTTTGTATAAATAAATAAAAACAAAAGAATAAATAAAATGTCATATTAATTAATAAATAAAACAAAAATAAGAAGTAACAAAAAAAAGAAAAAAAAGTACAAAAAGATAAAAAAACAACATCACATCACTAGTCTCTGAGGGGTGCCATTAGTTATGATTAGGGGTGCCTCCCCTATTTCTAAGTAAAGACATATAAAAATGTTTATTTTCTTTGTAAGTATAATTTAGAAATTAATATTATCTATCCCCTAGAAGAAAAAATGTATTAGATTCTATCTACCATGTAACCTTCGGTGGTGAAGTAGTGTTTGTAAACTGTAATTTTTAAGCTCAAAATTAGAGCTCGATGGTTGGGTTAGCAGTAAATATTTATGTTAAATCGTGCATAAACATTGGAAAAAGAATAGACAAAAACAAGTTCAAAATGAGCCGATTTAAACTTGAAAACTCGTTGGGGCAGGTGTCTTGGTTACGGTTGGATCATGAATCGAGTGATGTGTGGGGAAAACCATAGCCTAGGCTTCACTAATTCAAGGGAGCTGGTTCTTATTTGGTTGTTGTAATAACCAGATATTTTATCTAATTATAATTTGAGAAATTTTATAAGTATTTATTTTAGTATTTTATGGAGTTAAGAGTTAAGGGATAAGTTTTAATATTTAATAGGAAGTTTGGGGGTAAGTCTTGCCAAATGAGTAAAGCCTAGGGTCTATTTGGTCTTTTTACCAAACTTCTCCACCACCACCGACTCTAGCATATCAAATAGAAGATGAAGTCTTCACTATTAGCTAACAAAAGAATATTCAAGTGTTAGTGTGTGTGAGTGAATTCGGTTTGGAGAGAGAGAGAAAGAAATCGAAGAAAACAAAGAAGAAGAAGGAAATCAAAGTTGCTGCAGTGATTTAAGGACTAGATTGAAGTAAACAAGGTAACAAATCCATCCTTTTATGTGTATTAATCTCTTAAAAGTGTTCTTGAGTTTGTTAGTTAGTTTTATAGGTGGGTTTTGTTAAAAAATGGATGTTTTGGGAAATCTAAGCTTAAGGATAGGTTATGTTCATAGTCTTAAACATATCTGCACCTGTACAGCAACATGCATAGCTTAAAAGTACGATTTCTGGGTTTTTAGGATAATCAGTGAATTGAGACATTCAACGAAGTCGCAATGGTTGATTGCGATTTGGCTTTGAAGTCGCAATGGTTGGTTGCGACTTAAGTTGGAATCGCAGCAGTTGATTGCGATTTGGCTTTGAAGTCGCAATGGTCGGATGCGACTTAAGTTGGAATCGCAGCAGTTGATTGCGACTTGGTTTGGAATCGCAGTAGTTGATTGCGACTTGGGGTTGGAGTCGCAATAGTGGGTTGCGATTTGGGGTGAAGTCGCAGTAGTTGATTGCGACTTAGCACTATGCATTGCGATTCTAATTTACTTTTAGTAGGTTGCGACTTGAGTCGAAGATTTCATAAGTTTAGTTTTAAAAAGAGATATTTGGTATTTTGTGTGATTTCAGATTCTGTGAAGGATTGTCATACGTGATAATTAACTTGGAAAGACTTTTGGTGAAAGGCTAAAAAGGTGAGTTTTACTTTAAAGTATTTTTACTGGAATATATTATGTGGATAACAAATACTTGTTAAATTGTATGAACGTGTCATACGTGGGTGATTATAATATATTGAGATATTATAATTACGTGAGTATTATATGAGAATATAATACGTGACCGGGCTTTGGACCGGTGTGTTAAATTGGCTCGCAACCAATAAATTTGGCCATTGGTGGAGGGATAAGGTGGGAGGAGACAGGTATGATGCACAAATCTTGGTTGGTATTAATTTACGTGTGATATATGTGTATTTATATAAAGAGTATTTTATATAAATGAATTTTTATTGATTTCCAAATGTCAGGGATTTACTCACTAGACCCTTAGGTCTAACCCTCATTTTCTGTTTTAAAAATATGTATTCCAGGTGGTGATTCCAGTAAGACTAAGTGATTAGAATACTTGGTGAATAGCTTTTTGGGGAAGATGATCGTTATGAAGTTGTGGATGCTCGCGTACTTATAACTGTGTTATTAGTTATTATGTTATCTAAATAGGATCAAGTTTGTAATGAATTTTTATATTGATTAGTCAGACTTTGGGACCAAATGTGCAATATGAATTAATTTTGTTGAAAACATGTTATGAATTATATGTTATATGTATATTTGGATTGTGGGTTGTTACAGATGGTATCAGAGCCCTAGTTTAAGGGATTTAGGTATTTGTAACTGTACCTAGACTTAAACTGCATGTGAAGTAGGATGTCCCTATTATTTTAGAACCTGGGGATGTTAAGTATAAAAGGTAGAAGGAACATCATGTAAGGTAATTTCAGATTACACCTGGCCAGTGTAATTATGATCTTACAGGTACAAGTTTGAACTGGGGTACCTTGTTATATGGGGTATGTGCTTATGTGTATATTAACTTTATTTGAATCCACAGAATGGCGAGTGGCACTAGACAAAGGAATCAGAGAGGAGGAAGGAATTCAAGTGGGGAGAATCCACCAATAGGAACAGGGGGAAGAGGAGGAGATCGTGGTAGAGGCAGAACCGGAAGGGGAACTGGGGGCCGAACTGGAGGTAGAACACAACCGCATGGTACAGAGTTTGTTACACGGGATGATCTGACTGCTGAAATGGGGAGATTACAGGATAGCATACAAGCCATGTTCGAACGTAATCGTCATAATGAAACTGAAAGATCAAATCCGGAACATGAAGTTGAGATGCCACTTACCGCTACTGTTTTACCGGTAAGGAAAAGGTGTGACTATAAAATGTTTCTTAGTTGCAAGCCCCCTACATACTCAGGAGATCGGGATCCGGTAAAAGCTATGAGATGGCTGAAAGAAATAGAGGCTATCTTCAAAACGTGTAAATGTGCTGAAGAAGATAAAGTACTTTATGGAACTGCAATGCTAAAAGGTGATGCTCTGTATTGGTGGGAGGCTCATATAGAATCGAGAGGAGCGGATGTATATTCTACTTTTTCATGGGAGGAATTCGTGTTAGCTTTCACAACACACTTTTGTCCACAAGCTGCTGTCAGACAATTGGAAGAAGAATTTATGAATCTACAGCAAGAGAATTTGTCAGTCAGAGACTATACTGCACGATTTTTAGAAAAGTCTCGTTTTGCAGGATATTATGTTGCTACAGAAAAGATGAAAATGGAGAGATTTATCTATGGGTTGAATTCATAAGTCCGAAGACTAGTGACTGCAACAAGGCCAGATAATTTTACAGCTGTAGTGGATGCTGCAGAAAATGTAGAACGAGATAACAAAAGGGATGCAGGTGATAAGAGTTTGGGGAAAAGGAAATGGGAAGGACCACCACAGGATCCAAGGAAGTCTAGATTTTAGAGGTTCGATAACCGTTCGTCGTTCCGACCAGCGGAAAGACCATGTCCGAAATGTAATCGCTACCATCAGGGAAATTGTCAAGTGGAATCTCGGGTTTGTTTTAAGTGTGGGAGAACCGGGCATGTTGTCAAAGATTGTCGAGTAACACGGTTTTGCTTTTTGTGCAATTCTCCGGATCACCTCCAATCAGATTGTCCGCGAGGTAGAATACAACAAGGGGGTGCATCAGGGAAACCAGCCATTGCTAGACCAGTAGTCCCAAGAATAGAACCGCCGAAAACGAGGGGTCGTACATTCCAAATGACAGCTAAAGAGGCAGAGGAAACTCCGGATGTGGTCACAGGTACATTTTTCATAAACTCTACACGTGCTAAAGTGTTGTTTGACTCCGGTGCAAACCGATCTTTTGTGTCTCCCTCCTTTGCTGCTCACATGCATTTAGAGCCTAAAATGTTAAAACATGCTTTATTAGTAGATACTGCAAATGATAGCAGGTGGCAGTTAAAGAAGTTTTTGGTCGTTGCATGATAAATATAGAGGGGTGTGGAGTACCGATACAACTATTTCCAATAGCTTTGATTGAATTTGATGTGGTAGTAGGAATGGATTGGTTAGCTGAGAATCAGGCTAACATAGTTTGTGATAAGAAAATAATCAATGTCGTTTTACCTGATAAGAGATCAGTAGTGATTTATGGAGATCGTAAGAATCATCAGTCCAGTCTTATATCTATGGTAAAAGACCGTAAATGTGTCAACAAGGGTTGCTCTAGTTATTTAGCTTATGTGATAGACAGTAGGCCTGAAAAGATTAAGCTGGAGGATATTTCTATCGTTAGTGAATATCCAGAAGTTTTCCCTGAAGACTTGAATAGTCTTCCTCCTGTTAGACAAGTAGAATTTGGTATTGACTTAATCCCAGGAGCCGCTCCTATCGCTCGTGCGCCGTACCGATTAGCACCTCCAGAGATGAAAGAAATGATGGCACAACTTCAAGACTTGTCTGATAAGGGCTTCATCAGACCCAGCTCTTCGTCGTGGGGTGCACCAGTTCTATTTGTGAAAAAGAAAGACGGTTCAATGAGAATGTGTATAGACTACCGGGAGCTGAACAAGCGCACGATCAAGAACAAGTATCCACTTCCAAGAATTGATGACCTCTTCGATCAATTAGTTGGAGCTTGTTACTTCTCCAAGATTGATCTCAGATCTGGCTACCATCAGTTGAAGGTTAAGGAAGAAGATGTTCTGAAGACTGCCTTTCGTACGAGGTATGGTCACTACGAATTTTTGGTGATGCCTTTCGGACTAACGAACGCTCCGACCGCTTTTATGGATCTAATGAATCGGGTATGTAAGCCTTATCTCGATAAATTTGTCATTGTATTTATCGATGATATACTTATTTATTCTCGATCCAAAGAGGATCACGCGCAACATCTTCGTTTGATTCTGGAGTTACTGAAGAAAGAAAAGTTGTACGCTAAGTTCTCTAAATGTGAATTCTGGTTGCGGGAAGTTCAGTTTTTGGGTCATATAGTTTCAGAGAAGGGTATACAAGTTGATCCAGTGAAAGTGGAAGCAATTGAAAGATGGGAACCGCCGAAGACGGCAACCGAAGTACGTAGTTTTCTGGGTCTAGCTGGATACTATCGGAAATTTATAAAAGACTTTACTCGAATCGCGACGCCATTGACTAAGCTGACTCGGAAGAATCTAAAGTTTGAATGGAAAGCTAAACAGGATGAGGCATTTAGAATATTGAAGGAGAAACTCTGCAGCGCGCCGATATTAGCATTACCAGAAGGTCCCGATGATTTTGTGAATTAAAGGACCATGAAAGACAATATCCTACTCATGATATGGAGCTTGCAGCAGTTGTCTTCGCATTGAAGATTTGGAGACATTATCTTTATGGTTCTAAATGCCAAATTTTCACTGACCATAAGAGTCTCCAACATCTTTTCGATCAGAAGGAACTGAATATGAGGCAAAGAAGATGGTTGGAATTGGTAAATGATTACGATTGTGAAATCCTTTATCACCCCGGGAAGGCGAACGTGGTAGCTGATGCACTAAGTCGTCAAGAAAGAAGTGGAACGATAAAAGCGATATCGCTACGAGCTGAACTCCTTCCAAATATCTTTGACGAATTACTGAAGTGCCAAATAGATGCTTATCAGGAAGAAAGTTTGAAATCAGAACGGTTAGTGGGAATATCAGCATTCCTTGGGAAAGATGACCGTGGGTTATTGTGTATGGGAAATAGAATTTGGGTGCCTCGTTTGGGTGGATTACGTGATCGTGTACTACAAGAAGCTCATCAATCTCGATTTTCTATTCATCCAGGTACAAATAAAATGTATAGAGATTTGAAACAATTCTATTGGTGGCCGGGAATGAAGAGAAGTGTTGCTAAGTATGTGGAAGATTGTACTACCTGCAAGAAAGTAAAGATTGAACATCAGAAGTCGTTTGGTCAGTTGCAACGACTAGATATACCAATGTGGAAATGGGATCAGATCACTACTGATTTTATTACCAAGTTACCTAGAACTTCAAAGGGGTTAGATTCTATTTGGGTGATTGTGGATAGATTGACGAAGTCTGCTCATTTCTTACCGATAAAAGAAATGGATTCCTTGGAACGTTTGGCCAAATTGTACATTAATGAAATAGTAACTCGACATGGAGTTCCAATCTCGATTATTTCTGATCGAGATAGTCGTTTTACTTCCAGATTCTGGAGAAGCTTTCAAAAAGAGATGGGAACGCAGATAAAATTGAGTACAGCATATCATCCTCAGACTGACGGGCAGAGTGAAAGAACAATCCAGACTTTAGAAGATATGCTTCGGGCCTGTATAGTTGATTTTGGGGGATCGTGGGATAAACATCTGCCTTTGATAGAATTTGCCTACAACAACAGTTATCATTCCAGCATTCAAGCGGCACCGTTTGAGGTATTGTATGGTAGAAAATGTCGAACGCCTCTGTGTTGGAATGAAGTGGGGGAGAAACAATTAGCAGGGCCAGAAATAGTACAGTTAACAACGGATAAGATCACTCAGATTCGGGACAGATTAAAAGTGGCTCAAGACAGACAGAAAAGCTATGCAGATCGACGCCAGAAACCGTTAGAGTTCCAAATCGGGGAATTTGTGATGTTGAAAGTCTCACCTTGGAAAGGGGTCATTCGATTTGGGAAGCAAGGTAAACTTAGTCCAAGGTATATCGGGCCGTTTGCAATTACGGAGAGGATCGGCGAAGTAGCGTATAGATTGGATCTTCCGCCAGAATTAAGCAGGATTCACAACGCGTTTCATGTATCGAATTTTCGAAAATGTTTGGTTACACCAGATCAGGCAGTCTCTCTACCAGATATCCGGGTTGACGAAAAGTTGAACTATGTGGAGGAACCAGAAGCTATAGTTGATCACAAAGTCAAGATATTGAGGAACAAAGAGATCAGACAGGTAAAGGTTCAGTGGAAACATCATAGAGGACAGGATGCGACGTGGGAATCAGAGTCGGAAATGAGAGCCAAATACCCTCATCTGTTCGCTTAATCGAATTCTGGGACGGAATTCTTTTAAGGGGGAGATGTTGTAATAACCAGGTATTTTATCTAATTATAATTTGAGAAATTTTATAAGTATTTATTTTAGTATTTTATGGAGTTAAGAGTTAAGGGATAAGTTTTATTTTTTAATAGGAAGTTTGGGGGTAAGTCTTGCCAAATGAGTAAAGCCTAGGGTCTATTTGGTCTTTTTACCAAACTTCTCCACCACCACCGACTCTAGCATATCAAATAGAAGATGAAGTCTTCACTATTAGCTAACAAAAGAATATCCAAGTGTTTGTGTGTGTGAGTGAATTCGGTTTGGAGAGAGAGAAAGAAATCGAAGAAAACAAAGAAGAAGAAGGAAATCAAAGTTGTTGCAGTGATTTAAGGACTAGATTGAAGTAAACAAGGTAACAAATCCATCCTTTTATGTGTATTAATCTCTTAAAAGTGTTCTTGAGTTTGTTAGTTAGTTTTATAGGTGGGTTTTGTTAAAAAATGGATGTTTTGGGAAATCTAAGCTTAAGGATAGGTTATGTTCATAGTCTTAAACATATCTGCACCTGTACAGCAACATGCATAGCTTAAAAGTACGATTTCTGGGTTTTTAGGATAATCAGTGAATTGAGACATTCAACGAAGTCGCAATGGTTGATTGCGATTTGGCTTTGAAGTCGCAATGGTCGGTTGCGACTTAAGTTGGAATCGCAGCAGTTGGTTGCGATTTGGCTTTGAAGTCGCAATGGTCGGATGCGACTTAAGTTGGAATCGCAGCAGTTGATTGCGACTTGGTTTGGAATCGCAGTAGTTGATTGCGACTTGGGGTTGGAGTCGCAATAGTGGGTTGCGATTTGGGGTGAAGTCGCAGTAGTTGATTGCGACTTAGCACTATGCATTGCGATTCTAATTTACTTTTAGTAGGTTGCGACTTGAGTCGAAGATTTCATAAGTTTAGTTTTAAAAAGAGATATTTGGTATTTTGTGTGATTTCAGATTCTGTGAAGGATTGTCATACGTGATAATTAACTTGGAAAGACTTTTGGTGAAAGGCTAAAAAGGTGAGTTTTACTTTAAAGTATTTTTACTGGAATATATTATGTGGATAACAAATACTTGTTAAATTGTATGAACGTGTCATATGTGGGTGATTATAATATATTGAGATATTATAATTACGTGAGTATTATATGAGAATATAATACGTGGTCGGGCTTTGGACCGGTGTGTTAAATTGGCTCGCAACCAATAAATTTGGCCATTGGTGGAGGGATAAGGTGGGATGAGACAGGTATGATGCACAAATCTTGGTTGGTATTAATTTACGTGTGATATATGTGTATTTATATAAAGAGTATTTTATATAAATGTTTTTTTATTGATTTCCAAATGTCAGGGATTTACTCACTAGACCCTTAGGTCTAACCCTCATTTTATGTTTTAAAAATATGTATTCCAGGTGGTGATTCCAGTAAGACTAAGTGATTAGAATACTTGGTGAATAGCTTTTTGGGGAAGATGATCGTTATGAAGTTGTGGATGCTCGCGTACTTATAACTGTGTTATTAGTTATTATGTTATCTAAATAGGATCAAGTTTGTAATGAATTTTTATATTGATTAGTCAGACTTTGGGACCAAATGAGCAATATGAATTACTTTTGTTGAAAACATGTTATGAATTATATGTTATATGTATATTTGGATTGTGGGTTGTTACAGTTGTTCAAATCGAGAAGTCCTTCGAAAGATAGGGCTTCCCGAAGAATTTGGTGTTTTTTGTTAATGCCAAAAATCGTCCAGAAGGATAACTTAAGGTTGATTGTGGAATGTAACAACTAAAGAAAGGAATCTCTCGACAAAGCGTACGACAAAGATAAAAAACGCATACGAGACAAAGATTTGGTGACGCGGGAAAAACCTCAACGAGGAAAAAACCCGCGGACGACTGTGGAAGTCATCGCTGCACTATGATCGCCAAACAGGGGCGATATCCTTTGTTACTGGTGTCAATCGTACAGAGATTACAATACAAATGAAAGGAAATACTTTAAATGTAAAGTAATAAGTGTTTAGAATGTAAAAACAGTGTGCGTCGTGTGTAAAAACTGCGTGTCGTGTGCGATTGTTGTGCGTCGAGAGCGATTCTTCGAGAGAGAGTTCTTTTTCTTGTGTGTTCTTGAGTATGCAGTGTGATTCCAGAATTCGATTCCCCCAATGATGACTTTGCCTTTGTATTTATAGTCTTCGAATGCATTTACTGAGTCCATGAACTCCTCCTGTAACGGTCGCAACGGTTTTCATAGTTTAATGCTCATAATTGCTCTGTCGGTTTTCGTCCGTTGGCCATGAATGTCTTTTGACCTGCATTAAATGATGAAAACGTAACAGAAGAATCATACGTTAGTTGTTCGAGGTCGTGTGTTTCTACACGACGGTCGAGTGTTTCTACACGACGGTCGAGGTCGGGAGGTACGTTCGACTTCGGCTTTGGTTAGAGGACAAAAATGTTTACGACTATTTGCATAAATAGATGCCTTCGACGGATCTTTTCCTTTTACGATTTCGGAGAGTTTTTCCCTGATTTGCTTGCTGTTTCTTCGCCGAATCTTTCCAAAACCTGCAAGAATCTTCGATCAAGTTATAGATTTCGAGGTTTAGAGCGCCCATATAACGTACGCTTTTATTGGTCTTTGTTTAAAACTTTGAGAAACTTCTAAGTTTTTAGAAATTTCGATGGAACCTGTAAGTTCCATTCAAGATCAAAAGGATCTCGACGACCTTAGAGTTCTAGCGAAAATCCCTGCGGGGATTGCATTGATTAGAGCAGGTCAGACCCGACCTGATGTATGTCCTGATAGGTTCATGGTTATTTACGAATACCCCTTTAGGATAGGCTTTGAATGGCCTTACTCGCCTCTGGCCAAGGCATTTATGACTGAATTCGACCTAGCTCCAGCCCAATTAATGCCCCAATTCTGGAGGGTAGTTCAGGTGATTGAGCGCCTTACGAAAAAATGGGAATCACCGATGAACGTATGCGACCTCCTCTTGGCTTACCAAGTCAAGAAGGACAAATGTTATCGTTATAGCCTGTTCTCTAGGTATAAGGGCGATCGAACCTTAGTCTTAAATACCGCTGTTAATGATCGTAAGTGGAAGACTAGGTATGCGTTTGTGCGTAAGTCGACCCTTGACTCCGAGAGTGGCTGGATTAGGGCTGGCTGGAATATGTCGGGTGAGTTATTCTTGTCGTACGTCTTTCACATTATTCGACTGATTTTTAATCTGCTTTGTATGTATTGGCAGATATAAAATTTAAAGACGTGAAGCCCTACGCTAACTCTCGAGCGAAAATTGACCCGTTCTTGGAGTTCAGCATTGTCGAGAGGTCTTTTCTTACGCGACCATCAGTGGACGAGGACGACGAAAACTTGGTGTTCTTAAGGGAGAACTGGGGAGAAAAAGGCGAGGGGGAAGAAAAGGAGGAAGAAGAAGAGAAAGAAGAAGAGTCGAGAGGAGAAGAAGAAGAGATGACCGGTAAGTGTACCTTCTTATTCCCTTCTGTTCGATTCTGGTCTTTTGCTCTTTCGTTCACCTTGTAATGCTTCTTCTTATGTGTCTTCAGGAGAATCGCAGACGAAGGTGCCAACCATCTCTGCTATGAGAGCGGCGCAACTTGAGCGTGCCCGTAAAGGCAGTGAAAGGAGACAGAAGACCTCGACCACTGAGTCGGGGGCCTTGCCAAAGACGGGGATGACGAATCCAAGGAAACCGTCTTCGAAGGTTGATGACTCGTCGAGAGTCGTTACGCCTGAGAAGGCGAAGGTCGCATCGCCTATGAAGGCGAGGACGCCTGCGATTGCTGCGACACCGGCGAAGTCCCCCACTACCACGTCGATCCCTTCGTCGGCCGACAAGGGCAAGGAGCATGCGACGGGAGGGGCTAAAGTCACGGAGGTCAACTTTACGTTGCCTTCAGACTTTATGGTCGATGACGTCCTGTCCGGGACGAATTTGTTTCCTCACCTGGGGAAATATTTGCTCCCTTCTTTCAGAGAGCGTTTCGAGGGATTCCCAGTCATGGAGACGGGATCCCATGTTGCCGGTCTGGCGTTCCTTGTAAGTTTTTCTTTTAAAACTTTATGTTTCTCGATGTTTTCTTAGCTTTTGTCGAATGTTTACTGACATGTTTCTTTCTGTTGTACAGACACTCCAATCTTCTCTTGCCTTGCGTGCGGAGACAGAGAAGATCAAGGATCTAGTGTCTTGCGCCCATGAGAGGGGGAACGCAGCGTTGGCCAGGGCGAACGTCGCTGTAGAGTGTGAGGAGGCCATGTCCAAACAGCTTGACGAGGCCAAAAAAGAATTGGAGGTTGTCGGTCATGCGAAGGACGATGCGAACCGTCGTCTAAAGCAGTCTTTGTCTATGATCGACAGTCAAAGGGAGGAGCTGAACAAGATGAGGGAGTCCTTGGTCGCGAAGGAGAGGGAAGTTGAGGATTCCAAGGCCAAGGTGGTCAGTTTGGAGACGGAGGTGGGAAAGCTGAAAGACGAGGCCACGTCTACCTTTGCCCTGGCTTGACTAACTGCTCGTGCTGCCATAATGAGGCAGCACTTGTCGGGAAAGAATCCTCTGGCCCAGGCGTCGATCGAGCTTGACTACTTCTTGCAAGAGGTTGGGTCTGCAAGAGATCTCGACTCTGACGACGAGAAGGAGGCCGAAGAGGAGGAGGTGGATGAAGGCTTAGTGGTCGAGGCCTCGAGTAAAGACACGACCGATGCTCCTCCCCAACCTTAACATTAATCTTAAGAGCCACATTCTCAAAATACTGCGGACTCATCTTCATGACGCCTTGTGATTCACAGTACCTCGATTTAAGAAAGATTTTATTTTCGTATTTTTGTTCGACCGCTAGAGGTCAAGTTATTCAGATGTAATTGTATATTTCGTGAATGGAATCTTTTCTTTTGTCGAACGCACTATTTTGATTGATGCAAATAGATATGATATTAGTTACGAAACTTGTTAAGAACAAACAGGGGATCATGCGACTTAGACATCCATTGCGAAACAACCAAAACATAAGATGTACGTTTAAACTTAAGCATACGCGATCAATTCATTCAGAACACGAAGTTTTTTTCTAAGTTAAGAAGCTTAGATCATGGGATCGCTAGACCTGGACAATCATATGATTATATCGTGCGACCAAACTTAAGTTGTATGCCCTCGTGATAGAATGATCACGCCGTAGTCCTGAATATTTATACCATGCGATCTTGCGAGATTAAAGTCATGTCGTAGACTTAATGATCTTAGTTCATGCTATCTGTGATAAAACAACGTCGTAGGCTTGGTCGTTGGCTAACCAACGACCCTCCGATGCTTAAGTCAGTAATCGTTGTGATAAAAAATCGTGTGGGAAAAGGAAAAAGTTTTAAAAGAAATACTTTTCAAATGTACTGCATTCCAGCTGCGTGGGATATCTTGATTGTCGAGGGTTTGGAGTCGATAAGCACCTTTACCTACGACTTCTGAAATGCGATAAGGACCTTCCCATTTAGTGGAAAGTTTACCGGCATTAAGCTCCTGAGTGTTTTGGAACACTCGTCGGAGGACGTAGTCGCCTACTTGAAAGATTTTAAGCCTAACATTTTTGTTGAAGTATCGCTCGACCACTTGCTTTTGTGATGCCATCTTGATTAACGCTAATTCCCTGAGTTCTTCGAGGGCATCGAGGTCATAGCTTAGATCAACCAGATTATGGTCGACGGAAGTATGCCTTGAGGTTGGGAGTTGAGCTTCGACTGGCAACACTGCTTCACAACCATAGACCAAAGAGAAAGGAGTTTGTCCTGTGGACGTACGAGGCGTCGTACGATTCGCCCACAGGACTGAAGGAAGTTCTTCGACCCATCTTCCTTTGGCGGCTTGCAACCTTTTCTTAATTGAAGCGATGATGGTCTTATTTCTTGATTCGGCAAGTCCGTTTGCCTGGGGATATCTGGGCGTCGAGGTCGTTAGCTTGATGCTGCGGTCTTCACAGAACCGTCGAGTCCTGTCGCTTATGAATTGGGATCCATTGTCACAGACAATTTCGGATGGAATCCCAAACCTGCATATAATGTTAGTCTAGATAAAAGACACGACTTCCTTGTCCCGAACTTGGGAAAGGCAGCCGCTTCTACCCATTTGGAGAAGTAATCCGTAAGTACGAGGAGAAACACTTTTTGCCCAGGGGCAGGTGGCAACTTGCCGACAATATCCATACCCCACCTCATGAAGGGCCATGGGATCAGTGTCGAATGTAGGGGTTCAGATGGCTTATGAGACGTACCTGAATGTCTTTGACAAGGATCGCAGTTCTGGACATACCTGATGGCATCTTGTCGTAGCGTCGGCCAAAAGTAGCTAGACTGCGACCTCCGGAGTGATTGCCACACTCCCCGTCGTGCATTTCTTGGAGGATCTTCTGAACTTGATTCTTATTAACGACGCATCTCAGATTCAGGCCTGTCGATGATCGTCGATAGAGTTTATCTCCGATCACGACATACCGAGATGCCTTGAATCTGATCTTTCGAGCTTCCATCTTGTCTTCCGGGAGTTGGTCGTGCACAAGAAAATTTCGAATGTCGCACGACCAATCATCCTCTTGCTCTTCGATCTGGACGACATCGTCATTTTCGATGGATGATGTCGCTAGGTGGATCAGGGGAATACTGTCGAATACAGGTTCGACTAGAGCGGATCCAAGGTTTGCTAGAGCGTCGGCCTGAGTATTCTGATCCCTTGGGATCTGCTCAATAGAAAAAAGTTTGAATTTTTTTGATTTTTCTTTTGCTACATTCAGGTACGATGACATTTTTGAATCCTTAGCTGCGAATTCTCCATTCATCTGGTTTACGACCAAAAGAGAATCGCTCCTAACATGCAGCGAAGTTGCTCTCGAGTCGTAGGCCATACCCATTCCCACGATTAGGGCTTCGTACTCAGCTTCGTTGTTGGTGGCTTTGAAATCGCATCGTACGGAGTACACCATCTTGCCCCCATGTGGCGACTTTAAGACGATGCCAAGTCCCGAACCCCTAACGTTGGATGACCCATCGACGTGTAGAGTCCAAGGCATATCGTCGTGAGTCGCCACAGTAGACACTTCGAGCTCTGCTTCTTTCCCCGATTCGGGACTAAAGTCGGCGATGAAATCATCTAGAGCTTGCGACTTGATCGCTGTACTTGGTTTGAAATCGATGTCGTAGCTGCTGAGATATACACTCCATTTCGCTAATCGACCTGCCAACTCAGGTTTTCTTAAGACAGACTTAAGGGGGTAGTTAGTAACGACAGTAATCGGGTGTGATTCGAAGTAATGTCGCAATTTCTTTGCGACTGTAACAAGCGATAAGAGTAGTTTTTCCATTGAGGAATACCTGGTTTCGGCGTCTAGAAGGGACTTACTTACATAGTAGATCGACAATTGTTGCTTTTCATCTTCTCGCGTCAGGACGACACTTACCGCATTTGGACTGACAGCTAGATATAACTGCAAGGTTTCGTGATCGCAAGGCTTCGATAATAAGGGTGGCGACGCCATGTATTCTTTTAATTTATGCAGTGCTTGCTCATGATCGTCGGTCCAGTCGAAGCCTTTGTTTTTTCTGAGGACATCGTAAAATAAGTGACATCTATCCGATGATCGAGAGATAAATCTATTCAGGGCTGCCACTCGACCAGTGAGCTTTTGGACTTCCTTGAAATTCCTCGGAGATTTGATCTCGACAATGGCCTTGATTTGGTCGGGATTGACTTCGATTCCGCGACGAGTGACCATATAGCCCAAGAACTTTCCAGCGCTGACACCGAAGGAGCATTTCGTCGGATTGAGCTTCATGCTATATTTTCGGAGGGTATCGAATGACTGCCTTAAATGGTCGACGTGGTCGACTGCTTGCTTTGACTTGACGAGCATGTCGTCGATATAAACTTCCATTGTGTCGTCGAGGTGATCTTTGAACATTTTGTTCACCAGACGTTGATAGGTAGAACCTGCATTTTTTAGTCCGAAAGGCATAACCTTATAACAATAAATACCTCGATCTGTAATGAACGCAATTTTCTCCTGGTACTCGACGTGCATCAGGATTTGATTGTATCCAAAATATGCATCCATGAACGTTAATAGTTTATGCCCGACTGTCGCGTCGACCATGGCATCGATATGTGGCAATGGGAAAGGGTCTTTAGGACAGGCCTTGTTGAGGTCCGTAAAATCGATACAGACCCTCCATTTGCCATTTTTCTTTGCCACGACCACAACATTAGCAAGCCAATCGGGGTACTTTACTTCTCGAATTTTCCCTGTCTTGAGGAGGTTGTCGACATCGTCATTTATTACCTTATTCCTCTCAGGAGCGAATTTTCGCCGCTTCTGCTTGATAGGCTTGAATGACGGATCGACATTGAGCTTATGAGAAATGACGTGAGGGTCGATACCGACCATGTCTTCATGCGACCAGGCAAAACAATCGACATACTCCTGCAAGAAAGATATTAGCTTGTCTTTGATGCAGGGATCGAGGGATGATCCTATAAAGACTTTTTGATTAGGCTTGCTCTGATCTAGGATGATTTCCTCCAGACGATATTCATCAATCATTCCAGGAATATCTTGTGCATTTGAAAGATCTTCCTGCCCACAGGCGATTACATGCTCCTAGTTTCCATTACTTGCCATTCTCCTGAAACAGAGAAAAGAGGAAACTACAAGAAACTGTTAGTAAAATGCACGTTTGTCGAAGATTTTCTCTAGATGGGCGCCAAACTGTTAATGCCAAAAATCGTCCAGAAGGATAACTTAAGGTTGATTGTGGAATTTAACAACTAAAGAAAGGAATCTCTCGACAAAGCGTACGACAAAGATAAAAAACGCATACGAGACAAAGATTTGGTGACGCGGGAAAAACCTCAACGAGGAAAAAACCCGCGGACGACTGTGGAAGTCGTCGCTGCACTATGATCGCCAAACAGGGGTGATATCCTTTGTTAGTCGTGTCGATCGTACAGAGATTACAATACAAATGAAAGGAAATACTTTAAATGTAAAGTAATAAGTGTTTCGAATGTAAAAACAGTGTGCGTCGTGTGTAAAAACTGCGTGTTGTGTGCGATTGTTGTGCGTCGAGAACGATTCTTCGAGAGAGAGTTCTTTTTCTTGTGTGTTCTTGAGTATGCAGTGTGATTCCAGAATTCGATCCCCCCCAATGATGACTTTGCCGTTGTATTTATAGTCTTCGAATGCATTTACTGAGTCCATGAACTCCTCCTGTAACGGTCGCAACGGTTTCCGTAGTTTAATGCTCATAATTGCTCTGTCGGTTTTCGTCCGTTGGCCATGAATGTCTTTTGATCTGCATTAAATGATGAAAACGTAACAGAAGAATCATACGTTAGTTGGTCGAGGTCGTGTGTTTCTACACGACGGTTGAGGTCGGGAGGTACGTTCGACTTCGGCTTTGGTCAGAGGACAAAAATGTTTACGTTTTGACTTTGACATGAGAAAAGTGTAATACATGTTCTTAATGCTTTGGTCGTGGTCGAGACTGGTGAAATTTTGCCCAAACATTTTTCTATTTGGAAACAAAGGAAAGGCTCGAAGACCTCTGGCTGAATTTGAAATGGATCGGTGTTTTTAATAAGCAGTCGCTACCAATCTTCGATTCTGATATCATATTAGGAGAGGAAGAGGACCGGGAGAAATTAATTGAGTAGCCATTGTAAGAGCATATATGAATCCATGATTTGGTGAATTCTATTCGTCAATATTTATACAAAGTTACAAGGAAACTGAATCTAGATAAATAAGGAATGATCACATAACGAAACCTAAACATATACAATTTAGGAAACATAAATGTATTATTAACATAATCTATTTACTATCACAACCCGCAGTTGAAACTGGGGAGGGATAAAAAGTGAGACTGGATCTAAATTCGTTAAATAAAGAGGTTGGGAGGCCTTTGGTGAAGATATCAACATACTGAGAGGATGAAGGAACGTGAATAACACAAAACCAATGTCGACATTTTCTCGTACAAGATGGACGTCCATCTCAACGTGCGTTGGTGCTGCACTTGATTGTAGGACAAATACACCGCATTAATGTTGTCACACCGTACAAGATGGATGTCCATCTCAACTTGCAAATAAAACATAAAAAACGTAAAGAAAAATCAAATATCTTATTACGAAAACTGTGCAATAGGCCATGACGTGCCACAGGCTTAACGTGGCGTGAGACACAAGACTTGTGCCATGACGCGCCATGACAGTTGTGCGGCCAGTTTTTTAGAACAGTAGAAAAAAGACGTAGAACCTCCTTATTGGCAAACTGAAATGCCCAAGAAATAACTCAAGGGGTCCAAATTCTCCATGGCATATTCGGAGCTCAAGGTGGATATAATGCGCCGAAGAAAAGTAGGAGAAGAGGCCGTAAGAATATTGGCGGACCTACATTATGGTTATTAAGGGGGTCAATTGACCCTCGTAAACTTTTAAAAGATTGTGTCTATCGTATTATAAATTTTAATTTTTATAATTATATGTATTGTTTCGACCCCCAATTCTGACAAAAAAATTAACACAATGTCATTGTCGCATTTTTATATTATTTTGTTTTTTTATATTAATTGTTACGATTATGATTTATTAGTTGATGTATGTGTTAAATTTGTGTTAATTGTTAATTGTTAATTGTTGTGGTTAGGGTTAGGGTTTATTATTTGATGCCTAATTGTTAATTTTTTTAATTGTTAGGATTAGAGTTTATTAATAGTAATTGATGCCCATTTTTTGTTAATTGTTAGGGTTAGGATATGTTAGTTGAGACAAATGATTTTTTAAGAATAAGAGTTATGGTGAGAAATGTAAGATGGGATTTGGACCCTTGATCACTTTAATTCTCAAAACAACTTATGAATTGCGCTTTAGAAAGAAATTGATCCAGTATCTCTTTAGTTTCGATCTTCGATTAGGATTGATACATAGATCCCTTCTTACCCTTCTCACTATAACTTTATTCTCACCGAAACCCAACCCTCTTAGTTGATACCTAATTATTATATTTTTGTTAATTGTTTTATTATTTTGTTACAAAAATGGAATTAAAAAAAAGTAATACAAATACCCAGAATTGATAGTAGTAGTTATTATTTTCATAATATTTTTCTCACCTAGCTCTACATTTGATGCCTATAAAAGTTGATTTAAATTATCTATCTCGGGTCCAAAAGAAAAAAAGTTATGGCGTATCACCCTAAACAAATATATAAATTACCTTGCCAACTACATGACCATGACCTTAATTCTGACCCATCATAAAAATTCATGGATCCTCCTCTGCGTAAGAACAATATCATCAACATATCGATGTAGATATGCAAGATCACCTCGTGCTTGTAGATAAACAGGGAATTGTCGGATTTGCTGTTCACGAACCCATCAAAGTAATGTAGGTGGCAAAACATTGATACCAAATCTGGGGAGTTTGTTTGAGACCATATAGAGATTTTCGTAGAAGGCACACATAAGATGACTTCGAAGAGTCAACAAACCCTAGGGGTTGATGCAAGTATACAGTTTCCTTTAGATCCCCATGAAGGAAGGTAGTTTATCCAAGTCGTGGGAAGATGTTTTGAAATCAATTCTATTTTTTTTCAATCGAAGATACAATGAGTTGATTGGACTTAAAATTCAAAATCTATGGACTGAAGAAATATTTAGATCTATCGATCTAACATGGAACCAACCCGTCTTCGGGCCATGTCCAAGATCTAATACAACACAAGTGAAGGTTTCATATGCGGCTATGATTTGGCTGGACCTACCTAGAGGATTAAATCAAGATCCAAGAAAATCCTTTTGGGGAAGATAAATTAAGAAACATTTTTTTTGGGGGGGGGGGGGGGGGGTAATGAATTCTAAAATCAGTGCTCATTCCAAGCTAGTACTATGCTACTATATATGAAGGAATAACCACTTTCTGTTGCTGAAATAAACACAAAATGAATTGATAAAGATATGAATTGAAGGATTTTAGGAGTTCTCTGACAAGTGATCAATTGTCTTCCAGGTATGAAAGCTATTGTTAGTACACTAATGTATCCAAGATTTAGGACTAATTGTAATTAGTCAACAAATGTCAAAGTCAAAATAGCTAGGTTTGGTCAAAGGGTATATAAACCCAATTATTAGGGTTTGTAAGGGTGAGGTCATTTGTGTGTCTAGCCACCAAGAGTGTGTGTGTGTGGCCTCCAAGAGAAAGTGTATCAAACTCTCATCTTCTACATTTTCTCAATCAAATACAAAGGTTTTAATGGTTTAATCTTGTTACCTGATTATTCTCAATTGGTATCAGAGCTTAGCAGAAAAGAATTTGTGCATCATTCATTGTTTTTTATCAATTTTTGAGAAATTGAAAAGTTTTTGAGATTTGAGATTTGTTTGTGTTTTGGATTGATTCAAACTCACAAATCTATTTGCATAAATCGTTATTTTGTTGTGGAAATCGTTTGTTGCTTCTCTAAAAACGAAAAGAAACCAAAAACACATCGATTTAGACGTGAAAACCTCAAGAAAATCGAGTTTGAAATTCTCAGATCTGAAAAATCGACGTTTGGGGTGGTGATGAACAGTAACTAACGGAAGTCCGTTAGTTATCCGTTAAGTTTCTTTACATTTTTGGTCTTTTTCCGTTAGTTCTGTTAGTTTTCGTTAGTTTTTGTTACATTTGAGGTCCTAGTTCTGTTAAGTCCTAGTTAGCCCGTTAGTGTCACTTTTACTAACTGTCCGTTAGATTTTTCCGTTAGTTTTCTTACAAATTTGGTCCTTCCGTTAAGAGTCCGTTAAGTCCATTTAATTAGTTTAGGAGTTTGACACTTCTGGTCCCTGGACTTCTAGTTTCAGGGTTTAGCAGTTTTAGTCCCTGTAGTTTAGGTTTTAGGTTAAGTCAGTTTTAGTCCTCTAGTTTTTAACTTTTAGAGTTTTACATTTTTAGTCCCTCTAGTTTTAACTTTCAGTTTTTTTACTTTTTTAGTCCTTGTCTTTTGTAAGTTTTAGATTTTTTCATTTTTAGTCCTTTGAGTCTTAATTTTAGAATTTTTGTCATTTTTAGTCCTTGTTTTTCATTTTAGTTTCGTAAGTTGTCAGCTTTAGTCCTTATTTTTCATTTTTCATCGATTTTATCAGTTTTTGCCTGCATTTATCCGTAACTGATATATTTTTTCTCGTGTTTTGCAGGTTTATCGATTTAAGGTCCAGTTTTCCGCATTAATTTTTTGGATTTAATTTTTGGGAGACAAATTTACAATTTGTTTTTCAAATTTTATTTTTGAAAATTTTTCTGACTTTAATCGTGTTTTTCTCTGATCGTTCAAACGCACAAATTCTACTTCTCACGAAGTATCTGTTAACGATCCGACATTTTAAATTTTCAGGTAACAATGTCTGATTTTGATTTTGATCCAGATTCAATCGAGGAAACTCGTGAGTCGGGTAGAAAGCTAGCTTAAGAGTTGTTAGCTTATGGAAAGCATAAGGAAAGACTTATTAAAAGTTTGAGATGTGATAAAGTCTCTCTTAAACAAGATCTAGATGTACTTGAAGAGAAACAAAAAACTGTTGAATGTGAAAATCTTGATCTAAAGCAAAAGCTTTCAGTCTTTGAAAAGGAAAGAGAAGATTTCAAGAAAGAAAAAAATGAGATTGAAAAGGAAAGAAGTGTATTCTTAAAGGTCAAAGATGATATTCAAAAAGAAAGAACAGTTTTTGCAAGTGAAAGAGGAAAGTTTGAAAAGAAATATTCCGAATTTTCAAAAAGAACTTTAGAAGAAAAGAAAACTATTGAGCTTAGATGCATAAAACTTTCCACGCAAAACTCTGATTTTGAAAAAGTTTTATTTCTCGAAAAGGAAAAGTTTGAGAAAGAAAAGGTAGATTTTAATGCTAAAAGAAAATCTTTTGAAGCAAAGATTGTTGAGCTTTCACTGAAAATATCTAATTTGGAGAAAGAATTAGACATCGAAAGAAAGGAACTTGAAAAGAAGAAAGTTAAAGATTTTCAAGCAAAAAGTGTGAAAGATGTCTATTCAAATGAAAGAAAGATTTTTCAGAATGAAATAAAGAAGCTGACAAAGAATCTATCTGGTTTATCTGCTGAAATTATGATAGAGAAGAAGGTTAAATCTGAGATTCAAAGAAAATTTGATTTGTTATCCAAAGAGAAAAATGTCTTGGTCAACAAAGTTAAAGAACTTGAAGACTTCATTTTTAAGGTTGAGGTTTCCAAACAAGCAAGTCCTGACACGATTGTTCAGACTCCACTTGTTGACTCAATTGGTTCTAAATGTTCTTTCAAAACGGCTTCAAGTTCAATTAATAATGATATTTCTTCAAAAGGATTTGACAAATCAAAGGGTTTTTCAAAGAATCAGGTTCGTCCTTCCAATCTCTTCCATAATCTTTCTGCTGATAACTCTGATGCTTCTACTTCAAGGCCTACAGAAAATCCTGTTTTCAAAGGAGTCAAGATGGTTTGGAGAGCAAAAGGCTCAACTCCTGAAAACGATGCCCCAAAGTCATCTGTTCCTCCACCCACCGTGAACAAGAAGAACAACGCTCCAAAAGGTAAGTCTTTTGTTAAACCTAATCTTGTTTATTCTTCAAATCATTTGATTAGGTTAGCACAAAAGCAAATATGTTGTTCTTATTGTGGAACTAATGATTTTGTTAAGAAAGAAGATGTTCAGTACTGGTATGGTACTTACAATATTCCTTCAAATCGAACTGCACATAACAATCCAGGACCCAATTGGCAATGGGTACCAAAATCAACTTAATCTGTTTTGCAGGTTTATCATGTGTGGTGCTGATTGTCTGAACTATACAAACACATGACTGGGAAACATAAGAGAATTGTGCAGATTTGAAGAAGAATACATGTGCTGAAACCATCTGCATAATTTCAGGGGGAGAGATTCTAAACTTTTGATTGTTTGTGCTTATTGATATATCTTTCTACATGTTAATGGTTTCTAAACACATCAGTTTAGAACCCGGATTTCAACGATTTTAATGGTTTCTGAATACTTCAGTTCAGAACCCGCTTTTCAAAGAGATTATGGTTTCTGAATACTTCAGTTCAGAACCCGCTTTTCAAAGAAATAATGGTTTCTGAATACTTCAGTTCAAAACCCGCTTTTCAAAGAGATTATGGTTTCTAAACACATCAGTTTAGAACCCGGACTTCAAATAGATTATGGCTTCTAAACACTTCAGTTTAGAACTCGAGCTTTCAATATGTTTGACTTCTGATCATATCAGATCAGAACTCGTTCTTAATCTCTAATAATAATAATAAAAAAATAAAAAAATTACTTCGACTGTTACATGTGCTGATTTTGTCAAATTAAGATCTTTGCAGATTTTGAGGGGGAGCTTATCCGATTTTAAATCAGTCGATCATAATTTGAGGGGGAGATAATACTCATGACTGTAAGTATCTTCTGAACTTCATCTGAGATTGTTTGAAAGAAGGACGACTTTCAAGCATGAAAAACCTGTTCTTAAATGTTCAAACCACTTCTCTAATTCAAACAGATTTTATAATTTTAGAAGTGTGATTTTAAATGGTTTTCATGTATATCTCGGGTAGTTATATCATTATTTCTGACCGTGTGTTTCCAAAGATTAATACTTGTGTATTATCTTTTCTATACTTTCAAGTACTCATACACACCGGTTCAGCTTCATATTGACTTTGTTATTACCACGTCTCAAAATGAAACAATTTTCGATGGTAATACTCCCGTTTGAATTTCCAATTTTGTTGAGCATCATACATTCATTCAGCGTGAGAACTTAAGCGTTTCATTCAAAGGTTGTTTATATTTGTTCATATAAACAAAATATTCAATTCTTTGATACCCTAAGCGTTAATGAATATCCTTCATATTTGATCTGATTGATACATTGTCAGATTCACAAACAAGCCTTTCAAATTCATTTCATTCATTCAATATTCTTGTTGTGTGAAATCTTCAACGTTCAAATGCTCAAATATTTCATGATATAATTGAGGAGCATACATTCTGATGAGCAACATATCTTTTAGGACAACATTCATGGGAATCAGTGTGAGAGCTTAAAGGAACTTCTATGGATCCACGTTAACCAGTGTTTCCTACCCAAGAAGTTATCCTTGAGTGATTGAGGGGTGAGGGGTCAAAATCAAAGAGTGGGGGAGATAACTCATACGGTTGAGTAATCTCGTTGTGCTGAGGTAAAATGAAAAAGAGAGTTTGGTTAGAAGTGAGTTGATTAAAAACAGAAAGAGGGTGTGAGAACAAAGTTAAAAGAATACGAGAACTCTGCACCAGCCACTTTCTGAGCCGGGCATCCACATTACTGATTGGTTCACATTTCTTTGGTGGCCATCATTGAAACAGGCAACTAGCCCATGCCAACTCTTGCTTTAACCCCACTAGCTACTCATTTCTTTCTCAACAAAGAAATGTTTCAATTTTCTTGGGGATGCAGCATATTATCTATCCAATCTTCACTCGGAAGCTTTGGATATTGAAAAGAATGAAGTTTGCCCCACCTTCGCTCTTCATTCATGCACATTGAGTCCGTGGAAAACTTGTTGTTGTCTCAACAGTTTACACAATTTGAGCCTAACTATTATCAAGCATAAGTTGCTTCAATCATTTCTACACTTGCACGTACACACAAGGAATATGTTTTCTTGTCATAACGTTCATAGAAATTCCTTCGTGATTTTCGATTATTGAATGGAAGCCCTGGAGGAGTGAACATCAAAAATCTCCTTTCCAAAGTACATCCGTTGTACTAAGTGGCTTTGTGCAACTTACAGGCATTTTAACTGATTCATCCGTTGTTTCAGGGTTACCACTTTATATTATCTGAATTTGAAAAGATTCGGATAAACATTTTTGGAATTGACGGTTATACAGATTAAAAGGAGGAGATTGTTTCTGGTATTCAAAGACTGCTGAAATTGAAAAGAATTTTGATGATCATGATGCTCACAATCATCAAAAAGGGGGAGAAATATCAAACAGAAGAAAAGAGGGAGATAATACGAATATTTCAATTTCCGAAAGTCACAGTTGACATTTGCCAAAGTCAAAGAAGTTCAAGATAAAGTGTTTTCGAGAGATCAAATGCGTGAAGATACAACGACGGTTCGTTCTTAAATATAAATCAAGAATGTTTTAAAGCTCAAAGCCCGTTGAAACCTCAAATTCTGTTCATAATTCAAAGACTGAAGAAATTTGCCAAAAGGTCAAAGCTGCTGCAAAGATCAGTGATTCGAAGATATAATGATTTTGTTTTGAAGACCTTGATCAACCTTACATAGATTTGAAGTTCGTGTCTCAAGACTTGTTGACTTGTTGACTTTAAAGAGCCTAAATGAAGATTAAAGCCGCCAAAGTGGATTCTTGAAGATAAAGCCTATCTGAAGATTAAAGTGCTGAAGACTAGCGTCATAATTTTTTAAATCTTGAATCCATAGGGGGAGATTGTTAGTACACTAATGTATCCAAGATTTAGGACTATATGTAATTAGTCAACAAATGTCAAAGTCAAAATAGCTAGGTTTGGTCAAAGGGTATATAAACCCAATTATTAGGGTTTGTAAGGGTGAGGTCATTTGTGTGTCTAGCCACCAAGAGTGTGTGTGTGTGGCCTCCAAGAGAAAGTGTATCAAACTCTCATCTTCTACATTTTCTCAATCAAATACAAAGGTTTTAATGGTTTAATCTTGTTACCTGATTATTCTCAGCTATCGTTCAAGAATTGTCTAAAATGGGGCAGGCATGGCTTAATTTATGATTGAATTTGTAGGTTAAAGGAAGTGATCGAGTTTGTCGACACAATTGGTATCACTACTAAACTAAAAACTTTTACCTACGAACTAAAGGGTGATTTGTCACAAAATCGTCACAAAAGTTGGTGGGTAATGCAAATCACAGATTACACAGGGATTCTCTGAGTGATCCATGAGTATTTTCTCAAAAAAGATCGGAATCTACCGAGCTATTCATTTTTCTGGGTGATCCTGGGTAAAATTTGTGGTGTATAAGATAAAATTCACACAGATCTTCAAAGTGGGAAGGGTGGATAAAGTGGAAGTCTTAATTATGATCAAGATCGGAGTTAAAGGGTCAATGCCAGTTGTTTGGACAAGGTTCAATTTTATAAGCATCTTAACGGTTCGGGAGAATTGTTGTATATGTATACCTGGCTGAAGGTCCAAAAAGGGTTGACAAATACTTTGTTCATCTTATAGAGACTAGAGCTGATGAAAATTTGATCCTCAAGAAAGGTATGATAGAACATAATCAGAACAAAAATGCAGTCATCTAATTCGATTTAGAGCTTGATTGTGAAAAGATGATGGGTTCGGAGATAATTAGTAAGAAATAAAAGGAAAGGAAACAATCGGTGGGTTATTCCGAAAGAAGGGTTAAGTTATTAAGGTGTTGTTGATCCACTAGAGCTTATTCCGCCGGGAGACATATAGATCAAATAGTGAAGAGTGTTAGGAGTAAATAATCACATATATAAATTGTGTGGACAGAAATTGAAGATGAAGATGAAGATGAAATAGAAATTCTTATATACAACAATCAAATGGAAAATCAACAAATAAATCTTACTTGTAGAGAATGAAATGAAATCGATTGAGGCCTGCATGTATAACAGTGTCCTAAGACAGAAATTCTGCCGGTATAGCGTCCGTCTAAAAAATACAACAATCGTATACAAGATTGATACTTGAATATGTTGAATTAAAGCATGTTTGGTGATGAACGAAATAGGAGAATTTCGAAATAAACAGAGTATCGCGTGACTCAAGTCGCCCCGCAACCCGCGCCGGGATCTGTTCCACGAAAACTCCAGAGTCTCGTGCGAGTCTCCTCGCAGTCTTGGGCGCACCGTAACCCGCACCACACATTCCTCAATTAATGATCTCGACCCCATCAAGACCCCAAGACCCAATCTTTGATATTTAATATATATCTATTAATGTCAAAGAGAGCACACCAAGAACACCACACTCAAAGGCCCAAACAATTAAATGATTCATTTAATGCTCAAGTGATAGAGTTTATTAAGTGTTATAACCTTTGTCTTGACTCCTACGTGGGACAAGGTTTCTCTTCTATACACAAAGTTCCAACAAAGAGAACACCTAAGGAAGTTAGAGGAAAAGTTGATACAACAAGGAAAGAAGTTGGAAACAAGTTCGTTTACTAAAAACCACAATTTTGAAGAGTGACTGCAAACTGTACTATGTGAAAAGCTAAGGAAAAGAAATCAGAAAGAATAATTTCAAGCTATGAATTATGTATACAATCTAAAATCAGAGGAGTTCAACATATGGGAACGTCATGGATATAGTATGGAGTACACAAGTTGAAGATGATGGAATTCACGAAGGCAAAGTTTCTCTCATGTTGGCAAAAAAGAAAACCTTTTTCCCAAATGGGCATCTCTGAATTTCCTGTGGAAGGTGAACAAGATTGAATGTGTTTCATTTCTTTTGGTGAAAACTAATAAAATATCAAAGGTGTGAGTGAAATAAAAGGAAGATGTTGGTAATAGAGAACATTATATTTGACTATTTGTAGTTTCACCACAGCAAAATCAAACTAATTTATGAGCCTCCTAGTGGACTAAACAATAAATTTATATGAGTCTTTTAGGCTTTTTATTTCTTGGGGGTTGGGTGCCATGTGGGACCAACGTGTCTGGATTGCCGGTAATCAATATTTTTGTAAAAAAAAAAGGTTTTAAGAATCCTGAAATAAATCGTCCTATTAATATTTTTTATGACATTGTTTGAAAATTTGTCCATTAAAAAACGTGTTCATATGACACTTAATTTTCACAGTGTCCTATTAAAATAAAAACCTAAAACGACACTTTATTTTAGAAGTGCTATAAAAAGATGTTAAGGTGTCTAAAAACGTCCTATAACTTTGTTGTAACACATTTATATAAGACGCACAATTGTTTAGTCCTCTAAACCTAAATCCTGTAAAGTAGTCTATGAGCAGTTGAGCATGCTTATTTTTTTTTTGGCGTCCTATAAATCAATTTTGTTGTAGTGTTTATTGAAAAGATAAAAGGTGATAAAAAAATGAGAGTAAGCTACGATTTTCGTCCCTATGGTTTGATGTTTATAACGGTTTTCGTCCCTTGTCTTTAAAAACTGTTTTTTCAGTCATTGTGGTTTGTACTTTGTTTTTTTCGTCCTTCGTACTAACTCTGTCAAAATAGTATGTCAAAACAGGGATATTTTAGTCTTTTACTATTTTATCTTAATTTACTTTAAAATTTTAATAACAATGTGCTTTATATTTTTCTGATCTCTTTATTTTCTATGTTTTTTACTATTAAATAATACATTAAATTGTATATGTATATCTATATTAATCAACCCCACCTAAATGAACGATAGACCTTTACCGCCGCAACCAACCACAACCATTGTTTTGTTCCTGTCTATTAACTAGAATCCGAATCGTCACCGTCCCTTCCACATTTCCGGTGAACTAGAACCACCCCCATCTTCAACTAATGACGCCAACTTCCGCTCCTCCATCTTAAAATTGGAGCTTACAATTCAAAAAGGAAACTTATCTAGATTCCATGCCATAAGCTTCAACCTCAAAATCAGTCCATTTTCTTGAACAATGACTCGTATCCCCCACTACTAGAACACTGACCATTACCGACAGTTTTTACCGCCTGTAAAAAACCGTCGGTAGTTATCGACAGTTAAACGACCGTATTCCGACACGATAATAATTTTTTAAATTCTTATTTATTTTTAACAGGTGGTTAAAAATAAATTACCGACGGTCGGAAATTTATAATTAATTACCGACGGTTTTCGGACGGTCCCGTCAATTTTTCTATTTTTACTTATTGTTAACAGCTCGTTGGAAAACAGTCGGAAAAATTTATCAATTACCTACTGTTTTCCAGCAGCTCCCTTTTAGTTATCTAAATTTCTTTTATTTTTAGTAGGTCGTTGAAAAACAGTCGGAAAATATTACCAGTCAGCGACGGGTTTCCGACTGTCCCTTCCAATTTTTTTTTTTAAATTTTTAATAGGTCGTCGTAAAACCATCTGAAGTATTTATTAATTACCAACAGTTTTTCGACTGTTTTCTTTTAATTTTCTATATTTTTGTTTATTTTTAATAGGTCGTTAGAAACCTTTTAGAAAATGTTATCAGTTACCGACTGTTTTCCGACGGCTCTTTTCTATTTTAAAATTTTATTTATTCTAACAGGTCATCCCAAAACTTTTATCAATATTTCTATAGTAACGATCTTTTTATATTAGTCATCTAATCTAATTAATTACATTAGTCATTTAATTAATTTAATAATATATATAATTTATATCAATCATCTAATTTATATTGAAAAAAGCGTATATGAAATGGGCATGGAAAATGGCCCAAATATACTTGGGCAAAAGACCCTCACAAAAACACCGCTTGAAAAGTGAAAACCACTTATTTATGTGCCCTTTCTTTGGGCTGTTTGGTTGGTTTTTCATTAAGTCCTGTATGGATATAGATGTCTGTCTGGATTTTGATATCTTGTTGTTTGTTTCTTGTGCTGAACAAACGAGCTGAATGTCAGAAATGACTATTTTACCCCCATTGTGTATTAGACACCGATTAACATGACTGTTTGGTAAATGTGTTGAAAGGTTTATTCTTAACAATAAATATTATCAATTAAACAATTTTTAATATAAAAAAACTTCATCAAATATGAATTCAATAAGATAATCCCAACAAACTAACCTCTACAAAATCATATTCAGATTACGGAGGCAAACTAGTTCCTATTCCAATAATCAGATACATTTAAGGCAATCTTCTTCATCATTCAAATTGGATATACACACAATTAAATACTGACAGAAGATTAAACATTACTTTTATAATTTAAAAAAAGCACCAGTTACCTATCTCTGCACCAAGTCCCTGCACCACAAAACCCCATGGAAATGAAAATCAACAAAAAAATTGGGAAAATTGAAGATCGGTAAAGAAACACAATACGATCATAACACGGAGCAAACCAAACCCTAACCCTAGGTATTTCTGTTTTTTTTGGACAAAATCGTCATGAATTATGAAAGTATGATTCGATCTGATCAGTTAAAAAAAGCTGGATTTTTATGATTGGTTTATAAGGTTTGGTGATTGTAGAGTGGGAGGCTGGAGAAGAACGTCGCCGGAGAAGACGCCGGCCGGAGAAGACGCCGGCTGGAAGAGGTTGCCGACTGGAGAATCGCTAAATGGGGGGTAAAATTGGAATAGCGATGGCTGACCACATAAAGGGAACCTTTAATAACTTAATCGGTAAGACCATCTTCAACCATACTGCATAACATCAAATTTGCAGTATGACTTCCTCCAACCATACACCATAACACCAAAAAATTTGGTGATGTATTTTTTCCTTTTTCAAAACACACCAAATTTGGTGTCACTATTGACACTGCAAAAAAATTGAAAGGACCCACCAATATCAATTTATTTCATTTATTTTTGTGTTTTAAATAATATAATTATTATTTATGATATTAGTTTTAATAAATATTAATCTAAGTTAACATTTTATATGTTTTTGTTAATTCGTTTTTTTTTATTTAAAATTAATTTATAAATAAAAGATACCATTAAAGAAATTTGACAAAATATAATTTCATAAGAAATTAAAATTACATAATACTTGTATTAAAATTATGGATATTGTATTTATTAGAAATGTTTAATAATAATGGAAAATGGTTTTTTTAGAAGACCCCACTAATTTGCTGTTTTTTTGAAGTATGATTAGAGTTGAAATGTTTTTTAGTGTTAGGGTCCCACCAATTTTAGTGTTTTGGTGTTATTTTTGGTGTGTTGGGTTAGAGTTGCTCTAAGTCACTCATTTTTTCATTAAGCCACTATCAAACATCCCTGTATGTAGGGCTGTAAACGAACCGAACGTTCAGGGAACGGTTCGTGAACTGTTCGGCGGGAAGTTCGTTTATGTTCGTTTATTTAATAAATGAACGAACATGAACACGTTTTTTTGTTCGTTTAGTTAAATGAACGAACATGAACAATGGTCTCGTTCGTTCATTTATGTTCGTGAACGTTCGTTCATTTATGTTCGTTAATGTTCGTTCGTTTACGTTCGTTTATGTTCGTTTACGTTCGTTTATGTTCATTTATGTTCATTTATGCTTGTTTATATATAAACATGTTTATATAATATGAAATTAATATGTAAAATCATCAAGTAAATTGATCTTTTAGAATTTATTTTTCATATCTTCTAAGTTAACCTGGTTTTTCATTTTGTTAAGGTATTTTTTACGAACGGAATGATGAGTATGGTGGTTGTTTTTTGTTCATTTGGGTTCGTTCGTTTATGTTCATTTAAGTTCGTTTGTTTACGTTCGTTTATGTTCATTTAAGTTCGTTCGTTTACGTTCGTTTAACTCTTAATGAACGAACATAAACGAACACGAACAAACAAAAATTCTTAACGAACGAACATGAACACAAAAAATCTCGTTCGTTTACCGTTCGTGTTCGTTCGTTTGTTCGTTTAAGTTAAATGAACGAACATGAACAAGCCTCCGTTCGTGTTCGTTCGGTTCGTTTACAGCCCTACCTGTATGGCTGACCGAATAAGCCATACAAGCCATTAAGCTCATTAAGCCAAAAACAAACACGCCCTTCGTCTCGTCAACTATGCCTCACCACCGCCTGTCGGAGCTCCGTTCCACACCGACGGCGTTGTCACTGTCACCATTTCCAGTTTCTTAATCTATTTTCCTAAGGTAAGTACTTCTATCTTCGTAGCTCAAATTTGTGTACCTAATTGCTCGTGTACTAACCTATTCGAACACTTATATGTAATGTGTATGTTTGATTGCTTCTACGTTTTTCATTTTGGAATTGAAGGTTAAATTGACATTTTTGTTCTCAAAATGATGCAAGTTATAATTTTTTTGAGAAAATTGGGATAATAATACCAAATTTGTGACGAGTGCTATGAATGTTGTGGTTTGAAGTTGCAAAATCGATATCAGTTCTGATTTGAGAAGTAATTTGTTTGGCCTTGAAGCTCATTCAATCTCCCTAAATACGATTCCGTGTCAAATCGTTGCTATGCATCCTCGTTTCATAATGTTTTACTTTTATTTGCATCTGTTGTAAGTTTATCTCCTGTTGATAATGTAGATTTGCATACAGTAGAGTTGGTGTTGATTGAAGGTATGCTAGAATGTTAACCTTGAAACTGAAAGTTTTCAGGATGAATCGGTGTTTGGCAAGATCAATTGCAGGTTCAAATGTAAATAGGGTTTGTAAACTTTCATGCAATTCATTTTGTACCTTGATTGAATCCTCAAAAAGACATGGTCTGATAATGGAAATTTAATGTCCTTACAATTCTATTAAGTGTGTTAGTTGCATTCTGTGTGGCTTAATCAAGATTGGACCGTCAGTTGGGTTGGTTTAGACGGACTGAATTAAGTTGTTCAACCTTAAAAAATATCGCTTTTTGGCAAAATTGTAGGTTCGAGATACAATCATTTTGATAACTGGTAGTGATCCGCTCCAAGTATTTTAATTAATCATGGGATGTCTTATGCCTCATTCTGCACTGTTTGTATCATAATTTCCTTACAAGATTTTCATTTAGCGTTGTATATATGAAGAGAAATGAAAAAGTAGTAACGATTCCTGTCTATTTGATGTGAGGTGAATCGAGATGGGACCCATAGAGTAGAGAATGTAGGTCGTTGGTGTGAATAGTTCCTTATGAATGTTTCAGAAGACCATTAATCTTAGGGGCTGTTTGGTTGGTTTTTCATATCGTGTATGGATAAAGCTGACTGTGTGGATTAATCTGTTTGTATGGATTGGGAGGGGGTTTTTGATGGAAGGAGAGTGTTACTAAATTGGGAGGGACAGGTTTGGTAAAAGAACTTGGCTTTCTGCATAAAGCCCCCACTAGAAGCTTACTGAATAAGCCACTTTCTATATCATTAAGCCACTACCAAACAGTCATGTATAGCTGTCCGAATAAGCTGTGAGTCCCATTAAGCTCATTAAGCTGCCAACAGACAGACTCTTACTGTAAGTTTGCAAAGCGGTAGATATTCTAACTTTAAGAATAGCAACATTAGTGTAGCTGCTCTCATACTGTAATCGCAGGTAACCTTTGATCTGATTGCGTATGTCTCATCCAAGTCTATTTTTGTTCATATATTCAAGGAGATCTCTCATTCTATCCCTGCATCTTTCTGTTTTTGATCTTTTCTGACTAATAAGCAACTGATTAACCCGAGTAAAACTTGATAGGTTCCTGAAAGTGGATGATAAAGTGAAAGCATGTGGTATTTTAGACCATAATTATCAAGTTATTACTCAACTTTCTATTTTGGTGTAAGTTTGTGAAAACAAAACATAGATGCTTTACATTGGTTTATGTAAACCAGAATGCTTTCTATTTTGGAGAATTTTTTAATCCACTTTTGATAGATATCATTTTTTATCCAGTGTAATTGTGGAAGCTATGAAGGTGGATAGTCTCCAAAAGCTTTGCTCATCCTTGGAACCTATTCTTCTATATTTCTCACTTATAAATGAATTGAATTGTTTAATAGAATGAAGGTGCTTTTCATAAAAGGGTGGCTTTTGGTTCTTGTGTGATCTGATGGTTTCAGATCATTGCTGTCCTTCTAAGCTGTCCAATGTAACAACCCTACTACATTGGGTACAACACTACTTATTTCAATTACTAATCCTATTATTTCGGCAAAATTCTATATAATACAAGATTACTTTTTGGAAATACATATATTGTTTATTGGTGAAAAGTATGTTTAACAGGGATCAAACATACCTGATTCATAAACTCTATGAATCATGACTATTTACCAAATGGTCTTTGATAATAGTGGATCTTTGCAACCCATTCTAATAGACATGTGGAAAAGGTTGGTGAGAATTGCAAAACAATACAGATATTTATTGTTCATTTCATTCAGCAATGAAATTATTAAATTCACGCCTGAGGAGGAAGCAGACTGGGAGATGGCATCCGACAATTACTACTTCGATAATGGCATGAGAACCCCACCAATGTATGATTTTATGCCGACGGGTCTTCGACAAAGTCAACGAATTACTCCTGCAGTGCAAAAAGCCATTGATGAGGCGAACGCCGATATCAAAAAGGTAAAGGGTATGTGGAACCATAACAGGGGGATTCAGCAGGGGAAAATGGAGTATCTAGCGGAGAAGAAACGAGAACTGACCATGACTAGGGCTCACGTTCGGCAGCTGCAACGAGAGATTAAGGAAGCTGAAGAGGAACTAGAAGAACTCGAATCGGACTACATAGGAATGGAGGACGTGATCAAGGAAAAGGTTAACTTGATCACAGGACTCCAAGACGCCTTCCAGTGATAGATTTCTTTGTTTACATGCACTGTATCCGTTTTGGTTGAGAAGATGATTTGCAATAATTTTTATATGATGTTGTTAATTAATTTTCTTGTTACATAACTTAAGTGAATTTCTATATTAAAAACATTAAAATGGAAAGGAAACAATACATTAAAAACCACATAAAATGATAACCTAAAAACTATAGGGACCATTAATGTTTTTTTAAATTTGCAACAAACTTCATGGACCAAACTGTAAATTCGAAAAGTAGCGGGTTAGCCCGCGATCGCGGGGGCCCAACGCGGGCATGGACCAAAACTGCCAACACAGGCATTCTTGAGGGGGGAAAGCTGGACCGCGGGCATTCTTGAGGGACCAACACGGGCAAAGTGGGCAAAGTTTGGTGACACGTGGCCTGGGGCCCGCGATCGCGGGGCCCACCGCGGATTTTTGTGGCATTTTTGTAAGATGAGAGAGATTTGTGGCATTTTGGTAAGTGATGGTCAAACTTAGGGTATTTTAATTAATTTCCCTAAATTTAATTCATTTATTAGTTTATTTGAACATTATTTTTTTAAATATTTTTATTAAAATTTCTTACCCACGCTTTATTTAATAAAAATGATATTTTTATGCAATGTTTTTTATTTAAACTACTAAGTTAAAGGTACATTAATGTAAAAATTACGAAAATACAAATACTAATAGATAAACGTACACAAACATCAAAAAAATTACATAAATAAATACAACATAAATATTACATCATCATTCATTTAAAAGCATGTGAAAGTAAAAATTTTGTTACCTATATTTTATAATTAATTTATTAGTTATATTATAATTATCTATACTATTTATATTATAATTTATTAGTTTAGAAAGAAAGTTTGGTCTTGCATATGTGTGGAATGTGTTATTGCAAAACTGATGTGACACTTTAGAAAAAAATATGGTCTTGCAGGTGTGTGGATGGTCTAAGCACAATAGCAGGTGGAGGAAAGATTCTTTGAAATGTGTTGGGGAAGAAGACCACGTGTATATTATATATACATATAATAATTATATCTTATATGTTTTTTAAAATTAATTGAAAAGTTAAAATAAGGTTAAAAGACTAATATGCCCATAACTTAATAGACTTTTTTTAAGGGTATTAGCCTTAGGGACGAAAAAGGAAATATAATGGAAACCACGAGGACCAAAAAACCAAATTTTAAAGACCAGGGATGAAAATCGTTATAAACAACAAACCACAGGGATGAAAATTGTAATTTACTAAAAAAATGAAGTGGCGATCGTTTAATTTTGATTATAGAATATGGAGGAATTTTTTTATTCACAAACCCTTTGGTGTATGTGACTTGCAAGCGACTTCCTTGGTCGTTCCAGACAAGTGGTCGTTTTAAGGATGATCATGGTACACTGAAAACGACAAAGACAAGTACTTGTATGCAACTTCTAAAGTCGCGCATTTTTGAGCTTTGGGCCGACTTACACCACGTAGTGAGACTTACACTGTGGAGTGTGACTTGGTCCATGCAATCAAGAATATCTCACAATCGATGCACAATTGTAGCAAATGTTATAGTACAAAATGGTGACTTGAACGTGACTTTGGAAGTCGCAATATGAAAGTCGACGACGCCTCATATTACCCAAAATAGAAAGACCTCACAACTTGCCAAGTCGCAGGAAAATTGTGTACGAAAAGCAACCGATGGATATTTGCCAGTTAGGGCATATATCATTGGTTATCCATAAACTTCCAAAATAGCATGTTTCGGGTAAGGTCTTGATCATCTTCATCATTAATGTACTAAACTTGTAAGTCGTAATCCTTCGATTGTTTTGAATTAATATAAAAGATCAGTAAGACTGTGTAGACGTACACTATTAGACCGATTGTTAAACCATGTTTCATCTCATGCCATTTTACTTGCTTTTGATATCTACATAGCCTTGTGAAGTTGTTAATGTAATAGTGTCCCAAAATAAGTGTCCACTTAAAAAGTAAATGCGTATTTTCCCATTTTACCCTTAATTATGAAATTGAGAAAAAATTCAATCAATAATTAAGGGCTAAACCGTTCTACTGTAAACTAATTAAAAAATGCAATAATTAGACAATATCCTAAAATTGTTGGGGAGAAGTCTCGATTTTATGCTAATCTTCCCTGCAAAGTTCGTTGCAGCTGTTAGTTTAACCAAAAAAACTAGGAGGGGTAATTAAGTGAACTATGAAGGAGTTCTTTTGCTGTATTTGCAATGTCTTAATGTGGGCTGGAGATATATGGTGGCACGTGCCACCGTATTATTCTTTCGTCAAAGGGTAAAAAAATTTAGGTTTGTGAAAAGTGCAACCGTATCGATTTGTTGTGTGCCACCATATATATTTTGAAACTACAATAAAAACATAAGTTTTCCTTGGTAGAGTTGGTTAGCAAGACTTTTCTTCCACTTTTCTCATTAATCTAATCAAAAGCAAACAACAAAGAAAAGGATAATACTCTTTCTACACCGTCCCCTGGGAAGATGTCTAAGGCTCTTGATCATAGAAAAATCTTTCTAGATACATCGAACTCGTAGACATATATGAAAGGAACATTCTTTTATCTCCAATTCTCAATTACTCTTTCCCGGCTTAGCGCGATTAATCTTGAAATTATTGTCTCTAAACTACCTAAATAAATTCAAATTCGGTCATAAAACACTACAAAAAAAACTCACTTTCACCGGCCGTTTTTACCGACGGATAACAACCGACGGTAATTTCTGACAGATCATCAACGGCCTTCCTGTTGGAAAGTAGCTTATCCTGACATATAAAATATCCGTCGGTGAAAACTGACATTTCCGAAGGATTACCGACGGACTGAAAATCATTTTACTTTTTTTTAAATAAAACTCCACATACTTCTGACGGATGGATTACCAACGTAATTGATCTTAATTATTTTTTAAAACAAGAATTCATGTGATGTGACCGTTGGTGGTCTGTTGCTGATAGCTACCTTCAATGATCCGTTGGTGATACCGCCCGTCAGTGATCCGTTGGTAAGTTCGATCCACCGGTGATACCTTCTCTCATCACGACTTTTTCTCCAACTACTTTTCACACTTTTCAATGATGGATCACCGACGAATTCACCTTTTTACGGAAGGAAAAATACTTGGGTGGTAGTCTTTTGTTTTGTAGTGAAACATTTAACAAATACCTCTTATTTAGTCTGAATTCCATTTGAGGAGACAAATTATGAGCCTTGAAAAGAGATTGTCATCAAGTATATCTTTCAAAATTAGATTTCTAAATACAAGTCCGTGAGCACACACATACACACAATCGATAAATCATTTAGGGGTTGTTTATTTTTTTAGAAAAACCTCTGAATACCTCTGAAGTCTGAATCGGTCAGACGTTTTTACATTCAGACCGTTTTTTTTTTTCCAGATTTCAGAGGCTCTAAAGTATGAAATACGTCTGAAATTAGAAGAGGCAACATAACGTCTTATAACCTCTTAAAACACCACCACTTATTAATCAGAAATGAAGTAAGAGTTCAGACTTCAGAGCTCTTAAAAAACAAACGCCACCTTAATCACCGTTAATTTATTTGATTTTGTATTTATGAAATTAATTATATAATCTAATTATCGGCAAGCAGGTGCTTAAATAATTAAAACTAAGAACTGCAAGTGAAGAATACATGCACGAAGCAGAAAGCTAGTCAACATTATTAAAACACAAACTAGGGGTTCACATTTTATTCACATACAACACAGACACTTGATAACAGACGCTAACAAGCTGTCCCCTTTCACATTTAAGCAACACACATTGTTCCTCCAATTTGACAACATCTAAGACATATATAGCCAACTGAAATTCAGTTTACTCTTTCGTCATATAAACTACTAATTGCTTCAACTTTTTATTTTCTTTTACGCGAGCACGGGGAAAGAAAGGAAAACTATAAATCTCGGAAAAAGTAACTTAGGACACCCCTCGAAACATGACCCCTCGGGAAAGAACCAATAACATGATGACATCACAAAGTTATTAACAAAGTTATTGCACTACAAAACAAATGACTTTTACCCACAGAGTTCACCCAGGGAAATTTTCGTCGGTGATTACCCAGAGATCACCCAGAAAATATTCGGTAGAATACGTTGTTTTTTGAGAAAATATCCATGGATCACCTAGAGAATCCCTAAGTAATATTTGCATTACCCACCAACTTTGTGACGGTTTTATGAAGAGTCACCCTTTAGCGAACAGATTTCCCAGGGAAAAGTTCGTAGGTAGTTTAGTAGTGTTGATTTGAGAAAGCATTAGAAGAACCACCACCTTGAGCATTGAATGCTAAGTCCATGTTCAGGTTTCCGTAGTCATAGATAGGGTCGGTAGAGTCACGAAATGCAGCACTTCCATCGGGGAGACAAGAGAGGTAAGCATCAGAAGAAAATTGGGCATCTGTTTGGGAGTTATTGTTCATGTATATATTGGAGCTACCACCAAGAGGAATGGGTGACGATGAAGACCCGTATTGGGAATTTCCATTAAACACAAAAGAATTCATGTTTGAAGATGATATTGGCTCTAGAAGCTGTACCAATGGCTCATTAGAGGTGGTGATTTTAGGTTGTGCAACAGTAGTGGTGTTGTTTCCAAAAAGATTTTGCATGAAACTGAACTCGTCATCATAAGATTGAATGAGGTCAAGAGATGGAGAGCCACTGGTGTATGAATGTGGTAGCTCATTAAAGAGATTTTCGAATTCATTGGAAAGATCATCTGTTGAGATAGCAGCGAAATTGCTTGGAGTGACATTACTGGTGCTTGTAGGCAGCGAAACGACGTTTGTAGCTTTGATGGCGGAGGTGGAGCCAGTGCCTCTAATGTAGTCCCGTAAAACAGTTGATTTTGGCCCTCGATTGTTAGATTCATTTTTCTTGCTCCTACGATGACGCGAAGTTTTCTTCCGTTTCGCTGCATTCCAGTGATTTTTAATTGCATTTTCGGTCCTCCCAGGAATCATTTTCGCAATTTCAGCCCACTTATTGCCCATTTTCTGATGAGCTTCAATTAGAATTCTCTCTTCGCTTTCATTCCAATCATCTGTCTGAAAGCATAAACCACGGAAATGCATTTTAAAATGTTGAAAATAGACAGAGGAACAACGCAAAGGGAAAATTGAAGGAAAGAACTTGATGTGTGGTAGCTAGTACTAAAAATGAAATTCAAATACCAATTCTTTCCATAAAACCTTGAAGTATTTTGTTTGCAACAGATATATTATTATGTCTTCTAGGGGAAAATGATCCTCAAGTCACATGAAAGGAATATCCAAGATGGGTGTCAACAAAAACACAAGAAGGAATTCAATTCCACAAATAAGAAGGAATTAGGGTTTAAGAAGGAATTCAATTCTATTCCATCCAATTTTCTCAAAAAGACAAAACTATCCCCATTTTATCTGCTCCGACCACCCTTCTGAACCATCGCCGACCACCACCGTTCTGAACCACCGTCAACCACCACCGTTGTGAGCCACCGTCGACCGCCACCGATCTAAGCCACCGCCGACCACCACCGACCTGAACCACCGCCCACCATCACCGTTCTGATCCACACCGCCGACCATCACCGTTTTGATCCACACCGCCGACCATCACCGATGGTTCAAATTTTCAAAAAGGGTATTTTGGTCATTAACTAATATTTAATTCCAATTCCAAAGCTACATTATGTGAACCAAACAGACAAAATCCAATTCTTTTAGCAGATTCCATTCCAATGTATGTCAACCAAACAGGTGGTCAAACCTGATAACATTCTATTCCAATTCCTTCAAAGTCAAATTCCTTTGACAGATTCCATTCCATCAAAAAACATTCTGCGAACCAAACACACCCTAAGATATAATTGACAAATAATTCAGAATCATCCAAAATTCATATCTTAACTATTGATTGATGCGGGTTATTCATAATAATGTCATCAATAAATTCAACAGTAGGGCCGTTCATGGAGGAGGGCAGACGCCGCACGCACAAGGCCTACACAATTAGGGGTCCAATTTTTTTATTTTTATTGTATAGTACTAGTTTACAAAAATAATAAATGAAAGTGACATAAGTTCTTTTAGTATCTAATAGAATAAAAAAGAATTTAACATTATATTAAGAACCTAAAATATATGATTAATTATTTTGGAGAAAAAATATGTAAAAAGTTATTTGGTCATTAATTTTATAATATTGCTTGTTTCTCTAAGTTTTTGAATTAGACCAAAATCTAAAGCTACTTTGCCTAGAAATATTGATATATTCTCCATCATTAATCTCTCACCGACTCTTTTGATTATTCTAGCCGAATGAATTCTATGTTTATATTAGAATATAATAGACTTTTTGTTATTAACTAAAAAAACTCATACCTTTTGAAAACATTACCAACCATATGAGACGATTCAACTTAACTATATCTATAAATAGGATTTCAAAATTACCTTTGTTTCTCATACATTATTGACTTGTTATTATTTAATATTGAGCACATGAATTTAGGTACTTTTTTATCTCTAAAATATTAATAAGATCTCAAGTATAACCAACGTATACAGACTTTTGACTCTAAGATTGATGGTTACTAAAGAAATTGTATTAACCCTAAAAGTTTAAAATTGTGATGAAAACATTAACACGAGGTGACACAGAATTCCAACTGATTTATATTGATTTACATAGAGTGTTACAATGAATAGTCAACATAGTGACCCATATTGATGTCAATCTATATATTAAAGGTATATCATAAGATGTGTTTGACGGTGGAATGAATTTACGATGCTACGTAAAAATGATATGGTAGATAATATAAATTTTGAAATAAAAATTGATTGCTTTTTCGTTTAGGAATACTTCAGAAAACTTCTTTATATGAACTATTAGTAATTTTTTAATTCAATGTCATTTCTGATGATAAAAACAATATATTAAAAAAAGTTGTACTTATTGATGACCCATTTTTAAATCTTACCTAGGGCCTATAAAATGTCAGAAACATGCATGTTCAGTAGCAGAGAAAGGTGAAACATTTATGGATATTGTAGGAATCTCGGTTTATATTACATCAACAAAATCGGTTTTATTGCACGCCATGTATATCAAAATGTAATAATAGACTACTTTGTAGGATTTAGTTTATATAACCAAACAATTGTTTGTTATATGTAAAAGTGTTACAATGAGTTGATTAAACGCTTGTCGGCGTCCTAACAAGTTTTTTTGGACACTTTTGAAATAAGATGTCATATTAATTTTTTATGGTATATACTTTTGAAAAGGGTCATATGAACATATCTTTTTATACAACGTTAGTTTTTATAAGACATTGTTTTTTCAAATAATGTCATAAGAAGATTAGTCGGATGCTCTATTTAAAAAATGTCTTAAACAATTGTTAAGACACCCAAATGCCATCGTCTATATACTCAAGTTACTGCAATATTTTAGGACGTATAATTGTTTGGTCATACAAATTAAAAGCTAACTCTTATAAAGCAATCTATCAAGATATATACACATTTGCAGATCCTACAAAACCGATTTGGTTGTACTGTTACATGTAATAGAAGATGCTACTGTCAAATTAATATTTGGTTTGCAATCTTTTAGGTCTTTACACATATATATGATTGAATGTTGTGGATTCATATCACTTACTCCCTTGCCTTCCATAAAAAGACATGATATTATAAGATGCTCTTTTTTAATTGATAATAAGGTAAGAAATTAAATAGTAATTCTTTCACTTCAAAACTAGCAGCAGTTATTTTGATTTTGTTGAATATTAAAATGGGTATCTACAATTAAAAATACAATAGCATTAGAGCTGTATAAACATTTTTTGGATGGCTTTCTGGACAAGCTTAAACGCATCGACTAACCACAAATGCCCTGTAAGAGGGTTTTTTAGAAGGATGGCATATCGCAGAAAATTCTAAAAAGGATTTCGTTGCTTATATTCCTTTTATAAACTGTCGAAAGATTTTGGAAATTTATGTCATTGAAATCATGTTAGATCTGCAAAGCACATTAGTCGAAATGAATATTCCAGATAAAAGAAATTGAAGAAATCGCTTGATCGCGAAAGAGATCGAGTAAAGACCTTGATATCCGGACGCACATGGTTGTACCATCGTTCACGACACTGTTTCCCAGCTCTACCTTCCATGCTCTCTGCGATCAGAGCCCAATTTTTCACCCCAAGTTCCATGACGAGATCAAACAGTTTGCTTCGTAAAATCGCAAAGAAAACACAAAATGTTGATTCAGCATTGCATTTGAAGTTGAGCATCCACAAATCAAACCAAAAAGAAAATAAAAAATTAATTCAAGAAACTATGTTTAATTAACCTGTCCTCTTCTTGTGTCCATTGTCCCTTTATAAAATTCCTAGAGCCGCCGCCTCTAGAGATCTCCGGTGGAGAACTGATTACTTCGTTGTTGAAGTCATTGTTCGGATAATTACTCCGTGGATCCCAATTGTAGAAGAACTGCTCTCCGTTTGGAAACATGCGATCAACATCCGAGCTTTGATCCATTGGCAAAGGTGGTAGAGAAACTCCACCTACATCATGCATCCCTCCACTAAAAGAAGACAATCCACCAAATGCATTTGAAGGGATGAATGGCCCTTGGTTATAACAATTCTCATAGTTTTGATGACTTTGACCAGATACAGAATTATGAGGAGAATAAGTTTGCAAATTTGGGAAGACACCACCAATATTATCCATGGTAGAGTGAAGGAGATTGTGTGGGAGAGTAATTAAAAGAAGGCTTCAAACAGTACTAATTAAGTTTTTTGTGCAAGGGAAATAAGCTTAAAACAAGGGGGGTTGGTCTTTTAAGTACTCTTCTGTTTTGAGAAAACATAAAATATAGACAAATTACTTGCACCAAGCTAAGAAATGAGTTGATCGGCTATGCGTGATGGCAACCGTTGATCAAGATGTTCATCCGATGGTTGAGGGTTCTTTTTGACAGTGACGATTGGGCTTCCTCTCTTGGGCATAAGATGACGTGGAATGATATAAGTGGCTCAAAGTTTTTTTTTCTTTTCTAACTCTCATAGTTAATTAGTTTAAGAGTAAACTTCACTTTTGGTCCCTTTGGTTTGTAAAAAATCTTGGTTTTTATCCGTAGAGTTCATTTAATACATATTAGTCACTGCAGTTTGTAATTTTGTTTGGTTTTGGTCCCTTCTACTAACTGGTGTTAACTTCCATCCATTAAATGAGGGGTATTTCCGTCTTTTCATATATTTTTTCATTTTACTGTTATATTTTCATTTTTATGTTTTTACCATTTAGTATATTTTAATATTATTTATACATATAATACATATACATAAATATAAACACATACTCTCATACAATATACACACACACACACATAATGGCATGTTTCCTTACACTGTACCCCTCCTCATCGCAGCCTCATCTTCACCGTCACCACACGTCCCTGATCTCCCTTCCTATCGTCGTGAAAGCATTGTCGCCCCATCACCCCTAAAGGCAGCGCCATCCTCCACGTCTCCGCCAAACCACGTCTCTTCCTCTCCATCGATCTGCTCCGCCAAACCACGTATCTTCTTCTCCATCGATTTGTTCTCTCTTTTTAACATTCACCAGGGGGACGAGATAGAGAGGAGTGATTTCATGAGAGGGATCAACTGCTAGTTCCGATGGGACTAGCTAGATGCAAGGACCAACTCCATCTCGTTTTTTAGGACTTTTTCTATTAGGGTTCCATTAAATCTCTTTGATTCTTGTTGTGTTAAAAAAGATGAAGAAAAGGGGGCGAATCTCATTTTTTGAAGAAGTTAATCGATGATTTTGTGGTTTTCAATTGGTCCTGTTTGTGGCAATCCCACATCCATGGAAGATGAAAACAGAGGCTGGAATCTGGAGTAACCCATTTGAATTTAAACAAAACCAACATAATATGTAGGAATTTGGTTGTGGGTTTTTGTAACTGCAACAATGGTAAAACTCAAAAGGCAAAGGTTGACGTCGGAAAACACGTCAGAGATTCATGGGGAATGGTAGATTGATGAGGAAGGGTAGATCGATAGGAATGGTTCACTGTATTAGTTTAACAAACCACATGAACCAAAAGTGAAGTTTTCTTAGTTTAACCTTTATACTCCGTATTAGTTTCATAAGTTAACATTTAAAATTTTATCATTTAATACGTCTCATAATTATAATTATAACATTTTTTAATTAAATAATAATTTTTTCTTTAAATGTTATATGTCATATTTAAGGGTATTAAAATTAGAAAGTTTAGTAACCATAAGAGCATTTTCAATATGTTTTTTGTATTCAAACTAAATGTTAAAATTTCTAAAAAATTGTATACAATTTGCACAAATTTTCTATTTATAAATTTTAATATTAATTATATAATTAAAATAATTTTTGTAAACTTATCATCCCAATACTATCTTTAGTTTTTTTTTTATATAAAGTAATAAAATAGTTTTTGTAAACTTATCACCTCAATACTTTTTTAGTTTTTTTTTATATAAAGTAATAAATCATGTAACTTTATTGATGGAAAAGAATTAAAGAAATCATTTCACTCTCCCACATTAAAATTCTCCAAATTTAGAAATTTTATCTTATTTTTAGAGAACCATTTTGGAAATGGCACCGAGACTTGTCTTCGCCGTCACGTTAACCCTATTCTAAGGCTTGACTTCTGTTGTAACGTGTTATGTCATGTTATGGCTCGTTAAGACACGTTATTTTGCAAGGCACAAGTCTTTTATTAAACATGCCCGTTCCTGACATTTTATAGGTCTTGGGCGAGTGGTAAAAATGGGCTCTCGATAGCTACAAAATTATTTTCAATATATTGTTTATATTATAAAAAATAACATTGAATTCAAGAAATACTAATTTATATAAAACCGTTTTCCGGTATTCCTAGTGCAAGATCAATCAATAATTATTTTCTAATTTAATATTATCTACCATATCATTTTTACATAACATCATCAATCCATTCCATGATCAAAGATGATATACCTTTAATATATAGATCTAATCATTTTTTTTGAAGTATATGATATTCATATACGGCAAATGCAACAATTAAACTCACACACCCTCCTCACCTTTGGTGAGGTTTGAACCTCCTGACCTCCTACGAGGACAAATGCTCCCATACCGCTAGGCCAAAGGCCCTTTGGTATAGATCTAATCATTTGAGGGCACTGTATTGACCATTTGGAGTAACACTTTAAGTAAATCAACACAAATTAGTTGAGTTTCCACATGTTACCTGTTGTTACTGGTTTTCATCACCATTTTAAAATTTTAGAGTTGAAGCAAACATTTTAAGAAACATCAATCTTACAATCAAAGTCTATGTTGGTTATAATTGAGATCTTATTCTTGTTTTAAAGATAAGCACTACTAAACGAAAGTCTTTTACCTACGAATTTTTCTCTGGAAAATCTGTTGCTAAAGGGTGATTCATCACAGAACCGTCAGAAAAGTTGGTGGGTAGATTTTTTGTGGGTAATGCAAATCAGTGACAGATTACCCCGGGATTCTCTAGGTGATCCATGGTGTTAGTACACTAATGTATCCAAGATTTAGGGCTAATTGTAATTAGTCAATATTAGTCAAAGTCAAAATAGGTATTGTGTTGGTCAAAGGTATAAATACCCAATTGTTAGGGTTTTGTGAGGTGAGGTCATTCTCTAGGTCATCTACACACACTAGCCACACACACAAGTTATTGCATTGCATTCACCATTGTGAGCTATTTGATCCTTATTGAATATAGAGATGGCTTCCTTATTGTTTTACATTGATTGATTACTTGTTCTGGGATCACACATGGGTATTTTCTCGAAAACACCGAATTCTACAAAATCATTGGCCTTTTCTGGGTGATCCCTAGGTAATCACCGACGGAAATTTCCCTGGGTAAACATTTTGTGGGTAAAAGTCATTTATTTTGTAGTGAAGAGAGAGTTAAGATTCATGCACTAAATATTAGTTAATAAGAAGTCAATAATGTATAGTATATATACTTAAAAAATTTGCGCCCCTATTTCTTTAGGCCATGCGCGTGTGCCCGACTCGCCCTCCCCAAGGACGGCCCTGTTATTAAATAAATTAAATAAATTACTTGAAGGAAAATGATAATTATGTACGAAACGTAAGACTTGAAAGGAAACATAAAAACTAAAAACCAAATAGAAATTCTTGTTATCGTTCTCTCACACATCAGTTGATCAGAAATTCTTTCAAGATAGAAGACAAATAGTGAATAGATACACAAGAGATTTAATCATGATTTTGCAGACTTGATATCGTTTTTATAAGCTTAATATATTTGATATAAATGGTTCTTCTTTCTTTTTAATTTTAGTTTTACAACTTTATATGAATTTAAATTCTTCTCTGACATTAATTATTCAAAACACTAACACACACACACAAAGATGCATGTATGCATATGTCGTCTTAGGGCACACCCTTAAAAACGTTGTAGCCTCGTCGTAACTAGTAAGGCTTGATGAGCTCGCCGCCACGCCACACCTTACGTCATTTATACACTACAAAACAAATGACTTTTACCCACAAAAATTTACCCAGGGAAATTTTCGTCGGTGATTACCCAGGGATCTCTCAGGAAATATTAATGGTTCGGTAAAATCCGATGTTTTTCGAGAAAATACCCATGGATCACCCAGAGAATCCCTGGGTAATCTGTCACTGATTTGCATTACCCACCAAAAATTTACCGACTAACTTTTGTGACGGTTTTGTGACGAATCACCCTTTAGCGACATATTTCCCAGGGAAAATGTCGTAGGTAAAAGTCTTTCGTTTAGTAGTGATAACTTTGATCACATGTGATATCCACAATCAATCCATTATTCTTTTCACTTTTTTCTCTATTGTTTGAATCCACGTTTGGATCACATGTATGGTTAACATATGATTTGTTACGTATCACATACGATACACTTTGTAAATTTTTGTTCATATCCCATTTGATATATGCGTGTGAGTATAAGTTATCTATTATTACATGTGATATTATGCGTCTAAATATAAGTGACGCCTAGTATAATCACATATGATAATAGTTGCATGATAATAATATATGTAATCACATATGATTAACACAAATTTCTACAATTATCACATATGATTGATACGATCATCGACAAATGATCATATATGATAAAAACCTCAGTTACAAATATGTATGTGATTAAATCGATTTATTATATATGGATTATTAGGAATGAGTTTGGAAAACAAACTCGATCCCAATTCTTTAGGGATTATTCCCATGGTAACAAATATTGCTATATACAAAATGACAATCATACTTTTTTTTAGTTTAACTTAGTAATGTTTATTTGTTAAATAAGATATATGGCTCATTTTCATTCTCGTTTTTTCACAAATTAGTTTGTTTCTCACATGATCTTGTTAGGGTTATTTGTCTTGTCTTAAAGTTGAGGGGCTAATCTTGTAAATACTCTAAAGCGGCATAAATAGTTTTCCTAAACCCTATGATGGATATTCCAGCCCAAGCCAGCGGTGCCGCAGCGTCGGACGACGCAGACGTATGCGCAAATGACGGAGGTTGAGCAGAAAAGATTTGATGGTGACAAGCTCGCAAAGAGATATATCGTTCAAAGCTTACCGAATGACGTCTATACTGCAATAGACAGTCATAAGGATACAGCTAAAGGTATGTGGGATCAGGTCGCACGAATGATGATGGGCAGCAAGATTGGAGATCAACTGAAGATTAATAGATGCATCACTCGCTACGACAAGCTTCAAGCAGAGACAAGGTGAGACGCTGACTGAGACCTACGAACGATTCTGCATGCTCCTGAACGAACATCACAAGAACAATATCTCGAGGACCAACACCGAGAATAACATAAAGTTTATGAACAACCTCCAACCTAAATGGAAGACTTTCGCTTCTCACATCCGTCACAATCACATCCGAGAGAAAATTCTGATCAACGAGCTTTACGAAATGCTCATGCAAGACGAAGACGAAGTGATGGACATTCTGGGCGAACAAAAGCCAGTCGAGAAACCAACGACCGATCCACTGGCACTGGTCTTCTACAAACGAGGAAAACAGTCCAGGCGAGAGAAAGAGAAGAGTGAGTCAGAACTTGAGGAAGGAGATGGAAGTGAGTCGGATATTGAACTGAAGGATATCAAGAAGGATATGGTTCTCTTGTCAAAGGCATTCCAAAGGAAGAAAATTTTCAAGAAGTCGTCGTCAAACAATCAGAGGTACTCGACCACTCAGAATAAGCGCCACGACTACCAATAGAAGTACGAGGGAAGAAAGAGAAATGAGGAAGGTAAACAATCTGACAAAAAAGAGATAAGAGAGTACTTAAGAATCATGCACTTAATATTAGGTAATAAAGATTCAATAATGTATGAAAAGAAGAAGAAGATAGTTTGGAAACCCTAAATATAGATATAAGTTGGGTTGTCTCATATAGTTGGCAATTGTTTTCAAAAGGTAGGTGTTTTCTTAATTAATAACAAGAAATCTACTATATTCCAACCCAAAAATAAAAATTTATGTGGATGGAATAGTCAAAAGAGCATATGAAACTATGGAAGATGAATAATGAAGTATATATCAAAGTTTCTAGGCAAAAAATAGTTTTTAGATATTAGTACTAGAAAAAAAACTTAAAGAAATAATAAGCAATACTTTAAAATTAAAAAAATCAATTAACTTTTTACAAATTTTATTCTCTAATATAATTAATTAATACATGTTTAGGCCCTTAATATGTGACTAATTTTTTTGGGGTCTTATTATATACTAATTTTTTTGTCTCTTTTATTTATAAACTTTCTTTAACTACTACAATATGGTATATACTAAAAAATTTAGGGCCCTGGGAACTTGTAAATTTGAAGTTTGGTGAATTAATGCTTGTAAACTAGTGTCAATGGCGTGTAGCTCAGTTGGTAATGGATGGAGGCATCTTTGTACAAAAAGCAGAAGGTCTTGGGTTCGAACCCAAGACACCCCCATAGCCACAACCGCTGAGTGAGTCAGGTATGCCCCCCACATTATGGATAGGCAGCTGATTGTGGGCAGTTGGGGTTGCCGCTATCAACCTTTATTTGTACAAAATGCTTGTAAACTAGTTATAGGTGATATTTATAGATTTGGGAAACATTTTCCAAACATGTAAATCAGAGTGTGATTGATGGCGTAAAAGGGTCTAGATAAGTATACCAATTTAAAAGCTGCATTAAGCTAATCTGGGTAGAGCATGAATTAAACCAAACATGTTCGTTCTGTGTTCGTTAATCTTTTTTTGGAAAGGGTATCTCAGGCACAACCCGGACTAATCCCTGACAATTTTGAAACTTAAATATGTCTTATCAATGTTGAGGACGCCTGGAATCGAACCCTGGGTAGATGAGATATTCCACCACATCACCCAGGGGGATCAACCACTGTGCTACAACCTGATTGACGTGTTCGTTTATCTTGAAGCACATAGTAAATGTTTTTTACTCTTGGAGATACAGGCTTAACATCATGTTTCAAAAACACGTGCAATTAATCTGTTTCCGTAGTAGCGGATTTGGATATGGCTAGTGAACATATATAGAGTTGATTAAGCTGAAGTTACTACCTTGTTCCCTACGGCAATAGAGAATGATGTTCACCATTTCATTGCTTATTGTGGAGTAATTGAACATATTGACATCATCAGGTGGTTTAAGATTCTGATATCCTTTCAAGTTGTTTGTCTGTCATCAATAAAGCTTTCAGTTTTACTTAACTATTTGCTACTCAGGAACTTATCCAGAATTTTTTTCATATGGTAACACCATATAATATAGATAAAAAATAATTATAAAAAGCACGGTTTCTATCGAGAAATAATACGATGGCACGTCCGACCATAGCCACCATAGTAGGTCGTTGCATGGTTACTTCATTCTGATATCTACTACTTCTCTTCAAGTTACTTGAAAGTATTTGAATGTCGCTTATCAAGAATGGAGGGTCTTATATTAAAAATGATAGACCAATAATCTAACACAAATTCATTGTTTCATATTGATTTTCACTACTAGAAAACTGGGTATCTTCGACATAATTGAATTTCTCGTCGAAAAAACTTGAAGGTTTTTTCACTACAACAAATTTGAGTTTATAAGATGTCTAAAATTAATAAATAAGCGTCATAATAGAGTGTTTTATAGGACATTCACTACAAAATAAATGGATTTTACCCATAAAATTTTTACCCAGGGAAATTTTCGTCGGTGATTACCCGGGGATCACCCAGAAAAACCCAATGATTTTGTAGAATTCGATGTTTTTCAAGAAAAATACTCATGGATCACCGAGAGAATCCCTGGGTAATCTGTCACTGATTTGCATTACCCACCAAAAATCTACCCACCAACTTTTTTGACGGTTTTGTGATGAATCACCCTTTAGCGACAGATTTTCCAGGGAAAAATTCGTAGGTAAAAGTCTTTCGTTTAGTAGTGATTAGTTTATAGGACCAAACAAAAAAGCGTCATATCTAAAAGTGTGTACAATAAGTTTATAGGACGCTTTTGAGCGTCGTAACAAAGTTTTTAGAACATTTTCAAAATATAGTGTCGTATTAGCTAATTTTATAGGACACTTTTGAAAAGTGTCCTATAAACCCATCTTTTTAGAGGACATTTGTTTTTATAGGATACTTGTTAGTGCCTAATATTCTAAGTTGTACTATGTAGAGGGACTAATATTGTAATTGCTAATGTTACATAGTATATAATGTTTGCTATGCCTAGATTTCCTAATTAAGTCATCAATCACCATTTCACACAAGTACACACACATAGTCTTTCTCTCTAGAATTCATCTTTGTACTTGGTGTGATTGATCTTCATTGAATATATTGGTGGCCATCTTATTGCTAAACATGGATTGATTACTTGTTCTGGGATCACAATTGGTATCAGAGCACATTATTTCATATAGATCAGATTAGTATTTTGATAGTTTTTGCAATTTTGAATGTTCTTCATTTTTTCATCAATTTCTTATTGATTCTAGCCATTTGAGTGCTTTAAATGGATTAGAATTGATCTAGGAGTGTTTGATTATCTTCCCTGTGTGTTTTGATTCCGCAATTACACCAGGATCTGTCTCAATTTGTGCAAAATACGTTTTTCGGACTTTTAGAAGAAAACTCAGTGTTTTGGTTTATAAATCACTGTTCTAGTGGTTTTTGAACAAAACTTGAAGAATTAAAGTTGTCCAGAATACTGTTGCGAACCTGTGTACCAAATTTCAAAACAATTGGATCATTTTTGAAGAATCGACTAACGATCCTCTGCATATTCAAAACTATCGCAACTTTGAATATTCATAACTTTCGCAACATTCAGTGATACATAACTATCGCAGTCCACTAGAATTGAACAGTATACTATCGCAACCCTCTGTTGCGACAAGCCATTGTAATCGAAATTTTGAAGTGAACAGTATACTATCGCAACTATCTGTTGCGACAAGTCACAACTATCGCAACTCACAAGAAGTGAACAATATCTTATCTCAACCCTCTGTTGAGATAAGATCATAACTATCTCAACTCGCTAAGGTTGAACAGTAACTATCTCAACCCTCTGTTGAGATAAGATCATTTTTTTGTTCTTTTATCGCAACTCCTTAGTTGAGACAAGAAGTGCGTTGAGATAAGAAGTGAGTTGAGACAAGTTTTTTTTGGTTGAGACATGCTTTGAGTTGAGACAACAGTGTGTTGAGATATAAGTTTGTGAAACAATTTTTACTAATCGGATCATAAGGGGTACTTAACGATCATTAACAAGTAATCTGAATATGGCTACTTCAGAGTCAACTTCAAATGAGGTACATTCCGATCTCTATAATCATTTTTTTACTCAAGAAGCATATTTGACAAAGAAGTTAGAAGGACTAACAAATGAACAGAAAAGAGCAGATGAAATAATTTCCACTCTAAGGGAAAAACTAATTGAACAAGATAATCAAATTCAAGAATTAGAAAAGAAAAAGACTGAGTTTGATATTGGTCATGCGTATTTTCAAGATAAAATAACTGAACTATCAGATAAATTAATGAGTTCGGAAACCAAGAGTAATGAGTTTGAAAGTCTTTTACATGCTTATAAAGATAGAAATGATGAACTGTGTGAAAATGTCAAGGATCTGGAAAATAAACTGTACAAAGCAGGTCAAACTGAACAAACAATTCACATGCATAAGCCAAGTAAGTTCAGATATTTCAATTCAAAGTGGGGTATCGGGTATGACAATCCACAGTACCTGAGCAATGCCTTACTAAAATCTCCCACTCTTTATAAATTTGAATGGATTGAACTTGCAATACATTCTAACTATCAAATTAAATGGCTTAAAATGGATGGTGAAGACTATGAGGCTGAGGAAGAAATAAAAAGAAAAACCACTGTTAAAATACAACTTCCTTTTTGGTATGGTCCTGATAATGCAAAGGCATTAAATAACGAACCAACCTTACCAAATGATTACTTTGAGAGTTATGTTGTTAAAGAACCGGAGGAAACGGAAAATACTCAAAAGGATAATACTGAAAAACCAATTTTGGAAGGTAAAAGGTATTTTCCACCAATGGTTCTTGAACAAAAACTCATGGACCTCGAAAGCAAGATCAAAAGTACGATTGAAGAAGTCAGAAATGACGAGAAGCTTGCTTTCGAGATCGAAAAGGAAGTTATGATCACAGTGATTTCGAAAAGCTTAAAAGAAATGAAAACAAAACTTGTGGAAATATCTGAGGAAAAAGTTTCAAAAGAAAAAACATTCTTCAGATTCAGATGTTACCTCATGCAAAGCTTTTATGGAAAATACTATCTTGAGGGGCTGGACAGTTGATGACCAAGATGATTTTGAACCTTGGGATTTGGATAGTCAACTTGACCCTGAGATATATATCCCTACAGAAGAAGATAAAGCATTTCGAGAAGAACAAAAGAATTTTCTTTATCCAACGTCTTATGGTATCTTTCCTTCTCCATTGAAGAGTCAGTTTGATTGTGATAGTGAGAATGTTGGTAAGGACAAAGGTAAAGTTGTATGTGAAGTGCCTGTTCAATTTGACTTTAGCGCCAAACTTCCAGATCATACTGACTTTCTAATAAAAGAAGAAGAACCTGAAAAGATTATCTTGAAAGGGGAATCTTCAACATCAGCTGAGAAAATTTCTGTTAATGATTATTATTCCAAATCTAAATCAAAACAATCATTACAGAAAAAGAAAACAAAAACAAAAAGAAAGAAGCATGTTAAATCTTCTCAAGCTCAGAATTCAAAAGCTTACGACTCCTATTTGTCTGGTTTTTCAGATCGTAATTTGAGAAACAACTGTAACGTCCCAAATTTCATAACAGGCAAACAACCATAAATAAGCATTCGAATTACATAAAACCTTGTCTTTACATCATCCATAAATCATACTAAACAAAATTGACAGCGGAAGTCTCTAAATTCCACAGCCGAGAGCTATTCTATAGTCATCATAGCCAAAACTTGAAGTTACTCTAAGCTTCAAGTCCTTCTTATCGCCTCCTAGTTCTTACTTGAAGAACCCTTAACATGATTACCTGAAAATGGTTTAGTTTTGAAAACGAGGGTTAGACCAAAAAGGTCTAGTGAATTCCCTCCGAAAACAACATGTACACAATATAAAATCGTTTATAAAAATATCATCGTAAACCTTAACATAACATCAGGCATGGTACTACACTGTATATAGGATCACATAAACATTCCGTGAACGGGGCCCAATGGGTTACCCTCTCGTCCTCAACAGGAGCCTACGCAAACTCCCCTTCCCGGAGCTTACGCAGACCCCCTTTCTACTCGAAATAGGAGGAAACGAATTCCAACCTACCAGTCTGTCATACATATCCAAGGGATCATCAGATCTCGAGGATCTATCTCTGATCCCAAAGTATAGACCGACTCCACATAGCACATCATTCATTTCATAAAACATGCAACCTTAAATCCTTTAAATCATCATTCTCATTTCATCATATCAATAATAAGCTTTCTTAAGTAAATTATGTAGTTCATGGAAAAACATACGTGACAGTTATAGACAGTTCATGCTCGTAAATGAAACCATAATCAGTTAGAAACATTTAACACTTTACGTCGTAAAAGGGTTTAGGGAACTCACCTTGGTTGACGTACAACGCACTTCTTAAATACGTCCAAGCTAACCCAAACGAACACCTAAGGAAATAGATTCACATTAGATAAACATTTCACCCTTCTGTCCGGAGAACTAAATCCGGACACAGCTATTGTCCGGATACATCTACTGTCTGGATACACCTTTCCGGATACAGCTATTGTCCGGATACATCTATTATCCGGATACACCTTTCCGGATACATCTATTGTCCGGATACATCTATTGTCCGGATACACCTTTCCGGATACAACTATTTTCCGGACGTAACAACTTTCCGGACACTAAACCTATCCGGAGACCTCAGTCACCCGGATACTCATAAACACCCGGACATCCTCATGGGTTAGTCACCCGGACACTTGCAAACACGTCTGGACACCCCTGAACATCAGTGTCCGAACACTACGGCTGTTCGAACTCAAACTTCTTAAAGGTGCTCACTAACCCGATTTTAGCCATTAGTTTAATCAGATAACCTCAAGGGTTCATCCACCAACCCCAAACACCCAATTAATCCAACTTTAATCCCTTAAAATCGATTCATTAAGACAAAACCCATAAAACTCATTTTCAAGGAAATATGGTGAAAACTCAAGTAATCATCAACATCAACCTTAAGAATTCATAACAAAGAGAAGGAGAAACACTACCCAAATCAGAAGAACGAATTAGAATGCATTACCTTGCAGATTCTAGCTTGACTCCTCTTTTCCCTTGATTTCTCCTCAAACTCTTCTTTCTCTCTTTCCTTCTTCCTTAGCCGCCAACACCAAGACCAACAAAATACTGATTTGTGATATTGAGGGCTGCCCTAGGGATTTGTGCCCTACACTTCTTTCACCATTTAACACTTAAGCCCCTCAAGAATACTTTCTTTTTATTTCACTTTGACCACCAAACTCTAAAATCCACAAGAATTTGGGTTGTTACAACACTCCCTCCTTAAAAGAATTCCGTCCCCGGAATTCCTTATTGGAAAAGATGCGGGTATCATGCCCACACCCCAACTGACCCTTCCCCAAGGTAAAGCCACTTCTAACTCAGTCAACCACCTCATTAGATTTGAAACATGGAACATTGGATGCAATCCCTTCAATTCTTACGGTACTCTAACTTGCAGACTACTGTTCCTATTCAATCGGTCTTAACCATAGAAGAATAAATAAGGCTTCTCAAGCATCTTTACTTCCCTTAAGGAGGAACCTGGCGGAATCCCTCGCTACAACATGAGATCCAATTACTCAGAAACAGTCACTCACTTGACAGCTTGGCACAAGGCCAACCTTGTACGTCCCGACAACTCACAACCCCGAGTTCCTTCATCATGTCACAACTCACTACCTTGCACCACCCAACAATCGTCTATGCTGATAACATTTCCCTTTTCTCGGACCACCTAGACCACAGTTCGTCACTCATCCCTCCCATTCTCACTACTTCACCACCCCATACTTATACGTAACTAAGAGTAGGAACCTCCAAACCCATCGTTGGATTGTTCACCTACCCAAATTAAACTTATCCTGAAACACATCAATTCCTCCCGGATTGCCACGTTCGTTCATTCTTATAAAACGTAACTCCGGTTATCCTCACTCCACTGGGAGGAGTAACCATGGTCACACCATACTATTCTCACTAGATTAATCACTGCACGACCAATTCGTTTAAACATTTCTCACAAAGTCACTAACTTAACTCATTTGACTGTCTTATCCACTCCTTTTTTTTTGCACAACCGCGTACCCCATTTCCCTCCTCAATACTCTTTCCAACGGTTCGCACACTTATCAATGACAATCTACACAACACTGCACCTTTCGGCATTACTGACAAGTTTACTACTTCCAATTTACTCACTTATTTCGACATGCTATCTTCACTTCCCCACGTTAGCGTGGAGCATTGCCCACCGAGCATTATTTTCCCCTCTCTCCCGACCTTTCCACATGCTGGTATCGCTTTCTCAATACTCACATAACCAAACAGTTGCACCAAGATCTTATCTTAAGGCATTCAACCAAGCCGTCTTGAAACTAGACTAGTGTTCGACGTCACTACCCATTCTTTAATCTTCAACTCTTACCTTCTCAGACATTTCTTTCACACATAAGCAACGATTCACATTCTTTAAGGATTTCACATCTATCCCACCGCATTTAGACTAACACAACCCTCGTCCTTTTTAAACTTCCAATGACCCCAAAGTGTGTTTCTTAGTAACGTCCCCTATTCATCCTAATAATCCGCCCCCCTTGGATTCCCTATTACAAACGGATCTATTAACTCAGGAACACCCCGAAACTCGGGTTCCACAATTTCTTCGATTAACCACCATGATCATAAAACCAGACAGATATATATATACCGTCATCCCGGATTTCTTACTTAGATTTACCTTAAATAATTCTTTAACAATCGATGTTTTAATCTCAAAAACACTTCCCCAAGAATTCTCGGTAGAATTGCAACCCATCCTGTAATAACAAATGAATGTCATTATTTAACAAATCTATAAAATTTTAAACAACCAACCAAAGGCTTATACCTCTATCATGACCTTTCAAATTAACTAATGATCATACTACCACTCCGACCCACAATCATCCTCATGTCATTCTTCAAACATAACCAAAATTTCCAACCATTTCCTTCTAGGATCATTCCCTCACGCATAAGAAACAATTTTCATTCTTTAGCGATTTCTCATATACTATACTACAGCTTGACTAACCTATTCATCATCTTCTTTAAACTTACTTTGCCTTCAAGAATATACTTAACAACATACATAACCACAAAGCTTGGTCTCACAGCTGGGCAATCACCCAATTCTGCCCCGACATTCCATTCCGAGAACAGTCAAAATAACACCAACTTACAAACCACGTACTTCAACAACTGGGATTGCAAAACGTACACTCTACCCGAAATCCCAAAAGGACTTCCTTCTAATCCTTCATCTTTCTAACATCGCCTTACTACATCACCGGTTGACACATATATCTTGGCAATTGAAGCTACTATGCGTTCGTACATCCACCACTCCTACCATCACACTACCGACCAAGTCTCTCATGGTCATTCGTACACAAATCACCGTTTCCTTCATATTCTCCCATATACTACAAACGAGTCTGTCTCGCTACTTAGTTCTCTCCCAACTTGTCGAACTATGACTCACGAGTTCACATTTAGCTCAAACACAAACATCCTAGCTAGCTCTTTATGATCCGAGTCCTTTCTTAGACACGACACATTTTCTTACTGACTGGTATAGTCTACACTCACTCCGCTTGTGTTACACACCTTGTCCTTCTACGGACCCTCCTCACCTCGTAAATAGAACGCCTATTCAACAACAACAGTCTCTTACTAATTTAACACCTCTACAAGATATTCTATCAACTTACACTCATCTGGTTTGAGTCTTCGGCCTCGTCCAACATACACCGTTGCCGACTTCAACAACAAAAGACAACTCTTAACTACTTCCTTAACCTATCCTTTAACAAGGGTTCCTTACGGAACTTAATCCTACCAATATATCATAATCACTTCGTAAGACGTCTCCCTCTTTTCTGAACTTACTCCTGTAACATCAATATTACAAGCTCCCTTCGAAACTCATGGCCCACACCGTGGGCCTTTCATTCCTGCCTCACAACACTACTCACAAAGAGTTGCTAAAACCAATACCTTGACGACTCCTAGTCCTTCCTCCGGACACCATCACCCCTCGGCAACTGTGTTCTCAGTCACCGAGCAAAGGTACAGACCCTCATACACCTGACACTAAAATCCATTCCCGACTCTTCCAAGGTCCAACTCTCCCCTTAAACACATATACCAAAACCACATACGTTCTCCCTTGACTTGACCAACGCCTCTCCGCTCTCGGAGTTCTTCCTTAGCTTAAGACGTAATACTCTACGACTTAGTGGGTTCATAGCCTTCATTCATGACAATACAGTAAATAAATCTTTTCGCACATTTCATCATTTTAAATAAACAACGTTTGGAAAACACTTGGGTACACATGACCCATCACTCTTATAACTTCAACGCCCTGCACAACGATTCGAGAATCGTTTGCATACATCTTTCCGTGAACCCTAATCTTACTCAATTCCGAACGATGTTATTACGGCAGTAATAGGTTGAATGAAAATCCTTTCATACGACACAATTTCGAAATAAATTACTGACACCAAGTAAACCAGTCGGTTCTCACACTCTTTTATATGATATCAATCGGTTAAAATTCATTTGATTGTAAAAGTTTTGCTGGCACACGTCTTCTCGACCTTTTGTAATGATTTAACTTATCATGAAAAGTGTGAAATACTTTGCAATCGTTAGGCTCAAAATTCCATTGTGCAATGCGAATGAAATCACCGTTTCTTTAAACATACGCTTGCACATTCTGACTCCTTTTCGATCAAAATTGATATTTACAAATTTAGTTTAAATCGTGAAAATTTTCATGTTATATTTAAGAAAGCTATGCATGAAACTCTACTTGCAATTGAAGGCTACTCACCATAGCAAGGTCAACCGCTTTACCCACGCAACTTATCCTTGACACTCTTCCTTCGACCAAGGGTCGCCCTCTCGGTCAAGCACTAACTTGATGTACATGCGTTCCACATCTCACTTACTCAACCATGTCACACTATTTTTGCTTTGATCGACTGTCTCACCTTCTACTTTTACATGCTTTCAATTCACTATAAGTACCTTATTCCATTTATCCTGCCAATGAAAAGCTAGACTAAAAAGTCAGGGCTCCATTGATACTTTCAAGGTTTTGACACTGTTCGATCTTACCCTCCCAACTGATCTATCCCATGGTTTCCATAACTAGGACTCTCCCGAAACCGGAGTCTTACTCAACTCAAACATTCATCCTCTCCGAATCCACGAAGAGCTACTTCTAGACGACTCATAACATTCTTTACAACGTTTCTTCTCTACGATGTCTACATACATCATATCATAATGACTCTTACACGACACTTCCCCAAGCAATGGAGCTCAATCTATCCCTCAGGGATCTTGCTGACCTAATCCTCCACGTTCTCCCAGCCATAGCGCTAAACTGAAAGAAACCGATAGTTAATCCTTGCTAGACGTGACACAACAAATTTGCTATAAGTAAGGTATTGTAAGCACGCACATGTACCTGTAAGTTCGTAATTACACTGGCCAGGTGTAATCCCAAACTTACCTTACACGTTTGTCCTTGGCACCTTATTCCTAAGCGCATTTAAAGTGATCGTTCCTAGAGGCAATCCCATGTCTCGGTTGCGTTCCTCATCTTACAGTTTAAGTTTAGGCCCGAATGGTCACCTAAATCCCTTAAACTAAGGCTCTGATACCATTTGTAACGTCCCAAATTTCATAACAGGCAAACAACCATAAATAAGCATTCGAATTACATAAAACCTTGTCTTTACATCATCCATAAATCATACTAAACAAAATTGACAGCGGAAGTCTCTAAATTCCACAACCGAGAGCTATTCTATAGTCATCATAGCCAAAACTTGAAGTTACTCTAAGCTTCAAGTCCTTCTTATCGCCTCCTAGTTCTTACTTGAAGAACCCTTAACATGCTTACCTGAAAATGGTTTAGTTTTGAAAACGAGGGTTAGATCAAAAAGGTCTAGTGAATTCCCTCCGAAAACAACATGTACACAGTATAAAATCGTTTATAAAAATATCATCGTAAACCTTAACATAACATCAGGCATGGTACTACACTGTATATAGGATCACATAAACATTCCGCGATCGGGGCCCAATGGGTTACCCTCTCGCCCTCAACCGGAGACTACGCAAACTCCCCTTCCCGGAGCTTACGCAGACCCCCTTTCTACTCGAAATAGGAGGAAACGAATTCCAACCTACCAGTCTATCATACATATCCAAGGGATCATCAGATCCCGAGGATCTATCTCTGATCCCACAGTGTAGACCGACTCCACATAGCACATCATTCATTTCATAAAACATGCAACCTTAAATCCTTTAAATCATCATTCTCATTTCATCATATCAATAATAAGCTTTTTTAAGTAAAACATGTAGTTCATGGAAAAACATACGTGACAGTTATAGACAATTCATGCTCGTAAATGAAACCATAATCAGTTAGAAACATTTAACACTTTACGTCGTAAAAGGGTTTAGGGAACTCACCTTGCTTGACGTACAACGCACTTCTTAAATACGTCCAAGCTAACCCAAACGAACACCTAAGGCAATAGATTCACATCAGATAAATATTTCACCCTTTTGTCCGGAGAACTCAATCCGGACACAACTATTGTCCGGATACATCTACTGTCCGGATACACCTTTCCGGATAAAGCTATTCTCCAGATACATCTATTGTTCGGATACACCTTTCCGGATACAGCTATTGTCCGGATACATCTATTGTCCGGATACACCTTTCCGGATACAGCTATTTTCCGGACGTAACAACTTTCCGGACACTAAACCTATCCGGAGACCTCAGTCACCCGGATACTCATAAACACCCGGACATCCTCATGGGGTAGTCACCCGGACACTTGCAAACACGTCCGGACACCCCTGAACATCAGTGTCCGGACACTACGGCTGTTCGAACTCAAACTTCTTAAAGGTGCTCACTAACCCGATTTTAGCCATTAGTTTAATCAGATAACCTCAAGGGTTCATCCACCAACCCCAAACACCCAATTAATCCAACTTTAATCCCTTAAAATCGATTCATTAAGACAAAACCCATAAAACTCATTTTCAAGGAAATATGGTGAAAACTCAAGTAATCATCAACATCAACCTTAAGAATTCATAACAAAGAGAAGGAGAAACACTACCCAAATCAGAAGAACGAATTAGAATGCATTACCTTGCAGATTCTAGCTTGACTCCTCTTTTCCCTTGATTTCTCCTCAAACTCTTCTTTCTCTCTTTCCTTCTTCCTTAGCCGCCAACACCAAGACCAACAAAATACTGATTTGTGATATTGAGGGCTGCCCTAGTGATTTGTGCCCTACACTTCTTTCACCATTTAACACTTAAGCCCCTCAAGAATACTTTCTTTTTATTTCACTTTGACCACCAAACTCTAAAATCCACAAGAATTTGGGTTGTTACAACAACACGCGCCTTGAGTGGAGAATAAAGGAGTCCACACAAGATGTGGCCCAGATCAAATCATCCCACGTTACTTCAAATGTTTTAAATTCCAAGAAAGACAATTTTGTTTCAAATGTTATTAATTATGATGTTGGCAAGGGACGAAAACTTGTAGTTCCTTACAAGGTTTATTCAATGCGACAACTGATTAATTTGGCACGTGATCAAATTTGTTGTGCGTCTTTTGGTGTGGATGATTTTATCTGCAAATCTGACTATAACAGTTGGTTTTATTCAAATGATTATTTTAAAACCGGTTATAGAAAACATAATGTGAAGTCCAAATCAACTAATCAGAAAGGACCCAATTGGCAATGGGTACCAAAAGCTGTTTAAATTCCATTTTGCAGCCCAGTCATGTGTGGTATTTGGATTTCGGTTGCTCAAAACACATGACTGGTAGAAAGGAGTTGTTGAGCAACTTGGTGGAAAAGCATGGAGGGAGAGCAACTTTGTGGAAAAGGAGCTGCCAAAACCAAACACATTGACATAAGCTATCATTTCATAAAAGATCATGTTGAGAAAGGAACTGTTGAATTGTATTTTGTTACAACTGAGTATCAACTTGCCGATCTCTTTACCAAAGCCTTGGATGAAAAACGTTACAATTTTCTAGTATCCAAGCTCGGCATGCTGAATATGAAAGTTTAACTTCCATATATTGATCATATAATAGATGGAAATATTTGTATCTTAATCTAGACTTCGTATCTAGATTGATACACTCAAATTTTCATCATACTCTATTCTCAATATCTGTTATTTAAATTTTCATATCTTAGTTGTAGTACAAATATTTCTTCAACTTTTTCTTTCTTTCTCTTCTTTTAATTGTCTTATCTATGATTTGGTATGATACATGTATCTGCACAAAGGTATGTTCATGGTTTCAGGGGGAGTTATAGAACAGATCTTATGCACAATAATAAGGGGAGTGTGCATAACTGCCAAATCATGTAAGTATAGACACATTGTGACTGTTGCTTCCGAGAAGCCAAGGTAAGTGTTCTGACTTGTTTTAAATACTAACTCTTAAATGATGAAAACAAATTTTCAAATCTATGCATCATTTAAGGGGGAGTGAAAATATTTCAAAACCTTGAGTGCTCAATCAATTGGAAGTTGGACATCTTCCAATGTGATAAAATATTATAAATATAAAAAAAATGAAAAAAAAAATCAGTGCTGATGGGCTCCTCCAAATTCCAACGCCAATTCCTACCGAGGATTTGGTATACCTTATGCTCAATCATCAACCGGTGCATGACTTCGAAGCACACCGGACTAGACAAATGCAACATCCCAACCCTCCGAATATTCCATGCGGTCGCGTTCAATCGGAACATCGACTACGCAGTCATCTTGTGGAACGAGCTGATAGAATTGGTCGAGGATAAATTCCAACCACACAAGAACCGCAACTTCGTGCCCTACCAACGATTCTTTCAGATCTTAATCCACCAGATCATGGAAGACAACCGAGAGATCCCTCGCCGAGAAAATATAGTCAAAGGCCCGAGCCAATATATGCATTATCTAAAGATGCCGAAGCATATTGACTTTGCCCACATCGCGGTAATACCTGAAGCTGTTCTTGCCCATGCCTACCAGCAGTCTGAGGTAGTTAGGCAGTATAGAATAGCTAACGCACTAGTGGTCCATCCAGAACCAGCCGGACCTCCCCATGGTGCCATCCCATTAGGCGGTGAGGGTGTAATTGCTGAGCAGGTTCAGGAACTTGGGGTTCCTGAACGGGAAGTGGTGAGAAGAACGTTAAGAAAGAGAGTGGGTGGGGTGGCGAGGATTGCTGGTCAGACATCTTCTACCGGAGCTATACGTATTCCTATCCTCGATGACATACCGATGGAATCTGAGGACGAATATGATTTTGACCCCGATGTTTCATCATCTGAGGATGAAGCATCTGACCAACCAAGAGCTGATGATGATTCCGACTCCGATCCTAGTCATGACCCTGATACGGATCTAATCCCGCGACATATCGGTCAGAGTCGACATACTGAGGGTTCCGATGCTGATTCCACTTTGAACGTCGGACCCTCCGGAGATTTTGGTGACATAAGGTGGAATGAGGGAGCGATAGTAGAAAATATACATGTGAGCAGTGATGTGGCGAGAAAAGAAATGGGAGAGAAAGAGATAGGGTCAGATAAAGTTTTAACTACTGACTCTCCCCAAACCGATCCAAGCCGGGTAGCCACATCTTCTACCAACGAGCGTACGTCGCCGTTGTGTATTGAACAAGCCATGGTGAACCCAACCATGCAAAACACAGCCCCTCTAAGCCACTCGTCGGCATCTCAAATTGCCGGCGTTTCATCTTCCACAGGGGATAAAGCACAACTGCTATTGGCAACACACTTGGTGTCTGCTGATATTGAAACAGGTAGGCACCTGCCCCGACCACCGCCTTTTATTCCACGCACGTTGAGTCTAGAGCCATTTGGACATACATCTTTTCCTAGGCCACACGCGTCGGAATCCCAACAAGTTGTGAGCTTTCGTGCTCCAACCGGAACACCCCGAGTGCGGCCGCCATTCGTTGGTGCCCCACGAGGACTGGGTGGAAGTTCTGTCATAGTCAACACTACGCCAGCTATGAACACAGGCAGTACGGTTTCTATAACCGGTAACCTAAGTGGTCCGGATGTTAGACAAATGTTCCCAATTTTCCTCCTCAACAGGTTATACAAATGCTTGGACCGCGTCCATATTATATCACGCTACCATTATTGGCGTCTGCTTTAAGCGCAATTGAAACCGCCAACTTGCAACACCGACGGGCCATGCAGAGTTCAGTTGACAGGTTAACAAGCGAAGTGAGCAGAGCCATAAAGGGCAAAGCATTTGCGGAATCATCGTCAACCCCTCAGGATCAACCATCCAATACACAATCCGACCCACAACAACTACCACCAGTTCCGTTACACCAAATCCCTGAAGACCAGCTCAAATCAGAGTTGTTAGCCCGACTCCTAGCCAAAAGCGACACTAGTACAGCTGAAGAAGTTGACCTGATTGGATTACTCCGTCAACATACCCAACCTCAAGCCCAAACCTCAAACCAACCACCTTCTAGCAACGACTTCGAGCGTCTAACCAACTCTATGAAAGATATGACGGAAGCCATGAATAACGGATTCACCTCCATCACTAATAGGCTTAAGGCAGTTGAGGAGAAGTGTAGGATTCAGGCTCAAGCTTCACAGAAATGAAGACATGATGATCAGGATGATCCTGATTCTCATGAGGGGGAGAAGAGAGCAAGGGTTGGTGAATCCAGTGCTACAGCTACTGCAGATGTTGGTGGTTCAGGTGAGTCAGCTGGTGAAAAGGAGACAGGGGCAGGTGGAATGGACACTGATATGGTCCAAGTGGATGACATTGAAGTTCTAGCTGATGTCATAACTGGGGTTGAAAAGCCTTCGGTTGTTGACAATAGAACAGATGATGAACGGATGACGGATGCTTTGATTGTCAACTATATTGACATTGATTCTGAGGAAGAACCTGAGAGAACAACTATCCAGATCAAAGAGGAAATAGAAGACTTATTTGACATCACCGGAGTTATTATGGCTGCTTCGGATTCCGACAACAAAAATCCAGATGATACTACTCAACCACAACTGTTGATTGATCAAAGTGCTAGTACCTCCACGCCTTCAGTAATTCCAGTGGTACAAGAAGCTGCTCCAGTAGTTCAAATGCAAGCCGATGGCATAATCAGGGATCCTGTACTCGAAGCTGAACTAGAAATCTATCAGGAAGTGATAGATGCTGAGCCAAGGTATGTGGCTACAGGTGAACGAGTGAGGATTCTGATCCCCTTTCAAGAAAGTATAAGGAGAGACCTGTTTGTTAAAGATGTCCAAAGGCTCGACCTAGAGAAGCTATAAGGAATTGAAGATTGTCCTTCACTTCAAAAGATCGAGTTCTTACATGTAATGGGCAACAAAAACCTAGGATCAGATGTCATAAAATCAGACAGTGTGATTGTGAAAGTGCTGAAAGTCGAGTCAAACAAGCTCTCCAAAGTCTGGTACCCAGTGTTTACGGTTAGAAGATCTAATGGTACTAAATGTGTCTTCTCCGAGGCAGATTTCAAAAGCTTAAAGATAGACGACCTCCTAAGCCTCTACAATTCCCTACCATGCCTTCCAGATAAGAATGTTGAATGGTCTGCCGCGTATCCAAGTATAAAGAGATTCATGCGGAACATTCTGAAGTTCTCTTATCTAAAAGATTTTCAGATGGGTCTGGAATCACGCCAAGCCAGATTAAACCTAAGAGCACCGAACCGGCGTCTTTCAGATATTCAAGGTGTCCCAGCCTACACTGTATTGAAGAAACCGGAACTTGGAGTTGTTTACTTCGATAGAGACTCAAAGAAGAGATTTATGAGAGTTCTTGAAACCAACAAGTTCAGTGACGGAACTTTCAAGATTATTGAGGTTCACCTTGAAAGTAGACTGCGTCTGGATGCGAGCGGGGAGGTAAAGCTGAAAGATACGGAGAAGGAGCTGATCAAACAAGTACTGGATGCTATAACACACCGAAAGGAATACAGGAATGCACTGAGGAGATTTGAGATCATCTTCGGGATTCAGAAGAAGTATGTGCCACCGGTGGACGCTTAAACTCTTTGCCTCTACATTGTACAAAGGGGAGAATGTTAGTGCCTAATATTCTAAGTTGTACTATGTAGATGGACTAATACTGTAATTGCTAATGTTACATAGTATATAATGTTTGCTATGCCTGGATTTCCTAATTAGGTCATCAATCACCATTTCACACAAGTACACACACGTAGTCTTTCTCTCTAGAATTCATCTTTGTACTTGGTGTGATTGATCTTCATTGAATATATTGGTGGCCATGTTATTGCTAAACATGGATTGATTACTTGTTCTAGGATCACAATACTTTTTTAAATATTGTCCTATAAAATAGCTATCAGGACACTTTATTTGAAAAATGTTCTAAAAAACTTGTTACGACGCCCAAATGTGTCCCATAAACTTTTTGGAACACTTTTACATAGGACATTTTTTTGTTTGGTCCTATAAAACACCCTATTATGACGCTTATTTATTTTAGGCGTCCTATAAGCTCAATTGTGTTGTAGTAATTTGACGATTTTTTGAGAGAAAATAAAATAACTATTATTTTATCAAAAGTTTTAAATGGAATGTGTCCCGCCGATATTCTGTCGAAAATCTATCGAAAATTTGGCGATCATCTGTCGAAAAATATTCAAATCATTAATAATAATCTTTTTCAATTCTATCACAAAGCTATCGAGGATTATGCCGATAATCTGTCGAAAAAAAAACAAATCATCAATAATTATATTTTTCAAATGGGAAATTAATTAAAATACCCCAAGTTTGACCATTACTTACCAAAATACCCTAAATCTCGATCAGTTTGCCAAAATGCCACAAACATCCGCGATGGGCCCCACGATCGCGGGCTAGGGCCTATCGCGGGACCATCGCGGGGAACCTCCGCGGGACACTTTGGCCAAACACGGGTGCCACGTAGGCCCTAGCCCGCGATTGCGGGCCCCATCGCGGATGTTTGTGGCATTTTGGCAAACTGATCGAGATTTAGGGTATTTTGGTAAGTTTTGGGGTATTTTAATTAATTTCCCTTTTCAAATCCCTTGAAAACCTGTCTGAAATTCATTCTGTATTTATTCCAAGGGATAAATCTAATTTCTAGGGGCGCATATGCATATATCTCATCAAAAAGTTATCTCATAGTAGTTAAACACAATCTTTGCAGAAGCTAGCGTAAGCATGTATGCACAAGTACACATACATGTTTTGCATTAAAAACTTTGTTATAGCATAGAAACAAACCGATCGAGCAATATCCTATTTTGGATTAATAACTTTGTTACATTGTGTGATCGCCCAAGAAAGTTATTTTAACAAATTACGAGCATAGGGTGGGTTCAAAGACGAACGTTAAGAAAACAGAATCAATGGCCTCATCTTAGCCGAAACTAAATCCACGATTATAAGGGTGGTTATATTTGAATCTAGACAATCTAGTTTTCAGATCTAACGGTTGATGAAGATTTTTCTTGTTCTCGTTTTTTGGGGTTTTGAACCTCTCTATAGTAAACTTGGAAAAATAATTAAGGAATGGTTTATTGGTTTATTGAGAATGGAACAAGAGAGATCATTCTATTGTATTGTGATCCCAGAACAAGTAATCAAGAAGCTAATCCAATCAGATGGCCATCCATATATATTAATCAATGACCAATTGAGAGTAATCAGGTAACAAGATTAAACCATTAAAAACACTTTAATTAGATTGAGAATTGTAGAAGATGATGAATGAATAACAATTTCTCTCTCTTTGGAGGCCACACCCTTTTCACACACACACCTTGGTATACTATTCACAATGACCTCTCTCTCTCACAAACCCTACAATTGGGTTTATATACCTTTGACTAATATTGACTAATTACAATTAGTTCTAAATCTTGGATACATTGTGTACTAACAATCTCCCCCTATGGATTCAAGATTTAGAAAAATTATGACGATAGTCTTCAGCTCTTTAATCTTCAGATAAGCTTTATCTTCAAGAATCCACTTTGGCGGCTTTAATCTTCATTTAGGCTCTTTAAAGTCAAATAGTCAACAAGTTTTGAAACACGAACTTCAAATCTGTGTAAGGTTGATCAAGGTCTTCAAACAAAATCTTTTTATCTTCGAATCACTGATCTTTGCAGCTCTGACTTTTGGCAAATTCTTCAGTCTTTAAATTATGAACAGGATTTGAGGTTTCAACGGGCTTTGAGCTTTAAGACATTCTTGAATAAATCTTAAGCACGAACTGTCTTTGTATCTTCACACATTTGATCATCTTGAACAAATTGTCTTGAACTTATCTTCTTTTGACTTTGGCAAATATCTCTTTGAGTCTCGGAATTGGAAATATTCGAATTATCTCCCTCTTTTCTTCTGTTTGATATTTCTCCCCCTTTTTGATGATTGTGAGCATCATGATCATCAAAATTCTTGTTCAATTTCAGCATTCTCTTTGAGTACCAGAAACAATCTCATCCTCTTGATCTGTTTAACCGTCAATTCCAAAAAAAATGTTTATTCGAATCTTTTCAAATTCAGATAATTTGAAAGTTGTAACCCTGAATCAACGAATGAGACAGTTCAAATGCCTGTAAGTTGCACAAAGCCACTTAGTACAACGAATGCACTTTGGAAAGGAGCTTTTTGATGTTCACTCCTCCAGGGCTTCCATTCAATCATCGAAAAACACTATGGAATTTCTATGAACGTTATGACAAGAAAACTTATTCCTTGTGTGTACGTGCAAGTGTAGAAATGAATGAAGCAACTTATGCTTGAATAATAAGCTCAAATTGTGTAAACTGTTGAGACATCAACAAGTTTTCCACGGACTCAATGTGCATGATTGAAGTGCGAAGGTGGGGCAAACTTCCTTCTTTTTCAATATCCAACCTTCCGAATGAAGATTAGATAGATAATATGCTGCGTCCCCAAGAAAATTGAAACATTTCTTTGTTAAGAAAGAAATGAGTAGCTGGTGGGGTTTAATGCAAGAGTTGGCATGGGCTAATTGCCTGTTTCAATGATGGTCACCAAGAAATGTGAACCAATCAGTAATGTGGATGCCCGGCTCAGAACTTGGTTGGTGCAGAGTTCTCGTATTCTTTTAACTCTGTTCTCACACCCTCTTTCTGTTTTTAATCTGCTCACGTCTAACCAAGCTCTCTTTTTCATTTTACCTCAGCACAATGAGATTACTCAACCGGATGAGTTATCTCCCCCACTCTTTGATCTAGACCCCTCACCCCTCAATCACTCAAGGATAACTTCTTGGGTAGGAAACACTGGTTAACGTGGATCCATAAAAGTTCTTTTAAGTTCTCACACTGATTCCCATGAAATTTTGTCCTAAAAATTTGTGTTGTTCAACAGTTTATCTTGAACAATTATAAATCTCAGCTTGTTGAATAACATTGTCATCAGAATGTATGCTCCTCAATAATGTCATGAAATATTTGAGCATTTGAACGTTGAAGATTTCTCAAAACAAGGATAATAAATGAGTGAAATGAATTCGAAAGACTTGTTTGAGAATCTGACAATGTATCAATCAGATCAAATATGAAAGATAATCATAAATGGATAGGGTATCAAAGAATTGAATGTTGTTTATATGAACAAATATAAACAATCTATGAATGAAACGCTTAAGCTCTTATGCTGAAATGAATGTATGATGCTCAACAAAATTTGAATTTCAAACGAGAGTATTACCATCGAAAAATTGTTTCGTTTTGAGACATGGTAATAACAAAGTCAATAAGAAGCTGAACCGGTGTGTATGAATACTTGAAAGTATAGACAAGACAATACGCAAGTATTAATCTTTGGAAACACACGGTCAGAAATAATGATGTAACGGTCCGAGATATACATGAAAACATTAAAAAACACACTTCTAAAATTATAAAATCTGATTGAATTAGAGAAGTGGTTTGAACATTTAAGAACAGGTTTTTCATGCTTGAAAGTCGTCCTTCTTTCAAACAATCTCAGATTGAGTTCAGAAGATACTTACAGTGCTATCATTTAAGCCCCCCCCTCAAATTATGATCGACTGATTTAAAAATCGGATAAGCTCCCCCTCAAAATCTGCAAACATATTAATTTGACAAAATTAGCACATGTAACAATCAAAGTCTATTTTTATTATTATTATTATTATTTTATTTTTATTATTAGATATTAAGAACGAGTCCTGATCTGATATGATCAGAAGTCAAACACATTGAAAGCTCTGGTTCTAAACTGAAGTGTTTAGAAGCCCATAAACATCATTGAAGTGCGGGTTCTAAACTGATGTGTTTAGAAACCATAAACTCATTGAAATCCGGGTTCTAAACTGATGTGTTTAGAAACCATAAACTCATTGAAATCCGGGTTCTAAACTGATGTGTTTAGAAACCATTCCCCCTACAAAGAAGCATACAGAAAGATATATCAATAAGCACAAATATATCAAAAGTTTAAATATTTCTCCCCCTGAAATTATGCATATGGTTTCAGCACAAGTACTCTTCTTCAAATCTGCACAATTATCTTCTGTTTCCCAGTCATGTATTTGGTATAGTTCTGACAATCAGCACCACACATGATAAACCTGCAAATCAGATTAAGTTGATTTTGGTACCCAACGGAACTTGGGTCCTGGCTTGTTATGTGTAGTTTGATTTGAAGAAATATTGTAAGTACCATACCAGTACTGAACATTTTCTTTCTTAACAAAATCATGAATTCCACAATAAGAACAACATATTTGCTTTTGTGCTAACCTAATCAAATGATTTGCAGAATAAACAAGATTAGGTTTAACAAAAGACTTACCTTTAGGAGCATTGTTCTTCTTGTTCACCGTAGGTGGAGGAACAGATGACTTTGGGGCATGTCTTTCAGGAGTTGATCCTTTTACCTTCCAAACCATCTTAACATGCTTAAAGATAGGAGTATCTGAACTTGTAGCAGCATGGTTATAGAAAAGATTAGAAGGGCGCATATGATCCTTTGAAGGAGTGCTTGATTTGACGGACTTTGCCGAAGAAAGATGTTCATGAACTGAACCAGAAACAGTCTTAAATGAACATTCCGAAGCAGTTGAATCATCATATGGCGATTGAACAATAGTATCGGCACTAAATTGTTAAGATAATTCAACTTTGAAGTTATTTGCTTCCAGTTCCTGAACTTTGTCGGACAGAACATTCCTTTCTCGAGAAATCAAATCAAACTTCCTCTGTAGATTAGATTTGATCTTCTGCTCTTTCATAGCTTCCGTTGCTAAAGCAGACAACTTCCTTGTTAACTTTGAGATTTCAGCCTTAAAGATGTTTCTTTCTTCATCAAAACTTTTCTCAGATATATCATTAAAAAATTTCATATTCTTCTTTTGAAAGCTTTGCTTTTCTTGTTAAAAAACATTCTGCTTTTTAACGAACTCTTTTCTCTCTTTTTCTAAAACTTTTTCCATTTCAGAAAATTTCATGGAAAACTCACTATTCTTTGCTTGAAAAGATTTGCGTTCAGTTTCAAAAATAACTTTCTCTTTCTCAAACTGTTCACGCTCAAGAATCAAAACTTTCTCAAAATCAGAAATTTGTTTTGAAAGTTTGATGCATTTTAGCTCAATACTTTTCTTTTCTTCAAAACATTTTGTTGAAAAATCAGAAAATTTCTTTTCAAACTTTCCTCTTTCACTTGCAAAAACTGTTCTTTCTTTTTGAATATCATCTCTTTATTTTGTCGTCACTTGATCAAGATCAGATATCTTCTTTGTCAGCTCGACATTATTTTCCTCTAAAGAAAGCATCAGACTTGCTTTAGATTCACAATCACACTTCTTCACATCAGCTTGTGTTTCCAGCTCATCAAATGTTTTTATATAACTGACAATAAGTTTATTTTGTTCTGCAATTTGAGCCATATATTTAAAATTTTCACTCTGAAGTGAGCTAGCTTTCCATTGTACTCTTTGAAGTTCTTGTTCTAAATGTGTTATCTTCTGATCGTTACTCCACCAACTTTCATATTTTATCATTGTTACCTGGAAATTTAAAATGTAAGATCGTTAACAGATACTTCGTGAGAAGTAGAATTTGTGCGCTTGAACAATTAGAGAAAATCGATTAAAGTAAAAAAAAAATTCAAAAAACAAATTGCAAATTTGTCTTCCAAAAATTAATTCTGAAAAGTTAATGCGAAAAACTGAACTTTAAATCGACAAACCTGCAAAACACAAGAAAAACATGTCAGTTATGGATAAATGCAGGCAAAAACTGATAAAAACGACGAAAAACGAAAAATAATGAAGAATAGGGACTAAAAATGAAACTAAAATAAAAAACAAGGACTAAAGGTATAAAACACTAAAACTTGACAAAACTAAGGATTAAAAGTGACAAACTCTAAAACTTAGAACTAAAAAAGAAAAATTCTAAAAATTAAAACTATAAGGACTAAAATTGTAAAAATCTAGAAGTTTAAAGTCTAGGGACTAAAAATGTAATAAACTGAAAGTTAAAACTAGAGGGACTAAAAAAGACACAAATTAAAACTAGAAGTCTAGGGACCAAACTTGACAGCAATTAAAACCTAAACTATAGGGACTAAAACTGACCAACCCCGAAACTAGAAGTTTAGGGACCAAAAGTGACAGTAATTAAAACTTGCTAACTGGACTTTTCTGAAGGGAAACCAACTTTTCTGGTGAGTTGCGAGAAACCAACTTTTCTGGTGAGTTGCGATAATCTGAGGTTGCGACAAAACGTTTGGTTGCGATAAGAATCTAAGTTGCGATAAGAGCGTTCACTTGCGACAAAAATTATGATTTTTCACGACTTTCCGGCGACAAAGTGCAAATTCCGGCAACCTTCCGGCGAAGTCGATTTTCCGGCGAGTTTGAGTTGCGATAAGGTTGCGATAACAGTTGCGATAAAGATTAGGTTGCGACAACTTGAGTTGCGATAAACTTGAATTTGCCGGCGAGGAAACTGATTCAATCAACAACTAAAATCAATATATGAACTAGAAACGATCCAAATACAAACAGAATTCAAAATTCTTGAAACTTTTCAAAAATTTCTCAAAAACTCAAAAACTTTTCAATTTCTCAAAAATTGATAAAAATGATTGAATGATGCCTAAATTCAGATCTGCTAGGCTTTGATACCAATTGTGATCACATAACAAGTAATCAAGAAGCTAATCCAATCAGATGGCCATCCATATATATTAATCAATGATAATCAATCAAGTACACAATGAAGAATGTAGAGAGTGTGTGTACTTGAGTGTGTAAGGGATGAATGACCTTATTAGAAATCTAGACAAAAGTTACCTTATATACTTGGTAACATTACATTTACATAAATGGTCCCTCTACATGGTACAACATGGAATATTAGGCACTAACATGTATTAATAGCAAAATTAGCATTAATTAATGGCTAATGTTAATGATAAGAAGATCAATGGTTGACCAAGAAATATGATATTGGCATGGAATTGAGCCGGACTGGATTGGTGCGAAATTAATTTGTGGATTGTAGATAATAGCTTGGAATAAACACGATACGAAAGGATTCATAAATATGTATTGGGATGTCTTAGCCTTTCTAGTTGCATGACTAATATTGGTTTGGCAGAAATTCGATTATAGTTGATAAGTTGGAAGAAAGTTATTGAAAAAAGAGGCATATCAATAAATGATGATCTTTTATCCAATTGACATTGTAGAATTAAAAGTCCAAGTAGATGATCTACCATTAATTATCAATGATGGAAGATCAATTTACAAGAATGCATATGGCAATGGAGCAAATAAGTGAAATAAAAGACTTAAAGACACAACAAAGACACATATTCAAAACTAAAGGAACTAACCGAGGAAGTGATATAGGCTAAGGGTCTTCAAGAAGGTAAGTAGAAAAATCTTTCTAAAGAATAGCGTAAATGGATTAGGAAATCGATCTCTAATGACATTTAAAAGAGAGATGGTAAGATTAGTAGTTTAAGCCTAATCAAGTTGGTGATGCCCAATAGTTGTTATGAAAGGATTGGGAATAGTTTAGAATATAAGAAGCACAATAAGCAAGAAAAAGGAGTTTCAGGTTGTGATGTGTCTTGTGATTGTCTCAACATGAAATGTACACTCGATCAACAATAAGACAGTAATGAAAGACGGGTTCGAATCAAGAATCTTCAAGATGGGAAAGTGGATGACAAGGGGAAAAATGAAATTTGAACAAATGGGGTTGTCAGAAAATTAAACAACGATGATCTTACTATATTAAGGAGGTTGAAAACTTGGTCATTGTTTCGGGGTTAATGGTCTCCTAAAAACACTAGAGGAACCAAGTTTGGAGACCGATTAATTTGTAGAGATTGTTTCCATTAGTAGAAATTCTTCTGAATGAGGATACAATTAGTATAATGTTTGTATTTTTGGATTTGATCATTCAAATGTAGCTTTCTATAATTTCAAGTTCAGGTGAAATTTCATATGTTGTAGGAAAATTGGGAAGTCCTGTCATGTGTTGACAGTGGTTCATGATCCAAATGGTGGTTCAACGGTGACTAAGTTTGGTTCAAATTAAGGAACGAGAATGAAAAAGGAAATGGGAATGAGAATGGGAACTAGAATGAGAATGCAGGACAACTGGAATTGGAATAAAATTTTCATTCCCCGGATTTGGTGAGGTATGAAAATTAATGGGTACCGGGCATATATCAAACCAAACCACATTTTTAATTATCATTCCAATTCCTTGGCACTAAATACTGTTCGGACCAAAATGTCCTAATTAAATGATAGTTTTGTAAAGGGTTAACGATTGTAATATGGGCTTGGGTACACTACTAAACGAAAGACTTTTACTTACGACGTTTTCCCTGGAAAATCTATCGCTAAAGGGTGATTCGTCACAAAACCGTCACAAAAGTTGGTGGGTAAATTTTTGGTGGGTAATGCAAATTAGTGACAGATTACCCATGGATTCTCTGGGTGACCTACGGGTATTTTCCCGAAAACATCGGATTTTACCGAACCATTGATATTTCCTGGGTGGTCCCTGGGTAATACCGACGAAAATTTCCCTGGGTAAATTTTTGTGGGTAAAAATCATTTGTTTTGTAGTGGTATAGGAATTATGGGCTTGGGCTTAAGTATGTAACAAGGGAGTAAATATAGGATGTGTGTGTGTAATTAGGGTGAAGAGAATCATTATTACAATGTGATCCATGGTGTAAGTGTGTGTTCTAGAGAGGGAACCATTCTCCCTCTAGGTAGTGTCTTTTCATATGAATAATACACCATTTACCCTATTATCTCATCTTGTTACTCTATCTATCAAATACTTGGATTGTTTCTTGTTTTAATGGGACTAACAAGTGGTATCAGAGCCAAAATCGAAGAAATCATTCATCGATACGATCTTTCTGCAACAATTCATGTTCTACAGCCCAATCTGGATGAAACAGTAAGTTTTTCTCGATGAACAGTAACTTTTTGATGATTTTGTGCGTATAACTGTGCTTGGATAAGTGCTTAATGCTAAGGATTGATTGAAAAGTGCTTCTGAACATCATACAATCATCAATATATCATATTTTGATCATTTTGGACGTTTTTGAGTTTTCTGTTCGATCTAAGTTCATATGTTCAAAGTCCTCGCACAAGCTATGTTCATACTTATCGCACAAGACAAAGTTCGTCTTCCTCGCACGTACAAGAGATCAGTTTTAATCGCAGAAATTTTATCGCGCCTTTGGTGTGCGATAAAAATCATCGAGGAGTTTTATCGCACATGTGGTGTACGATAAAAATGGGTGAACAGTACTTTATCGCGTATTTTGTGTGCGATAAAACAATGTGAACAGTGTTTACCGCGCGTGTATCGTGCGATAAAAGGCTTAATTGGTTATCGCGCAAGTATCATGCGATAAAAGGAATTATCGCGCAAGAAGCGTGCGATAAAAAGGGGTTATCGCGCAGGTATCATGCGATAAAAATGAGTTACCGCGTATGTTTCATGCGATAAGAATCAGTTCCCGCCCAAGTTATCACCCATTCAATAGCGGAACCCCCGTGCTAAGTCTCAGGAGGGGGGCATTGTTCATGGAATTTTAGCATAAAGCGTGTGTGACATCATTCTTATATGTAGTTTGTCACATACTTCTAGAAACTGTCAATGTTTTAGAGGAGCTCAAGTTTGTCAAGATTTCCAGAAGGTGGGTATTGGAATTCAGTCTTTAATTGGATTGGATTAGACGTTTGAGCATTTGCAATCATTATTCTGGAGTTTTGTTGACGATGCTAGACCTTTGAGTGCTCTTAATCATTCTTCTGACGTGGTGAATCAGAATTGTGAGTGCTTGCAATCATTGTTTACGTGCTTTGGTTGTGATTCAGACTCTTGAGTGCTTGTAATCATTCAGCTATTTCTTGAAGATTGAAGTTCTGGATTTTCATCATTCAGTGTTCTGAAGTATTTTGGGGGTGAGCATTTTTCTACAGTTGATGAACAATGTTACTTGTTTGGTTCTTCTAATCCCTACTTTGTAGTGTATGCTTCATTATGTTTCCTCCTTCGAGCAAATCCGAATCAAGCTCTTAAGCCAAATTCCTATTCAACTCGCGGTTTATCGACGGATTTAGTGTTATAAACTGAGATTGCACTTTGGTTTGTCACGCAACAACTCGCTCGTTATCTTTCTTGTGGGCTTATCGGTACGAGGTAGAGTTTCAACATTTTAAAGATGTTTTTCGTGCACTCGGTCGAGGTTATGGTGCACATTGAAGCCGGTTTTTCAAGGTTGAAATATAAAGACTAAGAGCTTATTTCAAGGGGGAGCCTAGACTACATTTGAAGAATTGCATCGCTATGGTTTTCTAAAGAAATCAAGGGGGAGAAGAACTGAATATCTTTCGAGAAGGGTGATTCCTTTACAAAACTATAGGGGGAGAATGTTAGGACCAAAATGTCCTAATTAAATGATAGTTTTGTAAAGGGTTAATGATTGTAATATGGGCTTGGGTATAGGAATTATTGGCTTGGGCTTAAGTATGTAACAAGGGAGTATATATAGGATGTGTGTGTGTGTAATTAGGGTGAAGAGAATCATTATTACAATGTGATCCATGGTGTAAGTGTGTGTTTTAGAGAGGGAACCATTCTCTCTCTAGGTAGTGTCTTTTCACACACAATTTATCCTATTATCTCATCTTGTTACTCTATCTATCAAATACTTGGATTGTTGCTTGTTTTAATGGGACTAAATTGAGAGTTTCAGATAACAATGATTAATCCATGAAGCACTTGATTAGAAGAGAGAATTGATACAAGATATGAATTAGATGTATTTCTCTCTCTTTGGGGTCATCTCTCCTTTCACACACACACCTTAGTCATTGTAGCTATCTCTTGGCTTTTTATCAATAAGTAGCTTGATCTGGGGTTTCTTTCTCTTGATGGGATATTAATTTCAATTGTATTATTTGGCCGATATGCTCTAAACTTTGTTGCGGTGATTGTAATCTCAATGTTGTAGTCTCCAAACATGGATATGATGATGGTTGTGGTCACAAACATAAGTCTAGCTAGTTGGTATGTAGTATTGACAAACTTTGGTACATAGATGGTTGGAGTATATATTGTACCTTTTTCAATTTTATAAACATACTTGTTTATAAAGAGTAAATTACTGATTTGATCCTTGTGATTTTAAGTTTGTATTGGATTTGGTTCCAGAATTTTTATTCTAAAATAGCATCTAGAGTTTATATGTTCGTAACATTTTGGTCTTTCCCACTAACGGCTATTAACTCTCATACATTATGTGAGGGCATTTTCGTCTTTTTTGTTATTTTTCTTTCTTATTTTAGTATTTTCTTTTTGTGTTTTATAACATTAAACAACCCACCCAACCTCAGCCCCTTCCCCCCAAAAATCAATCGAAAGAAGCACCGCCCCTACCCCTACTATTCTTGACTCTAACTGTAACACTAGTGTTTTTGTGGTTAATCGTTTAAGGATGTAAACTTGTTTTAACGAGCCATTTAGTGTTTAGCTGTATTTGGATGCATGTGACATTAAATCAAGGGGTGGCCACATTGTGGTGAAGGAAATGTGTATTAGAAGTCGTTTCGTTTGGAGCGCTACAGGACCTCCTGGTAACTCAAGAAGTCGAAAAACACCTTGAAAATAGGTTACCAACACTACATGACAAATGAACGTTACCCACGAAAATCACCCAGGAAGTTGGTGATTACCGACTGATCACCCACAAAATACAATAGTTCTGGTAAAATCCAATTTTTTCAAGGAGATAAACAATATGGGATTGGTAATCTGTCATTGATTTGAGTTTCCCACTAACTTTTGTGATGTTTTTGTGATGAATCACCCATTTAGCGACGAATTTACCAGGGATAATTTCATAGGTAAACGTTCTCCATTTATTAGTGCAAGCGACATGGGTCTCCTCCCAAGTCGCCAAAGGCTTTAGAGAGGGTTTGTTATGACACAAAAATGTCCTAATTATATGATAGTTTTGTAAAGGGTTATAATTGTAATATGGGCTTGGGTGTAGAACAAATGGGCTTAGGCTTAAGTGACTAACAAGGGAGTATATAAGGATTAATGTGTGTAATTAGGGTAATAAGAAATCAATTACAATGTAGACATCATGGTGTAGTGTGTGTTCTAGAGAGAGAACCATTCTCTCTAGGTTGTTCTCTCCTTATATGAATAATACACCATAATTTTCTTATATCTCATCTTGTTACTACTATATTGAATTGTTGCTTGTTAATAATAGGACTAACAGGGTTTTTTTGTCTGCACTACTTTTCGAGCTAATTAAGTCGTGTACAACCCCTAATGTGTTAACCCACCCCCCCTCCCATTTTTGAGTTAGGGTGTTCCATTTCACTCCATCTTCTTCATTCATCTTTGCTGATTTGACATTATTTGGGACAATTCTTAAAGTTATTTTTAGAGCAAATCGAAGGATTAACATAGATATTGAAGATATATGGTTAGAGCCTCAAGATTCCTCACACTACTAGAAAACAGAGTATATCCTTCGGATATCACTGGCGACAAAAATACGTCGGTAATTTTTGATGGAACATGGACTGAACACTGAAGGATATCCTGTAACAACCCACCATAAACATGCACCATATAACACAATATACATCTCATAATGTTATAACAAAGATACATATTATATCACATAAAGTCTCTCGGTCCCAAAACTATACATTACATATTTCAGTACAAACTTTTCGCTAATACAATACATTAAATACTAACAACACTATAGATACAAAACGTTCCATGAAAACTTTCACGACTATAAAGTCTTCACAAGCACATTACAATTTATCTTTGTCTTTGCCCTTAAACGCTCCTTGACCTGGAATACATGTTTTTGAAAACAAAAAGAGGGTTAGACCAATTGGTCTAAGTGAGAAATTTCCCACAGTTTAATGAACGGTAGGAAAATATCAATATCCAATAAGAATCATCACATCATATCTCAAATTATATGCAATATGTGCAAACCTCTCCATTGGACTTAAACCCAACACATGGCCATAATATTAGTTGACCGCGCTAAGTCAACTTTGTTGTACCTTAAAATACAACCAACTCCGCTGACCTTCAAGTACAGCCAAACTCCGTCGGCCGTAAGTCCGGCTAAAAATGCAATAGTGTAGTGCACATATACTTTCCACATTATCACACTATACTTTCCACATTATCACACTACATATCGTATATTTCATACATGTCAATTATAGAACTTGCACATATACTTTCCACATTATCATACTACATATCGTATATCTTCGATTTTTTAAGTATTCCAGTTTGAAAATAGTTAAAGAAAAACTCACTTGATTGCTATCAAAATACTTCCACGTTTTCCTCAATCAAACTGATGATACGATCTTTCACAAAACTTCAGATTAACTGAAATAAAGAAAATACAGATATCCATTTATCAACTAAACCTATAAACTCATGAACAGGCTAAGAATCCTAAATAAACTTAACATATTCTTTTTTAGATAAAACCAGAAATCCTAATAACACTACTGCCTGTAAATGATCTCACAATCCGGATAAACTCCCATCCGGAAATTGACCCATATCCGAATAAAATTCTTATCCGGAAAATACTAGCAATTCGGGTATACATCTCATCCGGAAACCACAAGGAATCCGGGTACAATTCTCATCCAAAACCACAAGGAATCCGGGTACACAATCTGGATAAACTCACCCGGAACCCATCCGGAAATACAAGAAATTTGGATACATAACACATCCAGAAACCGAAGAATCCGGACGACATCCGAACCCAGATTCGACAACCATTAATCAAACATCGAAATTGGAAATTCTAAACCGATAGAAATCATATACGACCTATAATAAACACAAAACTAGAAAGAAATGTACCTCAAATCGACTCACACAACCTTTATTTTGGCTAAAACAATCGACGACTTCTTTCTTTCTTTACTCTCGGCTTCAGAACACACACAGAGAACACTACAGGAGCCCGACTTAATTAACATAGAGGAGGTGTCGATTTCTTATATATGAATGAGAAATTGCAAGCAAGGGTCTCAACTCTCATAACTCTATCCTAACACCCTTAAATTTATAAAACTAAAACACACCCTACCCTAAACTAATAAACGTGAATTAAATAAATACGAAACTCTAAATCTTATCTTAAAATAAAACGGAAGACATAAATTAACTAACAAACTTATCCGGGCCATCACATATCCTACCACCATATATATTTTTCCCGACGATAACAAAATTCGTCGGTATGTAATATGTCCATGAAATTTAATATTTTTGATGAATTTTCGATGAATATTAAAATATTTTAATTTTTAATTACTAAAATAATTTTCCATGTTTCCGTTGGTGACATGTCTGTAAATGGAACCACAAGAAAATATTCGGTTGAATTTTCAAAGAAGACAGATCATTGAAAACAAACATGTAATTTACTATGTACTTGTTTATAATTTTAATATAATATAATATAAAATAGAGAAGAAATTTAAAGATCTCTCTATTTCATAATCTTCAAAGACTCTCTCTACATTTACTGCTTTCTCTCCTTTCCAGTTTGTAATATTAAGCATTTCAATAAAGAAAAAGCTTGTAGATACTGAAGGGCCTCATTTGTAAGTTGTTTTTATTACAGTCTTTATAAGCTTTATTTATTATTTGTTAGCCATGATTGGCTAAATTAAGATTTTATGTTAGAACATACTTGTTATGTTTACATTTACAGATTACCATGGATAATATAATTTCTAAGTCATAAATCTGTATTCTAAGTCTTTGGTCGAGTGCCAACTTCATTGTTAATTTCCACCCTATCCAGGCCAGTAGAGCCGTTTAATTGGGTTTCCCTGGTTAACATTAATGAAGGTGTTAAATGGTGGCTTAAGACTTATTAATTCAGATCCTTGGGTTAAAATACTTATTTACTTAAATGAAAAAGAGATAAAAAAAATGGGTAAGAACAAAATGACCCTCACCTAAAGATGAGAATTAACAATCATTAATGACAGAAACAAATACGTTACGAAGATGCAAATTAAACTCTACAAACTATTTTGGAAGAATAAAAAGGAAAAGACATGTGAAGAAATCTAAGGGGCCGTTTGGTTCGCAGAATTCTAAGGAATTTGATGGAATTGGAATGACAAATTCCATTGATCAAATTCGTTAGTGATCGATGTTTGGTTCACGGAAAGAATTGATAGGATTCCATCGGATTCCGCCAAATTCCACGGTTGAGGGATTTGATCATTCCTTAGCATATGTGAAGGATTTGAATTCCATTTCGTGACAAATGTAACATAATTTATAATTTCATTTAGAAAGAAAAAAAATAACTTTTGCATTCAATTTAACCACCCTCACCCCACCCCTGCCAACCCCGTCCCGCCACCACCCTCACCTAGCCATGCCCCAACCCCTTACCCCACCCCTACCCCTACCCCCAACGTGTCCTTGCCTTCTCCCCACCTTGACCACCCACCCCTGCCCGGCTGCCCTTGCCCACCCCACCCTGCCCCCATCCTTGCCACACCCACCTGCCCCCACCACCTCCCTCCCCCAAACAAATATGGAGATTTATTATTTTTAGAGATTCCATTTTAATTCCATGCATCCAACAAAACACAATCAAAGTGTGTGGTCAAATTTCATTCCAATTCTTTCAAAGTCAAGTTTATTTAATGGATTCCAATTCCATCAAATTCGATTCTGTCCCGTAAAATATCTGGGCCAAATTTGTTAAATACCTTTTTTTAAGTTTAGTAATAAGTTATTATATTTTATTATTTCAAGCTTAGTTCAAAATTCTTTCTCATTAAAGCGTCACACAAGACAATCTACCACATTAAAGTTCTTTTAAGTGCATATTCAAAGAATATAAAAAATGGATGAAGATTTTGAAATTTTCTTTATTTTAATAGATTCTTCAGAACATTATCCACAATGAGTAAAAGAGAAGAGATAATTTTTTCCATATATGAAGGAGAAAAAACAATTCTCCAAAATTAAATTTTGGAGGGAGAGCATACTTTAAATACTTATGTTAATTTTGTATGATAGAGAGCATTAAATATGATATTTTACAAAAAGTTTATCGGAAATTAAATGTGATCCCAGAACAAGTAATCAATGTATAAACATTAAAGAAGTCATCTCTATATCATTAAAGAATCAATATCTCACAATTACAATGAAGAACTCTCTCTTGAGTGTGTGTGGCTAGTGTGTGTGATGGATGACCTAATTCCCTAAAGGGAAAGAAACAAACATTATATACCTAGGGTATAGAATAGCCCTATTACAAATATAGTCCCTCTACTTGGTATAATAAACATTTAAGAACTAACATTCTCCCCCTTTGTACCAAAGTAGAGCAAAAGATTTAGACGTCCACCGGGGTCACATTCTTCTTCCGAATACCAAAGATGATCTCGAATCTTCGCAGTTCAAGGCGGTAGTCTTTCCGGTATGAGATGGCTTTCAACACTTCGTTGATCAGGTCCTTTTCTTTCTCAGTGAGCTTTACCTCTCCATTCACATCCAGACGAAGCTTACTTACCAAGTGAAACAGAATAATCTTCAAAGTACCCTCACAGTACTTGTTGATCTCAATAACTCTCATAAATCTTTTCTTTGAGTCAGTATCAACGTAAACAACCCCGAGCTCAGGCTTGTTCGGTACAATGTGGGCGGGGATACCTTGAATATCAGATAAGCGTCTGTTTGGTCTTTTTAGGTTCACTTGAGTTTGAAAAGATTCCAAACCCATCTGGAAGTCAGTGAGGTAAGAATACTTCAGAATATTCTTCATAAACTTCTTCACACTTCGAAAGGCAGCCCTGTATTGAATTCTATATTCTGGACGCTCCTTCTCTGGATGGACATCAAGACTGTTGTAAAGGCTCAGAAGATCATTCAGTCTCAGACTCTTGAAATCAGCTTCAGAAAATACGCATTCAGACCCATCTGATCTCAAGACTGTGAACTCAGGATAGAAGACATCAAAGAGCTTCTTAGATTCAACTTTCAGCACTTTCATAATCATGTTGTCTGACTTGACGGCTTCTGATCCTTTGTCTTTGTTCTTCATGACGTATAGAAATTCGATATTCTTCAGCGATGGCCAGTCTTCAATCCCATATACTTTCTCCAAGTTGATCCGCTGAACATCCCGTACATACAGTTCTTTTCTCAAGGTTTCTAGATAGGGAGTTTGGATTGATACTCTCTCTCCAGTGGCTACATACCTTGGTTCAGCATCAATAATAACCTGGAAAAAACTGAGTTCTGCTTCAAGTACTTTATCTCTGATCTTTCCATCAGGTATAAACGGTGTTTGTGAAACTAAAGTACCTGAGCTTGGACCTGCTGCATCTTCTAACTGTGGAGTGTCTGAGATTGGACCTGCAGAATCAACCTGAGTCGGAGCATCTTCTACCACTGTCGGAATATCATCTTCAGACTCGATATCCAAATCCTGATCCCTAGTTTCAAAGTCAAAATCCAATTCATCCAGAGCTTCTATCATCTCTTCTTTAATCTTGTGGTTGAGCTGCTCTGGTTCTTCCTCAGAATCAATGTAGACATAATCTCGTATTAATTCATCTGCCATCCTTTCTGTAACATCCCAGGCCAACCGTACCAGATATTGTCCGCTTTGTCCGCACACCTGGACTCACGGTTTTAAAACGCGTCTGATAGAGGAGGTATCAAGTCCCTTATAAGGCAACCTTTGTTCCCCTCCCCAACCAATGTGGGATCGTACACTTTCTTCCTCTGTTCTATTGTCAACAGCCGCAGGCTTTTCAACCCCAGCTATGACATCAGCTAGAACAAGCATTTCTGTATCAACATTCTGAACAACATCAGTCGCCGCTCCACCTTCACCTGTGTTTCCCCCAGCTTCTGATTCATTAACATTGCCAGTAGCAGCAGCAACAACACTAGTCTCTCTAACCCCTGCTCTCTTCTCCCCCTCATGTTGATCAGGCGGATCCTGATCATCATGTCTTCTTTTCTGAGAGACTTCTGATTCAATACCACATCTTTCTTCTACAACTTTGAGCCGGTTACTGATGTTGGTGAATCCATGCATCACGGCATTAGTCATATCTGTGACAGAGTTGGTAAGCTTCTCAAGTTGGATTGCTAGAAGAAGTTGTGTATCGGTGGATGTTGAAGTTTGAGGTTGGGTTGGAGGTGGTGTATGTTGACGAAGTAAGGAAACTAAGTCAACTTCTTCAGATGTACTCGAGTCGCTTTTGGCTAGAAGGCGAGATAACAGCTCAGATTTAAGCTGGTCTTCAGGTATAAGGTGTAGTGGGATAGATGATGGATTTTGTAAGTCTGGTTGAGCTTCTGATGGTGGATCCTGAGGAGTGGATGATGGTTCAGCTATATGCTTGCCCTTTATGGCTCTGCTTACTTCAGATGCTAGCTTATCAACAGATTTCTGCATTTGTGCACGGTGTTGCTTGTACGACCTGTCAATAGAACCAAGTGCAGAAGACAGTAATGGTAGAGTAATAAAATGCGGATATGGCCTGAGCATCCGAATTACTTCTGCATGAGGAAAATTAGGGAAAATAGAGCTAACTTCCGGACCACCTAGGTTACCGGTTGAAGTAGCGGTTGTAGCAACTGTACTGCCTGTGCTCATGGCTGGCAAAGTGTTGACCATGACAGGACTTCCACCCTGTCCTCGTGCGGTACCAACGAATGGCGGCCTCACTCTGGGTGTTCCGGTTGGGGCACGAAAGCCCGCAACTTGGTGTTGTTCCAACAATTGTGTCCTAGGAAAGGATGTTCTACCAAATGGTCCTAGACTCAATGTGCGTGGAATAAAAGGCGGTGGCCGGGGCGGGAGCCTACCTGTTTCAATACCAGCAGATACCGATTGTATCGCCGATAGCAGTTGAGCTTGATCCCCTGTGGAAAATGAAACATCAGCAAATTGAGATGCCGATGAGTGGCTGAGTGGGGATGTGCTATGCATGGCTGGGCGGACCACGACTTGTTCAATACGCAACGGCGACGTACGCTCGTTGGTAGAAGATGTGGCTACCCGGCTTGGATCGGTTTGGGGAGAGTCAGTAGTTAAAACTTTATATGACTCTTTCACAGCTTCACTCATTTCTTTTCTCCCCTCATTCTCACCACTAACTACCTTTTCTACTTCTCTTTGATTCTCTACTTCTTCGTTCACAGATGAAGGACCCGCAGCATCAGTAGCAGTGTCGAGAAGTTCGGTGTTCCGAGTGGTCTCAGTATCCGAACTCACAACACGTGGTCTTTTTCCCATATGTCTAGGAATTAAATTCACCAAGGGGTCATGACCTGAGTCATCATCATCATCATCGTCAAAGGCAGGAAAGAAAGGTTCTACCTCATCGTCTTGATTGACTGCATCATCATCAGGAGATGATGCAGCTACATAAGCTTCATCCCATGAGACATCATCATCAAATATCTGTACAGGAGGAGGTCGAGGTGGTAGTTGAGCTCGTCTGGAAGAGGATGCATGACCAACAGTCTGTAATCTTCTCCCAACTCTCTTTCTTTTCGTTCTCCTCACCCCTCGTTGTTCAGGAACACCCCCATGTTCCTGAACCCCCTCGACTTGGACTTCCTCACCACCTAAAGGGATAGCATCGTGGGGAGGTCCTTCCGGTTCTGGATTGACCATCAATGCATTATCTATCCTATATTGCCTAACTACCCTGGACTGTTGGTCGGCATATGCAAGTAGATCTTCACGTAGAACGGCGGTGTGAGCAAAGTTGATCTGCTTGGGCATCCTGATATAGTGCATATACTGGCTTGGGCCTCTAGGGTGATTCTCTCATCTTGGAATATGATCGTTGTCTACCATAGCTTGATGGATCAAGATCTGGAAGAATCGTTGAAATGGTACGAAGTTTCGTCTCACCTTTGGTTTTAACTGATCCGCGACAAGCTCAACGACCTCGTTCCATATCAAGACGACATAGTTGATGTTGTGGTTAAAGACGAATGCATGAAACATGCGCAGTGTGGATAGGTTTGTCTTGTCTAGTCCAGTATGCTTTGAGGTCATGCACCGGTTGAAGATTGAGCATATGGAGTAGTATATTCTCGGTAGGTAGTTCCGTCTAAAAGTGGATGAGCCAGTAAGTGGGGCATTCGGTGGAGGCTGATAACCCAAACTTCGAATGTCAGCATAGAGTTGAGATTCAGGAACCGGATCCTGAAGATTCTCACTCGGGAGATTTAGAGATCGGTTGAGTCCCCTTAGAGTGAATCGGACATCGAAGTGGTCTAGTTTGGCAGTGAAATGTGGTACTTTGGCGGTTGGATGGTATAACAGTGTACTCCATAATTGTTTAAGATAGATCGCAGGCACAAGTTCAACTCTGGTCAAAGCAGTCAGTAATGGATGACCGCGGAGAATCTCGAGAATGACTCCGTAGTCGAAAGGAACCGCCAAGTCTAGATGATGGTTGTTATGCAGAAATTGCACTGTATTAGTACTCGGAAAGATTTCTTCGTCCAGATCAGGTGCCTTGACCGACGGATGTGATGAGCGATGTGAACGGATGATGGTGTTGTCATCTGAGTCATTTCCATCATGATCAGCCATCTGTACCACTTAACAGTTTAGAATAGTGCCAAAATTGGATTTTGCCTTAAAAAATTTCAAAAAATTTCCTAAGTCTTGGGCAAGTCGCAACCAACAAGAAAGAGCATGTCGCAGACCATTGCGATGTCGCAATGCAAAGAAGTTAAAATATGGTGAAGTCGCAACACAAGGTTGCGATTTGGTCCATGTCGCAACAGACCATTGCGACATGGTTGAATATTAGGCCACTGCGACATGTTTGAAGTTTTGAGTATAAGTTGATTGCAACATTCATGAACACATGAATGTCACAAGGTTGCGACATGGATGAACACTGAAAATAACTACGTGTTCAAGCCCTAAAAATTTTGTTTTTGCCTAAAAGATGTTAAAACTATCACTACTAGGCTCGCCCAAACAGCGTGAACAAACCCTAAATGATTTTCTAACACCCTAAACACACAGAAGCATCGAATAAGCAGATTCAAGAAAAAACGACCCTAAAACCCTAAAAGTCGACCTAACATACGATTTAATGAATGAAAATCAACAAGATTCGAGATATGAAATCTTGGAGTCGATCTGAGATGATTGAACCGAGCAGAAATCACTAAAACAGTCTTGAAAAATCGAAGTCGCAAAGGCGGTTTTGAGAGAAAAAGGGGTTTTTTCGAGTTGAGACTTGGTTGAAAAGTCAAAACCCTAATTTATACGATTTTCAAACTGAGGGACACGTGGCACAAAATGATTGGTCCAAGGTTTGACCTGCCACGTGTCATCAAGTCGCAGTGAACAAGCTACGAACTGATAAAAGATCAAGTCGCAACAGAAGGTTGCGACTTGGTACTGTTCACATGATGAAGTCGCAATACACAGTTGCGATTTGGCACTGTTCACATTGTCATGTCGCAGTCCATGGTTGCGACATGGCACTGTTCATGCCCTGAAGTCGCAGTGTAAGGTTGCGATTTGGAAAAAAAATTAAGCCCAGTGAGATATCGCAATAGAAGGCTGCGATCTCTCACTGTTCACATGTGAAATCGCAAGTGTGAGTTGCGATTTTAATAAAACTTGGACATTTTTCAATTTAAAAAAATATGAAAAAAAAGATTTATCACATTGGAAGATGTCCAACTTCCAATTGATCAAACATGCAAGGTATTAAAACATTTTCACTCCCCCTTAAATGATGCAAGAAAGTTTGAAAAAAATTGATTTTCATCATCTAAGGGTTTGTGGTTGAAAAACAGATTAGAGAACATACCTTGTGATCTTCAAGTAAGGAGCACAGGAAACCAACACTTACAAGCTTAGTCAGAAATGCACACTCCCCATATTCTTGTGCATACTACTTAGTTTGTACTCCCCCTGAGACTATGAACACACCTCATGCAGGCATAGATATCTTAACAAGAAATAGAAAGTAACAAAGAGAATAAACAATGAAAAACAACAAAGACATGAGAATAAAATATTTTAGATTGAGAATAGAATGAGATGAAAACTTGTATGTATCAATCTAGATAGAGATAACTAGATTGAACTACACATATTTCCATCCATTATATGATCAATATAGAATATTAAACTTTCATGTTCAACATGCCGAGCTTGGATACTAAGAAATTAAATCGTTTTTCATCCAAGGCTTTCGTAAAGAGATCGGCAAGTTGAAACTCGGTTGTGACAAAGTATAATTCAATCGTACCTTTTTCAACATGATCTTTGATGAAATGATACCTGATGTCTATGTGTTTGGTCTTTGTATGTTGGACCGGATTAGCAGATATTGCATTTGCACTCTTGCTATCACAGTAAATGGGGATCTTCTCATACTTGAAATCATAGTCAGATAGTTGAGTCTTCATCCACAGAACCTGTGAACAACAACTGGCAGCGGCCACATATTCTGCCTCCGCAGTTGATGTTGAAACACAGTTCTGTTTCCTCGAGGACCAACTTACTAGTTTATCACCCAAAAACTGGACATGACCAGATGTGCTCTTCCGGTCTAGCATACTACCTCCATGATACGCATCAGAATATGCAGTGAGTTCAAATCCTGTTCCCTTCGGATACCACAGACCAAGGTACGGTGTCCTCTTCAAATATCGAAAGATTCTTTTAACAGCACTCCGATGTGATACCTTTGGTTGTGCCTGAAATCTTGCACAGAGACATGTTGCAAACATTATATCTGGACGACTTGCCGTCAGGTACATTAATGAGCCTATCATACCTCGGTAATTCTTAACATCTACATCTTCACCAAGTGGATCCGGACCTATTTTAGATCCAGGAGCCATAGGTGTACCAATATAGGTACAGTTTTCCATCTGAAATTTCTTCAAGATGTCAAACACATACTTCGACTGTTGATGAAGATACCTGTTGAGAATTGCTTGACTTGTAATCCAAGAAAGAAATTAATCTCTCCCATCATACTCATCTGGAATCTGGTCATCATTATACCCGAGAACCAAGTACACAATCCAGGGTCAGTTGAACCAAATATAATATCATCAACGTAAATTTGTACTAGAAGGATCTCACCATTTTCATGCAGAGTGAAGAGAGTTGTGTCGATTTTACCTTTTCGAAAGCCAGCACCAAGTAGGTAGGTAGATAAGATTTCATACCAGGCACGAGGGGCTTGCTTTAGACCGTAGAGAGCTTTGTCAAGTATGTAGACGTGATCTGGTTTATCTTTGTCCACAAAACCCTCTGGTTGAGAAACATATACTTCTTCTTTCAATATACCGTTCAGGAAAGCAGTCTTCACGTCCATTTGATAGACAGTGAAGTTTCTGAAGGCGGTAAATGCAAGAAACATCCGAATTGCCTCTAAACGAGCCACCGGTGCATCATCGTAGTCAATTCCCTCTTGTTGCATATACCCTTTGGCTACAAGGCGTGCTTTATTTCTCACAACAATCCCATCTTTATCTTTCTTATTCTTCAGGACCCACTTTGTACCAATTACCGTTTTACCTTTGGGTCTAGGAACTAATCGCCACACGTTCAATGCTTCAAAAGAATTCAGCTCATCTTGCATGGCAATGATCCAATCCGGATCTTCCAAGGCTTGTTGAACTATTGTGGGTTCAACTTGACTTAGAAAAAGCGCGTAAAGGACTTCATTAGCCGTTGCAGATCTAGTCTTCACAGGTTCGGAGACGTCACCAATGACTTGTTCAATGGGGTGACTCTTAGTCCATCTTGAAGCATGAGGATGAACAATTATAGCACCATAGTTGGGATCCACTAAGGTAGGATCCTTATCAAAATTCAACTCTATTGTCAAGGTAGGTTCCGGTTGTCGGGCGGGTTCATTGACAGAAGTGTCAACAGGAACTGCCTCCGGTTCTGCTTCAGAAGATGACTCACGTTGAGTTGCAGAATCCTCACCATTGGCGTTAGAAGTTGTAGCTGACGAAGAAGCACCATTCGTGGGTACATGTTGTGTTGCTTGTGGAGATTCCATATGCGTGTTACTTGAAGTTGTAGCAGGAGTTGTTGCACCAGATGAAGGAATAGTCAGTTCCGGTGTAGGCCCTGACAATGTAGCATTAACTGGTGGTGTGGCAACATTGCTCCTGTTAGATATAGATGAAGTAGGTTTATCACTACCGAAAAAATCATCATAAAAATATTCAAACAATAAATCAAGATCATTAGGTTTAGAGTTAGAAGTGGATGCTTGATCCTTGTTTGAAGATCTAGTCACCATAGGACGAATTTGTCCAGATGCTAGTACACCTGATATTGCGGGTTCTGTACTGTTTTGCACAGAAACCATTTCTTCAGTTTCATTAAATCTGACATTTACGCTTTCCTTCACAGTTCTAGACGATTTGAAATAGACTATGTATGCTTTTGACGTGAGCGAGTATCCGATGAAAACGCCCTCAATACCCTTTGGATTGAATTTGTTCAAATTGTCCTTGTCGTTCAGCACAACACACCTGCATCCAAACACACGAAAGTAGTGTATTACAGGTTTTCTATTATTAATCAGTTCATATGGAGTTTTACCAAACCGACGATGGATTATAGAACAGTTTTGTGTATAGCATGCCGTAGCAACAGCTTCAGCCCACAAGAACAGAGGTAAATCAGCATAAGACAGCATCGTTCTGGCAGCTTCAACAAGAGTGCGATTTCGTCTTTCAACGACTCCGTTCTGCTGAGGAGTTCTAGCCGCAGAAAACTGATGAGATATTCCTAATGATTTAAAGAAATCATCAAGAGTCTTGTTCTTGAATTCTGTCCCATTATCTGACCTAACAGTCTGAACTGTTTGTTGACGGTTTACTTGAAGTTGCTTGATTAACGAGATGATCAAGTCAGGTGTTTCGTCTTTTGAACGAAGAAACTTGACCCAAGTATAGCTCGAATAATCATCGACAATTACTAACACGTATCGTTTGGCACTGACACTCTGAGTCTTCATCGGACCACAGAGATCCATATGAAGGATTTCTAAAGGTTTTTGTGTGCTGGGTTCGGGTTTCGGTGGATGAGGAGCTCGCTTTATCTTCCCCTTCTCACAAGCAATACAGAAGTTGTCTTTCTCAAACTGCAGAACTGGTAGACCTATAACTAAATCACCCAACGTTAGCTTTTGAATGTAACGAAAGTTGAGATGAGATAGTCGTCTATGCCATAACCAACTCTTTTCCATAGTTGCCTTAGTCAACAAACACACGTCATTCTTCGGCTTAACCTTCGATAGATCAATAGTGTAAAGATTAATTTGACTTTCGCGAACCAACTAGAAGTTCATTTCCTCCATCGGTTAGAATTGCACACCGAGTCTTCTTGAAATGGACTTCTAGGTCTTTATCACAAAACTGACCTATACTAAATAAGTTATGCCCTAAGCCTTCAACATAATTCACTTTAGTTATCGTGACGTTGTCGGCCACAATATCTCCATAACCCATGATTGGAGCGTAGTGATCATTTCCAAACTTAACTTTCCCTCCATCGTGTTTCACAAAATTGCTCAACAGCTCCTTCCTTCCTGTCATGTGTTTTGAGCAACCAGAATCCAAATACCACACATGACGGAGCTGCAAAATAGGATTTAAACAGTTTTAGGTACCCATTGCCAATTGGGTCCTTTCGGGTTAGGAGAATTAACCTTTTTCTTTGAATTGTAGTGGTTATAATATCTATTTGAATAAAAACGATTTGAACCATAGAAATTATAACCAAACCACGAAGAATAATCAGACTTGCAGATAAAATCATCTACACCACAAGAAGAGCAACAAATTTGATCATGTGCTAAATTAATCAGTTGTTGCATAGAAGAAATCTTGTACGGAATTACAAGTTTTTGTTTGTTTGAAGCAACACGATTACTAACATTAGAAACAAAAGTGTTTTTCTTGGAATTAAAAGCGACAGTAGATGATTTTCTCTGGGCCACATCATGTGTGAACTCCTTTATTCTCCACTCTACCCGCGAGTTGTTTCTTAAATTACGATCTGAAATGGAATCAAGATAAGAATTGTAAGCGTAGGAGTTTTGAACTTTAGAAGATTTAGATTTACGCTTATTTTTCTTCTTTTTCTTTTTTTTTCTTTTTCTCAACGGTTTTAGAAGATTCCCCCTCGAATAAATTCTCATTGGGTTCTTCTTCCTTGACCAGAAAATCAGAATGATCTGGAAGTTTAGCACTAAAGTCAAAATTAACATCCTTTTGTTGAACTTGCTTATCCTTCCTTTCACAAGGAGTGTCAATAACATGATCAACTTTAATATCATTGGAAGAGGAGTTATGAGAGAAGTCACTAGAATTTTCATTAACAGGTTGTTCCTCTATCTCAATGGGACCAAAATCATCCAAGTCATCCGCCATCATGCTTCTATTAATAGTATTGCCTATGAAGGCTTTGCATGAGGAAGCATCTGAATCAGAGGAACCTTTGCTAGCAAACTCTGTCATAGCTTCAGTGGATAAACTTGTCAATTTCCCATCAGTCTTGAGATTTCATTTTGAAAGTATTCTTTATTGGACTCAAGATCATTTCTCTCTTTGATCAAAATGTTTTCTAAATCAGATATTTTATTTGAAAGAAAAACATTTTCAGTTTCAAAAGATGTTCTTTCGAATTTAAATCTCTCTCTTTCTTTCTCAATATTTTCTTTTTCAAGAAATATTTTTTTCTGAAAATCAGAGACTTGTTGTGAGAGATTCAAACATCTCAGTTCAAGAAATACATTTATGTACACTACACCAACCAAAATTCGGGTTAGTATACTCTTCGTCATGGCTCTTATATAATCTTTTCCTAATTGCAAGTATCGGAGAAAGAAAGGGAAAATATATAAATTTAGAAAAGGTACTTGTTTTAGTACATGTTGTCAAGTTTAATTTCGTTTAAGCTATTAAAAGGACACACCAATAAAACATCGCTAGCTCATTGTGAAAGAAAACATGAGACAATGACATCAAAAAGTTACTGGCTTCAGAAAATTGGGAAGATGGGAGCATCAGGAGAACCAATATCACCTTGAGCATTGAATGGGAAGTCGAAAAACATGTCTCCATAGTCATAGAAATGACCGGTAGAGTTAGAGATCATGGTTGTAATATCCATGGGACTAAAAGAGAGGTAAGGATCAGGAGAAAAGTTGGTAGTTGACAAATAAGTTGGGGAATTATTGTTCAGATGCATATTGGAGATGCCATCAATAGGAACCGATGAAGATGAAGACCCGTATTCAGAATTTTCATTGAACCCGAGGGTATTCATATTTGGACATGAATTTGGTTCTAGAGGTTGAACCAAGGTTTCACTGCAGGTGGTAATTTTAGGTTGTGCAATAGTTGTGTTGTCTCCAAAAAGGCTTTGCATAAAAGTTGATTCATCATCATGAGTTGGTATGATCATGTCTAGAGATGGAGAATCAATGGAGTACGAACTTGGTAGATCTTGAAAGAGATTTTCAAGTTCGATGGAAAGATCATCTGGTGGGATAGTGGTGGAATTTTCTGGAGTGACATTATCGGTGATTGTAGGGAGAGAATCATTGGTGGTGCAAGTGGTGGTGTTCGTAGTGTTGCTGGCGGATGTGGAACCGGTGCCTCTAATGTAGTCGAGTAAAACAGTAGATCTTGGCTCTCGATTATTAGATTCATTCTTTTTCCTCCTACGACAACGCGAAGTTTTCTTCCTTTTTGTTGCATTCCAATGATTTTTTATAGCGTTTTCTGTCCTTCCAGGAATCATTCTCGCAATTTCAGCCCACTTATTGCCCATTTTCTGATGAGCTTCGACTAGAATTCTCTCTTCGCTTTCACTCCATTCATCTGTCTGAAAGAACAAACCAGGGAGACAGACATTTGATGCACTTTAAAATGTTGAACATAGACAACAGGACAACACGAAAGGGGAAAAAGAAACAACTTGATGCTCTGAAAAACTAGACATCATTAACATATTTGTTGTTTTTTTTAACATATTTGTTGTGATGTATGTGTGAGAAAAGCACTTTCAAGAAAAATAAAACCCATAGAGAATTTACTTTTAGTAACTTTTTGCTTCATAACGGTCATATATCTATCACTAAATTTTAATTAAAAAACAATTCATAACCATCAATATTTCGATCCAACAAGGGTAACATAAAATAACGTCATCAAGAAAATGAATCCACGAGGTAGAGAAATTAAGGGGAATTGAAACGATATATTGACATTATATGCCGGAGATGATCTCAGTTTACATGTTACTCAGAAAATTCATGAATTTAAAGTACTCACGATAATCATGAATAACGAAAAATCAATATTAACATACATGTCGTTTGTGTGAGAGCGAAATCGATTCAAGAGAGATTCAGACCCCTAGAGATCAGTTTTCTGTGATTCTTTCCATAAAAGTTGGAAAAAAAAGATGTAAACAATTCGTAAATAATCATGATAGATACGGGCGGAAAAAAAAATTATGTCGTCAAGAAAACTAATGAAACAACATTGACATTGTATGCACGAAATTATGTCCCTGTATAATGTAAGATAATATTGTTGTCAAGCATTAGTTTGGTTTAATGGTTTGATTTTATCCTCTAGGCGGTAAGGCAATGAAGGCTAGGGATTCAAATCTCACTTGTTCCCTTGACTTCAAAAGTAGCAGAAGTTCTTCCATTTTTGTAAAATATATATATATATATATATATATATATATATATATTACATTTTAACATTTCATCAGTTTTGGAGTTGAAATTTATGTACCTGGACTGAAATATATAGATAATTAATTAATGGTCAAATGTAGGTGTCGGAATATGTGGAATTCCATTAAATTAATCTCCAAAAAAATCTTTTTGAGAGTCATCTATTTGTGTTCATATATCCTCACATTGTATCAGAGTCAAGGACTACCACTCTACAGACTCGACATTTTGGGATAATCCGTGCGCATCTAGTCTCTATTGGAGTTCATATTGTCTAGATTTGGATCATTTAATTTTTTCTTCATATATGTTGTAACCTTCCTTCTTTTCCGGATGGCTCTTTTTAGAGTAATCTAACGGTTTCACAAATTCTCATACTAACAATCTTTAATTTAGATGGAACATAGCACAGAATTTGAGAAAGGATTTCAGTTTCTTAAATATATTTTAGTTTCAAAAAACATTTATGGAATTGATGAAACTGAAATCAATCAAGGATAAAAATTAACAGACCTTGATATCAGGGTGTGCATGATTGAACCATCGCTTGCGACACTGTTTCCTAGCTCTACCTTCCATCTTGCTCGCAATCTGAACCCAATCTTTCGACCCGAATTCCATAACAAGTGCATACAGTTTGCTTCATAAGAACATGATGAAAGAATAGGTCATCCATGAATTTCTAATATATAAAGGATATATAAAGAGATCAAACCAATAAGAAAGCACAATTCAAGAAAATCATATGTATAACCTGTCCTCTTCTTTTGTCCATTGCTTCTTGGTAAAACTCATAGAGGCGCTACTGCCACCTTGTAAGATCTCATTTGGAGGACTGGTTACATAGTTATTAAAGTCTTCATTTGGATGATCAGGATAATTATGTGTCATTTGCGCCCAAGTTGAACACTGCCCTCCATCTACTAGAATATTGCTATCAACACCTGACATTTGATCCATGGATAATGATGGTAAAAAAGGAACTCCACCTTCTTCATAATAGCCAGTATCGATCGCGCTACTAAAAGAAGAAAATTCACCAAACGCGTTTGAAGGGATGAATGTCCCTTGGTAATTCGCATAGGTTTGATCCGACATAAATCCATGTGGGGATGCCATCACAGGAGTAGGTGTATACCAGGAAGAAGGGTGTAGATTATATTGCAAATTCGGAAAATTTTGGAAGCCATCACCTTGACCACCACTGTAAAAACCAGCATGACCACCACCTTCCATGAGAGAGTTGGAGATTGTGTGTGAGAGAGTAAGAGAAGGCTTAAGACAAGACTAATTTTTGTTCAAGGGCAAGAAGCTTAAATCAAGGGGAGTTGGTCTTTTGGTCTTTTTACTAGTGTTAAAGTTAAAGAGAAAATTGTTCAAAATATATACAAGGTACCTCCAATGAGTCCATAATCTATTTGTGACAGCAACCGTTGATCAAGGGATTCATCTGATGGTTGAGAATTGTTTATGAATATGACTCTTGGGCTTCTTCTATTGGACATACAATGAGGTGGCAAGATCCTAGTGGCTCAAAATGGTCAATCGTAAAAATCACTTTTACTTTTTTTTCATCACATAGTTACTGATGATATGTTCTTTGAACATATATAGAAATGTTTTGTTAGACTGAATAGGAATGTAGAGCAAAAAGAATGATTCTACCAACTATATGTTATCCATGACTAAAGCTCTATCCCATTGAACCAAATCACACTCCATAACTGTTCTCACAAAATTAACAAGACTAACACATTGTCAAACCACAGTTTAATTAACTACCATATAAATTTGCTATAGATTGAGATGAAATGAAATTAATTGAAAAGAGGGGATTGATTATTATTTTTCTCAGCTTATTCCTTAATTGTTTCCTTACTGGGCTTTGCATAATCCACTTCTTCTGATGGAAACCAAACCATTAATGTTATTCCATATATGTATTTCTACAACTTGCTTCAGAGTTTTTATATTTTTCTTACATAATGTAGCTTAATCAGACCAACATTCGACACATAAATTATTCTTATATATATATATATATATATATATATATATTCTCGTTTGAAGTATGTCCGTTATGTTTCTTGGTCCTTGTTGCTAGTTTCTTGCTAGCCGTAATAAAATCTGGTTAGTATGTCCCTTATGTTATCCTTCAGATTTTCTCCTGCTTTTTCAATGATATTGGAGTTCCTGCTTTGGAGAGTTTGAGGACAACATTGCCATATATAAATTTTAAAAATTGGCTAAGAATTTTAAATTTTAAATTTTACTATTTCTTATATTGTTATTTGTTGTTATTGCTGTATTATTACCATTATTTTCTTTGATCACCTTGGTAGAAACAAATGCATCTTACTTAGTTCATATGTTGAGATTAATATGTACACATATAGACGGGGATCAAACGAGAACAATAACTATTTAAAAGAACACGAGAACGAACAAAATCATTAGTGATTTTACATTAACGCGGACCTGAAGCCACGACCAAAGCCCCTTTTTCGTGCGTTAATGTAAAACCACTAATGATTTTGTTCGTTCTCGTGTTCTTTTAAATAGGTATTGTTCTCGTTTAAACCCGACTCTCTCTCTATCTCTCTCTCTCTCTCTCTCTCTCTCTCTCTCTATATATATATATATATATATATATATATATATATAGAGAGAGAGAGAGAGAGAGAGTCCCCTTATTATGAAACCATTGTATTTTATGAAACCATGAAACCAAGGGTATTTGGGTCTTTTTCTCCAAATTCGTAATTTTAGGAATATTCATAATTTTAGCAACAAACAAACTTCCTTAATTTTCTTAATTATCTTCATTTCTCTCTCTCCGGCGACCTACACTCCGGCGACCTCCTCCCACTCCGGCGTTCTCCAATCCGGCGACCTCCCCCAAATTCCGGCGAGTTTCATAATTTTTGCAAATTTCATAAACAGTTTTTTCGTAAACAGTTTTTTTCATAAGTTTCAAGTTTTTTAAGTTTCATAAACCGTTTTTTTCGAAATTTTCACGTTTCATAGGAGAAAAAAACAGTTTTTTCATAAAACCGTTTTTTTAGTAGATAAAAGTCGATATGAAACCCAGAATCATGAATCATAATGAAACCCATAATCGATATGGAACCTAGAATCGATATGAAATCAATATGAAACCCGAATCGATATGAAACCCAGAATCGATATGAAACCCAGAATATGAATTGATATGGCGTTACCACGACCTCCGGGATGCTTGCGGTGTTTTCAGATACGCCGTAATCGACGCTCACGTGGATGTGCTTCTTACGGTTCTTCTGTTTCGTTAAAGAAATTACAAAAACTCGCCGGAAAAACGAAAGATGGTAGCGGTTGATCACCGTACTTCCTCCACCTTCTGTCGCCGGTGGTTTGGATCATCATGGTGGCCGGAAATTTGAGAGAGAGAGAGAGGGAGAGAGAAAGAGAGAGAGATTGAGATAAATGTGGAGAAAGTTACGAAAATAATCTAACCATATTTAGATTAATTCAAATTAATTAATAGATTTTAAATTTAAATACCTAAAATCTATTCCTAAACTACCCTTTCCTTAATTTTTTAATTAATTAAAATGCAAAAATTTCTCAACCGTTGATCAAAGGAAAGGACGGACTGGATTAGGTTTCATCGGTTTTATGATTGAGTGGTGGTTGCAGAAGAAGCTCTCTCTCTCTCTATATATATATATATATATATATATTATATGGAACCAAATTAAGGAGTGTGGCACGATGGACAAATGAAAAGTAAAGGAGCGTCAATTATAACCAAAGGATTACCAAAAAGAATGAATAATTAAGATTAGAACATGAACATCATAACCTAGATATAGGCAAGTTTAATTTTGTTAACGCAATAATATTAGAACATGAACATCATAACCTAGATATAGGCAAGTTTAATTTTGTTAACGCAATAATATTAGAACATGAAAAAACGGAGCATTTTCATCTTTTGGGTGGGAGGGTCGTCTATATATGTATGTTTTCTTATACATGTATGTAGTTTTATGCATTCTTATACATGTATATATGCACGTCCATGTGTTTGTGTACAAACATGTATGTGTGTGTGTTTGCCCGTGCATGTGTGTTGTTGTATGTGTGTGTATTATGTGTTTATGTATGTGTGTGTGTGTATCAATGCATGTATATGTATGTATATATATGAGGTACATTGTCAACAATGCCAAATCTTTGTCTTCTTCATGTTTATTTCACATATAATTCTAAAAAAAATTCTTCATAGGTCAAAAACATATTCTCAAAATGTTAGCACGGTATAGTTGTGCTCACTTCATCTTGCTAGTCATCCATTGTTTGGCAAGAAAAAGAAGAAACGTGTAATCTTATGTAGTAGGGTTATCTCACATAAATAAGCCAAGGTAGGGGTACGTAGGGTTACCAAAAGAACCTACAAAGTTTATAATTGTGCGACTTCAATGCTTCGATTCCTAGTTTCTCTGTGCTTAATTTTTCCAGATATGGTCGTGAGACACAATGATGGTAGTTTTAGTCACTTGGAAACAAGAAAAATAAAGTAAAGATCGTGTAAATAATCGATTTAGGGCTTGGATCACTTACACACCTGAGAGACCGTGACCGACTATAATTGATAAGAGTTATTTATAATGTTGACATGGTTTAACATATGGTTCCGTCCTATCTCAAAGAGGGAACAAAAGAAAACCAACGTGTCTATTGAAAATAAAGTTAAATATCCGAACAAGGATTACTTCTAAATCTCCAAAATTTGACGCAAAGTTACTTTTTTGTTCATACATTTAAATCGAGTAACACCATGGTTTATTGCAAATTTAGAATTTGAAAGTACGGTAGGAAAATATTGTATAGGAAAGAGTTGTCCTCAACATTGTTAAGTATATGCAATGAGTAGATAAACTGTGTAAGTTTGGACTGTTTGAGTTACGTAGGTCCCATGCTACATGCGTACCATGATTTGGAAGAACTGGGCGACATGTATGCGACTGGTGAAGTTCCAAATAAGTCATACATAAACGGGGTTGATTTCTAGGTCACATTTTGTTCTCTTTATAATCCTCCTTTTTGGTAAAAACATAAACAAACTTAAAGTGTTCTTTCCTTGTTTTCAAGTGTAACCTTTGTAGCTTTTGTGTTCTTCCCTTGTTTTAAAGTGTAACCTTTGCATAGCAAGATTCTCATTGTATTCCTCATTTGATCAACTATATACAAACATTCGTCTCTCCTTGTAGATGTACACTATTACATCGACAGTTGAATCATGATATTTTTTTTCAAATGCCAGCATTTGTGATATTGTCGTAGTGTTGTTATTATCTTCGTTTATAGATATGAGTACATTGTGCTCTATTTGTATGTTGTTAGTTGTTGTGGGTTTATTGCATCATTTTGTATATATAGGACTTGACTTTGGTGCATATTGTGATAAATGAGTTTTATGCCCTAACCACTACAAAACAGGGGACCATTTCCGGCGAAATCCGTCGGAAAAGTCTATTTTCGGCGGATACAAGTGTCAGAGCTTCGGGCGTCACAATAGTGGCTTTCCGGCGGATTTTGTGTTCGGCGGATAATGGCCGCCGAAAATCCGCCGGAACAAAAATTTCGTGGTTAGAGATTATGTAATTAAGAAAATAATTAACAAATTGATTTCGGAGGATTATTTCGTCGATTTTTTGTATTTTCTATTTTAATTAAACAAATAAAAATATTTTTGGCGGACATATCCGGCGAAAAAATTATTTATATATATTATTTATATATATTATTTTTATATTTTTATTATTATTTTCGGCGGACATATTCGTCGAAAATCCACCGAAAATAACTTACCAGATATTCAAAAATCAGCTAAAAAATGCCAAAAACCTGTTTTTTTCATTCAAAAACCTACTAAAAACTGTAAAACTATAAAAACTTATAAATATCATAAATTAAAAACGCTCAATACATTGTTCCGGGCAAAACGACCAAACAGTTGTTCCAAAAAAATCCAAATTGTTCCAACAACACCCACCACAATTAAAAAAGTTTCATCATCACTAATGAGGCGAAGGCGGACGCGACGCATTCTGACTGAGAGATGTGACCAACTCGCACATCTCGTGATATTGTCTTCGAAATCTCTCTTCTTCCAAACGACGTCTCTCTTCCTCTGCCCGACATGTCTCCTCTTCCCTCTGACGGGCCTCCTCTAGCTCCTTCAACTCGTGCACTTGGGTCATTAAGTTCTCGACAATTTGCTAGAAAATAAAGAAGACGTTAGAATATTTAATATGAATTATAAATCAAATTGATAAACATCATTTAATGAAAAAATATGATGTGTTTCATTTACATATATACAATTTAAACATACATACATAAATTGACATACATATATACAATTTAAACATACATACTTAAATTGACATACATAAACATATACACATACATAAATTGACATACATATATACAATTTATGTATATATAATTTAAACATACACACTTAAATTGACATACATACATACATACATACATACATACATACATACATACATAAACATCGACATATACATAAACATGCATATACAATTTAAACATACATACTTAAATTGACATACATAAACTGACATACATAAACATATACATACATAAAAGTTTTTTTTACCAAAGTCTCGTCGGTGGCCGGAGGTAGAGGAGTGTCGGTGGGGGTGTGGATCGCCGCAGAGAAAGGAAGACCTAAATTAAAAAATAGACGATGAAACACGTTCAATTTAAATACAAACCAATCAATTCGTATAAACTATACAAACCAAATTGACATACATACACAAATTGACATACATAAATACATACTATATAAATTCACACACATACATACTATATATATAAATTATACATATTCATCCAACCAATTATACACATTTGACCAATTGACATCGGAAATGTCTTGAAAATTACACATTTGACCAATTGACATTGGAAATGTCTTGAAAATTACACATTTTTACCAACTGACAATATCTAATTATTCACACACACACACACACATATATATATACATAAATATATACACATACATAAATTCACATATATACATACCCAATTCATACAAATACATATATACACAAATACACATATACATATATAGAGGGAGACTATTTTGCAACCCTTAAAAAGATTGAAACCGTTGCAACCCTAATCTTCACCGTTTATCCAAATTGATTGGTTTTTAATATCATTTAAGTGTTCCTTTTATTCAAAAGGGTAATATTGGAATTTCTTATATATAGTATTAATATTTTATTTAAATTCTGATTTGTTTTAATCACTTTCCAAACATGATGTAACCGCCAATAAAGGTAACCGTATTATTATTTTAAAATTTTGCAATTAATTTAGATTTTGATGGCCTATATTCACGTAGTAGATTGTAGTTATCCTTATAAATGATATACTTTATTTCATGAAACTTTAAATTATCTTCTACAAAATCCGAATATATTGTTATGAAGAATTTTCAAGATCATGTCCTATAATCATGGGGTTGTGTTTTAGTGTAGAGTTTGTATTATATTTTATTACGATTCTGTAATTAATTATTCATTGTATATTTAAGCAAGACGAAGAACTTTATCAAACTTAACAATTGAAATCATAAAACTTTAAACAATGGAATCATTTGACCCTAAACCGATTCATGATGAAACACCCATTCATGAGGATACGGATGTATCAATGATCAACCGCGGAGATGAGAAATCCACAGACGATGTCGTTGATGATTACGTGTTATCTTTATGTTCTGTTGAAGGTTCAAAGAAGAACTCGAATTTGACCTTTGATTCATTGTTATGTAATGATGACGACGGAGGTGGTTTACTTGTTGAAGTCGAAGAAGAAACCCAGATTATTCAAGATGAAGGAGGGTTAAACAAAAACAAAATTTTGCAAAAAAAGTAAAATTGTTGTGAACTTATAATAGACCAAGAATTTATAACTGGAAGTTGGGGATAACTGAGTAGATAGACTTCACTCCAATCAAGTATTTTTTTAAGAACCACAAAGAGTGTCTGGTACCCATCTTGGTTGGCCGGGTAATAACTAAAAGCTTACAATCTGTGCAAAGAGGGTACCATGATTCTAGAGTTGACATCTTGAACCTTTAGGTTGGACTGGATTTGGAGGTATTTGGAGTTGAATTTCATTTTAATCCCATATTTGGTTTGAGGGATTTCCTCGATTTGAAATCCATGGATTTTATTGAAATCCCACAAACATAGGATTTTGGAATCTCATTAGGACGGTTGGTAATTCACTTATTTATGAAGAATGAAATGCATTTCTATTCCAACTCTTACAAATTAAACATATCATAAGATTTTAAATCCAAATCTCTTCAATTCTAAATTCTTTTCACAAAATCCAAATCCTTAATAATCATTCCATCAAACCAAATGCTCCCTTAATCTTACTTTCTGCTTTGCTCTATTCTTTGTTCTTTTTTTTTCCTGAGAAGCCACTTATTTATTAAAACCAACCACAAATACAACAAACAGGGGGCAAAGCTACACCCCCAAAACATCAGCGAATAATCCAAGGAGCAAACCAAACAGAACCCAACCATGAACAGAACCGGAAAAAAAAATTACAGCCAAACAGCCGATGCCGTCAACTTCAGCACGACCAAACAACCCCTTGAAACAGAATAAAACCACTCGTCTTCAAGAAATGTTAAGAACTCCCATCGAATATCCCAATCCCTTTCTTTCCAAAAGTAACCGACTATCTTTTAGCACAAACATGCGACTTCCATTTGAAGAACCTTGTGACAAAGAGAATATAAACCGCAATAAGCCAAACAGCACAGTGCTTAACCCAAGCAGCAGAGCTTAGCCCGAACAGCTCAGCGCTGAGACCAAAAAGAAAAAAAGGGACTCCCTGTAGCTTAACCCGAACAAAAGTGACACTTAAACCACAATAGAGCTTAACCCGCGCAACAGAGCTTAACCCAAACAATACTTAAACCAGAAAAGAAGGCCACACCCCGCTGTCTAGACTAAGTCAGAGTGCTTAATCCAGACAGCAGCAACCTTAAACCAGCGATCAACACTAAAAATCACCCAATGCAACTTTGCTCAATCTATCCACCTGCCATATAAACAAATGATTTCCCATAAAATTAGATGGCATGGCATCATATTGAAAAGGAAAAACTATCATATATTCAATCATGAATCCACAATTCATGAATCAAACTAAGACATCAAGGTTTAAAAAATCCACAATTCATGAATCCACATATTGAAAAGGAAAAACAATTCATGATTACTTCAGTTCAAAAATAAGACATCAAGGTTTAAAAAATCATGCATCCACAAAAAATAATTTTTTGCCACAATTCATGAATCAAACTGTAAGACACTAACTACTAAAATACCTAACAGAGTACTTATTCATGTATGTAACAATCATGACTGCGAAAATCATGTATAAACATATAAACAAATGATTTCCCAGAAAATTAGATGGCATGGCATTGTATTGAAAAGGAAAAACTATCATATATTCAATCATGAATCCACAATTCATGAATCAAACTGTAAGTGATTAACTATTCATGGATGCAACAATCATGAATCCACAATTCATGAATCAAACTGTACGTGATTAACTATTCATGGATGCAACAATCATGAAGACCCAAATCATCTATGATCCTATATATTCAATCATGCATCCACAATTCATGAATCAAAATGTAAGTGATTAACTATTCATGGATGCAACAATCATGAAGACCCAAATCATCTATGCTCCTATATATTATTTGTAGCGACAAAAAACATAGAATCCTACGCCTCAACAATTCATGATTACTTCAGTTCAAAAATAAGACATCAAGGTTTAAAAAATCATGCATCCACAAAAATTAATTTTTTGCCTCGTTTTCGAGGAATCATAGTGATGAACATCATGTTTTAATTAAAATGGAACAACAAATGTCGTATGCATTCGAGAATGACCTACTGACACTCCTTCAATGATTCTTGAAAATAGGGGTTTTTTATGCCAAAACATTTTTCAATATCCAGTAACACATAAAACATATCACGAGCAAGAATAACTATACTTCCATACCTTCATCAGAGGCTGTGTTTGTATTTATATTTTCACTTTCTTCAACCAAAGGTGTGTCACTAGCAGTCGTTATGTCGATCACCATATTCTGGGGTGCATGCATTTGATTTTGATTGGGCTGAGCAAGATCCTCTGGCAATGGAAGAACTTCTATTGAATCATCAAAATCAAGTAAAATGGGGTCCGACGCAGTGTTCCTGAATCGTGAAAATGAGTAGTTCATCGTGATTCTTTCGCTTTTCCTTATTATTCCTGCCAATGCGTTAGAACGATGAAATCAAACCCTAGTTAGAATGTTCCAATCGAAAATATATTGTGTAAACAAAAACACAAATTGATGTTATAGACAAACCTTGGAATCGGTCTCCCATCGTTGATTTCTAGGGTTCCAAACAACATTTTATTCAAATCTTAAAGCATGTATATCGAAATTCGAATCGAAATGGATGAGAAAATTCTGGGATTGTGATTATGGTGAATCACCGTTTCCATCATTAGAACATTTCTCTATGATACGAAGTGACGAAAATACCCTTTGCCGCCTTATTTATGGAAAGGAAATAAATCAAAACCGTGATTTTTAATAAAATGTTGAGAATTAATCTAGACCATCTATGATTTAACCAATGGTTAGATAATGGGTTGTAAGGGTTGCAATTTTTTTTAATGGTTCTAAAATATACTACCTCTACTTACATATATACATATATAAATACACATCCACATATTTTACATACATCTATTCCCAATCACATACACATATATACATATACAAATACACATATTTTATACATATGTATGTATATATACATATCTCAATGTGTATGTTTAATTTCTCAAAGTTAGGTTAAAATTAAACATATACATACATACTGTTAGTGCTCAATTTAACAAGTTGTATCATGTAGAGGGCCTAATATGTAAATGATAAGTTACATACTATATAATGTAATTTACTCTTAGATTTTCGTTAGGTCATTCATAACTCACACACACTAGTACACACACTCTTGCACTTTCTCTCTACATTCTCTCTATTGTGTACTTGGTGAATAGCTTATTGATCAATATATGGATGGCCATCTGATTGTGTTAATTGTTTGATTACTTGTTCTGGGATCACAATTGGTATCAGAGCACAGTACATCACTTGGATCAGATTAGGATTATTGTGGTTTTTGCAAAATTTGAGTGTTCTTCATTTTTCATCCATTTCTTATCGATTTTAGCCATTTGAGTGCTTCAAATGGATTATAATTGATCTTGGAATGTTTGCTAGTAATCCCTGAGTGTTTTTATTCCGCAATTTCACCAGGATTAGACTCAATTTGTGCAAATACCATATTTTCGGACTTTGTATTTTCTGCACACTGTTTTGGATCGAAAACCCATTTTCTGTTGGTTTTTGGACAAAACTCGAAGCATTAAAGTTGTCCAGAAACTTAATACGAACCTCCGTACCAATTTTTAGACAAATTGGATCATTTTTGAAAAATCGACTTAAGATCGTTTGAACATTCATAACAATCGCAACCTTGAGTTTTCTTGAGTGTTCTTCAGTATCGCAACGTACTCAAGTGAACAGTATTTTATCGCAACCCTCCGTTGCGACAAGTCGATATTATCGCAAGTTTTCGAAGTGAACAGTAACATATCGCAACAACCTTTTGCGATAATCCATTTTTTATCGCAACCCATTTTAGTTTGAACAGTACTCTATCGCAACCTCCTATTGCGATAAAATCTTTCTTGGAGTTCATCGCAACTTCTTTGTTAAGACAAAACATTCGTTTGCGACAAAATTGTTTGCGATAAACTTTCTGTTGCGATAACTTTGGGTTGAGACAAAGCTTTGGTTGGGACAAAATTGTTCTTGCGATAAGAAAAGTTCTTGTGTTGAGAAAGAGCAACTAATTAAAAATTTCGATATTACATCCGAAATAATAGAATTTATTCCTATAATTCAATAGGTGAAATACTTCAAATTACAACTATGGTTAACCTCAAACAAAGTAAAACACAAGTCTCATTACAAAGACTAAAACTACCTCGGGTGATACTTAACCCAAGTACAAGTTGCTAATCCCAAGGATGAATGCGGAAACATCACTTAAGCTATTCACCTCTCGAGCACTTTACTAGCACACAACCTTTCACTGTGTCACTAGAACTACTCCCAACCTGAGACCTGTTGCACATGCCGACAAAAAAAAGGTTAGGCTAACACCTAGTGAGTTCAAGAGTTTATAGCATGATTTAAATAATTCTTTAAGTGAAAGTTTGCAATATAGATAACGATTTCCAAAAGAGTTTACAAAAGGGATATAAACGACTCATTTTCCAACGCACCCAAAATCTAGGAGAAAAGTTCCCAAAAGGTATAAAGCGTTTTCTAAAATGAATTACGATCCCAACTCACTCAAATACGTGAATAAATCTTTATTAGGAAAAACCTTCAAATACGGTTGACAACAAAATATTCAACCCGTAAATCATGGAAAACCATCCATTTAATTATAACACTTCATTGAAAACATAATACGAAGCAACACTCACGCAAACGTAAAATGTAATGAAGTTCCAAATACCATAAGTATGGAAATGACATGCTTCAATTAGACCTTAATATACATAGAGGGGAATCCAATATTAAAGTCATCCAATCGCAGTTAAATGTATAAGACCAACAATAATAATAAAACAGGGACAATATAGAATCCCAAATAGGTTGGTCAACGACGGGGGAGACCCGTATCCATTGAGAGTGGATGAACACAAAAGTACGCCACTCATACAATGTTAATCGTACGACACTTCACTGCATAAAAGCCCAAGTGTCCCATACGAAGCCTTTCAAGTTACGACCAAGAGACGGGTGACCTTAGCGAAATATTACCAAGAATACCGCCAAAGGCTCGGCCTAAAGGGGATACAACCACGGCATTGCCCCAACTTGGCGAAGGTCATATTCGCCCACCGTGCTTATCCATGACTCAACCCTCCTATCGCACCCTTAAAAGTAAAGGTCTTATAGCATGGGGCCCAGTCAAATCCCACGACACCCAGCAGACCATCAAATAAATACTGACTCACGTGCCTATGGATCCAATGCAACACAGTCTATAACAACATGCCTATCCCGGAATGACTAACGCACCCAAGCATGTAAATATCAATAACGTGCAATAAAATGCAATATGGTGCAATCAAAGCAAACCATAAATAAGACTCCACATCGAGCCATTTAAAACCGGACAAATATCCCCAAGACCTTCTCAAAGTCAAAACCGAGCATAATGCTCAAAACTCATTAGACCCATATATAACGGTCATCATATCATAAAATGCATTTAAATATCGATTAGGTAAACAAGTACCTCAAAATCATTATTAACCCAAAACTCCACACGAGTTAAACAAAAGGGTTTCCCAAAAGGACTCATACCCTTACAATTCTCAAAATGACTCATAACACCAAAATGTGCATCTTTTCAAATGGTTTATAAAACCAATTACACCAATATAATTAAGCCATCAAATAAACTTCATTTTGAGCAATAAATCTTTTAAGGACATATTTATGATTTCTACACATCAAAATATCCAAAATCTCAAATATGGGTGTTTTACAACATTTATGAAAATAAATACTTCAAAAGAGTTAAACTCATCTAATAACTCAATAATTAATAATTTCAAGTAAAACACACAATCATTTGGAAAATAACATTTTTGGCATGTACAAAGTTTTCACAAATCAACTTGAACTCACCTTGCTAGATTTAGGCTAAATCTAGAATTTCCCCCAAACGTAAGCTCCTTTGAAGCATCTTGCATCTTCAATCTAAAACCTCCAAAAACCTAGATCCATAAGTTTCCAACCACAATAATTAGATCTAACCATGTGGAATCGTCATCCAACCATTTTACACCAAAAATACCCACTTATATCAAAACCCTAACTTCATAAATGAAGAGAAGAGAAGATTACCTTAACCATACTTGAATCCACCAACCACTATACTTCTAGCATCACCAAAAGAACCATACTCTCCAAATCTTCATAATGGAGGAAAAGGGGTTGGGGTGAATCCCTAGAAATTGATGGACACTAGTACAAAAATGACTTTTTGTGACGGTTTTAAAAAACAGGTTTGTAACGGTTTGATAAAAAAACGTTACAAAAAGTCAAATAAAAAGTTAGAGAATTTTTTTAGTAACAATTTTTATAAAGAACCGTTACTATTACAAAAACAATTGAATCATAAAGTAACGTTTTAGATAAAAACGTCAATAAAAGGTACCCTAAGGTAACGGTTTTGAAAAACCGTTGCCTTATGTTGTGACGGTTTTTACAAACTGTTGCAATATAAGACTTTTTAGTGACGATTTTTATCAAAATCGTTGCTTTATGTCGTAACGGTTTTAAAAAATCGTTACCGAAACTAAAAATATGTATATCAACGCTTATTTGAAAACTGTTTCCAAAAGTCAACAAGTTCTGTGACAACGATTTTGCAAAATTTGCGTCACCAAAAGTAAATGTATAGCAAGGGTTTTTTGAAAAATTTACGTCACCATATGTCATGCCCCGGTAACGGTATTAAAACATTTGCATCACAATATCTTAACCTACATTGACGGTTTTGAATAATTTATGTCACCATATGTCATCTTATGGTGACGGTTTTGAGTACGTTACCACATGTCATTCTACGGTAACGATTTTGAAAAATAAATGTCATCATATACTATGTTATGGTGACGGTTTAAAAAAAATTGTCACAATGGTGGCAGTTTTGTATAATAAGTGTCATTATATATCATGTTGTGGTGACGGTTAGAATAATAAACGTCCACGTAAGTCATGCTACGATGACGATTTTGTATAATAAACGTGACCATATGTAATGTTATGGTGATGATTTTAAATAATAAACGTCAGTGTACGTCATGCTACGGTGACGGTTTTGAACAATAAACGTTATCGTACGTCGTGTTACAATGACGGTTTCGGAAAATTAATGTCACGTTATGTCATGCTACATTGACGGTTTAGAAAAATAAAAGCCACCGTACGTCATGCTATGGTGACGGTATTGAAAATTAAACGTCATCGCGTGTCATGCTTCAGTGACAGCTTCAAAAAAATTACGCCAGCTTATATCATGCTACGATGACGGCTTAGAAAAAAAATGTCACCTTCGATCATGCTATGGTGACGTTTTAGAAAAAAACAATGTCACCTTATGTCATGCAACGGTGACAGTTTTAACCAAAAAATTGTCACCCAATTTCATGTTATTCTAACGTTTTCAAATTAAATCAACGTTGATGTATGTCATGTTAAAATGATGACTTTAAATAATGACCGTCATCGTATGTCATCCTATGGTGATGGTTTTGAAAAATAAGCGTCGTCTTATGTTATGTTACAGTAACGTTTTGAAATCTAAATGTTACCGTATGTTATGTTACGGTGACGGTGTTGAATAAAATGTCACAGTATGTAATGTTATTGTGACAGTTTTGAATTACGAACGTCTATGTATGTCATTTTACCATGACAGTTTTGATAAAGTTATGTCACCGTATATCCTAATGCAATAACGGTTTCGATAAATTTATGTCATCGTATGTGATGTTACGATAATGTTTCTAAATAATAAAATGTCACTATATGTTATGCAAATGTCACAATTTTGAATAATAAGCATCATTATATGTATATTACTGGGAATGTTTTGTAAAATAAATTTTATCATTTATCATACTACGGTGACGGTGTGGAAGGATAAACACCACGTTACGAAATATTACGTACAGTTTCAGTTTTGATTGATAATCATATCACCGTAGGTCATGTTATAGTGACGGTTTTGATAAATTTACGTCACCGTATGTCATGAAGCGATGATGATATTGAGAAATTTACTCACGGTAAATGTAATATTAGGGTAACGGTTTTGAATGATAAATGTCAGTGTATATCATTTTATAGTGACGGTTTTGATAAAGTTACCTCACCAAATGTCATAGTTCACTGGCGGTTTTGTGAAATTTACCTCATCATTTGTAACGATACAATAACAGTTGAAGATTTTATGTCATTGTATATCATGACACCTTAATGGTTTTCAAAATAACAACAAATATTTTTTTGAAAATTTCGCCAACATAACAGCTGAAAATTAAACATTTCCAAAACCTGTATGATAGCACAAAACGTCAACCAATGGAGAAAAAAGGGAAAAACTATGGCACAGTGAATCAAACAAAACAAATGAAAACAAATATATAAATATAACAAACATATATGCTAGATAAAGTTATTTTCCAAAACGTTTTTCAAATCTTTACATCTTCTTGCCAAATTTTGGAGAATCATCTTATGTGCGCTAATACTCGATTCTTTCCATGCCTGCTCAAAAGTAGGAAGAAAAATAATGTGAGAATTAATGCAAACATAGTATGCTCATATATAACTTGCAAAACAAAATGAATTTAACTCAATAAAGCAATATGATTACAACAATGATCATACACACAAATGTATATATAACAAGAACCTTATTGAGAGATGGACATAAGCAACAAGTTCACATATACAGATTATAGAGCCTTGACTCTGACCCTAATACAATTCAATTGAATACTTTATGTGTCTCGAACATCAAATTCTTTTTATAAACTACTTTATGCGCCATAAAGTCGTGATGCTGCAACACTTGAACTCAAGCTCACCTAAACGAAGTCAATAGACTTGGGCAAAAGCCCGATTATATATACATAGTTGATAATTTTGATTGTTTACTATAACTTTAAAAGTATGTTTTATGTTTCTGAAAATGTTGCAACTACTATATAAGCATATAAAATATGACAAAATATTTGAAACATTAAGTAAATGTCAATTTGCCAAACATATCCGAACACTTTGAGATTCACTAAATCCTAACTATAGATTGACTAAAACCTGGAAAAAAACATAGACTTACTGAGGGGTGAGAGCAGGTTGCAAATGAGTAACAACAAGGGCATAACACGTTTATCCTTTGTTGACGTGATTCTTTATAATCCATAACTGTAAAAGAAGAATTATGCGGTATATGAGTAAACAAAACCAACACTATTCAATTAAAGGTTCATTGAGCAAAAAACATTTAATCTGGCAATATGGTAAATACAAGAAAAAATCTTCAATTGGTGGACAGCGTACTTCAGAAATGCCGCAACTCCATCCATATACGGCTTTTTGGTTCTATTTGGACGCATCCAAGATTTATCCATTTTATTCTACCTGTTTAAAAGACAAAGAAAAACATTCACAAAAATTAGTTAGTATTACAACAATATGGATCGCCAACCCATCTAATCTCAACTAAAAGATTAAATCTCTTTAAAAGAAAGTTCATAAAATTTATATTTAAATTTAGCACATGATGGTATGTATGTCTGTTAAAACATTCAAAACAACAAGTTGCAGTAGTTGTTAAATAAAACAGAAAAATGTTGTTGTTTGTTGGTTGATGTTAGAGTTCAAAGAAAGGAGTTGTCCACAAAAAGTCAAACAGAAAACAGCTTAATCATGCTGCAGTAACAGAAAATAACGTGTTGTTGGGTGCTGTTTGGTGCTGTTTGGTACTGTTTGGTGCTGTTTGGAGCTGTCCAAAACAGAAATCTGAACCCAAAACAGTTAGTTTATGTTGGATGATGCCAAGAATGATCAAAATGTGGGAATGTACAGATTTTTAGTTCAGATCATGGGCTGTCAAGTTTATACTTAAGTTTGATTGTTGTGTGATCAGTTGTGCTCCCAGATTCGTCTATTCAGAGCCTTGTTCAGAGTGTTCGAAGGCTGTCCAGAAGTTATGAGAGCATGATATTCCAGTTTGTGATCAAAGGTTACTTAGATTTTTGTTCAAAGCTATTCAGAGTTTTGAAAGAGGCCATTCAGATGTTTGTTCTGACTTATGAGTTTAAGAGGCTGTTTGGCAGTTGCTGAATGGTTTAGTGCAGAATGATTAAGTGGTCAGAATGATTAAGAGCTTTTATGATATAGTGCAAAATGAAATATAGTTGTTTGGTAATTGTTTAGAATGAAATCAGGGTGCTGAATGGTTCAGGAAGGCCCAGGATGCTAAATCATTCAGAGAGATTTAGAACCATTAAGAGGAAACATGATTTACCTCTTAGCGATTCAGAAGTTGCATCTTAATAGAACCATTAAGAGATAAACAAACAACCCCCATGTGTTTGTGTTCAGAGTTCTGAACTAGTGTACTCAGAATTCTGATCAAGAAGTGATCAGATTTATACTTGGTCTCTTGAAAACAACAAGTATGTAGTTCTAAAAAACCAAATGTGTAAATAATTCTACACTTAACAAATTAGATGTTGCTAATAATATTCACCGTGAGCCAATCCTAGCCAACAAACAAATCATGGTAGAAACGAATAATATCATCAAAGAATCAATTAGGAACTAATAGATTAACATGAATATAATCATCAATCCACCATTTGATCAGTTATGAACTTAAAATAAATCTCAATTAACACGAAGGCACAATACAGTTCGAGAATTTAATTGGATTCTGTAAACCTTATTTTGGTGGGATACACGTACCTGGGAAGGAAAACCAATAGTGGTATGTGGCAGAGATGAAAGGGGTGAGTCGTACACGGCAGCGGAGTGAGCGTCCTACACCATTTTTGGACATGAAACTATTATACAGTTGATCATGACAAAGAGGGATCATAATGGACCAAACAAACATTCAAGAAAGTAGTCGAACACAGTGACCAATTTTGGACACAGGGGTCGATTTTGGAATGACATACCTGGGAGATCGACGGCTTGGAGACCGATTTTGGAGTCGAAGGGATGAAGATCGATTTGGGTCTGAATTTGAAGGCGTGAAATGGATTTGGCTGAAGATTGCTGAAGATCGATTTGGGTCTGGTTCTTCTTGCGTGCGGCTATGATGCGGAAAAAAGGCAAGGAAAAGAAATAGAATCGAAGAAATAGAATAGAAGAAATAAAGAAAAGGTCAAAAGTAAGGGACTAAAAGTATTATTTACTTGTTATTTATTAGTATTAGATTTTTCAATTAAGTCATAAGTCAAAGTTGAATATAGTTTTTGATCAAATAAATAATTATTAATTAAGTAAGTTTTATTTGTCATTAGACATATAAAGTAAGTTTTATTTGTCATTAAAATAAAAAGGAGAAGGATTCTTTTTATTGGTTTTTTTTTACTTTTCTCAAATTTGTATTACATAACAGGTTACAAGGATGTATTTATTGGTTTTTAAAGGTTTAAGGGTTTTATTATTCAAAGAGTTTTGTAACATGAATAACTATACATTTCATTACCCGTTTATTTAAATGGATAGTATAATGGAATAACCTACATATTTTACTTGTTGTCAGCCCTACCCAATTTAAACTGATATAATCCAACATGACTTGCTGTAACTCAGTATGCCCGAATGTAAATTGTTATGATATATTGTAACTCAATATGGCTTAATGTAACATAATATGATCGAATGTTACTTAATATGATATGTTGTAATTCGACATGACCCATTCTAACCCAATACGATCCAATGTAAACCGATATACCCCAACATGACCTGGTGTAATCCAATACGATCCATTGTAGCTCAATATGACCCATGTAACCCAACATGACCCATTGTAACCCAATGTGACTAATTGTAACCCATATAGCCTATATATCCCAACATGACCCATCATAACCAATGTGACTCATTATAACCCGTATAGACCAATGTATCCCAACATGACCCATCATAACCAATATGAGTCATTATAACCCGTATAGCCTAATGTATCCCAACATGACCCATCATAACCAACGTGACTCATTATAACCCGATATGACTAATTGTAATTCATATGGTCCTGTATAACTCAACATGAACCATCGGTTTTATTGTCTTTTAAAGGGATTCATTGGGTCTTAATGGATCTATCGGGTTTAAAGGGTTCTATTGGGCTTTAAAGGGTTAACTTGGACCTTAATTGATCTATCGAGCTTTAAAGGGGTCTATTGGGCTTTAAAAGGTCCAGTAGTTCATTAAGAACCACTGTAACCCATAAAACATCTATTGGGCTTTAATTTGTTCTAATGGATTTTAATCGGTTTTATTGTTTTTTAAAGGGGTTCATTGGGCTTTAATGGATCTATCGGGTTTAAAGGGTTCTATTGGGCTTTAAAGGGTTAAATTGGACCTTAATTGATCTATCGAGCTTTAAAGGGGCCTATTGGGCTTTAAAAGGCCCAATAGTTCATTAAGAACCACTGTAACCCATAAAACATCTATTGGGCTTTAAAAGACCCAATAGTTCATTAAAAACCACTGTAACCCATAAAACATCTATTAGGCTTTAATCTGTTCTAATGTGCTTTAATCAGTTCCATTGTCTTTTAAAGGGTTCATTGGGCCTTAATGGATCTATCGGGTTTAAAGGGTTCTATTGGGCTTTAAAGGGTTAAATTGGACCTTAATTGATCTATCGAGCTTTAAAGTGGTCTATTGGGCTTTAAAAGGCCCAATAGTTCATTAAGAACCACTGTAACCCATAAAACATCTATTGGGCTTTAATTTGTTCTAATGGGTTTTAATCGGTTTTATTGTCTTTTAAAGGGATTCATTGGGTCTTAATGGATCTATCGGGTTTAAAGGGTTCTATTGGGCTTTAAAGGGTTAAGTTGGACCTTAATTGATCTATCGAGCTTTAAAGGGGTCTATTGGGCTATAAAAGGCCCAATAGTTCATTAAGAACCATTGTAACCCATAAAACATCTATTGGGCTTTAATTTGTTCTAATGGGTTTTAATCGGTTTTGTTGTCTTTTAAAGGGATGCATTGGGCCTTAATGGATCTATCGGGTTTAAAGGGTTCTATTGGGCTTTAAAGGGTTATCTTGGACCTTAATTAATCTATCGAGCTTTAAAGGGGTCTATTGGGCTTTAAAAGGCCCCATAGTTCATTAAGAACCACTGTAAGTCTGTAACCCATAAAACATCTATTGGGCTTTAATTTGTTCAAATGGATTTTAATCGGTTTTATTGTCTTTTAAAGGGGTTCATTGGGCCTTAATAAATCTAACGGGTTTAAAGAGTTATATTGGGCTTTAAATGTGTCTATTTGGTTTTAATGGATCGTAGTAGACTTTAATCGAGCTGTTAGGTTTTACTTGGTTTTATTGTGTTCCAATCGGTTTTGTTGGACTTTAAAGAGTTTTATTGGGCTTTAACAACCAAACACTAAAAACTGTTTCCATATCAAACGACACACCTAAGAGCCATTGTAGAAATCAAATTTAATGAAAATTGTTTATTGTAAATTAAAATATAAATCAAATACAACATTTATTATTTATAAGATATTTATTATTTAAAAATTATTTATTTTAAACTACAATATAAAACATAGTTTTAGTAAACAATTATGGTGAAAACAAGAAAGTATCCCAGGTTTTTTTCATTCTCTTCCCGCACTCTTTTCCCCTCAAATTAGTTTAAAACCAAAATTATTCCCCCCTTTCTTTTATCTCCCGCCCCCTCCCTCTTCTCCCCTCAAATTAGGTTAAAACCAAAAATTCATTTCCCTCCTCAGATGAAAGCGACTACATCAGGAAAAAAATGAGGGCTCTCCTATTAATTTGCTCGGTCTAAATCGTTGGCCATCTCACGAATGATCGATTCTCTCTGCCTCTCTCTCGATCTGCTTCCCACCATTGTTTAATCCAAATTGAACGACGAACGAGTGTTGCTAGTCCTGCCCTGATCGATTGTTGATTTCTGCCCTGATCGATTGCTGATTTCTGCCCTAATCAATCGATCTGTTGCCCTGACCGATTGCTGATTTATGCCCTAATCTCAAGTCTCAACTAGTCGACTGTAGACTGTGGTATCTTCGTTCTTTTTGTCTTTGATTTATGTAGTTAGATATAAGATCTTAAGATGCTTACTTGCTTAGATTAAGTCTAAATCCTTCATTGTTTTTGTCTTTATATTTATATAGCTAGATATAAGATCATAAGATGCTTACTTGCTTAGATGATGTTATACCCTTCAAAAGTAATAATGTGTTCAATTTGAGTTTTTAATGGCAAACTTGATGATGTTGTTTATCAAGACTGCAACTTCAGGTTTTTTAATTAATCCCAATCTGTCATAATTGTTAAGTCTTCGTCTATATTCAGATTAATAGCTCATCTCCAACAGTTCTCTCAAATTTGGTTTCAACGTTATTCCAGTTGGGTTGCTGTTAAACTCACTTTTGTGAATCAGTGGATAATCTGAAAGCATACCAACTAACTTACAGATGTAAAGATAGACCAACCAACAACTGTAGAAATTGGTTAAAACCAAATCTGTCCAAAACTAAACCTGTTAGAACATTGGTTTAAACCAAATCTTTCCAAAACCAAACTTGCAATTGTTGTCACCCCTGTCCCAAAAAACAATAAATAATTTATCCCTTTTTGAAGAAATTGAACTATCGTATAACAATTGTATAGCATAACATAAAAACCAATGAACTAGAGACCATCAAACCTGACTAAAAACTCCCAATAAACAATGCAAAAAGATAAAACAATACATATCAATAACCAACTGATGGAACTGTTTCACTTGTTCTGGTTTCAAAGATGGACAATGAACCACCCCTCCACCTCTTCTACCTGGTACTACACATCTCTTTGAGTAAAGTCTAGCAAAAAAGACATAGTTAAGAGCACCTAGCATACATCACCCTCATTGGCCTCAAGTAATTCTTTTTATGGTGTGTTTGGTACACAGAACATGATGGGACAACTGACAAGAAAGACCAAAACTTGTTGTCCCATGTTTGGTGTGACATTAGACCGGAATAAGAATAAACAAACGCCGAAATAGGTGGAATTTGAAATCCATACATGTGTACACTAACTTTATCAAGTGAGAGGTGTAAGTCTACTTTATAAAGAAAGGATTCTTTCATTTCCATGTTCCGAAAAGAATTTCATGCTTTAATAATCAATCTTTGTAGTCGTTTATTAAATGCTTACCAGGTAAGCACTTACCAATATCATTGACCTTATTGATTGAGCATGACAATGACCAAGTAGTTTACCTGGGAGGTATGAGAAATGATTGGAATTTTTTATCATCTTTCATTGTGTTGTTTCTTCTATGCATATTTATTCTTGAATTATTTCGATTGTTTTGTGTTTCTTGAAGCTTTTTCATTGTTCTAAAGATGGTTTACATTACTCGGATTCATTGTAGGCAAAAAACACTTGGTCATCAGCTCATCGCACACGCTGCATCAAATGCGACCTGGTTCAAGGCCAGTTTTGAGGAGATTGATTGTATATGAGGTATATATCATTTATAAACAAAGTGATCCTGTAGAATTTGACACATACACACGAGAACCGTTCTCAATGGTACAAGAGACAACCTGATACTTTTTTGCTTGAAGTGTGCACAATTTTCTTTGATCTTTGCATCACTGCATCAACATTTTCTATGAAATATAAGAAATTTAACGCCTTTTTGTATCTATAAATACATGTATGGGTAGAATGTACTTGAAGCAATGCAAAATCCCGATTGGATTTGTCCAATTTGTCGTGGAATCTGTAACTGCAGTTTGTCTGATCAGGCAAAAGGCTGGACTCCCACTGGCATTCTTTGTCGGAAGGTTTTAGTATTCTCAACTACATATTTACGTGTCTTTTATTTCTTAAATTTGTGCCCAATATGTATATGTTTATGTAGGATTTTTAATTTTTTCTTGATTTCCAGCCTGGTAATCTTCAAATAGAATAGCATTTGGTTTTAGTATGCATGTTAGGTCCCTTAACTAGGTAAGAAGTGGTGATGGTTATCAGGAATCTTAATTGCTATGTTAAAGTCTACATTAATGCTCAACAGAATTATCATATGCATCTTAAGGTTTGTATTTGGTGGCAAAATTAGTGGTGCATTTCATAATTAATGGATGTCATGTGAGGCATAACCTATGTCACATTTATGTTAGTAAGTAAAAAATTCAATGCGATCCTAATATTGGTAACTATATGCATAACTAGAAATTTCTTGGTAACTTAATCCAGGTGAATCTCAACAAGAAGCAACTAGTCTTTGGTTAGTATTTGGCGTATGTTCTTAGCTTTTTAGTTTTTACTGCTTGTTTATCTTTATATTTGAGTATAGGTGCTGAAGTTAGTTTTGCTATTTGAAGTGTGAACTTCTCTGAAGTACAGGGAACGTGGAAGGATGTGTTTGATCAAGAGTTTGAGAGAAAATGGGGTATCATTTTGATGTTATTGTGATCCCACACTGACAAGTAATAAGAGTAAATACACAAGATATATGAATCAAAGAAGTACACCTCTATATATGAAAGATGAACTTGCAGCTTACAACTTCACAGAAGGTTGAGAGGTTTACAAAGTGGAAGGAGGCTGCGAAGATAGAGGCGTGTGTATTTCGTGTATCTCTGACCTAAAAATACAGATAGTATACTATATATACTATTCAAAGTTTGACAACATGTCACATTAGGTCCCTCAACTATAATACTACATGGTACAAGATAATGTAACATTAACAATCTCCCCCTTTGTACCAATGTAGAGCCATAAGCTTTAGACATTCATTGGAACCACTTGTGTCTTCCGAAGCCCGAAAATCAACTCGAATCTTCTTAGTGCGTTCCGGTAGTCTACTCGATATTTGACGGCATCCATTACTTCCTTTATCAACGCCTTTTGTTTCTTTGACAGCTTCTCTTCTCCTTTAGCATCCAATCGTAATCTGCTCACTAGATGAATCTGAATCAGAATCTGTCGTCCATTCATCTTCTGTTCTATTGTCACTAGCCGAAGGCTTTTCAACCCCAGCTATGACATCAGCTAGAATATCGAGATTCTCTGAGTCAGTGGCTCCTTTACTTGTATCCTCGGACGCTTTACCGGATGTTGTCTCAGTTTCTTTCTCTACTGCAGTGCTCTCAGAAGCAGCAACTGTACTTGTTCCAACACCTGTACCTGTACCTGTACTCTCCCCCTCATGGTGATCTGGATCATCCTGATCATCATGTCTTCTTTTCTGAGCGGTTTCAGCTTGAACACCACAAGCCAGTTCGACTACTTCGACCCTTTTGACAATCGAATGAAAGCCAGCCAAAAAGGAATCTGCCATGTTGGAGATTGAGTTATTTAGCTGCTCAAATTGGGGAACAAGCAGTGGATTGGTGGTTGATGAAGCTTGAGGCGATGGTGGAGGTGGAGGTGCGGTTTGTTGACGAAGCAAGCTAATAAGATCGACATCCTCGCCTGGTCTTGGATCGTGTTTGGCAAGAAGTCGTGCAAGCAGCTCTGACTTGAGTAGATCTTCAGGAGCAAGATTTAACGGGATCGATGTTGGATCTTGTTCAACGGGTTCTGCTCTAGTCGGTTGAGGTTCAGATGTAGATGATTCAGCCGGTCCTTTACCTTTCACCGCTCTGATTACATCATCACGTAATTTCTGAAACTCTGCTTTCATTTTATCAGTATGAGCCTGATATGTGTTGTCGATTGATCTGACGAAATGCTTTAGTAGAGTAAGTGGCACGAATCTATTCGGAGGAGGGCCAACCAAACTAAACGCTCGTTCTAGATCAGCATTTATGGGACTATCACCCAGACCACTTAGGTTACTGGTTGAAGTAGCGGTTGAAGCAACCGTACTGCCTGTGTTCAAAGCTGGCATAGTGTTAGCAATGACAGGACTTCCACCCGATCCTCGTGACGCACCAACAAAGGGTGGCACTCTGGGTGTTCCGGTTGGGGCACGAAAACTCCCAACATGGTGTTGTTCAAATAGCGGTGACCTAGGAAAAGAAGTTGTTCCAAAAGGCGCTAGACTCGATGTGCTCTGAAATGAAGTCGGTGGCCGGGGCAGGGGCCTACCTGTTTCAATACCAGCGAACACCGAATGTGTTGCCGATAGACTTTGTGCATATTCCCCTGTGCTGAATGAAACACCGACCTGTTGAGAGACCGATGAGTGGCTTGGTGGGGGTGTGCACTGCATGGTTGGGCGGACCATGGCTGTTTCAATGCTCAACGGCGACGAACGCACGTTGGCAGAAGATGTGGTTGCCCGGCTTGGATCGGTTTGGGAAGAGTCGGTAGTTATAACTTTTTCCGACTCTTTCACAATTTCGCTCATTTCTTTTCTCCCTCTTACCTCACTACTAAACACGTTTTCTTCATCTACGTCTACTTCTTCTTGTATAAGTGTATTACCAACAGCAGCAACTGTATAAGTAACCATAGGTTCTGGTTGACTAGATGAACCTGCACCAGGTGTTTCAACGCGAGGCCTTTTTCTTGTTTGCCTTGGTAACAAGTTTGCTTCTTGATCTGAGTCATATTCATAATCACCAAAAGCAACAAGAGGACTGAATGGTTCTGTTCTTTGGCTTGAAGAAGATGTTGCTTGACCGCCAGAGCGTGAAGATGTAGCACAACCAGTACTTCGAGTCCTACCCCCACTCTCTTTCTTGTTGTTCTTCTCACCACTCGTTGTTCAGGAACCTCTTGTTCCTGAACCCCCTCGACAATAGGACCCTCACCACCTACTGGGTTTGCATCTTGGGCAGGTCCAGCCGGATTTGGCTGGTCCATTAATGCGTTTTGCTCCCTATACTGAATCACTACCCAACTATCCTGGTCGGCATAATTTAGTACCTCTGGTCGAATAACGGCGGTATGCACGAATGGTTCATGTGCTGGCGGTACAAGGCGGTGCATCCAACTTGCTGGTCCTCGCTCAGCTTCCTCTCTTCTTGGGATTTCCGGTCGGTCTTGCATAGCCTGATGAATCAGGATTTGGAAGAACCGTTGAAATGGCACAAAGTTGCGTCTCATTTTGGGTTTGAGCTGATCTGCAACAATTTCCACCATTTCATTCCAGATAAGGACAGCATAGTCTATATTGCGGTTGAAGGCGAATGCATGAAACATCTTTAGGATCGCTAGATTCGTCTTATCTAGGCCAGTATGCTTAGATGTCATGCAGCGATTGAGGATTGAGCATAGGGTGTACCACACCGGCGGTAGATGTTGTCTTCTGAATTGTGATGAACCGGTGAGTACGGGGACTCTTGGATCTTGATATCCAAGGCTGCGGATATCAGTGAATAATTCTTCAGAAACAGCTGGATCTTCGAAGTTGTCGCGTCTTGGAAGTTCGAGAGCACGTCGTAAGCCTTGTAGTGTGATCCTTACTTCGAAATGGTCTATATTAGTATTGAATCGCTGTGGTCGAGCCGTAGGATTGAATCGGAGTGTGTGCCAAAATTGTTGTAAATAAATGGCAGGCACTCTCTCGACCCTTGTCAGTGCAGTGCGAATTGGATGACCACGGATGATCTCTAGAATTATCCGGTGAGAGAAGTTGCTTTCAAGATCCAGGTGATGATTATTTTCACGGATTGCTAGAAAGCTGGCCTTTGGCATGATTTCTTCATCCGGGTCAACGGCATTGACGGACGGATGTGAAGAGCGTTGCGAGGCGATGATGGTGTTGTCATCGGATGCATATTCAGCAGGTTGTTCAACCATCTGTAAGGTATTTTAACATGTTAGAACAGATTTAAGCAATTCAAACAGAAAGGTATTTTTCTTGAAAAAAAATCCCAAAAACAAAAAAAAAATTCACAAGGCCTTGAAACCTCGTAATACAAGATTGCGAGGCTCGCAGTCAATAGATATAGAAGATTGCGAGGCTTGCAAGACCTGGAAGGTTGCGAGGATCGCAGTCTTGAAGAGTATGTGTTGCGAGGGGTTTGAATGTCAGAGGATTGCGAGGTTTATGAACCTCAACAGTAAAACTCATGTGATTTTCCAGATTTTCGAAATTAGCATGTATAGATGTTAAAATTGATACTAGCATGCTCAGTTTTGGTTCGTGAGTAAACCTTAATCATCTAAAACATCTAACAAGCACCAATCGATTGAATTTTAGCATGTAACAGTGACCGACCCTAAAACCCCTTAAACCTTAGATGCAAAATCGATTAAATCAGGAGTTTTAACGGATGAAATGTAATAAGAATCGAGAATACATACCTCTTAATCGAATGTAGTCGATTACACGGAATAGAATCAACAAATAAAACACCTTTGGTCGAATCGCAATGATCAGAATGAGAGAAAAACGAGGGTTTTAAATGGAGAGGTTTTTGAAATAATGACCAAGTCAAAGTTCGCAATGTATAAACCAATTTGAAATCCGTGACACGTGTCACTTCCTGATTTTCCCAAAATTAAAAAAAACGGATCGCAATACAAAATCCAAAACCTCGCAATATAAGGTTGCGAGGGGATCTTTGGATCGCAATTAACTAATGCGAGGGAATCTTTGGATCGCAATAGGAGACTGTGATGGAAAGATTCCATCGCAATGAACTATTGCGAGGAAATCGCAATAGGACACTTTGACATTTTTTTTGATCTTTTTCCAAATTTTAGCCCACTGGAAGATGTCCAACTTCCAATTGTTTATTTAAACTAGGTAATATCCAAGACTATTTTTCACTCCCCCTTAAGTGATGCATAAGGGTTTGTAAAAAATACAAGTTAGAAACACTTACCTTGTTATCTTCAAGCAGTAAGTATTTGGAAATACCTTTTACTTACTCTGTCATGTATGCACACTCCCCCTCTTTTTGTGCATACTCCAATTCCTGTACTCTCCCTGAGACTATGAACAAGTCTTTTGTACACATAGATATCATCACAATTGTATCGTTACGATAAAATAAACTTTGAAACACAACAAATACATGAAATTGAAATATCTTATGTTGATAATAGAATGTGATGAAAATATGAGTGTATCAATTTAGATAGATTTATCTAGATTGAAAGATACATATTTCCATCCATTAAATGATCAAATTAGATATTACACTTTCATGTTCAACATGCCAAGCTTGGATATTAAGAAATTAAAGCGTTTTTCATCCAAGGCTTTTGTAAACAAATCGGCAAGTTGATGCTCTGTTGGAACAAAATATAATTCAACCGTACCTTTTTCCACATAGTCTTTTATGAAGTGATACCTGACATCTATGTGTTTGGTCTTTGTGTGCTGAACCGGATTTGCTGTAATTGCAATTGCACTTTTGCTGTCACAGTTGATAGGGATCTTCTCGTATCTGAAGCCGTAGTCCTGCAGTTGAGTCCTCATCCACAGAACTTGTGAACAACAACTGGCCGCAACAACATACTCTGCCTCCGCAGTTGATGTAGAAACACAGTTCTGTTTCCTCGATGACCAACTGACCAACTTTTCCCCTAAAAACTGAACATGACCAGAAGTGCTCTTCCAGTCTAGCAAACTACCTCCATGATCTGCATCTGAGTATGCAGTGAGCTCGAATCCTGATCCCTTTGGGTACCAAAGTCCAAGGTACGGTGTCCCTTTCAAATATCGAAAGATCCTTGTAACAGCACTTCGATGTGATTGTTTTGGTTGTGCCTGAAATCTTGCACATAAACATGTAGAGAACATTATATCTGGACGACTCGCAGTGAGGTACATTAATGAACCTATCATCCCTCGGTAGTTCTTGACATCGACATCTACACCGTTTGGATCAGGACCAACTTTTGATTGGTGAGCCATAGGTGTACCAATCGCAGTACAATTTTCCATTTTGTATTTCTTCAAAATGTCAAACACGTATTTTGATTGGTTGATGAAGATACCTGTCGAGAACTGCTTGACTTGTAATCCGAGAAAGAAATTAATCTCTCCCATCATACTCATCTGGAATCTGGTCATCATTAAACCCGAAAACCACGTGCATAATCCAGGGTTAGTTGAACCAAAAATAATGTCATCGACGTAAATTTGTACCAAAAGAATATCACCTTCTTGTTCCAGAGTAAAGAGAGTTGTGTCAATTTTACCTTTTCGAAAGCCAGCACCAAGTAAGTAGGTAGATAGGATTTCATACCAGGCGCGAGGGGCTTGCTTCAGACCATAGAGAGCTTTGTCAAGTATGTAGACATGATCTGGATAATCTGTGTCCACAAAACCCTCTGGTTGAGAAACGTATACTTCTTCTTTCAAAACGCCGTTCAAGAATGCTGTCTTCACGTCCATTTGATAAACAGTGAAGTTTCTGTAGGCAGCGTATGAAAGAAATATCCGTATTGCTTCTAAGCGAGCAACCGGTGCGTATGTCTCATCATAGTCTATTCCATCCTGTTGCCTGTACCCTTTCGCTACAAGGCGTGCTTTGTTCCTTATCACAATCCCTTCACTGTCTTTCTTGTTCTTCAGGATCCATTTTGTACCAATGACCGTTTTACCCTTTGGTCTAGGAACAAGTCTCCATACTTTTAGAGCTTCAAATGAGTTCAGCTCATCTTGCATGGCAATTATCCAATCTGGATCTTCTAAGGCATGTTGAACAGATGTAGGTTCAACTTGACTAAGAAAGAGCGCAAATAGGACCTCGTTTGCCGTTGCCGATCTTGTTTTGACTGGTTCGTTGACTTGACCAATAACCTGAGTAATGGGGTGACTCTGCGTCCATTTCGTTGAGTGTGGGAGAGATGCAGCACCTACATTTGGATCCACCAAGGTAGGGTCTTTATCGAAGTTCAACTGTATTGTCAAGATAGGTTCCGGTGTTTTGACAGGTTCATTGACAGATGTGTCAACAGGAACTGCCTCCGGTTCTGCTTCAGAAGATGACTCTGGTATGTTTGCAGACCCATCATCATTGACATTTGAAGTTGTACCCGACGAAGAAGCACCATGTGTGGATTCACGTTGTCGTCTAATTCTCATGATGATTTCTTGTGTAGAAACCAAATGCCTGTCACTCGAAGATGTTGTCTGAGTCGTTGCATCTATTGAGGGTGCCGATGAAGGACCCGACAACGAAGCCTGAGCTGGTGTTGCAACCTGACTCCTGTTATTTAAAGATGACGAAGAGTTATCATTATTAAAGTAGTCATCATAAAAGTATTCAAACAATAAATCAAGATCACTGGGCTTTGAGTTAGAAGTGGAAGCTTGATTCTTGTTTGATGTCCTAGTCACCATCGGACGTATTTTTCCGGATGCTAGGATCCCTGATATTGCGGGTTCTGTACTGTTATGGACAGAAGCCATTTCTTCAGATTCGTCGAATTTGACATTGACACTTTCTTTCACATTCTTTGAAGACTTGAGATAGATCCTGTAAGCCTTTGATGTGAGCGAGTATCCGATAAAGAAGCCCTCCAGACCTTTAGGACTGAATTTGTTCAATTTGTCCTTATCGTTCAGCACAACGCACCTGCAACCAAACACACGAAAGTAGTGTATTACAGGTTTTCTATTATTCATTAATTCATATGGTGTTTTGCCAAACCGTCGATGTATAATGGAACGGTTTTGTATGTAGCATGCCGTTGCAACAGCTTCAGCCCACAGATATAGAGGTAGATCAGAATAAGACAGCATCGTTCTTGCCGCTTCAACGAGTGTTCGGTTTCGTCTTTCAACTACACCATTCTGCTGAGGTGTTCTGGCCGCAGAATGTTGATGTGAAATTCCTAATGACTGAAAGAAGTCATCAAGAGTTCTGTTTTTGAATTCTGTCCCGTTGTCTGATCTGATATTCTGAACTGATAGTTGTAGATTCACTTGAATCTGTTTGATTAACGAGATGATCAAGTCTGGAGTTTCGTCTTTTGAACGAAGAAACTTGACCCATGTATATCTTGAGAAATCATCAACAACAACTAACACATATCGTTTGGCATTGATACTCTGAGTCTTCATCGGACCACAGAGATCCATATGAAGAATTTCTAGTGCTTTGCTTGTGCTGGGTTCCGGCTTTGGTGGGTGAGGAGCATGCTTTATCTTCCCTGTTTCACATGCAGTACAGAAGTTGTCTTTCTCAAACTTCAGTTCTGGTAGACCAGTAACTAAATCACCTGTCTGCAGCTTTTGAATGTATCGAAAGTTGAGGTGAGATAGTCTTCGGTGCCATAACCAGCTTTTGTCAAACGACGCCTTTGACATCAGACACACATTCATCTTGGGGTTTAGCTTGGATAGGTCAATGGTGTAAAGATTTGAATTGCGCGACCCAACTAGAAGTTCATTTCCGTCATCGGTTAGAACTGCACACCGAGTCTTCTTGAAATGTACTTCTAGGTCTTTGTCACAGAATTGACCTATACTAAACAGGTTGTGTCCCAATCCTTCAACATAGTTAACCTTGGTTATTTTGACCTTGTCTGTTACTATGTCTCCATAACCTAAGATAGGAGAGTACTGATCATTTCCAAATTTGACTCTCCCTCCATCTCTTTCTACAAAGTTGCTCAAGAGTTCCTTTCTTCCAGTCATGTGCTTTGAGCAACCAGAATCCAAGTACCACACATGACGGAGCTGCAAAAAGGAATTTAAACAGTTTTAGGTACCCATTGCCAATTGGGTCCTTTTGGGTTAGGAGTCTTTGTAGTTCTAGGTAGCCATTTCAAATTGGCAATGCTCTTTCTATTACCATTGTTAGAGTAATTAGGTGTATACAACCAACAGTTATAGTCAGATTTGCCAATAAAATCATCCACACCACATGAAGCACAACAGATTTTATCATGAGACAAGTTAATCAGTTGTTGCATTGTATAAATCTTGCAAGGTGTTACAAGTTTTCTATAGTCAACAGCATGATTAATTACATTCAAAACCAACTTGTCCTTCTTGAAATTTAAAACATTTAAAGGAACTTTGGATGATTTGATCTTTGTCACTTCTTGTGTGGATGCTTTTATCTTCCACTCAAGTTTCTTGTTTGTTCTTAAATTACAATCTGAAACATCAGACAAAGAAGAGTTGTGAGATTTTGAATATAGAGTTTGAGTAGATTTAGCATGCTTCTTCTGTTTTTGTTTTCTTTTCTTTTTCTGAAATGATTGTTTTGATTTAGATTTAGAATAGTAATCATTGACAGAAATTTTCTCTGAAGACTTGGAAGATTCCCCTTCCAAAATGATCTTTTTAGGTTCCTCTTCTTTTATCAAAAAATCAGTGTGATCTGGAAGTTTTGCACTGAAGTCAAATAGAACAGGCAATTCATTTTCAACTTTGCCTTTGCCTTTACCAACATCCATACTATCAATATCAGAATCACTTTCTGATGAAGCATAAAAGAAACCATAAGACTTAGGATAATGAAATTCATTAAATTCTGATGAAGCATGTTTAACAAATTTTTCCTTTAAATTCCAAAAATCATAACCATGAGATGTTGGTTTACTAAGAAAATCATCTATTTCTTTTTCTTGGTCATCTATTTTACAACCCTTCAAAACAGTTGTTCCCATGAAAGCTTTGCATGAAGAAAGATCTGAATCAGAAGAATGTGTTACGTTTGAAACCTTTTCATCAGATATTTCCTCAAGTTTTCTTTTCATATCAATTAAGTTTTCTAAAAGAACTGTGATCACAACTTCCTTTTCAATCTCAAAAACAAGTCTGTCGACATCTCGAATGTCTTCAATCTTGCTTTCGGATATTCTTTGTGAGAAAACGGTATTTTTAGATACAAGAGATTCTTTTTCGAACTTAAGTTTCTCTCTTTCTTTCCCTATTAGTTGTCTTTCAAGAAAAAGCGTTTTCTGAAAAGTAAATAGTTGATCTGAAAGATCCAAACATCTAAGTTCTAGAGATTTCTTTTCTTCAAAGCTTTCAGGTTCATCATTTATGCTATATGACAAAACAGTAAAGATAACTTCTTTTTCAATATAAAAAAGAAGTTGATCTTCGTTTCTGATTTCTTCAACATTAAAAATTATATTCCTTTCGAGCTCCATGAGTTTTTGTTCAAGAACCATTGGTGGAAAATACCTTTTTCCTTCCAAAACAGATTTTTCAGGATTATCCTTTTGAGTATTTTCTTTTTCCTCTGGTTCTTTAACAATATAACTCTCAAAATAATCATTTGGTAAGGTTTTTTCATTATCTAATGCCTTGGCATTCTCTGGACCATACCAAAAAGGAAGTTGCATTCTAACAGTGATTTTTCTTTTTGTTTCTTCCTCAGCCTTTTGTTCTTCCTCATGAAGTTGTTTGATTTGATAGCAAGGATGTGTAACAGGCATAAACCATTCAAATTCATACTGAGTGGGAGTTTTAGTTATGGCATTCCTTAGGTACTGAGGATTGTCATATCCAATACCCCACTTTGCGTTATAGTATCTGAATTTGTTTGGCTTATTCATTTGAATTGTTTGTTCTGTTTGACCTGCTTTGTACAGTTTATTTTCCAGATCTTTGATATTTTCACTCAGCTCTTCATTTCTTTCTTTATAAGCATGTAAAAGACTTTCAAACTCGCTATTCTTTATTTCTGAACTCATTAATTTTTCCGATAGTTCAGATACTCTATCTTGAAAGTACGCATGACCAATATCGAATTCAGTCTTTTTCTTTTTCAATTCAGTAATTTGACTGTCTTGTTCTATTAGTCTTTCCTTTTGAGTTGAAATTATTTCATTAGCAATGTTCTCATCAGCTTTTAATTCTTCTAACCTTTGTGTTAAGCATGCTTGTTTAGAAATAAATTGATTATAGAAATCGAAATATACCTGTTCTGAAGTAGACTCTACTCCTTCATCATCGGCTTCTTTGGTCATGAAGCACATCTTTGTTTGAGCAGTAGTCTCATTATTAGCTTCATCATCAGAATGATCAAGCCAGTAATCCTCTTCTACCTTTAGTGCAATACCCGATTGCTTCTTTTCAGCAAGCAACAACTTGTTTTTGTAGTAATTGGTATCTTTCACTATCTGCTTCCAGCACTCCTTCGCGAAATGACCAGGTTTCCCACAGTTGTAACAAGTCTGTGGTTCTTCCTTTTTCTCAAAAATCTTTTTCTCCTCTGGCCTCTTGTAATCATTTGGCCGTCTATACTCAGTAGGCCTTTTGTACTCTTCCGGCCTCCTGTATTCTGCTCTTTTATCTTCATTCTTCATTTTCCTATTCTTCTGTTCAACAGAGTAGTGAATCGGTAGAACAGTAACAATATCTGGAATTGGATCACCATCAATAGCAATCCCTCTTCTTGTTATAGGCTTCATTGGTCCATTATCTAGAGAATTGATAATGAATTCTCCGTTCTCTTGTCTATCTACCCAGTCTAGGAATCTGTCTTTCCAAATTTTGAATTCTGATGTAAAGAGAACCGGAGGTTTGTCTTTGGAACCAATGGATAGCACATCTCTTGTAGTCATTTAATTACTTGTCTGATCGTTTTATCTCTTGTTCAGTAGCTTTCTTTTTCAACAATCTCTTTCTGTCTCTGCCTTTGTATGGGTTGCGAGGCTACTGTTTGCGATGCAACAAAAAGTCTCAACAATCTGTTGCGAGGCAAACAAAGTATCGCAATGAAATAGGATCGTAGTGAACAATTGCGATGGAAACTAAGTCTCGCAGTCAACAATTGCGAGGCAAACACCAAACCAACAAATCGCAATAAAAGATTGCGAGGCAAGAAACAGATCGCAATTGAAAATTGCGAGGATCGCAGTCCGAAGATCCTGAAAGTTGCGAAGCTCGCAGTCCAGAATTTTAGAAAGTTGCGAGGGATTTGAATCTTGCGAGGGATATGATGATTTTTAAGCAGATGTTCAAATGAACTCAAAAATGCTTGAAATTTTGAACGAGTGTTCCTGGGTAATTTCTGGGCACTTTTATAACCTTGTGTTTTGTCTAAAAACCAACCTAACCTTGATTTGATGAGCAAAACAGTGAGTTTTACTCTAAACAGAGACTTCGAAAAGATGCACGTATTGATTTAATTTCCTGGTGATATGCGGAATTAAATACACAGGAAATTTCTATTTTCACTTCTTGATCGATTCCAACCACTAGAAGAACTCCAGAGACCAAAATCAACCAAAAAAATTGAACTTTAAGAATACAGTTACGTACAACTTTTAAGAACAAATCTGAACAAAATGATATTAAGCTCTGATACCAATTGTGATCCCACACTGACAAGTAATAAGAGTAAATACACAAGATATATGAATCAAAGAAGTACACCTCTATATATGAAAGATGAACTTGCAGCTTACAACTTCACAGAAGGTTGAGATGTTTACAAAGTGGAAGGAGGCTGCGAAGATAGAGGCGTGTGTATTTCGTGTATCTCTGACCTAAAAATACAGATAGTATACTATATATACTATTCAAAGTTTGACAACATGTCACATTAGGTCCCTCAACTATAATACTACATGGTACAAGATAATGTAACATTAACAGTTATAAAAATTCTTGCTTAGGGCATGTTAAGCATGAGTATCTCTAGGTGTCAACCATTCCCTCACTGCATCAATCGGGGTTGCTTAGTTTACTGTATAAGCATTAAGCATCCCATATTTTGCTTTCTAGATTGTTATAGTTTCCATTAATGGCATTATTTAATTTTTAGCACTGAACTTGAACTAAATGATTGCGGCTTCTATAATACAATATTACAAGTTTCATGTGTTTAAACTAAATGAAGCTATTTATTTTTCTATTATCCATCTTTCCCTCACTTGCTTAATCTGTCTATCTTAAGATATGAACGAAAGATAATTAGGTTTGTGGAGGAGGTGGTGATTATTTACTATGTGTTGGAGATTACTTCACAATTTTTGTAGTGAACAAAATGTTTGACATTTTTCCTCTTTTTTTATACAAAGTGTTCCATATTAATTTTGCATACAACTACCTATACATGTCAACATTGTCTTCTGATCAACTACCATCTGTGCAGGTTACCATTCATCAAAGGAAAATGCTACACATAATTATTCATTTGATGCAGATCACCGCCTTATCGGTAATATGCCGTTAAACCAAAAAACTTCCATTTGAAATTTGAACATATTTGCATGCATCAATTCTCATTTTATTATGGGGTCTAAACTCCAATTTTCTTTCTAGTTTGATTTTTTATAGTCACATAATTGATATTTTGCTCAGTGATGATGATTTCAAGAATTTTGATAGCAACACATTTTGAGCAACTCTGCTTGTTTATATTGAATGAAAAGTTGACATATAGATGCATACATTAGTTCGTTTGTTGTTGTACAAACATACATCTGGGTTTCTTTTTATTGTTTCGATTATTTTTTATGCCCTAAATCATGCATAATCTTTGATATTGAGTTCCAGATTTCCAAGTTTTCACACGGTTTATGCCTTCATATAGAATTTTGCCCTTTTGATTTCATGTTAGTTTACATTTTACATTCTTAGTCTGTATATCAAATATTTACGCTACATATGGTATATATATTTCTATCCTTCTTTAAAACAATCTTGTAAGTAGAACCAAATCAAGATATAAACAAGGGAGATACGACCACTCTTTTTGTTTGTGATTGATTTAAATGTACTGCTTTCGTTATGTTGCACCTTATTTTTGCGTTGGTTTGCTAAATTATTTGTATTTTCTTATAGGTACCGTAAAAACCTTTTGATCATCATAATGAGAAGCAGAAGACAAACAAGAATTATACAACTATTAATTAGATGTTGAAGGCCCCAAGCATAGAAGGAATATCGTTAAGGAAAACATTGTTTTGGAGGATGAATTGGTTTATTGTAGGTGAATGAATGCTTTTGTTAGCGGTGTTCTTGTACATTATTCATATAATATTTAATTTTACTTTTACGTTTTTTATATATGTTAATAATTTGATTATTATTTTGAAAATTTTAATAATTTAATTATTTGCACGCATAATAAAAAACATTGTTGAAAGGTAGTTTATGGTTATGTGATTGTTTTAAAAATAAACGTCACTGTAATTCATGCTATGTGGATCGTTTTGAAAAATAAACGTTATCCTATGTCATGTTACGGTGACGGTTTAAAAAATCAAACGTCACTATAAGTCATTTAAAGATAACGATTTTGAAAAATAAACATCACCATATATCTTGATATGGCGACAGTTTAAAAAATAAACGTCACTGTAAGTCATTTTAAGATAACGGTTTTGAAAAACAAATGTCATTTTATGTCATGATAAGGTGACGGGTTTGAAAAATAAACGTCACCGTATGTAATGCTACATTGACGGTTTTATAAAACAAATGTCACCGTATATCGTGCTATTATGACAATTTTGAAAAATAAACGTCATCATATGTCGTGATATGGTGACGGGTTGAAAAATAAATGTCACCGCAAGTCATTCAATGATGACAGTTTTGAAAAATAAATGTCACCATATGTCATGATAAGGTGACGATTTTGAAAAACAAACGTCAACGTATGTCATGCAATGATTACGGTTTTAAAAAATAAACGTCACCATATGTCATGCTACGGTGACAATTTTAAATAATAAATGTCACTGTATGTCATGTTATGGTGACTGTTTTGTCAAATAAACGTCACCAAATGTAATGCTATGGTAACGGTTTTGTATATTAAACGTTACCGTATGTCATGTTATGGTAACAATTTTATATATTAAACGTCACCTCATGTCATGTTATGGTAACGGTTTTTGAGAAAGACAACCTTTTTTTTTACACCTAAGGTGACGGTTTTAGCAGACGGTAACGGTTTTTGATGTGATTTGGTAACGTTTTTTAAACGTAACCAAAAGTGTATCAAAAGTGACGGCAAGATAGGTGACGATGTTTATGTTCATGAAAACCGTTACCATATACCTACGGTAACGGTTTTTAACCGTCACTAAAGACCTTTTTTGTACTAGTGGGAGAAGATGAAGTGGAAGATTTCCTTGAAAGGGTTAAAGTTTCCAACAATGGTGAGTGTTTGATTTGGGGAAGAAGATGAAGAGGAGAAGGGAGGTTTAGGGTTTTCTTGAGAGAAAACGATTTTAGAGAGAGAGAGGGAGTAGGGTTTGAGGTTGAGGGTGAAATGAGGGAAGAGAGAGGGAAAAAGGTTAAAAACCCAAAATATCTCATCAGACGTCTCGCGGACGTCCGGATGGACATCCCGCGGACGTCCGGCATGAACTGATTCGAATACCTCCATTTCTCTGTTGCTTTCGCGGATGGTTCGCGGACTTCCGCACGCCGCGGACGTCCGGCCTTGTGCCTTGCGAACGTCCGTGAGACCTAAATTCTGTTTTCTCAATTTTTCGGGTGTTACAATCCTCCCAACCTTAGAATGATTTCGTCCTCGAAATCTAAATCCTTTACAACCAAAGGCTAACTGACTCAACGCCGACCATAATTTATCAGTTCCTAACTGGGATCTAAATTTTTCCCCACGCAGATTGCTATGACAAACCTCAAGCAAACTCTTACCAACAATGCCCTCTCGGGTACACTGTACCTATGTCCGGGTGACCGCTCCAACCACTAGGGTAACTCCTAATCAGACGACTTTGGTTGTCTCCCAACCTTAGAATGTTCAATACTTCTCCGATTGCGGTACCGAATCCAATCAATCCAAGGTTTAATTAACATCGAGACCAACCGAATCTCTAATCCCAATTGTTCCTACCAGTAACTGTCGTTTAATTCCAGCGAGTTCTAATAGACCCCAAGAATTCATCCAAACATTAATCATCAAACCAACAGGTTCTTTAACCACGCACGAAGGTTATTCCACCAAAATCACTCATCACAATTGAGCATCTTAAGGTTACTACAACCGTTATCATTATTTCTTTAAAATCGGACTACACCCTCCGAATACGCTAACGGTTCTCGACCTCGAACCCAACAAGGTTGATACCTAGTCATACCACCAAGCTTTGAACTCTAACAGAACTCCTCACACGTGTTTCGTTCACCGAGCATTCCCACAAAACTAGGGTTATCAATACGGTGTCTAAAGGGTCCTTTATGCGAAAATTGTCCAAGACCCAAAACAGGATTGCTGACAATAGCGGTTACACTAACCTCAAAAATGCGATATCGCAAATCTAACCCTTCAGTTACAACCAATACATCGACTCTACCATCGATATCATCCGGCCTATAGTCACATCACGCGTCTAAACGCCCAATTTTTCGTAGTCAAGATTCTATACAAACTTACTCTTAACCGGGGTTACTTAACCTTTCCAAGGTCCTAATGAGTTCAAGGTTTTCAAGTGAATTATTTAACAAATATGCCAATCAACAAAAGCTTTTCATAGAAATTTTCAACACAGGGATTTTCATATCAAATTAAACGTACACATAAAAACTACTACTATCAATTTGGTAGTTGCGCCAAAATGGACACGCTCGTCCCACGTATGAAAATCATATTGAAAGTATGGATTGATTCATGACATGCACGTAAAGTAACTGCCCACTTTAAATGATGTGCAACAAAAAGTTTCGCACGTACTTCTAAAGAAGCTCAAACGGCGTTCGACTCCAAAATTCCTTTTAACCATAAAATGGCATGGAACAAGGTTTACCAACCAAAATCTGCGCGTGTCAGTTTATTTTACAAAAACGATGAAACGATTCATAAATACACTTTGGTCAAAACATAAAATGACTCGTGTCAGTTCCAAGTTTAAAAACAAAACCAATACGTTTCCATCATTTGAAGATATCGACTAAAACATCATGAGGGAACCTCAAATTGGGGTAGGCATGCAAGCTTGTAACATTTTCCTAGTAGTTTTCTTGAAACGAAATAACATGCATTAAATAGTTCACGACAAAATTTCAAAAGATGGAATTCTTTAAATCAATTTCCAAAATTTTCTCATCCGGTCATATAATGACACTTGAGTAAAACGTTTCTGACGAGGCTCGCACACCTCAATGCGTTTTCCAAAACTTAGGAGAAAATTAGTGATTGCAATTTGTTGACACCAAAAAGGGTTCAATTCAACTTCCGACCTTGGATCATACAAACAGTGCGCATTAATGTTCAAAACATGAACAACTCAACGCACTCTAGGTTTAGGCAAATAACTTTCCAAAATCTCCATCACAGAGCATTTACATCGAAAGTTTCGCATTCATAATATAAAATGTTAAAACGTAAATGCTTAAAAGTTTATTTGTTAAGAATTCCCAAAATACACATTTCCTCCAAAACCAAAAAGGTTTACAATTTTCCAAAATGTTCCTTGAACCAAAATTGACCAAACGTCAACGACTCACACATTTGTGTTTTCAATATGTCACGTATTGAAAACTATGCATGATCTCCCCAACACTAAAACACACTTTGACCAAATGGCCATCATTTATACAATGAGTTAATAAAATATTTTCACTCACGATTCGTTTATCAAGGTGTTGAGAAGCAATGGTTACCAAGTTATGAATACCTCTAAGTCGATATAGTGCATTTACATGAAAATGATAATAAAACAATCAACTGACCGAAAGCGCATTAAGTAAACTGTTATGAAATACCATCAAGTGTTCTTTCATGCATTACTTATGTCATGTATAAATCAATCCACATACTGAACAGGTTGCAACAAAATGTGCTAACACAAATCTTTGAAAGAGAAATTACGCGACACTAAAGTTCCAAAACTCATTCCCTTTGGTCGCCTTATGGCATAAAATCAATATTTCTCAACAAAGCTCGAGTGGGACAAAATGCCCAACTTAACTCATAAATTTTCACATAATTAAATGGAGTATGCATATGCACATTGTGAAATTACACTCACACGACTCAAAACGTCGTAAAACAAAACTCCATGAAATTCAGGGAGCTCAATGACCTCAAGTCAATAAAATGGCACCAAACATTATGTTTCCAAAAGTCAAATTGCAATAAGCAAAATCATGACTAAAACGCCAAAATTCCAAAAATCCTCTTCTTGGTGTAATACCTATATAAACAATATTGTTTAACAAACTCACATCAAACATATTCTCCAAAATAGCTTTACATAGACATAATGGGATAACTTTCCGTCCAACTTTAACATATGTGGAGGAGATCCAATGTTAAAGTCATAAGCCGTAGTTACTTGCCCAACATCTTAAACATCATAAAAATACAAATATCACTGTACCCGAAAGTAACGTTGGACAATAATAAAGTAAAACAAGTCCCGGCGGAGTTCACAACTCCCGCAATAAAATAATTTTATGCAGGTTCAAAACCCATGATTTAAAATCTTGTGTGTGCTAAACATTTTCCAAGATTTTGTAACACAATCCATATAAGGATTTGAAACACAAGAAATAGTTGATGCAATTTATTTTAAAATAAATTTTTGTGCATAACTTAGTCGGCACTCAACGTCTCAACCCATACACCTCCAAATCCCTTCGGCCCACTATTGTCATCCGGATGTTCAAACCTCTTAAGGCAAAGTTGGGAATTACATTGATAAACCTTACGGTTTTTCCTCGAATCAAAATCGGTTCAATAAGTCTATGGTTCTAATCCAACCATTAATCTCGACCCGAAACGGTCCACTTAAAGCAAATATCATGCTTATTGTCACTCTTAGTGACTAATACTAAAATCGTCAATCTTTCCCGACGACTTATTCACTTAGAAACTTCTTCACTACCCAAACGGTCGTCACCTTAAAGCAGTCCAAGTATGCACATGTACTAGTAGGTTCACCATGACACTGGCCAGGTGTCACTATGAACGCACCGTACATGATTATCCTTGCTACTCTCGACATGATTCTCGTTTCTAACAACTCCATTGACCTCGAAACATGCTATCCTAAAGTGCCTAATGGTGAATTTCACTCTCATTTACTTAAAAGAAGGCTAGTTTGAGTCTAGGTATCCAAAATCAACACCTAATTCTCTCAAACTTATGCTCTGATACCAACTTGTAACACCCTCGAATTGGGAAAGAGCAACTAATTAAAAATTTCGATATTACATCCGAAATAATAGAATTTATTCCTATAATTCAATAGGTGAAATACCTCAAATTACAACTATGGTTAACATCAAACAAAGTATAGCACAAGTCTCATTACAAAGACTAAAACTACCTCGGGTGATACTTAACCCAAGTACAAGTTGCTAATCCCAAGGATGAATGCGGAAACATCACTTAAGCTATTCACCTCTCGAGCACTTTACTAGCACACAACCTTTCACTGTGTCACTAGAACTACTCCCAACCTGAGACCTGTTGCACATGCCGACAAAAAAAGGTTAGGCTAACACCTAGTGAGTTCAAGAGTTTATAGCATGATTTAAATAATTCTTTAAGTGAAAGTTTGCAATATAGATAACGATTTCCAAAAGAGTTTACAAAAGGGATATAAACGACTCATTTTCCAACGCACCCAAAATCTAGGAGAAAAGTTCCCAAAAGGTATAAAGCGTTTTCTAAAATGAATTACGATCCCAACTCACTCAAATACGTGAATAAATCTTTATTAGGAAAAACCTTCAAATACGGTTGACAACAAAATACTCAACCCGTAAATCATGGAAAACCATCCATTTAATTATAACACTTCATTGAAAACATAATACGAAGCAACACTCACGCAAACATAAAATTTAATGAAGTTCCAAATACCATAAGTATGGAAATTACCTGCTTCAATTAGACCTTAATATACATGGAGGGGAATCCAATATTAAAGTCATCCAATCGCAGTTAAATGTATAAGACCAACAATAATAATAAAACAGGGACAATATAGAATCCCAAATAGGTTGGTCAACGCGGGGGAGACCCGTATCCATTGAGAGTGGATGAACACAAAAGTACGCCACTCATACAATGTTAATCGTACGACACTTCACTGCATAAAAGCCCAAGTGTCCCATACGAAGCCTTTCAAGTTACGACCAAGAGACGGGTGACCTTAGCGAAATATTACCAAGAATACCGCCAAAGGCTCGGCCCAAGGGGGATACAACCACGGCATTGCCCCAACTTGGCGAAGGTCATATTCGCCCACCGTGCTCATCCATGACTCATCCCTCCTATCGTACCCTTGAAAGTAAAGGTCTTATAGCATGGGGCCCGGTCAAATCCCACGACACCCAGCAGACCATCAAATAAATACTGACTCACGTGCCTATGGATCCAATACAACACAGTCTATAACAACATGCCAATCCCGGAATGACTAACACACCCAAGCATGTAAATATCAATAACGTGCAATAAAATGCAATATGGTGCAATAAAAGCAAACCATAAATAAGACTCCACATCGAGCCATTTAAAACCGAACAAATGTCCCCAAGACCTTCTCAAAGTCAAAACCGTGCATAATGCTCAAAACTCATTCGACCCATATATAACGGTCATCATAGCATAAAATGCAATTAAATATGGATTAGGTAAACAAGGACCCCAAAATCATTATTAACCCAAAACTCCACACGAGTTAAACAAAAGGGTTTCCCAAAAGTACTCATACCCTTACAATTCTCAAAATGAGTCATGACACCAAAATGTGCATCTTTTCAAATGGTTTATAAAATCCATTACACCAATATAATTAAACCATCAAATAAACTTCATTTTGAGCAATAAATCTTTTAAAGACATATTTATGATTTCTACACATCAGAATATCCAAAATCCCAAATATGGGTGTTTTACAACATTTATGAAGATAAATACTTCAAAAGAGTTAAACTCATCTAATAACTCAACAATTAATAATTTCAAGTAAAACACACAATCATTTGTAAAATAACATTTTTAGCATGTACAAAGTTTTCACAAATCAACTTGAACTCACCTTGCTAGATTTAGGCTAAATCTAGAATTTCCCCCAAACGTAAGCTCCTTTGAAGCATCTTGCATCTTCAAGCTAAAACCTCCAAAAACCTAGATCCATAAGTTTCCAACCACAATAATTAGATCTAACCATGTGGAATCATCATCCAACCATTTTACACCAAAAATACCGACTTATATCAAAACCCTAACTTCATAAATGAAGAGAAGAGAATATTACCTTAACCATACTTGAATCCACCAACCACTATACTTCTAGCATCACCAAAAGAACCATACTCTCCAAATCTTCATAATGGAGGAAAAGGGGTTGGGGTGAATCCCTAGAAATTGATGGAGAAGATGAAGTGGAAGATTTCCTTGAAAGGGTTAACGTTTCCAACAATGGTGAGTGTTTGATTTGGGGAAGCAGATGAAGAGGAGAGGGGAGGTTTAGGGTTTTCTTAAGAGAAAACGATTTTAGAGAGAGAGAGAGGGAGTAGGGTTTGAGGTTGAGGGTGAAATGAGGGAAGAGAGAGAGGGAAAAGGGCTAAAAACCCAAAATATCTCATCAGACGTCTCGCGGACGTCCGGATAGACATCCCGCGGACGTCAGGCATGAACTGATTCGAATACCTCCATTTCTCTGTTGCTTCTGCGGATGGTTCGTGGACTTCCGCACGACGCGGACGTCCGGCCTTGTGCCTTGCGGACGTTCGTGAGACCCAAAATATGTTTTCTCAATTTTCGGGTGTTACAGATTAAGCGGGAAAAGTTGATGAAAAAGGAGAAGAAGGGTAAAAAGGAGAAGAAGACAGAAGTGTCCGAGAAGAACGAAGATGATGAGATTGAAAGTGAACCGACAGCATTGATGTCAAGAAAGTATGCTGACAAAGGTAAGAGTATTGAGACAGAGGATTATGGGATAGACAGTGATGATTTAGATGCGGCAGAAAGCTTGAAGCAGGCAATGATACTTCTAACTAAGGCCTTCCAGAAGAGATTTGTGAAAACTCCTGGATCAAACAATCAACGTTACTCATCCGGTCCTAAAAACTTTGAGCACAAGAATCGGATTTAGTCAAAGAAACAGTTTGATGATCATAAGGAAGATGGTAAGAGGTTGGAGGTCAAGAAGTTTGTTGATAGAAAGGATGGAGAGCAAAAGTGCTATAATTGTGGGAAGTCCGGCCATTTTGCCAAAGAGTGCTGGAAACTGAAGGTAAGGGATTCCGACTACTACAAGCAGAAGATGTTGTTGGTAAAGCAAAAGGAGTCAGGAATTGCACTGCTGGTGGAAGAAGAGTATTGGTTGGACCAAACTGATGATGAAGGAGAAGAGGAGACGACTGCTTTGGCAAAGATGTGCTTGATGAGCAAGGAAGGTGAGGATTTAGAGGCTGATGCGGCGCCTGAGACAAACGAGGTAGATCTCTGCACTATTAATCACTTTGCTAATCAGTTTAAAGTCTTCCAACTAAAACAAGATGATTTAAATGAGAAACTCAAAAATGTGCATAAGACAATAGAATCTCAAAGACAGATAATCACTGAACATAACAAGTTAAGTGATGCGTTGAAAAAGGAACGAGTTGAGATCGAGCAATCTCGAACTTACTTTCGAAATAGAATGGATGAAATGGCTGAAAAGGTAAGAATTTCTGAAAATATGAAGAATGAGCTTGAACAACTGCTACAATCTTATAAAGATATTAACACAGAATTGACTGAAAAGGCAAGTAGTCTGAAAGCAAAGCTATACAAACTTGGTCAATCTGAACAAACCATTTTCCTAAACACACCAAAGAATTTCAGATATTATAATTCGAAATGGGGGTTGGCATACGACAATCCTCATTACTTGGAAAATGCGTTGAAAAAGGCACCATGCCTTTATAAGTTTGAATGGATTCACCTTCCGTCCTTGAAACCTAAATACAAAATCAACTGGCTTAATCAGGAAGAACATGGGGTCGAGGAAGAGGTTAAAAGAAAAACCACTGTGAAAATGCAACTTCCTTTTATCTACGAAAAGGATAATAGGAATGCTTTGGTTTGGAACTGGAAACAAACCTTGTCTAATGACTATTTCCAGAGCTATGCTATAGAGAAACCAAAGGAGAATGAAACAAAACCCGCTTTTGAAGGAAAAATCTATTATCCTCCTTTGGTACTTGAACAGAAGCTCGTAGAACTCGAGAGAAAAATTGAAGAAGTCAGAAATGACGATCAACTTGCTTTTGATATAGAAAAGGAAGTTATGTTCACGGTCATTTCAAATGGTTTAAAAGAGATGAAAGCCAAACATAAAGAAGTGTCTGAAAATAAAATTCTCAATGAAAAACATTCTTCAGATTCAGATGCTTCCTCATGCAATGCTTTCATGGGAAATGTTGTTTTTAGGAGTTTGACAGTTGATGACCAAGATGATTCTGAATCTTGGGATTTGGAAAGTCAATATGTTGAAGCTTCTCCTAAAATGCATTTTTATACAGAAGAAGAAAAAGATTTCGAAAAAGAACAAAATAAATTCCTCTATCCAAAGTCTTATGGTATCTTTCATACATCTCTATCATGTGATGGTCAGTCTGACTGTAATCTTGAGAATATTGAGATCTCTTGTGATGGGAAGGGTAAGAAAGCACAACAAAAAGATGTTCAATTTGACTTTGAAGATAAACTTCTGGACCATTCTGACTTTTTGATCAAAGAAGAGGAACCCAAGAAGAATTTCTTCAAAGGGGAATCTTCTAAATCTGTTGAGAAAAAGAAAAAGAAAAAGAATAAACATAAGTCTAAATCTTATCGAGCTCAAAATTCCTACGCTTACAATTCTTATTTTGATGGCATTTCAGATCGTTATATAAGTAACAACTCGCGCCTAGAGTGGAGAATAAAGGAGTCCACACAGGATGTGGCCCAGAGAAAATCATCTCATGTCGCTTTTCATTCCAAGAAAAACACTTTTGTTTCTACTGTTAGTAATCATGATGTTTGCAACAAACAAAAACTTGTTATTCCTTACAAGATTTCTTCAATGCAATTAAATTAGCACATGATCAAATATGTTGTTCTTCATGTGGTGTAGATGATTTTATCTACAAGTCTGATTATTCTTCATGGTTTGGTTATAATTTCTATGGTTCTAATGGTTTTTACACAAATAGATATTATAACAACAACTCTTCAAAGAAACAAGCTAACCCAAAACCAGTTAATTCTCTTAACCCGAAAGGACCCATTTGGAAATGGGTACCTAAAACTGTTTAAATTCCATTTTGCAGCCCAGTCATGTGTGGTATTTGGATTCTGGTTGCTCAAAACACATGACTGGTAGAAAGGAGCTGCTGAGCAACTTTATGGAAAAGTATGGAGGGAGAGTTAAATTTGGGAATGATCAGTACTCTCCAATTATGGGTTATGGAGATATAGTGAAAGACAAAGTCAGAATCACCAAAGTTAATTATGTTGAAGGTTTAGGGCATAACTTGTTTAGTATAGGTCAATTTTGTGATAAAGGTCTAGAAGTCCATTTCAAGAAGACCCGGTGTGCAGTTCTAACCGACGAAGGAAATGAACTTCTAGTTGGTTCGAGGAAGTCAAATCTTTACACTATTGACCTATCAAAGCTCAAACCTAAAAATGACGTATGTCTGATGTCTAACGCATCAATGGAAAAGAGTTGGTTGTGGCATAGACGGCTATCTCATCTCAACTTTCGTTACATTCAAAAGATGACGTTGGGTGATTTAGTTATAGGTATACCGGTTCTGCAGTTTGAGAAAGACAATTTCTGTACCGCTTGTGAGAAGGGGAAGATGAAGCGAGCTCCTCACCCACCAAAACCTGAGCCTAGCACACAGAAAGCATTGGAAATCCTTCATATGGATCTCTGTGGTCCGATGAAGACTCAGAGCATAAGTGCCAAACGATATGTGTTAGTCGTTGTCGATGATTACTCGAGATATACATGGGTTAATTTTCTACGATCAAAATATGAAACACCTGACTTGATCATCTCATTAATCAAACAGCTTCAAGTGAATCGTCAACAAACAGTTCAGACCGTCAGATCAGATAACGGGACAGAGTTCAAAAACAAGACTCTTGATGATTTCTTTAAGTCATTAGGAATATCTCATCAATATTTTGCGGCTAGAACACCTCAGCAGAACTGTAAAGCCCGTGTCCCGGTACGAATAAATATTTTCCTTTAAATCTTTCTCGTTGCTTAAATATGTAATTGCCATTGAATTTTCTTACGGGATCATTTAAGTTGCAGAGGGTTAGCACCGTTGACCCTAAGTGTTAATTTTCTAGTAGGGGGTTTAGAGAGTGTTTGTGATTTGCTGAGGGACCAAAATTGTCAAAGGGCCAAAGTCGTGACATGGGGTCGGCCCATGCACACGACCAAGCCCTTTTTGCTTCTTTGTTGTTTTTGTTTTGTGGTTTGGGTTACGAGGGTAGCAAACGAAAGAAGAAGAAAAGTTTTATAGAGAAGAAAACCCTAGACACCCTCCCCTCTCCGCCGTGGTCTTCCCCCCACCCCTTGTCAGTCTTTCTTCGCCGCTGCCGGAAAACGCAGCCACCGCCGCCGGCGTTATCGACTGCCGGAGAGAGAGAGGAACAGTGAGAGGGCAAGAGAGGAAGGAAGAGCCGACTTGGTTGCTGCTGCGTTTTGAACAAGAGGTAAGCATCGTCTTTTCGTTTCTTTCTTTTGCGTCGACGTCAATCAGCCGTGATCGAAACCACCACCGCCGCCGCCGACAGCCTTGGCTGCCGGCGGTGTGGCCACCGGCGTGAACCACCAGATCTAGGGGTGGGTTGTGCGTGGTCAGAGTTGCGAGGGTGGGCGAGAGTGTAGGAAAGTCGGGATAGTTTAAGGGTCCGTTTTGTCCCGTCGGATTTTTGTAAACTGCCGCCGTCGCCGCCGGCGACCACCACTGCCGGAGGTGGCAGTGGGTGGTGCGCGGTTGAGACCAGCCTTTGTGAACTATAACCCGTGACCTCGTAGCGTAAAACCCGAATCGATTAAGCCTTGAACCGTTTTTATAAATCGTGATTTTATGAAAATTCTAAGTGTGCTGTCCAGTTTTCGCGTGATCATAACTTTCCTGCCGTAACTCCGTTTGAGCCGAAACTGGCGCCCACGGTTCAAGTTCAGGGTCGGGCACGTTTTCCGTGTTTTAGCGGAAAACTGGTTCGGCCTCTAGCTAGGTGGAAAAGTGGTCGTAAGTTCGGTTTTTCGTCATTTCATGTAAAAATTTCTGGAATCTGCCTTGATCTTGCGAAAACCATAACTTTCTGCTCGTAACTCGGTTTGGGGTGAAACCGGTGTCAAAAGTTCCCTTTTTGAGTCTAGAAACTTTTCTGTGTTTTGTGCAAAACCCAGTTCGGGACGTAGCATGGGTCGAATTGTCGTTTTATACTGAAAGGTGTTGAATTTTCGCTGTGCTGGAATCTGTTTTTGTAAAATCCGTAGTAAATTGTAGAAAAATCGTTAGGAGGCGTATAATATGTCATTGAAACCCTAACTCAGAGTACTTTTTGGTCATGAAATAATATTGGGAATTTTATGGGTTTAAAGGGGTCGAAACAGGTCCCGAACAGACCTGTTTGGCGAGAGCGGAAAATGGTTTTAGTGACGGTTTAAGCGTGTGTCGTGTCATAGGGTCCGGGTCTCGTATTGACACGTTTTAACATGCGTTTAGGTGCTGGGAAGTGACCGTATTTGTGAAGCTTGAATTGTGTTATTAAGCTGGGCGCGCATTCGAGGTGAGTTCTCTCACTGTGTAGTTAGGGGTTGTATGCATGTCATAATAGTTTGTATGTACTATTGTCTTTGTGGTGTGAACTAGTTGTTTGTGGTGTGTAATATTTGATTGGTTTGAATGCTTGGTATAAATGTGTCACATTACAATTCGGTGGGACCGAGGCCTCGATGGTACTGAGGTGTTGGTTACATTACAATTCGGTGGGACCGAGGCCTCGATGGTACTGAGGTGTTGGATACATTACAATTCGGTGGGACCGAGGCCTCGATGGTACTGAGGTGTTGGATACATTACAATTCGGTGGGACCGGGGCCTCGATGGTACTGAGGTGTTGAATACATAATTACTTGTAGATGTTTACTCGTTTTATGTAACTGTGATGTTGTTGCTTATGTGCGGATAGAGGTGATATGTATATAATTCCTATCTGCGCATGTGTTGGAATTCACTAAGCTTCGTGCTTACCCTTTCCCAATAAACTGTGGTTTCAGGTACGGGCGGCTCCAAGGCGTGACGAGTACACACTGGCGCGCGAGAAGAGCTGGTTGCTTTATGATTTTAATAATTAAACGTTTATTCCGCTGGTTTTATTTTTATAAAGACATTAATTATGTGTTTGCAAACGAAACGTTGGGATCATTTATTGAGTTGTTATCAATGAATTGTTTATTTAAAAATTTAAATTTGCTTGTAATTTTTGGGACGTTACAACTTGGTATCAGAGCACAGCTTGAGTGAATCAAACGCACCTCGGTGTGTTTGGTCTCATGTTGCGGCTGGGAAATTTTCAAATTCGTTATTAAATCTTTTTAGAAATAAAAGAAAAAGTAAAAACCCGTTCGAGGAACGGTGATCGGAGGCGCAGTGTGTACAGTCAGCCGAAGCCAAAGGGGAATAGTACAGTACTTAGTGTTTTATTGCTTTCTAGATCATAGAGTATGCATGCTAGATTGCCTGTTGTGGACACTATGCTGTATGTTGAACTACTTGCTATTAGGAATTTATGCTAATTATGATAGGTTACTAAGTGGACGCCCTCTAGGTTGTATGCAGTAAGAGATTTATAGTCTTAGAATATTCGATTTAGTTCTATTGCGCAGCTCTTGTTTGAGTCCAACCGTTCTAGGATAGAGTCTTGTATTCGACTGTCTATTTGTTTCGCACTGCATATAATCGGGTATTCGCGAGGTCACCCGTTATAATTAGTAGGGATTCGGTAGTAGCAAGGGTAGTGGGATAAGAGGAAGTTCCTAGAGAGCTGGGAAGGGCGTTTATGTATGAGTACGTGTGCTAGATTGCTTTCTAGAACATAGGAGTATGTATGCTCAATTGCTTGGTGCTTATTACACTGTATTGCATGTCTGCTGCTTGCTATTAGGGATTTGGCAGTAGCAAGGGTAGTGGTTTGGATGGAATTCCTAAGGAGCTAGGAAGAGTGTGTACATATGCCGGTGCGGGCATATGTGTATAGTTTTGGCGAGAAACTACTTGGACCCCTTGGGATGGAACTCGGAACGGGCGATGATAGGTGTGGATGGTAGTAGTAGAGCTCCTACTACCGGAAGCACAGAATCAATGCTCGAGTCGGGGAAGTCACGAGGAATCCAAGGAGTTGAGCGTGAGTGTTGTTAGTATGAGTTATTATGTGCTAATAACGCGTTGTATTGTCTACCCAGAATAGCCATCACAAGGAGGAACAACTATAGTAAACCTACTAGTACAGGTGTGTACTCGAAGTGTTTTGAGGTGATGATCGTGGGGGGTAGTGATGAAGGTCCTAAACTAGTAGTCGTTGGAATAGAAAGACGATTCTGATATTAGTCACTTGGAGTGACGATAAGGATGATATTTGTTGTAAGCAGATCATTTCGGGCCAAGATGGAAGATTGTGCTAGGGTCATGGGCTCATAGAGCCGACTTTGATTTGAGGAAAACCCGTAAGATGATTTGATGTGATTTCCCAACTTGCCTTAAGAGGTTTAAATGTCTGGATGACAATAGTAGACCGGAGAGTTTCGGAGTAGTAGGGGTCGAGACGTTGAATGCCGAATGAGTCATGCACGAAGTTATTTTGAAAATAAGATTGCATTAACAAATTCTTGTGTTTCAAATCTTTGTATGGACGGTGTTTTGGAATTTTGGGAACTGCTCAGCACACGCACAAGATTTTGAAATATGGTTTTGAAAGTGTATGAAATCGTTTTATCACGGGAGTGCAAACTTTGTTAGAATTTGTCTCATTTTCGTTATTTTTCCAACGGTTCTTTCGGGTACGATGTTATCCGTGTTTTGGTGGTGGTTAAGATGTTGGGTAAGTGACTACGGATTGAGACTCTAACATTGGAACTCCTCCACATGTGTTAGAGTTGAGACGAAAAGTTACATTCCACGATGTCTGTATGAAGGCTATTTTGGTGATTTGTTGAAAATGAGTTTGGAATTCCAGTGTCGCTTAACTTTTCGTTTGAGAGTTTGTATTACTAAGTGTTTTATTGCAAATAGTTCAGTGTGTGGATTGATTCATGCGTGACATAAGTGATGCATGGAGGAATTTTGGTAACATTTCATAAGGAGTTGTTTAGTGCGCTTTTTAGTCAGCTAAAAGTTTTATTGACATTTCCATGAAAATGCGATTTATCGACTTAGGGGTATGCATACTGGGGTAACCTTTGTTCTCGACATTTTGATGAACGAGTCGTGCATGAAAATGTTTTAGTTCCTTTCTGTCGAAATGAAAGACCATTTGATCCAAGGAGTGTTTTAATGTTGTGAACATCATGCATACGATTACAATGTGTTATATTTTGGAAATATAAATGCGTAGATTTTTGACATTCGGTTAATTTAGAATTACCGATCATTTTTTTTTGGGAAATTAAAAACTTTTGCTTTGGAGGAAACGAGTATTTTGAGCATTTTCGATAAATACATTTTTAAACTATAATGTTTTGACGTTATATGTCCCAAGTACGAAACTTGAGGAAGTGTTACAAGCTTGCATGCCTGCCCTCAGTTTGAGATTTTATGAGGTTTTAGTCGATATTTCCAATTAATAGAAGCGGACTGGTTTCTGTCTTCAAGTTTGAAACTTACACAAGACAGTTGTGTTTTAACAAAAATATATTTGTAAACCGTGTCATCGTTTTGTATGATTAGCTGATGCGCGAAAAATTTGTGGCGAACCCTGTGCCACGTCATTTTTATGATTAAAAAGAAGAATTTTTGAATCAAATGTCGTGAAACTTATTTTGAATTATGTGCACACCTTTGTCGCACCCTGTTTAAGGTCAAGCGGTTACTTTAAGTGCACGTCATGAGTCAATCCATACTGGAATCGAGGCGGTTCATTTTAAAGAAACTATTTATTACGCTTGCTTTTGTGTGAGTAAACTGAACTGCAATGGAACGATTTTCAACATGATTTTCCTACGTGGGACGAGCGTGTCCAGTTTTGCGTAACTATCGATCAGGTAATAGTAGTTTTATTACATACGATCTTTGTGAGATGAAAATCCGGATGTTGGAAATATTTTGTAAATGATTTTGTAAACCATTTGGGGAAATGTGCTTTTAGGTGTCATGTGTCATTTCGAGAATGTTTTTTTTTTGGGGTGTGAGTCCTTTTGGAAAACTCTTTTGTTTAACCCGTGTTGAGTTCGGGACTAAGGTTGATTTCAGAGTATTGCTTGCTTAGACTTTATTTAAACGCGTTTTTGACCGACTTATGGGTCTAGCAAGCGTGGAGCATTTTGCTCGGTTCTGACTTGGAATTAGTCATGGGCTAATTGCCCGGTTTTAATGACTCAAGGTGGAGTCTTGTTGATGAATTGTTTTGTCGCACCGTTTGGCATTCATTGCACGTCGAGTATTTACACATTTGGGTGAAGGAGACAATCCGGGATAAGCACTTGTGGGAAGGCTGTTTTGCTTTGGATCCTTAGGCACGTTAGTCAGTCGCTGGTAGTGGTCGGTTGGTTATCTCGGGGTGAGACCCCGGTGTACAGGTGTTATAACCTAGGCTTTCTAGTAGGTGTTAGGAGGATATAGTTGTGGGCACTTACCTGAGAGGTAGGCGTCGAGGTGTATCCTCGGTTCAGATAAATTAGCTTTGTAGAAGCGAGTGTGGGGGATACGTCGACGGTGGGAGGTTGGGTATTCCACGCGTGTTGGTAATGTAGGCCGGGTAGTATCGGTTAAGGGAATGACTTGCGTGTGTATTAGTGGACTTGATTGTAGGGGATATCTATTTGTGTTGGTGTCTAGGATAATACCACGCTTATGGGATTCACTGTAATCGGTTGGACCGATGTTCGGCGGGTGGCCGATGTTTGTTATTGTAATCGGTTGGACCGATGTTCGGCTGGGCCGATGGTTGTATTTATTCGGTTGGACCGATATTCGGCGGGGGGCCGATGTTTGTTAATGTGATTCATTGTGAATTTTGGGAGTCTAGTAGAACTCGTAGAAGTTAATCGGCAGTTAATGGTAGGAATGATCGGATTCGAGTATCCTGTAGGGTATATTGGTGAGCATCTTTAGAATGGTTAGAGCTGGAGATTTGACTCGGGATGTTTGGAATATCTAAGGTTGGGGGACAACCGAAGTCGCTTGGCTGGGGATGATTCCAATTGTTGGGGTGTTCTACCGATCATTTTGTCAGTGTCCTAGAAGGGGTACGTTGGTTAGAAAAGTATTCGAGAAGTTTTAGAAGGAATTTCAGGTGGACGTAGGAACCTGAGGTTGAGATGAGGGAAAACTATCCAGAGCTAATCGCGGGCAGAGACTTCGAGGACGAAGTCTATTTCAAGCGGGGGAGAGTTGTAAAGCCCGTGTCCCGGTACGAATAAATATTTTCCTTTAAATCTTTCTCGTTGCTTAAATATGTAATTGCCATTGAATTTTCTTACGGGATCATTTAAGTTGCAGAGGGTTAGCACCGTTGACCCTAAGTGTTAATTTTCTAGTAGGGGGTTTAGAGAGTGTTTGTGATTTGCTGAGGGACCAAAATTGTCAAAGGGCCAAAGTCGTGACATGGGGTCGGCCCATGCACACGACCAAGCCCTTTTTGCTTCTTTGTTGTTTTTGTTTTGTGGTTTGGGTTACGAGGGTAGCAAACGAAAGAAGAAGAAAAGTTTTATAGAGAAGAAAACCCTAGACACCCTCCCCTCTCCGCCGTGGTCTTCCCCCCACCCCTTGTCGGTCTTTCTTCGCCGCTGCCGGAAAACGCAGCCACCGCCGCCGGCGTTATCGACTGCCGGAGAGAGAGAGGAACAGTGAGAGGGCAAGAGAGGAAGGAAGAGCCGACTTGGTTGCTGCTGCGTTTTGAACAAGAGGTAAGCATCGTCTTTTCGTTTCTTTCTTTTGCGTCGACGTCAATCAGCCGTGATCGAAACCACCACCGCCGCCGCCAACAGCCTTGGCTGCCGGCGGTGTGGCCACCGGCGTGAACCACCAGATCTAGGGGTGGGTTGTGCGTGGTCAGAGTTGCGAGGGTGGGCGAGAGTGTAGGAAAGTCGGGATAGTTTAAGGGTCCGTTTTGTCCCGTCGGATTTTTGTAAACTGCCGCCGTCGCCGCCGGCGACCACCACTGCCGGAGGTGGCAGTGGGTGGTGCGCGGTTGAGCCCAGCCTTTGTGAACTATAACCCGTGACCTCGTAGCGTAAAACCCGAATCGATTAAGCCTTGAACCGTTTTTATAAATCGTGATTTTATGAAAATTCTAAGTGTGCTGTCCAGTTTTCGCGTGATCATAACTTTCCTGTCGTAATTCCGTTTGAGCCGAAACTGGCGCCCACGGTTCAAGTTCGGGGTCGGGCACGTTTTCCGTGTATTAGCGGAAAACTGGTTCGGCCTCTAGCTAGGTGGAAAAGTGGTCGTAAGTTCGGTTTTTCGTCATTTCATGTAAAAATTTCTGGAATCTGCCTTGATCTTGCGAAAACCATAACTTTCTGCTCGTAACTCGGTTTGGGGTGAAACCGGTGTCAAAAGTTCCCTTTTTGAGTCTAGAAACTTTTCTGTGTTTTGTGCAAAACCCAGTTCGGGACGTAGCATGGGTCGAATTGTCGTTTTATACTGAAAGGTGTTGAATTTTCGCTGTGCTGGAATCTGTTTTTGTAAAATCCGTAGTAAATTGTAGAAAAATCGTTAGGAGGCGTATAATATGTCATTGAAACCCTAACTCAGAGTACTTTTTGGTCATGAAATAATATTGGGAATTTTATGGGTTTAAAGGGGTCGAAACAGGTCCCGAACAGACCTGTTTGGCGAGAGCGGAAAATGGTTTTAGTGACGGTTTAAGCGTGTGTCGTGTCATAGGGTCCGGGTCTCGTATTGACACGTTTTAACATGCGTTTAGGTGCTGGGAAGTGACCGTATTTGTGAAGCTTGAATTGTGTTATTAAGCTGGGCGCGCATTCGAGGTGAGTTCTCTCACTGTGTAGTTAGGGGTTGTATGCATGTCATAATAGTTTGTATGTACTATTGTCTTTGTGGTGTGAACTAGTTGTTTGTGGTGTGTAATATTTGATTGGTTTGAATGCTTGGTATAAATGTGTCACATTACAATTCGGTGGGACCGAGGCCTCAATGGTACTGAGGTGTTGGATACATTACAATTCGGTGGGACCGAGGCCTCGATGGTACTGAGGTGTTGGTTACATTACAATTCGGTGGGACCGAGGCCTCGATGGTACTGAGGTGTTGGATACATTACAATTCGGTGGGACCGAGGCCTCGATGGTACTGAGGTGTTGGATACATTACAATTCGGTGGGACCGGGGCCTCGATGGTACTGAGGTGTTGAATACATAATTACTTGTAGATGTTTACTCGTTTTATGTAACTGTGATGTTGTTGCTTATGTGCGGATAGAGGTGATATGTATATAATTCCTATCTGCGCATGTGTTGGAATTCACTAAGCTTCGTGCTTACCCTTTCCCAATAAACTGTGGTTTCAGGTACGGGCGGCTCCAAGGCGTGACGAGTACACACTGGCGCGCGAGAAGAGCTGGTTGCTTTATGATTTTAATAATTAAACGTTTATTCCGCTGGTTTTATTTTTATAAAGACATTAATTATGTGTTTGCAAACGAAACGTTGGGATCATTTATTGAGTTGTTATCAATGAATTGTTTATTTAAAAATTTAAATTTGCTTGTAATTTTTGGGACGTTACAAGAACGGAATCATTGAAAGACGAAATCGCACACTAGTTAAAGCCACCAGAACGATGCTGTCTTATGCTGATCTACCTCTGTTTCTGTGGGTTGAAGCTGTATCGACGACATGCTATACACAAAATTGTTCAATTATCCATCGACGGTTTGGTAAAACTCCATATGAATTGATTAACAATAGAAACCCTTTAATACACTACTTTCGTGTCTTTGGATGTAGGTGTATCGTGTTGAACGATAAGGACAACTTGAACAAATTCAGTCCTAAGGGAATTGAGGGCGTCTTTATCGGATACTCGCTCACGTCAAAAGCGTACAGAGTCTATCTCAAGTCTTCCAGAACTGTGATGGAAAGCATAAATGTCAAGTTCGACGAATCTGAAGAGATGGCTTCTCTGCAAAACAGTACAGAACCCGCAATATCCGGAGTACTAGCATCTGGACAAATCCGTCCAATGATGACTAGAACGTCAAACAAGGATCAAGCTTCCACTTCTAACTCTAATCCTAACGATCTTGATTTATTGTTTGAACATTTTTATGATGATTACTTTGGCAGTGATAAACCTTCTTCATCTGTCAATAACAGGAATCAAGTTGATACACCACCACTTCACGCTACAATGTCAGGACCTTCACCGGTGCTGGCTTCATCAAATACTGGTGAAACTACTCATGCAACTCCTCCAAAGAACACACCTATGGTATCTACACAAGCACGACAACAAGAATCTACGTGTGGTGCTTCTTCATCTGGAACAACTTCGAATGCCAGTGATCGAGGTAATAACAACGTTCCTGAAAAATCAACCGAAGCAGTTCCCGAGACAGTGCCGGTTGTCAACTCTGACAAACAACCCGCCTCGCGTCCGGAACCGACACTGATGATCGAGTTGAACTTAAATAAAGACCCTACCCTTGTAGACCCCAATGAAGATGCTATATCTATCCATCCACACTCCAAAAAGTGGACACGCAGTCACCCAATTGATCAGGTTATTGGTGAAGTATCTGAACCAGTGAAGACAAGATCTGCATCCGCAAATGAAGTATTATATGCACTCTTCTTAAGTCAAGTTGAGCCCTCAACGGTTTAACAAGCCTTAGAAGACCCTGACTGGTTATTTACGATGCAAGAAGAGCTAAATCAATTTGAAGCTCTGAAGGTATGGAGACTAGTTCCGAGACCCAAAGGTAAGACAGTTATTGGTACGAAGTGGGTCCTGAAAAACAAGAAAGACGAAGACGGCATAATTATGCGAAACAAAGCAAGACTAGTAGCTAAAGGGTATAGGCAACAGGAGAGGAAAGATTATGACGAGACGTACGCACTGGTTGCTCGCCTTGAGGCAATTCAGATGTTCTTGTCTTTCGTCGCCTACAAGAACTTCACCGTCTATCAAATGGACGTGAAGACTGCATTCTTGAATGGTGTTTTGAAGGAGGAGGTGTACGTGTCTCAACCGGAAGGCTTTGTGGACAAAGACAAACCAGATTATGTATACATCCTTGGCAAAGCTCTTTACGGTCTCAAACAAGCCCCCCGCGCCTGGTATGAAGTCTTATCTACCTTTCTACTAAAAGTTGGCTTTCAAAAAGGTAAAATCGACACAACTCTGTTTACTCTGCACGAGGAAGGTGAAATTCTTTTAGTACAGATTTATGTTGACGATATTATTTTTGGTTCGACTAACCCTGGACTTTGCACATGGTTTTCTGGCATTATGATGACTCAGTTCCAAATGAGTATGATGGGAGAGATTAATTTCTTTCTCGGATTACAAGTCAAACAATTCTCTACTGGTATCTTCATCAATCAATCGAAGTATGTGTTTGACATCTTGAAGAAATTCAAAATGGAAAACTGTACGTCGATTGGTACGCCTATGGCTCCAGGATCTAAGATAGGTCCAGATCCAGACGGTATTGATGTTGATGTTAAAAATTATAGAGGAATGATTGGGTCTCTAATGTATCTAACCGCTAGTCGTCCAGATATAATGTTTTCAACTTGTCTATGTGCTAGATTTCAGGCCAAACCCAAAGAATCACACCTCGGCGCCGTCAAGCGGATCTTTCGCTACTTAAAGGGAACACCGTATCTAGGACTGTGGTATCCCAAGGGGACCGGATTTGAACTCACCGCATATTCAGATGCGGATCATGGAGGAAGCATGTTGGATAGAAAGAGCACCTCCGGGCATGTACAGTTTTTGGGGGACAAGCTCGTGAGTTGGTCGTCCAAGAAGAAGAATTGTGTCTCAACATCAACGGCGAAGGCAGAATACGTTGTCGCGGCCATCTGTTGTTCACAAGTCCTTTGGATGAAGACCCAACTCATGGACTATGGGTTTAAATATGAGAAGATCCCCATCTACTGTGATAGTAAGAGTGCGATTGCAATATCTGCTAATCCTGTCCAACACACCAAAACCAAGCACATTGACATAAGGTATCATTTCATAAAAGATCACGTTGAGAAAGGAACAGTTGAGTTATATTTTGTTACAACTGAGTATCAGCTTGCCGATCTCTTTACAAAAGCCTTGGATGAAAAACGTTTCAATTTTCTAGTATCCAAGCTCGGCATGCTGAATATGAAAGTTTAACTTCCATATATTGATCATATAATAGATGGAAATATTTGTTTCTCAATCTAGATATCTTATCTAGATTGATACACTCAAATTTTCATCATATTCTATTCTCAATATATGTTATTTAAATTTTTCATATCTTAGTTGTAATGCAAATGTTTATTCAACTTGTTATTTCTTTTTCTTCTTTTAATTGTCTTATCTATGATTTGTTATGATACCTGTATCTGCACAAAGGTGTGTTCATGGTCTCAGGGGGAGTTTTAGTACATATCATATGCACAAATATAGGGGGAGTGTGCATAACTGCCAGATCATGTAAGTGTCGATAACATGTGATTATTGCTTCGGAGAAGACAAGGTAAGTATTCTAACTTGTTTTAAACACTAACTCTTAAATGATGAAAACATTTTTCAAACTCATGCATCATTTAAGGGGGAGTGAAAACCGTGTTTAAAACCTTGTGTGCTTAAATCAATTGGAAGTTGGACATCTTCCAAGGTGATAAAATCATTTTTGAAATTACTGAAAAATGTCCAAGTGTTCCTTTTATCGCAACCCACTACTTGCGATAAACGAGTGAACAGTGTTTCATCGCAACCCTCAGTTGCGATTAAACACAAAAAGGATTTCATCGCAACCCTTAGTTGCGATAAAACGGGATGAATAGTGTTCATCGCAACTCCCTGTTGCGACTAAACACTGAAGGTGTTGTCACAACCAGTATCTTGCGATAACATCTGAGTTTATCGCAACCTTGTACTTGCGATAAACTGACATTGTGGTGGTCAAACCCTTGGACCAATCAGATGATGCCACGTGTACATGTCTCAAGCTTCTATATATACACGGAGTTTGAATTTTTTATCTCATCTTGAAATATCTCAACTCTCTCAAAACCTTTCGAATTTCCTCTCAACTATCATCACTTGAATCTGAGGTTTTATCGAGTTTGTCGCGTTCACATCGAGTTCATTCTCTTCAGACTACATTCGAGGTTAGCATTCCAGCGTATTGTTAGATTTCATCCATCATTCCATGCTTAACAGTAAATTTTAGGATCTGTTTGTCGAAACCCCTAACTGACTTTTCATATTCTATCGATTTATCTATCTATATGTGTTAGTTACTAAATAAATGTGTTAGGCTTTTACTTCTGAGTTGTTTGTGACACTTATAGTATAGGTTAGAAATCGGTTTTGTGCGAAAATAGGATTCTGAGCCTTAAACACTTAGGATATTTTAAGCATTCAACTTTATCGCAACCTTAGGTGTTCTTCGTGTTCATAATTTTCGCAAGCAACCAACATTCAAATTTATCGCAACCTATTAGTTGCGATAACACTTTATCTCAACCTTCGTGTTGCGATAACCATTTGTCGCAACTAATGTGTTGCGAAAACTTTTTCATCGCAAGCCCTTCATTGCGATAAACATTTGTCTTGCGATAATTTCTTAGTGTCTGTTGCGATAATTCTTATACTTCGATTATTTTTCGATTGTTTACATAAAAAAAAACTGAATCCCTCTTTCTAAGCCCTGTACTGTATATTTACTATCCAGATGGCTCATAATGACGGTCACTCCTCTGACGAGAACACCGTCATACCTTCGCACCGATCATCACACCCTTCGGTGAATGCCCGAGACCGTGATGAGGAACTGCTACCAAGGAACCAATTCCTTAAGTTGGAAGACAATAACCATCACCTTGATCTCAGTGTGGCGTTTGACCACCGCATTATACTCGAGATCATCCGCGGCCATCCTCTCCGTACCGTGCTGACTAAGGTAGTCATTGTGCCCCTTATATACCTGCAACAATTTTGGCACACACTACGATATCATCCAACTCACCGACGGGGTCCGCACTTTTCTGCAAGAGTCGATCATTTCGATGTTCGACTTACACTTAAGCGACTCCATCTAGCCTTAGACCTTCCTTTTAACCCTAATTTTGAGGACATGGTTCCGGAAGACCAACTATTCGCTGACATCCGTAGCTTAGGATACCAAGATCCTCGTAACCCGGTGCTTACCAGCTCTTCTAAATTCCTAAGAAAACACCTACCACCAGTCTGGTACACCCTATGCTCCATCTTCAACCGATGCATGACGTCAAAGCATACCGACATTGACAAGTGTAACCTAGCTATCCTTTGGATGTTTCACGCCTTCACCTTTAACCGCAACATTGATTATGCCATCCTACTCTGGAACGAGCTACAAGAGTTGGTCGAAGACAAAGCACGCCCGATCAAGAACCAGAACTTCGTGCCATATCAACGGTTCTTCCAGATAATCATCCATCAAATAATGGAAGGCAACCAGGAAATCCCTAGACGCCCAAATGCGGTACAAGGACCGACACAGTGGATGCATTTTCTGAAGATGCCAGATCACGATGCCTTCGCCCACATTCCCGTAATTCCAGAGCATGTACTTGCCTATGCCGACCAGTAGTCTGAGGTAGTTAGGCAGTATAGAATAGCTAACGCACTAGTGGTCCAGCCAGAACCGGCGGGACCTCCCCAAGGTGCAATCCCACTAGGCGGTGAGGGTATAAATGTTGAGCAGGTTCAGGAACTTGGGGTTCCTAAACGGGAAGAGGTGAGGAGAACGTTAAGACAGAGAGTGGGTAGGGTGGCGAGGACTGCTGGTCAGGCATCCACATCCGGAGCTGTAATAATTCCAATCCTCGACGACGTGTTGATGGATTCAGAGGATGATCCCGATTTTGACCCCGATGCTTCATCATCCGACGATGAAGCATCTGACCAACCACGACGAGCTGATGATGGTAATTTCGACTCCGATCCAGATATTGACCCTGATGCGGATCATATTCCGAGGCACATTGGTCGGAGTCGACATATTGAGAGTTCCGAAGCTGATTCCACCTGGAACTTCGGACTCTCCGGCGATATAGGTGACATAAGGCGGGAAGAGGGAGATGAAGTAGAAAATACTATGATTGTGAGCCGTGAGAATGTGAGAAAAGAAATGGGAGAGGCTGAGATAGGATCGGATAAAGTTTTAACTACCGATCCTCCCCAACCCGTTACAAGTCGGGTTGCCACATCTACTACCAACGAGCGTTCGTCGCCGTTGCGTATTGAACAAGCCATGATGGACCCAGCCATGCATAGCACAGCCCCTCTCAGCCACTCATCGGCATCTCAATTTGCCGGTGTTTCATTTCACACAGGGGATAAAGCTCATACGCTATTGGCGACACACTCGGTGTCTGCTGATATTGAACAAGGTAGGCTCCTGCCCCGTCCACCGCCCTTTATTCCGAGCACGTTGAGTCTAGAGCCTTTTGGACATACATCTTTACCTAGGCCACGAGCGTCGGTATCACAACAAGTTGTGGGCTTTCGTGCCCCAACCGGAACACCCCGAGTGCGGCCACCATTTATTGGTGCCCCACGAGGACAGGATGGAAGTCCTGTCATAGTCAACACTACGCCAGCTATGAACACAGGCAGTACGGTTGCTACAACCGCTACTTCAACCGGTAACCTAAGTGGTCTGGAGGTTATATTTCCCAATTTTCCACACGAGCAGGTTGTACGAATGCTAGGCCCGTATCCGCATTTTATCACTCTTCCACTACTGGCGTCTGCTTTAGGCACTATCGATCATGCCTACAAGCAATACCTTCTGGTCATGCAAGAAACCGTTGATCGATTAGCAAATGAAGTGAGTAGAGCCATTAAGGGCAAAGGCATTGCTGAATCGTCATCAACTCCTCAGGATCAACCATCCAGCGCTCAATCAGACCAACAACCACCACCATCAGTTCCGTTACACCAAATTCCCACTGATCAACTCAAATCTGAGTTGTTAGCCCGACTGTTAGCACAAGGAGATACAAACATTGCTGAAGAAGTTGACCTTGTTGGATTACTACGACAACATACCCAACCTCAAACCCAAACTCAAACCCAACCACCTTCTAGCAACGACTTCCAGCGTCTAACCGACTCAATGAAAGACATGACGAATGCCATGATGGAAGGATTCACCTCCATCACTGAAAGGCTTAAGGTTGTCGAAGAGAGGTGTGGGATTCAAGCTCAGGCCTCACATAAAAGAAGACATGATGATCAGGATGATCCTGATCAACATGAGGGGGAGAAGAGAGCCAGGGTTGGTGAGTCTAGTGGTGCAGTTGCAGAAAATATTGGTGCTTCAGTAAACGAAGGGGAAACGGGGGCAGGTGGATCAGGTACTGATATGGTCCAGGTTGACGACACCGAAGTTCTAGTTGATGTCATAACTGGGGTTGAAAAGCCTCCGGTTGGTGACAATAGAACAGATGAAGAAAGGATGGCGGATGCTATGATTGTTGACTACATTTACATAGATTCTGAGGAAGAGCTTGAGAAAATGACCGTACAGATCAAAGAGGAAATAGATGATATTTTCGACAACACCGGGGCTATTATGGCTGCTTCGGATTCCGACAATGATACTCCAGAGTCCAGATGATACTACTCAACCGCAAACGCCGAATGAACAGGGTGCAAGTACTTCTGCTCCTCAGGCTCCAGTGGTTCAAGAGAATGCTCCGATAATTCAAGCGCATGCCGATGGCAGAATCAGAGATTCGGTACTCGAAGCTGAACTGGCACTTTATCAGGAGGTGATTGATACTGAGCCAGGGTATGTGGCTACAGGTGAAAGAGTAAGTATCCTGATTCCTTATCAAGAAAGCATAAGGAAAGATTTGTTTGTTAGGGATGTCCAGAGGATCGATATAGAGAAGTTGTACGGGATTGAGAACTGGCTGTCACTTCAGAAGATTGAGTTCATACACGTTATGAACAACGAAAACCTGAATACAAATGTGGTGAGGTCAGATAAAGCTATTATGAAGATGCTGAAGATAGAATCCTGCAAGCTTTTCAAAGTCTGGTACCCACAGTTCACTGTAAGAAGATCTGATGGCTCCGAACACGTCTTTTCTGAAGCAGACTTCAAGAGCCTAAAACTCGATGATCTCATAAGTTTGTATGACATTCTGGCACGGGCTCCTGAAAAGAAGATTGAATGGTCATCTGCATATCAAAGTGTCAAGAGGTTCATGCGGAATATCCTGAAATTTTCTTATCTTATGGATTTCCAAATGGCCTTGGAATCACACCAAGCCAGGGTAAACCTCAGACCACCAAACCGACGACTGTCAGACATCCAAGGTATTCCTGCATTTACTGTTCTCAAGAAACCTGAACTTGGGGTTGTTTACAGTAATCAAGACTCAAAGAAGAGATTTATGAGGGTATGTGAAGCCAACAAGTTCAGTGATGGAACTTTCAAGATTATTCAGATCAACCTTGAGAGCAAACTGCGTTTGGATGCAAGCGGGGAGGTGAAGCTTAAAGATAAGGAGAAGGAGCTGATCAAGCAAGCTCTAGATGCCATTACATACCGGAAGGAGTACCGAAGTGCACTACGGAAGTTCGAGATCTTCTTCGGAATTCGGAAGAGACATGTGTTCCCGGTGGATGCTTAAACTCTTTGCCTCTACATTGGTACAAAGGGGGAGAATGTTAGTGCTCAATTTAATAAGTTGTACCATGTAGATGGGCCTAATATGTAAATGATAAGTTACATACTATATAATGTAATTTACTCTTAGATTTTCATTAGGTCATTCATAACTCACACACACTAGTACACACACTCTTGCACTTTCTCTCTACATTCTCTCTATTGTGTACTTGGTGAATTGCTTATTGATCAATATATGGATGGCCATCTGATTGTGTTAATTGCTTGATTACTTGTTCTGGGATCACACATACATACACATATATACACAAGAACCAAACAAAACCAAACATATATACTACGTTATTTCTACCAATCCCACTAAGTTATTTCTCAAAGCTAGGTTAAAATTAAACATATGCATACATACATACACATATATACACAAGAACCAAACAAAACCAAACATATATACTAGATTTTGGTAGAAAACCTAACAAAACCAAACAAAAGAATCCTAGAAATCAAGCAAGGAGACAAAATGAGAAAAAAATAGATTTTACCCAAAAATCGGTGGAGGGGAGAGGAAACGTCGGTGGCCGGAGGTGGCGGTGGGTGGAGGGGAGAGTCGCCGGTGGTGGAACGGTGGGTGGGTGGCCGGAATCGCCGATTGTGGGGGTTGTTTGTCGGAATCGCCGCAGAGCAGTGGGGGGAAGGGTTTGTGAATGCGGCGTTTGCTTCTGTTTGCTGGAAGGATATAAACTTAGCCCGGTTTTTTCGGTGGATTACCGCTGGATATATCCGCCGGAAACTAAATGAAATTTTTTTAAAATTTTAAAAACTTCGCCCTTTTAAAAAAGTTCGAAATTCTTGTTTCCGGCGGATGTATCCGCCGGTATAAATGATTTCGTCGAAAATCTGCGGGAAACAATTTTAATTTTAATTATTATTATATAATTATTATATTATTAGTATAATAATATTATTATTTATTATTAATATTATTGTTTAATATTAATATTATTATTATTATTAAAAATTATTATTATTATTTCCATTATTATACCGTTACGGTCCATTCAAGCCTGAAACGGTCCATTCAAGCCCAAAAAGTCTATTAAAGTCCGAAACAGCCCATTAAAGCCCGAAACGGTCCATTAAAGCCCGATACGGTCAATTAAAGCCCAAAAGGTCCATTAAAGCTCGATACGGTCCATTAAAGCCCAATAAGATACGTTAAACCCCAAAGTTTGTCAATTCAAGTCCAAAACGGTATATTAAGCCCAAAAGGTCCATTAAAGGTCATCACCTTCCATTCAAGCCTATCACCTTCCATTCAAGCCCAAAACAGTCCATTAAAGCTCAATACCGTCCATTAAAGCCCAAAAGGTCCATTAAAAGCCCAAACGGTCCATTCAAGCCAATCACCTTCCATTCAAGCCCAAAACGGTCCATTAAAGCCCAATACGGTCAATTAAAGCCCAAAAGAATACATTGAAGCCCAAAACGGTCCATTAAAGCCCAAAGAAAACATTGAAGCCCAAAACGGTCCATTAAAGCCCAAAACGGTCCATTGAAACCCACAATGATCCATTAAAGCCCAATACGATCCATTAAAGCCCAATACGGTCCATTAAAGCACATATGATCCATTAAAGCCCAAAAGAATACATTAAACCCCGAACATAACCCATTAAAGTTCATTTGAGTTGATTAAACACCTAGTGGATCAATGAAACCTCAATAGAATCCATTAACGACCATTTGGATCCAATGTTGGACCCATAACGACCATTTGGTTGTTAGATCTATTAAAGCCTAAATGGATCCATCAAAGCCCAATTGACTCCATTAAAGATCAATAAGTATGTATGTGAACCCATATATATGAAGTGAATGTATATATGTATTATGTGTATATGTATACATGTGACCAGGGGTGAAACACGGGCATTTAGACCGCAGGGTCCGGACCTAGATATGGCCAAAAATCGGTTTCGAACCGACCCAAATCCATCTCGACCCCAAATTTAACACCTATAGCTAGGGTTGTAAACGAACCGAACGAACGCGAACATAGGCTTATTTGTGTTCGTTCATTTACGTTTAGCTTAACCGAACAAATGAACAAACACAAACAATAAACAAACAATTTGTTAATGTCCGTTCATTTAGAATTTAGACATGTTCATGTTCGTTCATTTAAGAAGCTAATTAAACGAACCGAAATGAACTTAAACGAACAACTCTAAAACAAAGAAACTTTAAAAACGAACTCAAGCCAAAGGACCCAAACCACTAGGCTCGGTTCAAGCATTTGCTCGAACCATGGGTTAGCCTCATTACAAGAAGCTACTAAAAATCAAAGGAGTGGTGATCATGTTTATAGTAGAGGATAGAGTAAAGGTTGTATGCTTGCAACCGATGTGGGATGGGAAAAAGTCCCACCTCTTTGATGAAGCGTTGATATGCTTATCAATGGACATCCCACATCGAAAATAGAGTGAAAGACAAGGCATCCCAGTGTGTATATAAGGGGAAGCTAGTGTGTAGAGGTGTTGCTAATTTCCTTTTCTTGCAAACCAAATCTGTTATAAGGGGAAGCTAGTGTGAAGAGAATTTTTTTTAATTTACACTACCAAAAAAAAATCACTCCTTGGACACAAGAAAAGCCCAGGGCCAGGGCCCCTAGTAGCCTCCTTTGAGGTCCACCCTGCATGTGACCCGCAATATATATGAACACATGCAAACATATATGTATGTGAACCGCTACATGTGAAACGACGTCTATATATGTATATGAAGTATGTCATGTATATGATCTGCTACTTAGTGCAGGAGACAAACATGTATGTATGTGAACCGTCATAGGTATGTGACTCGCTATACATATGAACATAAACATATAATGTATATATGTTACTCGCTGTACATATAAACATAAAATATATGTATACATGTGAACCGAGCGTATATACATGTGAACTCATACATGTGTGCCGCAATACGATTACATGTTCGACACAACACACTCCAAAATCAAAACTAGTCGATTTCTTCGCCAAGAAGGATGGTATTAAACTCTATTATTAAGTACCAATCAACCCTAGAGTCGCTCTAAACCAAACTACTTCATTCCCCCCAACATAACTTCCAAAACTTGAATCAAAATAACTAAAATGTATGGGTTTAGGTCATCTTCGCCCCCAAATTGACATAAGAGAAGTGTCTTGGCTAGAATGTAATACTTTTTTTTTTATAAAAAAATTGATTTTTAATTATTATTTTATATAATTTTGTAGAGATGTGTTCACAATATTCCAGATACTTTAATCACCCAACTCAATTTTAAATATTTTTTTTATAAAAAGTATATATTTGATGTTTTATTATCATATCATTTTTAGTTTATTTCAGATTATACGAATTATATAAAACATCTTATATTCTAAAACCTTGATAATTATTATAGAAAAAACTAGCATACAAACAAACATATGACTCTAATTGTTTTGGCAAATATAAGTTAGTTTCTTTTTCTTGAGTAATTATTTTGATGGACATAAAACAATAGTTGGAGTAGTGTTTTATGAGTTTTTTTTTACATTTTATTAATTATAACTCTAATTAATATTAATTGTTATTTATTACTATTAAATATAAATAAATATTATTAATTATTAATTATTAATAAAATTAATTAGTACTAATATATATTAATAATTGAAATATTTAATTATTTTTAGTTATACATTTAAGGTTAATATTAATTATTTAACACTATTATTAATCATATCAATTATCTTTATATTATTATATTTAATTATTCTTCTAATATATATAGTTAATAAAAAACAAATATAACAATTTAAAAATGTTTCAAGTTACATAAAAATTAAAGTTATACTAGTTTTGTTTTATACATGATAAAAATGTGCTAAATGATGTTAATAAAATAATTATATTAATTATCAATTATAGTTTTTGAAAAATTATTAATTTATTAGGATATGTAAGGTTGAACAATTTTATTTTTATTAAGATTATATGTAATGGTTATTTAAAATCATAGATTAATATAGGTGTTTTCTAAATTTTGTTTTAACAAATTCAAAATTTATATATTTAATTTTTCCTTATTATCTTGTTTGTAAAAATTAATATATTAATTTTTAGGGATTTGTATTAATTATATTATAAAATGTTGTTATTGACTAATTTTTTAAGATATTCTTTTTGGTCACTTTACATTTTTCGTCTTACTTATCAATTAGTTTTTATCAAAAATAATTTATTTAATCAGCTAGTTTATCAAATATAGCTTCAAAATAAAGAGTTTAATTGTATATGAAAATATCAATGTTAGGCTTTGTAGAGAATTGAATATTATCGTGTTTTAGTGGTTTTTTATTTGTTTTTAAATAAAATAAGAGTGAATTACATTGCTGGTTTAAATTTTGGATTTAGTCATTAAAGAAAACTATCTACATTGATGGTCCTTAACTTTTCAATTTCATAACACTTATGATCTTAGAGCATCTCCAATGCATGACCCATTCATAGTTTTTTACTATTTGAATAAGCTACTTTAAAGACTAAGGGGCTGTTTGGTTGGTTTTTCATTAAGTCATGTATGGATATATCTGTCTGTATGGATATATCTATCTGTATCGATTGAGATACATTGTTGTTTGTTTGTTGTGCTGAATAAACAGTCTGAATGTCAGAAATGACTATTTTACCCCTCATTATATATTAATCACCTACTAACATCACAAGACATTTTATCAAACACTTTTGATAAGTTTCAAAGTGATCACGTTTCTTTGAGACAATTTATCAAACACCTAATGAGCATAAAAAAATTATAACTCATTTATCATACAAAGAAAACCCGAATGAAACCCATAACAAGACATTCCATATCAATAGTATGATGCTGTGATAAAGACCCATAACAAAGAAAACCCAAATGAAACTAAACACAACAAAATCTTTTGAATCGAGGAAGGAAAACAAAACCCAAACCTTTAATTTGTGCTTTTGAGGGAAGATCGGGGACAAGAACAACACAAACGAAGCCCAAACCTTTAATTTATGCAGGGAAGAAAATTTGTTGAGTTGGGGGAGGGAGCAGGGACGAGGGTGGAGAACTTTCGAGCATCCTGATGAACAACGAAACCTGATGAACAAAAACCTGATAAGCAACACAAACGAAGCCCATCCCTTCTTCTGAGCAGAAACTTTCGAGCATCCTTCATCTCCAACAAAAATTTCAGATCAAAATGGAGAACCCTAGATGGACAGATCAAATAAGCAGATCTCATGGAGGAGCAGGGGCGGTAACATCAGTGATGGAGCAACAAGGAGAGTTGAGTGTTGCTGAGAGGATGGAGCAGCGATGGAAGGATTGTGTTAAGGGAGGGGTAGGAATCGTCTTTTACACGGCTGAGTGTATACAAGAAATATTATGAAGCTTAGCGAATAAGTTAGTTTTTTCCTGATTAAGCCACAACCAAACACTCTTATATGGCTTATTCGGTAAGCTATATGGGCTATTAAGCCCATTAAGTCATTACCAAACATGCTCTAGTTATCATTGGAGTAAAAGGGTTTTTAAAGAAAAGTTTTTAACCCAATGACCCTTTGGTTGGAAGACTTTTTCCATACCAATTTTCATTTTATCTCCTTTTTCAACTCTCGTTTTTCATATAAATTTTTACATTAACCCCTCCATTCAATCTTTATTTTTAGTTTAACCTCTTTAATCTTTATTAATTAATCTAACTCATTAAATAATTATAGTAAAACAAAACATATTCTATAAAAAATACACTATTAAAAAGCTTTCATCAAGATGGTCAAAATAACATCAATTTCGAATACCTAAAAAATATAAAAATCATATAATATATTCATTGTCTTTAATTTTTTTATAAGTTAAGTAATTTTTGTTTTTTAAGAATATGACATGGACTTTAAAATGACAAATTAAATAAGGGGCTTTTATAAACCATTATAAATAGATGAGGATAAATTGTAATAAAATTGATGAAAAAGGTTTTGAAAATGTTTTTGCATTGGAGAAAGTTTTTAAGGATATGTTTTTGTTAAAAAAGGTTAGTGGAAATCTGATGTGGCAAAAACAAAAAATCATTGAAAGGGTTATGCATTGTGGATGCTCTGACTCTTTCAAGACTTTTTACTATTAGAAAAAGCTATTTAGAACACTTTTTACTATTGGAATAAAAAACTTTTTAGAGGAAAGCTTTTAAATCTATGACCTTTTGTTTCAAAAACTTTTTACAAACCAATTGTCATTTTATCCCCTTTTTCATCTCTACCTTTTTCATATTAACCCCTCCATTCAATCTTTATTTACAATTTAACCTTTTTAATATTTATTAATTAATCTAATTTATTAATAGAAGTAATATTTTACAAGAATATTTATCCTCTATATATAACTCATATTTCTCATATAACTCTCTTTCACTTGCTATTTCATACCTCCAAATATGTCCGACGACGTCATTGAGCAACTCTTGATACAAGTAAATGAATTTATTATTGATGAACTGGCAGACGATACCGACGAAAAAATATTGATGATGCTTATTGTAATATTTTTAAATATTTGAATTTTAATGTCAAGTAATTTTTGTTTTCGAAGAATATGACGTGGACTTTAAAATGACAAATTAAATATAAGGGGCTTTTATAAACATTATAAATAGATGAGGATATATTATAATAAAATTGATGAAAAAGCTTTTGAAAAGGTTTTTGCATTGAAGAAGGTTTTTAAGGATGAGTTTTTATTGGAAAAAATTAGTGGAAATCTGATGTGCCAAAAGCAAAAAGTCATTGAAAGGGTTGTGCATTGTTGATGCTCTTAGAGTTAACTCTCCATTTAGTAACCGTTATAAGAGACTAATCCGTCTTTAACCAAACTATAGGGACCAAAAATAACCTTCACTCTAATTTTTTTGTAAATCACGTCTTTTAAAAAAATGTGAATCCCATCTTTTTTTATTATTTGTTCCTAAAAAATAAATTTACATCTCCCATCACTCAAATTTCTTATATTAAGTTACATATTAATAAAAAAAACTTTATATTTATTTTAATAAATTATTAAATTGACAGAATTAAAAAATTTATGTTTAGAAAATTAAAAAAAGTTCACGTATTTTTTGGGTTAGACATTGAATTATGTAAATAAAGTATTGAAAGTTATGTACGATTAACGTGAGATAGTCATATATTACAAATTTTTCATTGCAAAAAATAAAAGTTATGTTTTAAAAGCTCAAATTTCGTGAGATATTATTAAATTGAATTATCAAATAATTGGAAATATACTAAAACAATCAAAATATTATAAAATATGTAGTAATTTAAAGGATTTTATATGGTTCTTAAATTTAAAAGAAGAAAAACAAAAGAAATTGTTTATATATCAAAAAATGTATTGTTTTAAAAGAAACGTTTTCTTTATAGTTTCATACTCATTATTTTTGTATTGTTTGAATAATCAATTTTTTAATCTTAATCTTAATCTAATTTGTATTTTTAGTTTGTTATTACTTTCATTATTTGTAGACTTGTAATTTAACTATAATTTAAAATATCATGTTAATCGCACTTAATTTCCAATACTTAATTTGCGTAAATAAATGTCAACCCAATAGATATGTGAATTTATCTAGATTTTCTTTGGTTTAGAATTTTTAACTTAAAAGTACTTTTATAAATTTAATAATTTTTTAATACATATAAAGATTTCTATTTAAGATACAATTATATTTAATGCACTTCAATATAAGAAATTTGATTTTTAAGTGGAGATGTAAAATATTTTTGATTGTATTTTTTTTTTTGAAAAAGACGTGATTTACAAAATATTTAGGGTCTGTTTGTTTTTTTTAAAAGATCTTAATTCCTCTTATATCTTTTTCGGTCAAAGCTATACACTTTAAGACTGTTTTTTTATTAAATAAGATCTTAAAACCTCTAAATATCTCCTTTTTCACAAGAGGTGGATAAAAGTCTTAAAACCTCTACATATCTTCATCGCTTCCATCCGCTTCCACCTGCAGATCGAAGACCTCCATAATCCATATCCCTCCATCGCCACCTACAGATCGAAGACCTCCATATCCCTCCATTGCCTCCTGCACATCGAAGACCTCCATATCCCATGCAATAATCAATTTCAAAAAACAAAAAGTGTTCAAGAAATATTTCAAAAAGGTAAGAAGGTAGAAGATCAATCATGCAACTCAATACCCAAAACTTATCATATAAATCGCAAGAAAGCCAAATATAAATCCTAGAAAATGAAAAGGAAAAAAATTGCAAGGACCACAGGCAAAAAGCTGAAGAAATAGTCAATCAAATCAGGAAATTGACAAATGCAGTTCTTAACAGCATCAAATTAGCAAATCAGCTAAACATGAAGATAACCAGCACTAAAACATGGGTTTTGATTAACGAATTACCAAAAACTAACAACATACAACCCAGATCCAACAAAATTAAAAAAAAAACCCAAATTCAGAAAGGGGAAAACCTAGAATTGAAAGAATCTGGTCCACAAGTTCATTGCTTTGATTTAGCAGAGCAAAAAGAAAGTAGCAAGCACTCTTGTTCATAGCATGCTGATGATACCTGTGAAAAGATTGGAGAGAGAGAGAGAGTAATAAAATTTTGAGTGGGCCTCGCCTTTAAGACTCTAATTTATTTAGAGTCTAAAGAAAAGAAAAAGGCTTTATTTATTTATTTGGGTTTGAAAATTCAATGAATAATTTAATTGGGATGCTAATTGAATAGAAAAGATCACTTTGAATGTAAAGACTATGGGGCTGTTTGGCAGAAACTAAATGATTTAGTGCAGTATGATTAAGTGGCCAGAATGATTAAGAGACTCTGTATGATTTAGTGTCAGATGGAAAATGATTGTTTGGAAACTGCTCTGAATCAACCGTCTGAATGGCATAAAATTACCATTTTACCCCCAATTTTGTATTAAATGAAAATTAAACTTTGGGCAATAGGTTTTCATATGCACAGGTACCATTAAATGAAATTGATCAACCAAACAACAAAAATTAATGATAAATTTATTCAATCAATGATAAACAATAATATATTAAAATCAAAATACCTAAATACAAACCATTTTTGCTACTAATTTGATTTCATAGTTACAAACAGATATAAAGAAACAATAAAATAGTGGAGGCAAGAAAATAACAAATGGAAGCAAATTCATCCCCTTCGTATTACTTCTCTGTCGCCGCATTCAGAAATCGCAATCCTGAGTTGAGATTTTGTAGAACAATGGAACACTTTTATATGTTTGATTTTGAATTAGAAAATTTTGATGGGTTTGATTTTGATAGTCTAGGGTTTTCTTTAGCAACATAGCAGCGGGAGGCGAGGAAGGAGAGATGTAACACCCTAAAAACAGGGCCAATTTAAACCTTAAAAATTACTACAAGTTATGATCATAAAACTTCAAACTTCTATAACCTGAGGATCAAATGTGAAGGTTTTATATACAACACAACTAATTCAAATAACCTATTAATCTAATCATACATCACAATCAGATTAATTAAGTTATCTAATCCTTTGTCCCAAAAAGCCTCAAAAGTAATGCTAGATCCTCCGTTATCTCTAAGTTTGAGTCTTCCCAAAAGTTCTCTTCTCTCATTCACGCTTACTTCCCGGAGCTTGTACCTGGTAAGAAAATTCAACTTGAAACATTAGGCTTTCGCCTAGTGAGAATATTCAAATCAAATTAAAGTTTAACAATTAAAATCTCAACAGATAAAACAAACCTGTTCTCGCCCATCTTACCGTACCACAACTCCTTTCAACACTGGGAATCTACCCCACTCTCATACTTATGACTAATTCGTCTAGCCATAATATTACTACCAAGAGTTTACCATAAATCATCCCAGATTCAAAGTCAAAACTCTTAACCAAGAAATTACAAGTCAAAACCTGCCTATTTCTTAACTCGGAAGTAGAGATTACAAATTACTTTATGCCTATCTCTAATCTTCCTTTCACAACGGGAAATCTCCGATCTTCCCTAAAAATGGAAATCTCCGATCTTCCATTCGAAATGGGAAATACAAATCAAAATCTGCCTATTCCACATTTCACGTCCTCACCATCTCAGAATCACTGACCCCAATGGGATTAATATATCGCGATACACAACCGGGGCCCTCACGATGATTCAAGATACGCTCGTTCACTAGAAATTACATCCTTTGGTCAAATGGCAAGTATTTCGGTTCCCATTAGACCGTACCCAGGTGCCCTACTATGACCGGATGCCTATTTCTAGCAATCGCCACACAATACATAAGTATTATTACCCTTATTATTATATGTGCATAACATACAATATATTTATCTCCAAAACATATTCTATATATATATATATATATAAAAACATTTATAAAGAATATTAATAGTCTTGACACCTCGACTCCTTAACTATCCCCTCATTGCATTTTAGCACGAGGATCAACATATCATAACTTTTAGTCATCTATTTGGACTCATTACTAATTAAGACGAGTCCTTAATAACATGTTCAGACATACATATTATATATATATATCTATTTCAATATTAATTGCTGAATTTTAAAGAGAGTTGAATAAACTCACCTGATATGAAGTCACGCTTCTTTTATTTCTTTTAAAGACGTAGGAACTTCTGTCTTCACCACCACAGTTCACTGTAATATCCAATATACTGATATTAAATTACAGAACAGAACTCTCTAAAACTAAGAATCCTTATCATCTAAAAATCTTCGTCTTAAGTCGCAACCAACTAAATATTAAAATCTCTTGTCGCAATGCACAGTGCAAGTCGCAATCAACTACTGCGACATGGTCACCATGTCGCAACCTTCTATTGCGATTTCAACCCCAAGTCACAACCTTCTATTGCGACTTCAACACCAAGTCGCAACCTTCTATTGCGACTTCAACACCAAGTCGCAACCTTCTATTGCGACTTCACCACCAAGTCGCAACCTTCTATTGCGACTTCATCACCAAGTCGCAACCTTCTATTGCGACTTCATCGCCAAGTCGCAACCTTCTATTGCGACTTCATCGCCAAGTCGTTCTTAAGGCTGCGACATTCATGAATGTCGCAATGCACTGTTGCGACATGCTTGAATGTCTCAACCCACTGAATTTATCTAAAACCCAGATTTTATACTTTTAAGCTATGTTTGTTTCTGTAAACATGCAGATATGTTTAATACCACTAACATACCATATCTACAAATTCAGATTCTCATAATCATCCAAAATTCACCAAAACCCATTTCCAAGTTTATAGAAAACTTATAATCTAAATAACATCAATTAAGGTGAAGAACATACCTTGATTTCCACAGGTTTACACCTTAATATTCAGTTGAAATCTTGTTTCCTTCTTCCTCTTTTCCTTCTTCATTTCTATCTCTCTCTCTGGTTACACCGTAACACACACACACACAAGCACACTAATAATAAGATGATAAAATATCTCATCTCCTTTTCTCTTTTGGTTAACACAAGGCGGTGGTGGGGTGGGAGTTTCACTTCTCACCCCTAAACTTCTAACTATTGACAACTTTCACCCTCTAACTTATAAATTAAAATTAAAGTTTACCCCTAACTTATTATCCCATAAAAACGATTCAACGTAACTTATTTGGGGTTAAACTCTAAAATTAATTTATCAAATAATTAATCATAACTTATCAATTAATTATACCCAATTAATTAATAAAACCCGTCATCAATATTTATGAAAATTCGAGATGTTACAATACTCCCCAACTTGAAAATGATTTCGTCCCCGAAATCAAATCTAGCTAAACAAATGAGGATATCTAACCTTCATATCTTCCTCTGACTCTAAGGTCACATTAGCACCTCGATGATGCTTCCATTGAACTTTCAACATTACCATCTCTTTACCACTTCGTAGCCTCTTAACTGACTTTTCTAATATTGCCTCCGGTTCTTCTACACATCGGCTTCTTTCATCCACTCTAACATCAGTAAGTGGAATCACATCTTGTTCTTCGGCTAAGCATTTCCGAAGATAACACACATGAAATGTATTATGGATCCCTTCCAGCTCAGGTGGAAGATCCAGTTGATACGCTTGTAGACCAACTCTTTTGGTGATAGTAAAAGGTCCTAGAAAACGAGGACTCAACTTCCCACGCTTTCCAAACCGTATCACACCTTTCCATGGGGACACTTTAAGCATTACATGCTCCCCAACTTAAAATTCTTTTGGTCTTCTTTTCGGATCAGCATAGCTTTTCTGTCTATCTTGAGCCGCTTTCATATGCTGCCGAATTTCCTTTACCTTGTCCGCGGTTTGTTGCACAAGTTCCGGACCAGCGAACTGTTTCTCTCCGGCTTCTAACCAGCACACCGGAGTTCTGCATTTCCTACCATACAATGCCTCGAAAGGTGCTCTTCCAATACTGGAATGGTAACTGTTATTGTAAGCAAATTCTACTAACGGCAAATGAGAATCCCAGTTACCTCCAAAATCTAACACACACGATCTAAGCATGTCTTCCAAAGTTTGTATGGTTCTTTCACTTTGGCCGTCAGTCTGTGGGTGATAAGCAGTACTTAGATTAACCCTCGTACCCAACTCTTCTTGAAGCGACTGCCAAAACCTGGAAGTAACCGACTGTCACGATCGGACACAATAGACACCGGTATACCGTGTCCTGACACCACTTCATCAATATATAGCTTCGCCAATTTATCTATTGGTGATGCTTCTTTCATAGCTAAGAAATGAGCACTCTTCGTCAGTCGATCGACAATTACCCAAATGGTATTGTTACCTCTTTGCGTCTTTGGTAACTTTGTCACAAAATCCATGGTAATCTTATCCCATTTCCACTCCGGAATTTCCAAAGATTGAAAACTTCTGTATGGTCTTTGGTGTTCTGCTTTTACTAACGAACAAGTTCTGCATTTCTCTACTATTCGTGCCACATCCACTTTCATAGCCGGCCACCAATAATGCAACTTCAAATCTCTATACATCTTGGTACTCCCCGGATGTATAGAATACTTCGATCTATGCGCATCTTCGAGAATCAACTCCCGGTTTCCACCTATCTTTGGTACCCAAACACGGCCTTGGAACAACTTAATCCCACGGCTGTCTTCCGTCAATTGAAGATGTTGCTTGGTCATTACTTCTTCTTTCAAGTTGCTTTCTAACAAAGCCTCCACTTGAGCAGCTTTTATTCTTTCAATCAGACTTGACATTACATCAATTCTGGCGTTTGTCGATTTCAAGCACCCATTATACTCTTTTCTACTCAAGGCATCGGCTACAACATTTGCTTTACCTGGGTGGTAATGCAATTCACAATCGTAGTCCTTCAACAATTCAAGCCATCGCCTTTCCCTCATATTCAACTCCTTCTGATCAAAAACATGCTGTAAACTTTTATGATCAGTGAAGAGTGTACACTTCGTTCCATAGAGATAATGACGCCACAGCTTTAAAGCAAACACAACAGCTGCTAATTCTAAATCGTGGGTAGGATAATTCTTTTCATGTTCTTTCAACTGTCTTGACGCATAGGCAATCACCTTGCCTCGTTGCATCAATACACATCCTAAACCCATTTTTGATGCGTCACTATAGACTACCAAATCTTCAGTTCCTTCTGGCAGTGCAAGAATAGGAGCTTCACACAACTTCTGCCGTAAGGTTCTGAAAGATAATTCCTGCTTTTCGGTCCAAACAAACTTCATATTCTTACGAGTCAACATCGTCAGAGTAGAAGCAATCTTTGAGAAGTCTTTAATAAACCTTCTGTAATAACCTGCGAGACCCAAGAAACTTCTTATTTCATACGCGCTTTTCGGAGTCTCCCAATTCATCATTGCTTCTATTTTTGCTGGGTCTACTTTCACCCCTTCCGATGAAATCACATGACCGAGAAATTGTACTTCTTTCAACCAAAATTCACATTTAGAGAATTTTGTATACAATTTCTCTTTGCGTAACACTTCTAACACTTCACGAAGATGGCGTTCATGATCCTCCTCGTTCTTCGAGTAAACAAGTATGTCATCAATGAAAACGATAACAAACTTGTCTAGAAACGGTCGACACACTCTATTCATCAGATCCATGAATATAGATGGAGCATTAGTCAACCCAAATGGCATCACGAGAAATTCATAATGCCTGTACCTCGTTCTAAACGCCTTCTTTGGAACGTCTTCCTCTCTTACCCGCACTTGGTGATACCCTGACCTTAGATCAATTTTGGAAAAGCATCCCGCACCGTGGAGTTGATCAAACAGATCATCAATCCTTGGAAGTGGATACTTATTCTTTATCATCACCTTATTTAGCTCCCGATAATCTATGCACATTCTCATAGTGCCATCTTTCTTCTTAACAAACAATACTGGAGCTCCCCAAGGTGAAGAACTCGGTCTAACAAAAGCCTTGTCTAACAGCTCTTGCAATTGAGACATCATTTCTGTCATCTCAGCTGGCGCTAGGCGGTAAGGTGCACGAGCTATCGGTGCTGCTCCAGGAATAAGATCGATGCGAAACTCTACTTGTCTTTCAGCTGGCAGACCTGGAAGATCATCCGGGAATACATCCGAAAATTCTCGCACCACCTTGATATCTTGAGCTTGTTTCTTTTCTAACTTCGTATCTACAACGTAAGCTAGATAGGACCAACATCCCTTCGATAAACATTTACGCGCCTTTGCCACTGAAATTAACGGGATATCTCCTTTCTGCTTTTCTCCAAATACGAATACGTCGTCTTTGTCGGTCATCGGAATTCGAATCAGCTTCTTTGCACACATTATTTTTGCTTGGTTATTGCTCAACCAGTCCATCCCCACAATAATATCAAATCCCCCAATTTCCATTAACAATAAGTCAATCGAAAATTATGTTCCCTCTATCAAAATCTTACAATCGACCAAACTTTCACTAACCAAAGACTGAACTCCATTAGCTATCTCAACTACTAAGGCATCTCCTAAAGTAGTGACAGGAATAGCTAGCTTACGGTAGAACAACTTGGATACAAAAGAATAGTTCGCGCCACTATCAAATAACACATGAGCAGGAATGGAGTTTATAAGGAATATACCCGAGACAACATCTTTCGATCCTTTCGCTTCTTGAGCAGTCATTTGGAAAGCACGTCCAGTTGGTTTAGGGATAACCAACTTCCTTCCCTGATCTCCCTCCTTCTTTAGCTTCGGACAATCTTTCTGAAAGTGGCCCGGTTGCTTACATTCAAAACACACTGATCCCGGCATTGGGCAGTTCACTGCTATATGCCCCGCCTTCCCGCACTTGTAACATTCATTTCCACCCACTCGACACAAACCAAAATGTTTGCTTCTACATTTAGAACACCGGCTTGGTTCCTTACGAGAGTCATAACGGATATTCTTGCCAAACAATCTGGTTTTCTGAGAAGATTCTGAACGACCTTCCCACTTCCTCTTTTCTCCCACATGCGCTTTCTCTTCTTTGTCTTTGGCGTACATCTCTTCTATCACTTTCGCTTCCTCTATCGTCTCTCTTAAAGTACTAGCTTTTGAACTTCGGACCCTCGTCATCATATCCGCTGGTAGACCCTTCAGATAAGCTTTAATCTTGTCTTTCTCAGCTGGAGCCACATGCCCCACTAGGTTCAGCTTCTCCATAAAGGATTCGGTATACTTTCTCACTGTCATGTTGCCTTTCTTGAGATTCCTGAACTCTTCCTCGATTCTATCCATTTCTGTTTCGTTGCAATATTCTTCCAAAATCTTTGCTTTGAACTGATCCCAAGTCACGGCATTCAGAATTGCCTCCGTCACAGAAGATGACAGTACATTCCACCAGGATAACGCGTTACCGCGTAACATTTGTGACCCAAATCTAACTTTAGACTTTTCATCATAGCACTCACAAGCCCGAAAGGCTTGTTCTATTTCTCTTATCCAGTTCATACAAGCCACTGGACTATCATCTCCTTTGAATTCCGGCGGTTTACAGCTCAGGAAAGTTTTGTAGGAGCAGTTTCTTTCAACCCTTCTTTCCGTCTCCGACCCTGGGTTACCAGTTGGATTTATCACACTAGCATCAACTACTGTTCGTCTTGGTTCCGTACTTCGATCATTGAACATTTTCATAAACATTTCTGCTTGCCTTCCCATATTGGTGTTCATCATTTCTGCTTACCTTTCCATTGATGCATTCATCAATCTGGTTACATTATCTATTATGCGGCCTTCCATACTTGAATATGATGGTGTTTGATCGGCAGTACTGGCACCCCCTCGATGTACCCGATTTCGCATTCCTCCTAAAGAAAGAAAATCTGGTGGCGTCTCCTGAATTCCGCTTACTCCAGTTTGCCTTTCTCCCGTATCGTCTAACCAATTCCTATTCATAGAAGAATTTGGAGACCTCGGAGGTGTATTCACCATTGATCTAAATGAGCACAACAGAATACTTATCAGTAATGGTTTATACAACTAGACATACAATACGTACTTTACCGCTAATCAATCACTGTAACAATTTAGAAACAAGTATGCTTGTGTAACAATATATTCATAATAACAGTAGCTAATTGAAATTGCGAACATATCATACATGAGAATTCTCATTACCATTGTTACAGTACTAACTTCGCGTATTTTTGTCGACTCTAAGACTACCCAGTCTTAGTACTTATACCCATAACTCACGGATCATAACTTAATTCATCACAGCTTAAGTCTAGGTATCTCAAAATCATACCTAGTTCGCTTAAACTACTGCTCTGATACCATATTGTAACACCCTAAAAACAGGGTCAATTTAAACCTTAAAAATTACTACAAGTTATGATCATAAAACTTCAAACTTCTATAACCTGAGGATCAAATGTGAAGGTTTTATATACAACACAACTAATTCAAATAACCTATTAATCTAATCATACATCACAATCAGATTAATTAAGTTATCTAATCCTTTGTCCCAAAAAGCCTCAAAAGTAATGCTAGATCCTCCGTTATCTCTAAGTTTGAGTCTTCCCAAAAGTTCTCTTCTCTCATTCCCACTTACTTCCCGGAGCTTGTACCTGGTAAGAAAATTCAACTTGAAACATTAGGCTTTCGCCTAGTGAGAATATTCAAATCAAATTAAAGTTTAACAATTAAAATCTCAACAGATAAAACAAACCTGTTCTCGCCCATCTTACCGTACCACAACTCCTTTCAACACTGGGAATCTACCCCACTCTCATACTTATGACTAATTCGTCTAGCCATAATATTACTACCAAGAGTTTACCATAAATCATCCTAGATTCAAAGTCAAAACTCTTAACCAAGAAATTACAAGTCAAAACCTGCCTATTTCTTAACTCGGAAGTAGAGATTACAAATTACTTTATGCCTATCTCTAATCTTCCTTTCACAACGGGAAATCTCCGATCTTCCCTAAAAATGGAAATCTCCGATCTTCCATTCGAAATGGGAATTACAAATCAAAATCTGCCTATTCCACATTTCACGTCCTCACCATCTCAGAATCACTGACCCCAATGGGATTAATATATCGCGATACACAACCGGGGCCCTCACGATGATTCAAGATACGCTCGGTCACTAGAAATTACATCCCTTGGTCAAATGGCAAGTATTTCGGTTCCCATTAGACCGTACCCAGGTGCCCTACTATGACCGGATGCCTATTTCTAGCAATCGCCACACAATACATAAGTATTATTACCCTTATTATTATATGTGCATAACATACAATATATTTATCTCCAAAACATATTCTATATATATAAACATTTATAAAGAATATTAATAGTCTTGACACCTCGACTCCTTAACTATCCCCTCATTGCATTTTAGCACGAGGATCAACATATCATAACTTTTAGTCATCTATTTGGACTCATTACTAATTAAGACGAGTCCTTAATAACATGTTCAGACATACATATTATATATATCTATTTCAATATTAATTGCTGAATTTTAAAGAGAGTTGAATAAACTCACCTGATATGAAGTCACACTTCTTTTATTTCTTTTAAAGACGTAGGAACTTCTGTCTTCACCACCACAGTTCACTGTAATATCCAATATACTGATATTAAATTACAGAACAGAACTCTCTAAAACTAAGAATCCTTATCATCTAAAAATCTTCGTCTTAAGTCGCAACCAACTAAATATTAAAATCTCTTGTCGCAATGCACAGTGCAAGTCGCAATCAACTACTGCGACATGGTCACCATGTCGCAACCTTCTATTGCGATTTCAACCCCAAGTCGCAACCTTCTATTGCGACTTCAACACCAAGTCGCAACCTTCTATTGCGACTTCAACACCAAGTCGCAACCTTCTATTGCGACTTCACCACCAAGTCGCAACGTTTAAGCTATGTTTGTTTCTGTAAACATGCAGATATGTTTAATACCACTAACATAACATATCTACAAATTCAGATTCTCATAATCATCCAAAAATCACCAAAACCCATTTCCAAGTTTATAGAAAACTTATAATCTAAATAACATCAATTAAGGTGAAGAACATACCTTGATTTCCACAGATTTACACCTTAATATTCAGCTGAAATCTTGTTTCCTTCTTCCTCTTTTCCTTCTTCGTTTCTATCTCTCTCTCTCGTTACACCGTAACACACACACACAAGCACACTAATAATAAGATGATAAAATATCTCATCTCCTTTTCTCTTTTGGTTAACACAAGGCGGTGGTGGGGTGGGTGTTTCACTTCTCACCCCTAAACTTCCAACTATTGACAACTTTCACCCTCTAACTTATAAATTAAAATTAAAGTTTACCCCTAACTTATTATCCCATAAAACGATTCAACGTAACTTATTCGGGGTTAAACTCTAAAATTAATTTATCAAATAATTAATCATAACTTATCAATTAATTATACCCAATTAATTAATAAAACCCGTCATCAATATTTATGAAAATTCGAGATGTTACAAGAGAACAACCAAGTGAGAGAGAGAGAGAGATATGTCAGACATTAAAAGGGTAATATAGAAATAATGAGGCATCTGAATGGTTTGGGGGAGTCTTTCCATAAAAAATTGCTCAGAGGCAAAAATTAATGATTCAGATGTTTTTTTTGCCAAACAGGATAGCCATCTGCACGATCCAGAGAGTAGCTCTGAATAGCATCATTAAGAGACAAACAAACAGCCCCTATGGCTTTATGTTTAGCAACAGTGTTATGATTATGATTCAGATTCAGATTCAGACGTTTTAATTTACAAAAACAAACAGTCTTGTTGATTCAGACTTCAAACGTTACAAAAACAAACAGTCTTATGATTCAGATTTCAGACTTCAGCACCACCTCTTATAAAGCAGAAGTGAAATAAGACTTCAGACTTCTTAAAAAACAAACAGCGCCTTAGAGTGAATATTATTTTTGGTCCCTATTGTTTGGTTAAAGACGGATTAGTACTCTCTCGTGACGCTTACTAAATGGAGGTGGTAACTCTAGGATCTTGAGTGTTATAAAACTAAAAAATTAGGGACCATCAATACATGTTGATAGTTTTCTTTAAAGATCAAATCCAAAATTTAAGCAAACCACACGTACCACCAATATAATTCACTCATAAAATAAAGTCTAGTCTATAACCATATACAGGGCCGTTCCAATCATTTTGGAGGCCCTGTTACATCTATATCAAAACTATTGATCAATAGATAAAGTAACAAAAAAAGGAAAATATTAAAGTCTTTTTTCTGAAAAGGTGTTCTAGGCTATGCCTACGCTAATCCCTTGGCCACAATTGTTGTGTACGTCTGGATTCGAACCCTGGACAGATGTGATATTCCACCACATCCCCAGGCATTGACATTACGCTTCAATCATTGTGGTTAAAATATTAAAGTTTATACCATATATTAATATTAATAAAAGTATTACAAATTAAAATAAGTAACATATAAAATTCATTTACATAAAATTAGTCATAAAATTAGTCTTGTAACTTTTCAAAACAAAATCTTCTTAATCAACTTTCTCCAAAAATATCATCTTGAATCAACTTCCTTTTCGGTCATACCTACATTAAAAGATACACTTTTCCCTTTACTTATGTTCCCCAACTAGGCCCTACAATGATACTTATATTCTGAATTTGCAACAGATTTAATAGAGCTTAAAGATTTAGTTTGCTACTTTCCTATGGAGTTTAAAGAACTAATTCCAAATATATTGCAAATTGGGAACAAATAGTTACCATAAACAGTGGATTCAAGAACCAAATAGCAACACATACTTCCATATCCAAAGATTGCAGAGAATTTACATTCTTAAAATTTGACAACTTCAAAAAAAGGAAACACTTAAAAGATAATATATTCAAAACACAATGCAAGATACTAATGGGATGCAAAAATACACTATAACTACTAGCAATCTTAGTTAACAAATGTTCAATTTTGTAGATTATTGAGATATTGAATTGGGGTTTTTGGAAGTACCATATCGAGTGTTGCTGCCATTAATGGAGATCTCAACTTTAGACCTTGAAAGATGTGCATCTCCCAAAGAATCTGACTTAATCCAACGCCCTGTTTCTTGAACATCGCCTTCTTTCTTCTTGCTTATCTTCTTCAATTTATCCACATTCAAAGCCTGAAGGAGTGGAACTGAATCGACAAAATTTCAGAGAAAAAGAGGGAATTCTAATTTTCACGTTTCATCAATTAATCGGACGACTAAGGGGGTGTTTGAGAGTGCTTTTTTAGTCCAAAAGTGCTTCTGGCCAAAAGTGCTTATTGACTTATTGCTTTTGGAGAAGGAGTTTTTAAAAAAGTGTTTGGATTAGCTTTTGAGATAGAAAAAGTCAATAAGTTATTTTTTTAAAAGTGTTTGGCTTAGCTTATACATGTAAAATGACCAAAAAGGACATGCCTACATAAATCCCTAAAACTCATCATCTCTCTATTCCTCTGCAATTCCATAACCCTTTATCTCTACTTCTCTTCTCACCCTGATTACTTCCGCCGTCCTCCTCCTCCTTCAACCCCAAACCCTCGCCATCTCCGTTCATCTTTTCCTCATCACACAGCTCTCGTTTCTTTGTGTAACCCAGAAATCGATTTCCCAAACCCAGAAATCGATTCCAACAAACCCAGAAATCGATTTAAAAGTGCAGATCGAGATCGATGATCGAGAGATGAGCTGCAGACTGTGGATTGTGGATGATCGACGATTGATCGAGATGATGCAGACTGGTGGATGATGATGATGATGATGATTATAAAAAGTGAGGTTATTTGTGTAATTTTGTATCAAAACGCGATTTTCAATCAAAAAGCATCAAACCCCTGACTTTTCCAAAATCGCGTTTGCTGTGGAATCAAAAAGGAGTTTTGAAAAGCGCTTTTGATTTGCCAAACACTATTTTTGGCTTATTGGCTTCTTGAAAAGCCAATAAGTCAATAAGCAGTTTTAAAACGCTCATCCAAACACCCTCTAAAACCAAAAGGAAAGCATCTCTGTTTGTTGGGCCTCAAAAATAAAACATAATAAGTCTGGGCTTAAATATTAAATATAAAATATAATTAAACCTAATCAAAATTTTGGCCCCAAGTATTTTGGGGGCCCTGTGCAGTTGAACAGGTTGGCACTGCCTAATGCACGACCCTGTCCATATAAGTTATCAAAAATAAATATAAACCAACTACTGGTACTATAACTTTTTCTTTGACCAATCTTGAGTTAGTTGACAAACTTGGTCTACTCGATATAGTGAATAGGGGTGTATAAAAACCGTCAACCTGTAAAACTTGTCTAATCTAACCTGCTAACAACCTAATTAAACTCAACCCTCAAACTGCTAAACCGTCAATCTAGCTACCAAACCGTCAAACCATCGTCTAAAATCAATTAGGCATTGGGTCGATGCTTGGTGGTTAATGGGGATGGACTATAGGTTGAAATTGAGTTATTTTAACTTAACCCAACCCAAATCCCCAACCTGCCACTAAAATTTATTATTTCGATAAAATTATATTTATATAGGGAAAAGTTCAAAAAAAACCCAACGAACTATCTCATTTTGAATGATTAAGTCCCTAAACTGTTGTTTTGAACAAAAAAACCATTAAAACTTCTCACTTTGAATGAAAAAAACCATTAAACTTTCTCATTTTGAATAATTAAGTCCTTGAACATTTTTTTAATAAATAAATCATCGAACATTTAAAATTGGTTACATGCATCATTTTTATTAAAAAAAACTACATGTAATCGTCTAGGAAGATTTTAATATAAAAAAAAACTAAATCAATTTTAACGTAAACCATACGCCATTCAAACCCCTTGCAAACAACGGTATCGCTCCCCCTCGCCACTCTCCGTCGCCCCCTCGTTGTTCGTTCTCCATATCACCTATCATGCTGTTGACCCCCGTTTGTGTGAGGTTTGAATGACGTAGAGTTTGGGAACGGTAAATTTGGTTTAGGTTTTTTTTTTAATTTAAAAACTTTTTAGTCGGTTACAGACAATTTTAAAAGGTCAATGATTTATAGTTTTAAGAAAATATTTACAGGGACTTGATCATTCAAAATGAGAAACTTTAATGGTTTTTTCATCTAAAAAATAGTTTATGGACTTAATCATTCAAAATTAGAAAGTTTAATGGTTTTTTTCATTCAAAAAAACAGTTTAGGGACTTAACTATACGAAATGGGATAGTTCGTTGGTTTTTTTTTGAACTTTTCCCATTTATATATATACATATATATAATATTTATAACTATCATAAATTACAATCCAAAAAATATATACAGATATTAGTCTAATTTACAGTTCAAAAATATAAATTAGTCCAATTTAATTTACAGTCTAAAACCCGAAATTAATCCAACTAGGTCAAGGCCCGAATTAATTCAACCAGATTGATCGATTCGTCTCAATAAGCAAGACTACACGATAATTGACAAACACGTCTAAGAAAAGGGGAGGTAGAACCTTGAACGTTTGGATCACTTTTCAGAAAATGACTCTAAATGTGTTTGCGATTATTGTGGAAAATACTATGCTTATCATAGTAAGATAATTGACAAGTTCTTTGTGAAATCACTTAAGAAACCAACGTAAGAAGTATCTGGATAGGATGTACGATAAAAAAATTGTTTAACTTTCATACCATTAATGATAATGATGTGTCGTTTAAAAAGGAGAAATGTTGAAAATTCGTGGCTATGTGTGTGGTTAAGGATGAACAACCATTTATTGTTATAGAGGGTGAAGGATTTAGAAAACTTGTTAAAGAGCTGCAACTTAAATTTGGTGTCCTTAGTAGAGTGGCTAGATATATTTATCCGTTGTTCTGCGAGGAGTGGATTAAATTGAAGAAAGAGTTAACAAATGTTGAACAAAGAATATGTTCAACAACTAATGGGAGTTGGAGAGGTCCAACACGATCGTACTTGATTGACGGTTTGAATCAGATACTATCATTCAAACTTTTGAGATTTAATTCTAACACTTAAAGTTTTTAATAACTCTAACTAATAACTTTGTTTAGTATATTTTTAGTATTATTTATCGTATTTCATTCAACTTTATGTATATTTCTAACCCGTAAACCCAATCCAACTAGCCTTAACACGCAAAGGTCGATCGTGTTGGATTGGATTATATTTTTGAATTGGTTGTGTTGGATTGGGAATTTTCAATCCGTCGTAATTGGATTAGGTTGTAAAAATGTCAAAAATCAGCCAATCCAACCCACAGAAACCCCTAGTTGTGATGATTTCATTATTTAAATATTATTGATGACTCGATCATCAAAATTCACTGATAAATATGCTCTAAACTTGAATCGTACAATGTCTACATATACAAAAGCTCCACAACCCTGTTTATCATAATGTCTGAAGACTCTTAATTAAGTGTACACTATTTTAAACACATAGGTTTATATTCATGGATAATTATCGGAACCACTTTTTAAAACAAAATCTATATGCATGATTATGATTCTATCAACAAATTATAGATGTTTATGTGTTATAATGGAAAAACAAAAAGTGAGATAGATTGACGTGGTTTATGCACATGGAAATGACACAAAAGAGGGATGGAGGAGACATAGAATGGCAAGTAGCTAAATGTTACCATCTTCCATTCACATGTTTTGGGCGTCATTTTGTGTTTGGCCTCAGTTACCAAATCAATTACTCCATTATTAAACAAACTCAATTTCATTATATATATATATATATATATATATATATATATATATATATATATATATATGGTAAGCATCAAGGAAGAACCTTGGGAAAAAAAAAGAACCGAAGAACCATAAAAAATGGATGAAAAAATATATCAAAGTGGATGTCAAGTTAAAGATAATAAAATGATGAATTTTTTGGTGCAATTTGTTTGGCTTCAATTTTTGTTATATTTCGCCAATTTTGAATTTAAAAAATAAATGGTGAATACTTTTTTTATTAAAAAAATTGGTTATAACTACAATTTAATTCATAACCATTGGATCATCTTAATCTAACGGCTTGGATGGGTTCTTTGGTTCTTTCTTTTTTCATGGTTCTCTCTTAATCTCATCCCTATATATATATATATAGGTGGGTTTTCAAACGATGACGCTAACTATTTACGAGAAGCACGAGAACGGCCGCCCATGTACAAAATCACATGTGATTCACATATGATAATTTTTGTATAACATTATCTGTAATCGAAGGAATAATCTCTAACAAATCGGGATTGAGTTTGTTTTATAAACCGATTTGAATTATAGGTTTTTATCACATATGATAATTTTTTCGATAATCGTATCAATCATATATGATAATTGTATATTTTTTGTTAATCATATGTGATTAGGTATATATACTTCTATAGAACTTATTGTGATGCAAATATCATCACATATAATATTATATACGTCATTTATACCCACACATAAATTATTACATGTTATAATACGTAATATATAGTCACATTCATATTATCATATGCAATATGTAAAAAGTTTAAGAGTGCATCATATATGATAGGTAACAAATCATATGTAACTAATCACATTTGATTCAAACGTGGATCCATAAAGTAGAGAAAAAATAATGAAAAATATAATGGATTGATTAAAAGTGTATTTTAAAAAAGTGAAAAAATCATATAAAACATGATAAACAACTATGAATTAATTAAGTCATGCGGTTACCTAATATAATTGATTTCAATTTACCCTAGTTAATTATTTTGAAGCCCATGTATCTCTTTTATCTCTCTTCTCTCGATTGAACCTTCGCCCGAGAGGTAACGTACCCACATCTCGCAATGGTGGATATGAAGACAGTGGTCGCCGTGCAGGAGGCGGTGGTGGTTATGGAGGACGTCGTGACCATGGATGTGGTGGTGATACAACCCATCATTGCAGGCGTTCGCGTTCGGCGTCGATCAAATCGACACCGGCGATGAACTTCTGACGACGAAAACTGATCAGAAGTCGGACAAGAAAAACATGTTCTTTCAGTGAGAGGGATCTCCGACGATATACTCGAAGTAGTATGTACAATGGGTATCACCGTGATATCAAATCACATCTATGTTGTAACATACTTGTAAATGTTACACATGTTTTTATTATTATCACAATTGTATCAAAATGGGTATCACAGTGCGTCATGTATGTATTTTGAGTATCATGACATTGAAGACCGTTTGAATGTATCCGTTTTTAACAGTGTCGATGTTTTTAGGTATCACATTGTGTATCTTGTGTTTAGATTAGAGGTGGCCAAACTGACCCGACCCGACGGGCTGACCCGAACCGAAACCGGCCAAGAACCGGTTCTGGCCCGACCCGGTCAAGAACCGGTTTCAAGCCCGAGAGCCGGGACCGGTTCGCGTATATAGGAATTTCCTCGGCCCGACCCGGCCCGACCCGGGACCCGGTTCGTGGCCCGACCCGGCCTGACCCGATTTTTTTCAAAAAAATAGAGCCGTTATATAGCCGTTTGGAACCCCTTGTGACCGTTTTTTGCCTCAAAAAACACCCATATAAATACTAGGGGTGTTATGGAGGTCATCACCACCTTACATTGCTTACAAAACGCAAAAAACGCTTACAATTCTCATTTCTCGGCTCTCGTTATATTCGTTTCTCGCAAAAAACGCATACAATTCTCATTTCTCATTACTTATCCAATGATTCCAATCCAATTTTTCTTTGTTAAAGTTTAGTAATTAATTATTATACAAAGAAAGCAGTTAAAAAACAAAAAAATCCCCGGCCCTACTCCGACCCGGTTCTTGGCCCGGCCCGACCCGGTTTTCCCGAAACCGGTTCTACATACAAGTAAACGGGTCAGGGGATTTCGGTTTAAACCCGGCCCGACCCGACCCGGTTCTCACCTGACCCGGTTCGCACGGTTACTGTGCAGAACCGGGTTGTCCCCCGACCCGACCCGGCCCGGCCCGAACCCGACTTTTGGCCACCTCTAGTTTAGATGGTGTTTGCTGTAATATGGTTCACCAAAGGTCGGAGATCAGAGAGAGGAGATAAGAGAGATAAGATTTTTAAAATACCTAAAATGACTTTTAATTAAAAGTTTAAATCAAAATTATTAATTTCCTAGTTTATCCTTCTATTAATGGTTAAGATGAGATCTTACGGTTATCACAAACAATCAAGTCATCTCTTAAACAATCTGTAATATATGTATGTGTGTATTTGGATTTTTCAATACTTTAAAATACATATTGTTTCTCTTTAATCTATTCTTATCATCTTTTAAGCCTCCTCAAATTAATTTGATAGATGTAATTTGAAATGATAAAAGTTTTTCTGTACGTTTTTATTACGTAATGTGGCTTAAGTGCATTATATATATATATATATAGAGAGAGAGAGAGAGGTCCCTTCTTTTGTTAACCCTACATTTAGTGTTAATCATGTTAACCAATCTAGACCACTCATCTTAATAATCAATGGCTTAGATTAATTCAGTTATTTTAAAATTTATTAAATGATGAGCTGGCTAATTTAATGACCTGCATATAGAGATGGCCAAATGGGCCCGGTCCCAAAAAAGCCCGGTGGGGGCCCGAAGCCCAGCCCGCCCCGCTTCAAGCCCGAGCTTAGCCCCCCGGTCCCTAACAGGCCCTGATTTTGCGAATTTTCTCGGCCCGGTCCGGTCCAAATCCCGGTTTAAGCCCGACCCGGTTTGGTTTCAAAAAACTAGCCGTTTATAGTCGTTTTTTTTGGTTTTTTTTGCCTCCAAAACACTATAAATAGGTAGTGGATGTATTGAGTTTGATACCAACTTACAAAAACGCAAAAAACGCAATTCTCGCTTACAATTCTCGATTTCTCGCTTTCTCGTGTTCATTTCATACAACTTCTCGTTCTTTCAATTTTTCCATCCTTCAATCAAAATGGCCGGCGGTAGTTCATCAAACGATCAAATTAGAGAAGTTATTGTCGAACACGGACGAAAATCCGAAGTTTGGAATGATTTCAATATGGTGGTTCTCACCGACGGGAAAAGAAAGTGTAACGTCCCGAAAACATGATCAAGCAATAACATAGAATAGGCATTCAAATTATATAAATAACTTGTCTTTTAAACATCATCCAACTGTACTAAACGAAACTTGACAGCGGAAGTCTCTAAATCCACAGCTGAGAGCTATATCTATAGTCATCATAGTCCAAATCTTGGAGTTGCTCTAAGCTCCAAGTCCTCTTGCCATCTCTCAGTTCTTACTAAAAGATCTCGTAACACGCTTACCTGAAAATGGTTTAGTTTTTTTTTGAAAAGCGAGGGTTAGACCAAAGGTCTAGTGAATTCCCTCCGTAAAACATGTATAAACAATCGGAAATCATTTTGTTAAAATGCATCATAAATCATAACTCATAAATCATCACATATGGTACTGCATTGTGTATTGGATCACTTAACAATCCGCGATCGGGGCCCAAGCAGACTCCCCTTTCGCCCTCTCGTATCGGGGCCCAAGCAGACTCCCCGATACCCGCCTAGGAGGGAAACGAATTCCAACCTACCGGCTCGTCATACAAATCCAAGGGATCATCAGATCCCGAGGCTCTCTGATCCCACAGTGCAGACCGACATCACATAACATGCACATACGTTTCATAAAAGCATGCAAATCATAGTCTTTATAAATCATGCCTTTCATTTCGTCATGCCAAATATTTCCTTAAATATGAACAAGTACATTCGTGGGAAATAAGTAAATTAGTTCGTAAACATTTCATGCTCGATGAGAACCATAATCAGTCAAAACATTTATTTCATTGCGTCATAAAAAGGGTTTAGGGAACTCACCTGATAGCAGTCCTCTTCCTAACCTCTTGTCTCGTTCTGCTCGTACACCTAATAATAAATTTATAGAATAATTAGATGCAACTCAGCTTTTGTTCCTAGGTTTCTCCTCTCAACTTGGTCTCTAAAATAACTATGGATCATTAACTATCTAGAAGATCTCTTTTAATGATTGCTAAGCCCAAGATTTGCTAAGCATTACTAGCCCAAAATACAGCGAAACCCAAATCTCGGTATGGCTTGCACCAAAGCCAGCTTTGCGCCAGGGCTTGGTTTGCGCCAAGTCCAGCTTTGCGCCAGGGCTTGGTTTGTGCCAGACCTGAACTTCTAAATCCCGAACTGCAGTTTTCTAATCGATTTCACACACACGATACCAGATTAGATTAAATCACTGATTAATTTCCTGCGTTTGATTTCCTTCTAATCACAAAATCGCCATTTTCGCCACCAAACTCCAAAACTTACTATAACGAGTGTTTAGGTGGAAAACATGGTAAACTCACAGATTCCATCCCCAAATCTTAAATGAAGAAAAGAATTGGAAGCTTTAAATAAACAGGAGAAAGTATTCTGGATTATTACCTTATCTAATTCTTGGCACAAACTAGAATTTCCAACTTGAGCTTTCTTCTTCTTTCTCCCTTTAGCCGCCAACACCCACACACCAACACAATACTGATTGTTAGAAATGGAACCCTAGGGAAATGGACCCATTTTATACTTCTCACTAATTGCCAACAAGTCCCTTAGTAAAACTTTGATTTCTTTCACTATGGCCACCAAACTTCGATCTTCTACTAAAATCTGGGTTGTTACAACACTCCCCCTTAAAAGAATTCCGTCCTCGGAATTCCTTATTGGAAGAGTTGTGGGTAACTTGCCTACACTAAACTGACACTCCCCCGAGGTGAAGCCATGTCTAACTCAGTCAACCACCTCCTTACATTCGAAACATGGAACATTGGATGCATTCCCTTCAGTTCTTACGGTACTCTAACTCGTAGGCTACTGTTCCTATTCGACCGGTCTTAACAAAAGAATATTAAATAAGGCTTCTCATGCATCTTTACTTCCTTTAAGGAGGAACTTGGCGGGATCCCACGTTATAACACGAGATTCATTTACTAAGAAATAATCACTCACCTGACAGCTTGGCACAAGGCCAACCCTGTACATCCCGACAACTCACAACCTCGAGTTCCTTCATCGTATCATAACTCACAACCTTGCACCACCCAACAATCGTCTATGCAGCTAACCTTTCCCTTTTTCTCGGACCACCTAGACCACAGTTCGTCACTCATCTCTCACATCCTCACCACTTCACAACCCCATTCTTATACGCAACTAAGAGTAGGAACCTCCAAGCCCATCGTTGAAGGGTTCACCTACTCGACTTAAACTTATCCTGAAACACAACCATTCATCGCTGATTGCCACGTTCGTTCAATCATAAAAACATAACTTCGGTTATCCTCGCCCAACTGGGAGGAGTAACCATGGTCACACCATACTATTCTCACTAGCTTAATCACTACACGACCAGTTCGCTTAAACCTTTCTCACAAAGTTACTAACTTACTCCTTCAGTTGTCTCCTCCACTTCTTTCCTGCACAAAATCATACACAAATCATTTCCTCAATACTCTTTCCAAAAGTCCGCACACTTATCAATGACAATCTATGCAACACTATACCTTTTTAGGCATTACTGTCACGTTTACTACTTCCAATTTACTCACTTAATCCGACATACAATCTTCACCTCCCCACGCTAGCGTGGATCACTGCTCACCAAACATTACTTGCCCCTCTCTCTCGACCTTTCCACATGCTGATATCACTTTCTCATTACTTACATGACTAAACAGTTGCACCAAGATTCTAACTTAAGTCATTCAACCAAGTCGTCTTGAAACGACACCAGTGTTCGACGTTTCTACACATTCTTTAGTCTCTAACTTTTACTTTCTTAGACAATTCTTTCACCCATAAGCAGCATCTCACATTCTTTAAGGATTTCACATCTATCCCACCACATCTTGACTAACACACCCATCATCTTCTTTAAACTTCCAACGATCCCAAAATATGCCTACTTCGCGATTCTTTCAACTAAAAACACTCGGTATCTCCTTTGGGTAACCACCCACCACCACTCCGACATTCTATCCTGAACATAATCATACCATAACGTCAACTTACACTCTACGTGCTCCAATGATCCGGTTAACCATTCGCACGCCCCGTCCGAACCCCCCCCCCCCCTCCAGGAGGTTTCTACCTGATGCTTCCTCTCTCTCTAACATCACATCACTACGACACTAGCTGGCACAAAAAGCTTGACAATTAATGCCACTACACATCCGTACACTCTTTGCCCATACATCACACTGTAGACCAGGCCGCTCATGATCATTCACACAATTCGAACTTGCCTTCACATCCTCCCGAAAATATAATCGAGTCTATCTCGCTACTTAGTCCTCTCCCAACTTGTTGAACTATAACTCACGAGTTCTCAAATAGCTCAAACGCAACATTCTAGCTAGCTCTTTACGATCCGAGCCCTTACACAAGCTGGACATCGTCCCTCACTGAACGATAAAATCTACACACTCGCTTCGCTCGTGCTACATACCTCATCATTCTACGAACCCTCCATACTTCGTAAATAAAACGCTTACTCGAAACAATAACTTCTCATCCTATTAACACCCCTACAAGGTGTTCTATCAACTTTCAACCTACTGGTTCAGGCCTTCGGCCTCGGCCACCTTACACAACTGTCGACTTATACAACAACAGACAACCTGTAACTACTTTCTTAACTTATTATTTAACATGGGTTCCTTACGGAACCTAATCCTTCCAATATATCACAGTCAACTTCAGGATCTGTCTCCCTCTTTTCGAAGCCTACTCATGTAACATCAACATCACAAGCTCACCTCGAAACTCATATTCTCACGCCATAGACATTTCATTCTTCCTCACCACACTACTCATATCGAGTTGCTAAAACCATCACCTTGAAAGCTTCAAGTCCTTCCTCCGGACTCAACCGTCCCTTGACAACCGTACTTCCAGTTACCGAACAAGGGTGCAAACCCTCATACAACCGATACTATAATCCACTTCTGACTCTACCACTGTTCACCTTTCCCCTTGAACACAAATACTAAAGCTACCACATTCTTTTCTGATTTGTCCGACACTTTTTCACTCTTGAAGTTCTTCCTTAGCTTAACCTGTAATATCTTACGACCTAGTGAGCTCATAGCCTTCATGCATGACGACGCGGTAAATAAATCATTTCGTATATTTTATCATTTTAAATAAACAACATTTGAAAACAACTTGGGTACACATGACCCCATCACTCTTATAACTTCAACGCCCTACACAACGATTCGGGAATCGTTTGCATGCATCTTTCCGTGAACCTTAATCTTACTCAATTCCGAACGATGTTAATACGACAGTAATACGTTGAATGAAAATCCCTTCATACGACCCTATTCCGAAAGAAAAAATTACCGACACCAAGTAAACCAGTCGGTTCTCACACCCTTTTATATGATATCAACAGGTTAAAACTCATTTTGATTGTAAAAGTTTTGTTGGCAAACGTTTTCTCGATCTTTTTGTAACAATTTAATTCATCATGAAAAGTGTGAAATACTTTGCAAATCGTTAAGCTCAAAATTTCATTGTGCGATGTTAATGAAATCACCTTTCCTATAAACATACGCTTGCGCATTCTGACTACTTTTTTTTGATCAAAATTGATATTTACACATTTAACTTAAATCGTGAAAATTTTCATGTTACATTTAGGAAAGCTATGCATGAAACTCTATTTGCAATTGGAGGCCACTCACCCTAACAGGGTCAACCGCTTTACTCACGCAACTTATCCTTGACACTCTTTCTTTCGACCAATGGTCGCTCTTTCGGTCATGCACTAATTTACTGAACATGCGTTCCACATCTCACTTACTCAACCATTTCACACTATTTTCGTCTTGATCAACTATCTCACTTTCTACTTCTACGTGCTTTCAATTCACTATAGGTTTCTTATTTCATTTATCCTGCCATTAAAAGCTCGACTAAGAAGTCAGGGCTCTATTGACACTTTCAAGATTTTGACACTGTCCTTCCTTATCATCCGAACTTATCTACTTCGTAATCTCTTGAACTGGGACTCTCCTGAAACAGGAGTCTTACTCAAACTCAACATCCATCCTCTTCGAATCCACGAAGAGCTACCTCTAAACAACTCATAACATTCTATACAACATTTCCTCTCTTCGGTGTATACATACATCACATCATAAATGATCTTGCACGATACTTCCCAATAATGGGTCTCACTCTACTCCATCAGGGATCTTGCTGACATTCTAGATTACAGGAACACGACATATAAACTAACTTAACACAACAAATTTGCTATAAAAGGTATTTTAAGCACGCACATGTACCTGTAAGTTTGTAATTACACTGGCCAGGTGTAATCCCAAACTTACCTCACACGTTTGTCCTTGGCACCTTATTCTTAAGCGCATCTATAGTGATCGTTCCTAGAGGCAATCCTATGTCTCGGTTGTGTTCCCCATCCTACAGTTTAAGTTTAGGCCCGATTGGTCACCTAAATCCCTTAAACTAAGGCTCTGATACCATTTGTAACGTCCCGAAAACATGATCAAGCAATAACATAGAATAGGCATTCAAATTATATAAATAACTTGTCTTTTAAACATCATCCAACTGTACTAAACGAAACTTGACAGCGGAAGTCTCTAAATCCACAGCTGAGAGCTATATCTATAGTCATCATAGTCCAAATCTTGGAGTTGCTCTAAGCTCCAAGTCCTCTTGCCATCTCTCAGTTCTTACTAAAAGATCTCGTAACACGCTTACCTGAAAATGGTTTAGTTTTTTTTTTTAAAAGCGAGGGTTAGACCAAAGGTCTAGTGAATTCCCTTCGTAAAACATGTATAAACAATAGGAAATCATTTTGTTAAAATGCATCATAAATCATAACTCATAAATCATCACATATGGTGCTGCACTGTGTATTGGATCACTTAACCATCCGCGATCGGGGCCCAATCAGACTCCCCTTTCGCCCTCTCATATCGGGGCCCAAGCAGACTCCCCGATACCCGCCTCGGAGGGAAACGAATTCCAACCTACCGGCTCGTCATACAAATCCAAGGGATCATCAGATCCCGAGGCTCTCTGATCCCACAGTGCAGACCGACATCACATAACAAGCACATACGTTTCATAAAAGCATGCAAATCATAATCTTTATAGATCATGCCTTTCATTTTGTCATGCCAAACATTTCCTTAAATATGAACAAGTACATTCGCGGGAAATAAGTAAATTAGTTCGTAAACATTTCATTCTCGATGAGAACCATAATCAGTCAAAACATTTATTTCATTGCGTCCTAAAAAGGGTTTAGGGAACTCACCTGATAGCAGTCCTCTTCCTAACCTCTTGTCTCGTTCTGCTCGTACACCTAATAATAAATTTATAGAATAATTAGATGGAACTCAGCTTTTGTTCCTAGGTTTCTCCTCTCAACTTGGTCTCTAAAATAACTATGGATCATTAACTATCTAGAAGATCTCTTTTAATGATTGCTAAGCCCAAGATTTGTTAAGCATTACTAGCCCAAAATACAGCGAAACCCAAATCTCGGTATGGCTTGCACCAAAGCCAGCTTTGCGCCAGGGCTTGGTTTGCGCCAAGTCCAGCTTTGCGCCAGGGCTTGGTTTGTGCCAGACCTGAACTTCTAAATCCCGAACTGCAGTTTTCTAATCGATTTCACACACACGATACCAGATTAGATTAAATCACTGATTAATTTCCTGCGTTTGATTTCCTTCTAATCACAAAATCGCCATTTTCGCCACCAAACTCCAAAACTTACTATAACGAGTGTTTAGGTGGAAAACATGGTAAACTCACAGATTCCATCCCCAAATCTTAAATGAAGAAAAGAATTGGAAGCTTGAAATAAACAGGAGAAAGTATTCTGGATTATTACCTTATCTAATTCTTGGCACAAACTAGAATTTCCAACTTGAGCTTTCTTCTTCTTTCTCCCTTTAGCCGCCAACACCCACACACCAACACAATACTGATTGTTAGAAATGGAACCCTAGGGAAATGGACCCATTTTATACTTCTCACTAATTGCCAACAAGTCCCTTAGTAAAACTTTGATTTCTTTCACTATGGCCACCAAACTTCGATCTTCTACTAAAATCTGGGTTGTTACAGAAAGGCACAATGCAAAAGGTGTGGAGCTCTCCTTGCGATCTCGGGAAACTTGACCTTAAAGAGGCACACCGAAACCGCATGCAAGGCACGAGGTGATTCAAGTCAACCCATACTTGACAACCAAGGTCAAATATGGTCGTACGATAACATGTTCGCCCGGAAATTAACAACAAAATGTGTTATTCAAATGGGGTTGTCGTTCGGACATTTCCACAATCAACATATGACGAAAATGATCCAAAAATGTCTACAACCTCGCTACACTCCGGTAAGCCGTCAAACTCTTAGACGTGATGCATTAAAAATGTGGAAAAATGCTAAAAATGAAATGAAAAACATGTTTGAACAAATGTCTAACAACATTTCTTTAACTTGTGATGTGTGGAGCGCACCACACGGATTGCCACTGTAACACCCCAAAAACAGGGCTAATTTAAACCTTAAAAATTCCACAAGTTATGACAATAAAACTTCAAACTTATATAACAAGAGGATCATACATCAAGGTTTTCTATAAACAATAACTTCAAATCAAATAACCTATTAATCAAATCATACATCATAATTAGATTAACTAGGTTATCTAATCATCTGTCCCAAAAGTATCAAAAGAATAACTAGATCATCTGTTATCTCCAAGTCTGAGTCTTTTCAAAAGCTCTCAACACACTTTCCCGCTTACTTCCCGGAGCTTGTACCTGGTAAGAAAGTTCAACTTGAAACATTAGGCTTTCGCCTAGTGAGAATATTCAAATCAAATTAAAATTCAACAAATAAAATATTAACAGACATATCAAACCTGTTTCCATCCATCTTACCGTACAACAACTCCTTTCACCACTGGGAATCTACCCCATTCCCAACTTATGACTATTCATCTAGTCATAATAATACTACCAAGAATTTACCATGAATCATCCCAGATTCGAAGTCAAACTCTTAACCAAGAAATTACAAGTCAAAACCTGCCTATTTCTTAACCCGGAAGTAGAGATTACAAATTACTTTATGCCTATCTCAAATCTTCCTTTCACCATTGGGAAATCTCCGATCTTCCCTTTTACAATGGAAATCTCCGATCTTCCATTTGAAATGGGAATTACAAATCTAAGTCTGTTATTCCTCATTTCATTTCCTCCCCACCTTGAATCACTGGTCCCCCAAATGAGATTTTTATCGCGATCAACAACCACCAGAGACCCTCACAGATGATTCAAGATTCACTCCAACAACTAGAAATACATCCCAACGGTCCCTGGCTAGTAAACGGTTCTCATTATACCGTACTTTATGCCCACTAGACCATATGCATATTTCTAGCCAACGCCACACAATAATTGTGTATCATCACTCTTTCTATTGTATGCTAAAGCTATACAATTCAACATATATTCTATACTTCTATGTACAGAATATTAATTTCTACGATTATCCCCACTTTGCCATTTCGCATCGGGAATCAACATCTCAACAATTAACAACAACTCCGGACTCATAAATAAGTCCTTACAGTTTAACATAACATGGTTTTTACATCAACAACAGAGTTATAATCATATAACAAATAGCATATAACTATCAGATTGTATTCCTCATAAAAGCTTCAAACTACTACTGAAAGTCCAAAACTTTTCGCACGCCACTGTAGCGAAAAGCTACACTTTTCGCAAGCCAAAGCTGCGAAAAGTCCAGAACTCGCAACCCTCTGTTACGAAAACTCTAGAACTCGCAACCCTCTGTTGCGAAAACCCCACTGCGAAAACCTCACTTTTCGCAAACCACTGTTGCGCAAAGTCACTGTTCATCGTCTTCTCTACTGATTCAGCTCACCAGTTGACTCATTAAGCCTACCATTTCTTAATTAAACCATACCACTGAGTTTATACACGAGTATAACATATCTATAACAATTTTAATTGCTTAATTTTAATAAGAGTGAATAAACTCACCTTATCAGCTTTCTGATCACTGATCACATTCCAGCAGCTTAAATCAAACAGCTTAATGAGTATCCTTAGCAACAATCTGAACACTTCTGATCACTTTGTTCTTCAGGTTCAGTGGCTAAATCGAAATAACACAAGATCACCAAATCAAATACTTTTCTTCTGTTTCTTCTTTTTCTTTCTTCTTCTTTTTCTCTATCTCTTTCTGTCTATTCTCTCTGTTGCCGAACCAACTCACAAATACACACACAATTAGTCATTTAGACTAATTGTGTGACACCTCACAATCAAACAGATGAGTCATACTCAAATTACCCACCACACCTCAAATTTTAAAGAAATGACACAACAAACCCTCAAGTTTAATATTTCCTAAAAGAATCTTTAAACTTTCAACATTTGTATTTTAACCCTAATTGAATTATAATACTCTATATAATTCAAGGTTACTCCAAATACAAATACATTCCAAATTTTATTAAAATATATAATAACGAAAATTTAGGATGTTACAATACTCCCCAACTTGAAAATGATTTCGTCCCCGAAATCAAAGTCAGGTAAACAAATGAGGATACCTATCCCTCATACTCTCTTTCGACTCTAAAGTTACATTACTACCTCGATGGTGTTTCCACCGAACTTTCAACATAGCTACTTCTTTACCACTACGTAGCTTCCTAACTGATCTTTTTAAAATTACCTCTGGTTTTTCCACACCGCGACTCTTTTCATCTACTCTCACATCAGTGAGTGAAATCACATCTTCCTCTTCGGCTAAACATTTCCGAAGATAACATATTTGGAAGGTATTATGTACCCCTCCCAATTCTGGCGAAAGATCCAAATGATATACTTGTAAACCAACCCTCTTAGAGCAATTGTTATCATCAAATCCATGTTTGACTACTTCTTAGTCTAGTATACCGTTATCATTTCTCTCTTGTTTACACGGAATATCCACCATACAGCTACAGTCCAAAAGGACAGTTTCTCTAAAAACGTCAGTTAAGATCTCTAGCCAAATCCTCGTAACACCGAGAACTGCATTCGATGTATTTCTTTTACATCTACTGAATACTCCAACACTATAGCCTAACGGTTACAGTATTCTCTTCACCTAAAACCAATGGGATTGAGAAGAACAAGGATCTTCCTTTCACCCCATCATCATCACAACTCACTCTTCAGGTCTCAAAATAACATTAACATGTACTACCTGAAATTTCCACGTACATTGTAAATTAAGCATACTCGTCACTATTAAATACTTCAACAACCACGACAGTCCATTAATACATCCATGACTTACACGTTTTTAAATGCTATCACTTCCTCACATCACTATCTCCTCGCACAAACACAATACAATCAAGCACCAAAGTATTGAACATCAAAAGTGATAACTCTATTGAACCTGCAATATGATTACATTCTTAAGTCCAATCTTTCTATCATAGGAAGCAACTCACACAATCAAAATCACTTTGGGTAAACACCCAATACCACTCCGATATACTGTTTCGATATTAGCCATATCACTACTCCATCTTACAAACTACATGCCCCAACAACTTTAATGACAAAGTGGTATTTTTCATCCGGAATCCCCGAAAAGACTTCCATCAGATGCTTCCTAGTTCTAACTTCATAATACATACTAGTTGACACATTTATCTTGGCAGTTGATACCAATACTCACTCGCACATTCTCCACCCATAACCTTTCACCACAAACCAGGTTTCTCACAAGCATTCATACACATAATAACCGAGTTTATTTCACTAAATATCTCCTCCCCAACTTTAGTTGAACTACCACTCTCGGTTTGCTAAATAACTTGAACTTATTCGTTCATACTAGCTCCCTGTGATTCCAAACCAATACCAAAACACGGTACAATCCTTCACAGATCAACATTTTCCATACTTCACTTCATTTGTGCCTAATACTTTCTCCTTTGTAAACCATCCACATCGCAAGTAAAACACTTCTATAACACAACAATCTTTCATAATCTTAACACTCTTACAAAGTGTTCCTTCAGCTTTTATTCTTCTGATTAAAGGCTTAACAATAATTAAATCCAAAAGAATACCCAAAACATTCATATCATGTAAACTTCTATTTTAATACAATTCATGTAATCCCAACTCAAGCCTACAACGAGCTTATTAAACTGTGCAAATGCCCTCAAGACTCAACCGAGTCTAAAATCGAACTATTTACTCAAAGGATCATTTATCAACATTAACTCATGAAATCAAAATGCATCTAACTCACATCATGTATCTATATGTACAAGTGTATACAACTTCTTTTATACCCAACAATATATATATATATATACCTTACCAAAGTTCATTAGTACCAAAGGTACTAAGAATACAAGATCATCAAATGATCCTTACACATAAGGCCAATATTTAAAATAACATTTAAATAAAATGCACTTAAGCACATAACACAACGTAATTAGTGCACATCCACGAAAACTCAAAACATATGTTGACCACATAGATTTCACTGATGCCGTATAGAAACAAATATACTCGCGTATTAATATATTCATATCTGAGAATTCTCGTTACCATCGCTACGGTACTAACTTCACGTATTCCGTTGACACTAAGACTATCCCGTCTTAGTACTTCTACCCAAATCTCACAAATCATAACTTAATTCATCACAGCTTAAGTCTAAGTATCTCATCAGCATACTTAGTTCACTTAAACTACTGCTCTGATACCATATTGTAACACCCCAAAAACAGGGCTAATTTAAACCTTAAAAATTCCACAAGTTATGACAATAAAACTTCAAACTTATATAACAAGAGGATCATACATCAAGGTTTTCTATAAACAATAACTTCAAATCAAATAACCTATTAATCAAATCATACATCATAATTAGATTAACTAGGTTATCTAATCATCTGTCCCAAAAGTATCAAAAGAATAACTAGATCCTCTGTTATCTCCAAGTCTGAGTCTTTTCAAAAGCTCTCAACACACTTTCCCGCTTACTTCCCGGAGCTTGTACCTGGTAAGAAAGTTCAACTTGAAACATTAGGCTTTCGCCTAGTGAGAATATTCAAATCAAATTAAAATTCAACAAATAAAATATTAACAGACATATCAAACCTGTTTCCGTCCATCTTACCGTACAACAACTCCTTTCACCACTGGGAATCTACCCCATTCCCAACTTATGACTATTCATCTAGTCATAATAATACTACCAAGAATTTACCATGAATCATCCCAGATTCGAAGTCAAACTCTTAACCAAGAAATTACAAGTCAAAACCTGCCTATTTCTTAACCCGAAAGTAGAGATTACAAATTACTTTATGCCTATCTCAACAACAACAGAGTTATAATCATATAACAAATAGCATATAACTATCAGATTGTATTCCTCATAAAAGCTTCAAACTACTACTGAAAGTCCAAAACTTTTCGCACGCCACTGTAGCGAAAAGCTACACTTTTCGCAAGCCAAAGCTGCGAAAAGTCCAGAACTCGCAACCCTCTGTTACGAAAACTCTAGAACTCGCAACCCTCTGTTGCGAAAACCCCACTGCGAAAACCTCACTTTTCGCAAACCACTGTTGCGCAAAGTCACTGTTCATCGTCTTCTCTACTGATTCAGCTCACCAGTTGACTCATTAAGCCTACCATTTCTTAATTAAACCATACCACTGAGTTTATACACAAGTATAACATATCTATAACAATTTTAATTGCTTAATTTTAATAAGAGTGAATAAACTCACCTTATCAGCTTTCTGATCACTGATCACATTCCAGCAGCTTAAATCAAACAGCTTAATGAGTATCCTTAGCAACAATCTGAACACTTCTGATCACTTTGTTCTTCAGATTCAGTGGCTAAATCGAAATAACACAAGATCACCAAATCAAATACTTTTCTTATGTTTCTTCTTTTTCTTTCTTCTTCTTTTTCTCTATCTCTTTCTGTCTATTCTCTCTGTTGCCGAACCAACTCACAAATACACACACAATTAGTCATTTAGACTAATTGTGTGACACCTCACAATCAAACAGATGAGTCATACTCAAATTACCCACCACACCTCAAATTTTAAAGAAATGACACAACAAACCCTCAAGTTTAATATTTCCTAAAAGAATCTTTAAACTTTCAACATTTGTATTTTAACCCTAATTGAATTATAATACTCTATATAATTCAAGGTTACTCCAAATACAAATACATTCCAAATTTTATTAAAATAAATAATAACGAAAATTTAGGATGTTACAGCCACATTCTTATATATGTATAACGGCACATTGGATGGAGTCGTGGCAAATGGTCAAACGTATAATAGCTTTGAAACGTTTGGTTTGCCACATTCAGGTGAACGTCAATTTTCAATTATAAAAAAAACACTTGTTTTTTATAATATTTCAAATAAAATCGTTAGCATTTCATTCGATAACGCTAGTAATAATACTGCATGTGTGGATAAATTAAAATGTGTTTTAACCCCTATGTTGGACGTTGAAATATTTCATACACGTTGTGTTGCCCACATTATTAATTTAGTTGTTCAAGACGGTTTAGGACAATGCAGTGACACACTAAATAAATTTAGACTTATGTTACGGAGAATTTTTAATAAAGGTAAATCAATGCATGCGTCTTTTAGAAAATATTGCATGGATTGTGGATTTAGAGCTTTGGGACCGGCTCATGATTTGGCCGTTCGATGGAATTCGACATATTATATGATCGAAAATTTGCGTGCACAAAGAGTTTATATACATGCATTTTATAATATTCATTACCCACGGAATACTATTGTAGAGTGGGATTGGGTCGTGCTTGAGGGATTATACGATATTTTGGGTGATTTTAAAAACGCAACAACTTACTTATCCGGTGTTTATTATCCAACAAGCCCTCTAGTTTTAAATCAAATATATATTTTAGCAAACAAAATTAGAGAGTATGAGGAGAGAGACGACCATTGGTCAAATATGATTGTTACAATGAAAGCAAAATTGTTAAAATATTTTAGAAAAATCCCTTTTTCTTTTCTTTGTGTCGCGGCGTTAAACCCGTGGCTAAAGGTTACCGGTGTTGAGGTTTTAATTACTGGAATAAGTCAAGCTTTTGGTTTAGATACGTCCACAAATTCTACTTTTTCAACGAAAAGAAAAACATTATTTAATAACAATTTTTTAGAATTATTTGAAATTTATAAAGTCCGACATGGGGGCACACACCAACAACCCTCCCAACAACCACTATTTACGTCGGGTGCAAGTTCTAGTAGTGGTCATCGCCAAAGCCGGAAAGACTTAATGACCTCTTTAATGAATGAGGTGCAAAATGAATCAAGTAAAAAATCCCGATATGACAGTAATCTCAATGAATTACAAATTTACATGAATACTAATTTCTCTTGGAATCAAGTTGATAATTTTGAAGAATTAAACATATTAGCATTTTGGCAAGAAAGAGAACAAGCATTTCCGGTTTTGGCATTAATGGCCTGTGATATACTAACAGTCCAAGCTAGTACCGTAGCTTCGGAGTCCGCGTTTTCTCTTAGTGGCAGGATCATTTCGGCCCGTCGGACAAGATTAAGCCCGGAGTCAGTAGAAGCTTGCGTTTGTTTGAAGGACTACTTGGATAGCCTTGAAAGAATTCAAGACCAAACGGACCTAGAGGCGGAGCTTGAGGGAGTGGAAGCAAATCTCGAAGAAAACGAATATACTGGCCCACTAAGTACCCCGCCAAGTACCGATTGTGAAAGTAATGTATCACATTACGACGACGACGAGACCGACCCTGAAGAACAACTCGATGTTGATGAACTCGATGATCCTACTGCTCTTACTAGACTTAAAACGACCGAAACTCTTGCATACTATCCACCATACGAGGACGAGGATTATGAGTATTTTTCTTTATAATTCAATAAATGTAGTTATTTAAATGTATTTTTCTTTATAATTCAATAAATGTACTTCTTTAAATGTATTTTTCTTTATAATTTATATAAAATTAAGAGAACGTATTTTTCTTTATATATGAAATTCTAATATAACGTACTTTTAAGTATGTTTGAGTGACCCAATTAAGTATTTTATAGTGGATACGAATAATATTTAATAAAAATGGAATATATATATATATTTTTATAAAACCCGATTTCGGCCCGGTTTTGGGCCCGGTCTTTGAAAAGCCTTAACGGGCCCAGCCCTCAACCCCAAAGCCCGGCCCGGCCCGGGCCCGCCCAAAGCCCGAGCTTTTGAACAATGTTTAGGCCCGGGACCGCCCAAAGCCCGGTCCGGGATAGCCCGGCCCGCCTATATGGACACCTCTACCTGCATATATGAACAAGGGCAAATTCGTCATAAAGCTAAAAATGTGTTTACAACTGATAAGGAAAGAAACGAGTTTCCTAATTTCACGTTTTCATTAAATGCAAACATTATCATCATCGATCTACACAAAAATCTTCAAACCCATGATTGACAATGATCTTCAAACCCTTTTCGTCTGATTCAATCAAAATCATCTTCGAACATGGAAACGTGAAAGAGAATGGTGGAAATTAGAGGCGGGTCAAGAATCCCTATTACACCCTCACCTGTCTTTTCTTCACGAACCCACATCTACATTCCATCTACAGTTCGTCTTCATATAGCCACAGATTTCTTAGAACCAAATCGGCGGTCGCCGCCGTTAAAGATGGTGATGGCCCACTGTCGGGAGACTATCATGGATGATCTCAGCTTTTACGAGCTACTGGGTATCCCGAAAACGGTGACATCTATGGAGATCAAGCAAGCCTACAAGCAATTGCGATGAAGTATCACCCAAACGTCTCGTCTCCGGGTCGGCCAGAAGAGTATACATAGAGGTTGTGCATATATGCAGGTTTACACAAATTTATGGTTGTGCATATATGCAAGTTTACATAGATTTATGGTTTACACAGATTTATGGTTGTGCATGTATGCAATTTTACATATATTTATGGTTTACACAGATTTATGGTTGTGCATGTATGTAATTTTACGTAGATTATGGTTTACACAGAGTTATGGTTGTGCATATATGCACTTTTTATCTTCATATATTCAACTGATGTGCATATATGCAATTCTATGATGTGCATATATGCAGTTCTAAGGTATGCATATATGCAGTATTAATATGTGCATATATGCAATTCTATGATGTGCATATATGTAGTTTGAAATCGTGCATCTATGCAAAAAAAACGTGAAAAGAATATCTGGAACGTGAAGATGAAGATTATGTTTGAAAATGGGTTTTAGATGATTAAGATTATCATTAATAATTACCAAAAATGAAAATGGGTTTTAGAATATTAAGATTATCATTAATAACTACCAAAAATATCTTGTGCATGAAATTAGGAAAGTAAATAACCCATAAATAATTAAAATTCTAAAATTCCTAAAGTACCCCTATCAAACCAGTAACTTATCTTAATTCTTATTGGTCCAAAAAAGTTAACACGGTTAATACTAAATAGACGGTTAACAAAAGAAGGGGACCCTATATATATATATATATATAGGGATAATAAATTGTAAACCTCTAAATGTGTGTAAACTTTGGATTTCATAGGTTTTCTTGATGAAATTGTTTATTCTGATGAAAGTGTTTCATATCATTCGTTTCATGATGAAATTGTTTCATATATTTGTGTTTTTATGTAAAAACGACAGTTTCATCAAACTGAGAAAATATATGAAACAGTTTCATAGGAATGGAAAAAAAATATATGAAACTACATAAAAAAGACAAATATATGAAACAATTTCATCAAAACATGAATGATATGAAACAAATTCATCAAAATAAACAATTTCATCAAGAAAGCCTATGAAATCCAAAGTTTACACGAAAAAAAAGTTTACAAAATAGTGGAACTCTATATAGATATATATATATATATATATATATATACTTTTTTTGCGTGGAGTGAATATACAAAAATACCCATACAATATAGTATCTAAAAGACAAACACCAAGTCATGGTACCCTTCATATGGACGTAAAGGAAGCTTATATACATCATGCATGTGTTGTACACTACCACTTTTATTGCGCCACGTACAACCATGCTCTGCAAAAATATCCCCTCTGCTACTCTGCCTTGCTTCTTGTTGCTTTCTGATCAAACATTAATATACATATATACACATCAACATTATTATTTACAATTTAAATCTTGAGGAGAAATTACTACTTTTCAAAAAGATAACTTGCAAATCACAATCAACTTTTTTTGTTCATCATGTGAAATTGAATTTGATCTTCGAGAACACTTCAAAACTTTTTGGCTTCTGATTTTCATTTACGTATTATTTTTTAAAATATATTTCTTTTACCATTTAAGAAAGCAAAAACATAACATTAAGACATGTTTTCACACACATGGGTTGTTTGACAGTTGCTGAATGGTTTGGTGGAGAATGATTAAGTGGTCAGAATCATTAAAAGACTCTTATGATATAGTGAAAGATAAACTATGGTTGTTTGGTAATTGTTCAAAATGAAATTAGGGCGCTGAATGGTTAAGAGAAACCCAAGATACAATTCATTCAAAGGGTTTTAGAACCATTAAGAAGCAGATTTGTTTTAGCAAATAAGATTTACCTCTTAGCGATTTAGAGGTTGTCTCTTCATGAAATTATTAAGAAGTAAACAAATAGCCCCAAAGTCTTCAACTATTCTTGAATTACATTATTTTCATGAATTGCAAATACTCATGTATATTTTGTATTTTCAACAAAACTAATTTGAGCCCCTTATTTTAAAAAAGACTGATTTATTATTATCTCAGGTACGACGAAACCGACAATTAGGGGTGTTCAAATTTTCGATCAACCCGACCAACCCATTGGCGGAGGCAGCCTTGGCCTAGGGTGGTGCTGTGCTCATCCTCAACTTTAAAAAATTATTTTTATGCACTGTGAAAAAGTTTTTGATCAAGCTGTGTATTTATTTATTTAGTGGTTTTTAGTTTTTCTCCCTATCACACAACAAATAGTTTATATGTTTGATGGTAGTTTTTTTTTATCAATTTCTTTTTATTACTAAATATACATTTAAAGCTCTAGTTTTCTTTAAATAATAATTCATCTACATTCGTATTCGGTTACTTACTTGAAAATGTTATGTTTCTGTCGACATTAATAATAAAAATGTCGACATTAATAATAAAAATATATTGATATGTTTAGAAAATGAAAATCCTAATGCATCAATTATATAAATTAGTTGCATAAATCTATCAATCCAAACTCCAAAGGATGGAAAGGTAGATATTTGGGTGTCCAAGGCACCAATCCATCTCGAACTTGGTGGTTAAACTCTACTGTGGTGACAATACTGTAGTCTGTAGGGGGGCTTCTGCCAAAAAATAGTTGGACACCAGGATGATAAAAGAAAACTTCACACCTTCCGTTCTTCATATTTTTTTAATATTAAAAATATGCAAAATAAAAAGCTTGTCTTATTCGAAACCCCAATTATGACATCCCTTCTCTCTATCCCTTCATCCGTATAACATTGTTATATATTTGTATTTATTTATTTTATTAATATAATTAAATAAATATATTTTAAAAAGGACCATCCTGATTGAATATCCTGGCTCCGCCCCTGGACCAACCCGGCCAACCCAACCCAACCTGAGGTAAAAAAAAAACTTAAATCGAGTCAACCCGATGTATAATCGATACTATTTTTGACCAACCCGCATATATTGGGTTGATAACGGGTTAGATCCAAAGCAAACCGACCCAACCCGACAACCCGTGAAAAACATTTAAATCTAATGCTGAATTCTTGATACTGTCAAAGCAATCTTGTTACTATTGAACATTTATAAACTGACAATTGTTGGCCACATTTACTTTAATAATCTTGTTATTGATTTTTGATGCAACATTTATAAACAGACAATTTATAAACATAACATTTATAAGCAATTTTTTATTAGACGATTTAGTAAGTTGAACATTTAAATATTTAGAAACATTTAGTAATTTGTTTAGACACGATAACTTAGTTAAATGGTGAAATGATCGATAAAAGTTTCAACACGACCAACGAGACCAACCCAACCCGAACGGTTTGGGTTGGGTTGGGTTGCACTTTTGATTGGGTTGTGTTGAGTTGAGATTTTTCAAAACGCAATGATTGAGTTGTGTTGTTAAAGTGCCTTCAACCCGGTCAACCCAACCTGTGGGCACCCCTACCATCAATACAAAGTCTTCAACTTTTTATTCGTCTAAATTCATTTTCCCTTATGATTTTTATATTAACAAAATTTAATTACAACTTTGGTCCCTACAGAATGCAGGGATTTATCAAAATGATACAAAATTAAAACCTTTTGCTGTGCATCTTCGACCTCCAACCCCTCCAAAATTTTCATTTTTTCAGCTCAGATCGTTTATTATCCCAACTACCTAAGCTAAACCCGAGTTCCGTAAGATGGTGGTGAATTCAAACGTCATCGGAGAAGCTAGTTTCCGGCGAATCAAGAGGGTAACAAGTGTCTTCGCCACCCGTACTCCATAGAAAATGTGCATAATTTGCAGCATAAAACGAGTTATTAGGATCAGCAGAAATGGCTTCCAAATAAGTCTCTTCAGCTGCCCACAAATCGTTTCGAATTTGCCATAAAAAACTTGCGTATTTGTTAAGTGCTTCCGCGTCTTTGGGTTCAACCTTTGATGCCCTCTTGAAATAGTCCTCCGCTCTGTTCCATGGACCAAAATGTCAAAAAAATTAGAGGACCGTGCCAAATTTGAAAATTCACAAGAAATATCAACGTAACGATATTTCTACCATAAATAGAAATCAACCCCCACCACATATTCAATATCATGATATTCAAAAAATAAAATATATATTTTGATTATTAATGAAATTGAATTTTAAAAAAATGGTACCTATCGTAATCACGTGCAACGAGGTACAGGAACTGAGCATAATTGGCGAGAAGTAGCGGGTTATCGGGTTCTTGTGACAGACCCGTTTGATAAAGAAGTTCCGTTCGGAAATGATCTTCTGTATCTTCTTCCTCCAATTTCACGGTCACCGGAGAAACAAATCTTTCCATTGTTTCATGATCAAGACCTCCATCTCCGATCACTCCCTGCATTCTGTCAGCTTCATCCACGATCGAATTCCATGATTCCCATTCCACTTCCCGGGTCGCCCGACCCGAAACCGACTCCTCCATTGTCCGGGTCGGGTTGACAGACCCGTCACCGTCTGTACCGCTGGCAACTGGCCGGAATTTCCCACCACCGCCGTTATTTCCGCCGATTGCGGTGGTTTTCCCACCGGAATTTATAGAAAATGTCTTGACAGATGAAGAATCGAATTTGGAATGACTCTGGTGTTCGATATGTTCGATACTTGAAATGGATTCCACGGTGGCCGGAGGTGGTGGCGCCGCCGCGATTGCGACATTGTTTGACATTGAATAAACACTGTAATTGGCTAAAAGAATCATCACGTACACCATTAAAGTTGGGGTTTGAGAAAACACCTGTTGGAACAGCCAAACGAAAGATGCATTCATCTCTTTCTGAACTCTCACAAGAATTTCCTGCAAATCTTCGTAATATAAAATCTCTCTCATCTGAAGTGTGTAGCTTTGAAGCTCTCGAATTATGAACACCATTGAAGAGAAAGCTTTCTTCACAGAACAATAAGCAGATCCACCTGCTTCTCTAATTCCCTCTTGCCATTGCTTCTTTCTCTTAATGATTCGTAACGAAAACGGCAATTCAACGCTGTTCGCTTTTCTTTCAATGCTCGCCGGAATCATATCCTCCGGCCATTCCTTATTTACTCCGTCGTCGGATAACGGAAACCGGAGAGCGAGTTCTTGAATCTTTTTCGAGAATTCTTCATTGGAAAACTCTGAATCCAAGGTGGCGTTGACTGCGCGTTTGATAGGCTTTTGTTTTCTTGATGACTCTGATCCGTTCAGCGTTGTTCCAAATATCGCTGACCGGTGAACGTACCGGTAAGCGAGAGCAAGGTGGGTCAAACTACGTCGTTTTGCTGACGGTGAAGAGATTGCAGGGACTAGGGTTTGTAAAGAAGAAGAAGAAGAAGGCGATTGTGGAATCGAATGTTGTGACCAATTCAAACACCTATCCGCCATTTTCATTCTCATTTTCTAGAGAGAGAAAGTGAAAGTGTGAGCAGAGATTCAATTCGGAATGCTTATAGATCCCAACAAAGAAGCGATAACTTTCCTTCAAACCTGAAAAGAGTAAACATCGAGCAAAAGCCACAATAAAAAAAGTCAACAATCTTCATCAAATCTCAAAAAAAATAATGATTTCGCACACATAAACACGCACTTTGAGCATTGGAATCGGATCAGAAAACAGAAACCAATGGCCATAGAGTGTTTCACACAGATTGAAACCATTAAACAAAATGGGGGTCATCGAGATCTACCAACCTATAGAAACTGCTTTCTGTAACACCGGAATTAATGGGACAGTGAATGTTTTCCGGTTGATTTTCCGGCGAAGTGTCTTCACTTAGCAAGAGGGAGAGAAGTGTGAGGTGTATATATATAAACACACACACGCGTGAGAGATGCCTCTCACAGAAAAAAAGAGTGAATTACACCGGTGGTCCTGTGGTTTGTCTAAATTTTGGATTTGATTCCTAAAGTAAGCTATCTACGATGGTGGTCCCTAACTTTCAAATTAGCTTTCACTCAAAGTCCCTCTTATCTAACGGCGTTAACTCCTTGATGTTATCATCCAACATTCCAACCCTTATTGAAATAAAAGGACAAATCAGTCATTTAATTAAATTAAATATTTAACTTATTTTAAAACAATAGCCATTATCTTCAAACTCACGACTTCTTCTCCAAAAGATTGATCACGCCTTATCGATTTCACCTCTGCTCCATCCAAATTGATAAAGCAATCTGGTTTATCATCTTCATGGTATACTTTTTTTAACTGCAAATTTGTGCTTCACTGTGCTGATGATGGATATAAACTTTTTTGCATTTGTATGACAGGCTGACAGCGGCGGTGGCATGGGAAGCTGGGAAGCCACTGGTGATTGAAGAAGAGGAGGTGGCGCCACCGGAAAAAATAGAAGTCCGGATAAAGATCCTCTTCACCACCTTGTATAAAATTCAAAAGGGTTTCTGTCAATTTCGTAATTTGGATTCTTGGTTTTAGGGAAAGAGAGAGAGGGAGGGAAAGTTTGCTCAGATTCAAAAATGGCGGAGGATGAGATTTTACATGAGACTGAATTGAAATGGGGAAGGAGAGAATGACGGAGTTGCAGAGAGAAATGGGTCCTTCTGGTTGTTGCATACAGGAACAGAGCACAGATGCCAACCGATGCAATCAGGTCTCAAAGTTTCTTCTTTATTCTAAAACTATTTTTTCTTTTTAAATATTAATTGGGTTCTAAATTTTTTAACATGTTTCGTGTTAACTCAGTAAATAAAAGTTCATACATACACATATCGGTTTATTGATGAATTTGATGAAAATGGATAGGATTGTGGACAGTGTTGGTGAAGAAGTGACTGATCTTCAACCAGGAGATCATGTTCTTTCTGTTTTCACCGGTGGATGTAGAGAATGTGCTCACAGTAAGTCCCAAGAGAGAAATATGTGCGATCTTTTAACTATTAAGGATCAACACCGATCGTGGGGTCATGATTCACGGTCAGAAATCTCGCTTTTCAATCAACGGCAAACCCGTTTTCCATTTCGTTGGAACTTCAACATTTAGCGACTACATCGTGTCGGATATCTTGCCAAGATAAACCCGTTTGCTCCTCTCGACAAAGTTTGTGTCCTCATTCCAACGCTTAGAAAAAATCACAATACAACGCTTTTTATTGCATTTATGTCGTCGAGTTTTCAGGCCTTCCGGATCAAAGATCGTGAGCTCGATGATGCTTTCGGAAGAATCTCGTCTGCAGAATCTATTTTCGAGCTCGATGATGCTTTCAGAAGAATCTTGTCTACAGAATCTGTTTCGAGCTTGCTGATGCTTTTGGAAGAATCCCGTCTGCAGAATTTGTTTTGAGCTCGCTTATGAACGGGATTAGATTCCAGCAAGGTCAACATGGTCTTTTACTCGATACTCCAAATTTTGATTCATGACCTCTTCACATAACAAGATAACGGATGATTTCAATGGGAAGTATGTCCTCGACACCACCACGACCACCTCTTCCGCCAATGGAATTAAGCGGTGTAACAATGGAGAAAGAAGATGATGTCTCGGAAGCCTTGAAATGGAGACAAACTTTTTAATTTTTCAATTTTTTTGTTGGTTGAAGATGACATTATATGTAGCATGTAGAAGAGTATAATAACATGAAGAGGATAAACCATATTGCTTTATCAATTTGGAGGGAGCAGAGGTGAAATCGGTAGGGCGTGATCAATTTTTGGAGAAGAAGTCGTGAGTTTGAAGATAATGGCTATTTGTTTTAAAATAGGTTAAATATTTAATTTAATTAAATGATTGATTTGTCCTTTTATTTAAATAAGGGGTTGGATGATAACATCAAGAAGTTAACGCCGTTAGATAAGAGAGACTTTGAGTGAAAGCTAATTTGAAAGTTAGGGACCACCATCGTAGATAACTTACTTTAGGGATCAAATCCAAAATTTGGGCAAACCACAGGGACCGCACTCTAAAAAAATCTTGTGCAGCATGAATCAATCACGTCGTATATTTATGTGTTATTTTATATTAATACCTCCGGCACAAGATCGACGGGAATACAATTTGTACCATACCGTATGTACGTACCGTATATGAAATGTATGTTTCATTTAAGGCCCTAGGATTTTGTATTATTTTCACTTTAGTACTCTTGACTTTTGTTTTATGTATTAATACTCCTTGAACTTTGATCCTTCATTTGATTTTTCTTCTCTACCAAGGTCTCGTTTGCTTGTAGGATTTGATACGATTTGGAATTCAATTCTATTTCAATATCATATTTGGATGAACTTGGAAAGATTGTTTGGATTTGAAATTTTAAGATTTACTTAAACTCTCATGGGAGTCTTGGTCTTTCATGGAATTTCGTTAGATTTGTGTGTAATAACAATTTAAAATAGAGTAAACTACAAATTTGGTCATGTGCTTTGTTGTTTATAACACATTTGATCCCTACAATTTAAAAATTACAGTTTAAACACTGGGGTATGCAAATTTGTCTGGATTTGGTCTCTGGCTCTAACAGCCGTTAGAAGAACCCGTTAAGCCAGGGGTAATTTAGTCTTTTTACTTATTCTTCTTGTTTTTACCCATTCAAAACCACAGGGATCAAAAGTGTAGTTCACATCGCCTTCTACAACCAAGCATCTTCACTGGCCAACTTCATCTTCTCCGACCAAAACACTCACCGAAATCAATCAAAATCAAAATCTCAAAATTAAAATAAGGGAGCCTCCTACAGTAACGGTGAAATCAAAATAAAAACCCTAGCTAAAATAAACAATCTATGAACCCAAATTCAAGGTGAAATCAAAATAAAAACCGAATACAAACCCTAATAAAATCCAAATACACAGAGTTGCAAACGAAGATGTGGTCGGTGAACTCCTCCCGTTAAACCAAATACACAGAGTTGCAAATGAAGACGTGGCCGATGATTGTTTCATTGTTGTTGCTTTGATGGTTGTTTCGATGTGGCCAACGAAGATGTGGCCGGTGAACCCCTCCCATTAAACCCTTTCCCAAAAGATAATCTGGATTTCACTCTATCTTGATGGCACAATCGAGGAACAGATCGAGTGATTAAAAACGATCCCTACAATCGAAGAACACCCTAGAGCTTCTTTGATTTTAGTTTCGATGTGGAGTTTGCAAGTGATAGGGGGAGACCACAATGAAGGTAAGGTTGGTTTTTCAAGGTCAAAGAGAATGGTCGGAGATGAAGACGATTCACCGGATGGGAAGGGCTCTCTGCCGCTGGAGATAGGGATGGCGATGGGGTTCACCGGCGGCTCTGGTTTTTTCCTCCTGGAGATGTTAATCGTGTTATACACACACGTGTATATATATATGTAGTAACCGTGTCCAAATTGGAAGAGTTTTAAAGTCTTGTGCAAGTATTTTTTTAATTATGGAAGTTGAGGGGCCATTTGTTAAAATTGGGATAGGGTATAAATGGGCACAAAACCCTAGGAGAGACATTATTCTCCTGATTTGTTCCTGTGGTTGGCGGCTGTTGAAGAGAAAAAGAAGAGAGGAAGGTTTTGGAGCTCTTAAGCATTTTGGAGAAGAAGGGAGTCATCAAACTTGGAAATCAAAGGAAATGGGTGTGTTGGGGATTCGTTTCCAGCAAAGAATCAATCAGGTAATTTCCTTCCTCTACCTTTCAGCTGTGGATTTGTTGTTAAAGATTGAAAATCTATGTGGGTTTTGTTAAAGTTGGGTTTGAAGCTTAATGGGAAGAAATTGGGTATTTTACTGTGTTAGTACTGTTAAGATTTCAGTAATTGTTGAGTTTAGTGACCTTGGGGTGGTTGCTAATCGTTATCTGTGAGATCTCGGTCATATCCGTGATTTCTCGGCCCAAATAAGGATCAGATGGGCGTCCGGATTGTTTCCTGGACATCCGGACACTTCGATCAGTTGAAGGTTTCCGGGTAAGTATCCGATAATCGGGTGTGTGTGTGTCCGAATAGGGTGTTGTCCGGATAGGAGTGTTGTCCGGATAGGAGTGTTGTCCGGATAGGAGTGTTGTCCGGATAGGAGTGTTGTCCGGATAGGGTGTTGTCCGGGAAGATTGTGTTGTCCGGTAAGTTGAGGTAATCAGCTTATAAGTTTATCCTTTCGCCCAGGTAGATCGTTTGGAAGTGCATATCAAAAGTAGGAAAGGAACGTAAGCGTAACAGGTGAGTTTTTCTAACTAAAGCTTGATGGTACTTGTTCATTTACTCGTACATGCGTGTTTACTTAATGTATGTTGCATATAAATTACTTATGCATGGCATGATCCATATGGGGGGGTGTCCCATACGATATGTGTAAAGCTTATAGGGGGTGAGTCCCATACGATATGTGTGATGCTTATGGGGGGTGTGTCCCATATGTTATGGTACGACGCTTATGGGGGGTGTGTCCCATATGTCATAGTGTGGTGCTTATGGGGGGTGTGTCCTATATGTTACTTGCCAAACTGTCTATTGATTTATGCTTCGCAACTCTTAAAAAATGCTATTAGTGGTGTGGATGAATCTGAGGGTTCTCACTAGACCTTGTGGTCTAACCCTCGCTTCTTTTCAAAACTGAAACCCTTTTCAGGTAAGCAGATTAGGGGCAGCTCCTCTAGTGGAAAGGAGAAGGCATGAGAACGGACGTGGTTGATACTAGTGGACCATCCTTTTACATTTCAGTATTTAGATACTCTCAGTTGTAATTAGGGTTATTCCGCGAACCCAAGTTTTGAATTTTGATGGTATGAATCGTGGGCCATGTTTTGGCGATTTATTATATTTAAATGTCCTATTTATGTCATGTTTTGGAGTGGGTTGTTACAGTTGGTATCAGAGCCGTAGTTTAAGGGATTTAGGTGACCGGATGGGCCTAAACTTAAACTGTAGAATACAACTGAGAAAATAGGAAGGCCTAGGGAGACCTCACTGGGATGCGTACATAATAGGGTGGTGAAAATTATCATGTAAGGTAAGTTCGGGGTTACACCTGGCCAGTGTAATCGTAAATTTACAGGTACATGACGGTGATCACTATTGCCTTGTTATTTTGGGGCGGTTGTTAATCTATATTTTGTGTAATGTATCAGTAGTCGAGAATGTCATAGCGAAGCTTGAGGAGTAGGTCAGTACCGTTGGTGGGAACTGTGCCTACAGCGGGGGAAATCCGCGTGGAGGAGATCTTGGAGGATGGACCGGTGAGTCCTCCGAGACAACCGGCTACCCACGGGAGAGGCGGAGGCCGTGGAAGGGGTCGGGGAAAAGCACCCCGACGAGCTGCCACCCAGGATGGGGGAACTGGGATGGTGACCAGAGGTAAGAAAGCGTCGACCGTCCGTCGGGCTAAGAGTGCGGAAGCACCGAAGGTGCGCAAGCCGACCCAGTCTGAGAGTACCGCTTCAGAGAAAGAGAGTCTGAGTCTGGACCGCAACCAGGCTTTTGTGACGGAAGAAAAGTTTACTGCTGAAATGGGTAAACTGCAAGAAACTTTGCAGGCATTGCTGAAGCATCGTACTGGGTCGACATCGGAAGGGCGGACTGAAAGTGTGAAAGAGACCGAGACTGAAGCATCCAAATTACCTACAACTGGGGTGGGAAGTCACTCCCAGGTGACCCCATTTGTGGCAGGAGAGTCAAAGTCTGTTAAGGGGTGTACCTTTAAAACCTTTGTGTCTTGCAAGCCTCCATCATTCAGTGGAGAACGTAACCCGGTTTTGGCAATGAGGTGGGTTCGAGAGATGGAGCTGGCGTTTGACACAAGTAAGTGTACTGAAGGAGATAAAGTGTTGTTTGCCATGTCAATGCTGAAGGCAGATGCCATCTTTTGGTGGGATGTGGAAACAGGAGGTAAAGGTTCGGAAGTGGCAAAGACAACGTCATGGGAAACATTCACTAGAAGGTTTACAGCCCAATTCTGCCCGTTGGCAGCACGAAAGAAATTGGAAGAAGAGTTTATGGGGCTTGAGCAGGGGTCGATGACCGTGCAAGAATACACTTCAAAGTTTATTGAGAAGGCACGTTTCGCTGAAGTGTATGTGCCTACTGAGGAAAGACGGGTTGAAAGGTATGTCTGGGGTCTGAAGAGCAATATAAGAGAGTTGGTGAAGAATCGTGGCCCCGCGACGTTTCAAGCAGCGGTCGATGTGGCAGAGTTAACTGAGAAGGAAAAGAACCGACAGTTGTCGGAAAGGAGTGTGGATAAGAGGAGGTGGGATGGACCCGTTCGGGATGTGAAGAGATCTAAGACCTCTAGACCCGAGTTGCGGGGGGGGGACCGAGGTTCAGTGACAGACCGTGTGGGAAGTGTAACAAAGTGCACCATGGAGTTTGCTTTGAACCTGATGGTTGTTATAAGTGTGGAAAAATGGGGCACATGGCGCGAGAATGTTCTAGCCCGAGAACGTGTTATCAGTGTGGCTCTCCAGATCATATCAAACCTGATTGCCCGCAGTTGAGGAAGGGATTTTCTGGTGGTTCTGGAGGGGGTCAAGGAGGAAGAGGTGGAGAAAAGAAAGTGGAACCAGGCCGAGTGAGGGCTAGAGCTTTCCATATGACAGCGGAAGAGACGGTTGATGAGCCCGACGTGGTATCAGGTACATTTCTTGTTAATTCGAAGCTTGCTAAAGTGTTGTTTGATTCGGGTGCAAACCGTTCGTTTGTATCGCCGATCTTTGCTCAGTGTCTGTCTATGACGCCTAAGCGGTTAGAGTGTGGTATTGAGGTTGAGATTGCAGACGATAGTTGTGTCTTGGTGAGGGAGGTGTATGAGGGGTGTAGTAAGGAAGTAGAGGGTCATACTTTTCCCTTGCGCCTATACCCGATGGGTATGGGAGAGTTTGATATTGTGGTGGGGATGGATTGGTTGGCTAGTAATGATGCTAGCATTGTGTGCAATAAGAAGATGATTCGTATCGCATTGCCGGATAAGTCTGAGGTAGTGATCTATGGGGATAGGCGTGAACGTAAGTCTTGCCTTATCACTGTGATGAAGGCGAGGCATTGTCTAGAGAAGGGGTGTCAGGGTTTCCTAGCATATGTATTAGACGCCAAGAAGGAGAAGAAGGGATTGGAAGACGTCCCGGTAGTAAGCGAGTTTCCGGAGGGTTTTCCTGATGACCTGACGGGTTTACCCCCGGATCGCCAGGTCGAGTTTAGAATTGATTTGATGCCCTGCGCGACACCGATAGCGCGTGCGCCGTATCGGTTAGCACCGGCAGAAATGAAGGAGATGATGACTCAGTTGCAAGAGTTGTTGGATAAGGGGTTCATACGCCCTAGTTCGTCACCCTGGGGAGCGCCGGTACTGTTTGTCAAGAAGAAAGACGGATCGATGCGAATGTGCATTGATTATCGCTAGCTCAACAAGGTAACGATCAAGAATAAGTATCCGCTTCCGAGGATCGATGATTTATTTGATCAGTTGCAAGGGGCGAGATACTTCTCAAAGATAGACTTGAGGTCTGGCTATCATCAGTTGAAAGTGAGGGAAGAGGATGTGCCGAAGACGGCTTTTCGTACGAGGTACGGGCATTATGAGTTCTTAGTCATGCCCTTTGGGTTGACTAATGCTCCGGCGGTATTCATGGATCTGATGAATCGTGTGTGCATTGCACTGCTAGACAAATGCGTGATTGTGTTCATCGACGACATCCTCATTTATTCCCAGTCTCGGAGTGAGCATGTAGAGCATCTTCGCTTAGTGTTAGACCTATTGCGACGAGAGAAGCTGTTTGCAAAATTTTCTAAGTGCGAGTTCTGGCTTAAGGAAGTTCAATTCTTGGGACACGTGGTGTCAGAAGATGGGATCAAGGTAGACCCGGCCAAGGTGGAGGCCATAAGATGGTGGGAAACCCCGAGATCGCCGTCTGAGGTAAGAAGTTTTCTTAGGTTAGCAGGCTACTACCGGAAGTTCATTCAGGACTTTTCTCGGATAGCTACGCCATTGACTGCTTTGACCAGGAAGAATTCTAAGTTTGAATGGACGGAAGATCAGGAAGAAGCGTTCAGCAATTTGAAAGACAAGTTGAGTAGTGCTCCGGTTTTATCCCTGCCTAAGGGGACCGAAGGATTTGTAATCTACAGTGATGCGTCCAAGTTGGGGCTAGGGTGCGTTCTGATGCAAGACGGAAAGGTGATTGCCTATGCGTCCCGTCAGTTGAAAGAGCACGAGAAGATTTATCCTACGCATGATATGGAGTTAGCGGCGGTGGTTTTCGCGCTAAAGATTTGGAGACACTACCTGTACGGGGTTAAGTGTCAGATTTATTTTGATCATAAAAGTCTCCAGCATTTGTTTGACCAAAAGGAGCTGAATATGAGACAGCGTCGTTGGGTGGAGTTGTTGAGTGATTATGATTGCGAGATCCTTTACCATCCAGGTAAAGCGAATGTCGTGGCCGACGCCTTGAGTCGGAAAGAAAGGAGAGAAACAACGAAAGTGGTAGCCTTTCGAGTAGAAGTGGTTCCTAACCTACTGGACGAGATCAAGAAGTTTCAAGAAGAAGCTCTAGTGGAGGGAAAGTGGAAAGGTGAGAGGATCGTCGGCTATGTGACATCCTTAAAGTGTAGCAAGAGTGGGGTGAAGTGTTTTGAGGACCGGGTGTGGGTTCCAAAGTTGGGAAGTTTGCGTGATCGAATATTGGTTGAAGCGCATAAGTCGCGATATTCGGTCCACCCGGGGACGAATAAGATGTACTGAGACCTGAGGCAACTATATTGGCGGCCGGGGTTGAAAAAAGATGTCGCGTATTTTGTGGTTTGATGTGTGACCTGTTTGAAGGTCAAGGCAGAACACCAAAGGCCGTATGGAGAAATGCAGACCTTAGAGATACCAGTGTGGAAGTGGGACTGTATTACCATGGACTTTGTAACAAAGTTACCAAGGACCCCGAACGGGCATGATGCTATATGGGTGATAGTTGACCGTCTCACCAAATCGGCTCACTTTCTACCTATTCGGGAGAGCGACTCGTTGGAGAAGTTGGCCAGTTTGTATGTCAACGAGATAGTGATGAGGCATGGGGTGTCGTCGTCCATTGTCTCCAACCGTGATAGTCGTTTCACGTCGTCGTTTTGGAGGAGTCTGCAAAGGGAATTAGGCACGCGGCTCTGTTTGAGTACCGCCTACCACCCCCAGACGGATGGACAAAGTGAGAGGACTATCCAGACCTTGAAGGATATGTTGCGTGCGTGTGTGATAGATTTCAAGGGTTCGTGGGAATCCCACCTACCGTTGATCGAGTTCTCGTATAACAACAGCTATCACGCCAGTCTTCAAGCGGCTCCGTTTGAAGCGTTGTATGGGCGTAAGTGTAGGACGCCGTTATGTTGGAATGAAGTAGGAGAGAAGCAGTTGGTAGGACCGGAAATCGTGCAATTAACTGCCGATAAGATCAGTGTAATCAGGGAAAGATTGAAGGTGGCTCAGGATCGTCAAAGAACGTACGCGAATAAAAGAAGAAAGCCAATTGAGTTCAGGGAAGGGGATAAAGTGATGCTCAAGGTATCTCCGTGGAAGGGAGTTGTCCGATTTGGAAAAAAGGGGAAGCTAAAGCCGAGGTATGTTGGACCTTTAGCCATCACCAAGCGTGTGGGGGAGGTGGCTTACGTGTTGGAGTTGCCGGAGGAGTTAAGCAGAATTCACCCGACGTTTCATGTGTCAAACCTGAAGAAGTGTTTGGCTGAGTCGGATGTGGCTATTCCGCAAGAAGATATCAGTGTCGACGAGAAATTGATGTACGAGGAGGAACCAATAGAGATTGTGGACAGTAAGGTTCGGAAAACAAGGAATAGGGAGGTCAGACTAGTTAAAGTCCAGTGGAGATATCACAAGGGACGAGAGGCGACGTGGGAAGTGGAATCTGATATGATGTCCAAGTACCCTCATCTTTTCAAGAATGGAATTCCGGGGACGGAATTCTTTTGAGGAGGGAGTGTTGTAGTAACCGTGTCCAAATTGGAAGAGTTTTAAAGTCTTGTGCAAGTATTTTTTTAATTATGGAAGTTGAGGGGCCATTTGTTAAAATTGGGATAGGGTATAAATGGGCACAAAACCCTAGGAGAGACATTCTTCTCCTGATTTATTCCTGTGGTTGGCGGTTGTTGAAGAGAAAAAGAAGAGAGGAAGGTTTTGGAGCTCTTAAGCATTTTGGAGAAGAAGGGAGTCATCAAACATGGAAATCAAAGGAAAGGGGTGTGTTGGGGATTCGTTTCCAGCAAAGAATCAATCAGGTAATTTTCTTCCTCTACCTTTCAGCTGTGGATTTGTTGTTAAAGATTGAAAATCTATGTGGGTTTTGTTAAAGTTGGGTTTGAAGCTTAATGGGAAGATATTGGGTATTTTACTGTGTTAGTACTGTTAAGATTTCAGTAATTGTTGAGTTTAGTGACCTTGGGGTGGTTGCTAATCGTTATCTGTGAGATCTCGGTCATATCCGTGATTTCTCGGCCCAAATAAGGATCAGATGGGCGTCTGGATTGTTTCTTGGACGTCCGGACACTTCGATCAGTTGAAGGTTTCCGGGTAAGTATCCGATAATCGGGTGTGTGTGTCCGGATAGGGTGTTGTCCGGATAGGAGTGTTGTCCGGATAGGAGTGTTGTCTGAATAGGAGTGTTGTCCGGATAGGAGTGTTGTCTGGATAAGCTGTTGTCCGGATAGAGTGTTGTCCGGATAGGGTGTTGTCCGGGAAGATTGTGTTGTCCGGTAAGTTGAGGTAATCAGCTTATGAGTTTATCCTTTCGCCCAGGTAGATCGCTTGGAAGTGCATATCAAAAGTAGGAAAGGAACGTAAGCGTAACAGGTGAGTTTTTCTAACTAAAGCTTGATGGTACTTGTTCATTTACTCGTACATGCGTGTTTACTTAATGTATGTTGCATATAAATAACTTATGCATGGCATGATCCATATGGGGGGTGTGTCCCATACGATATGTGTAAAGCTTATGGGGGGTGAGTCCCATACGATATGTGTGATGCTTATGGGGGGTGTGTCCCATATGTTATGGTACGACGCTTATGGGGGGTGTGTCCCATATGTCATAGTGTGGTGCTTATGGGGGGTGTGTCCCATATGTTACTTGCCAAACTGTCTATTGATTTATGCTTCGCAACTCTTAAAAAATGCTATTCGTGGTGTGGATGAATCTGAGGGTTCTCACTAGACCTTGTGGTCTAACCCTCGCTTCTTTTCAAAACTGAAACCCTTTTCAGGTAAGCAGATTAGGGGCAGCTCCTCTAGTGGAAAGGAGAAGGCATGAGAACGGGCGTGGTTGATACTAGTGGACCATCCTTTTACATTTCAGTATTTAGATACTCTCAGTTGTAATTAGGGTTATTCCGCGAACCCAAGTTTTGAATTTTGATGGTATGAATCGTGGGCCATGTTTTGGCGATTTATTATATTTAAATGTCCTATTTATGTCATGTTTTGGAGTGGGTTGTTACAATATATATATATATGCTATATTTTTAGTATATAATTAGAGTAAGTTACGTTTTTGGTCCCTGTAATTAACAGATTTATTATTATTAAAGAAAAATAAAAGTGAAAAAGACTAAAATACCCCTCATCTACCCCTAGCTTTCGTCTCTCAGTGTCAGTGTCGGCCCAGCAGAGTGCTTTCGCCGTTGGTGTTCTTTCCAATCTCTATGCATTTCAGTATTTTTTTAATGGCTGTTAGAGCAAGGGACCAAATTCTGACGGATTTGCATACCCATTGTTTAAACTGTAATTTTTTTTATTGTCGGGACCAAATGTGTTATAAACAACAAACCATAGGGACCAAATTTGTAGTTTACTCTTTATAATATATTGAAAACATTTGCTTTATAATGATCAATTAATAAATATATTTTTTAAAACTATTATTTATAATTGGTTTTTTATAAATCATTTATATATAAAAAAAGGAAGAACCACATGCAATGATGTGGCACACTTTTAGAGTAATATTGTTAATATGAATTTTCTTGAACTTTTGATTTTCAAAAATCTTTCATTTGTTAAAGACTTTTCTATCCTTTATGAGAAAATGAATGCTCTACTATCAATGGGGTTCTTTGATAAAATTATATTCATCTTGCATTTATAAGATTATTTAATATTATAATGACTAACATATGATTTTCTCTCCCATGCCTTCTTGAATTCTCACCCTTCCAATTTTCCTCTCTATTCATTCCTTAAAATATGTAACACCTCATGTCCTCAAAATATGAAGTAATTGGAAGTTTGGGGGCCAAAGTGTGAAAAAGTAAAAGTTTTGGACTAAATAGCAAAGCTGAGAAATCAAATAGGGTAAAAACCCCTAAAACCCTCTTCATTCTTCATTAGGGACGGCTGGAGCTTGGAGAAGAGGAGAAGAAGAGAGCAAAACCCTTGTGAAGATTGAGGATGAAGGATTTCATCAGGAACTTTGAAGACTTCATCTTCAAGGTATGGTTTCATCTCCAATCTTCATGTTTTTGCTTGGTTTAGTGAGATTTGGGATTTGAAATCTTTTGAGTAAACCATTAGGAGGTTTTAAGTTTGTTTTCAATGGAAATGGAATGCTTGATGAGTTTGCTTATGGGTTTACTATCTTCTTTTTAAGAATCATTCACCATTTCAATGGTAGAAATGAGTTATATCAAGAATATGGATTTTGGGATGAAAATTATGAATCATTGGATTGATTTCTTTGGGATTTATATGTTTTAGGTTTGGGTTTTGATTTCTAAAGGTGTGATTAGCTAAAACTATCAATTTTGGAAGTTTTCAAACACTTGGGGTCGATTTGGGGGTTTTTGGAGTAAAATTTCGGGCTTAATTTCAAAGTGCAGAATTGGAAGTCTCAACCAGAGACTTGTGCAGCCTAGCTCGCGGTCTGAGGCCACGTGGTAAGTGGCGCAATCCACTGTTGGGTGTGGTTCCTCGTTTTGCTTCGTTTTTCGTTCGAGTTTGGATCGAGGCCTCATTGGGGCTCGTCTTAGGGGTTTAGGGAAGATCTTTTGGAGTATAATTAGATGGTTTAACACCATTTTTATGACGTCCAATTCAGGTATTCGGTTTGAGCTAAAGTGTGTTTCAAGGCTGTATTGATTTGCTAAAACTCAAGTTAGTTCCCTTAATCCTTTTTACTCGTGATAAGATTGGTATGTGTTTTTCAACAATGATTATGGTAAAGCATATGGACATGGTTATCACTCATGAATGATTGAACACGCTATTGCATATGAAATGTTTTGCTAAAGTTTTTATGACTAAATACGATATTGAGCATGATGGCATGATCACTTTGAAAAGCTTTATTATTACATGATGTGGAAATGTTTATTAATGCATGCAAGTTGTTTACATGTTCTTTATTAAGTGGTATATTGATTTGGGGTCGGGTTGCACAGTGGGATTAGTGTATCTTGGGATCGTTTACATCCTTTGGGAGTTTAGTTGTGGTATGTGCCTTGAATCTGTTTCACGTGCACATGACACTGGCATCTACTGGGGGCTATGGGGATCTACTGGGGGCCCCGATTGCGGACATCGCGGTGAGGTGATGGGTGGCTATGAACACTGTGCAAAATACCCAAGTGTGATGTTGAATGGTCGAAATGATTTTGATGGGCCTTTATGACGGTTTGCATATTTATATATATATATATGGTTTGGTAAACTGTTTTCGAGAGGGAATTCACTAGACCTCATGGTCTAACCCTCGCTTTTCAAAACTTAAAACCATTTTCAGGTTAGAGTTTTGTTTGGAGTTTCGTCTAGAGAAGATGGAAAGAGGTGACGCTGTAGAAGAGGTATAGTCTAGTGGAGGCTTGTAGCTCACCGTCGGGCTTCCTGTAGTATCTCAGTTGTGAAAGTGTTTATCCGCTACGTACTTAAAGTAGAGATCGATGTATTTTGTATACTTTGGGACCGTTTTTGGTTGTAACGTTATGATTTATGTTTTATCGAATTTGGGTTGTTACAAAATACATGCCATCAAAGTCACCCCTACCACAAAGTTCAAACCTTCTCATCGAGATTTTAAGTAAAATCACCATAACACCGAATTCAAGCAAAACCCCTATTGTTTATACCCAATGCCCTAGAGTTGTTCTCGAATTCGATATATTGAGTAAGCTTTATGGTATGAATAAACTTTAAAATGTTTGATTCCGACGAAGAAATCATCATCAATATTACATTGTACATTCACATTCGCCCATTTGCTTATAGAACCCTACGTTCCAAATCCCTTAAAAATCTCTTATTCATCATTCGATTAGATTAAAGGAATGGTATGTATTTTTCTATATTGATGTATAGTTACTATCGAATTCGCTCTATGGTACTATTAATTTGTGAGTGTGACTATCTGCTACTTCAAGTTTGCATTTTTATAACTTACAAGTTCGTATGAAAATTGTACACCAACCCTCCAAATTCTCACGCTCTTCATCTCTTAATTTCTTTCTCTCTATTCAGTTTTACTTTTGATGTTCTTGATATATTGGTTTTGCTTTTGTTGGGTTTTTGGTGGATTATCTTTTGGTTGCTCAAGAGTTCCATGTTTATTAAAGGTAAATAGGTAATATACTCTCTTTTTACTCTTGATTTATGCACATTTAATAGTCAAATACCTCGACACCATTATCATATCTTGAAAAATGTAATTATTCATTTAACCGCCATAAAATATTCGACATTACAAGTTATTTGGTATTCTCCGCTAACATCTGCAATTGTTGAGTGTATCCACCTTGACATGCATATGGATGAAGCGGTACAAAAAACCTTTTCTTTGAGAATGAAACAAGGAAAAGATGCATTACAAATTTAGCATTTCCATGTAGAAAAGTTGTTATAGCATTAATATTCAATTGAATTATTTGTTCTACATTTGTAACCCGTTTTGTATATTATACTTTAAATGCAATTTTATGATTACATACAATAAAACTATATATTATTTATACTTACGAACTAAGAGGTTAACCCTTATCTTATTGTCTCCCTTCGCTGAGAGAGATCGATCACTCCTTAATTTTCTAATAGGTCATTTTACCTTACAAGGTCTTAAATCATATAATCTTTTTATTCCATTTACAACATCCTTATATCTTAATAATTTCATGTCTCTTATTTGTCGGGTTAAATTTGGATATTTGGTTATACAAAATAGAAGAGAGAGTTTCGTAATTTGAATGTGAAGGCCTTTATTTTACGATTTGGTTGAATAAAAATGTGGTTGTTTAGCGGGGGTTTTGAATTTTGAGGATATACAATATACACGAACGAACTAATTTAACAAATTATGAAGCAAAACAAGGTTTATAAACTAAATTGGGAAGATCAATTTTGAGCATAATGTTTAACATTGTGTATATACAATTACTATTAACCATTTTTATAAATGTTTAACTTTGACATTGAAACACTATTACGTTTACACAAAATAAAAGGTTATATTAAATATCTTTCTAGCAAACGAACATAGTTCAAGCTCTTTTACCTCCTCATGTTTCTTCTTTAGTTCTTTTCTTTAGTTCTTCGGGTTACAGTTGTAGTGATTGATTGTGCAGTTTTTGGAGATGAACAAGAAAAAGAAACAATTAATAAATGATGAAAAAAAGGATAAATAATTAAATCAAGAGTAAAATGCATGCTCCTTCTTAACATTTAATAAGTCCTGGACGTATGTAAAACATTCAATAAACTATTTTTTCGGATTCTACTGTCGCAAGTTCCATCGTCACAGATTCACTTTTTCTAATTTTCTTATAAAAGTTCACTTAATCCGCCCGTTAATTAATTGCTAATTACTTAAATTAAGCAATTAAATTTAAATGTAGCAAATATTTGTGGCAGATAGGAATCCCGTCACAAATCCAGTGGCTGATTTACGTTGGTGTTGACTTTTGTTCATTACGCCAGAAACCACCGTTGGTAACGATCCTTTGTTTAGTAGTGCGAGGCATGATAATAAATAATAGAGGAAATAAATCTTATTTTTGTTTATAGATATGAGAGTACTTTAGATTCACATACTTCCTATCAAGTAATTAGTAATCAAGAATGTATAAAAAAAAACAAGATTAATTTTGAAATCCTAAAATACAGATGAGTTGGATGGTAAGAATTTTTTCAGAAAAAAAAAAAGAACTTGTGTGAAGATAGTAATCTAAAGATGAATAATGGGGAATATTTTCATGGTTTTCTCTATTTTACTCGTGTTATTAAAGACATACTAAGGCCATCAGTACCCCAACACTCAATCTTTCAAGCTCCACGTCAGCGCCACATCAGCTTTTCTCCTAACCCTCACTCAATCCATAAACACCCTTACCCCATTCCCTAACCCACTCCCATTTCTCACCTGGGACCCACCTCTCCTCCTCACATTTTCTTCGGGATGAAACGGGATGGGGAACCCGCATCCCATCCCGCACCGCTGATACCGCAGGCCATCCCGAGCTCATCCCGAGCCGGGTACGGATGGCCTAAGCAATTGGTTAACATTGGAGGGGCTAAAATGTAAATAATGAGCCACTTGCTCAAAACTGGAGCCAGCATGGGTTGGAACCGTGGTTGTTGGAAAGAGGTTGGGTTCACGGGCATTCAGATCTACGATTTCGGGTCTCTCTCCTCATGTGCCATGTGTCCACACCGACCCATCAACCTTTTTTAGGGAACTCGGTCAAATCGGTTGACCTATTTATTTATTAACTTTGGTGTGGTAAGATTTAATTAAAACTAATCAAACTGTATATGGTTTTTCAAGAACCGTACAGGGGTCGTTTACCTAATCACTTACCCGGATAAGTGTTTATTGGTAAAATTCAATATATCACTTACTTTTCGGGTAAGATTTTAGTTCACCAAAATGGCATCGTATGCAACAATTTAGCTGGTAAGCGTTAACCGTGGTAAGAGTCGTCGCACTCACTTACCGGGTAAGACTATCGGTCCTTGCTTTCGACTCTCGATCCTTGCTTCCGTTCTTACCGGGTAAGATTCTTGGTCCTTGCCATATTCTTCTGGTAAGCTAATGTGACTTGACAAACACTTACTTGGATTAGGGGTGTAAAATAGGTCGGGTTGGGTTCGGGTTCAACCCATTTATTAATTGGGTTAAAAACCTCAACCCAACCCAACCTTTTTAAGTAAATGGGTTGAGATTTTCAACCCAACCCAACCTGGTACTTAAATGGGTTGGTAGCGTGTTGACCGGTTTAGGATTTTTTTCAACCCAACCTGTTTAATAAATGGGTTGAACCTGGGTTAACCCATTTAATTTTAAAACTTTAAATAAAATAAAAAAAGGACTAAAACTTAATTCCATGACAAATACATAAGTCACAACCACAAAACCAAATAAATTGGTCAAAGTTTCAATAAAACACAACCATAAAGTGAAATAATTTGTTCAAAGTTAAAACAACCATAAGTCAAACAAATAAGTTTCTAGGTCGGCGTCGCTCTCTTGGATGGAATCGGAAGGAAGTGTCGGCTAGGGTTTATATTTAGACTTTGAAAGTTTGAATGCTGGAATATTAAAATGGAAGGACCAAAGGAGTTCTGTTTAGACTTTAGTGGAATCATGTTTATTAATTATAATTAAATAATGATAATAAATTAAAAAAAGTCATAAATGGGCTACAAACAGGTTGTAAATGAGTTGAAAGCAGGTTGTAAATGGGTTGAAATCAGGTTGTAAATGGGTTGAAATCGGGTTGGAAACAGGTCGAAAATTTCAACCCAACCCAACCCATTTATTAACTGGGTTAGGTGGGTTGACCCATTTAACTTAAATGGGTTGAAAATCTCAACCCAATATACTACTATTGGGTTGGGTCACTTTTTGCCACCCCTAACTTGGATAAGCGTTTTGTAAACGGCCCCTACATTGTATACGTCTTAAAACGTAAATTGATGTTTCATATGATGTGTTGAATGTGGCGGTATAAAACTTTATACTTCTAAATTGAGAAGTAGCAAATCATGTAACATAACTGAATTCATTGTTTAATCAAATCTTTAAGATAAATTAATAAGGAATTTATTTATTTTGAATGATTAAGGTTTTGGATTTTTTCTTAAATTAATAGATCATTGAACATTTGCATTTTAATTGATTTAAGTTTTTGAAACATTTTATTAATGAAAACAATCAAACTTTTGGAAATTTTGGTTACATATCTTTATAACCCACAAGACTACCTGAAATCATCTAGAGAGTTTTAAAATAACATAAAAAAATTGAATCAGTTTTATCATCCCTAAATTATATGTCATTCATCTCCCTCGTACCCAACATCATTGCTCCCCCCCCAAACACTCCATCGTCACACACTCTTTATCACTGCACATCACGTCGTTGACCCCTGTCATCGATCTCGATCTCCCTCTTCTTCTTCTTTTATCATATTTCTTTGTTTTTTATCTTTTTTGATCTCCTCTATGCATGCTCTATTAGACTTTTGTAAAAGAGGGAGATTTAGGGGTGTCTGTGTTTGTGATTTCATGTGGTTTGGGGTAAAACCGCAAAACATACCACGTATGTGATTTGAACATCTTTCCAACCCACAAACTGCACCACATATGCCCCAAACCGCAAAAAACTGTACCGCAAAATGCGATGCGGTATAAGGTTTATGCAGTTTGTACCTATCGCACTACGCCTACAATCCAATATTTATAAGATTAAATTTCATTATAAAATCAATGATAAATACGGTGATTTGATCATGTTTTAATTTGTTTGCATAATCCCATTAGTTTTACTAATAACACATTGTACATTGATAGGTGATTTTCAAAACCCTATCAAAAAATACATTAATTCTTCACACATAACACATGTTTGCATCGTAAAGGCACTACTACAACCCACCATATTAGCATTCTCAGTCCCTTAATGAAGTAATCCTAGCTCATCTCTCATTGATCACTTCAACCAACGTATTCATCCATGAGAAAAGAAATATTACTTGACAATACAAAAGAGGGCATCTCGTTAGAATTGCACATTGACCGATCCAGATCGTTTTAAAAAAACAAGTTTGGAATATTCAAAGTATGGTCGACGGGTTTGAAAAAAGGTTGGGATTTGGCATGGTAAAGACCAAAGCTGAGCCAACGATCTAGCCTGGTCTAGTACCTTTTCGATCCAAAAAAAGTCTAGTCTGGTCTGTTTACAAGAATTAAAAAAAACAATCTTGCTTAATTTTTCATTGTTTTGAGATTTCCCCTTGAACCTGACCCCATATATATAGAGAGAGAGATGGGTTCATACGAGAACGCTAACTATTTAAGAAACCAAGAAAACAACCACTATGTACAAAATCATATATGATTCACGTACAAAATCATATATGATTAAGCGACTTTTCCCGCCACTTTAAGTCGCGGCCAAATTCGTGCGTGTCCAATTTTTGCAGTTAATGTAAAATCACATGTGATTTTGCACATGATTTACTGTTTTCTTGTTTTCTTGAATACTTAGCGTTCTCGTTTGAACCTTGTAACATCTCGAAATTTCCTTGGTCATAGTACTCTATTTTGAAGGAATGTTTAAAATAAGGGGAAATATTATTTTAAACGGAATGTCGAAAGAATTGGAATTGATAATTGACCCAAAGTTTAAGTTAATTGTAAATTATGAAACTTTGAGGGTTAATTATGTCAATTAGTGATAATTGCATCCATTTAAGTTGAAAGGCGGTGGAAATTGAGATTATCTCAATTTCCATCTCCTAAGGAGTCGGTTTAGAGGAGAAGGGAGAACGAAAGACCGAAGTCTTGATTGCCGGTAGGAAATTCTATTACTCCCTTTCTCGAATTCAAGTTCTCAAGATATTATAATCTTAAGATAATCTGATTGTGAGTAGGTTTCTGATTCGGGTGGTGAAGAAAGTTGATTTTGTGTCAGTGTTGCTTCTGTCGATCTCACAGGTGAGTCCATCTACCTATTTTGAGTTAAACAAGCAAATTGTTAAATTGATATGTGAATGATAAATAGAAACTTATTGGAAAGATTTGGAATGGAAACTTAAACTGAACTGGGTAAAAATTGAAAAGTCTAGAAGATGAATTCGAGGACAGGCCCGGATTCTGGAAGTGGTACCGGATTGGTACCGGATTCCGGGTAGTACCGGATTTGATATTGGATTCCGGAAGTGGTACCGGATTCCGGGTAGTACCGGATTTGATACCGGATTCCGGAAGTGGTACCGGATTGGTACCGGATCCCGGGTAAGTTCCGGATTTGATACCGGGTGGTTCCGGACTTTGAGTCCGGAATAATTTTCCGGATAGTTCCGGATAAGGTATTTTTTCGGATATAGTTTCCAGATGTGTTATCTGGTTAAGCTTTTCTAAAAAAAATCTGGGGGCGCTGCCCCCAAACCCCGCAAGGGCGTTGCCCCTTGACCTCATCTGCTAACCGGGTAGCGGAACCCCCATGCTAAGTCGCCGAAGGGGGAGGGGGGGGGGGGCAATTGAGAATAAGGGTATGATATATTAATTAGGATTCTTAACTTTGAGAGTATGAGATGAGTTGTTATGTGCTTTGAGTTGATACCCACGTATACTAGGAAATGTAATGAATACGCAAAGTATAATTGCTATTCATATTGAAAAGCAGGAATATGCAAAGTATAATTGCTATTACCGTGTATCCTTGAAAAGGAGAAATAAGCAAAGTATAATTGTTATTCCCGTGTATCCCTGAAAGGAGGAATAGGCAAAGTATAATTGCTATTCCCGTGTATCCTTGGAAATGAGGAATAGGCAAGGTATAATTGTTATTCATATTGAGGAATAGACAAGGTATAATTGCTATTCATATGGTGATGTGGAAATATGAAATAGGCAAGGTATAATTGTTATTTCCGCTTTCTATTGAGGGATGAGGAATAGACAAGATACTTGTAAATTCTTGACTGTGAGTTGTAATGTAGAATCATTAGTGATTCGTAGTGATGCTTTGGAACGTGAGACTATGACCTACTTAGTATTGTAATACTCATGGAATTGGGTATGATTTCCGTTATCGAAAGAGGTTATGTGTTCGGTAAGAAAGTTGGGATTAGGTTAATTTATAAACTTCGTTTACAGTTTTGGTTTTCTAAGCTTATAAAGATATTGATTTGAAAAATTGGATGTTCTCGCTAGGCGTAAGCCTAATCCTTTCAAATTAAATTTTCTTACCAGGTAATTGCTCGGGAAGGGATTCAAAGGGATGAGTGTCGAGGAGTGCCAGAGTTATGCTTTTGGAAGTGTGTGTTGATCAGAGATTAGATTAACTTGTTGTTATGATAAAATTTTGTAAGTTTAAAATGGTGATGGTAAACTCTGATAAATGTAAGGTTTAAATTCATTGTGAATTTCAGGGTGTTTCAAACCTTCCTCTCTCTCTCTCTCTCTCTCTCTATATATATATATATATATATATACACACACACACAAACATATAGAGTCACGTTCAAGGAAAATCGCAAAAAATATGAAAAACTGAGTAATACTCTGAGAACCGTATATTTAGACGGTATGCACATGTGATACAAGTAATCTATAAGCAATTTTTCATGTGCATACCATCCACACGTGCATAAAAACTAAGAAACAATTTCAATTACTTGTATGTACATGTGCATATCATCTGGATGAATGGTTATTATAGCGTTCCCCAGTTTTTCCTTTTTTTTACGCTTTTCCCTTAAACCTTTCTCTCTCTCTCTCTCTCTCTCTCTCTCTCTCTCTCTATATATATATATATATATATATATATATACACCTATCCATAATCCTTTACAAACCCAATAATTCGTACAAATTTACAAACCACTTTTCATGTGTTGCTTCACATATGAAACAACAAATATGAAATGCATTGTTTATATAGTGTTATTTCATATATATATATATATATATATAGAGGTGAGTTCAAACGAGGACGCTAACTATTTACGAGAAACGCGAGGACGGACGCCCATGTACAAAATCACATGTGATTCACTATGCAAAATCACATGTGATCCGCGGGCTTTGCCACGCGACTTGCAAGTCGCGGCACAAACCGCGCGTGTCCAGAATTTTAATCACATATGATTTTGTATGTGAATCACATGTGATTTTGTACATGGGCGGCCGTCCTCGCGTTTCTCGTAAATAGTTAGCGTTCTCGTTTGAACCTTTCTCTCTCTCTCTCTCTCTCTCTCTCTCTATATATATATATATATATATATATATATATATATATATATATGTGTGTGTGTGTGTGTGTGTGTGTGGAATGTTCAAAACTGTTTTTTTTCACACACAAAACAAACCTCCACGTTTCACATATGAACGCAATTATATAACCACTACATTTTCACACACATTGTTTTATATGTGAAACAACACAAAAAAACTGATTTGTAAGATTATACAATTTATTGGGTTTGTAAAATTATGCATCTAAATATCCATATCTATATATACGTAAAACAGAATAGTCGAAGAATCGTGTGAGAAAAAGAGTTAACGTGAAAACTGAAAAACGTTAGATGTGATTTGGACCCTTGATCACTTTTAATCTCACACTCATCCATGAATTACATGCGTTTCTAATGGGAATTAATTCAGTACGACTAAGTTATTGTTGATCCACGGTTTGAATTTATCCAAAGGTCCAAATCTTTCTTACACTACTTCTTATCTATAAACATAACCTTAACAGAATATCATAATTTATTAGTTTCATGTAAAATATAAGGTGTATAAAAACTAAAGACGTATGATTTGTATACCATTACACCACACATAGAAGTATGCATTATCCTTTTTGTTGTTATTATTTTATCTTTAATCAATTTCAAAAGTTATCAGTTGTATGTGTTATTAACAAATTAACGTAAAACTATGTGCCACACGTTACGGTTAAGATGTCCAATTGGCCATGTATATACATGACATAAATATATGTTGGAACTTAGTTGAGATGTAAGAAACCTTGTTCCATGTAGGAGCCAAGGCAAAGTCTAGACCACTTAATAAACTCCAACCATTGAGCATTAAATGAATCATTTAATTGTTTTGGTCTTGGAGCGTGGTGTTCAATTCTTAGTGGGCTTTCTTTGATATAAATATATATATATTATGTGTCAAAGATAGGGATTTGGGTCTTGGGGCTCTTGGGGTCGAGATTCAACGATTGAAGAAAATGTGTTTGTGCATACAGGGGCTGGCGCGGGTCACGACACGACCAGAGCCGCGAGAGGAGTCGTGCGGAACACTGGAGTATCGTAGAACAGAAGTCGGCGCGGAACACTGGAGTATGTGTTATTAACAAAATCAAAAACAAATTAACGTAAAACTATGTGACACACGTTACGGATAAGATGGCCAATTGGCCATGTATATACATGACATAAATATATTCATATATGGGAAATTAATTGAAATACCCTAAGTTGACCACCATTTCATCCATATGCCTTATCTCTCTCCCAATTAACCAAAATACCCCGAAAATCTGTGGCCCAACTCGTGGTCCACGGACACATTTTATAAATTTACAATTTTGGTCCCTGGAGTCCGTGGCCCACGGACTCAATTCATGTATATATAAAAGTGTCTGTGGGGTGACTCAATTCATGTATACTAGTGGTCTGTACCGCGCGTTGCGCGGTATTCAGAATACATGTTGTTTTAATAGTAGCATAGCTTAATATAAAAATTAAAACGACCAACATGGTAAAGTTATAGTTTTGAGTACTAAAAGGTTATTCATCAACAATGCAATTATCTACCGCATTCAACAAACATATACACGAATCTATTCATAAATCATGTAAATTTAATACAAATGTGCATTTGACCTCTACTTTCTTGACTATTGTTAAAAGAGTGTACAATTTTGTTATTTGAATTAACAACCCTATATCTCAAGAATTCGAAACCACCATGAAAAATTTTCATGGTATACACCAAACCCTCCTTCAACAACTGCTTGAACTTCGACACCAAATCTTCCATACTACTGTATCTATTTAGGTTCTCTGAAGTAAGTTGGTATAAATCAATCTATATTACAAAGTGGGCATACCATTTCAATAAGAACTATATCCAAACTAATTAATTCTTGGTCTTTTTTAGTTCAAAGACTCCAGAATCGGCAAACTCTTACCTTAATCGCTGAACATTCATTAGCTCCCAAAATTTTCAACTTTATTCAATCCATTAAATATCAATAATATGGACGACAAAACCTACCTTTTCCACAAATGTTAAAAAATTTATATTTTATGCATATCAATAAGAATGTATTGTATATTCAAATCATAAAGGGTTTATTGATGGTAAAAAAAATTATCTTTAATAGTAATTGTGTGGAAACCGTGTGCTACGCGGTAGCGTCGGTAATTTGGGTGGTAATATGTAGATAAACATACAGATACATCTTAGTTGATAAATATAACTATAAACAAATCACATTCATATCACTTGTAAAAATTAGAAGAATTTAATTAGTGGAATATATATATATATATATATATATATATATATATATATATATATATAGTGTTAGGTTCATTTGAGAAGTCTAAATATTTTGAGAAATGGAGAAGTAAAAAAACACGGGGAATGTTCATTGTTGGTGCAAGTGTACCACATCTCTATATATTTATATATATTTATTTTGATGATTACAAACACACCGCATTATTGTTTGTCTAACAATTTAATCCAAGTGTGCAGTTGTTGAAGAACACGAAGATTTAATCTGAAGGGTTCAAGACGGAAGTGTTTACGTCGTCATTATTGTTTATAACTAATAATGATAAACACCCTAAAATAATATACCACTTGGATATTTCTAAAAACCCAACAATTAATTTTAATAAGGTTTTGAGAAGATTCAGCAAGATTTGGTTGCAGTCCTGGAAGCTGTCTTTTCTGACGGCGGTATACCGTGGAGAATACCCGGTATACCGCGGGTACACTTTTGCCGGTATACCGCGGGTGTTCAGCCGGTATACCGCGGCAGGCCGTGTGCATCTCTGATTGGTTGAAGTTACCTTTTCCTGACGGCGGTATACCGCGGCGGTACAGCCGGTATACCGCGGGTACATAATTCCTGCCAACTTTGCATGTAGCCGTTGGTGTGTCAGTCACCTTTTCTGACGGCGGTATACCGCATGCATTTGGCGGTATACCGCGGATGCACAATGCCGTTGGAGATGCTGATATATAAAGAAGCTGTTGGTGATGAAGAAAAGCAGACCTAAGAACACAACAACAGTAACAATAAGCAGCAACCACACTCTCAGCTCTCTCATTTATATATATATATTTTATAAAACATTTTTTATAAAATATCCAAGTGTGAGATATTATACAAGAGTGATTACCCATTGTGAGTTATACTCCTCTTGTAAGTATTTGAATAACGGGTGTGTGATCCTGTACATCTCATAGCAGAAGCTTGAGAATCAATTACGTTACCTTTGTACTTGGTTTGTATTTCTACCGTAAAGAATACATTTATTGGATCGTGTCGGGAAGTGTCTCGGCTGCTGGTTTATCACAGTTGGTGGTAAATCAGTAAATCTCTGTGTCAAGTATCTCTATCCCTTATCTCTTTATTTATTCCGCTGTGCTATATTATATTTATTTATATAAACTGCTTTGCATTTATATTTATTTATATAATCTCTGTGCATTTAAATTATATCTGTTTATATAATTGTTGTATACTTATTTATTTATACTCTGCTTTATTTATTCTGTATTTATTTGTAAAAAGAATTTTTGAAAGTAAAAGTTTTAAAATACAACCTTACCCCCCCCCTAGGTTGTCCAACATTTGGTATCAGAGCGGGGCTTTCAAAAATTTTCTGTTTAAATTTTTAAAGTTATATCTTTTATATAATGGCTCAACAAACTGTTTTGTTTTCAAAACCTCCTATTATAGATACTGAAAAGTTTGGCATTTGGGCCGAGCTATTTGAATGTCACGTTCGTGGCAAAAGTCAAAAAATTTGGGATATTATAGAAAATGGGAATTTTAGACCAACCAAAGTTGAAAATGATCTTATTGTTGATAAACCCATAAAAGATTGGACTCCCGCTGAAGAATCTCATTATTGTTTAAATTTTGAAGCTAAAAATATATTATATGCTGCTTTAACCTCTGATGAAATAGAAAGAGTTTATACTTATAAAACTGCTAATCTAATCTGGCAAAGCTTGAGCGACACTCATCGTGGAAATACTCAAGTTAAAAGCTCTAAAATAAATATTCTTGTTCATGATTATGAATTATTTGAAATGTCAAAAGATGAGTCAATCGACTCAATGTTTAAACGTTTTAACCTCATTATGACTACTTTGAAGGGATTAGGTCGTACTTATCCTAATGAGGATTATGTAAGGAAAATTCTTCGAGCACTTCCTTCGGAGTGGATGGCAAAAATCACATCCTTGGAAGACTCCCGAGATCTCGCAACTATGAAGCTCGATGATCTCATCGGCAATCTTAAAGTGCACGAAATTGCACTAAGAAGAAATCAGGTCCGGGAGCAAGTCAAAAAGAAATCCATAGCTTTAGAAGCCGTTGCCTCTAAAAATGAGAAAGAAAAAGAAGAGGAGGAAGATGCAAGTTCCTCGGATGACGAACCCGAAAATCTTGACGATTTAGTCAAGTTGGTAAGAAAACTTTCTAAACTTTTATCTAACAAAAAGTTTACTAATAATGATAGGTTTCAAGAAAATGGAGACTACCGTCGTGGTGGTAAAAACCAAAGTCGCAACGTCCATAAAAGTGAAGACAAATATGACGAATCTAGCGACGATGAAAAAGCCAATAAAAAGAAAGACTTTTGCTATGTGTGTGGTGACAAGGATCACTATGCAAGTGTGTGTCCGAAACGAGCAAAACAAATCAACACACCAAAAGCTTTAGTTGGAGGCGCGTTGAGCGCAAGCATAAATGAGGCCCAAAATTTTTGTTTCATGGCCGACCATGATAATGAGGTATCTTCATCATATTCTTCTAAAAATAATTATGATAATAATTATAGTGATAATTACTATAGTGACGATGAAAATAATCTTGACGAATTATATAAATCATTTCATGATATGGCTGCTCTCGCAAATAAATATAAAGATGAAATTTCTAATTTAAAAGAAACCGTATCTGTATATAAAAAGGAAATAGATGACGGTAAACAAAAATCTGCTCATGTTATCACTAAATTAGAAAATAAATTAAGTGAAAAAGATGTTTGTAAATCTTGTGTTATTTTAAATAATAAAATTGCATGCTTAAGTGAAAATAAAAAAGAAAGTGTTGCATGTACAAAATGCGAGTCTCTTGAAAATGAAGTTGCATATTTAAATGCTAAATGTAAATCGCATGAGAAAGATAATCTGTTAGCTAATGCATTTCAAAATAGCAATGATAAAGTGTTAAAAATGCTAAATATGTCTAATCGCATAAATTGCCGAAAAGGCATTGGTTCAAATACGTGTATTGAAAAATGTGATTGTATGCCAATTAAAAAGGTTTTTGAAAAACCTAAATTTGTTGTTAAAAATAAAACGCAAAAACCTCCGTATATTCCTAAAATGAATTATGTGAATTATATGTCGAGAAAATCACATGCGTTTATGTATAATAATAAGTTTGCGAATCCTAAGAAAAATGTTAATCCGCATACTTCTTTTTACGTCTATGATGAATACGATCGTAAAATAAAAATGGTTAGAAAATGGATTCCGAAAGGAATGTTTAATGTTGATAATCCCGGTGGGATGCGTTTGTGGTTTTAAACCATTTATATGGCTTTGTATGTTTGTCGTGTTTGTTTTATGTCGACAACATATTTTTTTTTGCAGTTTATGTTTTATACTAACTGTTAAAAGGACCCATAAGAAAAGGGTACCACGAAATATTTTCTTTGCCTTTTGTAGGTGTTTCCTGGCGAGGTTATAATACGTGTTTCCTGGCGAGGTTATAATACGTGGTTACCTGCCGAGGTTATAATACGTGGTTACCTGCCGAGGTTATAATACGTGGTTACCTGCCGAGGTTATAATACGTGGTTACCTGCCGAGGTTATAATACGTGGTTACCTGACGAGGTCATAATACGTGGTGATTTTTTTTATCACATAAAATTAACCGAATATTGAAGCCTTAAGATCCGTTTTGGTGCAAGTGTTTCGTATTGGTTTGTATATCTTATGTCTCTATTGCTTTATGCTTATTTTTATCCCTCAAATTTTATAAAATCAAATTGATATCGTTATTAATTTGAGGGGGAGCGTTTTAGCTCTTTTACCCATGAGATTATGCTCTCTCAATTATATGCATATTTTGAGGGGGAGCATCTCTCGAGGGGAAGCATACCGTCTTTCTTAACCCTTTTTGTTTCGACAAACGGGGGAGAGAAACCGCATATGCTCTTGCTTAGCGGTTGTGTTTGTCATCATCAAAAAGGGGGAGATTGTTGGTGCAAGTGTACCACATCTCTATATATTTATATATATTTATTTTGATGATTACAAACACACCGCATTATTGTTTGTCTAACAATTTAATCCAAGTGTGCAGTTGTTGAAGAACACGAAGATTTAATCTGAAGGGTTCAAGACGGAAGTGTTTACGTCGTCATTATTGTTTATAACTAATAATGATAAACACCCTAAAATAATATACCACTTGGATATTTCTAAAAACCCAACAATTAATTTTAATAAGGTTTTGAGAAGATTCAGCAAGATTTGGTTGCAGTCCTGGAAGCTGTCTTTTCTGACGGCGGTATACCGTGGAGAATACCCGGTATACCGCGGGTACACTTTTGCCGGTATACCGCGGGTGTTCAGCCGGTATACCGCGGCAGGCCGTGTGCATCTCTGATTGGTTGAAGTTACCTTTTCCTGACGGCGGTATACCGCGGCGGTACAGCCGGTATACCGCGGGTACATAATTCCTGCCAACTTTGCATGTAGCCGTTGGTGTGTCAGTCACCTTTTCTGACGGCGGTATACCGCATGCATTTGGCGGTATACCGCGGATGCACAATGCCGTTGGAGATGCTGATATATAAAGAAGCTGTTGGTGATGAAGAAAAGCAGACCTAAGAACACAACAACAGTAACAATAAGCAGCAACCACACTCTCAGCTCTCTCATTTATATATATATATTTTATAAAACATTTTTTATAAAATATCCAAGTGTGAGATATTATACAAGAGTGATTACCCATTGTGAGTTATACTCCTCTTGTAAGTATTTGAATAACGGGTGTGTGATCCTGTACATCTCATAGCAGAAGCTTGAGAATCAATTACGTTACCTTTGTACTTGGTTTGTATTTCTACCGTAAAGAATACATTTATTGGATCGTGTCGGGAAGTGTCTCGGCTGCTGGTTTATCACAGTTGGTGGTAAATCAGTAAATCTCTGTGTCAAGTATCTCTATCCCTTATCTCTTTATTTATTCCGCTGTGCTATATTATATTTATTTATATAAACTGCTTTGCATTTATATTTATTTATATAATCTCTGTGCATTTAAATTATATCTGTTTATATAATTGTTGTATACTTATTTATTTATACTCTGCTTTATTTATTCTGTATTTATTTGTAAAAAGAATTTTTGAAAGTAAAAGTTTTAAAATACAACCTTACCCCCCCTAGGTTGTCCAACATTCATATATGACTGTTTATATATGAACGTTCATATATGAACGTTCATATATGACTGTTATATGAACGTTTATATATGAACGTTGGAGTGTTCATATATGAATGTTCATATATGACTGTTTATATATGAACGTTCATATATGAACACTCCCGTGTTTTTTTACTTCTCTATTTCTCAAAATATTTAGACTTCTCAATTGAACCCTTCCACATATATATATATATATATATATAAGTTAAGTAAATAACTTGTAAACTGAATTAAATTAGTAACATTAACGATGGGCCTGAGGATAAATTTTGCATTGTTTGTATAATTTATACCTTTGCACGATATTTTTCTTTTAGAAAGAGGGGTAGCTCTGACAATTTGTTAAAAATGAACAAATACACACTTAGATGATACGATAACTTCCGACCAAACGTATGTTTACTCTTCAAATGGGAGAGAACCTAAAAGTTGACATGGATTACACGAATTCAAACAACTAAACAAACAAATGGTTGAAATAATGGTCTAAAGTTCTCTACAATCTTGAAATTTTGCAAAATATATACATTTCCTTCTTGTAACAAAATGGTGAAAGTTAGTGGCCAAGTTTTTTCGAACTAGAGTATCATCGGTGCCTAAACAACAACAAAAAAAACAATCAAATAATAAGCATAACAAATTTTGTTAATAGATGGTATGGCCATAAGAATAAAGTAATATAAAAAACACATTTTCGTGAATTAAAACCATATCAAAACTATTCTTACACCTTATAAAAAAGATAGATAGATTATCACACAATGTTTTATTGAATTAATGATAGGTTTCTTCAATTGATTGATGAGAGAAATAATCTCAAATGTGTTTTATCACAACATTAATAGTTTTTTATTATATATTGTCACCGAAATAAAGGGTAATAAAATTGGCTTTTTTATATATTGATTGTTATGTAATAAAAAATGAAAATGAAAGGTTTAGAAATTAATGTGTTCAGATTAAAAATAAATCAAAATGACAAAACAAATATATAAATATGTGTGCACATGCTCATTAATTTTTTTATCATGTATATTGAAATGTATTAAATTATCATAAGTATTTTATTTATGTATATATATTCATAATAATTAAAAGAAGAATATGAAAAGTTAGATCAGTTAATGAGGTATATTGATATATTATAGTTACAAAAATACATGAATTATCTAATCAATTAATGCGATATAAATATACATGTTTCAAAAACTAAAAAAATAGAAAACAATAATTCAAGCATTCACAAAATTTCAACATACATTTTTTTGGCTTTCTTTTCTAATAATATACCGATATTGATATATTGATTGTTGTGTAAATAAAAAAATAAATAGTAAATGTCATATTGAACTATATTAAATTGTCATAACTATTTCGTTTGTATGTATTGATTTATGGTAATCAGAAAAGGAATATGAAATGTTAGATTAATAATGAGGTGTATTAATATATATTAAATACGAAAATACATGAATATTTGATCATTTAATGATATATATATATATATAGGGGAGGTATCCGTTGCAAACCAGTCAGTTTGTGCAAACCCCGTACAAACCAATCTACCAATCACGTAACTTTATTTTTTATCCATAAGGGTATTTTAGGGCTTTTAGCATATTGTTTCATCTCCACCAATCACGTAACTTATTTTTTTGTATCCATAACTTCTTTTTTATATCCATAAGGGTATTTTAGGGCTATATCGGAAAATATAGATTCATGAAGCCAAATTTTATATTCATGAAGCCAAATTTTATATTCATGAAGGGGAAATATAGATTCATGAAGCATCAACACAAAAAAATTGCAGATTCATGATTGTAGATTGGTTTGTACGGGGTTTGCACAAACTGACTGGTTTGCAATTGATATTTCCCCAATATATATATATATATATATATATATATCATTCTCAAAAAACTAAAAACTCGATAAATAATAAAAAACAATAATTCAATCATTCTCAAAATGCCTACACACATTCCTTAACTTTTTTCATAGTAGCATATTGATATTAATTTGCTGATTGTTATGTAAATAGAAAATGAATATATAGTAAATAAAGCTAAAATATTTTAATTAAATTAATTTTCAAACTAATACAATAAAATTTATATAAATAGACTCGTATAAAATAAAAAAAGAAACGTAAACAAAAAACTTTTTTAATTATATTATATTGATTGTTTTGTAAATAAAAAATAATGGTAAATACATATTAATGTTAAACTAATAAAATAAAAGAGAATAAAAAGATTATTCATATTGATTGTTATGTAAATAAAAATTGAAAACCTAGAGGTAAAAAAAATTGGTTGTTACAAACCAAATTTATGAAACTTTTCGACAAAAAAAATCAACCTTTAATCGTGAAAGATTTTTTCACTAAGATTTAAGGATGCTTTTTGGGAATGAAGTAATAGACACCATAAAAATTCTCACAACAATAACAATGTTAGTGTCAATAGAAAAAATCTTAAAATAGTTAAAGAACGCAATTCAATCACATATATATGATTATTGTCAATGACGCTTAAACTTCGGAAAAAAATATCAAATCTTGTAATCACAAAATATCAAATTTTATTTGAGTATATATAATTCAATCGTAAACACAATTTGCTATGATAACAACAAATTCAACAATATGGAAAATAAGAAATACATATCACATTTTTTCCAGAATATAATTGTTACATACTTGTTTATAATCTTCCATATCTTCTTTAACTTTCATCTTCTTCATCCTCCACTAAAGGAAGAAATAATCTTCCATATCTTCTTTAACAAAATCTTCTTCATCCTCCACTAAAGAAAGAAATATGTAATAACAAACTTACAATTTTCAAGAATATAATTTCTAGATACCTTTTTATAGTCTTCCATATCTTTTTCAACTCTCATCTTTTTCATTCTCCACCAAAGTAAGTTTTAGAATTTCACTTTGTTTATTATTGCAACATAGAAAAACAAACTTAATTTATTACAAAATATATTTTATTATACATAACTAACCTCAAAATGCTAAAAAAAACTAAGCGGTGTGAGAAGAGTAAACATCTTGTATGTCAAGAAGTATGGACAACAATGGTTGCAATTGTATGTCAAGAACCAACATGTTGTACCTTGAAAAATTAGTGAAGACCTTTGAACTTATTATCATAGAGTAAGTAAATCAAAGTATGATGACATTTGAAATGACATGTAGGGTTATAAATACATATTGGAAAATACATAGAATGATGGAAATAGGGAAACTATCATAGATTGAGAAAAAAAAGTAGTGATTATCATGTTTAGAGCTTCCACCCCATTCCTTGTATGGTGGTTTATATAGATATATAGATTGAGAGATAAAGATAAGTTAGGGAAAATGAAGAGAACAATGTTAAATGCAAACATGATGGATAATCAATGTTGATGGAAATGAGGAAACAAATCAAAAGTTGAAAGTTAAGCTTAGGTATGTAAAATTACCAAGAAACCCAACTTAATAATGAAGTACACATTTCCCATACAGGGGTGGAAATGTCTTTAACATATTTCAACATTTAAAAAAACAAAATTTGAGAAAAAAGAGAGAAGAGATTCTAGGCTTGAGAAGGCTCCATGTCATCACACTTGGTTTTTGTTTTTATATATATAATATTGATATATATATATATATAAGTTACACTTACAACCCTTAGGCCATCAGTACCCCATGGGGGGAATCTTTCAATGATTCCCCTCCACATCATCGCCACATCAGCTTTTCTTCCATCCCTCACTCCATCCCTCACGATCCCTAAACATCCGTACCCCATTCCCTCAAACCCCTTTGCCACCTCATTTATTTTAATTCTTTTATTTATACATTTAATTATTTAACAAAATAAAAATATTTATATATATATTTTTAATAAATAAAAATAAAATAAATAATAAAAATTAAAATTCATATCATTCATTAAAAAATTAAAAATTACAAAATAAATTTAAAAATCTACTCGTCGTCATTGTTGGGAACTTGGATACGCCAAATATGTTCGACCAAATCCGACCGAAGGTTATTATGAGTTTCCCGGTTTATGACTTCTCGAACATTTGCCGCGCGTTGTGTCTCACTGATTTGGCTTTCGATATCATTCGTGAAAAAGTCGTTTTCCACGTCACCACAAATAGCATGGTTTTCGTCTTCGAGTATCATATTGTGTAATATGACACAAGCGTACATAATGTTTCTCAATATTGCCGGTTCCCATCCGCGTGCCGGGTTATGAAGTATATGCCAACGTTGTTTAAGCACGCCAAAAGCTCGTTCAACATCTTTACGTGCGGATTCTTGCGCGGACTTGAACTTTTGTCGTTTAGAGTCTTGTGGGCACGTAAATGATTTTACGAAAGTAGCCCATTCCGGATATATCCCATCCGTTAGATAATATCCATGCTTGTAGGTGGCTCCATTCACCTCAAAAGGGCAGTCGGGTGCTTTTCCATCATATACATCGTTGAAGATGGGCGACTGATTGAGAACATTGATGTCGTTGTTGGAACCGGCAACACCAAAGTATGCGTGCCAGATCCATAGATCTTGAGAGGCCACTGCTTCAACAACTCGTCGGTGTCTACGGATGATGATGATGCGGTTGGTGAACCGGGTTGTGGCGAATCCATATTGTTTAATATATAGAGGTTGAGAAAATTTGAGAGAGTTTGAGAGGTGTGAGAAATAAGAGGTTGAGAGGTGTGAGAAATAAGAGGTTGAGAGGTGTGAGAAATAAGAGGTTGAGGGTTAAATATATAGTGGGATTAAATTGAGAATTTTTTTTTTTTAAGAAAGAGCCGTTCAACGGTTATTTTTAAAAAAATTTAATTAAAAATTGTTTTTTTTTAAAAAAACCCTCGGGATGGATCGGGAACCCAACCCCGAAAACCATCCCTTCCCGCATGACCACCCCGGGCCGTAGCCCAACCCCGCCCTCACCCCGCTGCCACCTCCCCATCCCGAGCCCCTTCCCCGCTTGGGGTACGGAAGGCCTTACAATTAGTTATCAATTTTACTTTTAATCCTTTACTTTTTCATTTTTTATTTTAAATCTTACCATATTAACATAAATAATCGTATATGAACTAAAATACATTAAAAATACATTTTTTATTTTTTACAAATTATACCATTGTAATCGTTTCGTCAATACCTTCGAAATGAGCCTAATATTGAATATTTTTGGATTTAATCAGACTATTAAATATCATGAATATATACGAATAAAAGGGATTTAATCATACTATTAACTTATAATTGTGTATTTTTAATATAAAAGGGATGTAAAATCGAAAATGAATATAAGAAACATAAAACAAAGTTATTCGTATATATCAGTGTTCAAAAAGGCGAGCCATGGCGTGTGCCATGACGCGATATGGCGTAAGACACGTCTCCGCCGTTACGAAATGGCCCAGAACGTTTCTATATGGCGTGGCTCACGCCATGGCGTCTTAAGGTGCGCACTGACGTGAGTTTTTTCTAAGACGTGATATTTTCACAATTTTTTTTTTATTTTCTATTATTTTTATTATTTTTATCTGTTTTGTTTTTACATTTTTAACTTTATATTTTCTACCTTTATAGATTTATCTAATCACGACAAACATTGTTTCAAAATTTCATAAACATTATGGAATTACGATTAAAACGAACGTTGTAAATTTACCTTTATAAGTTCTATTTTAAATATTCAATCAAAAACTATTTTTATAATAATAATTTATATGTATGTTCTTCTTCTAATATGAATGTATTTTTTTAATATAATTATCTTACTAGAATAATATATGGATAACAAATATGTGTATATATAATTATATATTTGACATACAAATTTGCCGCCTTATCACGCCTTGAAAAACGTCACGTCCTCGCCGTGGCGTGTAAGGCTTGAGGCTTGACCTCGCCGCCACGCCACGGCTTACGCTATTTTGAACCTTGGTATATATTCATGATATTTAATAGTATGATTAAATCCAAAAATAATCAATATTAGGCCCAATTCGAAGGTATTGACAAAACAATTACAATGATATAATTTGTAAAAAATAAAAATGTATTTTTAATGTATTTTAGTTCATATACGATTGTGTTAATATAGTAAGGTTTAAAATGAAAAATGAAAAAGTAAAGGATTAAAAGTAAAATTGATAACTAATTGTAAGGGTTGTAAGTGTAACTTTTATATATATATATATATATATATATATATATAAATGAATTGAGTCACCCCACGGACACTTTTATATATATACATGAATTGAGTCAGTGGGCCATGGACTTCAGGGACCAGAATTGTAAATTTATAAAATGTGTCCATAGACCACGGGTTGGGCCACGGATTTTCAGGGTATTTTAGTTAATTGAGAGAGAGATAGGGCATATAGATGAAAGAGTGGTCAATTTAGGGTATTACAATTAATTTCCATATATATATATATGCATGTGTTTTGTGATTAAAGAAAGAACAAAACATTCAAGAAAACGATAGATGTAAGCATAGATTTTTTATTTAATTTTGGTTTTTATTGGTCTAAATTTTTGAATTTAAAATAATTATATGAGAAAAAGGGAAAAAAACAAGGAAAAGAAAAAGAAAAGGATTGGAAATGAAAGGAGCAGCATGAGTGAATGAGCAAGAATTAAAACAAAAATAAAATAAATAAAAAATAATAACAATTCGGACTTGGACATGCAATTAAACACCAATTCCATGCCATTTTTCTTATCAACTCGAGTTTCTTTCCTTTGTATCTCTTAACTAAAGAAAACATCCAAAACCATATCTGAAATAATGAACTCTTAACTTCTGGTAATTTTAGTGTTACCGAGTCATTTAAGTGTAATTGGACTTAACACGTGTGATAATTGGTTTCAAACTTTGATCTAATGCAAGTTATGTAGTACGGAGTGCACACTTGTCATAAGACAAGTTTGATCCCGGACACGAGGAAATGGCGGGGGTCAAGGGTTAATATTCTTTACAAGAAGTTAATATTCTTTATAGGATGTTAATATTCTTTATAAGGGATAATATTATTTACAGGAAGTTAATATTTTTTACAGGATGTTAATATTCTTTATAGGGGTTAATATTCTTTACAAGAGGTTAATATTCTTCACAAGAGGCTACCTCTGAAGTGTTTGAGCTCTGATCAGACTACCTCTGAGATGGTTGTGCTCTGATCAAGTTAAGTCCGATTTCTGGTCTTGTAAGATCGGAGCTGCATTTATTGTGCAGTTATTCCAGTCCTTGATTTTTGCCATAATGGTGGTAACTGACCCATTATTGCTATCAATTAGCAATGATTGCCATAATGGTGGTAACTTACTCATTATTGCTATCAATTAGCAATAATTGCCATTTCTGTTACCTTTTCCTCTTTATGAATGAAATTAGTATATAAATACCATATATGCTTACGTTTTATACACACAATTGAAAACAAGCCTTCACATACTCTCCTGCGAATTTGCTTTCGTTTTCATGCTTGAAAACGAAAGTGTTATTGAGTCTTATCCCAGATTGAATTTCGTGTAACCCAGGCATAGGGTCGAAATATCAATTCGGAAAGCGAACTCTCACACGATTCGCAAGAAATCCGGTGACTGATCTCATACCCTAGACAACTATTTCCCCCAACAATCGAATTGATATCTCGTGATGTCAGTCATGGTCAATACTGTGAGAAAGATGACTTCGAAGTTCGGAAAGCTGGAGAAGTTTGAAGGCACTGATTTCAGACGCTGGCATAAAAAGATGCATTTTCTGCTGACGACTCTGAAGGTAGTGTATTGATAACGCCACTTTTTGGCGTTATTTTCGGTTCTCAAACCAATGAGATTGGCTTGTATTCAAGTAAAAAGGCGTGTATTTCACGGTTTATCTAGTGATTTATACAGGTTAGCTAAAATGCGGCATTCCTCGAGAAACGAAGCTAAAAAGAACCCCAAAAGAGCCAAAACGAAGCCCAACGAAAGCCCGAGATCCAAGTCCAAAACCGCGGCACACAGCCCAAAAACCGCGGCACACAGTTTTCCCAAACCGCGGCGCAAGCCGCGGCACACACTGTTCCACGCCGCCGCGCGGTTTGGCGCGCGGTTTGCAAACCGCGGCACAAACCGCAGCACGCAGAAATAAAACTCGTTTTTTGGAGATTTTAGGTCATTCTTCGCGCAACTTTTCGCAGACGATCCAGAGCAGTTCCGGGGCGATTTTGGGCGACTTTTCGGAGTCCTCGAGGTCACGATACAGAGCCGATCACGAGTGCATTCAAGACGGAACGTAGAGACGGACACGAGAGGGAGTTTTCATCACTTGTTATCACGATTTCATCTTTTCACTTTTGATCATGTTTACATTCACTCTTGAATCCTTTTCCCTTATGTTTGAATCCACCGCCGACATGAACTAACCGGTTCGTGTTGGGGGTTGGAATGAATCCGGTTTTTAAGCATGTAACGAATTGATTTGAACGTTTATCAGTTTTCCTTATTAAATGAAGCATGTGATTTTGTTCTTAATGCTTTTGTGAATTTGGCCAGTTTACAATTGATTTGTGGATTAGTAATTAAGTTCGCGAGAATTAATTGCTATATAGAATTAGGAATTGCATGCCTAAAGCCCAAAACGGTGATAGTGATATACCAAGTAAGCTTTAGTCCCATTTAAACCGTTAGGTTAATATCGAGAGATAAAATCTAGCCAATTTAACATAAATCGAGTGCTTAATGTGTTTTGGAATCCAGAAGTGAGATCGAGAGATTGAACTAATCCTTTTCAAAATAAAATCCGTTGTTATTCGAAAGAAAACGACGGTGATCTTAAAAGATTTGGGAATCATTTAGGGGACTAACTGGTAATTGTTTTGAGTCGATTGTTTGCATGTGGAAAACCTGAGGATTTCCAACCCTCAACTTTTCTCTCTATCAAAGTTTTCAAAGCTGTTCTGTTTGTCTTGTGTTTGATTTGATTTTACTTCTGCATTTAATTAGTTTCAAGACAACCATCTCTAAATTCGATAGTCCAATTAATAGAGCCTATAGTAATTGTGATACTTAGTTCCTAGTTCCCCGTGATTCGATACTCGTACTTTCTCAAGTACTATTACTTGACTTCGACCCGTACACTTGCGGTAAGATTCGCGGGGTGTGAAAATCCCGTGTCAAGTTTTTGGCGCCGTTGCCGGGGAACTGGTTGCAACTAATAGCACTGCTATCTATACGCGCTATTAGATTGGGCATTTTATTTTCTTGTCATTTTATTTCATTCACTTTCAGTTTCTGGATTATTGACTTTGTTTTCTTCTTTTCAGGTGCTACTTGGTTTATGCCAAGGAAAACCCGAGGGAAAGAACTCGAGCCTATCGACCCAGAAATCGAAAGAACCGCCCGTCGTCTCCGAAAAGAAGCAAAAGCGAAAAGAAATCTGAAATTCGAGATGTCTGACGACGAGAGACCTCCACGCAATGATCTGCCTCGTAATAATCCACCACCACTTCCTCCGGAAAGAGTTCCGATGCGGTCGTTTGCCGATCCTAATGTGGCGGCCGCACGGATAGGCATTCAACCGCCCACCACTGCGGCTAACTACTTTGAGATAAAGCCGAGCACCATCGTAATGGTGCAGCAGAATCAATATGGAGGAGCACCAACCGAAGATCCTCACGCTCATCTCCGAGCTTTCGAGCGCATTTGTAGCACCTTCAAGATCAGCGGAATGGAGGAGAACGCAATCAAACTGAGGTTGTTCAGTTTTTCATTAAAAGGTCGAGCTGAAATATGGATAGAAGGCCTACCATCAGATCAAATTACTACTTGGGCACAGTTGAAAGCAGCGTTCCTCCAAAGGTTTTTCCCACCGAGCAGAACCGCCCAACTAATGGCGGAGATCACCCATTTTTCTCAATGGGATCAAGAAACGCTATATGAGGCGTGGGAACGTTACAAGGACATGATCAAGAAGTGTCCTCATCATGGGCTACAAGGCTGGGTCATCATCCAGACCTTCTTTAGTGGGCTCCACCCACAATTCAAAAATGATATCACTGCTGCCGCGGGTGGAGCACTAATGGACAAGTCGTATGAGGAAGCGTGCGAGCTGATTGAAAACTTGGCCGAGCATAGCTTCTCTACACCGAGATCAGCCGTTAGAAGAGTAGCAAGTGTCCAAGAGAGTAACGAGCTAAATGAACTGAAGGCTCAACTAGCCTTTATCACAAATAGGCTGAATGGTGGAAATCTTCAAGAACCTGATCAGGTCCATTTTGTGGCAAACCGGAACCAACCGAGAAACGATCCGTTCTCGAATACGTATAACGAGGGGTGGAAAAGGCATCCCAATCTTTCATGGAATCAGTCGGGTCAACCACAGTCAGGTAATTTCCCTAACTCTTCTAATTTCTCTAATACTAACAGTGCTTATCGTCCTCCAGGTTTTCAGCAAAGAAACGAAGGACCATCCGGGGAGAAGAAGTCGGGACTCGAGGACATGATGATGAAGTTCATGTAGAAAATGGACAGCACAGTCGAGGGATTAGCAAGCACAATCAATACTGTCAAGGCAGCTACCGAGCAAAACACCGCCACCATCAAGATCCTCGAGAGGCAAGTGGGGCAGATTTCCGAGACCCTACAAAACCGAGCCCCCGGGAAACTTCCGAGTCAACCCGAAAGACAAAACCGGGAGCATTGCAATGCCATCTACCGTAGAAGCGGAAAGGAGTTGACCAGATATCCGGTAAGCGAAACTTCATCAAAGGAGACCGGTCCGGAAGAGGAAGAGTTCGAGATGATAGACATGGGCGAGTTAAAGGCTGACAAAGAGTTTGAGGTGAAGAACAAGAAGAAGGAGGAAGATGTGATTGATCGAGAGAAGCCGAAGGAAAAAGTGGCACCACCGGTCAAGCCAGTGGTACCCAAAGTGCCATATCCAAACAGACTGAAAGCAAGCAAGGACGATGTTAATTTTTATAAGTTTATCGATGTATTTAAAAAATTAACTATTAACATCCCTTTCGCTGATGCATTGGCGCAAATGCCCTCTTACATGAAGTTCATGACAGAGATTTTATCCAAGAAGAGGGCACTTGACCACCAGTCCACCGTTGCACTCACTAAAGAGTGCAGCGCGATTTTCCAAAATAAGTTGCCCCCGAAGCTCAAAGATCCAGGGAGTTTCTCTATCCCTATTCAAATTGGAAATCTTTCTTTTAATAAAGCTTTATGTGATTTAGGGGCAAGTATTAATTTAATGCCATTATCTATTTTTAGGAAACTCGGACTGGGTGAGGTGCAGTCGACATACATGACGCTGAAGCTCGCGGATAGATCGATCAGATATCCTTACGGAGTGATCGAAGACGTGCTCGTAAAGGTCGGTAAACTCTACTTCCCGGTGGACTTCGTAGTGATAGACATAGACGAGGATGAGGAGGTTCCGTTGATCCTGGGAAGATCATTCCTAGCCACGAGCCGAGCACTGATCGATGTAGAGGAAGGAGAGGTGACCTTCAGAGTTGGTGGCGAGAGAGTGACTTTCAAGATGTTCGAGAAGACGAGAGGTCAAGAGGGAGAGGCATCCGGATCTGGTCATGGAAGACCAAGTGTGAGAGAATCCGCGAAGAATCGCAGGTGTGGGCGATCCAACTCCGTGGATACTGAGCCGAGTTGAAACCGCACAGTCGTGCCACGACTTTAAATACGACGCTGGGTGGGAGGCAACCCACCAAGGTTAGTTTCCGTTCTTTATTTTTAGTTTTACGCGTGTGTTTAAATAATGAAAAAGCCATAAAAATCGAAAAATCGAAAAAGTCAAAAATAGCTGAAACATGGACATACGCGACTTGTCACGCGGTTTGCATACCGCGCAGCAAGTTGCGGGGCCCTCTGTTGGTTTTCTGAAACAGAGAGTTACGCGGTCTGCCACGCGACTTGCAAGTCGCGGGCTAAACCGCGGGAGTCCCATTTGCCTCATTTTTCATGTTTCATGCAGTTTTTATTCCTTTCTTGCTTTGTGTGTTTCTGTTTTCTTGTTTTTCTTTCGTCGTTTGTTTGTTTCTTTTGTGTGTGCGTGCTCTCCCCTCCTTCTCCAAATGCTCAATCTTTCAAGAATCTCCTCATGGCCGGGCAAAACAGGTTTGTTCTAATCATTTCTCTGCTAAAAGAGTGGTGTTTGATGTGTTGTTCTATTTTAATTGCACGAGATGCAACAAACCTAAGTTTCACTTAGGTTTGGGGTGCCTCATTTTTGAACCATCTACACACTCACATTAGACCCTGTGCAAACCTCGGTTTCACCGAGGTTTGGGGTTGGCTTTTATTTGGCAAACCTAGACCACGGCCTAGGTTTGGGGTACCTAGTTTTAGAAAAATTGGGTAGTCTTTTTATGCTATATATGTAATGCCTTGCCTGTTCTTTTAATAACTGCACAATGAGTCGCATCACCCACGACTTTACTTGCACATTGGGGACAATGTGTGGGTAAGGTTTGGGGTTGCCCAATCGGGCCCAAGTTATGCACGTAGATTTCCTGCACTTCTGAGTGTCTAGATCAAAGTAGCTAAAATTTTTGTTTTGAATGATTGAGACCGACCATTGTGGGAAGAATCTTGTGATAGTGACATGACCGTTAGGGAAGGACCGGGAAAGGACATGACTAGGGACATTAGTGGAGACCACCCGATAGTGAGCTTTGAGCCTAAAAGACGTTTTTCATTTCGAGGGATTCATACACTAAATTCATATACACTTTTTCGAATTCCTTGTCGTGAATGTAGAATGATCTCGCTACATTATTGCATTGAGTAGCAAAGACGAACATCGGGATATTAGGTAAGGGTATAGTAGGCCATATCGTGTGGACCTTAAGATATGATTCCAGGCATTGTGTGTTTTAATTAACCCGTTTTTAGCTATCGTACCTTTTTACCCTTCTGCATGTACCCTTAGCCCCTTTGCAGCCGAACACTCGCCTTTCGTTTCTAAAAACCCATCAGTACACCCTCAGCCATGAGCCTTAGCCAACCCAATCCAAAAGTGTGTCAATCGGAAGCGGTAATGAACTAATAGAGATAGAGCAGAAAAGAGAAAATTCCGGCCAGTCATGAGAATAAAACGGGTCAATGTAACCCGAGAAGTAGAAAAGAGGACCAATGAAGTCCCCAAAAAAAATATATATATATATATATATATATTAAATAAACACAGTTATTTAGATATTATCTAGAGCTGAAAAATAAGAGAGTCAAAGCGACTCCAATAGTGACGAAAATGGCCAAATAATAGAGCACAAAGCTATAGAGTTTGGAACTGCCAACAATTGACACACCAAGGATGTTTGAACCATTTTACCCGTCGTTTCTCAACCATATCCTTAGCCCCATTACAACCCGTGTAAAGACCTGGATGATCTTTTGGAAAATGCGATTACGGTTTACGACTTCCTTTACCGATATTCCTTGTCTTGCTATTTAATGTCCTTCCGAGATCAAACTTTTGGACACTTGTGCGTCTTTCAATAGAGTTGTCATGAAATTTGAGTATTATTGTACATAACCTCCGTAAACATGACAACACGAGCGATAACCTAGGTTCGAGTGCAAAGAGAGTATCCCGTGAGGTAAGGTCGAGGCGAAATGTTTTCCCTAGCATGTCTGGACTTAGTCTAACCTTAATGTAATCGGAACAGTCACGAGTTCAACTCCCAATAGAAGGTTATAGATCGGACAAATTAAAGAATGAGGCGAAAGTGAGATAGATATTTACGGGTATGGGAAATCACCGATGCATCACTTGGTACCGATTGGAATTGTGCAGTTATTATTCTTTCACAGATATATGCTTTTATTCTGTTTTTATCGCTAATTTGCTTGGGGACAAGCAACGCTCGGTTTGGGGTTGTTAATAACGCCACTTTTTGGCGTTATTTTCGGTTCTCAAACCAATGAGATTGGCTTGTATTCAAGTAAAAAGGCGTGTATTTCACGGTTTATCTAGTGATTTATACAGGTTAGCTAAAATGCGGCATTCCTCGAGAAAAGAAGCTAAAAAGAACCCCAAAAGAGCCAAAACGAAGCCCAACGAAAGCCCGAGATCCAAGTCCAAAACCGCGGCACACAGTTTTCCCAAACCGCGGCGCAAGCCGCGGCACACACTGTTCCACGCCGCCGCGCGGTTTGGCGCGCGGTTTGCAAACCGCGGCACGCAGAAATAAAACTCGTTTTTTGGAGATTTTAGGTCATTCTTCGCGCAACTTTTCGCAGACGATCCAGAGCAGTTCCGGGGCGATTTTGGGCGACTTTTCGGAGTCCTCGAGGTCACGATACAAAGCCGATCACGAGTGCATTCAAGACGGAACGTAGAGACGGACACGAGAGGGAGTTTTCATCACTTGTTATCACGATTTCATCTTTTCACTTTTGATCATGTTTACATTCACTCTTGAATCCTTTTCCCTTATGTTTGAATCCACCGCCGACATGAACTAACCGGTTCGTGTTGGGGGTTGGAATGAATCCGGTTTTTAAGCATGTAACGAATTGATTTGAACGTTTATCAGTTTTCCTTATTAAATGAAGCATGTGATTTTGTTCTTAATGCTTTTGTGAATTTGGCCAGTTTACAATTGATTTGTGGATTAGTAATTAAGTTCGCGAGAATTAATTGCTATATAGAATTAGGAATTGCATGCCTAAAGCCCAAAACGGTGATAGTGATATACCAAGTAAGCTTTAGTCCCATTTAAACCGTTAGGTTAATATCGAGAGATAAAATCTAGCCAATTTAACATAAATCGAGTGCTTAATGTGTTTTGGAATCCAGAAGTGAGATCGAGAGATTGGACTAATCCTTTTCAAAATAAAATCCGTTGTTATTCGAAAGAAAACGACGGTGATCTTAAAAGATTTGGGAATCATTTAGGGGACTAACTGGTAATTGTTTTGAGTCGATTGTTTGCATGTGGAAAACCTGAGGATTTCCAACCCTCAACTTTTCTCTCTATCAAAGTTTTCAAAGTTGTTCTGTTTGTCTTGTGTTTGATTTGATTTTACTTCTGCATTTAATTAGTTTCAAGCCAACCATCTCTAAATTCGATAGTCCAACTAATAGAGCCTATAGTAATTGTGATACTTAGTTCCTAGTTCCCCGTGATTCGATACTCGTACTTTCTCAAGTACTATTACTTGACTTCGACCCGTACACTTGCGGTAAGATTCGCGGGGTGTGAAAATCCCGTGTCATGTATGTGTTGAATACCCTCATGCTAGAAGTGATAGAGGATGAGACATTGGAGTACACGAGGAGACGAAGCAAGTGGGAGAACGATGGCTATATCTGTAGGGGACACATCTTAAACGGTATGTGCGGTTCTCTTTTTGATATCTACCAAAACGTGGCAAGTGCGAAGGAATTATGGGATTCCCTCGAGTCCAAGTACATCGCTGAAGATGCTTCTAGTAAGAAGTTCTTGTATAGCGATTTTAACAATTATAAAATGGTGGACTTGAGGCCCGTAATGGAACAATATAATGAAATCCTTCGTATCTTGGGTCAATTTACACTACACAAAATGAATACGGATGAATCCATTGTTGTGTCGAGTGTGATTGACAAACTTCCACCTCCTTGGAAGATTTTAAGCATAACTTGAAACATAAAAAAGAGGAACTGTCATTGGTTCAACTTGGGAGCCACTTGCGCATCGAAGAGTCCCTTCGAGTGTAAGAAAAGGACAAAACCAAAGGGAAAGTTGAATCTGGACAACCCTCTGTTCACATGGTTGAGGAGAACAAAGCCAACTCTAACACCGGAAAAGGCAAGAAACGTAAGTTTGATGGACCCAATAAATCCTCTAAAATAAGAAAGGATTTGGTATGTTGGAGATGCAACAAGGTGGGCCATTGTAAACGTGACCGTAGGGTGAAGTTGAATAATAATGGTGCTGGTACGAGTGGATGTGGATAGGGATCTAAGGATAACGATCAAGTTAAAGGAGGTCAGTTTTTTACTAACTTTGATAATTTTGTCCAGAATTACGTTTCACTTATACCCGAGTCTTTCTATGTGCAGGATGATGACTATGCATGATGGATCGACTCGGGAGCAACGAGCCATATTTGCAAGGATCGTTGGTGGTTCGAGAAATTGACATCGGTTGACGACGATTCGATGCTCAATATGGGAAACGAGTCGAGTGCACAAATTTGTGGAGTTGGAGTTGTTACTTTAGAATTTTCTTCTAGGAATTTTGTTAAACTTTATGATGTTTTATTTGTGCCTAGAATCCGTAAGAACTTAGTGAGTGGTAGTTGTTTGAATAATCTTGGCTTTAAGCAAGTTTTTTAATCGGATAGGTTTATTCTATCTCGAGGTGGTAGTTTTATCGGTTTTGGTTACTTATGTAATCGCATGTTCCGTTTAAACGTGTTGAATAAAAACTTATGTTCTAATAATTCTGTGTTTTTATAGTCATCGTCCTCTTCTAAAATTGATGACTCCATGGTTTGGCATGCGAGATTGGGTCATGTCAATTTTGAAGAATGCATGAAATGTCAAAAGATGGATTAATTCCAACCTTTGACATAAATGCAGAAAAATGCAAAACTTGCATGCTTACAAAAGTTACAAAACAGCCTTTTCCAAATGTTAACCGAAATACGGCTATTTTGGAACTTATACACAGTGACTTGTGTGATTGCCACTTCACTCCTTCTTTGGGAAATAAGAAGTATGTCGTCACATTTATAGACGATAATACTCGGTTTTGTTATGTATTTCTTTTGCATGCCAAAGATGAAACTTTAGATAAGTTTACAGTATACAAAACCGAGGTCGAATTACAATTAGGTAAGTCGATAAAATGTCTTAGAACTGATCGGGGAGGGGAATATATGGATCCCCAATACTTCCAATCAGTTGGTATTGTCCATGAGACAACGGCACCTTACGTACCTCAACAAAACGGGGTTTTCGAACGTAAAAATCGAGTTTTAAAAGAAATGGTAAACTCGATGCTTTCTTACTCGGGTTTGAGTGAGGGTTTTTGGGGAGAGGCCATGTTAACGTCCTGTTATGTTTTAAATAGAGTTCCAAATAAAAGGAACAAAGCAACCCCATATGAACTTTGGTTCAAGAAAACTCCGAATTTGAATTATTTTCGAATTCGGGGTTGTAGGCCTGTTGTAAAACTACCCGAACCCAAAACGAAAACTTTGGGTGAACGTGGGATTGATTGTATATTCATTGGATATGTAGAAAATTCCAAGGCTTATAGGTTCTACGTAATAGAACCTAATGATTTGGTGTCGATTAACACCGTAATCGAGTCGCGTGATGCGATTTTTGATGAGATGCGATTTTCATCAATGCAAAGGCCTAAGTACCTGATTCCTAGCACTATTGAAGTGAAAAATCCAGAAAGTTTGGATGGTGTTTCATGTCCCAAAACACAGCAGTTCCGGAGAAGCAAACGAGGCCGAATTGCCAAAAAATTTGGTCCCGATTTTCAACTGTATTTGGTGGAAGGTTCACGGGACAAACTTGGGCTTCAATACTCTTATTGTCATAGTATTGAGGATGACCCTAAGAATTTCAAAGAAGCGATGGAGTCTCGAGATGTCGCGTTTTGGAAGGAAGCAATTGATGACGAAATGTCATCAATTCTTGAAAATAACACTTGGGTGTTATCATATTTGCCTCCAGGTTCTAAACCACTTTGATGTAAATGGATATTCAAAATGAAGATGAAAGTTGATGGGTTTTTTTTTATAAATTCAAGGCCCGGTTGGTCATTCAAGGGTTTCGACAAAAACTCGGTATTGACTATTTTGATACGTATGGTCCGGTAGCACGTATTTCGACGATTAGATTGTTAATTTCCTTGGCGGAAATACATAATATGTTTATCCATCAAATGGATGTTAAAATAGCCTCTTCAAGAGGAAGTTTACATAAACAACCAGAAGGTTTTATTATGCCCGGAAACGAGCATAAAGTATGTAAACTTGTGAAATATTTGAACTTGCTGAAACAAGCACCTAAACAATGACATCAAAAATTTGATGAAGCTATTTTGTCATGTGGTTTTACTTTAAACCAATGCGACAAATGTGTTTATAGCAGATTTGATGCTAAAGGTGCAGATCATCTGCTTATATATAGATGACATGTTGATTTTTGGGACCGATCAAAATCAGGTAGATGAAACTAAGAAGCTGTTGTCATCTAAGTTTTCCATGAAAGACATGGAAGAGGCTGATGTAATCCTTGGTATAAGGATTAAACGGGTTAACAAAGGGATTGTTCTCACGTAATCACATTATATTGAGAAAATTCTCAATAAATTCAATTACGGTGATTGTTCTCCCGTGAGCAGTATGGATTATAGTGTGAAATTAATGCCAAATATGGGCAAAACAATTTCACAACTTGAATACTTTAAGGCCCTTGGTAGCTTGATATATGTCATAACAAGCACCAGGCCTGATATTGCTTATGTCGTAGGGCGGTTGAGTCGGTATACTAGTAAACCTAGTACTCAACATTGACAAGCATTACGGATAAGATGGCCAATTAGCCATGTATATACATGACATAAATATATTCATATATATATATATATATATATATGCATGTGTTTTGTGATTAAAGAAAGAACAAAACATTCAAAAAACGATTGATGTAAGCATAGATTTTTTATTTAATTTTGGTATTTATTGGTCGAATTTATTGAATTTAAAATAAGTATATGAGAAAAAGGGAAAAAAACAAGAAAAAAAACAAAAAAGGATTGGAAATGAAAGGAGCAGCATGAGTGAATTAGCAAGAAGTTAAAACAAAAATAAAATAAATAAATAATAATAACAATTCGGACTTGGACATGCAATTAAACACCAATTCCATGTCATTTTTCTTATCAACTCCAATTTCTTTCCTTTGTATCTTTTAACTAAATAAAACATCGAAAACCATATCTGAAATAATGAACTCTTAATTGTTGGTGATTTTAGTGTCATCGGATCATTTAAGTGTAATTGGACTTAACACGTGTGATAATTGGTTTCAAACTTTGATCTAATACAAGTTATGTGGTGCTGAGTACACACTTGTCATAAGACAAGTTTGATCCCGGACACGAGGAAATGGCGGGGGTCAAGGGTTAATATTCTTTACAAGAAGTTAATATTCTTTATAGGATGTTAATATTCTTTATAAGGGATAATATTATTTACATGATGTTAATGTTCTTTATAGGGGTTAATATTCTTTACAAGAGGTTGATATTCTTCACAAGAGGCTACCTCTGAAGTGTTTAGGCTCTGATCAGACTACCTCTGAGATGGTTGTGCTCTGATCAAGTTAAGTCCGATCTTTGGTCTTGTAAAATCAGAGTTGCATTTATTGTGCAGTTATTTCAGTCCTTGATTTTTGCCATAACGTGGTAACTGACCCATTATTACTATCAATTAGCTATGATTGTCCTAATGGTGGTAACTTACCCATTATTGCCATCAATTAGCAATAATTGCCATTTCTGTTACCTTTTCCTCTTTTTGAATGGAATTAGTATATAAATACCATATATGCTTACGTTTTATACACACAATTGAAAACAATCCTTCACATACTCTCTTGCAAATTTGCTTTCGTTTTCGTGCCTGAAAACGAAAGTGTTCTTGAGTCTTATCCCATATTGAATTTCGTGTAACCTATGCATAGGGTCGAAATATTAATTCAGAAAGTGAACTCTCACACGATTCTCAAGAAATCCGGTGACTGATCTCATACCCTAGCCAACTATTTCCCCCAACATTAACCATTATGAACAATTTATTATTAGTGATGACAATGGGTAAATATGTAATTATACCCTGTTTTTTTTTTAAGAAATGGTTCGATTTCTACGAGATGCCAATAAAATATTATAAATTTCATAAAACAAATTGAATAATTTCTTTAAAGAATATATAAATAAATGTGTATATAGGAAATCTATTCAATAAATGGTGCCTCGAGAATTTTCTTTGCCTCAACGTGGCACATATTTATTGGAAGACAATCCCGTAAACCACTTACATGTGATCATATAATTTTATTACCATAAACGGAAAAAGTATGATGTGTATATATACTTGTAAGGCCATCCGCAGCGCCCACGGGCTCGGCCACGGGCTCGCTGCGGGCTCCCTCGGGTAGTGGTGGGGGTGGCTCGGGCTTCGGCTGCGGGCTCGGCCTCCGGGCTTTCAAACCCGAGGAACCCGAAGCTATTTTCTCAAATTTTTTATTTTTAAATCTTAAAAATAAATAACTCCCAACAACGGCTACTTTTTATAAAAAAAAATTAATTAAATGTATAAATAAAAGAATTAAAAAAATGAGGTGGCAAGAGGGCTTTAAGTTATGCGATGAGGGTCTTTAGGGCTTGAGGGCTTAGCTGATGTGGCGCTGATGTGACGTTGAGGGCTTGAGGGCTTTTAGTTATGCGCTAAGGATGGCCTAACAACTTGTAAAATAAGACGGCTCTTCCTCAATTGAAGGACGTTTTAGTATTTTCACAAGTTAAAATATCTAGTCCTAGTCGTTGTCAAGTTGACATAGTGATCCTCGATGGATTGATTCCACAAGAGTGAAGTGAAACACCATGGCCATTCAAGTTCAGACTGAGAATATATAAATAACACGAGACAAATTTAGTCTATTTTGTGATAGCGAAGGAAGAGAAATCAATTTTCTCATACTGAGTTGAACGGGGAAGTTGTGCCCTCACACATACAACCAATTTGAATGGTGGAACCGACCACCACCATGGCCACCACTACCCGGAAGTAGATATTGTGACAACTTGACGTAACTATTTCCCTTCTATATATTCTTTAATTTCCACCAATCAAATATATGATTGGATTGATGAATAAAACCAAAAACAAGAAAATTCATGGGAAATATATTTCGTTTAAATATGATAGAAAGCCGTTAAACTAAACGTTATGCACAAAAGTCAGATTCGATAAAGCTTAAAAAAGCCTCAAACAATAACAAAGCAGGGAAAATGACTCAAATAGCCAAAGCCACGAAGACTCTTGACAAAATAGCCAAAACCTCTCCCGATTTACAAAAATAACCAACGGGTCCGCACTCTGACCCGACTCGGTAAGTGCGGACCGCAATGGGGTCACAAAAAGACAAAAAAGTGTTTGAAAATGGTTGGGTCAGAGTGCGGACCGAGTGCGGACCTACCGTTTCCAGCCTTGTTTTTGTCTTTTTGTGAACCCATTGTGGTCCGCACTCACCGGGTCGGGTCAGAGTGCGGACCCGTTGGCTATTTTTGTAAACTGAGAGAAAATGTGGCTATTTTGTCACTTCTTCTTGGTGGTTTGGCTATCTGAGTCAATTTCCCAACATAGCAAAAACTAGTTTTTTTGGACTTTTGTGGGGTTCTTTTTCCTATTAAAGTGACTTTTTATCGTTAAAAGTTAGCCGTTATGAAGGGTATTATTGAAAAAGTAACTTTTGATGATGTAATGTAAATAGGGAGTGTTCACTCTTGCAATATTGTTGAGACCAAATGTTTTGAAGTCCCGACTAGAGGTGGCCAAAAATCGGGTTCGGGCCGGGTCGGAACAAGAACCGGGTTCAAACAGTAAAGGGGAAAACCGGGTCAACCAAAAACCGGGCCGGGTCAAACCCTAAAACCCCTGGCCCGTATAGGGTTAAAAAAACCGGTTTTTATAAAACCGGGCCGGGCCAAGAACCGGTTCGGGATCGGGCCGGGGTATTTTTCTTGTTTTTAAAAAAAAATAATTTCTTTGTATAATAATTAATTACTAAACTTTAGAAAGTAAAAAATTGGATTGGATCACTAAAATACACTTTAAAAATACGTTTTATTTATATAGCGAGAGCCGAGAAATGAGAATTGTATGCGTTTTTTGCGAGAAACAAATATAACGAGAGCCGAGAAATGAGAATTGTAAACGTTTTTTGCGTTTTGTAAGCAATTGTAAGGTGGTGATCACTCCATAACACCCCTAGTATCTATATGGGGTTGGAGGGGATATTTTTGAGCCAAAAAACGGTCACAAAGGGGTTCCCAACGGCTAGAAACGGCTCTCTAACGGTTATAATTTTTTGAAAAAAATCGGGTCGGGCCACGAACCGGGTCGCGAACCGGTCCGGGTCGGGTCGGGAAAATTCCTAAATACACGAACCGGTCCCGGCTCTCGGGCTTAAAACCGGTTCTTGGCCGGTTTCGGGTCGGGTCGGCCCGTCGGTTCGGGTCAATTTGGCCACCACTAGTCCCGACCATTCTCAAGTGGCCGAATAAATCTTGATACTACTATACTACTAGTCTACTAGATTAGAATTTAACAATCCATTCAAGAAATTATTTATATTATATAAGTATATAGTGATATTTATGGAAATAAAAGAACAAATTAACGATCGATTAATATTTTCTTAAAACCTTATTTAAAACCTTACAGTCGACAAAATAAATAAAAATGACCAAGTAAGCTCGAATTTAAGTGAATTAAGTATGTATATGGTTATTAATCTTTTTATTAGTACGTTGGTTTTGAAAAGGAATTCCTTCTATTAGTAATTGGGAATGATTTTAACATTTTAGATACGGTTTCACTTTATGTTTCTACAATTTAAAGTTGTAATATTAGCAATTAATTTGAGGATGGGAGAATAAGGTTATAAGTGACATGAGGAATTGGGTGACTCCGAGGCCAATCCTCAAGTCTTAGGAGATAGGAGTCATGTTGAAACCATGACGTTTTCAATGTGTGACTTATGACGTTAAATTTCTAATTCATATATAATATTATATATAAAAACGTATGTTTTGTAGTGTTTTTCAATGAGTCGGTAATAATAATCAAGTTAAATTAGGTTGTATATTAAAGCTTACAAATAAGACATTGAAAAAATCAAATATCGCATTACAAAAACGGCGCATTAGGTCATGTCATGCCAAAGGCTTAACGTGGCATGAGACACAAGTCTTGTGCCATGTCGGCTGTGCGGCGAGTTTTTTAGAACAGAGGGGAGAATTCACTAGTACAAAATAAGTTTTTGTAAACGGTTGTTTTGGGTTTTATACACGGTTTTGGAATCGTGTATAAGGCTTGTGTTTGTGAAAGTGTCGGACTTTTATACACGGTTCCATAACCGTGTATAAAACTTTAAAAAATGAATAATAACTGTGTATAAAAGTCATCATCTTACACGGTTTTTAGATGAAACCGTTTAAAAAGGGATTAATAACCGTGTATAAAAGTTACCATCTTACAAGGTTTTTAGATGGAACCGTTTACAAAAGAATTAATAACTATGTATAAACAGGGGCGGACGCATGGTTTAAGTAAGGGGTGCCAATGACACCCATAGAATCTCAAATTAGTTTGATTATTATATAGTAAATTTTATCACTTCAAAAAATATATATTATTTTTGATTGTTTTTGACCCCAATAGATATAGGATTTGACCCCCTCAAATTTCTTTTAGCCTAGTTTCATTAACTATATTTTATATAATTTGTTTTTTAATATATCATTAAGGTTAAGGTGGTTAGTTGATGTCTAATTATTAATACTTTTGTTAATTGTTAGGTTTAAAATTTATTAGTTGATGTTTAAGTTTTAATTTTTATGTTAACTGATACGGTTATGTTTATGGTTTGTTAGATGATGCCGCATTGTTAATTGTTAAGATTAGTGTTTGTTAGTTGATACCTAACCGCTAATATTTTGTTAATTGTTAGGGTTAGAGTTTATTAATAGATGTAATTTATTTTGTTAACTGTTAGAGTTAGTTAGTTGATGCCTAATTGTTAATTTTTGTTAATTGTAAATTAATACGGTTATCGTTTATTAGTTGATGACAAATTATTAGTTTCTTTTTTGTTAATTATTTTGTTGTTAGGGTTTGTTAATTGATATCTAATTGTTAATTATTTTTTATTCCGCTAGAAAATGGAAAACAATTTGAAAAATAATGACCAACGTCCGACGTCCGTACCTGGTAGGGGCGGTAACGATTCTTGTAATAGTATCCAACCTAACTCTAGTAACTCGATGCCTAGAAAATTGGTTTGAATGATTTTCTTTGCGCTCCGTCCGAAAGAAAAAAAAGGTTACGAAATATCATTTTGGGTAAATCGATAAATAAGATGAAGATATTTGATTAGAGAACATTATTAACCACATGGTCACGCAGCCATGACCAAATTTCTGACCCCCATCAGTAAAATTTCTGGATCCGCCACTGTGTATAAAGGTCACCATCTTACACGGGTTTTAGATGAAACCGTTTACAATTGTAATAATTTTTCACGGTTTTCATAAACGAACCGTCTATAAATATGACCATTTATATAAAAAAAAAAGTGCAGACATTTGTACACGCTTTTTTACTAGAACCGTGTATAGTAAAGTTATATTTATATTATTAATATTTTCTTTGATTTTGTTACCATTCATTATTCTAAATGTTGGTGAAGTTGCATTATATATTATAAGCTACATTTCCGAATACGATTCCAATTGGAATAGTAAAACATTTCAAACACAATTCTAATTAAATACAAAATCCGCTAGACACGTAGATGTAACATCTCAAAATAACCATTAACCATTAAAATTTAAAGATCATCAACGTAAATATAACGTCTTAAAGTAAAACAAACAGTCTAATACATTTTATCGTATAATCAAGTCTAACAATTTTTAAAATAATTTCCCCATTCATTACCACATTTTACCATCTATATATAATGCTCTTCGAAGTAAACGTTCTCACGATATTGCAAACTATCTTCTCGACTTGTGTAATTGTGAAAGGACTCGTGGTCGTCCATTTGTCCTATATATAAATTTTGAAAGTATGTGTTAATGTTTTATTATTAAACAAAATAAAGTGTTTTGTACATTATATAAATAAAATGAAAGAAATTAATAAATACATACCCTGAAAGATGAAACATATTGTTCATGCATCACAAATTAAAAGATTTGCTTCAATAGATAGTAGCCACACTCTCGACTATCTTATTGTTGATTACACTATATTTAATTCACCAACTTTTAGGATGCGTTTGATACGCAGGACTCGAGCAAAATGAAAATGATGTGGCAATCAACAGCAAAAACTTTTAAATGGGTGGCAGTGTGATTTTAGTTTTATTGTATTATTAATTAATTTCTCATCCATGTGGTTTGTTAAAAGTTGTGGATTTTGTCCCTGTGTTTTCAAAATTTCGGTTTTAGTCCCTATGGTTTGCAAATTATTTTTATTTTCGTCCCTGAGACTAAAACACTAATTTTAAGTATCAAGGACTAAAATAGAAATGAATGTTAACCATAGGGTTGAAAAAAGAAATTAAGTTTAAATCATAAGAACGAAAGTAATGAATAATAAACCATAGGGATTAAAATTACAATTTCAAAACTATAAAGACGAAAATAGAAATTTTCAACAAAGCACAAGGACTAAAAATGTAATTTACTCTTAATTTTAGTAACATAGAGAAAAGAAAAGAGAAGTTACAAATCTCTAATTTGATTTTTTTTTCTTCGTGTAAAACTCAATATTTAGGAGAGAAAATATTATTGAGTAAATTGCAATTTTGGTCTTTGTGGTTTGTTGTTTTTCTCATTTTTAGTCCCTATAAAAATTTTATTGTAAGAAAAACCCAGTGGTATCCAAAAGTGCTCGGTTTTGGTCCCTGGGTACTAACACCGTTAGGTTGCTTCCGTTAGAGCCCCTCATGTGACTTGTGCAATTTTTATTTTATTTTTATACCATTTATTTAAAATATAGTAATTATATTATATAATTAATAAATAAATATCACATGATTTAAAAATAGGGAAATTAATTAAAATACCCCAAGTTTGACCAAGTGTTACCAAAATATCACAAATCTCTCCCACTTTGCAAAAATACCCCTTTTTCCGCGATGGGAGCCCGCGATCGCGGGCCAGGGACCATTTCTGACACTTTTTTAAACTTGCAGGGACCATTTTTGAAAAATTCAATCCCGCGATCGCGAAGGAATCCCGCGATGGGATTATTTTGTGACTTTTCAATTGCAAGGGACCATTTTTGAAAAATTCCAGGGACCATTTTTGAAAATATGACCCGCGTAGACACTGTAGCACCCCCGCGTAGTCCACTGTAGCACCCGCGTTCGTCCAATTTGATGAATTTGATTTGTAATGTTACACTTTCAACCCCTATACTTATTTACTAAATTTACTTTATACCTTTTACTTTCATTATTTTAATTTTACATTTAACACTTATAATCGTTTATTAATTAAAATACGTTTTAATTTTAACAAATTACACCATTATAATCGTCTCTTCGATACGTTCGAAATGAGCCCAATCTTGAATTTTTTTGGATTTATTTATTTTAATATATATCATATACAGTTATACACTACATAAAAAAAATATTTTTTATATTTAAAATTCATACCCTTATAGTTAATTATTTAATTTGTGGTTTTTAATGTATTGTTTCCTTTCCATTTTAATGTTTTTAATATAGAAATTCACTTAAGTTATTTAACAAGGAAATTAATTAACAACATCATATAAAAATTATTGCAAATCATCTTCCCAACCGAAACGGATACAGTGCATGTAAACAAATAAATCTATTACTGAAAGGCGTCCTGGAGTCCTGTGATGAAGTTAACCTTTTCCTTGATCACGTCCTCCATTCCTATGTAGTCCGATTCGAGTTCTTCTAGTTCCTCTTCAGCTTCCTTAATCTCTCGTTGCAGGTGCCGAACGTGAGCCCTAGTCATGGCCAGTTCTCGTTTCTTCTCCGCTAGATACTCCATTTTCCCCTGCTGAATCCCCCTGTTATGGTTCCACATACCCTTTACCTTTTCGATACCGGCGTTCGCCTCATCAATGGATTTTTGCACTGCGGGAGTAATTCGTTGACTTTGTCGAAGACCCGTCGGCATAAAATCATACATTGGTGGGGTTCTCATGCCATTATCGAAGTAGTAATTGTCGGATGCCATCTCCCAGTCTGCTTCCTCCTCAGGCGTGAATGGAAAATCGGCTGCAGTTCGCCCACAGTTTGTCCACTCCTCGTCTGTTTCTGGTACCTTCCAGGTACTCCGGCGAGCTCTGTCGTTCAGTGGTTGGTAGGCTCCCGAACGTGAAGTTCCAGCCACATTCGCCGACCTGTTCCCCCTTGATCTTGAACCTCCATCCATTGTGTTAAAAAAGCGAGAGTGTGTTTGTATAAAAGATAGATAGGAAGTTGTGAAATGTATGTTCTTCATCAGATATGGTCAAAGATTTCGTCTGAAAAAGTTGCCTGCATGATTCGTCTGAATAGTTCACTGCAAGATTCGTTTGAAAAGAGCCTGTAGGATTCCACTGAAAAAGTAACTGCAATATTCGTCTGCTCTTGAATAAAGGTCTTTCATTAGGCAGAAAATTAATCTTTAAGTAGTCAAACATAGCTAATTAATGAGAATTTAGATCAGATTTATATGGTATATCAAATGCAAGTTTCTATAATATAGATATTGTTCTACATTACATGATACCAATTTTTGCATCATATGAATCACTTCCAGACAACAAGAACCAATACCCCAATAATCAAGAAATAAATGCTTGTTCATCCAATAATCTCTGTATTAGGATTATCGCAAGTTTCATAAACCTACTTACTAGGTGTTGGAAATATGGGTTTTACTAAACTTTGGACGCATTTAAGTTTATATATATGTGTTATATATAACTAACTTTTAGTAGGTTTATGTTCTTCTATATGAGATCTTCGAAATGATATATAATGCGTCCAAAATAGATCTTCGAAATGATATATAATGCGTCCAAAATAGAGTATGTGTGAAAGAGATATCGATACTCAAAGTTGAGTAAATGGATGAAATTAGCAAAAACCAAATGAAGTAAACAGTAAGTCAATCACAATACTTTAACAAAATAAGTTAATACTAAAAATAACAATTATTTAATGTTACATAAACAACCTAACGTGGCCCTATTTGACAATGTTCATAAATGGACTCCGCCATATGTATGCGGAAATCTTTGGCAACAACCTCGGCCTCGTCAGGGTTTACCCATACCTCATTTTTATTTATCAACATTTGGACATTACGGCATACCCAGACACCGCAATCTGCAGTTATCCCGGCCTGCTGGGGTGCATTCTTGGCGAACTTATAGCGAAAGGCACCTGTCATTTCGCGACGTCTAACATCCTTGACCCGGCAAAAGAAGTCATATAGCACAGCTTTAAACTTTGTCATTTGCTCTTCCAATTGTTGTCTGAAGAGATTGGCACTGTCGCTATCATATATGGTCAAGGTCATAGCGTCAAGTTCAAACACTCCAAGCAGCCAATGTTGGGGATTAATGCATATTGGGATGTACACCTGAAATATTACAATATTAGACAACTTAGTTAGCAACAAAACAAGTTAAATAAAATAAGAGTAAAACGATTTACATACCACATCGAGGAGAGCCCAAGAGGTCCCTTCCACGCCATTGCATGAATTAACCACAGAGGCGGGACCTAGATGCTCAATCAACAAGTAATGAAAGAACATACTGAACATCATGGTCCACCTCGTGTCTGTTCCACAATATCTTTGCAACAGCGAGACCCAACAATCGATGTGCTATACATAAAAAATAGATGGTTAGACATGTAAAATAAATATATTTGATTATATGACTATAATTAAACTTCATACTAACCACATCCAGTAAGTCAGACTCCAAAAGGTCAACGGCCAGCAATACATTGAAAAACGAGGGGGTGATTTCCAAGTTCAAGTGAGGGATGAAGATCAAGGGGGGGAGACGACCAGTCCGGCACATCCTCAATATTTCTGATGCCGGTTGAGGCTCCGGTGAAGACACATTTCCCTTTTTCTTTCCTCCCTTCTTTCCCCCCGCTTTCTTTGCTTGTTTTTTAGCGGCCGGTGGTGTCATAGATCCTTGTTGGCCAAACGGGTGACGAAACCATTGTGAAATTTTATGCGACCGCTTTTGAGGGAGCGGGGTCACCTGTGGTAGTGGATCTACAACATCCATCGAGTCATCGTCAGGCTCCGAGAAGTGATCCTGGATAATAGGAGACCCCGTCTGAAAATTACGTTACTCAATGTTTTAAGTACAATTTAGGAAATGTTCACAATTAAACCGAAACTACCAAAATAACTTACAGTATGCATTTCCGGCCTGTAATAGTCATCGGTCGAACCGCCAAAGATGTTTGTGATTGCTGTGGTGGCGAACGACGGCATGTGTTGTGCCCCCGACATCCCGGCCTGCGTGACATTGATCATTAAAATAGTTACAAAATTAGGATTATCGATATATAACTATAATGGTTACTCAGTGTCACTAACACTCTCCGGGATAGTAGAATATGATGTGGTGGCGAACGGCGGCGGCATCTGCGAGGTGTATGCCCCCGACATCCCGACCTGCGTGACATTGATCATTAAAATAGTTACAAAATTAGGAACAAACATATAACTATAATGGTTACTCAATGTCACTTACACTCTCCGGGATAGTAGAATAGGATGTGGTGGCGAACGGCGTTTGGGACATCCCGGCCCCCGACATCCCGGCCTGCGTGACATTGATCATTATAAGAGTTACAAACTTAGGAACAAACATATAACTATAATGGTTACTCAATGTCACTTACATTTTCAGGGAATGACGAATAGGATGTGGTGGCAAACGTCGCCTGTGCCCCCTGTTCGAACGGAGCGGGGATCGGTGTCGTACTCGACAGCTAAAACAAATTTAGAACGTAATATTAATATACAAACTAAATAAATGTGGCCAACAAATTAAGTTAAACACTAACATTGACAGCGCTAAACTGTCTGTAGAATCCCTCCAGAAGTTGTACACGTGACTCTAGCGGCCCGTGGACGTAGTCCCACAGGTGCTCATGAGAGCCACGCTGTGGCTCGTAGGAAGGGCCCGCCTCATATGGATTGTAGGAGGAGGAATGGGGCGGCTGGTAGGAGGAGGAACGGGCCGGCTGGTAGGAGGAGGAAGGGGGCGGCTGGTATCCACCGGAAGGGGGCCTGTCGTCGTCTTCCTCATCTTCGGAAGTAGGGGGACGTCGAGCCCTTTCCGCCTCTGCGTCAATAAAGGCCACGCTGTCTCTGTACCAATCTGTGCCCATCTCGTCGACAGTAGGCACAAGGCGATCGAAAGGCAAGAGTGGCTGCAAAATATATGATAAAACATAAAAGAAATTAATAAGCGGGACTAACGTATGCAAATTGTAAACATAGTAAAAGAACTTACATTTCTAGACGCATTGAAGAACTGAAACCAAAGCGACCTACTTAGGGTAACACGCTTGTCCCAACGGGTTCCCCTAAGTACTTGATCGTCGCGCTTGACGAAATATCGGATTGATGCGGGAAACATCTCCAAGATCCATATCTGGAATTAGACAAGAAGAGCAAGTACGTAAAAAGAAAAGCCAAACAGTTAGTATGTATTATTAACAATTGTTATACTACGTATCTAACCTTGAAGGCGTATGTAAAACCACAAAGATTCATCTTTGCATGTCGATCGGCGCGTCTGGCTATGGCTCGGTGCAGAATACAGTAGCAATGTGTCCAGATATGGCTACCCCACGGGTAGATGTTAAACAGCTCAAGGTCCTCGACGGCCCTAAGGACCGTCTCGGAAGCATACTGGCTATACTCACGGCCCAGGAAGCCCATATCCACGATCACCACCAAGCATACACGGACAGCATCGTCGTCGGTTAGGGCACTAAGGCCCTCTTTCATCATGTCCCGGGCTGCCTTCAGCTTCAAACGAGGTGCTGAAATGCCCCAAACCCTAGGAACGAAGGAGCAGTCTTCTAAGGGAGGAAGGGGGGAGCCTCTCCAAAACGTAGTCCTGTAATTAGACAGAACTGACGACGCCCAAAATGCAATTGAGAGCCGAAGAAATCAAAATGCATCTCCTCCGGCTCAGCGTTGGCGTCCTCGACCTCCAACTGTAGAAAAATGTGTACTAGCGTAGGGTCGCCACCAGAGTAAGACACATTCATCCATGGCCCGAACGGTGTCCCTCTATAGATGGTCTCAAGGGTATCCGCGCGATCACCTAATCCCCTAAAGAGCGCTCCTAATTCCTCGATGTAGGAAACTTTGCACCTTAGCGTCAAGTCGATGTTAAAGAAATCCTTCTACATAGTCATTCACAGATGTTATAGTTAGTGTTATATATAGATGCTGCGGTTTATTTTATTTTATATAGATGTTGCGGTTTATTTTATTTCAACGTATCATATTGTTATATATAGATAAAGTGCGGTGGTATTTTATTTCAACGTATAATAGTGTTATATATAGATAAAGTGTGGTGGTATTTTATTTCAACGTATAATAGTGTTATATATAGATAAAGTGCGGTTTATTTTATTTCAACGTATCATATTGTTATATATAGATAAAGTGTGGTGGTATTTTATTTCAACTTATAATAGTGTTATATATAGATAAAGTGCGGTTTATTTTATTTTAACGTATCATATTGTTATATATATAGATAAAGTGCGGTGGTATTTTATTTCAACGTATAATAGTGTTATATATAGATAAAGTGCGGTTTATTTTATTTCAACGTATCATATTGTTATATATAGATAAAGTGCGGTGGTATTTTATTTCAACTTATAATAGTGTTATATATAGATAAAGTGCGGTTTATTTTATTTCAACGTATCATATTGTTATATATAGATAAAGTGCGGTGGTATTTTATTTCAACGTATAATAGTGTTATATATAGATAAAGTGCGGTTTATTTTATTTCAACGTATCATATTGTTATATATAGATAAAGTGCGGTTTAGGGACCCTAGTTGTCATTCTTAAAAGTTTAGGACCTAATTGGCATTCTTAAAAGTTTAGGGACCTAAGTTGTCATTCTTAAAACCGTAGGGACCTAAGTTGTCATTCTTAAAAAACACATTCTTAACAATTTTTTTATAAAAACAGTTTTTTTATAAAAAATTGTTAAGAGTGTTTTTATAAAAAAATTGTTATAGTTTTATGGTTTTATGTTTGAATGTGATATTTGTATGTTATAATGTGTATGTTGTTATAGTGTGTTTTTTCATATAAAAATTGTTAAGAGTGTTTTTTTATAAAAAAATTGTTAAAAGTGTGTTTTTATAAAAACACACTCTTTAACAATTTTTTATAATAACACACTCTTAACAATTTTTTTATAAAAAAACACTCTTAACAATTTTTTTATGAAAAAACACACTATAACAACATACACATTATAACATACAAATATCACATTCAAACATAAAACCATAAAACTATAACAATTTTTTATAAAAACACACTATGAACAATATTTTATAAAAAACTGTTTTTATAAAAAATTGTTAAGGGTGTGTTTTTATAAAAAAATTGTTAAGAGCGTGTTTAAAAAAAAACACACATTTTAAAAAAAAAAATTATAATAACACACTCTTAACAATTTTTTTATAAAAAAACACTCTTAACAATTTTTTTATAAAAAAACACACTATAACAACATACACATTATAACATACAAATATCACATTCAAACATAAAATCATACATATCATGTTAAGCATAGAACATATTCAAACATAAGTTATAAACACTATAACAACCTACAAATCATATATCTTAACTTAAAATAACATACAAAAAATAACAAAAAACATAAGGAAAACATACCACAGAGGTAATACGAGACATCTTCACAAAACCCGAACGCGTATTCCACACGACAAAATTGAGAGAGTGGGAGAAAATTGAGAGAGTTTGATTAAAAATTGAGAGAGTTATTAAAAAAATGAGAGTGACCGGTTTTTGGTCCCCCCCCCTTATATAGTGCGGTCGAAGAAAACATTTTTTAAGGTTTGGTTCGTCAAAGGGATTTTAGGGTTAACCCTGTGCCGACACGTGACACTTTTGCCCGCGATCCCGGGGGGTCAAAGAAAGTCAAACGCGGGCAGGGACCAAAACTGCACACGCGGGCATTCTTGAGGGGGGAAAGCTGGACCGCGGGCATTCTTGAGGGACCAACGCGGGCAAAGTGGGCAAACTTGGTGACACGTGTAGCCCGCGATCGCGGGGGTCAACGAGAGTCAAACGCGGGCAGGGACCAAAACTGCACACGCGGGCATTCTTGAGGGGGGAAAGCTGGACCGCGAGCATTCTTGAGGGACCAACGCGGGCAAAGTGGGCAAACTTTGGTGACACATCGCGGATTTTTGGGGTATTTTTGTAACATGGGAGAGATTTGTGGTATTTCAGTAAAACATGGTTTGACTTAGGGTATTTTAATTAATTTCCCTTAAAAATAACATATTTAATAAAATGATAAAATTTTAATTAAGTAATAATTTGTTTACATTTTGTCAACCAAAACTAATAAATTTGTTTACATTTTGTCAACAAACCACAGGGACCAAATTTATTATTTTCATCAATAATAAATTTATATAATATTTTAATAATATAATTAGCATTGTAACTATCTAAATTTGAATGTAATCCTTTTTAATATTTTGGTTACTCTATTTGATAAGGAAGGAAAAAAAATATAGCCTCTATAAAAAATGCTCTTAATTATACAAATTTTGTCATATCAGCAAAGTGACGATATGAAATTAGCAAATTACCGTAGCAGTCATTTGCAATTACCAAACCTATAATTTTTTATTTAATTAAATTTGTTTTACATCAATTTATTTCATATATAGTAGTAGATGGCCTTTTTGGAGATGTTAAAATTGAATGCTTCTCAATCCTACACCCCCATGGACCTGGGCGAGCAACCTTGAATGCTTGCCCTAGTCATGGGGTGTTGGCTACAAGTTTTGGCATATTTTGAGACTTTCGGTATACATTTGGAGTACAATACTGATTTGGAGCCCGCAACCCACGTGGGTCGCCGTAACGGCTCACGAAGAGCCTTCAAAGAAATTGAACGACCTAGCCACGTAATGCCAGTTCACAAGGGTCATACCAATTAAGGACCAAGCGATCTTGATCTGCTCATTCAATTATTATAAGAGAATAAAATTTAGGTTTCTGAAAGGCGTATCCACTTGATTTGAAACCAAATTTATAATGGATATCAAACATGAGTGAGATGGTTTATATAGTTAAATTAAATAGTAACTTATAATATATAGATTGCAGGTTCGATTCTTTCAGGTAGCAAATTTTTAATTTTTTATCTTTTAAATTTCGGGTCCAATAGGTTGGAAGTTCGATTCTCACATTTAGCACATGTATATATATATATATATATATATATATATATAGGCTGGGTATCAAATACAAACCAACTAGTTTGTACAAACTCGTACAAACCATACATAGCTTCATGAATGTATATATATATATATTTTGGCTTCATGAATATATAATTTGGCTTCATGAATATATCATTTGGCATTTTTAACTAATTTTTTTACAAAAATACCCTAAAATACCCTTATTTTTGTAAAAAAATTAGTTAAAAATGCCAAATGATATATTCATGAAGCCAAATTATATATTCATGAAGCCAAAATATATATATATATACATTCATGAAGCCAAATTTACAAAATCATGAAGCTAGGTATGGTTTGTACGAGTTTGTACAAACTAGTTGGTTTGTACCCGATACCACCCCTATATATATATTTGATTTTTTATCTTTTAAATTTTGGCTCCGAAGGACCGAAGTCACAATCTCAAGTATAATTATAGACATAACTACTATCATACAAGAAGGTTTTTTTTTTGTTTCTTTTTCTCCCATTTTGATTTTACTACTTTTCTTCATGATTTTTTTTCCATTGCAAACCCTTCTTTAATGTCTTTGTTTTATATCTCGTTTTTAAGGCAACATATATTTATTTTTATGGGCAAGGTATATTTCATTTGAAAAAAATGGTATTTTATACCCCAATTCGACACAATTGACTATTCCTCATGTCAAACCGCATTGACTTCCCCTAGTCAACTTGCTACTTTGTGGACCTTAAAGGCACACAACTTAGAAAAATTTCTCGGCTTTACAGGTCACGGCCCTAGGTCACAAATATTGATAAAATCATAAAGTTGGAATCATTCCTTAGGGTTTTTCTATACATCTTGTGGCGTCTTAGGTGGTGTTTAGTTCACATACCGAAATCTGTCATAATTGGAATTTGTCTAATGACTTGGATCCTGAAGGAACTGAAATGGAGTTTAATCACCTTAATACATTTGGTTGACAAAAAATTGGAATGCAATATATCAAAAGAATATGTTTGTTTGGTTCGTTGAATATAACAGTGTTGGGTGGGTGGATGGGGTAGTTGTGTCGATGGTAGTGGCGGTAGTAGTGGCGGTGGCGGTAAATGTGGGGACGGTTGTGGCGGTGACCGTCGTGACAACCATTTTGGTGGGATGGAATAGAATATATCGAGTAATATAATAACGTACGTAGTAGTTTTTCTAATTAAAAGATGGGAAGAAATAATTGGAATCCTTTGCTAAGATCCAAGGAATTTACATTCCACCAAATGTGGAATTCAAATGCCTTAAAAAAAACTCAAAAAATGAACCAAATACTCGAACTCGGAGCCTTGCATTCTCAAGACAAGGAACCAATCAACACACCAATAATGATTTTGAAAAAAATCGTCTATAGCTTTACTTTTTATAGTCGAATATTGTCATCGCATTAAAAAAGTGTTGGTGATTATGTAAAGAAACACAAAAATAAACATATATAACAACGCAGCGGAACAATCACCAAACAGGATCAACGTATTGCCAATATGATTAAACGAAGAATACAAATAACGATATACCTTTGTAGCGTGATTTGTACACTAATCCGGATCCACTTGTGTGCTCTTTTGAAACCAAGTATTCAATGGAGAATACCTCTAGAGTAGTCCACACTACACCTCCTTGATCACCACGGGATGCTAGTCCTCCTTAGTAACGGATCTTATAGCTTCGATTAGACAAGAAACAAGCTAGAAGATCAAAGCGGAAAAACCCTAGAGAGGCCTAGGGGAGGGGCACCGATTTTGGGAGAGAAGAAGGAGTATTAGGTTAAACTTAATTAGGTCATTAACATCTCTATATATTAATGAACCCTAATTAAAGCTTCCTTGGGCTTCTTAAAGGTTCTCCCTTCTAAATCTTTATGGGCCTAAGATTTAATTAAACGTAATAGGCTTGCTATTAACTTAAATCCAATACAAACCCATTAAGCCAAACTTAATGATTTGTGCCCATCTAATTACCTCACGTTACTTAGGTTATTTATATAATGTAAATACAATAATTACATTATATTAAATGGTATCTCAGTGTATTGTGTGTGACCCTATAGGCCCACGTGTATCTAGCCATATAATTATCTATTATGACTTGAGCATATTCCAACAGCTCCCACTTGCGCACGTCATAATGACAAGTAATCATACAAGCAAAGGTTAGCGTCTAGCAACACGTCAATGCCCCTAGAGACACATGAGGCTAGTTTCTTAAACGTCTCATTTTAAATGGTTTATTAAATCAGTCATCCCTTTGTTACAAATACCTTGTTGAATACTAGACATGGATCATATGTCATTCTAATTGTTCAACGATTCTGTTTCTCGATCTGTTTGTTGAATTAGATTACCAAATTAATCAAGCATCATCTTAATTACATTTGGGTACGGCCGTACAAACATCTATTCAATACAAACCACACAATCATTCATGCTATGGTTTTCATGACATTAAGAATAGAAAATTATCAACTCATGCAATTTACTTAATAATTGCCCAAAAACAAGTCAAAATTCAAAAAAATTAGCCCTTTTCTCATGCAATATCCCCACACTAATTCCCATCCCCATACTTAAATCATATATTGTCCTCAATATATGCATTCAATGGCATAGTCTATAAGAAATAGAAAGCAAAGGGAACGAGAAATCTCCCCTGAATATGTAGACTATTGCCCAATATATGATCCAAGCTTGTGGTGGGAGCCTCCGTGTACATTTAGGGGGTGGTGTGGAATCCGGCTTCAATGATGACCAAACCTGGAAACAAAACCCATCAATTCCAAAGAAAACTAAAACTGAATAAAACTCTAGAATGGAAATAAAACAATAAAATTGGGTTGCCTCCCAATCAGCGCCTTTCTTTAACGTCTTTGGCTAGACGCTTCCCACGTTATCCGGTATCTAGCAAGTCAATACCCCATACTTGCGTCTTCACGCGATGTTGGGGTGCCTTGAAATCTGTCCGGATTTCAAGCGTGGGTCCTTTGCCTTCTAATGTAATTAGGCGTTTCAGCTTTGCAAAGGTATCTTCATCCGGGTTCCCATTCTCATCATCTACCTTCGGTTTTTCTAATGTGGTGAAGGTTCTCCCGATGTATACAAATTCCTCCTCCTTTATTAGATCAACCAACGGTGTAGGAAAAGGAGGAGGTACCACCATCGGTTCCAACTTTTTCATATCTTCTCCCTTTTTGTCGACATCTCGTGAAATAGATCGGTTTGTGCCTTCTTCTTCATCCTCTTCTTCATCCTCTTCTTCATCCTCTTCCTCTAAGGAGATTTCCAACCTCTTGTTCATTGATCCCAACCTTTCTTCAGTTTGAGCTTCCAACCGACGTATTGCGGATTCGTGCTGGCTAATTTGGTTTTCCAAGTTCTGAAGGCTTGCTCTTGTTTCCTGTTGAAATGTTAATGTACTAAGAGCTAGTGACTTAACAATATCTTCAAGAGACATACCTGAGTCCTTGGAATAGCTTTGTGTTGTCGGTGGTGCTGATTCATAGATAGGATAAGAAGAGTCGTACCGGTCATAGTCATACTCATTTAAGTATGGATGGGATTGCCATCTTTGAGTGTAGTTGTTGGAGTATGGCTCGTACGGACCTTGATAATGGCTTGAAAATCCTCCATAAGAGTAGGCTTCCTCGGTGCAATATTGTGAAGTGGGGTACCAATTGGTCGGATAAGCATTGTTAGTATATGCCCCACTTCTTCTCACCTGTTGTGGCTCTTTACAAACCAATTGTATCACAAGAGATGTTAGATCTGAAATTTGATTCTCAAGAGAAGAGATATTTACCTCGTTTGATTCTCGCGTGTTGGTGGTACATCGTGACCCATAATGGTATGGATAACCCGCCATGAAAAATGCAAAGACACTTAAAACTATTGGCGTTAGGTACACAATTAACTCAAATAAACAATAAAATTACAAACAAAATTAAATAAAAGAAAAACAAAGTGCAAAAGCTAAATAAAGATCACCGAAACCAATCCCCGGCAACGGCGCCAAAAATTTGACGGGTGTCGAGACCGTCAAATAATAAGTATAGTTCTAACAGTCCCAAATTACAATATAAAATTGTAATAGTGATAAGTCAGGTCGATTCCACAGGGATTAGTCGTGACAATTATTTTACTTCTACACGTTACCTAAAAGGGGGGGGGGGGTGGATTTGATTAAGTAAACTACACATACGACTAAAATTAATTATAAACAATGAAATAAAATCCAACATTAGTTTGATTTCAATTTAGATGATGGCGCCTATCATTGATTCCAAGACCGTAAACATAGAGAACGAACCTAAGTTGATTATAGTCGTTAACAAGCTCTAACGACCTCTATTTTTCCTTAATTTGCACCGGTTAAAATAAGCTCTTCAACCGGATCTTAATCACAAATAAGAAATTAAATAAGCTCTTAATTTCTTTAGATGTGATTAGCATTATCGAACTAGAAAAATACCAACTCAAAGCAATAAGCTCATAAGCTCGGCTTATTATAGCCTTGATTGCAAGATTTCAAGAACTCAAGTTGAAAACCTTATTGAATTCAAAGAGTTCTATTGTTACTCATCAAAACCAAAAGACAATTACGTATCTAATATTTTGACTAACAATCTTTCATACAAGATTCAAGTAATTGACCAAGTTAATTGAAAACTCAAACGAAATTGGCATTAAAAATGGAAATCAAGCAAATAGGTTTGTCCCAAACGATTACAATGGAATCTCAAAGTGTAACCATCAAAATCTAATCAAACTAATGATGGAATATGAAAACTAGGGTTACAACTAAAAAGAAATTACCAAAGAGATGAGAAATTGATAAAGACTGCTCCTAGTTTGCTGCTGCGTTTTTGCTCTCTGGTTCCCAAAATCTGATTTCTGAAATCGTTTCCCCCCTAAAATCGATGGTTTCTCGTTGCTTAAAACCCCAAATTGAGAAGAAACCGCCAAATCAGACACCACAATATGATTTCGAAGCGTGCGGTTTGGCCCGCGGCTTGAGGCCGCGGGAGAGACCGCGTATGTCTCTGTTGTTTCTGCTGTGCTTTCTGCCGACGAGATGTTGCGTTCTTTTTTTTCTTTTCCTGGGCTATTGCGTTGGGCTGCTCTATTCTGTATTCTCTTCTCTCTTTTTTTTCTCTTTAAAACTAGGCTTCACCGTTGGCTGCAAGATGATATCACAAGGACCAAGTAAATATAATTCATTCTTTTTTTTTTGTTGTTGCTGTACCTCACGAGACCACACAAAGACCAAAAGCTTTTTTTTTGTTATTATTATTATAACACACACACACACACATAACTTAATTATAAAAGACTATTATATATATATATTATTTAGAAATAATAAAATTAAAATACAATATAATATAATATGAGTACTTTAGACATCTAATGGATACTAATTGTAAGGGATTTTGACGCAAAGATATATAAAATTAGGCACTTATCAACATGGCAAACTATGCAGGTTGATACCCACAAACAAACTCCTAGATTCAACATTGATTCTTCGATTTCCTTGTTCTATAGATCGAATCTTGTTTCATATAATCAAAAAACAGACGGCAAAATTTCTGTCTTCTTATCAAGATTCTATATTGCGAAAATAGATCAAAACAAACAAGAGCTTAATGAAAATTGTTTATTACTGCATAATGGTCACCGAAGATTGAGGCTTTTGATACAAAGTTCGGATTGGATAGAAAAAACTAACAGACAGATAGATAGATAGATACCGATTAAACTAGCTAAAATTTTAATCAAACAATCCCATCAAACCCCCTTCCTCCTCAGATGACTCCTCGGGTTCTTCCTTCTTCTGCTCCTTTTCAGCCGCTGCTGGTGCTGATGAATCTGCAGCTACAGAAGTAGCCGGGGCCATTGCAGCTTGAAATTTGCTTGGGTCCTGCCATTGATGATCAATCTCACACTAATTATTTGAAAAATAGCTCATTTAGGGGGTGTTTGGGATTGTTTATTTAAATGATTTATTTGCTTAGTTATTTCTAGTGTTTGGATTGGGAAAAAAGAAATTTGCTTATGACTTTTTGTCACCGCATATGAGTTGTTTTTAATAAGTTAATTAGCCATTACTGACTTATCAACTTATTTGAAACAACTTATGACTTTTTTGGTTATTTTACATATGTATAAACAATCCCAAACACCCCCAGAATAACAATTTATTAGCTTATTACGTTTTGGTACCACAATAAGATAATTCAAACACTTCTCGTAGAACTCCTTTTTGTCACCACATAAGTTGATAAACACTTTTTTTTTAAAGCATAAGTTTTTTTAAATAAACAATCCCAAACTCCCCTTAACCTCATAACTCAAAGTTCGATTTAAAGAAGTCAGAAAAAGATTACTATTGACCTTCAAGAATTCCTTGATTTTTTCAGCATGTCTGAAAGAGTACTCGGTAGCAACAGCGAGAGATAGCAAGTTCTTGTAGCCATTGATAAGAAAATGTGGTGCTGCAGCTAAAGTAGGGTAATTAATGGCCAAGGAAAATGCAGTGATCTGAGAAAGGCCGATTGCGAATTTTTCAGCAAGATCATCTTCTGTGATGTAAAGCACTTCTGGACTGAACACGGATCCGTTCTCAAAAACGGATTGAACAATAAGGCCATACGAGAAGGGTTTTATTTTTAGTTTACTGAGAAGGGCAGCCTCCGAAGAACCGACTTTGTCACCCTTTTTAATGAGTTCCACTGGGGTTAGAATTTCCACTGTTCCTTTGTTAATCTTTGTAGGGATGTTAAGCACCTATTAATAATAATTTCAGCATGCAAGAAAACCCATGTTTTAGAATTTAGATCATCAAAATGAAAGAAACTGGCCCAAATAGAAAATTTTGTTTTCTATAACCTGGAAGAAGGAAGTTTGCGAAGGATCCAAGCCCGTGTTTCCAGGAGGTACAATAACGTCGATTGGTGCAACAAGACCGACACGCGCTGGTGCTGCAATCTGTCAAGTGCCAAGTGTGTTGCAAACTTTTAAAGCTCACGGCTATGTTTGGCAAACTAGCTGATAAGCTAGCTACTAGTTTAGCGGATGAAAAAGTCACGTTTGACAAAACTAGCTTATAAGCATGTAAAATGACCAAAAATGACATCTTCAAATAATTATCAATAACAATATTTTATTATGTAATTAAAAAAAATTATAGCAATATAATATGTTAATTAATACAACCAATGTAATAAGGAAAAATTAAATAATATAACATGTTAATTAAAAGAAATTTAAAATTTATTATTACATATATACTACAAATTTTGAATTTGTTAAAACAAGTTTTAGAAAAAAATATACATATTAGCTTATAATTTTAAATAACCGTTACATACAATATGAAAAAATAATCAATTAATAATTAAAAAATAATACTAATTGATAATTAAAATATAATCATTAATATTAAAATATATATATATATATATATATATATATATATATAATTAACAATAACTCTAAATAATTACCAACGAGCTCCCAGCCCAGTGGCTAGGTAACATCTCGGGGGGGGGTGGGGGGGGGGGGGGGCACGGGGTGAAAGCCGTACTACCCGAGTTCGAATCCTGGGAGGGGAATGCTCTGCGGTATCCAGATCTTGGGCCGGGTCCTTCGGGGTCGGGGCCGGGGCCGGTTCGGGTGGATCCAGTCTATGGGATCCTCTACCGTGCCGGTCGGGTTCAGCCATAGGCTGGGCCGGGTCGCAGCGGATTACTGGGTTGCCCAATTTGGAGCCCGATACCGCTGGAGCGTGTGTGGGTTTAACTTGCCGTTCAAAAAAAAAATTCTAAATAATTAAAATTTAATATCAATGTATAATTAAAATTTAATTAATAATTTTGGTTAATACTAATTAATATTTATTAATTAATTATAATTAAATATAAAAAATTAATATTTATTAATAATAATAGTTAGTAAATAATAATAATAATAAGGAGAAATATTGGAATATTCACAAAAAGCTACTGAAAAGCTACTCCAAGTAGCGTTTTAAAAAGCTAGTTTATGGTTATCCAAACATGTACAAAAAAAACTAGCTTATAAGCTAATTTTTTTTTGCCAAACAATGCCCAAAGCCCAAAACAAAAATAGTCTAAAAAACGTCTTATAAACTTATTTTACCAATTTTACATAAGATGGTCAATTGTTTGTTCATATAAACTTAAATCATCTCCAACAGATTCCCTAAAATTTCTCTAAAATGAAGAACCAAAAGTCAAATTCTCAACAAAAAAAAACATTCGTCTCCAACAGATTCTCCATTTTAGAGAAACAAACATCGATTATAATATTAAAATATTGCATTCATCCATTAAAATATTATTTTTCTCTCTAAATATTTATTTTCAAAAATTTCTATTGGTTCTTTTATTTATTAATCATTTTTAGGTTATCTTCGTATTTGGAGAAAAACTCATTATCTCATATACTTTCTCTATTTTAAAGATAGTTTTGGAAAAGCTGTTGAAGCAAAATTATAGCTCAAAATCTTTATATTCTCCATTTTCTCCAAAATAGAGAAGCTATTGAAGATGCTTTTAAGTTCTACAAAACAGGCTATTAGAACATTTAGACATATTTGTTGTCTTTCGTCTTACCTTGTACTTAGCAACAACATCACTCACTTCCCTTAGATCTCCTTTAGTAAAAATCAATCCCACATTTCCCTGATTCAAATCCAAGACAAAAAAAAATCATGATTAATACAGACTTAGGGATGCCATTAGTATATATGTTAGGGGTGCCATTACATAAACACATTGATGGAGTTATATATAATAAAACAAATAGTGAAGAATTCAGATATATATGATACCATAATAAGAGGAATAAGGTTGAGGAAATTGGTGTTTCCAGTCTTCTGAGCATAAAGCCTAATGGTTCTCTTCATCATGGTGTTCTTACCCATTAAGACGATAGAATCACCTCTAAGTCCTTGCCTTATGTTCTGTAGCTGGTTCGAACCCACATTGTCAGCACCAACGATGAGTATTTGGGTGTAATGATCGAGAAGCTTGCTCAGCCTGGCATCGTAGTTGACTTTCTTCTGCATTTTGGACAACTTTACTGCCATCTTAACTAATTAATTGGTGTTTATCAAAAAACCCTAAAATTCCAAGGGATCAATGGCGTTAAGTTTATGGTGGTGGTTTTGTAAGTGAAGAAGATGGTGATTCAGTTACTGAGATGGAGAGATAGGTGGTTGAGTGGTTGGACCGGGTTTCACTCTAACTGCTTTAGTTCTTCATTCTATTTTTGAGTGTACAAATAATCATTAGAATTAAAATATAAATAAATATAATTTATTGTTTGGAATGGTTAGAATCAATAAAAAGGTCTCATTTTGAATCAGAAATTTGTTGATTGAATATTGTCGTCATTGCATCTTATTGCGAAATTTTATTGATAGTAATTATTGTTATTACGATGTTAAATATTAGAGTAAACTCTACTTTTGGTCCTTAAGGTATATTGATTTCTTTGAAATAAGGACCTATGGTTTCATAATTAGACTTTTCATTCTCATGGTTTTGATTTTGCTCTAGAATCAGGACCTTGCCACTAACCCAGTTAAAAACCTCCGTTAGAGTCAGGGTTATTTTCATCTTTTCACCATTTTGTCTCTCATTTTGTAATTTGTTTTGTTTTTCCTTACTTTTACAAAAATCATCAAAGTATAAGGACCTGTTATGTATTTAACTATATTATATATATATATATATAGACTCATCCTTGCACACCTCTAGGTTCGTTTTTCGGGGGTTTTTTAGCTTATCGCTCTCATTTTCATCTCTGGTCTTGATTTAATCGAACCTGGGATTGGTTTCATTTGTGGAATTCATTGATCTGTGGATTTCATCTCGTTTCTTCACATCTAGGTTATGTTTATATAGATGAGAAGCCCTGATTCGTTTATTTGGATTTCATCTTTTGATTTGTTGCTCATCAATCTTTACTTGGATTACATCTTTTCTTCTCAAGGGATAACAAGAAGAACAGAATAATCCCAAGACATGTTCTTTTGGCGATTAGGAATGATGATGAGCTTGGAAACTGTTGGCTGGAGTCACAATTGCACATGGTGGTGTTCTTCCCAACATAAACCCAGTTCTGTTACCAAAGAAGACAGCTGCAAAGGAGCCTAGATATATAGGGTGCAAATCAAATACAAACCATGTATTTGTTGCACCCCTTACAAACCACAGTCTGCATATGTTTCAAACTGGTTCTGCATATATGCATTGTCCCATATGAATGTATGTCCATTATATGTATATTATTGCACGTATTCATATGCATATATGCAGACTGTGGTTTGTAAGGGGTGCAACAAATGTAAGGTTTGCATTTTACGAAACCTCTAGATACATATATATATATATATATGTATATATATATATATATGTATATATATAGAGAGAGAGAGAGAGAGAGAGAGAGAGAAAAAGAGAGTTAGACATAACAAGTCCCTGAAGTTTTATGTATTTCAAAAAAATAATAAAAAACAAAAGGAATTGCAAAAAGAGGAATAAAACTATATTGGACGAAAATACCCTTGACTCTAACGAAGGTTTTTAACGGGGTTAGTGGCAAGGTCCTGATTCTAGAGCAAAATCAAAACCATGAGGACGAAAAGTCTAATTATGAAACCATAGGTCCTTGTTTCAAAGAAATCAATATACCTTAAGGACCAAAAGTAAAGTTTACTCTAATTATTATTTGGTACTACTATTAATTAGAGTGGTTGACATGTTTTGTTAGCCATGGGTGGACCTAGGTAAAAGCATATGGTGGCACGTGTTACTGTATTGTTTCTCCGTCGTAAGGTAAAAAAATTAGGTTCGTGAAAGGTGCAATTGTATCAATTTGATTAGTGTCACCATATATATTTTGAAACTACAATGAGGACACAAATTTCTCTTGGTAGAGTTGGTTTGGAAGACTTTTATTCTACTCAAGACCTAAGTTCAGTCTTGTTAGAGACATTTTCGTAGTTTTTGGTTTTTAATTTCATATTTACTATGTTTCTAAAAAAATGGTGATAATAAGACTCGAACCTGAGACCTTAAGTTTGAAAAGCAAGAAATTAACCACCAGAATTGATATTGATTTTATGAAAAATATCTCTATATCTGTTTCTTATAGTTAAATGGTTCCACCGTTTGAAAAAAATTCTGGGTCCGCCCATGTTGTTAGGCCATGAGTACCGGTACCCAATGAACCCACTTGCCACCTCAGCGTCACATCAGCTTTTCTCTTTCCTACCCTCCTTACCCAATCCTTACCCAAAAGTGGAGTACCACTACCCAATGAACCCAATGAACTCACTTGTCACCTCATCTTTTTTAATTCTTTTATTTATACATTTAATTATTTAACAAAATAAAAATATTTATATATTTTTAATAAATAAAAATAAGATAAATAATAAAAATAAAAATTCATATCATTCATTAAAAAATTAAAAATTACAAAATACAAAACACTAAAAATTATGATATTTTCTAATTTTCTCTTTTCTCGCTAAAGTAGCCCTCAAAACATCTCCCGAAAGGTGATCATGTGGGGCTATGAAAAACTCGAAGTCTTGTTGATATCGTTTTTCTCGTTCGAGATCCAACTTTTGTTGTTCGAGTTCAAGTTTTTTCATTTTGTACTCCATTGTACCCTCAATCTGCTCGTTGAACGAGCTTATGGTCGTCAACAACTGAGTAACACTTTCGTCCAGGTTCGACCCGGTCGTATTACTCGTTGATGTTTTTTTTGCCTTGTTTCTCCCGATGGGTCGTTGAAGTTGCTCGACCTTGTTGACCTCGTCATCATCGGAAGGTTTGGTATGTTTTGAACCCCGGGATGAATTTGTCGACATCGTTGGAACCGTTGATCATTTTGGACATTTTTTTAGGACATTCCAAGCTTGTTCATGGGTGAAAGCAACCCCAATATCCCCTAAATTTGAGAGAAATGGAAGGAGGTATTGAATTTGAGAGAAATGGAAGAAAGTATGTTTTGGTGTGAAAAAATAAGATGGTATAGGTTAATATATATAGTGTGATTAATTTGAAAAAAAAAATTATTTTTGTAAAATAGCCGTTTTACAACGGTATTGTTTCAAAAAAATTAAAAAAAATTAAATAAATTTGCAACGGGTTGATCGGGTTGGTGAACCCGGTAGCCGAACCCGCTTGCTACCCCCCCCCCCCCCCCCGTACCGCTACCCGATGCAGCCTCTCGAACCCGTGTGCCAAGTCAGCCGAACCCGCACCCCCTACCCGAGGCCGGTACGGGTGGTCTTAGCATCATTAACTTTAGTTTATGTATAATATTAATTATTAAAAAAATGTACGCCTTCGTATATGACTATAGGAAGTTAACCCATGTCGATTCTTAACGTTATCTAGTAACCATTTCTAGATTATGTACATTAGGTTTCTATTCGATTACATTTTGAGTCGTATGATATAATGTTGCCTTTAAAGTTATTGTTGGTATATGTATTGAAGCAACTATAATGGGTGACATATGTTATATTGACACTTCTTATTACCTGTGATATTCGATTACTCGTTTGATTCGAATTTCTAAAGGGTCGTTTACCAAACTTTTACTACCGGGTAAACACTAAACACCGGCAAGAGTTACCATCCTTATCTTATCGAGTACCATTCTCGGTCATCAAAATAGATTGTGGTAAGCATAGTTTACCCGATAAGCGCTTACCCGGTAAAAGTCTTCGCCTTCACTTACCAAGTATGATTCTCGGTCCTTGCTATGCCTTTTACTGGGTAAGATTCTCAGTCTTTGTCACGCTCACTTGCAAGGTAAGTGAAGCCCGGTAAATACTTACCATGTAAGAGTTTGGTAAACAGCTCCGAATCACTCTTTATAAGTATCTCCACCCTGGTCATGTATGGTTTCTTGCTAAGCGTTGTTGCTCACATTTAATTTTCCATACCCGTTTCATGATATGAACGTGTAGTCGTATAGTGAGAAGGGAATATAAACGTTTATGAGTAGTTAGAGTAAGTATAATTATGATGAACCGATTATTTTCAGTAACTTGTATTTGGTTGGTGAATCTTCTTGGATATAGTATATTCTTTTTGCCACGAGATGAGTAATTCAAAATTTACTGAGACTTCGTAGCAACGAAGGTTATTGGTGTTGGAAGTAAAGGGGCGTCAGATAAACTATGAAGAAATATATACCTAATTCAAACAAATTGCTCTACTTACAGTACTCCTAAACTTTCTCGTGATTTTGAATCCACTTGAATATTACTCTTGTCGACAGACTAAAAAACAATACACTTGAAAAGCAATCTTTCAACATTGATCACTTTGATCTTTCATATACACTTATGTGGTAGAGACTGTGTACAAGGAATTAACGTAATTAGGATCGTCTATTACCATATTAAATATAGTTTTTAAATAGGGCTCCCAAAATTTTGGGGTCCAATTGTACTTGCACTTGGGGCACAAATTTACATGGGTCAACGGGTGAACCCCTCTCAATTAAAACCTATCTAATTTATTTCAAAATCAAAAGCGGCTATTTAATTTAAAAGCAAAAGTAACTCTTTGATATTCTTCTTACTTTATCTTTTGAAACATCTTTTTGTGTTAACTTGTAAGATTTTTAGGCTATGTTTGGCAAACTAGCTGATAAGCTAGCTTATGACTTATAAGCTAGCTGTTGACTGATAAGCTAGCTGGTAGCTGATAAGCTAGCTGATGAAAAAGTCACGTTTGGCAAAAAGTAGCTTATAAGCATTTAAATGACCAAAAAGGACATATTAAAAAAAATAGATAATAAATAATAATTAATATTAATGATGGCATAATTGGAATATTTACAAAAAGCTACTTATAAGCTACTCCAAGTAGCTTTTCAAAAAGCTAGCTTATGGTCATCCAAACATGTACCCCAAAAATAAGCTAACTTATAAGCTAGCTTTTTTTTTGCCAAACAATGCCTTAGGCCATTCGTACCCCAGGTTCAAACCTTTTGAACCCTCTGTGCCACATCAGCTTTCTACTTTGAACCCTCTTGAACCTTTTTGAACCCACAAATCTCGTACCCCAACCTCTTGAACCTCTTGAACCCACATGCCACCTCATCTAATTTTTTAATAAAAAATCATAACATTCATAAAAATAAAAATAAAATTACAAAATAAAAATAAATTTTCAAAATAAAATTAAAAATTACAAAATAAAATTAAAAATTACAAAATATTAAAAATCTACTCGTCGTCGTTGTTGGGAAGTCGGATACGCCAAATATGTTCGACCAAATCCGACCGAAGGTTATTATGAGTCTCTCGGTTTTTGACTTCTCGAACATTTGTCGCGCGTTGTGCCTCAGTGATTTGTGTTTCATCCGCTACCACGGCGTTTCCATCGGCACAAATGGCATGGAACCGGATTCCTCGTCGGTGTCAATGGATGATGAAGAACCGGACGATGAAACGGGTGGCGAATCCATAAAGTTTATATCGGATTGAAAGAAATGAAAGAAAATATTTAAGGATTGAGGTGAGTGTTTAAATTTTGGTGTCCAGATATATTTCTATCAAAATCTGTTTTGGCCAACATAACTTGGTACTTATACTTTGAAATTAAAAAGAAGAAAAATCATCAAAATGTAATAAAGTTTGTTGAGTGTCCATTTAGTGCAACTCTTTTCCTCAACTGGTATAACAAACTTTCAATCCTTTCTATTTTATACATAATTTATATATAATTAACCTGTTTTTCAGCTATAAGTTTATATTAACGTGACATTTTATTTTGTTCATAATACATGTCAACCCTTGATTTGCTTGCGCTCTTCTTCTTAATTTTTCATAAATATTATACAAAGACGATAAAAAATTAGGAAGGCTGAAGTAAAACACGAAAGCGATTAATGAAATGTGGGGTTCTTGACAAGCTATCGGAGACGTAAATGAAGTAGCAATAGTGCAATAGTATTGGCCTTTAGCTCACCTCAAGTGGATCATACCTTGAATGTAGATGTATTTAGATCAAACATTTGCAAGCAAAAATGAAACAAAAAACGAGTGATCATCAACTTTAAATTCTCGTGAATTAATGGTGATTGTAAAGCGATGCTCATCCGAGGCTTGATTTAAACCACCATATATGACCCTTGATTTATCGAAACAGGTCGATCTCCAACTTGCAACTAGAATTTTCATAACCAATTGCACCAGCAATAAACGTTAGCTCACTGTCAACAAAGCTTAAAGGTGAATATAGCTTAAACACCAAGTATTCTAAATAATTACTCCATAATACTAGACATCAAATTAGTATTCTAAATAATTACTCCATAATACTGATTTCTTCCCCATTGACTCTTGCTATTCAGATTTCCATCACTTTAGGTATGTAAGAATGGAAGAAAACCCTATTTTCTCACTGTGTTTACTTTTCAAGAATGATAATGGAGTTTTGATTAGATTTGGATCGATTAATGGATGAATAGGTTGATTAATTGATTTTTAGGGTTGGAACATTAACCCAAACAAGTGTTTTTTGAGCTTAAGGCAAAAATTGTTGCTCCTAATCGATTAAAGGGAACTTTGGGTTTTGTTGTGCTTATATCCGGAAATCGTCAGATTCCGGATTAAGAAACACCCGGATTATGGGTAAAGTCCGGACGTGAGTGGCTATCCGAATACGATGGTTTCCGGACGTGGTACCCGGATAGGACCATCCGGATTTCACTGGTTTTCTGGATAAGCAAGTTGTCCGGATTGTTTTTGTAACACCCTAAAATTCATGGCTAATTTAAACCTCAATTTGTGACAAGATTTAAACATAAACTTTCTAAGCCTTTATTCATAAGTGGAGAATTAACCATGAAGTCATATTTACAAACATAGAACTTTTCAAATAACCTATTAATCTAATTATGTCACTATATTAGATTAACTAGGTTATCTAAACAATCTATCAAAACCTCATTATTCATTAACTTCTCCGTTAATCCAATAGCTCTCGTCCCACAGCCCTTTATTTTCCCGAGCTAGTACCTGGTAAGAAAACATCATTTGAAACGATTAGGCTAACGCCTAGTGAGAACATTCGTTTTCAAAATAATATTAGTACAACTCAATGTAAACAAGGCATAACGAACCTGGTTTACCCTTTTTTCTTACCACACGCGTAATCATCTTTTGATAACGGGTTAAACCCGGTTCCATGACTACGACCTGACACTAAGCCAGTCATTTCTCATGTTCTGATTCCATGACTACGACCTGACACTAAGCCAGTCATTTCTCATGTTCCTGAGCCGCGCTACGAATCTCCACGGATTCTAGATTAATGCTCATATTCAAGAAATCGCAATATACACATGCCCATTTCTTGGAAAGGAAATAGATATTACAATATACACATGCCAATCCCTTCTTTTCCTTAGAAATCGGAAATTACGTTTATTTCACGATTTCTCACAAAAATCGGAATAACGAATAATCCTCATCTATTCCACGTGTTTATAACCACTAGTGCCTATGGATCCATTACACTCAACCGTACCTGTGCAGGTTATTACTTAATATAGATTCCCCATAGCATTCAGTATGAGCAAATCATATTTATACCACATAGATTCTTCATATCATTTTAGTATGAGCAAACCTTTATAAATCCCTCATATTATTCAGTATAAGCAAATCACATTTAATATGTCAATTTCTTATAACATAAATCTGACCATCAATATTATCACTCATGGTCCTTAATATAAATATTATTGTAACTCATTTGCCCAATAAATCCAATAGTTACAACTCGTACAGGTTATTGCTATAAATCATTTTCCAATATCATTAATGAATTTAAGCACAACCATCGATTTAAGATAATAGATTTTACTTTATAAAATCATTCTTTCAAAATCCATCCAAAACAGATCATTTTATAAAATACACCTTACCATAATTTAAAACATTATAAAAAGTAAGGTAAGAATGAACTCACCTGATAGTAGTCGCGCTACTCCTCCTTTCTCAAAATTGTAAGGAATTTCCGTCACCAATATCATAGAGATCTGAAATACCCAAATACATATTGTATTGGTATTAATCTACTGTTTAGGACCCTTAAAGATTAAAAATCCTAAATATCCAAAATTTCTGTCTCTTATCGCAACCAACTAGCTGCGATAACCCTTGTCGCAATACACAGTACTTGTCGCAACCTACAGTTGCGACATTTACTTCCTATCGCAACCAACTGTTGCGATACATGCCTCATCGCAACCAACTGTTGCGATGTACACTTTGTCGCAATTATCTATTGCGATGCCAATGAGCTTGTCGCAACCCAAGGTTGCGACATTCATAACTATCGCAAGACATCATAACTATCGCAACCAACTGTTGCGATGTTCATAACTGTCTCAACCCACTAAATTCATACTTAACCCAGAATTTTATGGTTTTAAGCTATGAAAGATTCTGTAACTTTCCAGATATGTTTAAGACTACTATTAGAACATAAACATCAACCCAGTTTTCTCATAATCTTCAAAAACTTTAAAACCCATAGAAAACTTATGAACACAAAAGGAGGTAAATTTAGAAGAAGATATACCTTTAGTTTAAACATTGAATTTTCCTCAAATCCTTCAGCTGAATCTGTTTTCTCCTTCTTCACCTTCTTAGTTCTCTCTCTTTTTCTCTCTTCTCTCTTGTCGTGAGAAATCACACACACACACACACATATACACACACACACACACACACTTAATATTGTTAAGTGTTTCCAAAATGAGACACCTCACTCATTAAAATATAATTAGGCGGTGGATGTGATTAGATTAATCACATTTACCAAACAGCCCCTCCAACTATTAACACTTGGCAAATCTAACCCCTTCATTTATAAATTAAAATTAAAGTTTACCCCATAACTTATAACTCCACAAAATAACTAACGTAACTTAATCGGGGATAAACTCTAAAATTAATCTGTCAAATAATCAACCATACATTATCAAATAATTATACTCAAATTATTTAATAAACCCAAACATCATCTTTTATAAAAATCGAGATGTTACAATACTCCCCAACTTGAAAATGATTTTTTCCTCGAAATCAAAGCTAGGTAAACCAATGAGGATATTAAATCTTCATATCCCTTTCCAACTCTAAAAATCACATTAACATCTCAGTGATATAATACCATTGTACTTATATCCACATTCTTAGATTGTAATTTCTCAATAGATCTCTCTAAAATCACTTCCAGTTCCTCCACACAACAACTCTTCACATCCATTATTACCTCAAAAACTGGAATCACATCCTACCAACATAAAGTATGTCATGTATCTCTTTCAATTTCTAGTTTTTGAACAAGGACTCGGTTTTCCTCATCTTCTGAATCTTACATCCTTCAATATTACCCGCTCCCCAACTTGAAAAATGACCTAAAATTTACCAGTCTCCTTTGATTATTAATCCAAATCCTATTACCGGACAAAGTTATCCGCAAATGAATTAAGACTTGGTTATTAGGAGACAAATTAATCTCAAATCGGATTAGGTCACTATCACCTTTGAAATTAAGCTTATGACTTAAATTAAGCTTTGACTACCCATAATATCTTTCATTTGATATTGGTTTATTGCCATGAATACATCATATTACTAGTAAATTCCGTCTGAGGATTTCGACTTATTAACCAAATGTCACGAATTCGTCGTGCAATATTTAAAATTCTTTTATGTGCATAACATTGTCATCTACCGGTTTGGCCTGTTCAACTTTATTTCAATAACTCAAATTCAAATAATCAAATTAATAAGTAATCATTTAAAACAAAAACTAATAAAATCTTTGAGGATTTCAATTCATATAATTAGCCATAAGTCTCAAAACATACCGGTAATGGTTCAAATTTCTTAAATTCACAAATCGTTAAACCAAACATCACATAAAACATAAAAGAACTTCATATGACTACATTCTTAGGTCCGATCTTTCTATCATTTCTTCCCCACTTTAGCGTGAAGCATTACCCTCCAAACATTACTTGCCATGATAACATTTTCTCATTACTATACATAACTAAACAGTCGCATCAAAAATTCTAACTTAAGACATTCAACCAAGTCATCTTGAAACGACACCATCATTCGAAGTTACCACACATTCTTTGATCTTCAACTAATACCTTCTTGGACAATTCTTCTACACATAAAAAGCAACTCACATTCTTTAAGAATTTTACATTTACTACACCTCATTTTGACTAACACACCCATCATCTTCTTTAAACTTCCAATGATTCCAAAAATATACTTACTTAGCGACTCATATAACCAAAAACACTTTGGATAAACACCCATTACCGCTCCGACATTCTATTCCGATATTAGCCATATCACCACGCCATCTTACAAACCACATGCCCCAACAATTTTATTGACAAATAGTACACTTCATCTGAAATCTCCGAAAAGACTTCCATCTGATGTTTCCTCTTTCTAACATCACATTACACTGGTTGACACATTTATCTTGGCAATTGATGCCACTACTTATCCGTACATTCTCTACCCATAACATCTCACAGCAGACCAGGTCTCTCATGGTCATTCATACACTTCAAACTTACCTTTATGTTCTCCCGCATAATTAACCGAGTCTATTTCGCTACTTTATCCCTTACAAACCATCCACCTCGTAAGTAAAAACGCTTATCTAAAACAACAGTGTTTCACTATCCTAATACCCCTACAAGGTGGTCCTTTAACTTTCAATCTTCTGATTCAAGACTTAGGTCTCATACACCTTACACCGCTGTCGACTTCAACATCAATAGTCGACCTATCGATACTTCCTTAACCTATTCTTCTACAACGGTCCCTAACTGAACCTAATCCTTCCAACATATCATAATCCAATTCACATCCCATCCTCTTCATCTCAAACTTACTCGTGCAACATTATTATCACAAGATCACCTTAAAACTCTTATTTGACGTCGAAGATATTTCGTTCCTACTTCACCACACTACTCATAACAAGTTGCTAATACCAACGCATTGATGACTTCTAGTCTTTCCTCCTGATACAACCATCCTTTGACAATCGTATTTCCGTCATCGAACAAGGTACTGACACTTGTACAACCGACACTAAAGTCCACTTCTGATTCTTCCATTACCCACTTCTTTTATTGAGCACGAATACCCAAAATTTACTTTTACATTTTGAACACCAATTCAGCTCTTGACTAGGTTCACAATAAGTGTTACTAATAAAGGGCTTCACCCCATGCAAAAATTCCGATCGACCTTCCCTTTTTCTTATGCCTTACAAATAACAGTTCCTTAATTATAGTCCACCTTTCTAGTGTCTCTTGACATCTTCTCACCGCAAGCCTGTCTATACTTGATCTACCATACCGTCATCATTTTCTCTTATGCCTACACGGAATGCCCATCACACACCACTACGGTCTAAAAGAATGGTTTCTCCAAGATCATCAGCCAAGACCTCGTAAAGTATTTAGCACCAAGAACTACCACGAGCTCCTAACTTTCCAACACAGTCAACCCACTCATTGCATTTCTTTACATCCACGAAATACTCTAACACTCTCAACTAAGCTTCATAACGAAGCACCATAGCTTAACGGTTACAGTATCCTCTTCAACAATCAAGTGAAGTATGAAAACTCTCCTAAAATCCAATGGGATCGAGAAGAACAAGGATTCTCCTTTCATCCCGTCACCAACCACAACTCAACCTTCAGATTTCAAAATAGCATTAACGTATATTGCCTGAAAACCCACACACTTCAATCGAGCATACTCACCACTTTTGAATACTTCAATATTATGGCAAACCATCATTACATCTATGACTTACACATTCCTTCGGTACAAAGTGCTACCACTTTCTCACACCACTATCACACCAAGCGACTACATTGCAAACTAACTTTCATGATGCCTTTACACACACAAAAGATACTACCTCCTTCATGCTACCCATAACACCATTCATTGGAAGTAAAATCGTTTTCCGGGCCTAAATGCACCACATGTCAAGGTCAACTATTCAAAGCGCACCCGCTTCGATTACCCTAACATTTTGTTCTTATGTGGATCATCAAACCCCATAAGAAATCCCTTATGCAACTACGATCTTTCATTTTGTATTGCTCACACAATGTGGTCCAGTGTTATGCCAGATACACATCTTTCTCCGAACAACTTCCTATATCTTTACAAGAGAGAGGCAACAAAATAATGTAACATTCCCAGTCCACCGTACATGCTTTGCGTATACCTTCTGCATAACAGCATACTGGTATCGCTCACATTTTTTTTTCTGTCCGCATAAGCATACGCGGGACGCACCTAGACTGCACCTAGTAACAGGCAAAAGACCTCATGCAAGGAAGGTCTCCATCCACCATTATAAGAAGGACTTCGTTCCCTTTCCTAGCCGATGTGGAATCTCACAAATAATCATAAGAAATGGTTACTCATATCTAAACATACGAAACATACATGACCGATCATTAGTCACTGTAACCCTTTATAAACAAGTATACTTGTGTAGTAATATATTCATAATAACAGTAGCTAATTGAAATTGTGAACATACTATACATAAGAATTCTCATTACCATTGTTACAGTACTAATTTTACGTATTTCCGTCAACTCTAAGACTATCCCGTCTTAATACTTCTACCCAATCTCACGAATCATAACTTAGTCCATCACAGCTTAAGTCTAGGTATCTCACCTAGCATACCTAGTTCACTCAAACTAATGCTCTGATACCATATTGTAACACCCTAAAATTCATGGCTAATTTAAACCTCAATTTGTGACAAGATTTAAACATAAACTTTCTAAGCCTTTATTCATATGTGGAGAATTAACCATGAAGTCATATTTACAAACATAGAACTTTTCAAATAACCTATTAATCTAATTATGTCACTATATTAGATTAACTAGGTTATCTAAACAATCTATCAAAACCTCGGTATTCATTAACTTCTCCGCTAATCCAAAAGCTCTCGTCCCACAACCCTTTATTTTCCCGAGCTAGTACCTGGTAAGAAAACATCATTTGAAACGATTAGGCTAGTGAGAACATTCGTTTTCAAAATAATATTAGTACAACTCAATGTAAACAAGGCATAACAAACCTCGTTTACCCTTTTTTCTTACCACACGCGTAATCATCTTTTGATAACGGGTTAAACCCGGTTCCATGACTACGACCTGACACTAAGCCAGTCATTTCTCATGTTCTGATTCCATGACTACCACCTGACACTAAGCCAGTCATTTCTCATATTCCTGAGCCGCACTACGAATCTCCACGGATTCTAGATTAATGCTCATATTCAAGAAATCTCAATATACACATGCCCATTTCTTGGAAAGGAAATATAGATTACAATATACACATGCCAATCCCTTCTTTTCCTTAGAAATCGGAAATTACGTTTATTTCACGATTTCTCACACACATCGGAATAAAGAATAATCCTCATCTATTCTACGTGTTCATAACCACTAGTGCCTATTGATCCATTACACTCAACCGTACATGTGCAGGTTATTACTTAATATAGATTCCTCATAGCATTCAGTATGAGCAAATCATATTTATACCACATAGATTCTTCATATCATTTTAGTATGAGCAAATATCCTTTATAAATCCCTCATATTATTCAGTATAAGCAAATCACATTTAATATGTCAATTTCTTATAACGTAAATCTGACCATCAATATTATCACTCATGGTCCTTAATATAAATATTATTGTAACTCATTTGCCCAATAAATCCAATAGTTACAACTCGTACAGGTTATTGCTATAAATCATTTTCCAATATCATTAATGAATTTAAGCACAACCATCGATTTAAGATAATAGATTTTACTTTATAAAATCATTCTTTCAAAATCCATCCAAAACAGTTCATTTTATAAAATACACCTTACCATAATTCAAAACATTATAAAAAGGTAAGGTAAGAATGAATTCACCTGATAGTAGTCGCGCTACTCCTCCTTTCTCAAAATTGTAAGGAATTTCAGTCACCAATATCACAGAGATTTGAAATACCCAAATACATATTGTATTGGTATTAATCTACTGTTTAGGACCCTTAAAGATTAAAAATCCTAAATATCCAAAATTCCCGTCTCTTATCGCAACCAACTAGCTGCGATAACCCTTGTCGCAATACACAGTACTTGTCGCAACCTACAGTTGCGACATTTACTTCCTATCGCAACCAACTGTTGCGATACATGCCTCATCGCAACTAGTTGTTGCGATGTACACTTTGTCGCAACTATCTATTGCGATGCCAATGAGCTTGTCGCAACCCAAGGTTGCGACATTCATAACTATCGCAAGACATCATAACTATCGCAACCAACTGTTGCGATGTTCATAACTGTCTCAACCCACTAAATTCATACTTAACCCAGAATTTTATGGTTTTAAGCTATGAAAGATAATGTAACTTTCCAGATATGTTTAAGACTACTATTAGAACATAAACATCAACCCAGTTTTCTCATAATCTTCAAAAACTTTAAAACCCATTTCTAAAACCCATAGAAAACTTATGAACACAAAAGGAGGTCAATTTAGAAGAAGATATACCTTTAGTTTAAACATTGAATTTTCCTCAAATCCTTCAGCTGAATCTGTTTTCTCCTTCTTCACCTTCTTAGTTCTCTCTCTTTTTCTCTCTTCTCTCTTGCCGTGAGAAATCACACACACACACACACACACACACACACACACTTAATATTGTTAAGTGTTTCCAAAATGAGACACCTCACTCATTAAAATATAATTGGGCGGTGGATGTGATTAGATTAATCACATTTACCAAACAGCCCCTCCAACTATTAACACTTGGCAAATCTAACCCCTTCATTTATAAATTAAAATTAAAGTTTACCCCATAACTTATAACTCCACAAAATAGCTAATGTAACTTAATCGGGGATAAACTCTAAAATTAATCTGTCAAATAATCAACCATACCTTATCAAATAATTATACTCAAATTATTTAATAAACCCAAACATCATCTTTTATAAAAATCGAGATGTTACAGTTTTGTTATCCGGATGGGATTCCCAGATTGTTTTGTTATCTGGATGGGATTCCCGGATTGTTTGGTATCCGGATAAGGTATGTGTCCGGATTGTTTGTTATCCGGATAAGGGGTGTTTTCGGATTTTAGTGTTGTCCGGATAGATAATCTGATGATGAGTTGTTTGTTAAATCTTAGGTATTCGGTACGGTTGGTAGTGAAGTGTATGCATATCTAATCTCGACAATCAGGTGAGTTCCCTTGTAAACTTTTTATGAAAGATAAAATTGAACTTGCTTTCAATATATGATGATGGTAACATGAATTTTGATTTGTACCATGAAATGAGTTATGACTGTTTTTATAATTACGAGCATGTTTTACCGTATATTCATGATGTATGTGTTTTCATGATTATATGCTATTATGTGGAGTTGGGTTGCACGGTGGGGCTAGTGGTACCTTGGATCTTGAGGATCCTTGGTGTGTGGTTGAATTGTGTGCCTTGAATCCGTTTCTCGCACAGACGGAAAAAGACATCTACTGGGGGGCATGGGGATCTACTGGGGGCCTCGAGTGAGGACATCACGTGGAGGTGATGGGCGTGGAGACCACTGTGCAAATACTCTTGCATGCAGATTAATTGTATTTAACTGTTACTTTATTTTATATTATAACAGTTATGTATTTTAAAGATGGATTGCGTTAAACTGTTTTCGAGAGGGAATTCACTAGACCTCATGGTCTAAGCTTCGTTTTTCAAAACTAAAACCATTTTCAGGCAAGAGGATTTGTGATGCTACTTCTAAAGGGAAGGAGAAGTTCAGAAGGCTTAGAGACGAAGGTAGTTGGTCTAGAGCACTATAGTTTTGCTTAGCTTTAGACATCTCGGCTATGGAAGTGTGTTTCTGCTGCTATTTCATCTGTAAACTCTGTTTATAATGAGATGTATTGGGGCCCATTTTGTGATGTTTATTGTGCATGTTTTGTATGGTTTTTGGGTTGTTACAAATGGTATCAGAACCATAGTTTAAGGGACTTAGGTGATCGGATGGGCCTAAACTTAAACTGTGTGATGGGGACACAATCGAGATATAGGGATTGCCTTTATGATCACTCTAGGTGCACTAAGGATAAGGTAGTGAGAACTGTCATGTAAGGTAAATTTGAAGTTACACCTGGCTAGTGTAAGTTTTACAGGTACATGTATGTGCTTAAATTGCCTTATTTAGCGAAGCTGTCGTTTGAGTGTTGTTATACGTGGTTATTTTAGTTATCGTAATGTTTGGAAGATTACTGTTTTTAAGACAGTCGAGAGAAGGGTACTAATATGGAGTGAATTTTAACCTTGCGACGATAGCAATGGTTTTGATGTGATGCGTAAGGTCACTCATGATATAAATGATGGCACCTCTTGGAAAGAGTATTATTTGGGGCGATAGTCAACCGACTAAAGGTAGAAGTTCTTGGGTTCGTAAGGGATGAATGGCTGGCTAGGGGTAAACTCCTAGTTTCTAATGAGTCCCCATTCTTGGAATTTATGGGTCGATCATTTGGGATAGGAAATGAGGATTGTGTTGGAGTCTTGAAAGTTTCAATGCTGGAATGGGTGAAGGAGATGAGCCTCTAACTTTAGTCAAGCGATATAGTGGCAATCATAATGAATAAAAGATATCAGTGTTGGATTGAAGTATGCGTATGAGAAGGATGTGAAGTGGTTGGTCGTTTATCGACCTGTATCAGTCAAGGTTTCAGACCGCATGACTTGAGGGTCATTGGTATATGTGAAAACTATGTGGGGTGGTCAAACATGTGGGTTGACATGTTACTATAAGGGTGAGAAAGTGACCGTTGGTCGAAAGTGGGTGTCGGTGATAAGTTATTGGGAGTACAATGGTGGATCTTATTTGAGTGGATAGCCTTCATTGCAAATTTAGTTTCATGCATGGTTTCATTAAATGAAGTACATGAACTTCTTCGTGTTAAAATTTTATACGAGCATAATGAGTTTCTTGTTTTGGGGATAAATCGATGCGCACTAGCGTGTGATTAAAGAAAAAGATAAACTTGTTTATGATGCAAGATGATGTTTTGAGTGTAGTAAATTAGGAATCATTTCTCTTTTCATGTGGGATAAAACACTTTTGTGAAAATCATGAAAATGTTTTACTGCAAAGTTTTTATAACATAATTGAGTATTGATACGCTGCTATCACACAAATGAGTGTGAGGGACGACTGGCTCACTCCGTACAAGTGATTTCATTCCAAAATTTGTCTAGTCGAATTGGAAATGTTTTATTGAATATATTTTTGTTTGTGCCGACATTGACCTGGTTGGGCAAGGTGGTGATCTATCGTGGGGTTGCATGTGAGCGATCCTTGAGGTCGTTGTGCCTACTATTTAACTTGGGTGGTGTGGTGTCATGCATACTCAATTGGTTTTGTGTCATCGTACCTATTGATTTTCAAGTATGCAAATGATTTAAATCATTGTGTTGTCATGCATGAAGGCTATAGACTCGTTAGGTCGTAGAGGATATTACAATTAAAGAAAAGTAAAAGGTTCTGAGAATGGAAATTGTCCAGTTGATCAGATTTTGGTCAAGTTTGTGACCTTAATGTTTCAGTTAGAGGAGAACGTGAATAGCGGGAGTCCCGAGCAATGAAATTGATAATATTTGATAACAGGTATTTGATTGTCAGAGAAGCAAGCATACTTGTTAGACAACCTAAGGGGGGGGTAAGGTTGTATTTAAAATCTTTTACTTTTCAAAAATTCTTTTACAAATAAATACGGAATAAAATACAGAACAAATACAACAGAGTATAAAAGAATAAATATACAACAATTATATAACAGATATAATTAAATGCACAGCGGAAATGTAAATAGATAAGGGAAAGAAAATACTTGACAACGATATTTTTAAAGTGGTTCACCAAACACAAAGTTGGCTAGTCCACCTCGAGAAAATAACACTTCTCGGAGATCCAATACGAAAACGTGTTCTTTACGGTAGAAACACAAACCTTAGTACAACAAACGCGAATCACTCTACTTTGAGAGATTTATGTGGATCACTCACTCTATTCAAACACTTACAAGAGGGTATAATTTTAATATGAATAATCACTCTTGAATAAGGTTTATCACTTGGATATTTTTAGAGAGTTTGATCACTTGAGTTGTGTTGCTGATTCAACTAATCGAGAGATTTTAATCTGCTATCAACTCAAGATTTCTTACTCAAAAACGAGTTTTATAATTTTAACAGTTTAAATATCAAGAGAAGAAGCTGCAGAGTCTTTATCAAATGCAGAGGAGTTAATGTAAATTCGTGGTCTTGAAAGCTGGAGGTTGCAAGATATTTATACTGGATGAGCAACAGGGCAGAAGCATTCGCGGTATACCGGCTATCTCCCGCGGTATACCGTGCAGAGTAAAAAGTACTTGTCAGTTGTCAGAGAGAAGGTCAACCCTGCAAAGAACAAACGGTAATGGTACCCGCGGTATACCGCGTTGCACACGGCGGTATACCGCCTGACAGTCGTACACAAGGGCAGTGGCGCTGGATGGCTTCTTTCGGCTGAACAATCTTTTGCATTAAATGATGAACAGTAGCAACATATATATATATATATCATGCGATTTATATATATATTTAATAAAAAAAATATATGTATTATATATATATTTGATTCAAATATATTTATATAGATACGAAATATCCAAGTGATAAAATATTTTAGGGTGTTTATCATTTTTAAAATAAAATGACGAAACTCTTCAGACTTGGATTCTTCAGATAAAATTTATCGAGATAATTAAATAGCTGCACACTCAGATAAAATATTAGATAACAAATAATGCGGTGTGTTTTGTAATCATCAAAATAAATATGGAGATGTGATTTTATGTGTACCAAAAATATATCACAATATTAAAGCTGGGTACACTTGCACCAACAATCTCCCCCTTTTTGATGATGACAAACACAACGCTAAACACGAGAGCATACTCGGTTTCTCTCCCCCTTTTGGCGAAGCAAAAAGGGTTTAAGAAAGTCGCTTATGCTCCCCCTCGAAAGATGCTCCCCCTCAAAATATGAAATATTTGAGAGTTAGTAATTTTAAGGGTTATACTCAAGCATGCCTAAACCAAGTCTTAATTTAAAGAACGCTTTTTTGTTAAGGGCTTTTGTAAAAATATCGGCCAAATTATCTTCCGAATCAACCTTTTCAAGCACGATTTTGCCTTTTTGAACATTATCTCGTAAAAAGTGATGTCTCAATTCAATATGTTTTGTACGAGAGTGTAAAACGGGATTTTTACTTAAGTTTATGGCACTTGAGTTATCACACATAATTGGAATTTTGGTTAGGTGTACCTCAAAATCGGTAAGTGTGTGTTTCATCCAAAGGACTTGAGCACACGCTCTTGCGGCGGCTACATATTCCGCTTCGGTTGTAGACAAAGCTACGGATTGTTGTTTCTTAGAGAACCAAGACACAAGTGAGAGACCTATAAAGGCACATACCCCACTAGTACTCTTTCGGTCAACAATAGATCCACCAAGATCGGAATCGGCGAAACACGTTACTTCTAACTCGGGTTTCTTTGCGTACCATAAGCCAAGATTAGTAGTACCTCGTAAATATCGAAAAATACGCTTGACAGCTTCATAGTGAGATTGTTTAGGTGAAGATTGAAAACGAGCACATAAACATACACTAAACATAATATCAGGTCTACTAGCAGTTAAATATAATAAACTACCAATCATACCACGATAAATCTTTTCATTAAAGTCGTTTCCCTCCTCGTCACGAGATAATTGTAAGTTTGTGGTCATTGGAGTTTCAACGGGTTTGACATTTTCAAAGTTAAACTTTTTCAACATATCTTTACAATATTTAGATTGACTAATAAAAATACCAGTTTCACATTGTTTGATTTGCAATCCTAAGAAGTATTTTAACTCTCCCATCATGCTCATCTCAAACTCGCTTGTCATTTTCGCAGAAAATTCATTACACAGTTTTTCATTAGTGGAACCAAAAATAATATCATCAACATATACTTGCACAACCACAATATCATTTTGAACATATTTCACAAATAAAGTATTATCTATTTTACCCATAATATAACCACTAACAATTAAAAAGGTTTTTAATCTATCATACCACGCACGCGGAGCTTGCTTTAAACCATAAAGCGCCTTTTTCAATTTATAAACATGTGTCGGGTTTTCAAAACTTTCAAAACCGGGAGGTTGAGAAACGTATACCTCCTCATTTATAATACCATTTAAGAAAGCACTTTTAACATCCATTTGAAATAATTTAAAATCTTTAGCATTTGCAAAAGCGAGAAGCATTCGAATAGACTCCAACCTTGCAACCGGTGCAAAGGTTTCGTCATAATCTATACCTTCTTGTTGACTGTACCCCTTGGCAACTAAACGTGCCTTGTTCCGTGTGACTCCACCGTTCTCGTCTACCTTGTTACGGAAGACCCATCTTGTGCCAATAATGGTTTGACTACTAGGGCTAGGCACTAAGTCCCACACATCATTCCTAGTAAATTGGTTTAACTCTTCTTGCATGGCCAATATCCAATCCTCATCACCTAAAGCTTCATCTATGGTTTTAGGTTCTATGGTTGAGATAAAAGCATGGAAAGCACAATGGGTATGGATTTGTGATCTAGTTGTCCTTTGGTTTAGGTCACCTATAATTTGATCTACGGGATGGCCTCGAGCGGTTCTAAGATTAGGATCATCTATACCTTGTGGAATAAAACAAGGAGGGGCATCACTAGTTTCAATATTATTTGTGGAAGGTTGGGCACCTAAATCCAAGGTACTAAGTTGTTGGGCTAAGACATCTCCTTCACAAACATTGTCATTTGCTAAGGGTGTACTCGGTTTGGGAGGACTCTCGTCAAAACTAACATTTAAGGATTCTTCTACTACCATGGTTTCCTTATTTAGGATTCTATAGGCTTTGCTATTCCAAGAGTAACCTAGGAACACTCCTTCATAGGCTTTAGGGTCAAATTTGGTTAAGTAAGATTTGGTGTTTAAAATGAAACATTTACAACCAAAAACTTTTAGGTGAGCTAGGGAAGGTTTTCTACCTCGGTAAAGTTCATAGGGTGTCTTATTTAGGATACCTCTAATTAGGACACGGTTAAGCACATAGGTCGCGGTAGCAACGGCATCACACCAAAACTTTTGGGGAACTTGATGTTCGTTTAGCATAGTTCTACTCATTTCTTGCAACGTTCGATTTTTCCTTTCAACAACCCCGTTTGACTGAGGAGTTCGAGGAGCCGAAAAGTTATGAGTTATACCATGTTTATCACAAAAGGCACCAAATTGTACTTCATTATCGAATTCTCGTCCATGGTCCGTACGTATGGAAACTATCGTACAACCTTGTTGGTTTTGAATTCTTTTTCCTAAAATTTTAAACTTTTCGAAAGCCTCATTTTTATGTCTTAAAAATAAAGTCCAAGTATAACGGGAATAATCATCCACAATAACCAAAGTATAAAAATTTCCTCCAAAACTTTGAATAGCCATCGGGCCAAAAAGATCCATATGTAAAAGTTCTAAAACTCTTTGAGTAGAAATAACATTTTTTGATTTATGAGAAACGTGATGTTGTTTGCCGACACGACAAGCATCACAAAAATGATTATCAAACTTTAATTTTGGCAGGTCACTCACAAGCTCCTTATTTTTTAAGTTTTGCATTAATCTTAGATTAGCGTGACCTAAACGCCTATGCCATAAAGTAGAAACATCATTAATAGAAGATAAGCATACATTTTCAGATACAACAGTTTTACAAATATATAAATTTCCTTTTACAAAACCATTTAAAAGAACTTTGCCATTTTTTATGATTTTACAAGAATCTTCTTCGAAGACAACAGTTGTATTATTTTTACACAATTGGCGAACACTTAACAAATTAAAATGTAAATTATCAACATGATTCACATTAAGAAATTGAACATTATTGCAAGAGACTGTACCTCTACCAATTATATTTCCTTTGGAGTTTCCTCCAAAAATTACCTGTCCACCATCACATGACTTATATGATGAAAAGAGATTATTGTTTCCGGTCATGTGACGTGTGCAACCACTATCGAGTATCCAGTCCATATCAAGGTCAATCTACAATAATGAAGATGTAACTTTTATGGTCCCCATTTCTCGTGGGTCCTTGACAATTAGTTTCAATGTCAACCAACATGCATATATATAAAGTCAAACAGAATATATATATATATATAATACATTACACAATATTTATATATATATATAATACATCAAACCATATTAATATATATATATAACACATATCAAGTAAGACAAAATATATATAATATATTAAACAACTTTAATATATAATACATCAAACACAAATATATATATATAACATATTAAACAGACACCATATATATATATATATGTAATACGTATATATATATAAACAAACAGTACATAGTAATATATATTACTTATATATATAATATATACAACAAATTATATTTAAACTATATATATATATAACCAGGGGCGGAGCCAGGATATTCAATCAGGATGGTCCTTTTTAAAATATATTTATTTAATTATATTAATAAAATAAATAAATACAAATATATAACAATGTTATACGGATGAAGGGATAGAGAGAAGGGATGTCATAATTGGGGTTTCGAATAAGACAAGCTTTTTATTTTGCATATTTTTAATATTAAAAAAATATGAAGAACGGAAGGTGTGAAGTTTTCTTTTATCATCCTGGTGTCCAACTATTTTTTGGCAGAAGCCCCCCTACAGACTACAGTATTGTCACCACAGTAGAGTTTAACCACCAAGTTCGAGATGGATTGGTGCCTTGGACACCCAAATATCTACCTTTCCATCCTTTGGAGTTTGGATTGATAGATTTATGCAACTAATTTATATAATTGATGCATTAGGATTTTCATTTTCTAAACATATCAATATATTTTTATTATTAATGTCGACATTTTTATTATTAATGTCGACAGAAACATAACATTTTCAAGTAAGTAACCGAATACGAATGTAGATGAATTATTATTTAAAGAAAACTAGAGCTTTAAATGTATATTTAGTAATAAAAAGAAATTGATAAAAAAAAACTACCATCAAACATATAAACTATTTGTTGTGTGATAGGGAGAAAAACTAAAAACCGCTAAATAAATAAATACACAGCTTGATCAAAAACTTTTTCACAGTGCATAAAAATAATTTTTTAAAGTTGAGGATGAGCACAGCACCACCCTAGGCCAAGGCTGCCTCCGCCAATGTATATAACATATATACATAACACATTTAAAACCATAAACGCATACCACCGGGATTATCATTACTAAACATTCCTTTTGGAATCCATTTATTTACCATTTTAATTTTGCGATTATATTTATCATACACATAAAAACAAGCATTTACATTCGCATTATTATTGGGTTTAGAATATTTATCATGGTACATGCGAGCATACGGTTTTCTCGTATTATAATTTACATTATTTATTTTATGCACATACGGATGTTTTTGCACATATTGATTTCTTGTATTAACTTTAGGTGATTCATAAAATCTTTTGATGGGTTTACAAGAACATTTATCTTTGCATGTATCGGAACCAATACCTTTTCTACATTTTATACGGTTAGGCATATTAAGCATGTTAAGAACCTTTTTATTACTACTTTCAAAGGCTTTAGCTAGCATGTTATCTTTTTCATATGAAGCACATTTAGCCTTTAAACATGTAATCTCATTCTCAAGTATATCACATTTTGTACAAATAATATTTTCATGTGATTTTTTATTTAAGCATGCAATTTCTTTATTTAAAGCATCACAAGATTTACAAAAATCTTTTTCTCCTAATTTAGTTTCTAATTTAGCAATTATATCCATATCATTTTCAGATTTTTGTTTAACATTATTTATTTCCTTTTTACATGCATTTACAGTTTCTTTTAACATAGCATTCTCATCTTGGTAACGATTTGCAAGAGCGGCCATTTTATGAAAAGATTCATATAATTCTTCAAGATTATTTTCATTATCACTTTCATAATCACTATCGTAATCCGAGTAAGAAGATTTTACCTCGTCGTCGCTTTCGGCCATAAGACAAATGGCTTGATAGTCATCTTCTTCTTCACTCTCGCTCCACGCGCCTCCAATGAAGGCTTTCTCCTTCTTCTTTTGGAACTTGTTCTTTTTCGGACATTCATTGGCGTAGTGGTCTTTGTCACCACATGAGTAGCAAAAGCCTCTCTTTGGCTTAGCTTTATCGTCTTCACTCGAGTCGCCATTTTTCTTAACTTTTTCGTCTCGTTTATGGAACTTACGACTTCGATTTTCACCACCACGACGGTAGTTACCGTTTCTTTGAAATCTGCCATTGTTAGAAAATTTATTATTATTATTAAGAAATTTGGAAAAGTTTCTTACCAACATGGCGACTTCATCGAGAGTTTCGGATGGATCTTTCGAGGAGCTAGCTTTCTCCTTTTTCTTCTCGACTTTTGGTGTTGAGGCATTGAGAGCGATTGACTTCTTCTTGACTTGCTCCCGATCTTTGTTTCTTTTAAGTGCAATTTCATGCACTTTAAGATTACCGATCAAGTCATCTATCTTCATTATGGAAAGGTCACGGGAGTCTTCTAAAGATGTTATCTTTTGCATCCACTCCGAAGGAAGGGCTCGTAGGATTTTCCTTATATAGTCCTCGTTAGGATAAGTGCGATCCAAACCTTTCAAAGTAGTCACAATAAGGTTAAATCTTTTAAACATTGAGTCAATTGACTCATCTTGTTTCATTTCGAATAGTTCATAATCGTGAACTAAAATATTCACTTTACTAGATTTAACCTCCGTGTTTCCACGATGAGTATTATTTAAACTTTCCCATATTTGATTTGCAGTTTTATATGTATATACTCTTTCAATTTCATCAGTTGTTAAAGCAGCATATAATATATTCTTAGCTTCAAAGTTTAAACAAAAATGAGTTTCATCAGAAGTAGTCCATTCATCTATAGGTTTATCAATATAAACATCATCTTTCACAATGGTGGGTTTAAAATTCCCTTTTTCTATAATATTCCAAATCTTTTGATTTTTGCCACGCACGTGACATTCAAATAGCTCGGCCCAAATGCCAAACTTTTCAGTATCTATCAAAGGAGGTTTTGAAAACACAATATTAGTTTGTTGAGCCATTTAAAGGAATAGAAGAAATTTATGCAGAAATTTTTGAAAGACCTGCTCTGATACCAAATGTTAGACAACCTAAGGGGGGGGGTAAGGTTGTATTTAAAATCTTTTACTTTTCAAAAATTCTTTTACAAATAAATACGGAATAAAATACAGAACAAATACAACAGAGTATAAAAGAATAAATATACAACAATTATATAACAGATATAATTAAATGCACAGCGGAAATGTAAATAGATAAGGGAAAGAAAATACTTGACAACGATATTTTTAAAGTGGTTCACCAAACACAAAGTTGGCTAGTCCACCTCGAGAAAATAACACTTCTCGGAGATCCAATACGAAAACGTGTTCTTTACGGTAGAAACACAAACCTTAGTACAACAAACGCGAATCACTCTACTTTGAGAGATTTATGTGGATCACTCACTCTATTCAAACACTTACAAGAGGGTATAATTTTAATATGAATAATCACTCTTGAATAAGGTTTATCACTTGGATATTTTTAGAGAGTTTGATCACTTGAGTTGTGTTGCTGATTCAACTAATCGAGAGATTTTAATCTGCTATCAACTCAAGATTTCTTACTCAAAAACGAGTTTTATAATTTTAACAGTTTAAATATCAAGAGAAGAAGCTGCAGAGTCTTTATCAAATGCAGAGGAGTTAATGTAAATTCGTGGTCTTGAAAGCTGGAGGTTGCAAGATATTTATACTGGATGAGCAACAGGGCAGAAGCATTCGCGGTATACCGGCTATCTCCCGCGGTATACCGTGCAGAGTAAAAAGTACTTGTCAGTTGTCAGAGAGAAGGTCAACCCTGCAAAGAACAAACGGTAATGGTACCCGCGGTATACCGCGTTGCACACGGCGGTATACCGCCTGACAGTCGTACACAAGGGCAGTGGCGCTGGATGGCTTCTTTCGGCTGAACAATCTTTTGCATTAAATGATGAACAGTAGCAACATATATATATATATATATCATGCGATTTATATATATATTTAATAAAAAAAATATATGTATTATATATATATTTGATTCAAATATATTTATATAGATACGAAATATCCAAGTGATAAAATATTTTAGGGTGTTTATCATTTTTAAAATAAAATGACGAAACTCTTCAGACTTGGATTCTTCAGATAAAATTTATCGAGATAATTAAATAGCTGCACACTCAGATAAAATATTAGATAACAAATAATGCGGTGTGTTTTGTAATCATCAAAATAAATATGGAGATGTGATTTTATGTGTACCAAAAATATATCACAATATTAAAGCTGGGTACACTTGCACCAACAATACTCATGATGACGTTTGAAGTTGTGGAGAAGCTCTAATTAGTAGCATGTTAATAAGAAAAGATTGTGCCCTGATGAAGTGATATCAGATATGAGCCAGAGAAGTAAGTGGTATTGTAAATAAGCTACGTACCACACGAGTCTTAACTCTTAATGTGTAAAGACTGTAGGGCACGAAGTTGATTGCGATGTATTGAATGCGGTAGATTCCGTTGGGAATCTTTGTTTGTCGGTAAAATGATGGAAGTTTCCCTGGGTTAACTAGGGATGTTAAAGTTGATAACTGTTAAAAGCGTTCAGTTTTGAGATCATCAAAAAAGAGGCTTAGATTCGAGAAGGAATTCTGGTGCGGTTTTACGCTGAAATTATTTAAGGAAATATGGGGTTGTCGGGGGAGGTGTATACGTGGTGTGATGCTGGACCCCCCTCGTGTGGGTGTGACGATCGTGGTAGTTGCTGTAGCTATGTGTTTTCCTAAGAGAGTTTATGGCCTGTAAAGGAACGGAGCAGTTAGCACAACGGAAGAGGGTGCATTGAGTATACCGATCTGTAAGGGAATGTGCCCTGTCGTAGGAATGATTTCTTGGAGATCGCAATGAACCGTCAAGGAACGTATATATTTTTGGGCAAATTGGAAAATCGTGAGTTGTGTTTCGCCTAGATTCGGGGACAGGTAAAGTCGTGAGATAGGCTTGGTAATTTATGGATGTAGGTGAAAATGAAATCAATATTGTTTATGTGTGCAAATGACCGTGAGAACCTGGTCTGCGGCGTGATGCTGTAGGTGAAGATTGTGTGGATAAAAAAAATTAGTGGCATCTTTTGCCAAAGTAGACGTGCCAGTCAGCGACATGGTAATGTGTTGAGAAGGAGGATAAGCGGATGGAAGCCTTTTCGAAAGTTGCAGAGGTGTATACAAAATGTTAAGCATGCTGTTGGAATGCATGGAGTATGAGTTGGCGTTATGATATGGCTATCTTCTGAATAAAAGAGTGAAACGGTGGATAGTGTTTACCCAAAGGAGGAACTACGTGTTTTTAGTTGCATGAGTCATTGAGTGAGTTATTTTGGGATCATTAAAAGATCGATGAAGTATTTGGATTGGTTAGTTTTCGAGGTGGTGTAGTAGATACGGGATCCTTGAGGAATGAGAATTGTTCCTGGTGCACGAAGGAACTCTGGTGATTGGGTTGACTCTGTTTGGGGAACGAGAAACGTGTGGTGCTTTCGAGCATTGAATGTTATTTTGGGAAGACCTGGTTGTTTATCTCATGTGAGAATTGTGGTGAAACCGTTTGGTTGGGAATAGTAACGCAAATATGATGTGACGCGTTGAAATGATCGGAAAATAGAGTAAATGTTGGTTGGCTGGCAATGTCCCATGCTAGCGTAAAGAGGTGAAGACGGTATGTTCGAACAATTGAAAAAAAAACTGAAAGTAAGAAGGTTGGCAAGTGACACCAAATAGATGGAGCATTGTTTAAAGCAATGTTATTGGCAAGTATATGGACTCCTCGTGGGGGGTATGATGAAGTGGATTATTGTGAATGTCATGTTAAAGAGTGGAAAGACTTGCATGAGTTAACAAGTCTTTCCTTGAAAGTGTGTGATCTATGCCTTCGAGAAGGCATGGTGTAAGGGGTGGTACGGGACGCTCACATGGTAAGACCATCAGGTTTGAGTGAGCATTAGCATTATGAATATTCTGAAGTGAACATGGTGTCCAACGATGTGTTATTGAGAATAGTGTGGGATCTTGGTCACTCCCTCTGGTGGAGCGAGTGAAACTCGAACGTATGTCATATGTGGTTGAACGCTTGTTGGATGCAGATAGAATTAAAGGTACGTTTTTAGGTCTGGTTCAGCTTTGGATGCATGGACACTCTGATGATGGATTGTGGAGGCCTTTTGTTGTTAGCTATGAATAAGCGTGAGAGCGATGACGTGTTGGGAGTGCATGTTATGGTTTATATTGTTGAGTTGTAGTCAACGTGATGTGGGGAAAGAAGGTACTTTTGTTTTAGACGTATGTCATGTGTGGGAAGTGATCTTGGAATTTCATAATACCCAATGAGGAAATTCATAATTGTGAGTTTATTAGGATATTCGAGGTTGACTTTGTGCTAAGATTGGTGAAATGGGTGGTTATATCCTTTTGTAAAGATTCGTGTTGTGACGTTGAATTCGGTAAGATTCCTTCTTTAAGGAAGTGAAGGTGTATGTGAAAATCCTGTTTAGACGCGTTTTAAAACCGTGAGTTCAGATGTGTGGACAAAGCGGACAATATCTGATACGGTTGGTCTGGGATGTTACAGATGTTACAATATTTGGTATAATTGGTTAGAGAATTAAATGGAATCGAAATTGAGTAAATCGGTAAGCGTGAAGCCTTGAAACTTAAAGTTGGGGGTCAACTTGATGCTAAAGACACCCCATGGTTTGGAGTGGTGCATTTCGAGAGGAAAGAGAGTCGAGCCATGTTTTAGTGGGCCTGTTGTAGTTAGTGAAAGGGATTGGAGATGTCACAAAGGTCAGGAAGCGACGTTAGAAATAGAATCCAAGGTGAGGGCCAAGTACCCGCATCTGTTTCACAAAGGAATTTCGGGGACAAAATTATTTTAAGGGGGGAAGTGTTGTAACAACCGTTATCCCCAAAATGCTACACATTCTAGAAATCGTGGTCCAAGAATAAAAAGGAGGAAAGTTGTGGGCCTGGTTGCAAATTTGTGTCAAGTATATAAAGTGGAAAGGAATCCCTAATTTCTCGTTGTGGAGAAATTGGAGCTGGTGTCGGCTGAAATCGAGAAAGGGAGAAAGGAAGAAGTTGGAGAAATCGATCGAGGGTTCTTCATCTATGGTAAATACTGATTTCTTCCCCATTGACTCTTGCTATTCAGATTACCATCGCTTTGGGTATGTAAGAATGGAAGAAAACCCTATTTTCTCACTGTGTTTACTTTTCAAGAATGATAATGGAGTTTTGATTAGATTTGGATCGATTAATGGATGAATAGGTTGATTAATTGATTTTTAGGGTTGGAACGTTAACCCAAACAAGTGTTTTTTGAGCTTAAGACAAAAATCGTTGCTCCTAATCGATTAAAGGGAACTTTGGGTTTTGTTGTGCTTATATCCGGATATCGTCGGATTCCAGATTAAGAAACACCCGGATTATGGGTAAAGTCCGGACGTAAGTGGCTATCCGAATACGATGGTTTTCGGACGTGGTACCCGGATAGGACCATCCGGATTTTACTGGTTTTTTGGATAAGCAAGTTGTCCGGATTGTTTTGTTATCAGGATGGGATTCCCCAATTGTTTGGTGTCCGAATTGCTTGGTATCCGGATAAGGTATGTGTCTGGATTGTGTGTTATCCGGATAAGGGGTGTTTTTGGATTTTAGTGTTGTCCGGATAGATAATCTGATGATGAGCTGTTTGGTAAATCTTTGGTGTTCGGTACAGTTGGAAGTGAAGTGTGTGCGTATCTAATCTCGACAATCAGGTGAGTTCCCTTGTAAACTTTTTTATGAAAGACCAAATTGAACTTGTTTTCAATATCTGATGATGGTAACATGAATTTTGATGCATACCATGAAATGAGTTGTGACTGTTTCTATAATTATGAGCATGTTTTACCGTATATTCATGATGTATGTGTTTTCATGATTATATGCTATTATGTGGAGTCGGATTGCACAGTGGGGCTAGTGGTACATTGGATCGTTGAGGATCCTTGGTGTGTGGTTAAACCGTGTGCCTTGAATCCGTTTCTCGCGCACACGAAAAAAGGCATCTACTGGGGGGCCGTGAGGATCTACTGGGGGCCCCGAGTGAGGACATCACGTGGAGGTGATGAGCGTGGAGACCACTGTGCAAATACCCTTGCGTGGAGGTTAATTGTGTTTAACTGTTACTTTATTTTATATTATAAAAGTTATGTGTTTTAAAGATGAGAATGTGTTAAACTGTTATCGAGAGGGAATTCACTAGACATCATGGTCTAACCCTCGCTTTTCAAAACTAAAACCATTTTCAGGCAAGAGCGTTTGTGATGCTACTTCCAAAGGGAAGGAGAAGTTCAGAAGGCTTAGAGACGAAAGTAGCTGGTCTAGAGCACTGCTTAGCTTTAAACATCTCTGCTGTGGAAGTGTGTTTCAGCTAGGGGTGTAAATAGGTCGGGTTGGGTTCGGGTTCAACCCATTTATTAATTGGATTGAAAACCTCAACTCAACCCAACCTGGTACTTAACTGGGTTGGTAGCGGGTTGACCTGTTTATGATTTTCTCAACCCAACCTGTTTAATAAATTGGTTGAAATTGGGTTGACCCATTTAATTTTAAAACTTTAAATAAAATAAAATTGGACTAAAACATAATTCCATGACGAATACACAAGTCAGAACCACAAAAACCAAATAAATTGTTCAAAGTTTCAATAAAACACAACCATAAAGTGAAATAAATTGTTCAAAGTTTCAATAACACAACCATAAAGTCAAACAAATAAGTTTTTAGGGCTGCGTCGCTCTCTTGGCTGGAACTGGAAGAAAGTGTCAGCTAGGGTTTAGAGAGTTTAGACTTTGAAAGTTTGAACAATGGAATATTGAAATGGAAGGATCAAAGGAGTTATGTTTAGATTTTAGTGGAATCATATTTAGTTTTTTTTAACTTTTTAATTATTAGTTATAATTAAATAATGATAATAAATTAAAAACACGTCATAAATGGGTTACAAACAGGTTGTAAATGGGTTGAAAGTAGGTTGTAAATGGGTCGAAATCAAGTTGTAAATGAGTTGAAATCAGGTTGTAAATGAGTTGAAATCAGGTTGGAAACGGGTCAAAAATTTTAACCCAACCCAACCCATTTATTAATTGGGTTAGGCGGGTTGACCCATTTAACTTAAATGGGTTGAAAATCTCAACCCAACCTGCTATTATTGGGTTGCGTTCGGGTTGAGTTGGCGGGTTGGATCACTTTTTGCCACCCCTAGTTTCAGCTGCTATTTCTTCTGTAAACTCTGATTATAATGAGATGTATTGGGACCCATTTTGTGATGTTTATTGTGCATGTTTTGTATGATTTTTGGGTTGTTACATTAATAATACAATTAAATAAATGGAATATTTTAATAAGATAATTAATATTAGAGTTACTAAAATAGCATAATTGTTGAAATTGTATGCAAAAAATTTAGAGATTTTGAATTTTTTTACTCTATTTTAGAAAAACTTTAGCATAGCTGATGGAGATGCTCTAAAATCAGGGTGGTTTCTAAAATGGTTTCATGATTTTGAATGGATCCAATCACGGGGTTAGAGCATCCACAACAATGAAATTTCATCCCAATTGCAAATGGGGCACATCAGCGCCACATCAGCTTTGCAATTATCTTGAAATTATTCCCCACAACAATGAAATTTCATCACCCAATTGCAAATGTGACACCTCATCATAAAAAACTATATTTTAATCAAATAACAACAAAACTACAATTAAATACTCTTTACTATAATTTAATATGAAACATTTTATTAATTAAATAACTATAATAAAATAAAATAAATTAATTAAATAAAATATTTAATTTATAAAACATTAAATTAAAATACAAAGTAAAAATATTACATTAATCGTCATTTTTTTCTTCTCTAAATCTTTGCCAAATCTCTTCAATCAAATCTGGTTGTAAACTATAATTCGTTGACAGATTACGTACTTGTATATGATTTTGGAGATAGTTTTCGTACTCGGGAAGTATGGTACGAGATATTTGAGGCGTAATTATAGTAAAATTAACATCATCGTTTATATCATCAAATTGACGAATATAAATATGACGTTCATCTTCGACGATCATGTTGTGCATGATTATACATGCTCTCATTATTTCTCCAATTATCTTTTTGCACCACATACGAGATGACCCACATATAATAGCGAAACGTGATGGAAATGGATCCCACAACAATGAGCGAACTACAACGGAGATTGTACGAACATCAACTTGAAGTAACTTCTAAAAGAACAATGATGTATTTTTATGTGTTAAGTTTGTATTTTTTTTAATATGTAATTTATTTTTTGTACTTTAATATAAATTATATTTTGCATTTTTTTAATATTTGTCTTTCAAAAATAAATAAATATTTTATTAACAAATAAAATTATTCATACATTTTTTCATAAACATTCTCTACAAAACATCACAAAACATGATTTGACATAAAACAATTTCTAATTTAGAAATTATTCCCTACAATTTCATATACTATTCACTGCCACATCAGCAAAAAGTATTGATTTGACATTTGCAAATGATCAAAACCAATTTTTAATTTTACAATTATACTCACAACCACTATAATTTCTAACTTAGCAATCCTACGTGTCACTTTTGTAATCCAGATGAAATTGTAATGAAATCTTGTTGTGGATGCTCTTACAAAGCTATAACTCATATGCAGAAGCAATTTGGGCGCTCTGTTTCTTCTGTTAACAGTGTTTTTTTAACGTTTTGCCCCTTTAACTTTGATTTTTTTCATTCTCATCCTATATTCATTTTTTTTATAAAGTAAACTCCAAAAACTTTGATAACTTTATAAAACATATATCATTTAACGAGATTTTTAATGAAGTTAATAACTAAAAACCACTTTCATAACAAAATAGAAATCACAAAAATAATTTATAGGATTGTCAAAATTCATGTCCACTTGGGTTGTGGTGTACTGATAAAGCCTTTGAGGGATGTAGTGAAGACTCATCTACCCAAGGTTCAAATCCAGGCACTGCCAAAGCCTTTATGGCCATGGAGGTTCACCTGCGATGACTCCAGGCCATTCATGATCGCCCGGGTATTAGTCGGTACACGTAAGCTGGCTCAGAAACCCAAAGTTATAAAAAAAAAAACCATGTTCTGGTTTTAGGTTTTTTGCTAAGGCTCAAGACCAACCAGTGTCATATGGTGCGTCGGTAAAATAAAATATTTTAAAGAAAACAAGAAAACAAGAAAACAAAAAACGGTAATGACTGAGACAGATCGTTCTTATGGATAACATAAACCTTACCATCGACACTTCCGAAATTCTTCAACTAATAAATAAACTTCACTTTTTCTTCCGAAGCTGCAGTTTCTGTAAGTTCTACTATTTTCATTATCGTGATTATTAATCAAGCACTCCAACTGTTCGACGAAATGCCTAAAAAAGCAATTCGTGTTTATGTTGTTCTTTTAATTCTTTTGATGTTCTTGTTGCTTTAATAACACTACAGTTCAAAATCCAATTTGTGAATTGAACGGCTTTGTTGATATAGTTTCATGGATCAAAGTAATATGTCATGTTTATGATGTAAGAAGTCGGAATTTTCATCTTCTTTTCTGAAAACAAACAACTATCCCCCGATTTATGTAATCGAACTTGTTGCATTCATGCCCAAAATTTTCAAATCAAAAATGGATTTAGGGTTTGTTGAAATTTGACAACACCTCATTATTTACGGTACTTGTTAGTAAAGTTTAATGTGGTTATCGATTTTTCTTGTACATATCTAGAACTTTAATCGATTTAAGGTAAAGTTTACCCCATTTGATAATGGGTGATTGGGTGGAATGGTAATTTTGATTTGCTTGCACAATCAGAGCGTAGAGTTATTTGCTTATATGTTTTTATTGCTGCCTCAGATGCAACTATGGCTATCACCAAGATATATATAATGTGAGTAAATTTATGAGTTTTTTTTTCTCCCCTCAAATATGGTCACAATAACACATACACAGAGTGATTATTTCAAGGTATTTGCTTTATCTGTATGTGTTGAACTTGAATTTGGGTTAATCTTGTTCCAGTTATTACTCTCTGCATAAACATGTGGAGTATATGGCTAGAGAAGTACAACGCGGAGCGAATTCAGTTGAAGGAATCGAAGCAACACTTTGGCAGGTCATATTCTCATGTTATGATGCCTTTTGAAATTTCTATTCAAAATATTGTAGAAGAGGAAAACAGAGATGAATAATTTCTCTTACCGAGGCGATTGGCTTTTTTAACCACGGAGCTTGGCTTTTAATGCAAACTAATCATTGTTCTTGTCAAAGTCCCAAAGAATACACAATTATTTGCAACAATCAGCAACTTGGGGAAAGTAATAGAAATATAAATGCGAAAAATAGAAATGAACTTGCCAGTTTTTGTCAAAAATCACTCATTTTTGGGAAGTATAGTGCTCTTTGTTGCATTTTTGCAAGAACATTGTGTACCAACTAAAGATTGGAATTAATTTCTAATATCTATTTCTGTGGGGGAAATCTCGTGTTTATAGTGCTTACGACATAATCTCATTGGCAATAATATAGGAATAAAGAGTAGAAAAAAAAGATCAAAGATAACAACCGCCCTGTCCCCATATATATTTTTCTAATATTTCTTTGTAATTACAATAATCCTGATTCTTTTTAATGTTATATCCTTATTATTTTTTTCTTAGTTTATCTACCGCTAGTGCCATTCTTAAAGAAAATTGAATTCATTCTCCTAATGCAATCACGATTCGTGATTTCATTCTTAAAAGTAACCGGACCTGGAATGAGTCTGGGATGGGCCGGGGATAGGCCCAACAAAAAGCGGGGAGGGGATTCCATTCCCCGTACCCGCTGGGAACCCGACCCACACATAAACCATTAACATGTTTCATTATAGAAGAAATCGGGAGTCCTTTTTGTTTGAAAATAATGCAATCTAGGGCTTGATGAGTTTGAGATTTTGTGATTGATTTAAAGTCGCAGTTCAGGATCTGAATGAAGTCTGAGATATCGTTTAGATTGAATTGTTGTGTTTTGAAGACTTTGGGTGCTAGATTTTTGTAATTTCAGTTATCTGAGATTTAATTTCTGCTGTAGTATATTTTATTGAGGATCTTGGGCTATTTATTTGTATTTGAAGTTATTTTGAAATTTTGGGACGTTATAGTAGAGGGTAGGGGATACGGTTGGTGATTCGATAGTTAGTTATCAGAAACCTAAGTTAGCTGTTTCCACACCTTGGTTATGTTTTTCCTATACTTGCTTACATTTATATTCTTGTTTCTTACTTTTATCTAGTTTCTCAAATGTTAGCATATTTCTCTCTCTTTCTAGTTTTATTGTTGTTCACTTTTATCTATCTTTTTTTAGCATACTTATTTTTCTCTCTTTCAACACATTTCACTAGTCAGTCGTCAACTCGTTCGCTTTTTGGTTATGGTTCCATGTTTCAACTAAAGAACAAGGTTGCTACTTTATTGTCATTTGTTTTAAGTCCTGAATCAAAGGATTGCTACTTTATTGCTGCTTTTGGAGCAGGGATTCTTGGTCAAAATAGGAATTTTATAAGATATAGAAAGATAAAAGTTCTACATTTTTTACATTTTCCCTCGTGATGAATTGCCAAACCATTCGACTCTTCAACCATTTGCATAGACATATAAGGTGAAATAAAGGATTATCCTTAATATAACATGTTCATGTGTGAAATCTTGTGTAGGTACCAGAAACGCTGCCGAGCCTGGTACTAGAAAAGATGAAGGCTCCTCCAAAACCAGAGGACGTGCCGGTGATTAAGCCCGAACAGCTTACGGAAGCCGATGGATTTCTGTTTGGATTCCCTTCTCGTTTTGGTGTGATGGCGGCCCAATGTAAAGCTTTCTTTGATGCAACCAACGAGCTGTGGGAAACTCAAGCACTTGCTGGTAAACCGGCTGGGGTCTTCTGGAGCACCGGTTTTCATGGTGGAGGCCAAGAACTTACAGCGTAAGATAATATCTACACTGGTTGGTTTGCTCAAATTTTGGATTTGGTCTCTAAAACAAACTATTTACACTGATAGTCCCTAACTTTGCAATTTCATAACACTCGGGGGCTGTTTGGTTCGCGGAATTCGAAGGAATTTGATGGAATTGGAATGACAAATTCCTTTGACCAAATTCCAATTCCTTTGTTTGGTTCAGTTCTTGAAAATGATGGAATCCTTTGAATTCCACAAATCAATGAATTCATTATTCCTTGACGGAAAGAATTGAATTCCATCCTTTTGCATTCAATTTAACCAACACCGACGACCCACTGCCCCACCACGACCATGCAACTATTGTCACTGTCACGCCCCCATCCCCACCCTGCCCTGCTGCCACCCCACCTTCCACCCCTGCCCACCCTCACCCCACCCCTGCCAACCCCCTCCTGCCGCCACACCACCCAGCCATGCCCCTTACCCTACCCCAACCCCAACCCCAACTTGCCCCTGCCTTCCCCACCTTGACCACCCCACCCTACCCTGCCTAGCATAACCATCCTACCCCACCTACCCTCACCCTGCCCCCTCCACCCACCGACCCCCACCCCTCACCCACGTCCCACCCTCCCCGTCCCATCCTTGCCACACCCCACCCCTTCTGCCCCTGCCACCTCCCTCCCCCAAACAAAGATGGAGATTCCATTCCAATTCCATCCAACCAAATGCAATCAAAGTGTGTTGTCAAATTCCATTCCAATTCCTTCAAAGTCAAATTCCTTTGATGGATTCCAATTCCACCAAATTCCATTCTGCGAACCAAACGCGCCTTCAAGGTCCTTCGACTTAACACCGTCAGTTAGCAATCGTTAGAAGGGATAAATCATTATTTGGACAACCTACAGGGGCGAAAAGTATAATTCACTTTAAAATTAGTTGTGATTAACATATTTTATCAAAAAATGTTATTTATTAAGGTTAACAAAAAAAATATTTTGATTATTATATTATGAATACTTTTTTTAAATAAATATGTGCATAAAAATACTTTTTAAATAGATATGTCAATAATTTTTAATAAACATATTATTTTAATAAAAATATTTTAAGTACGGTCAAAAAATATTTTGATTATTATATATGAATAATTTCTTAAATAAATACGTGAATAAAATTATTTTAATAAATAATTTTTTAAATAAAACATTTGAAATAAAATTAATTTTAGAGTTCATTACACTTTTGGTTCCTATAGTTTGCCCAAATAATGATTTGTTCCTTCTAAAGGTTGCAAAGTGATAATATTAACTCGAGGATTTTGAGTGTTAAGAAATTGAAAAGTTATGGACCATGTAGATAATTTGTTTTAGGGACCAAATCCAAAATTTGAGCTAACCACAAGGACCACCAGGGTAATTCACTGTTATATCTACTTTAACGTTGTGTTCTCTAATCCGGAGAGAAAAGAAAAGAAAGGGAGAGAAAAGAAAGGAAAGGAAAATCATTTTTTCATTTGTGTTCTCGAAGGGGTAGGAAAAGGAAGGGAAAAAAATATTTTTTCGTGTTCTTGAACAGGAGAGAAAGGAAAGAAAACTATCATTTTTACTAATATACCCTTAAAAATATATCTTTTATAAGAAAATATCAGGTAGTTTTGTAATTTTAATAATTTCAGTAATATTTTTAAATTCTTTTAATTTCTTTCCTTTCCTTTCCTCCCACATTTGGGAGGAAAGGTTTTGAAGGAAACTTATCATTATTTTCCTTCCGTTTCCTTTCCTTTCTCTCCTAAAAAAGTTTTGAGAACACGAGTTTTTTTTACTTTCCACCCATTTCCTTTCCTTTCCTTTCCCTCCTAAAAGGAGTTTCGAGAACACATCGTAAGACTTACGGTGTGTGCATGATTCATCTCACATCCTACCTCTTTGTGGGATATAGTGAGTCCGTTTGGTTTGGTTTGGTTTTTATATTACCATTGGTTACTGACTTGGGAGTGAGGATCTTTACTTTGGATGCAGATTAACAGCGATAACGCAATTTGCACATCATGGGATGTTATTTGTACCACTTGGATACACATTTGGGAGTGGAATGTATGAAATAGATGAAGTTAGGGGTGGATCCTGTTATGGTGCTGGAACATATGCAGGCGATGGAACGCGAAAGCCGAGTGAATTAGAGCTCCAACAAGCCTTTTATCAAGGTAAATATGTTTCCGAAATTACTAAAAAGCTTACCAGAAACTAGACACTCAATTCGAGTAATCAAATCTAGGTTTCGAACGTTGTTTGATTCTTGGATAAGAACAAGTAACTTCATACTCAACATTTGTGTGTATATATGTATTACATTATGTGTAAATTTGCAACCCTTGATTGCATCAACGCTTGCATTTCCTGTACTTATGTTGGTATTACAATGAATAGGGTGCGATTGTACCAACACTTCAACACTGTAAGGGTTAAGATCTTGGTATGTTCATCCATTTAAGCATCTCATTGCTTTAGTTGAAAGATTGACCGGTGCCCTGGGTCGGTAGCCGGGCTCCGGGACATTACTACCACGGGTCGATAGTCGCCGTGGTCCACGCCTCCACGGCGACTATCGACCCGAGCCCAAAGTTTTCATTCTGTACATGCCAGATCATGAATTAGTAACTGCAGATCGAAGAAGCAACGTTCTAGTATAGGAGCGAAGCCACTCGACTGTAAGGAGAGGGAGAGGTTCAATTTAAATATGGAAAGATGGATTGGCGAGGGTTGAAGTTTTCATAACAAGGTATTGGGTTCAAATCGGGCCCAACCCGCTCGCCTATTGCGTTGATTCTTGTGCGAGACCGTTTCTACTCTCTACCCTCTACCGGCCTCTGAAACAAGATTTTTGGCTTTGATCCATTTTTCATCTCAAATCACCCTGCTGAAACTACGTGAAACCCTGACAAGGGTTTATGTACAAAGAACGGGCAAACCCTTATGGGTTGTATCCGAAGACATGGAAAGAGATGTTTTTATGTCAGCAACAGAGGCCCAAGCTTATGGAATTGTTGATCTTGTAGCTGTTGAATGACAATAGCCTGGATTTCGCGTCAATTCGTGATTTGAAATTACTCCTGCCGAGTTTAATATTCTATGACTTTTATTTACTATTCTATTGAATAAAAGTAATTCATAATCAAACACTAACAGATGGAGAATTTTAGGTATATAACTTTAAATGAGATTTTAATTAAATCCATTCTAATATGTCAGGAGATCATGGATTTAATTAAAATGTTATTTAAGTATATATATATATATATATATGCCTAAATGGCTAAATGACCCAATTAATTATGAGCATGGTTTTCTTTATAAATATTAAACTTGTTAACCTTCAATTGACCTACGTCTGAATAAGCTGCCTAGTGTAAATCAATCTCCTTTCATAAAATCTTGAAAATACACTAGAAGATTAGTTTGAAAAAAAGACTTCCATTTAAGGTCATTTAGTTAAAATAGCCACACCTCGTGATTTACCCCTTTAAGGTGCGTTTGGTACACAGATAGGACAAAACGGAACGGAACAGAACAGTTGTTCAGCGTTTTGTAAGACAGAACTGGACAAAACAGAGCAAATAACATGACCGGTTTTACCCTAACAATTTGTTTATATATTTTGATTAATTATCTAATTTATTAAATTGTAATGAAATAAATATTTTTTATAATAAAAGTATATTATTAGAAAGTAATTTTCAAGATGATTAAAGTGACCCCAAAATTAGAAGTGAATGGAGTTTTCAATTTTTATTTTCTAACATTTTCTATGTTATTTTTAATATTAAAATTTGACAATTTACATACATTAATCAAAACATATAAACCATATAAAAATAATATTTTGAGAACGTTTAGGTGGAATTTAAAAAAAATAAAATACAATAAATAAAATTTAAATAATCAATAAAATATAAAAAGAAGGCGTATTTGATGTTTTAGAAAAGAATTGAATTTTATTTTGAAGTTATATAGGTAAAACAGAAGTTTGTTCCATGGGTAGGGGTGGAACATGTTTGTTCCACTTTTGTTCCTGTTCCACATAAAAGTCATGCAAAACATGGAACAGTGATCCTCGTTCTGTCCGGTGTACCAAACGCATCCTTCATGATGGTTGTGGAACTCCGAAGGATGACGCAAAGTTGCAAACCCTTTTTCCATAAAGCAATTACTTAGGGCCTGTTTGTTTTTAAAAAAGGAAGTCTGAAAAACTCTTAAATCTGATTCGGTCAGATGATTGGTTGTTAATACCGTTTGTTTTTTTTTTAAAGAAAAGAGCTGAAAACCTCTGAAATCCTCTTATTTCACAAGAGGTAAACTTCAGTCTTAAAACCTCTGAAATCCTAACTTCTCCATCCGGCTTAAACCCCACTTCTCCATCGTTCCATTTCATCACCGAAACCGACGATTGTCGGTGGAAAATGCGACGAAAAGAACGTCCTCGGTGTGACCGACGAATCGTCGGGCGACGGTTCCGGCGTTGAGATCCCATAGACGGAGCTCGCCGTCCCATGAACCAGATAAAAAAACATGGCCGTCGGAGGAGAGGAGAACGTCCTAGTGCCACACATTACGTCGGAGTTGTCGATTTGCGGTGACCCAATCTGTGTGGGCTCTCATGGTACCACGTAAATCCGCCATTGTTGTTTCTCTCTGAATTAGAAGGTTAGTAGGGGAAGATAAAGCAGGGAGGGAGGCTGGAGGAGGGAGGAGGCTGGAGGGTGTGAAGAAAATGAAAAAAACAAGAAACCCTAGCAACTGTTGTGAATTTATACTAGGCATTTTAGGGTTTTCAAGGCCCATTTTAAGTTAATATGGCATTTCGGGCCTTTTGATTTGAGCTTCTAGTTTTTATTTTCTATTAAGTTTGTTAATAATAAAAATATATGATAGGTTTAATTTAATTCAGATTCAGACTTAATGTTACAAAAACAAACAATCTTATGATTTAGATTTCAGACTTTAGCACCACTTCTTATAAATCAGAATTGAAATAAGATTTCAGACTTCAGACCTCTTAAAAAACAAACGGCACCTTAGTGTTCAAAAGATACAACATTCTTCTTTGATTTAAGTTATTTGGAAGAAGAAAAGCCGTTTTCGTAGTCCAATTTACATATCTTTTATCAGATATTACAAGATTTTTGTAACTTTGATTTTGTTTCACGAAACTCTTTTTGTTTTATTGAAGAACATTTTATGTATTTGATTAATTATTTGTTGATCAAAGAACTCAGTTAAACAACATATCAAGTGAATCATTGCATATCTTTGTGATTAATGAAGTATTAGGTTTACATTCGAGGATGGATGCAAATCATACACCATCAAAATCTTGGAGTTGTATCCGATGATAATCTAGAGATCTCTAGCAGTTTTTCAATAATTTGTGTAAAATAGAGAATATATCTTTGAAAAAAATTTGTGTTCAACTCCAACAATTTCTTATTTTGAAGATTTTAACATTAATTGTAGTACTAGAATATTTAATAATATAAAAAAATCATTTTTTTTCTTTCGGTCATCCATTATTTAATTTGATTGATAGGTTAGGGAGTTTTTTCATGGGAAGAACATTGGTGGTAGTATAAATATAAATATGTAAAACGAGAATCTGGGCATATATATATATATGTATCTTGATTTTGACACCATTTGAAAAGGTGAGGAAATTTCTGAAGGATTATCCCAATACTATTTGTGAACCCAAGGTTGTTAGAGTTGAATTATTATATTTGGAAAGTGTTTTACACACGATCCTTTGAGATTATCCAAATAACAGCATCGGTTGTGGGGGCGACAATGGTGCCAATGATGCCGGAGGCGATGGCTAGCGGTGAGGGTAGGGCTAGCGGTGAGGGTACTAGTTAAATTGGATTAAATTGTTATTCTGTCTTTTTAAATTCATATTATGAAATCATGTGATTAATGGAATTCATCAATTCAAATTCCTTGATCAATGATCACTTGTGCAAAAAAGATGATCTATTCCCTTGACTGTGTAATCAATCCAATAGCATTCAACCCATTAACCAAACAGGTAAAAAGGATTTGTGATTCCAATTCTATCCTAAAGTTTTAGCCAAACTAGCAATGCAAAATACATATATGTTAGATATATATAAAGCCATGAAATTAACAAAGAGAAATACACACCAAAAATGTGCCTACAAGTTCTCTACCTTAATTAATTTCATTAACCACAACTGGATTCACAGGCTTAATTAATTGATTGCATGAAGACCCTCCATCATCAAATCATCGCATTTCCAGATCCAAATGACGACTCATTATCACTTCCGAATTTGTTGCCATGCCATCCATCATCTGTTACACCATACGTATATAAACAATACGTACACAAACTAACAAATTATGTATGTATGTATGTATATATGTATTTATTAAATATATGTATCTTGTATAGTAATCTCCAACCGAATCATATGAATATACAATATTTTTGTGTTAATGAATACTAAAGTCACCAGATTTTGATGGGATACCATTCACCTACGATAAAATTTTGTGTGGTCTTTTTTTTGCAATAACTTTAGTCGTATTTTGGTGTTTTTTTTAGTATATAAGATTTATATACGGCAAATGTAACAAATAAACTCACACGCCGTCCTCACCTTTGGTGAGGTTTGAACCCCTGACCTCTTAGGAGGCCAAAGGCTCACATACCGCTAGCTAGCCCAAAGGCAGACCCTTTGGTTGTATTTTGGTGTTTAATTATATTTATTAATGAGTGGTTGTAAAGAAAATGGGAAAAGTTGTTTCTAATTATCACATGATTTTATTGAATGGTTGGAGTTGGTCTTTTGTAAACCCAACACCATACCTAAACAAGTGTCAAAACACACACACACACACACATATATAGGGTAAGGATGATTGACTTACCAAAAGGAACACGTTGAACAAAGAAGCATGCCCCAATTGCTATATAGGCAAGGGCAAGAACCACTCCTTTCAAGTAGTGTGAACTTCCATCCTGCATGCATATGATTTTTATGCCATAGTTAATTAGTTAGCTAATTTATTCATATATTCAATATTAGATCACATTTTTTTATCACTTAAGAGACTAATCTGTAACTTCTGTGAACTCTTTGACCTACATGTACAAACATTTCCTCCACATGCATTAATAATCACTTGTACAACACTTGGTTTCTAAGAAAGATAATGTCGGTGGTTAGGATATGTGGAACCCATTTGGACCACTTTCTAAAAAAAAACCTTGTAAACGTATCATGTTTAATCGTCCGTGTCTAGCCGATGTGTGACTCTAACACAAGTATTTGAACATATATAGACGCATAATCATTTACAAATCCAATTACTTGTACAAACTTATAAACCATTTTACATATGTTGTTTCACATATGTAACAACACGTGTGAAAATGTTGTGTTTATACATTGTTGTTTCATATGTGAAACATAAACAGTCATGAACGTTTCACATATTAAACACTGCATCTTCACATGTATTGTTTCATATACGAACCAACACATAAAAATTGGTTTGTAAGGTTGTAGGAATTATTGGGTTTGTAAAAGAAGGGGACTCTATATATACATATGTATAAAACATAAAGCAAATGGGTTAAATGTGAAAACCTGTAAGGAGAAGGCTGTAAGGAGAATCGAGAAGGCGAGACAACCAGTTTCTAGAAGTCCAAAATCAAGATTCATTGGTATTCCCATTATCCAAGAAACAATCACACATAGAGGAACCTGAAACATCCAGTACAATATATAATGTATATGTTAGAGGCTTCACGCATCAATGAGTTGTATATGTTCAAGAATACATTACAACTCATAATCGTATAACGGGATTTTTGTAGAAAATCTCACCACAAACATCAAGATTTGAGATGCAGAACCCATACAGACACCCAAAGATATGTCCTGCACCACTTTGACACAGTTCAGAAACATCGCAATTATAATCAAATAATGCATCTCAAGATGTGTTTGATTCTTACCAATTTGTTCTTGAAGGCGAATATAATAGATCCAGCATGCTCTGCTGCGTTGCCGACAATGGGTAGCACAATTATGCTGATGAAGTTCACGGAGATCCCCCAAGTTTCTGATGCATCCTGATTCACAAGTTGCACACAGATGTCTATGCATTATGATTATTATATAAAGTTCTCCAAGATTCAGATTAAAATGCATCGATTTACATGCATTGATTACTTGTACCAAACAAGTAAAAACAAAACCAAACCAAACCAAATGAACCTCCCATATCGCACACGAAAGTAGGGTAATGGGGTGTGGTATCTACCCTTTTTAAGTAGCGCAAAGAAAGAACCAATACAAGTAAAATACAAAGCGACAGGAAGGTGGTAGAAAAAATAAATACATACGCAGATTGAAACATAGAAAAAGTACGCGAATGATGCTTATTAGAACAAAACAAAAATCAATTTGATCAGGGCCATTTTTTATTGCTGTAGACTTTGTCATTGCTTACTTGTACTTTACAATTGAAGTGGCGATACAAATCTAAACAGAATCAGAATCTGTGGAGATTTTAGAATCCTAATCAACACATGTTGATTTTGTCTTAGATATGCATTCCTTACTCGAACCGTATAAGCAGATAATAACCGCGAAAATTAACAAAATCATAATATTTATCTTGGGTCATTTATACTGCTGATGGGAGTCATTAAAATATCTCAACTTTTGTCTAGATGTGCATTGTTTATTTGTACCATACAAAATTACATATGACTTAAGATGATTGAAATGCAATAAATACCTCGATTGTGCCCACAACGAACTCGGACAAAACGGAGATGATTATTGTCATCAAGCATAACCATATAAATGCGCTCCAAAGACCTATTGCGGCTGTCTCCTTATCAAGCAGTTCCTCGTCCTCACCTTCATCCTAATTAATTTCAAAACACCCACTTTAATAACATATAAATAGGAATTTTGTTTGACCTCAAAAGTCAACACGAACATCAAAGTAACTATAAAATTTTTGGAACCCCATCAGATTACTCTCCAAAACAGCTCATGAGTAGAGAAGAGAGTTCCAACATATATTGAAGAAAAATAATTAAAGTCTAACAACAAACCTGTTGTGATCCAAAAAATTGGCTGTGGGTTTTCAATTGAAAGAAGAGGTAAGCAACATATGCAAGAAGCATCACAATGCTGGTTGCCCTTGACAACTGGAGAACCGAACTGCCATCCGATTTGTGGGCCTCAGCGCTGCGAAGATTAAACATCAACGGCATGGTCTGGCAAAGCAGCCCAAGCAAGAGCACAGACGAGTTTACGTCTGCCTGCTTCTGTTTAAGCCATAAAACATGCAACAAAGATCATTATTTCGTATGAATTAATGAGATTCTAAGGTTTAATTAATATGCGGAATTGAAACGAAGGATGTTTACATGGTCAAATTTTTGTTCTTTATTGAGGTTGGCTATGCCACCACATAAGAGAGAGGAGCCAAGAACAAGGAGGAGGTTTGAGATAATGGAACCTAAAAGAGAGTATTTCAGCACATGAATTTTCCTTTTATGGAGAGCAAACAATGCTATTATCAACTCTGTTGCATTCCCACATGTTGCATTCACCAGCCCTCCCACTGCAAATATTACAATTCAAATGTCTATCAACCAATGATTTCGCCCAAAATATAAGGCATCACACACAGTGCATAGAAATATTCAAATTGAGTTGACAAAAAAACTCATGTAACTAAATGATTGCAATTGGATACCAGATCATCTTTTAGTTTATTCTGAAAGAATTATCAATTTGGTTAACTATAATTTTCGTTGTCAAATTAAGAGATAAGTGAGTGAACCAACCAGGTGTTTAGGAATAGAAACAAGTCCCAAAAATTATTTAAAGGAAATGTCAATATTTTATTTTAGTATAAATTTATTTAATTTATCTTTCCATTCTTTCTCCTCAATAAATAGATAATGTGGCTTTACTTTGTTGATGGACAAGGAAGGGGACACATAAATTGTATTTAGAAAGTTACTTTGTAAAATACCACGAAATTTTCAATTAAAGTCCGGTTTTGGAGGACCCCTCCGTCCAGTTTGACACGCAACAATCAATATGTAAAATATCCTTGAAATCCAACCGATTCTTTATAATTTTTCTAAAACAGGGACTTAAAAGTCAAAATCTCTAAAATGAATTACATTTAGCTCCAACAGATTTTCTATTTTAGAGAACTCAACATTCATTATATTATTAAAATATTATTTAAATTTATCATCCGAAAACATTTTGGATTTGGTCCCTAGAGTACACTATCTATGGTGGTGGTCCCTAGCTTTTTGATTTATTTTCACTCATGGTCCTTATATGTTAAACATAGGTGGACCATGAGTAAAAGTAAATTAAACATAGGAGGACCATGAGTGAAAGTAAATTAAAAAGTTAGGGACCACCACCGTAGATAGTGTACTTTAGGGACCAAATCCAAATTTTAGGTAAACCACAAGGACCACCGGTGTAATTCACTCTATATAAAATAATGATAACTCAATCATAATTGTGAGAATGGATAAAAAAGTAATTTCTCTCTCCATCTAGCAATTTTTAGAGAATTCTGTAAATTTGGAGCTTTCTTTAGTTTTCTCTATTTTAGAGAACAATATAAATAAGTTGTTGAAGCAATATAGAGAACAAAAATGCAATTTTCTCTATTTTAGAGAAGTTGTTGGAGATGCTCTGAGAACATAGCAATGTTATATAAATTTACCAAAAAGAATGTTACAATCATTTTGAAACAAACCAAAAATAAATTGTATTACACTTATTTTTTATAAAATGGAGTGTTTACTTTTTGTTGGTACCTTGGACGCTATTCAATATAAATAGTAAGCCCCAAAATACCCTTTATTTAATAGATTTTTACTTTTTTAACAGAAGTTAGATACTAGATAGGGACCAAAAATGAAATAAAGTGGAAACCATAATGATTAAAAGTGCAATTAGTTTCAAATCAGGACTAGACTTGATGATTAGTAAGTAATACCCACAGGGATCAAAAGTGTAATTTACTTAAGAATCTGCTCAATTTTAAGTCATATGAATCACATTTATCTTTTTCAATTTAAAGTAAAAAATATAGATTTATATAACAACAAATACAGACAAAAGAGATGCACTTTTGTGAGGTCCACTTGAATGTAGGGTTGTAAACGAACCGAACGAACACGAACGGAGGCTTGTTTATGTTCGTTCGTTTAACTTAACCGAACAAACGAAAGAACACGAACGGTAAACGAACGAGATTTTTTGTGTTCATGTTCGTTCGTTAAGAACTTTTGTTTGTTCGTGTTCGTTTATGTTCGTTCATTATGAGTTAAACGAACGTAAACGAACGAACTTAAATGAACATAAACGAACGACTTTAAATGAACATAAACACACGAACTCAAATGAACAAAAAACAACCACCAAACTCATCATTTCGTTCGTAAAAAATACCTTAACAAAATGAAAAACCGGGTTAACTTAGGAGGTATAAAAAATAAATTCTAAAAGATTAATTTACTTGATGATTATACGTATTAATTTCATATTATATAAATATGTTTATATATATAAACATGCATAAACGAACATTAACGAACATAAATGAACGAACGTTCACGAACATAAATGAACGAACGAGACCATTGTTCATGTTCGTTCATTTAACTAAACGAACAAAAAAACATGTTCATGTTCGTTCATTTATTAAATAAACGAACATAAACGAACTTCCCGCCGAACGGTTCACGAACGGTTCGCTGAACGTTCGGTTCGTTTACAACCCTACTTGGATGTAACAGTTAATTATGAAGTATCAAAAACAAAAAACATATGTTCATATACATCCAAATTAAATAATACCAATATACGTCAGATATAACTATTAAGTTCAAACAACATATGCAGGACGGTGGATTGATATAGCTTGGACAATCTTTTTAACCCAATTTTGATTTACAACATTCAGAGGATTAAACTAAATAAATCATATTTCTTTCGCATACATGTTTAGCATACATAAAATCACATGTAATTTGACAGTTTTCGTGTTTTTTATTTAGTCATTGTTCTCATTTGAAACCGACTATGTAATATATATATATATATATACACACACCCATACATGATACATATAGGGTTCGGTTCCGGGGAAAAGTTGAGTTAACGTGAGAAGTGGTTATCAACCGTTGGATGCACCGGATCAATCCCCTTATCAAGCGCGATTCATGGGGGTTTTGAAATTAAAAGTGATCAACGGTTCAGACCCACTTCTTACGCTTCTCACGCTAACTCAACTTCTCACACGATCTTTAACCTATATACATAAGGATTAAACGAGAAGGTGAATTTACTACACATCCCGGACGACGAGGCAACATGACAAGGTCGCATGAAAACTCATCCTTGCAATGGCCGGTAAACACGACCCTTCTTAACGTGTTATAAATCACATGTGATTTATGTGACTCAACCCTTCTCGCACTTTTTATAAATCTCTTCTTGTTTCAGGGTATATATATATATATGTACATGTGCGTATGTATTATGTATATGTGTATATACATAGCTATATGCAGACATGTGTAGAAACATATATAAATATTCTATTTACGAAGACATTTGGGCAAAAAGTTGATTACCGGCAACCTAACGAAGACATTTGTATATTTGCAATTTATGATATTTTTTCTCTGTAATAGTTTTTATCAACTTTTTTCAATCTAAGATTATATAAATTGTACTTTAAATGTAAAAACGTTTGTAATAGATTCAATAAATTAGAAAGAATCATCATGATTATGAAGACCGATATATATATATATATATATATATATATATATATATATATATATATATATATATATATATATATATATATATATATATATATATATATATATATGGTCGGGTTCAAATGAGGAGCGCATCAAAACGTGAGAACGTGAGGAGTACCGTCCATGTACAAAATCACATGTGATTCACAACACAAACCGCGGGACAAGCCGCGCGCTTTTGCAAACCGCGTAACAAACCGCGCGTGTCCAAAATGTTAATCACATATGATTTTTAGTCCTTGTGTTGTGAATCACATGTGATTTTGTACATGGACGGTGCTCCTCACGTTCTCACGTTTTGATGCGCTCCTCACATGAACCCTCCTCTATATATATATATATATATATATATATATATATATATATATATAAAAGAATGACCGGAATATGTGTGACAACTGACAAGTGTATAGATAAACATATTAAAATGTCATAAAATATTCCCAAAAAGGTTGTCACAGCTTTTATGAAAAGAAAAGGAAAAGACTACAATTAGGATGAAGAACAAAATAGTGAAAATAATTCAACCTTTATTTTCAATTATTTTAAACGGTGGATCATCCCTTTTCAAGTCAGAATTCAGTCGATTACTGGACCAGGCTCCAGTCCGAAAACTCAAACTCCGGTCAATGTGGCTTTCCAATGTTTTTGTCATTCTACCATCACCATCATTGTCAGACTAATCTTAATCGAGTTCAATAAGCAATTTCGGGGTCAAACCTTATCTTGAAAGTATAAAAAAGGTATGTTCCACTTTAACATTTGTAAAGAAGAAATTTAATAGAGAAAGGGTTCATTTAGCATGTGAAATAAGTCTTATTAAGATGTGATGATTTAAGAGGTTATAAGATATAGATTAGCTCTTATAATTTTAGACGTATTTCAGACTCCTGAAATCTGGAAAAAAAAATAAACTGTTTGAACGGTTCAGGTTTCAAAGATATTAAAAGGTTTTTTTTTAAACAAACAGCCCTCATTGATCAAAACCTATTATGTGCTTGACCGATTAAAAAATCTATAAAACTTTGTATCCTGACAGTGGACGCTAAAACAGAATTTGATATAAATTAATATTTATGAACATAAAAAAAGTACTTTGGGGGTTAAAATTTAAGATATATATGGTTCCATGCATAGAATTATTTGCCAAGTGGACAATCATCAAAGCAATTAGAAGTTTACCTGTAGGGCCTGTGAAGTATGCAATCTGTCTGTTGATTTGAATTTCACGATCACAGTTCAGAAATGAAAAGCAAAAAGTCAACAAAGTTTATGAACAATTAAGCGTATTAGCAATTTCAGATTCCAAGTAAATGTAATTTGAAAATAAAATAAAACGTAGATGTGAATGCAATTGTGAGAAACTTACTCCGTTAGAAAGCTCAGACGTTCCGCAAGTGGAGTAAGCCCAATCAAACTCAAAGCAAAAATCCATGGCTACAAAACCAGATACTACTAATCAGAATCATATATATATATATATATATATATATATACACTGCATCAATGTATTATTATAAAATGCATAAAACAATGTATGTTCAACACTTACTCTACCATAACTGTAACATTGAGCGACAAACACCATTGGAATCGCCGGAAAAAGCACGAAAAGTTTGGTTCCAAATATGACTTGTCGAACATTCTCGAAAAAAACTCTCAAAAACCGAAACCTAACGGAAGATAAAACATCGGTCTCAGATCTCGTTCGTAACAACGATCCTCTCGTTTTCACAACCGGACTCGATTTCGCGATTTCTCCGTTCTCTAAGTCGTAATTCTCCGTTGAACCCATGGATTCCCGATTTTACACACAGAAACACACACACACACACTACTGGATGAATACACTTACCGGATGAATATATGCGATTTAGATGAATGAATATATGCGATTTAGATGAAAGTAAGTCTGAATTGCAGCAAGTAAGTATAGAGAGAGTTGTTGGGATTTGGGAGAGAGAGAGAGAGAAAGGGAGGTTCTCGGAAGTTTCGTTTCGGAGGTGTAGTTTTGGTTTTTTGTTGGGATTTGTTTGATGAACACCACGTTACATTGGGTCGAAACGGCAACCGTGCTGCGTGGCCATAAATGCAGAAACAAACGATACAAATTAAAATTGACTCGAGAGTGCATTTGCATGAAACTTTATTGTTCAAAGCAACTTTATTTCCGACCAATTTTTTAACTTTTTTTGCCATTAGGCCATCCGTAGCGCATGAAAGATAGCATGCGGATGAGTGATGTGGCAGCGGGATGGCTGCAGGGATGGGGTGCGGGAAGGGATCGAATGCGGGGATGGGATCCCGATTCATCCCGAGGATTATTAAAAAAAAAATTAATTACTTTTTTATAAACTAGCCGTTGAACGGCTATAATTTCCCACCCTATATATTTAACCCTCAACCTCTTACGGTCAAATTTTATTGTTCAAAACAACTTTATTTCTGACCAATTTTTTTAACTTTTTTGCCATTAATTAGTCTTTATATTTTATCATATGATTTTTAATGACTTATCATTATCAACATCGGGTCATTTGTATCTTAACTAGTTTTTATCATGTCTTGAAGTTAATAGTTATGTAAGTAGTTAGAGGTCGTATACCAAACTCTTATCAGGTAAATGTTTATCGAACATTATTGTTGTGGCGGTGAGCATTGTAAGAATTGAGAATCTTATTCAGTAAGAGATGTAGCAAGTATCGAGAAATTTATCCATTAAAGGATGAGACTCTTAACTGGTAAGTGTTTACCGGGTAAAAAACGTTTGCAACAATCCATTTTGATGACCAAGAATGTTACATGATTAAGTAAGTGATGGTGATAACTCTAGCCGGTAAGTACTTACCTAGTTAGAGTTTGGTAAACAGTCCCTTAGTGACCCAATAATATTTGCAGCTTGTTAATTTAAACCAATACCAAGTTATTGACGATTTAATTTCCTTAACATCGTAAAGTTGACTTGGGATCAAGTGAGACCAATCTATTTTCGTGAGATCACAAAAATAATACTGAAGCTTCACAGTAAAATATTGTGAAGGTAAATCTTTACAATGTTTTTGTTGTGAATGTAGTATTTTTTTCCTATCAGCTCAGGGTTCAATTCCATGTACCCAACGATTATGGTCATTGAGTTTACCAGAGTTAATTTTTTGCAGTCAAAACTTGTCGTGATTAGTCTTGGCATAGACTGCGACAAGTTTGTTAAAATGATAATAGCATTTCCAACAACTATCCAACATGAAGATTTTGGAGATTTTTTACTCCAACAAATTCCCTAATTTTTTTCAAAATGGAGAATGTATGAGAGAGATGATGAAAATCTTCAAATTTGGAGATATCTCAAAAAGTTATTACTTATGAGAAACAGATGATTGTTTATTCATTCTACTAATAAAATTGTTTTGAATTAAATATTTAGAAGAGAGAAAATAATATTTTATAAATTGTATTAAATTTTTAACAATATAATTAATTGTGTAATCTTCAAAATAAAAAATCTGTAAAATATAAAAGTGTTTTCTTCTAAATAAAGTTGACATTTTTTTTTATTTTTAAAAAGATGTTGAAGATGCTCTAACATAAAATACCAAATAAATCCCAACAATATTTGAATTGGAATGATGAATTAATCATTTTATATATTTAGCGGTGTATAAACTTTTTGTGTACCAAAGTATCAAGGATCTAACTATGAAAACAGCAGTAGTCCTCAAAGACAACTTATCGTCGCTATAGCTTGTGAATGAAACTTTTTGGTGTTAAAAGCACGTCGCTGAAAGTCACTTTTCTTGTAGTACCACTCACAACTTATCGTAGATAAAATAACAAAAATACTATATCATATATAATTTGTAAGCAATTATTAATGTCATTTTTGGTCATTTTATATTTTTAACTAGTCGATAAACTATCATTCAAAATTTAAAAAAAAAAACTAGTCGATAAACTATTCGTGTTTGATAAAAACTAATTGATAAGTTAGTTGAAAATATAAAATGACCAAAAAATATGTTAATAAATAAATCGGTTTTAAAATTACATGATAATTAAAACATATCAATAATATATTTTATCATATTAATTATTTATGTTTAAAAGACATTAATTCATTGCATTACATGTACATATCATATTGATAATAGTAATTTTTTGTTTGTTATGACATGACTTTTCCATGTTATCCTTACTAAAACTTTTCTTTCCATCTAATTTACTATAGGTATTTTATTTAGGATGTTGAAGAATATGTGTTGAAAATCATAATTGTCATAAACCTTAAAAATATGTGGAAATTTTATATGTGGAAAGAGAATATATATATATATATATATATATATATATATATATATATATATATATATATATATAGGGAAGGGTTCAATAGAGAAGTGTAAATATTTGGAGAAATAAAGAAGTCATCATATCCCTTGGATTAAATAATACACGGTCAGGAAATCAAGGTCCAAATGGAATACTGTTAGGAATATTTCATATAGATTTGATGTGTCAAAACTTCAACTTACAAGGGTTCGAATTGTAATATGTTTATTTTATAGTTATCCTTGTAAATTCTAGTTTATCTAGGATTGATATTTATCTAGTTTCTAGTTTATCTAGGTTTCTAGTATATAAAGAAACCTAGAGATATAGAATTAGACGTTCTTGAAACCCACGTTTAAACAAAAACGTGTAGATGTGTGTGCATGAGCCCCAAGGTTCTTAATCCTAATACTTGAGAAGAAGTATTCGTTTGTTGATAACTTAGGTCAACAAATTGGGGCGTGAGTATGTAATCAGTATGTTTAAATTAATGAACCTTGTTAGCTATACAAATCTGTCGTTTAATTCCGCTGTTCATGTTGTGATTTGTATATGTTTATTCCATGATCTAGAACTAATCATTCTTGAGCTTAAAGATCCGGTTTAGGGTTTTTATAAATCCTATCAAATACACCGGATAAATTCGCGTGCACAGTAATTAAAATAGGACGCTTAGGGGTATTTTCGTAATATGCACCTCTAAATAAAAATAGGCGGCAATTGAATCATAACACTACACAATACTACTCATTACGCTGTTTTATCAAAAATTGTACCCTCCAAAACCCTCATTCATCACCAAAAAGATCAAAAATCCATCTCTGATTCATCGTAAATCTGTAACAAATGGCAAAAACTCGAAAGCATTCTACAAATCCTGAAGATGAACAAGCAAAAAATCAGAGGAACGACGAAAATCCGAATACAGAAGATGAAATGTTGATTACGCTTGTTAGAGACGGTATTTTATACATATTTATTATAAATGTTTGAATGTTCATCGTTATATACAATGAATCTACGTTTAAGAACATGATGAAATGATTTAGAAAAAATTTAGGGTTTAAATAAAGTTCATAAATGTTGTTTTGTTTTTTCATTACAGCGAAGAACACGTCTGCGATTCCAAAAATTAAAATAAAACGAAGCAAAAAAGCCAAAGCAACCACAGGTATATTCGTTCATATATGAATGTTCAATAATAAATAGTTCATATATGAATGTTTGTTGTTTTATTATGATATTTTTCACTAGATCTAGGGTTTACAGATGAACATTCATATATGAATGTTAAGAAATTTGAAAGTTCATATATGAATGTTCAATAATAAATAGTTCATATATGAATGTTTGTTGTTTTATTATGATATTTTTCACTAGATCTAGGGTTTACAGATGAACATTCATATATGAATGTTAAGAAATTTGAAAGTTCATATATGAATGTTCAATAATAAATAGTTCATATATGAATGTTTGTTGTTTTATTATGATATTTTTCACTAGATCTAGGGTTTACAGATGAACATTCATATATGAATGTTAAGAAATTTGAAAGTTCATATATGAATGTTCAATAATAAATAGTTCATATATGAATGTTTGTTGTTTTATTATGATATTTTTCACCAGATCTAGGGTTTACAGATGAACATTCATATATGAATGTTAAGAAATTTGAAAGTTCATATATGAATGTTCAATATTTTTTTCGTTTTATAACATACTTTTAAGTAGATCTAGGGTTTTGGATATTCGAAAGTTCATATATGAATATTAATAATACTCGAAAGTTTGTATATGAATGTTCATATATGAAAGTTCTTATTTGAACTTTAGAATATATGAACGTTCATATATGAAACTTCGTATATGAATGTTCATATATGAACATTCTTATTTGAACTTTAGAATATATGAATGTTCGTATATGAATGTTCGTATATGAATGTTCATATATGAACATTCTTATTTGAACTTTACAATATATAAATGTTCGTATATGAATGTTCATATATGAACGTTCGAAAGTCTGAAAATTCGTATATGAAAGTTCATATATGAATGTTTATATATTTCGAAACTTCATATATAAACATTCTTATTTGAACTTTAGAATATATGAACGTTCGAAAATCTGAAAATTCATATACGAATGTTGAATAGTCCAAATTTCATATATGAATGTTTTTTATTGATTTGTTGTTTATAGTACCTGAAGATCAACCAACAACAACAACAGAAGTGGAAAAGACAACTGAATTGAAAGACCCAGAAGAAGGTAAAAATATATATCTTAGTAATTTAGAATTTTCATAGATTCATTACATATAAAAACATTTGTAATCCAGGAAAGAAGATGACAAAGAGCAAGATAAGGCTACTGAAAACGAATCAATAGCAAAGAAAACAAATAGTTTAATGTATGTAATCTATAATAAATAATGATAAAAATTTATATTATCATGATGTTTGATTAATTATATTGACAAATGTCTATAAACAGATACATGGACTGGATCAAATAAAGAAAAGAGAAAAAGAAAAGTGACGAAGCTAATAGATTCTGATGATGATTTTGAAAACCCTGTACAAAAGATAACAAAGAGACAAAAGAAGGGAAAAGAGCAAGAAAAACCAAATTTCCCGGTCATCAAAGTTAGAACATCACCAAAACCACTGTATGAAGCCATTCAAGCCTTGAGCAAACAACAGAGAGAATGCGTAAAAACCATGGGTTTTGGAGCTCTGTTGGACATGAAGATGGATGGGATCCCTTCAAAGCTAGCATTTTTTGTCGTTGACTGCTTGAACTGTGATTCGATGGAGATGGTTATTGGAGAAAACAGGCTGCCAATAACTGAAGAATCAATCGAACATATGCTTGGTGTTCCTGCAGAAGGAAAAAGAACATTTGAAGAAAAGTTTGTTAAAGATGACAATGAATTGTTGGTGAACTGGAGATCGCAATTTTCAAACAAAGTAGTCCGACCAACAGATGTCAAGCAAAAGATCATTGATAGTAAAGAAACAGATTTCAACTTCAAGTTGAACTTTATCACTCTTTTCTGCAATACAATGGCCGAAGGACTAAAAAGTGGGACCCTCAATATGACTGTCATAAATTACATACAACCAGAGACAGATATATCAAAGATAAACTGGTGTTCATACATTCTTGAATGTTTGAAAGACAGCAAAAAGGGTTGGGTGAGAGACTCTGACATGAGTTTCTATGTTAGATCTATCACATACTTGCTCGTAAGTATACTATAACATTCATAAATTTAAAATATATCTTACAACAATGTATTAATTGATTCTTATTTGCAGCTATTGTATGTTGATAACTTTGAATGTGAGGGTGTGTCTGTTCAACGAAATAGACCATTGATCAAGATGTGGATTGCAGAGAAATTGAGAAGAAGAGAGGGGTATGAAATTGATCAAGGTGCATTTGGTAAAGGAAAGCTGGCTATTGAAGAAGAGATTACTGAAGAAGAAAAACAAATTGTAAGTATACTATAACATTAATGAATCCTTAAGATTCATATTTGAATTCAAATATGAATTAAAAAGTATTCATGTATGAATTCATATATTATAAACTATACATATGAATTCATATATGAAGTTTCATATGAAAGTTATATATGAATTTGTATAAAAATTGTTATACATCAATTATTATTTATGAATTCATATATTAAAATTTATATTTGAATTCGTATATGAAAGTTCATATATAATTTTTTCATATATGAATTTTCATATATATGAATTTTCATATATATGAATTTTCATATATATGAATTTTCATATATATGAATTCTTATATATGAATTCGTATATGAAAGTTTATGTATGAATTTTCATATATAAAGTTCATATATGAAACTTCATAAATGAAAGTTTCTTATATGAACTTTCATATATGAAAGTACATATATGAATTCATATATTATTAACTATACATATGAAAGTTCATATATGAACTCATATATAAAAGTTGATATATGAAAGATCATATATGAACTCTAATATGAAAGATCTTATATGAAAGTTCATATATGACTTTTTCATCTATGAAAGTTCATATATGAACTTTGATATATAAAGATTCATATATGAATTTATATATGAATTCATATATAAAAATTCATATATGAAAGTTCATATGTGAATTCCTATATACGAATATTGTATACTTCATATATTAGTTTTTATATATGAATTCATATTTGAATCTTATATACTTCATACATGAATCCTTAATACTTTATATATAACTCTTAGTTTTTATGCAAATTGTAGGCTTTAGAGACTATGATAACAGATAGGATGAATTGCTTGATATATGACTCAATGATCCTAGATCGTGCATTTGAGGATGCTTTTATCAGATACCCTGGTAATGATATAATTAAAAAATACAAAGAAGAGTATGATGAGTTGATGAACAGAGGAACAAAGAAGAAGAATTTAGAAAGTGACATATTGATTGGAGTTGAAGAGGAAGAATTCCTGGTTAAAGATAATCTAAACATGGTTACAGGTATAAATGATGAATTGTTCATGACACCTGTTACACAAACAACCAGGATGATAATGGATTTAGAGGAATTTTGGGAAGACCCAAAAACTCATGGGGAAGTTGAAGTTGTGATGAAAAGTTATGAAGCATCAAAAGAAGAGAAGGAGAAGGACAAAGAGAAGGAGAAAGAGAAAGAGAAAGAGAAGGAGAAAGAGGAAAAAGAGAATAAGAAGAAAAAGAATGATGAAAAAGAGAAAGAGATCGAGAATAAAGAGACTGAGATGGAGAGACATGAGAAGGAGAGTGCAACTGATACTCAACATGAAGTTACAACAGAAAACACTTCGGATGTTGTGAAAAAAATTGCAGCTTCATATGTGAATGATGCACCTAGTTACCGTTTGGGTTTAGGGTTCTCATCACAAGAGGAAGAAGAGAAGGCTGAGAAAGAAAAGGCTGAGAATAAAAAGAAAGAGGAAGAAAATGGTAAGAAAAGAATAAGAGAAGAGGAAACAAAGGCAGAGAAAGAAGTGAGAGAAGAGGAAGAAAAGACAGATGAAGAAAAGACAGATGAAGAAAAGACAGAAAACGAAGAAAAGGAAGAGGAAGAAGAAAAGAAGGAAGGCAAGAGAGAAATCAAACTGCCAGAAAGCATGAGGTCACCTTATGTTAACAGACCTGTTTTGATATCAAAAATTTTGTCAGCGACTGAAACAAAGCTTGGTAGATGGCTGTTTGCACTGACCGGAGAGTGGAGGTAAGTCACACCTTTAATATTATATATGTTATTTTAAAAAATTAATGATGTGCATATATGATAAATTTTATTTCATTTAATTGTCTTATAGTGAGATGATATATGAAACAAGCGATGGGGAAAATATGATAAAGGTTGCAGCAGAAAGTTTAATGCCAAACACCTATGTAGTGGCCAATGTCGTTGATACATGGGCTGCTCTATTGAACGCAGAAGAAGTATTAAGAAGCCGGCAATCCCCACATAGACTTTTTTTTAACACAGACATAATGGTATGTCAATAGTTATATATATTTTTAGCCTAGTTCATATATGAATCACTTTTACATGTGTTTGTTTTCATATATGAATGATTGTCACTTATGAACTTTATTTACAAAAATCTGTTTTCATTCATATTTGAATGATTAGAACCATTGAGTTCATATATAAAAATGAATTGAATATGAACCTTAGCATTTGGGTTCATATATGAATCTTCTTGTTCATATATGAATATGAACTGTTCTGAAAATCAAAAATTTACATTTAATTACTTTGTTTACCTAGCCGGATGGGGTGCTGAAGAAAAAGAACACAACAGAAGAAAGTTTCCAAATCTTCAAATCAAATATTAGAGATACATTAAAGAATAAAGAAGATTTGGCAAATTTGCGGGAATATGATCTGGTACGTATCTAAATTATATACAAAACATACAAATTTGACTGAACTTTTAAAGATTCTAATTATATATAATGAAAACAGGTGTTCTTTCCAGTTATACAATCAAACCACTACTTCTTGTTTGTATACAACATCAAGCACCCAAAAATCTACATTATAGACAACATGTCAACAAATGTACCAATTGAAAACAAATATGGAGACGTTCCATCCATTCTGGTAAAGTTACTAATGTTTAAATTTTTGTAAGTTCATAAATGAATATATTATCAACTTTACTTATGATAATAAAAATATTATGCAGCATGGATTATTTGTTGAATACTTGAGGTCCGTTAAGCATCCCAGAGCAGAAGCAATAGCACCACTTCAACCAGAGAGATTTATAATGAAATGGTGCTCTGAAAAAAAACAAAATTGACTGTGGGATATTCATCATGAGGCCTATGGAGACATACATTGGGAAAGAGATCCAAAAGTGGGATTGTGGATTTCAAACGAAGGTAAACTCTCAGAAACAACAAATTTATCGCTTACGATACAAGTATGCGACATAATTGTTACTTTCAGAGAAGAATCTGCATAAAGAGAAAGTTATAGCAGAAACAAATCAGTTTGATTCATACAATGAAGTAAAGAAGAAATACTTGGAATCGCTGGCAAAGACACTGAAGAACCAGAGATAGGATATGTTGTAAATGATTGGTTGGGTTTGATGGTTTGATACATTTGGCACCATACATTTGGTGGTTGGTTTTGATGGTGCTATGGTTTAAAAACAATACTTTTTTGTGCAATTATGGTTGTTTGTTTGTGTATGGTGGTTGAAGGATTGCTGGAATGATAGCATGAAGATACAATTATGGTTGTTTTGGTTCGGATATTTTTAAACAATGGTACATATATGTTGAATGGTTGTAATTTTGGTGGTAATATATAGTGTTAGGGTCAATTTAATGTTGATTTAAAGTTCAAGGGTGTAATTTGTATTTCCTTATTCTGAGCCTATTAGTGAACGGGCCATGGGCTTGTTAACCACGGACCCGCATATATAATGTTCTTCTAGCTTGGAAAAACAAGTTAGTTGTCTCATTTGCTTTTCTGAATTGTATTGTAAACACTCTGATTGAAAGCATAATACAGGGATGACCAGTTGAAATTATTGTTCTTATCGTTCATATTACTGATTTCATATTTGTTGCACGGATCTGGATTTAACAATTGGTATCAGAGCAGACGGACGGATTCGATTCAAAGTGCAAAATTCGATTTCTGGTAAATTTTATCTTTTTCACGTCTGTGTTCTTGATAGAATTTCAATTCTTTGATTCTGATTAAATTGATCGATTTCGTTTATTGGGTATTGTTAGTATCATTACTATTAGTGATTCTGCAAATTTTCACATCTTAATTCGATCGTTTGAGTGGTTTATTAAGCAATTTAAGATCAAAAGTTTTGGTAGTGTTCTTGATAAAAATCGGATTTTTTAGCCATCAAAACTTGTTGTTTTTGCTTCAAAATCGAGTTGGTTAGTGTTATTTTTGTGTTTGGTAGTGTTTCTAATCTTTCAGGAACATTATTGAGCAACCCTAGTTAATATCCAATCGATTTTCACAAGTCAGCCGCTCTTTCCGGGTAAAACAGCCGCGGTTTCCGGACAGTTTTAAACTTTCCGGATAATCGTGTAATTCTTCCGGACACGTCCAAACTTTTCGGGTAAGTCTTCTAATTCCATACTTTCAGGGTATATTTGTTCCGGAAACCCAAAGTTTCCGGTAAAATAGTTTGTCCGGATAACTCCACGTTTCCGGTAACCTATTTTGTCCGGATAACTCAAAGTTTCCGGCTATATAGATTTTACCCGGAAACCCATTCCATCCGGAAAGCCTTTTTATCCGGAACCTTTTGCACCCGGTAAGCTCTTCTCGTCCGGTAACTACAATTTTCCGGATTCTTTATCCGGAAACCACCCGGATTCCATAATCCGGGAGTTTTCTGAACCCTCATTTTTTCAAAATTTTCTAGGGGCGCTGACCCCAGACCCCTCAAGGGCGTTGCCCTCTGACCCCACCCGCTAACCGGGTAGCGGGACCCCCGTGCTAAGTCGTAGGAGGGGGACATTTAAGTATTCTTGATACTGTTCCACTTTGAATCGAACAATCGTCTGACGATCACTCCAGTGCAACTGAAGATGTCTCCTGCTGAAGAAGACAAGACAAAGCTGTGTCAGGTATGTAAACCTATCTATTTAGAACTTTCTGACCGAATGACACCTATTTCTGAACGGATAGATTTCTATAAGGCCACCAGTAATGAACAACTACTTGAGATTAGATCACTATCTGAAAAGTTAAATGTTCAAATGCACATAACTGAGAAATACAAGTCTGAAAATGCCATTTTAAAAGAAAAATGCAAAAATCTTTCAATAGCACCTAAAGACTTAAGGGCCAAGTTATCTGAACTTCAGTCTCAGTTTGATCAGTGTCTGAATGAGAAAGCAGAAATTGTTTATCAATGTTCTGCTCATCAGATTCAGCACAAGGAGTTTGTTGCTAAAATTCTTGATCTTGAAACCAAACTTCACAAGAGAGGTCAAACTGATCAAACCATCTTTCTGAATAAACCGAAAGAGTTCACATACTTTAACAAAGAGTGGGGAATCGGATATGATAACCCACACTATTTGAAAAAGGGAAGATGGCATGTACCCATTCTGTATGATTTTGCTTGTTTTGGATTACATAAAAAGTATCCAGAATATGCAATCCAATGGACTGGTCCTCTTGAACCTGAAAAGGAAGAGGAAACCAAGGAATATAAGCGCGCACACAAACGAGGAATACAACTTCCGTTTTGTTATGAACCTTTGAATAATTCCTATAAAAAGAACAAAACGTATCTCTCAAATGACTACTTCGACCCTTACAAGGTTGCTAAGCCCACGGATTCCTCCAAAAAGGATGAGGACCAAGCACCCGCAACAAAGAATGAGACGGACGAGTTTAAACTCTATGTTTCTCCTCTCATCTTGGAAGCAAAGATTGTCGAGTTGGAGGAGTCGTTTGTGAAAGAAAGGTTTGTTTTTCAAAATGAGAAGAACGCGCTAATTCAGGAACTTGAGAAACTCAAATCTGAGAAAACCGAAGGTGTGTCAAATGAAGAAAAGGAAACCCTTCAGTGTGAAATCAATAAGCTCTCATCGAGACTCTCTGAAGTGACATGAGAAACGATGAAAGAGCATATGATAAATAGTCAACTCCAAGTGCAGCTTGACTTGCTCCAAACTGCGAAGCAATTTTCACCTGAACTTTCCTCTAACTCATCTGACACATCCTCGTGTAAAGCCTTCATCGAAAATATCTCTTCGCAAGAAAATAAATTTTCTCAAGATGAGTGTGTTAAAAGGAATTTAAACTCTGATTTTTCAAACGCTTTCGCACCGAATTCCCCAAAGCACACAACCGAAAGCACAACGTGTTCCTCGCCTTCCTCGACCGATCCAAGTCCAGTAATTCCGGATGTCCATTTTTCAGAATATATGAACTCCGAAGGTAATTCTGATTGAGAGTTTGAGTCGTTCCCCTTCGACAAGCCTCTTCCAAGTCATACTGATTTTTTGTCACCAGCAGTAAATCGACCGGTCAATTTTCTAAAGGGTGATAGTTCTCAATCAAAGACTCCGGCTGTGATTAAGATTTTCAAAAATGCTTCAAATTCTCAAAAACATTCACAGCCGAAGCAAAAGACCGGTCAACCACCTGCTAAGATTCCTGTTTCTTCAATAGTCACTGACCACACTGTCCCTGTTGTTTCGGATAAAACCGGTCACGCTAAACAAGCAAAACCAAAGTGGCCAACCAAGGAATCTATCGAGGATGCTGCATCAAAGTCCTTCAATACTGTGTTTTACCCTAGAATGAACAAAAACGATTGTTCCTGGAATCATAGGAATGATTTTGTTAAAAGGGATGTTAATTTTCCAATGAAAATTTACTCCACTCAACAATTGATTCAATTATCGCACGATTGTTTGTGTTGTTCTAGTTGTGGTTGGAATGACTTTGATGATCTTAATAACAATGATTGGTTTGGGTCATATCATATATATAATCATACACCCAAACACAGACCCCGTAAAAACAAAAAGAAACATCTTTTTCAACGGGGTCCCCAATCAGAGGTTAAACCAAAGCAGGAGAGGAAACCTAATTCAAAACCAATTCCTCCTACTAAGGTTAAAACTACACCTAAGAGGCAACCTGCGTCAAAACAGGCTCCTTCGAAAGGTGTGAAACCTAACCCTCCGGGACCCAGGCAAATCTGGGTACCCAAGGTCCGCTAATTTTGCTTTGCATGACGGTCATGTGTTGTTCTTAGACACCGGATGCTCCACACACATGACCGGAAGGAGGGAGCTGCTCACGATCTACAAGGAAACACATTAAGAAGACGTGAGATTTGTCTATACCTGTAATTTCACGACTGCTCATGTGTTTAGGGGGAGCACAAAGAAGTATCAGGTAAGTATACTCTACTATTGAGGGGGAGCGTCACACACAATTTTTTAAATGCTGAAAAGTTTTTTTTGTGTGTGGGCACTCCTGTGTGAGTTCTATATAATGGTCATCATCTAAGGGGGAGCGGCACAATTTTTTCTTTTCTTTAAAAGTCTAAATTTTTTTTGTGTGTGTCGGACCCCTCCACTGCACTATCCGAGGGGGAGCGAGAGAATTTTTTCCAAATCCTAAGGGTTCATTTTTTTAAGAAAAATGCATATTTGTTAAAATTTGGCGAAAGTGTCCGGACAGGTTTCCGGATACCCATCTATCCGGATAACTTTCCGGACCGGATGGGTATCCGGGTTGACCCATCCGGAAACTTGGTATCTATATAAGGGGTCCGGGTTCATTATTCTCATTTATCCGGAAACTGGAGCAAAACCCCTAAACCCTCTCGACCTTATTCTCTCTCGCTCGGACTCTCCTCACACTCTCGATTCTGACTCGATTTCAATCACACGATCAGGTATGTTGCTCTTATATCACTCTCGATCGTTGTCAGCTACACCTCATGGCCTCAGTTGAACATTTCAACCGTCAAGTTGACTGTTTGATTGAGTCCGAAACCCACTTTAAAGTCCAATCGACTTCGGGTTCATTCGAGGGGCATTTGATAGATTTAGGACACCCTACATGCTTATATTCATCTATCGCGACTTCGCAAATGCTTTCCAACTTGATTAAGATCGTCTGGTTCTCGAATAATTAATTTGGGTCTCGTCCGGACACCTTCATCGTGTCCGGACACATTCATGATGTTGAGGTTCTGTCCGGTCACACTCTTAACACAGATATTTTATCCGGTTTCACTTAACATCCGGAAACCCTAGTTGTCCGGAAACCTCAGGGTTTCCGGTAAGTTCAACTACCGGATAGTTACTGTGTCCGGACTCCAGTTTGTCCGGGATCATCTATCACCCGGAAACATCTTTGTCCGGATTACCAGTTTTATCCGGACACTATCATTTCATCCGAAATGCTTTTGTTGACCGGATACCTTGTGTCCGGATACTTGTTGTCCGGAAAGTTTTGTCAAACAACTAGTGTTGTCCGGACACCCCTGGTTTGTCACTCCAGTACCTAGTTTGCCACTGCCAGTCCTCATTCTATATCAGATTGAGCCCATTTAATGCAAAGGTACGCGCCGACATCTGGTCATTTGTCTCAATTACTAACTATGCTTGTTTTACAGCATCAATGGCGGATCAACAAAATCCACAACAACCTCCGGAAGAGCGTATTCCTCAAGAGGATTTTATAGACGAGGCAGCGGATAATGCCTTGGTCGAACCTGACCATGGCACGGAGATAGAGCCGAACAATCATCATCTGGACCCGGCTCAGTTCCGTCCACAGCCACAACATCGTGTTCTGTTGGATATACTTACCCGTCACCCTCTCCGTGAGGCACTCACCGCCACAGCCGACGTTCCGCTCATCTATGTCCTTCAGGTATGGTTCAGTGCCCGAGTCGTCACTGCTGGGAATACACAGACAATCACCGCCCAGATTGACAACCAACCGTTCACAATGACACCGGACTCCTTCCGTCGCCTTCTTTCACTTCCGGAAGCCACTGCTGGCGGACATCAAAGATACGACCCCGCGGTCAATGACCAAACGCTGTGCGAACAAGTCCGCGCGCTAGGGTACAATCATGCTCTCGACCGCCCATCAGCGTTTAACCGTAAGTACCTGGCCCCCATCTGGTATACTCTGTTCACAATTTTGAACAGATGTCTTTCATCGAGATGGAAGGGCATCGACCAGTGCACCGGCGATTTTCTACGCCTATTCCATGCCGTGTGCTACAACCGCCATGTCGACACAGCAATGATTATCTGCCGTGAACTAGTACATGCCATTCGCCAAATCGGAGGTTCGAAACAGAAGAAGTTCCTCCCCTACCCGCGTTTCCTTTCGCTCGCTGTCCGACATCACATGGACGCCAATCCCGCCATACTGCGACGCCTAAACCATCTGGTTTGTCCCCACCATCATCTACAATACATGGTCATCCGCAATCCATCCAATGCAGTGGCCATGCCCATCCCTGAAGCCTTTTTAGCTATCGCCGATCCCGCTGCACCAGGGGTAGTAGCATATAGGGAAGATATAGGGAATCCCATGGTCCAGCCAGCACCGGAGGGACCTACCCAGGGACTTAGATCCAAGAGACGTGAGGGTCCGAGAATGAGAGATGGTAGGGCCCGGCAAGCAGGTGCAGCCGGGCGGGGTGTGCTGATCGTTCGGGGACCTAGTGTGAGTGGTGCAGCGGTATCGCAACCCAGTTCTAGCCAACCCCGTCCAACAGGCGAAGACGGAGCATCGTCCTCACGACCGATGCTTCAACATGACTCCACACAATATCTTTCCGACTCGCCTTCACCTACCTTCCAGGTTCATAATGTAGAATCTGACTCCGATACGGCATCTGACACGACCCGTGCCATTCGGCTCTCAAAAATACCTCCCCGTATCGGACCGAACCCCGCCTTCACCGAAGGCATCCCACTTGACTCACCTACCCATGCTTCACCTAGGATTGAGGGAGTAGAAGGAGTTGAGTTAGAAACTGCGAGCCGGAGAGAACTGCGTTCGAAAGCGAACCAGGAAAGATTAGGCCGTAAAGATAACGAGGCCCCTGAGCGAACCGAACCGAGCGATATCCGGGTAGCCACATCTGCTATCCCGTCTCATTTATTGGGACGGGGTATTGAAGAAGACTCCATGGACCCAGCGGAGCAATTGCACGACCCCCTCATCCACTCATCCGTCTCTCAACAGACGGATGTTTCAATACATCACGGGGATATAGCACAACTTCCACCGGCCTCTCACTCGGAGAGTGCTGGTGTTGAAACAAGCGACCAACAGCCCCCGGTCGCGTCTTCTTTTCGTGCACAATCGAGTCTAGAGCCATTTGCTATTGAAAATCCTTTGGCTAGGACACAAGAGGAGCAACACCAAGTCGAGAATCTTCGTGACTCGACCGGAACCACCGTAGTGTCTTCACCTCTAAGTGGAACACAAGGATCGGAGGGAAATCCTACCACAACTACCGATATGCCAGCTGTGAACGTAGGTGGCTCTACCCCCACGGTAGATGCCTCAACGGGTAATCTGAGTGAACCCGGCGTTATTTTTCCCGACTTTGTGTCACAAGGGTCCCTGAACAGCACCCTTAAGGCTGTCTGCGAGGCTATGGAGCAGCACGTCACCGATCAACTCCAACGCTTATTCAAAGGTAAAGGGCATCTTGTCGAACCGGAAACCGCACCTACACCTCCACCGGCACCTACTCAAGCTATCTACTCGGTGGAAACCCTCAAGACAATGTTACTGGCCCAACTGCTCCAAGAATCCGAAACCAACGCCTCAACAGAAGCAGACCTGATCTCCGTTCTAAAATCCCAGGTCACTGCTCCTTCATCATCTATCATCACCCGTTTAGACGCCATTGACTTAACCCTCAAGGACTACAACCTAGCGCTCACCACGCTGTCTGAGAGGGTCCGCTCGCTCGAAAAAACCTGCAAGAGTCAAGCAGGCGGTCTGAAACGTAAGCACGATGACCAGGATGATCCTGATCACCGTGAGGGGGAGAAACGACAACGCCTAACTGAGACCGCCCAGATCCTCACTGCTGAAACTACAACTGTGGTTCAACTGGAACCTTCAACTATGGCTACTACAACCGGAACAAATCCTGAAGCCGAGTTACCGTTAGCCGATATGGTGATTGATATGGATATATCAGATGATGAAGCCCCGACGGTTGAAAAGCCCGAGGGTTCAACACAGGAACTGATCGATCTCGATTCATCAGACAGACCTCTACTGGATATGATAGATCCAGACTGTGAAGCCAACCCGAAGACCGAAGATGCATGGGATCAAAAAGCCGCCAGTGCCATAAATCTCCAGGTAAATTTGGTATTCCCTACTGATGAAGACGACAACATCGATTATGATCAGTTCCTGCTCCAGAATTTTTATGGTACTTCTCCCGTTCACTATGCTCAACCCACTGGAACTTCAACAAGACCTGAACCTACTTCTGCCAACATTTCGACAACTCCTCTGCAAACGACAGCTTCTGATCTTCCTCCCCCTCCTCAGCAACAAATCCGTTGGGAGAAGATCATGGTACTTATCCCTCATCTGGAGGAATCTTTGAAGAAGATATTCGTCCACAAGCTTCGCCCGATCGAGCCGACCTTTTGCCTTGGTATTTACAACCTAAACCCCGAATACCAACGGCGTTATATCAGTGCAATGCAGCGGTGTCTTCCAGTCAGCCAAGTCAGAACCAAGCATCAAATCACAGAGGTACTTAGCATTCATTCACGCCGCATCATGAGGATCGTCTATCCAGTCTTCATCGTTCGCCGCGAAGATGGTAATGAATGGAGATTCTCTGAAGCCGACTTTCAGCACCTCCAACCGTTCAACTTCCTGGCTATTCTGAAAGACCTTCGTACAAGAACCATCTGACCGCTTGAAGTTACAAAGGCGCTCGAAGCTGTTCGTCGATACCTGGTCCGTACCATCATGATGTCATATCTAACGGATTTTCAAATGGCTGTCGAGAACAGGGCGAAGAAAGTCAATCTGATAAAGCCGAATCTGAAAGCTCCTGAATTGAACATGTATCCCGAGAACGCTATGCTTCTTGAACCAAAATTTGGGATCGTCTTCATTAATGAACAGAAAGAGAAAAGATTTCTGCGGTTCAGTCAGGTAGAAATATTCTGTGACGGCACACTCCTCAAAGTTCGAGATGCTCTTCGAAAGATCATTACACACGAGTCTGAAAATCCAAGATACTCATGTTCCGAATCCGAATGAAACAAATGCTCGGAATGCCTTGGAATTGGTTGAAGATCGCATCGACTACCGCCGTGCTATCAGATGGTTCGAGATTCACTTCGCGCTTCGCAAAAGATATGTCTACAACTGGCGAGAGCTAGAGCGCGAACTCGAACTTCAAATCAAAGGGGGAGATTGTTAGGGTCAATTTAATGTTGATTTAAAGTTCAAGGGTGTAATTTGTATTTCCTTATTCTGAGCCTATTAGTGAACGGGTCGTGGGCTTGTTAACCACGGGCCCGCATATATAATGTTCTTCTAGCTTGGAAAAACAAGTTAGTTGTCTCATTTGCTTTTCTGAATTGTATTGTAAACACTCTGATTGAAAGCATAATACAAGGATGACCAGTTGAAATCATTGTTCTTATCGTTCATATTACTGATTTCATATTTGTTGCACGGATCTGGATTTAACATATAGTTTATAAAATAATATTTTTGACCTGTTTTGGTCTATTTATTGGTTGTTTATATATTAATGTGAACCTTATTGTTCATATATGAACCTTAGTGTTCATATATGAACCTTATTGTTCATATATGAACCTTAGTGTTCATATAAGTTTATATAACTTCATATATGAACTCTTGAGTTCATATATCAGAAAATATTCATATATGAATCTTTGAGTTCATATTTGAACATTGAAGTTCATATATGAACTTTTTTATGTTTATATATGAATGTGATCCTTCAAGTTCATATTTAAATCTTCGTCTTCATATATGAATGTTAACATGCGAAACTTCATATATGAATGTTCATATATGAAAGTTCATATATGAACGTTCATATATGAATGTTCACATATTAGAAAGTTCAAATATGAATGTTCATATACGAATGTTCATCTATGAATCTTTATATAGTCGAATGTTCATATATGAATGTTCATATATGAATGTTCACATATTAGAAAGTGAAAATATGAATGTTAATATATTTCGAAACTTCATATATGAATGCTCATATATTCGAATGTTCATATATGAATGTTCAAATATCAATGTTCATGTATTCGAAAGTGCAAATATGAAAGTTCATATATGAATGTTAATATATTTCGAACATTCATATATGAACCTTTAACTTCATATATAAACATGAAAAAAACAACTACAAAATAAACTTGTATTATTCATTAAAAAATCAATCAGCATTTATTATTTAAATTGTAGAGTTAAAAAGTAACCTAGACTATGTGTCTAATCATTAACATTCTTCAATGGGCAATTTCGAGAATCATGATTACCCAACTCTTGACAATTTCTACACAATCGCTTAGCCTTTTGACTCTTTATTGCAGCTTTCTCACCTGCACTAATCAAACGTTTTCCTGTTCCACATCCTTTGTTGCAGATGCCTGATGGTGCCTGGATATCTATTTTTTCTGGTTTATTAACACCAATAAGATTTCTTATTGTCTCTTTCTTCTTTTCCAATTTGCTTTGGTAAGGAATATTAGCATCTATCTCAGCTTTCAAACAATGAATCTTCTCTGCAAACTCTTTAAGCTTCTTTTTATCACTTCTAAGACTCATCAAAATATAATCCAAAGATGCTTGTGCATCATAGCAAATTCTTGCCATTTCACCATTTGGATCGCCTTGTCTCCACGAAATGTGTCTAAGATTGAAACATATCAAGTCTCTTCTCCATCGTCGACATATATACTTCTCTGGTATTTGATTGAAGTTCTCATTCATTAACACTTTGAAAACATGACGACATAAAAATCCATGTTGACCAAAATGATTGCATTCACATTCAAATGTTGAATCCAGTTGATTCCACACAACCTACAAGACACATGAACATGAAAAACGTAAGTTGTGCTAATAAATAATAATAAATATGCATATATTATTAATTCTTTTTACCTTGAACAGCTTCTTCCTTTTACAATCTTTCTCATTTTGCAAAATTGTATAAAGTTGGCATCCATCCTTTTCAACAACATTTTGTTGAACACACGACCATGCTCCTTTATTAATTTCCTTTTGAACTTCCAAAAACATAGCCCGTGTGTAAACTTCATTTGCATGTTTCTCAATTGCTTTCGGAGTGCACATATGGGGGACAGTTGTCTTTGTCGCATGGTCAAGCTTACGTTGAGAATTTCTTTGCTTACGCATTGCATTTTCAAATGCAAGCATGAATGTGACAAAGTTATTACCATGGTGAGCAAATTTGTTGAAGAATGAATTTATGCACTCGGACCTTGATGTAGTTTTCATCAATGAACAAAAAGGAATAGACTTGAACTAAGCAGGAATCCATCGTTGACGAATACGAAACATGTGTGAAAGCCATTTGCTTTTCTGAAGTTTGAACTCACTAATCAAATCCAACCACATAGTTTCAAATTCTTCAGGCTCCAATTAAACATTCCAAACAAGTTTATTAAAGCGTTTGTTAAAATCTGTCTCCCTATATATCTATGTGCTAACCTACAAAATAAACAAAATACTCTAAATAATGATTGATATAATTCATATATGAACCTTGGTGTTCATATATGAATATGCAATTAGTATGAACCTTTTTCTTCAAATATGAACCTTCAAATTCATATATGAACTTTTGTTTTCATATTTAAAAATGTATTTAGTATGAACCTTACATTCATATATAAACATTCGTGTTCATATATGAACATGTATTTAGTATGAACCTTACATTCATATATAAACATTCGTATTAATATATGAACATGTATTTACTATGAACCTTTGTCTTCATATATGAACCTTCAAGTTCATATTTGAAAATGTATTTATGATGAACTATGGGATCACATTAAAATTTTAATAACTTATTAATAATTCATATATGAACAGATACTAACCTTGTTTGGAACTTTGGCCATGATATGCGACATACATAATCTGTGACGTGATTCGGTAAAAACCAATGGAATAGCTTGTTTCATTGCCAAACACTGATCTGTTAGAACCAAACTAGGCTGCTTCTGTAACGTCCCAAAAACATAACATGCATTAACTTGGAATAAGCATTCGAATTACATCAATAACTTGTCAATAACTCAACAATAAGCTATACTAAACAAAATTTGACAGCGGAAGTCTCTAAATCCACAGCCGAGAGCTACATCTATAGCCATTAGAATCCAAAACTCTGGAGTCGCTCTAGTCTCCAAAATTCTCCTTGAGTCACTCCTAGTTCTTACTGGAAGGACCCATAGCGCGCTTACCTGAAAATGGTTTAGTTTTTGAAAAGCGAGGGTTAGACCAAAAGGTCTAGTGAATTCCCTCCGAAAACAACATGTAAAACAGTTGGAAAACATTTATCAATAGACTATAATGCATCATCACACAAGGTACTGCACTGTGTGTGGATCACATAAACATTTCGCGATCGGGGTTCCATCAGGTTCCCTTCCCGCCCTTCTTGGAGCCCACTCGGACTCCCCTCTACCGAATAGGAGGGAAAGAGATTCCAACCTACCGGCCTGTCATACATATCCAAGGGATCCTCAGATCCCGAGAACCTCTCTCTGACCCCACAGTGCAGACCGACACCACATAACATATAAGTACGTTCATGAAAACATATAAGTTAAAGTATCTGTACGTCATGTCTTTCATTTCTTCATGTTAAACATTTCATTTAATAGAACAGATACGTTCGTGAAAATCATGCAATCAGTTCATAACATTTCATGCTCGGTAAAACCATAATCAGTTAAAACATATATCATTTGCGTCGAAAAAGGGTTTAGGGAACTCACCTGAAAAAGCGAATCTTCTCCTTAGCCTCTTGTCTCGCTACGCTAATACACCTAATAATTAATTCATAGAATAATTAGATGCACTACCCTTTCATTCTAATTTCCTCTCTTTATTCGATCCTATCCATTACTACTAGGCCCGCAGTACGGCTTAGTTCTTAAGTTAATCTGGCCCAAAGTCTCTGAGTCCCAATAGTGAACTAGTTCATGTGGCGGTCCAACTACCTACTCGGCCCAACCGCAGGAGAGCCCCGGTAGTCCTCAACTCCCGGTATCACCCGACTCCCGGTACGGCGACTCCCGGTACGAGGCAACTCCCGGTACGAGCGACTCCCGGTACGGGACAACTCCCGGTACGGGCGACTCCCGGTACGGGGCAACTCCCGGTACGGGCGACTCTCGGTACGGGGCGACTCCCGGTACGGGGCAACTCCCGGTACAGGCGACTCCCGATACGGGCGAACCAGTGGCAAAGCCTTCGCTCGCCATAGCTCGATTTCTTCCATACCATAGGATTTGTGAAGGTTAAAATCCATAACATTAACACCCTAAACTGTTACTAACTTAATTCTTAGCCTAATTCATTTCTTCGATTAGCAATCTCAATACTCATTTTAAAAGGAAACCTTCAGGGTGTTCTTAGAACTCATATAGTTACCAAAACCATAAATTACAAATTGAATCTATCTTATCTATTACTATGAGTGCATAAGGTAACAACGATGGATGAATTTCCTTACCAGATTAATGGCTCTTTACAGCAACCAACACTGCAACTCCTTCCTCGTCGTTCTCTTTTCTTCCCAGCCGCCAACAACAAAGAGGAGAATGATCAGTGTGTCAACCCTAGGGAATTGGTCCCTTTATATACTTTCCACAAATTGCAACTAACCCCTTTCTCTAAACTTTCATTTCTTCTAGTCTGACCACTTAACTTACACATAACCGAAATATGGTTGTTACAACACTCCCCCCTTAAAAGAATTCCATCCCCGGAATTCCTCATTGGAAGAGCTGCGGGTGCCTCGCCCTCATCTCCGATTCTAACTCCCAAGTAGCCTCCGGGCCTTTATGATGCCTCCACTGTACTTTAACCAGCTTAGTCTCCTTGTTCCGTGACTTCCTCACTTTAACATCCGTGATCGCTTCGGGCTCTTCTACGAAGTTCAACTTTTCATCCACCTTAATGTCGTTTAACAGCACCGCTTTAGTCATGTCGGCTAAACATTTCCTCAGATCTGACACATGAAACGCGTTGTGAACGCCTTGCAACTCTTCCGGTAGATCCAGTCTGTACGCCACCTCCCCAATTCTTTCGGTAATTTCAAACGGTCCGATGTAACGTGGGCTTAATTTCCCACGTTTTCCAAACCTCACAACTCCCTTCCATGGGGAGACCTTTAGCAACATGAAATCTCCGACCTGAAATTCTATATCCTTTCTTCTCTTATCCGCATAACTCTTTTGTCGGTCGCGTGCGACTTTCAGTCTTTCTCGCACTTGAACTATCTTGTCCGAAGTCAGTTGTACCAATTCTGGTCCGGCTAACTGCCTTTCACCCACCTCGTTCCAACACAAAGGTGTCCGACATTTCCTACCATAGAGTGCCTCAAACGGCGCGGCCTTGATGCTCGAATGGTAGCTGTTATTATAAGCGAATTCGATCAATGGTAGGTGCTTTTCCCACGAGCCTTGGAAATCTAAAGCACATGCTCTCAACATGTCTTCCAATGTTTGGATCGTACGCTCACTCTGACCGTCGGTCTGAGGGTGATAAGTAGTACTCAACTTGATCTGCGAACCCATTTCTCTTTGGAAGCTCCTCCAGAACGCAGAGGTAAATCTGCTATCGCGGTCTGATACAATTGACGAGGGTACCCCGTGGCGGGTTACGATCTCGTCGATGTACAACTTTTCTAACTGCTCCAAAGTGTAAGACTCTCGTATAGGTAAAAAGTGTGCCGACTTCGTTAGTCGATCTACGATCACCCAAATGGCGTCATAGCCCTTTGGAGTTCTAGGTAAATGGGTCACGAAGTCCATCGTGATTTGGTCCCACTTCCACATCGGTATCTCTAACGAATGGAGCTTCCCGTACGGTCTTTGATGTTCGATCTTTACACGCGAACACGTCATACATGTCTCTACAAGATGGGCCACGTATTTCTTCAATCCAGGCCACCAGTAGTCTCGTCGTAGGTCTCCGTACATCTTGCTAGCTCCGGGGTGGATCGAGTACTTCGATTTGTGAGCTTCTTCAAGAATCAGCTTTCGGAGTTCTTCGAGTTTCGGAACCCAGATTCTCCCATTCAAACATTTCACCCCTCGACTATTTTCCACTAACATTGACGCTTGCCCCACCATTCTCTCCTTCTTAAGATTTTCGGTTTCGAGCGCTTCAACTTGACATTTCTTTATTTCAGCTAACAGATTGAATGTGACCTCAGCCCTCATGGCCACAATCCTGGGGGTTTCACCTCTTCCCTTACGGCTCAAGGCGTCCGCCACCACGTTTGCCTTCCCCGGATGGTATTCGATCTTACAGTCGTAGTCGGTCAACAATTCAATCCATCTCCTTTGGCGCATATTCAACTCTTTTTGATCAAAGAGAAGACATAAACTCTTGTGGTCCGTGAAGATCTGGCACTTTGTCCCATACAGGTAATGTCGCCAAATCTTCAGGGCAAAAACCACTGCCGCCAATTCTAAATCATGCGTAGGATAGCGAGTCTCGTGATCCTTTAACTGCCGGGAGGCATAAGCGATCACCTTACCTCGTTGCATGAGTACGCAACCCAAGCCGAGCTTCGATGCGTCACTGAAAACCACAAAATCGCCCGAACCGTCCGGTAACGACAAAACCGGAGCGCTACTCAGCATATCCTTCAATTTCTGAAATGCTTCTTCTTGTTTCTCCAACCAGAAGAACTTGACATTCTTCTTTGTTAAAGAGGTCAGTGGCGTGGCAATACGCGAAAAGTCTTTGATGAACTTCCGGTAGTACCCCGCCAGCCCAAGGAAGCTTCGAACTTCTGACGGATTCCTAGGTTGCTCCCAGTCTCGAATGGCTTCAATCTTAGCCGGATCAACCATGATCCCCGCCTCAGACACCACGTGCCCGAGGAACTGCACTTCCCTCAGCCAAAACTCGCACTTGGAAAACTTCGCATACAACTTCTCTTGCTTCAATAGCTCGAGAATCGTACGAAGGTGGCTTTCGTGCTCCCCCTCCGATCTTGAAAATATCAGGATGTCATCTATGAACACTATCACGAACTGATCCAAATAAGGTTGGCATACCCTATTCATTAAGTCCATGAATGCTGCCGGGGCGTTGGTTAGCCCGAACGGCATCACCAGGAATTCGTAGTGTCCATACCTGATCCAAAACGCAGTCTTCGGCACATCCTCCTCCCTCACCTTGAGTTGATGGTATCCTGACCTCAGATCAATCTTGGAGAAGTAACTGGCTCCTTGTAACTGATCAAACAGGTCGTCGATTCTCATAATCGGATACTTATTCTTGATCGTGACCTTGTTGAGTTCTCGGTAGTCTATGCACATTCGCATAGTACCGTCCTTCTTCTTCACGAAGAGCACAGGTGCTCCCCACGGAGAGGTACTCGGTCTAACGAACCCCTTATCTAATAACTCCTGCAGTTGAGTCATCATTTCCTTCATCTCGGACGGCGCCAATCTGTATGGTGCGCGGGCAATCGGTGTAGATCCCGGCATCAGATCAATTCTGAACTCGATCTGGCGATCCAGGGGTAGACTTGTTAAGTCATCCGGAAATACTTCCGGGTACTCATTTACTACATGCACATCACCCACCCCACGTTTCTCCTTCTTGGCGTCCAACACGTATGCCAAGAATCCTTGGCAACCTTTCCTCAAGCATTTAGTAGCCCTAACCATAGAGATCAGACTGTTCTTTCTATTACGACGATCCCCATAAATTACTATGGGATCTCCATCAGGTGGCTGAATCCTGATTAACTTTTTGTGGCAAACGATATTCGCATCATTCACGGCTAGCCAGTCCATACCCAACACCACATCAAACTCTCCCATTGCCATGGGATATAACTTCATAGGTATTAACCTCCCTTCTATCTCTATGACACACCCTTCTACCACCTCCTTAACATACACCAAACTATCATTAGCGGTTTCCACCTCTAGTGCCCTCCTCAAACGTCTAGGCCTCACCCCCAAACATTTCATAAACGTACACGATATAAAGGAGCGATTTGCTCCCGAATCAAATAACACCTTGGCACACAGAAAGTTTACTGGGAACGTACCTGCCACAACATCTGGGACTTCCTCCGCTTCTTCCGCAGTCATGCGGAATGCACGTCCCTTCGGACGCGCCGGTTCTATACCCTTCTCGTCGTCCTTTCTTCCCTGACGTTCCCCGTACTGAGTCGTTCCACCCTTTTCAACTGCGGGCAATCATACCACATGTGACCCTTAGCGCCACATTGGCGACATGATCCTCCTTTGGGGCAGTCCCTTGCCATATGACCGGGTAAGCCACACCGGTAGCATGAGTTTGAACCTGCCATGCATTCTCCCCGGTGCACCTTGTTACACTTCGAACACGTTCGCCCAGCAGCATCCTTGTTAACACGGTTGCCTGGTCAGAACATTTTCCCTCTCCTTGAGTCGTTACTCGGACCATCCCATTTGCGCTTCTCTCCCCCCTTCTCAGTCGTCTGACGGTTCTTTTCTTTCTCAATCAGCTCGGCCGTATTGATGGCCGCCTGAAAGGTAGTGGGGTTTCTAGCCAGAACCAATTCTTGAATACTGCTCTTCAACTCATGGATGAATCGCTCCACTCGGCGTTCCTCCGTTGGCACGCACAAATCTGCAAAGCGAGACTTCTCAATAAACTTTGTGGTATACTCCCGCACTGTCATACCTCCCTGATCCAACCCCAAGAACTCTTCTTCCAATCTTTTTACTGCCGCGAGCGGGCAGAACTGAGCTTTGAATCTGTCTACAAACGCTTCCCACAACATTCCCTTAGCCGCTGCCGAACCCTTTCCCCCAGTCTTGGCCTCCCACCAGTAAACCGCATCGGATTTCAACATGGACAGAGCAAACATTACCCTATCCCCATCAGCACACTTGCAAGTATCGAAGACCAGTTCCATTTCCTTCACCCATTTCATTGCCAAGATAGGGTCATACTCGCCCTTAAAAGTAGGGGGCTTGCATGAGGCAAAGGCCTTGAAATTGCATCCCTTAGCTGCTAACTCATTCATCACTTGAGGGATTGAATTCTAGTGACTCCCAGTACCGGTCACTAGTGGACTAGACAGCTCCACGCTTTCTCGGTTCTCACTTGCTTCCTTGCTTCCCGAAGCTGACTCGTTATGCTTAGTGAGGAGAGCCTGCAAGGTCTCTTGAATCTTACCCAATTCAGCAACTAGGTTCTCTCGTGTGACAAACGCAGATCCGCGGCCTCGACCCCGACCCCTTGGCTGAGTTACCCTCCTTGCAGAAGCTGAACTCTCCTGAAGAGAGTCTTCTTGATGAACCGGGGCTTCCACATTCCTCGTTCTTCTAGATGCACGAGTCGTTCTCAGGTTCGGGTTTCCTCCATCCCCGGCCACTTGGGTGGCGGCCCGACGGGGTGTTCTTCCCCGACCCCTACCCCTTCCACGGGTAAGAGTTGCCCTTGTCGGTTCCACGGGTCCATTCTCTAGTACTTCTTCATCCTGATTCCTTGGCACTGTCGGTGCTGACCTACTCCTCAAGGTTCTCCCAGCCATTTCACTAACGCTGAAAGAAAACAACAATTAACATTTGCTAGAAGAGACACAATAATTTTGCTACGTAAGGTAAGTTTAAGCACGCACGCGTACCTGTAAGTTCGTAATCACACTGGCCAGGTGTGATCCCAAACTTACCTTACACGTTTGTCCTTGGCACCTTATTTCCTAGCGCATATATAGTGATCGTTCCTAGAGGCAATCCTATGTCTCGGCTGTGTTTCTCATCTTACAGTTTAAGTTTAGGCCCTATTGGTCACCTAAATCCCTTAAACTAAGGCTCTGATACCATTTGTAACGTCCCAAAAACATAACATGCATTAACTTGGAATAAGCATTCGAATTACATCAATAACTTGTCAATAACTCAACAATAAGCTATACTAAACAAAATTTGACTGCGGAAGTCTCTAAATCCACAGCCGAGAGCTACATCTATAGCCATTAGAATCCAAAACTCTGGAGTCGCTCTAGTCTCCAAAATTCTCCTTGAGTCACTCCTAGTTCTTACTGGAAGGACCCATAGCGCGCTTACCTGAAAATGGTTTAGTTTTTGAAAAGCGAGGGTTAGACCAAAAGGTCTAGTGAATTCCCTCCGAAAACAACATGTAAAACAGTTGGAAAACATTTATCAATAGACTATAATTCATCATCACACAAGGTACTGCACTGTGTGTAGATCACATAAACATTTCGCGATCGGGGTTCCATCAGGTTCCCTTCCCGCCCTTCTTGGAGCCCACTCGGACTCCCCTCTACCGGATAGGAGGGAAACAGATTCCAACCTACCGGCCTGTCATACATATCCAAGGGATCCTCAGATCCCGAGAACCTCTCTCTGACCCCACAGTGCAGACCGACACCACATAGCATATAAGTACGTTCATGAAAACATATAAGTTAAAGTATCCGTACATAATGTCTTTCATTTCTTCATGTTAAACATTTCATTTAATAGAACAGATACGTTCGTGAAAATCATGCAATCAGTTCATAACATTTCATGCTCGGTAAAACCATAATCAGTTAAAACATATATCATTTGCGTCGAAAAAGGGTTTAGGGAACTCACCTGAAAAAGCGAATCTTCTCCTTAGCCTCTTGTCTCGCTACGCTAATACACCTAATAATTAATTCATAGAATAATTAGATGCACTACCCTTTCATTCTAATTTCCTCTCTTTATTCGATCCTATCCATTACTACTAGGCCCGCAGTACGGCTTAGTTCTTAAGTTAATCTGGCCCAAAGTCTCTGAGTCCCAATAGTGAACTAGTTCATGTGGCGGTCCAACTACCTACTCGGCCCAACCGCAGGAGAGCCCCGGTAGTCCTCAACTCCCGGTATCACCCGACTCCCGGTACGGGCGACTCTCGGTACGGGACAACTCCCGGTACGGGCGACTCCCGGTACGGGGCAACTCCCGGTACGTGCGACTCCCGGTACGGGGCAACTCCCGGTACGGGCGAACCAGTGGCAAAGCCTTCGCTCACCATAGCTCGATTTCTTCCATACCATAGGATTTGTGAAGGTTAAAATCCATAACATTAACACCCCAAACTGTTACTAACTGAATTCTTAGCCTAATTCATTCCTTCGATTAGCAATCTCAATACTCATTTTAAAAGGAAACCTTCAGGGTGTTCTTAGAACTCATACAGTTACCAAAACCATAAGTTACAAATTGAATCTATCTTATCTATTACTATGAGTGCATAAGGTAACAACGATGGATGAATTTCCTTACCAGATTAATGGCTCTTTACAGCAACCAACACTGCAACTCCTTCCTCGTCGTTCTCTTTTCTTCCCAGCTGCCAACAACAAAGAGGAGAATGATCAGTGTGTCAACCCTAGGGAATTGGTCCCTTTATATACTTTCCACAAATTGCAACTAACCCCTTTCTCTAAACTTTCATTTCTTCTAGTCTGACCACTTAACTTACACATAACCGAAATAGGGTTGTTACAGCTTCCCACAATGTGCTTTCAAAAACGCCTCAAGAAGCCACTTAAAATTATCAAGAGTTTCACCCGACAACAAAGCTGCACCAACAGTAATAGATTTTTTATGATTATTAATAGCAGTAAATGGAACAAACACCATTCTATACTGGTTTGTGCGGAACGTAGCATCAAATGAAATATCATCTCTAAATTCTTGGTAATTCAGCTTAGCAATTTCATCAGCCCAAAAAATACCACATAATTGATTATCCTGCCGATTATATTCAAAAGAAAATCCTGAATCATTCTTTGATCTATCTTCCAACATAGAAAGAACCATTTCACCATCACCAGAACCAACAAATGCATTCAAATCCCTCCTAAAGTTCTTATAATCATCAACAGTGCAACCAGAAACATCAAAACCCCCTTTCAAAGACATATGCAACGTATGTGCCTTCGTTGCTCCAATATTACAACTAGTAGCATTGTGAATAAACACTTGATCGGTTAAAGACAGCTGCCTTCGTTTTCTAGACATACTCATTTCATTTTCATCAAGAAGCATATGATTATGCTTCTCTTCAAAATAATAAACTTCATACAATGATTTTGAAGGTACAAAACGTAACTTAATGCATGCTCTACAACCTGTCTTCTTCGTATTTGAATTACGGTGATTTTTACCTTCAATACTATCATGAACCGTATTAAAACTCCTTTTTGGTGGATCCCCTTCCTTACTACACACAACATACTTTATCTTGACAATACCATGATTACCATTAACAGTTGTTGAAAGTCTAACATCAAAACCGCCTTTCTGAGCATACCGTTCATACATTGAAATTCCCTGCTGAACAGACTGAAAAAAGATACCTACTCTTGGCTTCAAATCCAGATGCACATTCGGTATCCAAAACTTCGAACCAGACGGTGAAAAAACTAATTGATGAACATAATTTGTGGATGACAAACAATGATTTGAACCTACACATAATATAAACGTTTTATAGCAATTCTAATAATTCATACATAAATGTTTTAGACTATAAACATTTTTAAATCAATTAAACAAATGTTCATATATGAATGTATTATAACAATTCAAACAATTCATATATGAATGCTTTATACTATAAAATTTTTAAAAGCAACTCAGAACTAAACAAATGTTCATATATGAATCAATTTAATTATTTACAACTAACTAATTAATGAACTAAGAAACAAAATAATTCATATATGAGTGTTCAAATAAATTCATATATGAATGTTTTATAATAACACAAATTCAAAAATCAAATCAAACTAAATTCATCAAGTTCATATATCAATCTATAATGTTTCTAACAGACATAAAACAAATCTTCATATTCAATTTAAAACTCAAAAAGTTGTAAAAAACTAAAATTGTTCGAATTTCAATTTGAAGGATTAATTATTTACAATTCATCTTCATCAAATCACATATACATCGGAAAAAAAAAACAGTAAAAAAGCACAAAATTAAAACACAATACCTTCATCTTCATCAAACAGATCTTCTTCGTTCGATAACTGATCAACTTCTTGATCAACTTCTTGATCAGGAACGGTTATTGAATCAGACATGATATTACGATTGAAACCTAACTTTTCAAAACCTAAATTTTGCGATAGAAGAAGAAAACGAGAGCAAATCAAGAGACTGGAATCGATAAAATTGAAATAGATTGATTGACGATACGAAATCAAACGAGAACTAATAAGGATACGATCGAATTTGATTAAGGAAAGAATCTGTTTTATTTGAATTTGATTCTAAACCGTATGACAGTAATTACCAAATTACCCTCGCGTGATAAAAATCAGCTAATATAATCTAAGGGACATGATCACTTCTTTATTTCTCTAAATATATGCACTTCTCTATTGAACCTATGGCTATATATATATATATATATATATATAGGGATGAGTTCAAATAAAAACTCGTTTTCAATTGTGAACCTGAGGACAAGTCACAACCATTGATCAAGATTTGGAAAACTAATCAATGGTTAAAACTTAATGAAACCAATTGAGAAATGATTATGGACAAATATGGAAATTTGAATCAGCGCCTACCATATTTGACTTTTTATTTTCTTTTTTAATTAAAAAACTTTTGCCTCCTTAAAGTTTAAAATAAATTATCTTAAAAATTACTAATATTTTAATCAAACAAATTACATCAAAAAAACGAGAATTTCGTGCTCTTCGATATGACATCCATCTCGATATAGTTTTTTTCTTCATTTTAACCATTTTTACGTGAAATGCTATGTATGTGTTATATTCAATATGAATATGTATGCACGTTTTCTGCTGTCCATATTCAGTATGAATAACAAAGGGAAACATTCATTCAATATTCATGACGAATAACACAGTATTCAAAATGAATAATACAACATTCAGAATGAATAATACATGAATTCCTAATTCATGTAAACATGAATCATGTATTATTCACCTTGAATGTTGTATTTTTCATCCTGAATGATACATTATTCATGATGAATAATATATGAATGACCCGTGAAGGTGTAAACACATGATGCACTCGCTTTTGTTTTCCGATTCACAACCGCGACTTGGTTTTATTCTTTATGAATATGTATGCACATCTCTAGGTGTCCACATTCAGTATGAATAACAAAGGTGAACGTTCATTCACTATTCATGACGAATAATACAATATTGAGGATGAATAATACAGTATTCAGTATGAATAATACATCATTCAGGGTGAATAATACATGATTCATGAATCGTGTATTATTCACCCTGAATGATGTATTATTCATACTGAATGATACATTATTCATGAAGAATAATACATGAGTGACTCGTGAAGGTGTGGAGACGTGACACACTCTCTTTCGTTCCTCGGTTCACAATCGAAACTCGATAGGTTCCCGATTCATCTCGATGGGTGTTGGGTTACGGTAATGAAGAACACGATGCCTTAGGACGTTGAAGAAAGTGTTATAGAAGGTGATGTCGAGTTACGGACTTACGGTGTCGAGATGTTATAAACACTTGAATACATAAATATTCATAATGAATATAACACATATATGACATTTCACGTAAAAACGGTTAAAACAAAAAAAACTATATCGAGATGGATGTCATATCGAAGGGCACGGAATTCTCGTTTTTTTGATGTAATTTGTTTGATTAAAATATTATTAATTTTTAAGATAATTTATTTTAAACTTTAAGGGGGTAAAAGTTTTAATTAAAAAAGAAAATAAAAAGTCAAATATGATAGACGTGAGTTTAAATTATCTTCCCTTTTTACCCTTAATCACCTTAATTAATAATTTCAATTAAAAACTCTATTTAATATGAGTCATTGAATCAATAGAGATGGAAGGGCCAAGATTCGTCCTCACGTTCACAATTAAATTTGAGTTTTCATTTGAACTTTTTTTTTTCTCTCTCTCTCTCTCTCTCTATATATATATATATACAACTCATGGGCCAGGTTCAAGGGAAAACCTCAAATAAATGGAAAACCGGAAAACTACGAAAAAACGGACGAAAAAGTATATCAATATGGATGTCAAATTAACGAAAAAAATAATGTCGTTTATTTGGTGTAATTTATTTCGTTCGAAATTTGTTTATTTTTCATTTTTTTCGAATAAAAACTAGAGGGGTGAGGTTTTTTTAATTTAATTAATATTGTTGTAACCGTCTATTTAATCACATCCATCAGATCATCTAATCTAACGGTCGATAAGGTGTTTTTTATTTTTTCATTTATTTGAGGTTTTCTCCTGAACCTCCCTCTATAACTCATATGGTAATTGATATAATATGTTGATTAAACTAATTTTTTAATATATTTATTTATATTTTAATAATTTTTCATGATATAAAGTATTATTACGAATCTAATAATCCTTTAGAAAACCTTTCTAAAACTACAAATCTAATAATAATTACTTTTTGTTGGAGTAGCTAATTAAACATTAGATTAGGGCATTGTTTGGTAAAGAAAGGCTAATTTATTTTTTGGGTATATGTTTGGATGATAGTAACTTAGTTTAAAAAGCTAGCGTGTAAGCTAGTTTTTTGAAAACGCTATTTGGAGAAGTATTTGAGTAGTTTTTTATTAATATTCCAATACTGCCCTCATTAATATTAATTATTGTTTATTAACTATTTTAATAAATTGTAACATCCTGATCTTTGGAAGGTATCGATATTTTAAAATAAAAATGAAAAATGAGATTTTGGATTAAATCATATATTTTATAGTCTTGTTAGATGGAGAATTCAAATACGAGTTCAACGGTTCTTTCCGGAGTAAAATTGGAGCTAAAACGAAGAAGTAATGGCCAAAACAGTTTTCGGTACATTATGTGTTATAGTGCCCACGATTGTGACACCGACACACTGTCACTATAGCATGTCTCAATCGCCGGATGCTCTCGGTACAACCTGTGCAATTGTGCCAGTGTCATAATCACATGTCACAATCGCATACGGGTACCAGGGCCTTAAAAATGCGACTTTCAGCCCCACTTCACTCCTCACTTCTCCCATTTCACTCATTTGTCTCCCAAACCGAAACCCTTTGCCTCCATAGCCGATTTTGAGCCTTTAAGCCCCAAGATTCGAGATTTCAAGTCATCCTTCTTCATCATACATGGTTTTGGAAGCTAAAGCTAGAACCCTCTTCACTTCATCTTCTTCATCAAGTTTCTAGGGTTTCATCCGTCCCTTTTTCTCCATTTTGAAGATTGGGAGTTTGTGGTTTGTTTTGGTGACTCTAGAAGTATTTTGGTTGGTGATTCAAGTTATGGTTAAGGTAATCTTCTGTTTTCTTCATCTATGAAAATTAGGGTTTGGTATAAGTTGAGATATTTATGTAAAATGTTTGGGGAACGATTTTAAATGGTTGGATATGAATACTTATGGTTGGAAACTTATGGATCTAGGTTTTTGAAAGTTTGGCTTGAGGATTCAAATTTATTCAAAGGAGCTCAAGTTGGAAAAAAACTAGATTTATCCTAAATCTAGCAAGATGAGTTCAAGCTGATTTGTGAAAACGTTGTACATGCCAAAAACGTTCCTTTCCAAGTATTTATGTGTTTTACATGAAAATAACAATTGTTGAGTTACTTTAGGGTTTTGATTATTTGAAGTATTTAACTTCATAAACATTGTAAAACGCCCATATTTGGGATTTTTGAGGAATTTGATAAATGAATCATAAATGAAAATGTTTTGATGATTTATTGCATAAATGGAGGTTATTTGGTAAATGCATTTGAGTGTTTGTTGGAATATGCATAGTTTGTGTTATGGGATGGTTTGAAAATACCAACGTGTGGGTCATTGGATTTTCGTCATTTCCGGCCTTGCGAACATTTTGGAAATTTTTAACGATTTATCTTACGAGTGTAAATCTTTGGTGTAAGTGCACCTTGATGGGTGTTTTAGAAAATGATTTGTATTGACCTAGAGTTGTGTGGAGTTATTTATGTTTATGAAACATGTTTCGCATAAACGTGGGGTATTTACGTTTTATTTCATTTTATGACGTTTAACAAATGGTCTTTTGATTAGTTGAGCTTGTGGCTCGGTATTTGATTATGGTGGGTTTTTGGGGACATTTGTCTAGTTTTGATAGTTCAACATAGAGCTTGGTCATGATTTGTATTTATTTGAGAATTACATGTTTTGAATGCGCTACTTCATTCGTTTGGAGTCATGTAATGTTTTAGACTTTATTGCTATGAATCCATAGGTACTTGAGTTTTTACGTTCAATGATGGGACGCTAGTTTCCTTCATTGTAGCACGGAATAGGCATCAGGTTTCATGATAAGTAAGGTGTGGGCCTATACGGTCGGGCATTGTCTCATGAGCAGTAAGGTGTAATTCCAATATGCTAATTGTTTTCTTGGATTTGGATAACTCAATGTATAGACCTAGAGGGGTTGAAGTTGATATTCCACGAGCATAAGTGTTGACTGATTTGGTGTACCCTTTTTAAAATATATTATAGCAAAAAACGTAGTGTTTATCGGACCAAATCTTTTAATAAATAAACCTCAATGCAAGTATACATCTTGGTTTACTATCGTCTCAAACAAGTAATAATGGTACAAAAGTACCGGATATCGAACCCACAGGGAAGCGTGGAAAAGTTTCTCTTTTTAAAGTCCAATTCGTAAAAGCGAGTTTCAGATGGCGAATTCGAAAACAGTATTTTGGTGGTGTGATTAACAACTAATGACAGAAATCAGATATAAAAAGAAGCACAGGGTATAAAGATCCGTTGAGATGATGGTAATAATTAAATATAGCGATGAGACCGCATTCCTCAGTTATCTCAAACGTCGACAATTTCATGATACAACGAACCGGGTGTCAATTGGTCAATTGTGCTACACCACAAAATATAACATTGATTTAAATAACTTCGGAAAATCATGCAGTACACGACACCTTTCTATTTAATTATCAGTCTCGATCCCAACTTCACTTTATACCCCGAACTAGGACGTTTAGCCCATCATCATTTATGATGGTTCCTATGTTGCTTAACAATGATTTATATACCTATTAGTTCAAACAGATTAGGATGCGGAAGCGTATTAACGAACTAAAGAGGTAATACTTGATAGATAAACACACAATATCAAATACGTGAAGTGGAAATAACACAGATAATTAACTCAATGATTCACTGTATTTGATATAATAAGAACACCAAGAACACCGAATGTATTACAAGAATTATGCTCTAATGGTGTGTGTGATGTGCAAAGCTTAATAGAAGAGCTCAACATGAGTCTTCTATTTATACTACTTCTACAGGGGACAAGGTGGAGACAAGAAGTACTAAGGTACAAAGACACTATCGTGGAACAGTGATAGGTACAACGTTGCTGTAGTGCGCCACACTCTATAAAGGACTGTAACCCATCAGAGGTTGACACGTGGAGGCAGCAGGGCGAGCCTTGTACAAATGATCTTCAGGATCTTCGTACAACAGTAAACGTGGGAAGCACGATCATCTTTGTCTTGATCTTCAAGTATTCTTCTAAGTCTTCAGTCTTCATACCACAGAGGCTCTGTCAAGTATGGCAGAGGCTCTGTGGCCTTGTCTTCTGTGAATGTCTTCAATCGAGTCTTCACTTGGGTCTTCTATCGGTGTCTTGGCAGAACCTCTGTCGGTGTCAACACTTAGCCTATTTTTCAATACTTCTATAAACAGTAGAATTGGAGCTAACAATTTGGTTTCTAATTATAAAAGATGTGTAAATTTGGAAAGCAACTAATGGAGATGGACAAAGCATGAAAAAGACACAACTTGTTATGCAAGTAACTACAGGTTTATCTACTGAGAAGTTAACGATAGCTTGAAATTTAAGTGGAAAGTCTTGTTTTAAATGTAAAACTTGAAATGGAAAGCTTTGTTAACAACGAACAACGATGTGATTAAAACTACTTGCATAGAAAAATAAGTAACTTTGAATTGTAAAGCGAGTTTAGAAATAATGATCTAAATTAACGATGAGTTTAAGGGAAGAGAAAAGCGATGGTAATAAGCAATTAAAAACCGTGAGTATTAAAATAAAGCGAGATTAACGACAAGTTAACAAACTATAAGCGAAAGCAAGTAAACGAAATTAAAGACAATGAGATTATAAATGCCATAAGTAGCGAGATTAACAAGATTAAGAGTAAACTTAACAAAACCGTAACCAAAGAAAAGAGTTAGTATCGAGATTGTGAGCTGCAGAAATGGAATCGTAAGTAAGCAGTTAAAACCGTATGTAATGAAACCGATAGTAAGAAAGCAAAGTGATGGTGACAAGCTTGTGAATAAAACCGTAAACAACAAGATTAGCCACAAGATTAAGGTAACAAAGAAAGATTAGTAGATGAACTAGTAACAAACAAGTAGCGATCGAGAGAGCTTCAAATGTTGTACTCGAACCGAATCAATGGTTGAACCGAGAGGTTCGAACCGTGAGCAAGAGCCATGGTTTATAACCAGCTCTAAGCTCACTTGCTAAGCTAATTAACCAAACTAAGTAACTAATGGTATCTAACAACCCATAGTATCAAGTATCCAATGGAGTAGGTGTTCCAGGTGTGTTTGTTTCCATTACATAGCATGCATATATATACAGCAAGAAATCTTGGAGAGGAGGGTAACAACCATAGGTCATACCCATGGATCCTGAGATCCATGGGCCGAATGGTATAAGGGTCGGTTCTTGAGGCCCAACCGAAAAGTGCTCCAAGCCCAATCAAAAGTGTAGTTTGCATGCTATATACTTCGGCCCAAGTGGCCGGCCCAAAAGCTTCACAAAATTCAATCCAAAACGAGTGTATCCATTAATGCAAAAGCCCGGTCCTCAAAAGTTGGAGTCGTCAATTTCGTTCTATCCGCTATCTTTTTTACTTACGAGCTCCAAAAGACCGTCTTATGCTACCTGAAATATACAGAATTTGAAATAAGCGATTTTGGACGTTTTTCATGCATTTTTAGATGTTTTTGGCCAACTTTACACTTAAAGGCACCGATTGTTTATTTTACGCTAAAGTTACTATAATTAACTAAAATTAACTAAATGGGATGACAAAATGGCTCAAAAATTGGAATTATATAGCTACAATAGGGTTAAATAAATAACCCTATCACAATCGCAAATTCGAACTATTGCTTGCCCTCAAGCAACTTTATTAAAACACAATTTTTGAGCGAGACAATGTTGTGTCAATATGGAAAGTGACGATTTAGCTAACTTCTCAAGAATCCCACAAGCATGCATTTGTATCAACACAACGAAACAATTACTAACTTTTGCTTAGTTGAGAAAAAATAGCCCTTTACAATTCAATGTTCCTCAACTCATTCTTTAAAACACATCAACCATAAGCTAGCCGAACAACTCAATGTCTAATTGGAAAAAAAAATTGCACATGTCTTGAATGGTTTGGCAATTGCCTTTGTACCACTTTCAACATACGGCAATATTTGCCATCTTCTCATTTTGAGGAATTGCATTCGGACACATTGGTCCTTTAAGTGTCTTTCACACTTGACAAAGTATGCACGAAAAACACATGTAGAGCTTTGCTCTTTTTGAGTGTTTATGTGTTTTCACGCTTTGTGCATTTTTGAATGTGTGGATGTGTACGTGGGTATGCGTGGAGATATGTGCAAAAAATGATATGGTATGAATAATAACCATATCTCCTCCCCAAAACTTTGAATGGTTTAATGTCCTCATTGAACATTGAAGAAAAATCGAACCAATTGTTGGTAAGATTTGTGTATCAGTGTATGGTGTATGGAAAAAATCTTTTTCCAACAAAAAATTGGTGAGAGCAAAAAGTTAGACGGCTAGTTCTAGTGATGTGTGAAAAGAATGAAATTACGAAAACAGAGAAATTATGCGAGGCTATGGAACAACTAAATAAAAAGAGCAATGAATGTTGCATGTAATACGTGTACATGGATTGCATGAATTCATGAGACTGTTAGTAACAATACTTTCCACAAATAGCAACAAAAGAATTCCCATACTTTTAAAATTAAAATTAACACTAGGCATGAAATATAAAGACATAAAATAAAGGGATGATAGGAAGAACTTGGCCTACTCGGAAGGAGTAGGGTGCTGCCCCACGGACTGCCATAACAACTGCATCGGGAAGGGGGGTAGTGTCTTCAAAATATCTGGGTGCTCATTACTCCAAATCAATCTCATGGCGTCATCCTTTGCCTTCTCATGTAGTAGCCATGTGTTTCTTTCCTCTCTGTCCTCTCTCCGCCATCGCTTTAAAGTGCTCCACTGGTCATCGGGAATGCGAGTGATCTGTGCGGTGATAAAGTGTTGTTGTTCTCTTAGTGCCGCCCTAATTTCCTTTTTAAAGGAGCGAAGGGTTGCCTCTAAGGAAGCTAAGCTGTCACTTTCGCTCTTCGGTTGGAAGTTTGTGTTATTGCGCAACAACCGGTCGACGTTCATTTTATCCATGACCAACTTATCTTTCGAGAAGTGATCAGTGGATAAAATGGGTACCTTTGCTTGATGCATGAGAGAGTGTATTATGGTGGGATGTGGCATTCTTGCATTAGCCCTATCCGCACCTCCAAGGATGTTGATGGAGATGAGCCGGCCGACATCAATTTTATGTCCCTCCATAATACAGTACAGAATGAAAACTCTAATCATGCATAGGCTAGTGTCATGCGAGGTGGGAAACAACGTGTGTCTTAAAAAGTAAAACCAGACATTAGCTTCTGGTTTTAGACAATGAGTTCGTAAAGTACGTGTGGTTCCTTGAAAATCCCATTGTGACCCTTCATGAGCAATCCTTTTAAGAACTGCCTCGAAGTCAGCATCAGTCGCATGATTACAAAGCCTCCGAAACTCAGATGAGTATGGGGGTGGCACCAATCCCAACATTTTATTGATTTGATAAGCAGACAAATAAACTGGGGTTTGTCGGACAGTGATTTCTATTCCATTCGTAACAGAAATTTAGGAATAAAAATCACGTACCCAATCTATATTGTAAGGACTAGGGACACTACAAAGTATTTCCCATCCCAGTTTGGTAATCGTGTGCTAAAAATGTGGGTGTGCGAGTAAAATATGATGATCAAATCCTTTTGGAGAACGTCCTAGTTTACGTGCAAAAGATTTGTGACAGATCAAAGCCTCATGACAACTAAACATATGCATGTGACTAATATGGAGATTAGATATGTTACCCACTTTCTTTTTACCCTTATCCTTTGGTGTGGCCGATTGTGGGAGCATCACAACTTGTTCTTCCATAGCTACATCATCGTCTGAATCATCACTGGAATCACTAATCTCACCCTCCTCTCTTTCTGTCATAGCTATATCATCAATCCTTCTCTTTTTGATGGGTGTGATACTAGTCGTAGCCACTGCCTTGCACCTACGGGTGTATTGGATTGGTTGTTTTGGTGGGGCAGTGGGTTCGGTGATAGTGAGTGGTGGTGCAACGGAGATGGGGTTTGGTGAGGAGGTGGGTACGATGGCAGTGGTGGTTGTGTTAGTTGTGTGTGGTGGGGATGAATGAGTTTGAGAGCTCGAAGACCCATACCTTGCGGTTGGAAATCCCGGTGGTGGTGCCACGGCGGCGCGTTGAGTGTCCAGGAGATACCGTTGAATCGCCGACGGTGCTTGATGGAACTGAGCAGGTGCCTCCCTATGTCCTAGAAAATCGCGAGTAATCACAGGGGGTTGATTTAGTGGGGGTTGTGGTGATCGTTCTATACCAGAGAGCAAACCGAGAGGGTAATAGGTATTTGGGTTTAGGTTTTCCATCTAGGGTTTTGGGAGGAGAGGGTTTTTCGATCGTGGCGATAGTGACGACGGTGGTGGTTGTTGAGAAGATCGCAGGTGGGGTATGGGTGGTTGCGATAAAGTGGCGCACAGAATTGACGAAGGTGTGTGAATCGTCGGTCGATGATCGGAGGAATGATCGGAGATCGAAGGTGGGATGGGGTTTTCATTTTTCTCGCGTGGCTTGTTCATATAAGGGAGAAGACGAAGAGGGGCAAGGGAGTGGTCTTGGGAACAGAAAACAAAATGGCAGGTCTGGTGGCGACAGGGACAGTAGTCAGCGTCGGCGATGACGTGGGTGTCGTGAGTGGTCGAGAGAGAGACGAGTGCAGAGAGATAGAGAGATTGGGTTTGTTTCAGTACGATGAAGTACCAAATATTTTATGCACTGTTCCTATTCTAGATACTGAGATACAATCTACAGTGTACTCACAAAATCTAAACATAGTTTATTCATAACCAAACTAACTTAGTTTACCAAACCAAATGCATAATTCAGATTTAAAAATCCATATGGGCCAAAATTTGAGTTGGGTTTGAAATTAGACATGGGTCGAGATATATGAAATACTGAGATTGGGCCGAGATTAATATCAAACAAATCAGATTTGGGCCACGGTAAAATGAATCGTAAATTGTTTTTTTTTTCAATTGAAACGTTTTAATCTCGAGAGATTATTTTACCGTTCATGTCTGAATTATCTTTCTGTCGAACACCCAAAAGAACCTTTTATAAAAAATTTGGCCATAGGCCGAAAAATTTCCATTTTCTTCGTAAAAAAATGTGGTTCCTCCTTCTTCCTCATTTTAACTCATCTCATCCTATTTTTGTTCTTTTCCGTTTTCTGTAAAAATAACAAAATGGACCTAAAAAAAACCTTTTCTTGCTTTTAAAATGATATTTACACTCTCGTGGATTATGAAAATCCACGAGCTTTCGATTTGTTGCTTAATTCAGGAGATGGACAACCTCAAGAGGTTGTTGTATCAGTGCAGTAGGCTCGATGAAAGGTTTTACCCTTTGACCATTTACCTTAAAAGTGTCTCCCTTTTCTGGATTAATTAATTCGATAACACCATAGGGATAGACTTTTGCAATCTGATATGGTTCAGTCCACCTAGAATTCAATTTCCCAGGAAATAACCTGAGTCTAGAGTTAAACAGTAAAACTTTCTGACCCTCAAAGAACTCTTTTGGCACTATTTTCTTGTCATGTCATTTTTTGGTATTTTCTTTGTAAAGTTTGGCGTTTTCATAAGAAAAATTCTTGTGTTCTTCCAGTTCACAAAGTTGTAGAGTTCTCTTTCTTCCAGCTTCATCCAGACTCATGTTAAGTTCCTTAACAGCCCAGTAGGCTTTGTGCTCTAATTCAACAGGTAGGTGACAGGCCTTTCCAAAAACCAATTTATATGGGGACATTCCAATAGGGGTCTTATAAGCAGTCTGGTATGCCCACAGGGCATCATCCAATTTGGAGGCCTAGTCTTTTCTGTGTGGCTTAACTACCTTAGATAGAATACCTTTTATCTCCCTGTTGGATAGTTCAGCCAAACCATTGGTTTGTGGGTGATAAGCAGTTTCCACCATGTGCTGAATGTTGTATTTGTCCAGGACTTCCTCTAATAAATTGTTAATGAAGTGAGTGCCTTCATCACTAATTAAGGCACGAGGTGTACCAAATCTAGTGAAGATGTGCTTGTGAAGAAATTTGACAACTGTCTTAGCATCATTGGCATGGCAGGCCATAGCCTCCACCCATTTGGACACGTAGTCTACAACTACCAGGATGTAGTCATAGTTATTGGACAGTGGAAAAGGTCCCATTAAGTCAATGCCCCAGACATCAAATAATTCTACTTCTAACATTCCATTTAAGGGAATTTCATTTTGTTGAGAGATGTTTCCACTTCTCTGACACTCACCACAACTTTTTGCAAAATTGTGAGCATCATTGTTCAAGGTGGGCCAATAAAACCCTGATTGTAAGATTTTTGCAGTTGTCCTTTGTCCACTAAAATGACCACCACATGGTCCAGAGTGGCAGTGGTGTAAGATGGATGTCACGTCTTCCTTTGGGATGCACCTTCGTATCACCTGATCTGCATAAACTTTAAACAAATATGGATCATCCCATAGGAACTGTCTAGAATCACAAATAAGTTTCTTCCTTTGATGTTTGTTGAGCTCCTTGGGAATGATCCCACAAGCTAAATAGTTAACAATATCTGCAAACCAAGGTAATGCAGCATGTTGTACAGCTAAGATTCTCTCATCTGGAAAAATCTCACAGATGTCACTGATGTGTTCCTTTGTGTCCTGTTTTTCCAATCTTGACAGGTGGTCAGCCACTTGATTATTTATACCTTTTCTATCAACAATCTTCAAATCAAATTCTTGTAACAACAAGACCCACCTGATTAACCTAGGCTTTGCATCCTTTTTTGATATAAGATACTTGATGGCTGCATGATCAGTGTGCACAGTTACTTTAGCGCCCATCAAGTATGATCTAAATTTTTCAAAAGCAAAAACCACAGCTAACAATTCTTTTTCAGTGGTGGTGTAGTTGATTTGAGCTTCGTTGAGGGTTTTACTAGCATAATATATGGAGTGAAAAACTTTATTCTTCTTTTGTCCTAAAACGGCTCCAACAACCCAGTCACTTGCATCACTCATGATTTCAAAAGGTAAGGACCAATCAGGTGCCACTATTACAGGAGAGGTAACCAATGCTTCTTTTAAGATTTTGAAAGCCTTTTTACAATCTTCGTCAAAGTTGAAAGCATGGTCATGTTGTAGTAGTGAGCACCGAGGTTTGGATATTTTAGAAAAATCTTTTATGAACCTCCGGTAAAAACCTGCATGTCCTAAAAAACTTCTGATCCCTTTCACAGTGGTTGGTTCAGGAAAATTTGCAATTACTTCCAATTTTGCCTTATCAACCTCAATACCTCTATTGGAAATGAGATGTCCTAACACAATGCCCTCTTTAACCATAAAGTGGCATTTCTCCCAGTTTAAAACTAAATCTGTTTCTTCACATCTTTCAGACTTTTTTCAAGGTTTTCTAAACACAGATCATATGATGTACCATAAACAGAAAAGTCATCCATGAAGACTTCCATGGACTGTTCAAGCATATCTGAAAAAATAGACATCATACATCTTTGGAAAGTGCCAGGAGCATTACAAAGTCCAAAAGGTATTCTTCTGAAAGCAAAAGTGCCATAAGGGCAGGTAAAAGTGGTTTTCTCTTGGTCTTCTCGTGCAATGGCAATTTGATTGTAACCTGAATAACCATCTAAGAAACAATAAAACTCCTTACCTGCTAGTCTGTCTAACATTTGGTCTATGAAGGGTAATGGAAAATGGTCTTTTTGGGTTGCTTGGTTAAGCTTCCTATAGTCCATACATATCCTCCAACCTGACACAACTCTAGTGGGTATAAGTTCATTCTTCTCATTTGATATTACAGTTACTCCACCCTTTTTGGGTACACATTGTACTGGACTGACACATGTACTACTAGCAATAGGGTAGATTATGCCAGCATCAAGCCATTTCAAAATCTCTTTTTTCACAACTTCTTTCATCATTGGATTGAGTCTTCTTTGAGGCTCAACAGAGGTAAAATCTTTGTTTTCTAAAATGATTTTATGTTGACAAATGGTAGAGCTTATGCCCTTCAAATCAACTATGGTCCATCCTATGGCTTTGGTGTGTAGCTTTAACATAGTAACCAACTTTTCCTCTTGATCAGATTCTAAGGATGATGAAATAATGACTGGTAACTTCCCTGGTTCTCCTAAAAAGACATATTTCAAATGTGAGGGAAGTTGCTTCAACTCTAAATCTGGAGCACATTCTAAAGAAGGAATAAGGGTTTTCCTATCCTTATTTTCTAATACTTCAATAGCAGAAGTGACCTGTATGTCTTCTAAGTCATCAAACTCTGCTATATCATCTTCACTATCAGATTCTCCATTTCCCATCACCTACCCAAAACTTTGGTCTTGACACCAAGATTCAATAAAACCTAAGGTAGAACATTCCTCTCTCTCTCTTCAGGGTATTTAAGGGAGTCCAACACATTAAAAGTCACATGTTGGTCTTGTACTCTCATGGTCAGCTCACCCTTTTGGACATCTATTAGAGTTCTGCCTGTAGCTAGGAAAGGTCTTCCTAAGATAATAGGAATGTCTTTGTCAGCTTCAAAATCTAAAATGATAAAGTCTGCAGGGAAAATAAACTTATCAACCTGGACAAGGACATCTTCAATCTTACCCTTAGGCCAAGCTATGGACTTATCTGCTAATAAGAGAGAAACAGTTGTGGGTCTAGCTTCACCTATACCTAAAGTGTTAAAAACAGATAAAGGCATAAGGTTTACATTGGCTCCTAAGTCACACAAAGCTTGTCTAGCTTCTTTTCCTCCTATAGAACATGGTATTGTAAAACTACCTGGATCTTCATCTTTGGAGGGATTTTATTGGACAACATCGCACTACAACCTTAAGTCAGAGCTACCGTCTCATACTCATTTAACTTTTTCTTTTTGCTCAAAATGTCTTTCAAAAACTTTGCATAGGTTGGCATTTGTTCTATGGCTTCAACCAAAGGTATGTTTATATGCAACTGTTTAAAAACATCTAAAAACTTTTTGAATTGCAATTGCTCTTTCTTTTTTATCATTCTTTGATGATAAGGAATGTAAAGAGGAACTGTAGTAGGAGGTGTAGTCTTTTGAAGAGTAGGTGCTGGTGTTGATGGTAAGATGTTGTCTTTCCTAATATCACTAGGGACTTTGGGACTGTCACCAGCTTGTGACACATCCACAACAGGTTTTTCTTTGGTTTGTGAATCTTTCTTGGGTTCATCAGGGGTTAACAGTGGGAAAATAGGGATGGTAGTGGAACTATTGGGCACAGTGATGTTATTTGTTCCAATATTTCCACTAGATTGAGCAGAGCTTGGGACTGTGTTTTTCTTTTCTGGCTCTGCTTTGTCTGAGTTTTTAAAATATTTTTTTACATTTTCTGGTAAATCCTTACCACTCCTCAAAGTTACAGCTTTCACATGCTCTTTTCCGATTCTTGGGGGTGTTTCAGTATCACTAGGTAATGAACCGGGAGGACGTTTCCTCATTTCCAAAGTCATTTGACCCATCTGGGTCTCCAGATTCTTAATGGATGCCTGAGTTTGGGACATGAATCCCTTCATCATAGCTTCCAAAGAAGTAGATGACTCAGCATGATGGTTGGACTTTTGAAAAGCATGTTGATTATTTTGAGAGTTTGCGTGCTGGTTGTTTTGAGGTTTGTGCTGAAATTGCTAGTTTTGACCTAGCAATTTTGGTGGTGGTGGATTCCAAGATGGACTGTGCCATGAAAAGTTAGGATGGTTCCTCCACTCAGGGTTGTAAGTTTGATAAAAGGGGCCTCCTTTGTTATTGTTATTATTATTATTATTATGACTATTATGACCAACGTAGTTAATATGCTCAGGATTTCCAGGACAATGTTCAAAATTATGGCCATCACCACAGTATGTGCATTGTATAGACTGGACAGTAGGAGGTGGTGCAACAGGGTTGAGTGTCACAACATTAAGGTTTTTAATCAAAGATGCCATGTCGCTTAACTGTGTGGATATTAATGCGTAAGCATCGGGATCTTGCACTCCTGATGTCCTTCTAACTGGTAATGCACATGGATCAGCCCACTGACCATTGTGGTTTGAAATTCTCTCAAGGATGTCATATCCTTCATTATAGGTACAAGAGGTAAAAAGCTCCGTTTGCAGTAGCGTCAAGCATTTGTTTTGCAGTAATATTTAAACCACTGTAAAACGTCTCTAACTGTATACAATACGGAATGCCATGGTGAGGGCACTTTCTCAAAAGCTCCTTGTACCTATCCCATGCATCAGGAACTGCTTCATCATCCATTTGTCTAAAAGTGCAATTTGCATTTCTGGACTTAGCATTCCTCGTGGGTGGAAAATATTTTTTTTAAAATTTCTCAGCCATTTGGGCCCATGTAACTATAGAATCTGGCTTCAATGAGTTGTACCAAGCTCTTGCATTGTCTCTTAAAGAGTATGGAAAAACTTTTAATTTCAGTGCATCATCTTCAACTCCAGGAAATTTAAAAGAATCTGTAATTTCCATGAAGGACCGTAAGTGAGAGTGAGGATCTTCTGTTGCCATACCAGCGTATTGACCGTTGGTTTGTAACATATGAAACATTATTGGGTTTAACTCAAAGTGGTGGGTTTGCAAAGTTGGTTTCAAAATTCCTGAGTGTAACTGAGTTAAAACAGGAATGGCGTAAGACATAATACCACCATCTTTAGAGTTAGCTAACCGAAAGATGTTTTGTTCCTCATCATCAACATTATTAATTGGCCGGTTTTCTGGTATTTCACCATTATTAGGGAGCTCATGAGGGCCATACTGATGAAGTTCCTCCTCATCATCTGACGAAGAAGAATAACGTTCAGACATCTCGGGAGAATTTAAGACTGTGTTAGCTCTTTGGATCCTTCTTCGTTGTTTAAACGTTCTTTCAATGTCAGGATCAAATTCGAAAAGTTCACCGTGAGGCAACCTTGGCATACACTGTATTTTTTTTGTTTTTTCTAAAAGATGGTAGAAAAACTTGCTTTTAAAAACTTTACTTTGAACAAAAGATAAACTTCTAGCGTGCTTCCCCGACAATGGCGCCAAAAACTTGTTGACTGATTTGGTGTACCCTTTTTAAAATATATTATAGCCAAACATGTAGTGTTTATCGGACCAAATCTTTTAATAAATAAACCTCAATGCAATTATACATCTTGGTTTACTATCGTCTCAAACAAGTAATAATGGTACAAAAGTACCGGATATCGAACCCACAGGGAAGCGTGGAAAAGTTTCTCTTTTTAAAGTCCAATTCGTAAAAGCGAGTTTCAGATGGCGAATTCGAAAACAGTATTTTGGTGGTGTGATTAACAACTAATGACAGAAATCAGATATAAAAAGAAGCACAGGGTATAAAGATCCGTTGAGATGATGGTAATAATTAAATATAGCGACGGGACCGCATTCCTCAGTTATCTCAAACGTCGACTATTTCATGATACAACGAACCGGGTGTCAATTGGTCAATTGTGCTACACAACAAAATATAACATTGATTTAAATAACTTCGGACAATCATGCAGTACGGGACACCTTTCTATTTAATTATCAGTCTCGATCCCAACTTCACTTTATACCCCGAACTAGGACGTTTAGCCCATCATCGTTTGGTTTCTAATTATAAAAGATGTGTAAATTTGGAAAGCAACTAATGGAGATGGACAAAGCATGAAAAAGACGTAACTTGTTATGCAAGTAACGACGGGTTTATCTACTGAGAAGTTAACGACAGCTTGAAATTTAAGTGGAAAGTCTTGTTTTAAATGTAAAACTTGAAATGGAAAGCTTTGTTAACAACGAACAACGATGTGATTAAAACTACTTGCATAGAAAAATAAGTAACTTTGAATTGTAAAACGAGTTTAGCAATAATGATCTAAATTACCGATGAGTTTAAGGGAAGAGAAAAGCGATGGTAATAAGCAATTAAAAACCGTGAGTATTAAAATAAAGCGAGATTAACGACAAGTTAAGAAACTATAAGCGAAAGCAAGTAAACGAAATTAAAGACAATGAGATTATAAATGCCATAAGTAGCGAGATTAACAAGATTAAGAGTAAACTTAATAAAACCGTAACCAAAGAAAAGAGTTAGTATCGAGATTGTGAGCTGCAGAAATGGAATCGTAAGTAAGCAGTTAAAACCCTATGTAATGAAACCGAGAGTAAGAAAGCAAAGTGATGGTGACAAGCTTGTGAATAAAACCGTAAACAACAAGATTAGCCACAAGATTAAGGTGTAACATCACGAATTTTTCATTATATTATATTTAATATGAATGGGGTATTTTGTAATTTGAGTTAAGATTTGGATTATTTTGCAAGTTTATAACTCATAATGGGTTAAAAACATGAGAAACCAAAGTTGGAGCTAAAATTGATATTATGAAAATAAGAAGGTGTGTTTGGTAATTAGTTGAAAGTAGGTATGGCTAAATAGGCTGAAATTGAGAAATATCTCAATTGTTTTGGTCTGAGTCGGTTTGGGGATATAGAGAGAAAGAATATAGAGAAAAAGGAGAAAGGAGGAAAGCAAGCTTTGTCTTCAATTTGGTAAGAAATTCACCATGGGTTTAGACAAAAATTGTTATAAGATGTATGGTTATGAACGAATCTGTTTGTTGAATACGTTTCCAGAATCATTGATATCAGTTTGGAAGATTGTTTGTGCAGAGAAGTGGGTTTTATCTCCTTAAGGTGAGTTCATTCACTTTTTACTTAAATCCTTGTTTTCTGTCAAATTAAATGTTAAGACGCTTGTATAAACTGTTTTGGGACTGTATGGTTGTGTTTAAAATAAGCTGAATGGAATAGACATGGTTTTGGGTTGAATTTCTAAGCTGCAGGTCGAAGTTTCCGGATAAATGATAGTATCCGAAAACCTCTGTATGAAGGATTCCGGACAAAGCAAAGTTATCCGGTAAGTTTTGATTTCGTGTAGTTTCCGGATGAAATTAGTTACCGGATGGTATCCGGATTACCTTGGTTTCCGGATGTCGTCCGGATTAGATAAGTATCCGGTAAGAATTGTATCCGGAAAGATGGTGTATCCGGAAAGATTGTGCATCCGGATAGTTTGAAGTGTCCGGAAACTCTTGCTGTCCGGTCACTTTTGAGTACTCAGTAACTTTAGGTTTCGCTAACTTCTGGAAGGGTGTGATTTAGGAATTGAAATTCAATCCTAGTAGCTTGAACATACTTACAGTTGAATGGTAGTGTGTTAGGCTTAAAGATTGCTTTAGTTTGGTACAATGCAGGTGTGTAGTATGTGTAATGGATCCATAGGCACTGTTTCTATTTAATGTGGAATAGGCATAAAGCAGTTTGTAATTCCCATTATGTAAAGGTGTTATGAAATGAGAAATAGGCATAAAGGAAATTGTAATTTCTATTTCATAGTATAGAAATCAAGGAATAGGCATAAAGTAAATTGTAATTCCTGATTTCTGGGGGAAGATCAGAGATAGGCATAAAGTAACTTGTAACCTCTACTTCCGGGCCAAGAAATAGACATAAAGTAACTTCTAATTTCTTGGATAAGAGCAATAGTTTAGAATCTGTAATGATTCGTAGTAGACTCTTGATTTTGATAATATGACTTACTGAATGTTATTCATATTCATGGGATTGGGTATGTCCCTGTCTTTGAGGCGAGTAAGTGTACGGTAAGAATGGTGGAGAACAGATTTGTTTATATGTATTGAATATTTTCAAACTGTTAACGTTAATTTGAATTTGGATGTTCTCACTAGGCGTAAGCCTAATCTTTCAAATTAAATTTTCTTACCAGGTACAGACTCAGGGAAGTAAATGGGATGTGGGCTGAGAGCTTTTGAAGTATCCAACTTAAGAGATAAGCGGAGGAGTTAGCTAATGCATTGAGGCTTTTTGATGGATTGCTTAGATAACTTAGTTAATCTAATTATAGTGGACATGATTAGATTAATAAGTTATTGGGAGAATTCCATGTTTGTAATTGCGAAACCTCATGGTTAATTCTCTTCTTATATAAAAGTTGGATGTTATTTTATCATAACTTGTTGCAAATTGAGGTTCAAATTAGCCATGATTTTAGGGTGTTACAATATGGTATCAGAGCATTAGTTTAAGTGAACTAGGTATGCTAAGTGAGATACCTAGACTTAAGTTGTGAGGAATTAAGTTATGATTCGTGAGATATGGGTAGAAGTACTAAGACGAGATAGTCTTAGAGTCGACGGAAATACGTGAAATTAGTACTGTAACGATGGTAACGAGAATTCTCATGTATAATATATTCGAAATTTCAATTAGCTACTGTCATTATGGATATATTGTTACATAATCATACTTGTTTCTAAATTGTTACAGTGACTAATGATCGGTAAAGTACGTTTCGTGTGTCTAGATATGTGTAACCGTTTCTGATGGTTATTTCTTTGTGTTATATCAGAACGATGGTGATGGTGAATACGCCACCGAGGTCCCCTATTTCTTCAATGGATAGGTCCGCGATTGATTGGTCAGGAGAAAAACGACCAGAAATAGGTGAAACTCATGAGAGTCCGCCAAGGTTACATTTTATGGGAGGAGCTGATAGTCAGGTACATAGAACGGGTACCAGTACCGCCACCCAAGAAAAAACCTGAATCGACGGCGGAGTCTCGTATGATGGAAAACATGACAAGAATGATGAATACAGCGATGGAAAAACAAGCCGAAATGTTTATGAAAGCACTGAATGATCGAAGTTCGGAGTTGCGGCGAACTGAGACTGGTACTGGAGTTATAAATCCAATTCAGAATCCTGTAGTGGAGGTCGAAAGAAGGGTGGAAAGAGTCTGCTCGTATAAAACGTTTCTAAGCTGTAAACCACCCGAGTTTATCGGAGCGGATAATCCAGTGGCGTGTATGAATTGGCTAAGGGAAATGGAACAAGCTTTCAGGGCTTGTGATTGTGATGAGAAGTCAAAGGTCAGATTTGCGTCTCAAATGTTAAGAGGTAATGCCCTGACTTGGTGGAATGTAGTGACGGCTACAATTTCGGCTCTAGTCTTGACTGTTATGACTTGGGAGTCATTCAAGAAAAAGATTCTGGAAGAATACTGCAATGAAAACGAGATGGATAGAATTGAGGAAGAATTTCGGAATCTGAAGAAGGGTACTTCTACTGTTCGGAAGTACACGGAATCTTTCATGGAAACGCTAAACTTAGTGGGGCATGTAGCTCCAACTGAGAAAGATAAAGTTAAAGCTTATTTGAAAGGTTTGCCAGCGGATATGATGTCGAGGGTACGGAGTTCAAAAGCTTTGACGTTGAGAGAGACGATCGAAGAAGCCAAAGTGATAGAGGAAGTGTATGCAAAAGATAAAGAAGAAAAGACACACGTGGGAGAGAAACGGAAGTGGGAAGGCCGGTCGGAGTCTTCACAGAAATTCAAATCTTTTGGAAAGAACGTTCGTTATAAACCTCGCCGGGAACCAAGTTGGTGTTCGAAATGTCGAAGTAAACATTTTGGTCAATGTCGGATAGTCGGGAATGAGTGCTTCAAATGCGGGAAGCCTGGGCATATAGCGGCAAGCTGTCCTATTCAAGGACCGATCTGTTTTGAGTGTAAACAGCCCGGACACATCCGAAGAGATTGTCCGAAGTTAAAGAAGGGCGGAGATCAAGGAAAGAAACCAGATGTTCCTAAACCAACAGGCCGAGCATTTCATATGACGGCGGAAGAGGCAAAGGAATCCAAAGATGTCGTTTCGGGTACATTTCTAGTAAATTCTATTCCCGCGCGCATTTTATTTGATTGTGGTGCAAATTTGTCGTTTGTGTCCAAGTCGTTTTATCAAAAGCTAGCTATGCCTGTCACCACTTTGGAAGATGCCTTACTAGTCGAGATAGCTAATGGAGGTAAAGTCTTAGTTTATGAAAGACTTGAAAGTTGTTTAATTTCGATAGGGGAAACGAAATTTCCGATTGATTTATTGTTAATGGAAATTGGGGGATTCGATGTGATAGTGGGTATGGACTGGCTGACAATCAACCAGGCAGAGATACTTTGTGCAAAGAAATTAATCCGGATTCCGATGGCTGATATGGAGGATGTACTCATCTTTGGGGAAAAGCGAAAAAGGGGAATTCCGTTAATTTCTGTTGCAAAAGCGCGTAAATGTTTAATGAAAGGATGTTCATCCTATGTGGCATATGTTTTAGATGTAAAGTCAGAAAAGAAACAAGTGGAAGATATTAAGGTGGTACGTGAATTTCCGGACGTATTTCCCGATGATCTTCCTGGCCTACCGACTGAACGGCAGGTAGAGTTTCGTATTGACCTTATCCCTGGATCGGCACCAATAGCGCGTGCACCGTATCGTCTAGCGCCGGCCGAAATGAAAGAGATGATAACTCAACTTCAGGAGTTGTTGGATAAAGGTTTTGTTAGACCGAGTTCTTCACCTTGGGGAGCTCCGGTTTTGTTTGTTAAAAAGAAAGATGGCACAATGAGGATGTGCATCGATTACCGGGAGCTGAATAAGGTGACCATTAAGAACAAGTATCCGCTTCCAAGGATTGATGACCTGTTCGATCAACTCCAAGGTGCGGGATGTTTTTCCAAGATTGATTTAAGGTCAGGGTATCATCAAGTTCGGGTAAGAGATGAAGATATCCCTAAGACAGCTTTTAGAACAAGGTATGGACATTATGAATTTCTTGTAATGCCAATTGGATTGACAAATGCTCCAGTTGTGTTCATGGATCTGATGAACAGAGTATGTCGACCATTTTTGGACAAGTTTGTCATTGTATTTATTGATGACATACTTGTTTATTCAAAGACTGAAGCAAATCACGAACATCATCTACGTGAAGTCTTAGAAGTGTTGAGAAGAGAGAAATTGTACGCGAAGTTCTCGAAATGTGAATTATGGTTAAAGGAGGTACAATTTCTAAGTCATGTGATCACATCGGAAGGAGTTAAAGTAGACCCAGCAAAGATAGAAGCTATGACAAATTGGGAGACACCAAGAAGTGCGTCTGAAATAAGAAGTTTCTTAGGCCTAGCCGGTTACTATCGAAGGTTTATTAAAGACTTCTCAAAGATTGCTTCTGCTTTGACTTTATTAACTCGAAAGAACGTGAAGTTTGTTTGGACTGAAAAACAAGAATCAACTTTCAGAACTTTACGTCAAAAGTTATGTGAAGCTCCTATTCTTGCCTTACCCGAAGGAACAGAAGATTTGGTTGTGTATAGTGACGCATCAAAGATGGGTTTGGGATGTGTGTTGATGCAACGAGGCAAAGTGATTGCTTACGCATCAAGACAACTTACAGAGCATGAGAAGAATTATCCTACTCATGATTTGGAATTAGCAGCGGTCGTATTTGCATTGAAGTTGTGGCGTCATTATTTGTATGGAACCAAGTGTACTCTCTTCACTGATCATAAGAGCTTACAACATGTCTTTGATCAGAAGGAATTGAACATGAGGCAAAGGCGTTGGTTAGAACTACTTAAAGACTATGATTGTGAATTGCATTACCATCCCGGTAAGGCAAACGTTGTAGCCGATGCTTTAAGTAGAAAAGAATACAGTGGGTGCTTGAAAACTACTAACGCTAGAATTGACGTGACGTCAAGTTTGATTGAAAGAATAAGGGAGGCACAAGCGGAAGCTTTACTGAAAGAGAATCTGAAAGATGAAGTCATGAGTAAGCAGCATCTTCAACTGACTGAAGATAGTCGTGGAATTAAATTGTTCCAAGGCCGTGTTTGGGTGCCCAAGATTGGAGGAAATCGAGAGTTAATTCTCGAAGACGCCCATAAATCTAAGTATTCTATACATCCTGGGAGTACTAAGATGTATAGAGATTTGAAGTTACACTATTGGTGGCCAGCTATGAAAGTAGATGTGGCCCAAATAGTTGAGAAGTGTAGAACATGTTCATTGGTAAAAGCGGAACACCAAAAGCCTTTCGGAAGTTTCCAATCTTTGGAGATTCCGGAAAGGAAATGGGAGAAGATAACCATGGATTTTGTGACAAAGTTACCAAAGACGCAAAAGGGTAACGACACTATATGGGTAATCGTAGACAGATTGACCAAGAGTGCTCATTTTCTAGCTATGAAAGAAGCGTCACCAATAGATAAATTGGTGAAACTGTATATTGATGAAGTGGTGTCAAGGCATGGTATACCGGTGTCTATAGTATCGGATCATGATAGTCGGTTTACCTCGAGGTTTTGGCAGTCACTACAAGAAGAATTGAGTACGAGGGTCAATTTAAGCACTGCTATCATCCACAGACTGACGGGCAAAGCGAAAGAACCATTCAAACTTTGGAAGATATGCTTAGGTCGTGTGTATTAGATTTTGGAGGTAACTGGGATACGCATTTACCCTTAGTGGAGTTTGCGTATAACAATAGTTATCATTCCAGTATTGGAAGAGCACCTTTCGAAGATTTGTATGGACGGAAATGTAGAACTCCGGTGTGTTGGTTAGAAGTCGGAGAGAAACAATTTGCTGGTCCGGAATTGGTGCAACAAACAGCTGACAAAGTAAAAGAAATTCGGCAGCATATGAAAGCAGCTCAAGATCGACAAAAGAGTTATGTTGATCCGAAAAGAAGACCAAAAGAGTTCCAAGTTGGGGAGCGTGTAATGCTTAAGGTATCCCCGTGGAAAGGTGTGATAAGGTTTGGTAAACGTGGAAAGTTGAGCCCTCGTTTTCTAGGACCTTTCACCATCACTAAGAGAATTGGTTTACAAGCATATCAGTTGGATCTTCCACCTGAATTGGAAGGAATCCACAATACTTTTTATATTTTCTACCTTCGGAAATGTTTAGCCGATGAAGACGATGTGATTCCACTTACTGATGTAAGAGTGGATGAAAAGAGTCGCTGTGTGGAAGAACCAGAGGCAATTTTGGAAAGATCAGTTAGAAAATTACGTAATAATAAGGAAGTAGTTATGTTAAAGGTGCAATGGAAGCATCATCGAGGTGCTAACGTGACGTTAGAGTAGGAAGAGGATATGAAGACTAGATATCCTCACTTGTTTACCTAACTTTGATTTCGGGGACGAAATCCTTTTCAAGTTGGGGAGTATTGTAACATCTCGAATTTTTCATTATATTATATTTAATATGAATGGGGTATTTTGTAATTTGAGTTAAGATTTGGATTATTTTGCAAGTTTATAACTCGTAATGGGTTAAAAACATGAGAAACCAAAGTTGGAGCTAAAATTGATATTATGAAAATAAGAAGGTGTGTTTGGTAATTAGTTGAAAGTAGGTATGGCTAAATAGACTGAAATTGAGAAATATCTCAATTGCTTTGGTCTGAGTCGGTTTGGGGATACAGAGAGAAAAAGGATAAAGGAGGAAAGCAAGCTTTGTCTTCAATTTGGTAAGAAATTCACCATGGGTTTAGACAAAAATTGTTATAAGATGTATGGTTATGAACGAATCTGTTTGTTGAATACGTTTCCAGAATCATTGATATCAGTTTGGAAGATTGTTTGTGTAGAGAAGTGGGTTTTATCTCCTTAAGGTGAGTTCATTCACTTTTTACTTAAATCCTTGTTTTCTGTCAAATTAAATGTTAAGACGCTTGTATAAACTGTTTTGGGACTGTATGGTTGTGTTTAAAACAAGCTGAATGGAACAGACGTGAATTTGGGTTGAATTTCTAAGCTGCAGGTCGAAGTTTCCGAATAAATGATAGTATCCGGAAACCTCTGTATGAAGGATTCCGGACAAAGCAAAGTTATCCGGTAAGTTTTGATTTCGTGTAGTTTCCGGATGAAATTAGTTACCGGATGGTATCCGGATTACCTTGGTTTTCGGATGTCGTCCGGATTAGATAAGTATCCGGTAAGAATTGTATCCGGAAAGATGGTGTATCCGGAAATATTGTGCATCCGGATAGTTTGAAGTGTCCGGAAACTCTTGCTGTCCGGTCACTTTTGAGTACTCAGTAACTTTAGGTTTCGCTAACTTCTGGAAGGGTGTCATTTAGGAATTGAAATTCAATCCTAGTAGCTTGAACATACTTACAGTTGAATGGTAGTGTGTTAGGCTTAAAGATTGCTTTAGTTTGGTACTATGCAGGTGTGTAGTATGTGTAATGGATCCATAGGCACTGTTTCTATTTAATGTGGAATAGGCATAAAGCAGTTTGTAATTCCCATTTCGTGAAGGTGTTATGAAATGAGAAATAGGCATAAAGGAAATTGTAATTTCTATTTCATAGTATAGAAATCAAGGAATAGGCATAAAGTAAATTGTAATTCCTGATTTCTAGGGGAAGATCAGAGATAGGCATAAAGTAACTTGTAACCTCTACTTCCGGGCCAAGAAATAGACATAAAGTAACTTCTAATTTCTTGGATAAGAGCAATAGTTTAGAATCTGTAATGATTCATAGTAGACTCTTGATTTTGATAATATGACTTACTGAATGTTAGTCATATTCATGGGATTGGGTATGTCCTTGTCTTTGAGGCGAGTAAGTGTACGGTAAGAATGGTGGAGAACAGATTTGTTTATATGTATTGAATATTTTCAAACTGTTAACGTTAATTTGAATTTGGATGTTCTCACTAGGCGTAAGCCTAATCTTTCAAATTAAATTTTCTTACCAGGTACAGGTACAGGCTCAGGGAAGTAAATGGGATGTGGGCTGAGAGCTTTTGAAGTATCCAACTTAAGAGATAAGCGGAGGAGTTAGCTAATGCATTGAGGCTTTTTGATGGATTGCTTAGATAACTTAGTTAATCTAATTATAGTGGACATGATTAGATTAATAAGTTATTAAGAGAATTCCATGTTTGTAATTGCGAAACCTCATGGTTAATTCTCTTCTTGTATAAAAGTTGGATGTTATTTTATCATAACTTGTTGCAAATTGAGGTTCAAATTAGCCCTGATTTTAGGGTGTTACATAAGGTAACAAAGAAAGATTAGTAGATGAACTAGTAACAAACAAGTAGCGATCGAGAGAGCTTCAAATGTTGTAATCGAACCGAATCAATGGTTGAACCGAGAGGTTCGAACTGTGAGCAAGAGCCACGGTTTATAACCGGCTCTAAGCTCACTTGCTAAGCTAATTAACCAAACTAAGTAACTAATGGTATCTAACAACCCATAGTATCAAGTATCCAATGGAGTAGGTGTTCCAGGTGTGTTTGTGTAACACCCTAAAAAATCAGGGCAAATTTAAACCTGAAATAAAAGGGTTTACTCATCTTCTATCCATAACATAAACATTCTTAATGAGTGAAAATAATAACAAGAGTCAATTTACATTAACTTGTCGCCACTATAAACTCTCCACTCGTCCCATTACTTCCCTGAGCTCATACCTGGTAAGAAAATGTAATTTGAAACGATTAGGCTAACGCCTAGTGAGAACATTCAGTTTCAAAATAATGCTTTTACATCAATGTAAACAAGGCTTATCAAACCTGACTTACCCTCATTCTTACCATACTCGTACTTGACTCATAAGGATAGGAATATATCCGGTCCCATGACTATGACTAACAATCAGGAAGTCATATCATCATATCCTAGAGCTTACTAAGAATCATTATGGATTCTAGCTTATCGATCAAGTCTAAGGACTTACATTCTATCACCATACCTTCTCCTTGGAATAGAAGCAGAAATAGCACTTATATATTGCCTAATTCTAATCCGTCGAAAACATAGGAATAACAACACTTACACTTCGTTTAATTCATGTTTCCACATCTCAAATACGAAAAGCAACTATACTTTTCCTATTCTTTCATATATACTTGAATAGCAATTCTTACTTTGTCTATTCAATTAATCAACATGAATAGCAATTCTATATTGCCTATTCATTCATTTCTAGTTAACGGAAATATGACTAACACTAAGTCAGTCATGATATCATGTTCCAGAGCCGCACTACGAATCTCCACAGATTCTAGATTAATGCTCATATCATATTCCAGAGCCGCACTACGAATCTCCACGGATTCTAGATTAATGCTCATATCATATTCCAGAACCGCACTACGAATCTCCACGGATTCTAGATTAATGCTCATATCATATTCCAGAGCCGCACTACGAATCTCCACGGATTCTAGATTAATGCTCATATCATATTCCAGAGCCGCACTACGAATCTCCACGGATTCTACATTAATGCTCATATCCAAGAAATTACAATTACACATGCCAATTTCTTGGAAAGGAAGTAGAGATTACAATTACACATGCCAATCCCTTTTCTTCCTTAGAAATCGAGAATTACAATTACACATGCCAACCCCTTCGATTTCTTACACACGCTGGAATTACGATTAATCCACGCCTATCCCACGTGTTCATAACAACTAGTGCCTATGGATCCATTACACTTATTCGTACTCGTGCAAGTTAATGCTTAATATAGATTTCTCATATTATTCAGTATAAGCAAATCTCATTTATATAACATAGATTCCTCATAACATTCAGTATGAGCAAATCACATTTATATAACATAGATTTCTCATAGCATTCAGTATGAGCAAATCACATTTATATAACATAGATTCCTAATAGCATTCAGTATGAGCAAATCACATTTATATAACATAGATTCCTCATAGCATTCAGTATGAGCAAATCACATTTATATAACATAGATTCATCATAGCATTCAGTATGAGTCAATCACATTTATATAACACACTACACACTTGCTTAGTATCAAACTAAAGCAACCTTTAAGCCTAACACACTACCATCCAACAGTATGTATGTTCAAGTTACTAGGATTGTATTTCCATTCCTCAATCATACTCTATCCAAGAGTCGACAAACACAAAGTTACCGGATACTCAAAAGTATCCGGAACCTCAAAAGTGACCGGAAAACCAAAGTTTTCGGACACCATGAAACTATCCGGACAACATAACTTTCCGGATACACACAACTTACCGGGTGTATGAATCTTTCCGGATATCAACATTTACCGGATACTAGCACTGTCCGGATATTTACCGGAACATACTCAATCCGGATGTCATCCGAAAACCAAGGTAATCCGGATACCATCCGGTATCTAATTTCATCCGGAAAATACCAAATCAGGACTTACCGGATATTTTTGCTTCTTCCGGATTCCTTCGTACAGAGGTTTCCGGATACTTCATTCTATCCGGAAACTACGGTTGTTCTTCAGTTTTACCATCAATCAGACCCAATATTTTCGTTCTTAGTTCAACCCATATCATTCTAACAGTTGTAAAGCATATAGATACAATAACAACACTAAAATCATCAATTTCAAGGTTTATAAAACCAAAATAGGATGAACTCACCTTATGGAGATAAAACCCACTTCTCTTGCACAAATCAAAGATTCAAGATCCAAACAGCTTTCAATGATTCTAGAAATCAAATCTTGATGACAAAAACTTGATTCCTCATTCTCTTCTTTCTCTCTTCTTTCTCTGTATTCTTTCTATTCTTTCTCTCTGTTTCTCTCTTGCAGTACCAAAAACACACACACACACACCATGAGATATCCAAAATATCTCACTTTCTCCTCTTTTGACTAAAAGAGGCGGTGGTGGTGATGATGTTTCATCACTTTAACCAATCCAACCTCAAACTTTCATCTCATGACAACTTTAATCCCTCATCTTATAAATTAAAATTAAAGTTTACCCCTTACTTATTATTCCAATAAAACACATAGTATAACTCACTCGGGGATAAACTATAAAATTAATCTTATCAAATAATTTTACTCAAATAAAATTAATCGTAACACTTTACAAAAATCGGGGTGTTACAATACTCCCCAACTTGAAAATGATTTCGTCCTCGAAATCAAAGCTAGGTATAGATGAGGATATTCGTGATGCATATCCTCTTTTAGTTTCTCAAACCACCTTAATACTTCTATAATGTTTCCACAGTGATACTTTCACCATTTCTCGCTCCCCAACTTGGAAACAACATAAAATTCTATTGGTCTCCTTTGGTTATTAGTCAAAGTTCTACTCGTTCAGCATCTATTCCTTGATCGGAATTTAAAATCGAAATTCTCCAGTAAACTTATCTCTAAAACGCGATTACCGGGAGACAAACTAGTCCATACTCGGGTTGGGTCACAACCTCTACTGAAGACTAGTAGATCAATATTGGATCCTACTGTTCACCTTATCTGCTACTTGTGAACGATTCATCGTCAAGCATACACATATCATCCTAGAGATTCTTATCTGGAAAGCTCAACGAGTTAATTGAATGGTTCAATTACTCGTGCTATACTTGAAACTCTTATATGTGCAATAGTATCGTCAAACGATATCACTTCCATTTGCCAAAACAAATATAAACAAGTATACTTACATAACAATATATTCATAATAACAGTAGCTAATTGAAATTATGAACATACTATACATAAGAATCCTTGTTACCATCATCACAATCCTTAATTCCCGCATTTCCGTCGACTCTTAAGACCATCTCGTCTTAGTGCTTCTACCCATATCTCACAAATCAAATCTTAATTCTTCTCAGTTTAAGTCTAGGTATCTCACTAGCATACCTAGTTCACTTAAACTAATGCTCTGATACCATATTGTAACACCCTAAAAAATCAGGGCAAATTTAAACCTGAAATAAAAGGGTTTACTCATCTTCTATCCATAACATAAACATTCTTAATGAGTGAAAATAATAACAAGAGTCAATTTACATTAACTTGTCGCCACTATAAACTCTCCACTCGTCCCATTACTTCCCTGAGCTCATACCTGGTAAGAAAATGTAATTTGAAACGATTAGGCTAACGCCTAGTGAGAACATTCAGTTTCAAAATAATGCTTTTACATCAATGTAAACAAGGCTTATCAAACCTGACTTACCCTCATTCTTACCATACTCGTACTTGACTCATAAGGATAGGAATATATCCGGTCCCATGACTATGACTAACAATCAGGAAGTCATATCATCATATCCTAGAGCTTACTAAGAATCATTATGGATTCTAGCTTATCGATCAAGTCTAAGGACTTACATTCTATCACCATACCTTCTCCTTGGAATAGAAGCAGAAATAGCACTTATATATTGCCTAATTCTAATCCGTCGAAAACATAGGAATAACAACACTTACACTTCGTTTAATTCATGTTTCCACATCTCAAATACGAAAAGCAACTATACTTTGCCTATTCTTTCATATATACCTGAATAGCAATTCTTACTTTGTCTATTCAATTAATCAACATGAATAGCAATTCTATATTGCCTATTCATTCATTTCTAGTTAACGGAAATATGACTAACACTAAGTCAGTCATGATATCATGTTCCAGAGCCGCACTACGAATCTCCACAGATTCTAGATTAATGCTCATATCATATTCCAGAGCCGCACTACGAATCTCCACGGATTCTAGATTAATGCTCATATCATATTCCAGAACCGCACTACGAATCTCCACGGATTCTAGATTAATGCTCATATCATATTCCAGAGCCGCACTACGAATCTCCACGGATTCTAGGTTAATGCTCATATCATATTCCAGAGCCGCACTACGAATCTCCACGAATTCTAGATTAATGCTCATATCCAAGAAATTACAATTACACATGCCAATTTATTGGAAAGGAAGTAGAGATTACAATTACACATGCCAATCCCTTTTCTTCCTTAGAAATCGAGAATTACAATTACACATGCCAATCCCTTCGATTTCTTACACACGCTGGAATTACGATTAATCCACGCCTATCCCACGTGTTCATAACAACTAGTGCCTATGGATCCATTACACTTATTCGTACTCGTGCAAGTTAATGCTTACTATAGATTTCTCATATTATTCAGTATAAGCAAATCTCATTTATATAACATAGATTCCTCATAGCTTTCAGTATGAGCAAATCACATTTATATAACATAGATTTCTCATAGCATTCAGTATGAGCAAATCACATTTATATAACATAGATTCCTCATAACATTCAGTATGAGCAAATCACATTTATATAACATAGATTCCTCATAGCATTCAGTATGAGCAAATCACATTTATATAACATAGATTCCTCATAGCATTCAGTATGAGCAAATCACATTTATATAACATACTACACACTTGCTTAGTATCAAACTAAAGCAACCTTTAAGCCTAACATACTACCATCCAACAGTATGTATGTTCAAGTTACTAGGATTGTATTTCCATTCCTCAATCATACTCTATCCAAGAGTCGACAAACACAAAGTTATCGGATACTCAAAAGTATTCGGAACCTCAAAAGTGACCGGACAACCAAAGTTTCCGGACACCATGAAACTATCCGGACAACATAACTTTCCGGATACACACAACTTACCGGGTGTATGAATCTTTCCGGACATCAACATTTACCGGATACTAGCATTGTCCGGATATTTACCGGAACATACTCAATCCGGATGTCATCCGGAAACCAAGGTAATCCGGATACCATCCGGTATCAAATTTCATCCGGAAAATACCAAATCAGGACTTACCGGATATTTTTGCTTCTTCCGGATTCCTTCGTACAGAGGTTTCCGGATACTTCATTCTATCCGGAAACTACGGTTGTTCTTCAGTTTTACCATCAATCAGCCCCAATATTTTCGTTCTTAGTTCAACCCATATCATTCTAACAGTTGTAAAGCATATAGATACAATAACAACACTAAAATCATCAATTTCAAGGTTTATAAAACCAAAATAGGATGAACTCACCTTATGGAGATAAAACCCACTTCTCTTGCACAAATCAAAGATTCAAGATCCAAACAGCTTTCAATGATTCTGGAAATCAAATCTTGATGACAAAAACTTGATTCCTCCTTCTCTTCTTTCTCTCTTCTTTCTCTCTATTCTTTCTATTCTTTCTCTCTGTTTCTCTCTTGCAGTACCAAAACACACACACGCACCATGAGATATCCAAAATATCTCAATTTCTCATCTTTTGACTAAAAGAGGCGGTGGTGGTGATTGTAACAACCCAATTCCCATATACACAACAATTCACATAATGTAACATAACATTCATATAACAAAAGAAACATCATATTACAATTTCGGTCCCGCAGTCTTTTACAAATAAAAGAAACCATTGTACTACAAACTTTGTACTATTTACATACATAACATTTAATATCATGATACGACTGCTAAACAAGCCAAAATCTTCATCTTATAATCCTTCACAAAAGCCATCCCTTGGTTACTCTAATTACTTGCTCTTACATGATCCACCACCTGGAATACATATTTTAAAACAAAAATGAGGGTTAGACCTTGTGGTCTAAGTGAGAAAAATCCCTGTTAGTTTACAAACAATTTATATAAACTTCATTCATATAAATCACGCGACACAATCATATATATCTAATCAAGCGCACATATCATGTACCTTCCCTTCTCATTCCTCCTGGCCATATTAGTTGGTAGCAAGCCAACTAATAATATACAACGTTGTACAACATCTACAGCCAAACAACGCTATACGGATTCTATAGCCAAACACACCGGTCCTAAGCCCGGCCAAAGCATTATAACACATTATAATACTCATGTAAATATAATACCTCAATATATTATAATTCACATATCAACACATAATCACCAATTATCACATTCCCAAACCATACATATATGTATTCCAGTTAAAAATGCTTTTTATAAGTAAAACTCACCTGATTGCTTATCAACACGTTTCCAAGCCTTCTAAACAGGTTCAGTCCTTTCTTCAGAATTCACAAGATCTGTAACACATAGATACAGACATTCCTTTACCACATAGAACATATAAGTCTTACTAATGCTAACAACTCTAAAGAACTCAAACCCTCAAATGTTGCTCCCAAACCCGTACTCAAGTCAAGACCACAGGATAGTCAGTCCTCATTCACTCCCTATCTAATGGTTAACAAAATACAGGTTACTGGATACTCGACAGCATCTAAACTCTCAATATTGGCCCAACAACAAAAGTATCCGGACACTACAGAATTATCCGGACAACACAACTTTTCCGGACAATCAAGACTTTTCCGGACAATCAATACAATCCGGACGTCATCCGGATACCAAAGTAATCCGGATACCATCCGGTATCCAATTCTATCCGGAAAACATAGGAAAAAGGAACTTACCCGGATAAAAGACTTGTCCGGACACCGATGAAGAACTACCCGGATACCATCAAAGAACTACCCGGACACCTTCAACAAAACTATCCGGACACCTTCATACTGTGTCCGGACACCTCTGTCGGTTTCATCACTTTTGACCCAGAATCAACAGAAATCACCACTGGACGTGTAATCGGTTATTCTACTCCGATAGAAACTACCTATTGGTAATTACAGACATAAAACATACAAGAAACATACCTTAATTTTTACTTCCAATTGCACCAATTTGGATCCCTAGCTTTTTAACTTTCTTCCTTCTTCTTTTCTCTCAAAACACACACTAACACACACTGCAAAACTGATCTTTATGAAATATCTGAATTGCCTTAAGATATTATCTACTAAATTTTACCCTTTTAACCCTTATTCTATTCTTTAATGACCATAAACCCTTTTAACTTATAAATTTACTTAACTTACCTAAAATAGAAACTTTTAGGTTAAATAAATTTAACGGAACTAGGATTTTAACTAACAAACTTACCCGGGGTATTACATCATCTCCCCCTTAACAGAATTCCGTCCCGGAATTCAGTTATGTAAAAAGATGAGGGTATTTGGCTCTTATTTCCGACTCTGATTCCCACGTAGCATCCTGACCTCTATGATGCCTCCACTGAACTTTCACTTGTCTGACCTCCTTATTCCGCATCACTTTAACTTTATGATCAACTATAGCTTCTGGCTCTTCCACATAATTCAGTCTTTCGTCGACTTGTATCTCTGGTAGGGAGACTGCCTGATCTTGAGTAACCAGACACTTTCGAAAGTTTGATACGTGAAACGCATTATGAATCCTGCTCAATTCTGGTGGAAGATCTAATCGGTAAGCCACTTCACCGATCCTTTCTGTTATTGCAAACGGTCTGATATACCTTGGGCTAAGTTTACCTTGTCTTCCAAATCGGATGACTCCTTTCCACGGCGAAACCTTTAACATTACGTAATCCCCAACTTGAAATTCCAATGGCTTTCGACGGCGGTCAGCGTAGCTCTTCTGTCTATCTTGAGCCACTTTCAATCTTTCTCGAATCTGAGTAACCTTATCGGCGGTTAGCTGAACTATTTCCGGCCCCGCTAACTGTTTCTCTCCCACTTCGTTCCAACACAGAGGCGTTCGGCATTTCCTACCATACAGTACTTCGAACGGTGTCGCTTGTATGCTGGAATGATAACTGTTGTTGTAAGCGAATTCGATTAACGGTAAATGCTTATCCCAAGATCCCCCAAAATCAACAATGCAAGCCCGGAGCATATCTTCTAAAGTTTGTTTCGTTCGTTCACTCTGACCATCTGTTTGGGGATGATACGCTGTACTTAACTTTATCTGTGTTCCCATCTCTTTTTGAAAACTTCTCCAAAATCTTGAAGTAAAACGACTATCACGATCAGAAATGATCGAGATTGGAACTCCATGTCGAGTTACTATTTCATCAATGTACAACTTAGCTAATCGCTCCATCGAATCGGTTTCCTTTATCGGTAGAAAGTGTGCAGACTTTGTCAATCTGTCGACGATCACCCAAATAGAATCAAATCCCTTCAGAGTCCTTGGTAACTTCGTGATGAAATATGTGGTAATATGTTCCCATTTCCACATAGGTATTTCTAGCCGTTGTAGTTGACCAAACGGCTTTTGGTGTTCGATCTTCACTTTCTTACAAGTATCACATCTTTCCACATACTGAGAAATCTCTCTTTTTATCCCTGGCCACCAATAGAATTGCTTTAGGTCTTTATACATCTTGTTTGTACCTGGGTGAATAGAGAAACGGGATTGATGAGCTTCTTGTAAAACACGATCACGTAACCCACCCAAACGAGGTACCCATACTCTGTTTCCCAGACACAATAACCCCCGATCATCTTTTACTAGCAATGCTGACATCCCCACTAACCGTTCTGATTTCAAATTTTCATCCTGATAAGCTTCCACTTGACACTTCTGCAATTCGTCAAATATGCTGGGTAGGAGTTCAGTTCGTAGCGAAATAACCTTTATTGTTCCACTCCTTTCTTGACGACTCAATGCATCCGCCACCACATTCGCCTTTCCCGGGTGATAAAGGATTTCACAGTCGTAATCGTTCAGCAATTCTAGCCATCTCCTTTGTCTCATATTCAGTTCCTTCTGATCAAAGAGGTGTTGGAGACTCTTGTGATCAGTATAAATCTGACATTTGGAACCATACAGATAATGTCTCCAAATCTTCAACGCGAAGACAACTGCTGCAAGCTCCATGTCATGCGTAGGATACTGCCTTTCATGATCCTTTAATTGACGAGAAGCATAAGCAATAACCTTTCCCCGCTGCATAAGTACACATCCCAATCCCAGTTTTGACGCATCACTATAAACAACAAAATCTTCCGAACCTTCAGGTAGTGATAGAATCGGTGCGCTGCACAGTTTCTCTTTCAATATCCGGAATGCCTCGTCTTGTTCTGCTTTCCACTCGAACTTCAGGTTCTTCCGGGTCAGCTTAGTCAAAGGCGTTGCGATACGAGAGAAGTCTTTTATAAATTTCCGATAGTATCCGGCTAAACCCAGAAAACTACGTACTTCGGTTGCTGTCTTCGGCGGTTCCCACTTTTCAACTGCTTCCACTTTCATCGGATCAACTTGTATACCTTTCTCAGAAACCACGTGCCCCAGAAATTGAACTTTCCGTAGCCAGAATTCACATTTAGAAAATTTTGCATACATCTTTTCCTTCTTCAGTAGCTCCAGAATCAAACGAAGATGTTGCGCGTGCTCTTCCTTGGATCGGGAATAGATAAGGATATCATCGATAAATACAATAACAAATTTATCGAGATACGGCTTACATACCCGATTCATTAAATCCATAAAAGCAGCTGGAGCGTTCGTCAGTCCGAACGGCATTACTAAGAATTCGTGATGTCCATACCTTGTTCGAAAGGCAGTCTTTAGAACGTCTTCTTCTTTAACTTTCAACTGGTGATAACCGGATCTTAGATCAATCTTGGAGAAATGGCAAGCTCCAACTAACTGATCAAAGAGGTCATCAATTCGGGGTAACGGATACTTGTTCTTTATCGTGCGCTTATTCAGTTCTCGGTAGTCGATACACATTCTCATCGAACCATCCTTCTTTTTCACAAATAACACTGGTGCTCCCCACGGTGAAGAACTAGGTCTGATGAAGCCTTTATCGGATAGATCTTGTAGTTGTGCCATCATCTCTTTCATCTCTGGAGGTGCCAGACGATAAGGTGCACGGGCTACCGGAGTGGCTCCAGGAATCAGGTCTATACCGAACTCTACTTGTCTAACAGGCGGAAGACTATTCAAGTCTTCGGGGAATACTTCAGGGAATTCACTAACAATAGGAATATCTTCCATCTTATTCTTTTCTGGCTTAATATCTATCACGTAAGCCAAGTAACTCTGACAACCCTTATTCACACACTTACGGGCTTTTATCATAGATATAAGGCTAGACCGATGATTCCTACGATCGCCATAAATCACTACTGGTCTTTTATCAGGTAATACAACATTTATTAACTTCTTATCACAATTTATGATAGCCCGATTCTCAGCTAACCAGTCCATTCCCACTACGACGTCAAACTCTATCAAAGTTATAGGAAATTGTTGGTCCCGAAGGCCTATACAAGTTTGTAGAAGGGGGGGGTTGAATACAAACACACAGATTTTACTTTATCTAAATTGTTTATTGATAAATCATTAACAATTTACAGCTTGTTGCGGAGACAAGATTAAGGATAAACCTAAATCTAAACAAGTTGGAACACTAAGGTTTCTTGCACTAAGAGAGATAAGGAAATTACTAATAATAACCTATCTTGAGATAAGAGATATGAACTTGTCCAGAGTTAGCAAGTTACTTCAAATGAAGTGAGTTCATCTCTTTATATACTGCATGCATTTAATGCAAGTCAGTATATACTTTACACGTGTCATCAGCTGGTTGGTTGCATGTCATTGACCTTAGTTGACAACCTTAGTAGCCGTATGGATGAATAGTGTAGTATCAGAGTGTTTGTACGATTTCAGATATTCGGAGGTTCTTTTCTGACAATTCGTACGGAGTCATGCAAGGGTGGTTAAGACAAAAGTACTTTGTACGGAGGACTTCATGATCAACTTTCGTTGATTCAGCGATTATCATTTTCTATTCAGCGAATGATAAAGTTCAGCGATAGCTGAAGTCTTGTACTTGATACTTCACGTTGAGTGGACAAATCTGAGTCTTCGCTGATCCGCATCAGTTCATTAGGAGACTTGTCGCTGGTTCTTGAGCTTGATCTTCGACTTCAGCGTAGAACCTTTGTTGACGTGAAACTTGTCTTCAGGGATCATAAGTAAACAACTAACTTATCAGCGATCATCATAATGACTGAACAGACTCAGCACATTAATGGTGAACAGTGTTCGCTGAATGTTTAATTTAAAAGAGCGAGAGTTCCTATCAGCGGTACTGTAAGATCTTAGTACTTATCAGCGATAGTGAAACTCTGATACATATTGTTTACTTACAATTTTCACTAAGTATTTAAGAGAGGGTCATTATCAAATCACTGAGGGTTTGGATCAACAATCTCCCCCTATTTTATTATGACATAGCAACAAAGAAAATTGCTATTTAATGAAAACATAAGGATAAAAAGAACTCATAAAATATTTGTCCCTTTTACTGTTTTCTGGGATCTTTTCAGTACTGATGGAGTAAAGTACGTTCGCTGAAATCTTTCTTTAAGATATTGAATCAGGTTACAATGAAAAACAGAAAGATTATAAGTACAAACGAAATAATTTACAAGTACAGAAGGATAACTGATACAATAGAGAAAAAGGAGATTATATCAGTTTTCAAAAGGTTCTTCCTTAATGAGAAGTTCATCAAGGGTCGTCTTTTCAGTGGGGATCATCCAGTCAGTAACCGTTACGCCTTGTTTTCTTTTGTTCAGCGCTTCTTCAAAGATCAAGGGTTTTAGGTGTCGTGCCTGAATGTCTTTTCTGAAGTCACACCAGTAGATGAGATCTCTGAGCTGTTCGATTGGAGTGATTGGAAGCTCAGCGATCCGTTGAAAACATTTACGTCCGTCGTAGTCGAGAAAGAATATTCCATAAGGATTACTGATGACTTTACCAGGGACGAAAAGTTCACATGGTGGCAAAGAAATGTCTAGGGCAGATAGATCAGGGTCAGAACCAAGCACTTCAGCGCGAGAGAAACCAATTCTAGTTTCATTTCGTATAACAGGACCTGAGTTTGAATCTTGACGTTTCTTCTTTGGAGAGGCCCTTTTTCTTTTCAGCTTAAGATCAGGAAGAGGAGGAATGTCTACACAAGAAGATATCAAGTCGATCTGTCTGTTTATCAGCTTTTCGAAATGATCCTTGTACTTAGATTGTGACGAATGGATAGCTAACCTCATCTCCAGCCATTCAGAGAGACCATACCTTTTTACACTATCAGCGCGAAAGGTTTCGGATTGGCCATCTTCTCTGAAAAGTTTGATGTCAACAATAGGTACTCCGATAGATGTTCTTCCATAGATGAATACCTTGTTGATCTTCGCTGGACGATATCTGAAGTGGATTTTCTCTTTACACCAGATCAGGGTGGTCTGAGAAACTTCAGTTTTCTTTTCCACGATCTTTTGGGCTTCTTCCCAAAGCTTTCGTTGGATTTGAATGGGAACACGTTTCAGCTTGGGGTCTTTGACAGATTCTTGAGTAAGCTTGATGGCGTATTCTCTGTCTTTCTCTTCAGCTTCCTTTCTTTCAGCGATGAGGCGTTCAGCTCTGAGGTGTTCCTTGTATTCAGCTTTTGAAATTCTAAACTTAGGAGGAACTGAAGGCAGTTGATCACGCCTTAGAATGATTCGCTGATCCTCGAATGGCTTTATTATTTCCTCTTTTCTCTTTTGATCCTCTTCACTCAGCTTTTGAGGAGCTGAGGAAGGTCTGTTTCTGTGCGAGAGAGGTTGTTCTTCTGGTTCATCAGTCTCAGAGATCAAATCTAAGACTGGGATTATTTCATCAGCAGCAGTTGGCTTTATTTGTGAAGTCGCAATAGTAGAACCTTCAGCGACATCCTCAAACAGGGGAGAGGACTAGCTGAAACACATCGATCTTACAAATAAGAACATGGGTAGAAGAACTTGGGTAGAAAGAGAAAGATAAATATGTTCAGGTGTAGGCTAGGGTAGTAGAACTTAGAGAGGAGGGATGGAGTGAGAGATGTTTAGTGTACCTGACAAACCGGATTTTCAAGCAAGATCGTCATATTGTCATCTTCAGCGACGCTTTTGCCTTTGCCTTTCTCAGCGCCAGAGGCTGAGGGCTTTGTCTTTGTCCGCTCCCCTGTTGGTTCATTTATTGAAATTCCCTTAAGAGCTTTGATCCTTGGGGCAGGTTTGACGATAAAGAAATCATCGTAATCTCCGTCATCATCATCATCATCCTTCTTTGGAGAAGAAGATGGTTCATCATCAGGGATGTCGACGGCTTCATCATCTTCTGCTTCAGATTCTTCAGCGTCTTCTTCGAGTTGCTCCCCCTCAGATACAGAGGCGAGCTTCTCGGTTCCCTCAGGGTTTTCATCTCCCTGAGGTCCAGCGATAAGATCTTCATTCTTCTCTCCCCTGATAGATTCATCATGGGAAAGGTCTTCAGCGCTCTTTTCCTCGGGATGTTCAGCGCTCTTCTCCCCCTCTTTTTCATGATGACTGGGGGAGGAATGGGCAGACTCTTCAGCTGTGGGAGGCTCTCTGTCTTCTTGGCCAGAGATACCCACACAGCTTTCAATCTTTGCTAATCTGACTTCTAGGCCAGTTATAGCAGGATTGATCTTTTCCAGCTCTTTGCGATCCGTCGCTGTGAAAGTTTCCAATGCAGGGGCAGGGGTCGGTTCAGGAGCAGGAGTTCTCGCCTTGTTGAGCAGCTCTTCAAGAATTGTTTTCATCGAACCAACGTCGGTCTTTACAGAGCCTAAGTCAGTCGTCAGAGTTTGAACATTTGTCTTCACAGCAGACATATCACCCTCTAGTGCTCCAACCGATGTCTTCAGCGTTGTTACTTCGCCGGACATGGAGGAAACTGATTGTTTGAGTGAGGTGTAGTCTGTGTAGATATCAGCGAGCACCTTAGCAAAGTCGCTGAGAGTCTTATCAACTTGCTTCAAGTCATCTGTGGAAGCTTTCTTCTCCACCACCGTAGTCAGCTTTGTCAAATTCTCTCCAGCGTTTGTTACAGCTGTAGAGTTGTTGGAGAGTGTGGTGGTGAGACCGGTCAGCTTTATTTCCACGGACTTCAGAGACTCGTTGATGTCTCCCAAATTAGGACCTGTAACACATAAGTACTTGTGAACAAAGAAAAGCTCAGAAGTTTCAGGTTTAGTTACAGTGTATATGGGTTGATTTGTACCTGCAGGAGGATTGACGAAATCGTCAAAGTTGCGGATTCCTGAAAAATGTTCCATATCTTCCTCAAAAGTGCGGTGAGGTATGGTGATCTCTGCAGGTCCTGTCTTCATCATTCGTTGAGAAGCGTCAGCGGTGGCTTCTGGAATGATGGCATCTCCAGTGTTCTTTGGAGGAGTGTCCAAGGGAGTGGGGGAGAAGCGAAAGATAAGAATGGGGTTTGGGTTCTGAGTTCAGCGTTGGAATCGCTGAGAATCACTTCATCAGTCTTTTGAGAGACTGAGGGAGGTTGGGTAGGTTCCAAGTTTCCAACCTCAGCGTTTGGAGACGCTGAAGTCTGGATTGAAGGGATGGCTTGAAAGGGTGTGGCAGAGCGTACTACGGAACTTTCCTTCAGCTCTTCAGAATGAGCTGAGGAGTCTTCAGCATGGAATTGCTGGGGTTGCTCCTTGGTTTTCTTGATCCTTTTGGAATCAAGTTGGGTTGTAGAGTGTTTCCTTTTCTTAGAAGGAGAGGATTGTGTGGCCGGGGAATCAGCGATGGGTATTGTCGCTGAAGGAGCCACAAAAGTCGAAGAATTAGGGTTAAGAAGAGAGAGAAGGGTAGAGAGACGTACCTCATTGTCGACAGGTTTGAAATCGAGCACCTTAGGGCCAACCTGAGAAAGTTTCAGGTCACCCTCTTGAGGATAGCTGTCCTTCAGGCCATATTGGAAGATGGCGCTGATGAAACGGGGGTAGGGAACCCATGCAGGTCTGTCAGCAGCAGAATCTACTCTTTGCACTAGGTCATCATAAATGATAGATGCCCAGTCAATATGTAGACCTTTCAGCAGTGCGTATCCCATAGCCTGCTGAGGTTGAGCGGCTTGATCAGAGGAGCCGGTCTTCGCTGTCATGCAGCTGATCAGGTGTGCGAAGATGAAATTCATCTCGCTGGGCATTTTGGACTTCTTTATCAGCGTCAGCTTCTTCTCGGGCTTCTTGTCCCTTCCAGTTTCCCAGACATAGCCCATTGCATCAAAAAATGCAATAAGAGCTTCTTTGTCAGCGTGCCTTTTATGGTCAGGGAATGGAACAAACGGTTTTTCTTTGGTAGCATTGGGAAAGTTTAGAGCTTTTCGAATGATTGCGGGGGTTATCTTAATTGTGCCATACTCAGTATCGCTGAGTATGCAATCGATGGTTTTGGATGCATCTTTGGCGGAAGGTAGCTGAGTGTGTCTGGCAGAGTACCAGAACTGGGATAGTAGCAGCTGACTTGCGGGAGGAGTGATGGTCAGGGCTGTTGAAATGCAGCAGTTTTTCAGGAAATTCACAGCATCATCCAGATGTGTGACTTGCTTTCGAGGAGGAAACTCGAGAAGCGCAGAGAGGTTGTTGACCTTGGTCCAATCTAGTTGATCCAGCTTGAACTTAACCTGAGGGGCTTTGATGATATCCACTTCCTCAGAGTCAGCGGAGATGGACTCAACGGTAACATTGATCTTTGAAGATACCATTTCTCTGTATTATCAGTTCAACCAAAGATGTTAACAAATAAGAATTGTCTTGATATGGAAAGAATTTCCATTAAGATGGTTCGAATTTTGTCCATTTCATTCAGACAAAAATGTCTTAATGAAGATTAGGGTTTTTCGTGATTTTGAAACGAAATGTAAAACCCATAAAGTCTTGTATTCCAGTTTTAAAAAAATGGATACGAATGAAGAACAAGTTTAAGATTTAGATTTAAAACTTGAAGAACAACCATGAAATGGTTGTGTTCATAAAACCATGAAAGAAATGATTTTATTTTTAAGAAGTTCTTTTGTTTGATCTTGTTTAAAACAATGATAAGATCAGAAACAAGTTATCTGCATTTAAAAAAATGAACATATTAACCTTGAAGTTTTGATGAAGAAGATGATGAACAGTTCTTTGAAGATTTGAGAGCACAAATGCAACAGTAATTCTTTTCTTGCGGAGGAAGATTGATCGCGTAAAAGACAAATATAAACCAAGAGATTTTTTATATAGGGAGTTTTAGAGAGAGAAAACCTTGAGCGGGAAAAGGTTTTCATCATGACACGGACACGTGTTTGCATTTGATTGGAAGTTTGAACGAAACGTGCAAACGTGTGTCAGAAAGAAATCGTGCCTGGTGTTATCCGTTGCAATGACGTCACAACTGTCCTTTCATATTCTTGGTTGTCTCTGAGGTTTTGAAAAAAAACTCAGGGACTCTTTGAAAACATGAAGCACTGAATAGAAATATCAGTGAAGGTTTTAAGAAATTTCAAAAAGTCGCTGTTAAGAAAGAGATATTCAGCGATGCAATTTATTTTGAAATCTTGCATTTACATGCGATATGTCAGAGAGAGAAAACATACCTTGATATCAGCGAATCAAGTTTATTCAGAGAGAAGATGATGAAATGGATTATATAAGTTGATTTTATTCTATCGCTGATCAATGTGAACCGCTGAAGGTTTTATCCTTCAAAGTTCAGCATTCCAAGCTCGCTGATGAGAAAGTTGAATCTTGTCTCATCAAGAGGTTTGGTAAATAGATCAGCTAACTGATAATCAGTTGGAATAAAATGAAGTTCTATATCACCATTCATCACATGATCTCTGATAAAATGATATCTGATTTCGATGTGTTTTGTCTTTGAGTGTAGCACTGGGTTGTTGGCTATAGCGATGGCACTAGTGCTGTCGCAATAGATTGGAATTTTGGAGAGCTGAAGATCATAGTCTAGTAGCTGATTTCTCATCCACAAGACTTGAGAACAACAGCTTCCAGCGGCTACATATTCAGCTTCAGCTGTGGAAGTGGACACTGAGTTTTGCTTCTTACTTGTCCAACTTACCAGCTTTCCACCCAGGAGCTGACATCCTCCTGTGGTGCTTTTCCTATCCATTTTGCAACCTGCAAAATCACTGTCTGAATAGGCGGTTAGATCGAATCTTGAGTCTTTGGGATACCAAAGGCCTAGATTCGCTGTACCCTTAAGATATCGAAAGATTCGCTTTACAGCTTTCATATGAGATATCTTAGGTTCAGCTTGATATCGTGCACACAAGCATGTTGCAAACATAATATCGGGTCGGCTAGCTGTAAGATACAATAGTGAGCCGATCATCCCATGGTACAGCGTGACATTGACAGGAACACCCTTTGTGTCCTTATCAAGTGTCAGCGGTGGTGCCATAGGGGTTTTCATAGCTGAACTTTCAGTTAAGTCGAATTTCTTCAGCATATCTTTAACATATTTTCCCTGATTAATAAAAGTTCCTTTTTCAGTTTGCTTAATCTGAAGACCAAGGAAATATGTTAGTTCACCCATCATGCTCATTTTATACTCATCTTTCATTCTATCAGCGAAACGAGTACAAAGCTCGGGGTTAGTAGAACCAAATATAATGTCATCAACATATATTTGAACTAAAATGATATGACCTTTCACTTTTCTAAAAAATAGAGTTTTGTCAATCTTACCTCTCTCAAATTGTTCAATATGGAGATAAGTAGAGAGAGTATCATACCATGCACGAGGAGCTTGCTTTAAGCCATAAAGTGCCTTATCCAGTTTATAAACGTAACCTGGACGCTTAGGATCTGAGAATCCTGGAGGTTGTTCCACATAAACTTCTTCATTCAGCTTTCCATTCAGAAACGCTGACTTAACATCCATCTGATGTACAGTGAAGTTTTTGTGTACAGCATATGCTAAGAAAAGACGAATAGATTCAAGTCTTGCTACTGGAGCAAAAGTTTCGTCATAATTTATGCCTTCCTCTTGTCTGTATCCCTGAGCAACAAGACGAGCTTTGTTGCGAGTTACAGTACCATGTTCGTCCAACTTGTTTCGATAGACCCATTTAGTGCCTATCACCGTTTTGTCAGTTGGTCTACGAACGAGTTTCCAAACTTTGTTTCTTTCGAATTCAGTCAGCTCTTCTTGCATAGCGCTAACCCAGTTTGGATCTCTGAGGGCATCATCTATTTTCTTTGGTTCAGTTAGAGAAATAAAGTTAACAAATAAACAAATATTACCTGCACTTCTACGAGTCTGAATACAAGCGTTTGGATCACCAAGAATTTGATCGATTGGGTGATTTACAGTCCATCGCTGAGTCGGAGCATACGTCGCTGACTCGGTCTGAACTGGAGAAACTGAAGATGAGGCTTCAGCTACTTCTGGATTATCAGCTAAGAGAGGAATGTTTGCATTTGTCACTTCATTCACTGATTGCTGAGAAATAGATGGAATTTCTGAGACATTTGGATCAACTGCAGGTATAGTGTTTATAGGAACAGCTGAGACCCAAGATGTTTCAGCTTCACTATTCTGCATATCTGGAATGATAGTAGGACCATCATTTTCTATGGTGTGAGCATGAGGAGTGGGAACTTCTTCTGAATCACCAAGATGAGAAAACATCCATTGATTCAGTTCTTCAGTATCGGCGGACGGTTTAGAGTTCGCTGAACGGGATTCGTCAAACGTGACGTGAATAGTTTCTTCTACAGTTTGTCTTCTACGGTTGAAGACTCTGAAGGCTTTGGAGACTGAGGAGTATCCAAGAAAGATTCCATCATCAGCCTTAGGATCAAACTTTCCAAGGGCATCTCTGTTGTTCAGTATGAAACACTGACATCCAAAGATGTGAAGAAAGCTGATTGAAGGCTTTCTCCCATGAAAGAGTTCATAGGCTGTCTTTTTGAATCTTTTAACTATCAGCGACCTGTTTTGCGTAAAACAAGCAGTGTTGACAGCTTCTGCCCAAAACTGAGTAGGCAGGTGAGAATCGCTGAGCATTGAACGTGCAACTTCAATAATTGTTCTATTTCTTCTTTCAGCGACTCCATTTTGTTGCGGTGTTCTCACTGACGAAAAGTTGTGAGAAATACCCTTACTCTCAAGGAAGGAATCAAGAGAACTGTTTTTGAATTCAGTTCCATGATCACTCCTTATTGAGCGAACAGTCATATTGTTCAGAGTTTCCATCTTCCGAACAAAGGTGATGAGTTCTTCAGGGGTGTCACTCTTAGAACGGAGAAACATTACCCATGTGTAACGAGAGAATTCATCAACTATGACCAGCGTATATTTCTTTCCAGCGATAGATTGTTTGTTAACAGGGCCAAACAAATCCATATGGAGTAGTTGTAGAGGAGATGACACTGAGGAGACTTGCTTTGACTTGAAGCTTGCCTTGGTCTGCTTCCCTTTTTCACACGCTGAACATAAAGACTCTTTGGCATATGAATGCTGAGGTAGACCAGTGACTAACTCTTTGGAGGAAAGAGTATTCAGTGTCTTGAAATTTAGATGCGAGAGCCTCTTGTGCCATAGCCAGTTAACATCATAAGATGCCTTTGAGAAGAAACAGGAGTTCTCAGTGGTTGTTGAGTCCATGTTTATTACATAAACATTTTCCAAACGATAACCGCTGAGAGCTATCTTCTCCTTTTTGTCAGTGACAAAGCAGGATTCCTTAGTGAAAATCACTTTGTTATCCATGTCGCAAAGCTGACTGATGCTCAGAAGATTATGCTTCAGCCCTTCAACATATGCGACTCTTCTGAAGGAGGTTGTACCATTTGAAAGTACACCATACCCTCGGGTGTTTCCTTTTCCATTTCCACCGAAAGTCACAGAGGGACCCTTCTCTTCCTTGTATTCAGCGAGCAGGTTTTTCTTTCCAGTCATGTATCTAGAGCATCCGCTATCGAGATACCAGATACCCTTCTTAATCTGCATTTACAAAGGAAGATTAGTTTTGCTTGGGTACCCACTTAACCATGTATACACGTTTGTCAGTGGAGCTAGTTGGAATAGAAGGTTCAGCGGTCTTCGCAGCATTTGAAGATTCAGCTTTGTCTTTCTTCACTTTGGTTAATTTCTTAACTTCAGTGGTAGGAGTCACCTTGACCTGATATGCATCGGGGTTGGTCTTCTTTGCCTTGGGGGCAATCTTCACCTTAGCTATCTTTTCAGCTTTGGTGGCTGTGGGGCACTTACTAGCAATATGATCGGTAAGTCCACAGTGATAACATTTCCTATAACTAAAAGTAGTTCTAGGACCACTTGTATGCTGAGCTTTTAATTTCGAATTAGAAGTGCCAGCACCAAGTAAACTATTGGCTTTAGAAATGGGACGAACATTCAGTTCTTCAGATTTCTTACCAAGGACATCCACTCTGAGTCTAGGAGTAGATCGCTGAATAGATCCAGAGATCAGCTTTCTAGATCCAGAGGGGTTGGTCACTGAGGCTTTAGAAGCATTCAGCTTTGGTACTAAGGTACCCTTCTGAGGATTTTGATAAATAACAATTCCTTTACCTTTGTCTTTAGAGACAGAGGTAGGTTTTGAATAAACCATTTTCTCCTTACCTTTTGAGGAGGTAGGAGTTTCCTCAGGTATTGGTGTAATGGACGAGGAGCACTGAGATGATGAAGTGTCAGCGACTGAGGATACGAACGTTCCAAATTTAAGCATTGAACGTTCAGTGGTTGGTTTTGGAGTATCATATTTATAACCCAGACCACGTTTATCACTCAGAGGAATCTGAGCCTTAATTATCTCAGTGATCTTTGTTGAAGAATTACACCATCCTTCAACAGTAGCTTGTTCAGCTTTTAATGCAGCGATAGCTTCTGCTCGTTCGATTTTGACTAGCTGATTTAAATAGACTTGATCTTTAAAATCATCTTCAATTTTAGAAAGCTTTTCTATTTGAAGGTGGCAGTTTTTAAGCTTTTCAGCGAGATCAAGATTTTGGTTTTCAACCACAGTTTTGCCGTTCATGGCTTCGTATAAACTTCTAGTCAAGAGATCGATCTTACAGAGACTATCAGCTTCATCAATATTTGCATTATTGGTAAAGAAAGAAGGTGATACATGAATGGCAGATGTTGAAGTGGAGGGAATGTCTGAACTTTCTTCCTCTTCTTCAATCTTGGCCATGAGACATTGATTTGCTTCATCATCTTCAGAGTCAGATGATGATGCTTCTTCATCAGAAGCAGCCCAATCATAGTCAGCCATCAGGCCTTTTCCTTTCTTCTTAAAGATTTTCAGCTTTGCATACTTCTCCTTCAGCTTTGAGTATTTGTCATCTTTATTCCTTGGAACAAAGTTTTTCTTTGAGAAAGCTGAAGGTCTCATGATTTTCTTTGACCTGCACTCATTAGCGAAATGACCTGTCTTTTCGCAGTTGAAACAAGTAGCAGTAGCCTTATCAACAAAAGCTGATGATTTAGGCTTGTCAGTTATGGAAAGAGGTTTGTTTTTTCTAAACATTTTCTTCTTGGCGAATCTCCTGAACTTTTTAGTTAGGAGAGCCAAGGATTCATCATCATCTAAAGAATCAGAGTCTGATGACCTTTCAGAGTTACTTTCTAACTCAGTGATAGTGACCGAGGGTCGCTGAGTAGAAGATTCCTCTGAGATTAAAGCAACAGGGGTGCTTTTGGAATCTTTTACAAGATTCTTCTTAAGATGGCTAGATTGCTCATGATTCAGCAATGTACCATATAAGGTAGCAAGGGTCATTGATCTAAGATCCTTTGACAGTTTGAGACACATGGAATAATTGTCCCAGCTTTCAGGTAAACATTCTAGAAACTTTGTCAGCACTTCAAAGTTAGAATATTCCTTACCAACAGTTTTCAGATCTATAATTAAGCAATTAAAACGTTGGTGAACTTCAGAGAGAGTTTCATTCTTACCAGAAATGAAGCTTTCGTATTGTCTTACCAGGTTGATCTTTCTTGAGTCCTGGACTTCAGACGTTCCTTCATACTGAACACATATTGTGTCCCACATGGCTTTTGATGATTTCAGGTTCATGACGGAATGGTAGACTTCGTCAGGAAGGGCCATGGATAGTATGGATCTGGCTTTTGTATCTATAGCCACTTTCTTCTTATCTTCGTCGGTCCACTGATGGATTTCTTTAGGAATCAGCCTTTCTGGAATAGCAGGTCTATTTGCAGTGGCTGGAACTAAAGGATCAATTGTTACAGGGATGTGTGGGCCGTTCTCAAGATAGTAAGGTATAGTAGGGTCTACACCTTCTAAGAAGAGTGTCATCCTATTTTTCCACAAGTTGAAGTTGTCTCTGGAAAATCTAGGGGGTTTTGCAAGAGAACCATTGTCTATATAATGTGTGTTTGAGTTGGTGGCCATTTCCAGATAATAGCAAGGAAGAGAAATATCTTAGATTATATCTTGTTTATGAGTTTAAACAAATCCGCTCTGATACCACTTGTTGGTCCCGAAGGCCTATACAAGTTTGTAGAAGGGGGGGGGGGGGGTTGAATACAAACACACAGATTTTACTTTTCTAAATTGTTTATTGATAAATCATTAACAATTTACAGCTTGTTGCGGAGACAAGATTAAGGATAAACCTAAATCTAAACAAGTTGGAACACTAAGGTTTCTTGCACTAAGAGAGATAAGGAAATTACTAATAATAACCTATCTTGAGATAAGAGATATGAACTTGTCCAGAGTTAGCAAGTTACTTCAAATGAAGTGAGTTCATCTCTTTATATACTGCATGCATTTAATGCAAGTCAGTATATACTTTACACGTGTCATCAGCTGGTTGGTTGCTTGTCATTGACCTTAGTTGACAACCTTAGTAGCCGTATGGATGAATAGTGTAGTATCAGAGTGTTTGTACGATTTCAGATATTCGGAGGTTCTTTTCTGACAATTCGTACGGAGTCATGCAAGGGTGGTTAAGACAAAAGTACTTTGTACGGAGGACTTCATGATCAGCTTTCGTTGATTCAGCGATTATCATTTTCTATTCAGCGAATGATAAAGTTCAGCGATAGCTGAAGTCTTGTACTTGATACTTCACGTTGAGTGGACAAATCTGAGTCTTCGTTGATCCGCATCAGTTCATTAGGAGACTTGTCGCTGGTTCTTGAGCTTGATCTTCGACTTCAGCGTAGAACCTTTGTTGACGTGAAACTTGTCTTCAGGGATCATAAGTAAACAACTAACTTATCAGCGATCATCATAATGACTGAACAGACTCAGCACATTAATGGTGAACAGTGTTCGCTGAATGTTTAATTTAAAAGAGCGAGAGTTCCTATCAGCGGTACTGTAAGATCTTAGTACTTATCAGCGATAGTGAAACTCTGATACATATTGTTTACTTACAATTTTCACTAAGTATTTAAGAGAGGGTCATTATCAAATCACTGACGGTTTGGATCAACAGAAACAATTGTATCGACACTCTACATTCCTCTATATTTATCACACAGTCATTAAACACTTCTTTAACTGACACTTGATTATCATTTGCCGTATCTACTGATAGAGCATGTTCTAGCACTTTAGGTTTCAAACACAGGCAAGCAGCAAATGCAGGAGACATAAACGATCGGTTTGCACCAGAATCAAATAACACCTTTGCACGTGTAGAGTTTGTTAAAAATGTACTTGTGACCACATCCGGAGTTTCCTCCGCTTCTTTCTCAGTCATTTGAAATGCGCGACCCCTGGTTACTGGCTGTTCCAGTCTTGGTATTACTGGTTTAACAATTGCTGGCCTACCCGATGACCCACCTTGCTGTATCCTCCCCCGCGGACAGTCCGACTGAAGATGGTCCGGAGAATTGCATAAGAAACATAACCGCGTTACCTTACAATCTTTAATGACGTGTCCGGTCTTCCCACACTTATAACACGCTCGTAAATCACCTTGGCAATTCCCTTGGTGGACACGGTTGCACTTCTGACATGGTCTTTCCGTTGGTCGAAACGGCGGACGGTTATCATACCTCTGAAATCGGGACTTCTTCGGATCGTGTTGTGGTCCTTCCCACTTTCTCTTCCCGATACTTTTATCGCCAGCATCTCTTCTAATATCTCTTTCAACATTCTCTGCGGCATCAACTGCAGCTAAGAAGGTATCGGGTCCTTTTGCAGTCACTAGCCTTCTGACTTCTGAGTTCAGCCCAAAGATAAACATTTCCGTCTTCATCGCCTCCGTAGCAACGTAGTATTCTGCAAACCGAGACTTTTCCAGAAAGCTAGCGGTGTAATCTCGAACGGATAAGTTTCCTTGTTGTAAGTTCATAAATTCCCCTTCCAGTTGTTTGACGGCTGCTTGGGGACAAAATGCGTTCCTGTAGGCTATCACAAATTCTTCCCAAGAGAGGGTAGAATAAACATCAGATCCTTTAGAATGAATAAAGGATTCCCACCAATACAAAGCATCCCCCTTTAACATTGTTGTTCCGTACAATACTCTATCTTCGCCAGCGCACTTACTCGTCTTGAAAATAGCTTCTATTTCCTTCATCCATCTCATTGCTTTCACTGGATCCCTGTCTCCTGAGTAGGTAGGAGGTCTACAGCTTAAAAACATTTTGTAGTCGCACCTCCTTTGTACTGGTACAACAGTCGATGTGATTGGCATTTCATCTTCCGGTCCGGGATCCGGTATTCCAGTTTCATTATGACGGTTCCGATCAAACATTGTTTGTATGCTAGCCTGCAATCTTCCCATTTCTGCCATTAGATCATCCCTTGTAACAAACTCTGTACCCTGTGGCTGGACTCTGCCTCCGGCTCGACCTCCAGCTCTACCCCCGACTCTGCCCCCAGATCTGCCTCCCCTGTCCCCCGTTCCTATCGGCGGATTCGTACTATTCGGATTTCTTCCTCCCCCTCGATTCGAATTCCGTGTACCGCTTGCCATTCTGTAGATTTAAACAAGGTTAATATACACATAAGCACATACCCCGTATAACAAGGTATTCCAGTTCAAACATGTACCTGTAAGATCACAATTACACTGGCCAGGTGTAATATGAAATTACCTTACATGATGTTCCTTCTACCTTTTATACTTCATCATCCCAAGGTTCTATAATGATAGGGACATCCTACTTCACATGCAGTTTAAGTCTAGGTACAGATACAAATACCTAAATCCCTTAAACTAAGGCTCTGATACCATTTGTAACAACCCAATTCCCATATACACAACAATTCACATAATGTAACATAACATTCATATAACAAAAGAAACATCATATTACAATTTCGGTCCCGCAGTCTTTTACAAATAAAAGAAACCATTGTACTACAAACTTTGTACTATTTACATACATAACATTTAATATCATGATACGACTGCTAAACAAGCCAAAATATTCATCTTATAATCCTTCACAAAAGCCATCCCTTGGTTACTCTAATTACTTGCTCTTACATGATCCACCACCTGGAATACATATTTTAAAACAAAAATGAGGGTTAGACCTTGTGGTCTAAGTGAGAAAAATCCCTGTTAGTTTACAAACCATTTATATAAACTTCATTCATATAAATCACGCGACACAATCATATATATCTAATCAAGCGCACATATCATGTACCTTCCCTTCTCATTCCTCCTGGCCATATTAGTTGGTAGCAAGCCAACTAATAATATACAACGTTGTACAACATCTACAGCCAAACAACGCTATACGGATTCTATAGCCAAACACACCGGTCCTAAGCCCGGCCAAAGCATTATAACACATTATAATACTCATGTAAATATAATACCTCAATATATTATAATTCACATATCAACACATAATCACCAATTATCACATTCCCAAACCATACATATATGTATTCTAGTTAAAAATGCTTTTTATAAGTAAAACTCACCTGATTGCTTATCAACACGTTTCCAAGCCTTCTAAACAGGTTCAGTCCTTTCTTCAGAATTCACAAGATCTGTAACACATAGATACAGACATTCCTTTACCACATAGAACATATAAGTCTTACTAATGCTAACAACTCTAAAGAACTCAAACCCTCAAATGTTGCTCCCAAACCCGTACTCAAGTCAAGACCACAGGATAGTCAGTCCTCATTCACTCCCTATCTAATGGTTAACAAAATACAGGTTACTGGATACTCGACAGCATCTAAACTCTCAATATTGGCCCAACAGCAAAAGTATTCGGACACTACAGAATTATCCGGACAACACAACTTTTCCGGACAATCAAGACTTTTCCGGACAATCAATACAATCCGGACGTCATCCGGATACCAAAGTAATCCGGATACCATCCGGTATCCAATTCTATCCGGAAAACATAGGAAAAAGGAACTTACCCGGATAAAAGACTTGTCCGGACACCGACGAAGAACTACCCGGATACCATCAAAGAACTACCCGGACACCTTCAACAAAACTATCCGGACACCTTCATACTGTGTCCGGACACCTCTGTCGGTTTCATCACTTTTGACCCAGAATCAACAGAAATCACTACTGGACGTGTAATCGGTTATTCTACTCCGATAGAAACTACCTATTGGTAATTACAGACATAAAACATACAAGAAACATACCTTAATTTTTACTTCCAATTGCACCAATTTGGATCCCTAGCTTTTTAACTTTCTTCCTTCTTCTTTTCTCTCAAAACACACACTAACACACACTGCAAAACTGATCTTTATGAAATATCTGAATTGCCTTAAGATATTATCTACTAAATTTTACCCTTTTAACCATTATTCTATTCTTTAATGACCATAAACCCTTTTAACTTATAAATTTACTTAACTTACCTAAAATAGAAACTTTTAGGTTAAATAAATTTAACGGAACTAGGATTTTAACTAACAAACTTACCCGGGGTATTACATGATGATGTTTCATCACTTTAACCAATCCAACCTCAAACTTTCATCTCATGACAACTTTAATCCATCATCTTATAAATTAAAATTAAAGTTTACCCCTTACTTATTATTCCAATAAAACACATAGTATAACTCACTCGGGGATAAACTATAAAATTAATCTTATCAAATAATTTTACTCAAATAAAATTAATCGTAACACTTTACAAAAATCGGGGTGTTACAGTTTGTTTCCATTACATAGCATGCATATGTATACAACAAGAAATCTTGGAGAGGAGGGTAACAACCATGGGTCATACCCATGGATCATGAGATCCATGGGCCGAATGGTATAAGGGTCAGTTCTTGAGGCCCAACCGAAAAGTGCTCCAACCCCAATCAAAAGTGTAGTTTGCATGCTATATACTTCGGCCCAAGTGGTCGGCCCAAAAGCTTCACAAAATTCAATCCAAAACGAGTGTATCCATTAATGCAAAAGCCCGGTCCTCAAAAGTTGGAGTCGTCAATTTCGTTCTATCCTCTATCTTTTTTACTTACGAGCTCCAAAAGACCGTCTTATGCTACCTAAAATATACAGAATTTGAAATAAGCGATTTTGGACGTTTTTCATGCATTTTTAGATGTTTTTGGCCAACTTTACACTTAAAGGCACCGATTGTTTATTTTACGCTAAAGTTACTATAATAAACTAAAATTAACTAAATGGGATGACAAAATGGCTCAAAAATTGGAATTATATAGCTACAATAGGGTTAAATAAATAACCCTATCAATAAGCTTTAAGTAGTTGAGTTCGACATCCAATAGGTGTGTAATCCATGTGTTTTGTTATATTACATAAATATGTTACTTACTTTTGTGTTCCGTCACGTGCAATGTAATCGGGCCTCCCCCGTCACCGAAAGGTGTTGTTTTGGGTATTGAGTTTTATTATCCATGATTTTGGTGATGTTTCATATTTAAAGATTTTTATCTAAAAGGTATGAGTTAAGTATTATTCCCCATCAGGGTCTGGATGTTTCGAGATGTAAAGTTTTGCCCACCATTTCATAATTTGGGAGTCATTTACTATTCACGTTTGTGTGAGTTTTTTACGAATGAATGTTTTATATTGGGGTTTCGTCTTAAAAAATGTGCGTATTGGAAAACGTCTACATTGGTGTTGTCATCACCTAAAATTACTTTTATCGGAAAACGGGTCGTTCTCATATTTAAAGTAAATTTATTTTGGATTTCATAATTTAAGATGCACTCGTTCTTTTAACGATTTATATAAACATGATAAAAACTCTTGAACTCACTAGGCGTTAGCCTAACCTTTTTATTTGTCGGCATGTGCAACAGGTTCCGGTTGGGATATAGTTCTAGTGACACTGTGAAGAGTGGAGAGCTAGTTGTGTGTTCAAGAAGTAAGTGACATGGTGAAGTCTTCCGCATTTAGGAAATAGCAACTTGATATTAGGTTGAGTAACACCCGACCTTTTGTAGCCTCAGCGTATGACTTAGGCTTTGAATGTTGAAATTATTATGTTTTTAATATTGAGGTAATTCCACTGATGGTTTCTAGAAATTTTTTATTCTTATTTGGTATTTTATCAAAAAAATTATTTAGTTGTTCTTTCCAATTTTGAGGGTGTTACATAAATAAATATTAATTTTTTAAATTTAATTATTATTAATTAATTAATATTAATTAATATTAACTGAAAATTATTAAATTAAAATTTAATTATACATTGATATTAATATTTAATTATTTAGAGTTATTGTTAATCATATAAATTATTTTTATATATTTTTTAATATTAATCAATATATTTAAATAATCAATTACTATTATCTTTTTTATTATTATTTGGTTATTTTTTCATGTTATATGTAATGGTTATTTAATATCATAAGTTGATATATATTTTTTTGTAAAACTTATTTTAACAAATTCAAAATTTATAGTATATATGTAATAATACATTTTAAATTCTTTAAATTAACATGTTATATTATTTAATTTTTGTTTACTACATAGGTTGTATTAATTAACATTTTATATTGCTATAAATTTATTTTAATTATATAATTAAATATTGTAATTGATAATTTTTTGAAGATGTCATTTTGGTTATTTTACATGCTTATAAGTTAGTTTTTGTCAAACGTGACTTCTTCATCAACTAGTTTATCAGCTATCAGCTAGCTTATCAGTCAACAGCTAGCTTATCAGCTACCAGTTAACTTATAAATCATCAACTAACTTATCAACTAGTTTGCCAAACATATCCTAAATATTACTTATAATGTAGGAATTCTTATAATTCACTGGTATGATATTAAGGATATAATTAAAAATATGAAGAAAAAAATCATGATATTTATTGGAACTTTATTTTAGTAACGTTTTTTTTAAGCAATTATTTTAGTAACGTTTAAAAAAAATAAGTTATGACTAACTAAATGAGATTTTTTTCAGCAAACTCAAAAAACAAGTTAATTTATAATAAGGGACGAAGCTATGAATTTTGATCAAGGTGCTCTTATTAATCATAAGTATTTAAAATGTAAAAACAACATTAAATTTATGAAGTGATCAATCCAAAAAAAAAACAATGAACCCAGTGAGTTATTTTTTATACATATCATCATTGTTAATGTGACAAAAACATCATTTTCAATATAAATAACCAAATATGAGTGTAGATGAATTGTAATTCTTAGGTTATTTTTGGCAAACTAGTTGATTACTTATAAGTTAGATGCACTGGTAGCTGATAAACTAGCTATTAACTGATAAGATAGCTGGTAGCTGATAAGCTAGCTGATGAAGAAGTCACGTTTGACAAAAACTAGCTTATAAGCATGTAAAATGACCAAAAAATACATCTTGAAAAAATTATCAATTACAATATTTAATTATATAACTAAATATATTAAATTAGGATTTTAAATAACAGTTACATATAATATGAAAAAAATTAAATAATTAAAAAGATAATAGTAATTGATATTAAAATATATTCATTAGTATTAAAAAATAGGGAAATTAATTAAAATACCTTAAGTTTGACCATCTTTTACTGAAATACCCAAAATCTCTCCCATTTTGCAAAAATGCCCTAAAAATCCGCGATGGAGCCCGCGATCGCGGGCTCCAGGCCACGTGTCACCAATGTTTACCCACTTTGCCCGCGTTGGTCCCTCAAGAATGCCCGCGGTCCAGCTTTCCCCCCTCAAGAATGCCCGCATGTGCAGTTTTGGTCCCTGCCCGCGTTTGACTCATTGACCCCCGCGATCGCGGGCTACACGTATCACCAAAGTTTGCCCACTTTGCCCGCGTTGGTCCCTCAAGAATACCCGCGGTACAGCTTTCCCCCCTCAAGAATTCCCGCGTGTGAATTTTTGGTCCCTGCCCGCGATTGACTTTCTTTGACCTCCCGCGATCGCGGGCTCCTGTGCCACGTGTCGGCACAGGGTTAACCCTAAAATCCCTTTGACGAACCCTAAACCCTAATTGTTTCTTCGGCCGCACTATATAAGGGGGGGGGGGACCAAGACACGACCACTCTCAATTTTTTTAATCACTCTCTCAATTTTTAATCAAACTCTCTCAATTTTCTCCCACTCTCTCAATTTTGTCGTGTGGAATACGCGTTCGGGTTTTGTGAAGATGTCTCGTATTACCTCTTTGGTATGTTTTCCTTATGTTATTTGTTATTTTTTGTATGTTATTTTAAGTTAAGATATATGATTTGTAGGTTGTTATATTGTTTATAACTTATGTTTGAATATGTTCTATGTTTAACATGATATGTATGGTTTTATGTTTGAATGTGATATTTGTATGTTATAATGTGTATGTTGTTATAGTGTGTTTTTTCATATAAAAATTGTTAAGAGTGTTTTTTATAAAAAAATTGTTAAGAGTGTGTTTTTATAAAAAAAATTGTTAACAATGTGTTTTTTTTTTATAAAAACACACTCTTAATAATTTTTTTATAAAAACACACCCTTAACAATTTTTTATAAAAACAGTTTTTTATAAAAAATGTTTAATAGTGTGTTTTTATAAAAAATTGTTATAGTTTTATGGTTTTTATAATGTGTTTTTTTATAAAAAAAATTGTTAATTTTTTTTTTATAAAAACAGTTTTTATAAAAAAAATGTTAAAAATGTGTTTTTTTTATAAAAAATTGTTAAGAGTGTGTTTTTATAAAAAAATTGTTATAGTTTTATGGTTTTATGTTTGAATGTGATATTTGTATGTTATAATGTGTATGTTGTTATAGTGTGTTTTTTCATATAAAAATTGTTAAGAGTGTTTTTTTATAAAAAAAATTGTTAAGATTGTGTTTTTATAAAAAAATTGTTAACAATGTTTTTTTTTATAAAAACACACTCTTAACAATTTTTTTTATAAAAACACACCCTTAACAATTTTTTATAAAAACAGGTTTTTTTATAAAAAAAATTGTTAAGAGTGTGTTTTTATAAAAAATTGTTAAGGGTGTGTTTTTATAAAAAAAAATACACATTTTTAACAATTTTTATATGAAAAAACACACTATAACAACATACACATTATAACATACAAATATCACATTCAAACATAAAACCATAAAACTATAACAATTTTTTTATAAAAACACACTCTTAACAATTTTTTATAAAAAAATACATTTTATAAAAAAATTGTTAAATATGTGTTTTTTATAAAAAAATGTTAAGAATGACAACTTAGGTCCCTACGGTTTTAAGAATGACAACTTAGGTCCCTAAACTTTTAAGAATGCCAATTAGGTCCTAAACTTTTAAGAATGACAACTAGGGTCCCTAAACCGCACTTTATCTCTATATAACAATATGATACGTTGAAATAAAATAAACCGCACTTTATCTATATATAACACTATTATACGTTGAAATAAAATAAACCGCACTTTATCTATGTATAACACTATTATACGTTGAAATAAAATACAACCGCACTTTATCTATATATAACAATATGATACGTTGAAATAAAATAAACCGCACTTTATCTATATATAACACTATTATACGTTGAAATAAAATACAACCGCACTTTATCTATGTATAACACTATTATACGTTGAAATAAAATACAACCGCACTTTATCTTTATATAACACTATTATACGTTGAAATAAAATACAACCGCACTTTATCTATATATAACACTATTATACGTTGAAATAAAATACAACCGCACTTTATCTATATATAACACTATTATACGTTGAAATAAAATACAACCGCACTTTATCTATATATAACACTATTATACGTTAAAATAAAATACCACCGCACTTTATCTATATATAACAATATGATACGTTGAAATAAAATAAACCGCAACATCTATATAAAATAAAATAAACTGCAACATCTATATATAACACTAACTATAACATCTGTGAATGACTATGTAGAAGGATTTCTTTAACATCGACTTGACGGTAAGGTGCAAAGTTTCATACAACGAGGAATTAGGAGCGCTGTTTAGGGGATTAGGTGATCGCGCGGATACCCTTGAGACCATCTATAGAGGGACACCGTTCGGGCCATGGATGGATGTGTCTTACTCTGGTGGCGACCCTACGCTAGTACACATGTTTCTACAGTTGGAGGTCGAGGACGCCAACGCTGAGCCGGAGGAGATGCATTTTGATTTCTTCGGCTCTCAATTGCATTTTGGGCGTCGGGAGTTCTGTCTAATTACAGGACTACGTTTTGGAGAGGCTCCCCCCCCCCCCCCTTCCTCCCTTAGAAGACTGCTCCTTCGTTCCTAGGGTTTTCGGCATTTCAGCATCTCGTTTGAAGCTGAAGGCAGCCCGGGAAAAGATGAAAGAGGGCCTTAGTGCCCTAACCGACGACGATGCTGTCCGTGTATGCTTGGTGGTGATCGTGGATATGGGCTTCCTGGGCCGTGAGTATAGCCAGCATGCTTCATCGACGGTCCTTAGGGCCGTCGAGGACCTTGAGCTGTTTAACAGCTACCCGTGGGGTAGCCATATCTGGACACATTGCTACTCTAATCTGCACCGAGCCATAGGCAGACGCGCCGATCGACATGCAAAGATGAATCTTTGTGGTTTTACATACGCCTTCAAGGTTAGATACGTAGTATAACAATTGTTAATAATACATACAAACTGTTTGGCTTTTCTTTTTACGTACTTGCTCTTCTTGTCTAATTCCAGATATGGATCTTGGAGGTGTTTCCCGCATCAATCCGATATTTCGTCAAGCGCGACGATCGAGTACTTAGGGGAACCCGTTGGGACAAGCGTGTTACCCTAAATAGGTCGCTTTGGATTGAGTTCTTCAAAGCGCCTAGAAATGTAAGTTCTTTTACTATGTTTACAATTTGCATACGTTAGTCCCGCTTATTAATTTCTTTTATGTTTTATCATATATTTAGCAGCCACTCTTGCCTTTCGATCGCCTTGTGCCTACTGTCGACGAGATGGGCACAGATTGGTACAGAGACAGCGTGGCCTTTATTGACGCAGAGGCGGAAAGGGCTCGACGTCCCCCTACTTCCGAAGATGAGGAAGACGACGACAGGCCCCCTTCCGGTGGATACCAGCCGCCCCCTTCCTCCTCCTACCAGCCGGCCCGTTCCTCCTCCTACCAGCCGGCCCGTTCCTCCTCCTACCAGGCGCCCCCTTCCTCCTCCTACCAGGCGCCCCCTTCCTCCTCCTACAATCCATATCAGGCGGCCCCTTCCTACGAGCCACAGCGTGGCTCACATGAAGTCCTGTGGGACTACGTCCACGGGCCGCTAGAGACACGTGTACACTATCTGGAGGAAGTCTACAGACAGTTTAGCGCTGTCAATGTTAGTGTTTAACTTAATTTGTTGGCCACGTTTATTTAGTTTGTATATTAATATTACGTTCTAAATTTGTTTTAGCTGTCGAGTACGACACCGATCCCCGCTCCATTCGGACAGGGGGCACATGCGACGTTTGCCACCACATCCCATCCGTCATTCCCTGAAAATGTAAGTGACATTGAGTAACCATTATAGTTATATGTTTGTTCCTAAGTTTGTAACTCTTATAATGATCAATGTCACGCAGGCCGGGATGTCGGGGGCCGGGATGTCCCAAACGTCGTTCGCCACCACATCCTATTCTACTATCCCGGAGAGTGTAAGTGACACTGAGTAACCATTATAGTTATATGTTTGTTCCTAATTTTGTAACTATTTTAATGATCAATGTCACGCAGGCCGGGATGTCGGGGGCATACACCTCGCAGATGCCGTCGTCGTTCGCCACCACATCATATTCGACTATCCCGGAGAGTGTTAGTGACACTGAGTAACCATTATAGTTATATATCGATAATCCTAATTTTGTAACTATTTTAATGATCAATGTCACGCAGGCCGGGATGTCGGGGGCACAGCACATGCCGTCGTTCGCCACCACAGCAATCACAAACATCTTTGGCGGTTCGGTCGATGACTATTACAGGCCGAAAATGCATACTGTAAGTTATTTTGGTAGTTTTGGTTTAATTGTGAACATTTCCTAAATTGTACTTAAAACATTGAGTAACGTAATTTTCAGACGGGGTCTCCTATTATCCATGATCACTTCTCGGAGCACTTCTCGGAGCCTGACGATGACTCGATGGATGTTGTAGATCCACCACCACAGGTGACCCCACTCCCTCAAAAGCGGTCGCGATCAATTTCACAATGGTTTCGTCACCCGTTTGGCCAACAAGGATCTACGACACCACCGCCCGCTAAAAAACAAGCAAAGAAAGCGGGGGGAAAGAAGGGAGGAAAGAAAAAGGGAAAGGTGCCTTCACCGGAGCCTCAACCGGCATCGGAAATATTGAGGATGTGTCGGACTGGTCACCTCTCCCCCATGATATTCGTCCCTTACTTGAGCCTGGAAATCACCCCCCGCTTTTTCCAAGTATTGCTGGCGGATGACCCTTTGGAGTCTGAGTTACAGGATGTGGTTAGTATGAAGTTTAACTATAGTCATATAATCAAATATGTTTATATTACATGTCTAACCATCTATTTTTTATATATAGCACATCGATTGTTGGGTCTCGCTGTTGCAAAGACATCGTGGAACAGACACCAGGTGGACCATAATGTATAGTATTTTCTTTGCCTACCTGGTGCTCCCCCATCAAGGTCCCGCCTCCGTGGCCAACTCATGCAACGGCGTGGAAGGGGTTTCTTGGGCTCTCCTCGATGTGGTATGTAAATCGTTTTACTCTTATTTTATTTAAGTTGTTTTGTTGCTAACTAAGTTGTCTAATATTGTAATATTTCAGGTGTACATCCCAATATGCATTCATCCCAAACATTGGCTGCTTGGAGTGTTTGAGCTTGACGCTATGACCATGACCATATATGACAGCGATAGTGCCAATCTCTTCAGAGACCAATTGGAAGACCAGATGAGAAGGTTTAAAGATGTGCTATTTGACTTCTTTTGTCGGGTCAAGGACACGAGGCGTCGCGATAGGTCAGAGCTCTTTCGCCATAAGTTCGCCAAGAATACACCCCAGCAGGCCGGGATGAATGCGGATTGCGGTGTCTGGGTATGTCGTAATGCCAGCATCTTGATAAATAACGATGTGGTATTTGTACACCCTGACCAGACCGAGGCCGAGGCCAAGGCATTTCGCATACATATGGCGGAGTCCATTTATGCCCATTGTCAAATAAATCAAAGTTAGGTTGTTTATGTAACATTAAATAATTGTTATTTTTAGTATTAACTTATTTTGTTAAAGTATTGTGATTGACTTACTGTTTACTTCATTTGGTTTTTGCTAATTTCATCAATTTACTCAACTTTGAGTATCGATATCTCTTTCACACATACTCTATTTTGGACGCATTATATATCATTTCGAAGATCTCATATAGAAGAACATAAACCTACTAAAAGTTAGTTATATATAACACATATATATATAAATTTAAATGCGTCCAAAGTTTAGTAAAACTCATATTTCCAACACCTAGTAAGTAGGTTTATGAAATTTGCGATAATCCTAATACAGAGATTATTGGATGAACAAGCATTTATTTCTTGATTATTGGGGTATTGGTTCTTGTTGTCTGGAAATGATTCATATGATGCAAAAATTGGTATCATGTAATGTAGAAAAATATCTATATTATAAAAACTTGCATTTGATATTACCATATAAATCTGATCTAAATTCTCATTAATTAGCTTTGTTTGACTACTTAAAGACTAATTTTCTGCCTAATGAAAGACCTTTATTCAAGAGCAGACGAATATTGCAGTTACTTTTTCAGTGGAATCATGCAGGCAACTTTTTCAGACGAAATCTATAAACACATTCAAATAATAATAATTTAAAACGATTTAATGAATTAGTTAATATATGATTATTATGTTAATGCGATAGGAGTGTAAAACAAAATTGAAAAAAAAAATAAGAGATGTGCCATAAATTAAATAATTAACTATAAGAGTATGAATTTTAAATATAAAAAATATTTTTTTATGTAGTGTATAACTGTATATGATATATATTAAAGTATATAAATCCAAAAAAATTCAAGATTAGGCTCATTTCGAACATATCGAAGAGACGATTATAATGGTGTAATTTGTTAAAATTAAAACGTATTTTTTTAACGTATTTTAGTTAATAAACGAATATATGTGTTAAATGTAAAATTAAAATAATGAAAGTAAAAGGTATAAAGTAAATTTAGTAAATAAGTATAGGGGTTAAAAGTGTAACATTTCATTTTAAATTCGTAAAAATGGACGAAATGGGGTGAACAGTGCCAAAATATCAAAATTTTCATAAATGGTCCCTGGAATTTTTCAAAAATGGTCCCTTGCAATTGAAAAGTCACAAAAATAACCCCATCGCGGGATGAGCCCGCGATCGCGGGATTCCATTTTTCAAAAATGGTCCCTGCAAGTTTAAAAAAGTGTCAGAAAAGGTCCCTGGCCCGCGATCGCGGGCTCCCATCGCGGATTTTTGGGGTATTTTTGCAAAGTGAGAGAGATTTTGGGTATTTCAGTAAAAGATGGTTTGACTTAGGGTATTTTAATTAATTTCCCTAAAAAATATATATAAAAAAATTATATGATTAACATTAACTTTAAATAATTAATTTTAAGTAATTAAAAACCAATATCAATGTATAACTAAAAATTACTTTAATAATTTTCAGTTAATATTAATTAATAATAATTATATTTTAAAAAATTAATATTATTTATAAAGTAATAATTAATAATTAATTATTAATATTAATGAAGAAATAATTGGAATATTCACTAAAATCAACTCAAAAGCTACTTCGGGTAGTTTATCAAAAAACTAGCTTATAAAATAGTTTATCAAAAAACTAGTTTATAAAGTAGTTTATGATTATTCAAATATGTATCCAAAAAATAAGCTAGTTTATATGCTAGATTGTTTTTTTTTTGCCAAACGATACCTTAATAAAATACAACATAAAATTTAAATTTTAACAATAAGAAAACAACGAGAAAACTTTTGGGAGAAAGGGATAAAACATGAAAGTGTTTGATAAGAAAGAGAGAGGGAAAAAGAGAAAAAAAGAGAAACAGATTCTATAACTAGAGTGTGTGCCCATCCAAAAACCCAAAGGAAATAGGGGTCTAGTCAAATATTCTTTAACAACATATAAGCTTTTCTTTATAGCTTGAGGGTGTGCCTAAGATCAACTTGAGCCAAGGTTGGCTTCGCTAGTGATTATAATTGTCAAACATGATTTTATGCAAATGAATAATGTTGTATAAAATTGGGTATTCTACTTTTTATAATACTAAAACATTGCAAAATTTAATGTGTTAGGAGACCTCGCTCTTCAACGACAGATCTGTTGACGAGGTTGTAATATCCTCCAACCGATTCACCGGCTCGATCTTTCCTCCGTTGAATGTTTTTTTCTTAAATCTTGACTGCCATTTCTTCCCCTCCTCCTCCCGATGAACAATCCCCTCCCCTTCTGGTTCTACACCTCCTGCACCACTATGATATGGACTCAAATCAGGTTTGAGGATCAAAGGTTTAAGATTTAATCGGTTTTGATTTAAATATCTCATATTTAGGTTCGAGAGGTTTGGATTTTTTTTAAATTGAGATTTAATTTAGTCTTTGATCCGATATTAGTTATGTATGACAGAAGTTGGATTGTCTTGGAGTGTGTATGAGTGAGATATATGTGTTTTTCTTGATTGGAAAAGACAATCGGAGCCACCGGAGAAGACGATTGGAGCGGTCAAGGATTAGGAGGGTGGTCGAAGCATTTTGATTTATGTTTTTTCATCGTTAGCTTTTACACTTGTACATATTGAATTGGAGTATGTATATTGAAGGATTCATTAATGAAATGGCTAAAAAGACTAAATTGCCCCTCACGTGATGGGGCACATGACCAACCTAACAGATCACTATCTAACGGTATTAGTGGGAGGGACCAATTTGGACTCTGAAACACGATTTTTGGACTATCAGTGTACTTTATGATTTTGAGGGACCAAAACCAAAAAGAAAACATTCACGAGGGACCAATAATGTAATTCACTCAAAATATCTAAGCTTTAATACAACTTTTTTTCTTTCTTTTTTTGAATAATATAGGATTTTTTTTTCTAAAAACTATAAATAGTTCACTTTGTAGGTTTCATTTAGAGGGTGCATTGATTGAATTATGGAATTCCAACATTTATTGCAAACAATAAGATCATAACAAATAAATAAATGAAATAAAAAAATCAATTAACAGATAAATAAATTTGGAATAATAAATGAAGAGATAAATGCACAAGTGTACAAGGAATGTTTCTAGTCATAGCATCTACTAATGTGCAATGTGTAAAAATTATATATAGCGTTTGGATTTTGTTGAGAACACATTTTTTAGTGAATCTATATATATTTAAAAGTAAACCCTAGAGTTGCTTAGGTGGCATAATAAGAAGACTTCATTCTCATTTATCTTTTTTCTCATAGTTTTTAATTTTTTTAATAAAAAACTTCTCACTACATAATTAGCTTTAACTTTTGACTTACATAACTTCCAAGAGATATTCATTATATACCATTTCATCTTTCCATGTACTAATTACATAAAAACCTACACTAATCTATATCTATATCTATATCTAAATCTTTATATATATAAAAGGAGAATTCATAGTTGATGATGTGGCATAATGAGAATCAAGTATTAATCAAAGGGTGAATTGTGGTTGATTCTTCATTGTCCCACATTGGTGACAAAAGTGAAAAGTTGAAAGTGTGAGTGGCTATATAAAGGATAGGGTATGGCTTGAAGGTTCATACAAAATTTGATCCATTTTTGGGTTAAATAGTTATTTTTTATTTACATGACAAAACATTTCATGTCATAGTTAAGCATTTCATGTAATAGTTAAATATTTCATGTAATCTTTATATATATAAAAGGAGAATCCATGGTTGATGAGGTGGCATCATGAGAATCCAATATTCATCAAATGGTGAATTGTGGTTGATTATTCATTGTCCTACATTGGTGACAAAAGTGAAAAGTTGAAAGTGTGAGTGGCTATATAAAGGATAGGATATGGCTTGAAGGTTCATACAAATCTTTATATATATAAAAGGAGAATCCATGGTTGATGAGGTGACATCATGAGAATCCAATATTCATCAAATGGTGAATTGTGGTTGATTTTCATTGTCCCACATTGGTGACAAAAGTGAAAAGTTGAAAGTGTAAGTGGCTATATAAAGTATAGGATATGGCTTGAAGGTTCATACAAAATTTGATCCATTTTTTGGTTGAATAGTTATTTTTTATTTACATGACAAAACATTTCATGTAATAGTTAAACATTTCATATCTTCTTTATCTTTATCTTTATATATATAAAAGGAGAATCCATGGTTGATGAGGTGGCATCATGAGAATCAAGTATTCATCAAATGGTGAATTGTGGTTGATTATTCATTGTCCCACATTGGTGACAAAAGTGAAAAGTTGGAAGTGTGAGTGGCTATATAAAGGATAGGATATGGCTTGAAGGTTCATACAAAATTTTATCCATTTTTTGGTTAAATAGTTATTTTTTATTTACATGACAAAACATTTCATGTAATAGTTAAATATTTCATGTAATCTTTATATCTCTATATAAAAGAAGAATTCATAGTTGATGATGTGGCATCATGAGAATCAAATATTAATCAAATGGTGAATTGTGGTTGATTTTTCATTGTCCCACATAGGTGACAAAAGTGAAAAGTTGAAAGTGTGAGTGGCTATATAAAGGATAGGATATGGCTTGAAGGTTCATACAAAATTTGATCCATTTTTGGGTTAAATAGTTATTTTTTATTTATATGACAAAACATTTCATGTAATAGTTAAACATTTCATATAATAGTTAAACATTTCATACCCTTAAAGGAAAACCCAAGAGTAATGAGGTGGCATCATGAGAATCAAGTATTCATTAAATGGTGAAATTTGGTTGATTTGTCATTGTCCCACATTGGTGACAAAAGTGAAATTTGAAAGTGTGAGTAGCTATATAAACGATAAGATATGACTTTAAATCTTTATATATATATATAAAAGGAGAATCCATGGTTGATGAAGTGGCATCATGAGAATCAAGTATTAATCAAATGGTGAATTGTGGTTGATTCTTTATTGTTCCACATTGGTGACAAAAGTGAAAAGTTGGAAGTGTGAGTGGCTATATAAATGATAGGATATAGCTTGAAAGTTCATACAAAATTTGATCCATTTTTGGGTTAAATAGTTATTTTTTATTTACATGACAAAACATTTCATGTAATCTTTATATATATAAAAGGAGAATTCATAGTTGATGATGTGGCATAATGAGAATCAAGTATTAATTAAATGGTGAATTATGGTTGATTCTTCATTGTCCCACATTGTTGACAAAAGTGAAAAGTTGAAAGTGTGAGTGACTATATAAAGGATAAGATATGGCTTGAAGGTTCATACAAAATTTGATCCATTTTTTTGGGTTAAATAGTTATTTTTTATTTATATGACAAAACATTTCATGTAATAGTTAAACATTTCATATCTTTAAATAGATAAAAGAAAAACCCAAAAGATACGAGTTAGCACCATGAGAGTTAAGTATCAAATAGTGGATTGTGGTTTAGTTGTAGCTATCCCACATTGGTAAGAAGTTGAAACATTGGAATAAAGATGTTGTATAAAAAAGATGGATGTGATGACATTATGTCAAGCCATAAGATTTTAGTATTCTCAAATAGTGAATTGTGATATATTAGAAAATGAGAGTGTATTAATAGGAGAAGGTGTCATTGAAAATTAAAAAGAGATTAATGATTGTTAAAACGAAGTTTGTTTATAAACACAATTAAACAATCAATAAGGTACAACCCAAAAGCCATAAGATTTTAGAATTTTCAAATATTGAATAAAACAATCTATCTATATATAAGAAATAACCAAAATAATTTGAGGTACCATTGTGAAACGTCTTTTGACTAATACCTCAATAGATATTTTACAAAAGATAACATAAATATTTATATAACATATTTATATATATATATATATATATAATTAGAAATAGAAAAATATTTACATTTTCTATCTTTCTTTATTTATATGTATAAAAGAAATAACCAAGGGTATTTGAAGTGACATTGTAAGATTTTTTATTCTTAAATCTTGCATTGTATTATTTTAGTCATTCCACATTGATGAGGGAATGTTAGATTGGAGAATGAAATGTGCTACAAGAAATGATGAAGGAAAGTTGTATATAAATTTGAAATGAGTTTGGTAATCTCACACTGATAAGAAGATTAACATTTTTATGAAACATGTTAACATATATTGACAACAAGAGAGGGATACATGTTTAATTTGTAGAGTTCACTAAGTTTAGTCAAACCCTTTTTGGGAAAAAAAATTCTTCAAACTATTCGTAACAACAATATGTTTGGTGTGTCATTTGAGTTCTAAACAATATAACAACAAAATTATTACCAATAAATCTCAATTTATTCGTAACCTCAAATGGTAAATAATAGATGAAAATGAACCACTTATGGAATTGCATTTTTCGTTTTAAATCGTATCTCATTAGTATTAACCGATGAATTATCTTTTATCTTAATGCGATCAAGTAATACCTTAAAATATTACTCGCTACCGCGCAACGCGCGGGGCGCACACTAGTATATTTAAAAGTAAAACCTAGAGTTTGCTTAGGTGGCATAATGAGAAGACTTCATTCTCATTTATCTTTTTTCTCATAGTTTTTAATTTTTTTTAATAAAAAACTTTTCACTACATAATTAGCTTTAACTTTTGACTTACATAACTTCCAAGAGATATTCATTATATACCCTTTCATCTTTCCATGTACTAATTACATAAAACCTACAATAAATGATGTGACACATTTGGTATAAAATGATTCTTTCTAGAGGTAAGTTAAACACTTTTTTTACTTTCTCAATCTCTTAATCTATGTCTCTCTATTTCCTTACCAATTACCCCCACTGACAAAGAGAACTATACATACACATGAGTTCAATCGGGTAAATCGGCACAACTCTCAAATTGTTCATCACGACATTATACACGTGTTTATCAATATAATATATAAGAAGGAATTGGAGCATTGATCTATCGAGACTTCAGAGTTATGTGAGAATTTTGATTTGCATTTTGTTTTTGTTGTCTTTATAGGTTGTGGGACTAAATACATGTTGGAGTTCGAGGGGAAATTGCCCGGTTTAAGTACACTAAATTTGGATTCTCATCTTTATCTTTTATGTTTCTTATAGTTTATCGATTTGTATATTTATAAGAAAAAAACACCGACAATAAGGTGACGTTTTCTAAGAATCTCAATCCCAATTTTCTTTGTTGTCAAATTTTAATTTTTTTATCGATGTAACTATTATCAAAATCTTAAATTGATTAGACTATTCATTTTTATTGGTTACACCCAATAATTTTTTAATTATTTTATTTAACATGACTCATATTTTTATTTACATAATATATACATTTATATATATATATATACAACCAAAATAATTATAAACTCATTTACATAAATGAAATACGATCACAATAAGAATATTTTTATTTATATACATGAGACTTGAATATAATAATATGTATATTTGTTCATACTTTTTTGAATTTTTGTTATTGATATAATTATTTTACCAAACATTAGAAATGATGTTGATTTTAGTAAATCCATAATTTTGTACCATTTAAATGTATATGTTGATGGAACAATATTTTGTTAATTTATTATAGTTGCCAATAAACTATTGAAAATATTGGCAAGTCAAACATGTATTATATTTAATTTTAGTGGATATAATATTTTCAATTTACCATTACAAACTTTCTATAAATTCTTTTTTGTGCAATTCACATTTGCAAGTTACAAATAAAATTTTAGGTAGACTACAAATTTGGTTCCATAGCTTAAATAAAATAAAAAAATTCTTCGTAGTTTTAAAATTTCAAAATGTTCATCGGAATTTGTAAAAACCGTTAAATTTGGTTTTTCTTTCTAACAATTATTAAATAATTTTATTACCAAACATTAAATTAACTATTCATCTTCGTGAGTTACACTCAATTTTTTTTTTCTTATATGTCACATGACTCTAGATTTTTATTTACATAATATTAATAAATATATGTAATTATTATGTTTAAAAACTCATTTATATAAATGAAATTATGATTAACATGTAGAATCTTAATTACAAGACATTAGCATATAATAATATGTGTATTGTTTATGTATCTACATATGAATAAATTGATTATAATTAATATAACTAATATAATTAAATAAAATGAAGATGGCGTTTATAATACTTTAAGATGATTATCGATTATATAATTTACATAACACTTTTTACATATATTGATTAAAAAATAATATATTTACTAAATCCCTACACACACAAGTTTCAATCATTTTTTTAATACAACATATATATATATATATTGATTTGTATTGTTTTTAGTACAACATAATATTGTCATCGCGCAACGCGCGACACATGTAGTGACGTGGCATATTCTAAAGGCTAGGAACATCTTTATCTTTTTTCTCCTTTTTTCAACTTATTAAAATGCTAATTAAGTTAAAGTCTTTTATGGTCCTATAGACAAATTATATGTTCAAAATAAATGAGTTTTTTTGGTAATTTTACATTCATCTTCACTTCTAACTCTTTATACGCTCATAGTAACCTCTCTAACTTCCTTCTCTTAAATGTATCATGTTAACCCCCAACTTCTCATATGCTAATAACCTTTATAGCTTCCTCTTCTATTAAATTATGGTCATCTCTTCTCCTTAAATGTAAAATTTTTACATACATCTTGCAATATAACCAATACGCTTCGATGTAAGTCTTTTTCATTATTCTTACGTGAGGCTAAACAATCTACCATGAAACTTCGTGCCCCTCAAAAGATCTATCGTGTTTTATCATGTAGTAAAGACACCAAATGGATCTACTTCAACACTAACTTTCTATTGGATTATGTTTCAAATATGCAAGAAGAACTATTTTAGTTCGCTTATGCATATTAATAGTTTCAATACCCGGTAAGAAAATAGTTTTTGGGTAAACGTTATTTGTTGTATTAGTTGAGAGTGTCAATGTTATATTTTTACAAGCCTTTAGCATTTGAATCCCTTCTACAGATGTACGTCGCAAGGTATTCCACAAGTACTACACATTTAGTGACATCAACATCGAATCAAAAAAATATAAGCGATGAAAAAGACTACTCCAAATATTTTATTACACAAATAGAAGAATAAGAGTTTAAACTACTTTCAAGGCTTGAAGGGATACTAATTTGATAAGAGTTTAAATTGCATCCGACGATCTTCTCATAGTTGTTCAACATATCGCAACTCTTTTCTCTTTCTTCAACAACCAATATCACATTAGATTCTTCAATAGCAAAAGTAAATGAATTTGCCGCCAAGAAGAAAACCGAATTTTTATTTTGATTATTTGATTGAATTTGTTATTTATATACGTTCTTGATATTCATTCAAATGTTTTTGATGGGTTAGTTTTAGAAGATGAAGATTCGACAAAAAATAACTATAAAATGATATGAATGATAAAATATTTTAAATGTCCTCTATTTAACTGGAGTTAATGAAAATATTAAACTGTTAGTTGGTGGGACAAATATAAAGAGATTTCGAGATTTCGCAAACATGGAGAACAAATTTGAAGTAAAGGTAGTTTATGAATGGATAAAACTGAAAACTACTCTTATATTTATTCCTTACAATTATATTTGTAACAATTATAGCATTACCAATATTGATCATGAATGAAATTTTGGTAATATCATTTAGAATAGTTTATAAAACGTCTCAAATGTTAATTTTAGTATTTGTAAACAAATAATGTTTACGAACAACCGTGTAGAAGCTTAAAAAGTTAAGGTGTCAGCTTTGGATGATGATATTGAGATTCATATATGGATTGGTAGTAACACCCAAAATAAAGGAACATGTTGATACTTAGTTAACATATGTTGTTTATGGTTCTGAAAAAATAAATGGTTACCATGGATAATCTCCTAGAAAAATATTGTATAAAGTAGTTCATAAAAATTGAAATCGTATCTTTTGAAAATTAGAACTGGACACTTAACTCTATTGTTCGACTTTTCCGGTTCAAGATAAATGTACTTTGAGAAATCAAAGTGTTCACAAAAAATGAGATTGCATTTGCATGCATACCTTATTAAAAAAACGATATACATGGTACTTGAATCAAAAGAGTTCCCGTCTTTTGCTCGAAAACATATCAACCAAGAGAAATCATTAACATTAGCTATATTACATATTTTATTTTATTTTGATTGCACGGTCTATGACGAATGTGGCTTTATAGTCATGAAATTATAATTAGAAAAAAATCTTCTAATATATTGTGTTTTTAATTTATGTAATTGTTTTTCCTGTATTCAATTGACCAACTTCTTATGATGGTTTAGTATAGTTTCTTTTATGTGCAACTCATTTCAAAATTAGATTAATATGTTGCAAAACAAACATTTATTTGTGTTAGGCCAAAACAATTATTGATACTGCATATACGTTTGCCACCACATATTTTTGTACAAATTTAATTTCAACATTGGAGCATTACTTTCATAAATGCGTTTAGTGTTTTACTTTGTATTCATTAGTTGTCAATAAATTAACAAATTATTCTTCATCTCAATTTAATTACATATTTTCTAACAATAAATTTTTGTCATCGCAGAACGCACGATGTCACAAACTAGTTCAATAATAATAATAATAATAATAATAATAATAATAATAATAATAATAATATATAGGAAATCAAAAAGTGAATATAGTGCTTTAAGGGATCGTAACTTATCAAACACTTATCAGGTAAACATTTATCGACAACAATTATCACTAGCATTTATCTTATGGGGCAACATCTAGACCATCAAAATGGAACGATGGTAGCATATATAACCGGATAAATGCTTACCAGATAAGAGTCATCATCATCACTTGCGGGGTAGAAATCTCGATCCTTGTCTTCCCTCTTACCAAGTAAGATTCTCGGTTTTGGTTATGTTCATGCGATAAGATAATAGAACAGGTAAGTGCTTATCAGGTAAGTTTTTAGTAAATAACCCCTAAATGTCCTAATAGATTGTTAGGAATTAGGGATTGAAGATGATACGAAGACCGAATAATCACTTGGATAGCTGAAAAGTACATTTTCTGAATACAACAACTGGACCTTTATTGCCTCAGGTATTACGAATTTCGTATTCCTAATCTTAAAAGTTATAAGATCAAGTCCTTATATACACCTAAATTCTCATTCGCATACATACATACATACATACATACATACATATATATATACATACATATATATATATATATATATATATATATATATGGGTTAAATCATGTGAGAACCAAAAAAAGATTGAGGACCATGAGAACCGATCTAAACCATAATTTGGTTTTGATCCCATGGTTATAATTAAACTTTTGATCACATGGTTATAATTAAAAGATTGAGAACCGTAAGAACCCATCTAAGCCGTAATAGATTAAATCAATTAATGGTTTAGATCGGGTTTCATGGTTCTCAGCCTTTTTACGGTTCTCATTTGATCACCGTCCTATATATATATATATATGGCATTCTTCTTTTGCTAACCACCCCATTGGTATAAACCGTGTTAACCAATCATTGGCCAATCAGATTGCTCTCATACTTTATGTTGATTTAAACGCCAACAAGAGTAAAATGGGTATTTCATTTTAATATCCACTTTCCTATTTTCTTCCATGTTTCTCTCACATTTAATATTTGATTCCACATTTCTATTTTATATCCAATTTTTTCTTTTAATTAATAAATGTGGTTATGTAAATCCATGATTTTTGAAATTATATTTATTCAAAATGTTTTTTTAATATCAAACAAAATAGTCACGATTTTCACTAATTTGGAAGAAGAACAAAATAGTTACCTTTTTTGTTATTTTCTATTTGACATTTTTACCCTTAGTGTATATGTGCACTTATAAACCAACGCATGGATTACCAAACAAAGCAATTAAAAATTCTGATTAAATTGAGGCCAATGATATTGATTATGAACAGTTGAGATTGGTTAACATGGTTAGTACCAATGCACAGATTAGCAAAAGAAGGTCTCTCTCTCTCTCTCTCTCTCTCTCTATATATATATATATATATATATATACACACACACACGATATATCGACGATTATGAGCGGTTAAAAGGGTTAAAAACTTAACTGCACAACAATTACAACTGTTAACAAATAAACTTTAATAGCAGTTACAACTGACTCAGAGCGAGAAGCAACAAGTTCAAAAAGAATCCGAAGACTCTGAGTGACCAAAGTGTTTAGAGGCTCTGATTATACGGACTAGAGGCTCTAATGTTTAACATTTAGAGAATTCAAGTGATGACGTAAGAGCTTTGAACATGAGGCTCAGATGCTCTAAGTCAACGCGCCTCTGATCAACACTTACGAAATTTCACCAAGTTTTAGCAATACTTGAAACCTTCTGAATTACGTTCAAAACGTCCAGAAACTCGAAATTTCTAAGTAAACCTTTTTCTTAAAATCTACAGGGGTCTTGGGGCGTTGTCTCAACAAGGTGTAGGGACTATTTTTGTAAATTTTAAGATATTTTTTCGCTTTCTCATGTGGCCGTATGCATTACCCAATCACAGAACCAATTAAGATCCATACGATCTATTCGACAATTAAACTCACTGCCCGTCACCTTCTTAAATCACAGGCAAATCACGAACATCCGCTAGAATTAATCGGACGTTCCTCTTTCGTCGTCACATAACAAACCATCACGAAAGAGATAAAAAATGCCGCCTTTTCGACAGGGTCGGTTGTTGAGCTGTTCTTTCCATTGACGATCGCTTTTCTATATGCGATATTTAGACAAAGTGTGTATGTATCTGAGGGAAAAATGGATTCTTCATCGGCGGTAGAGGAGGCAAATTATCAGGAGAAACCGAAAAATTCCGTTGATCAAACGACGGTGAAGCGGTGGTTAACCGGAGCGGAGCCGGAGAAGGAAGAAGGCGAGGAGGAGTGCGATGCGGAAGCTTGGGAGACGCTGAGCAAAAGTTTTAAGGAAGTTCAATCGATTTTGGATCAGAATCGGATGTTGATTCAACAAGTGAACGAGAATCATCAGTCGAAGATTCCTGATAATATGGTGAAAAATGTTGCGTTGATTCAGGAAATTAATGGTAATATCTCAAAGGTAAGCTCTGTTTATTCGAATCTATCTGTCAATTTCGCCAACTGTGTTCATCAGCGACGCGTCAAGAACAAAAATGATAAGCTGGAGCACGCCGATTCGTGACTTGCATTTCGCCTAAATATATATTTTATTTGGTCGTTTAGTTTCAGTGATCCTCAATCGTATATTAATGATGCTTTTAAGCTATTTGTGTTCCAATAGTTTGGTATTATCTCTATCGTCCGATTCAGTTGAGTGTTTATCTGGATTGTGTCGTGTTCGTTCGTGCATGGGGTATCTTTTGGATCGTTTGGGGTTTTCTTGTGATTGATCGTATCTGGAAGTGAATGTTTGAATAAACAACTATCGATTTGTTTATTTTTTGATGATTAAGGACTGAGTGATTGAAGATGGACTGCCAATCGATTATCTTCCAACTCATTGGAATGTTCATGTTTTGTTTTTATTGAGTGCCATAGAGGGGTGCTTGAATTGTTGTCCACTGAATATGTATAAATTTATTTCAACTACACAAATATTTTGGCAGTGTTTTTCGAATTGAGAAAATTTACAATTACTTAAGATGCATATATAAAAGAAATACACTTTTAAGGGCATTTAATCAAACACCTTCACATATAGGAGTGTAGATCGTTGTTGTCTTGTTGATATGGAGTAAAATCTTAGTACAGATTCACATGTATACTTCATAGATAAAGAAGCAAAATTGACAAGGGTGAAAACATCAACCTGATTTAGATGAGGGTGATGAAGCTTTTGCTGAATGATGTCTCTCCACATATTGTTAATAACCTTGTTTATAATTGTTTGAAGGCAAGCTTATTCTGGGACAAAACTTAAGGTGAAAAGACTCCATAAATTTGGTAATGAGGGAGCACTTGACATATGAGGTAAAAGATGTTTATCAGATGATGCTATAAACACAAGGTACTGAGTCCGAATCTTTAATTTGATAGAAAATGTTTTTGGCTTAAAGTATTAGCTCTCAGTATCCATGTTTGTTTAGTTGTGCTTGTGGTGTTGAGCATGAATTGACTGAGCTTTTTTGATGTCTGTCTGATAGAAAATGTTTTTGGCTTAACATATTAGCTCTCTATATATGGTGTGCCTGTAATTGGATTTGGTTTCCAGTTTTCTCCATATATTGGTATTTGCTTTTGTGACCAAGATGTTGGTGTACCTTCTTACTTTACCATTTGCAGTTTAATACAAATGTTCAAACATTAGCTGATGCCATTACTACATAATGTTCTTGGATTATGACAAAATAAACGATTCATCAATAATTTGCAATGGTGATGATTGATTAATAGTTGATGTAACTTAGAGTTTTTGCCAAAAAAAATGTTGCCATGGGGGTACTAGTTTAGAGGCTGTTTTAAAACATTGCAGGAGATCTTATGGACTGATCTTATATATTCCTGTTCTATCGTGTAATATTGGTTGCTATATAACCCTTTGTGGATTCATTCATGTATCATAAGAGTTTTCATCATATAGAATGCATGTTGAATATGAAGAATCTACACAAAATGTTTTCAACATGGTGTTAATTGTGATTCACATTGATAATAGATTGTGGGTGTCTCTAGTCAGCTTGTTGACTAGGAGGGTATTTGTATGAATGCACTTGTGTACATGCCTTGGACAACTGGGACAACAATATGAGACAGGTAAAAAGTAATTTGGTTTGGGGCTCTCATAAGGTGCATTTGTGGGTGTATGCCTTTTGGATTGGATGATGTGAAGTTGTTCCCTTCATGAATTCTTTGCATAACATTCTGTCCATAACTTTTTGGTATCCACCATGTTTCATATGTTTTCGCTTGTCTCTGATTTCTTTTGTGGTCTTTTAGAGTTTAGATGTCACTTTGATTCGGACACCTGCTGCTGATATCAACTTCTGGTTGGAGGTAAGTCATCCATTATGAGTTTGGAGTCCAATGTTTCTAGCTTCAGAGAATCTGTTGTATATACAGTGCTCATTAGGGGAAACCTCATTTGTAAACCATCCAAGAAATCTAGAATCAATAAAACAACATTTCTTCTTTACAAAATATTTTAGAATTTTCCAACCGAGTCCCTAATCAAGCAGTTTAGACCAACTTAACACTCGCAAAAAGCGAGTCAAGAGCTAGGCTGCAGTATTAGGCAAGGCATAAGCCTTGATGCTAAGCTAACGTAGTTTGTCAATCCAATCAATATAAAACAGATTGTGCTATTTTATCTATCATCGATCTGTACTTTAAGCCTGTTGTAGCTTTGCCCCACCAACCATCCACCTGCTCCTGCTGCTCTGCATTTTTTGCATACTTTAATTTGAGCCTGCATTTTCATGCTAACTGGTCAGCTTTGTCAATCACCATGCTTCAGTGTATTAATGTAACAATCAACTTCGAAAGTGATTAGTGTTACAGTTAAAAAAGTAGAGATGCATCCAAAAGCCCAAGCCCGAAACTTGGCCCAATAAGGCCCGGTTCTAGGCCCAGGGCCAGTTTTAAAGCCTGATCAGGCCAACTTTGTTTTCAAGGCCTAGTTAAAGCCTGGCCTTAAAAGGCCCAATCAGACCCTCTTTCAACCACTAAGCCTGGCCCGGGCCTGAAAAAGCATGGGCTTTTCTTTAGTCTACTGAAAATCGGCCTGGAAGGCCTGGTCCAAACCTCAAAAGCCCGTGCCTTATGGATCTCTAGTTAAAAGCTTCCTTGGAGACATAGGGTAGGTAGGTTAAAGAGTAGAGCAGTTATTTCCATGAAGACCCGCCTTGTGAAAAGTGTGACAAAAGGGAGAAAAATCAAAAAGCATTAAAATTTGAAATACTGGTTAAATAAATCAATAACAATACAAATAGAAGCAGGTACAAGAAAAGCATAACCAATTTAAGAAGGAAATTTAATTAAAATACCCAAAGTTTGACTTTGACTTGCCAAAATATCCATTTTTTTCGAATTTGCCAAAATACCCAAAAATCCCGAGATATGTCCTGCGATCGCGGGATAGGGCACACGTGTCCCGTGGTTTTGGCCAAAACGTCCCGCGGCATCCCCCAACTATGCCTGCGGTGACACTTTTGGTCCCTCCCCGGGAGTCCCCGCTATTGAATCTCGCGACAGCCCCGCGATCAGGCAAAAAAATTGCAATTTTTGTCCTTTTTGCACGAATCTTTGCATGTTTTTACTGTTTTTTTTCCACAATTATTGTACTTGGAAGACCAATTTGTGGTTGAAATTCACTGGCATGTTTCATCAATGTTGAATCATTGTACTTGGAAGACCAATTTGTGGTTGCAATTCATCTTCCTCAATGAGATTTCATCCATAAATATCAGTAGAATGCAATCCATAACTCACACCCATTATATCCTTCTTTCTTGCTTTCTTGCTTTCTTTCTTCAGTATTTTGTTTTTGAGATACCACTGAAAAAATAAGTTTATCTGTTGCAAAAGCTAGACTATATTTCTGTTACGATGGTTAGGCATGACAATTTGGCCCGACCCGGTGGGGAACCCGGTCCACCCGACCCGACCGGGGCCGGGGATTCCCCGCCAAACCGGGTACCGGGGCTGGGGACGGGGAAACCCGCTTTTAGAAAACCGGGGTCGGGTTGACCATCCCACGACCCGCCCCGGACCCGGTATATATATATTATTAAAAATTTTATATATTTTATATATTTATTAAATATATAATAAATTTTAAAAATATTTTTTTTTGTGAGATATGATATTGATGTTAAAAAAACCCAAAAAAACACCAACCGGGTCGGGGAACCGGGTACAAACCGGGGACGGGGTTGAAATCCCCGTACCTGCCCGGGGCCGGGGGGGGGGGGGGGGTTCAAAAACCGGGGCCGGGGATGGGGAACCCCGCCCCATTCCCGCCTCGTTGCCATGCCTAACGATGGTGAATGGGTGGAAGAAAATAATGAGTGGAATTTTGCTTATAAAACTAAGCATGGTGTAAAATTGCCAGTAAACTTTTCTTATCAGAAGTTTGTTGCATACGCCATGCAAAAATGTGAAATCGACCCTTCGGCTGTTTGCAAGTTAGTGTTTAAGAATGATGATGGGTCATTTGTGGAGTTATCCAACGATGGGGATATCTCTGGTTTTATGCACTTTGCAGCCGAATCAGAAAGACCTCCATTACTTTATGTGTATGTCGAATCATCGGTGTGCAACGAAGACGATGACGAAGGTGACGACGACGGTGATGACGACGGTGATGACGACGGTGATGACTGTTATCCTGATTATGTTCCGGAGACGCAACAACAACAACAACCACAAGAAGGACGTTGTGCTGGAGTTGCTGATGACGAAACCCATGTTTTCAAAATGGGTAATGCTGATATAGACAGATCAGATACCGATAGTGATGAGGACGAAGAATATACCCCTAGTAATAAATCATTTAGTCAGTTAAATGACTATTTTGATATGCCCCCTATTCTTCCAGACCAGAATACCATACACAAACCTACGAACATGCACCTTATAATCGCAGTTTAAGGTTAGAAGTAGGTCAGATATTTGATTCGAAGGATCACTTGGCAAGTCAGGTCGGACTTAAGTTCATGGAAGAGGGTTTCGAAAGTTACACGCCGAGATCCGACAAAGGCAGATACGTAGTTGAATGTGCGAGAGAAAACTATAATTGGAGGATGTACGCGAGGCCCGCAGGAGAGAAGGGAGGGGCGTTACTTATTAGAAAGTTGCACGACGTACACACTTGTTCGAGGACGCAACTGAATCCCAACCACAAACAAGCCACCAAAAGGACTTTGGGTGCGATACTGAAAGGCAAATTTCTTGATGCTAGCAGGTCATTGCGTCCAAAGGACATCATGGACGATGTACACCAGCAGTTCGGCATCACGATTGGTTACCACCAAGCTTGGCGTGCGCGATGCAGGGCACTGCTATTGGTGAGAGGCACGTTCGAGGAGTCGTATGAACGACTCCCAACATATTTATATAATTTGCAGCTGCAGAATCCAGGTACTGTCACCCAGATAAGGACCGATTCACATGGACGGTTTGAGATGTGCTTCGCTGCCCTTGGACCCGCGGTACGTATTTTAACACGTCGTATGTTTACACATTATAAACTATAACATTTACAAAGGGAAACCACCTACGTTTTTGCAGATCCGCACATTTCTGGCAAATCTGCGTCGTGTCCTGGTAATAGACGCTGCCCATTTAAAGGGCCCTTACTTGGGTATGATGTTCCTGGCGGTTGCCATGGACGGGGATAACTCCATCGTTCCAGTAGCTTTCGGAGTAGGCAAGTCCGAAACCGGGGACGAGTGGACTTGCTTTCTGTCCATGTTGAGACAAGCTATCGGAGACTCGCAAGGGTTGGTGTTTATGTCCGACAGGGCTCCTTCCATAAGCGCCGCAATCTCTGCCATGTACCCAAACGCCCCTCACGCCTTATATTGTCGACATTTGGAGATGAACGCCAAAACCAAGGACAAACGTATTACCACCTACAAGGATGTCTACTGGAAGGCATGCAGAGCATATACGGCTTGGGAGTTTGACCGGTACATGAATCTTCTACGAGTTAGTGCCAACAAAGCAGCCAAAGTCATGGACGATTTTGGACCGGAGAGGAGGTCCGCGGCCCATTTTCCTGCACAACGGTATGACATTCTGACCTCCAATAGTGCCGAGTCGGTGAACGCACTCTCCCGCTTTGCGCGTTGATGTCCGATTGTTACTCTTATGGAGTACTTTCGGAGCTTTCAACAAGAGTGGTACCAAATTCGACGCCGAAAAGGAGCTGAGCTGCAAAATAGACTCACACCAGAGGCGGAGGAGATAGTTCTCTTCAGGGCGCGTCACATGTCGACATGGAGGGTAAGAGAAATCGGGTATGGGAGGTAAGAGGTTCTGGATAACCAGCTTCACGCGACTGTCAATATGACCGACCATGTTTGTTCATGTTTGCAATGGCAAAAATCTGGGTTACCGTGCGGTCATGCTATCGCTGCGGCAAGACATATGGGACGTAGAGATTGCAGCGACTTGGCGGTAAGTTTCTTCACGTCCGAAACTTACCGGGCAACATACGTAGATGTAATAAATCCAGCTGGACCCCTGAAGCATGGGTGTATCCACCTGACCCCCTTCCGCCATGCTATCCACCGTTAAACGATAATAACAGAGTCGGGAGACCGAGAAAGAACGACCGACGTCTATCACGTGGTGAAGGTTCGATACAACGAAAATGTACTCGGTGCCAATGCGTAGGACATACTCGTGGAGAGTGTCCAAATCCCGCCCCTTCAACCGTGCCAAGGAGTAGACGTTCAGTCAGCCAACTAAGTAACACGCAAGGCCCATCGGAGCTTGAGCCACATGGAACTATATCATATGATATTGTCGATCTGAACATTGATTTCCCTTGATTGGGACGATAAATATTGTATGTTTAGTGCGCTTGTTTTGATATATAACATGATTTTATCTACTTTATCGGTCCGTTGTAATTTATCAAACATAACTTATGTACGTTGATCTGAACATTGATTTCCCTTGATTGGGACCAGTTATCTTTTGAAAGGTACTTGAAACAGAACATGGGTATGGCAGGAGAGAGAGAAAGAGAGCACAACTTCATGTCTACCATGGACATGGATAATCATGGTCACATGGCATGGGATGATAATCATAATGGTAGTAGTCTAAATGGAGAGAATAGTAATGGTTATATAGAACTGGAAGACAATCAACTGATAGCGTTGACAGGGACCATCGTCTAGTCGTAGCCTCAAATTTGGATAATTTAGTACTGTATTGATTAGTATGAGTTGTATTTTTAATATGAACCACTTTTCAGACAAATTTCAGACTACTTAAACACTACTTTTCAGACAAATTAAAGACTTTTATTCATGAGCAAACTTCAACATGAAACATCAACATAAAAACTCCAGGAAGGAAACAACAACATACAAACAGGAAAGGAACGAAACAACAATGTCGAACTGGAAAAGTACAAAACAACAACACATAAACAACAAAGTACTAAAGCAACACCCGTACCACCACCTACTGAAAAATTGCTTTAGTTTGATAAATCCAACTTTGCTTGTCGCTTACCTTCGCTTGAAGAATTGCGAAGTCTTGCATAATGTGGTGATTGTCTTCTTTTTCTCGACGAATACGAGCCTCCCTATCTTTTATATCCCCTTTCATCCTTTTGATCTCCTTTTCTTCCACTTCGATCTTTTTCAAGTGGGTTTCCTTCCTGGCCATCATTTGTTTCCAATCTTGTGTCAGTTAGTCTATCTCCTTTTTCCTTTCTGCTATCGCGATCTGGAGTTTCACGGGCATTCTTTCAGGTGTAGACGATGGGTTAGATGACGATGCCATTTGTTTACTGAAGAAAGAAATCAAGTCAAAGAAAGCAAGAAAGAAGGATGGAATGGGTGTGAATTATGGATTGCATTTTACTGATATTTATACAAATCATGTCTAGCTCAGTTGGTCTGCCTAAGGACGGTAACATCCTGGGGGGACTGTGGATGGTATCCCAGTCTACCCGGGTTCGATTCCAAGGGGAGTCAATTGGGGGCATGAGGAGTACCCAGTCCTTGGGTTGGTCCAGTCTTAGACTGGGCTGACCCCCCAGCCTGTGGTTGGGCTTTAGGTCCAGCGTAAGCTGGGCCGGGACAGCGGCGGATTAGGGGGCTGCCCAATTGGATGCCCGATACCGCCGGGGAGGTGTGCGTGCGTGTGTTCGTGGTAGTTGATCGGTGGGTCGATGCCGCAATGCCTTCAAAAAAAAATTACTAATATTTATGGATGAAATCTCAAACATGCCAGTGAATTTCAACCACAAATTGGTTTTCAAAGTACAATAATTGTGGAAAAAAACAGAAAACATGCAAAGATTCGTGCAAAAAGGACCAAAATTGCATTTTTTTTTGCCTGATCGCGGGGCTGTCGCGGGATTCAATAGCGGGGAGGGACCAAAAGTGTCACCACATGCATAGTTGGGGGGTGTCGCGGGACGTTTTGGCCAAAACCGCGGGACACGTGGGCCTCATCTTGTGATCACGGGACCTATCGCGGGATTTTTGGGTATTTTGGCAAATTCGAAAAAATGGGTATTTTGGCAAGTCAAAGTCAAACTTTGGGTATTTTAATTAAATTCCCATTTAAGAAAACTACACACCCCTAAATCCCTAATGGAAACCCATCCTTTCGGAAAAAATATTAGGGAATCAAGTCACATCATCTCCATTCAAACCTTTTCTTTATATATTTTTTTTTCCGGTTGTTTAATTAAATTGCTAACTCTTTTAAAAACAAAATATAAGTAATCAACAACAATATAGATATCAATAAGTACAGAAAAAACGTAACCAATGTATGGAAGTTACACACCTCTAGTCTAACTTGAGGTTCTAGTAACCCAAGTCTCTAAACCTAGCCCTTGCTCTTTACCTTTTTATAGCTCCCTTCCAACTAGATCCCCACCTTGCTACTTTATTCTTGCGTGTCTAGTAACTCCTATTAAGGCATGACTCAGAAATACCTAAAGCAACCATGTCTAACCTCATTTGTTCATCATATGTACAAATGTGATGAACAAATGAGGTTAGACATCATATCCTCATTGGAGTTGTCATCCGTCTTCTACAAATGTGACCAAACCATCACAAACTTCTCTCTGGTCAATTTATCGGTGATAGGCGTAACTGGCAATAATGTCCAGAAAACTCCATTCAATATTTTGTCAAAAAACATGGTGGTCTAGCGGATCATAGATCTTCATAATCGCTCATAGATCTTCATAATCGCCATCGACACATACAACATAACTGGTCCGATGGATACCCTGTAAAAATCATATTTCATATACTCATATTTTTTACACCATTCACTTTTACATCGTCCTGCATTTTGCTTTACCTATATTCTTGAAGAGGTGAGTGATTACACTATTTGTTGTAAGACAACAAAAAAAAATTAGACATATTGTTAAATTAAAGTCTCATGTTCAAGTAAAAAATATCATCTGAAGTTCTGAAACTCGTATAATTTACCATTAAATAATAAAATAGAACTTAAAAATCTTATAAAATATGGCATATTTAATTTAAAGGTCTACCTCCAAGACATCTAATGCCTAGGACTCGACATTCTACGTAGGCATGGGAATGGGCCTGACCCGCCGGGGAACCCGGTTCACCCGCCCCGATCGGGGATGGGGATTCCCCGCTAAACCGGGGATGGGGACGAGGACGGCGATTCCCGTTTTTCTCAAACCGGGGATGGAGACGGGGACGAGTATGACACTCCCCGCCCCGCCCCGTCCCTGTTATATATTTAAATTAATAAATTAAATATATATTATTTATTTAAACTAAATCGGTAATTCATAATTTCCTATTTCCTAACTAGGCTTAAAATATAAAATTGTTATTTTTCAGATGCTATCATGTTAGTATGTATTTTGGATGTCAAATCAACATATAATTACTCGATATGTTTTGGTACGTGTGACGTTTTTTTTTTGGGATTAGGTTGAATTTGGTTTTAGGTTATTAATCACTATATGATGTTGTAAATTTTTTTGTATTAGAATAAAAAAATTGTATTAAAATAATTTTTTTACGATCGGGGAAAAAATCTTCGTTTTCCCGTTGGGGATCCCCGTTCCCCGGTGGGGATGGGATGGGGATATGATCATATTCCCCGACGGGGATGGGGATGGGGATTGAGGTCCCCGCCCCGTTCCCGCCCCGTTCCCATGCCTAATTCTACGACAGCATGTGTGTGTCTAACTCTGTTGGAAATAACATATTAGAGGATAGATTTGAACTCGGGTAAATTAATCTTTAGAGACATAAATGAGAAAATATTGTTATCATAATGGTCAAATCGATAAATTTGAAAAATCCAGGGGGTAAAGTGTACAAAGTCGGTCGTTGGAGTAGTAGGATGCGGGAAAAACAATCAAGTGGTTGTTGAGCTCCCCCATTTCTACCGTGTGAGAAAGAGGAGAGAGAGAACGGAGACGAATTTTGATTTCGGAAAACAGGTTTTCATTGGATCCATGGTACGACCACACCACATTGCTGCCAATCACCATTCTCATTCTCATTCTCATTCTCATTCTCATCCTCATCAAGATCAACCTTGAAATATGGCATTGTTTTCCAGAAATTTAGCTCGAATTCCTTCTCCCATCCTTCGTATCTTTGGTGTGTTGTTCATATTTACTCTCGCGGTTCTTCTTCTCCTTGAGGTACACCGTTTTCTTGTTACTCATTTACTCGTACCATATTCAAATGCGGTTTATCATATTTACAACATAGATTCAGCAATTTCAATTCGGGAAAACCTTGCTATAGTAAGGATTTGCAGCAAAACTATGTCGTTTTGATGATTTTGCTATCACAAACTTGCTATGCTGCCATTAGGGGTGTGCATGGTACCGTATCATGTTTTTTTTTCAATACCCTATACCAACCAACTCTACTTGTTACCAACGTTTTTCGGTTGGTACACGTTGGTACGGTTTTGTTCTACATCTCAAAAGTTGAAATTACAATCAAATGAATTAATACAAATTGATGATGCTGTCCAAATAACGTGTTGTTCAGCGTTGCGTTTGTGAAGAGAAGAGATTTAGGTAATTAGGGTTTCGTGTAATTTTATTTGCGTAGTTGCGTTGAGAAGAAAATAATAAGAGTTAGGAGATTAGAGGCTTAGGAATAGGAAGTCAAGGGTCTGTCTTTAGTGAGTTGTAAGTCAATATCCAACAATCCATCTTTGAGGCCCATTAAAAAACAAATTCAGCAATATTTTCTCAACATTAAATCATTAATAAATATATATTTTATTTATTTTTCTATTTAATAAATAATTAAAAATAATATATATATATATATAAGTCGGTAAGGTACGGTATTACCGTGGTACACAATTTTCAATATCACGTACCAACAAAGTTTGTGAAGTTGATACGGTAGTACCAACCAATTTAGTTGGTACCAATTGAATTGGTTGGTTTGTTATGGTACAAATTTGACACTTCTAGCTGCCATTGAATTATTTTTACCCTTTGAAATTTCGTGATAAGTTTTCCGTACGTATGTGTGTATGTGTAAAGCTTGCTATGGCAGTAATGGCTGCAAAACTACGTGGTTTTGATGCTTTTGCGATCATAAGCTTGCTGTTCTTCCATGGTATTGTTCTACCCTTTTAGAAATTTTAGTAGGAGTTTTATGCATGTAATGTGGATGTTGGCATTTTGTCGAACAGGTGGACAACTTGGCTAGTCAGACAAAAACTATTATCGGTCATAACTTAGAACCACCTCCATGGCATGCATTTCCTGCCAAGAATTTTGAAAATGAAACAAAGATCGGTCGAGCTTCTATGATCGTACGATGCTCTTATCTTTCTTGCCGAACCAGGTCCAAAGATGGACATAATATGATAACTGGTGAATCAGAAAAATGCCCTGATTTTTACGGATGGATACATCATGACCTTGAACCTTGGTCTAATACTCGGATTTCACACGCCCTTTTGATGGAAGCCAAAAAATTTGCTTCTTTGCATATAGTGATCATTGGTGGAAAACTTTATGTGGAGTATTACTACGATTGTGTACAGAGCCGGGCTTTGTTTACGATTTGGGGATTGTTGCAGCTTCTTAGGAGGTATCCGGGGATGGTTCCAGATGTGGATTTGATGTTTGATTGCATGGACAGGCCTTATATTCACAGGAACAGTCACTCTGCTATGCCTTTGCCGATTTTTCGCTATTGCACTACTCCTGATCATTTTGACATCCCGTTTCCTGACTGGTCTTTTTGGGGTTGGTAAGCTCAAATCATTTGTTTTTATCAGAACATTCTTTGAATTTTGTATACACATGAATTGTAGTCTTTCGGGTGACTCTGCCTCAAAACTTGTGGCAACGTTTTCCACATCTTCTTGTTGTCTATTTCTGTATCGCATTGCTCGGAGATGGAAAATGTTTGATGGGGAGAGAAATACATTTATGATTTCATGGAACTGTCAACTAGGACCATGATTTGAGTGTATAAATTTGCAACACATTGTCATTAAGTGTGTTCTGTCCTTTTGACTTGTGATGCCAACTATATGTGAATTTGAGTTTAAGAAATATTTTTGGTTCTAAAGTTACACAAGTCTTCCTTTATATTATGGCTGGTTATTAGGTTTGCAAGTAGACGTGGGTTATGTTACTTATGCGGATATGAGGTTCTTGCATTAGTTAACATTCTTATTGATTTGGTTGATCTGGAAATAGGATCTACTTACATTGATCTACTGCTAGACCAAAGCACATAAGAACAGCATGTGCTCGTTGATTTTTTACTTCTTCAGCAAAGAACTTAGGGGTGAGCCTTTTGGAGAAACGTGTGATAGGAAGGTCTGGAAGTTGGTGTTGGGCATGCAAGCTAAATTGCATTATAAACCAGTCTACAACTTTGGCCCAAAATTTTGTAAGAAAGGAGTTATGATGGGTAGATACTCAGGACAATAGTTTTCCAAACTTAACTATTTAGTTTTCTTCTTATAGCAGGGGCAATCTTCCTTTCATGAATATGCTACCAAAGATGCCTGTATCACTCAGAAAACTTTGGTGTCTGATTTTTTTTAAGTTTCTTGGAACTACTATAGTGTATGTGCTATTGGAAGGCATGGATGAAGGAAATTCTATGTAATTTAACATAGGTTTAGTTTTATTAGGATTGTTTTTCTCTACAACAAAGAATTTAGATAGGGGAAACTTTTGCTTATAAACAAAATGTTAAATTAAATTTGGAAAAACATAGTGAATGGAAGATGAGTCAAAAGTTTATTTTAATCAAAGGTGAAGGTAAAAGCTTTACTTGCTATAGAGTTAGAGAGTTGATGAATTTTGGAGGACACCCTTTTGCACTAACTAGTATTGCTATGGATATTTTCTATCAGGGCAGAACTTCACCTGGGACCTTGGGAAGAAGAATTTCAAAGCATTAAGCAAGGTTCACAAGTGATGAGTTGGGAAAAGAAGTTCCCTTATGCATATTGGAAAGGAAACCCATCTGTTGGCTCTCCAGTTCGCGAAGAATTGCTCTCCTGTAATGACACAAGTAAATGGGGAGCGCAAATATTGCGTCAGGTACATATTTTGGTTAAATAACTAACAAGCATTTGATGATTTTCAAATGATAAGCTGTGTATATATTTTCTAACGTTATGTGAGATCTTGATAGATTTGCTTACCTTTTCTGGTTTAACATTTCATTACAGAATTGGACACAAGAAATAATAGAGGGGTTCAAGAACTCCAAATTATCTAGCCAGTGCAATCATCGGTAACTTACAATTACCTATTTACCCAATTATCATAATTAAAAAAAAATATGTTATAACTACCTAGGCATGGGATCATGTGAGAAGTGTCATTTTTGGTGAGAAATGTGAGAAGTACTTTTAAACCGTTGATCACTTTTAATCAAATACCCTCCCATGAATTTTGGCTTAAAAGGGAATTGATGCGGTGCATCTTATCTCGGTGCACATCCAACGGTTGATAACCACTTCTCACGCTTCTCACCAAATCTGGCACTTCTCACCAGAACCCAACCCTAACTATCTATTTGTCCATCTGACATCGTCAAGAAAATTTATTATATTGATCTGGGTCAACAATGCTCTCGTTTTTGTCATTTAAGGGTATTTTAGACTATTTTTTGACAAATAGTCAGACATTTGTCGCGAAACAGCCGCTCTATCCTTTGACATATCAGACCTTGTTTTAGATTTTCATCAGTTTTCTAAAGTGTAATATCGGGTACATATGTAACTTGTGGAGATTAATGATGTATTCTCATATGTTTATGCACAGGTATAAGATATATGCTGAGGGCTATGCTTGGTCTGTAAGCTTAAAGTATATACTGTCATGTGGTTGTGTTCCTCTTATAATCAAACCGAAGTACGAGGATTTCTTCAGCCGAGGCCTCTTCCCCCTGGAAAACTACTGGCCTATCTCCACCCAAAACATATGTCGATCCATTAAAACTGCAGTCGAGTGGGGGAATTCACATCCATCTGAGGTAAAGCTTCCTATTTCTTGCTCATGTTACTCCCTCTGGCCGTGAAAATTGCATATGTTTGTCTTCCCACAAGTTCACAAAATTGTTTGACTATTTTCCAAGTATTTAAAGAGTAAACAAAAACAGTCTTTCTACTATTGGAGATAGAGGCAAGGTCTCAATACATCTTACCCCCGACCCTACCTCTATGTGAGTTATATTGGGTTCTTTGGGTTTGGTTTTCTAAGAGAGTAAACGCGTGGAGACCACAAAACTTACCATCAAAGTCACCATTTCTTTTTCATTTTCTAGAAGGGCAAAAAGGTGCATTCTCGCACTATTTCTCTAAAAAGAGCTGTAATGAGTGAGGTGTCCATAGTTTGGTTTATCTAAAATGCCTAAATGAGTTCATAACTATGTTTCAGTTGGTAAATCAGTGATTCCATCTTTATGATGATCGTCATCATCGTTTTCAGCCTAGTTTTTGGTCAATAATATACCAAATGCCATAAGTTTTGTATCTCTAGAATGCTTAGATGTGCATCTTCCATTTTCTTGAAATCTTGGTAAATTTGACTTTTGGCATAGAGGTCAAGGAAATTGTTTAATCTCCTCTCCCATATCTAAATACCAAATGAACCTTGTATACCCCACACAGAGGTAGGGTTTAGGATGTATGCAGACCGTGCTCTATCCTAGAAGGCAGAGAGGCTATTTCCATAAGGATCCCCCCGGCATGCAAAAAACAAAAGCAGACATGTGAGAAAAGTAGCTTAAGTGACATAGACAAGTAGTATGTAATTATGTTAAGGCAAATAGTATCCTCTCCGTCCCAAAATAAGTGTCCACAATTGAAATAACACACAACTTTAGACATGCATAATTATTAGATCTTTTTGTTAACCAAATGACATTTTTACCCTTATTTAATTTCTTTCTTTTTGGAACTCTTAAATATTTGTGCATTAATTAAATTTGAGAATATAGTTATTTACATTTGAAAGCGGACACTTATTTTGGGACAAACATAAATAGAAATGTGGACACTTAATTTGGGACGTAAATTAACTTGACAAAACTTTCCAAAAACTGAAATAGTTGCAATTTTCGTGAAGTGAGTCAGTATTACTTGATGTGCTTCGATATTCATATTAATCAGTGATTGTTGTTCTCTTTCGGGGGTCTAACAGGCAGAGGCAATAGGAAAAGCGGTGCAAGATTTTATGGAGAGATTGAACATTGACCGGATATATGATTACATGTATCATCTGATAACCGAGTATGCAAAGCTGCAAGATTTCAAGCCAGTTCGGCCTCCAACTGCGCTACAAGAGTGTATCGGCTCTCTGCTTTGTTATGCTGATGAAAACCATCGTGGATACCTCGAAAGGTCAGCCGCCTCCCCTTCACCATCTCCTCCTTGCAAACTCCCTCCTCCGAATCCTGAAATGATCAAGAAACGGATAGAAGCTAAAAACAAAATCTTGAATAAAACCCAACTCATAATCTAGCTGCTAATGCTTCTTTCTTGTGTAGAGTAGCTAGTTTTAGTCGTATAGTCGGTATGTGTATTTATTGTTGGTATCTAGTGATCCCGGATGGGAAATGATGAATTTTGTATTCTAGATATGATTCGGCTAGTAACATTCTTGTTAATGATGGTTAATGGGTAAATAAGTAATTTAATCTCACATCATGGTCGTTGTCGTTGCCATTTTTGTTGGGCGATAATAAGGGATCTAAACAACGCCGATATAAAACAACTAGTTCACGAATAGGATCTTTGAAGTGTGTTCTCTAAATGCTAACATTGAGACATATAACAACCACAACACAATGCAAGAAGATCTACTAACGAAAGCAATAACCAACACGGGGATTTAACATGGTTCCACTGTTAGTGAGGTAGTGTACATCTTCAGTTGGTGAGAGATGGTGATTTGTATAATAATACTGAAAGAAAATTACAAAGAGTTATTACCGATCCTTTTGGTGTCATTGACATAACAAATATTATTTCTATTCTCTCTCTTTCTATTTCTTTTCTATATATAGAAAGTTCCAAAATCATCATATAATAATCCAAAAATTACAATAGAAAAGAAAATAGAAGGTTTGTTAGAAGCTTCAATCCTGACAAAATGTAACCCTAAGAGCCTGCTTGGTTTGTAGTATTTAGTGAGATTTAGAATTGGATTCCATTCCAATCCCGTGTTAGGTTTAAAGGAAAGTCTAAAATTAAATGAAATCCTATTTCATAGGATTTATTTGTAATAATGTTTTAAAATATGTTAAAAACACTTGTTTTGTAATAATTAATAAATAAAAAGATAAGTTAATTATTTTTATAATATTTTATAATTTGTTTTTATAAATTATTTATAAAGAATGGAATTTAGTTCCATTCTAGTCCAAATCTTACACATCAAACACACCAAATATTAGTTATCCCTTTATGTTTTCAAGTTTTTAAATCTTGATAAACTAGATCAATTTGATATTGGCTGATTATTGGCTTGCTGGAAATTTATTTTATATATTAAATAAATTGCATTTGCATATATAAATGTGAATCCATATATAACCATCGTAGATGTAAAGAATACATCAAAAACAAATATCAAACTCTCAATATTCTCCATTCTATGTAGGAGTATCGAGGAGAACTTGAGTGTCACCTGTTACCTAATAAATAGAAGATTATTCGTTAAATTAACATCTATAATTGTCCCAACTGAACATTTATACGATGGATTGTCACTTGTTACCTAATGGCGCAAGATTAATAGTCACTAAAGCACTATATTAATAAGAATCTTGTTAAATATTCGTTTCACATTGAAATCATATTATGAGAATGGAAATGGGTATATGTACATAAAGTCTAATGAATATGAAAGAAAACATATTAGAGAAACTAATGTGTCAAACTTGGGGATTATCTAGGTCACTGAATCATATTTTGTCACCAATAAAGATGACACATATATGTTTCGGCATGACCATGTGGGACACCGTCATGACATAATGATCTGTGTGTTGCAAAATACATATGGATACATTCTCTTTCGAGTGAAAGGCAAAATGAGACAATTAACCAAATTGCAATCGTTGACTTCTGCAACACAAAACAACGCCACCATCATAAGATGCTCTCTTAAATACCTAGAACTTTTGCAAATCATACTCCTTAGCCAAAATAGGAATGAGACCATCATAAACTAAAGACGTAATACAAAATATTTCATTCTTACAACAAATACGATGTGATATTTATGGACCTATACATCCGAAATGCGGGTCATTCAAGTACTTTATGGTTCTAGTTGAAGTTTCAACACGATGAGCACAAGTCATATTATTGTCCACACGAAGCACTGCACTCCTAGCATCATCTATACATTTAAGCGCTCACCACCCTAATTATCAATCAAGTCTAAATTACTTGGTAATGTTAGAGAATTTACATCATACAGATTTGATCATTATTGCATGTGTATCGGGGTCGATCTAGAGCATCTTATACCCCTCATTTGTATACATAAAAATGATCTCGCAGAAGTTGTCATCAAAAGGATATAGATGGGAGCTAGGGCGTTGGTTTTATGCACCAATTTACCCACATCTGCCTAGGGTTATGCAATATTATTTGCAACTTTACTTATTTGTTTTTAGACTCACTACTAGCCAACCAATATCATGCGTACCCTTTGGTAACTGGATAGAAGTCTGATCTTTTACATTTACACATGTTTGGTTGTGTAGTATACGTGCAAATTGTGCCCCTACAATGCACCAAATGGGTCCTTAAAAACGCTTAGTATATATACGTTGGATATTAATCTCATACAATTATCTGCTATTTAGAACCTTTGACGGGTGATCCTTATACTGTTTGGTTTACAGATTATCACTTTGATGACAGTCTTCCCATCATTAGGGGGAGATAGGAAAAAATATATTCCAAAGGAACGACGGGAACTGTCATGGAATTTTTCCACTATCTGTCTCATTTTGATTCTCAAACTTTACAACGTAAAGTTGTTGTAAAGTTGAAGTCAAACGAATCAAACTCGATACCTAATACGTTTGATATTATTCCAGAAGTGACAAGATTACACATATGAGCTGCAAATATATCCATAAGGTTCCAACATGGGCACAACGTCGTTGGAAAGTGTGTTGCAATCACACATAGTGGAGGTGTGGTTGAGGTCGTATTACCAAACGGAAATAGTGTAAGTTACTTGGTTCGATAGATACTCTTCTAAAGGAAGAGAAGAGTAAGGCACATCCATTCATCATCAATACATAAAACTTTCATAATTATAATTATGTCCAAATCCTGCAAGCCAAGCGACCCTAACAACTTTCTCTTCATTCTTGCATTCAATGAGGAGCAACACCAAGCATTGACAGATCCAGGATTTTTACATAGTGGGGGCACCTTTAAGGTAAATTATGCCCGTAAAGTCGTCCGATGTGTTTTGAGCCTATTCTCACAGTTTCGATGGATTTTTAAAGTTTTTTTTATAGATTTTGATGGATTTTTAAGTTTTTTTTGTCTATTTCGAGAGACTTTTTTCGGGGTTTTCTTGTTAATCCGAGAGTTTTTTGATGTTCTAGTTGATTTCAATGTACTTTTTTTGGTTCGTAGGGCACAATTGGAAAATTACCGAAGGAAAACCATAATAAAAAGAAAAAAAAGAGTTTTTAACCTAGAAAAATAAAGAAAAATAAAATTTTTACGGGGGGATGGGACCCCATCTTTTACAAGTTGGATCCGCCCCTAACACCAAGTCTCTAGACGATAAATAAAACCCTTGAACTAAATAAAATGTAGCTTGGCTCTTCCCTCTTATGCCATTTACACGACCATGGCAAGCATGCCAAGGTCGCATACACTGTTGTGCCCTTTTGGCATTAGACATTTTCTTTCTAGTTTTCAGCTAAATATATGCCATACTTGTTGAAATGCTGAAAAAGCTTTGTATCCTTACAATGCTTGGATGTACATGTTTGGTTTTCTTGAGAAGTTGGTAGATAGACTTATCTTCGATACGATGTTTGGTTTTTAGCTAAACGATATGGGGTTGTGGGTGGTGACAATTGCGACCTTGGTGATGAAGGCAATGACAACAATGGTGGTGCACCAAAAACATGTCTATGAAACAACAGTCGAGGATAGAGCTATGCGAGAGGAGTATCCTTTTACACCAACTAGAAAAATAACAACTGAAACTAGAAACCCAAATCCTGACACACACACCTGACACACACACCTGGTAATTAAAGCGGTCTTTTTTATGATTTATGAAAACTTTTCTTTGGGTTATGATGACTCGAGCACAACGTAATTTTAAAACTTTGTTACCTAATCCTCAACAAATCAAAACGGTGATGGCGATTTGATATTAAAAGTACATTTATTACTAGTGATGAATTTGCATTGAAAGCCAAGTGTTAACTTGTCGTCTCTACAGTATCCACACGTCGTCTCTTGAATCTTTAAACGTCGTAAGCATAAAAGGGGAAGCCTCCCGGTTCAGGAGAAGGGTGGCCACGACGGTGGAATGATGGTGCATGGGTGAAGTTGTCGAAAGGGAAGGGGGTACATGTGGCAACATTTAATTGGCTAATATAAAATGGTTTTTAGGTTATGGACAAAAAGACCAAAATGGCCATTTCATTTAACGACTTTCTCAGACAGAGTAAGTTAGGGGGGCCAATTCATAGTGGTGTTCTTGGTTGAATTCTAATGGCTTTAGGTGAATCTGATCCAATCCAAGCATCCTATGAATGCTGGATTTTATCATTCATCTCACCAAAAAATCGATTAAGAGCTTTCTAGACCTTCCCCACCCCTCACTCCCCCTTTTCAAAAAGAAGCCCCGCTCAACAAGGGACCCTCTCTAGTAAGGATTCAATCTAATCAACATTTGACATCCGATCTAATCCAATCCAATGGATGATTGGAGTAGATCAGTTCCATCCATTAGATATTAATATTGTTTATTCACTGGATCGGATTGGATATATCTAATACTTTGATCCAATTTTTTAATGAATTATTTAATTTATTAAAAACAATTATGTATAAATGTCAACTAAAAAACAATATCGTAAAATGTTCGTAGTTATATATGTTTATTAATTGAATCATAGTTGGATGATAATTGGATGGTCGTTGGATTAGTCCGATTCGATTTTATTGGATTTTGGACTGTCATCCAAAACCAACCGTTCCAATTTGAAGTTGAAGTTTTTGATATGATCAGATCCAGTTATAATTGGAAACCCGGTTATTGTTGGTCGTTTCCAAATGGATCTGATAATTTTCTAACGAATTCATAATTAATTGCAAACCATGATAACAAACAATATAATAAATGAATTTACAAATCATGTCTAGCTCAGTTGGTCTAACTAAGGACGGTAACATCCTGAGGGGGGCTGTAGATGGTATCCCAGTCTACCCGGGTTCGATTCCAAAGGGAGGCAATTGAGGGCATGAGGAGTACCCAGTCCTTGGGTGGTCCAGTCTTTGACTGGGCTTAGGGGCCGTTCGATAATGGCTTAATGAGTTGTATAGCAGATATAGCTTATTCGCACAGCCATACCTAGCCGTTCGGTAGGAGCTTATTCGCTGAGCCGGTGGCTGATTCGCTCAGATAGAAAACCTATGTCCTATGCACTCAGCGGAGTCATTTCCCTCACTACCCTTGGAAAAAACAGGTATCCTCCTCCTCCTCCAATCTCCATAGATCTATCGCTGCTCCTCCTCTTGCCCTCACAAATCGATCCTCTCAAATATGTTCTCCATCTGCACTGCGTCTCCATCGCTGTAGAAATGAAGAAACACGGGGAGCGATCTTCTGGGTTTTCTTCTTCATCTTCCTTCTGGTTTAAACCCTAGACCAACGTTTTTCTGGGTACGAATTCAGTTTTTAATTTAGGTTTGATATGAGTTTCTGGTTTAGGGTTCGAATTCAGCTTTTGATTTTGATTTTATCGACTGGTTTCTAATTTTGGATTTCGAATCGAGTACTATTTCTGATTTTGGGTTTGATTTTGATCTATAAATTGTTTGGTTACAGAGGAACAATCGTCTTTCTCATTTCACAATTCTGGTTTGTATTTCTTTATGGGTCTTTTAGTAGAGTTCATTGGGTATGAAATCTTTTTTTATATATCAATGATTGTTTGTAGTTGCTATCCATCCTTGAATCCCTCAATTGAAAAACCATGAACCATGCACTTGATGTTTTGTATTTTGTCTTTGATAACAAGTTTGAATGGATTGTTTGATCCACAAAAATTGTTTATTTATTTTTAATGTTTGTTGCTGCTCTATCGTTCAGAAATTTTCCTACAATTAGTTGTTTGGGATTGTTATAAAAAATTAAGATTGCGGGTAAAATAGTCATTTCTGACATTTAAATTGTTTATTCAGCACAACAATCGAACAACAACTTATCTGTTAACACTCAGACGGCTATATCTATACAGACAGCTATATCCATACAAGTCTTAACAGAAAACGAATCGAACAACACCTTACCCCCCATCCTGTGGTTGGGCCTTAGGTCCCGCGTAAGCTGGCCGGGACAGCGGCGGATTAGTGGACTGCCCTCGGATGTCCGATACCGTCGGGGAGGCGTGTGTACGTGGTAGTTGATCGAAAGGGTCGATGCCGCTATCCCTTCAAAAAAAAAAATATAATAAATGAATTTTGTGGGGACCCAAATCATAACTTTAGCTTAAACGCGAAGAAAAATATGTAATTTACGTTTTATGAAATTTAATGGATTTAAATAACGAAAAAAACAAGTCAGGATTACAAAAATAATTATATGGACTTTAAAAGTCGTTATTCGTTTTATATCTCTTTTTAAATATTAAATTTGATTATGCTTAAACCTCCACGACTTCCATGAAAAAAGCAAAAGTGCTTGATTTCGTATTGATTTTAAAATTAAAAATATTATTTTTAAACAAATGGAATAATATATTTTGATGCATCATATTTATAATTATAATTATGTCATTAATTAAAAAATTCGTACATATTTTTATATTAAAATAGCTAAATGTATACATAAAAATATTTTCATAAATTTCATTATTATAATATTGTATTTTTATTTTATTTATTACATAAATATATTTTTAAATATTTTTTATTAAGACATTGTACTTCGAAAGTTTTACCATTATGGATAAGGTAGTTGTGGGCTTGTGGCCGGCGTGTTGCAGGTAGAGGTGGTGGTTGTGGTGGAGGTGGTCGACGGTGGTTATCGGTGACCGATGATGATGATGCTGGTGGCAACGACGATGAGCGATGGTGATCATTAAAACAAATTTTATATCAAGGTTATATCAATTGAGAATAGATTAGTATTTTTTTATTTTTTGTCTCATCTATGTTCCATCTTATTTCACCTATTTTTGTATTACAAAAAAATATTTTCATACCACCTTAGAGCATCTCTAACAGCTATGCTAATTTTTTTCTAAAATAGAGTAAAATAATTCAAAATCTCTAAAAAAATTTGCATTCAACTCTAACAACTATACTATTTTAGCAACTCTAGTATTAATTATCTTATTAAAATATTTAATTTTTTAATTATTTTATTAAAATATTCAATATATGGAAGGTTGGAAGAAGAAAAACTTGTTTTTTTTTGTAATGATTAGTTTTTGGGAGAGAACCATCTATTTAAGGATTTCTCTAAATTCAGAGATTTTTAGAGCATCTCCAACAGCTATGCTAATTTTTTTTAAATATAGTAAAAACCTTCAAAATCTTTAAAAAAATTGCATCCAACTCTAACAGCTATGCTATTTTAGAAACTCTAGTATTAATTATTTTATTAAAATATTCAATTTATTTAATTATATTATTAAAATATTCAATATATGGAAAGCTGAGAGGAAAAAAAGTTTGCTTTTTTGGGGTAATGATTAGTTTTAGAAGAAAACCATCTAAATAGAGATTTCTCTAAATTTAGAAACTTTTACAATATCTTTTTTTTTCTATTTTAGCATAAAGAATAACATAGCTGTTGTAGCAACAAAAAATGCTAAAATCCCACTTTTTTCATTTTAGCATAGTTGTTGGAGATTCTCTTACTCACTTGATCCGATGCTTGTTTTATGTCATACCAAAATGAGACAATGAGTTCTATTCCATCTTACCCCATATACCGAAACGTAAATTTAAAATCAAACCATCCACTTAACACCTCGTTAAATATTTAAATATCAATTTAGCAAAAACAACGGTTTCCATAAACATAATAATCTTATAAAAAATGTAAATAAAATTTCTACATACAATTAAAAAAACATAAGAATAAAATAAAGTCAAAAATCACGTTTTGAAGCATCCATGTTGATTTTTTCCCATTATTTTAATTGTACTTTTAATAGAATAATAGTAATATTAATAGTAAATACTGTTTTGTGTATAAAGAAAAAAAAAGGCAAGGCAACAGCATCCAATCGAGCATATTACACAGGCACGATGAAATCAAGATGGAAATAAAGAGATCACATGTCATCAATAAAATGAGAAAAAACCAACAATAATTGGAGAATAGTACGACGTCGTAGCAAAGGAGATGCACCACTAAAGTAAGGTTTTATTATACATCGTTAACTTTAATTTCCCCCGAATTTATTTATGCTCGAATCCAAATACCTATTTTACAGTTGGTGCATAACTTTTTTGTGTCTAATTTGGTAAATGATTGTTTCGTAAAACATGATTGGTCCATGTGGTTAGGTACAAATCTGGATTGGGTCCCTTAAACAAAATAAGTACATCAAATGTCACTGTGGTTGTCATTTTGTTTCATGACGGGTCCCTACCGCTAACACCGTTAAAAGACCATCTGTTAAGGCCATCCATACCCCAAGCGGGATGGGGCTCGGGATGGCCAGCGGGGTTGCGGGGATGGGCTACGGGCTCGGGGATGGTTGCGGGAAGGGATGGAATTCGGGGATGGGATCCCGATCCATCCCGAAGGTTTTTAAATAAAAAAAAAATTTAATTAAATTTTTAAAAATAATGCCGTTCAACGGCTCTTTGTAAAAAAAATTTATTTTTCTCAATTTAATCCCACTATATATTTAACCCTCAACCTCTTATTTCTCACACCTCTCAAATTCTCTCAACCTCTTATTTTTCACACCTCTCAAATTCTCTCAACCTCTTATTTCTCACACCTCTCAAACTCTCTCAAATTCTCTCAACCTCTTATTTTTCACACCTCTCTCATCATGAATTCATACAGAACACCTACATCCCGTCGTAACCGACCGAATACACCATAATCGCAAGAAGATCAAGAGCTTGGTTTCCAAGCGTTTACACAACAAGGTTATCATCCGCAATTTTCGCAACAAATTCCGCCACAATGGTCGCAACAAAATCCGCCACAATATCCGCAACAATTTCCCCAACAATTTCACCAACAATTTCACCAACAAATTCCTTACCAATTTACACGTCCCGGGTTGATTGAACAAGGTTTTACTCCGGCCAACTTCAATCTCGACGACGACATTGTTCCGGAAACCCAACCTTCTACCCCGAACACACCACAATCTATCCCGACACAACAATCTAACCCGGAACCATCAAATCCGAGACCAACGAAAGCCGCCAAACAAACGTGGAGTAAAGCCGAGGAACTCGCGTTAGTGTCGGCGTGGGTTGACGTTTCGGAGGACCCCGTGGTCGGTAACGCACAAAGCGGTGGTAATTATTTTTATTGATATTATTATTATTATTATTATTATTATTATTATACTTAATTTTACATAAATGTAGGAAGTTTTTGGGGCCGAATCGGGCATGTGTTCTTTACTCGCATGGGTCGTGAACCAGGTTATAGATCAACCCATCAACTCAATAGCAAGTTCAACGACCTCAATAAAAGAGTTAATTCGTTTGGCGGCATCTACAACAACTTGCTCAATAATAGATCAAGCGGGATGAGTGAGGCCGATATATCCCGAACGGCACATGAACGGTATCTAGCACGCCATAAAGTTGCTTTCACTCACGAACAAGCTTGGGACGTCCTAAAAAAATGTCCAAAATGGGGAGCCGTTCCAACGATGACGACAACTTCATCGCGGGGTTCAAAACGTACCCAACCTTCCGATGATGACGATGACGAGCAAATTCAACGACCCATCGGGAGAAACAAGGCAAAAAAATCATCAACGAGTAATACGTCCGGGGCGAATACGGACGAAAGTGTTACTCAGTTGTTGACGACGTTCAACGACAAGATTGATGATACAATGAAATACAAAATGAAAAAAATCGATCTCGAACTTCAAAGGTTAGAACACGAACGAGAAATCGAACGAGATAAACGATTTGAGAAAGACTTCGAGTATTTCATAACCCCGCATGATCACCTTACGGGAAACGCTTTGAGGGCTACTTTAGCGAGAAAAGAGCAAATCCAAAAATTTCATAATTGGTAGTGTTTTGTATTTTGTAATTTTTATTTTTAATGAATGATATGAATTTTAATTTTTATTATTTATCTTATTTTTATTTATTAAAAAATATATAAATATTTTTATTTTGTTAAATAATTAAATATATAAATAAAAGAATTAAAATAAATGAGGTGGCAAAAGGGTTTGAGAGAATGGGGTACGGGTGTTTAGGGATCGTTAGGGATCGAGTGAGGGATGGAAGAAAAGCTGATGTAGCGCTGATGTGAAGATGAAATATTTGAAAGATGCTGTTATGGGGTACGGATGGCCTAAGTCAGGGGTACATACTACATAGATCATTTCAGTAATTAATTAAAATAACCCTTTAAAACACTATTCAGATGATGACACATGTCACCTTTCTCTTCCCTTCACCTGCTACCCGCCTACACCCGGGAAATTGACGTAAATAGCCATATGGAAAACAAATCTTCAACTTTTGACCTCTCAAGTTTTTTTTTTTACAAAAATAGCCGGAATCCCGCAAGTCTGACACCGCAAGCTTCAGCTTTTTCTGACACAGTAAAAAAAATATTATTTTTTTTTAAAATATGACGATCCCGCAAGCCCACCGCAAGCCTTGCGTTTTGTCAGAAATAATATTTTTTTTTCGTTTTGTCAGAAAAAGCTGACACCGCAAGCCTTGCGGTGTGAGGCTTGCGGGATTCCGGCTATTTTTGTAAAAAAAAACTTGGATGGTTAAAAGTTGAAGATTTGTTTTTAAAATGGTTATTTTGGTCAATTTCCCCCTACACCCCTCACCCCATTCTTCACCTTCACCTTCACCTTGAACCTGCAAACATAACCCCATTCTTCACCTTCACCTTCACCTTGAACCTGCAAACATAACCCCATTCTTCACCTTCACCTTCACCTTGAACCTGCAAACATATATAGTATACATATACATATATATCGTTTCTCTCCCACCCTTTCTAAAAACACATCTACATATATATACACATACACACAACATAAAACACACACAGAAAACACACCTCACCATTTTCGACTGAGCAAGGAAGCTGAAGGAAACGGGGAGGGAAAAAGAAAGGGGTGTCGGATGGGTGGTACTCGTAATGGAAGGGGAGGAAGGATGGTGGTTACTAGTACCATTGTTGGGAAAGCAACCGTACATGCAAATTAGATATTATTACAAACTTCTCGTACTTTTTCTTTTTCACTACATTGCTCATCGGAGTTCTTCTCAAATTGCCATGGTTGGCGGTGGAATTCCTACTTCTCCCGGAGCCAATAGAGCTTACCCCCTACGTCACAGTTGCTTGCATTGTAGCAGCCATGGTGGGCTCATTTTCGGTTACGGTATCGGAATTTCCGGTAACAATATCTATGGGTGGCCATCGATGGACCCGTTCTTGAAGAAATTCTTCCCGTCGATGTAATGGAAACAGATGGCAGACACGTCGATGATCTGATCCTGGCACCGAAAGAAGCAAGGAAAATCTGTTGTGCATCGAAAGAATCCTCTATGTCTCTGTCTCTATCTCTCTCTATGGCAGCCATTAATGGCTCCGGCAATCTATTCGAACGCCCATCTTCATCTTTATTTTGAGGCTGAAAACACAGATGCAAACCCACGCAAAGCACACCATACACAAACACACATGCCTTCACCGGAGAAGATTGCCGGAGATAGAGAAGATGGCCAGAGGAATGATGTGGTGGGTTTAGGAAGGAAGAAAGAGTGTATGTGTGTGTATCTATATGTATATCTATAAATAATATTTAAATACTTTTACTTTTAATAAAAAATAAACAAAAAGGTAAATTGCCCATTTTACCCTTGATTTAACGGACTGTATTTAACAGAGTTAGTGACAGAGACCCGTCATGAAACAAAATGACAACCATAGTGACGTCTGGTGTACTTATTTTGTTTAAGGGACCCAATCCAGATTTGGACCTAACCACAGGGACCAATCATGTAATTTACTCTCTCTCTATATATATATATATATAGAGAGAGAGAGAGAGAGGCTCCGTAAAATGCAAAACTTGCATTTGTTGCACATCTTACAAACCACAGTGTGCATATGTGCAGAACCAATGTGCATATGCATACGTGCAAGAATATATACATATAATGGACATTAATTCATATGGGATAATACATATATGCATCTCAGATTATGCATATATGAAAATTGGTTTGTAAGGGGTGTAACAAATACATGGTTTGTATTTGATTTGTACCATATATATATATATATATATATATATATAGGGTCAGGTTCAGGGGAAAACCTCAAAAAACGAAAAATTAAGGAACACTTTGGTAGCCCTCCATCTGGACGGTATGCATCTGTGCATACAGGTCATCTGTAATATGCACACGTGCATATATGCACAAATGTATGATGCACTTGTGCATAAAACCAAAAAAACAACTTAACTTACTTGTATGCACAAGTGTATACCGTGTAGATGGAGGGCTATTAGGGTGTTCTTCAGTTTTTCATTTATTTGAGGTTTTCCCCTGAACCTCTCTCTATCTCTCTCTTTCTCTCTCTCTCTCTCTATATATATATATATATGGTTAGGTTTAGGGAAAAACCTTAAAAAAACGAAAAGCTGAAGAACAATCTGGTAACCTTCATCTGGATAGTATGCACTTGTGCATACAAGTAACTTGTAATATGCACACATGCATATGCACAAGTGCATAATTTACATGTATGCACAAGTGCATGCCATCCAGATGAAGGGCCACCAAGGTGTTCTTCAGTTTTCCATTTTTTGGAGGGTTTCCCCTGAACCTTCATCTATATATATAATCATATTATATTTATAAAAAATCAATAATTATATTTAAACGATTTTTTATTTTTTAAATATAATTATATCTTGGAAGATAATCAATAATAATTATATTTAAATGATTTTTATTGAAATGTAAAATCAGGAAATTCATAGATAAACCAGAAAGCGTAACAATGATTTTTGTTTTAAATTCATGAAACCAGATAAGCTAAGTTTATAAGTGAAAACGGAAAGAGAAACAATGATTTTTGTTTAAAGTCCATAGATGAAAAAACAAATATTTTTGTTTAAAGTTCATAATGTTGTTTCGTGTATGACTTTCTTTCACACTTTTTACCAAAATTCATAGGTGAAACCATAAAATGAATGAAATAATTAAAAAGTTTAAACAAATTTATAGTTGAACCACAAATTCCATAGATGAAACAATTAGGTAAATGAGATGATTAATGAACATGATAGTTAAGGAATGTAATAATTAAGTGAATGAGGTTTGACTCGCATAATGTTTTTGGATGAAATGAAATCTCTCAAAAGAATTTGTCTTTGAAATAATTGAAATGGAATATTGTCAGATTTGACCACCTGTTTGGTTAACAGGCATTCCGCATTTGAATGAAATCTGTTAAAAAATTAGAATATGTCTTGTAGCTTTGAAATTGTAACGAAATATTGGTAAATGACAAAAATATCCCTTTTTATTTTTTAAAACTAAAAACTTTTTAATAAAATAATCATTTAATGTGTTAAACAATATAAAATACACATCTTAAATATAACCATAAACGAAACGACCTCACTAAATCAATATTAAAAGTGTTTCAAAATAGTTAATTATTTATCCTATAAAAAAATAGATAATAAACATAATTCGATGTTTATTATATTAATTTAAAAGGTTAACTATTATATTGAATAAATATTAATACAAATTTCGATAAAAAAAATTAGAAAAATAAAACTAAAAATTATTAAATTAACTTAAATATATTATTAACCGAATAAAAGTATTTAAAAAAAAAACAAATGTATTAAATTAAATAAAATGAATTAAGTTATATTTGGATTAAATAGTATATTTGGGATTAAAAAACATAACCTTACATTCCATCAGAATCCTACTCTATAGTGAAGAAATGTTGATATCTCGTAGTTGTGAAAGTTAATGGACCCCGAAGATTCATTCTTTAAAAAAGAATCAACCAAACAAGGAAATGAACTTTGTTCAAAGTAATTCAACATTCAGTTCCACCAAATTTCTTCATAATATGTGAACCAAACACCACCTTAATGTTTTTAGTGTTCTTTTAACGATTAGGTTGGATATTGTCTAAACTATAACAAATGGTGGCCTTAACGTATTTTATTTTTGAGTAACCTACACCATAGGTCCTGTGATTTTCTCATATTTTGGATATCATCTTTTTTTGTTAAAATAAGTACATTGATTGTTCTTGTTGTAACATCCGTAATTTTGGGTAAGTACAATTTCAAGTTAGTGTACAAACAGGTCTTTCAATAAGCCTATGGTTCTAATCCAAATTCCGACCCGAAACGGTTCACTTAATATAATCATCATGCTTATTGCCACTCCAAGTGACGAATGTTAAAACCACCAATCTCTTCTAACGGCTACCCGCTTAGAAACTTCTTTACTACCCCAACGATCATCACATCAAGGTAGTCCAAGTATACACATGTAACTTGTAGGTTCACCATAACGCTGGCCATGTGCAATTATGAACGTACCGTACATGATCATCATTATTACTCTAGACATGATTCTTGTTTCTAGTGACTCCATTGATCTCAAAATATCCTATCTTAGAGTGCTTAATGGTGCAATTTCACTCTCCTTTACTTAAAAGGACGCTAGTTTGAGTCTAGGTATCCAAAAATCAACACCTAAATCTCTCAAACTTATGCTCTGGTACCAACTTGTAACACCCTCAAATTTGGAAAGAGCAACTACTATAAACTTCGATAAAATAACCAAATGAGGATAAAATTCTTTCTACAAACCATCATTGGAAACACCTCAAAATTTAAAAAGTAACAACTCCCACAATTAATAACTCAAGTCATACAACATGACCAAATAAAGTCGGGTGTTACTTAACCCAAATACAAGTTGCTATTCCCAAAATAAATGTGAAAGACTTCACTAAGCAATTCATCTCTCGAGCACACTACTAGCACTAATCTTTTCACAGTGTCACTAGAACTATTCCCAATCTGAACCTGTTGCACATGCCGACAAATAAGAAGGTTAGGCTAACGTCAAGTGAGTTCAAGAGTTAACATCATGATTAAATAATTCGTTAGACGAAAAGGATGCAACTTAAATCATGATTTCCAAAAATGAATTTGTATTAAGTATACCAACAACCCATTTTCCAAACGCACACAAATTCCATGATGGAAACTCCAATGAAAATCATTTCTCAACAATGGACTCAATTCCAAAACTCACTCAAGATGTGAATAAATATTAAATTTCCAAAAAATATCAACGCGAATAAATCTCCAATAATCGAAACATCCAAACAAGGATGGGGCATAATATACCGCCCATAAATCATGAAAAATAATCCATATAAATATAATACGTCACCGACAACATGGATAAAAGAAATACCCGAAACAACACCTTTCGGTGACGGGGGAGACCCAATTTCATCAAATGTGGAGGATACACAAGTTAAACCACAATTATAAGTTACAAGCATGTTTCATGGATGGAAAAGCCTATGACATCAACCTTATCCAGGTCTTTAGTCAATCTTGGACATCAACCCAAACCAGATCTTTAGTCCATGGAGACATCAACTCTAACCGAGTCTTTAGTCTAAGGAGACATCAATCCAAACCGGCTATTTAGTCTACTGTGACATCAACCCAAACCGAATCTTTAGTCAAGTGAGGCATCAACCCAAACCGGATCTCTAGCCTAGTGAGACATCAACCCAAACCGAATCTTTAGTCCACGGAGACATCAAATCAAACCGGATCTTTAGTCTATTAAGGCATCAACCCAAACCGGATATTTAGCCTAAAACCACCAAGTTCAACCTGTTGGTGCAAGTGTACCCAGCTTTAAATATTGTGATATATTTTTGGTACACATAAAATCACATCTCTATATTTATTTTGATGATTACAAAACACACCGCATTTTTTGTTATCTAATATTTTTACCAAGTGTGCAGATATTTAAATGATCTCGATAATTTTTTATCTGAAGAATCCAAGTCTGAAGAGTTTCGTCATTTTATTTTAAAATGATAAACACCCTAAAATATTTTATCACTTGGATATTTCGTATCTATATAAATATATTTGAATCAAATATATATATAATATTTTTTATATATTAAATCACTTGATATATATATATATATATGCTGCTCTGTTCATCTTTTAATGAAGATTGTGATCAGCCGATTGTAACCCTGCGTTGCCATGCTCTCATTGGACAAAACTTCAGGCGGTATACCGCCAAGGTCTTCGCGGTATACCGCGGGTACTGTTCACCTATCACATCTTCTGCATATGAAGCTTCCCATGTCAGAATTTTTTTCAGGCGGTATACCGCCATGTGCAACGCGGTATACCGCAGGTACACAATTCCGTTTGTTTTTGCAGGGTTGACCTTCTCCTTGCAGTGTCCTTTTTCTGACGCAGGTATACCGCGATGGTTTGGCGGTATACCGCGAAATCCTCAAGACTGTTGATCATCCAGTATAAATACATGCATCCAGCAGCATTCAAGTCCACACCAACTTCAGCAATAAATTCTCCCTCAGCATTTGATTATTATTCTGCTGCTTTCTTACTCACACTAAATCACTTAAACTGATAAAATTAATTTTTGAGCAAGAAATCTTGAGTTGATAGCAGATTAAAATCTCTCGATTAGTTGAATCAGCAACACAACTCAAGTGATCAAACTCTCTAAAAATATCCAAGTGATAAACCTTATTCAAGAGTGATTATTCATATTAAAATTTATACCCTCTTGTAAGTGTTTGAATTAGAGTGAGTGATCCACATTAATCTCTCAAAGAAGAGTGTTTCGCGTTTGTTGTATTAAGGTTTGTGTTTCTACCGTAAAGAACACGTTTCGTATTGGATCTCCGAGAAGTGTTATTTTCTCGAGGTGGACTAGCCAACTTTGTGTTTGGTGAACCACTTTAAAAATATCGTTGTCAAGTATTCTCTTTCCCTTATCTATTTACATTTCCGCTGTGCATTTAAATTATATCTGTTTATATAATTGTTGTATATTTACTTGTTTATACTCTGCTTTATTTTTACTGTATTGTTTGTACTGTATTTATTTGTTCAAAGTTTTTTTGAAAGAAAAAGTTTTAAAATACAACCTCCCCCCCCTAGGTTGTCTATCATTTGGTATCAGAGCGGGTCTTTCAAAAATATTCTGCATAATTTTCTCTTATTCTTCTAAATGGCTCAACAAACTAATATCGTGTTTTCAAAACCTCCTTTGATAGATACTGAAAAGTTTGGCATTTGGGCCGAGCTATTTGAATGTCACGTGCGTGGCAAAAATCAAAAGATTTGGAATATTATAGAAAAAGGGAATTTTAAACCCACCATTGTGAAAGATGATGTTTATATTGATAAACCTATAGATGACTGGACTACTTCTGATGAAGCTCATTTTTGTTTAAACTTTGAAGCTAAGAATATATTATATGCTGCTTTAACAACTGATGAGATTGAAAGAGTATATACATATAAAACTGCAAATCAAATATGGGAAAGTTTAAATAATACTCATCGTGGAAACACGGAGGTTAAATCTAGTAAAGTAAATATTTTAGTTCACGATTATGAACTATTCGAAATGAAACAAGATGAGTCAATTGACTCAATGTTTAAAAGATTTAACCTTATTGTGACTACTTTGAAAGGTTTGGATCGCACTTATCCTAACGAGGACTATATAAGGAAAATCCTACGAGCCCTTCCTTCGGAGTGGATGCAAAAGATAACATCCTTAGAAGACTCCCGTGACCTTTCCATAATGAAGATAGATGACTTGATCGGTAATCTTAAAGTGCATGAAATTGCACTTAAAAGAAACAAAGATCGGGAGCAAGTTAAAAAGAAATCAATCGCTCTCAATGTCTCAACACCAAAAGATGAGAAGAAAAAGGAGAAAGCTAGCTCCTCGAAAGATCCATCCGAAACTCTCGATGAAGTCGCCATGTTGGTAAGAAACTTTTCCAAATTTCTTAATAATAATAATAATAAATTTTCTAACAATGGCAGATTTCAAAGAAACGGTAACTACCGTCGTGGTGGTGAAAATCGAAGTCGTAAGTTCCATAAACGAGACGAAAAAGTTAAGAAAAATGGCGACTCGAGTGAAGACGATAAAGCTAAGCCAAAGAGAGGCTTTTGCTACTCATGTGGTGACAAAGACCACTACGCCAATGAATGTCCGAAAAAGAACAAGTTCCAAAAGAAGAAGGAGAAAGCCTTCATTGGAGGCGCGTGGAGCGAGAGTGAAGAAGAAGATGACTATCAAGCCATTTGTCTTATGGCCGAAAGCGACGACGAGGTAAAATCTTCTTACTCGGATTACGATAGTGATTATGAAAGTGATAATGAAAATAATCTTGAAGAATTATATGAATCTTTTCATAAAATGGCCGCTCTTGCAAATCGTTACCAAGATGAGAATGCTATGTTAAAAGAAACTGTAAATACATGTAAAAAGGAAATAAAAAATGTTAAACAAAAATCTGAAAATGATATGGATATAATTGCTAAATTAGAAACTAAATTAGGAGAAAAAGATTTTTGTAAATCTTGTGATGTTTTAAATAAAGAAATTGCATGCTTGAATAAAAAATCACATGAAAATATTATTTGTACAAAATGTGATATTCTTGATAATGAGATTACATGTTTAAAGGCTAAATGTGCTTCATATGAAAAAGATAACATGCTAGCTAAAGCCTTTGAAAGTAGCAATGAGAAAGTTCTTAACATGCTTAATATGCCTAACCGTATAAAATGTAGAAAAGGCATTGGTTCCAATACTTGTGTTGATAAATGTTCATGTATACCCATCAAAAGATTCTATGAATCACCTAAAGTAAATACAAGAAATCAATATGTGCAAAAACCTCCGTATGTGCGTAAAATAAATAATGTAAATTATAATACGAGAAAACCGTATGCTCGCATGTACCATGATAAATATTCTAAACCTAATAATAATGCGAATGTAAATACTTGTTTTTATGTGTATGATAAATATAATCGCAAAATTAAAATGGTAAATAAATGGATTCCAAAAGGAATGTTTAGTAATGATAATCCCGGTGGTATGCGTTTATGGTTTTAAATGTGTTATGTATATGTGTTATATATTATATATAAGTAAAACATTGTTATTTATATTTTTTATACTATTCATATATATATATACCTACGTACTGCACATATATATATACATTTTATTTAATTCTTTTAATTCTTATATATATATATTATGTTTGTGTAATGTATTATATATATATATATATATATTGTTTGATTTTATATATATGCATATTGGTTGACATTGAAACTAATTGTCAAGGACCCACAAGAAATGGGGACCATAAAAGTTACATCTTCATTATTGTAGATTGACCTTGATATGGACTGGATACTCGATAGTGGTTGCACACGTCACATGACCGGAAACAATAATCTCTTTTCTTCATATAAGTCATGTGATGGTGGACAGGTAATTTTTGGAGGAAACTCCAAAGGAAATATAATTGGTAGAGGTACAGTTTCTTGCAATAATGTTCAATTTCTTAATGTTAATCATGTTGATAATTTACATTTTAATTTGTTAAGTGTTCGCCAATTGTGTAAAAATAATACAACTGTTGTCTTCGAAGAAGATTCTTGTAAAATCATAAAAAATGGCAAAGTTCTTTTAAATGGCTTTGTAAAAGGAAATTTATATATTTGTAAAACTGTTGTATCTGATAATGTATGCTTATCTTCTATTAATGATGTTTCTACTTTATGGCATAGGCGTTTAGGTCACGCTAATCTAAGATTAATGCAAAACTTAAAAAATAAGGAGCTTGTGAGTGACCTGCCAAAATTAAAGTTTGATAATCATTTTTGTGATGCTTGTCGTGTCGGCAAACAACATCACGTTTCTCATAAATCAAAAAATGTTATTTCTACTCAAAGAGTTTTAGAACTTTTACATATGGATCTTTTTGGCCCGATGGCTATTCAAAGTTTTGGAGGAAACTTTTATACTTTGGTTATTGTGGATGATTATTCCCGTTATACTTGGACTTTATTTTTGAGACATAAAAATGAGGCTTTTGAAAAGTTTAAAATTTTGGGAAAACGAATTCAAAACCAACAAGGTTGTACGATTGTTTCCATACGTACGGACCATGGACGAGAATTCGATAATGATGTACAATTTGGTGCCTTTTGTGATAAACATGGTATAACTCATAACTTTTCGGCTCCTCGAACTCCTCAATCTAACGGGGTTGTTGAAAGGAAAAATCGAACGTTGCAAGAAATGAGTAGAACTATGCTAAACGAACATCAAGTTCCCCAAAAGTTTTGGTGTGATGCCGTTGCTACCGCGACCTATGTGCTTAACCGTGTCCTAATTAGAGGTATCCTAAATAAGACACCCTATGAACTCTACCGTGGTAGAAAACCTTCCCTAGCTCACCTAAAAGTTTTTGGTTGTAAATGTTTCATTTTAAACACCAAATCCTACCTAACCAAATTTGACCCCAAAGCCTATGAGGGAGTGTTCCTAGGTTATTCTTGGAATAGCAAAGCCTATAGAATCCTAAATAAGGAGACCATGGTAGTGGAAGAATCCCTTAATGTTAGTTTTGACGAGAGTCCTCCCAAACCGAGTGCACCCTTAGCAAATGATAATATCCGTGAAGGAGATGTCTTAGCCCAACAACTTAGTACCTTGGATTTAGGTACCCAACCTTCCACAAATAATATTGAATCTAGTGATGCCCCTCCATGCTTTATTCCACAAGGTATAGATGATCCTAACCTTAGAACCGCTCGAGGCCATCCCGTAGATCAAATTATAGGTGACCTAAACCAAAGGACAACTAGATCACAAATCCATACCCATTGTGCTTTCCATGCCTTTATCTCAACCATAGAACCTAAAACCATAGATGAAGCTTTAGGTGATGAGGATTGGATATTAGCCATGCAAGAAGAGTTAAACCAATTTACTAGGAATGATGTGTGGGACTTAGTACCCAGCCCTAGTAGTCAAACCATTATTGGCACAAGATGGGTCTTCCGAAATAAGGTAGACGAGAACGGTGGAGTCACACGAAACAAGGCACGTTTAGTTGCCAAGGGGTACAGTCAACAAGAAGGTATAGATTATGACGAAACCTTTGCACCAGTTGCAAGGTTGGAGTCTATTCGAATGCTTCTCGCTTTTGCAAATGCTAAAGATTTTAAATTATTTCAAATGGATGTTAAAAGTGCTTTCTTAAATGGTATTATAAATGAGGAGGTATACGTTTCTCAACCTCCCGGCTTTGAAAGTTTTGAAAACCCGACACATGTTTATAAATTGAAAAAGGCGCTTTATGGTTTAAAGCAGGCTCCGCGTGCGTGGTATGATAGATTAAAAAACTTTTTAATTGTTAGTGGTTATATTATGGGTAAAATAGATAATACTTTATTTGTGAAATATGTTCAAAATGATATTGTGGTTGTGCAAGTATATGTTGATGATATTATTTTTGGTTCCACTAATGAAAAACTGTGTAATGAATTTTCTGCAAAAATGACAAGCGAGTTTGAAATGAGCATGATGGGAGAGTTAAAATACTTCTTAGGATTGCAAATAAAACAATGTGAAACTGGTATTTTTATTAGTCAATCTAAATATTGTAAAGATATGTTGAAAAAGTTTAACTTTGAAAATGTCAAACCCGTTGAAACTCCAATGACCACAAATTTGCAATTATCTCGTGACGAGGAGGGAAACGATTTTAATGAAAAGATTTATCGTGGTATGATTGGTAGTTTATTATATTTAACTGCTAGTAGACCTGATATTATGTTTAGTGTATGTTTATGTGCTCGTTTTCAATCTTCACCTAAACAATCTCACTATGAAGCTGTCAAGCGTATTTTTCGATATTTACGAGGTACTACTAATCTTGGCTTATGGTACGCAAAGAAACCCGAGTTAGAAGTAACGTGTTTCGCCGATTCCGATCTTGGTGGATCTATTGTTGACCGAAAAAGTACTAGTGGGGTATGTGCCTTTATAGGTCTCTCACTTGTATCTTGGTTCTCTAAGAAACAACAATCCGTAGCTTTGTCTACCACCGAAGCGGAATATGTAGCCGCCGCAAGAGCATGTGCTCAAGTCCTATGGATGAAACACACACTTACCGATTTTGAGGTACACCTAACCAAAATTCCAATTATGTGTGATAACTCAAGTGCCATAAACTTAAGTAAAAATCCCGTTTTGCATTCTCGTACCAAACATATTGAATTGAGACATCATTTTTTACGAGATAATGTTCAAAAAGGCAAAATCGTGCTTGAAAAGGTTGATTCGGAAGATAATTTGGCCGATATTTTCACAAAAGCCCTTAACAAAAAAGCGTTCTTTAAATTAAGGCTTGGTTTAGGCATGCTTGAGTATAACCCTTGATAAATACTAACTCTCAAATATTTCATCTTTTGAGGGGGAGCATCTTTCGAGGGGGAGCATAAGCGATTTTCTTAAACCCTTTTTGCTTCGACAAAAGGGGGAGAGAAACCGAGTATGCTCTCGTGTTTAGCGTTGTGTTTGTCATCATCAAAAAGGGGGAGATTGTTGGTGCAAGTGTACCCAGCTTTAAATATTGTGATATATTTTTGGTACACATAAAATCACATCTCTATATTTATTTTGATGATTACAAAACACACCGCATTTTTTGTTATCTAATATTTTTACCAAGTGTGCAGATATTTAAATGATCTCGATAATTTTTTATCTGAAGAATCCAAGTCTGAAGAGTTTCGTCATTTTATTTTAAAATGATAAACACCCTAAAATATTTTATCACTTGGATATTTCGTATCTATATAAATATATTTGAATCAAATATATATATAATATTTTTTATATATTAAATCACTTGATATATATATATATATATATGCTGCTCTGTTCATCTTTTAATGAAGATTGTGATCAGCCGATTGTAACCCTGCGTTGCCATGCTCTCATTGGACAAAACTTCAGGCGGTATACCGCCAAGGTCTTCGCGGTATACCGCGGGTACTGTTCACCTATCACATCTTCTGCATATGAAGCTTCCCATGTCAGAATTTTTTTCAGGCGGTATACCGCCATGTGCAACGCGGTATACCGCAGGTACACAATTCCGTTTGTTTTTGCAGGGTTGACCTTCTCCTTGCAGTGTCCTTTTTCTGACGCAGGTATACCGCGATGGTTTGGCGGTATACCGCGAAATCCTCAAGACTGTTGATCATCCAGTATAAATACATGCATCCAGCAGCATTCAAGTCCACACCAACTTCAGCAATAAATTCTCCCTCAGCATTTGATTATTATTCTGCTGCTTTCTTACTCACACTAAATCACTTAAACTGATAAAATTAATTTTTGAGCAAGAAATCTTGAGTTGATAGCAGATTAAAATCTCTCGATTAGTTGAATCAGCAACACAACTCAAGTGATCAAACTCTCTAAAAATATCCAAGTGATAAACCTTATTCAAGAGTGATTATTCATATTAAAATTTATACCCTCTTGTAAGTGTTTGAATTAGAGTGAGTGATCCACATTAATCTCTCAAAGAAGAGTGTTTCGCGTTTGTTGTATTAAGGTTTGTGTTTCTACCGTAAAGAACACGTTTCGTATTGGATCTCCGAGAAGTGTTATTTTCTCGAGGTGGACTAGCCAACTTTGTGTTTGGTGAACCACTTTAAAAATATCGTTGTCAAGTATTCTCTTTCCCTTATCTATTTACATTTCCGCTGTGCATTTAAATTATATCTGTTTATATAATTGTTGTATATTTACTTGTTTATACTCTGCTTTATTTTTACTGTATTGTTTGTACTGTATTTATTTGTTCAAAGTTTTTTTGAAAGAAAAAGTTTTAAAATACAACCTCCCCCCCCTAGGTTGTCTATCACAACCCAAACCGGATCTTTACCTTGGGATCTCACCATAAAAAACAAGCTTGTTTAATTTAGAAATTTACACATGACTCCAAAAGAATAACCAATCCATTCAAATCATGTAATTCCCAAATAAGATGCAATACATGCAAATCAATAACCAAAGCTCTACATCGAGCTATCAAAATCAGACAAATGTCCTCAAGACCCAACAGAGTCAAAAACTGTAACACCCCAAAAATTGGGGAAAAACAATTTTTGGACTCACGGACGTCCGCGAGAGTGCAGGCCGGACGTCCGCGAAGGGCGGAAGTCCGCACGTCATCCGCGGAAGCAACAGAGGTTTTGGGATGGAAAAAGTTCGGCCGAGGCCGGACGTCCGCGAAGGGCCATGCGGACGTCTGCGACCTGCCTGATGAGTTATCTTGGGTATTTTAAGCCCTTTCTCTCTCTCTTTCCTCATTTCACTTCCCAACCCCTAACTCAATCTCCCTCTCCCTCTCTCAGCCGATTTTCCTCAAGAAAACACAAACTCTTCTTCTCTTCTTCCTCATTTTCTTCACCCAAACTAAACCTACTTTCCACCATTGTTGAAGGTGTGGAAGCTTGGAGCTTTTGTGGGAAACTAGGAGCTTTGTTCTTAGGATTCAAGTGATAAAGGTAATATCTCTCTACCCAAAAGCTAAGGTTTTGTGGTTTTCATCTTCTCTTCCATTGTGGGTTTTGTTGGTGTAATTTTGGGTATGCTTTGTCAAGGAAACCTTCTTCTTCTTCATCCATAAAATTTGGGGTTTTTATATACTTGGGATTTTTGGATGCAAAATGTTTGGGGAATGATTCTACATGTTTGGATCTGAATATTTATGGGTGGAACTTATGGATCTAGGTTTTTGTAAGATTTGGCTTGAGGATTCATGTACATCAAAGGAGCTTACGTTTGGGGGGAGATCTAGATTTAGCTTAAATCTAGCAAGGTGAGTTCAAGTTGCTTTGTGAAAACTTTGTACATGCCAAAAATGTTATTTTTCCAAGTACTTATGTGTTTTACATGAAAATTATCAATGTTGAGTTATTTGGTGGGTTTTAACTTTTGAGGTATTTATCGTGGTAAATATTGTAAAACACTTACATTTTGAATTTTGGGAAAATGTGATAGATAAATCATACACGAAAATGGGTTGTTGATTTATGTTATAAATGGAGTCTACTTGTTATAAAAATGCATTTTTGTGTATATTTGGAAACATGCATTTGGTACATTATGGGACGATTTGGAAATGTACGGTGTGAGTTCTTTGGAAAAGAGGGTTGTCCCAACCCAAGGTTCTATTTCGGATTTTCATGGATTTGAAATATTATTGGCAAAAGTGTGTGTTGCTACGTTTAATCTCATGTTATGACTTTTCATGAATTATCTTTTGAGTCAGTTGAGTTTATGGCTCGGTATTGGATTTTGTTAAGTCTTGAGGACAATTGTCCAGTTTTGATAGCTCAAAGTCGAGTTTTGATCATGAATTACGTTATTGGGGAATTGCATGTTTTGAATGCACTTATTTATTCACCTGGGGTCGTGTAATGTTTTAGACCTTGTTAGCTATGGATCCATAGGCACTTGAGTTTCCCAAGTCTCGCGGGCAATAGATCTGGAGTGATTGAGCTCAGTTTACGAGACGCTAGTTTCTCTTTTGTAGCACGGAATAGGCATCGGGTTCCATGATAAGTAAAACGTGGGCCTATATGGTCGAGCGTCGTCTCATGGGCAGTAAGGTGTAATTCCATATATGCTTGGCACGGGATAGGCATCGGGTTCCATGATAAGTAAGGTGTGGGCCTATATGGTCGGGCGTCGTCTCATGGGCAGTAAGGTGTAATCCCAAATGTGCTTGTTGTGGATTTGGAGTGACCCAATGTATAGACCTGGAGTGGTTGAAGTTGGGGGCTCCCTAGTCTCGCGGGCAATAGATCTGGAGTGATTGAGCTCAGTTTACGAGAGTAATCCACGTGTTTGTTTTGTGCATGGTATGTGACCCACTTTTGTGTTCCGTCACGTGCAATGTAAACGGGCCTCCCTCGTCACCGAAAGGTGTTGCTTTGGGTATTTGTTTTTATCCATGTTTTCGGTGACGTATCATATTTAGATGAATTGTTTTCCACGCTATGTGAGTTATGGGTTATGTTTCATCCATGTTTGGGACGTTTGGATTAACGGCGATTTATTTATGAATTTAATCGTTTTGAGAATCAAATACTAATTCACCTTTCATGTTGGTTTTGGGGATGTGTCCATTTTGGAAATCATTTTATATTAAAGCTTCCGGCACGGGATTTGTGTGAGTTGGAAAATGGGTGAATTGCATCTAAAGTAAATTCTTTTGAACTCATGACTTAAATTGCATCTCTTTTGATTTATGAATTTATATGGTCATGATAAAACTCTTGAACTCACTAGGCGTTAGCCTAACCCTTTTTATTTGTCGGCATGTGCAACAGGTTCCGGTTGAGAAGTAGTCTTAGTGACACGGTGTTGAGACGAGTGCTTGTAGTGTGCTTGAGAAGCGAATCACTTAGTGAAGCCTTCCGCACTGATTGGGATTAGCAAATTGTAATTTCGTTAAGTAACACCCGACTTGATTTGGTCACCTAGTATGATTTGAATTATTAATTGTGAGAGGTATTATGTTTATCTTGAGGAAATTTCAAGAATGGCTTGTAGAAGGAATTCTATTCCTTAAGTGATTATTACTTTTATCGAAATTTTATTTAGTTGCTCTTCCCTAATTTTGAGGGTGTTACAAAAACCAAGCCATAAGCTCAAAAGATCAAATAACCATTTGTTAAAAGTCAACATATGCAAATGAAGTGTATCTAACCTACATTATGCAAATACATGCTCCAAGGCACGACTAACTCAAAACCCCTTCATTGCCACTTTCCAAATGAAGTCAAATCATATATACATATACTAAAATACTTTATAATATGATAATGTATATAACTCACAATGGTTTATAAAACCCAAAAAGTACCAAGAGTGCATAAATGTCGGATGGTATTCACTTATGAGGCAAAACACTCAAAAGAACATATTCTCAAATAAAACACAGTTAAGTGCATAACACATCCAAAGCTCCATCTCGAGCTACTAAAACTGGAAAAATAAACATTTGGCTAAATACGTGATGCCAACACAGTTACATAAACCAAAATACATCGTCACTCAAAATCTTTGTCTCTTAACTCTCAGTTGGCCTTCGGCCCAAAATCAAAAGGTTTACAATTCCCAATATGTTCATAAGGTCGAGAATGACCAAAATCCACAACTCACACATTCACATTTTCAAGATATACCATATCATAAACTCTGCATAATCTCAACAAACACTAAAAGTGTATTTTGACCAAACAAACTCCGCTTATGCAATAAATTAACAAAACACTTTCATTCGTGATTTATTTGTCAATTATCCAAAAATTCCAAATGTGGGTGTTTTACAAGATTTGTAAAGTTCAACACTTCAAATAATCAAAATCCACTAAACAACTCAACAATTGATAATATAAAATAAATAAACACTTTAAAATAAACATTTTGGCATGTACAACGTTTTCACAAATCAACTTGAACTCACCTTGCTAGATTTAGGCTAAATCTAGATTTTCCCCAATTTGAGCTCCTTTGAAGAAACTTGAATCCTCAAGCCAAATCTTCCAAAAACCTAAATCCATAAGTTTCCAACCATCAATAATCCTATTCAACCATATAAAATTGTTCCCCAATCATTTTCATCAATAATCCCAACTTATACCCAAAACCTTAATTTCCATAGATGAAGAAAAGAGATGATTACCTCAATCATAACAAGAATCCACCAACAAAACACCTCTAGATCACCAACAAAACACCACAGGCTCCAACTCTTTAAAATGGACAAAAAGATTGGATGAAACCCTAGAAAGCTTTGGGTGAAGAAGATGAGTTGAAAAGGTTTCAAGATCTGTTTCCTAAAACCATGGTAGATGAAGAAATCACTTGCAAATCTTGAATCTTGTGGATACATGGCTCAAAAGCGAATTTGGGGGCTTAGGGTTTCGGTTTAGGAGAGAAAAGGATGAAGGGAAAAAGTGGGGAAATGAAAATGGGGTTGAAATGGGTGAAAATCGAGTTTTTATACGCCAGGTGCCCGTCGGCTGAAGTGACGTGCGAGAGTGACTTTCGGTACAAAATCGGCGAGAGTGAGATGCGATTGTGACACATGTCACTTTCGCTGGTCACTTTAGCCGAAGTTGTACCGAAAGTTGCTTTGGCCATAACCTCTTCGTTTTAGCTCCGTTTTCGCTCTAGAAAGGCCCGTTGGATTCGTATTTGAATTCTCCATCCAACAAGACTATAAAATCTAGGATTCAATCCCAAAATCCTATTTCTTCTATTTCTCTTGAAAGACCGATTTCTACACTGACTTGAATTTATACTTACCCGGATATTACGGGTGTTACAGATATTGATGTAAAATGTTTTGGGAAACGATTCTAAATGGTGGAATATGAATATTGATGGTTGGAAACTTGTGGATCTAGGTTTTTGGAAGATTTGGCTTGAAGATTCAAGTTTCTTCAAATGAGCTAAAATTTGGGGAAAATCTAGATTTAGCCTAAATCTAGGAATGTGAGTTCAAGTTGATTTGTCAAAATGTTGTACATGTAAAAAATGTCCATTTTCAAGTGTTTATGTGTTTTCCATGAAAATTATCTATGGTTGAGTTATTTGGTGGGTTTTAACTATTTGAAGTGTTTAACCTTGAAAATCTTATAAAACACCTACATTGGGATTTTTGGGTAATTTGACAATTATATCTCAAAGAAAAGTGTTTTGAAGGTTATTGTATAAATTAGGTCTTTGGTAAAAATACACTTTAGTGTTGTTGGAAAAATGCATAATTATTGTTATGGATCATTTGAAAATATATATGGTTGTGAGTTGTGTGGAAAATGATTTGATCAAATAAATCATGGGATTTTGGATTATCATATCTTGGAGGTATGTGTTTGCATATATGACACTTAAATGTATTTTATTGTATTAGTGATTTTTATTGTTGGTCAATTGTATTGTTGAGCCTTTGGTTCGTATTTGACTTAAGTGAGTATTGGGGACTTTGGTCCAATGTAAATTACTCTATGTTGAGTTTTGAGATTATATGCATTTGAGTCATATATATTATTTAATTACATGTGTTAAACATGTTAGACATTCTTTTGGGAGTCATGTCATTGTTAGATTATAATGCATTGGATGCATTGGCATATGAGTCGTTCTTATTTATAGGGTCGAATTTGTATTGTGGGGTTGGACTTCGGGACCCATGTCTTATGACCTTAAACTTTCCAAGTGGTCACTAGGAGGGTCGAGTCTGGAGTGCTGCCTTGGATGTGAGTACTAGGACCTTCGTCGTTGGGGTAATGCCTTGGAGGTAGTCCCGCAGTGTTCCGAGCCTTATGGTGGATGAAGTCCTGGGGGCGGACATTAAGGTCGACAATCTCTTGAGGTGATGCTTGTCGAGGAATCGTAGGAACACTTGGACATATAGTCAAGAAGTGTTATACGATTAACATTGTACGAGTGGTATACTTACGTGTTCCCCCCACCTTCAATGGATACGGGTCTCCCCCGTTGTTGTCAAGTATTATATTGAACATTGTGATATGCATGTTTTTTTTTACCGTTTGAGACTCGTGCAAGTAATTGCAAGTATTGAATTTAATATTGGAACCCTCCACGTAGGCATGGCAACGGGGCGGGTATGGGGCGGGGTTCCCCATCCCCGGCCCCGGCCTCGGTCAACTTTCTGTCAATACTCGGTCCCCGTTATTTACCCGATTCCTCGACCCGGTTATGACCCGGTTCCAATTGGCATAAAAGAGACACAGAAAGATCCAATCCTTAACAATTCTTAAACCTCATATCCAAACCCCATGAATTATTGCAATAAATTTTAAACAAAGAAGCAGCAGTGCACTGATGCCAACAGTAGGAAGCATATGGCAGAACAGAACCATTTGTAATTTCAACTATTTACATCCCAATTATGGCAAAGCCAAAGTTTGACAATTGGTAATTGCTAAATTGGTAATGGGTTTTAGGGTTTAGAAAATTAAAATTTATTATATATTTAATAAATATATAAAATATTTATTTTTTTATTAATATATATATACCGGGTCCGGGGCGGGGCGGGGGATGGTCACCCCGGCCCCGGTTTTCAACTAGCGGGTTTCCCCGGCCCCGGTACCCGGTTTGGCGGGGAATCCCCGGCCCCGGTCGGGTCGGGTGAACCGGGTTCCCCACCGGGTCGGGCCAAATTACCATGCCTACCTCCACGTATATTAAGGTTTGCTTGAATGATTACTCTCATGCTTGGGTATTTAGACTTTATTTCTATTTACGCTTTGCGTGAGTTGTTGAGTCGGTCACATGCTTTCAGGAACGTATTATAATTATATGGATTGTTTTTCATGATTTTATGAATGATATATTATGCCTCATCCTTGTTAGGGTGTTTCGAATAATAGAATTTTATTCAAGTCTACTTTATTTGGAAATTTAATATTTATTCATGTTTAAGTGACTTTTTGGACTTGAGTCCATTATTGAGAAATGCTTCATATTGGAGCTTTTGGCACGAGATTTATGTGCGTTGGAAAATGGGTTGTTTGCATATTTAAATATAGCCCCTTTTTGGAAAATCATGATTTTGAGTTGTACTCCTTTCGTTTAACGAACTATTTTAATCATGATGAAAACTCTTGAACTAACTAGGCGTTAGACTAACCTTTTTATTTGTCGGCATGTGCAATAGGTTCCGGCTGGGAAATAGTTCTAGTGACACTGTAAAGAGTGGAGAGCTAGTTGTGTGTTCAAGAAGTAAGTGGCTTGGTGAAGTCTTCCGCATTTTGGGAATAGCAACTTTGTATTGAGTTGAGTAACATCCGACCTTTTGTAGTCTTGGTGTAGGGCTTAGGATACTTAATTGTTGAAATTATTATGTTTTTATATTTGAGGTATTTCCAATGATGATTTGTAGAAGGGATTTTATCCTTATTTGATAATTTATCGAATTTTTTGTTTAGTTGCTCTTTCCAATTTTGATGGTGTTACACTTGTGGTTTGCATTTTGCTATGATCGGGGTCTTATACCTAATAAACTTAACTCCAATTTGCTAACTCTAGGGTACTTTAGTCATTTTACCATATTTTTGTCTTTTTTCGCATTAAATTCATATTAAATTGTTTTTGTTCTTTTGTTTTTGAGTAAATCATAAATTTGGTCCATGTGGTTTGAACCAAATTATGATGGTGGCCCCTAAACCCTAAAATTCATGTTCAGGGTCCATATGATTTCACTTTAGTTACGACAGGGACCTAAAGCTAACTTTTGTTACACAACTCCGTTAACTTACGAGCATTTTCGTCTTTTATAATTTTCTTTGTATTCTATTAAAATTTAAATCAAATATATAACTAATCAAAAAATCAAATATGTAACCTAACCCTTTCCCTCCCTATCTCAAACCATGTCGATTTTTTCCATGACCCCCCTTCCCGGAGAAAGTGAACATCAACCACCCCTTGCAACTATCAGTTCTTGAGTTAATCAATCCCTACCTCCCTACACGAATCCCGATCATTCCCCCTAATCCCACCTCCTACCATGTGAATCCCGATCATTCCTCTACGCTATCGTCGCCCCACTCACATCGAGATCTCCTCCGACCCAACAGTTAAGATGAAAACGATGAGAATATTTTTAAACGGTTGGATGAGTTGACTTTTTAATCTAACTTTATATTCTTTCAATTATCTCTAACCACATTCATCTATCTTTATCTTCACTTTTAATCACTTTCACAAACGTTTACATATAATTAATCACTTTCACATATATGAAAGTGTTAAAAGTTTCAATCACAATAATAAAAATAAGTAATTAAACATAATTAAAGGTAGAGGAAAATGCATTGAATATCTATATACTATATATAAGCACATAAAACAGTTAATTGTTAAATTTTAAGAGGTACAAAAGAATAAGCATTATATACAAGTTTGAAAGTTTTACACAACCTCCCTCCCAAGTATCATTTTTTATTTTTAAATTACACTTTGTACCCTTATAGTTAGTTATTTAATTACTTTAATTTTTTTTAGTTTTTTCATTTTTCATTTTACACATTTTATCATATTAACGTATATAATATGAACAAAAATACATTTCTTTTTTACAAGTTATTAAATATTAAATATCATGAATACTATAAATTAATTTATTTTATAGATGTACGTTTTATTTTACATATTTAGCATATTAAAAGTACATAATAATAGATTTACTAAAATATATTAAAATACGTTTCATTTTTATTATAAATTACATAATTATAACTTTTTCGTCAATATCTTCAAAGTATGCTCATAATTGAATATTTTTGGATTAAGTAGTATTATAAAATAACATATACGTACCAATTTTAGTATCTATAGTATTAATAAACATGTATAACAATTGTAGAAAAAATCAGGTATACAAATCTATACGTATTTATATTAAATATTTTTACTTACATCTATTTAAAACTTATAACCAGTTATATTGTAAAGATATACAACTAACATCGATGTGAAAAAAATATGATTGACATTTTAAATTAAGATGTATAGTACCCAAGGTTCTAAATAACGTGAGACGTGGCATGACGATGAGGCAAAACCTTAAGCTTTAGGAGTCATGGTGAGGTCACGACGTTTATTAAGGCGTGACTTATAGCGGCAAATATCTATATCACATATAATATTATATATAAAAACATACGTTTTGTGTTATTATTCGACGAGTGAATGATAATAAACAAGTTAAATTATGTTATATATTAAAAACTAGAAAATAAGACATTAAAAACGTAAGGAAAAATCAAATATCGCGTCACAAAATACCGCACATTAGGTTGTGGTGTGCCACATGCATAGCGTGGTGTGAGACACAAGCCTTAAGTCACGACGAGCCATGACAGTTGTTGTGGCGAGCTTTTTTGAACAGTGATAGTACCACAATATCGCACACATGACATGAGATCACGTGAGAAGTGTCATTTTTTTATGGAAAGTGTGAGAAGTGCTTTTAATAATTGATCAGTTTTAATCAAATACCCTTCCATAAATTACGACTTAAAATAGAATTAATCCGATATATTTAAATGCATCCTATCATCTCATCCATCTATTGATAACCACTTCTCGTCACATTTAACATTCCTCACCAAAACCCAAACCTTATGAGTTTAATTGGATGAACGACCGATAATATATTAAAAAAAGGCGGGAAGGGAATACTGATTGTGTGTGTGTGTTCATATGTAGAAGAAATCAACGGACACGAAATGGAACAAACATTTCACAAATCACACCTACGCAGCTACGCTCTCTCTCATCGCTACGTTTACCGAATCTTGAAAAAGAAGCGTGTTCTTCGTCACTTCGTGTTGCGTATACCTCAATCGCCCCTCTCTCTCTCTCTCTCTCTCTCTTTCTCTCTATATATTATACACACTCACCCAAATTCCCATTACCAACAGAATCTTACATACACAGAAAAGGCTCATGGGGAATTACAGGGTCTGCTGTTGTTTCATTAGGAAGTTCAAGGTAACGCAACCGCAACCACCGTCTGATGTCAAAGAAGCATTCAACAACTACTCCGACGATGGAGTCCATATGACGGCAGATCATCTCCGGCGGTTTCTAGAGGAGTATCAGGGCGGCGATGGGCGGACCGTCTCGATTTCGGATGCTGAGCGTGTAGTCGAGCAGATACTTCACAGGCGCCATCATCTTGCCAAGTTTATTCACAGGAGGGCTCTTTCTGTAGAGGATTTTCATCACTTCCTCTTCAGCACCGAGCTTAATCCCCCAATTAGATCTCAGGTTAGTTTGATTTTTGTCAAATAAATACTTCCTATTACTGGATTAATCATGAATTTTCACAAGTCCATATCAGTTTCGATTTGTGCAAGTAGTAGGGTTGATCTAAAAACTCATGCGTCGATATTCATTTTAGTGATATGAATGCTTACTAATTTCAATTTTAGGTAATAGTATCTGATTTTTAGCTTATAGCCAAAACTAGTTAATCATATACACTGATGAAGAAAGTGAGTGTTAGGGCTGTTTACTAAATAGCAAGTGCTTACTGAGCCACTTTACCTTACCCGATTGAGAATCTTACCTGGTAAAAGCGATGACAAGGATCTTTAGTCTTACCGGGTAAGTGAGAGTGACGGTTGCTACCCGGTAAGCGCTTACCAGATAAGTTGTTGCTTACGATGCCGTCTTAATGGACTAAAATCTTACCGGTAGGTTAAGTTAAAGTGTTTTCTTACCGGGTAAGGGATGGGTAAACGGCCCCTTAGAATCCCGACTTGAACCCTTATTTTGGAAAGTAATATAATAGGGTTCCACATATTCTAACATGGTATTAGAGCCAAGGTCAAGTGGTCAACCACTCTAGGGTAAGGGCAAACTGTACTCGTCCAGCCCCTTATTCTGTCTAGCCCCCTCTCGACACCCTGAGTTGCTAGTTGCTACCTAGGAGAGTATCAAATAAACCAACAAAGGTTTCTTCTTAAAAGGCAACACCGCTACTATACTTGGAGTTTTTTTGGAGTTAGGTTCACTTTCATTAAGTCTGAAGTAGTCAATGTTTTCTTTTCCAACTGTGGTTAAGGAAGGTGAAGATAGTCTATCTAGTTTGTGATATTCATGTTCTTTACTTTTTTTTACGATTGTGTTTGTGTTATGTGATCAGATTTTTGTATAAAAATGATGGTTGTTAGATCTGTAGAGAACGTTTAACTCGTTATGCATGCCATCATTTCTAACACAAATTTGGGTTGCAATTTTAGGTTCACCAAGATATGAATGCTCCCTTATCCCATTACTTCATATACACGGGCCACAATTCATACTTAACTGGAAACCAGTTAAGTAGTAATTGCAGTGAAGTACCGATCATCAAAGCACTCAAACGAGGCGTGAGAGTCATAGAACTTGATCTATGGCCAAATTCATCAAAAAATAATGTGCATGTACTTCATGGAAGGTATGCAATTTACTTTCATTCTTGTGGACACAAATTAGTTGTAGCTTATAGCCTTAGAGGGAGGTTCAAATGAGCACAATAACTAAATAAGAGAACACGAAAACAGCCAAATCATGTGCAAAGTCACATGTGATTTTAAACTAACGGTCAATGCAAGGGTAATCACATGTGATTTTACACATGATTTCAGTGTAAAATCACATATGATTCGACCACTTTCTTATTCTCTTATTTAGTTATTGTTCTCGTATGAACCTGACTCTATAGCCTTATCTTGGCATGATTTAATACTGGATTATCACCATAACCGGAAGTTCTTTTGGCATGTTGCATGGGAATGAGTGAAGTTGGTGCAAGTTGTGAGCAGGTGTTGTTACTGCAGCAACAGAACTTGAGTATTAACATATCCTACCGTTCTTCTTAAGGGGCAGATTAGTCTAATAAGCTGTGTTTTGATGTATGCAGAACCCTGACAAGTCCTGTAGAACTTACGAGATGCTTGAAATCAATCAAAGAGTATGCCTTCACGGCCTCTCCTTATCCAGTCATTATAACGTTGGAAGACCACCTTACACCTGATCTTCAAGCGAAAGTAGCCCATGTGAGTAGGTTTTCTCGTCTGTGAAATGTAATTAATCCTGTGTCACATTATCATGTTATTCATCTTCTTATTTGCTGTTCTTATTTGCTATTTTTGTAGATGTTAACTGAAACATTTGGGTCGATGCTATTTTTCCCCGAATCAGAAAAGTTGGAAGAACTTCCAACACCCGAGAGCTTGAAGTATAAGATTCTGATTTCAACCAAACCTCCAAAAGAGTATCTCGAAACTGAAGATGACAAGAATTGTAGCTCACGAAAGGGCAAAGATTCTGATTCTGATTCTGATGATGATGGTTGGAGTGAAGAGACTTCAAGGGATGCATCATATGAAGACAAAAGCTTTAAGGTTTGGCAGGCAGTGAGAACCGAGTCTGATTCAGTTTCACCTTAAGTGGGTGTTTGTTATGTGAAATTTATGTGTTATATACGTTGCAGTCAGGAAGTGATAGGAGTGACCATGATGCTGACGCTGAAGATTCGGAACAGGGAAAGAAATCACCTTCGTCTCCTGCTTATAAGCGTCTGATTGCAATTCATGCTGGCAAACCTAAAGGTGGATTAAAGGATGCATTGAAAGTTGAAAAGGATAAAGTTAGGCGTCTAAGTTTGTCGGAACAGGCACTTGAAAAGGCTGCAGAAAATCATGAACAGGATGTAGTAAGGTACAGATTAGTAATTGTTATCTTGTGCAAGTAGTAGGAATTTTATGTTCATATCAATAGTTGCGGGTATCTGTGCTTAATATATATTTGTGCATATATCTTTGCCAGGTTCACCCAGAAGAATATTCTTAGGATTTATCCGAAAGGAACTCGTATTACATCCTCAAATTACAAGCCACTAATTGGTTGGCTTCATGGAGCTCAGATGGTTGCATTTAATATGCAGGTTAGTATTAGCTTTGTATTTTAGTTTGACCCAAATAAGTGTCCATGATGCCTACTTTTCAACTCTACCCTTAAATATGAGATAGATACATTCGTTACTTGCTCTGTTATCAAGGGTAAAATTGTCATTTAATTAATTAAAAAGTATAATGATTATGATCTAGACATTCATGTGATGAATAAGAGGTAAATTGCGAAAAGCATGTATATGCTATAGCATATTTTAGACCATTTTATTATTAGTGTCTATTGTCTAAGTTTTATATTAAAATGCAGGGATATGGTAGATCACTCTGGTTAATGCATGGAATGTTCAGAGCTAATGGGGGTTGTGGCTATGTGAAAAAACCGGATTTTTTGATGAGACGTGGGCCCAAGAATGAGGTGTTCAATCCTAAAGCAAAGCTTCCAGCCAAGAAAACTTTAAAGGTTAATACCTGTAAGAAAAATACACTGACTCTCTGCCTAACTTAGAATAATTCTTCTGACATTGTGATATGTTATTTAACAGGTGAAAATTTATATGGGAGATGGATGGCATTTGGATTTTAAAAAAACTCATTTCGATACCTACTCACCACCTGATTTCTACACCCGGGTAATGATCTTTACTCTCTGTAGTAACAAAACTGTTATTCGTTATATGTTATTGAGAGTCTTATGCGATTCAGAAAGTTCTTTTGAACGGAAGGGTAAGTTCTAGAAGATGGAGATTAGACATACTATTGTTTATGAGACTAAATACTTGGGCTACTAGTAGACAACATACACAAGATTATTGTAGCAAGTGAAAATTGGATTGAAAATGATAAGGGAAAAGAGATGCAAAACCAAAATTACTGCAAAATAGAATTGTATAGGCGAAAACCATATTGTGGTTTCAATGTTAACAATCAGGTCAATTTGTGTGGTTTAGATTCTAGCTATTAAGTCATTCAAGTTTGTAAACATTTAACAATGGCATGGCATGGCAACTCAATTATAACAATTTACTCGTTACACGTAACTTTATAATGATTTGATCAATATATTTCTAACAATATTAATAATATTCTAGTTTCAAGACTGCGATTACAAGAATGAATTTTCGTTAGAAGAGAACCCGTGACCGCTATAATAGGACAAAAGTTTTCTTTTTGTTTTTCTTAAAGAATACACAATGTAGTTAACTTCAAATTCTATGTTATGTATATTTATTTTTACTAATGTCCAATTAATTTTTTTGAATTGTATTACAGACTCTAATATTAAATTTTGACAAGGATACTCTACATAATAACAGTGGATTCTGGCTGGATAGTATATGATTAAATGTCCTACTTCTAGCTTATAGTTTAATATAACTAATATTTTTACAATGGTTCATAAATTATATTAATTTTGATGTTAAAAATTTGATTTGCTTTAATTATGTTGATATTAGCAACAAGAAAAATCTAAAATAGAAAAATTTACTAGTGAATACATTTGTCAACAAAGAAAAATTTAATAATTGTTAAAAATCATGAAACACAGTGACCAGGAGTTGTAAAGATTGTATTTACCAGTTTATCTCTCAAAAATTCTGAAGTTTTTCAGGAGTTGTAATAATTCAGTTTATTTACCGTTTTATCCCTGAAACAGATCGGTATAGCTGGAGCACCTATTGATAAGAAAATGAGGAAGACCAAGATTAAGGAGGATGACTGGACGCCCGTTTGGAATGAAGAGTTTACATTTCCATTAGCAGTTCCTGAATTAGCTTTACTTCGAATTGAAGTACGTGAATACAACATGTCCGAGAAAAATGATTTTGCTGGCCAAACTTGTCTGCCTGTTTCAGAGTTGAGGCCTGGAATCCGTGCAATCCCACTCTGTAACCGCAAAGGAGACCAATACACATCAGCAAGGTTACTCATGCGGTTCGAGTTCATCTAAAACATGCATTACCAATCTCATTTTCTAGTTTATATGCACTTAGACTAGCTCATTATTCATTTTAGAGTCGGGTTTGGTATATAATTTTCTTTTGTTGCGATTGTGACTTCTCTGTCATCATTTGTTGTAGAAAAGAGTTGTAATCTTTCTGTGTACATATGTTTATGAAAGAGAAAACTATTCATTTTTGTGCAATCTCTTGCTCTTAATGGTTGCATACGCTAAAAATATGTTAAGAATTCTCGTAAAAACTTGTATTATTTCCATCTGTTAGATCTATATATTTTTATTTCCTGTTCTATTTTATTCCAAGCAATGCTTTTTAATTCTCCAACGTGTTTCATTGCGTAGAGAAAATTATTCGTAGGATAGAAAGAGACGCAAAAGAATGGAATCTGGAATACTTCTCACTTTTAGCAATATTAATGAAGTTAGAATATTTAAACTTTAGTTCCCCATTTTGATACCCCGTCCTTTTTTAATCATTTGAAGCAATGTTTTTGTTATATAAATAGCAACATTCGTCTCTTTTTTTATCTTTGCTGTGTAAATAATATGCAGTCTTTTGAGGTATTTGGTTGCTTCTTGAGACATTTCAGGCCAAAAAGTAATGAACTTCCCGGAGATATTAGAAATGTGGTTGAGAAATACTCAGATAAAGGTAAAATGAGCGTTGGCAATCTTCAAGATTTCTTGACTCACGTTCAAGGACAAGGTGATGCAGATGCTGATGCCATATTTGAAAAAGCGAAGCATCAGAATCTCCTCCACCATACAGGCTTGCAACTCTTGCAATTTCTCTATAGTGATCTCAACCATCCTCTTTGTGTAATCTTTCTTTTTAATAACTTTTACTATAACATATATCTTCGATACTTCCCCTTCCCATTTCTTGTGCCTTGATATTTTATATATCTCTTTGCTTTATGTACCGTTATGCACCACCATATAGTTCTCCACATGCAAGCTTGAGAAGCATCTTAGGGGAAGTGTGAAGGCTTTGATCCTGTTAGAGTCCACATCGGCTAGACTTGGACCATTTCTCCTCAAGGGCCAGGTTCAAGGAAAAAACTCAAAAAAATGAAAAAACGAGGAACACCCCTGTTCTTCAGGATGGTATGCACATGTGTATACAAGTAAATTTGTAACATGCACACATGCATATGTACATGTGCATGTGCATAAAAAACAAAAAACAACTTCAATTACTTGTATACACATGTGCATACCGTCCATATGAACGGTTACCAGGGTGGTGTTCCTCAGTTTTTCATTATTTTGAGGTTTTCCCTTGAACCTCCCACTTCTCATCAAGATATGTTGGAACTTCCCTTCTCTCCTTAACGGCTCTTTTGGAGAGTAATCTAATGCGTTCCATATATTCTCACATGGTATCAGGGCCAAGGTCTACCACTCTAGGGCAATTTGTACCCGTTGAGCCCCCTCTTGACACTCTAGGACAATTTGTGCCCTTATTAGCATCTGTTGGAGGGGGCGTATTAGAGTCCCACATTGGTTATATCATTTCTCCTTAATATATGTTGGACCCCCCCCCCCCCCCCCCCCCACAACACCCTTTTCTCTCCTCAAGGGTTGCACATATTCTCACAGATCCTATTGTGCAGAGATAGTGTTTATATTACTTTTATGACTTGTCTAATTGTTTCTCAACGTACATCCTTGTGATGCTCCTACTTTAGTTGGTTTCTCTACTATTCAGATTGAACATATGCTTCTTCTGCATTAATCTTGTAAAGTTTTTATTTTATTTTTATTCAGGCAGTTGTTGATGACATGAAATCTCCACTTTCGCATTATTATATCTATACCAGCCACAATACTTACTTAACTGGTAACCAGTTTACGAGCGACAGCAGTGTTAGGCCTATCATAAGAGCTCTACAGAAAGGCGTAAGAGTTATTGAACTGGATCTCTGGCCAAATTCAACCAACACTGATATAAATGTTTGTCATGGAAGGTATGGAGTTCTTGATTAAATACTCGATATTAGATGGCTAATACAACTACTTCTATTGTTCTACTGGAATAATAAATAAGTATTAATATTCATAAACATATGATATTTGTTTGGGATTCTGATCATCAAATGGTTTCATTTGAATCATATGTATTCTTTGTGTGCGACCCTATAGGTTTACATACTCTTTAGCAGTGTCACTGTCTAATATGTGACTTGGGCATATAAAACTTACACGGGTCATTTTGTTTTTTCTTTTTGTAAAGGACTCTGACTTCCTCTGTTAAACTGAGGAAATGTTTGAAAGTTATCAAGGATCATGCATTCGATGCTTCTGAATATCCAGTTGTTATCACTTTTGAGGATCATCTCAACAAAAAACTCCGGGCCAAAGTGGCACTTGTGTGTAAAATCTTTCTGTTTCTTGATGATTCGGTTTGAATCTTCATACCCATCTTTAGTAACCCACAATGAAAGCGCAACTCTTCTTGTAGATGGTCAAACACATATTCGAGGATAAGCTGATTCAACCAAAAAAAGATTACAAACCGACAATACTCCCTTCACCTGCAGACCTAAAGGGCAAGATTGTCATTTCGACAAAACCACCAAGCGAGTCGTTGGAGTCAGAGACTTTGGATGATAAGAGAATAGTTAATGTAATTTGATTTCTTGATTTTTTTTAATATTTGTGTATCCTTGGCATGATTCGTGTTCCTTTTGTCCAACAGAGTATACCGTTTCCTACAATTTTTGACTGCTTGAAAAGCAAAGATGGTTCGGATGAAGACAATAAGGATCAGGAGGAAGATATGCAGGGTGAAATCCCTGAGTACAGGCATTTGATTGCTATTCATGCCGTGAAACATAAAGGAGACATGGTTAATTCTCTTCATGTTGACCCGAATAATGTCAAACGTCTAAGCTTGAGTGAACAAGAACTTGTAGAAGCTTGCGAAGAACATGGAGAAGATATAGTGAGGTACATTTAGCTTGTCATCTAGTTTTTTTTTCACTTTTTCCAATTATGTCACGTATTTTACCTAAATGGCCCTTATATTTTTCTTTTAGATAATTTTACATTGTCATTTAGCTTGTCATCTAGTTTTTACTGAACATGACTAGTTTATTGGCTAGCTTATCATCTAGTTTCCCCGACATAGCTTTAGCCTTAGTATTGCCTTTCATTTTTGTTGATTGATAATCCATATATTATTACTCTAGATTTACGCAGAGGAATATATTAAGGGTGTACCCTAAGGGGACACGCCTTGACTCTTCGAATTACAGTCCATTTCATGGTTGGAAGCATGGAGCTCAAATGGTTGCATTCAACATGCAGGTAGGTGTATATGTTTCCCTACCTTAATCATATCTAGTTTCTCAAATTTTAGCATATCTGTCTTCTCTTTTTCTATTTGTATCGCTATTGGTGGGATATATTGGGCTCGTTTGGTTTAGAAAATGACTAGTTTTCTGGGTGACGCACGGAGTTTTCTACTATTTACACATATGATCTCGACGCTTGCAGGGATATGGTAAGAACCTATGGTTGATGCAAGGAATGTTCAGAGCCAACAATGGCTGCGGCTACGTGAAGAAACCAAAGTTTCTATGTGAAGGGGACCTGACCATTCGTCCTACCAAAGTTCAGAAAATTTTGAAGGTTGATTAAAAATCTAAAAATGTCTTCTTCATTATAATACAAAACCAATTCAAGTTTCCATTGCCATGCTGATATTATATATATATATATATAGAGAGAGAGAGAGGCTCCGTAAAATGCAAACCTTGCATTTGTTGCATACCTTACAAACCACCGTGTGCATATGTGAACAACCAGTGTGCATATGTGAACAATGTGCATATTCATATGCATATGCATTCGTGCAAGAATATACATATAATGGACATGCATTCACATTGGATAATGCATATATGCATCTCAGATTATGCATATATGCACATTGGTTTGTAAGGGGTGCAACAAATACATGGTTTGTATTTGATTTGTATCCTATATATATATATAAGGTTCAGGGCAAAACCTAAAAAAATGGAAAACTGAGGCAACACTCTGGCAGCCCTTTATCCGGACGATATGCACTTGTGTAATTTGTAACATGCACACGTGCATAAAAACCAAAAACAACTTAATTTACTTGTATGCACAAGTGCATACTGTCCAGATGAAAGCTACCAGGGTGTTCCTTAGTTTTCCATTTTTTGAGGTTTTCCCTTGAACCTCCACATCTATCTCTCTCTCTCTCTCTCTATATATATATATATGTTCTTGATTATTTTTGTGAACAGGTAAAGGTTTACATGGGAGAAGGATGGCATTCAGAGTTTCATCACGCTCACTTTGATTACTGTTCCCCACCAGACTTCTATGTAAAAGTGAGTTTAAATATATGTTGGAACCTTTTTTCTTTCCTTGGTGGCTTTTTTGGAGGGTAATCTAGTGGGGTCCACATATTCTAACATGGTATCAGAGCAAATATCTACCATCGGAGACATCTTTGCTTGTCTAGCCTCGGTTGAAGGGGGCATACATGGCATGGGTGGATGATTTAAAAATGGTGGATGATGATTTAAAATTGTAGGTGGGAATGGCTGGATACGAGGATGATAAAACTGCAAAAGCTTATCGAACCAAGTGTATTGAGGATGATTGGTGGCCGGTTTGGGACGAGGAGTTTGAATTTCCGATTAGAGTCCCGGAACTGGCGTTGCTTAGGATTGAGGTTGAAGATATTGATACCACCAAGAAAAATGAGTTTGGAGGCCAAACGTGCCTGCCCGTTTCTGAGTTGAGAACCGGCATACGGTGTGTTCCGTTGTACAACATAAAAGGCGAAAGGTACAAGTTTGTAAAGCTTCTCATGCGTTTTGAATTCGAAAATCCATAGGTTAGAGTTAGATTACTTGCTAAAACCACATCCATTGGATTCAAACCGTATGTCTTAGATATTTGACTAGTTACAAAGTCAAAGATGGTAAGATGTAGTTTAACAAGGTATTTAGCTTTGTGGTATTTGTATATATATCCTATATAACCATACTTAGAGGTCATGGCTTCAAATATTTATTTCATTGCATTTCCTTTTTTTCCAAAAAACAACTGAACCCTATGTGAAAGAAAAGAGACCCTACTTGATGTGAAAAGTAATCTTCATAGATTTAATATATGTTTATATAGACGCATTATTATTTGTAAACTCAATAAATCGTACGGCGTATGAACCAGTTTTCATGTGTTGTTTCACGTATGAAACAACACATATGAAAGTGCAATGTTTATATAATGTTAAATTTTGTTCATGATTGTTTTGTGTGTTGAACGTTAACATATAAAACAACACTTCATAAATATTGTATTTTCACACGTGTTTTTTCATATATAAAACAACACATGAAAACTGATTTATAAGTTGGTACGAATTATTGGGTTTGTAAAAGGAGACTATATATATATATATATATATATATATATATAGAGAGAGAGAGAGAGAAGGGGGGGGGGGGGGTAAATTTTCTTGTATTATTTGTTTGTTGATTAACAGTATAGAAAGTCCGTCTCTCTTTCTAGAGGGTCTAGGTATACTATCACATCAATAATGGAACAATATTAAATTGCTGTGTTCATTTTTTGCTTTTGTTGCATTTATCCTGTTTGGTTGATCTTGTTGTACACTATCATTTGGTTAAGACATTAAACACATTTGCGATCTAATTTGTTTTTTCATGCATCTGTCTGTTGGGTCGATTACACGCGTTGATTGTTATTTGGGACTTGTGTGTTCGAGTTTAGCTGATTCCAACAAATGATATTAGTCGATCTTTTGTGCATACCAAGTGTTTGATAAAGTGTTGTAACAACCCAAACTAAAATAAAGCATAACATTCAATAAACATTACAATATCCCAAAATCGGTCTCAAAATCTCAACATCTGTATCAAAATCTAGGTTGACGGAAACAACCTATACACAACTGAGAATAATACTAAATTCTAAAATAAATGCAGCACTGTCTCTAACTGCATTTGTACTCAAATCCTGCTCTGCTCAATTACTAGAGCCTCCTACTGCCTGCTTACCTGAAAAGGTTTAGTTTGGAAAATGCGAGGGTTAGACCATGAGGTCTAGTGAGTTCCCTCAATTCAACAGTTCTCAAAACATTTAAAACAATTTATAACTATCAAAGCTACTTTACATAAACTTTCGCAGAAAATCCCGCTCCCGTAAATGGCACCCTGAAGTCACTCGAAAGTGACAACGAGTCAGTCTCACGCTGCCTTACTGGGTCACTCCCTCCCATGGTATAAACGGAACATCCCCCCGGCATGAGCACTGGCGGGTCTACTTCCCGACTTAGCCAATTTACGCCTATCATAATGTATGCATACATCTCATATCAACTTTCAAACAAGTAAAATCATGTAAATAAACATGGCAATTCTACTCATTTATTTTCTTTGGAAAACACGTTTAAAACACGTATTTTTAGTTAAAAAAACTCACCTGACTTTCTCGCTTCAGGGCTTCTTATCTAAGCTTCCGATCTCTAGGTGGAACACCTATACTTTTAGGAAACGTATATCATAAATCTGACAATTGATACCCGAGTTTACTTCCGAACGTAACCCAAAATTATCTAAGTTGGTAAGTTACACTTCTAGTCCGAAAATCGAATTCTGGACTTTGTTTACCGGCCCAAGTGAAATAGTATTCCGGATCCTTAATTGGATTCCGGATCCACATATTGATTAAGCCCATAACGAATTCCGGTTTCGGCCCAAATTCAATATTGGGTCCCTTTATGGACTCCGGTTCTGTCCCAAAGTTATACCGGATTCCCACGGCCCAATTAACTAAAATTTTGGATCTTTAAGACACTACCGGATCCAGCCCAAACATTAATTAATTCCGGATCTTTATTACAATACCGGATCCAGCCCAAACACTAATTAATTCTGGATCTTTATTACAATACCGGATCCAGCCCAAACATAAATTAATTCCGGATCTTTATTATTTAAAGCCCAATTCCAGATCTCCTCCAAACAATACCGGATCCTTTTTAATGGACTCCGGATTTCTAAGGTCCAAATACATAAATTCTGGAACACCGGTTCTAGATGACGGTTCCGGATCACTATCTGAACATTAGAGTCGGCACTGCAAATCTCTATTTCGAGTGCCGATTAAGCGGCTTCGATTAACAGTAAACATAACATTCTTCTCAAATGAGCAAGCCTCTACACGAGATTAATGTTTTAAGGCAGAACCTACCACAACATCTAACCTCCAGTGAACTACTCATCTTTTTCCATAATTTCTCAGTACTTCCAAAATTCTCCCAAATATCTAACATATTCTAAATCACAAATTGAAAGCAGGTTAGATTATTGGGTTTAGATTGATACCTTGAATTGATGGCTGTAGAATCCTCCTCTTCCTCCAACTTGTAGATTTATGGGTTTCCTTCTCCAATTGCAACTTGAACAATTCTTTCTCTGCTCTCTCTCTCTCTCAGCCGTCACACCCACACCAAATGATTGCTTCTAGGGTTTTGTGCCCACAAAGGGGTTTTTATACTCTTTTCTCAATTTTCCAAAACTGACCCCAAACTAAAAAAAATATGCAATCCTTTCCACAAAACTTATTCTATTTAAATAAAAGTCTCGGTTATTACAAGTGTCTCAACTCATACAAATGCATCTCCAATCTCCATTTGAGCTAATGGAAATCAAACATTATGCAATGACTCTATTGGAGTTAGCCATGAGAGAGATTGTGTTGCAACTTGCAAGTGTCGTTAAACACACAATAAGATTTAAATTTATAAATTGAAATCAAACTAAATATAGCAGTAAGTCGAATGTCGATCTTCTCAAGAAGCCTGTGGTTAAGCTAATAACTTGTGTTATATCAAATGCATGGGTGTCACTTGGATTCCCTACTCAATTGATTTAATGTACAAGATCACATTGATATGAAACCACAATAAATCATTATGTTCGTTATTTGTTTTCTATGGTTTTCATTGTTATGCATTATCATTTGCTTAAGACATCAAACACATTTGGGTTCCCATTTATTTCCACATTCGTTGTTGGGTCTGTTACACATGTTGGTTGTTATTTGGGACTTATCTACAATGGTTTAGAAAATCATCAACAGAATTAATTGTCAACATACAAATTAGTACCACAAATGCACATTGTGACAAATCATGTCTAGCTCAGTTGGTTTACCTAAGGACGGTAACATCCTGGGGGGGCTGTGGATGGTATCCCAGTCTACCCGGGTTCGATTCCAAGGGGAGGCAATTGAGGGCATGAGGAGTACCCAGTCTTTGACTGGGCTTCCCCCCCCCCCCCCCCCCCCAGCCTGTGGTTGGGCCTTAGGTCCAGCGTAAGCTGGGCCGGGACAACGGCGGATTAGTGGACTGCCCTCGGATGTCCGATACAGCCGGGGAGGCGTGCGTGCGTGTGTGCGTTGTGTTCGTGGTAGTTGATCGAAAGGGTCGATGCCGCTATGCCTTCCAAAAAAAAATGCACATTGTGTAGTGGGCATCTCCAAGTTGTTCGAAGTCGTTTCATATAATCTACAGATCTCAAATACAAATCTAACACGGTTAGTGTTAGAATATTTACATATATTCTAACAGTTAGCAAATTATTTGAGATAGATCTATCAAGTTTACGTGCTTTCGGATGCACATTTTGCATGTATCCATCCAAACAAGAAAACAAAAATACAGAAACTTGGTAGTATTACAAATCAAAAATTGATTTTCATGTGATGGTGAATAATTCAAGTATCAATTGATCAAGAATTTGCAACTCAAAAATCACACCAATTTCTTCAAAATCTTCACCTTTCCATCTTTCTCTTTGCACCCTTGTTGAATCCATCACATTTCTTTCTGCCACTTTGCAAATCTCTTCCCACATCTCTCCAAACTCAAGATTCTTCTTTAATCCAACACATTTCTTACCATTTCTGCTTGATTCAACACCATCATCCATTGTAGATGGAGATGAAGATGATGCATTCTTCTCAAGATCCGCTCTCAATTCCCTCCTCAAATTCGAATTTTTCGACTTTGAATCATCTTTTCCTGCAAATAATTCATACCCAGATCACTAAAACTGAATCTTACAACCAAAAAAAAACATTTTTTAGGAATCAAACCTGAATGTGAAGCTTCTTGATGGCATGGGAATTCAAGAACAGAAACTGGGCTTGAATTTTCTGAATCAGAATCAGTATCAACTTCGACAAGCTTTTTCTTCCTTGATCTCCCTCTTTTTGCACCCTCTCTATCACATGAGTTCTCCGAATTCTTGTTGAAATCGAACAATTTACACGAATTCATAACTTTGCCATCATTCTCTTGACTTTGATGACAAATGTGCATTTCTTGATTCTTCTTGTTCCTTGTTTTCTCCTTGAATTCCATCAAACCCTTTCGAGTTTTCGAAGACTTTAACCCCAATTCCTTATCTTTACCACCTCCTTCGAAGCTAAGAATGATGAATTTCTCATTTTCAAGCTCAATAAAACTCGGAGCTTCGTTAACACATTTATGGGTTGCTGGCATTGAATCCAATCCCATGAGTTTTGCCACTATCCCAGGATTATCGTCGAGCTTATTAGCACAATAAAGCTCATCAAATTCACTATTTCTTAAAGATTCTGTGATGGGATGATCAAAGGGGAGTGTGGGAAAACACAGAAGGCGGCGGAGGAGGGCGGGGAAACAGCTGGTGGCGGCGGTGTAATTGGTGGTGGAAGAAGAGGATGAAGGTGAATGAAGGAATTTCATGGTGGTTGGAATGGGTGATGAGATGATTTGATAATTGAGGTGGGTTTTTGTTAAAGATTTGAAATTTGTGAGGTGAAAACAAGAAAAGAAAAAGTGGTAAAGAAAACAGGGGAAAGGAAGGGGTGGGTGGCGGGATATGGATTTGAATGTTGAGAAGAAGGTACGGTAAAGAGACTGGAGGTGTTTCCCACGCGCGTCCAAAACGTCAATATTCTCCTGTCTTTATTCCCCCAAAATATATTATTTATATGGTTTAATAAATTATTATTTCATTAATAATTGAATACATAAATTATATTTTATGATGTTTTTATGTAGTATAGGTAAAGTTTTAAATAGTGTTCTTCGATTTGTGTGGCGTGACGGTGAAGTCAAATCTTAAATTTTAGAGGTCATGACAAGACCCTGGTATGTTTTAAAATGTATATATATACTGTATACACATATATATGACCCATACTAGTATAACCATGTGAAAAGTTGATTAATTTACAAGAAGACGAGAAGTTACATGATCATGTGGATTACATGTGATACGCAAATTTAATCATATATAATTAAGGGGTTGTTTGGTTGGTTTTCCATTAAGTCCTGTATGAATAAAGTTGTCTGTGTGGATTAATCTGTCTGTATAGATTGGAAATGTTTTTGTTTGGGAGGGTGTTTTCATAGATGGAAGGACCATGTTTTTTAATTGGGAGAGACTGGTTTGGACAAAACTTGGCTTTCTGCATAAAGCTCCCTCCTAAAAGCTTAATAAATAAGTCACTTTCTATATCATTAAGCCCCTACCAAACAATACTGAATAAGCTATATGTCACATTAAGCTCATTAAGCTGCTAACAAACATGCCCTAAGTGTTTGTATCACATGTAACATGTGTGATCTTAGAACTTTCTGTTTTTTCGCAAATTAATCGTCTTCTTGTTTGAACCTAATCTAAAACTAGTATATATATATATATATATATACATACGCGTACACACACACATATATATATATATATAACTATTACTCAATAAATTGATAATATTAAACAATTTGAATTGGATTTATATAGTAAAATCAAAACACCAATAAAAGGTACAAAAAATTAAAAAGTATTTAAAAAGATCAAATAATGTCTTACAAAACCTATATATCGAACCATGACAGGCTACAAGGTTAATGTAGTATCGGAGACGAACCTTAAGCAATTGCGAGCCTTTAACAATATTGACTATAAGTGATTATTATACTAATATGAAGTTGCAATAATCGGTTATCAACATAGAATGGTTAGGTTGTCTTAGATTCAATCCCTTAGACTTAGAGAGAGCATCCACAACAATCAAATTTCATTATAATTGCAAAAAAGTACTGATTTGACATTTGCAAATTACCAAAACCAATTTGTAATTTAGCAATCATATTCACTACCACTATAATTTCTAAAATAGAAATTATAGTTGTCACTTTTGCAATCCAAATGAAATCCTTGTTGTGGATGCACTTAGGTTTAAGTTTTTTTCTTTCAAAAAACATGAATGTAAAATTGGAAAACAAAATTGTAACTGAGAGTGGACAATTAAGAAAAAGAAATTGCATAAATTTAAATAGTAGAAATTAAATAACAAATATTAGGGTTTTATTTTTTGTTTTTTCCAATCAACTCATCGTCTGTTTGATAATAAACTATATCACCAACGTCACTAACAAAATGGTCTTGTTGAATGCTTCTCAACAAGTTCTCTACCAAATGTATCGGTATTAATCCCGACTTTTTAGGCTCTCGGTAGTACTTCCCGAGCATCGGTTTAGCTGCCTTCGTCTGCACCAATCACGGGAATACATATAAGATTTTTATTCAATATTTAGTTCATGTTCACGTTCTCTCTTTGATAATGTATGTGATTGGTGGACATGAATGAGACGTAGGATTTGGGGACAACATATTTTTATTTAATACTTACTGCTTCGATTAAATGATAATGTGGGATTTGAGGGAAGAGGTGATGGATGACGTGAGTGCCAATGTCGTGGTGGATGTTGTTGAATAATCCGTAGTCACGATCTACTGTCGTAAGCCCTCCCCTTAAATAACTCCATTCCTGCTCAAATACCGTTAAAAATACATGGAATTAATGTAAATCCGTGTATGGAGAAAACACATCGTTGGTTGTTTTAAAAACTTGTATTGTACAATTCGACAATGCATCTAAAACCAATACCTTGCCACGATACCAAGGAAGCTTCTTCTCATAACCATGGTGATGCAAATATGTTACTATATCCAACCATGCTACAAAAATCTGCAAAATGTCAATATTTAGAAACATCAATCCGAATGTAACAACTTAAAATATAGGATTGTGGGTCCTATTGTGAACAACCCGATACGGTTTTTGTTCTAATCAAGACATTCATTTTGCTGCATAAAACCTTTTAACCAAAAAACATTTTAGAAAAACGATCTGGATGCAGAAAACGATTAGAGTTTCTAGGATCGTGAAGAAATATCTCAATACGCATCATTTTCATTGCGTTTTTACAATTTATGTTCACATAAGCATTGAAAACGTTGCGATTGTAAACGAGTAACCGTTTGATTTTGTTTTGAAAAAAAATAAACTCACCAAATAAGGAAACCCATAGAGGTTGAACAAGAGGAGTGGACCTATGAGATTTGCCAAGTAGAAAAGCAAAGCAACCATCATTCCCCAACATATGGTAGATGTCACAATATAATGCCTCTCATTTGGTGAGAACAAATCACTATAAGGGTTGAAATGTGATCCACTTTTTCCAGGGCTTCTTTTCAACTGTAAAAATATCTTGTTAAAAATATTGTCCACTTAAACTGTATAAGTCAACAATGCATTCTGAATAGACTGTTCTCACCAAGTATAATGGATATGCAAACATCGGAAAAGGGATTTTGAATCTCAACAATTTTGTACTCGTATCTAAACTCTTGTAAGTCTTCTCGGGTATCTGAAATTAAAAAAACCCAATAATATTGTAATGATTGTTCATGAAAATAACAATCTCGCTATTCTTTGTATTAGAGGTGATGCATGTATATATCTATATCCTCTTTTTGATTCTATTATGCATAAGATTTAATTTAATTGTTTTTAAAAATATTATTTGGTTTGGAAAATGTTAAAAATTGAAATTTAAAAGGAAAAAAAAAAGAAAAACTAATTTACCGGAACCCATGATTCGTCGTTCTCAACATGCCCGTGATTTTGATGGTGAGTTCTATGACTAATCCGCCTGTAGAGAGTTGTACATCATGCATTAAAAGATTGTACATTATACCAATAACAATTGCGAAAGAAGGGTATAAATGTAATTTCAGAAGTTACCAGCCATGGTAGGGAACAAGAATTGCAGAATGCAAAATGTGGCCCACAGTGTGATTAAGAGTGGGACTGTTCGAAAAGCTTCCGTGCCCACTGTAAACAAAAAAGAACAATGCCAGAACCATGAGTACAAGCTCCTAATGCATGACTGGTCTAGAAATAGCGAAAATTGTACCGGAAGAAGTAAAAAACTGAAATAACTAAATAATCCCTTACACTTTCATGGTTTTTTCATTTACACCCCTCGATAAAATACCTCTAAGTATGAGGGACCAAAATAGCAATGAATTGTAAATTAAGAGGACACAAACAACAATAAAATTTTAAATCATAAGGAAAACAATAAATTGTAAATTATAGAAATGAAAATCGTAATTTTAAAACTACAGGGACTAAAATAGCAATTTCAACAAACTACATGAACAAAAGACGTACTTTACTCTTAATTAAATTATATATTTATTGTGTTAGATTTAATAAATAATTTGCAGAAAAAAAGGGAAAGAAATAAATGTACCAATCATGACCAAGAACAAAGATGGCCCAAAACATTGTGCCTTGAGCAGCCCAATAGAGTGGCCAGAAAGCCCAAGTAAGGTTGTTAAGGTAGACAGCCATGGCAATCAAGAAGGAAATGACCAAAATGTCCCTAATGACATATGTGAATGACCTCCATGGATTCTTGACCCAACAATGCTTAGGAATGGCATCTCTGATCTGAGCCACCCTGAAAGGAGGAGGGGCAGAAGGGTCAAAATCCATGTCACCATCTTCACTTCCATTCACAACACCTTCATCCTCTTCTTGAACCTTTCTCCCATTTACAGGTGGAACAGCCATTCCAACACACCTTACCTTTGCTTTGCTTTGCTTTTCCTCTCTGTTTTCATTCAGGGGTAATTTAGGAAACAAAAATATATGGTAAAGTTTGATGATAAATTTAATAAGAAAATATTGCTTTGAATAGAATTCAATAAAAAGATGAAACAATAATTGAAACAGATACGGCAAAAGAGTTACTATAATCGTTGTATGAACATGATATCAAGTTTTTGACTTTTTCGGTCAAAAATCTGTATGTGATGAATTCAAAAACACGAATGCAATTACACAATTAGGAAAACGACAATCAAAAACATAAACACAAAGAAACAAACATAAATGGAGAGGCAGAAAATCACCTTGTTTGTTTTACACTTCTTTTCGATGTCGAAATTGATTTCTTGCTAAAAGAGTAGCATGGTTATGCCTAAATGAGAAGAAAAGTAACCACGAGAAATTATATAAAAAAACAATCAGATGTGTTCGTTCTTACCTCTTACAGAGAGATGGTAAGTGAAATTCAGATGTAAAACATAAAAATCAAATGAAATCAGATACGTCTATAATTTTGTAATGAAAAGAGGAGATACAAGAGGGGGCGATTGTTTTTCGAACTAAATATAAGGAGAGGTTATAAAGGTAAACACATGTATTATGTTTTTTCGGTCAGAGCAATAAGTTGATTGCTTTTTCTTAAATGGAAATGATTTTTTATTTGATAATTTATCTATATTTGTTAAAAATACGACTTATTTGTAGATATGGTTATTTTGTCTGGCCAGTAATTTTAAAATATGATAACAAACTTTTTAAGAATGTAATTGTTCTCACTCTCACTCTTTCTAACAGCGGTTAAAAAATTCCTTATTATCGTTCTTTTTTCGATTAATTTTCTTTTATCCAATCAAAATCAGTTTTATGATTTTTGATTGTGTGAAAAAAAAATGACAAAAATGTTCCTCATTTAACGAAAAAAAATTAACAGCGCTAGAATGATGGACCAAAATCAGACATCTTTGTAGGCTACGATAGCCGTCTTATAGTTTTGTAACTGCAAGGACGAAAAATGTTATTTTTAATAAACCATATGGACCAAATTTGTAGTTTAATATTGTATTTAAAACATTTATCATAATGAAGTTAATGAGTGAGTGATTCGTATATAAAAGTAATATTTAAAAAATAAAGTATACAAAAAGCAAAAACAGATTTATATGTACATGGTAAAATAGGTGATATAAACCTATCAAATAAAACTAGTTGTATTTGTACAATGTAATGAGAAATTAACATTTATTGTATATTTATAAAAAGTAATTTAAATCGAAAATTAATATTATTATTTAAAAAAATCAAAATTTATGAAATATTATATCAAATTATAATGATTCAATGTTTATTTTGTATTTTATCTTGTATTTGAACGTATTTATCAGTTGATTAACAGTTAGTTTGCGTAGTTAGTTTATGGAATTTAAAATAAAGCTTTAACTAGTTGTGTCATTGTGTAAATCTTTTTAAGCAATAAACCATCAAATGTTTTTTTTTATGTTGTGAAAATACCAAGACCCAAATAGCTAAAAGCTCAAAGGTTGGTTCCCAATAAAAACACAATATTACCCAAGAACAAAATGAACTAAGTTCTATATCGAGATTCACAGCGGAAATACGACTAACAATGTAAGATAATCAATCTCTAAGAAAATGTAAACAATGATCAAACCCAATAAATGCAATATAAAGCATAAGCACCGAGATTTTACGTGGAAACCCGGAAAGGGAAAACCCACGGACGGAGGACGCCGAGAACTGATCCACTATCTCTTTGATGATGATACACTTGAGAGATTTAAGCTTACAATAATGGAGAAAACAAATTAAAGTTCTTGAGGTTTGAGAGAAAAACTTGGAGACCAAGTTTTAGAGAGAGAGAGAGAGAGAGCAAAAGGAAGCTAACCAAAATGTGATCCTAAAATATTTTGTCTCACTACAAGAAATATCGGTTATAGAGACCACTTTTGTCGTCGCTACATGTTAAAATGTCGTCGCTGAAAACCTATAGCGACGACGGTCGTTGCGAAAAGTCTGGTATCTAGAAGTTGGTTGCTGAAAAAAGAAATAGCAACCACAAGGGATGGCAATAGCGACGACGGTTTATTGCGACGACTTGCAGTTTTATTGCGACGTAAGCTAGTCGCTACAAGTGATTTTAATTAAATTACCTAATTAAGTTATAGATACCGTATGTCGTCGCTATAAGTAAAATAAAAAATTATTTAAAAAATACTATTAGCAACCACATATAGTCGCTATAAGTAAATTAATTATTTTTTAAAAATGACTATTAGCAACCATATATCGTCGCTATAACTAAATTAATTATTTTTTTAAAATGACTATTAGCAACCATATATCGTCGCTATAAGTAAATTAATTATTTTTTAAAAATTACTAATATCAACGACATGTCGTCGCTATAAATAAATAAATTAATTTTTTGGATAATACTATTAACAACAAAATGTCGTCCCTATAAATGGAGTGTGTATTGTCGCTATAAAGGTCATTTTTTGTATTTTCCTGCTATTTTTTGCACATTTATAAGAAATACGATCGTAATAGTAAAACAATCAACAATGAAACATCCAAACACCAATAATATATAAACACGGTTTTATAAGAAATTAAAACACGACTTTATTAGCACTAAAAATCAACATTGAAACCTAAAAGTACCAATAATAAACACGGAAAAGTTCTAACTGTTTAAAACAAGTCCTACAAATATAATGTAACGTCCCAATTTCAAAATCAAGCAATATCATAGATTAAGCATTCGAATTACATAAATAACTTGTTCATAAACATTCTTTTCACTAAGCTAAGCAAAATTGACAGCGGAAGTCTCTATTCCACAGCCGAGAGTTCTATCTAATCATCAGTCAAAAGACTTGTAGTCGCTCTAAGTTCCAATCCTTCCTGCCATCTCACAGTTCTTATTAGAAGAACCCGTAACACGCTTACCTGAAAATGGTTTAGTTTTGAAAAGCGAGGGTTAGACCAAAAGGTCTAGTGAATTCCCTCCGAAAGCAACATGTAAAACGGTATGATAACATTTATAAAAGATTCATCGAAAACCTTAACATTTCATCAAGCATGTGATAACGCCACTTTTTGGCGTTATTTTCGGTTCTCAAACCAATGAGATTGGCTTGGACTCAAGTAAAAAGGCGTATATTTCACGGTTTATCTAGTGATTTACACAGGTTTTATAAAAAACGGCATTCCTCGGAAATAGAAGCTAAAAAGAGCCCAAAACGAGTAAAAACGAAGCCTAACGGAAGCCCAAAAGCCAAGCCCAAGACCCGCGACCGAACCAGGACCCGACCCGCGAACCAGATCCGACCCAAAAGGGCCTAAAGAGGACGCGCGACCTTCTGCGCGACTTGCAAGTCACGCCAGAAGTCGCGTATGTGCCTGTTTGTCGAATTTCAGTTTTTAAAGTCGGGATTTAGGTCACTTTTTCGGTATCACTCATACGGCAGACGATCGGGAACAGCTCGGGGGCGATTTTGGGCGACTTTTCGGAGTCCTCGGAGCCACGTTAGAGAGCCGATCACGGATACATTCAGCGCGGAACGTAGAGACGAACACGAGAAGAGGGAGTTTTCATTACTTGTTATCACGATTTCATCTTTCACTTTCGATCATGTTTACATATACTTTTGCACCTTTTTCTCTTATGTTTGAACCCACCACCGACATGAACTAACCGGTTCGTGTTGGGGGTTGGAATGAATTCGGTTTGGAAGCATGTAACGAATTGATTTGAACCTTTATCAGTTTTTCCTTATTAATTGAAGCATGTGATTTTGTTCTTAATGCGTTTGTGAATTTGGCCAGTTTACAAATGATTTGTTGAGTAGTAATTAAGTTCGTGAGAATTAACTACTATATAGAATTAGGAATTGCATGCCTAAAGCCCAAAACGGTGATAGAGATATACCAAGTAAGCTTTAGTCCCATTTAAACCGTTAGATTGACATCGAGAGATAAAATCTAGCCAATTTAACATAAATCGAGTGCTTAATGTGTTTTGGAATCCAGAAGTGAGATCGAGAGATTGAACTAATCCTTTTCAAAATAAAATCCGTTGTTATTCGAAAGAAAACGACGGTGATCTTAAAAGATTTGGGATTCATTTAGGGGATTAACTGGTAATTGTTTGAGTTGATTGGGTGCATGTGTAAAACCTGAGGATTTCCAACCCTCAACTTTTCTCTCTATCGAAGTCTTTAAAGCTGTTCTGTTTGTCTTGTGTTTGTTTGATTTTATTTTCTGCAATTGTTTAGTTATAAAACCAATCCTCCAATTTCGACAGTCCAATTAATAGTTCTTATAGTAATTGTGATATTTAGTTCCTAGTTCCCTTGGTTCGATACTCGTACTTCCGTACGTTATTACTTGATTCGACACCGTACACTTGCGGTTAGATTTCGCGGGGTGTCAAAACCCCGTGTCAAGTTTTTGGCGCCATTGCCGGGGAACTAGTTGCAACTAATAGCACTACTATCTATATACGCTATTAGATTGGACATTTTCTTTTCGTATTTTATTTCACTCACTTTCAGTTTTTGGGTTAGTGACTTTGTTTCTTCTTTTCAGGTTCCACTTGGTTTATGCCAAGGACGACCCGAGGAAAAGAGATTGAAGAATTTGATCCGGAGATCGAAAGAACCGCCCGTCGTCTACGGAAAGAAGCTAAAGCTAAGCGAAATCTGAAATTCGAGATGTCTGACGACGAGAGACCACCTCGCCGCAACAATCCACCACCACCTCCTCCGGAGAGAGTTCCGATGCGGTCATTTGCCGATCCTAATGTGGCGGCCGCACGAATAGGCATCCAAGCGCCCACTACTGGGGCGAACTATTTCGAGCTTAAACCGAGCACCATTGTGATGGTGCAACAGAACCAATACGGAGGGACGCCAACCGAGGATCCTCACGCACATCTTCGTGCATTCGAGAGGATCTGCAACACGTTTAAGATCAATGGCATGAGTGAAGACGCCATCAAGCTGAGACTATTCGGATTTTCACTTAAAGGCCGAGCCGAGACATGGACCGAGAGCATCCAACCAGATTCGATCACGACTTGGGCACAGTTGAAAGCAGCCTTCCTACAGAAGTTTTTCCCACCTAGTCGGACCGCCCAACTAATGGCGGAGATCACCCATTTTGCTCAATGGGATCAAGAAACGTTGTATGAGGCATGGGAACGTTACAAGGACATGATCAAGAAGTGTCCTCATCATGGGCTACAAGGCTGGGTCATCATCCAGACCTTCTTCAGTGGTCTTCACCCGCAATTCAAGAACGACATCACAGCTGCGGCGGGTGGAGCATTGATGGATAGATCATACGAGGAAGCGTGCGAGATGATTGAAAACTTGGCCGAGCATAGCTTTTCTACACCGAGATCAGCCGTTAGAAGAGTAGCAAGTGTCCAAGAGAGTAACGAGATAAATGAACTGAAAGCTCAACTGGTTGTTATCACAAATCGGATGAATGGAGGAAATCTTCAAGAACCTGATCAGGTTCATTTTGTGGCAAACCGAAACCAACCGAGAAACGATCCTTTCTCGAATACGTATAACGAGGGGTGGAAAATGCACCCCAATCTTTCATGGAATCAGCCGGGCCAACCACAGTCAGGTAATTTCCCTAACTCTTCTAATTTCCCTAATACTAATAGTGCTTATCGTCCTCCAGGTTTTCAGCAAAGAAACGAGGGACCATCCGGGGAGAAGAAGCCGGGCCTAGAAGAGATGATGATGAAGTTCATGACGAAAATGGACAGCACAGTCGAGGGATTGGCGAACACGGTGAACACAGTCAAAGCAGCCACTGATCAGAACACGGCTGCAATAAAGATTCTCGAGAGGCAAGTGGGGCAGATTTCTGAAGCCCTACAAACCCGACCTCCCGGTACCTTTCCAGGCATGGCTGAAAAGAGGAACCAAGAGAACTGTAGCGCCATTTATTTGAGAAACGGGAAGGGACTGAATAGAGAACCGTCATCTGAAGAGACCGAACCCGATAGAGAGAGTTCGAATGAAGAAAAAGAGGTCGTGGTTGAAGAGAGCGAGAAGAGTGAAGAGAAGAAGAAAGAAGAAACACCACCGGTCAAGCCGAAAATCCCGAGAGTACCCTACCCAAGCAGGCTGAAAGCAAATAAGGACCAGGTTCATTTTTCTAAATTTCTTGATGTCTTTAAAAATCTAACCATTAATATCCCGTTGGCAGATGCGCTTACACAAATGCCCTCTTACGCAAAGTTCATGAAAGAGATCCTCTCCAAAAAGAGGGCACTTGATCACCAGGCCACCGTTGCACTCACTGAAGAGTGCAGCGCCATCTTCCAGAATAAGCTTCCCCAAAAGCTCAACGATCCAGGGAGTTTTTCTATCCCTATCCAAATTGGGAAATTTTCATTTAATAAAGTGTTATGTGATTTAGGGGCGAGTATTAACTTGATGCCCCTTTCTATTTTCAGGAAACTTGGATTGGGCGAGGTGAGCCCCACATTCATGACGCTTAAGCTGGCTGATCGATCGATAAGGTATCCTTACGGAGTGATAGAAGATGTGCTCGTCAAAGTCGGTAAGTTCTACTTTCCGGTAGACTTTGTGGTGATAGACATAGACGAGGATGAGGAGGTTCCGTTGATCCTGGGAAGATCATTCCTAGCCACGAGCCGAGCACTGATCGATGTAGAGGAAGGAGAGGTGACCTTCAGAGTTGGTGGCGAGAGAGTGACTTTCAAGATGTTCGAGAAGACGAGAGGTCAAGAGAGAGAGGCATCCGGATCTGGTCATGGAAGACCAAGTATGAGAGAATCCGCGAAGAATCGCAGGTGTGGGCGATTCGAGTCTGCGGATACTGAGCCGAACTGAGCCCACATAGTCGTGCCACGACTTTAAATACGGCGCTGGGTGGGAGGCAACCCACCAAGGTTAGTTTCCGTTTATTATTTTTTCTTGTGTGTATTTTAAATTCCAGAAAAACCATAAAAATCGAAAAATCGAAAAAAGCCAAAAATATTTTGAAACAGGGACATACGCGGCTTTACACGCGGTTTGCATACCGCGCAGAAAGTCGCGGGGCCCTCTGTTGGTTTTCTGAAACAGAGGTTTACGCGGTTTTCCACGCGACTTGCAAGTCGCGGGCTAAACCGCGTGAGTCCCATTTGCCCCGTTTTTCGTTTTTCGTGCAGTTTTTGTTTTCTTTTTTCTGCTTTGTGTGTTTCCTTTGCCTGCTTTGTTTTTCTTTTCCTTGTGTTGCATGTTCTCCCTTTCGTATCCGATTGATGATCAACTATCAAGAATCCTCCGGCCGGGCAAAACAGGTATGTTCTAAATCCTTCTCTGCTAAAAGAGTGGTGTTTGATGTGTTGTTCTATTTTAATTGCACGAGATGCAACAAACCTAAGTTTCACTTAGGTTTGGGATGCCTCATTTTTGAACCATCTACACACTCACAATAGACCCTGTGCAAACCTCGGTTTCACCGAGGTTTGGGGTTGGCTTTTATTTGGCAAACCTAGACCACGGCCTAGGTTTGGGGTGCCCAGTCTAGAAATTTTGGGTTTTTCTTTTTGTTATGCTATGTTAATGTTTTACCCATCCTTTTTATACCTGTAAATAATTGCACAATGGTCGAGTCGCATCACCTACGACTTTGCTTGCACATTGGGGACAATGTGTGGGTAAGGTTTGGGGTTGCCCAATCGGGCCCAAGCTTATGCACGTAGATTTCCTGCATTTCTGAGTGTCTAGATCAAAGTAGCTAAATTTTTTGTTTTGAATGATTGAGACCGACCATTGTGGGAAGAATCTTGTGATAGCGACGTGACCGTTAGGGAAGGACCGGGAAAGGATATGACTTGGGACATTAGTGGAGACCACCCGATAGTGAGATTTTGAGCCTAAAAGACGTTTTTCATTTCGAGGGATTTATACACTTAAGTCACATACACTTTTTCGAATTCCTTGTCGTGAATGTAGAATGATCTCGCTACATTATTGCATTGAGTAGCAAAGACAACCATCGGGATATTAGGTGAGGGTATAGTAGACCATATCGTGTGGACCTTAAGAAATGATTTCAGGCGTTGTGTGTTTGTTTTAACCTTTTTAGCTATCGTTTCCCCTTTTACCCTTAGTGTGTATCCATAGCCATTTTGCAGCCAAACACCCACCTTATTTCTTTCTAAACCCATCATTTACCCTTTAGCCAAAAGCCTTAGACAACCCTTATCCGAAAGTGTGTCAATCGGAAGCAGTAATGAACGAATAGAGATAGAGCAGAAAAGAAAGAATTCCGGCCAGTCATGAGAATAAAACGGGCCAGTGTAACCCAGGAAATGGAAAAGAGGACCAATGAAGTCCCAAACTAAAAAAAAGGCAAATAAACACTGTTAGTTAGATAGTATGTAGAGTTGCACAATAAGAGAGTCAAAGCGACTCCAACAGTGACGAAAAAGGCCAAGTGATAGATAGTGAAGTAAAGAAGTTCGGAATTGCCAATGATTGACACGCCAAGGATCCTTGAACCATTTTACCCTTCATTTCATAGCCTTAACCTTAGCCCCATTACAACCCGTGTAAAGACCTGGATGATCTTTTGGAAAATATGATTACGGTCTATGCCTACCTTTACCGATATTCCCTGTCTTGCTACTTGATTCCTTTCTGAGATCCATTTTTGGACATTTGTGCGTCTTTCAATAGAGTTGTCATGCAATTTTTGCGTATTCTTGTACATAACCTCCAAAACATGACAACACGAGCAATAACCTAGGTTCGAGTGCAAAGAGAGTATCCCGTAAGGTAGGGTCGAGGCGAAATGTTTTCCCTAGCGTGTCTGGATTTAGTCCAACCTTAATGTAATCGGAACTGTCACGAGTTCAACTCCCAATAGAAGGTAACAGATCGGACAAAATAAAGAATGAGGCGAGAGTGAGAAAGATATTCACGGGTACGGGAAATCACCAATGCATCACTTGGTACCGATTGGGAATTGTGCAGTTATTATTCTTTCACAGATATATGCTTTTATTCTGTTTTTATCGCTAATTTGCTTGGGGACAAGCAACGCTCGGTTTGGGGTTGTTGATAACGCCACTTTTTGGCGTTATTTTCGGTTCTCAAACCAATGAGATTGGCTTGGACTCAAGTAAAAAGGCGTATATTTCACGGTTTATCTAGTGATTTACACAGGTTTTATAAAAAGCGGCATTCCTCGGAAATAAAAGCTAAAAAGAGCCCAAAACAAGTAAAAACGAAGCCTAACGGAAGCCCAAAAGCCAAGCCCAAGACCCGCGACCGAACCAGGACCCGACCCGCGAACCAGATCCGACCCAAAAGGGCCTAAGAGGACGCACGACCTTCTGCACGACTTGCAAGTCGCGCCAGAAGTCGCGTATGTGCCTGTTTGTCGAATTTCAGTTTTTAAAGTCGGGATTTAGGTCACTTTTTCGGTATCACTCATACGGCAGACGATCGGGAACAGCTCGGGGGCGATTTTGGGCGACTTTTCGGAGTCCTCGGAGCCACGTTAGAGAGCCGATCACGGATACATTCAGCGCGGAACGTAGAGACGAACACGAGAAGAGGGAGTGTTCATTACTTGTTATCACGATTTCATCTTTCACTTTCGATCATGTTTACATATACTTTTGCACCTTTTTCTCTTATGTTTGAACCCACCACCGACATGAACTAACCGGTTCGTGTTGGGGGTTGGAATGAATTCGGTTTGGAAGCATGTAACGAATTGATTTGAACCTTTATCAGTTTTTCCTTATTAATTGAAGCATGTGATTTTGTTCTTAATGCGTTTGTGAATTTGGCCAGTTTACAAATGATTTGTTGAGTAGTAATTAAGTTCGTGAGAATTAACTACTATATAGAATTAGGAATTGCATGCCTAAAGCCCAAAACGGTGATAGAGATATACCAAGTAAGCTTTAGTCCCATTTAAACCGTTAGATTGACATCGAGAGATAAAATCTAGCCAATTTAACATAAATCGAGTGCTTAATGTGTTTTGGAATCCAGAAGTGAGATCGAGAGATTGAACTAATCCTTTTCAAAATAAAATTCGTTGTTATTCGAAAGAAAACGACGGTGATCTTAAAAGATTTGGGATTCATTTAGGGGATTAACTGGTAACTGTTTGAGTTGATTGGGTGCATGTGTAAAACCTGAGGATTTCCAACCCTCAACTTTTCTCTCTATCGAAGTCTTTAAAGCTGTTCTGTTTGTCTTGTGTTTGTTTGATTTTATTTTCTGCAATTGTTTAGTTATAAAACCAATCCTCCAATTTCGACAGTCCAGTTAATAGTTCTTATAGTAATTGTGATATTTAGTTCCTAGTTCCCTTGGTTCGATACTCGTACTTCCATACGTTATTACTTGATTCGACACCGTACACTTGCAGTTAGATTTCGCAGGGTGTCAAAACCCCGTGTCAGCATGGTACTGCACTGTGTATTGGATCACATAAACATTCCGCGATCGGGGCCCTAGTAGGACCCTTCTCGCCTCTTCTGGAGCCTACGCAGACTCCCCTTCCCGGAGCCTACGCAGACTCCCCTCTACTCGAAATAGGAGGAAACGAATTCCAACCTACCAGTCTGTCATACCTATCCAAGGGACCATCAGGTCCCGAGGATCACTCTCTGACCCCACAGTGCAGACCGACTCCACATAGCACATAATTCATTTCATAAAACATGCACTTTACATCTTTGTAAAATCATCATTTCCATTTCATCATATCCAGTAAGATTTCTCAAGTAAAACGTACAGTTCATGGAAAACGTGCGTAACAGTTATATACATTTCATGTTCGTAAATGAAACCATAATTAGTTAAAACATTTAACACTTTACGTCGTAAAAGGTTTAGAGAACTCACCTTGATGTCACTGAAAGCACACTTGCTCTACTCTCGGATTAACCAGACTTGACACCTAAAAGACCAGGTAATTCTTTAATCAGCAAAACTTACCCTGAACTATCCGGATACCATCTACATTCCGGACGCAACAACTTTCCGGACACCAATCCGGACACTCTACTTCCCGGACAGGGCAATCCGGACGCTAGACCTATCCGGACAAAACCACCCGGACACTAAACTTATCCGGAAACCTCAGCCACCCGGATACCAAGAAATACCCGGAAACCCTCACGGGACACTTACCCGGGCACTTGCAACCCATCCGGACACCACTGAACATCGGTGTCCGGAAACCACAGCTGTTCGAGCTTAAAAATCTAAAAGTGATCATTAACTCGTTTTTTAGCCATTAGTTCGATTAGATAAGCATAGGGGTTCATCCACTAGTCATAAACACTCAATTAATTTCATTTTAAACCACCAAATCGACATATTAGCAATGAAATCCCAAAATGCTCAATAAGGAGATACTTAGGTAAAGACCTAACAATTCCTCACGATTCCCTCCCCAGATCATGAACATAAAGGAGCAATAGACCTGAATCAAGCAGAATAAACATACTAGAAGAATACCTTAACAGATTTCTTGCACAAATTGAGAGTCTCCAACCTTTAGCTCTTTTCTTTCTTTCTTCCTTGAGCCGCCAAACACACACACCACACCAAAACACTGATTTGTGAAACTAAACGAACCCTAGGGATTTGTGCATTTAAGTATCTTCCAGAAATGACAAGATTAGTCCCTTGACTTATCTTTCATTTCTTGCGAAAAAGGCATTAAACTTTCATTCTTTCCAAAAGAAAACCCGGTTGTTACAACACCCCCCCCCCTAGAAGAATTTCGTCCCCGGAATTCCTTATTGGAAAAGACGCGGGTATCATGCCCACACCACAACTTGACATTTCCCCAAGGTAATGCCACTCCTGACTCAGTCCACCACCTCATAAATTCGAAACATGGAACAGTGGATGTATTCCCTTCAGTTCTTAAGGTACTCTAACTCGTAGGCTACTGTTCCTATTCGATCGGTCTTAACGATAGAAGATTAAATAAGGCTTCTCAAGCATCTTTACTTCCCTTAAGGAGGAACCTGGCGGAATCCCCCACTACAACATGAGATCCAATTACTCAAAAACAGTCACTCACTTGACAGCTTGGCACAAGGTCAACCTTGTACGTCCCGACAACTCACAACCCCGAGTTCCTTCATCATATCACAACTCACTACCTTGCACCACCCAACAATCGTCTATGCTGATAACATTTCCTTTTTTTTCGGACCACCTAGACCACAGTTCGTCACTCATCCCTCACATTCTCACTACTTCACCACCCCATACTTATACGTAACTAAGAGTAGGAACCTCCAAACCCATCGTTGGATTGTTCACCTACTCAAATTAAACTTATCCTGAAACACATCAATTCCTCCCGGATTGCCACGTTCGTTCATTCCTATAAAACGTAACTCCGGTTATCCTCACTCCACTGGGAGGAGTAACCATGGTCACACCATACTATTCTCACTAGCTTAATCACTGCGCGACCAATTCGTTTAAACATTTCTCACAAAGTCACTAACTTAACTCATTCGACTGTCTTATCCACTCCTTTTCTGCACAACCTCGTACCCAATTCCCCTCCTTAATACTCTTTCCAACGGTTCGCACACTTATCAATGACAATCTACACAACACTGCACCTTTCGGCGTTACTGACAAGTTTACTACTTCCAATTTACTCACTTATTCCGACATGCTATCTTCACCTCCCCACGTTAGCGTGGAGCATTGCCCACCGAACATTACCTGCCCCTCTCTCTCGACCTTTCCACATGCTGGTATCGCTTTCTCATTACTCACATAACCAAACAGTTGCACCAAGATCTTATCTTAAGGCATTCAACCAAGCCGTCTTGAAATGAGACCAGTGTTCGACGTCACTACACATTCTTTAATCTCAAACTTTTACCTTCTCAGACATTTCTCTCACACATAAGCAACAATTCACATTCTTTAAGGATTTCACATCTATCCCACCACATTTTGACTAACACAACCCTCATCCTCTTTAAACTTCCAATGACCCCAAAGTGTGTTTCTTAGTAACGTCCCCTATTCACTCTAATAATCCACCCCCCTTGGATTCCCTATTACAAACGGATCTATTAATTCCGGAACACCCCGAAACTCGGGTTCCACAATTCTTTCGATTAACCACCATGATCATAAAATCAGACAGATATATATATACCGTCATCCCTGCTTTCTTACTTAGATTTACCTTAAATAATTCTTTAACAATCACTGTGTTAATCTCAATAACACTTCCCCAAGAATTGTAACACATCCTGTAATAACAAATGAACGTCATTACTTAACAAATCTATAAAATTTTAATCAACCAACCAAAGGCTTATACCTCTATCATGACATTTCAAATCAACTAATGATCATACTACCACTCCGACCCACAATCATCATCATGTCATTCCTTAAACATAACCAAAATTTCCAACTATTTCCTTCTAGGATCATTCCCTCACGCATAAGGAACAATTTTCATTCTTTAACGATTTCTCATCTACTATACTACAACTTGACTAATCTATTCATCATCTTCTTTAAACTTACTCTGCCTTCAAGAATATACTTAACAACATACATAACCACAAAGCTTGGTCTCGCAGCTGGGCAATCACCCAATTCTGCCTCGACATTCCATTCCGATAACAGTCAAAATAAACACCAACTTACAAACCACGTACTTCAACAACTGGGATTGCAAAACGTACACTCTATCCGAAATCCCAAAAGGACTTCCTTCTAATCCTTCATCTTTCTAACATCGCCTTACTACATCACCGGCTGACACAAATATCTTGGCAATTGAAGCTACTATTCATTCGTACATTCACCACTCCTATCATCACACTACCGACCAAGTCTCTCATGGTCATTCGTACACAATTCACACTTTCCTTCATATTCTCCCGTATACTACAATCGAGTCTGTCTCGCTACTTAGTTCTCTCCCAACTTGTTGAACTATGACTCACGAGTTCACACTTAGCTCAAACACAAACATCCTAGCTAGCTCTTTATGATTCGAGTCCTTTCTTAGACACGGCACATTTTCTTACTGACTGGTATAGTCTACACTCACTCCGCTTGTGTTACACACATTGTCCTTCTACGGACCCTCCTCACCTCGTAAATAGAACGCCTATTCAACAACAACAGTCTCTTACTAATTTAACACCTCTACAAGATATTCTATCAACTTACACTCATCTGGTTTGAGTCTTCGGCCTCGGCCAACATACACCGTTGCCGACTTCAACAACAAAAGACAACTCTTAACTACTTCCTTAACCTATCCTCTAACATGAGTTCCTTACGGGACCTATTCCTCCCTACACATCATAGTTAACTTTATAATCCGTCGCCCCTATTTCGAAACTTACTCATGTAACATCAATATTACAAGCTCCCTTCGAAACTCATGACCCACACCGTGGACCTTTCATTCCTGCCTCACAACACTACTCATAAAGAGTTGCTAAAACCAATACCTTGATGACTCCTAGTCCTTCCTCCGGACACCATCGCCCCTCGGCAACTGTGTTCTTAGTCACCGAGCAAAGGTACAGACCCTCATACACCTGACACTAAAATCCATTCCCGACTCTTCCAAGGTCCAACTCTCCTCTTAAACACATATACCAAAACTACATACATTCTCCCCTGACTTGACCAACGCCTCTCCGCTCTCGGAGTTCTTCCTTAGCTTAAGACGTAATACTCTACGACCTAGTGGGTTAATAGCCTTCATGCATGACAATACAGTAAATAGATCCTTTTACACATTTTATCATTTTAAATAAACAACATTTAGAAACAACTCGGGTACCCGTGACCCCATCACTCTTATAACTTCAAAACCCTGCACAACGATTCGAGAATCGTTGGCATGCATCTTCCCGTGAACCTCAATCTTGCTCAATCCGAACAATGTTATTACGATAGTAATATATTGCATGAAAATCTTTTCGTATGAGACAATTCTGAAAGAATTACCGACACAAAGTAAACCAGTCGGTTCTCACACTCAATTGTATGATATCAAAAGGTCAATAAGCATTTTGGTTATAAGTGAATTGCAGGTAACCATTTTCTTGACCATTTTTGTAACAATTTAACTTATCATTAAAAGTGTGGAATACTTTGCAAATCGCTAAGCTCAAAATTTCAATGTGCGACGTAACTGAAATCGCTTTTTCTTTAAACGTGCACTCGTACAAGCTGACTCATTTTGTTCAAAGTTGACATTTACGTTTTTATTTTTAATCGTGAAAATTTCATGTTACATAAAAGAACGCCATGCATGAGACTCTATTTGCAATAGAAGGCTACTCACTCAACAAGGTCAACCGCTTTACTCGCGCAGCTTATCCTTGATACTCCACTTACGACCAAGGGTCGTCCTCTCGGTCAAGCACTAACTTGATGTACATGCGTTCCACATCTCACTTACTCACCCATTTCACACTATTTTCGCTTTGATCGACTATCTCACTTTCTACTTCTACATGCTTTCAATTCACTATAAGTATCTTATTCCATTTATCCTGCCAATGAAAAGTTCGACTAAAAAGTCAGGGCTCCATTGATACTTTCAAGGTTTTGACAATGTTCTATCTTACCATCCCAACTGATCTATCCCATGATTTCCATAACTAGGACTCTCCTGAAACTGGAGTCTTACTCAAACTCAAACATTCATCCTCTCTGAATCCATGAAGAGCTACCTCTAGACGACTCATAATATTCTTTACAACGTTTCTTCTCTACGATGTATACATACATCACATCATAATGACTCTTACACGACACTTCCCCAAGCAATGGAGCTCGGTCTATCCCTCAGGGATCTTGCTGACCTATTCCTCAGCGTTCTCCCAGCCATAGCGCTAAACTGAAAGAAACCGATAGTTAATCCTTGCTAGACGTGACACAACAAATTTGCTATAAGTAAGGTATTGTAAGAACGCACGTGTACCTGTAAGTTCGTAATTACACTGGCCAGGTGTAATCTGTTGATCCAAACCCTCAGTGATTTGATAATGACCCTCTCTTATATACTTAGTGAAAATTATAAGTAAACAATATGTATCAGAGTTTCACTATCGCTGATAAGTACTAAGATCTTCCAGTACCGCTGATAGGAACTCTCGCTCTTTAGATTAAACATTCAGCGAAACTGTTCACCATAATACTCTGAGTCTGTTCAGTACTTATGGTGATCGCTGATAAGTTAGTTGTTTACTTATGATCCCTGAAGACAAGTTTCACGTCAACATAGGTTCTACGCTGAAGTCGAAGATCAAGCTCAAGAACCAGCGACAAGTCTCCTAATGAACTGATGCGGATCAGCGAAGACTCAGATTTATCCACTCAACGTGAAGTATCAAGTACAAGACTTCAGCTATCGCTGAACTCTATCATTCGCTGATGAAGAATGATAGATCGCTGAATCATCGAAAAGCTGATCATGAAGTCTTCCGTACAAAGTATTTTTTGTCTCATCCACCCTTGCACGACTCCGTGCGATATGTCAGAATAGAACCTCCTTATTGTCTGAAATCGTACAACCACTCTGATACTACACTGTTCAAACATGCGGCTACTAAGGTTGTCAACAAAGGTCAATGACATGCAACCAATCAGCTGCTGCCACGTGTAAAGTGTAAACTGCAATGCATTAAATGCATGCAGTGTATAAGAAGAAGAACTCACTTCATTTTTGAAGTAGCTTGCTAACTCTGGACAAGTTCATCCTTCTTATCTTGAGATAAGTTATTATTAGTAATTTCCTTCTCCTTCTTAGTGCAAGAAACTTAGTGTTCCAACTTGTTTAGATTTAGGATTTATCCTTAATCTTGTTTCCGCAACAAGCTGTAAATTGTTAATGATTTATCAATAAACAATTTAGAAAAGTAAAATCTGTGTGTTTGTATTCAACCCCCCCCCCCCTTCTACAAACTTGTATAACCCTTCGGGACCAACAAGTGGTATCAGAGCGGATTTGTTTAAACTCATAAACAAGATCTAATATATACTAAGATTTCTCTTCCTTGCTATTTCTGAAAATGGCCACCAACACAAACACAAACTATATAGACAATGGTTCTCTTGCAAAACCCCCTAGATTCTCCAGAGATAATTTTAATCTATGGAAAAATAGGATAACTCTCTTCCTAGAAGGTGTAGACCCTACTATGCCTTATTATCTTGAAAACGGCCCATTTATTCCTGTAAGAATTGATGCCGCAGTACCTGCCGCTGAGAATAGACCTGCTATTCCAGAAAGGCTGGTACCCAAAGATGTTCATACGTGGACTGACGAAGATAAGAAGAAAGTGGCTATCGACACAAAAGCCAGATCCATACTATCCATGGCTCTTCCTGACGAAGTCTACCATTCCGTCATGAACCTGAAATCCTCAAAAGCCATGTGGGACACAATATGTGTTCAGTATGAAGGTACTGCTGAAGTCCAGGACTCTCGAAAGATCAACCTGGTAAGACAGTATGAAAGTTTCATTTGTGGTAAGAATGAGACTCTCTCTGAAGTTCACCAACGTTTTAATTGCTTAATAATAGATCTGAAAACTGTTGGTAAGGAATATTCTAACTTTGAAGTGCTGACAAAGTTTCTAGAATGTTTACCTGAAAGATGGGACAGTTATTCTATGTGTCTCAAGCTGTCAAAAGATCTAAGATCAATGACTCTTGCTACCTTATATGACACAATGTTGAATCATGAGCAATCAAGCCATCTTAAGAAGAATCTTGTAAAAGATTCCAAAAGCACCCCTGTTGCTTTAATCTCAGAGGAACCTTCTACTCAGCGACCCTCGATCACTATCACTGAGTTAGAGAGTAACTCTGAAAGGTCATCAGATTCTAACTCTTCAGATGATGATGAATCTTTGGCTCTCCTAACTAAAAAGTTCAGGAGATTCGCCAAAAAGAAAATGTTCAGAAAGAACAAACCTCTTTCTATAACTGATAAGCCAAGATCATCAGCTACTGTTGATAAGGCTACTGCTACTTGTTTTAACTGCGAAAAGATTAGACATTTCGCTAACGAGTGCAGGTCTAAGAAAGTATCGAGAAACTCAGCGTTTCCCAATAAATCTTTTATTCCCAGGAATAAAGATGACAAATATTCTAAGCTGAAAGAAAAATATGCAAAGCTGAAAAGCTTCAATAAGAAAGGCAAAGGCCTGATGGTTTATGATTGGGTTGCTTCTGAAGAAGAAGAATCATCATCTGACTCTGAAGATGATGAAGCCAATCTCTGTCTTATGGCAAAGATTGAGGATGAGGAAGAAAGTTCAGACATTCCCTCTACTTCAACCTCTGCTATTCAGGTATCACCTTCCTTCTTTACAAATATTGCAAATATTGATGAAGTTGATAGTCTCCGCAAAATCGATCTCTTGACTAGAAGCTTATATGAAGCCATGAATGGCAAAACTATAGTTGAAAACCAAAACCTTGATCTCGCTGAACAACTTAAAAACGGTCACCTTCAAATAGAAAAGCTTTCTAAAATTGAAGAAGATTTTAAAGATCAAGTGCATTTATATCAGCTAGTCAAAATCGAACGAGCAGAAGCTATCACTGCTTTGAAAGCTGAAAAAGCTACTGTTGAAGGATGGTGTAACTCTTCAACAAAGATCACTGAGATAATCAAGTCTCAGATACCCCTGAGTGATAAACGTGGTCTTGGTTACAAATATGAAACTCAAGAACCAACCACTAATCGTTCCATGCTCTTATTTGGAACTTTCGTATCCTCGGTCGCTGACACTTCATCCTCTCAGTGTTCGTCCTCCAGACCGCCTATCCCTGAGGAAATCTCTGCCTCTTCAAAAGGTAAAGAGAAAATGGTTTATCCAAAACCTACCTCTGTCTTTAAAGATAAAGGTAAAGGAATTGCGTTGAACCAAAATCCTCAGAAGGGTACTTTAGTACCAAAGCTGAATGCTTCTAAAGCTTTAGTGATTTATTCCTCTGGATCAAGAAATTAGATATCTGGATCTACTCAGTGTGGGTCTATTCAGCGATCTACTCCTAGACTCAGAGTGGATGTCCTTGGTAAGAAATCTGAAGAACCAAGTGTTCCTCCCATTTCTAAAGCCAAAAGCTTATTTGGTGCTGGTCCTTCTAATTCAAAATCTAAAGTTCAGCATTCAAATAGTCCTAGAACTATTTTTAGTTATAGGAAATGTTATCACTGTGGACTCACTGATCATATTGCTAGTAAGTGCCCCACAGCCACCAAAGCTGATAAGATAGCTAAGGTGAAGATTGCCCCCAAGGCAAAGAAGACCACTGAGGTTAAGAAATTAACCAAAGTGAAGACTGACAAAGCTGAATCTTCAAATGCTGCGAAGATTGCCGAACCTTCCATTCCAACTGCTTCCACTGACAAGCGTGTACACATGGTTAAGTGGGTACCCAAGAAAAACTAATCTTCCTTTGTGATGCAGGTTCAGAAGGGTATCTGGTATCTCGATAGCGGATGCTCTAGACACATGACTGGAAAGAAAAGCTTGTTCGCTGAATACAAGGAAGAGAAGGGTCCCTCTGTGACTTTCGGTGGAAATGGAAAAGGACATACCCGAGGGTTTGGTGTACTCTCTAATGGTACAACCACCTTCAGAAGAGTCGCATATGTTGAAGGGCTGAAGCATAATCTGTTAAGCATCAGTCAGCTTTGCGACAAGGATAACAAAGTAATCTTTACCACGGAATCCTGCTTTGTCACTGACAAAAAGGAGAAGATAGCTCTCAGCGGTTATCGTTTGGAAAATGTTTATGTAATAAACATGGACTCAACAACCACTGAGAACTCCTGTTTCTTCTCAAAAGCCTCATCTGATGTCAACTGGCTATGGCATAAGAGGCTCTCTCATCTGAATTTCAAGACACTGAACTCTCTTTCTTCAAAAGAGTTAGTTACTGGTCTACCTCAACACTCATATGCCAAAGAGTCTTTATGTTCAGCATGTGAGAAAGGGAAGCAGACCAAAGCAAGCTTTAAATCAAAGCAAGTCTCCTCAGTGTCATCTCTTCTACAACTACTCCATATGGATTTGTTTGGCCCTGTTAACAAACAATCAATCGCTGGAAAGAAATATACACTGGTCATAGTTGATGAATTCTCTCGTTATACATGGGTTATGTTTCTCCGTTCCAAGAGTGACACCCCTGAAGAACTCATCACATTTGTTCAGAAGATGGAAACCCTGAACAATTTGACCGTTCGCTCAATAAGGAGTGATCATGGGACTGAATTCAAAAACAGTTCTCTTGATTCCTTCTTTGAGAGCAAGGGTATTTCTCACGACTTTTCTTCAGTGAGAACACCACAACAAAATGGAGTCGCTGAAAGAAGAAATAGAACAATTATTGAAGCTGCACGTTCAATGCTCAGCGATTCTCACCTGCCTACTCAGTTTTGGGCAGAAGCTGTCAACACTGCTTGTTTTACACAAAACAGGTCGCTGATAGTCAAAAGATTCAATAAAACAGCCTATGAACTATTTCATGGGAGAAAGCCTTCAATCAGCTTTCTTCACATCTTTGGATGTCAGTGTTTCATACTGAACAACAGAGATGCCCTTGGAAAGTTTGATCCTAAGGCTGGTGATGGAATCTTTCTTGGATACTCCTCAGTTTCCAAAGCCTTCAGAGTCTTTAATCGAAGAAGACAAACTGTTGAAGAAACAATTCACGTCACGTTTGACGAGTCCCGTTCAGCGAACTCTAAACCGTCCGCTGATACTGAAGAACTGAATCAATGGATGTTTTCTCATCTTGGTGATTCGGAAGATATTCCCACTCCTCGTGCTCACACAGTTGAAGATGATGGTCCAACTATCATTCCAAATATGCAGAATAGTGAAGCTGAAACATCATGGGTCTCAGTTGTTCCTATAAACACTATACCTGCTTCTGAAACCAATATCTCAGATATTCCATCCACTTCTCAGCAATCAGTGAATATAATGACAACTGCATCCATTCCTCTCTTGGCTGATACTCCAGACGTCGTTGAAGCTTCATCTTCAGCTCCTCCAGTTCAGGTTGAGTCAGCGTCTCACGCTCTGGCTCAGCGATGGACTATAAATCACCCAATTGATCAAATTCTTGGTGATCCAAACGCTGGTATCCAGACTCGACGAAGTGCAGGTAATATTTGTTTATTTGTAAATTTTATTTCACTAACTGAACCAAAGAAAGTAGATGATGCCCTCAAAGATCCAAACTGGGTCAACGCCATGCAAGAAGAGCTGACAGAATTCGAAAGAAACAAAGTTTGGAAACTTGTTCGAAGACCAACTGACAAAACAGTGATAGGCACTAAATGGGTCTATCGAAACAAGTTGGACGAACATGGACCGTAACCCGCAACAAGGCTCGTCTTGTTGCTCAGGGATACAGACAAGAGGAAGGCATAGATTATGACGAAACATTTGCTCCAGTGGCAAGATTAGAATCTATTCGTCTATTCTTAGCATACGCTGTACACAAAGACTTCAAAGTATATCAGATGGATGTTAAGTCAGCGTTTCTAAATGGAAAGCTGAATGAAGAAGTCTATGTGGAACAACCTCCAGGATTCTCAGATCCTAAGCATCCAGGTTATGTTTATAAACTGGATAAGGCACTTTATGGCTTAAAGCAAGCTCCATGTGCATGGTATGACACTCTTTTTACTTATCTCCATATTGAAAAATTTGAGCGAGGCAAAATAGACAAAACTCTATTTTTCAGGAAAGTAAAAGGTCATATCATTCTTGTTCAAATATATGTTGATGATATTATATTTGGCTCGACTAACCCTGATCTCTGTACTCGTTTCGCTGATAGAATGAAAGATGAGTATAAAATGAGCATGATGGGTAAACTAACATATTTCCTTGGTCTACAGATAAAACAAAATGAAAAAGGAACTTTCATTAATCAGGGAAAGTATGTTAAAGATATGCTGAAGAAATTCGACTTAACTGAAAGTTCAGCTATGAAAACCCCTATGGCACCACCGCTGACACTTGATAAGGACACTAAGGGTGTTCCTGTCAATGTCACGCTGTACCGTGGGATGATCGGCTCACTATTGTATCTTACAGCTAGCCGACCCGATATTATGTTTGCAACATGCTTGTGTGCACGATATCAAGCTGAACCTAAGATATCTCATATGAAAGCTGTAAAGCGAATTTTTCTATATCTTAAGGGTACAGCGAATCTAGGTCTTTGGTATCCCAAAGACTCAGGATTCGATTTAATCGCCTATTCAGATAGTGATTTTGCAGGTTGCAGAATGGATAGGAAAAGCACCACAGGAGGATGTCAGCTCCTGGGTGGAAAGCTGGTAAGTTGGACAAGTAAAAAGCAAAACTCAGTGTCCACTTCCACAGCTGAAGCTGAGTATGTAGCCGCTGGAAGCTGTTGTTCTCAGGTCTTGTGGATGAGAAATCAACTACTGGACTATGACCTTTAACTCTCAAATATTCCAATCTATTGCGACAGCACAAGTGCCATCGCTATAGCTAATAATCCAGTGCTACACTCAAAGACAAAACACATCGAAATCAGGTATCACTTTATCAGAGATCATGTGATGAATGGTGATATAGAACTTCACTTTATCCCAACTGATTATCAGTTAGCTGATTTGTTCACCAAACCTCTTGATGAGACAAGATTCAACTTTCTCATCAGCGAGCTTGGAATGCTGAACTTTGAAGAATAAAATCTTCAGCAGTTCACATTTGATCAGCGATAGGATAAAATCAACTTGTATAACCCATTCTATCCTCCTCTCTATCCTGATTCGCTGATATCAAGGTATGTTTTTCTCTCTGACAAATCGCATGTAAATGCAAGATTTCAAAACAAATCTCATCGCTGAATATCTCTTCCTTATCAGCGATACTGTGAAATTTCTTAAAACCAACTGATATTTCTATTCAGTGCTTCATGTTTTCAAAAGTATCCCTGAGTTTTCAAAACCTCAGAGACAACCAAGAATATGAAAGGACAGTTGTGACGTCATTGCAACGGATAAACCCAGACACGTTCTTCTTTCTGACACACGTTTGCACGTTTTGTTTACTTACAAATCAAATGCAAACATGTGTCCGTGTCATGATGAAAATCTTTTCCCGCTCAAGATTTTCTCTTTCTAAAATCTCTCTATATAAACAAATTCTTCGTTTATATTTTTTCCCTTACGCGAACTTCTCCTCCAAGCAAAGAAAGAATTCACTGTTGCCTTTGGCTCTCGATTTTTCAAGAACAACTGTTCATCTTCTTCAAACACCAAAGGTTAATATGTTCTTATTATTTACCAAATGCAAATAACTTGTTTCTGATCTTCTCATTGTTTTAACAAGATCAAACAAAAGAACTTCTTAAAAATAAAATCATTTTCTTTCATGGTTTTATGAACACAACCATTTCATGGTTGTTCTTCAAGTTTAAATGCAAAAATCTTAAACTTGTTCTTCACACATTCGTTTTTCCAGAATCCCTATCTTCAAAGGAAACTGGAAAACAATATTTTTATTGGGTTTGAAATTTCGTTTTTTTTTAAACAAAAACCCTAATCTTCTTTAAGACATTTTGTCTGAATGAAATGGACAAAATTCGAACCATCTTATTGGAAAATATTTCCACATTAAGATTATTCTTTGTTAGACAACCTAAGGGGGGGGTAAGGTTGTATTTTAAAACTTTTACTTTCAAAAATTCTTTTTACAAATAAATACAGAATAAATAAAGCAGAGTATAAATAAATAAGTATACAACAATTATATAAACAGATATAATTTAAATACACAGAGATTATATAAATAAATATAAATGCAAAGCAGTTTATATAAATAAATATAATATAGCACAGCGGAATAAATAAAGAGATAAGGGATAGAGATACTTGACACAGAGATTTACTGATTTACCACCAACTGTGATAAACCAGCAGCCGAGACACTTCCCGACACGATCCAATAAATGTATTCTTTACGGTAGAAATACAAACCAAGTACAAAGGTAACGTAATTGATTCTCAAGCTTCTGCTATGAGATGTACAGGATCACACACCCGTTATTCAAATACTTACAAGAGGAGTATAACTCACAATGGGTAATCACTCTTGTATAATATCTCACACTTGGATATTTTATAAAAAATGTTTTATAAAATATATATTATAAATAGATGAGAGAGCTGAGAGGTGCTGTTTGTTGTTGCTTGTTACTGTTGTTGTTTTTTTTGGTCTTAAGTCTTCATCAACAGCATGCTTCATATATACCAAGAAGCTCCAACGGTCACATGACCTGGCGGTATACCGCCTTGCACACCGCGGTATACCGCGGTCAGAAAGCACACTGGTACACAACGGCTACATGCAAAGTTGACTTCTGGAAAAACGTACCCGCGGTATACCGGCTGTACCGTCGCGGTATACCGCCGTCAGGAAAAGCCACTTCAACCAATAGGAATTGTACACGGCCTGCCGCGGTATACCGGCTGACCACCCGCGGTATACCGCCAAAAGTGTACCCGCGGTATACCGGGTATTCTCCACGGTATACCGGAGTCAGGAATGAAAACTTTCCAAAACTGCAACCAAATCTTGCTGAATCTTCTCAAAACCATATTAAAATAAATTGTTGGGTTTTTAGAAATATCCAAGTGGTATATTATTTTAGGGTGTTTATCATTATTAGTTATAAACAATAATGACGACGTAAACACTTCCGTCTTGAACCCTTCAGATTAAATCTTCGTGTTCTTCAACAACTGCACACTTGGATTAAATTGTTAGATAAACAATAATGCGGTGTGTTTGTAATCATCAAAATAAATATATATAAATATATAGAGATGTGGTACACTTGCACCAACAATCTCCCCCTTTTTGATGATGACAAACACAACCGCTAAGCATGAGCATATGCGGTTTCTCTCCCCCGTTTGTCGAAACAAAAAGGGTCAAGAAAGACGGTATGCTTCCCCTCGAGAGATGCTCCCCCTCAAAATATGCATATAATTGAGAGAGCATAAACTCATGGGTAAAAGAGCTAAAACGCTCCCCCTCAAATTAATAACGATATCAATTTGACTTTATAAAATTTGAGGGATAAAATAAAATGCAGAAAGCAATAGAGACAAAGATATACAAACCAATACGAAACACTTGCACCAAAACGGATCTTAAGGCTTCAATATTCGGTTAATTTTATGTGATTAAAAAAAAATCACCACGTATTATGACCTCGTCAGGTAACCACGTATTATAACCTCGGCAGGTAACCACGTATTATAACCTCGGCAGGTAACACGTATTATATCCTCGCCAGGAAACACGTATTATATCCTCGCCAGGAAGCACGTATTGAAAGGCAAAGAAAATATTTCGTGGTACCCTTTTCTTATGGGTCCTTTTAACAGTTAGTATAAAAACATAAACTGCAAAAAAAATATGTTGTCGACATAAAACAAACACGACAAACATACAAAACCATAAAAATGGTTTAAAACCACAAACGCATCCCACCGGGATTATCAACATTAAACATTCCTTTCGGAATCCATTTTCTAACCATTTTAATTTTACGATCGTATTTATCATACACATAAAATGAAGCATTTATATTCGCATTAGGTTTAGAAAAATTATCGTTATACATGCGAGCATACGATTTCCTCCCATAATTCACATTTTTCATTTTTGACATATATGGGGGTTTTTGCACATAGGGTTTTCTCGTTTCAACTTTAGGAGATGCAAAAAATCTTTTAATGGGTTTACACGAACATTTATCAACACATGTATCGGAACCAATGCCTTTTCGGCAATTTATACGATTTGATATATTAAGCATTTTAAGCACTTTATCATTGCTATTTTGAAATGCATTAGCTAACAGATTATCTTTTTCATATAAATCGCATTTAGCTTTTAAACATGCATTATCATTTTCAAGTATATCGCATTTTGTACATGCAACACTTTCCTTTTTATTTTCACTTAAGCATGCAATTTTATCATTTAAAATAACACAAGATTTACAAACATCTTTTTCACTTAATTTATTTTCTAATTTAGTGATAGCATCTAAATCATAAGCAGATTTTTGTTTACCGTCATCTATTTCCTTTTTATATACAGATACGGTTTCTTTTAAATTAGAAATTTCATCTTTATATTTATTTGCGAGAGCGGCCATAGCATGAAATGATTTATATAATTCGTCAAGATTATTTTCATCGTCACTATAGTAATTATCACTATAATTATTATCATAATTATTTTTAGAAGAATATGATGAAGATACCTCATTATCATGGTCGGCCATGAAACAAAAATTTTTGGCCTCATTTATGCTTGCGCTCAACGCGCCTCCAACGAGAGCTTTTGGTGTGTTGATTTGTTTTGCTCGTTTTGGACACACACTTGCATAGTGATCCTTGTCACCACACACATAGCAAAAGCCTTTCTTTTTATTGGCTTTTTCATCGTCGCTAGATTCGTCATATTTGTCTTCACTTTTGTGGACGTTGCGACTTTGGTTTTTACTACCACGACGGTAGTCTTCATTTTCTTGAAACCTATCAATATTGGCAAACTTTTTGTTAGAAAGAAGTTTAGAAAGTTTTCTTACCAACTTGACTAAATCGTCAAGATTTTCGGGTTCATCATCGGATGAACTTGCATCTTCCTCCTCTTCCTTTTCTTTTGAGGCAACGACCTTGAGAGCGATGGATTTCTTTTTGACTTGCTCCCGGACTTGATTTCTTTTTAGTGCGATTTCGTGCACTTTAAGATTGCCGATGAGATCATCGAGCTTCATAGTTGCGAGATCTCGGGAGTCTTCCAAGGATGTGATTTTTGCCATCCACTCCGAAGGAAGTGCTCGAAGAATTTTCCTTACATAATCCTCATTAGGATAAGTACGACCTAATCCCTTCAAGGTAGTCATAATGAGGTTAAAACGTTTAAACATTGAGTCGATTGACTCATCTTTTGACATTTCAAATAATTCATAATCATGAACAAGAATATTTATTTTAGAGCTTTTAACTTGAGTATTTCCACGATGAGTGTCGCTCAAGCTTTGCCAGATTTGATTAGCAGTTTTATAAGTATAAACTCTTTCTATTTCATCGGAAGTTAAAGCAGCATATAATATATTTTTAGCTTCAAAATTTAAACAATAATGAGATTCTTCAGTGGGAGTCCAATCTTTTATGGGTTTATCAACAATAAGATCATTTTCAACTTTGGTTGGTCTAAAATTCCCATTTTCTATAATATCCCAAATTTTTTGACTTTTGCCACGAACGTGACATTCAAATAGCTCGGCCCAAATGCCAAACTTTTCAGTATCTATAATAGGAGGTTTTGAAAACAAAACAGTTTGTTGAGCCATTATATAAAAGATATAACTTTTAAAAATTTAAACAGAAAATTTTTGAAAGCCCCGCTCTGATACCAAATGTTAGACAACCTAAGGGGGGGGTAAGGTTGTATTTTAAAACTTTTACTTTCAAAAATTCTTTTTACAAATAAATACAGAATAAATAAAGCAGAGTATAAATAAATAAGTATACAACAATTATATAAACAGATATAATTTAAATACACAGAGATTATATAAATAAATATAAATGCAAAGCAGTTTATATAAATAAATATAATATAGCACAGCGGAATAAATAAAGAGATAAGGGATAGAGATACTTGACACAGAGATTTACTGATTTACCACCAACTGTGATAAACCAGCAGCCGAGACACTTCCCGACACGATCCAATAAATGTATTCTTTACGGTAGAAATACAAACCAAGTACAAAGGTAACGTAATTGATTCTCAAGCTTCTGCTATGAGATGTACAGGATCACACACCCGTTATTCAAATACTTACAAGAGGAGTATAACTCACAATGGGTAATCACTCTTGTATAATATCTCACACTTGGATATTTTATAAAAAATGTTTTATAAAATATATATTATAAATAGATGAGAGAGCTGAGAGGTGCTGTTTGTTGTTGCTTGTTACTGTTGTTGTTTTTTTTGGTCTTAAGTCTTCATCAACAGCATGCTTCATATATACCAAGAAGCTCCAACGGTCACATGACCTGGCGGTATACCGCCTTGCACACCGCGGTATACCGCGGTCAGAAAGCACACTGGTACACAACGGCTACATGCAAAGTTGACTTCTGGAAAAACGTACCCGCGGTATACCGGCTGTACCGTCGCGGTATACCGCCGTCAGGAAAAGCCACTTCAACCAATAGGAATTGTACACGGCCTGCCGCGGTATACCGGCTGACCACCCGCGGTATACCGCCAAAAGTGTACCCGCGGTATACCGGGTATTCTCCACGGTATACCGGAGTCAGGAATGAAAACTTTCCAAAACTGCAACCAAATCTTGCTGAATCTTCTCAAAACCATATTAAAATAAATTGTTGGGTTTTTAGAAATATCCAAGTGGTATATTATTTTAGGGTGTTTATCATTATTAGTTATAAACAATAATGACGACGTAAACACTTCCGTCTTGAACCCTTCAGATTAAATCTTCGTGTTCTTCAACAACTGCACACTTGGATTAAATTGTTAGATAAACAATAATGCGGTGTGTTTGTAATCATCAAAATAAATATATATAAATATATAGAGATGTGGTACACTTGCACCAACAATCTCCCCCTTTTTGATGATGACAAACACAACCGCTAAGCATGAGCATATGCGGTTTCTCTCCCCCGTTTGTCGAAACAAAAAGGGTCAAGAAAGACGGTATGCTTCCCCTCGAGAGATGCTCCCCCTCAAAATATGCATATAATTGAGAGAGCATAAACTCATGGGTAAAAGAGCTAAAACGCTCCCCCTCAAATTAATAACGATATCAATTTGACTTTATAAAATTTGAGGGATAAAATAAAATGCAGAAAGCAATAGAGACAAAGATATACAAACCAATACGAAACACTTGCACCAAAACGGATCTTAAGGCTTCAATATTCGGTTAATTTTATGTGATTAAAAAAAAATCACCACGTATTATGACCTCGTCAGGTAACCACGTATTATAACCTCGGCAGGTAACCACGTATTATAACCTCGGCAGGTAACACGTATTATATCCTCGCCAGGAAACACGTATTATATCCTCGCCAGGAAGCACGTATTGAAAGGCAAAGAAAATATTTCGTGGTACCCTTTTCTTATGGGTCCTTTTAACAGTTAGTATAAAAACATAAACTGCAAAAAAAATATGTTGTCGACATAAAACAAACACGACAAACATACAAAACCATAAAAATGGTTTAAAACCACAAACGCATCCCACCGGGATTATCAACATTAAACATTCCTTTCGGAATCCATTTTCTAACCATTTTAATTTTACGATCGTATTTATCATACACATAAAATGAAGCATTTATATTCGCATTAGGTTTAGAAAAATTATCGTTATACATGCGAGCATACGATTTCCTCCCATAATTCACATTTTTCATTTTTGACATATATGGGGGTTTTTGCACATAGGGTTTTCTCGTTTCAACTTTAGGAGATGCAAAAAATCTTTTAATGGGTTTACACGAACATTTATCAACACATGTATCGGAACCAATGCCTTTTCGGCAATTTATACGATTTGATATATTAAGCATTTTAAGCACTTTATCATTGCTATTTTGAAATGCATTAGCTAACAGATTATCTTTTTCATATAAATCGCATTTAGCTTTTAAACATGCATTATCATTTTCAAGTATATCGCATTTTGTACATGCAACACTTTCCTTTTTATTTTCACTTAAGCATGCAATTTTATCATTTAAAATAACACAAGATTTACAAACATCTTTTTCACTTAATTTATTTTCTAATTTAGTGATAGCATCTAAATCATAAGCAGATTTTTGTTTACCGTCATCTATTTCCTTTTTATATACAGATACGGTTTCTTTTAAATTAGAAATTTCATCTTTATATTTATTTGCGAGAGCGGCCATAGCATGAAATGATTTATATAATTCGTCAAGATTATTTTCATCGTCACTATAGTAATTATCACTATAATTATTATCATAATTATTTTTAGAAGAATATGATGAAGATACCTCATTATCATGGTCGGCCATGAAACAAAAATTTTTGGCCTCATTTATGCTTGCGCTCAACGCGCCTCCAACGAGAGCTTTTGGTGTGTTGATTTGTTTTGCTCGTTTTGGACACACACTTGCATAGTGATCCTTGTCACCACACACATAGCAAAAGCCTTTCTTTTTATTGGCTTTTTCATCGTCGCTAGATTCGTCATATTTGTCTTCACTTTTGTGGACGTTGCGACTTTGGTTTTTACTACCACGACGGTAGTCTTCATTTTCTTGAAACCTATCAATATTGGCAAACTTTTTGTTAGAAAGAAGTTTAGAAAGTTTTCTTACCAACTTGACTAAATCGTCAAGATTTTCGGGTTCATCATCGGATGAACTTGCATCTTCCTCCTCTTCCTTTTCTTTTGAGGCAACGACCTTGAGAGCGATGGATTTCTTTTTGACTTGCTCCCGGACTTGATTTCTTTTTAGTGCGATTTCGTGCACTTTAAGATTGCCGATGAGATCATCGAGCTTCATAGTTGCGAGATCTCGGGAGTCTTCCAAGGATGTGATTTTTGCCATCCACTCCGAAGGAAGTGCTCGAAGAATTTTCCTTACATAATCCTCATTAGGATAAGTACGACCTAATCCCTTCAAGGTAGTCATAATGAGGTTAAAACGTTTAAACATTGAGTCGATTGACTCATCTTTTGACATTTCAAATAATTCATAATCATGAACAAGAATATTTATTTTAGAGCTTTTAACTTGAGTATTTCCACGATGAGTGTCGCTCAAGCTTTGCCAGATTTGATTAGCAGTTTTATAAGTATAAACTCTTTCTATTTCATCGGAAGTTAAAGCAGCATATAATATATTTTTAGCTTCAAAATTTAAACAATAATGAGATTCTTCAGTGGGAGTCCAATCTTTTATGGGTTTATCAACAATAAGATCATTTTCAACTTTGGTTGGTCTAAAATTCCCATTTTCTATAATATCCCAAATTTTTTGACTTTTGCCACGAACGTGACATTCAAATAGCTCGGCCCAAATGCCAAACTTTTCAGTATCTATAATAGGAGGTTTTGAAAACAAAACAGTTTGTTGAGCCATTATATAAAAGATATAACTTTTAAAAATTTAAACAGAAAATTTTTGAAAGCCCCGCTCTGATACCAAATGTTAGACAACCTAAGGGGGGGGTAAGGTTGTATTTTAAAACTTTTACTTTCAAAAATTCTTTTTACAAATAAATACAGAATAAATAAAGCAGAGTATAAATAAATAAGTATACAACAATTATATAAACAGATATAATTTAAATACACAGAGATTATATAAATAAATATAAATGCAAAGCAGTTTATATAAATAAATATAATATAGCACAGCGGAATAAATAAAGAGATAAGGGATAGAGATACTTGACACAGAGATTTACTGATTTACCACCAACTGTGATAAACCAGCAGCCGAGACACTTCCCGACACGATCCAATAAATGTATTCTTTACGGTAGAAATACAAACCAAGTACAAAGGTAACGTAATTGATTCTCAAGCTTCTGCTATGAGATGTACAGGATCACACACCCGTTATTCAAATACTTACAAGAGGAGTATAACTCACAATGGGTAATCACTCTTGTATAATATCTCACACTTGGATATTTTATAAAAAATGTTTTATAAAATATATATTATAAATAGATGAGAGAGCTGAGAGGTGCTGTTTGTTGTTGCTTGTTACTGTTGTTGTTTTTTTTGGTCTTAAGTCTTCATCAACAGCATGCTTCATATATACCAAGAAGCTCCAACGGTCACATGACCTGGCGGTATACCGCCTTGCACACCGCGGTATACCGCGGTCAGAAAGCACACTGGTACACAACGGCTACATGCAAAGTTGACTTCTGGAAAAACGTACCCGCGGTATACCGGCTGTACCGTCGCGGTATACCGCCGTCAGGAAAAGCCACTTCAACCAATAGGAATTGTACACGGCCTGCCGCGGTATACCGGCTGACCACCCGCGGTATACCGCCAAAAGTGTACCCGCGGTATACCGGGTATTCTCCACGGTATACCGGAGTCAGGAATGAAAACTTTCCAAAACTGCAACCAAATCTTGCTGAATCTTCTCAAAACCATATTAAAATAAATTGTTGGGTTTTTAGAAATATCCAAGTGGTATATTATTTTAGGGTGTTTATCATTATTAGTTATAAACAATAATGACGACGTAAACACTTCCGTCTTGAACCCTTCAGATTAAATCTTCGTGTTCTTCAACAACTGCACACTTGGATTAAATTGTTAGATAAACAATAATGCGGTGTGTTTGTAATCATCAAAATAAATATATATAAATATATAGAGATGTGGTACACTTGCACCAACATTCTTATTTGTTAATCTTTGGTTGAACTGATAATACAGAAAATGGCATCTTCTGACATTCCCAAGAACACCATCGCTGAAAACACTGCTGCTGATGAAACTGCTGAGGAAGTGGACATCTTCAAGGCTCCTCAAGTCAAGTTTGTCCTTGACAAACTGGATTGGACTAAGGTGAACAACCTCTATGCGCTTCTCGAGTTTCCTCCTCGAAAGCAAGTCACACATCTAGCCGATGCTGTGAACTTCCTAAAGAATTGCTGCATCTCCACAGCCCTGACCATAACACTTCCTGCACATCAGCTTTTGCTATCACAATTCTGGTACTCAGCCAGACACTCTCAGCTACCCTCAGCCAAAGACCCCTCCAAAACAATCGATTGCATCCTCTGCGATATCGAATATGGCACCATGAAGATTACCCCTGCCATAATTCGCAAAGCTCTCAGCCTTCCCATCGCCACCAAGGAAAAACCCTTTGTTCCCCTCCCTGACCCCAAGAAAAACTCAGACAGGGAAGCCATCATTGCATTTTTCGATGCAATGGGCTATGTATGGGAAATCGGCAGAGACATGAAGCCCGAGAAGAAGCTGACGATTATCAAGAAATCGAAAATGCCCAGCGAGATGAATTTCATCTTCGCCCATTTGATCAGCTGCATGACTGCCAAGAGCGGCTCCTCTGACCAAGCCGCTAAGCCTCAGCAAGCAATGGGATATGCTTTGCTGAAAGGTCTCAACATAGACTGGGCATCGATTATCTATGATGACCTGGTTCTCAGAGTGGAGACCGTCGCTGACAGACCTTCATGGGTTCCATATCCTCGGTTCATCAGCGCTGTTTTCCAAAGAGGCCTGAAAGACAGCTACCCAGAAGAGGGTGACCTGAAACTCTCTCAGGTCGGCCCTAAAATACTCGACTTCAAACCAGTGGAGAATGAGGTACGTCTTTCTACACTATTGACTCTTCTTACCCCTACTACTTCTTCTACTTCTGCAGCTCCTTCAACGGACAAACCCACCGCTGATACCCCAACTGCTACCTCCATTCCTCTTAAAAGGAAACATTCTGACACCCAACTTGGTTCCAAAAGAACTAAGAAGACCAAGGAGCAACCCAAGCAATCTCCTGCTAAAAACTCCTCAGCTCCTCCTGTTGAGCTGAAGGAAAGTTCAGTGGTACGCTCTGCCACACCTGAACAATCCATCCCTTTAATCCCGACCTCAGCATCTCCAAACGTTGAGGTTACAAACTTGGAAACTACCCAACCTCCCTCAGTCTCTCAAAAGACTGATGAAGTGATTCTCAGCGATTCCAACGCTGAACTCGGTAACCAACCTCCTTTCTTACCCTTCGCTTCTCCCTCTACTCATTTGGACACCACTCCAGTTATCACAGCTGCACCTGTCATTCCTCCACAAGCTAAAGGAACGACGGAAGTAGGACCTGCAGAGCTGTCCATACGTTCACGTACTCTCGCTGACGATATGGAACTTTACTCAGGAACCCGTGATTTTGATGAATTCACCAATCCTCCTGCAGGTACTCACCAATCCCTATACACTGTTACTAAACCCCAAACTTCTGAGCTTTCCTCTGTTCACAAGTTTTTATATGTTACAGGTCCTAATTTGAGAGACATCAACACGTCTCTGAAGACAGTAGAGACAACGCTAACTGGTCTCACGTCTACTCTTTCCGGCAACTCTTCAGCTGTAACAACCGCTGGAGAAAATCTCTTAAAACTTACAACCGAAGTCGGAAAGAATGCCTCCAAAGCTGACATGGAGAAGGTTGATCAATCACTGAGCAACTTTGCCAAAGTTCTCGCTGACATCTACACAGACTACCTCGACATCAAGAAATCTGTAGACACCATGTCCAGCGAAGTCACAACGCTGAAGACATCGGTTGGCACACTCGAAGGTGATATGTCTGCTGTAAAGACTGATGTCAGTTCAGTAAAAACTGATATGAGTTCTGTGAAGACTGATGTCATCACGATGAAGAATGACATCTCTTCAATTCAGAACTTGTTGAAGCAGATTCTGACCAACACGACCGCCCCTGCACCTGCCCCTGCACCTCCATATTTTACTACGGCGGATCGTGCTGAACTTGTGAAGATCAATCCTGGTATTTCTGACATGGAAAACAGATTATCAGCGATTGAAATATATATAGGGATCCCTGGCCAAGAAGACAGGGAAACCACACGAGCTGCTGAATCTTCTCATTCCTCCCCCAGTCATCATGATAAAGAGGGGGAGAAGAGCGTTGAAGACCTCTCCAAAAGCGCTGAAGACCTTTCCCATGATGAATCTATCAGGGGAGAGAAGACTGAAGACCTCACCTTCACTGAAGAGGGTGAGAAGATAATTGAAGCTGAAGCAGCCGCTGGACCTCAGGGAGATGAAAACCCTGAGGGAACCGAGAAGCTCGCCTTTGTATCTGAGGGGGAGCAACTCGAAGAAGAAGCTGAAGAAATTGAGTCTGAAGCTGAAGATGAAGAAGCCATCGATTTGTCTGATGCTGAACCATCCTCTTCTCCAAAGAATGATGATGACGAAGATGACGATGATGATGATTCTTTTATCGTCAAGCCTGCTCAGAGAACTAAAGCTCTTAAAGGGGTTCTGATAAATGAACCTTCAGGGGAGCGGACAAAGACAAAGCCATCAGCATCTGAAGCTGACAAAGGCAAAGGAAAAGGTGTCGCTGAAGATGAAAATCTGATGATCTTGCTTAACAAGCCGGTTTGTCTGGTACATTAATCTTACACAACATCCCTCCTCTATACACTTTATCAGTTCTCTACCTCCGCAAACCTCTATACACAATCCCATTCTTTCCATCTCTGTTCTTACTTGTAAGATCGTTGCGTTTCAGCTAGTCCTCTCCCCTGTTTGAGGATATCGCTGAAGTTCCTAGAGTTGCGACTTCAACAACAATCCCAGCTCTCAACGCTGAAGAAATAATCTCAGTCTTGGACTTGATCTCTGAGACTGATGAACCTGAAGAACAGACTCTCTCTCACAAAAACAAACCTTCCTTGGCTCCTCAAAAGCTAAGTGAAGAGGATCAAGAAAAGAGAGATGCAATGATCAAGAGACTCGAAGATCAGCGAATCATTCTGAAGCGTGATCAACTTCCTTCCGTTCCTCCAAAGTTCAGAGTTTCCCAAAAGGAATACAAGGAACACCTCAGAGCTGAACGCTTAATCGCTGAAAGAAAGGAAGCTGAAGAAAAAGATAGAGAATACGCCATCAAGCTTACTCAACGATCAATAAAAGACCCCAAGCTGAAAAGAGTTCCCATTGATGTTCAACGTCAGCTATGGGATGATGCTCAAAAGATCGTTAGAGAAAAGACTAAGGTCTCTGACACGACCTTGGAATGGGCTAAACAAATGCTGACCTATCGATCTAGACCATCCAAAATCCTCAAAGCAAACATCAGAGGAAAACTGTACGCCGACGTTCCTGTTGTTGAAGTGGATGTCTACAGAGATGACAAAACCAAGCAAACTTTCTATGCTGCTACCTTAGAAAAGTTTGGTCTCTCTGAATGGTTAGAAACAAAATTAGCCATTCAGGGATCGCGCTCAAAGTTCAAATGCCATGTCGAGAAGATCTTAAACAAACAGATCGACCTGCTTTCTTCTGCTGTGGATATTCCTCCTCTTCCTCAACAAAGAAAAGTCTTTGCTAAGAAAAATAAAGTCTCTGATTCAGGTCCTCCTATACGGAATGAAACAGGTATTGGTTTCTCTCGTGCTGAAGTTCTTGGCCCTGATGCTGATCTCTCAGCGCTTGACACCTCCCTACCACCTGGAGAAACTTTCATTCCTGGCACAGTTGTAAGTGATCCATATGGTATATTCTTTCTAGACTACGATGGAAACCATCACTTTCAACGTATCTCTGAGCTCCACCTCGCTCCCATCGAACAACTCAGAGATCTCTTATACTGGTGTGAAGCCAGACGCGACATCAAAGCTAGACACCTGAAGCCCTTGATTTTTGAAGAAGCTCTGAAGAAAAAGAATCAAGGAGTAGATGTCCCTGATTGGATGATTGCCACATCAATGACCCTTGATGAACAACTCATTAAGGAAGAACATTTTGACGGATAGGATCGCCTTGTAATTCTTTCTATCCTTATTTGTCTACATCTTTTGTACTTGTAATTTTATTCGCTGTACTTGTAATTTTTCCACTTCCCTCTGTAATCTTTACAAAGTTTAAAGAAAAATTTCACCGAACGTACTTTACTCCATCAGTACAGAAAAGATCCCAGAAAACAGTAAAAGAGACAAATATTTTATGAGTTCTTTTTATCTTTATGTTTTCATTATATAGCAATTTTCTCTGTTGCTATGTCATAATCAAATAGGGGGAGATTGTTGATCTAAACCCTCAGTGATTTGATAATGACCCTCTCTTATATACTTAGTGAAAATTATAAGTAAACAATATGTATCAGAGTTTCACTATCGCTGATAAGTACTAAGATCTTCCAGTACCGCTGATAGGAACTCTCGCTCTTTAGATTAAACATTCAGCGAAACTGTTCACCATAATACTCTGAGTCTGTTCAGTACTTATGGTGATCGCTGATAAGTTAGTTGTTTACTTATGATCCCTGAAGACAAGTTTCACGTCAACATAGGTTCTACGCTGAAGTCGAAGATCAAGCTCAAGAACCAGCGACAAGTCTCCTAATGATTTGATGCGGATCCGCGAAGACTCAGATTTGTCCACTCAACGTGAAGTATCAAGTACAAGACTTCAGCTATCGCTGAACTCTATCATTCGCTGATGAAGAATGATAGATTGCTGAATCATCGAAAAGCTGATCATGAAATCTTCCGTACAAAGTATTTTTTGTCTCATCCACCCTTGCACGACTCCGTACGATATGTCAGAATAGAACCTCCTTATTGTCTGAAATCGTACAACCACTCTGATACTACACTGTTCAAACATGCGGCTACTAAGGTTGTCAACAAAGGTCAATGACATGCAACCAATCAGCTGCTGCCACGTGTAAAGTGTAAACTGCAATGCATTAAATGCATGCAGTATATAAGAAGAAGAACTCACTTCATTTTTGAAGTAACTTGCTAACTCTGGACAAGTTCATCCTTCTTATCTTGAGATAGGTTATTATTAGTAATTTCCTTTTCCTTCTTAGTGCAAGAAACTTAGTGTTCCAACTTGTTTAGATTTAGGATTTATCCTTAATCTTGTTTCCGCAACAAGCTGTAAATTGTTAATGATTTATCAATAAACAATTTAGAAAAGTAAAATCTGTGTGTTTGTATTCAACCCCCATTTCTACAAACTTGTATAACCCTTCGGGACCAACATAATCCCAAACTTACCTTACACGTTTGTCCTTGGCACCTTATTCCTAAGCGCATTTATAGTGATCGTTCCTATAGGCAATCCTATGTCTCGGCTGTATTCCTCATCTTACAGTTTAAGTTTAGGCCCGAATGGTCACCTAAATCCCTTAAACTAAGGCTCTGATACCATTTGTAACGTCCCAATTTCAAAATCAAGCAATATCATAGATTAAGCATTCGAATTACATAAACAACTTGTTCATAAACATTCTTTTCACTAAGCTAAGCAAAATTGACAGCGAAAGTCTCTATTCCACAGCCGAGAGTTCTATCTAATCATCAGTCAAAAGACTTGGAGTCGCTCTAAGTTCCAAATCCTTCCTGCCATCTCACAGTTCTTACTAGAAGAACCCGTAACACGCTTACCTGAAAATGGTTTAGTTTTGAAAAGCGAGGGTTAGACCAAAAGGTCTAGTGAATTCCCTCCGAAAGCAACATGTAAAACGGTATGATAACATTTATAAAAGATTCATCGAAAACCTTAACATTTCATCAAGCATGGTACTGCACTGTGTATTGGATCACATAAACATTCCGCGATCGGGGCCCTAGTAGGACCCTTCTCGCCTCTTTTGGAGCCTACGCAGACTCCCCTTCCCAGAGCCTACGCAGACTCCCCTCTACTCGAAATAGGAGGAAACGAATTCCAACCTACCAGTCTGTCATACCTATCCAAGGGACCATCAGGTCCCGAGGATCACTCTCTGACCCCACAATGCAGACCGACTCCACATAGCACATAATTCATTTCATAAAACATGCACTTTACATCTTTGTAAAATCATCATTTCCATTTCATCATATCCAGTAAGCTTTCTCAAGTAAAACGTACAGTTCATGGAAAACGTGCGTAACAGTTATATACATTTCATGTTCGTAAATGAAACCATAATCAGTTAAAACATTTAACACTTTACGTCGTAAAAGGTTTAGAGAACTCACCTTGATGTCACTGAAAGCACACTTGCTCTACTCTCGGATTAACCAGACTTGACACCTAAGAGATCAGGTAATTCTTTAATCAGCAAAACTTACCCTGAACTATCCGGATACCATCTACTTTCCGGACGCAACAACTTTCCGGACACTCTACTTCCCGGACAGGGCAATCCGGACGCTAGACCTATCCGGACAAAACCACCCGGACACTAAACTTATCCGGAAACCTCGGCCACCCGGATACCAAGAAATACCCGGAAACCCTCACGGGACACTTACCCGGGCACTTGCAACCCATCCGGACACTACTGAACATCGGTGTCCGGAAACCACAGTTGTTCGAGCTTAAAAATCTAAAAGTGATCATTAACTCGTTTTTTAGCCATTAGTTCGATTAGATAAGCATAGGGGTTCATCCACTAGTCATAAACATTCAATTAATTTCATTTTAAACCACCAAATCGACATATTAGCAATGAAATCCCAAAATGCTCAATAAGGAGATACTTAGGTAAAGACCTAACAATTCCTCACGATTCCCTCCCCATATCATGAACATAAAGGAGCAATAGACCTGAATCAAGCAAAATAAACATACTAGAAGAATACCTTAACAGATTTCTTGCACAAATTGAGAGTCTCCAACCTTTAGCTCTTTTCTTTCTTTCTTCCTTGAGCCGCCAAACACACACACCACACCAAAACACTGATTTGTGAAACTGAAGGAACCCTAGGGATTTGTGCATTTAAGTATCTTCCAGAAATGACAAGATTAGTCCCTTGACTTATCTTTCATTTCTTGCGAAAAAGGCATTAAACTTTCATTCTTTCCAAAAGAAAACCCGGTTGTTACATATAATACGAAAAATCAACATTAAAACCTAAAAGTACCAATAATAAGCAAGGAAAAGTTCTAATTGTTTAAAAAACCCTACAAATATAAATACGATAATAAATATCTAATCGTTCCCCAAATCCTCATCGTTGTCGTCGTCGGTGCTTTGTTGCGGTGATGATGGTGGTGGCGGTACTACGGGCATGGTAAAAGAGAACGTAGGAATATCAGGAACATCGACACTCGGGCTAATTTTTCTAATTGTTTGAACCAGAGTTGTGTGTGTCTCGTTACTATGCCTAACAAATGAACTGAAGTTCGAGATCATATCTCGTACCTGGTCATCAGTAAACGATCGCTGAGATGGCGTGGTGTATTCAGATTGGTCAAATATAGAGGATGACGAATCACCCTTTAACTTGCGTCCTCGACCCGTTTTGTGACCCCGATGCTCTCCTAGTACTTTGGATAATATTTGTGACTCGTCTATCGGTGTTGAGGAGTCAGACTCGTGCTGCTGCGTTAGTGATTCTTTTTAATAATATTATTGTAATGCAACTATTAATTAATAAAAGTTAAATAATTACTTACATGATATGATTGAGCAGTGTCGTTGACCCACTCCCCGGATCGAGTGTGCATTCTACGCCAATTATCAATCCAACCTGGCAATTCTTGTGTTGACGGATTTTTCTGAGAAAAAAATAAATAAATATATATATATATATATATATATATATATATGATTACTTTAGTAGCATTATAAAACCCATTAATAGTATACCAAACTATTCCAAAGTTAAATTGATTTACCTGCTTATAGTGTGTAGAAACATACGATGATGAGCCGTGAAGACTTGGGAATCGTGCTTTAGCACTGTTTTCTGCATTTTTTTGGGCACGGTTTATGCACTAGGTTACCAAGTAATCTATCAAGAAAAGAAGGTAAGGATAAGCAAGCAGACCGAGATCAATTGTAACTAAGGTTGCATAAAAAGCATACGAGATGGGGGCTTTTGGATACCTTATGATAGCTAAGTTTTGCTCAGGCTTAAGAGAAAGGATTTGGAATTTACATTGCTCGATTATCTGCAAAAAAAGAAACCTACATCAAGATTATGTGCAACTTAAAGTTGGGTTTTCAAGCACTTACAGCCACACCTCCACAAAAGACCTCTTTTCTAAGGCCATTCACAGGTGAAGACGAGTTGTAATTATACCAAAAGCTACAGAAGTTTAAACCTTAAGTTAAGTATTTCAATTAGAGGACTCATGTTGTTACTGACCTCATTCCTTGCCATATCATGAACTTCAAATAAGCGTTGTAGTATCTGAATTCCCAGCTCTTGAGAACCATAAGACCAGTGTTTTCAAGTTCTTTTTGGTTTATCTCCTCCACTGATTCTAGCAACACAAAGCCCAGCTGCACTATGCTAGGAATAATATGCTCTCTTCCATAATTTCTCTCATTAACCTAAATATCAGTAGCCAACACACAACATGATTTTTAGACTTGAGGTGTCATTCATGTTGGGTGCTTCACAAGGAGTGTGTGATAGTAAATTAATAAAAATAATAAATAAATTGCAATGGAGAAGAAAAATACTCCTCCTTTAAGCCATCAGGTAGCCATTTGCAATGCCTGCACAAGAATGAAAATCCATGAAAGTAAAAACAAGAATCTCAACTGATAAGAATATGCATAGTTACTAAGTGATCAGACATGAATCTTTTACATATAATTTGGGCCACTCATAACAAAACCAACACAAAAATCAATGGCACGAAATAGATCTTTATGATGTGTAACACAGGCCATTGATAACAATTCTACGCAAAGACTAAACTATAGGGAAATAAAAATTTCAAGCAACATGAAAACAATCAATGCATTTCACACCAAAATATGAACTGATAACCAAATCAGTTGATGGGTATGTATCGTTTACAATGTGGAAACATGTACCTGGAAAACTTGTAATCCTTGTAAGTAGTGGTCAGAGCTGTTTTGAGTGCTCCCATTGAGCTCTCACGGTACCTCCTAATTCTTGCTATCGACAACAATAACCCAATGAGAAAGTGATCAATCACCTGAAGATCTGACCTCACAAGACCCGTAACTTGTTGTCCCAACGAAGGATTGTACTAAAATAAGATAATATAAACAGTAAACAAAAGAAAATCAAATTTTCCCAGATTCAACCAAATAATGATTAGGGAATAGATGAACTTACTTAGGGTTTTGACTCAAGAAGGTGACAATTTGATTAGGTAACAGTGCCTCCTACGAAATCAACAATCACTGATCACTCACAGCAGCTAGAAATCAACAATTTAATGAACAAGTAAAAGAATAGAATGGTGGAAAATACAATGTACCAAATGTTACTGGGCACAACGGTATTTTGGTTACCGGTAAAGTCTAGCCTTTCAGGAGGTTAAAGGTTCAACCTCACCAAATAGCGACACCAAATATATATATATATATATATATATATATATATATATAGAGAGAGAGAGAGAGAGAGAGAGAGCAAAACCTTCATGCACTTTTAACTATCCTTTTTATCTACATGATCGAAAATTTATCAAATTCATGCATATGAAAGTGATTATTTCATGAAACAGGTAAATGTGAGTGATTAAATATATATAAAAGTTCAAATAAGTGTGATTGGTACCCAAGGAAAATGAAGTAATTTTAAAAAGCCAACTTATTGTGTGAGAGTCATGATTAGAAGTTAGAACTACAACATTAAATGTTCACCGATATCAATACTTTGTTTTAAAGTGTTCTAAACACTTGTTACAATGCCCAAAAACATCTTATAATCAAACTACAATGCTTTTTTATAAGACGCTTTACTTTATGCTCCTAAAAACAGCTCTGTTATGACATTTAGTAATCGGTGAACCACATCAAACCGACAACATACAATCTCACACAATTTGAGCTCAACAAGCATCAATCTCATAGTGTTTGGCATACCTTCGAATATGCTTTTCAATTTAAATATAACTTATTCTATAAATTTTATAGATGCATTAAACAACTTAAAATAGTGAATAAAAATCTTTAAATCGTAATAACTTTAAACCTAAGGACTGTTTGGTTGTAGCTATCAGGGGATGAGAATAAAAACTTGATGAATAATGGTGTTTGATTCTAAACAATGCAAATGAGTGGTTACTTATGCATATCCTAGTAAATTGGAATAATGAATCACCTTAGACATTCTCATTCACATTTCTCGAAAAAAACCCCTCAATTATCATATAATACTATTGCAAGTTTGGCAACAAAATCTTAATTCAAAAAACAAAGAAACTCATAGCAAAAGAAACGACATACAATCAAAAATTGCCCATTGGTTGCATTCAAGGTGATATCAAATGGCTCGAAAGAAAATAGTGATATGCTCATCTGTCACACTCAGTTTCTTGAAGCCATTGTCAAGATTATAAGTTAAAGCTTGAAGCTTTCGAGAGTTGATTTAGGATGAACAAAAGAACACCAAATTTTCCCAAATTCAACCAAATAATGATTAGGGAATAGGCGAACTTACTTAGGGTTTTGACTCAAGAAGGTGACAATTTGATTAGGTAACAGTGCCTCCTACGAAATCAACAATCACTAATCACTCACAGCAGCAACAGATTTGTTGTCAGGGTTCTCTTCTTTAAATTGCTTCTTGAACTCATCCCTTCATTATATCAAAAAGGAAAAAACATCAAAAATAATAAAACCACAAACATTAGATTGAAGATTCAAGAAAACACATATGTATTTTAGCAAGAAATTTAGGGTTGGGGTTTGATTCGCGTCTGATTTGGGAGATATGAAATGAAAGGGGGTTGTGAACGATGATGGTTTGGCTGGAGGAAGGAGACGGTGGTGGTGTGGCTGGAGGAAGACGGCGGTGGTGGTGTGGATGGAGGAAGACAACTGTGATGGTGTGGCTGGAGACTAGGTTGGGTAGATAGAAGAGTAAAATGAAAAGTAGAGGGAGATGAAAACAAAAGGAGAGGGAAACGAAAAAAATAAAGAGTGGTGAATTTTATTTATGATATTTAATTGGATTTAGAAAAAATTCTAATAATAACTTTAAATATTAAATATATAATTTTAAATAAAATATAATCTATACTATATTATAAAGCATTTATGAAAAACTCTTAAAAACAACCTCTAAAACTTCATATACCGCTATTTAATGTTAATTACTTAAAATCTCTTAAAAACAACTAATGAAGCTTTATTGTGAGAATAGTAAAAAGGATATCCATCATTTGATCAATTCTAATTGAAGATCAACAGTAATGAGATTGACAAGGATGCACCATATTAACTATATGAAGATAATCAAATGAAAAAATACAAAAAGTTACAGTGAGAAGGATAATAATGGACTATAATGGGTCTTCATTGGCTTAAGTGATTCTTATTTAACTTGAGTCAGCCTTGATGGGCTTTAATCTTAATGAACAGTAATGGTCCTTGACGAATCATATTTGACTCAATGGTTGTTAATGAACCGTATTGGGCCTTTGTGGGTTTGAGTGACTCTTAATGAACTCTAATGGGTCCCGATGGACATACACATGACATATATATACAAACTTACATACATACAACTGTTTGTCTTGTGTTTGGTACGACTAGGACTAGATAGGACAGGACTAGAAAATTTTCCCTAAAACTTGTTTGATGATTTTATATATCATATAATAGTTATAAATGACACAAATAAAGTTGGTCGACGATGGTAGTGGTGGAGGTGGTCGACGATGACAATGGTGGATGTCGTAGACAATGGTAAAGTTGGAACAGGCATGTTCCACCTCTACCCCATGGAACAAACTGGAACAAGGTGGAACAAACTTATGTTTTACCAATATAAACTCAAAATAAAATATAATTCTCATATGGGATTCGGTGATTGTCAATCAATTGTGTTGGGATGGGTCACATACACTTATATGCATATGATATATATATATATAGAGAGAGAGAGAGAGAGATACATATGAATAGCACTGGTCAGTTAAATCCCTGATTTGAACTCAACAATGATATTTAAACCAAATGTTATAAAACATAGTATAATAGTCTTAATGTGCGGAAGCGTTGGATAAACTGTTTGGTTTAACTATTTTGGTAGAAACACACAGAGTATAATAGTCCTTAACGAATCACATTTGACTAAATGGTCGTTAATGAATCTTATTTAGGCCTTTGTGGGCTTGAGTGACTCTTAATGATTGATCGGGTCTTGATGAATTCCAATTACTTTTAATGAACTATAATAGTCCTTGGTGAATCATATTTGACTTAGTGGTTGATAATGGACTGTATGGGCTTTTATGGGCTTGAATGACTCTTAATGAACTTGATCGGGCCTTGATGGATTCCAAGTACTCTTTATGAACTATAATGGTCCTTGACGAATCATATTTGACTTGGTGGTTGTTAATGCACTGTTGATAACGCCACTTTTTGGCGTTATTTTCGGTCCTCAATCCAATGAGATTGGCTTGTGTTCTAGCAAAAAGGCGAGATTTTACGCTTTATTTAGTGAAATGTGCAGGTTATTTAAAAGGCAGTAATCATCGAGAAAAGAAGCTAAAAAGAGCCCAAAAAGAGCCAAAACGAAGCCCAACGGAAGCTCGAGATCCAAGCCCAAGACCCGTGCCGACCCAGGACCCAGATCCGCGAACCAGAAACTGACCCGCGCACCTCAGGAAAGCGCGCGGCTTTCCACGCGGTTTGCAAACCGCGGGACAAGCCGCGTAACCCTCTGTTCCAGCCTATTAGTTTGGCGTTTTTCCAGATTTTAGGTCATTATTCGCACAGCTCACACACGACGAACGACAGCGACTTGGGGGCGATTTTCAGAGGTTTTTCGGAGCTTTTGGAGCCACGATAGAGGATCGATTGGAGTCACGTTCAAAACGTAAAGCAGATACAGGCACACGAGAAGGGAGCCACCATTACATTCATCGTTTCCATATTCATTATGTTTGCACACGTTTTTCCATCTTCTTTCTTTGTGTTTGAATCCATCACCAACATGAACTAATCCTTAGATGTTGGGGGTTGGAATGAATTTGGTTTAAGCATGTGAACATATGACTTGAGACTTTTATCAGTTTTCTTATTTAATGAAACATGTGATTTGGTTTTTAATGCTTTTGTGAGTTTAGCTAGCTTTCAATTGTTGTGTTGTTTTCAATTAAGTTCGAGAGAATTAATTGTCAACTAGAAGTAGAAAATTGCACGGATAGGCATGCAATTTTGTCAACTAGAACTAGAAAAACAAATTATTAAGTAGTAATAGCGACGACATGTTGTTGCTATAACCGTCCAAAAATTATATCAACCCGCCACTTTTTCCCACCAAAATTTTTATCAAAAATTTCATCTATAGCAACGACCTTGTCGTCGCAAAAGGTCAAAAGAATATCTCGGATTTTTCCCATTTTCTAGCCACGACCAGTCGTCGCTATAACTCGTTGCTATAACCGTCCAAAAATTATATCAAACCCGCCACTTTTTCCCACCAAAATTTTTATCAAGAATTTCATCTATAGCAACGACCTTGTCGTCGCAAAAGGTCAAAAGATTATCTCGGATTTTTCCCGTCTTCTAGCCATGATAAGTCGTCGCTATAACTCGTTGCTATAACCGTCCAAAAATTATATCAACCCGCCACTTTTTCCCACCAAACTTTTTATCAAAATTTTCATTTATAGCAACGACCTTGTCGTCGCAAAAATTCAAAATATTATCTCGGATTTTTCCCATCTTCTAGCCACGACAAGTCGTCGCTATAGCTATTTACAGCAACAACTCAAAAGTCGTCGCTATAGCCATCATTTCTTGTAGTGTCTTGCTCTAATATAAAAGAATAGAGGGGAAAAGGGTTGGACCCAAAAAGGCCCAAATATGCTTCACACCAAAACAGATCCGAGCTTCTTTCAAGCTAGTTGAACCAGCATCAACCAACATCAAACTAGTTGTGGACACTGTTGGTTTTAACCAAACAGCCCCTGAAGCGACTTTAGTTGATGTTGTTGAAGGCAAAAATCTTCACATTTTAAATTACAAATCAACATTTAAAAAAAATGTTATCCAAAATAAGAACGAAATTAAAGTATATTGCATTTACTTGTGTTCTGCCTCTTTTAATTAATCTTAAGTCGTTTCAAAATCATGACAAAACTATTCAATTATAAATCTATAAATTTGAATAATCTCTTGTAAATCTATGTTACTTCTAATTTTTTAAATCAAACAAATAATAATAATAATAATCGGTGAAAGTTAACCAAAAGCTAAGCAATTAATGAGAAACACTTATAACTAGGGGTGTTTGCGGTCCGGTTTGGGCGGTTTAACCCCTCAAACCACAAACCAAACCAAAAGTGGTGGTTTGGTAAATTCTTAAACCGAGCAGTTTGACATCAAGTACCCAGACCGGTCAAACCGGACCGCGGTTTAGACGGTTTGGTCTGACCGGTTTAGGCGGTTTGGGCCTTTATGGGCTTTAAAACATAAACACATATTGTTAAGTACATAAGTTAATAGACATCTCCATTAAACTTGCTAAAAAGTTTACTAATAATGTTTCCCTAAATCTTCTCAGAGCTAAAGAAAATGGGATATTATTATTATTGTTATATTATATATATATATATATATATATATATATATATATATATGTGTGTGTGTGTGTGTGTGTGTTGGTAACTTGGTATTTTGAATTTTATGTCATTTGTAATTTTGCGTATTCTTAACATTTGTTCCACTGAATTGGTTCAACTATTTTGGTTTGGGTGTATGAGAAAATTGGGCCTTAAGAAAATGTCTAAATTTCTAAATAATATATATAAAAAAAATTAAAAATTAAAACAATTATATATATATATATATGGTGGTCGGTTTGGTCCAAACCGCCCAAAAAAACCTTCAAACCGCGGACCGGACCGGACCGCCCGGTTTGACAAATTTTCAAACCAAACCGGACCGCCAAGCCGCTCAAACCACCAAAAACGGTCCGATTTGACTTGGTTTGAGCGGTCCAACGGTTTTTTTGAACATCCCTACTTATAACTGAAAAATCTTAACTCAAAATACCTATGAATTTTGGTTGAAGAGCGTCAGGAAGCAAGCCCTTGAGAAGATGCCCTAGTTGCCTAGCTCGGCCTTTTTGGGAAAAGGGTTTCAACATCTATGTATGTATATATATCGTGTGACATGTTTAAAGTTGTGACATGCCAAAACTTGTTTTTTATATGACATTTATGTTATGCATGAAAACAATATATTTAGCATGTGTGGGGATACAGCTCGAGATGTCAATTTAGATCAAAAAAGAATGACAACCCAAGTTCAGTTAGGACCAATACACGTTGCAAGAGCCTTTATCACTACTAAATAAACAGCTATCAGTGACGGACGATTCCGTCACTGAAAGTCCGTCACTGCTCAGTAGGTTGCTGAAAGTATCAGTGACGGAATTATTCAGTGACGAAAAGATGAGTGTATTAGCCTATCGGTGTGTTCGACACCTATAGAAGAACTTAAGAGATTGCAGTACAAAATGTATGTGCATAAATGTAACTATGTGACATTAAAAATACAACTATTTTTATGAAAGTGTTTACAACAACATGATATGATATGATGTGTGGTATATTCATCACCATATTTTGATAGTATGAAGAATATGTTGGTATCTATTATATCATGATTTTATATGACTATACGAGTACGTTTGAAAACGTTTTAACATAAAATTCATGAGCTTGCTAAGCTTATAATTAACTTGTTAGTGGTATGTATCCTATGAGAGCGAATGATCGTCATTCGTTAACGACATAGAAATGAGAAAATCTAGTTAGGATTACGATACATTGTTCCAATTGTTTCTAATCATTCAGTTTGTTTAATACATTAAGGACCGATTGATATTTAGGTTTATTTATTGTATAATGTTTGTATCTGTTTATTTTCAATATTTAGTTTATATATACTTTCGTTAAAATATGTATATTTCAGTTTTTTTAATATTCACAAAATAAGTGATGCACATTGCATATATACTTATAACTTAATTAGAAGGTAAAATAAGGTGTGATGATTATATTTTAAATAAAATTAAAGGCATGAAATCAATTATATTTCTAAACATTTGATGTTACAAGAGTCGTCTTTTAAATGTTATTATGAATAAAAAAACTAGACTTGTAAATTGACACATTTTATAAAAAAATTCTACAATTAAAATATAGTCATCATAGTTTTTATAAATGGTACGATAAGAAAGGTCATTTTAAAATTACACTACTTATAAAATTTATCATTTTATAATTTTCATTGTTGTTAGAAGAATTGAATTACATTTAAAAAATTGTCATAGTGAACGTTAATTACAAAAAATGTTTGTTTCATATAACTTGTTGTGTGTGTTTATTATTTACTAGGTTTGAACCCGTATATTACACAGGGTAATTTAAAAAAATTAAATCATTTCAGAAAACTTATCTTACAGATATGAATGATCATCGAAAGTACGATGCTACTTTTCCAAGCTTTTTCCCCTTTAGAGTTGTTTTTTTTGCAGTTGGTTACAAAATGTCCTAGTTTTAGGCAGTTTTCACAAAGGATGTTTTGCAAAAAATTAATAAAAAATATGAATAAATATTAAAAATTTATAATTGAGAAGTTATATAAATTACAAAGTGTTTGGATTAGCTTATTGTTGTACCAAAACGTGATAAGCTAATAGAGGAAATAATACAATCATGATTAAGAAAGTATAAATAATTAAATATACTATACTAAAAAATCTGCATATTTATATTTTTAAAAAAGGTTCGAACTCATATTTAAACAGCAACTTGGTGCAAAACCCAGCGGTGTAAATATCTACTATAAATTGATCAATTAATTTGCATAATTCATTCTGATGTCATATGACTTCTTCTCTCATATCTTAACTGTTCATAGTTTAGTAGCAAAAAAGGATCAAAACAACATTCTTCAACAACAGAAATGGAAACATGTTCATATTAACAATAAAACAGAGCTTGATTACTAAAGAGATAGTAAAATTGTAAAAATCTAAAAGATTCTTAGAAATCAAAATCAACCCAAAAAAGAAAAGATGATTTTAAAAAATAAAACAAACCCAAATTAGTTTCAGTCAAATCCCAATTCCCCAAATTGGTCCAAAAACAGTAGTTTTGGTTGTTTTTTCGTGAAAGAAATCGACACAACATAAATTCATAAAATAATCAGTTATGAACATTGAGAAGAAACCCATTTAATTTAAAGCTTTTTTCTTGGCAAAAAACATTAAGGTTCTGATTGTATCCCACCTCAGCTGGATTGTTGTGTACAGCGAAACCCCAATAGGGTTCTTCTCAACCAAAAGAAACAAACAAAAACCTTTGAATCTTTTGGGGTCTACAAAAGATTGTTGGATAATAGAATATGGAAAATGGGTTTAGGTGGATATATTTCAAGATTTAACTTTCCAATTAGGAATTTTCACAAAATTTGAGGACTCAATTTGATTGTACCTGTGAGAGGAGCACGGAGCAGGTGATGAGAGGAGAGGCAAATTGATCAATTAATTTGCAGTAGAGAAGGACACGAGAGCAGAGAAGGAGGCGAGTTCAATTTTATTAGAGGTAAAATAAGTTTATTTTTAGGATATACGTTTATTATGGGTAAAATAAGTTTATTTTGGGATAAAATAAGTACATTTTTTGAATTAGAACTGAATAATTAACATTAATTAGTCAAAATGAAGTTAACTCTATAATAAAATTGAATTTAAAAAATCAAACTATATCAATAATTTGAATTTAAACTTAGAAATAAATCCCGTATTTTTGGGATTACGGAATTTTTTTTGAATTTATTATAAGTATGGATATGTACGTATGTATCTAAAGATATTCAATATTAGTCAAAATGAAGTTAACCCTAATCACGACACATTAATTCATATATATTTATGATATTTAATAATATAATTAAATCCAAAATATTCAATATTGAGTTCATTTCGAAGATATTGACGAAACGATTACAATGGTATAATTTGTAAAAAATAGAAATGTTTTTTAATGCATTTTAGTTCATATACATTATTTATGTTTATATGATAAGAGTCTAAAATGAAAAATAAAAAAAGTAAGTGATTAAAAGTAAACTACATAGGTAATTATAAGGGTAGTAAATGTAAGGTATAAATATTAAAAATTGAATTAATGAGAGATTTAAGGAGGAGTGAATGTGGGTGTGATGATTGAACCTATAATGTAAATGCGTCCAGATACATGTTTAGGCGGGAAAACAATGAAGTCGGCTCACCAAAAGACGACACGTGGCATGCTAGTTACTCATTTATTATATGTATAGATTGGTGATATCGATATCATCAAGTGGTTGATGTAATTGACATGTACAAGAAAAGTTTGAAGGTGTTTTGGTTGAGCTATAAATAATGATACATGTTGAGAGATTCAAAGAGCACACTAACGTTATGTTATCGAGTTTTAGAAGGAAAGGAAAAAAAATATTTGTTTGTTCTCGAGTTTTAGAAGGAAAGGAAAACAAATATTTGTTTTTGTGTTCTTAAGATTGAAAGAAACAAAATAAATTTTCATGTTTTTGAGTAGAAGGAAATGAAAGATGTTACCTTTACCAATATACTCTTATTTATTTTATAGTATAATGTAATTAATGGGTATATATATAATTTTATAAATATTGTTAATTATTTTTACGTTGTGTTCTCGAATTTTTTTACGACGGAAAGGAAGGGAAAAGGAAAGAAAGTAGCAGAAAAAATAAAAAATGTTGTGTTCTCGAGTTTTTTTAAGGATGGAAACGAAAGGAAATGGAAGAAAAATATTGCTGGTTTTTCTTCCAAAACTTTCCGTCCAAAAAATGGGAGGAAACGGAAGGAAAGAAAGAAAGAAATTTAAAAATTATTGAAACTATTTATAAAATTACACATATATCCATTAATTACATTCCATAATGAAATAAGTAAGGGTATATTGATAAAAGTGACAACTTTCCTTTCCTTTCTCTCATACTCAAGAACATGAAAATTTATTTTCTTTCATTCCCTTTCTTTTCTTTTCCTTCAATCTAAAGAACACAAAAATAAATATTTCTTTCTTTTTATTCCCTTTCTTTTCTCTTCTTTATCTTCCCCTTCTTTTCTTTTCTTTCCTCCCAGAACACAGCGTTAAAGTTTTTTCTTTCTTTTCGTTCCATTTCCTCCCACTTTTGGGAGGAAAATCAGCTAGATTTTTCTTCCATTTCCTTTCATTTCTCTCCTTAAAAAACTCAAGAACACAACATTTTTTGTTTCCCTCATACTTTCGTTCCCTTTCCCTTCATTTTCTTTATGTAACAACCCTCTATAAAAGACATGCCAAACACTAAAATAACACACGTATAAAATATAATTGCCAAAAACGGCCCCAAAAATTTAAGTCTTACAAAATGCTAAATTCGACGGTTAGTGGAACAACCAGATTTACAGCTGAGAATAATTTAAAATAAAACTACTCGGACGACTAGCCAAACTCTATGCGTCCGTACTCCTCTATGTTAGGCCTCGATCTCACACCTTGCCTTTACCCTTGTCTACCAGCTTGCCTGAAAAGGTTTATATTTAAGAAAACGATGGTTAGACCATGAGGTGTAGTGAGTTCCCTCAATAACGTTCCCACGATGCAATTTAGCATAATTCGCAAATAATTTATAAGAGAGAATTATAAACATCACACCTTTATAAAGCAAACACACACAAACGGCGCATGCCGATGGCCCACGCTCTGGTCACACACACACTTGTGACAGCGTGTTAGAGCACACACCCGCCCTTATTGATTTATATGAAACTGTTAGTCCCAGATGGCTATAACAAGTATTGTAGAAGGGGGGTTGAATACAATACTCAAAATTTTCACAATTTTAATTCTATTATTGAAAATCTTTCAACAAGAATTACACATAGAAAACTTAAGACTGTTGCGGAAAAGAACAGATAAACTATTCTAACAATCTTACACAAAGTATACTAACAAAACAACTAAGAACACTTAGAACAAAGCTATAAAGTTTTTAAGCAATATGGAGATTTCTTGCACTGAGAGAGAAGTCCAGAAAGCGTAGTTTGCATGGAGCCTTCTACTTCCTTTTATAGTGAAGATACAAGTATTGTGCATTAAATGCTCATGACACTTGTCATAAGGAGATTGGATAGAAGGTGTAGTACTCTGAAAAGTTGATGTTTCCAAATCACCTTTTTCCTTGGAACCAGGAAGAATGCCCATGCTGATTTAGACGTTATCTAAAAGTGGAGAGTACTAAGTTGACATTTTTACCAACCACTGGATTATTGCCAAACCTGGAGGATCTTCTTGATGTGTTTTCCAAGACAATTTTATCGATGATGTTCCACTGATATAACTGCCATTGGTCTTTAAAAATCATCTGCAAGAAAATCCATTTACACGAAGATCCCACCGATTTGAGTATCCTCATCGGTGAGATGAAGTCCACCGATTTGAGTATCCTTATCGGTGGGATGATGTCCACCGATTCCTGAAGGCAACATCGGTGGAATGAAATCCACCAATTTGAGTATCCTCATCGGTGAGATGAAGTCCACCGATTTGTTGAGTACACCATCGGTAGAGAGGATGTCCACCAATGTGAGATCGATGGACAATAACTTGTATATATCTTGAGAAGAGTCTTCTTGATTCCGCACAGAGAATCTCTTCAAGCTTGGTTTCGTTGATCTTCGACTTCACCGAACAGTTGCTATCTTGTACAAGTTATTTAAAGAACCATGCTAAAATATTCTAAGTAAGATTTTAGGGGTAAACATCGGTGAGTCAATTTCAAATCTTTGGTGACCCAACAATCTCCCCCTATTTGAATTTGAGCTCCTTCCTTTGAATATTTAAGAGTAATAAAAAGTAAAATGCAATTTGACCATTTTTACTCTTTTTGGGTTCTTTTCACATAGACCATTCTTTTTGTTCTTTTTCTAATTTTCTTTTGTAAGAGTATGTATGTATTTACAGTATTTACAAGTAAAAGTAAAGTGAAGTTATGTTATGTGCAGAAAGAAAATTCAAATAGACAAGTACTTGTATTTGGATAAGTTTTTCTCGTACATATGACAAAAGGAGAAACAAACTTTTACAAGTACCACATAGAAAGATGAAGATCTATTTCTTGGAAGTTTGTCGGTGCTTGATCTCATCTAACACATTTCGGAAGAATGGTTGAGCTTCGGTGATGTAGGGAAATAGATTGGAGATACCTTCAAGGAACAGAGTATCGACGATGGGGATTTGTGCAAATCTGAAAAAGGCCCGATGACCAAAACCATCATTGAAGAATAACCCTGGATCGGTGAGAGGCTCAAAGTCGTAGTGGGATAAGACACAGATGTAGGGATGGACAAATTCAGGTTGCTTATGTTTGGAATTTTCCCTTCAGTTGCCATTTCCTTGAACACCTTGTCGGTAGGATTCTTGACTTTGGGAAGAATGATTTCTTCTTTCATCGGTGGAAAGAGTGATGTTATGTTTTCTTTTAATCTCTTTCATCTTTTCCATCAATCGATCAATGTATTTGACAAAGATGTCTTTCTTTGGGTTTGTACTTCTGACCAAGTATCGAGAGATCTCATACCATTCGGGGAGACCGTAATGTTTGAGATGAACATCTCTCACACTTTTCATTGATCCATCTTCTCTATCGATGATCAGCTTGATATCCTTTGGGTTGGTTCTGGAGGTAGCAATTTTGACGTTTGAGACCGGGGAGCTGTTGATTCGGTGGTGCATGGTCTTTTTGTACCAACTGATCTCTTCATTCCTTTCTTTTTCAATTTCACTCAGCACCGATTTTTGGGTGGAAAGTGCATCGGCAGACTTGACTTTGAGGGCCTCTTCTTTTGCAACTTCCAAAGAGAGAGCCTTGGAATCATCTAAGGCTTTTTGAGCTAATCTGGCTTCCTCGATCTCCTGAGGAGTTAGACCGAGATTGGATTCTTGAGATTGCTGAGAAGGGGGCTTTAGTTTCAAGGATTGAGCATCGGTAGGTCGAGTCCCATATTTTGTCAACTCTTTGCTTTTCTTTTCCTCTTCGGCCAACTGTTCAGCCGTGAGAGTTTTCTTACCTTTGTCTTTGGGAGTTTTGGATTTTTGCTCCCCCTCAGAAGATGCATGGATTTTCTCCCCCTCAACAGCTGCATGTGCGATTACCACCGATGGTGATTTCGGTGGTGTGAAGATAAATTCGGTGGTACCTGTATGTTTCGGAGGAGAGGTTTTCGGTGAAGGCATTCCTGAAGCTTCGGTGGCTTATGATGATTTTTCGGTGGAAGGTGGAGGCATGTTGCTGATAGTTCTTTTAATAGAGGGCAATTTTGGTTGACCTGCAGATTTCTCCCCTCAGCAGCAGCCGGAATCTTAAAACCCAACTGAGTGAACACACTGTCAAACTTGGAGTGAAGATGAGCCATACTCTGAGTGGTGTCATCGGAGAGCAGTGTAAAATCACCCAAGTCCATTTCCCATTGGGCTTTCTCCTGCATGTTGTCAGTTTTGGTGTGAAGAGTGTTGAGAGAATTGACTATGCTCTGTTTAAGATTTTGACGAGACTTAGCCTCTTGAAGAAGCCTTTCGAATTCAGTATCCTTGACCAGAGATGAGGCTTTGAAAGCGCCGAAAGATAAAGCAAGATCCCCATGAGACGAGATCAAAGAGTCCACCTTGTTAGATAAGGAACCAATCGTAGAAGAGACCGGCCGAAGGGCGTTGGCAATAGCATCGGTCAAGATCTGTGACAAATGAGATTCGAGCACCGAGATTCTGGAGTTGGCCTGGGCTAGCATGGAAAGAGTAGATTGTTTGAAGCCTTCAAACTGAGTGCTGACGAGCCGACACTGGCGAGCACACTCTTGAATATCAGTATGGAATGCAGAGCGTAGCCTAGTACTTGAAGAGGTAACACCACCGAATTCCGGGAGACGAAATGGCGGTCGTAGTCGATCTTCTTCGGGAGTGATAGTGGGGAGAAAATTCGACAACACATCGGGATAGAGAATTTTCGGTGGAGGGGGGGTCGGCGAGGAGAAGCCTCACGTATCGGTGTGGGAGAATGTCGGGGTGAGGGTTGCTTCTTCGGTGAGGGAGATGTTTGGGGTGAAGGTAGTTTCGGTGGAGATGGAGATCGTCGGTGTGTAAGTTGCTTTGGAGACTCGATGGGGTTTTCTTCGGTGGACGGGAAGGTTCGGGGAGAACCAGTGTCACCCAAAATAAAATCAAAGAAGTCATGTGGGGGGGGGGATTCGGTGGGGGGGAACCCTGATCGGGTTGTGAGATGTCATCGATCATAAACTGATCGGGTGAAAGGCTGTGTAGTGAAAAATCGGAGCCTTCGAGGGGAGAGACCCCGAAGTCATCTCCTCCACCCAAAGAAATGCGTGGGGAGGTAAAGTGTGGTTCCTCCAAATGTACAACCGAGGTTTGTAGAGAGACAACGGAGGAGTCGGTGGGGTTAATAACGGATTCCCGTGGCCCGGAGGGTTGAAGTTCAACTACTGGCGATTTTTTAGAATCGTCAGTTGGCTTAGTCGGTGGGGCCGAAAGCTTTCGAGACCTCTTTAAAGGAGATCTCAAAGGGGATGATGAGTGCCTCCGCTTGTGAGATGGGATTTGAACCGGGGAAGCCTCCGAGGGATCTCTCGGTGGCGTGGTTCGAGAAGCAGGTGCAGAGGTGTCGGTAGCCTTACGTTGTTTCTTTTTAGCGCCACCCGACGTCACTCAAGGACAGGGAGAAGGGACCACTACAACTTCGGGTTCCTGGGGAACTTCCGGGTGTTGAAACCCGGGAGCTTCCGCATCACCCCAGTGAAGATCGGGAGATATAGCAAAAGAGATCATACCTTGGCATAACGGGCGATCAGTAGCGAAACGGCCAATATTGAGAGTCTTTTGGCCAACAAAAGGGGATAACCATTCGTAAGAAAAACGAGGAGATTGAGACTTGCGATCCGAGTCCAAGGCCGAGCCAAGCTTGTGTTGTAGAATCATGGAGATGAAACGCGGATATGCTACATGGCATCGTTTTGGGTGTTTGATCACTTCAGTCAGCTCAGTAAAGAAATATTGAGCAAAATCCACCTTTCTTTGAAAAATTAGAGCATGGGCTAGTTTGGTAATATAAGAAGGGGACTGGTCTTGACTACTTGTCTTTCTAGAGAGACAATGGATCACATGAGCAAAGAAGAAGTTCCAAACACCACCCATTTTGTTGCGAGTGAGAGTACCTGGGCCTTTTGAGGATTTGGAGACTTTGTCATCAGATTGGTGCACATAACCAATGGCACTGATAACTTGTTCAAGAAAGTTATCGACGTGCATGTCTACATAAGAGGAGAAAGCATCAATCTTGAGGGCACGACGAACGTCATCAACACCAAATGTGAGATCGTGATCACCTTCCTCGTCAGTGAGAATGGATGCATGGATGGCTTCGTTAGATGGGTCGTACACACAGGCGAGCCAAAAGTTGCCAATGAGCATCTTGCTCATTTTTGGATTGCAAGAAAAAGCATGGAGGAGAGGAGATCGAGTTAAGAAGTTGATGATGGTGTTGAACTCTGGATGTGCGGGATCGGATTCGAACCGTGCGACGTGGTTGCAGGGGTTGAATATGAGGTCTTCAAAGCATGTTGGTATCTTGGTGGATGCCATTGTTGCAGGTGAGAAGAGAGAAGGTGAATGAGGAAGGCGATGGGTTTTATATATAGGAGAGAGGAATAGGGTTATGGATTCAAAAAGGAGAAGGAACGGTTATGAGGGAGTGAAAGGAGAGGGTTAAATAAAATAAACAAATTTAAAAAATAATGATGAGGGATTTGGGGATGTGTGGTAAAAACGGCTAGGAAGGGGAAGGGTCAGCCATCACACTGACACTTAGGGTTTCTTTTAGGCTCATGGTTGCATAGGGAAACGTACGAGATAAGCTTAAAATCATTCGGTATATATTTCGATGGAACATAACTCACCGACGATATATAACCAAGAGAAGTCGTTAGGTATGTTGTACTGATGGCCATGAAGCCACCGACGTTGGATAACCAAGAGACGTCGGTGGTAGAAATCTTACCGATGAATTTCAAAGGAGATCGGTGTATATGTCGGTGGTGAGAAGATGAATCAATCGTCGGTGGAGATTACTGAATAGGCTTTCGGTGTTGAACAAAGCCACCGATGAAGGATGTTCTACCGAAGAGAAATTAGAGAGAATCGGTGTAATCTCGAGAATCGGTGTAACACATAGCCACCGATTGGCTCACCGATGAGAGAGAATTGCAACGGAGATCGGTGACATCGGTGGAAAAGATTCAGGTGAATTTCGGTGAAGAGCAAGGTCACCGATGAGGATTGACCTAGAAGGTCGTTGTCGGTGAAGAGTTTATTAACCAAAAGCAATTAACACCGAAGGTCATTACCACCGAAAAGGCAAATCCTATTTATTTTTTTATTTTTTTATTGGTGGTGGATTCACCTACTAAAGGTTGCACATTCCAAGTTCACTTAATCAGAAAATTGAACCTGGCTTCATCCAAGGGCTTGGTGAACAAGTTTGCAAGCTGAAGATCTGTAGGAATGAAGTGCAGCTCAATGTCACCTTTGGAAATGTGATCCCTGATGAAATGATATCTGATGTCTATGTGCTTTGATCTTGAGTGCAAGACAGGATTATTTGCAATGGCAATTGCACTAGAGTTATCACATAGGATGGGAACTTTGGAGTAGTTTTGTTTGTAGTCCTTCAATTGATTTTTCATCCACAGGATCTGAGCACAGCAGCTTCCAGCAGCTACATATTCAGCCTCATCAGTAGAGGTTGACACAGAGTTTTGTTTCTTGCTGGACCAACTTACTAATTTGCCACCAAGGAGTTGGCAGCTACCTGTGGTACTTTTTCTATCAATCTTGGAACCTGCATAATCTGAATCTGAATATCCAATTAGTTCAAAGCCTGAGTCTTTGGGATACCAAAGACCCAGGTGCATGGTACCTTTTAGATACCTGAAAATCCGTTTAACAGCATCCAAATGAGATTTCTTTGGATTGGCTTGATAACGAGCACAAAGACAGGTAGCAAACATAATATCCGGTCTGCTAGCAGTTAAGTAAAGGAGAGAACCAATCATACCCCGATAATGGGTAACATCCACAGGTTCACCATTTAAATCTGCATCAAGTTTCAAAGGTGGTGCCATGGGAGTTTTCATAGGAGAGTTGTCTAAAAAGTTGAATTTCTTTAGAAGGTCACGAATATATTTACTTTGATTTATAAAAATTCCTTCTGAAGATTGTTTGACCTGAAGGCCCAAAAAGAATGTAAGCTCTCCCATCATGCTCATCTCATATTCACTCATCATGAGAGAAGCAAACTCATCGCATAGTGATTCATCAGTGGCACCAAAGATGATGTCATCAACATAAATTTGGACAAGAATGAGATTACCTGAGGTCTTCTTGATAAAGATAGTGTTGTCAATTTGACCTCTAGAGTATCCATTTTTCAGAAGAAAGACAGCAAGATTGTCATACCAGGCACGAGGAGCTTGTTTGAGACCATATAGAGCCGTATCAAGTCTGTACACATAGTCTGGATGAGCTGGGTCTTCAAAACCAGGTGGTTGTTTCACATAGACTTCCTCTGCAAGTTCCCCATTGAGGAAAGCACTTTTGACATCCATCTGAAAGACCCTAAAGTTTCGGTGGGCAGCATGAGCCAAGAAAATTCTTATGGCTTCAAGTCTTGCAACAGGGGCAAAAGTTTCATCATAATCAATGCCTTCTTCCTGTCGGTATCCTTGAGCAACCAATCTGGCCTTATTTCTGATAACTGTACCATCTTCATCCATCTTGTTCCTGAAGATCCATTTGGTTCCAATGATTGTCTTCTTTCGAGGTCTGGGAACCAATCTCCAAACTTTGTTTCTCTCAAATTGAGAAAGTTCTTCTTGCATGGCAGTGATCCAACAAGGATCTGTTAGAGCTTCATCAATCTTCTTGGGTTCAATGAGAGAAAGAAAGTTCACATAGAGACAAATATTTCCAACTCCTCTGCGAGTTTGGACACCTACTTGTTAATCACCAATGATTTGATCTATGGGGTGATCTTTGGTCCATTTTGTGGCAGGAGGTAGAGGTAGTGGAACATTTTGTGTGGAAGAAATCGGTGGAGTGGGATCAGAGGATCGATGGAAAGCAGTATTATCGGTGGGGGCATAGGATCGGTGGAGGGTATATGATCGGTGGAAAGATGCACTATGGAAGATGACCCAACTTGGTTATTTGATGGGTTCAAAGGAATGAAAGATGCTTCGGTGGAGTTAACTATGGGAGCATCACCTATGCATGAGGAAATCCACCTTCATCAGCTTTGGGATCAAACTTCCCAAGATTGTCACGATCATTTAGAATAAAGCACACACAGCCAAAAACATGAAGAAAGCCAATATTTGGTTTTCTGCCATGGAAAACTTCATATGGGGTCTTATCATGTCTTTTGGAAATCACAGACCTATTTTGGGTAAAGCAAGCAGTATTAACAGCTTCAGCCCAAAAATAGGTGGGAATATTTGATTCACTTAGCATAGATCTAGCAGCCTCACATAGAGTTCTGTTCTTCCTTTCCACCACACCATTTTGCTGAGGAGTTCTGACAGCAGAGAAATTTTGAGAAGTTCCTTTCTCATTAAAGAAGTTTTCAAGAGCACTGTTTCTGAATTCAGTACCATTGTCACTTCTCACCGATCTTACAAGCTGCCCATTTAGAACTTCATTTTTCTTGACAAAGTTGATGATATCTTCAGTTGCATCACTTTTATACCTGAGAAAAGATACCCAAGTATATCTAGTAAATTCATCAACAATAACAAGAATGTACCTTTTGCCACCAAGACTAGAAGTGCTGACTGGTCCACATAGATCCATGTGTAGCATCTGGAGAGGAAGAGTGATGGAGGAGCATTGATTGGTCTTGAAGGATGTTTTGGTGAGCTTCCCTTTTTCACATGCATCACACAACTTTTCTTTGACAAAGTTCAACTTTGGCATGCCAGTCACCGTTTCTTTGTTTGAGATTTTATGGATTGTTTTGAAGTTCAGATGAGATAGACGTTTATGCCACAACCAGTTCCTTTTGGCTGTGTCATCTGACACAAAGCAGACATTGGATGAATTGTTACTTAGTCCCATATCAATGATATAGACATTTTCCATCCTTTGTCCAGATAACACCACATTGAAGTTCTTGTCCACAACAGTACAGATACAAAGTTCAAAGATAACTTTATATCCAAGATCACACAGTTGGCTAATGCTGAGAAGATTATGCATGAGACCTTCAACAAGTGCCACTTTGTTGAAAGTGACAGATCCATTAGTGAGAGTTCCATATCCTTTGGTGTAACCTTTAGAGTTGTCACCAAAAGTTACAGATGGACCTTTTCCAGACACATAGTTGATGAGAAGAGATTTATTTCCCGTCATGTGGCGTGAGCACCCACTATCCAGATACCATATTTGATGGTGCTCAAAAGCCTGAAAGTATGATGTCGAGCACCCAGTTGACACCAAAGCCATTGGAGAGGTAGCTTTTTCAGTATCTTCCACATCTTCTGAGATGGCCATAAAGCATTTGTTGGGAGAGTTGTTGTCACTGTCAGAGGTCTCTTCTTCCCAATCATGAATTTCGGCCATGAGGCCCTTTCCTTTTCTAATGAGACCCGCATTTCTCTCCTTTTCTTTCTTGTATTTGGCTTTGTACTTCTCAGCCCTTTCTTGATGATCTTTGGTTGAGGTTTGAGTATCTTTCTTGGCAAGGTTTGATTTGAAAGTGTTATTTTTGGGTTTTTCAAACTTAGAGGAAAACTTGTAAGAAGATGAATTTATAGAGTTCATCACACGCTTACTTCTGCACTCAGCAGCAAAGTGTCCTTTCTTTCCACAGTTAAAACATTCCTCATTTGTCTTATCAGTTGAGAAAGCTTTTGTAGAGGAGAAGGGTTTTCTGAAAGATTTGGATTTATTTGAAAAACGAGATCTGTTTTTGAAACCAGCCAACATGGCAATTTCATCAGACAACTGCTTAACCGAGATTTCTTCACCTTCATCATCGGCATCATGTAAGATCCCACATTGGTTGGGGAGGGGAACAAAGGTTGCCTTATAAGAGGAACTTGATATCTCTCCTACCAGACGCGTTTTAAAACCGTGAGTCCAGGTGTGCGGACAAAGCGGACAATATTTGGTACGGTTGGTCTGGGATGTTACAGATGGTATCAGAGCCGGGAACCGGACTGGTGTGCCAGCGAGGACGCTGGGCTCCCAAGGGGGGTGGATTGTAAGATCCCACATTGGTTGGGGAGGGGAACAAAGGTTGCCTTATAAGAGGAACTTGATATCTCTCCTACCAGACGCGTTTTAAAACCGTGAGTCCAGGTGTGCGGACAAAGCGGACAATATTTGGTACGGTTGGTCTGGGATGTTAAACATCACTTAGATATGCCTCCGATTGGTGAGAAGAGTTGCTTTGGGTTTCATTGTCAGAATCTGATGAAGGATAGGTGATGCGTGGAACATTTTGAGATTTCTTGGAATTTTCACTGACAAGGGCAATAGAAGTGCCCTTTATCTCTTTGATGAAAGATTTCCTTTGTAACTTGGTTTGTTCAAAGTTGAAGAGAATTCCATATAAAACAGTTAGAGGCATGTACTCAAGGTCCTTGGAAGTTTTGATACAAGTGCACATGTTCTCCCAAAACTCAGGAAGACAATCCATGAACTTGTTTAGAACTTCCTCATTATCATAGACTCTGCCTAGTAACTTCAGATCATTTAGAAGAGAGTTAAAACGATTATAGTAGCTAGGAAGAGATTCGCCTTTTTCATGAGTGAAAAGTTCATACTTTCTTATGAGAGAAATCTTTTTGCATTTTTTCACTTCCTCTGTACCTTCGTACAGAACACATAGTGTGGTCCACATCTCTTTAGCAATTTCAAAGTTAACTAGAGAATGATAGACTTCATCAGGAAGTGAGAGGGCAATGATTGCTCTAAGCTTTGAATCAAGAGTAACAAGACGTTTTTCTTCATCAGTATATTTCATAGGATTTTTGAGAATATAACGTCCAGTAGCTTTGGCTTTCTCTTTGTCGGAAGGCTCAGAGTCATCGGAGTCACTAGAGTCCTTTTTATCAGTGGTTTCCTTACCAGGCCTCTGCGTTTCATAGCGAGCCCACACTCTTGGGATAATAGGTCCCTCTTTGAGAATGGTTGGATATCTAGTATCCACTCCTTCCATGAATAGCATCATATGGATTTTCCAAAGAGAAAAGTTGTTAGGGTTAAACTTAGGAGGTTTGGTAATGGAACCATTTTCAGAAAAGTTGTTTTGAAAAGCATTTTCAGCAGTTGAAGATGAAGAGGCAGCCATCGCATATCAAGTTTATGAGTTAAACTTTCTGCTCTGATACCACTTGTTAGTCCCAGATGGCTATAACAAGTATTGTAGAAGGGGGGGTTGAATACAATACTCAAAATTTTCACAATTTTAATTCTACTATTGAAAATCTTTCAACAAGAATTACACATAGAAAACTTAAGACTGTTGCGGAAAAGAACAGATAAACTATTCTAACAATCTTACACAAAGTATACTAACAAAACAACTAAGAACACTTAGAACAAAGCTATAAAGTTTTTAAGCAATATGGAGATTTCTTGCACTGAGAGAGAAGTCCAGAAAGCGTAGTTTGCATGGAGCCTTCTACTTCCTTTTATAGTGAAGATACAAGTATTGTGCATTAAATGCTCAGGACACTTGTCATAAGGAGATTGGATAGAAGGTGTAGTACTCTAAAAAGTTGATGTTTCCAAATCACCTTTTTCCTTGGAACCAGGAAGAATGCCCATGCTGATTTAGACGTTATTTAAAAGTGGAGAGTACTAAGTTGAAATTTTTACCAACAACTGGATTATTGCCAAACCTGGAGGATCTTCTTGATGTGTTTTCCAAGACAATTTTATCGATGATGTTCCACCGATATAACTGTCATTGGTCTTTAAAAATCATCTGCAAGAAAATCCATTTACACGAAGATCCCACCGATTTGAGTATCCTCATCGGTGAGATGAAGTCCACCGATTTGAGTATCCTTATCGGTGGGATGATGTCCACCGATTCCTGAAGACAACATCGGTGGAATGAAATCCACCAATTTGAGTATCCTCATCGGTGAGATGAAGTCCACCGATTTGTTGAGTACACCATCGGTAGAGAGGATGTCCACCGATGTTAGATCGATGGACAATAACTTGTATATATCTTGAGAAGAGTCTTCTTGATTCCGCACAGAGAATCTCTTCAAGCTTGGTTTCGTTGATCTTCGACTTCACCGAACAGTTGCTATCTTGTACAAGTTATTTAAAGAACCATGCTAAAATATTCTAAGTAAGATTTTAGGGGAAAACATCGGTGAGTCAATTTCAAATCTTTGGTGACCCAACAGAAACAAATTCATATATATATCTATGTCACACGTTATGGGACACACCCCCATATTCACACCAAGCCATCGTATGCCCACCCTCGAGTAATCACACCTTTATAAATCACACCATAAACATGCTTAATAACATCAAGTAAAATATACAGTTTTAAATAAGAATATGCGTACATAAACACACTTAATAAAAGTCTTTGGTTAAAAGTACTCACTTGACGTCCACGCTAAGAGTTCTTACTTGAAACTGTTATCCTCTATCTGCACCTACATTTACACCCAACACACAAGAGTAGATGAGCCTCTCAAAATTCTACTGACAACCGAAAATCCCGGACGTGGGAAATCCGGATTCCGGATTTACTTTCCGGACTCCATTCAGGATTCCGGCACTTCCAGATTCTATTTCGGATTCCGGTACTTCCGGATTCCGGCACTTCCGGACAACAGCCCGCTTCCGGACTCGCACACTTTCGGATCACAAGGATTCTGGATAGCGATTTCCGGACAAATGGGGTTTTATCGCACTGAAATTCCCCATTACCTCAAACGGTTCGACTCAAAATCGATTATAAGCTACGACAAGCAAGAGGCCATCAATACTAACGATTATCGAGCTATAACATTCGATTTCTCATACCAATTTGGTTGGGACAAAACACCCAGCTCGTTATTCTCACAACCTTGAGGAGATATCAACCAAAAAATCTCCAAAACCCAAAACCCCTTACACCAAAGTCCACACCAAGATTCCAACGTCACTCTTTTGAATTAATGGTTTAAGGAGAAGGGATTTACCTCAATAAAAGTGATGATTCTCGCTTCCCAGCTTCGATTCTCCAACGTTTTCTTCAAGATAGAAAGGTTTCTCCCGATTTCACACAGTAGCCGCACTCAACAATGAGAAAAGAATTGAGGTTTAAGGGTTTTAACCCTATTTCCCAACTTCACACAATAGCCACCAAACTTTTAAATTTTCACACTTTACACACTAACTTATTATTATTTACAAGACAACCCGGTTATTACACTTTATAAAAAAACTCAAGAACACAACGTAACTAAATAATTTGAACACGAAACCAACAAAATGCGAGGGACAAGGAGTTATGCCTCCTTATAGTGATCTTCAACTTCAATGCTTAGGTTGGTGACACTGATTGGTATCTATCTTTAGTGTTGGGTCATTTGTAATCCAAGGCTCTTTTTCCCTATCTTGCTAGGGAAAAGGTTGGGCTTTTCTGGGGTATCTAATAACCTTGCTTCTGCTCGTCGCTGGCGCACCTCTCCTAACTATTGCCCATTTATTCTCGAATAATCTTTATAATCGGATTATTCAATATATTTATTTTCGGAGTTAAATAAATATTTATTTTTAAAATAACCTTAGATTGAAATTAGAGTGGTTTACATTTTGAGATAAGTTAATCAAAGAAAAACTCAAGATTTTCAGCAAACTTCACGTCCGTAAAAGAAATTTCACGCCCCGGAACTTAGGGTAGGTTTTGGGTTGTGTTGGGTGCGGGATAGCTAGACCCACCGGGTCTTTTTTGTTGACTCAAAATTCTCTCTCTCTATCTATCTATCTATCTATCTATCTATCTCTCTCTCTCTCTCTCTTACACTCTCGGCTTAACCCCCACCATCATATTTAAGCTTTTTTCTATTTTATTTTGTCACCGATCACATTCACTCTCATCTCCACTAAGGGGTCATTTACCAAACACTTACTCAGATAAGTATTTATCAAGTCACATTATCTTACCGGATGAATATGATAATAACCAAGAATCTTACCCGATAAGCGTTAAGGCAATGACCGAGGGTCTTACCCAGTAAGTGATGAGAATGATTCTTACCACGGTTAGAGCTCACCGAAAAAATTATTGCATACAATACTGTTTGGGTGGAGTAAATTTTTACCCGACAAGTAAGTGAGAGTATTGAGTTTTATCGGTAAACACTTACCCGGATAAGCGTTTGGTAAACGACCCCTAACTCTTTCTTGTTTATTTTTTAGACCATTTCTCTCTACTCTCTTTCTCTGCCTCTCTCTCTCTCTCTCATTTCAAATCCTCTAATCTGAATTTCCTCATCTCTGCCATTTTGGTCTAACCAAATTTATGTCACCCAATCGATTTCTTCAGTAGGTTATAGCTATGGGTTCAAGCTTTGTGGATGGCAATTCAAAATTTTCATCTTCCTCGCCATTTTGATCTAGTTTTTGGTTTTCCTAAAAACGAGTTCATCCTAACCCTTCTAAACCCTTATTCATGTCAAAACCTTTCATTTAGTCTCTTAGAACCTACCTCTTGATGTATTTTGCATATCCATAGGGTTTGACCAATTTTAGATCTTTTAGGTAATTTTAGGGTTTTACTCTTTTTGCTAGCAAGTGTTGAATCTCAAGTCTAAGCATTAGGAAGCTAGAGATTTGGATTTGGAACATAGTTTAACCTAACCTAGTAAGGTGAGTTCAAGTTGCTTTGTAAAAACTATATACATGTCAAAAATGTTCATTTTGAAGTAATATGTGTTTTACTTGATATTTATTGAATATGCATGTTATTTTGTGAGTTTTACGTCTATGGTAAATATGGTTTAACAAACCTTGAAAAATGCAAATATTTTGGTATTTTGATAAATAAATCATAGGAGTGTTTTTTTTTTCTTTTTACGATTTATGCCTCATATGAGATTATTTTATGTTAACACACTTTTGACAGTTTGATTTTATAAATCATTCAAATATATGTATATATACATAAGTTGTTGGGCACATTTTGGATTTCTCGAAGTATGGTGTGTTTTGGGATTTTGCCCAACCTTTCAATCGATAATAAAGATATTCACATCTTTTCGGCATAAGTTGTATAAACTTTGGATAATTGTACTTTATTGATTTATATTGACTTTTTTTAATAACCGATTCAATTGTTAAGTTATTGGCTCGCAGACATGATACGATAGATAAGATATAATCGCACATGAATCTTATGTATAGCGAGTTGGGTTTCGGTGAGAATTTGAGGTTAACGTGAGAAACGTGACACGGTGTAGTGACCCTGTCATAATCGCAGGACACTATCGCCCTACTTGTACCGAAGTGTCCCTTTGAGTATGATAGTGACATGGTGAGAGTGCCTGTGTCACAATCGTTGGCACTTCCGTATAAATTGTACCGAGAGTGCGTCGTACCCGGTGAGAGTGACATGTGATTGTGCCATGTGGCACTGTCGTTGTCACAATCACTCGTCGTGTACCAAACCTCAAAAGTTGACTTCTCAACCACAAAGCGTTATCGGTCCGATAGGTGTCTAACGTAATACATCTTCTAACGTTAAACATCAAATATAATATACTATAAGGGAGAGGGATAACTTTTACTTATCGAAAATAAGGGAGAGGGATAACTTTTACTTATCGAAAATTCCAGGTGTTACATTTGGACCTTATAGTTCTTATGTGGTTTTTGTGAAACTAAGGTTCTTATGTGTTCTCACTAGGCGTCAAGCCTAACGTTTTTTCTTAACATGACATATTGACATGTATATCAGGGTTCTCATAGCGGTCAGGATCTGAAGTCTTGAGCGGAGTGTTGAATGCCGAGAAAGGCATTCCTGGGAAGTGACGACTTTTGGTCAATATGCCGTTATATTCTTTGGACAATATTCTTTTAGAGATGATACCCATGTTTAATCTAAGCTTAGTATAGTTTAGATTAGTAGGTCCTTATTTATTAGGTTGTAAGTGTATTACAATTTTCTTATATTGGGTGATTTTATTTATATAGGTGTTATTCTACGTCAAATTTTTAGGTTTAAATTTACTCTTATTTTAGGGATGTTACACAAGGCGCCATGGCGTGAGTAATGCCTTACTGAAACGTTATGGGTCATTTCGTAACGGCGGAGACACGTCTTGCGCCATATGGCGTCATGGCGCGCCTTTTTGAACAATGCTTAAAACACACTCATAAACACAACCCCAAACTGATCCCACATTGGAAAACTAAAGGCGATGAAAAAAAACAACACACAGTGCCTCATGCAACTTGGTTCGCGATCCAAGTTACGACACAAGTCGCGCCGGTCTTAGATGCCCTGCAGAATCTTGAAAAAATCGCCCAAATACCCAGAATATGATTAATTGAATGTAGTTTATACGGTTTGTTAGATTTCACTGGTTTATAAAATAATCGGACCCTACAAATATACACATACATGTACATGTAGTGATGGGGAGATGGAGGGTTATCGAGAAAGAAATAATAATACAAGAAAACTGATTTCTTTTTTTTCGTTTCCTTTTGTGAAGTATCATCAATTGGCTATTTCTTACTTGGCCACAACGTTTCGGCAATTCCTAATATATCTCAAAATATTTGGGTTTTAATGAATCGATTTCCGTGAAAATACTAAAACCCTCCACCAAACATCCAACTGGGGATCAAGACTCTAAATTTTGATCTCAAACCTCATCAATGGCGGATGGCATTCAAGCGGCAGAACTGATTTCTTCCGACCGATCAAGAAAACGCAAGAGACTCGCCTCCATTCCGAAGCTTCTCCGAAACGAAAAAGTCGAAGTAATGTCTGCCCCATTTCAAGCTTTTTTTTCTTTTTCTTTTTCTTTTATTTTTTCAGCATCTTTTCGATTCTGGGTATATTGATCATCATACATGAGAATCTGTGTGTATTTCCATGTGGGTTTTGGTTAACATCCTCTTCTCTTTGGGGGTTTTGCTTTATTTTCTTTTTTATCACTTGTTTGACCGATTGCATGCTTTGATTTTGCCTGCATTGTGTTCTTATCCGATGTACACTTTCTTGATTGTTTGAGGGTTCTGATCAATTGAGGGGGTTTTCAAGCTGACTGTTAATTAATTTGATTTCAATTGGTAACTATTTCTTTAGTTAGTATAAATTCAATCAGGAAACCATTTCTCTGTGATTACTGTTCGTGGGTTTCATGCGATGCTGACTTTGGGAATTTATGCTTGATTCAGTTCACAACTTCAAAATGTAAATTGATTCTAATTTAATGGATAAAACGCTAAGCAAATTTGGGGGTTCTTAATTTTATTTCCATTTTTGTCTTTGTGATTCCATGCATCAAAACACTTTCTTTTTAGCTGATTTCAATCATTTCATTACAAATTTTATCTCTTTAATTACGAAATTTATTTCAGGTCAGAAGTATTGAAGAGGGGTTCGAAGGCTCATGGCATTGTGGAACTGTGATTGATGCTAAAACTCAGACTTGTGTGGTAAAATACGATCACATTTTACTTGACGATGGTTCAGATAAATTCGTTGACTCTATACCAGTTATACCCTCGGTCAACGGCAAACTTTCCACTCACGGAAATCCTTCTAAGTTGCGTAATTATCGCGGCAGAATAAGGCCGTTGCCCCCTAAGTTCAACTGTAACGGAAATTGTCTCCATTACGGACAATGTGTGGATGTGTTTCATCAAGATGCATGGTGGGAAGGTGTCATTTTTGACCATGATGATTTGTGTGATGTGCGATCGGTTTTCTTTCCGGATGTTGGTGATGAACTTAGGGTACAAATCAAGAATGTAAGGTTTACTCGTGATTGGAATGCAGCTTCTGATGAATGGAAGCTTCGTGGGGATTGGATTTTTCTTGAAATTCTTGAGGAATTGGAGCTAGAAAAATGGCCAATTTTTGTATCTGTGAAACAAATTTGGTACGAAGTGAGGATAAAGAAGCGTTTTTTTAAAGAAATGAAGGAGTGGACGTGCCAAATGAGGGAAATTTGGAAAGAAACCGTTAAGGAGGTGATTGTAGATAATTTGAAGTTAACAATGGTTGAGTTTTTCGGTAGATTACAGCAGGAAGACCAAATCTTGGATATAAACAAGCGGTTTCTCGATTCAATTGTATATACCGAACCATCTTTCTTTGAATCTCTTTCAGCTGAATCTTTTGATCCGAATCTTGTAGCTGCAGACGAGTTTGATGATGATGCGGGCCCCCCTGGATTTTCGAATTTAACTAGCACTAAATCTGAAAATGAAGTTGTTAGCATTCCTTCTGAAGATACCAGTTATCGATGGACTCAAATCAGCGACTTATGTGCGGCTGAACGTGATCTAGTTCTTGAACCCGAGTGCTGTCCTGATTCAGTCTTTAAATACAATGAGTACACTAACGCTCATTCTAAGCCTCCGGGATCTTTGACATCTAAAGTTAGGCAACATTTGTTGTATCTAGGTTGGAAAATTGAGCTTAAACGAGATCTCTTTGGCTCAAAAAAGACTGAAAGCATTAGATATCGTTACACTAACCCTCGCGGAAAACAATACTTTTCACTCACTGTTCTCTGTGCGGATTTATGCAACCAGTCATCTGAATATACTTCGTGGGGCCCGTATAAACCGCCACCCCCACGAGATTTAATGGAGGTTGAACCCGAATATTGTCCAAAGGCCGTGGCTGACTACTACTCATTGACTTTAGAAGAAAATTCCGAATTCAAGAAGAATAATATCGGGTTTAGGGAAATGCAGAGTCGAGCAAGGAAACATCTTCTAGCCGTTGGATGGGTATTGTCGTTTGCCGATGAATTGTGTAAACGGATTGTGTACGTTTCACCAAGCGGAAAAAAATGTTATTCTCTTCGGCAAGCATGCAACCATTATCTTTTGGAAAGTTATAGTCACGGGTCCGATAACGCTTCCGAGAAAAACATCAGCGAGCGAAGTCAATGCGAAAGTCAAAGCGAAAACGGCAAAAACCAAGGGGTCGGGAAGCTCATAATCAAGAAAAAGGATGGCGTTTTGTGTATTGAAGCGGCTCCTAAGAAAAAAGGATCGTTATTGAACTCCATAGACGAAGAAAACAGAAATTCTTCGACAGTAAATCGTGTATTAAGGTCAAGCAAAAGGGCACGTGAAGAGAGTTCTCCAACGCACCAAACCCCACGAACCGTTTTGTCGTGGTTGATGGATAATAACGTCATTTTACCGAGATCAAAAGTGCAATACAGATGTCGGAAAGATGGGCATACGATGAAAGAAGGTCGAGTAACTCGTGAAGGGATAAAATGTGGTTGTTGTCAAGCTGTTTTTAGTGTCTCTAAGTTTGAGACTCATGCTGGAAGCACTTATCGACGCCCTTCAGCCAACATATTTCTTGAAGATGGAAGGTCTTTGCTAGACTGCCAATTGCAAATTAAAGGCGATCGAAATGCAAGATTGTGCATGACGGAACCTCGTAGATTAAAGGGTTGTCGGCGTCAAATAATAAATGACAATGATTATATATGTTCCGTTTGTCATTATGGCGGCGAATTAGTTTTGTGTGATCAATGCCCATCCTCATTTCACACACATTGCCTAGGACTAAAGGTAAAACATTCTCTGTTCTTTAAGGGTGCGTTTGGAACACAGACAAGACTAGACAGGGGTAGTTTAGTAATTTACTGATCATGTCCTCTCCTTGATCTTTGTTCCATCTATTTTGGTGGGACAGAAAAGTTGCATTTGTCATGCTCAATACTGTCCTCTCGCAGTCTAATGTCGCATCAAACATGGGACAACAGGTTTTTGTATTGTCCTGTCACAGTCTAGTGTCGCATCAAACATGAGACAACAGGTTTTTGTATTGTCCTTTCATAGTCTAATGTCACATCAAACATGGGACAACAGGTTCTTGTACTGTCCTATCACAGTCTAATGTCGCATCCAACATGGGACAACAGGTTTTTGTATTGTATTGTCGTGTACAGTCCAGTGTACCAAATGCACCATAAACACTTATTTAATGGTAAACTTGGAGTTTATATTAATGGGTGTTATTGGTTTTGTTTGTGTAGGAGGTCCCGGATGGTGATTGGTTCTGCCCATCATGTTGTTGCCGAATTTGTAACCAGAACAAATACGTTTCTGATTGTGAACAAAATACGGACAGTAACGTTTTAAGTTGCGAACAGTGTGAAAGAAGATGTATGTAGGCTCGAATTTCTTCATGGTTTGTTGCATTAAACTTGTAATTTTATGCTAATTTATGAGCACATTTTGTGCAGATCATATCGGGTGCTTAAAAGGAAAAGAAGGTTTCATGAAGCTCGAGAGTTATCCTCCCATAAATTGGCTCTGTAGTCCGAGATGTGAAGAGGTATATATATAGTTATCGTTGTGTTCCATTTAAGCCAATTATCTGTTCCATCTGTTGCAAAATAGTTGCAGCATTTCCGTTAACTTTTCCAATTTTGGCGAAGTTTCAAACTGAAGTTACCTCTTTGCCCATTGTCATCGTTACATTAATGGTGTTTGGATTTGGTTCACAAGATTCTCCGTGTTCCCGTTTTGTTATTATTGAAGGGTATTTTCGTCATTTGACTAATCTTTACATGTTTAATCAATTTGCCTACATTTATGATTGTCGATGAGATTCTTGTTATATCTCGTACAAGCTCCATATCCGATATAAATCAGAATGTCTGATTAACGGACATGTTCATGGCACTTTTACAGATATTTGTGGGCATTAACAAGCTTTTGGGAAAGCCGATTCCAGTGGGGAGGGATGATTTGACATGGACTATTTTGAAACACAAGAAACCCGAAGGCGCCAATAATGATATGGAGGAAATGACCGAAAGCTATAGCAAGCTGAATATTGCTATTAGTGTGATGCACGAATGTTTTGAGCCTGTTAAAGAACCACGTACTCAGAGAGATATAGTGGAAGATGTTATCTTTTGTCGATGGTGAGATTAAGTTTTTCGTTCTACGTCTATTTTCTGTTGAGTTTTTTTTTCTTGGTACCACGTTTAATTTTACCAAAATCTAGTTTCTCCCTGTTAACTTGTGGTAGTTATGTAAAATTCACTGTAGGTCGGAGCTGAATCGTTTAAACTTTAAGGGATTCTATACTGTTCTTCTCGAGAAAGACGATGAGCTAGTTTCAGCGGCTACAATTAGGTAAAACCAAGCTAGATTATGCGTATTTGCTTTTATTTGGGTGGGATATTATTATTGGGTTCGTTTCGTTTGGGGCTCGTTAAATGACACATTTATCATTTATAATTGCTGCTATTTTCAAGGATATATGGAGAAAAGGTAGCAGAACTCCCGCTTGTTGGTACAAGGTTCCGATACCGTAGGTGTGGAATGTGTCATGCTCTTATGAACGAGCTTGAAAAGGTAAAATCTTGTTTAAACAAATAAATCCGTTCTAAATATGTACATTGTTTCTTTGATTAATGTTTCTATCTTTGGCTTTTCTAGATGCTCGTGGATTTAGGAGTGGAGAGACTAGTTTTGCCTGCGGTCCCAAGTGTGCTACACACTTGGACCTCATCGTTTGGTTTCTCCCTGATGACTGAATCGGAGAAATTGAGCTTTTTGGGCTACACGTTTCTTGATTTTCAGGGCACTCAAATGTGCCAAAAACGGTTGGTGAGGGCTCTACCGTCTGCAGAATCAAGCATATCGAGAGGTGGGCTTTCTGTTACGTAATGCAGGGGGATTCATAAGCAAACTAAATCGTATATATCATGCAGGGAATAATTATGAGGCTATTAATGGAAGCAATGCCGTAGATTTAGAGGGTATCAGTGCTGTTTCGGAAGTATCTCAAGCGGAAAGATTCGAGGAGAGTGGGATGGTTAACGAACGTCCATTAGAGTATGTCTCCAAACTCGTTTCCTCTGATTTGAGTTCTTGCAATGAAAATTTAAACCAGATGCTTAATTTTGTTCGTTGAATTGGTTGCGTAGTTAACTAGTCATCCATAACAGATATGAAAAGAATCTTTTTGAGTCACTTTTCTGTTATAAATGTCAAAGTTAGGGGTGTCTTTGAGTTGACCCGAGCCCGATCTTGTTTGGGTCAAAGCTTGGCTCGTTAAACAATTGATTTTGCTGACCGCTTTTATATTTCTAGAACTGATGGAGGCAACCAGAACAATGATGGCAGTAGCTCGGTGCCTCTTGAAATTGCGGTAACTTCTATTAATTTCTATTCACGGTTTATTGCTTGCTCTTAGGACATCTCCAATGGGTCACACTATATTTTACACCAAATTTCAAAAGTAGTGTAAATTTTAGTGTTAATAGTAAATCTTCTCCAATGGGTAACACTATTTTTTAAAAGTTATGTAAAAGTAGTGTAAATGAATAGTATTACACCAAATATAGTGTAATACTATTCATTACACTAAATTTAGTGTAAAAAATAGAGACCCCATAGGAGATGTGAATAGTGTCATTTACACCAAATTTAGTGTTTAGTGTAACATTTAGTGACCCCATTGGAGATGGTCTTATTAGCATCCATTGACGCGGATTTTTGATTTGTAGGCGAAACAACCAACTCAGATCGAATGTCAAAGTGAAATAAGTGTAGAATGTGCCATGGGAGCATCAAACCGGAAGGAAGAGGAGAACAATAATGGGCATCTAAAATGCTACCAACGGAGGAAAATAGTTGCTTGTGGGAGCTGATTCGTGTTTTGGGTTTGAAAAAACCGTAAATAGCAGCAGCAGCTGATTTCCGATTCAACTTTCATAAGGTGTTTTATTATTAGATGTAAAGTAGGCAAGTTTATTATTATAGGACTTTCTGTAAAGTATTTATGTAGAGCTAGTTACTCGTAAGTTGGTTATGCCCGTAGAGCCCCGAATTTTGCCGTATTTTTTTCGTTGGATTTGTTGGTGCTTCTGCGATTGGCATGAAAGTAATTAAAAGGAACAAAAGTTTGTGTTTGAAGATACAGAATTTTCTTCTTCTATTGTGATGAGGGTGTAGTTATATGGGTGTGAGTCGTAATCCCAGGTGTCGGCTCGAGTGGGCTGGACCGTAACTTAATCAGGGTGCGGTTACGCTCGTCGCTAGTGTGTTGGATCATGCTTGGGCGGATTCCATCGAGTGTGATTGCACTCGGCCCCTGAAAATGCATTTGGGTTGGCATTGCGAAATTTGCAGTTTTAGCTACACTTTTTTTCTTCTTTTAAGACAATCGTGGATGTCCGGACCAACTTGTACGTATTTTGACTAATTATGTGGGGTTGCAAATTTGAAGTTAGCAATCACATAAATCTCTAATGAATTTGAACAGACTTTAGGATTTGATTTTTGTTGTCTAATATCTGATATTAAATATTATAAAATAAACCATTATCTAACAAGATGATTAAGGTTTTCTTGTCTTCATTTTGTTTCAAAATAAATCATTAACTGACATAATTATAAAAGTAGAAATATATAATGAATAAATATTTAGGGTCGGGTTCAGGAAAAAACTTAAAAAAAAAACGGAAAACTGAAGAACACCCAGGTAGTCCTTCATCTGGACAGTATGCACTTGTGCATACAAGTAATTTGTAACATGCACATGTGCATAATGCACTTGTGCATAAAAACAAAAAAAACAACATAATTTATCTGTATGTACAAGTGCATACCGTCCAGATGAAGGGTCACCAAGGTGTTCTTCGGGGTTTTTTTTTGTTTGAGGTTTTCTCCCGATATTTTCTCTAACTATTTAATCTATTAGTTATAATTACAAAATAATAAATGTTGAAAAAGCGCCTTCGCATCCCTTCTTTGATAACAAGTTTGATCCTTTTTCTAGAACACAAGTGATACTATGTTTTTTTGGATTATGCCATTTTCAGTTTTAACTTTTCTTTTTCTTTTTCTTTTTAATAGAAAAGTTTATTTAAAGATAACATTTATAAACTATTGCGAAATCTTTAATTTATATACAAAACCCATACCTTTGGGTTATGAGCCATTAATAACTAGAAGGCGTGGCTTCCTAGATTCTCTTTACAATCGTACCCTTTTGGCCAACAAAAGTGAAACCACAAAATTATCGTTTATTACAAGCATAATATTTAATTTTATAAGGCCGTGCGCACCGCCATCGGGTACCACGGCCGGGTTCGATTTCGGGTAGGGTGGTGAGGTGGTATGGGGGGGGGGCGGGTTCCGATCGGGTTGGGGTGTGCGGGTAGGATTGGGTTCGGGAACACGTTCAAACCCGTTCAAAAAAAAAAAAATCTACGACCTTCATTTTTTCACACCAAATTCAATATTTTCTTCCATTTCTCTCAAATTCAATACTTTCTTTCATTTCTTTCAAATTCAATACTTTCTTCCATCATGAATTCAAACACCACACCTACATCCCGTCGTAACCGATCGAGGAGTTCGGATACACCGCAACAATACCCGGACCTTGGCTTCCAAGCATTTGCTCAACAAAGTTATATTCCGCAACCGGCCCCGAACGTTGGTTTCCAACAATTTCAGCAACACCCTTATATTCCTCATCAATTTACATATCATGGTTTGCTCCAACAAGGTTTTACTCCCGCTAATCACCAATTTCCTCAACCCGCGGCTTTCAACGCCGCAATCGATCTCGAAGAGGAGTTTGTTCCTGAAACCCAAGAACCGCAAACACCACAATCGATCTCGACACAACAATCAAACCCGGAACGACAACCAAACCCGACACCAACGCAAAAAGGAAAAAAGAAAAAATTTGAAAATAGAGTCACCCGACAGGTGTGGAGTAAAGAGGAGGAAGTGGCGTTAGTGTCGGCGTGGGTTGACGTTTCGGAGGACCCCGTTGTCGGTAACGCACAAAGTGGTGGTAATATTTTTATTATTATTATTATTATTATTATTATACTTTAATTTATATAAATGTAGAGAGTTTTTGGAAGCGAATCGAGAAGGTGTTTTATAAATTTGTGGGTCGCCAAGATTATAGAACATTTCATCAACTGAACACCAAATTTAAAGACCTAAACAAGAAAATTACGTGTTTTGCCGGCATCTACAACAACTTGGTCAATAATAGATCAAGCGGAATGAGTGAAACGATATTTTACAAACGGCACGCTTCCGGTACTGAGAGGATAATGGAGTTCCTTTCATCCATGAACAAAGCTTGGGAGGTCCTCAAAAAATCTCCAAATGGAATCCGGTTCCAACGATGTCGACAAATACATCCCGGGGTTCAAAACGTACCAAAACTTCCGATGATGACGACGATGAAGATGTTCGGGTCGACGAGATAGAGCAACTTCAATGACCCATCGGGAGAAACAAGGCAAAAAGGGCATCAACGAGTAATACGACCGGGTCGAATCCGGATGAAAGCGTTACTCAGTTGTTGACTCAAATAAGCTCGTTCAACGAGCAGGTTGACAATACAATGGATTACAAACTGAAAAAACTTGAACTCGAAGAAAAACATTTGCAATTCGAAGAAAGACAGTTGCAACTCGAGTTAGAAAAACGATTTGATAAAGACTTCGAGTTTTTCATAGCCCCGCATGATCACCTTACGGGAGATATTTTGAGGGCTACTTTGGCGAAGAAAGAGAGAATTAGAAAATTACATAATTTTTAATATTAGTTTTTAGTGTTTTGTATTTTGTAATTTTTAAATTTTTAATGAATGTTATGAATTTTTATTTTTATTATTTATCTTATTTTTATTTATTAAAAATACATGAATATTTTTATTTTGTTAAATAATTAAATGTATAAATAAAAGAATTAAAAAAACTGAGGTGGCATCAGGGTTCAGTGGGTTCGTGGGTTGGCGGTACTCCACTTTAGGGTAAGGAGGGTAGGAAAGAGAAAAGCTGATGTGGCGCTGAGGTGGCATCAGAGTTCAGTGGGTTCGTGGGTAGGCGATACTCGTTATGATTACTTTTTTGAATATATATTTTAAATAGGTTATTTAAAAAATATATAACGATCTCTTAAATTATATATATATATATATATATATATATATATATATATATATATATATATATATATATATATATATATATAGAGGGCCCTTCTTTTGTTAACCACTCAATTAGTGTTAACTTTGTTAACTAATCTGGACCATTAATCATCAAAATCAATGGTTAAGATTAAATTGATTTTTTAATTCATAATTAAAATAATAACCCGGTTGATTTCATATGAAGCATATATGCACAGGAGTATTCTTGTCATTTAATAAATCTGGGTAAGTATCAGATAAGGAAACAATTTAATCAATTGCTACATTCAAGGACCTGATTAGCTTATCTCTCATTCATTTAGAAACAAAATATCAAACCTCACTCTCTCTCCAATCTCGATTCTAAACAAAATCAACCAAAGAATAACATCAACAATATCATTGATTTATTGTAATCGTTCTGAGATGAAGATGAAAAACATCGAAGTGTTTGGAGATATGAAGATGAAGACGAAGATGAAGATGAAGATGAAGAACATCGAAGTGTTTGGAGATATGAAGATGAAGACGAAGATGAAGATGAAGATGAAGATGAAGAACATCGAAGTGTGCAAAAAGATGAAGACGAATATGAAGATGAAGATGAAGAACATCGAAGTGTGCAAAAAGATAAAGATGAAGATGAAGACGAAGATGAAGATGAAGATGAAGATGAAGATGAAGATGAAGATGAAGATGAAGAACATCGAAGTGTTTGGAGATATGAAGATGAAGACGAAGATGAAGATGAAGATGAAGAACATCGAAGTGTTTGGAAACTGATCGTTTTAGGTTTAAGCCCTATGATTGGGTTATCATAGTTGGTTTAATTAATTTGTTAGTATAAAATATGTTGATTGGATACTGATAGCAAGTTTGATATGGGCATATATGCAATTGTGAAATGATGCATATATGTTTTGGATGTAAAGTATGCATATATGCAATTTTGATATGTGCATATATGCACATATAAAAATTTACATATATGTAGTTTTAATAAGTACATATATGCAATTCTCTAATGTGCATATATGTTATTCTATGATATGCATGTTGTGGGTGTACAATATGCATATATGCAATTTTGATATGTGCATATATGCTACAGGTGTAAAGTGTAAGTATATGCAATGGTAATATGTGCATATATGCAATTGTCTGATGTGTATATATACAATTCTCTGATGTGCATGTTGTAGGTGTAGAATGTGCATATATGCAAATTTGATATGTGCATATATGCTTCAGATGTAAAGTGTAAATATATGCAACTTTGATATGTGCATATATGCAATTGATAAATGATGCATATATGTTTAGGATGTAAAGTATGCATATATGCAATTTTACCAGTAAAAAAACGTTGAAAAAATTGAGTGATATGATAAGATTAAGAGAAAAAAGGATAAAGATTATCATTAATATTAAAAAAATATATAATAATAACTACCAAGATTAGATGGCAATAACTACCAAGATTAGATGGCGTGAAATTAGGAATGTAAACTTACTTGAAATAATAAAAAGTTGATCTTCCAATAATACCCCTGCAGAAATCGGCCAACTATTAGTAAAACCAACCATTTCTCTTGATTCCTATTGGTTGAAACAAGTTAATAAGGTTAACACTAAATGAGTGGTTAACAAAAGAAGGAGACCCTATATATATATATATATATATATACTAGAAGTCTACTCGCGCAATGCAACGCGATATATCTCGATTTTAATGTTCTAATTTATTTTAATATGTGGTTTTGAGAAAACGGTCACATTTTTTTATAAATTTGTTTAAAGAATTACGTTTTTTAAGGAGTTTCATGATTTGAGGATTTGAAAGTGGTTAGAGATACTAATTAATTAATAAGAGTCCACGATTTAAGAATTTGAAGATTGTTAGAGATAGGTATCAATCAAGTAATTAACATTAAAAACGGTACACAAATCTTCATTAGTTGTTTTTAAAAAAATTTAAATAATTAACATTAAATAGCGTTACATGAAGTTTAAGGATTATTTTTAAAAGTTTTCCATAAATGATTTATATATAGTATAGATACAAATAACCAACGTGGATCCTTCTAGTTTTAAAGTATAAATTTTTGTGTCCCATTTTTTTCATTTTAAAATTAATTTAGATATGTTTTTAAGTGTGACAAAAGAAATATAGATTTGTTTTGATTAAATCCAAATTTATTCTTGAATTTAGTTTTTGTAAAAAGTATCCATATAAATAAATTTCATTAACAAAACTAATATATTTATTAGAGTAAATTACATATTTGATCCTTTGTTGTTATCATTTATTATAAGTCAAATCCCTATTTTAACTTTATTTCGCTATGTTTTTGAGTTTTGGGAGGAAAGAAAAGAAAAGAAAAGAAGAGAAGAGAAGAGAAGGGGAAGAAAAAGAAGAGAAAAGAAAGGGAAAGTAAAGAAATAAATATTTATTTTTGTGTTCTTGAGATTGACGGAAAAGAAAGGAAATTGAAGGAAAGAAAATAAATTTTCATGTTCTTGAGTATGAGAGAAAGGAAAGGAAAGTTATCACTTTTACCAATATATCCTTATTTATTTCATTATGGAATGTAATTAATGGGTATATGTGTAATTTTATAAATAATTTCAATAATTTTTAAATTTCTTTCTTTCCTTCCGTTTCCTCCCATTTTTGGGCGGAAAGTTTTGGAAGGAAAATCAGCAATATTTTCCTTCTCTTTCATTTCCTTTCCTTTCCCTCCTTAAAAAACTCGAGAACACAACATTTTTTATTTTTCTGCTACTCTCTTTCCTTTTCCTTCGTAAAAAAAACTCGAGAACACAGGGTAAGTGTGTGTGTGTGTGTTTGTGTATGTGGCAACATGAAAAGAAGCCACCCTAGTTTTAATTTGTTGACAAATTTAAAATATCTAGATCTGGTGTTTGTCTGTTTATGTATATGTGTACGACAGGGAAAATGGGGGCGTCGAAAATGGTATATGTGCAAGAAGAAAGGGATGTAAAAAATGTTATTTGATTATAAATTTTCTTCTCCAAGTGTAGAAAGACCAAAGAAGGAGAGGAACAGGTGACAGGAACGACGAACCCATAATAGCTGATGAGGTCTACAGTTGGAGAAGAAAATGGGTAAGGTGTATATATGTAATATCACAATATTTTGTTTAATTTTTAATAAAAAATTAAATAAATGAAAAAAAAGGAAATTGTTATAGAGTTTACGGACGTTGTTAACACCGTTAGCCGCCGTAAGGACCAAAAACAAAACAAAGTGACAACTACGATGATTAAAACTATACTTAAATTAAATCAAAACTATAATTAAATTATAATGAAAACTAGAATTAATGGTGAATGATAACAAAACAAAAAGTGTAATTTAAGCTATTTATTATCTTATGTATAATTTTTTTTTTAATATCGATATAAAGTAACAACGTACGCACCTTTTCCTTAAGAAAAAATCGTTCATACCTAAACAGCTATATAAACCCGACCCGACCCGACACACGTGAAACCATTTCTGATTTCTCCACTCTTCCCAACCAAACAAAACAACAAAAAGTTGGCCCAAACCCCCTCCTCAATTCCTCCCCCTTTTTCTTCCCACTAGAAAGCAGAGCATCTTCTCCAATGGCTTTTCTATCTATCTTCACCCCTACAGCCAAATCTATCTCTATCTCTATCTCCATTTTCATTATATTATTCCATTTCACCGTATTATCCTCATGTTACATGTTAGTTCATCATCTCAACAACCATGACCATAGCTCTCATCACCGACGCCCAATCCTCCAAGCCAATCAGTCTCAATGTGCTCTCTTCATGGGTTCATGGGTCCACGACGATTCATACCCGATCTACCAATCCTCTTCTTGCCCTGTTATCGAACCAGATTTCAATTGCCAAATGTACGGCCGACCCGACTCCGATTACCTCAAGTACCGCTGGAAACCCGCCAACTGTGAACTCCCTAGGTCAGTATTTGTATTTATCGACTCAAATCAGCTCTACTATTGAATGCTTTAAGACTATTGGTGAGAAATTGATCTTAATTATTTTAAGATGTGTTTGGCGATTGTACTTTATGCATTAAGAGTTGTACGATTGTGGGTTTGACCAGGTTCAACGGGCTCGAGTTTCTGGAGAAGATGAAAGGGAAAACAGTGATGTTCGTGGGGGACTCGCTTGGGAGGAACCAATGGGAGTCGTTGATTTGTCTGACGTGGTCATCGGTGCCACGTATAGCCACTCAGATGATCAGAGGATATCCGCTCTCTACATTTAAGTTTTTGGTAAATAATCTCGACCGTTGGATCTTCAATAATTGATACAATTGTGGGTCCCTGTCCCGCCAGTAAACGCGTTGGTTTTTTTGAATTTTTTAATACATGAACAGGATTACGATGTAACGATGTCGTATTACAAAGCGCCGTATCTGGTGGACATAGAAATGGAGGGAGGACGGAGGGTTCTTAAACTGGAGGACATATCCGAAAACGCCCAGGCTTGGAGAAACGTCGACGTTCTCTCCTTTAACACCGGTCATTGGTGGAGCCATACCGGTTCCACCCAAGGGTTAGTATCGTCATTTCACACTAAATCTACCACTCCTGCCATTTCAACATTTCAAAATTTAAAAAAATATATATTTTCTTTCTTTCTTTCTTTGCAATTTCTTACTGAAACTATTTTCTTTCTTTCTTTGCAATTTCTATTTTCCGCACTAAATTTGATGTAATAAATAGTATTACACTATATATTTACACTATTTTTAAAATCTGGTGTAACATGTAATGTGACCTATTAAAAATGTCCTAAATCAATGGATCTTTATTTTACTGAGACCATCATCTTTATTTTTCACACCAAAAAAATGTTGTAATTACCAAATGATGTCTGAATTCTGGCCTTCTGGGATTTTATGTATTTTGCATTGAATTTAAGGAGTTACCTATGTTATATACTTTCTCGCTGTACACAACACGCATTTTTATACATATTTATTAAGTATACTTTTTTATTTAATCAAATAATAAACTTGTCCTTAATTAACTTATTTTTGTTTATAACTCTTAAATATTAATAAATTTAATTTTTATATGTTCAGTTTATTTTAGAAACAATTACCTTATTCTAACGCAATTACCTTTGTAATTAAAACACATCATTAACCTATATATTTTAATTCAATAGAATGAATAACGAATAAGTAAGATATTTGTAATAACCATTGTAAATATAATTTGTAAAGTTAAATATTATTGAAATTTAATATAATATAAATGATATAAAGAAATATTAGTTATCGGAGTTTTAAAATTAAAAGTTTAAAAAAATGATGCGAATATTAAATTATAGAGATCTTAATATTCATTTTTCTATATATTTTTTAATTCAAAGATTAATTATATTTAAAATATCCTAGATTTTTTAAGAAATAAAGTAAAGTTATAAAGTTTATCAATTTGTGTTATCGGTAAACTTCATGACATATGTTACAAGATTGAGTACATTATGTTTTTAGTCCCTTTGGTTTGTTAAAAATTGTGTGTTTCATCCCTGTGGTTTCAAATTTTCGTCCTTATGATTTGCAATTCATTTCTATTTTCGTCTCTATGGCCAAGACATTCCTTTTTTATATAAAGAACTAAATAGAAATGAATTATAAATTACAGGGATGAAAAAAACATTAAAATTTAAAACATTAGGACGAAATAGGTAATGAATTATAAAGTATATGGATGAAAATTATATTTTCAAAATCATAAGAACGAAATAAGAAATTTTCATCACATGGACTTAAAAACGTAATTTATTCTATAAGATATTTGTCACGGTATTTAATAAATTGTTTTAAAAATATTTGTTAAGTATTTTATGATTATGATATATAAATGCTTAGAATGTCATATTTTCATGTAAAAAATAGTGTTATACATAAAAAGAAAAAGTCACTGTTTGTATTAAATTTTATACCACTTTAATTTAAAATAATATAAGAATATGCTCTTATAGTAATTTTACTGGTTGAAATAAGAAAAACTCACGGTTAAAACCAATTATTTCAATATTTTAAATAGACCTTTACGCTGTGTTCTCGAAACTCATTTTAGGAAGGAAATGAAAGGAAAGGAACGGAAATGGATGGAAAGTAAAAAAACTCGTGTTCTCGGAACTTTTTTAGGAGAGAAAGGAAAAGAAACGGAAGGAAAATAATGATAAGTTTCATTCCAAAACTTTTCCAAATGTGGGAGGAAAATGAAGGAAAAGGAAAGGAAATATTTTTAAGAGTATATTAGTAAAACGACATCTTTCCTTTCCTTTCTCTCCTGTTCAAGAACACGAAAATATTTTTTTTCGTTTCTTTTCTTTCTCTTTCGAGAACACAAATGAAAAAATTACTTTCATTTTCTTTCTCTTCCTTTCATTTCTTTTCTTTTCTTCTCTCCGATCAGAGAACACCGCGTTAGGTTTATTATTTAGAGGACGATAAAATTATCCTGCACACCTCTGTGACTAGATGCACGGCCGGCAATTGCTTAGAATTATATGGTGCAGGTGGGACGTGATGGAATCCGGTGGATCGCTTTATCAAGATATGGATCGAATGGCTGCAATGGAAACTGCCGTAAGGACGTGGGCTCGATGGGTCGATTCCAATATCGACACTACCAAAACCAGAGTCTTTTTCCAGTCTTTCTCGCCTACACACTACGAGTATGCACCCTCATCCTCTTCTCTCTTTCGACCACCCACGATGTAGGACCCACATGTCCACGTGTGTGCATGTGACTTGCCACATGGGTGTTGTACATTTTATTTTAATAACCTAAAATAATAATATAACCGGATTTATTTGCAGCCCATCGGAATGGAGCGGAGGCGCCGCCACCACCACCACCACCACCAAGAACTGCTACGGCGAAACGGCTCCGGTGAGCGCCTCAGCCTTCACGAGAGTCTACCCGAACGAAATGAAGGTGGTGGACGCCGTCCTCCGGGAAATGCAAACTCCGGTTTACGTACTCGATATCACGACTCTTTCGGCCATGAGGAAAGACGCTCATCCGTCGATCTACAGCGGCGATACGAGCACCGGTCAAAAGGCTAACCCCGACCACACTCCGGATTGTACACATTGGTGCCTTCCTGGGTTACCTGATACGTGGAACCAACTGTTCTACACCGTGTTGTTCTTTTAGGTCCGACCCATTTCTCAAGCGGGTTAATTTCCGCTTGCATTCAGATGCAAAATGACCAGGTTCGATCCAATTTCTCAATCGGTTGATTTGTTATCCGACAAACAAACGGAGCAAATCGCAACATATTTGATATCTTGAGATAGGTAATTAATTTATTAGGGTTTCGGATTAACCAAATGTACCATTTTGACGATGAGTCTTGTAATACATGTCGATCGATGCAAAGTTGACACTTTATTTGGGTACAATACAAACTGTTTTTTTTGGAAAGGTTTCTTAAGTTATGCCTAGATTAATCAATTGGCAAATTATGACCGTAACACACCAACCCTGATTAAACCTCGGTGCCAACAGTTGTTGTGTACGCCTGGATCCGAACCCTGGACAGATGAGATATTTCACCACATCCCTAGGGCCTTAACCACTACGCCACAACTCTTGTGGTTTACACTTTACAATACAAACTGTTTTATTCTAGCTTCGCATTGCGAGTTTGATTACGGTTTTATCCATCGTCGATTTCTCCCCATTATCAACAATCTTTGTGGCACTCTCGGCAGGAACGAGCTGCTGTTTGTAATCCGATTCATGAACTCCTAGAGCCGCCCTTCCGGAAGGATCTAGATGGTTAGACCAAGCGGCATCCCATTCGATGGCTTTAGCGGTGCTGTAAGCAACGCTTGCACCACCGGGCACAGTTAGGATCGCTGAATTCTGAAACGAGAATGAAAAAACGATTAGATAGATCAACCGTGGTACTTTAAATAGAGCGGAATGTACAAGTAATATGTGCATGAAGTACGTGCTTGAGGGAAAAACCGTTCGAAGATCATTCGATAATAGTATGCTTCCTTCGCCGTTGGCGTGTTGTGAGGAAATATATGTGTGGCGTTAAGCATCATCTTATCGGTCACCTGGATCGACAGTTAAATACAATGATTCAAAAACTCAATAATTCGCTTTCGTTTCGACTTTTAAGGAAATTGAGGGTCGTTATACATGAAGTTCGGCATGGTCTTTTAGGCCATCGATCCAGCTATACCCAACTCCATTGCTAAATTGTTCTTTCTGTCTATACAAAATATGCTGCACGACAAAATGAATTAGGTTTTATGATGCTATCAAATTACCAAAAATACATGATCAATGATTGAAATTAAAGTGGATACCTTTGGCAAATACGGATGATCTTCGTCATCGAAAGCCCGTCGAAGAATCCACTTTTCGATGCGGTTTTTCTCCATATCAATCCGTGAAAGAAAAAAAAACTTGTTTTTTATAGTGATGGGCACGACCTTGTTGTCGGCATAAGAATGGGATAGTGTCGGAAGTCTTGATCAATCAAGATGTCCTTTCTTTTTGTTTTTTGAACGACAGAATTTTATAAAACTAGCAAGAAGCTAGAAAAAGATGCAATTACATAAAAATAATGGCAACAGAAGGCTTACATATAAGATGTCAATTTCTTACCATCTTCATTTCGGGGTCGATACTCATTACAACGTTGATGAACTTTATCCAAAAATGGCACTCGGACCTCCAAGCCCCAAGCAGATGTCGACTTGTTCGCTCTCAAGCAATCATACAAATGAATAGCTTTTATCTGAGAATCTAGTAAAAGTTACTAGCACTCGTAATCTGTGGATCTTTTAACTAAACAAACTCAATATATCCCGCTCAAAAACAGGGTCCGAGAGGGCATGATGTACACATTCCTGACCTCTGCCCCTAAAGGGTAGCTAGAGGGGTTGTTGCTGTGAAACCTCCGGCTTGTGCAAAGTGTGTTACGGTCAGTAAATGATGACATAAATCAAATACCTTGCGACTGGTTTCGCGATGGAACTCTTCTTTGTTGGGGGCCTTATGGAAGTACAAATACCAGCCAAATATCTCATTGGCGCCTTCACCCGATATCACCATTTTCACTCCGAAGGACTTGATCTTGCGTGCCATTAGAAACATCGGGGTGCTTGCCCTGACCGTTGTCACATCATATGTTTCGATATGGTAAATTACATCTTCTATCGCATCGATACCATCCTTCCGTGTCGTAATCAAGTAAGAATACAAATTTTCAGTAACAATCACTTAAATATCTTAACATACGGGATGCATAAAACTGTACCTGAACACTGAAGTGAAATTCATGATGAATCGTACCCAAGTAATTGGCTACTTCTATTGCAGCCTCTAAATCTGGTGAACCCTGTCCAAGATTCAAATATCACAAAAGATGAGAAGTGTACGCAAGTATATGGCGTATATAAATATTATATACTTAAAAAGGGGGTTCAAACCCAAGATCGTTCAGGTTAGATGTGTACTCGTCAAGAATACCATCACGGAGAATACCGGGATTGAACAATACTAGACTGGCGATAGTGAGTTAGAAAGTTGACAGTATGTGGAAAGTTTTAAGATTTTAATTCAATATGGGTAGTTTATTAATGGAAAAAGTTCAAAAAAAAACCCCAACGAGCTTTCCCGTTTTGAATGATTAAGTCCATAAACTATATTTTTGAATGAAAAAAAAATATTGAACTTTCTCATTTTAAAAAAATTAGTCCCTGGAAGTCGGGGCTAGCCCGCCCCCATGGGCAACGCAACAGTGTCCTCAGGGAGGAGTTTAGAGGCCTAGACATTTTTCTGAATAAATAAATCATGAAACTTTTAAAAATTGGTTACATACATTCTTTTAACCCAAGAAAGCTATATGCCTATATGTAACCGGCTAGGAATGTTGTTTTCTGGTTCACAAACCTCACCATTCAAACCCCTCGGACACTACGACTTTACTCCTCCTTGTCACTCCTTACTGGGCTATCGTTGTATGTTCTTCATACCTCTCATCGTCGTTGTTGATGTTGCCATTGATCTCCCTCTTTTTAATCTGTTTTTTTGTCAATCCGTCATCTCTCTTTTACAACAATTTAATGGGGGCACGTATAGACATGTACAAAGATGGTGAATTGAAAAGCAAAAAAACACCGATCAAAAAGATGGAGAGGTTTGAGAGCGGACGGCGATGTGGCGACGAGGGGCGACGAGAGGTTTGAATGACGTTGGATTTGGAAACGGTAAAACTGATTTAAGTTTTTTTTTTGCTTTATAAAATTTCTAGCTAGTTTCAAATAGCTTTTTTGGGTTAAAATGATTTAGGTAACCAATTTGTAAAAGTTCGGTGGTTTATTTATTCAAAAACAAGAAGTCTATAATAATTCAAAATGTGAAAGTTTAATGGTTATTCATTAAAAAAAACTTCAATGGCTTAGATCATTGAAAATGGAAAAATTCTGTGAGTTTTTCTGTACTTTTCTCTTGGGGTGTTCAAAAAAACCGTTGGATCGCTCAACCCGGTCAAACCAAGTCAAACCGGACCGTTTTTGGCGGTTTTAGCGGTTTGGCGGTGTTTGAAAATTTGTCAAACCGGGCGGTCCGGTCCGGTCTGCGGTTTGGCGTTTTTTTTGGGCAGTTTGAACCAAACCGACCGCCACATATATATATTTTGTTGGGTCATCAAGATTTGAAGATGACCTCATTATCTCCTTTTATACTTTGAAAAACATTTTATACTTAGAGAAATTTTGGATGCATGGTTCTTTGTAATGGCTTGTACAAGATAGCAAATGTTTGGTGAAGTCAAAGATCAACCAAAGTCAAGATTAAAGATTCTCTCATTGTGGAAGTGAAAGATCTTTTCTCAACACATACAAGTCATTGTCCACCGATGGTGTTCTCACACATCGGTGGACATCTCTCCACCGAAATCTCTCTCTGTTTCGGCCAAAGAATCCCACCAATGGAAGTCCAATTTCGGTGGGATCTCAAAGAAGTCTCAAAGATACTTTCTCCAAAGATGATGTCACATATCCCAAAGATGATGTCACATATCCCAAAGATGATGTCACATATCTCAAAGATGTGTCACATATCCCAAGGCTATCATCGGTGGGATCTCAAAGAAGTCTCAAAGATGTTTTCTTCAAAGATGTGTCACATATCCCAAAGTGACATTTCGGTGGGACCTCAAAGAAGCTTCAAAGATGTTTTCTCCAAAGATGTGTCACATATCCCAAGTTTCCTTCGGTGGTGCAATCTTTAGAAGACAAATTGAGAAGATATTTTCTACATGGATAAAGTGACATTTTGTCTTATTATCCATTTCCATATAAAGTTCTTTTCTCATGCATGGGCTCTTCTGACTGTTCCTTGTAAAAGGTGACAAGGACCTCACAACTCTCCAGAAGTCAACATCCTCAGCAAGTGTGAAGATGACAAGTGTCCCAAGTTTTCTATGTGTAAGATTGTTAGAATAGTTATCTGTTCTTTTCCGCAACAGTCTTAAGTTTTCTATGTGTAATTCTTGTTGAAAGATTTTCAATATAAAGAATTAAAATTGTGAAAATTTTGAGTATTGTATTGGTTAGCCATCTGGGACTAACATATTTATTATTTTTTATATATATCATTTAGAGCTTTAGACATTTTCTTAAAGAATTGAGAAAATTTTATATCAACTATCTTAATTTACTAGCATTAACATATTAGGTATTTTGATTGTTTAGATTTAAAATAATCATTTAGATTAGTACTTACATGTTGGAGGTGTTTGTGGAAAGGGCGTGTAGACAACGTTGTTTTATAGAAACAAAAAATAAATGGTTTATGTGATTTTTAAGTTCTTCGTTTAATCATATGAAAATCCGTGATTTGATTTAAACGGGGAGTTTGAAAGATTTTAATATTTGCTACTAACATTTTGTATAAATTGTGATTACTTATCATATTATTATTCTATTCTTTTTATTCTCCGTAGCAATAGTAATAAATATAAGTGGACTATGTTTACTTTTTGTCGACTTTGTTTACTTTTTTGTGGACTCGAGCCAAAGAAGCTTTAAAATTCCAAATTATATATGTTTTATTTAGTTTAAGTTTTAAAGGCTAAAAGGCCTAAACCGCCTAAACCGGTCGGACCACATCGCCTAAACCGCGGTCCGGTTTGACCGGTCTGGACACTTGATGTCAAACCGCTTAGTTTGAAAATTTACCAAACCGTCACTTGCGGTTTGAGAGGTTAAACAGCCCAAACCGTACCGCGAACACCCCTACTTTTCTCTTTACTGATTACCAATTTTGTTCCACCTATCCCGATTTAAAAATACGTCAAACATGGGACAAGTTTTGTTATCTCTTACCTTGTCCAGTTCTGTGTACTAAACACACCCTCGTTGCTAAAAGTTATGTGATGACAATAAGGTTACCTCTAGACCAATCGAATAAGAATGGAGTTGAGCTCCCCATTGTTTGGCAGCCTTTGTACCGGAAAAATGACGAGCCGTAATCGATGCTACCAATGACGAGTCCAAACCCCCTGATAGAAGAACTCCGAGGTGTACATCCGTCATTATCCTTTTGATCACAGCCTACAGTTTACGTGATACATTTATTATTGTTCAAATAGAGACGAACTAAAAGGTTATTGACCTAGCAGTACCCAAGCTACTAGCCTCCTAGAGTCCTAGGAGGTCAAGAGTTCAAACTTAATCAAAGGTAAGGAGCGTACGTTAGGATTTATCGTGTGTAAATATTATATACTTACAAAAAATTAGAATCGTAATTTAGAACTCTTACGTCTTCTAGAGCACGTCTTAGAGCAATAGGATCATAAGGAGTAGATGGAATAGTCTCCGAGAACCATGGGGGGTTGTACCACCTCTTAAAGCCACCTAGTTTGCTCGAGTACAAGTGCCCCGGTGGAAAAACCTCAAAATGCTCACATTCATCGTTTAACCCTTTTAGTTCGGATGAAATACAGACTGAGCCTAGTTAAAGAAAAACATTCAAAAATTAGTGTTTATCTAATCAAAATTATGATGTGCGAGATAACTTAACAATTACCATCGAGTCCCCAACCAAAGTAGAGCGACGTGATACCAATAGCGTCACGAGCAGAAATGATGTTGTTATCGTGGGTATCGAGTAAAACAAAAGAAAACATCCCGTCTAACATGTCGACAAAGTTCTCTCCGTAATCCTCGTACTACAAGACATACATACAATGTTTATACTTTAAGATACACATTTTTAATACACGATAAATTATGTTTAAAAAACGAATAATAAAAAATCAGTGGCGGATTTTGGCGAAAGTCAACAAAAAGTTGATTTTTCCCACTCTGTCGGAAATCTGTCAGTGAAAGTCTGTTGTTTAGTAGTGCAAGAATGCGCACAAGAACTCTATAAAACGTGATTTTAAGAGACAAAATAAAATAAAGGACTCACAAGATGCGCAATAACTTCACAATCACTACCGGTTTTGAATTTATGACTGGGCAAACGACTACGGAGCTCCTCATGGTTATATATCTCACCATTTACCTGTACTTCAAACGGAAGTTATCAACCATATGTCCTTTTTAACGGACAATAACATAAATTGGCGAGTTAGACGAGTTACCGTTACAACGATACTTTTATCTTCGTTGTAGAGCGGTTGATCACCGGAAGCTGGATCGACGATGGCGAGCCGTTGATGAGTTATATAGCAATCGTCATGCTGGTAAAGACAGCTCCAGTCGGGACCACGATGTTTTAGCCTATATCATCTAAGTTGTATAATGCTCAATAGTTTTTTATATTCAATGTCTGGACCGGCAACATTCGATCATGGTCATTTACCATATGCTCATCACTACACGCACTTACCTTATTGGGTTAAGAAATCATCAAAATGGCATGGTATGTAATAATCTTATCTAAATGAGTAAAAGTCGTCACTATTAGGCTCGCATGGCAAGAATATTGGTCCATGTTATGTTGGGTAAAATTCTTTGTTCCTAGTCATGTTTTTTACCGAGTAATATTCTCTGTTTTTGTCATGTTTTGATATTTTTTATCAAGTAAAATTCTCTACCTTTGTCATAATTACTTAGGAATCAACATTTGAAGGAAATTATAAGTAATAGATTTATTATTAGTACTATTTGATGGATAAATTACTAGGGAATAATCTTGTGCATATTTTTGAATGGATGAGGGGAAAATATATAATTAGGTAAAAGAAAAAGTAAATAACTAAATGGGTAATATATTTTTATAAGATAATCAAATTTATTGTAGGCGATCTGAAATTTAGAGTATCTCTGACTTTAATATCTATGTAATTTTTTTTTAAAATAAAGCATTAAAACTTCTAAAATAAATTACTTGTAATTTCAGTAGCTATTCTATTTTAGAGATTATAGTTTTAATTATACTTTTAAACTGTTTAATATAATAATAATTTCTCGTAATTATTTTATTCGTGAAAATATTAGAGTATAATTTCTCTTTTATAAAAGTGAGTTTTAGCGATTTCTTTAAATTTATAGATTTCTCTCTTATCTTGTTTCTATTTTAGCATATAAACATAGCTATTAGAGCAAAAAAGTTGCTAAAATTTCATTTTTCTCTAGTTTAACGTAACTGTCGAAGATACTTTTATTTGATCCATAGATAATAAATGATCAAGATCATATTTATTTCATTCGATCATGAAAAACTAATTATTACGATATAAAGTCAAGCTACCACTAACATTACTTTAAAATGAGAATTCTAAATACACCCCCCCTGCACACACAGCGTGTGTGTGCACACAGTACACCTTATGTGTGTGTGTGTAGGGGGGTGAATAGTAACACCCATTTAAAATAGAAAGTAGCAGCTAAAATCTCTAAATTTTTTATATTTTCTTTATTTTTTAAAACAATATAGAAAAGTTGTTGACTAATCAAAGAACAAAACTCCATTCTCTTTATGTGTTGGAGACACATTTGTTCTTTATTTTGCTTCAACAATTTCTCTATATTGGTCTATAAAATAAAGAAAATTAGATAAAAGTCTAAGGCATTGTTCTGGGTGTATTTTTGGATAACCAAAATCTAGCTTTTTGAAACACTACTTGGATTAACTTTTCAGTAGTTTTTTTTTAATATTTCAATACTACCCTTATTAATATCAATTATTATTTATTAACTATAATTATAAATAAATATTAAATTTTTAAATTTAATTATTATTTATTAATAAATATTTACTGATAATTATTAAATTAAATTTTTAATTATACATTAATATTAAATTTTATTTATTTAGAGTTATTGTTAATCTTATTAATTATTTTTATTTTTCTATTAATATCAATCAATATATTTTAATTATCAACTATTTATCTTTTCAATTATTATTTGATTATTCTTATATAGCGGTTATTTAAAATCATAAATTAATATATATTTTTTCTAAAACTTGTTTTAACAAATTCAAAATTTATAGTATATATGTAGTAATAAATTTTAAATTCTTTTAATTAATATGTTATGTTATTTAATTTTTTTACTACATTGTTTGTATTAATTAACGTATTATATTGCTATAAATTTGTTTTAATTATATAATTAAATATTGTAATTAATAATTTATTGAAGATGCCCTTTTGGTCATTTTACGTGTTTATAAGCTAGTTTGTCAAACGTGACTTCTTCATCAGCTAGCTTATCACCTACCAGCTAGCTTATCAGTCAACAACTAGCTTATCAGCTAGTTTGCCAAACATAACCTAAGTTTAGATAACTTTCTAAGACTTAAGGCATCTTCGATGTATTTCTATATTTTACTCTCTATCATAAAGTAAAAAACCGCTCCTTCTGCAAGGAGCGGTCTATGCCTCAAAAAATTGTATAATTTGATTTTTTTAATGGAGGATAATTCAAGAATTGGTGGTCCAGCATTAAATGCATTCTAAAATCTTAGAATTTATATGTTTTAAAATCTTAAAAAGTTATTTGGTAGGGAAATTAATTAAAATACACTAAGTTTGACCCCTTCTTATCAAAATACCCTAAATCTCTACCGGTTTACTAAAATGCCCTAAATTTCAGCGGTGGGCCCCGCGATCGTGGGCCCAGCCCACGTGTCACCCAGGTTTGGGCAAAATGTCCCGCGGAGACCCCCAACTATGACCGCGGTGACAAGTTTGGTCCCTGTCCGCGGTGACAATTTTGGCCTATTGCGGGCCCATCGCGGGCCAGGCCGAAACTTTGTGACACGTGGGTGTGGGCCCGCGATCGCGGGGCCCACCGCGGAAATTTGTGGCATTTTTACAAACTGAAAGAGATTTAGGGTATTTTGGTAAAGCAAAGTCCAACTTGTGGCATTTTAATTAGATAAATTAATTAAAATACCCCAAGTTTGAAATTGACTTACCAAAATACCCCAAAAAATGAAAAGTTTACCAAAATGCCATTTTTTCCGCGGAGGGAGCCCTCTATAGCGGGCAGGGACCAATTGTGAAATTTTTTGCAATATTATTTACACTTTCAGTCCCCATCGCGGGCCTCGTTCGCGGGCCAGGGACTAAAAGTGTAAATATATCTTGCAAAAAATTTCACAATTGGTCTCTGCCCGTGATAGCGGGCTCCCTTCGCGGAAAAAAATGGCATTTTGGTAAACTTTTCATTTTTGGGGTATTTTGGTAAGTCAATGTCAAACTTGGGGTATTTTAATGAAATACTCTTTTAATTAATTTCCCTTCAGTTTTTATTTGTTATAATTTATTTAATAAAACATAGTCAAATTTAATTAGTTATTATTTTTATTTTATAAAAAAACATATTTTATATTTATCATTATTGATTTTATTTTATTTTGATTTTTATTATTGTAATTTGTATATATATAATACGTTAATGTTTACTATTTATAACTTTTAATTATTTTTATAGGTATTATAATAAGTAGTTTTTAATTATTATAAGTTTTTATTATATAAACTGTGGACCGGTCCATGATTGAGGGTGAAATATTTATAAAATGTGTAGGAGAGAGAAAACTGATGTGGCAGTGAGAGAAAGATGATGTGGCTAAACCATGAACCTCTAAAGAGGTCCATGATTGTGGATGCTCTCATCTTCACCACCACCATAGCATTTCTAATCAGTTCAGCATAGTTCTCTCCCCAAGATACCCCATCCACATTTTTCCGGCCAAGCACTTTGATACCGTCCCACGTTTTTCCGCTGAAGGCCATCCTCGTTCTCTCTCATCACTTTGATATCGTCCCATGTTATTCCGGCCAAACACCGGTGGTCTCCATCCTTTCCCTTACAAAACGACGGTTCCCTCCCCGCTTCCATCTCCGGCGACAACTCCTCATCCCTCCCCCACTTTACTGTTACCTTACCTCCGGTCATCCCTTCCGATCATCCCCTCCGGCCACCCCAACCAGTAATTTTTAACTGTGCATTTTCTGCAATTTTTGGCAATATTCATCAACAAGATAATGCTTAAAACTTGCTTTGAATGCCTTTTATGCAGCCATACCATTCTCCAAATCAGATTTTGTCCATGTTTTTGTTAGCTTGTGGAATTCATTTTTATCTTCTTACCACCACAATCTCAAACTAATCACTTCCATCATCGTATGAAAAGCTCTCTGATTTTCAGAGTCTTACTATTTAGTAAAAACCATTCTGTTAATAATCTTAATTTTTACCCATTGAAAATAACAAGTAAAAAATATAATAGTAAATACAGTGGACCAAAAGCAGAGTTTACTCTAAATATTAACTTTAAGTTGCATCCTTATATTTTTTATTTTCACAATAATCTTATATTTATTAACTTTATCATATTAAAACTTAAAGATAAATATAATTTTAGTTTGTTAAATTTGGTATTAGACAACAAATAAAATAAAAATACAACAATCTAAAAATTTGAAGAACCATTCTGTAATTATCAAAAAGTTAGAAAAAATAGAGAGTGTGAATAACAACTCTCTATATATAGAGAGTTACTATTCATTTCTCTATTCAAGAGTAAAATAGAGGATTCATTGGAGATGATTTAAAGAGTAAAATAGAGGGTTCATTGGAGATGGTCTTAGACCATGAGTACCGCTTCCTATCTTACCCTCTGAACCCTGATGTCACCTCAGCGTCACATCAGTTTTTCTTTCCTACCCTCCTTACCCTAAAGTGGAGTACCGCTTCCTATCATACCCTCTGAACCCACTCTTACCCGCACCCACCGATTATATTTAAAAAAATAATAATAATAAAATAAAATTAGGACCGGGTTTCCGAACCCACTCTTACCCGCGCCCACCGAACCCGCGGTACCCGTACCGTGTACCCGGGCTACCCGCCCCAACCCGATGTGAACCCGGCCGTGGTACCCGATGGCGGTACGAACGGCCTTAATGTGTATAGATAAATTATTTGTTTTATTTATTATTACCAATAAGATTTGAGTTATTATTAATTTATTTCAGTAATGTGATGATTAATTTATAAAATACTTTTATTAATATAATGAATATTGGAATCTAAATAATTTATTAGATTTAACTTAAATTATATATAAAGTTTTTAATCTAAAAGAATTATAAAAACCTGTTAAAAATATGTTAACCGAAAAAAAAAGGGAAATTAATTAAAATACCCCAAGTCAAACCAACTGTTACCAAAATACCCTAAATTTTTTCAACTTTGCAAAAATGCCCAAAATACCCGCGATGGGGTCCCGCGATCGCGGGATACGCTGACGTGGCACATATTTTGGGGCCAAATGCCCCGCGAAGCCCCTCAACTTTGGCTGCGGTGCACTTTTGGTCCCTGCCCGCGATCGCAGCCCGCGATGGTCCGCGATGGCCCAAAAAATTACAGTTTTGGTCCCTGAAATTTTACACTTTTGGTCCCTGAAAATTTACACTTTCAGTCCCTATACTTAGACGAATTTTGCATGCTTTTACTGTTTTTTCCACAATTATTGCAATTTAAAGACCGATTTGTGGTTGAAATTCATTTGCATGTTTCAATCAATGTTAAATCAATGTTTTTGGAATACCAATTTGTGGATGAAATGAGAGATTGGTTTTCTGATATGTTGGTTGTTTCATTGATAAATAGACGTAAAATTCAAGCCATAATCCCCACACAACGATTTCATTGTTGGAATATTTATTTCTGCAATATTTTGTGTTTGAGATACTACTGAAAAAATGAGTTCATCTGTTGCAAAAGCTAAGCTATATTTCTGTTTTGATGGTGAATGGGTGCAAGATAACAATGAGTGGAATTTTGCTTATAAATCTAAGCATGGTGTAAAAGTGTCAGTAAACTACACTTATCAGAAGTTTGTTACATACGCCATGCAAAAATGTGGAATCAACTCTTCTGATATTTGCAAGTTAGTATTTAAAAATGGCGATGGGTCATTTGTGGATTTATCCAACGATGGGGATATCTCTACTTTTCTGCACCTTGCAGTCGATTCAGAAAGACCCCCATTACTCTTTGTGTATCCCGGCGTATCCGACGGTGACGACGACGGTGACGAGGAGGGTGATTCTCAACAAATAGAGCATCCTGATTCTCAACAAATAGAGCAGTCTGATTCTCAACAACAACCACCACAACCACACGAATGGCGTACTGCTGGAGTTGCTGATGACGAAACCCACGTTTTCAGAACGGGTAATTCTGAAATAGACAGATCAGACACCGATAATGATGATCACGAAGAATATACCCCTAGTAGAAAATCATGTAGTCAGATAAATGACTTTTTTGATATGCCCCCTATTCTTCCAGACTCCCATTCCCAGACACAAAGCTACGAACCTACACCTTATATTCGCAGTGAAAGTTTAACAGCAGGTCAGATATTCGATTCGAAGGATCTCTTAGCAAGTCAGATCGGACTCAAGTTCTTGGAAGAGGGTTTCCAAAGTCGCGTGCGGGCATCTGACAAAAGCAAATACGTAGTTGAATGTGCTAGAGAAAAGTGTGAGTGGAGGTTGTACGCGTGTCCCAAAGGAGGGGCGATAATGATTAGAAAGTTGCACGACGTACACACTTGTACGAGGACACAACTTAATCCCCACCACAAACAAGCCGGCAAAAAGACTTTGGGTGCGATCCTGAAAAACAAATTTCTTGATGTTAGCAGGTCATTGCGTCCAAAGGACATCGTCCACGACGTTCACCGGCAGTTCGACGTCACGATTGATTACCACCAAGCGTGGCGTGCGCGCTGCCATGCACTATTTATGGTGAGAGGCACGTTCGAGGAGTCGTATGAACGACTCCCGACATATTTATATAATTTGCAGCTGCAGAACCCTGGTACTGTCACGCAGCTACGGACCGATTCACGTGGACGGTTTGAGATGTGCTTCGTGGCCCTTGGACCCGCGGTACGTATTTTAACACGTCATATGTTTACACATTATAAACTATAACATTTACACATTATAAACTATAACATTTTAACCTATGTTTTTGCAGATCCGCACATTTCTGGAAAATCTACGTCGTGTCCTGATAATAGACGCAGCCCATTTAAAGGGCCGTTACTTGGGTATGATGTTCCTGGCGGTTGCCATGGACGTGGATAACTCCATCGTTCCAGTAGCTTTCGGCGTAGGCAAGTCCGAAACCGGGGACGAGTGGACTTGGTTTCTGTCCATGTTGAGACAAGCTATCGAAGACCCGCAAGGGTTGGTGTTTATATCTGACAGGGCTCCTTCCACAAGCGCCGCAATCTCTGCCATGTACCCAAACGCCCCTCACGCCATATGCTGTCGACATTTGGAGATGAACGCCAAATCCAAGGACAAACGTATTACCACCTACAAGGATGTCTATTGGGCGGCATGCAGAGCATATACGGTTCGGGAGTTTAACAAGTACATGAATATGCTACGATACAATGTCAAGGAAGCAGCCAAAGTCTTTGACGATGCTGGACCGGAGAGGTGGTCCGCGGCCCATTTTCCTGGACAACGGTATGATATTCTGACCTCGAATAGTGCAGAGTCTGTGAACGCACTCTCCCGTTTTGCGCGTAGATGTCTGATTGTTAATCTTATGGACTACTTTCGGGCCTTTCAACAAGAGTGGTACCAAATTCGACGCCTAAAAGGAGCTAAGATACAAAATGCACTCACACCAACGGCGGAGAATATCGTTCAGTACAGGGCGCGTCGTGCGGCGACATGGCCGGTAAGAGCAATCGGGTATGGGAAGTACGAGGTGCGTGATGACTATATTAACGCGATTGTGAATATGGAAGACCACCTTTGTTCGTGTCGCGAATGGGATAAATCTGGGTTCCCGTGCGGCCATGCCATCGCTGCAGCAACATATATGGGTCGTACAGATTGCAGCGACTTGGCTGTACCTTTCTTCACGTCCGAATATTACCGGAAAACATACGTGGAGGTAATAAACCCAGCTGGACCCCCTGCAGCATGGGTGTATCCACCCGACCCGCTTCCACCATGCTATCCACCTTTAATGGATAAGAACAGGGCCGGGAGACCGAGAAAGAACGACCGACGTCCATCACGTGGTGAAAGTTTGATACAACGAAGATGTACTCGGTGCCAATGCGTAGGACACACTCGTGGAGAGTGTCCAAATCCCGCCCCTTCAACCGTGCCAAGGAGACATTCTGTCAGTCACACCCCGGGCCCGTCACAGCTTGATACTGTTGATCTAAACATTGATTTGTAAATGATATATTTACACACATACATATGCTTCTAAATGAACATTGATAACACAGCTAGTTTGTAAATGATAAATATATTCATATTAGATACGTTTTAATTTTAATAAATTACACCATTATAATCGTCTCTTCGATACGTTCGAAATGAGCCCAATCTTGAATTTTTTTGGATTTATATATTTTAATATATATCATATACAGTTATACATTAAAATTCATAACCTTATAGTTAATTATTTAATTTATGGTACATCTCTTATTTTTTTTCAATTTTGTTTTACACTCCTATCGCATTAACATAATAATCATATATCAACTAATTCATTAAATCGTTTTAAATTATTATTATTTGAATGTGTTTATAGATATCGTGAATGACAATAGGAGAAGGTTTCATGAGAAGAATATTAAATGGGGTTTTGACAAGTTGGTATCACTGGACTCATTTAAGAATTGTGAAAATGGGTATTTGGCGAATGATGATTCATGTGTGTTTAAAACACTTCAGCTCCAAACACACATGAATCATCATTCGTCAAATACCCATTTTCACAATTCTTAAATGAGTCCAGTGATACCAACTTGTCAAAACCCCATTTCATATTATATATATATACACATACATATGCTTCTAAATGAACATTGATAACACAGCTAGTTTGTATTCCATCCAACAAGCTCTTCATCTTCAATCTTTCTGACCCTTCTTCAACGGCTTCTGCTTTTGCAACCACGTATGGCCATTGTGTACCACAACCCGCACACACTTTAGCAAATGAGTTGAGGGTTGTCATATATTCTACAAGAGGAGTAGGCCCACGAATGAGGTAACCTCTGACTTGACCTTGCATGATGTATCCAACCTAACCGTGGTTCAGCGGCTTAAAAACTACTTTTCAGAGAAATTAACAACAACAAAAAATACAAAACAACAACACAGTAAAAAAAATACAAAACAAGAAAAAAAAATACAAAACAACTAAAACAACCACCACCTACTTAAAAATTGATTTAGTTTCATCAATCCAAGCTTGCTTCTCGTTTACCTTCGCTTGAATAATTGCGAAGTCTTGCAGAATATGGTGAATTGCTTCTTGTTCTCGACGAACACGAGCCTCCCTAGCTTTTATATCCCCTTTCATCCTTTTGATCTCCTTGTCTTCCTCTTCGATCTTGTTAGACAACCTAGGGGGGGTAAGGTTGTATTTAAATCTTTTACTTTCAAAAATTCTTTTATAAATAAATACAGTACAGAAACAGTATAAATAAATCAGAGTATACAAATAATAAATATACAACAATTATATAAACAGATATAATTAAAATGCACAGCGGAATAAACAAAGAGATAAAGGTAAGAGATACTTGACACTGAGATTTACTGATTTACCACCAACTGTGATAAACCAGCAGCCGAGACACTTCCCGACACGATCCAATAAATGTATTCTTTACGGTAGAATACAAACCAAATACAGAGCAAAGTAAACGGTTCTCTAAGCCTTAGCTTATTGAGATGTACAGGATCACACACCCGTTATTCAAATACTTACAAGAGGAGTATAACTCACAATGGGTAATCACTCTTGTATAATATCTCACACTTGGATATTTTATAAAAAATGTTTTATAAAATATATATATATAAAATAAGTGAGAGTGAGAGAGCTGAGAGTTTGGATTGTTGATGTTGCTGTTGGTATGGTCTACCTTCTTCATCACCAGCATGCTTCTTTATATATCAGCATCTCCAACGGAAATAAGAGGCGCGGTATACCGCCAAATGCACGCGGTATACCGTGCAGTAAAAAGGATACTGACACACAACGGCTCTCATGCAAAGTTGACTTCTGGAAAACGTACCCGCGGTATACCGGCTAGGACTCGCGGTATACCGCCGTCAGAAAAAGTACTTGCAACCAATCAGAGATGCACACGGAGCCTGCCGCGGTATACCGGCTGAACACCCGCGGTATACCGGCCAATATGTACCCGCGGTATACCGGCTCTATCTTCGCGGTATACCTGCGTCAGAAAAAGGTTGCAGAAACAGTACGCATGGCAGATACTTCTAGAACTGAAATTTCTTATTTATTTAAAAGGTTTTTAGAAATATCCAAGTGGTATATTATTTTAGGGTGTTTATCATTATTAGTTATAAACAATGATGACGACGTAAACACTTCCGTCTTGAACCCTTCAGATTAAATCTTCGTGTTCTTCAACAACTGCACACTTGGATTAAATTGTTAGATAAACAATAATACGGTGTGTTTGTAATCATCAAAATAAATATATATAAATATATAGAGATGTGGTACACTTGCACCAACAATCTCCCCCTTTTTGATGATGACAAACACAACCGCTAAGCAAGAGCATATGCGGTTTCTCTCCCCCGTTTGTCGAAACAAAAAGGGTCAAGAAAGACGGTATGCTTCCCCTCGAGAGATGCTCCCCCTCAAAATATGCATATAATTGAGGTAGCATAAACTCATGGGTAAAAGAGCTAAAACGCTCCCCCTCAAATTAATAACGATATCAATTTGATTTTATAAAATTTGAGGGACAATAAAATATGCATAAAAAAAGCATATAATAGACATAAAACAAAATAACCAAAAAGAAACACTTGCACCAAAAAAAAGGATCTTAAGGCTTCGATTTTTTGGTTAATTTTATGTGAGCAAAAAAAAAAAAAAACCACGTATTATGACCTCGTCAGGGAACACGTATTATATCCTCGTCAGGAAACCACGTATTATAACCTCGGCAGGTAACCACGTATTATAACCTCGGCAGGTAACCACGTATTATAACCTCGGCAGGTAACCACGTATTATAACCTCGGCAGGTAACCACGTATTATAACCTCGGCAGGTAACCACGTATTATAACCTCGGCAGGTAACCACGTATTATAACCTCGTCAGGAAACCACGTATTATAACCTCGGCAGGTAACCACGTATTATAACCTCGGCAGGTAACACGTATTATATCCTCGCCAGGAAACCACGTATTATAACCTCGGCAGGTAACACGTATTATATCCTCGCCAGGAAACACCTACAAAAGGCAAAGAAAATTTTTGTGGTACCCTTTTCTTATGGGTCCTTTTAACAGTTAGTATAAAACATAAACTGCAAATAAAAAATCAAAATATGTTGTCGACATAAAATAAAACATGACAACATACAAAGCCATATAAATGGTTTAAAACCATAAACGCATTCCACCCGGATTATCAACATTAAACATTCCTTTCGGAATCCATTTTCTAACCATTTTAATTTTGCGATTGTATTTATCATACACATAAAATGAAGCATTTATATTCGCATTATTTTTAGGTCTAGAAAAATTACTATTATACATGCGAGCATACGGTTTCCTCGGCATATAATTCACATTATTCATTTTGGATACATACGGAGGTTTTTGCACATAAGGTTTTCTCGTTTTAACTTTAGGTGGTTCAAAACACCTTTTAATTTGAATACACGAGCACGTATCAATACATGTATTAGAACCAATGCCTTTTCTACAATTAATGCGATTAGACATATTTAGCATTTTAAGCACTTTATCATTGCTACTATTAAAAGCATTTGCTAATAAGTCATTTTTCTCATGCGATTTACATTTAGCATTTAAACATGCAATTTCATTTTCAAGAGACTCGCATTTTGTACATGTAATATCTTCATGTGTCTTTTTATTTAAGCATGCAATTTTATCATTTAAAATAACACAAGATTTACAAATATCTTTTTCACTTAATTTATTTTCTAATTTAGTGATAACATCTAAATCATAAGCAGATTTTTGTTTACCGTCATCTATTTCTTTTTTATATGCGGATACGGTTTCTTTTAAATTAGAGATTTCATCTTTATACCTGTTTGCAAGAGCGGCCATATCATGAAATGATTTATATAATTCGTCAAGATTATTTTCATCGTCACTATAATAATTATCACAATTATTTTTAGAAGAATATGATGAAGATACCTCATTATCATGGTCGGCCATGAAACAAAAATTTTTGGCCTCATTTATGCTTGCGTTCAACGCGCCTCCAACGAGAGCTTTTGGTGTGTTGATTTGTTTTGCTCGTTTTGGACACACACTTGCATAGTGATCCTTATCACCACACACATAGCAAAAGCCTTTCTTTTTATTGGCTTTTTCATCGTCGCTAGATTCGTCATATTTGTCTTCACTTTTATGGACGTTGCGACTTTGGTTTTTACCACCACGACGGTAGTCTCCATTTTCTTGAAACCTATCATTATTAGTAAACTTTTTGTTAGATAAAAGTTTAGAAAGTTTTCTTACCAACTTGACTAAATCGTCAAGATTTTCGGGTTCGTCATCCGAGGAACTTGCATCTTCCTCCTCTTCCTTTTCTTTTGAGACAACGACTTTGAGAGCGATGGATTTCTTTTTGACTTGCTCCCGGACTTGATTTCTTTTTAGTGCGATTTCGTGCACTTTAAGATTGCCGATGAGATCATCGAGCTTCATCGTTGCGAGATCTCGGGAGTCTTCTAAAGATGTAATTTTTGCCATCCACTCCGAAGGAAGTGCTCGAAGAATTTTCCTTACATAGTCTTCGTTAGGATAAGTGCGACCTAATCCCTTCAAAGTAGTCATAATGAGGTTAAAACGTTTAAACATTGAGTCGATTGACTCATCTTTTGACATTTCGAACAGTTCATAATCATGTACTAAAATATTTATTTTAGAGCTTTTAACTTGAGTATTTCCACGATGAGTGTCACTCAAGCTTTGCCAGATTTGATTAGCAGTTTTACAGGTATATACTCTTTCTATTTCATCGGAAGTTAAAGCAGCATATAATATATTTTTAGCCTCAAAATTTAAACAAAAATGAGATTCTTCAGCGGGAGTCCAGTCTTTAACAGGTTTATCAAAAATAACATTATTTTTTATAATAGTAGGATTAAAATTCCCATTTTCTATAATATCCCAAATTTTTTGACTTTTGCCACGAACGTGACATTCAAATAGCTCGGCCCAAATGCCAAACTTTTCAGTATCTATCAAAGGAGGTTTTGAAAACACAAAATTAGTTTGTTGAGCCATTTAAAAGAATTGAAGAAATAACTTTAAAAATTTAAACAGATAATTTTTGAAAGCCCTGCTCTGATACCAAATGTTAGACAACCTAGGGGGGGTAAGGTTGTATTTAAATCTTTTACTTTCAAAAATTCTTTTATAAATAAATACAGTACAGAAACAGTATAAATAAATCAGAGTATACAAATAATAAATATACAACAATTATATAAACAGATATAATTAAAATGCACAGCGGAATAAACAAAGAGATAAAGGTAAGAGATACTTGACACTGAGATTTACTGATTTACCACCAACTGTGATAAACCAGCAGCCGAGACACTTCCCGACACGATCCAATAAATGTATTCTTTACGGTAGAATACAACCCAAATACAGAGCAAAGTAAACGGTTCTCTAAGCCTTAGCTTATTGAGATGTACAGGATCACACACCCGTTATTCAAATACTTACAAGAGGAGTATAACTCACAATGGGTAATCACTCTTGTATAATATCTCACACTTGGATATTTTATAAAAAATGTTTTATAAAATATATATATATAAAATAAGTGAGAGTGAGAGAGCTGAGAGTTTGGATTGTTGATGTTGCTGTTGGTATGGTCTACCTTCTTCATCACCAGCATGCTTCTTTATATATCAGCATCTCCAACGGAAATAAGAGGCGCGGTATACCGCCAAATGCACGCGGTATACCGTGCAGTAAAAAGGATACTGACACACAACGGCTCTCATGCAAAGTTGACTTCTGGAAAACGTACCCGCGGTATACCGGCTAGGACTCGCGGTATACCGCCGTCAGAAAAAGTACTTGCAACCAATCAGAGATGCACACGGAGCCTGCCGCGGTATACCGGCTGAACACCCGCGGTATACCGGCCAATATGTACCCGCGGTATACCGGCTCTATCTTCGCGGTATACCTGCGTCAGAAAAAGGTTGCAGAAACAGTACGCATGGCAGATACTTCTAGAACTGAAATTTCTTATTTATTTAAAAGGTTTTTAGAAATATCCAAGTGGTATATTATTTTAGGGTGTTTATCATTATTAGTTATAAACAATGATGACGACGTAAACACTTCCGTCTTGAACCCTTCAGATTAAATCTTCGTGTTCTTCAACAACTGCACACTTGGATTAAATTGTTAGATAAACAATAATACGGTGTGTTTGTAATCATCAAAATAAATATATATAAATATATAGAGATGTGGTACACTTGCACCAACAGATCTTTCTCAAATGGACTGCCTTCCTGTCCATAATTTTTTTCCACTCTTCTGTTAGTTCATCTATCTCATTTTCCTTTTTTGCTATGGCGACCTCGGTTTGAGGTGGCATTTTTTCAGGAGTAGCCTTAGGGTTTGATGACGATGCCATTTGTGGATTAAATGAGAGAAGAGAAATCAAGAGAGAAAACAATTCAAAGAAAGAAAGCAAGAGAGAAATCAAGAAAGAAAGCAAGAGAGAAATCAAGAAAGAAAGCAAGAGGAAGTGTGAATTGTGAATTGCATCTTACTGGTATTTATGGATGAAATCTCAAACATGCAAATGAATTTCAACCACAAATCGGTCTTCAAAGTACAATAATTGTGGAAAAAACAGTAAAAGCATGCAAGATTCGTCTAAGTTTAGGGGCTGAAAGTGTAAATTTTCAGGGACCAAAAGTGTAAATTTTCAGGGACCAAAAGTGTAAATTTTCGCCCATCGCGGGCTGCGATCGCGGGCAGGGACCAAAAGTGCACCGCGGCCAAAGTTGAGGGGCTTCGCGGGGCATTTGTACCCAAAGTGCGTGCCACGTCAGCCCTAGCCCGCGATCGCGGGTATTTTGGGTATTTTTGCAAAATTGAAAAAATTTAGGGTATTTCGGTAACAGTTGGTCAAACTTGGGGTATTTTAATTAATTTCCCGAAAAAAATATGGACTACGATATTAAGTTTAAAAATAAAAATATAAAGGAAATTGAGTAAGGATGGTTGTCTGCGAGGGAGTTGGAGGACTCGAGCCCTTTTGGCCTGGTAATCATCGGAGCAAACCAACACCGCCAATATTCCACACATGCCTTCCTTCCTTCCTTACAACTTCAACAAACAGATGCAATAAATGAATGTAACTCTCCACCCATTTATATCTATATATCTATATATATAGAGAGAGAGGGAGGTTCAGGGGAAAACCTCAAATAAATGAAAAACTAAAAAACACTTTATTAACCGTTGGATTAGATGATCTGATGGATGTGATTAGACGGGCGGTTACAACAATATTAATTAAATTAAAAAACCTCACCCCTCTGTTTTTTATTCGAAAAAATACGAAAAATGAACAAAATTCGAACGAGATAAATTGCACCAAATAAACGATCATATTTTTCTCGTTAATTTGACATCCATATTGATATACTTTTTTCTTCGTATTTTTATGGTTTTCTGGTTTTCCAGTTATTTAGTGTTTTCCCCTGAACCTGACCCTATATATATATATATATATATATATAGGGGTTAAATCATGTGATACCAAAAATAGGTTGAGAACCGTAGGAACCAATCTAAGCCGTCATTTGGTTTTGATCCTATGGTTTTAAAAACATAAAAATTCATTCATAGGTTCTCACGGTTCTCAACCTATTTTTGCCTATAATAATGTCCATAGATTATGTTAGACAACCTAGGGGGGGTAAGGTTGTATTTAAAATCTTTTACTTTCAAAAAATCTTTTATAAATAAATACAGTACAGAAACAGTATAAATAAATCAGAGTATACAAATAATAACGAAGAGTGTAAATATAAACAAATACACAGAGATTATATAAATAAATATAAATGCAAAGCAGTTTATATAAACAAATATAATAAAGCACAGCGGAATAAATAAAGAGATAAAGGTAAGAGATACTTGACACGGAGATTTACTGATTTACCACCAACTGTGATAAACCAGCAGCCGAGACACTTCCCGACACGATCCAATAAATGTATTCTTTACGGTAGAATACAAACCAAATACAGAGCAAAGTAAACGGTTCTCTAAGCCTCAGCTTATTGAGATGTACAGGATCACACACCCGTTATTCAAATACTTACAAGAGGAGTATAACTCACAATGGGTAATCACTCTTGTATAATATCTCACACTTGGATATTTTATAAAAAATGTTTTATAAAATATATATATATAAAATAAGTGAGAGTGAGAGAGCTGAGAGTTTGGATTGTTGATGTTGCTGTTGGTGTGGTCTTACTTCTTCATCACCAGCATGCTTCTTTATATATCAGCATCTCCAACGGATATATGAGGCGCGGTATACCGCCAAATGCACGCGGTATACCGTGCAGACAAAAGTACACTGACACTCAACGGCTCTCATGCAAAGTTGACTTCTGGAAAACGTACCCGCGGTATACCGGCTAGGACTCGCGGTATACCGCCGTCAGAAAAAGGTACTTCCAACCAATCAGAAACAAACACCACGCCTGCCGCGGTATACCGGCTGAACACCCGCGGTATACCGGCCGTACCACCGCGGAATACCGGCTCTACCTTCGCGGTATACCTGCGTCAGAAAAAGCAAAATCTTGCTGGATCTTCTAAAAAAAAACTTTATTTAAATAAATTATTTATTGGGTTTTTAGAAATATCCAAGTGGTATATTATTTTAGGGTGTTTATCATTATAAATTATAAACACTAATGACAACGTAAATCTTCCGTCTTGAACTCTTCAGATAAAAACTTCGTGTTCTTCAAGAACTGTACACTTGGATTGGATTGTTAGATAAACAATAATACGGTGTGTTTGTAATCATCAAAATAAATATATATAAATATATAGAGATGTGGTACACTTGCACCAACAATCTCCCCCTTTTTGATGATGACAAACACAACCGCTAAGCAAGAGCATATGCGGTTTCTCTCCCCCGTTTGTCGAAGCAAAAAGGGTTAAGAAAGACGGTATGCTCCCCCTCGAGAGATGCTCCCCCTCAAAATATGCATATAATTGAGAGAGCATAAACTCATGGGTAAAAGAGCTAAAACGCTCCCCCTCAAATTAATAACGATATTAAATTGAAGATTTTATAAAATTTGAGGGATAAAATAAGCATAATAAATGACATGAAACAAAATAACCAAAAAGAAACACTTGCACCAAAAAGGATCTTAAGGCTTCGATTTTCGGTTAATTTTATGTGATAAAAAAAAATCACCACGTATTATGACCTCGTCAGGTAACCACGTATTATAACCTCGGCAGGTAACCACGTATTATAACCTCGGCAGGTAACCACGTATTATAACCTCGGCAGGTAACCACGTATTATAACCTCGGCAGGTAACCACGTATTATAACCTCGTCAGGTAACCACGTATTATAACCTCGGCAGGTAACCACGTATTATAACCTCGGCAGGTAACCACGTATTATAACCTCGGCAGGTAACACCTACAAAAGGCAAAGAAAATATTTCGTGGTACCCTTTTCTTATGGGTCCTTTTAACAGTTAGTATAAAACATAAACTGCAAAAAAATATGTTGTCGACAAAAAACAAACACGACAAACATACAAAGCCATATAAATGGTTTAAAACCACAAACGCATCCCACCGGGATTATCAACATTAAACATTCCTTTCGGAATCCATTTTCTAACCATCTTAATTTTACGATCGTATTCATCATAGACGTAAAAAGAAGTATGCGGATTAACATTTTTCTTAGGATTCGCAAACTTATTATTATACATAAACGCATGTGATTTTCTCGACATATAATTCACATAATTCATTTTAGGAACATACGGAGGTTTTTGCGTTTTATTTTTAACAACAAATTTAGGTTTTTCAAAAACCTTTTTAATTGGCATACAATCACATTTTTCAATACACGTATTTGAACCAATGCCTTTTCGGCAATTTATACGATTTGATATATTAAGCATTTTAAGCACTTTATCATTGCTACTATTAAAAGCATTTGCTAATAAGTCATTTTTCTCATGCGATTTACATTTAGCATTTAAACATGCAATTTCATTTTCAAGAATCTCGCATTTTGTACATGTAATATCTTCATGTGTCTTTTTATTTAAGCATGCAATTTTATCATTTAAAATAACACAAGATTTACAAATATCTTTTTCACTTAATTTATTTTCTAATTTAGTGATAATATCTAAATCATAAGCAGATTTTTGTTTACCGTCATCTATTTCCTTTTTATATGCGGATACGGTTTCTTTTAAATTAGAGATTTCATCTTTATACCTATTTGCAAGAGCGGCCATATCATGAAATGATTTATATAATTCGTCAAGATTATTTTCATCGTCACTATAATAATTATCACTATAATTACTATCACAATTATTTTTAGAAGAATATGATGAAGATACCTCATTATCATGGTCGGCCATGAAACAAAAATTTTTGGCCTCATTTATGCTTGCGCTTAACGCGCCTCCAACGAGAGCTTTTGGTGTGTTGATTTGTTTTGCTCGTTTTGGACACACACTTGCATAGTGATCCTTATCACCACACACATAGCAAAAGCCTTTCTTTTTATTGGCTTTTTCATCGTCGCTAGATTCGTCATATTTGTCTTCACTTTTATGGACGTTGCGACTTTGGTTTTTACCACCACGACGGTAGTCTCCATTTTCTTGAAACCTATCATTTTTGGCAAACTTTCTGTTAGATAAAAGTTTAGAAAGTTTTCTTACCAACTTGACTAAATCGTCAAGATTTTCGGGTTCGTCATTGGATGAGCTAGCTTCTTCCTCCTCTTCCTTTTCCTCTTCTTTTGAGGCAATGACTTTTAAAGCTATGGATTTCTTTTTGACTTGCTCCCGGACTTGATTTCTTCTTAGTGCAATTTCGTGCACTTTAAGATTGCCGATGAGATCATCGAGCTTCATAGTTGCGAGATCTCGGGAGTCTTCCAAAGATGTGATTTTTGCCATCCACTCCGAAGGAAGTGCTCGAAGAATTTTCCTTACATAATCCTCATTAGGATAAGTACGACCTAATCCCTTCAAAGTAGTCATAATGAGGTTAAAACGTTTAAACATTGAGTCGATTGACTCATCTTTTGACATTTCAAATAATTCATAATCATGAACAAGAATATTTATTTTAGAGCTTTTAACTTGAGTATTTCCACGATGAGTGTCGCTCAAGCTTTGCCAGATTTGATTAGCAGTTTTATAAGTATAAACTCTTTCTATTTCATCGGAAGTTAAAGCAGCATATAATATATTTTTAGCCTCAAAATTTAAACAAAAATGAGATTCTTCAGCGGGAGTCCATTCTTTTAAAGGTTTATCAATAATAAGATCATCTTTTACAATAGTAGGATTAAAATTCCCATTTTCTATAATATCCCAAATCTTTTGATTTTTGCCACGCACGTGACATTCAAATAGCTCGGCCCAAATGCCAAACTTTTCAGTATCTATCAAAGGGGGTTTTGAAAACACAAAATTAGTTTGTTGAGCCATTTAAAAGAATTAAAGAAATAACTTTAAAAATTTAAACAGATAATTTTTGAAAGCCCTGCTCTGATACCAAATGTTAGACAACCTAGGGGGGGTAAGGTTGTATTTAAAATCTTTTACTTTCAAAAAATCTTTTATAAATAAATACAGTACAGAAACAGTATAAATAAATCAGAGTATACAAATAATAACGAAGAGTGTAAATATAAACAAATACACAGAGATTATATAAATAAATATAAATGCAAAGCAGTTTATATAAACAAATATAATAAAGCACAGCGGAATAAATAAAGAGATAAAGGTAAGAGATACTTGACACGGAGATTTACTGATTTACCACCAACTGTGATAAACCAGCAGCCGAGACACTTCCCGACACGATCCAATAAATGTATTCTTTACGGTAGAATACAAACCAAATACAGAGCAAAGTAAACGGTTCTCTAAGCCTCAGCTTATTGAGATGTACAGGATCACACACCCATTATTCAAATACTTACAAGAGGAGTATAACTCACAATGGGTAATCACTCTTGTATAATATCTCACACTTGGATATTTTATAAAAAATGTTTTATAAAATATATATATATAAAATAAGTGAGAGTGAGAGAGCTGAGAGTTTGGATTGTTGATGTTGCTGTTGGTGTGGTCTTACTTCTTCATCACCAGCATGCTTCTTTATATATCAGCATCTCCAACGGATATATGAGGCGCGGTATACCGCCAAATGCACGCGGTATACCGTGCAGACAAAAGTACACTGACACTCAACGGCTCTCATGCAAAGTTGACTTCTGGAAAACGTACCCGCGGTATACCGGCTAGGACTCGCGGTATACCGCCGTCAGAAAAAGGTACTTCCAACCAATCAGAAACAAACACCACGCCTGCCGCGGTATACCGGCTGAACACCCGCGGTATACCGGCCGTACCACCGCGGAATACCGGCTCTACCTTCGCGGTATACCTGCGTCAGAAAAAGCAAAATCTTGCTGGATCTTCTAAAAAAAAACTTTATTTAAATAAATTATTTATTGGGTTTTTAGAAATATCCAAGTGGTATATTATTTTAGGGTGTTTATCATTATAAATTATAAACACTAATGACAACGTAAATCTTCCGTCTTGAACTCTTCAGATAAAAACTTCGTGTTCTTCAAGAACTGTACACTTGGATTGGATTGTTAGATAAACAATAATACGGTGTGTTTGTAATCATCAAAATAAATATATATAAATATATAGAGATGTGGTACACTTGCACCAACAGATTAAAATCAATTAACGGCTTAGATTGGTTTTCACGGTTCTCAACCTATTTTAGGTTCTCATTTGATTATCGTCCTATATATATATATATATATATATATAGGACACGGTTATTTTGCAACCTAGTAAAAGGTTACAACTCGTGCAACCTTCATCTAAATCGTCCATTGCATTTGGATTTTCATTGATTGTCTAAATAAATTTACCTGATTTCGTCGAATTTCGTTGAATTTCTGCAAAATATGTCGATGCACATAACGGTTCATGCGATGTATGGATGAAGGTGATACTTTCATGAATAAGTATGCATTTCATGACATTTAATGAAATACTATGCATTGCATGTAAGATTATTACATGAAACCAGTAATCATTGATGCAATTCAGTTATCAATCAAGTGTCTACATGATGAATGAGGCTAAATAAATGGTTTGGATGAGGGTTGCACGGGTTGTAACCTTTTAATGGGTTGCAAAATAAATCAAATACAAATCATTTATTTGTTGCACCCCTTACAAACCAATGTGCATATATGCACAATCTGAGATACATATATGCATTATTGCATATTAATATATGTCCATTATATGTATATTCTTGTACGTATGTATATGCTTATGTATATGCACATTGTTCATATATGCTGACTGATTGTTCACATATTCATATTGTGGTTTGTAAGGTGCACAACAAATGTAAGGTTTGCATTTTACGGAGCCTCATATATTGATTTCGAATTTAATGGAAATGTAGATCTACGTGTAAGTACCCAGGAGAGCTCTTCTTTGGTTGTGACACGTCCTTCTGTCAATGGCACAATAACGATTTTATAATCCCTACCAGGTTTTTTTTAAAAGTATATAATGTTTATGTACGGTAAATGCAACAAAGAAACTCACACACCTTCCTCATTTTTGGTGAGGTTTGAACCTCTGACTTCCTACAAGGAAAGAGGTTCAGATACCGTTAGGCCAAAGGCCCTTTGATAATCCCTATGAGGTTCTCGTATTTGTGTACAAATATATAGGATAACAAATTATATATAACACAATAGGCAAATATAATCAACATAAGGCTTATGTATGTGGGAATTTAATTAAAATACCCAAAGTTTGACTTTGACTTACCAAAATACCCATTTCTCTCCCGAATTTGCCAAAATACCCATTAATCCCGCGATGGATCCCGCGATCGTGGGATAGGGCCACGTGTCCCGCTGTTTTGGCCAAAACGTCCCGCGACACCCCCCAACTATGCCCGCAGTGACACTTTTGGTCCCTCCCCGCGACTGACCCCGCAACCATCCCACGATCAGACAAAAAATTTGCAATTTTGGTCCTTTTGCACGAATCTTTGCATGCTTTTACTGCTTTTTTTCCACAATTATTGTACTTTGAAGACCAAATTGTGGTTGAAATTCACAGGCATGTTTCATCAATGTTGAATCATTGTACTTGGAAAACCAATTTGTGGTTGCAATTCATCTTCCTCAATGTGATTTCATCCATAAATATCAGCAGAATGCAATCCATAACTCACACCCATTCCATCCTTCTTTCTTGCTTTCTTGCTTTATTCAGTATTTTGTTTTTGAGATACCACTGAAAAAATGAGTTCATCTGTTGCAAAAGCTAGGCTATATTTCTGTTACGATGGTGAATGGGTGGAAGAAAACAATGAGTGTAATTTTGCTTATAAATCTAAGCATGGTGTAAAATTGCCAGTAAACTTTTCTTATCAGAAGTTTGTTGCATACGCCATGCAAAAATGTTAAATCGACCCTTCGGTTGTTTGCAAGTTAGTGTTCAAGAATGATGATGGGTTATTTGTGGAGTTATGCAACGATGGGGATATCTCTGGTTTTATGCACTTTGCAGACGAATCAGAAAGACCTCCATTACTTTATGTGTATGTCGAATCCTTGGTGTGCAACGAAGACGATGACGAAGGTGACGACGACGGTGATGACGACGGTGACGACGAAGGTGATGACGACGCTGATGACGAAGACCTCCAAATAGAGCAGCTTGATTCTCAATTTCAGCCTTCCTACGGCCCAACAGTTCATTTGGTTCATGCATATGGTCTTAACGACTGTATTCCTGATTATGTTTCGGAGACGCAACAACAACAACCACAAGAAAGACGTTATGCTGGAGTTGCTAATGACGAAACCTATGTTTTCAAAACGGGTAATGCTGATATAGACAGATCAAATACCGATAGTGATGATCACGAAGAATATACCCCTAGTAATAAATCATTTAGTCAGTTAAATGACTATTTTGATATGCCCCCTATTCTTCCGGACCAGAATACCCATACACAAACCTACGAACCTGCACCTTATAATCGCAGTTTAAGGTTAGAAGTAGGTTAGATATTTGATTCTAAGGATCACTTGCAAGTCAGGTCGGACTTAAGTTCATGGAAGAGGGTTTCGAAAGTCACACGCCGAGATCCGACAAAGGCAGATACGTAGTTAAATGTGCGAGAGAAAACTGTAAGCAGAGGATGTACGCGAAGCCCGCGGGAGAGAAAGGAGGGGCGTTACTTAGTAGAAAGTTGCACGACATACACACTTGTACGAGGACGCAACTGAATCCCAACCACAAACAAGCCCCCAAAAGGACTTTGGGTGCGATACTGAAAGACAAATTTCTTGATGCTAGCAGGTCATTGCGTCCAAAGGACATCATGGACGATGTACACCAGCAGTTCGACGTCACGATTGGTTACCACCAAGCTTGGCGTGCGCGATGCAGGACACTGCTATTGGTGAGAGGCACGTTCGAGGAGTCGTATGAACGACTCCCAGCTTATTTATATAATTTGCAGCTGCAGAATCCAGGTACTGTCACCCAGCTAAGGACCGATTCACATGGACGGTTTGAGATGTGCTTCGCTGCCCTTGGACCCGCGGTACGTATTTTAACATGGCATATGTTTACACATTATAAACTATAACATTTACAAAGGGAAACCACCTATGTTTTTGCAGATCCGCACATTTCTGGCAAATCTGTGTCGTGTCCTGGTAATAGATGCGGTCCATTTAAAGGGCCCTTACTTGGGTATGATGTTCCTGGCGGTTGCCATGGACGGGGATAACTCCATCGTTCCAGTAGTTTTCAGAGTAGGCAAGTACGAAACCGGGGACGAGTGGACTTGGTTTCTGTCCGTGTTGAGACAAGCTATCGGAGACGCGCAAGGGTTGGTGTTTATGTCCGATAGGGCTCCTTCCATAAGCGCCGCAATCTCTGCCATGTACCCAAACGCCCCTCACGCCTTATGTTGTCGACATTTGGAGATGAACGCCAAAACCCAAGACAAACGTATTACCACCAACAAGGATGTCTACTGGAAGGCATGCAGAGCATATACGGCTCGGGAGTTTGACCGGTACATGAATATTCTACGAGTTAGTGCCAACAAAGCAGCCAAAGTCATGGACGATGTTGGACCGGAGAGGTGGTCCGCGGCCCATTTTCCTGCACAACGGTATGACATTCTGATGTCCAATAGTGCAGAGTCGGTGAATGCACTCTCCCGTTTTGCGCGTAAATGTCCGATTGTTACTCTTATGGACTACTTTCAGAGCTTTCAACAAGAGTGGTACCAACTTCGACGCCGAAAAGGAGCTGAGCTGCAAAATAGACTCACACCAGCGGCGGAGGAGATAGTTCTCTTCAGGGCGCGTCACGCGTCGACATGGAGGGTACACGAAATCGGGTATGGGGGATACGAGGTTCGGGATAACCAGCTTCACGCGACTGTCAATATGGCCGACCATGTTTGTTCATGTTTCCAATGGGTCGTAGAGATTGCAGTGACTTGGCTGTAAGGTTCTTCACGGCCGAAACTTACCGGGCAACATACGCAGAGGTAATAAATCCAGTTGGACCCCATGAAGCATGGGTGTATCCACCCAACCCCCTTCCGCCATGCTATCCACCGTTAAACGATAAGAACAGAGCCGGGAGACCGAGAAAGTACAACCGACGTCCATCACGTGGTGAAGGTTCGATACAGCGAAAATATACTCGGTGCCAATGCGTAGGACATACTCGTGGAGAGTGTCCAAATCCCGCCCCTTCAACAGTGCCAAGGAGTAGACGTTCAGTCAGCCAAGTAAGTAACACGCATGGCCCATCGGAGCTTGAGCCACATGAAACTATATCATATGATACCGTTGATCTGAACGTTGATTTCCCTTGATTGGGACGATAAATATTGTATGTTTAGTGCGCTTGTTTTGATATATAACATGATTTTATCTACTTTATCGGCCCGTTGTAATTTATCAAACATAACTTATGTACGTTGATCTGAACATTGATTTCCCTTGATTGGGACCAGTTATCTTTTGAAAGGTACTTGAAACAGAACATGGGATGATGATCATAACGGTAGTAGTTTAAATGGAGAGAATAGTAATGGTAGTAGTCTAAATGGAGAGAATAGTAATGGTAGTAGTCTAAATGGAGAGAATAGTAATGGTTATATAGAAAGACAGGGACCTAAGTTGTGTTAGAGCAAAGACAGGGACCTAAGTTGTGTTAGAGTAAAGACAGGGACCTAGTGCAGTAAAAGCATCCACTTTCACCTATAAATAACCCACACTAGATTAGTCGTAAAACACATATACGAGAACATATTATTCGTTAACGTATTCTTACATGGCATCCCCAAACCTTCATGTTTGGTGATATAGGCGTTTATCTGAATCACTTTCAGACACTGCAAAGAGTTATATGGTTAGTGTGCATGTTTCATTGAGTTTTGCTTGTTACTACCGTTGTTCTACGAACTAACTATATTAATTAATGTTCATCAACAGATGCATATCCACAGTTGTTCACCATGAAAGTCCACCATGGTGTGTACTTCACGGAACCACCCAAAAGACATTATTTCTGTGGTCTAGAAATTTATGTTGACATATTAGATGTGGAGGATCTTTCATATGCAACTGCTTGAACAGATCATGAAAGAGTTGGACTATGAAGAACCAAAATATAATAGGTTGTATTTTAAGAGGCCGAATGCAGACTTCTTGACTGGACTGGTAGAATTGAGTATCGACGAAGATGTAGCCAACATACACGAGTATGTTGACGGCCATACTGTGATTGAAGTGTACATCGAGAAAGTGGAGCTTAACACTTTGAGACTCGTCTCGACAGAGCATGTAAGAAGTCGACCCAGATTGTCAAAAACCAAACCATCGTCTAGCCGTAGCCTCAAATTTGGATAATTTTGTACTGTATTGATTAGTATGTGTTTGTTATGAAATAATCTTGTATAACATCTATGAGTTGTATTTTTAATATGAACCACTTTTTAGACAAATTTCAGACTACTTAAACACTACTTTTTAGACAAATTAAAGACCTTTATTCATGAGCAAACAACAACATACAAACATGAAAGGAACGAAAAAACAATGTCGAACAAAAGTACAAAACAACAACACATAAACAACAAAGTACTAAAGCAACACCCGTACCACCACCTACTGAAAAATTGCTTTAGTTTGATCAATCCAACTTTGCTTGTCGCTTACCTTCGCTTGAAGAATTGCGAAGTCTTGCAAAATGTGGTGAATTTCTTTTTTTTCTCGACGAATATGAGCTTCCCTATCTTTTATATCCCCTTTCATCTTTTTGATCTCCTTTTCTTCCACTTCGATCCTTATCAAGTGGACTTCCTTCCTGGCCATCATCTGTTTCCACTCTTCTGTCAGTTGGTCTATCTCTTTTTCCCTTTCTGCTATCGCGATCTGGAGTTTAGGTGACATTCTTTCAGGTGTAGACGACGAGTTAGATGACGATGCCATTTGTTTACTGAAGAAAGAAAACAAGAAAGAAAGCAATAAAGAAGGATGGAATGGGTGTGAATTATGGATTGCGTATTACTGATATTTATGGATGAAATCTCAAACATGCCAATGAATTTCAACCACAAATTGGTCTTCAAAGTACAATAATTGTGGAAAAAAAACAGTAAAAGCATGCAAAGATTCGTGCAAAAATGACCAAAATTGCAATTTTTTTGTCTAATCGCGGGATGGTTGCGGGGTCAGTCGCGGAGAGGGACCAAAAGTGTCACCGCGGGCATAGTTGGGGGGGGGGGGGGTGCCGTGGGACATTTTGGCCAAAAAAGCGGGACACGTGTGCCCTATCCCGCGATCACGGGATCCATCGCGGGATTAATGGGTATTTTGGCAAATTCGGGAGAGAAATGAGTATTTTGGCAAGTCAAAGTCAAACTTTGGGTATTTTAATTAAATTCCCTATGTATATGTATGTTTATCTATACTATATTATAAAGCATGAAGGCACCAAACTCTTAAAAACAACCATCCAAGCACTATGTACTACAACTTAAAGCATATTTACTTAATTTCTTTTAGAAGAGAAAACTAACTTTTTTTTGGTATTCCCTCTAATCACGCCTTCAGTTTCCTTTTCTTCTTCTTCTATACACGTTACCTTTCTCTCTACACACATTACTTTCCTCTCACATCTTCTGCAAATCCTACACTCCGGTGTATATCGAGCATACATTTTTTTGCCATTTCAGGTATGTTTTTGGTTCTGTTCTTTCTAATCGATTTGGTTCTGTTTAATATCCTAATGAGGTCGATGATGGAAGCTTTTGGTGCAGGTATTTCTTTAGGGTTCATAAACTTAAGCTTTTTTTCGCCATTTCAGGTATTTTTTGGTTCTGTTTAATCGATTTTGTTTCTTCTGAGGTATGTGGGTTTTTTCTAATCAATTTTGTTTTCTATCTAATCGATTTTTTTTCTATCTAATCGATTTTGTTTATCTGTTCTTTCTCGATGATGGAAGCTTTTGGTGCAGATATTTCTTTAGGGTTCATAAACTTAAGCTTTTTTCGCCATTTCAGATATTTTTTGGTTCTGTTTAATTGATTTTGTTTCTTCTGAGGTATGTGGGTTTTTTCTAATCGATTTTGTTTTCTATCTAATCGATTTTGTTTCGATTTTTCTAATCGATTTTGTTTAGGTTTTGTCCAAAATCGATCCATTTCAGCATTTTGCTAATCGATTTTGGTTCGATTTTTCTTACAAAACCTTACACCAAAATCTATCTTTGGGTTTCTAATTACGTACGGTTTCAGACTCTCGTTTGGGGTTTTTAATCGATTTTGGACAAAACCTTAAACAAAAATCGATATTTGGGTTCCTAACAATGTATTTTTGTCTTTGATTTTAGGATTTTAAAACCAATCAACATTGAGTTGCTGTTTTGAGATAAAAAGGTTATTGATTATTCCATTTATTATCTTCTTTTTTGATTATAACACTTGTGTATTTTGCAGTCCCTTTTGATTGATATCAGCTCTATCTTGTTGAACTTCTAGCAATAACTTGCATTCAGACTTTAAATAAGAGAAATAGTTGTTGGCCCTGGACTCTGCATCATAAAAAGAAAAAAGGTCGTTTCATCTTTGATTTGTTAATGTCTTCATCCATTTCCTTAATCGATATCTATTCTTCTCCTTCTAAAATTTTAATTGATATCTTCTCCTTAATCGATTTTAGACATGACACACACCTCAACAGCTGAAGTCTCTTATTGTGGTTACGTTAAATCCAATAATGTATTTGATTTTTAAGATTTTCGAATAGAGCTCAAAGAAATAATATTAAAGCAAGTGGTCATATATACACTTATAGAGTTGTATTTGCTTACTCTCACATGGTATCTGTTGGTGCAAGTGTACCACATCTCTATATATTTATATATATTTATTTTGATGATTACAAACACACCGTATTATTGTTTATCTAACAATTTAATCCAAGTGTGCAGTTGTTGAAGAACACGAAGATTTAAACTGAAGGGTTCAAGACGGAAGTGTTTACGTCGTCATCATTGTTTATAACTAATAATGATAAACACCCTAAAATAATATACCACTTGGATATTTCTAAAAACCCATAATTGATTTTAACTAAATAAGTTTTTGTTTTAAGAAGATCCAGCAAGATTTGGTTGCAGTCCTGGAAGGTACATATTCTGACGCCGGTATACCGTGGAGAATGCTCGGTATACCGCGGGTACACATTTGGCGGTATACCGCGGGTGTTCAGCCGGTATACCGCGGCAGGCTCCGTGTTTGATTCTGATTGGTTGAAAGTACTTTTTCGTACGGCCGGTATACCGCGAGTCCCAGCCGGTATACCGCGGGTACGTAATTCCAGAAGTCAACTTTGCATGTAGCCGTTGGTGTGTCAGTTACTTTTTCTGACGGCGGTATACCGCGTGCATTTGGCGGTATACCGCGGATGCACAATGCCGTTGGAGCTTCCTGATATATATACATGCATGCTGGAGAAGAGAACAAGAGACCAGACCACATAACAGTAACAACAAGCAGCAACCACACTCTCAGCTCTCTCATTTATAATATATATATTTTATAAAACATTTTTTATAAAATATTCAAGTGTGAGATATTATACAAGAGTGATTACCCATTGTGAGTTATACTCCTCTTGTAAGTATTTGAATAACGGGTGTGTGATCCTGTACATCTCAATAAGCTGAGGCTTAGAGAACCGTTTACTTTGCTCTGTATTTGGTTTGTATTCTACCGTAAAGAATACATTTATTGGATCGTGTCGGGAAGTGTCTCGGCTGCTGGTTTATCACAGTTGGTGGTAAATCAGTAAATCTCGGTGTCAAGTATCTCTTACCTTTGTCTCTTTATTTATTCCGCTGTGCTTTATTATATTTGTTTATATAAACTGCTTTGCATTTATATTTACTTATATAATCTCTGTGTATTTGTTTATATTTACACTCTTCTTTATTATTTGTATACTCTGATTTATTTTTACTGTTTCCGTACTGTATTTATTTATAAAAGAATTTTTGAAAGTAAAAGATTTTAAATACAACCTTACCCCCCCTTAGGTTGTCTAACATTTGGTATCAGAGCAGGGCTTTCAAAAAATCGTCTATTTAATTTTTTTTTAAAATCCGTTTTTGTTATGGCTCAACAAAATGCTTGGTTTTCTAAATCTCTTCTTATTGATTTCGAAAATTTTGATCTTTGGGCAAATTCTTTTGAACGTTATGTTCGTGGGATAAATCAAAAAATTTGGGATATTATTATTAAAGGAAATTTCAAACCCACAAAATTTCAAAACAACAAAGTTGTTGAAAAACCTAGCTCGGAATGGTCCGACGAAGATGAGGCTAATTATTGTTTAAATTATGAAGCCAAAAATTTTCTCTTTTCGGTTCTTACTAACGATGATATTGAGCGTGTTTATCTCTTTGAAACTGCTCGTGATATTTGGGAGAACTTGAACATCACCTATGGTGGAAACTCAAAAGAAAAGAGAGACGAAACCCGAGATCAAAGAAATGAAGAAACGTGTCTCATCGTCGACTGCGAGAAAGAGGTATGTACTTCATACTCAAGATATTCTAGTTGTAGTGATAACGATGATGATATTGATATGTTAAATGTCTCTTTTCAAAAATTGATTGTTCTCGTAAATAGTTATAAAAATGAGAATGCTAAATTAAAAGAAGAATTATTATTATGTCAAAATGAGTTGAATAATTGTAAACAAACCATTGCATGTGATAATAAAATCAAAAATGAGTTAAATGATAAAGTTATCACTTTAGAAAAGAAAGCATGCGAAAATATTGTTTGCAAGTCTTGCATTGTCTTAAATGATAAAATTGCATGTTTAGAGAAAAGAACATGTGAAAATATTTTATGTACAAAATGCGATATACTTGAAAATGATAATGCATGTTTAAAAGCTAAATGCGATTTATATGAAAAAGATAATCTGTTAGCTAATGCATTTCAAAATAGCAATGATAAAGTGTTAAAAATGCTAAATATGCCTAATCGTATAAATTGTCGTAAAGGCATTGGTTCAAATACGTGTATTGAAAAATGTGATTGTATGCCAATTAAAAAGGTTTTTGAAAAACCTAAATTTGTTGTTAAAAATAAAACGCAAAAACCTCCATATATGTCAAAAATAAAAAATGTGAATTATGGGAGGAAACCGCATGCTCGTATGTATAATGGTAATTTTTCTAGACCTAAAAATAATGTAAATTTGCATGCTTCATTTTACGTCTATGATAAATACGATCGTAAAATAAAAATGGTTAGAAAATGGATTCCGAAAAGAATGTTTAATGTTGATAATCCGGGTGGAATGCGTTTATGGTTTTAAACCATTTTTATGGTTTTGTATGTTTGTCGTGTTTGTTTTATGTCGACAACATATTTTTTTTTTTTGCAGTTTATGTTTTATACTAACTGTTAAAAGGACCCATAAGAAAAGGGTACCACGAAAAATTTTCTTTGCCTTTTGTAGGTGTTTCCTGACGAGGATATAATACGTGTTTCCTGGCGAGGTTATAATACGTGGTTTCCTGACGAGGATATAATACGTGTTTCCTGGCGAGGTTATAATACGTGGTTTCCTGACGAGGTTATAATACGTGGTTACCTGCCGAGGTTATAATACGTGGTTACCTGCCGAGGTTATAATACGTGGTTACCTGCCGAGGTTATAATACGTGGTTACCTGCCGAGGTTATAATACGTGGTTACCTGCCGAGGTTATAATACGTGGTTACCTGCCGAGGTTATAATACGTGGTTACCTGACGAGGTCATAATACGTGGTGATTTTTTTTATCACATAAAATTAACCGAAAATTGAAGCCTTAAGATCCGTTTTGGTGCAAGTGTTTCGTATTGGTTTGTATATCTTTGTCTCTATTGCTTTTTGCATTTTATTTTATCCCTCAAATTTTATAAAATCAAATTGATATCGTTATTAATTTGAGGGGGAGCGTTTTAGCTCTTTTACCCATGAGTTTATGCTACCTCAAATATATGCATATTTTGAGGGGGAGCATCTCTCGAGGGGGAGCATACCGTCTTTCTTAACCCTTTTTGCTTCGACAAACGGGGGAGAGAAACCGCATATGCTCTTGCTTAGCGGTTGTGTTTGTCATCATCAAAAAGGGGGAGATTGTTGGTGCAAGTGTACCACATCTCTATATATTTATATATATTTATTTTGATGATTACAAACACACCGTATTATTGTTTATCTAACAATTTAATCCAAGTGTGCAGTTGTTGAAGAACACGAAGATTTAAACTGAAGGGTTCAAGACGGAAGTGTTTACGTCGTCATCATTGTTTATAACTAATAATGATAAACACCCTAAAATAATATACCACTTGGATATTTCTAAAAACCCATAATTGATTTTAACTAAATAAGTTTTTGTTTTAAGAAGATCCAGCAAGATTTGGTTGCAGTCCTGGAAGGTACATATTCTGACGCCGGTATACCGTGGAGAATGCTCGGTATACCGCGGGTACACATTTGGCGGTATACCGCGGGTGTTCAGCCGGTATACCGCGGCAGGCTCCGTGTTTGATTCTGATTGGTTGAAAGTACTTTTTCGTACGGCCGGTATACCGCGAGTCCCAGCCGGTATACCGCGGGTACGTAATTCCAGAAGTCAACTTTGCATGTAGCCGTTGGTGTGTCAGTTACTTTTTCTGACGGCGGTATACCGCGTGCATTTGGCGGTATACCGCGGATGCACAATGCCGTTGGAGCTTCCTGATATATATACATGCATGCTGGAGAAGAGAACAAGAGACCAGACCACATAACAGTAACAACAAGCAGCAACCACACTCTCAGCTCTCTCATTTATAATATATATATTTTATAAAACATTTTTTATAAAATATTCAAGTGTGAGATATTATACAAGAGTGATTACCCATTGTGAGTTATACTCCTCTTGTAAGTATTTGAATAACGGGTGTGTGATCCTGTACATCTCAATAAGCTGAGGCTTAGAGAACCGTTTACTTTGCTCTGTATTTGGTTTGTATTCTACCGTAAAGAATACATTTATTGGATCGTGTCGGGAAGTGTCTCGGCTGCTGGTTTATCACAGTTGGTGGTAAATCAGTAAATCTCCGTGTCAAGTATCTCTTACCTTTGTCTCTTTATTTATTCCGCTGTGCTTTATTATATTTGTTTATATAAACTGCTTTGCATTTATATTTACTTATATAATCTCTGTGTATTTGTTTATATTTACACTCTTCTTTATTATTTGTATACTCTGATTTATTTTTACTGTTTCCGTACTGTATTTATTTATAAAAGAATTTTTGAAAGTAAAAGATTTTAAATACAACCTTACCCCCCCCTTAGGTTGTCTAACAGTATCAAATCGTTCCTTCTTTTTCTTAAATTGTCAAGCAATGTTAAAATTTTGTTGTTTGTTGTATTCATTGCTTAAATTTTCGTAATTTAATCCATTTTGATATGTTTGTGTTTATTATAAGTTGAATTTATTTTTTGTTGCAGGGTAGAAACAAGTTCTATTTTTTGCTTCTAAAAGGTAGAAACAGGTTCTCCAAAACCATGGTTACGAGTTAACATCAATGGTTTGTTGTCTCGAAGCTTTCTTGAAAATTTTCTATCGATTGCTTTGTTAACGGGCACACATTGCATGATTTTTTTTTTCTTGAAATCAATTTGTTTCAAAATTTCTGCTGCTTTTTATATCAAGGGTAGAACAGGTTCGATTTTATTTTATCGGATGTACTGAAGCCATGAGGATAAAGCTTGATACCCGTTTTCTGCTGTAAGTTTCTCCTTCTATCATGTTTTTCTTTCTAATTTTGATGCAACCACACATAATCAACTTGCTTTCTTCACAACTATGGGTGCGAATTTCTTGTGGTTGTAATTTATTGTGATCTATAATACTTCAGTTGCATGCTATTTGGATGTTCTGAAATGAGAGTTTTTACTTGGGTATGTCCATTATATAGTTTACAAGAAAACAATCAGGCTAGACTTGACAAACATCCTTTTGCTTTTTGAGTGTGATTTTAGAACATTCTTGAGTTGTCTGAAGATGTTGTTTAGTGATGTTGCTTTGTGTTGATTATAGGACTGGTCAGCTGTTGGTTCGATGCTCTGTTTCATACTACTCATTCTCTTTTTCGTTTTCTACCCTTCTTCGAAGGCATGTCTGTTGTTTGGATTTTTATTCATGTATAGAATTTGGACTTCCGTCTATTATATGATAAATTAGTTCTTACATCCCAAATTCAGGTATTTATTTTGTTCCATCATAAATTTGGTTTGCACCCCTTTTCCCTCCATTTAATCTTTTGGATCTGAGTTCAGACATGGGCATATTCCAAAAAGTTTATGAAAGCATTTGTTTTTATGATTCTAGATTTATATTCTTTTCCATAAGTTCCCTAATCAGATGGTTGAGGTGTGTGTCATGTCTAAAATCTGGCAGCTGCTCCCTCTTTTATCTATTCCGTTTCAACAAATGGTTTTGTTTTCCTGTTTGGGCTTCGATCAATAGTTGCTCCCTCTTTTCACATGGATTTTGAATGCCCATTCATCTTTTTTGGTTTGACGAAAATGTATATGCACAAAATGTGTTTGATAAAATGGGTGACATAAGTGTGTGTTGCATTTGGGTTTATTTTTGTAACCTTTTTATTGCATTTAGGGTTTTTTGTAACCTTTTGCTTCTTCTTTGTTATGGTTTCATGATTGTTTGAAGATTCTTTATGGTTTTTGTATTCATTAGAAGCTTCTCACATGTCCACAAACACGGCAAACTAACGAGTATAATTGACCAAGCAATGTCAAAACATAACAGTTAACACCATTCAACGTACATAATGAATTTCAAACAACTTACATCATTTTGATTGGTGTTTCTCGATTCTCGGTGGTTCATTTTCAAATTTTGCACAATTTAATCACTAACTAAGCTATTTATGGTCCCATATCTACGTTTTTATTCTGTATCGACGGAACTTTTGTATGTGCTTTGTTTTATTGATTTTCTATATTTGGTTTGCATTTGCTTATTCTTTGTTTATATTTACTTATATGTTGGTCCATGCCTTCAAGTTCATCAGGTTCTTTAATTCACCATCCAAACTTCATTCTCGGTGGTTAGGTAAGCTTTATTTACGTTGCATTTTTGATATTGTCTACAGGTTAGAGTTGAATACTATTATCCTATTGTTGGTTTCTTTATATAACCATGTCACCTCACTTGCAGACCCACCCTCATTATTGAAAATAGCTCCTTCAATTAGTTATGTTGACTGACATATATGAGTTCCATTGTTTCTTCCTTGGCATGGGACTTTAATAGTTCTGATGCATTAAGCTGAAGTGTCCAAAGAAGTTTCTGTAAGATTTCATATGTTAGAGATGCTTAAAATTTTGACTTGAACTTATTAAGAATCAAGGAAAAGGGGATTTAAGAACTAAAAAAATATGGACAACTGATAAATTGCACATAGGGTGCAAATGTGTCTCATTATGTTATATAAATTCACATGATTATAAAATCGTGTCTTTTAATACTTGCAGGACTTACAAGGTGTTCTCTCATCAAAGTTATATGGGCACATTATTGGATCAAATATTTGTTGGGTTTTTCATTGACTTGGTATGTCGGTTTGACGGTCCAGAGGGAGAATCGGGCGAAACCTTGATCTACCTTTTGGTGTCTGCTATTCAGTTTTGATTAGTTTTCCTTGATTTTCTGCATTTTCTTATCATTACGTTTGAGTTGTAAGGCTATTTATAAGTCAATTTATCTTCAATAAAAGTTATTAGAGTTGTTATCATATTCATTAAAGTTAATTGATAACTCACAAACAAGATTATGGTAGAAAGAATAAGAAAAGTATGACTTATTTCAACTATTAGTGTTAATTTATATTGGTAATTTGATGTAAAAACTCAACAAAAATGATAATATCGAATTATCATGTTTTTTATCACTATATAAAAATGTATACGATTATATGCGTGGGTACATAAGACCTTGATTTTGGGTGAAATATATCGAAAAATCACGTTTTTCAGTTCACAATAAAATTTGACGTCCCGCCGCATTGCGCGGGCACACAACTAGTATATTATAATGGAAATATGGAATAAGTACAAGAAAATCACTAATGTTTTTATACAAAAATTTGTATTCAAAGAAGGCATCCACATTCCTCTTACTATTCATTGTACGTGGCAATATAGCCATTAATGGTGCTCTTAATACCCTTGAAACCTACGTGCCAATCAGATGTGGGACACTAGTGTTGTCTGTCCTCTTTGAATAAGGGGTTGTTTGGTAGTTGCTGAATGGTTTGGTGCACAATGATTAAGTAGTCAGAATGATTAAGAGATTTTTATGTTATAATATAAAATAAAATATGATTGTTTGGTAATTGTCTATAATGAAATCAGGGTGCCGAATGGTTAAGGGAGGTCCATGATGCTAAATCATTCAAAGGGTTTTAGAACCATTAAGAGACAGACATTTTTTTACCAAACATAATTTACCTCTTAACGATTCAAAGGTTGCCTTTTAATAGAACTATTAATAGGTAAACAAACAGTCCCTAAGTGAAGCCAAGAAGAATAGGTCTCTTTTGGTCCGACAATATGAACTTTTCACAACAAGATTAGACTAGTCGTTAACAAACAAACAATAAATCAAGGAGTAAATCACATTTTTAGTCCCTGTGGTTTGTTGAAATTTTCTATTTTCGTTCTTATGGTTTTGAAATTGCAATTTTCATACTTATAGTTTATATTTTATCATCTTTTTCGTTCTTATGATTTAAATTCTATTTCTATTTTCATCCCTCTAATTTACAATTTATTTCTATTTTAGTTCTTCATACTTAACAATAGTGTTTTGGTCTCAAGGATGAAAATAGAAATTGTTAGACAACCTAAGGGGGGGGTAAGGTTGTATTTTAAAACTTTTACTTTCAAAAATTCTTTTTACAAATAAATACAGAATAAATAAAGCAGAGTATAAATAAATAAGTATACAACAATTATATAAACAGATATAATTTAAATACACAGAGATTATATAAATAAATATAAATGCAAAGCAGTTTATATAAATAAATATAATATAGCACAGCGGAATAAATAAAGAGATAAGGGATAGAGATACTTGACACAGAGATTTACTGATTTACCACCAACTGTGATAAACCAGCAGCCGAGACACTTCCCGACACGATCCAATAAATGTATTCTTTACGGTAGAAATACAAACCAAGTACAAAGGTAACGTAATTGATTCTCAAGCTTCTGCTATGAGATGTACAGGATCACACACCCGTTATTCAAATACTTACAAGAGGAGTATAACTCACAATGGGTAATCACTCTTGTATAATATCTCACACTTGGATATTTTATAAAAAATGTTTTATAAAATATATATTATAAATAGATGAGAGAGCTGAGAGGTGCTGTTTGTTGTTGCTTGTTACTGTTGTTGTTTTTTGCTGTTCTTCACCAGCATGCATATAAATACCAAGGAAGCTCCAACGGATATATGAGGTGGCGGTATACCGCCTGCACACTGCGGTATACCGCGCAGATACTGACAAACCAACGGCTATAAGAGGTGGCGGTATACCGCCTGCACACCGCGGTATACCGCGGTCAGAAAAATACAATGGGCAGGCTGCACGTTGGATTGCTTTCGGCTGAACACTCCTTCAAAAAAAAATGCAACAGTAAAATGCATAGGAAACTGATTTTTGATATTTTAATAAAAATTAATAAAACTTTAGTTTTAAATAATTTTAAATATCTTTAAAAACAGTTTAGGGTTTTATAAATATCCAAGTGGTATATTATTTTAGGGTGTTTATCATTATTAGTTATAAACAATAATGACGACGTAGAAACTTCCGTCTTGAATTCTTCAGATAAAAACTTCGTGTTCTTCAAGAACTGTACACTTGGATAGGATTGTTAGATAAACAATAATACGGTGTGTTTGTAATCATCAAAATAAATATGGAGATGTGATTTTATGTGTACCAAAAATATATCACAATATTAAAGCGGGGTACACTTGCACCAACAATCTCCCCCTTTTTGATGATGACAAACACAACGCTAAACACGAGAGCATACTCGGTTTCTCTCCCCCTTTTGTCGAAGCAAAAAGGGTTAGGAAAGACGCTATGCTCCCCCTTGAAAAATGCTCCCCCTTAAAATATGAAGTATTTGAGAGTTAGCATTTTCTCAAGGGTTAGATAAAATAAGCTCTAAAAAAAAAATTTAATAATAATAACGAAGCAGGAGAAAAAAAACATTACAATAGAGCAAGAATAATGTTAATTATATAAAATTTTAAAAAAAAAATTAATCGCTATCTATAAATTCAATTTCGTTCAGTTGATTAGTTAAAGTCCACAATTGCTCGTCAATGTCTTCCAAGCGGTCTTGCACCACACGTTGATCGGCATCGTAACTCCGGCGCAAGTCAATGATCGCGGAGTATATTTGACGATTTGAGATTGCACCCGCCGGGATTGCGTATGGATCGTCTTCCTCGGGAGCCGGATCTTGAGGGCGATGAAGAGCCCGTCCCGGTGGAGCACTCATTCGACTAACAGTCAGTGCATTGAGAGAAGGAGTAGGAGCTAACATCCTACCAATGATAGGAATTTGAAGGTTTGTAAAAAGGTTTCGAATTAAGTAACCAAACGGAAGAGACTGGTTACCAGACTCGGAAATCACCATACGGTGAGCAATAATGTAGGTGGCATTAATACGGATGCCATGCCGGAGACAGTAAAGGATATAGCACTGAAGTGCACCCAATCTGTCAAAATTTCCAGCGCGTCCTAAAACGTTAAAAAGGATAATTTTATTCCAAAAACGAAGATTTTCCGGAAGATGTTGATCAGTTAAAATTGCGGGAAAATTATTTCGAAAAGCAGGAGCTAAAATAGATTGGAGAATGGTTTCCTGAGTTTCTTGAACCTGGGTAAGCAGGGAAGTAAAGGCAGTATTATTTGAAAACACATTTAAATTGGAATGGGTTAGACCCAGTACACGAGAAAAATCTTCTAAACTCCAGTTAAAAGAGTGGTTGTAAATTTGAAGAGAGACACGATGGGTGGTCTCGTTAAAGTCATACCCAGCATAAAAATCGACCATACTTGAAAAAGGTATATCTCCTTGAAAAGAAAGAAAAGGTTCCCAGTCAATAGAGGAGAAGGCTTCAAAGGTACCAAGATGTTCTAGACCCACTAAATCGACAGGTCGACCTGGGTTACAAGGTCGGGATTCAAAAATATGTCGTCTTTGAGCATGACGGTTTTGAGGAGGGTCAGATTGGTTTTGAGAGCTGGAAGCTCCCCGAGAGGTACGAGCCCTTTTTGGAGCCATTTGAAGGAAGGAGAGTAAACTGTTGACGAAAGGTTGGAGTTCCGGTGGCCGAAAAAAAATTTCGGTTGTTGACGGCGGACGTCGTAGGCGGCGGTCGGCGGCAAGAGGAGTGAGAGAGAGAGAGCAGAAACCTTTGGATAAAAAGAAGAAAAAAAAAAACTTACCTGAATTGGATTTAAATCCGTCGAAGGCCCGGCGGTATACCGCCTAGGAGCACGCGGTATACCGAGTCAGAAAAAGGTTGAAGAGACATGTCATCTTTAAACACGCGTGTCAGATGGAAAACAGCGGTGCGGTATACCGCCTCGGGAGCGCGGTATACCGGGGTCAGTTTTAGCAGGTTCTGCCGGTGAATCACAGAGTGACAGCTGGTGGAGGAGAACAGAACGCGGTATACCGCCTTAGGGTCACGGTATACCGCGACAGTAAGTTGACTGACAGCATTCGGCTTTCAATGTTTCCTTTAACCAAATTTACACACAACCGATTTTAAAAAAATTTTATTTTTTTAATTTTATGTGAGCAAAAAAAAACCACGTATTATGACCTCGTCAGGTAACCACGTATTATAACCTCGTCAGGAAACACGTATTATATCCTCGCCAGGAAACACCTACAAAAGGCAAAGAAAATATTTCGTGGTACCCTTTTCTTATGGGTCCTTTTAACAGTTAGTATAAAAACATAAACTGCAAAAAAAATATGTTGTCGACATAAAACAAACACGACAAACATACAAAACCATAAAAATGGTTTAAAACCACAAACGCATCCCACCGGGATTATCAACATTAAACATTCCTTTCGGAATCCATTTTCTAACCATTTTAATTTTACGATCGTATTTATCATACACATAAAATGAAGCATTTATATTCGCATTAGGTTTAGAAAAATTATCGTTATACATGCGAGCATACGATTTCCTCCCATAATTCACATTTTTCATTTTTGACATATATGGGGGTTTTTGCACATAGGGTTTTCTCGTTTCAACTTTAGGAGATGCAAAAAATCTTTTAATGGGTTTACACGAACATTTATCAACACATGTATCGGAACCAATGCCTTTTCGGCAATTTATACGATTTGATATATTAAGCATTTTAAGCACTTTATCATTGCTATTTTGAAATGCATTAGCTAACAGATTATCTTTTTCATATAAATCGCATTTAGCTTTTAAACATGCATTATCATTTTCAAGTATATCGCATTTTGTACATGCAACACTTTCCTTTTTATTTTCACTTAAGCATGCAATTTTATCATTTAAAATAACACAAGATTTACAAACATCTTTTTCACTTAATTTATTTTCTAATTTAGTGATAGCATCTAAATCATAAGCAGATTTTTGTTTACCGTCATCTATTTCCTTTTTATATACAGATACGGTTTCTTTTAAATTAGAAATTTCATCTTTATATTTATTTGCGAGAGCGGCCATAGCATGAAATGATTTATATAATTCGTCAAGATTATTTTCATCGTCACTATAGTAATTATCACTATAATTATTATCATAATTATTTTTAGAAGAATATGATGAAGATACCTCATTATCATGGTCGGCCATGAAACAAAAATTTTTGGCCTCATTTATGCTTGCGCTCAACGCGCCTCCAACGAGAGCTTTTGGTGTGTTGATTTGTTTTGCTCGTTTTGGACACACACTTGCATAGTGATCCTTGTCACCACACACATAGCAAAAGCCTTTCTTTTTATTGGCTTTTTCATCGTCGCTAGATTCGTCATATTTGTCTTCACTTTTGTGGACGTTGCGACTTTGGTTTTTACTACCACGACGGTAGTCTTCATTTTCTTGAAACCTATCAATATTGGCAAACTTTTTGTTAGAAAGAAGTTTAGAAAGTTTTCTTACCAACTTGACTAAATCGTCAAGATTTTCGGGTTCATCATCGGATGAACTTGCATCTTCCTCCTCTTCCTTTTCTTTTGAGGCAACGACCTTGAGAGCGATGGATTTCTTTTTGACTTGCTCCCGGACTTGATTTCTTTTTAGTGCGATTTCGTGCACTTTAAGATTGCCGATGAGATCATCGAGCTTCATAGTTGCGAGATCTCGGGAGTCTTCCAAGGATGTGATTTTTGCCATCCACTCCGAAGGAAGTGCTCGAAGAATTTTCCTTACATAATCCTCATTAGGATAAGTACGACCTAATCCCTTCAAGGTAGTCATAATGAGGTTAAAACGTTTAAACATTGAGTCGATTGACTCATCTTTTGACATTTCAAATAATTCATAATCATGAACAAGAATATTTATTTTAGAGCTTTTAACTTGAGTATTTCCACGATGAGTGTCGCTCAAGCTTTGCCAGATTTGATTAGCAGTTTTATAAGTATAAACTCTTTCTATTTCATCGGAAGTTAAAGCAGCATATAATATATTTTTAGCTTCAAAATTTAAACAATAATGAGATTCTTCAGTGGGAGTCCAATCTTTTATGGGTTTATCAACAATAAGATCATTTTCAACTTTGGTTGGTCTAAAATTCCCATTTTCTATAATATCCCAAATTTTTTGACTTTTGCCACGAACGTGACATTCAAATAGCTCGGCCCAAATGCCAAACTTTTCAGTATCTATAATAGGAGGTTTTGAAAACAAAACAGTTTGTTGAGCCATTATATAAAAGATATAACTTTTAAAAATTTAAACAGAAAATTTTTGAAAGCCCCGCTCTGATACCAAATGTTAGACAACCTAAGGGGGGGGTAAGGTTGTATTTTAAAACTTTTACTTTCAAAAATTCTTTTTACAAATAAATACAGAATAAATAAAGCAGAGTATAAATAAATAAGTATACAACAATTATATAAACAGATATAATTTAAATACACAGAGATTATATAAATAAATATAAATGCAAAGCAGTTTATATAAATAAATATAATATAGCACAGCGGAATAAATAAAGAGATAAGGGATAGAGATACTTGACACAGAGATTTACTGATTTACCACCAACTGTGATAAACCAGCAGCCGAGACACTTCCCGACACGATCCAATAAATGTATTCTTTACGGTAGAAATACAAACCAAGTACAAAGGTAACGTAATTGATTCTCAAGCTTCTGCTATGAGATGTACAGGATCACACACCCGTTATTCAAATACTTACAAGAGGAGTATAACTCACAATGGGTAATCACTCTTGTATAATATCTCACACTTGGATATTTTATAAAAAATGTTTTATAAAATATATATTATAAATAGATGAGAGAGCTGAGAGGTGCTGTTTGTTGTTGCTTGTTACTGTTGTTGTTTTTTGCTGTTCTTCACCAGCATGCATATAAATACCAAGGAAGCTCCAACGGATATATGAGGTGGCGGTATACCGCCTGCACACTGCGGTATACCGCGCAGATACTGACAAACCAACGGCTATAAGAGGTGGCGGTATACCGCCTGCACACCGCGGTATACCGCGGTCAGAAAAATACAATGGGCAGGCTGCACGTTGGATTGCTTTCGGCTGAACACTCCTTCAAAAAAAAAATGCAACAGTAAAATGCATAGGAAACTGATTTTTGATATTTTAATAAAAATTAATAAAACTTTAGTTTTAAATAATTTTAAATATCTTTAAAAACAGTTTAGGGTTTTATAAATATCCAAGTGGTATATTATTTTAGGGTGTTTATCATTATTAGTTATAAACAATAATGACGACGTAGAAACTTCCGTCTTGAATTCTTCAGATAAAAACTTCGTGTTCTTCAAGAACTGTACACTTGGATAGGATTGTTAGATAAACAATAATACGGTGTGTTTGTAATCATCAAAATAAATATGGAGATGTGATTTTATGTGTACCAAAAATATATCACAATATTAAAGCGGGGTACACTTGCACCAACAGAAATGAATTGCAAACCATAGGACGAAAACTGAAATTTTGAAACCACAGGGGCGAAATCCACAATTTATACTAAACTACAGGGATGAAAAACGTAATTTACTTTAATTCAAGTGCTCCTTAAATGATATCAAACGATTTAATAGAAGTATTTGATAATGAGAAGACATTGGTTAAGGGGTCATTTATCTAACCTTATAGTATTTACCAGTAATATTCAACAATTTACTTCACTTATCAAGTAAGATTTTAGGGGCCGTTTACCACACGCTTCCTTGGGTAAGCGCTACCAAGTCACATTATCTTACCGGATTAATATGGCAAGGGCCAAGAACCTTACCCGGTAAGAGCTAAGGCAATGACCAAGAGTCTCACCCGATAAGTGATTTCAAAGACTCTTACCACAGTTAGCGCTTATCGGAAAAAATTGTTGCATACAATACCATTTTGGTGGACTAAAATCTTACCCAGTAAGTAAGTGATAGTGTTGAATTTTACTGGTAAGCACTTACCATGGTAAGCGTTGGGTAAACGGGCCCTTAGTCAATTAAAACTTCATCTTATTCAACCTTTTTACCCGGTAAACGTTTATCAGGTATGAGTCGTCACTCTCATTTATCAAGTAAGGCTTTCGGTCCTTTTTCATCGCTCGGGTAAGATCCTCAATCATGTTCATTCGATAAAATAAATTTAGCCGACAAATACTTATCAAGTAAACGTTTAATAAACGACCCCTAAATTTCTCATAATTCAAACAATCCAAGAACTTGGATCCTCAAAAAATTTATCTGGAATCTCATAATTCTAGAGTTTAAGGTAACACATAAAATGATAGAAAGAGTCCAAAAAATACTTTATGGTGTTTATGCCAACAAAATAGTGAAAATAAATTAATGAGTAAAATCTAATTTTAGTCTCTTATATTTATGGATTTCTTTGAAAGTGAGATCTATAATTTTTTTCACAAGTCATATTTTCATCATCAATGATTCAATTTTGCTCTGAAAGTGGGACATGGTCATTAACTTCGTTAAAAATGGCTATTTGAGGCATGAGAATTTTCATCCAACCATATTTTCCGTCTCTTTTTGCAAAAAAATTGTTTTTTCTTGTTTTTGTAATAACTATGAAATTATAAGGGCTTGTTACGTTATTAACTTATATATGCATGTGTGTGTGTGAAACAAACAAACACCTGGAACGACTATCTTCGACCTCCATCGTGACCCACCGACCACCGTTATTCTTTACCCATTGGCTTTAACCCATCACCACAAGGACCCACTATCACAACTATAACTCATCATCCTTGTGGTATCGAGTATCGACCACTGTGGCATCATCCTTGTGGCTTTGTCCTATGTTGTATCGTTCTTGTGTATTGTCATTGTGGTTTCGTCCTCTGTGGCATCCTTCATGTGGTTTCGTCATCTAGGGTGAACATGTACCAAAACTCACACATGGACGAGATTGACATGACCAAAATCCTGATAGGCCAAACACGCTTCCCCATTCCCTTCGGCCAAACACCTTTCCCATCCGTCTCTTTCTTTCTCTCTCTCATGGCTTGAATATAGAAGCATCTGTGAGTAGGCATGGCAACGGGGCGGGGTTCTCCATCCCCGGCCCCGACCCCCGGTTTGTGATACCCTCCCCCGACCCCGGGCGGGTACGGGGATTTCAATCCCTTCCCCGGTCAACTTGCGGTCAAAACCTGGTCAAGACCCGGTCAACATCCGTCCCCGGTTTGTACCCGGTTCTCCGACCCGGTTGGTGTTTTTTGGCCTTTTTAACAAATATTTTGCTGCTGTATTTTTAAAATTGGAAAAAAATAAATATTTTTAACAACTATCTGAGATAATTACAAATTGAAAAGGAATAAATATTTTTAAAATTTATTATATATTTTAAATATATAAAATAAATAAAATTTTAATTATATATATATATATATACACCAGGTCCGGGGCGGGTCGGGGGATGATCCCGGCCCCGGCCCCGGTTTTTTGAAAGCGGGTTACCCCGACCCCGACCCCGGTACCCGGTTTGGCGAGGAATCCCCGGCCTCGGTCGGGTTGGGTGGACTGGGTTCCTCACCGGGTCGGGTCAAATTGCCATGCCTATTTGTGAGGAGGTCGATGTGAATGCACATATGGTTAGACGATTTTACCGCTAGCTCTAACGGAGGTATTTAACGGCGTTAGTGACAAGGTTTCACTTTCAGAGTAAAAATAGAAACCTTGAGGACGAAAACTTGACTTGTAAAGAAAGCAAAAAACGTCATAAACTAAAATTAAAGTTCGTTGTAAATTAAATAATAAACTGCGTGTAAATGAAATGTAATTTGATTCCGTTTTTATTTGTAGAAATTTACTTTCCGAAACTTGTTATATTTTTCTTTTATATCGAACCAACAATACCTCAATATGCACAAAACCTAGAAAAAAACCCATAAACAAACATGTTATGTATATCATATATATTTTTTATTTCTCATATCAAAAATTAAAAAATAAAGCAATGCAGGCCCAAAATATTATTGGGCCTTATGTGTACTGAAAGCCGGCATTAGGAATTAGGGTTAAAGACTAATAAAAATCTCAGCCGTCTATCTCAGGCCGCACCTGTGAAGCGCCGGATGCGATTGATTCCCTCTCTACATAAACCCCAAGTGCACATTCTCCATCCTCATCTTCAATTAGGGTTTTAGTTTTTGTCGTATTTTAGATTCAGCCATTGAAATCCTTTTTTTTTTCAATTTATCTTGTATGTAATTGTTTTCTGTAGCATTGTGTCTGATTGAAGGCTTCGCTATCTGGTCGGCGTGGATTTACTCAGTTTCTGCCCGACTCGTTCCCTAGAAGCAAGATCAAGCGTGCTGTTCTAAAATTTTAAATCTCCTTCGATCTTCGTTTGAGATCACTAGTGCAGCTACATTTATACACACACGACGCCATTAATCGCTATTTCTTTGGATTCTGATTTTAGTTACGATGTTTTTTTTTCAATCGTATTTTCGAATGTTATTTGAGGATGATCGGCTGTGATGAGTCAATACAGACCTGTAATGATTTGCGAGCATGATCGCAATATTATGAACATCTAAGGGACTGAGCCTTGTATCATCCTCCATCTTCATCTAAGTTGCTTGCAATTTTGGTCTTCTATATTTTTCTTTGCTGGTTATTTTGAAATTTTTATGCAATTGCTTTCGGACGTTCGTGGAATTTCAGTAGAATATCATATGTTGAAATATTTAAATTGAAGACGTTGAATCCTGTAAAATTGTTATGTAAATTGTGAATTTGTTTTTTCATAATGACGCAGCCAACGCTCAAAAGCCTTTATTAACCTTTTGTTTCTTCTTTTTAAGACTTGTCATAAATGAATTTGTTGTAGCATGGTTTTAAATTTGAACCAGATGTTATGAGGAAAAAAAGACCCTTTCAACATTATAGTGGTATGTGTTAACGATTTTGGTATTGTTTGCCAAAAATAAAACTAAACGATCCGAGTAGTTGGTTTTTCGAGGCGCGCTTGAAAAAATAATACCAGACTCGAGCTCAATCCCGATTAAATTTTTTAAGCCGGGTTTGTGTTCGAGATTGAATAATTTTTCAATGTTCAAGCTTGAGCTTGAGATCGAATATGTTTCAACTAGTTTATGTATTCAAGATCTATAATTTTTTATAGAGTAAATTACATAAATCGTCCCTGTGGTATGGTTACTTTTTGGATATGGTCCCCAAAACGAAAAAATTACACTGTGGTTCGACAAACCGCACGCAGAGGGTCCATTCCTCTAACGCCGTTTGTTAACCCAGTTAACTTCAAGTGGTATTTTTGTCTTTTTACTTCTGTTTTTTGTCTTTATCCTAAAAGAAAACTAAAAAAATACCCCTCCTCCTACACCCACTACCCCTCCTTCTTCCTCACGACACCCCCACCCCTTCCTCACCTTTCTTCTTCCCCACCTCCACCCACCACCTCCGGCCACCACCTACAACTAAAACCCAAACAAGAGCAACCCGCAATGGGTTCAACCGTTCAAGTCACACATCAGTATGGCCCTTGACAAGCTTTCATGGGCCGAGTTTCCCCCCAATTTCTTGACCTAGAATCTAAATTAGGGTTTATGATTTTACAATTCTGTATATATACCACCATTCGTTTCAGTGTATCATATCCTTCTCATGCTTCTATGCAATTATTTGTTCATTACGTTATTATGTCTGAGATTGCAAGTTTTCAACGAACACAGCAGTCATATCTCTTTCAATCCATTGATCGTCTGCCTATCAGAATACAACTAGATCTGTTCGTCGGTTGGATTTTGTTGTAATCTACTGATATGTAGTGTGGTTTATGTTTGCAGGTTCGGTGCCACGTCGCCGGTAGCCAAGTTGCAGTGACCGGCGATGCTATGATCGAACCTATAACAAGCTTCTGCGTTTTGCATCATTATAGGAACCTGTGAACTGATAAGTTTCCGTTCATTCACAGAGCCGTTTTTTGCGATTACAATCTTATGTTCTTCATATTTTTATCGAATATTTGAAATTCTTTTTGTTTAAATTATTTCAACGACACCAAAGCCAGTGAGGATTTAACTCTAAAAGTTGGAATTACCGACTGAATTCATTGATGAGAAATTGCATATCTGAGGCTTTTTTCTTCCTAAGAATTACAAGCAAATTTTTATTCAGAATGAATAAACCAAAATATTTTGGATCTTAGTAGTAGTTAAACACGACTCGTTGAAATATGAAGGCTACTGTTTCGAGGGGCTGTTTGGAAACAGACATGGCTGTCCGTGGACAGCCGCTGCTGTTTGAAGGTGCAGGACAGCCTGCAGTGTGTTTCGGTGCTGTCAGAAGGGGCAATTAAGCCCTCGGCTGTAGTCGAACAGCAAGGCTGTTTCTGGGCATTGTTATTTTTGTCTCCAATTCGGTAGTGTGTAGGTTTGTTTCTTGCGAACCAACGTGTTTTCGGTTCGGGAGATTTTTGTCGTGTTTGGTTTTCCTTTTGGTTCGATTGTGTTTCGTTGGATTTGTTGTATTGTATTTGACTATTTGTGGTTGTTTTTCCAGGTGGTAATAAAAGTTATGCATCGCCTTTCAAAAAAATCATTTGTCATTTTTCAGCTTTATATTATCATACCTAATCGATATAAACTGAAAATACATTAAAAAATACGTTTTTATTTTTTCACAAATTATACCATTATAATAATCTCATCAAACTTACAAAATGAGCTCAATTTATGGGTTTGAGTGAATCCTTTTCAATTTGTTTGACCCATTGACCATATTGACATTGAATTTATATGCGATTTAAAAACACATAAAACCATAAAATCGGCATAGTGTGATGGAGAATAAAACAGAACATGTAACAATTTCTACGGGTGACCTAATAGAAACTCAGTGATTATTCTTCCATTAATTATATAGAAACAGATAAGAATATACGAAAATTTACACGCTTACTCGTCTTTTCTACATCTGGATTAAGCAATACTAGCCGTGGTTGATACCCAGGATCTCTTTCAATCCATTGATCGTCTGCCTATCAGAATACAACTAGATCTGTTCGTCGGTTGGATTTTGTTGTAATCTACTGATATGTTGTGTGGTTTATGTTTGCAGGTTCGGTGCCACGTCGCCGGTAGCCAAGTTGCAGTGACCGGCGATGCTATTATCGAACCTATAACAAGCTTCTGCGTTTTGCATCATTATAGGAACCTGTGAACTGATAAGTTTCCGTTCATTCACAGAGCCGTTTTTTGCGATTACAATCTTATGTTCTTCATATTTTTATCGAATATTTGAAATTCTTTTTGTTTAATTTATTTCAATGTCACCAAAGCCAGTGAGGATTAAACTCTAAAAGTTGGAATTACCGACTGAATTCATTGATGAGAAATTGCATATCTGAGGCTTTTTTCTTCCTAAGAATTACAAGCAAATTTTTATTCAGAATGAATAAACCAAAATATTTTGGATCTTAGTAGTAGTTAAACACGACTCGTTGAAATATGAAGACTATAACCTGATCTGTGCGTCGGTAGGGTTTTGTGGTTACCTATAGATAAGTAGTGTGGTTTACGTTTGCAGGTTCGGTGCCACGTCGCAGGTAATTACCCACTGAGTTTACATTGAAGACAAAAAACCATCGACTCCCCTATTTTGTTGAATTCAATTGATATTTGTTTATCTTATAACTCTGTTAGATATGTTTTACACTCAAGGCGGTTGTAGGTGGTGGCCGGAGGTGAGGAAGAAGAAAGGTGAGGAAGGGGGGTGGGGTATTTTTTTAATTTGTTTTTTAGTTTTCTTTTAGGATAAAGACAAAAAACAGATGTAAAAAGACAAAAATACTCCTTGGATTAACTGGGTTATTTTTTTGTTTTAGGCACCATATCCAAAAAGTGACTACCAGAGGGACGATTTATGTAATTTACTCTGTATAATTTGATTATATAATTTGTATTCAAGATCTATGGCCATCTAATAGGTTTGCTATAACCGAGGGCAGAATGGTCTTTCATATTCTTTAATTTAAAACAACATTTTTAGAAGTGTAATTATTACATTATTTAATGAATCAAGTTATAATTATAGAGTGAGAATTTTTAGGGAAATTAATTAAAATACCCCAAGTCAAACCAACTGTTATCAAAATACCTTAAAAATTTTCAACTTTGCAAAAATGCCCAAAATACCCGCGATGGGGTCCCGTGATCGCGGGATACGCTGACGTGACACGTATTTTGGGGCCAAATGCCCCGCGAAGTCCCTCAACTTTGGCCGTGGTGCACTTTTGGTCCCTGTCCGCGATCCCAGCCCGCGATGGCCCAAAAAATTACAGTTTTGGTCCCTGAAATTTTACACTTTTGGTCCCTGAAAATTTACACTTTCAGCCTCTATACTTAGACGAATTTTGCATGATTTTACTGTTTTTTTCCACAATTATTGCAATTTAAAGACCGATTTGTGGTTGAAATTCATTTGCATGTTTCAATCAATGTTAAATCAATGTTTTTGGAATACCAGTTTGTGGATGAAATGAGAGTTTGGTTTTTTGATATGTTGGTTGTTTCATTGATAAATATACGTAAAATTCAAACCATAATCCCCACACAACGATTTCATTGTTGTAATATTTCTTTCTGCAATATTTTGTGTTTGAGATACTACTGAAAAAATGAGTTCATCTGTTGTAAAAGCTAAGCTATATTTCTGTTTTGATGGTGAATGTGTGCAACATAACAATGAGTGGAATTTTGCTTATAAATCTAAGCATACGTCAGAAATTTGTTGCATACGCCATGCAAAAATGTGGAATCAACTCTTCTGATATTTGCAAGTTAGTATTTAAAAATGGCGATGGGTCATTTGTGGATTTATCCAACGATGGGATATCTCTACTTTTCTACACCTTGCAGTCGATTCAGAAAGACCCCCATTACTCTTTGTGTATCCCGGCGTATCCGACGGTGACGGCGACGGTGACGAGGAGGGTGATTCTCAACAAATAGAGCATCCTGATTCTCAACAAATAGAGCAGCCTGATTCTCAACAAATAGAGCAGCCTGATTCTCAACAACAACAACCACCACAACCACACGAATGGCGTACTGCTGGAGTTGCTGATGACGAAACCCACGTTTTCAGAACAGGTAATTCTGAAATAGACAGATCAGACACCGATAATGATGATCACGAAGAATATACCCCTAGTAGAAAATCATGTAGTCAGATAAATGACTTTTTTGATATGCCCCTATTCTTCCAGACTCCCATACCCAGACACAAAGCTACGAACCTACACCTTATATTCGCAGTGAAAGTTTAACAGCAGGTCAGATATTCGATTCGAAGGATCTCTTAGCAAGTCAGATCGGACTCAAGTTCTTGGAAGAGGGTTTCCAAAGTCGCGTGCGGGCATCTGACAAAAGCAAATACGTAGTTGAATGTGTTAGAGAAAAGTGTGAGTGGAGGTTGTACGCGATTCACACGGATCCCAAAGGAGGGGCGATAATGATTAGAAAGTTGCACGACGTACACACTTGTATGAGGACGCAACTTAATCTCCACCACAAACAAGCCGGCAAAAAGACTTTGGGTGCGATCCTGAAAAACAAATTTCTTGATGTTAGCAGGTCATTGCGTCCAAAGGACATCGTCCACGACGTTCACCGGCAGTTCGACGTCACGATTGATTACCACCAAGCGTGGCGTGCGCGCTGCCATGCACTGTTTATGGTGAGAGGCACGTTTGAGGTTCTTATTTGGTTATACCCCCTCGTAGTATATTCCTTAATTTTAGATTATGTTGAGCTTACATACATGTATACACACACACACACACACATATATATACACATAGAAACACAATATTTAGTTCATGTAAAAGGAAATTACCCACGTCATCCTCTTCACTAATAACAGATTGTTTCAAATGGGATATGTCAGAAAAATAGTTGACTTATTTTCTTATAACATCGATAAAAATTACCTGAACTAATAACAAATGAGTTATTAGTAGATTTGTGATTCATCTTGCTGTAAGTTGTTTGGTTTCCTAGGTTTTGCTGTAAGTTTTGATGAACCCACTGAGTTTTTCAAAGAAAAGAATGTGGATTTGTGCTTCATCTTGCTGTGATTTGTTTGGTTCTATGTTTTTCAAACTTTCAATCTTATATTCCCTCGATTTTGCTGCAACTTTTGATGAACCTATCTGAGTGCTGGTAGTGTTGGTATTTGCTTTCTTTGCAGATTTGCTCAAAGTTTGCTCAACTTTTGAACCATTAACTCAATGATGGCCAACTGTTCTGAAATGATTGTTGTTGTTGTTAGTTTCACCCAAACCCATGGATGTTTTATATCACTTATGAGGACTCGCTGCATGGAGGTCAGAGTTCGTTTTCTTCACGTAGAGCTTCCAATACACACAACTGAAGCTGAATGTGTTGCATGAGTGTGCGAGCTAGATCAAGATCCCGATATACAAGGTACGCACTTAACCGGTTATAACCGGTGGTCCCATAACTTTGTTTGCATTTTCATCGTTTTTAATAAACATTGTTTCTTCATGGTGCAGGCATTTGTGTCTTGCATCCTTTGCCAACCCAAATAGATGAACAGAAGGTTCTAGCGAAAATAAGCATCGAGAAGAACGTAGATGGTGTTCGGCCTCCATCGGACGAATCTGCAAGTGTTGAGATCATATCATGCGGTCGGGAGTTTGCAATTCCGTCGTTTTGAAAAGCAACGAAAACGTACGCGAGATCTTCGCAACTGGAAGTGGGATGAGGTTGTTGATCTAGAGTCGGACGTTGACGAAGACTTGCTCGACACTGCCGATTCGACATCAACGCTTACAAGCCGCGTTAAATAGTTACTTTCTATTTGTTTTTTTTGCATGGATTCTATATCTTTGAGGACAAGTGCTTTTAGCTTAAATAGTTACTTTCTTGATCTATTCGTTTCTATCTATCGTTGCTTTTATAGAATCTTATTTATTATATGATTGATCCTCACCAAAACGAAAACTCTAGCATTGTCTGCGCAATCTGGTGGTTTTTCATTCATGTGTACAAACATTATAGTGGCAACCGCCTATTCGATTATTGGCAACTTAACAACATTAATCTATCAAATAGTTATCAGTACAGAGCACTGATTGGTACAACTGGTTGTTAAGCCTGAAGTCGACGTAGTCGAAGATATTGAGCAGAGACTGACACATCTTGTAACACCCGTAATTTTCGGATAAGCATAATTTCGAACCAGTGTGAAAATCGATCTTTTAAGAAAAATATGAAAAATAGGATTTTGGGTTAAATCCTAGATTTTATGGTCTTGTTGGATGGGGAATTCGAATACAAGTCCAACGGTTCTTTCCGGAGCGAAAATGGAGCTATAACGAAGAAGTTAGGGCCAAAACAACTTTCGGTACAATCTCGGCTAAAGTGACCAGCGAAAGTGACACTTGTGTCACTCTCGCGTGTCACTCTCGCCGGTTTTGTACCGAGAGCTATTTGAGCCCGGCGAAAGTGCCCAACGAAAGTGACCCTTGTGTCACTCTCGCACGTCACTTTAGCCGTCGGGTACCTGAAGCATAAATACGAGATTTTCAGCCCTCAAACTTCATTTCTTCATATCTCTCTCATTTCAACTCCGATTTTGGCGATTCAAGTGGCTATGGTTCCGATTTTGAGAGCTATTCAAGGATCTAGAAAGAGTTTGGAAGATCATTGGATGATTCAAGGGTGTTTGGTGGTGGTAAGTCTCGAATCTCCTCTCTTTCTCTCCCAAATCGTTTTCCCTTTTCTCCCTCACAAAATCCTAACCGATTTTGGGGTTTCTCTTGGAGATTGATGCGTTCCTTACCCATTTTATGCTATTGATTTCATCTATAGATGCAAGAGCAAGTTTCATCCACGACATCTTAGAGATTTTGGGGTTTTCTAGGTTTTCATCAAAACCTAAGTGGTGAGTTCATCCTCCTAGCTTATATACTTTCATATGAGTTATAAATGTTCCATTGATGATCTCCTAGTGTTTTGTTTCTCCAATTTCGATTTGGATGATTTTGGAGAAGTTAGGTTAATATTGGGGTTTTGGTTAAAATGGAGATTTTGATATAATATGTTGGGGAATGGTTTTAAAGTGGTTGAATATGAACATTCATAGTTGGAAGTTATGAATTTAGATTTTTGGAGGTTTTGGCTTGAGGATACAAACTTCGTCAAAGGAGCTTACGTTTGGAGAAATTCTAGATTTAGCCTAAATCTAGCAAGGTGAGTTCAAGTTATTTTGCGAAAACGTTGTACATGCCAAAATGAGTATTTTACAAATATGTGTGTGTTTTACTTGAAAAGATACGTGGTTGAGTTATTTGGATAATTTTAACTCTTTTGAAATGTTTATCTTCATAAATGTGTAAAACGCCCATATTTGGGGCTTTTGAATATTTGGATGGTTAGAAATCATATTTTATCTTTAAAAGGTTAATTGCTCGAAATGAGGTTTATTTGACGGTTTAATCATGTTAGTGTAAATTGATTTTATAAACCATGTAGGAAATACCCGATTTAGTGTTAAGAGTTATTTTGAGAATTGTAAAGGTGTGAGTCCTTTTGGGAAAACCCTTTTTGCTTAACCGTGTCAGGTTTTGGGTTAATAACGGTTTTGTGGTACTTGTTTACCTAACTGATGTTTAAATGCATTTTATGCGATGATGACCGTTATTCATGGGTCTAGCGAGCTTTGAGTACTTTGCTCGGTTTTAACTTTGAGAAAGTTTTGGGGACATTTGTCCGGGTTAAATGACTCGCTGTGGAGTCTTGTTTGGTTTGCATTTATTGCAACTTGATGCATTTTATTGCACATTATTGATATTTGCATGCTTGGGTGTTTTGTCATTCCGGGTTGAGCATGTTTTGGTAGACTGTGTTGCATTGGATCCATAGGCAAGTGAGTCAGTCTTTAATTGATGGTCTATCTCTTTGTGCACGAGGAGTGGACTATGGGGACGCATGGTTATATGCGTAGGCCGTGGGGGCCACTAGCGAGTAGGCAATAAGGGACATTGAAGTCCTTGAGGTGTAACTCGTCTAGACTGGATATGCAATAAGGTCGCCTGTAAGTCCTTGAGGTGTAACTCTACGGGGTATGCAATAAAGGCAATCTATTTATGGCTTGAGGTTGTGATGTCTTTATGGCATGGGAACTAAGGTCGGGGCTTAAGGTGTAATCCAGTAACATCACGAGTGACTTAACTTTGTGTGCCCGTCACTTTCGATGGAATCGGGTCTCCCCCGTCACCGAAAGGTGTGGTTTTGGGTATATGTTTTTATCCATATTTTCGGTGACGTACTTTATTTATACGAACTGTATTCATGGTTATTGGCAGGGTTCTATGCTTCATACTTATTGGATGTTTTGGAATATTGGAGTTTTGTCCATGTTTATAATTCTTGGGATACTTACGTCTAAACATGTTTTGAGTGAGTTGGAGTTGAAATTCATTTTAGAAAAACTCTTTATACACTTTGGGAACTTTTCTCCTAGATTTTGTGTGCGTTGGAAAATGAGTCATTTATGTCGCTTGGGAAACCCTTTGGAAATAATAATATTTGTCGCAACTTTCAACGAAAGATTTATCTAAATCATGACTAAAACCACAACCTTCCGATTTATGATTTTTATGTAGTCATGATAAAATGCTTGAACTCACTAGGCGTAAGCCTAACCCTTTTTATTTGTCGGCATGTGCAACAGGCTCAGGTTGGGGTAACTCTAGCTACATTATGAAGTGGCGGGTGCTAGTAGTGTGCACGAGAGGTGAAGTGTTTAGTGAAGTCTTCCGCACTTGTTTGGACTAGCAACTTGTGTTGTGTTAAGTGACACCCGTTTAGGTTGTTTTATTTGGGGAATTTTAATGTTTTTAATTCCAAGGTATTTTGAGGAATAAATTGTAGAATTGGATTTATCTGTTTTTGTTGATTATTGAATTTTAAAGTTAGTTGCTCGTTCCAAATTTGAGGGTGTTACACATCTGGATGGTTCGTGAAGTCTTAGTTGTTCCCATTAAACCGAACATTGGCTGATCGGTGGTGGTTGTTCGTGGACAACTTAATTTGGACAGGCTGCAACTGCTGGATTTTTGGTGCAGGTCCTGTGCGTCTGCTTCTGCTTGGAGATGCTATATGGTTTGAGTTCGGTGGCAGATCCTATGGCATCGTTTATTCCTCGCAAACAGCTGCTTGGGTCATGATGCCTTTCCATATGAGATTTTTGTTTAATTGCAAAACCTTCTATGACTCCTCTACATGAGGCGAGCCGGAAAATTCCTGATTATATGAGATTCGGTCCCATCTTGCCTAAAAGCTCAGGGTTCTCTTCGGTTCTAAAAGCTAACAAGAATGCAAGAGAATCATCCAGGTTAGTTTCTGAGCCCGATATTTTTTGAGAACCATGAGAGCCAATATATTCATTGATGCATGCAAACTAATGAATTTCAGTGAGTATATTCATCAACAAGATACATATCTTGATAGTGTATATACATCAATGAATATACTGGTATGAATCAATGAATATAACGGTTCTTAAGTTCTCAAATATTCAGTTCTCACATATATCATCCCCATTAGTTTCTTACTAAACAAGGATTTGGTTTTTTCACCAGATAGAATGATTACTTGCTCCCTTGTGCGTTAATTGTTTTCTACTTCAACTTTCCACATAGAAGTACAATTGATTTATTTTTGTAATCTGAAATGCAACAGTTTGAGTGCAACTCGCATTGGCTTTGAGAACTTAGAGGATTCTGCAGCATGGGACATTCAAGTAAGATGATAAACATTTCAGTTGCATTTCTACACTCATAAGTGATCAGTTTATTGAGTTAACATAAGTTGTACTATTTTCCATTTACTCATTTAGGAGGGAATCCCAGAGGAAACTGATGAATCTGACTATGAACCCGAAGAAGATAGAGATCACAACATAGAATCACTTCCAACGGTAAAAATGAGCAAGGATTATAAACCTGGGCCTAATGGATACATATGGGAGGAGAGGAATCGACCACTTTCTCCTCAAATGTTCTCTCCTATAATTTCGCGTAAAAGCTCCCCAAAAGTTTAATCTTCAAAACAAGATGGAAATGATAAGGTGACATCTACGTTGACCCTACGGGCCACTCGAGCGATGGATTATAAAGTGGTTGCTTCTTTGCGTACTTCACCACCAGTGTACCATGGCCACAATACTAGCTCACCAGCTCACAGGACTCTGATTACGAATCTAGAGTATGTCTTACTAAATACTACAATCAAAATCAGTTTAAAGGACGTCAAAAATGTCTAGATGTCATAATAGACTGCTTTATAGGACCAAACAATTGTGCGTCCTATGTATATGTGCTACAATCTCCTAATAAGTTTTTAGGTCAATTTTAAAATAAAGCATCCTATTAACAAAATCATGTTTTTTTTATTTTTGTAGTAGGGGGATGGGAGGTGTTTGTGGTTTTTATAGACAGTTTAACTCCTAAAATTATAAACAAAACTATAATTGTGATCTAGGAATTATATAAACTGGGTGGTTTGGTGATAGGCGGGTATCACCCCCTAAATCTAACCGCAAGTGTACGGGTCGAAGTCAAGTAATAGTACTTAGAGAAGTACGAGTATCGAATCACGGGGAACTAGGAACTAAATATCACAATTACTATAATTGCTATTAACTGAACTATCGAAAATTGAGAGATTGGTGTTAAACTACTAATTGCAGAAAATAAAACAAACACAAGACAGACAATGAACAGCTTTGGAATTCAGATAGAGAAAACAGTTGAGGGTTGGAAATCCTTAGGTTTTCACATATGAACATCAGACTTAAAACAAATACCAGTTATTTCCGTTAATGAATACCCAATCTTGATCTAACCATTGTTCTCTCTCAAGTTACAACGGTTATATTCGTAAAGCACGGTTCTTTCTCAAGCTACCATGAGTTTTATCTTGACAACACAAGTTAAATCTCTCGATCTCAACCTATGTAGTTCAAAACACATTAAGCACAAGATTATAATGAGACTAAAGTTTACTCGGTATATCTCTATCCTTTCTTACCTTAGGCGTGTGATTTCTAGTTCTATTTGATAATTAACTCTCTCGAACTTACTTAACAACAACAAATCAATCGTAAATTGGCCAGATTCACAATAGCATTAAGAGCAAAATCACATGCATTCATTAAATCGGAAAACTGATAAAAGTCACTCGTCATCCATCTATATGTTCAATCCTAATTCAATCCAACCCCCAACATCTAAAGATTAGTTCATGATGTTGGGGGATTCAAACACAAGAGAAAGAGAAACGAAAACGTATGTAAACATAATAACTGTGATCGTGGTGAATGTGAAAGATATAGTGATGAACTCCCTTCTCCCGTGATTGAATCTACTTGCGTCGTGAACGTGTCCTCGATTGATCCTCCCTCGTCGCTCCAAAAGGTGTCACTCGGCTCTGAAAATCGCCCCTGGAACTGCTCTGCCCGTCGTGTGAAAGTTTCGTCTCGAATGAATGACCTAAAACCCGATTAATAAAGCTGATTTTCGACAAACAGTGGCTTACGCGGTTTGCCACGCGACTTGCAAGTCGCGCGTGTCTTTTTGGCTGCATGGGTCGATTTCTGGTTCGCGGATCGGGTCCTGGTTCGGTTGCGGGTCTTGGGCTTGACTTTTGGGCTTCCGTTAGGCTTCGTTTGGACTCGTTTTGGGCTCTTTTTAGCTTCTTTTCCCGAGGAATGCCGCCTTTTAGATAACCTGTATCAAACACTAGATAAACCGTAAAATACACGCCTTTTTTACTTGAATACAAGCCAATCTCATTGGTTTGAGAACTGAAAATAACGCCAAAAAGTGGCGTTATCATTTGGCAAGAAGTGATCAAGAAAATAACGCCAAAAAGTGGCGTTATAAATTCGTAATTAAGAAATTGATTACTGAAATCGAAAATATTAATTACGAAATTAATACTGTAACCGAAATACAGTTTCAGTTTCAAAAAAAATAGAAACTGGTCAAAAGAATTTTTAGCAAAACCAAGCTGCGTGAGCACGAGATTTTGGAGCTGCATCCGTGTCCGCAGGTCGCGCTCGCACACAAGTTCGACGATTTTAGCTTACGAAATCGTCAATCGGCACCCCCCTACGCACGGGTAGGAGTTAGAGTAAAACCAATCAAGGAGCTTGTCAACTCCTCACACTTCTTTGGTTATAAACCAAAGAGAGTTTACTCTTTTTTCCTATGTGGGACACCTTCTCACACTCAACTTGGTTTTTTCTAATTTCAATTACTCAACTTTGAGCATCGATATCTCATTCACACATTCTCCGTTTTGGACACATTATATATTGTTTCGAAGCTCTCATATAGGAGAACATAAACCCACTAAGAGTTAATTATATATAACATATATATATATATATATATATATATATAAATGTGCCCAAAGTTTAGTAAAAACCATATTCTTACTAAAATTTTCCAACAATCCCCCACAAGAATGGAGATCGATCTATGCATACGAAATTTTCCCTACGAAATTTCCAATAGTCGAATCCTGCATAAGATAGGTAGGTGTTACCCTTTGAACCTTCCCTTGTGAAACATACTTAGTCTCCTAGTTGTCAGTAGACTCGATGTCTTTGAACTGAACTACCATTTATGTAGACGACAATATATTTCACACAAGACTCTTCTTAACAAGGTCATATCCTCATAGTCGTGTTCGTTATGGTCATGAACACTAGCCTGGTTCAGCGAGAGCAATTAGGAATTGCGCCTCCCACAATTCCCTTCGAAGCGACCCCACTTCTCTCTCACATAGGTGATTTTCAATAATCATTAAAAGCTATATGCTTAGCCTCACTATCACTGATTAGGAGGTTTTAATTCCCCCACAGTGACCTCCCTCATTCATACAACTAGGTTGTCCTTTTGAACCCAGATCTTGGGATCTCCAGTCTTCTGGGTAAGGTTTCCTTTGCATGAATTATTCATTCAAGGGCTTTAGTCCCATTCCTCTTGACGACTTATAGACTAAATATCTACTTAGGCCTTTCGTAAGCGGATCCGCAATGTTATCCTTTGACTTCACATAGTCAATCGTGATAACTCCAGTAGAGAGTAACTGTCGTATCGTATTATGTCTACGTCTAATGTGTCCAGACTTCCCATTATACATTGTACTTTGAGCTCTACCAATTGCCGGTTGGCTATCACAATGTATACAAATGGCCGTTACCGGCTTAGGCCATCCGGGAATATCTTCCACAAACTGACGCAGTCACTCTGCCTCTTCACCACATTTATCCAAGGCGATAAATTCAGATTCCATCGTGGATCTAGCTATAACAGTTTGCTTGGACGATTTCCAAGATATAGCCGCACCTCCAAGTGTAAACACATATCCACTTGTAAATCTGGAATCCTTTATGTCAGATATCCAATTTGCATCGTTGTATCCTTCGATCACAGCTGGATATCTTCCATAATGCAGTCCATACTCACGTGTGTATCTCAAATATCTTAACAATCTAGTAATGCTTTTCCAGTGTTCAAAACTAGGATTACTAGTATACCTACTTAGCCTGCTCACTGCATATGCTAAGTCAGGTCTAGTACAACTCATGAGATACATCAGACTGCCAATTATTCTTGAGTATTCCACTTGTGCAACACTATCCCCTCGATTTTTAGATAGATGTTGACTAGTGTCAATCGGAGTTCTAGCTACACTAGTATCTCCTTTATTAAATTTCTCAAGAATCTTGTCCACGTAATATGTTTGACTTAACATCAGACCATTCTGGGTTCTTGTGATCTTGACCCCAAGAATCACATCCGCTAAACCCATGTCTTTCATGTCAAACTTAGATTTCAACATATCCTTCGTGGACCTTATCATTTTGTCATCACTATCAATGATAAGCATATCATCAACATATAAACACAAGATGACATAACCATGAGTGGTGTTTTTCATATAAACACATTTGTCACACTCACTTATTTTATAACCGCTTTCTAACATGGCTTGATCAAACTTTTGATGCCATTGCTTTGGAGCTTGCTTTAGGCCATACAAAGACTTAACAAGTTTACAAACCTTGTTTTCTTGTCCTGGGGCAACGAATCCCTCAGGTTGCTCCATATAGATTTCTTCTACTAAATCTCCATTTAGAAAAGCAGTTTTCACATCCTTTCTTTTGTTTATATTAAGTTGATTTTCAACTTCATTTTTTAAACATGACAAACTTGTGTCAAAATAATCTAGACCTCCCTTTTGTCTATATTAAGTTTATTTTCAACTTCATTTTTAAACAAGACAAACTTGTGTAAAAATAATCTAGACCTTCCTTTTGTCTATATTAAGTTGATTTTCAACTTTATTTTTAAACAAGACAAACTTGTGTAAAAATAATCTAGACCTTCCTTTTGTCTATATTAAGTTGATTTTCAACTTCATTTTTAAACAAGACAAACTTGTGTAAAAATAATCTAGACCTTCCTTTTGTCTATATTAAGTTGAATTTCAACTTTATTTTTAACCAAGACAAACTTATCTATTGCTTCATCTTTATTTTTAAATAAATATATGTAGCAATATTTCGTGCTAATACAAGACAAACTTGTCTATTGCTTCATCTTTATTTTTTAAAATAAATACATGTAGTAATATTTCGTGCTAATACAAGACAAACTTGTCTATTGTTTCATATTTATAAATATATGTAGCAATATCGATGAACGTGATCACATATTTGTTCCCACTTCTAGTAGGAACCGATTTTAAATCACACACGTTAGTATGAATTAAATCAAGGGTTCGTTTTTTTTTTCTTTCAACCGATTGGAAAGATAATCTAATAAGTTTTGGTTTTTTACACATGTGGGGCACTTGTGATTTGAGTCAAAATCAAAACTTTTGGTATGCAAATTAAATTAAATGTCGAATGGAATTAAACATATATACATGTTCTAAACGGCCATGCCAAACAATTGAAAAAACTCAAGTATATAAACAAAATTAGAACTTGCTTTTATTCATATTATTAATAACCATTACATTTTAACATTCCATTATATTTAATTTAAACATGTCATTCAAGGCATATCCTTTACCCACATACATACCACTTTTTGGACAAAACAAACTTGTCCGACTCAAACACTAGTTTAAAACCAAACTTGTTTAACAAACACCCCGAAACGAGGTTCTTACGAAGCTCCGGGACATACAAAACATCCTTAAGCTTGTGCTCTTTCCCGGAAGTCATCTTCAAAATGACATCCCCGACACCCTTGATATCGGCGGTGGCGGCATTCCCCATGAATAGCTTTTGTACATCATCAACATCCTTAAAAGTGTTGAATTTGCTCTTGTCATAACACACATGACGGGTAGCTCCGGTATCAATCCACCAATCTCTAGAGTTTGCATCAATCACATTCACCTCCATGGCCGAATCATCCATGATCATTGCCACCAAGTTTTCGTTCACCATTTTGGAAAACAAATTTCATGTGAAGAAAGCCGCAATATCAATCTGTTTATATACAACAGAAAAGAACTTAAATCAAAAAACACTCGATTTAGAATCTGTTTATAAACAACAGAAAATCGAAACATAATCGATTAAAATTGTTTACACACAACATCGAAATAATTAAATCGAAACAAACTCGATCACTAAACTGTTTACACATAACAGGAACAAATTATATCGAAATAGACACGATTACTAACTGTTTTCACAAAACGAATTATATCGAAACAAAACTCGATTAATAAACGATTTTCACAAAACGAATTATATCGAAACAAAACTCGATTAATAAACCATTTTCACAAAACAAATTATATCGAAACAAACTCGATTAATTTCGTTAATAAGTCTGATTAAGACACGACAGAAAATTGAAACAAACTCGATTAACTTCGTTTTCAATTCTGTTTAAGACACGACAGGAAATCGAAACAGACTCGATTAACTTCGTTTACCAAATTCGTTTGAGACACGATAGAAAATCGAAACAAACTCGATTAACTTCGTTTACAAAATCTGTTTAACAAATCTGTTTAAGATTGTTGGTATTTTTAATTAATTTTAATCATACTTTTGATTAAAAAGATTAAACCACGAAAATTAAAGAAATAAGATGAAGCAGAATATTAAGGAAACAAATTCCTATAAAAGACGAGAACCGCTGAGGCTCGTGTTATACACGATTCCCTAAACAGATTTGCCGTCTGTTCCCAGGGTACAACAGCGTAAGCAGTTTTTGGAACTGCCGGAGATGACACTTGCCTGAAAAGATCGCCGGAAATAAACCGTATGCTACTGTTCGATAGTGTGTTGAATCGAGAGAATATCAGTTCTGAAATTCGTGAACTGCTTGGTGTGTCTTTGGATGAAACGAGTCCACATATTTATATTCGAATTTGAATTCGACAACCATAAATTCGTAATTAAGAAATTGATTACTGAAACCGAAAATATTAATTACGAAATTAATACTGTAACCGAAATACAGTTTCAGTTTTAAAAAAAATACAAACTGGTCAAAAGAATTTTTAGCAAAACCAAGCTGCGTGAGCACGAGATTTTGGAGCTGCATTCGTGTCCGCAGGTCGCGCTCGCACACAAGTTTGACGATTTTAGCTTACGAAATCGTCAATCGGCACCCCCCTGCGTGCGGGTAGGAGTTAGAGTAAAACCAACCAAGGAGCTTGTCAACTCCTCACACTTCTTTGGTTATAAACCAAAGAAAGTTTACTCTCTTTTCCTATGTGGGACACTGTGTCACCCCGCTTTACCACGACACAATATTGTCCGCTTTGCCTCTTTTATCTTTTCCATCAAACTCGATGTCACATCAATTCTAGCATTGATCGATTTCAAACATCCACTATACTCTTTCCTACTTAAAGCATCGGCCACGACATTTGCTTTACCAGGATGGTAATGCAATTCGCAATCGTAATCTTTAAGTAATTCTAACCATCTTCGCTGTCTCATATTTAACTCTTTCTGATCAAAAACATGCTGCAAACTTTTATGGTCAGTAAAAGAGTACATTTGGTTCCATACAAGTAGTGCCTCCACAGCTTTAAAGCAAACACAACAGCCGCTAACTCCAAATCATGTGTCGGGTAGTTCTTCTCGTGTTCCTTAAGTTGTCTAGACGCATAAGCAATCACTTTGCCTCGTTGCATCAATACGCATCCTAGACCCATCTTTGAAGCATCACTGTATACCACTAAATCTTCTGTTCCTTCTGGTAAAGCAAGAACCGGAGCCTCACACAACTTTTGACGTAAAGTTCTGAAAGCCGATTCTTGTTTCTCCGTCCAGATAAACTTCACGTTCTTTCTAGTCAGAATAGTCAAAGAAGATGCAATCTTAGAAAAGTCTTTAATAAACCTTCTGTAATAACCTGCTAAACCCAAGAAACTTCTTATTTCAGATGCACTTCTAGGTGTCTCCCAATTTGCCATAGCTTCAATCTTAGTTGGGTCTACCTTGACTCCTTCTGAAGTGATCACGTGACCTAGAAATTGTACTTCTTCTAACCAAAATTCACATTTTGAAAACTTCGCGTACAATTTCTCTCTTCTTAAAACTTCTAAGACTTCACGTAGGTGTTGTTCATGATCTGCTTTAGTCTTTGAATACACAAGTATGTCATCAATAAAGACGATAACAAACTTGTCCAAGAAAGGTCGACACACTCTATTCATCAGATCCATGAAGACAGCTGGAGCATTTGTCAACCCGAATGGCATTACTAGAAACTCATAATGCCCGTATCTGGTTCTAAAAGCTGTCTTAGGAATATCTTCATTTCTAACCCGTACTTGGTGATACCCTGACCTCAAATCAATCTTAGAAAAACATCCTGCCCCTTGAAGTTGATCAAATAGATCATCGATTCTTGGAAGCGGATATTTATTCTTAATCGTCACCTTATTCAGCTCGCGGTAATCTATACACATTCTCATAGTACCGTCTTTCTTCTTAACAAACAGGACCGGAGCTCCCCAAGGCGAAGAACTCGGTCTGACAAAACCTTTATCTAATAAATCCTGGAGTTGAGTCATCATTTCTTTCATTTCAGATGGCGCTAGACGGTAAGGTGCCCGCGCTATCGGAGACGAACCTGGAATGAGATCAATTCTAAACTCCACCTGCCTTTCAGTAGGTAGACCAGGAAGATCATCAGGAAATATGTCAGGAAACTCACGTACCACCTTGATATCTTCCAATTGTTTCTTTTCCAACCTTCCATCTAAGACATACGCCAGATAGGACATACATCCTTTCATTAAACACTTACGCGCCTTCACAACAGAGATTAACGGAATTTCCCCCTTTTGCTTTTCCCCGGAGATGAATACGTCATCCTTATCGGTCATTGGAATCCTGATTAATTTCTTTGCGCAAAATATTTCTGCTTGATTGGCTGTCAGCCAATCCATACCCACAACTATGTCAAACCCTCCAATTTCCATCAACAACAAGTTGATCGAAAATTTCGTCTCTTCTATAAGAATAGTACAACCATCAAGCCTTTCTCGAACCAAAGCTTGACCCCCATTAGCTACCTCTACCACTAAAGCATCATCTAAAGTAGTAACAGGCGTAGCTAATTTAGGGTAGAATGATTTGGACACAAATGACAAATTTGCTCCACAATCGAACAAAATACGCACAGGACAAAAATTAACAAGGAATATACCCGAGACAACGTCCCTTGATTCCTTAGCTTCATCAGCGGTCATCTGATCGACCCGTTGGTTTCGGAATAACTGGTTTCTTACTCTAATCACCGCTCTTTTTCAGCCTTGGGCACTCCCGACGAAAGTGACCCGGTTGCTTACACTCAAAACATGTATTTCCCCGCACTGGATAATTATTCATAGTATGCCCACTCTTTCCACACTTAAAACATTCAGATGCTATCACTCGACACTGCCCAAAATGCTTGCTCTTACACTTTGGACACCAGTTTGGTTCACGGCGTGATTCATAAGAAGTACCTTTACCAGTGTTCCTTGACCTCTGTGAATACTCTGATCGACCTTCCCATTTCCGCTTTTCCCCAACTTGGGTCTTTTCTTCTTTATCCTTAGTATACACTTCCTCTATAACCTTTGCTTCCTCGATCGATTCTCTCAATGTTGAAGCTTTTGAACTCCGCACCCTTGACATCATATCTGCTGGTAAACCCTTCAGATAAGCTTTAACTTTGTCTTTCTCAGTCGGAGCCACATGCCCCACCAGGTTCAGTTTCTCCATGAAGGATTCTGTATACTTTCTCACAGTCATATTGCCTTTCTTGAGGTTCCTGAACTCTTCCTCGATTCAATCCATTTCAGTTTCGTTATAGTACTCCTCCAGAATCTTTGCTTTGAACTGCTCCCAAGTCATAGCATTCAAAACAGAAGCTGTTACAGAAGCTGCTAGCACATTCCACCAAGATAACGCGTTACCGCGTAACATCTGTGATCCAAATCTAACTTTAGACTTTTCATCATAACACTCACAAGCTCGGAAAGCTTGTTCAATTTCCCTTAGCCAATTCATGCAAGCTATTGGACTATCTTCTCCTTTGAATTCCGGTGGTTTACAGCTCAAGAAGGTTTTGTAGGAGCAGTTTCTTTCAACCCTTCTTTCAGTTTCCGACCCTGGGTTGCCAGTTGGATTTATCACACTAGTATAAACTCTTGTCCGTCTTGGTTCCGTACTTTGATCATTAAACAATTTCATGAACATTTCTGCTTGTCTTCCCATGGTGGTGTTCATCATTTCAGTTTGTCTTTCCATTGATGCATTCATCAATCTGGTAACATTATCCATAATGCGTCCTTCCATACTTGCTTCCGATGGTGTTTGATCGGCAGTACTGGTACCCCCTCTATGTGCCGGATTCCGCACCCCTCCTAAGGAAAGAAAATCTGGTGGCGTCTCATGAATTCCGCCTACTCCAGTTTGTCTTTCTCCCGTATCGTCTAACCAATTCCTATTCAGAGAAGAATTAGGAGACCTCGGCGGAGTATTTACCATTGTTCTGGATGAGCACAAAAAATACTCATCAGTAATGGTTTATACATAACTTAGATATACAAAAACGTAATTTACCGCTAATCAGTCACTGTAACCATTTAGAAACAAGCATGCTTATGTAACAATATATTCATAAATAACAGTAGCTAATTGAAATTGTGAATATATTATACAGGAGAATCCTCGTTACCATCATTACAGTACTAATTTCACGTATTTCCGTCACCTCTAAGACCATCCTGTCTTAGTATTCCTACCCATTCTCACGAATCATAACTTAATTCATCACAACTTAAGTCTAAGTACCTCCTCAGCATACTTAGTTCGCTTAAGCTAATGCTCTGATACCATATTGTAACGCCCCAAAATCCGGGCCAATTTAAACCTCGAGTTACAACAGGTTATGATAACAAAACTTCAACTTATATAGATAGCAAAGGAATTAACCATCAAGAGTGTAATTACAATACAGGATACTTCGAATAACCTATCAATCTAATCATGTCACTATAATCAGATTAATTGAGTTATCTAAGCTATCCTCCAAAAATCTCCTCTTTGGTAAATGCCACTTCTGCTACTCCAAAAACACTCGTCCCACAACCCTTTATTTGCCCGAGCCTGAACCTGGGAAGAAAAACATTATATGAAACGATTAGGCCAACGCCTAGTGAGAACATTCATTTCAATAATGACATTTGCAAAATCAATGTAAACAAGTTATAACAAACCTGGTTACTCCTTTTCTTACCACCCGTATAACTCTATTCCCTTACACAATTTTTATCCATTCCCATGACTATGACTGAAAACAAATCCATCAGCATATCATACCCCAGAGCCACACTACGAATCTTCAAAGATTCTAGATCAATGCTCTCCACCAATAAATCGTGATTACACACGCCCATTTATCAGTAGGAAGCAGATATTACAAGTACTTATGTCAACCTCACTCTCTTCCTTAGAAATCAGGAATAACGATTAATACCACACGCCTATTCCATGATTTCCCACACACACTGGAATAACGATTAAACAAGTAATACCACACGCCTATTCCATGTGATTACCGAACTTTAGTGCCTATGGATCCATTACACTTTACTAGCGTATATACATAACAACATATTACAGCTCATACTGTTGGGTCATCAAGATTTGAAGATGACCTCATGATCTCCTTTTATACTTTGAAAAACATTTTATACTTAGAGAAATTTTGGATGCATGGTTCTTTGTAATGGCTTGTACAAGATAGCAAATGTTTGGTGAAGTCAAAGATCAACCAAAGTCAAGATTAAAGATTCTCTCATTGTGGAAGTGAAAGATCTTTTCTCAACACATACAAGTCATTGTCCACCGATGGTGTTCTCACACATCGGTGGACATATCCCCACCGAAATCTCTCTCTGTTTCGGCCAAAGAATCCTACCAATGGAAGTCCAATTTCGGTGGGATCTCAAAGAAGTCTCAAAGATACTTTCTCCAAAGATGATGTCACATATCCCAAAGATGATGTCACATATCTCAAAGATGTGTCACATATCTCAAAGCTATCATCGGTGGGATCTCAAAAAAGCTTCAAAGATGCTTTCTCCAAAGATGATGTCACATATCCCAAAGATGATGTCACATATCTCAAAGATGTGTCACATATCTCAAAGCTATCATCGGTGGGATCTCAAAGAAGTTTCAAAGATGCTTTCTCCAAATATGATGTCACATATCCCAAAGATGATGTCACATATCTCAAAGATGATGCCACATATCTCAGGTTTCCTTCGGTGGTGTAATCTTTAGAAGACAAATTGAGAAGATATTTTCTACATGGATAAAGTGACATTTTGTCTTATTATCCATTACCATATAAAGTTATTTTCTCATGCATGGGCTCTACTTTCCAGTAACTAGTAAAAGGTGACAAGGACATCTCAACTTCTCAGAAGTCAACATCCTCAACAAGTATGATGATGACAAGTGTCCCAAGCATTCAATGCTTGCACACTCCTTGTCTCTATAAAAGGAAGGACCCCTCCATGCAGAAAACAACTAACATCTTGAGAGACTTGAAGATTACTGTGTGCTCCTAAATATTCTACGCAAACTGGAAGATTTCTCTCAGTGCAAGAATTTCCAGTTTGCTTGAAAAACTTTATAGCTTTGTTCTAAGTGTTCTTAGTTATTTTGTTAGTATACTTTGTGTAAGATTGTTAGAATAGTTTATCTGTTCTTTTCCGCAACAGTCTTAAGTTTTCTATGTGTAATTCTTTTTGAAAGATTTTCAATATAAGAATTAAAATTGTGAAAAATTTGAGTATTGTATTCAACCCCCCCCCCCCCCTTCTACAATACTTGTTGAGCCATTTTGGGACCAACACATACCATATTCTCAAATCTAAGAATGCTAGATAACCTATCGTATCTTCATCCTCAAATGCCCCCCTTTCGGCGACTTAGCACGGGGGTTCCGCTAGAATATGCTTACCAAAATCTGTAAACTGACTCTTTTTATCCAACTCCCGGTATTCCCAACTCCCGGTATTCCCATCTCCCGATATCCCCCAACTCCCGGTAGTCAACAGTACCGGGACTTCCCCGGAACTCATAAGTACCGGGACTCTATTGTACCGGGACTCTATTGTACCGGGACATTCAACTTCCGGTACTTTTGATCATATCGGGACTGTACCGGGACAAACTAGTACCGGAACATTTTAGTACCGGGACTATGTTCAGTTCATTTCTAAAAGTCCACAAATCGACTTAACTTGTGAAATTAGTTCAATCTATGTATTCCATTCAGTCCTTAGTCAATTTATACAACTATATCAAGATCAGTATAACTTAAAAACACTGATTTGTACAATGAATCGAATGAACTCTCCTTATGTTTTGCGAAACCGACTTCTGCACAATGTAAGAACTTCAATCTTTTGTTCTAAATTTGATTATGATGCAGCAAATCTATCCAAAACACAATTTCATTACAATCTAACATCAACAACAAATCTATTAACAAGCCTGGATTAATTTACTTACCAAATCAATGAACTAAGCTTGTTTCTCTTCTTTCTCTTTGTTTTCTTTCTCTGAAATCTTTTCTGCTTCTTACCGACTCTCAAACAGGGAAATGAGATAATATCTCATTTCCTGAACCCTTTTTATCCATACATACTTTTGTTTAACAATAAAACACACCCTCAAGTTTCATTAATCCCACAATTGACACCAAACCTTTATTCCTTGTATTTTAACCCTATTGAATTATAAAAATACAACATAATTCAAGGTTTAATCCAAAATACAATTAAATCCCAATTCTCATTAAAATATTAATAACGAAAATTCAGGATGTTACAGACACATTCCCACACTCAACTTGGTTTTTGCTAATTTCATCCAATTACTCAACTTTGAGCATTGATATCTCATTCACACATACTCCGTTTTAGACGCATTATATATCGTTTCGAAACTCTCATATAGGAGAAAATAAACCCACTAAGACTTATATATATATATATATAAATGTGTCCAAAGTTTAGTAAAAACCATATTTTTACTAAAATTTTCCAACAAAATCAACCATCTTGTGATGAATATTGGCCGGAATACGTTGATTGCAGGTGAGCGGACATACAATGTTCATGAAGAGAGAATGAGGTTTCATGATCTTTATGGTCGTTTGAGTACTCGCCAGGAGGAGGTATACACTACTATAATGAATGCTGTCACTACGAAAAGCGGAGGCGTTTTTTTGTATCTGGTAGTGGGGGGACCGGTAAAACATACTTATGGAAAACACTTCTTGCTTCCTTGCGTTCACATGGGAAGATTGTTTTGTCTGTCACATCTTCTGGCATTGCTTCTTTGTTATTGCCTGGTGGCCGTACGACGCACTCAAGATTTTGAATTCCCCTAGCTATTGATGAGCACTCGTGTTGTTCAATCGACATCGGCTCAGATCTTGCAGAGTTGATCAACGTTTCAGAACTTATCATTTGGGATGAAGCGCCTTTACAACATCGATTTGCATTCGAAGCTATTGATCGAACATTACGAGATGTTTGTGGTCATAATGTACTCGGGACTGAACGTCGAGTTTTTGGGGGGAAAGTTGTAGTTCTTGGAGGTGACTTTTGACAAATTCTTTCGGTTATTCCGTTTGCACCACGTAGTGAGATCATCGTTTATGTTGTTAACAAGTCATCAACTATATGGGGTGCATGTAAGGTTTTTGTTTTAACAACAAATATGCGTTTGCATGATCCAACAATTGAGGGTGATGATCTCATACAGATGCAAGAATTCAATAAATGGATTTTAGACATGGGGGCTGGTCGGCTTCCTGCAATTGCACTGTCGGGAGAAGATGAGGCTACGTGGATCACTATACTTGATGACCTTCTTATTCCTATTGCTGATGATCTCATTGAAGCTGTTGTATCCAATATATTCCCTGATATTTCAAACAGGCTCGGCGACATTTCTTACTTAAATGAGCGATGCATTCTGTGCCCGACAAATGATGACGTTGACCGAATTAATTCACATGTTCTTATGAAGATGCCAGGAGAAATGCATGAATTGTTAAGTGCCGATGAGATATGTGCGACTACGGACAACTTGGAAGAAATGCAGATTATGTATCCCTCTGAATTTCTTAACACATTGCGTTTTCTGGGATTCCAAACCATATTTTAGAGTTGAAGGTCGGTGCACCAATTATCTTGCTACATAACATAAACTTGCAAAAAGGGTTATGTAACGGTACTAGGTTAGTGGTGACTCAAATCAGTCGCAGGGTTATTGAGGCTATTATTATTACCGGTACTCATGTTGGACAAAAAACTTTCATTGGAAGGATTGATATGACTCCAACTGATACATCTTGGCCTTTTGATTTTAAGAGAATATAGTTTCCCATAAAGGTTTGCTTTGCTATGACAATCAACAAAAGTCAAGGGCAAACATTTAATCATGTGTGTGCATACTTGGTGAACCCTGTTTTTACACATGATCAACTTTATGTGACCGCATCTCGAGTTACTTCTCGTGCTGGCCTTCAGTTTTATGTTGATAATGATGGCAAATGTGATAATAACCCATCAAGGAATGTTGTATACAAAGAAGTTTTCTATAATTTTCCACTTGATACAACGAATAATATCGGATGATTTGGCTTCTCACTATTGCAGAAATGAGAAATATTCTCTGAACCATTAACCTATACATGTAATGTTCTGATTTACGTACAATTTATCTGTTATTTGTTTAATTCAATATTAAAATTTTGAAGTATTGAACTATTTATTAGTTTACTTTTGACAAGTATATGAAACTTTGTATTGTTTGTGAGTGTAGGTAGCGATCTATAAGAATGGGATCTGCTTATCGTTTTGTCCGGGATCTACGACCTAACATTACTGACAAGTGGCAAGTACATGTGATGGTTTCATGTACATGGACATCGTACAACCCTATGACGAATCGTATTTTCTCTTTTGACCTAATATTATCTGATGAATATGTAAGTATACTTCAACATATCCATATTCATTAACATTAATTTAACATTTTACTTTTTAACACTAACTCATCCTTATTTATAGCATTGTGCCATTCACGCAAAGATTCCTGATAAACGGATCGACACCTTTAAGAATCAGTTGAAGGAGGGGTGCGTTATAGGATTCATAGATTTTTGGTTCTCCCATACGAGACATTGTATCGACATGTGCACCGTGACTTCTTTGTTCAATTCTCTCGTGAGACGAGAATTTATGTCTCCCACATTCAGCCGACATCATTTGAACGATACGTTTTTGATTTCATTCCGTTTAACATGCTTCATTCGCGTGTTGCTGACGACAAGTATCTAACAGGTTAACTTCCTTTCATTATTTCTTTTATCCAATTACATCTACATATGTAACTTCTATCTAATTGTACCTAATATTAAACACTTACTTAGCGTACTTTTATGTGAAGTTACTTACTTACTGTTCGACCGTTCATTAATGACAAACAGCGGTATGAGACTTCATATAACGTTATGGGGACAATTGGCTAAGAAGTACACCGATGAACATGTCCGAAGTTACAACGATAATAAAATCATTGTGATTTTAACATCTTGCAAAGTTAGACTTTTCAGAGGTATGTTTTATTCAAATATGTTACTTGCATTATGTCTATGATAAATATATTATGTATATCTATTTCTTCTTCTATTAGGTGTTCCAAGTTTAATGACAACGGTTACGTCTGAACTCTACCTGAACCTCTCGGTGGATGTTGTCGCTTCATACAATGAAATGTAAATGAGTACATATATATACACGAGCATTTACCATTTACCATGTTATAAGACGATTGTCAATTTATATTACTTACATGTTGTTTTCTGTTTATAGTGAAGCACCACCTGTATATTTTCAATATGATCAACCAGAAAAAAGTGACGATTTTCACCTGACCAGCATCCCAGATATTTATAGTACTTTACAGATTGGTGTCACTGAGGTAGTATCTTATTACTATCTATAATACCAACTTGTACATGTTTCTCTAGGATTAATTTTTTTTCTTATATTTTTTTATAGGGAACATCGTATACTATCGACGTAGTCGTCATCGATGTCGATATGTTTAATGATTGGAAGTTTATCCAGTGTCATACATGCTTGAAGAAGGCCATGTGGGTTGATGTTCGCTACTTTTGTTCCATCTGTAACAAGAATTTAGACAACCCACATCAATCGTAAGTATTTAAGATATTGTCATTATTTTGATATGCTCTTAGTAACAACAACATTTATATAGGTACAAACTGGTTATCAAAGTTATTAACAACCAAGAGGAAATGTCGTGTGTTCTTTTCAATCAAGCTGCTATCGATCTTGTGGGTCTTACTGTTGATGAATTGCTTATGAAGAGTTCTTTGGAGGTTTGTTTCTATATAGATACATACATTATATATATATATATATATAGATACGTGTGTGTATGCATAATAACATTTCTTCATGTATATATAGGGTGGTGACGATCCTCATTGGGTACATGATTTTCTTATTGAAAGTTTATGTGCTCGAAGGGTCATTCTTACTATTACGGTCAACCAATTCAATTTGGCACCTCAATATGTGCGTCGGTTTACTGTAACAAAATACCGTGGTGATGATATCAATATGCCAAACAAAGTTATAGATACAAATGAAGCTCGAACCAGTACCATTGTTCCAGAACATGGTCACGATTATTGTTATGTTGAAGAAGGAGAAGATGAAGCTTGGTTGAATAGCATCACAAACGATGAATGGTAGATGTCAGCGGAATGCATGTGGGCCCCATGTACTTCATCCGTAGCCCCTACAACATCAACAACATCGGTAATTATTGTTGCATTTTCTGTCATATCTTGTAATATTTACCTTATATTTCTTAAATTTTGTTGTCATGTACTACAATTAGGTTGTTGGACGTAATCATGAACTGGATGTTTATGATTATTCTGGAAAGTCTACGTCTAAGGTAAATAATTTTGAAGATGAAAATATTTAGCTTATATTTCTTATATTTGTTGTCATGTAATACAATTAGGTTGTTTCACGTAATCACGAAAGACTAAGTCCGAGGTAAATCATCTTGAAGATGAAAATATTTACCTTATATTTGTTGTCATCTAATATATTAGGTTGTTGCACGTAATCACGGACCTGATGATTCTGGAAAGTCAAAGTATGAGGTTAATAATTTTGAACTTTCGGAAGTAAGTGAGAAGGTATGGTCTAAAATACAAGTATATCTTATGTTATTGTAAATAGTTTACTTTTGTTTTATTTCTAAGCTTTGTGTTGTTTTATTTGTTTTGTGTTCTTGTAGAATGAAGATGATGATGATGATTGATGTGGGTGTTATAATGCAACCGTTCGAGTGGTGGGACTACTGTTATGATTGGGCTTTTTGTTCCAGACTTCTTATTTTGATTGATTTATGGTTTATACTCCAATTTTTTGTGCTTCCGTAGTCTTTTGGATCAGAGTTAGACTTTTGTTTCCTGGTTGTTACAAACTTTGATTTCTATTTTTTGTTCAAACCTGTTTGGACTTTTGTTTGCTATTGTTCTTATCTTGGATTTAAAAACATCATTCACCAATATTGAAATAATTGACCAATCTATGATGTTTCCTTTTGTCTTTTGGTTTTTGGAGATGCCCACTAGGTTAATAGTTCAAAGTTTCATTTTTTGACAGTTTGGTTTCTGCCTTCTATCTAGATTGTACCCTGTCTTGATATCTTTCTGATCTTAAAATGTTGTTCATGGTGAAATAATAACAAGGGAAACAATATGTTTATATGTATACCCGACCAACGGACGGGTATAACACTAGTTAATTTGGGACGGAGGGAGTAATATGCAGATAATATATAATCTTTTTCTAACCTCTTTCTAGCGAGAACCTCTTTCAAGTGAGACCGTTTTCCCGGTGAAAACCCTCTCTCTCTATCTCCTTCACCAACACCAACAAACATCTTCCTTCGTTGCTACACCACCATCCTCCCTGTCCTCACCCTTTCCTCTCTTTCGTCCTTTTAGTTCGAAATCTTTTTCGTCGAAACATCCATCCCTCCCCTCAAACAGATTTTTTGATGACATCCATCCTTTCTTTGAGTTCCCTTCGATACCCTCATATTCCTTCTTTCTCCCTACCTGCTTCGGTTGAAAATGGCCGACACTACCCTCGTAATTTTTCATTTATGTCTGTGCACCATCGAGACAACCTTTCATTGTTCCATTGCACTTCTTTGTCATGTTGCAACGACGGTTGGTTTGAGTCTCTGGAGAAGGTCGGGGAAGTGGGTTGTTTTGGGTCACTGGAGAACGACGTTATGGAAGGAAGAAGTTCTTGAGTTTTGAAAAATAACAAAAAGGATTCTTATACAAAAAGATCATTTTTCTCCTGCCGTTTGGTCCAAATCTAAGAGAAAGTACATATGGTCGCTTGGTCCAAATCCAATAGAAAGTACATTCCAAGAGGATCAAATCCATAATAAACGAAGTTTAGGGACAAAATCAACAATCAATAAAGACCAAATATGTAATTTACTCCTTTTATAATGAGACTAATCAACCAAAAGACCTGTGGAGTCAAATCAACAAGTCCGGTGCATGTTATTTCGACATTTTAAACTTATGTTTGGCTATGTTTAGGATTAAATACAACTAGGATAAGATGATCCAAATGTTAAGACGCTGAATAACTAATATGTAGTATTTCTTTCTTTTGTTTGTAAACCACATGTATCATTTGAAATAAAATACTACAGAGGCATCTATATATGACATATGTAAATTAGCATAAAACTATCAAATTTGTTCTTTGTGAAAAATCTGTGTTGATTTAATAATAACACACATGGAAGAAAACCCAAAAGCAAAATCAAAGATTCATGAAGTTGTGAATAAATCCCATGTGTTTGAACAATAAGTTCGCTTAAATCCATCCATCCCAGGCCACAAGCCAACCATTCTCACAATACCTATTGACATTAACAGACAAGTTTCTTAACTAACTATCATCGATATGAAAAACCACATCCTTCCCGACCTTTTTCAAGAATTTCAAAGTATCTTCATCTAAACCAGAATGGTTAGCGATAATTGTACTTCCTGAAAGCACACCCACATCGGCCAAAGTGCTAATGAGACATCTTAAGAACATAACGTAAGTGGTAATGTCTTTCGAGCAACTATGATTGCATTGCTCGTAAGCCAAACAGTTAAAAAAGAAACAATTGTAGAAATAATGACCTATGTTAATAATCTTAGGAATTGAAAGAACCCTATTTCGGAACTCGATGTCTAGAAAGCTATTCGCTTCAAGATTCGCCTTCAATCTGACCCCGGTCTTAACGAGCTTAGTTGCAGGTTGAATGAGAGCTAGCGCACTGTTATCTAGTGTCTCGTTTACCAAGTCAGCCGGGTCTCATATGAAACTCTTTCTAAAAAGATAGAGTAAGTGTCTTCCTTCAAAGTTAACATGCCGTTCTAACACCTCTCTCGGCCTATCAACCACTCGATTGAAAAACGAAAGTATTAACGTTGGAAGTGTGCGAGTATCGATTACGGTTCAAGATTCTTCGAACAGTTTTTGTAGCACGAAATACGGGATTTGGTTCTCTATTTTCAAGAGATCCTTCGTCAAACATGGAGATATCCACGGCATATTAAAGATGAGATCATCTTGATCTAGCTCAATCAAACCCTCAACTTTTCTTAATAACTCGATCAAGAAAACACCATCAACAACGATCAGATTAGCAATATGTTCCAATGACTCTGAATAAGTTTCTCGAATGTCGTGCTCCATTAGTATTATGGAATTGAAGAAACTTGAAAGTGGCTTACCGGTTCTTCTTAAAAACCCACTTTTCCGTTGTTGTGATGTGACCCAACTGATAGGATTTGAGGCTGGTAGGATTCTTCGCTGAACTGCAGTAGAGTTTGTGGGACTTTGATAATCCAACGAGTTTGTTTGCGAGATAAATATTGGACTCTCTATAACAACCCAAAAATCTCAACGAACAATACATAGATAAATAATCCCCAAATCGGGTCCCAATTACATAAAAGATACATTACACAAACATTACGAGTCCTGAGCTATCCAAAATTTGCAGCGAAATAATCTATCCACAGTCGAGAGATCTATCTAAGCAGTACGATGATTTAAACTATAGTGTTCCTCGCTAAAGCCTCCATCTCTAAGCTCAAGCCAACTCTTTACCTTTGCTCGAAGCACCACTAGTGCGCTTCCCTGAAAATGGTTTAGTTTTGAAAAAGCGAGGGTTAGACCAAACGGTCTAGTGAATTCCCTCCAAAAGCGGTTTTAACAACAAGTATAAAACATTTCTTTAACAAATCATGCATCTCAACAAAAAACTCCAAACATGGGTACTTGCACAGTGTTCAAGGATCGCACCATCTAGAACCACGATCGGGGCCCAAGCATACTCCCCCCTCGCCTCATATCGGGGCCCAAGCAGACTCCCCATTACCCGAATAGGAAGGAAACGAATTCCATCCTACCGGTTCATAACAAACTCCCAAGGGATCACCGGATCCCGAGGTACACTGATCCCACTGTGCAACCCGACTCCACATAGCATATACACATAGCTAACAATAAATCACAAGCGTGAAATCTTTATAAACCGTTCAATCATGCTAAATAAGCCTTTCCAAAACATACTTTCTTGCGAGAATTTATATAAGCTTGTAAACGAACCATACTCGTAAACCATACCATGATCAGTAAAACATTTGACGTCTCATTCCAAGTAAAAAGGATTAAGGGAACTCACCTGATTGTAGTGATTTCCTACGCACACGTTCATATCCTTCGAACAAGCCGAAATGAACCCGAACACCTAAAGCATGCCAAAATTCTTGGTAAGCTAACTGTCCGGACAAAACTATCGGACACTCAGACTGTCCGGTAACTATCACTTCCCGGGTCCTCTATCCGGATGGGTATCCGGTAACACTCTCCGGAAGGCTTATCCGGAAACACTATCTGGAACATTGTACGGAACCCTCTATCTGGTAAAACCTTTCGGGATCTACCCAGACACTTACTACCCGGACACACTTGTCTGGAAACTCACACCGGATGCCTTATCCGGACACTAGCTATCCGCTACTCTTACTCGGACTCCTGGACTATCCGGGTGAGGCGGTATCCGGTAAGCCGAACTGATAAACCCCAAATTCCCCAAAAATCGATTAAAACATGAGGTTAAGCCCAAACTTTGCTAGATACATCATTAGGCATGTATTTACATTGAAAAACTTCCATTTATTTCATCCTTGATGATCTTTACCAATTCCAAAACAGGAAAACTTCCCCCCATTTTCTTTTTGAAGAAGAACACAGTGAAATTGATGGTGTTTAATAACTATCATAGCCCAAATCAGTACATCATTCATTGCTATAACCCAAATAAGAAAAGAGGATTCAAGGATTTACCTTAATGAAAACCTTCCTAGCCGATTCCTTCCTTCCTTCTTCTCGGTTCTCTTTCTCAGCCGCAAAACACCAATTTGTGGAATGTTTTAGGGATTTGTTCCTGTAACAACCCGGTTCTCAGATATATACAAATAACAAACATTCCATATCATGATATCATTAAAAAGGTACATCATATTTCACTTTCGGTCCCATAGTCTAGCAAAACATAGTAGATAATTCAGTACAAACTTTTACAATTTAATTATATGTTTAATAACAACGAAGTCTCAAGTACAAAAATACATCCATGACTTCTAAACTGACTTCTTCACAAAAGTTATCCTTCAATAGTCCTACTTATTTGCTCTTACCGGATCCGCCACCTGGAATACATGATTTTTAAAACAGAAAATGAGGGTTAGACCTAAGGGTCTAGTGAGTAAATCCCTGACATTTGTAATTCATTAAAAAAATCATTTATATAATACACTCTTTATATAAATACACATACATCACACGTAAGTTAATACCAACTAGCATTTATGTATCATACCTGTCTCATTCCACCTTATCCCTCCACCAATGGCCAATATCAATTGGTTGCGAGCCAATTTATCACACCGGTCCAAAGCCCGGCCACGTATTATAATTTCATATAATACTCACGTAATTATAATATCTCAATATATTATAATCACCCACGTATGACATATTCATACACTTGATCAAATATTCGTTATTCACATAATGCATTCCAATAAAATACTTTTTAAAGTAAAACTCACCTGATCTTTTTAGCAAAGGTCCTTCAAACTTTCCTCAAAACAGATTAACTTTTAACCCCGATCCTTAGTATCTGAAACAAATTATAATGTACATACTCTTTAACACGTAAACAGGTAATTCACACTTTTCGCAACCCACTATTACGAAAACCTCACTTCTCGCAACCCATAGTTGCGAGTTCCTTACTTTTCGCAACCAACAGTTACGAAAATCTCACTTCTCGCAATCCACAGTTGCGAGTTCCTTACTTTTCGCAACCAACTGTTGCGAGATCCTAACTTTGCGTTTTAGTTACTTGCGCAAAGTGGACTTTTCGCAACCAAGGCTTGCGAATTCCTACTTTTCGCAAAAACACTGTTCATCGTCTTTTTCAGAAAAGTTCAGTCCATTTGCAGGAATCCATCTTATACCCAGATTTTGTACATAAGTGTTCTAAACTCCTTTTAACACCTAAAATTGTAACTAAATTCACAAATTCTTCTAAAATTACCTAAACCCACTTCAAAGTTCATATGAAACCTAATTCTCATAAAAGAGTTTGAATAAGATAATTACCTCTTTGATTTTACTGCACCAAAACAAATTCCAGCTGAAGTATCTTTAATCTTCTTCTTCTTTTACGGTTCTTCTTTTCTTTCTCTCTCTCTCTCTGCCGTAAACGATTTCACACACACACACTTTTTGGGTTTTTGCTTGAATGTCCCAAAATGAGATATTTCCTCTAATTTAGACTACTGAGTCGGTTTGGGTGAAGGTTGTTTTCACCTTTAACCAAACAAACCCCACTCTTCTCTTAATTGACATAACTCACCCCCAAACTTCCCAATACAATTTAAAACTTACCCTTTTAACTTCTAATTTCTCAAATACTATAGTAAAGACTTATAAAATATTTAAATTTAATTTAAATAAAATACCTGGTTATTACAGTTCCCTTTATATACTTCCCATAAATTGCCCTTTAGTCCCTCATAACTTTCCCCTTCTTACAATTTGGCCATAAGACTTTCAATTATCAAATAAATATCTGGTTGTTACAACACTCCCTCCTTAAAAGGATTCCGTCCCCGAAATTCCTTGGTCGAAAAGGTGCGGGTACATTTGTTGTTTCAATTGGTGTACCCTGTAAAAACGAGAGTATTATCAGCAATATCAGTCAGAAATAAACCATAACGCAAGTGTATATCTCAGTCTATTATCGCCTTATAACAAGTAATAATGGTACTAAGTACCGAATATCGATCCCACAGGGAAGCGTGGAAAAGTTTCTCTTTAAAGTCCAATTTGTAAAAACAGGCTTCAGATGACGAATTCGAAGGTAATCTTTGTTGGAGGTTTGTGACTAACAACTAATGAAAAATTAACAATTATAAGAGGAAAGCACAGGGTATAAAGATCCATTGAGATTAGATTAATAATTAGATGAAAAGATGAGACAATATTCCTCCGTTATCTCAAGTGTCAACTATTTTATGATACAACGGACCAGTTGTCAGTTGGTCAATTGTGATCCACCACAAAATATAACCTTGATTTAAATAACGTCAGACAATCATACCGTACGATACACCTTTTCATCCTTTTATCAGTCTCGGTCCCAATTTCTCTTTATACCCCGAACTAAGGCAATTAGCCCATCATCGTTCAGATTCCAATTAAAAAAGATTTACGAGTTTTAAAACAAATAATGGAAATGGACAATGCGTTAATTAAGTTAAACTTACTTGAGTTGAACGTCGTGACTTGTTGCACAAGTTACCAAAGCTTTGAAAGAAGTTACTAATTTAACATGACAATTATGGAGTGATTTTTAAAGCATGTAACATTAATTACTACAAAGTTGACGAGAAAGTTAACCATTGATTTTAAAGCTAAAGTTCAAGAAAATGAGATTATTAAGCTAAGAGGAAAATCTTGTTTTAAATGTTGTTTGAAGACGAAGAGTTCTTGATGATTTCTTTTGTGTGTTTGTTAACGGACTAATTATGAAAACTTAATTAAAACATGAGTTTGAAACGAGAAAAAGTGGAACTTTTGTGATATCACTTACCAAACCGTGAACCAAATTTACTTGGGAATCCAAAGTGATTAATTTAGACTTCCGGTTTATATTCTAAGTGAGATTACGCGAGAACCAAGTTTTATCCAAAAATCGAGAATAAGAGAGAAAAGAGAACCGTGGGTTGTTTGATGAAAGATTAATTAAAAACACAATTTTAAAAGCAATTTAAGTTAACTAAGATGAGTTTTAAAAGATGATGAGTTTTATGAATTAAAGATTAGTTTACGAGTTGGAAGTTTAGCAAATTACACAAACAAGTATTAAGTGGATTTTAACGACAAGATTATATTTAAGATTCATGATGCAAACCGATGGATTGAGATTAGAGTAGCAAACCAAGATGTTTAAGATACAAAACCGTAGATGTTCGGCTCATGGAAGGGAGTGTTCGACTGCATGCTTCAAAACCGAACCATAGTAGTAACCAAGTAACAAGGGTAACTATGCATTAAGCACCCCAAGCACGCCAAATACCATGGCTTAATACACATATATATATATATATATATACTAATCTAAGTCTTGGTAAACAAGACACTAAGTTGGGGGCCATGAAAGAGGCGGCCGAAGCCCAAGAGAAAACCATCAAAACGGCCCAACGCTTTGCTCCAAAATTCGGCCCAAAAGAAGTTCAAAACCAATCCAAAAATTAGCCCAATCGCGAGGAGTCTTCGGCCCAGCTGAGATTTTGTATTCGACCCAAGGAGAATTCGGATGTTTGGCCCAACGAGAAGTTCGTAAATACAATATAAAATGGCCCAAAAAATGGCTAATAATCCGCAGCTTAAAAACGATGCTAACAATTGGCCCAAATATTGAAGTCTTTACTTTAAGCTTTGTGATCCGAAATTCTTCAAGATCCGAAATTTGACTTCAAGCGGCCGCATCTTCGTACCTACAAAACATATATAAAACTTATTTATGGTTTTGTGATGTATTTTTGTGATTGAATGCATATTGTACTCAATCTTTATTTTTGTTGCATTTATCTAAAAGTAAAATGTAAATAAAGCGATAAAAGTGGGAATTAGCTCAAAATTAAGGGAAAACATGGTTAAAATAGGGTTAATAAAATAACCCTATCACAACCACGAATTCGAACTGTTGCTTGTCCTCAAGCAACTTTATTAAGAAAAATTAATTTTGAGCTGTTTTATTTGTCGTAAATTTGCCATCATTTTCTCAATCAATCAACATGTATTTCAATCACCATTTGGTTCACGTTATTCACAAAACATGTATTGATAGCCCTTCGTAAAATGACATCTATCAACTATGTCACAAAAATATGTCAACCCATATGCTAGCCACAAAATTTCATGCCTAATTAAAATCACAATGCAACTGGTGTCGGTGGTGAGTGTTTGGCTTTTTGTTTTGGTAAAAATGGTGGGTTTTACCAAATTTTCAAACTTTTCAAATTTGGCACAATTTTTCAAAATTTTCAAATTTGGCACAATTTTTCTGCCTTTTCTCTTGTTGAGGAATTGAAATGAGACACATTGGTTCCTTCGGTGTCTTTGACACTTTTTATTTAGTGCCGATGGTTTGCACTTCTCTGTGGCAATAAGTCTGGTTACTCAAACACTTTTTACCATACACAAGAGCTCCCTCAATTTATATAAATTGTATAAAAAGGTATATTTTTTAATAAAAATTCATAAAAGTTATGTTTACTATAAAAGGTTATTAAGAATGAACACATAACATATAATATCAAATGATTAGTAATATCTAAAGAATATTAATACATCTAATTGAATAGGGCCTAACTCTTGACTAAACATAAACATATAATGTGTTCATTATATTCGAGTTTAAGCATGAGCCAAACAAATACTAATAACATCTAAAAAATATTAATAAAATAACATAGAATGAACACATACCATAGAACATTTAATGATTAGTAACATCTAAAGAATATTAATACATCTAATGGATACTAATAGCATCTAAAGAATGTTAACATCTATGAATACTAATAACATTTAAGGAATACAACATCTAAAGAATATTAACAACATTAACATCTAAGGAATAGAGCGTAACTTTTATGTACTTACGAACACAATAACATGAACTAATGTCGTCTAAGAACAGACATGCATTTTATGGAATCAAATCTTCAAGTTAGGTCAAAACCCTAAAATATGATTATTTGGCTGCAACCTTCAGCCTGTAAGGAAAACCACCACGATAGTAGATTTTATCTCATACTTACCCCACCTGCAACCTTCAATCCATCCTCTCTGGGTTTTGATGTTCATTATGTGTCTGTCTCTCTATGTTCCCTGATATTTCTGATGAGTTTTCTAAAACTTCTAGGGTTTGATGTTCCTTACGGCTATTGATGTTCCCTAACATTTTTGAAGTTCAGTTGAAGATAAAGCTTGGTTTGAGCATTAAATATTTGATCCCACCAACAACCCCCTCCCTAAAATCCCGCAAACAAATTTGATTCTTTACTCCAGTTTATAGATTTTAGGTTTGAAAAAAATATTAGGGCTTAATATTTTTTAGAATGAACTTGTTTTGATTTGGGTTTGATATATATTGAAATGAAGTAGTTTGGAATTGGATTTAAAAATATAGAATAAGGGTAAAATGATTATTTATAACATTCAGATTGTTTATTCAGTACAGTAACCGAAAACAATTAATGGTATATCATACAGACAACTTTATTAATACAAACAACTTTATCGATACAAGTCTTAATAGAAAACGAACCGAACAACCCCTTATTCAACAAACTTCTAAAGATAATTCTGTGTAGAAAACCAATTTTTTTTTCCTTTCTAAACATGTTCTTCCAATTTAAAAAAACATATTCCTTCCATACATTTTCAAAAAAATATATTTTTCAATCTATATAAATAAATTAATCATACAAACAACTTTATTTATTTATGACTTAAATCGACTAAAGAACCCTTAATAAATCATATTTACCTTATACGAGATTACGAGCCATAAACTCACAATCAAATATTTCCAAAAAAAAAAAAAAAAAAAACTCACAGTCAAATCTTAATTGGGCCTTGGCCCATATTTGGTCTAAATAGACGGTAACTGTTCGGTGAAGCGATTGACTCCCTCTCTACATAAACCCAAAGCGCCCCATCTTCATCTTCATCCTCATCTTCAATTAGGGTTTTAGTTTTTCTCATATTTCAGATTCAGCCATTGCAATCCTTCTTTTTCTCCATTTATTTGCTGTGGAACTGTTTGCTATATAATTGTGTCTGATTGAAGGCTTCGCTATCTGGTCGGCGTGAATTTACTCAGTTTCTGCCCGACTCGTTCCCCAGAAGCAAGATCAAGCGTGCTGTTCTAAACTTTTAAATCTCCTTCGATTTTCGTTTGAGATCACTAGTGCAGCTACATTCTTACACACACCACACTATTAATCACTATTTCTTTGGATTTTGATTTTAATTACAATGTTTTTTTTCAATCGTATTTTCAAATGTTATTGGACGATGAACGGCGGTGATGAGTCAATGCAGACCTGTAATGATTTGCGAGCATGATCGCAATATTGTGAACATCTAAGGGACTGAGCCTTATATCATCCTCCATCTACATATAGATTGCTTTATTTTTTGGTTGCATTTGCTTCTACGTTTTACTCTTTTAGTTATTTTCAAAAAATTTAAGCAATCTATCTCATAGGTTTGTGCAATCTTAATAGAACATCATATGATAGAACATTTGAATTGAGCATAAATGAGGTCGATTAAACTTGATCTATCTGTTGGTTGCTCAGATAATCTGTACGAAAATTTTGAATCTGATTATTCCAATAACGCTTTAAAAGAACAAAACCTATTTTTTCTGGAGGATGAGCATGAAAGAATTTGATACAACTGTTTACAGTCTGACAAAGACATATTGTTAATGGAAGTATGTATTTCATGGTTTTATCATATTTCAGATTCATCCACTGAAATCTGTTTTCACTCTATTTTTCTTCTCTGTAATAGTTTGCTACAGAATTGCCCTTAATTCAAGGCTTCGCTATCTGGTCGGCGTGAATTTACTCAGTTTCTGCCCGACTCGTTCCCTAGAAGCAAGATCAAGTGTGCTGTTCTAAACCTTTAAATCTCCTTCGTTATTTGTTTGAGATTGCTAGTGCAGCTACATTCATACACACGAGACACCCATTGATTTCCTTTGTTTTGATTTTGATTTTGATTTTATTACAGGCACATCACCATTGAGATTACTAGAGGAGCTAAATGCGCATTACATTTCCAAATGCACACATCTGTTAATTTAGTACTAACCAGGTTAGTATATAGAGATACCTTTTTCTCATCTTCGGTGAGGTTTGAACCCCTGATTTTCTAGAAGGTCAAAGGATATGATACCGCTAAGCCAAAGGCCTTTTGGTACCATTTTCTTGTCAATACAATAGACAGTGTTCGCACAATGGCTTTCCATCCCCATTATCAAATCTATTAAACTTGCATGATCACATAAATTTAACAGTAATTACAATTTTGATGCTTAAATTAGCCATCTTTATATTTACTTTTTGAAAACCCATCCCATTCCATTGATGTATTTATTATTTATTACCTCGACTTGTTATTATTGTTCATCGGCAACAAACATAAGGTTGCTGTAATCATGAATGATATATTAAATGGGAAACTAGGTGTTTGGTTTGTAGGATTCCAAAATATCAATTCCATTGACCAAATTCTGTTCAATCGTTTGGTTACCTAGACAACTATCTCTATCTTACTTGATTTACCTAGACCCATATGAACCATCGCCGACCACTGCCGACTGAACCACCGTCGACCCTCATTGCCGATCTAAGCCACTGCCGACCACCACCGATCTGAACCACCACTGCCGACCACCATCGACTCTCATCGATGGTTCAGTTTTTTGAAAAGGGTATTTTGGTCATTTATTAATATTTAGTTTCAATTCCAAAACTATATTATGTAAAACAAACATACAAATTCCAATTCTTTTAACAAATTTCATTCCAATAAATGTCAACCAGGTGGTCAAACCTGATAACTTTCTATTCAATTTCCTTCAAAGTCAAATTCATTTGATAGATTTCATTTCATTAGAAAACATTATGTGAACCAAACATCCCCAATAGTTACTTTGTTTTTTTGAATTAAAATGGTTAAAGGTGCAATTTGATTTAAAGATGAGGATATTGTTTCCAAATCACCTTAAGCATGCTTGGTAATGTATTTAAGCAGTATGGTTGAACATTTTTTTCTTTAGTTAAGGCATGTTGTCCAAAATCGGTCAACCAATACCTCGTATTACCGTGGGAAGCCATAAATCCATGAGTGTTGGTATAAGTAATATCGCAAAAATGTGCAATTAATATGTGAATACGATAGCATTACTACATACATGATTTAAAACGTATAAGAAATAATAAATAATTTAAAAGTAAATTACGGATTTGGTCCCTGTGGTTTGAAAAATGAAATGAAAATAGTCCCTACAATTTTTTTTATTCCAAATAAGGCCCTGTGGTCCTTATTTTTGTAACGATTTGGTCCCTAGCGCTAACGGGCGCTAATGAGCGCTAAGTGAGGGGCATTTTGGTCCTTTCAATATGTTTACCTTTTTCATTTAAAAATAAAGAGTAAATTACGGATTTGGTCCATGTGGTTTCAAAAACGAAACGAAAATGGTCATCTTCTTCAATGGAATTTCGCCGAAGCACTTGCCGGAAAATCAAATTGTTGTTGTTAAAATCGGTCAAAACTCATCGGATCCTAATTTATCCGAAAAGTTTTCGGATCCTCTTACACTCGAAAAGTGAGGATTTTGGATCCTCTTGATCCGAAAAGCTTGGTTCGCCGAAAAGACGGGATCGCCGGGATCTCGTTGGAATTTGTGTTTTTAAACTTTTCGGATCATTCAACAAGGTTTCGGATCATTCAAACAAGGTTTCGGATCATTCATCATTTTTTTCAAACACGTCGGAGTTTCGCCGGAAAAACGTTGGTCACCGAAAGTCGTCGCATGATCGAGATTTTTTGCTTGCATTTGATTGGTATTCATTTAAGGATTGCAACGCAACAAAAATCAGTCGATTTGGACGAGAAACGAAGGAGATATTCGAGTTTTAAGATGACTATATGGATTAGAAGATGATTGAAGAAGATGACTATTTTCGTTTCGTTTTTGAAACCACAGGGACCAAAACCGTAATTTACTCTTTATTTTTTAATTAAAAAAGGTAAACATAACGAAATGACTAAAATGCCCTTCACTTAACGGCTGTGAGTTAACGGTCGTTAGCGTCAGGGACCAAATCGTTACGAAAATAAGGACCACAGGGCCTTATTTGGAATAAAAAATTTGTAGGGACCATTTTCGTTTCATTTTTCAAACCCCATGGACCAAATCCGTAATTTACTCATAATTTAATGTTAAGGGGATGCATAGTGAATGGGAAGTGAGAGGTTGGGTGAAGTGTAACGTATCGATAGGTTCTCTAGATATCTGTTAACATCACATCTATTGAACTAGTATCGAGCATACACCAAGCTCCATCGGGTTACAAAAGAACCATTCCATTTCATACTTTGAAACTATCAACTATTATCGAGCTCTATTGAATAACATAGTGTTGCGAAGGAACATCACAAATTCATGCATTGCAACTATCGAACCTACATCAAGCTTCATCAAGTAACATAGTACTAGAAGATAACAACCTACATTCACAACGAATCCCCAATATCGCTTAAATCAAACTTCTGACTCACCCCTAATGATTGTACTCTTTGCTAGCCAGTTTGTGGCTATTTTTTTTTATCTCACTCACCCTAATGATTGTACTCTTTGCTTAGATATTATATTGCCAGTTTGTGGCTCTTTGTAGTTCCTTTGTAGTTCATATTATCAGTCAATTCATCGTTATTTCTCATACTTCTCATCATATTGTTGTCTTGCAAATATTACGGAATTTTAAGAGTATCATCACTCGAGCTTCTTTCCTTCTTCAATGTAATCCGGGATGGTGATGTGGCTAATTGTCGATCTTCAATGGGTTATTGCTTCTTTATTGTGACCCTTCATCTCTTAGTGGCTCGAGTACTGAGGCTGGATACCTTGCTCTAGCCGTCACCACTCATGAATCGTTGTGGTTAAGGTGGCTTCTTACTGACATGGATGCAACTCCGTTATCCCATGTTGTCATTTCATCCACCAACATGTCGTTGGCAACACTATTCATCTCGTTTCAATTTCCTCCACCCAATAGTTCGTAGATATTTGGGGTATTAAAAAAAACCGTTTGGACCGCTCAAACCGATCGAACCAAGTCAAGTCAGACCGTTTTTGGCTGTTTGGCGATCCGGTTTAATTTGAAAATTTGTCAAACCGGGTGGTCCGGTTCGGTCTGTGGCCTGGAGGTTTTTTTGAGCGGTTTGGACCAAACTGACCGCCTAATACATATATATATATATATATATATATATATATATAGGCTGGGTATCTTTTGCAAACCAGTGTATTTGTACAAACTCGTACAAACCATACCTAACTTTATGATTTTGTAATTTTGGCTTCATGAATATATATATATATATATATATATATTTTGGCTTCATGAATATATAATTTGGCTTCATGAATATATCATTTGGCATTTTTAACTAATTTTTTTCGGTGGAGCCCTAAAATACCCTTATTTTTGTAAAAAAATTAGTTAAAAATGCCAAATGATATATTAATGAAGCCAAATTATATATTCATGAAGCCAAAATATATATATAAATATTCATGAAGCCAAAATATATATATAAATATTCATGAAGCCAAATTTACAAAATCATGAAGCTAGGTATGGTTTGTACGAGTTTGTACAAATACACTGGTTTGCAAAAAATATCACCCCTATATATATATATATATAGAGAGAGAGAGAGAGTGAGTAAACTCTATTACTGAAATATTTGAAAATGGGACCTAAGCTTTGATAACTCTAGAAACGGTCCTCGTGGTTCTCGTTTTGCTCTGAAAATAGTCCTCCGTCACTAACTCCGTTAGTTTTCTCCGTTAATGACAGGGGCATTGTTGTCCATTCAAGTTTTCCACTATTTTAGTCGATCCAAACAAACCTGTTGAAGCAGCTATCAACAGAGAACCTGTTTCAAGCGCCGATCAAGCCGACAAATAGCAGTAAAGTCGAATGAAGTCGATCCAATACAACCTGGCTTGAAGCAGACGACAGTCCCTGTTGAAGAAGTCGTCGATCAAAAACGCTGGATTGGAGATGCAATGGAAGTCGACAGAGATCAAAAACCCTGGTAGGGTTTTTTGGTTGGTGCATAGGTCTGGAAACTCGGGAGCACGACTCTTTGATGTTGATCAGGATGACAGAATAACTAGACTCAAAATGCCTTCATCCTCAGCTACCCAAATGAAAGAAAGATTTGAACCAAGTTTCTGTTTTTATTTATTGGGTTCTCCATATTTAGTTACGTGGGAGTGGAGGACAAATTCACTTTTCTAAAGGAAAATTCGGAACGCTTGTTTTTGTAGCCTGCATTTAAAGGATAGGTGATTTAAAGCCATTGGAAGTCATGTCTTCCGAAATTACAAGATAGCCCTTATATTAATTAGTAGAATCACATAGCCCCACACACACTTTTGATAAAGAAGTAAAGAACATTACCATTATATACAGTACAGCTACCATCCAAAACATAAATGTACAAGATCCATCAAGTGTATAACACATTTGCTTAATACAAACACAATTATAGCTTCAAAGTTGTATGATTCACATCTGAAATTCAAATATACTTGGAGAACCATGATTCTTGATATCCACACCTTGTGGGCATCAGCTACAAAGGGTCAACAGATTCCTATTAAGCAGAAAAACTTAGAAACCTGATTTGTCGAAATTATCAAACTGGGACAACGTGTGGTTTGGTTTGGTTTGGTTTTTGATCGAGCATACAAGATACCCATTTTGAAAATAAGATGGCCAGATTTCCACTGTCTATGCCTGAGCGAACTCCACAAATTATATGTCTACAACAAATAACTTTGTGTTATGGTTGATTCTTGGATACCATGAAACTTGTGCACAAACTGCATATGCCACAAAATAAAGAAAGAGATAGGAAATTGTAATGTCTAGAGTAATTCTACAGCCATGCCTATACAAATATTTTTTTATCCCCTTGCTACATTTATCTTGATAGTCAACTCATCTAAGCAAGCATCTTGAGGACAGTAGTTTTTAGTAAATAAGTGGTTGGTGAACAATAAGAGGCTAAATAAGTGGTTTTGGTGACAAGTGCAGTACCTATGAGTCTGGGATTTTTTTTGTTTTAAATGTGGTTTGTGGTTTGTGGTTTTGGTGATAGTCTTATTTCAATGATTGTTGTTTTTTATGTTTCGAGCCCTAATGCCCGTTGTTCATACATCAATGAAATTGCAAATCTTCCATTCGTTGTTTTTTTATGTTTCGAGCGGTTGTTTGTTTAAAAAAAACTCTTAATACGTCTTGATCAAGCAGTTTTCAGTAACATTTTAATTAACACGACATGTCTCGAGACTTTCAGAGTATAAAGCAGTTCCTCTTGGATCAACAAATAAATATGAACGAAATCAGTTTCTTAGTTGTTGGTGTCTGAAGCATGTATGCAGTTGTAAACATCTTAAATCTTATCCATGTTCTGAGATTTGATATTCCAAGTTTGCTTGAGAAGTTCTCTAAAACTTGTTATGGTATCTAGAGTTGATCTTTGTATAATTTAGATCGTCTTGTGAGACTCTAAGGTGGCGTTTCTTTTTTTTTAAAACATATTTTTGGCAGCAGATGTGTGGACTTGGCCTCATTGCGGCAACTCTTGAGATGGACATTATTTTCTGGTTTGTGGTTTGTGTGACAGGTGACACAAGCAACAATCCAATGTCTAAATTTTCTGAGAATCTTTGTGTCTGCATTAGATTAGTACAGACAGGCCAATAACCACCAAATCTGTTAACTCTAACAGAAGCAATGGCATCCAAGTTTGGCACTTTGGCAGCTTCTAGAGGAGTTTTGTACCCAAGCTCATGACAAAACAATAAGAAAACTCAAAGTGAATACTTCCAAAATTCAAATGGCTAAATGCATCCATGTCTTCTACAGATTTCATCAGGTTCACAAAAACAAATAGAAATTTAAACTCAACACTCAAATCAAACATCTTTAAGATTAAACCCTATTGCATTTCAATCAATATAATCCAAAATAACATATTACAAATCTGCTTTTCCACTCCTAATCTAGATGTCAATACTTGATAACAATCTTCTCATTCATCAAATATGCTTCTGCGATTGCAAAATCAAGTGCAGATCGTCAGAGAAAACATAGGTGTAGTGTCGCTCGGAACTGGACGGTGTCAGGAACTAATCTGGACGGCGACGGAGAGTCGAAAGGTTTTTGATCGACTACAACAGGGTCTCAAATTCAAACAGGTTTATCGACTTGAAACATGTTTATCAATTCTTCCAACAGGGTCTTGACTTCAAACAGGTTTATCGATTCTTCCAACAGGGTCTCGACTTCAACAGGTCCAGGTTTATCGATTATTTTTCCAGCAGAGAGATGATCGATTGAGAGGGAAGGAACAATTTTGTCGATTCGATCGTATGACAAGGAAGTGAGGGTTCTAGTCGATGTAAACAGTAAATATTTACTGGATTAAATTTAAGGGGAAATCACAATGGACAAAAATACCCCTGTTACTAACGGAGAAAATTAACGGAGTTAGTGACGGGGGACCATTTTCAAAGCAAAACGAAAACCATAAGGACACTTTATAGACTTATTAAACCTTAGGTCCCACTTTCAAAGATTTCAATAAACCATGGGGACCAAAATTAGAGTTTACTCATATATATATATATATATCATTTACTTAAGTTAGACCCTTTCGTTTCCTTAATTGGTCATACTTGGTATAAATATATAATAACTGATGATGTATATGTATGAATATTTTATATTTTAGATATATTGTACATGTTATGACCCGTTAAGCCATCAAGGCCGCTTATTCACTCAGACCATACATGCAGGGCTGGCAATGGGTAAGGGTAAACCCGTTACCCGCTATGTTTTGACCCGTTGGATAAGGGTATGGATAAAAAAAAATTTATCCATTACCCATTTATCCGTTACCCGTTTACCCGAAATTTTAGTGGGTAGGGTATGGATAAACGGTTTTTCGTTATCCATTACCCGTCACCCGCTACGATAATATAACCCTATATATATATATATATATATATATATATATAGAGGGAGGTTCAAGGGAAAACCTCAAATAAATGGAAAACTAAAAAACACTTTATTAACCGTTGGATTAGATGATCTGATGGATGTGAATAGACGGGCGGTTACAACAATATTAATTAAATTAAAAAATCTCACCCCCCTTGTTTTTTATTCGAAAAAATACGAAAAATGAACAAAATTCGAAGCAAATAAATTGCACCAAATAAACGATCATATTTTTCTCGTTAATTTGACATCCATATTGATATACTTTTTTCTCCGTATTTTTGTGGTTTTCTAGTTTTCCAGATATTTAAGGTTTTCCCCTGAACCTGATCCTATATATATATATATATATATATATATATATATAATTCAATATCAGTGTATATATATGTATGCATAGTTATATTAAGTTAAATATTAGTTTTTTTATAATATTGTCGTATATTAATGTGTACTTTAATTTGCTTTTTATATTTATCGACTAAAGGATTTCATGATAATTAAATGAGAACAAGACGAGTTCTGGAAAATAAATATAATGAAAAGTGTTGGTCTTACAACTTTTTATAGTTTTTTATAATATTATACTATGATTATATTCAGAATTATAAAATGTTTACTAGCACAAATTAGATATAAAATTATAACTATATTTATGAACTTATTTTTATATATATTTGAGATTTAACAATATGAAATGTAGCTCAAAATGAAAATTCCTTTTACCATTTATCTATTACCCGTTTTGTTACCCGCTTTTTGAATGGATAGGGTAGGATAGGGATAAGAGTTTTATGACATGAATAATTACCCGTTTCGTTACCCGCTATTTTAAATGAATTGGATAACTGAGTAACTCTTACCCTACCCATACCTTACCCGCTGCCAGCCCTACATACACGACCCACTAAAAGCCATCAAGATCGATTATGATCTATTTAGATTTTAGGCCAAATATAATCCATAAAGATCCACTAAAACTGATTATGACATATTTAGGAGTTTTTTTATCAAACACTTGCTAGGTAAACACTTACCGGTAAAAATCAGCATCAAGTAACATTCTCAGCCATCAAAATGGAATGTTTAGCAAGCATCTATTACCGTAAGTCTGCTTCCTCACTTTTTGGGTATGATTATCGGTCCTTGCTATTTTATTATTATGTAAGATTCTCGATCCTTATTCGGCTCCCGATAAGATTCTCGGTTCTTGCTATTCTTATTACCGGGTAAGATTCTTGATTTTTGCCCGATAAAGAAAAGCATGGCACCGTATTGTTTACCCGTGGTAAAGTGAAAAAGATTAGGTTCGTGAAAGTTGCAACCGTATCAATTTGTTGTGTGCCACCATATATATTTTGAAGCTACAATTAGGACACAAAATTTCTTGGTAGAGTTGGTTGGTTTGAAAGACTTTTCCTACACTTTAGACCCGAGTTCGAGTCTTGTTAGAACCATTTTTTTAGTTTTTAGCTTTTAATTTCAGATTTATTATGCTTCCAAATAACAAGACTCGAACACGAGACCTCACTTTTGAAAAGTAAGAAACTAACCACCAGAGCAATAGTATTGTTGTGAAAAATATCCCTATTTTTGTTTATTATAGTCAAATGATGCTACCGTTTTATATAAAAAAAATTGGGTCCACCCTGAAGAGAAGTGACATCCGGTAAGAGTTTACCGACAACCCTTTGGACCAATAATGAGGCAATTTTGCTTCTTTCTATTTAGGGAAATTAATTAAAATGCCCCAAGTTGACCTTTGACTTGCTGAAATGCCCCAAATCTCTCCCGTTTTGCAAAAATGCCCCGCGATGGAGCCAAAAGTTACACTTTTGGTCCCTGCCACGATGGGGGCCGCGATTTGGGGTCATTTTTGGTCCCTATCTCGTGTTTTTGCATGTTTTTACTGTTTTTTCCCACAATTATTGCACTTGGAGGACCAAATTATGGTTGCAATTCACTGGCTTGTTTCATCAATGTTGAATTATTGTACTTAGAAGACCAAATTGTGGTTGCAATTCACTGACTTGTTTTCATCAATGTTGAATTATTGTACTTGGAAGACCAAAGTGTGGTTGCAATTCATCTTCCTCAATGAAATTTCATCCATAAATATCAGTAAAATGCAATCCATAATCATTCATCCATTCCATCCTTCTTTCTTGCTTTCTTTCTTCATCATTTCAGTATTTTCTTTCTGAGATACCACTGAAAAAATGAGTTCAGTTGTTGCAAAAGCTAAGCTATATTTCTGTTTCGATGGTGAATGGGTGCAAGACAACAATGAGTGGAATTTTGCTTATAAATCTAAGCATAGTGTAAAATTGCCAGTAAACTATACTCATGAAAAGTTTGTTGCATACGCCATGCAAAAATGTGGAATCGACCATTCTGCTGTTTGCAAGTTAGTGTTTAAAAATGGTGATGGGTCAATTGTGGAGTTATCCAACGATGGAGATGTCTCTGGTTTTCTGCAATTTACAGCCCAGTCAAAAAGACCTCCATCACTTTTTGTGTATGCCGATTCATCGGTGTGCGACGAAGACGATGACGAAGGTGATTACGAAGGTAATGATGACGATGATGACGAAGACCTCCAACTGGAGGAGCTTGATTCTCAATTTCAAGCGTCCTACGACCCAACAGTTTATTCGGATCATACATATGGTCTTAACGGCTGTTATCCTGATTTTGTTCCGGAGACGCAACAACAACAACAAGAAGAAGAAGAAGAAGAAGAAGAAGAAGACGGAGGACGTTTTGCTGGAGTTGCTGATGACGAAACCCATGTTTTCACAATGGGTAGATCTGATATAGACAGATCAGGTACCGATAGTGATGAGGACGAAGGAGGAAAATATACCCCTAGTAATAAATCATTTTGTGAGTTAAATGACGTTTTTGATATGCCTCCTATTCTTCCAACCCAGGAGACCAATACACAAACCTACGAACATGCACCTTATAATCGCAGTTCAAGGATACATGTAGGTGAAGTATTTGATTCGAAGGATGAATTGGACACACAACTCGGAATTAAGTTCATTGAAAAGGGTTTCTGTAACACCTCGAATCCTAGAGAGTTAACGAAGAACCTTTTCGAGTTTTTCAAAGGAATTCACATGGCTTCCGTGCATGCACACGTTACTTTTCAGCCGACTTTGGTTCGTGAGCTCGAGAATCACATGGCTTCCGTGCAGGTGGCACGCGACAATGACCGGCGACTATGCCCTGAGGTCAATCTCGCGGCGAAGAGGTGAAATCGGGCAGTAGGGTGGTCGGCAGTCGCGACTGTGCCACGACGACAATGCCCATGGCATAGTCGCCAAGGGCAATGTCGCGGACCCGGGGGAGTTCGATCATTTCCTTCTCATTTCTTTGCCATGGGTGATACTCTCTCCATTCCAGGACGCTTTTGGCTCTCAAGAAGTGGTAAGCCTCTTCTCTCCTTATCTCTCCCCATTTTTTAGCATCACCCACCTCATTTATGTGTGTACTTGCAACATCTAGGTGTTTTGGTGGAAGAATACACTTCAAGTCCTCTCAAGTTACCAAGAACACTCATCCTCTTCCATTATTTAGGGTTTGGGTTTTCTATAAAACCCTCTAAGGTGAGTTATCTTCACTCTTTATGTTTTATACATGTTAAAATGTTAGATCTCCATCTTATTACCTTCGTCTATCATTATTACATGATTTACACATTTTAACCTAAAAATGGGTTTTTGAGAAAGTATGGGATCTTGCAGGAACGGAGCCAGAAATTTTATGAAGGGTGGTCCTCTTTAAACCTATCATCCTTAGTTGGCTTCAAGGAATCAACAATTGTTGTTCTATTTATCAAAAAATTATCTATATATGTAACATAACCCAATAATTTCACTACAATGTAAACATAAACCGAAAAAAGAGATGATTCCAACTGAAAAAATTATTTACTAAATTCATGGTCCTAAAAACTAGTTATGACCAAAAAATATAAATAACCCTGAAAACTAGCTATGAGATAATATATATCATACGATTTTCAAGGGTATGAAGTCTATCATCAAGTATAGTTATTCTATCTGTCTTTTGTCTAGAAACATTAGGTTCAGGCATAACATAATTGTAAACAGAAGATAGACAGGAGTAACAAACTTCAATTCTACACAAATTACAACGAGAACGCTTCTCAAGAGAAGGGTACCAAAGGCAATTATAGCACTTATTGTTTGTGTTACCTGTGTTGTGTTTCCATTTATGAGTGCAATCTAAAACTTCAATGTTTACAAAATTCATATTTTGAAACATTTCAACTTCTTCATCAGAAATACCTAAATTTACAAGAGAATTATGGTAACCATATTTTCGTTGTAAAGGTGTTTGTGATTGAGCAAGTTGTTCAATAAAGGAATGGTCACTTTGTTGAAGAGTATCTTGCATGTCTTCTACACTAATAATAGAGTAGATTTCAGAGTTAGTTGAGACATCGGAAGTTATGTCAACTAAGTCTTCATTAGTGCAATTTATCAGATCAACTCTTTGGTTAAAAAGAGTTTTCTTTCCAGGGCATTTGCTTGATAAATGTCCTTCTTTCCCACAAGCATAACAAGAAAATTTGTTATAATTCTTATTATCGTTATATTTTCTCACATGTTTTTCTTTATTTAATGTGGGCTTTCTTGCATTGGACTTTCTAAGAAAGTAAGTCTTTTTGGGCTTTCTTTTATTAGGAAAGGCCTTTTTCTTCTTATGAATTTTATCATAAGTTTGAGGAGTATAGATAGAGGAACATAATCCTGTATCTTTCTTTTTTAACTCTATCTGGGTCTGTATCATGGAACACTTAACTTTGAGGTGATCTATGATAACCTTAGCTCTTACTGTTGCATTATTCCATTGGGCATCAACACTAGGCTGGTCTTGTTTCCATTTAAGCTCAATTTCTCTTCCTAATTCTCCTGGAAGTTTAGTAAACATTCTGTTGCAAACATTTGCATCATAATAATTACAAGAGATGGATGCTAAATGAACAAAATCATTTAGGAAGAAAACAATCTTTTTCCAATCATGTAATTGGAGTTGTTCAAGATCACGAAGTGCTTCATTCTGCTTTATGGTTAGACCAGATAAGGTATCTCCACCATTAATAATCCGAAGGATAGTTGATGTGAAGTTCCTTATGTTATTACCTTGTGCAACAAGTTGTGCAAGTGATTCAGGAAAGTGTTTTTTCCAATCTTCCCATGCAGCAAGTGCAGTAGTACCAAGATAGTTTTCAACAATGGAGATCATTACTTCAGCATCTATATCTTTTTCAAGATATTTAGATGTATAGTCTCGATGAACTTCTTGGGGACCAAGTTTCCAGATATGAATTCCACAATTATGGGTGTATATCTGTAATGTTTAATAAAGGGGTAGAGTTCCAAGTGAAAGTTGGGTCAGTTGGTAATCTTCTTCCTTTATTTCTGTAATTTTGGGTTGGTTCATTATAACCTTTGGCTTGAACACGAGGAGGTCTCCCTGTTTCATAACTCATTCTTTCAAGTCTTCCTGGTACTGGGCCAGTAACAGATGATCCAACATTATCATCCATGAGAGCGAAATTAACAGATTTAACAAAATAATCTAAATAAGAATTCAAAAGATTTTCTTCTTTAGGAGTCATTCTTATATTTTTCAAATCATCTTGATAGATAATTTGTGATTCTGAGAGTTGTCCTTGTTTTTTAAGGATAACTTCCATTTCTTCAAGCTCTTGGGGACTAAGAGTATAATCAAATAATTCTTTGGGGTAAAGAATTTTATGATCATAGCCTTCCCATCCATTAGGTTTTATTTCCCTAATATCAACTTGACTTGAGGGAGGTGGATTGTATTTGACCAAGAACGGTTTGATGTCATTAGGATTGCTTGAGCCAAAATACTTAGAGTCTTTTTCTAAGGTATCCCATTCATCATCAAAAGTAACATTCATGAAGCTAGTGGAAAATCTATGAAGATCTTCACCAGTAGGTTCATCTTCTTCTTCATCTTTTGTTTGGGATGATGAAGCATCGTCCTTATAATTTCTAAACCTTAGAGATTTAGATCCGCTTGAATTGGTATAAGCAACATAACTAGTGGGGACAATAGTTGTGGTTTCTCTGTGAAATGGAACAGTCCATTCACTACCAGCAATGGTTTGGGAATCTATCTGGGCAGGAGGTATCATTTGTATTCCTCTAGAGGATACAGTTTGAATAATTGAGTCAATATCAACATTATACTGACTTCCTGTGGTTCCTGTCAATCTTCCAAGAAATATTATTTTTATTGCCAGATTCTTTCCTAAAAAACTTTCATATACAAGTGTTTGAATTTGTAAAGTAACATGTCTACAAAAATCATCAACACTTAATGAAAAGTTTTGGGGAGCAATATAAGCAACACCTATATTATTGTTTAAATCTATTTCCATTGTTCCGATTATAGCTTGATCAAGATTATAAAATCTATTATCAATCAATACTACAAGGGCTTTTGTTCCTAAACCAGTTCTATGGAGACCTTTTATTGCAATAGTTAGGAGTCCAAAGTGTAAAGTGGTTTGGTTTGATCTTCTTAACCTAAGGCTAGCTTCTCTAGTCATCAGGTTAATGGTAATGATTCTTCCTTGAAGAACAACAAGATTTTGTAAACTATGATGTCTAAAGAGACCAGAGTTTCTTTCAAAAATTCCAATAGAATATAATCTAGTGGGATTAAAGGCTTCTAGTTGATTATTGTTAAGAAGTTGTTCACTTCTATCAACATTAATCATATCTTCAAGTCTGGAATTAAACCTTGAGGATCTCCTAGTAAAAATTCTTCCTAGAGTACTGAAATGTAGTCTAGTGTCTTGTCCAACCAACTGGGGTCTATTTTCAAGGGACTCATTTTCTTGTATAGTTTTAGAAGAACCACTAAAAGGAATTATGCTAGACATTTTTATAGACAAGAAATTTGGTTTTTGGAGCAAGCTTCTTTTCAAAAGTTGTTGAAAGTTTTGAAAATTGATCAAAAAGTTTTTCAATATCAGAAGATTTTGGAATTTCTCTAACAGAAATTTTATCAATCTTATGATGCAAAGAGACTAAGAGTGCTGTTATAATATTGTTTTGAGTAACAACCAACTTGTTAGATTCAGAAACAATATTTTTCGTTTCAAAGTACCCAGAAGATTTAGGCAAATTTTGATTACAAAATTTCTGAACTTCTTCAAGAATATTTCCTTCAAAGTTAAAGTTCATTTAACTGATAGCTAATTTTTCAAGCTGTATTAGATGAAGTTTAATTTCATCAAATTGCTCTTTGAAAACTTTTGTATTTTCAAACGCCTGAATTTGAATTTCTTTTAATAAATCTTTATTTTGAAATTCACTCTCTTTTCTTTTATCTTCCTTTGAAAAAAGGTTATTTGATTTTAAAGCGTTTTGGTTTAAAATCAATAAATCAATTTTTCTTTCAGCACATACAAGTTTTTCTTCAAATAAAGAAAAAGTTGTTTTAAGGTATTCTAATTTGTTTTCCAAATTAAGAATAGCTTTATTTTTCTTGATCATAGAATCATGAATAGACTGCCAAAGATTGGTATTCTCATTCTGATTATATTCAAGATTTTTGCCAAGATTCGTAATTAAATCTACAATACTATTTAATTGACTGTTTTCACTATGGAGGATATGTTTATTTGTTTCTTTATAGAAAGAACAATTAAACTTATGCTCATCTAAAGAGACAACATATCTACCTACTTGGAATAATTCTAAATTTAGATAATCTATTCTATTCATACAAGAATTTTAATTTTAAAAGAGAAAGTAAATTTAATAGTTCTATCAGAAGTTACTTTATCAAAGATTAAAATTACTTTAAAAGGTAAAACTATATTATCTAATATTCTAACAATATTCCAAACATGATTAGCTAATAAATAATACATAAAATTTAAAAAGCTCTGATACCAAAGGGGAAAGGGTTATAAAAAAGAAACTTAACTAAAAATTTCTTTTGAATAAAACCTTATAAGGGGCTGCAACGCAGTTATTAATATATCAACTAATTAGTTGAAATACTAAATCTGGGCCTCAGCGAGGTTACAGTATATAGATAGGGAGGTCTTGATCGTATAATGCCAAGTTCCATGGCTATTCCTGTTCATGGTGATTGGAGATTCTCTTCATGGTAAGAAAAATCCTCGGACCAATATAAATTTGAAGCATTTGCAGCCTTCAAATGAGATAATTGGACTTACTCTAATTGGTCTGAGGATTTTTCTTACCATGAAGAGAATCTCCAATCACCATGAACAGGAATAGCCGTGGAACTTGGCATTATACGATCAAGACCTCCCTGTCTATATACTGTAACCTCGCTGAGGCCCATATTTAGTATTTCAACTAATTAGTTGATATATTAATAACTGCGTTGCAGCCCCTTATAAGGTTTTATTCAAAAGAAATTTTTAGTTAAGTTTCTTTTTTATAACCCCTTTCCCCTTTGGTATATATATGACGGTAATCAAATGAGAACTAAAATTAGGTTGAGAACCGTGAAAACCGATCTAAACCATTAATTGATTTAATCTATTACGGCTTGGATTGGTTCTCAATCTTTTAATTATAACCATGGGATCAAAACCAAATTATGGGTTCTCACGGTTCTCAATCTTTTTTTGGTTCTCACATGATTTAAACCCCCCCTATATATATATATATATATACATATACATATACATATATAATCCACAAAAAATACCACAACCAAGTAAAATTGAAAAAGTTAATTCAATATAATAAACATAAACTGATAAATAAACATATCAATCCGTAAATTATAGATAATAGATTTGAAGAATAAAGATTGGGTAGCGCTGTTTAAAGAAATGGAGCAGTGGATTTGAAGTTGGACTCTTGAAATTGGGTCTTTGAGTGGACTAAGAGTGGGCTATGAAGTTAAATTAAATCCATTTGGACTCCATTTAGAATAAGAAAAATTACACTTGAGGAGCTGAGGGTGGGCCAGTGAGGCCTCTGGGCCAAAGCTGGCTCCGCCCATGGGATCTTGTTGAAATAATTGGTGGTAGAGATGATATGTGTGAACATCTCTTGACATCCAAGTATATTGTCCTTAATCCACCAAGCTTTGTCATTTTGAACAATTTTGACCATTTTAGGTCAAAATTAGGGTCTTGGAAGTAATTGGGGGTTTTCAATGAAATGTTTAAAAAGGGAATTTCTATGTTCTAAAAGAGTTCAAAACCTAGCCTTGGAAATCATGGGGTCTTAATAACAATGGTAGTGATAACTTGTTGATGTTCCCAAATGGGATATAAGTTGTAAATGTTACTACTACACTTTTAAATTATTAGGATGGTTAATGTTATATTATTTTAGAGTCCTTGTTGGTCTTTGAGTGTAATGGATCCATAGGCACTAGAGTCGTAGCACGGAATAGGCATCGGGATCCATAATAAGTAAGATGTGGGCCTATATGGTCGGGCATCGTCTCATGGGAAATAAGGTGTAATTCCAATGTGCTTATTTGTGGATTTAGAGTGACCCAACGTATAGACCTGGAGTGGTTGAAGTAGGAGGCTCACAAGTTATAGACTCTTCGAGGTTGCGCTTGTTTCCGTTTTATTTGTTGGGATGTGATTAATATTACTAACGATCATGTGGCTATCTTGTCTTATGAAACTTACTTTGGTTACCAAGATCTCATCCACACTTGAAGCATTGGATGTTCAATGGCCTCCTCCATGGGTTTTAATTGAACTTACATCGTATCTTGTATAGATTATTAATTATTATATGTGTAGGTTATTACTTTCATGTTGTTAGGCTAACACTTCTTCTCTTGGGTGTATGTCTAGGGTCTTCGAGCGGTGGGTTCCCCAAAATTGAGTAAAGAGACGAGTTGATGTATAGCATTTTTAGAGCACTTGGAGGCGTACATAATAGAATTTAAATGTGCATTTTGGTAGCAATTGGTCAACACCCGATTGTAATCTAAGTTATAATGTTTTAGATTATTAGGTTGTTGGACCGTCAATTGCTTGTTTCTAAATATTGTATACGCCATATATTCTATTTCCCTATTTATTGGGTGATTGGTCAATTTGGATGTTATTTTCCAGAAATTTGTAAGTTTTAAATTTTAGCAAATTTTAGGGTGTTACAGTTTCGAAAGTCACACGAAGAAATCCGACAAAATCAGATACGAGGTTGTATGTGGGAGAGAAAATTGTAATTAGAGGATGTCCGCGAGGTCCGTGGACGCTAAAGGAGGGATGTTTGTCATTAGAAAGTTGCACGACGAACACACTTGTTCGAGGACGCAACTGAATCCCAACCACCGACAAGCCAACAAAAGAACATTGGGTGCAAATTTTAAAGGCAAATTTCTTGATGCTAGCAGGGCATTTCGTCCAAAGGACATCGTCAACAATATAAACCAGCAGTACGGGATCACAATTGGTTACCACCAAGGTTGGCGTGCGCGATGCAGGGCACTACTAATGGTGAGAGGCACTCCCGAGGAGTCGTATGAACGACTCCCTACATATTTATATAATTTGGAGCTGCAGAATCCAGGTACAGTCACCAAGATAAGAACCGATTCAAAGGGACGTTTTGAGTTGTGTTTCGCTGCCCTTGGACCCGCGGTACGTATATTAACACGTCATATGTTTACACATTATAATTTATAACATTTACAAATAAAAACCACCTACGTTTTTGCAGAACCGCACATTTCTGGCAAATCTGCGGCGTGTCTTGGTAATAGACGCTGCCCATTTAAAGGGGCGTTACTTGGGTATGATCTTCCTGGCGGTTGCCATGGACGAGAATAACAACATCGTGCATGTAGCTTTCGGAGTAGGCAAGTCCGAGACTGGGGAGGAGTGGACTTGGTTTCTGTCCATGTTGAGAAATGTATCGGAGACCCGGAAGAGTTGGTGTTTATGTCCGACAGGGCTCCTTCCATAAGCGCCGCAATCTCTGCCACGTACCCAAACGCCCCTCACGCCCTATGTTGTCGACATTTGGAGATGAACGCCAAAGCCAATGACAAACGTATTACAACTCACTACACCATCTACTGGAAGGCATGCAAAGCGGATACGGTTTCGGGAGTTTGACCGATACATGAATGCACTACGACTTAGTGCCGATCGTGCAACACAAGTTATGGACGATGTTGGACCGGAGAGGTGGTCGACGACCCATTTTCCTGCACAACGTTATGACATTTTGACCTCCAATAGTGCAAAGTCGGTGAATGCACTCTCCCGTTTTGCTCGTAGATCACCGATTGTACAACTTATGAAGTACTTTCGGACCTTTCAACAAGAGTGGTTCCAACTTCGACGCCGAAAAGGAGGTGAAATGCGTAATAGACTCACACCAAAGGCGGAGGAGATAATTCGCATCAGAGCGTGAAGGGCTGCGGCATAGAGGGTAAGCGAAATTGGGTATGGAAAATACCAGGTTCGGGATAACCATGTTGACGCGATTGTCGATATGACCGACCAAGTTTGTTCATGTCTTCAATGGGAAAATCTGGGTTACCGTGCGGTCATGCCATTGCTACTGCAAAATCGATTTGGCTGTAAATTTCTTCACGTCCGAAACCTACCGAGAAACATACCGGGAGGTAATAAATCCAGCTGGACCCCTGAATCATGGGTGTCTCCACCCGACCCCCTTCCGTCATGCTATCCTCCGTTAAACACTAAGAACAGAGTCGGGAGACCAAGAAAGAACGATCGACGTCCATTACGTGGTGAAGATCCGATACAGCGAAAATGTACTCGGTGCCAAGCAGTAGGACATACTCGTGGAGAGTGTCCAACTCCCGCCCCTTCAAGCGTGCCAAGGAGTAGACATTCAGTCATCCAACGAAGTAGCACGCAGGGCCCGTCGGAGCTTGAACCACATGAAAGTATAAGATATGATAGCGTTGATCTTAACATTGATTTCCCTTGATTGGGACGATAAATGTTGTATGCTTAGTGCTCTTGTTTTTTTATATAACATGATTTTATCTACTTTATCGTCCCGTGTAATTTATCAAACATAAGGGACCTAAGTTGTAATTTAGCAAACAAAAGAAACATAACTTGTATTATACGTGAAAAACAGGGACCAAAAGTGAAAAATGGCCCCAAATCGCGGCCCCTATCGCGGCAGGGACCAAAAGTGTAACTTTTGGCTCCATCACAGGTCCTTCGCAAAATGAAATCGCGGGCCACGCGGGTTGGTCCGTGATCGCGGGCCCTATCGTGGGATCGCAGGGCATTTTTGTAAAACGAGAGAGATTTAGGACATTTCAGTAAGTCAAATGTCAGCTTGGGGCATTTTAATTAATTTCCCTTCTATTTAACGGTAATTTAAGCTATTTCCAAATGGCACCACGGTTAATTTTCATCTGAAATCCGTCCATTATCATCTTCAACGACAGATTTCTCCATGAATGATAATCTTGTTTTATGTGGCTAATATTAACAAATATTATAATCAAAATATAATTTACATTCAAATAAACAAAAATTACGTAAAAGCATCTCCAATGTATTTCTTTATTTTACTCTCTATTATAGAGTAAAAAATAAAGCGTGTTATGTCTTCTCCAATGTATTACTTTATTTTCTACTCTAAGGTAGCGTTTGGTAGGCAGACAGGACGGGACGGAACTGGACGGGACTAGATGGGATGAGACAGGACTGGAGGAGATAATTTTGATCTAGGTTACGTTGGAAAAAAAAGAGTATTTTAGTAATCTTATGTTTTAGTCCCATGTTGTTCCACCTATTTTGGTGGAACAAATAAACTTAAGTTTTGTCCCATGAAAACTTGTTTTTGTCCCATGTTGTCCCATCTTATTTTTGTCCCATGGCATACCAAACATAAGACTATTTTTTTTTTGTCCCGTCCCGTCCCATTCAGTCTGCGTACCAAACACACCCTAAAAGAGAATACTCCAAGTATATTTTCTTTTATTTTGATCACATATATTTTCAATAACACCCTTATATTTATTAACTTTATAAATTGCATCCTTATATTTTTTATTTTCACAATAACCTTATATTTATTAATTTTATCATATTATAACAGATAAATATAATTCTAGTTTATTAAAATTGGTATTAGACAACAAATAAAATAAAAATACAAGAATCTAAAAAATTAAAGGACCATTGAGTGTTACTATTCACATTCTATTTTTTTCTAACTTTTTGATAATTACAAAATGGTCCTTCAATTTTTTTAGATTCTTGTATAGTAACTCTCTATATATACAAGAATATAGAGTTACTATATATAGAGAGTTACTATTCATTTCTCTCTTATAGAGAGTAAAATAAATGGTTCATTGGAGATGGTTTAACTCTCTATATACAGAGAGTTACTATTCATTGGAGATGGTCTAAATATCAGTCTTGAAAGATCATGTTGTAATAGAAATACTTCAACACCAAATTGTTCTAAAAAGGATAGTAGACACTAATTTTGATGTTATACCAACACCAAAATCGTGTAAGCGTTGTGTTAAAGTGAAATGGTGTAAAATTTATGTTCACCAAAACTTTAAGAAAGGAAAAGAAAAGATCAAAGGGAAAATAAATGACACGTGGAAGACAAAAATGAAAATAGAAAGAATGACAACTCTTGGACAAATTAACAAAATTACAAAACAAATATAAAGATATATTTATAAAATAACATCTTTTATTTCTCAACGGTTCTAAAACATAAAAAAAAATGTTTCCTTCTCATTCTTTCTTTTCCCTTCCTTTCCAAAACTTGATAAAAAAAATTCTTTTATTTCAGATTTATTTTCTTTTTCTTTCTATTACTTTCTCTCCTTTACCTTTAATTTCTTTATTTAAGAATAACCTGATAGACGAATGATCATATGAGAATAAGAGTTAAGATTAGAAGTGTAAAAATAGATTTAGTCCGTTGATCACTTATAACATCCAAACAACCCATAAATTGCGCTTAGAAGAGAAATGATCAAATGCATCTCAATAGTGTTGATCATCGATTAGGATTGATCCAAGGGTGAATCCCTTCTTACCTTTTTCACCATAACTTTCATCCTCACCAGAACCCAACCCTATAGTGATAATCAAGGTTCTACATGGCGTGAGGCGTGGCGTGGCGGTGAGGCCAAGCCTGGCGGCAAATCTCTATATCATATATAATATTATACATAAAAACATATGTTTTGTACTATTAACCGACGAGACAATGATAAAAGACAAGTTAAATTAGGTTTTATATTAAAAACTAGCAAATAAGACATTAAAAATATAAAGAAAAATCAAATATCGTGTTACAAAAGACCGCACATTAGGCCATGGCGTACCACAAGCATAACATGGCGTAAGACACAAGCCTTGAGCTACGGCACACCATGGCGGCTGTCGCGACGAGCCTTTTAAAACAGTGGTTATAATGATGCTCTTGGTTTGACGCGATAGATCGTTTGAGAAGTTGAGGTACACGTGAGAAACGTGAGAAGTGGATCTGAACCGTTAATCACTTTTAATCAAATATTGAATTGCGGCTCAGAAGGGAATTGATCCTACACATCTCATCCTAATGTGCGTCTAACCCAACAGTTGATAACCACTTCTCACATTAACCTCAACTTCTCACCGGTACCCAAATATTTGGTTTGATTGGATAGTTGTTGAAAAGACATCATATGAGCAACCAAACCACCTAAGGTTGATTCAATTTGAAAAACTATTTTATAATGAATACCCCCACCCAATATAAACAACCCGAAATACCTTTTCAAGTAAACTTTTTTGAAAAGTATACTTGAGTTATGTCTAAGTTGACAACCTAACTTATAACTTAGTTGTTGACCGATAAATTAAATATTAACTATAAAAAGTATACTGTTTGCCAAGTCACATTTGTTAAAAATTAATTGTAGTCAAATGACAATGTAGAATTACTTAAAATGATATGTTGAAAAATTAATTAAAAGAAAGGAAGAAAAAGAAACAATTGTTGGTTATTAGTTAGAGGTATTAAGCGGTCATCAATAAGAATAAAAATAAAAAAAATTGTTTGGCTTTATATACTGTAATGGGCTTCTCTCCCCAGAAGCCCAAATTTTCATTCCATTTTTATTCCTTTATCATTTACATTTTTCTTCCTCAACCATGACCAAACCACCCTTGAGTTTATTGAAACAAGGCTTCATGTAGCATTTTTCAAGAAGCTGTCTTAGAGCATCTCCAACAGCTTCTCCATTTTGGAGAAAAATAAGGATTTTGGAACACAAATAAGCTCCAACAGCTTCCACAAAAGTTTCCCCAAAATGAGGATAATAGGATTTTCCCCAAAAATTTCTCCAAATATGAATACTCCAAATATGATTACAAGTGTTTTTCCAAATATAGGGAATCTGTTGGAGATGGATGTAAATTTTTTTGGGGATTTTGATTTTTGCTTCCCCATTTTGGAAAATCTTTAGGGAAACTGTTGGAGATGCTCTTATAAACTACTTCATGGTTCACCAAACAAGTTTGGCTCAAAAAAAGCAAGTTTATAGTTACTAGAAATGGCATTTTTATTAATAATAATTTAATTTAAAAATAAACAATAAAAGAAATTAGAATACTTTTTTTTTAACTAGAACTGTACTCACAAAATACATCTTTACTCTCCCTCTATTTTATTTTATAAATTTGTATGATTTTATTGAAAACTTTGCCATAGTAGTATTCTTGGATCATTTATTTTGTATTTAAGAATGTTTATTAGGTCATTGTGATTTAGTTTTATAAGGCTTAAACTTATTAATAAGTTGCAGTATGTAATATAAGTTAAAAAGAATTGTATAATATACTTACATATCAATATAATAGCGATTACTATTTTAAAAACTGGGTTTAAAAATAAAGAAAAATACCTGTTATTTATCACTATTTGTTTAAAGAAAAAACTAATTACATTTAAAATAATTTAGATTTGTTAAATTGAGATAAATCTGTGGATTTAAAAAACCTAGAACGTCCATATGAAAAAAGATAACATGAGTTTCCAAATCTCTTCAAGCTTCAATTCTTATTATTAATATTACTTAATAGAAGTAAAATTAAAAATATAACGAAAACATAAAAAAAAAATTATGCATTCTTGTACATAATGTTTTAACGATTGTAAAAGGTAAAGCATAAATATTTTATAATATAGTCTAGTAGATCTAAGGAAAAACCTCGAAAAAACGAAAAACTAAAGAACACTCTCAAGACCCTTCATCTGGACGGTATGCACTTGTGCATACAGATAAATTATGTTGGGTTTTTTGGTTTTCATACACTTGTGCATATGCACATGTACATGTTACAAATTACGTGTATGCACAAATACATATCGTCCAGATGAAGAGCTATTAGGGTGTTCGTTTCCCGTTTTTTGAGGTTTTCCCCCAAACCTGATATGCATTTATCTTTAAATCATCAGTTATATCCAAAACATTTCATTCTACTAATGAACACGATTTGGTTAAAACGAAACAGGAGAGAGTAAAACCAACAAAAAGAGAGCACATATTTTATTTTCTGATCTAATAACTCGTAATAATATTTTAAGCACTAATCCAACCAATTAGTCCTTTATTATAATCCCCTCTACTTTCAACAACACAAACCAAAAAAGATCTTAATTTAGTGTAATTTGGAATTAGAATCCATTCCAATCTCATGTTTGGTTTAAAAAAAAGTCCGAAACAGTGGATTTAGAAATATGTTAAAAACATTTGTTTTGTAATAAAAGGTAATTTAATTATATTTAAAATTTGTTTTTATAGATTATCTATGAAAAATGGAATCCAACTCCATTCCAAATCCTACAAACCAGAAATTTCAAATCATTCCATGAAATCCAAATCCTAACATTTCGTTAGACCAGACTCCCCCTTAATATAGGTTTTCTCACTGCATCTTACATCTATTATGTCTTTATACCTCCTCTAACTCTGTGGGGGTAGAAGTCAGGTTTGCATTCCTTATTATACTCATTCCCATTTCCATTCAATATAATATAACGAGTGATTACTTAAAAGTAGTAATCATCCATAACCTACATTCCTTATTATACTCATTCCCATTTCCATTCAAAAGAGCCCCCAAAAGAGGTGTTATGTTAACCACAAGGGTTGTGGCATTGTGGTTAAGGCCCTGGGGATGTGGTGGAATATCCCATCTCCCCAGGGTTCGAATCCAGACGTACACAACAATTGTGGCCACTGAGTTTTGATGTCTTGCAGTCATAATTTGCCAAGGGATTGCAGTCATAATTTGCCAAGGGATTAGTCTAGGCTTTGCCTAGGACACCCTTCCAAAAAAAAGATGTTATGTTTATGGTTTTCATGAAAACTTGCTGCCTTCCCTCGTGTTATCATCGAGGATTCAATGATGTGGTTGGCATTGGCTTAAGTTAAGAACAAGGAAGATAGCAAAAGCATTAAGATGTTGAAGTTAAAACATACCTCATTCAGCTTCTTCAACAAGTCTTCAGAATGTATGATCAACCAGTATAAGCAGAGCCAAACGCTATGGTAATACAGCCAGATTCCACTGACCAAACTTTTTTTTCCTACTTCTTGGTGAAGACATCAAGAGCATTAGTTAACAAAAGTTAAGAAAGCTACTGATGACTTTAATATCCAACAGCTGACCACACTATTAGATCTGTATCATCAAAGCAAAACAACATTAAAAATCAGATACCAACAACCCTAATCTATCTCATGTCTATATGCTTTTATTATTCGTCAACACAACCAACTCTTTATATATATAATTATATATAGACCATAGCTGCTTACCAAAACCAGACTAAAAAGCCACTTGCCATGAAAGTGTTCCAATTGTGCAGCTTCAAATACATATTTACCTTGATACCATTCCAGTTTGTTGTTAATGCACTCTTCTCCTCTTATTATGGTGATACCTGTCTATGTCGTCCTCATCTAAATCATTGGCCATCTTCCATCTGCCTCCATATTCAGCAATGGGCTTCTTGCTGTCATATGACTCCTTCCTTTTAACATCTCTTTCTTTTTTTCTTTGATGATGATGGCTACAACTACAATCACTAGATGACTGCTCCTTGCTGCTATTATGATGCCTTTTGAACCTTTGGTGGTACTTTTTATACCTCATTTCGTCATACCTATAGCTACCACTGTGCACGTCCTCTATCCCCGAAGCAGATCTATCTGTATGATATGACCCACGATCTCTCCCATTGTTTGTGGAATGAGAATGTTTTTCATATCTTACGTGACCAGATTTGAGCTTTTGATCTGGATGTTTGTCATAGAGATGATCCTTTTGCAACTTCCGCCCGTGGCTTTCCTCGGAATTGCTCAGAGCCTTTCCCTTGTGTCTATGGGATTTATAGTCCGATGATCTTTCTAGCTCATGGCAGTCATGGTGCTTCCGGATGCCATCATCTTCATAATCGAAAGACTCTTGTCTGGTAAAAAGAAATTGATCAAAAATCATGAGTCTAACCACAAGAAAGAAAAAAGAAATAGCAACATCAACTCTAAGCTTTCCAATCCCTACAGTATAGAAGAGGCATTTTCCATCTCAGAAGACATCTAAAGGAAGCTTATTTAGTGGCCAAAACTTGGAAGTTTGATCATTTTACGAGCCCCTCTTTGGAACACATGTAGGATTCCTAGCATAACCATTTAGTGAACACTACATGTTTGGAACTCGATAAGCGAATAACCATAACAATCAACAGATTGATTGCCATATTTTATCCTGATACTGCTGTTAGCCTGTTATATCATAACAAAAACTACCTCTTCTCATGGCAATATTCTTTTCCGTTATCACTGTTCCGATGCCCCAAAATCTCTGAATGTCTCAAGGGTCGTTCAGCTCTGGTGTCTGCAGGTGCCAGACCCCTCATCCTCGTAATTCCACTGCCAAATAAGGTATATAAAATTGCAAAGCATAGACAATAAAGACGGGTTTTGGAAATAATGATATAAGAACCAGAAAATGCACATATAACAAGAAGTTCACCTAGGAACAGGTAAGCAGCCATATGTAGATGGAAGTAAAGATGGAATTCCGTAAGGTGTAACAGGAACCATAGTGGCATTAAAAGGCATCATCCCTGGGTTTCCATACATGTTCATATAAGGGTTGACAGGAGGAAAGGCAGCAGCAGCATTCCAGTAGGGCATCGCATAACCAGACATACCTCCTTGAAACATACGATCTCCTGAAATCCACACAACATGATCACCAGATGATCTTAACACAATCTAGGAGACTACGAACCCTTTAAACAAAGCAGAACTTACCTGTATGGAACATAGGATGTTCAGTAGAACCAATAGGGCATTCTCTTATAAAATGGCCTGGAGAGCCACACATGTAACAAGTACGACCCGCCTGATCTCAACAAGGTAAGTGTCCACATCAGATAAAAGGTAGTTTGTAAGCACATCTCGACCAAATAATGATATGCAATTCATTGTATTGCCACTTTTTATCTTTCTAAGATCATAAAGTTGCTCAACCCATCAAACATTGAGATGAAGAGTTCTCAAGAATCAAGATTATGCAAAACCCAGAAACCAAAATTTATTTTATTCAAAAGGGAAAGACCTAAATCATTCATGATCGTGTCAAGTGTTTTTATCATTTTTGTAAGTGAACTGCCAAAGAGCAAGAACAGAATTGTCAAATCATAACATTAAGCTAAGAGAAAGTAGTTTGTGAAACAAAAAGTCCTAAAACAACAGGAAACCTACAACAAAATATCCAACAGAAAAAGAGTGCCGCATGCCTGCATCGTAATGCCTTTAGTTTTATCTTTATCTGATTACTTTACTTGACTAAGGAAGAGGCCAAGCCCCGTGTCATGTGATCCACACTCTAGTCCTCATAATAGGTTTGGACATTTACGGTCCACCAATAGTACTCTTATATTTCATATATATGGGTAAGTATCAATACAAAGTGAGGCGCCTGCCATCCACACCAGAATAAACAGAGTTTTCCAAAGAAACCGCCATAATGCCATAAAAGCAGAATAATGTTTTCCCTTTTGTCAACACAATAATGTTTGAACGCTAAACATTTACACAAAATAAGAGCTCCAGGTTAAATCTGGGAGAACCACAAAGCCAGAGCTTGATGTGGCCATTGATAGCCATCATAGCATTAGTTTTAGATTTTTGTTCCTTTTGTTGTACAGCCTCCAGCCTCCATAACTGGCTTTGCCAAGCTTAAAAGCCTCCTAGTAAATATATCGAAATCTCACTTAGCAAGATTCACCTTAAAAGACTTCTATATCACAAATCTACGCAATTCTAAAAACTTCAAAGAGATTATGGGTCATCTGCAAATTACACAGAGTCATAGCAAAGGCTGTTAAGCAAATTCCAAAAAGTCTGACTGTTATGCAACTTCATCGTTCAAGGACCATTTTGCAAATCCATAGAGTTCAGAGACTGTTCTAGAAAACATAAAGACCATGGACCGTCTTGCAAGTTCATTCCATCTGCCATCAACTGTCTAGTTCAGCTCTTATTCCAGGATACTCTCCTCACCTAGTTGTTCTCATGATTCTACCTGGTCTGTTTTTGCGGCATTAAAATATAGAAATTTTCAGTCATCCCGTTTCGTCTAGGTTTTGTTTGCAACTGTGTAAAAGAGACGAACTAAAGGGATGTCAATACCTGTTGGAACAGTAAAAGAGTATCCTGCATAATAGTCCCTCCTTGGATTTCAGGAAGGCTTTTTGCAGCAACATTCTTGAGGAGTTCTACATGGAGTTCACCTCTTAAAGTTTCCTACCGGTCTCACCACTTCATGTTTTTCTCGGGGTTCTTTTGTAGCCTAACCTAACTTGTTTGGGATGAAAGGTCATGTATCATTGTAAGGAGTGCTCTTTACTAGTTTATTAATTAATTTAGTATAACTTTTTGGGCTGCATGCATTACTGTCTCACACTTCTCTCTAATGCTTCCCATTACCTAAGATATATTGTAGATAAACGTACAAAGTTAAGTTTTGGTATTTTTGGTTGGAGAAGCATTTAGTAGTCTTCTATTTGACTAGAAATGTGTGATCAACATTAGCACATGTTACTCTATATTATCAACAGGTCCCCTGGGTGGAAATGGGGGTGCTCGAAGAGCTTCATGATTTAAGTTGGAGACTTATTACAAAAACAATTTGTGGAAATAAGAGCTACATCAAAATCTTTCATTTTGCACTGCTCCTAATGTTCTTTCTACCCCTTTTCCAATAAACAATAACATTACAGCTCCTATGCTTTTCAACTACCCTGCCATAAACAGAACTATTAAAAGTCACTGCACAGTTTTTTCCTAAAAATGGAAGTAGTTTGGTCCCTACAAACAACAATGGAAGTAGTTTGGTCTCTGCAAACAAAAAGGTATTTCCACCAACAATGGAAGTAGTTTGGTCCCTGCAACCTCTTCTTATCATGTGAGTTCAGTTTTCCAACTTTTTTTCACAATATAAATTGAACTTGTTCAGTACGATGATGAGTATCATCACTCATTCTTGACTAAAAGTCGCATAAATACTCTAGCAACCGTGAACTGTAGTTTGTTATTTGTATTGATTTACATGTATCTATTGGTGTTTTTGCTTCTTATAACTTGCTTTTTGAGGTATATACCGGTAAATCATCCCTTGGAAGAAATAAAATCCTCTTCTATAATTAAATACTCTTGACCGCTGATTAGCTTTAACGAAGAGAGGATTCGTGTGACTTTCTGTCAAGAGAGAATTATAGAAGAGGATTTTATTTCTTCCAATGAATGATTTACCAGTACATACCTCAAAAGCAAGTTACAAGAAGCAAAAACACCAATAGATACACGTAAATCAATACAAATAACAAACTCCAGTTCATGGTTGCTAGAGTATTCATGCGACTTTTAGTCAAGAACGAGTGATGATACTCATCATCGTACTGAACAAGTTCAATTTATATTGTGGAAAAAAAAGTTGGAAAACTAAACTCACATGATAAGAAGAGGTTGCAGAGACCAAACTACTTCCATTGTTGGTGAAAATGCCTTTATATAAATTTGGGTGTGAACGCATTAACTAAGCCTACACAGTTTTTTCCTAAAATCGCATACCAATTGTAAATGAAATCATGGACTCATGGTCATTAAAACAACATACCTTTTTGTTTCTATTGCCAACTACATAACTTTGATCTCCACCTAACAAGATAACAATTCAGAAAATTGGTTAAAGATCAAACTTGCAGTACACATGGCATGAGGTAGTTATATTTTCGGCAGGTTTGTACCTCCAGAATTAACCCACGGTCCCCTTTTCCTGCTGGTGGAATCGGCTGGTAAAAGCAATCAAAGAAATTTTAATGTTAATAAAGGTAGCAAGATGAAGTGATAGAAGTGCAGTAAATAGAATATTACTATCCATGTCCAAAGAAAGAGTCCACGTTTAAATTTTGTGTCATGTAGGTTACTTTTTTAACTCAAAAATAATCAAACTTGTGTTGGTTGTACATTCAGAAAACAATTACTAGGTCAAACTACAACATATCATGATAATATAACATTTTTAAACCAAACGTCAAATCATCCACGTCAACTTTAGACCTGAAAAGTATAGTTTTTTCTGAATTTCCAAAACCAAAAGTATGATCTTTTGGGGACAGATGGAATAACAGCTAATAAGTCATTGTTTTGAAATTGTAGGCATATGAGAAATTAAGAAATACCTTCATCAGGCATGCACACTTGGGGCATGAGAGGTTGGTTTTCGCCTTGAGAGTCCGCAAAAGGTGTCAAATCTTCATGTCTATCTCTACCTCCATTATTATTATTTATTTTTAGCAATGGAGTGGAATTGAAGAGGCCAATTGCACTCGGTTTACCAACATAATATCCTGTTGACTCTGCCATATATTGATTTGATCCTTTCTCCGTCGCGGAGGTAGAATAAAGCAAATCCAATTTCCTTTTAGTGGCGACTGAAACATCCTTCCCCCGAATACCAGATTCTCCATCTGAAATAAAGTTTCAAAGAATTACACGTGCACCAGACAAAGTAAAGTTACCCATCTCTGATTTATTTTGGCCAGGTAATGTCAAAAGGTCTCACCTGGGACATATTTCTGCAAATCATTTTCTGGACCAGTGGCAAGAAGCTGAGATTCAAGAAAATGCTCGATGGCAAGCCTAAGAGATAAATTTGGTAGCAAGTGCTCTACCCTGTATTTGGTGGAAGAACATTTAGGGCACCTTCCCATTAGTGTAAGTACTTCATGAATGCCTGTGTGCGCACAAAAAAACATGTTGAATAAGTTAGGGATTCTACAAAATCCACAGCAGAACATGTTCAATACGAACACAAAACCATTAAGACATGAACTAAGACTGACAAAACATTTGAGGGGTTAGCTCCCTGGCAATAAAGGTTTGGACCTTTGGGCTCCTCCCAATAGGTCACCAATTCAAGTCCCTACAAGGATACTGGATATTTTCCTAGTTATCTCTTCCGGGCCCCACGGGATTAGTCGAGGTGAGCACAAGCTGGCCAGGACACCCACGGTTAACAAAGAAAACAAGAACTTAGATTTAGTTCATGTTGCATGTGTCTCTTCATTTTTTTTCTTTTTGAGAAATGATACACATATATATGTGTGTGTGCTGCGTGTACTTGAAGAGGATTACAACAGAGGACAAGAAGATAGGGGGAATAAGCAAGAAGTAGATGAACAAGGGTAGATAAGCAAGAAGTAGATGAACGTCTTTATGCCAACCATCTGATTTAGTAAAAAAATTGAATATACCATCCAAAGATTGTAAAAAAAAGTTGAGATACAACTTGTAGACCTTCTATGGCATGTTAAACTTACAATGACACTTGAACAATTAACCTCCAAAGATCTCTCTAGCTAATAATAGAAGGCAACCTATTATCACCAGTAAAATGTTGGTACTGTATATAACTAAAAACTTGCAAGACACTATTTGCTAAAATTCCCATCCAACCCACAAAACCCTTGCAGAAAACTCCAATAACTTGTAGGATCGGTTAAATCCCAAAAAAAAATTAGTCCAAATATCTACGAAAACCTTATATCTCCATTTTAACACAAGAGATGAAGTAAACATGGAAAAGCAAGGTGCACAATAAATAGTGGCGTATAACTCCTCGACCAAGAAACGCATGTAAAAAGAAATGCAATTCTTGTTCTAGCGCTATGTACTTGGTCCTTATGCATGGGAACCAAAGAGATACAAACCCTACCAACACCAAGAGAAAGAAAGCAACCTTGTCTACCACCACCCTTTTAGCAGAAGAAGCTAGGCTGGCGCAACTTATCATATACAGCAAATCAAAAGATACAAATGGTGAAGAAGAGACAACCTAATTCACATTTTTTGGATCGAATAGCCCAAATAATGACTTTATTAGTGAACATACAATGTAACCCCTGTAGATCCATAACCCTCAAAGATTCTCCAATTGGGCTAACAACCACAAAGCACCGCAAAGGCACAGCTCCAAATAGCAAAAAGATCTTACACCCTCAGGTAGATTTTTAAAGGTAACCTTGTGCAGAACTTCATGATCTGACAATAAAAACGGTGTTTACCATGTGCAAATGAAACTAATACAAATGGAACACCTAAGGTGCCGTTTGTTTTGTAAGAGGTTCTGAAGTCTGAAGTCTTGTTTCAATTCTGAACGATAAGAGGTGGTGTTGAAGTCTGAAATCTGAATTAGTAAGACCGTTTGTATTTGCAAACTAATAAATGTATGAATTTGTTTAAATTGTCTATTTTACCCATTAGAATATTATAGTGTTAAATTTGTATATAAATAAATACAATTTCACATATTTATTCATCATTACGAAATTTACATCTAAATTCTAAAATTAGCATTCATTTAAACGAACAAGGTTAATCGATTGAGAGATAATAATATATTTAAATTAGAAAGTCACCTAATTATAGTAAATTGAGTTTTATTACAATCCAAGTGGATCGATTGAGAGAACGGATCTATTAGAAAGGCAAATAAGGGGTTGGTTTACCTCTTACCATATAAGAGGATAATAAAGACATGAGCGGCTCTGAATATTTGGAAGAAAAAAACCTGAACAGCCCCACCTATTATCGAATCAGACATAAGAGGCAGAGGCTGATAAAACTTCTTTTTAAACAAACAAAGCCTAAGAAACAATATTGGAGAACCAATAATGCCGGAAACAAAGTTAGGTGATAGAAAAAGAACATGGCTAGCATGCGAAAAAAAGAGATCAGCAAACATCGCTTCTGAACCAGGATGACGCTGTTGCTTCCCTTCAACTGTCTCTTAAATATGATTACATTCTAAAGGTTTGTATGCTGACACAGAGGTATTAGAAATTACCGTTCATTACACTTTTCACGAAGCAATGTTCTTATGTACACACATGCACACATATCTATATGTAGAGAGAGAGAGAGAGAGAGGAATGTATGCCCATAATATCAATATCAACAACTTAAGCGCTTACATTTTTCACAAAAGCTATGCTGACAGCATGGTATCATCACAGCCTGCTTGAAATGTGTTTTGCATATAGGACATCTTAGTTCTGATGGCAGGTCAACTTTTTGCAAATCGATACCCTTCGTGTTAGCCAATCTTTGAAGTCAAGTCAAAATTTGACAAAGAAACAAAAAGATTGTTTAGATAGCCAGAAAAACTTGATTATAAGAATCTAACAAGATCAAATGGCAACAATTTACCTTTCCAACTTTTTATATTCAGTGTCTTCAAGAGCGGGCTTCTTCTCTAGAACTATTTCCTCTTGGTTATGGTGGTCCATGCCTGCATTTATGAATGAAGTGTGCTAGAGTTAGAACAACCCATCAAGACAGTTATGATTAGTTGCTTTAATATGATATGCACCTTTTGGACAATCCTCACTAAGCTCGCTTGCTTCAAGCTTATGATGTCTTAACCTGGAGAAAACAGAGTATCAAACGCCAAGTTCAAGACAAAAAGAACAAAGACAGATATATTATAAGTTAAATCAACAGTACATATCAAACCATGAGATAGAAGACAGGTAACTTAAGGAAATAAAAATAAGCAGGTCTCTCTGTGATTCAAGCCTCCAATCCTATGACTGGCATTCGGTAATCAGTGTAGAAAAACCCCAAAAAATGGACAATTACCATACCAACCAAATTTTCTCGGTATATCCCGCTCGAAAGCAGGGAAGGACTGGATGTACACAGTCCTGTCCTTAAAACCCCAAAGCATAGGGCCGCTGAATGGTTTGGTGCAGAAGGATTAAGTGGTCAGAATGATTAAGAGGCTCTTATGATATAGCGCAAAATGAAATATGGTTGTTTGGTAATTGTTTAGAATGAAATTAGGGCGCTGAATGGTTAAGGGAGGCCCAAGATACAAAATCATTCAGAGGGTTTTAGCGTCATTGAGAGGCAGACTTTTTTTTGCCAAACAAGATTCACCTCTTAGCGATTCAAAGGTTGCCTCTTAATGGAACTATTAAGAGGAAAACAAACAGCCCCTAATTGATCAACTTGTCTGGTCTGTCGATCTGTCACTCTAAGTTCAAAGAGACCAGAACAACATATATTTTCATTTTACATATATCATCACGGTGTGTGAAACAAATTTAATTCAATAAAACAGAATAAAACTTACATAGCTGAAGGCACCGGTTCTGCTGGAACCCTCTTTATGATTACACTCGAACCACTAGTGATCTTGAATTCATCGTCATTATACTCTAATAACTCAAAAACAAAAAATCAAAATAAAATCCACTTCATTATGCATAAAAACACAACCCGTGCACGTATATTTGTAGGCAAACAAATTGTACAAAATATGCGTGTAATTCAAGCAAAAATTATACAAAAACGTAAACTAATAGAATTTAGAAATAACCTTGACCGGTGAGATCATCAAAGAAGACGAGATCGAAATCTTTATGACATATGCCGTTTAGTTTCTTTTGGCATATAATTTTATTTCTCAGTTCTCTAACCGATATGTAGGGTTTACCATCGTCGATTTCAATGGTGTCGAAGTTGACAGAACTTCTGAATTTGAATCTGATAGACATGATCTGATCTAACTTTGTTTCTGATCCCTCGGAGGAATTCGATTGGATGTTGCTACGATGGGAGAAAAGAAGAAGAACGAGAGAGAGAGAGAGAGAGAGAGAAGGAACTCACGAAAGTATGAAGATCCGAACTCCAAATTTGCCGTATTTTAAAATATTATCAGGGTGTGGAAAATCGGAATTGTCCGAAATATGAACCCAAACAAAAAATAAGGTATTGGTGGAAAATCTCAAAATTCGAAAATTATTGAAATATTATTGTAATAATATTATATTGAGTGTGGGCTTAACTCGGTGGAAGAGAATTTAACTCTCATGTCTAATCCACATCCAAGTTGCTAAATAATTATCCATCTAAACCATGTAGATGAATAGTCATTATGTAGTATAAATATCCCCCTTTATGTAAATGTAAAATACACATCAATATACTTGTATAAGTATTTTGTACTCTTCAACTTTCTCTCATCCTTTCTCTATAAATCTCTTTTATTCTATTGTTATTCTATTGTTAATCTAGTGGTAATTTTAGTTCATTCATAACACGTTATCAGCACGAGAGCTCTAATCAAGGTATGTATTTCCTTAATCCTATATGTTAAGAAGGTAAAGTACCAAAATAAACAATATGAAAGTTGATGACTTCTTATTATATACATTATGTCTACTAACATTTCTATTATGACTACTAACTTTTCTAACTTTTATTTATGCATATATTAATCTTATTTATGCTTTCATGCTTATACTAACTTTTATTTATGCATACTTAAATTGTTGTCATACTAATCTTTCAACATTTATTTATGCGTATATTTATTCCCTTGCTAATTTTATCTAAGCATACTAACATTTATTTACATTTCTTATTTTATATTACTAATTACATCTTATATCTATCATCACTGATATTATAATCTTTATTGATTTTATGTATTAATTATCATTTTTATTTACAAAATCATCTCCAACGGCTATATATATAACGGTAATAAACATCTCCAATGACTACATTTTACACTATAATTAACCATATGTTAAGAAGGTAAAGCACCAAAATAAACATTATGAAAGTTGATGACTTCTTATTATATACATTATGTCTACTAACATTTCTATTATGACTACTAACTTTTCTAACTTTTATTTATACATATATTAATCTTATTTATGCTTTCATGCTTATACTAACTTTTATTTATGCATACTTAAATTGTTGTCATACTAATCTTTCAACATTTATTTATGCGTATATTTATTCTCTTACTAATTTTATCTAAGCATACTAACATTTATTTACATTTCTTATTTTATATTACTAATTACATCTTATATCTACCATCACTGATATTATAATCTTTATTGATTTTATGTATTAATTGTCATTTTTATTTACAAAATCATCTCCAACGGCTATATATATAACGGTAATAAACATCTCCAATGGCTACATTTTACACTATAATTAACCATTAAACTCTTTCTCAACACACTTAACTCTTCTTTTGCAAGTTCATATAATCAAGAAGATTTTTTCGAAGATGCTTCATCCCCTCCTAATTCTCGTCATTGTATTATTTATATTACTAAGCATTCCTGTCAGAAATCTTCCACCTGATGAGTTTTATTTTTTCTTAAGCATGTTTGTACTTTTGGTTCTTCCACTTCTTTGTATTTCAATATTTGTAGATATAAATGGATTCTAATTTTTCTTTGTTGATTAATAGTCACAATATGTCGAACCTTGCAAAGATTGAGTTTGTGGCTCTTGATGTGAATGGCAAGAACTATATGTCATGGATTATGGATGTCAAAATGCACCTTGAATCTATGGGCATTTTAGACACTTTAGAAGAAAACAATGAATGTTCGTCGCAAGACAAAGCAAAAGCCAACGTTTTCCTTCGGAAACATGTTGACGATATGTTAAAATTTGAATACCTCAACATTAGTGATCCAAGCATTCTGTGGGAAGACCTTAAAGATAGATTTGATCATCAAAAGGAAGTTTTACTTCCAGCTGCAAGAGATGAGTGGAGAACTTTAAGATTTCAAGATTTTAAAAAGTAAATGATTATAGCTCTGCATTGTTCAGAATATGTTCACAACTTCGGTTTTGTTGACAAAGTGTTACTGATGCGGATATGTTGGAGAAAACCTACTCCACTTTCCATGCATCAAACATTACTTTGCAACAACAATACCGAATGCAGAGATTCACAAGATATTCTAAGCTTAATTCATGTTTACTTGTTGCTGAACATAACAATGAGCTTTTGATGAAAAATCATCAATCCCGTCCAACAGGTTCATTAGCATTTCCTGAAGCAAATGCTATAAATAATGACAGTCCTAGAAATAATTTACGTGGACGGGGATGTGGTTGTGGACGAGATCGTGGTCATTTTGCTCAAAATCATTTTCATGGTCGAAACTACAATTTTGGCTGAGGCCACCCTTACAGCTGTGGCCGTAGTTTTAATCGTGGTCATGGGCAAAGAACAAATAACCATCATGCTCCACAAGGATATAGGACCCAACCACGAAATAAGCTCAAAATGATAAAACATGATGCTGGAACAAGTCATTCCCATAATCCTGAAGGTTCTTGCTACAGATGTGGTAGCACAGACCACTGGTCAAGGATGTGTCGTATACCTCCACATCTCTGTCAGCTCTATAAATAATCTCTTAAAGGAAAAGAGAAAGAAGTAAATCACATCGACAACTTGGAGTTGTCCAACATTGATCTAAACGTTTCTGATTTCCTTAACGATATCGACATTTAATTTATATGAATGTTGATAGTTTTTTTTTTTTTTAAAAATATGTATTTCATTTTCGTAACTATGTATTCCCTTTTCTCGACTATATGAACTAACGATCTTTTATTCTAAATACTATGTCTTTAAGTTTTCATAACTATATATTTTCTTTTCATATAAAATATTTCTATAATAACGATGTTCTATTATTACGATTGTTGGTGCAAGTGTACCACATCTCTATATATTTATATATATTTATTTTGATGATTACAAACACACCGTATTATTGTTTATCTAACAATCCTATCCAAGTGTACAGTTCTTGAAGAACACGAAGATTTTATCTGAAGAGTTCAAGACGGAAGTTTTACGTTGTCATTAGTGTTTATAATTTATAATGATAAACACCCTAAAATAATATACCACTTGGATATTTCTAAAAACCTTTTAAATAATATTTTAAATAAGAAATTTTGGTTCTAGAAGTATCTGCCATGCGTACTGTTTCTGCAACCACTTTCTGACGCCGGTATACCGCGGGTGTTCAGCCGGTATACCGCGGCAAGCTCGGTGTGCATCTCTGATTGGTTGGAAGTCTTTTCTTCTGCGCGGTATACCGCGGTGTTCAGCCGGTATACCGCGGGTACTGTTTCCGTTGGTTTTTGCAGAGTTGACTTTCTGATCTTGATGTGCTTTTTCCTCTGCACGGTATACCGCGGGGGATAGCCGGTATACCGCGGATGCACATATCCGTTGGAAGCTTCATGCTATATATTTGCATGCTGATGGTGAAGAAAGAAAAGACCACACAAACAACAACAGCAAGCAACCAACTCCATCCATTTCTCAGCTCTCTCACTTATTTAATTTATATATTTTATAAAACCTTTTTTATAAAATATCCAAGTGTGAGATATTATACAAGAGTGATTACCCATTGTGAGTTATACTCCTCTTGTAAGTATTTGAATAACGGGTGTGTGATCCTGTTTATCTCATAGCAGAGGCTTGAGAAACTATTACAAATTCCTTTGTATTTGGTTTGTGTTCTACCGTAAAGAATACATTTATTGGATCGTGTCGAGAAGTGTCTCGGCTGCTGGTTTATCACAGTTGGTGGTAAATCAGTAAATCTCCGTGTCAAGTATCTCTTTCCTTTATCTCTTTATTTATTCCGCTGTGCTTTATTATATTTGTTTATATAAACTGCTTTGCATTTATATTTATTTATATAATATCTGTGTATCTGTTTGTATTTACACTCTTCTGTATTATTCCGTACTTTCTCTGTATTTATTTATAAAAAGAATTTTTGAAAGTAAAAGATTTAAATACAACCTTCCCCCCCCCCCCCTTAGGTTGTCTAACAACGATTATTATTATTATTATAAACTCACATTTTTTTTGTTTCACGTTTGAAGTTTGATATGAATTCCATCGGAGCACGACATCAAGCAAATGTTGGGGACTTGTGTATACCGGATAGTGGTACCACACACACCATCCTGAAAGCTAATAAATATTTTTCTAAATTAAAACCAACAAAATGAATCATACATACTATATCAGGTCCTGCAGAAATGATATAAGGAATAGGAATAACTCATTTCCTATTACCGAATGGTACAAAGTTCATTATAAATAATGCATTGTTTTCTCCAAAATAGAAAAGAAATCTATTAAGTTTCAATGACATATATCTTAATGGATATGATACTCGAACAGTTACCTTAGGGAATGAGAAATATATGTATATTATGGGTAAAAACCGTGTACTAGAGAAACTACCAATAATTCATTCTGGTTTACATTATACATATATAAATATGATTGAAACAAATATGGTAGTTAAAGAAAAATATTGTGATCCTGCGATATTTAGTTTATGGCATGACAGATTAGGCCATCCAGGATCGACAATGATGCGCATAATAATTGGAAGTACACATGGACATCCACCGAAGGACCAGAAATTCCCTCAGGTAATGTTACTCCATGTACATATTGGTCACTTGGAAAATTAATTGTGAGGCCTTCACCATCTAAAATTGAAAAGGATTCACCTATGTTTCTTGAAAGAATTCAATGTGATATATGTGGACCAATTCATCCACCATGTGGACCATTTAGATACTTCATGGTCTTAATAGATGCATCAAGTAGATGGTCAAATGTTTGCCTCTTATCAACTCATAATGTGGCATTTGCAAAGTTTCTTGCTTAAATTATTAAATTAAGAGCACACTTTCCAGATTATTCTATTAAAAGGGTGAGATTTGATAATGCTGGTGAATTTACATCTCAAGCCTTCAATGACTATTGCATGTCTGTGGGAATTGTTGTTGAACATCAGTTGCGCATGTTCACACACAAAATGGTTTAGCTGAGTCATTAATTAAACGTCTTCAGCTAATAGCTAGACCATTAATAATGAAAACAAAACTTCCAGTTTCTATATGGGGTCATGCAATTTTACATGCTGCATCATTAATTCGCATGAGACCAAGTGCATATCATACATACACTTCTCTACAACTTGCTTTTGGTCAAGAGCCAAATATTTCCCACCTTCGAATTTTTGGATGTGCAGTATATGTCCCTATTGCACCACCACAACGCACAAAAATGGGTCCTCAAAGAAGGTTAGGAATATATGTTGGATATGAAACATCTTTTATCATAAGATATCTTGAACCACTAACGGGTGATGTTTTTACAGCACGTTTTGCTGATTGCCATTTTAACGAGACTATGTTCCCAGCATTAGGGGGAGAGAAGAAAACCCAGAAAAAGGATGTTTCATGTTGTGAACCATCGTTAATGTATCTTGATCCTCGCACTAAACAATATTAAATAGAAGTGCAAAAGATATTGCATTTACAAGAAATTGCAAATCAATTACCAGATGCATTTACTGATACAAAAAGAGTGACCAAATCTTATATACCAGTTGTGAATGCTCCAGCTCGGATTGAAGTCCCAGTTGGACAAACAAATGATAAAGTCATGGAAGAGTCTAAAGCATGCCTGAAGCGTGGAAGACCATTGGGCTCTAAAGATAAAAATCCCCGAAAAAGAAAAGGAACTGAAATTGCAAATGGTAAAGAGCATAGTGTTCCTGAGGAAGTACAAAATATCAAATTTCCCCAGAAGAGGAAATGAATTATTAATAAAGAGGTTGCGATCAATTACAGGTATACGGAAAAGTTATGGAACAAAGATGAAATTAGAAATATCGATGATATATTTTCTTATGCTGTTAAATGTGATACCTTTGGAAATGATGATCCTGAACCAATGTCTATCATCGAATGTCAAAACAGACAGGACTGGGTTAAATGGAAAGATGCTATTCAGGTTGAACTAGATTCCCTCAATAAAAGAAAGGTTTTTGGACCTATCGTTCTCACGCCAGAAGACGTGAAACCTGTCAGGAACAGATGGGTTTTCGTACAAAAAAGAAATGAGAAAAACTAAATTATGAGATATAATTATATAAAGCCAGACTTATAGCTCAAGATTTTTCTCAACGACCAGGAATTGATTATGAGGAAACGTATTCTCCTGTTATGGATGCAATTACTTTTAGATATTTAATCAGCCTAGCAGTCTCTGAAAATTTAGAGATGCGTCTTATGGATGTTGTTACAGCATACTTGTATGGATCACTTGATAGTGATATCTATATGAAAATCCCCGAAGGATTTAAAATGCCTGAAGCATTAAGTGCAAAACCCAAGGAGATGCATTCAATAAAGTTACAAAGATCTTTACATGGGTTAAAGCAATCTGGACGCATGTGGTATAATCGTTTGAGCGATTACTTGGTAAGTAAAGGCTATACAAATAATCTTATTTGCCCATGTGTCTTTATTAAGAAAACAACATCTGTATATGTAATAATAGCTGTCTATGTTGATGATCTGAATATCATTGGGACAAATATGGAGATCCAAGAAGTGATTGTGCTTTTGAAGGAAGAATTTGAAATGAAAGATCTTGGAAAAACCATATACTGTATTGGTTTACAGATTGAGCACATGCATAACGGAATACTTGCGCATCAATCCAATTATGTTGAAAAGGTCTTAAAACGTTTCAATATGGACAAAGCAAATCCTTTAAGCACTCCAATGGTCGTTATATCACTTAATATCGACAATGATCCATTTCGCCCTTGCGAAGAACATGAAGAAGTTCTTGGTCCAGAAGTACCATATCGTAGTGCAATTGGAGCTCTTATGTATCTTACTAACTGTACTAGACCTGACATTTCTTTTGCAGTGAATTTGTTAGCAAGATTCAGTTCATCTCCCACAAAGAGACATTGGAACGGAATCAAACACATATTCTGATACCTTCGAGGGACTGTTGATTTAGGTCTATTTTATTCTAACAATTCAAAAGAAGGTTTGATTGGTTATGCATATTGTTAGTGCTAATATGTCTTCAAGGTTTAATGTAGAAAGTCAAATGTCAAAGTCAATGTTATTGTGTTGTTACTGTGTGGTTTATACCTTGTGTGTCTAGGTATAAATAGGCTTGTTTAGTGTTTGTTTTAGTAACACTTACACTAACTGTTAAGAGAGAACCTTTAGAGAGAACAGTGCTGAACTCATATCTTGTAACATGTTCTTGATGTAATTGGATGACAAATTCTCTATCTTCTCTATCTTGATTAGATCTTGGTTTATCAATTGGTATCAGAGCAGGATTCGAGATTTAGAGGAGTTTTTCAATGATCAATCACGAAAACTTTGGTGAATTCTACAAGAAAATTCGATTGATTTTCTGGATTTATCAAGAAAATCTCATTTTCTTGAAATTTGATCAAATATTTCTGATTTTTGATCGAATTTGTTCACGATTTGGTTCTATGGATTCGGTTTCGTTAGTAGATCATTTCTTCTTCATGGATCGAGAGCTATTTCTGTGATTTGGATCTTCGATTTTGAAGATTTTGCGATTTTTTGATCTGATCGTGAAAGTTCTCTGTTCGGTCGATTCAGATCCTTTTTCAGAGGTTTTCAGAGGTTGTTTGTTGAAGATAAAGTGTTAGGTTTTTGATTTCGAGCACCACTGTACCTTTCAGAATCAGTAATTTTGATTTTCAGAGGTTTTTAGACGATTTTTGGAATATCTCGCAAGATCTGAACTTCTCGCAACATTCATCTCACTTTTCGCAAGCTTCATCGAATTGTGTGTTGTTCTTCATTCAAGTCTACTTCTCGCAAAGTATTTCGCAGCCTTAAGACCCGAATTTTACAGCTTTTCGCAACCCACTGACCCGAGTTCTGAAACTTTTCGCAAGCTTAAGACCCGAGTTCTGAAACTTTTCGCAAGCTTCTTTTGCGAAAAGTGATCTGTCAGATTTCATTCCTTGCCCAAGGCTAATTTTCGCAACCTTTGCTTGCGAATTTCTCCACTTTGCGCAACCCTTGCTTGCGAGTTTCTCAACTTTTCGCAACCTTGGCTTGCGAGTTTCTTACTTTTCGCTTCTCACAGTTGCTAGTTTCTAACTTGTTTAAAAAAAAGAGTATTTTGAGGAAATTTTTTATACTGAAATTTTTTCTATAATGTATTTCATACACTTTAAGAGTTTTTCAAGAAAAAGTTTTATATAATTTTTTTTTAATTCTTCAAACATGAAGCGGCTTCCAGTGTTGTTCAAAGAATCTGATTTTGAACTATGGAGAGTCTCGTTCATCGATTTTATTGCAAGTAGAGAAAATGGTGAAAATATGACACAATCTTTCACTTAAGGCCCAATGATCAGAACTGACAAAGATTATACAGAAGAAGATATTAAAAGAATGAAAGCCGACAAAGAAGCTTCATCCAACTTGATCTTCGCACTTTACAAACTTCCGCAACACATCTTCAAACGCGTTGAATGTTTCAAAAACAATCCAATGCTTATGTGGAACGAGTTAACAAAGCAAATGCTTGGATCTGAAGTTGTTTTTAAGAGAAAGGAAGAAGAAAAGAAAGCTGAAAAAGTGGATGCAGAACAGAACATGTCAGAAGCTGAAAATAAAGATCTTAAGGAAAAGGTCATTGAGCTTACAAAGAAGTTGTCTGACATGGAAAAGCTGCTTAAAGTAGAAAGAGAGGAATTCAGAAAAGAAAGAGCTAATCGGTTAAATGAGAAAAATTGCTATGAAAAGCAAATTCTTTTTCTTACTCAGAAAGTTTCTGAACTTGAAAAGACTTCAATTTCTGAGAAGAAAGAAAATGAAGAAAAGAAAGCTCTTGAACTCAAATGCAGAAAACTTTCCAAACAAAATTCAGATTTTGAGAAGGTTTTATTTCTTGAAAATGAGAAGTTGGAGAAGGAAAGGGTTGAATATGAAAAGACAAAGAAAATGTTTGAAGCGAAGAATGAGAAATTGTCAAATAAAATATCTGAGCTTCAAAAGGAATTGGATATAGAAAGTGAAGAGCTAGAAAAGATGAAGAAAGCTGATTTTCAGGCTAGGTGCGTTAAAGACGAATTTTCTAAAGAAAGGAAGATATTTCGGCAGGAAATTCATAAATTGACAATGAATTTGGCTGTGTTATCGACTGATATTGTGAAAGAGAAGAGGGTTAATTGTCACATTCAGAAGAAGCTTGATTTTGTGACCAAGGAACGGAATGACTTATCAAACAAAGTGAAGTCACTCAACAAATCCAAAAGCTATTCAGAAAGTCCGATTCGACCGTCTAATCTTTTCTATGATCATTCAGTGGATAATTCTTCCAAGTATCAATTTGCTGATCTTCCTTCATACAAGAAAGTCAACATGCAATGGAGAGTAAAAGGTACGACTCCTGAAAAAGATGTACCAAAATCGTTTGTTCCCAAAAAGAATACTAACCTGAAAGGTAAATCTTTTGCTAAACTTGATTCAATATATTCCGCAAATAATTTAATCAGGTTTGCCAAAAAGAATTTTTGCTGTTCTTATTGTGGAACTAATGATTTTATTAAAAATGATAACGTTCAATATTGGTATGGTACTTATCATTTTCCTTCCTATAGAGCTCCGCTTAACAAGCCAGGACCCAAGACACGTTGGGTACCAAAATCTACTTAATCTGTTTTTGCAGATTTAGAAGCAAAGCGTTGAACTCTCGGAAGAAGATTACTTGTGCCATTAAGGGGGAGTAAAGAGAAATGGTTTCTAAACACATCAGTTTAGAACCCGGATTTCACAATTAATGGTTTCTGGACAAATCAGTTCAGGACCCGTGCTTCAACGACTATGGCTTCTGAACAATTCAGTTCAGGACCCATACTTCAAAGACTAAGACTTCTAAACAAATCAGTTTAGAACTCGTACTTATCAGGTTAATTCTTTTACCGCATGATCATACTACTCAGGTGATATTCTTAACCGTCACATCTTTCTATTTCAAAAAAAAAAAACAAGTGGTAAAAGGTAACATTGCATTATGTTTTATTTCTACTGCTTTGAATGTTTGAATCTTTACAAATTTAATTCAATGAAGTTAAATTTTTTCAACTTTCATTCAATGAATGAAATGTGTGTCAAGGGTGATTTTACAAGCGTTTTTGTATTATCTGAGTTACATCTGTTTCATCTTTCACTTCTGAAATAAATCGAAAGGTCAGCAAAACATGAATGAAATTATGCTGAATGCTCAAAACTATGTGATTCTAGACTTATATAGAATATAATGCTCAAAAAGCCTTTTTGTCAGAATGATGGATGGAAACGAAAATATGGGAGAAGCACTATGTTTTAGAACCAAGTGATTGAGATGCTCTAAGTTTTAAATCTAATCATTTAGTTTGAAAGTTTGTGCCTGTGGCCTATCTGGTTTGGGAGAGTAAGTCCTAAGGGGTGCTTGACACCTAGTCCCTAAGACCAACTGGTCTGGGATCGGCTGACCCAAATCCTTCTATAGAACCAGATAGAAAGCCATGTTCTACTGGTACAAATGGGTTTAAGATATATCGATGTGGCCTTTCTGGTTTGGGAAAGTAAGTTCTAAGGGGTGCTCGTCACCTAGCACCTAAGGCCAACTGGTCTGGGATCCGCTGACCCAAATCCTGCTATAGAACCAGATAGAAAGCCATGTTTAACGGTGTATCTTATTCTTAATAAACTTTTTGATAAAAAGATGCCAATGTACACAAAAGTAAAAGATGCCAATGAGCACAATATCAAAAGATGCCAATGTGCACAAAATCAAAAGATGCCAATGAGCACACATCTCTTGAAACTTGGGGAAAATACAAAGTCGCGATAATCCTGTAATTTTGTGAAAATCTTGATTTTGGGCAAATAGTGTGAGTAGAGCAGAGTATTCTGATGTGTTTTAGAATTGCATATGTTTGTTGCTAATCATATTTCGCATGCTAGCACACCAAATAGATTTTATAAAGGAGTTGAAACTGAACTTTTGTAACTTGATATGCAATGATGTCTTGTTTTTTAATCCAAACGCATGCATTTGATTTCACTTGATGGAAATATCTGTTACATTTCATTAAGTTGAATTTCTTTTGTTTGGTGTTCAAATGATTAATTGGTAGTAGTTATAAAATGTAGTTCAATGAATTTTTTTTTTCCTTGTACAAATTTGTTAAAATGTGCGCTAATGAAATTTTATGCAAATTTTCAGGGGGAGAAAATCAATTTGCTCTACAATTCTTATTTTTAGGGGGAGCAAGATCTTTCGTTAATGGGGAGATTGTTTGTGTTTTACAAGGACTTGACTGAAACTGACAAGAATTTTCGATGCTCATGATGCTCATTTTCATCGAAAAAGGGGGAGAAATGTCTACATCAATTTCATGTCAAAGAGCGTTTCATGTCAAAGATTTGTTTTTTAACGTCAAAGGGGAGAAATGTTGAAAGAAGTCTTTGTTTCAAGAAAGGATAGGGGGAGATTTCTTCTTCAAGAGTTTATAAGAAATCGATTGATCATTTAGTGATCTCTTTCTTTTGAACTCGTGCTTTTATAAAGATATCGATACTGAAGTTTGAATTTCTCAAGTCAAAGAAAAAGGGGAGAATTCTTCAAGAGTTTGAGAAAATCGATTGATCATTCTGTGATCTCTTTTTCTTGAACTTGTGCTTAAGGTTCTAAAATGCTTTGTGTGAAGATCCATATTCTCCTGTTCGAAGAAAGATAGTCCGTAAATTCTTGTTTGAAGATTGTGTGACATGTTGACTTTGACAAGCAATTTTAAAGATCAAAGAGCTGAAGTCTTAAAGTTTTGAAGATTCAAGAATGCCAAAGACTGTTGTTTTCATTTTGTTTAAACCTTGAATCCAAGGGGGAGATTGTTAGTGCTAATATGTCTTCAAGGTTTAATGTAGAAAGTCAAATGTCAAAGTCAATGTTATTGTGTTGTTACTGTGTGGTTTATACCTTGTGTGTCTAGGTATAAATAGGCTTGTTTAGTGTTTGTTTTAGTAACACTTACACTAACTGTTAAGAGAGAACCTTTAGAGAGAACAGTGATGAACTCATATCTTGTAACATGTTCTTGATGTAATTGGATGACAAATTCTCTATCTTCTCTATCTTGATTAGATCTTGGTTTATCACATATGCAGGTTATTTGTCTGATCCTCATAAAGCTAGATCTCAAACTGGATACGTGTTCATGAACGGAGGTACTGCTATTTCCTGACGCTCTCAGAAGCAAACACTTGTTGCCACATCTTCAAATCATGCCGAAGTTATTGCACTTCATGAAACTAGTAGAGTGTGTGTTTGGTTGAGGTCAATGACACAACTCATTTTGACTTTGTGCGAACTAGAGAAGGGCAAAATTCCAACTTTAATCTATGAAGATAACGCCGCATGTGTCACACAAATGAAAGAAGGATATATCAAGAGTGACAGGACAAAACATATACCTCCAAGGTTCTTCTCATACACTCAAGATCTTATAAAAGATAATCATATTGAAATGAAATATATTCAATCGAGCAACAACGCAACGGATATTTTCACAAAGGCGCTACCGGTTGCAATTTTCAGAAAATATGTTCACAATACCGACATGCGACATGTGCATAACATATGATGATCCGTGGATGTCAACATCAGGGGGAGTCAACTACCAGCTGCACTCTTTTTTCCCTTAGCTAAAGTTTTTTCCCATTGAGTTTTCTTTAGCAAGGTTTTTAACGAGGTAGTACTTCATGGTTGAACTTCGATTTGAAATTTTCACCAAGGGGGAGTACTGTAATATTATTGTAATAATATTATATTGAGTATGGGCTTAACTTGATGGATGAGAATTTCAACTCTCATGTCCAGTCCACATCCAAGTTGCTAAATAATTACCCATCTAAACCATGTAGATGAATTGTCATTAGTATAAATACCCCCCTTTATGTAAATGTAAAATACACATCAATATACTTGCATAAGTATTTTGTACTCTTCAACTTTCTCTCATCCTTTCTCTATAAATCTCTTTTATTCTATTGCTAATCTAGTGGTAATCTTAGTTAATCATAACAAAAATCGATTTTTAAGGGGATATTTGTATTCGCGTTGGGTTTCATCTTTGGCCACATTATAATTATCTTTTGAAAATCGTAACTTCTAGTCGGTCGAAACGTTTTCTAATTTCTAAAGTTACTATCGATTTCATCAGTCTCTCAATCGATTGAATTCATCCTCAAATTGGTTGAATTTATACATACTTCTGCATTATAATAATACCTAAACCCGACCAACACCAACCTAGAACCCGACCAACCCGAATTCAAAGTATTTCGAAATCCAAAACCTAAAATTCGGGTCTTGATTTCCATATCTAAAATCCGATATGGTTTTTGATTTGTCCATCCCGATGCACACCCCTAAATATTATATTTGGACCTACATATATCTTAGGTTAACACCAAAGGCGTAATTGCTATTTTAGAAAATATACTAGTCAGTATACCCGCGCGATGCGGCGGGTGATGAACTTTTATTGGAAACCACGTGTCTTTGTTCCCCACCTCATCTGTTTCATTTATTTCTCAAACTTCAGCAAAGTGTGTGGGTTTCATTTGGCGTATATGAATATGATAAACTTGAAAAAAGATTGATGAATATCGTTTCGACAGCTTAATGGTCAACAGGGGTTGTTTGGACAGCTTAATGTTCGACAGGGGTTGGTTGGACAGCTTAAGCGATTGACAGGGGTGTTTGGACAACTTAATATGCTCTACAGGGGCTGTTTGGACAGCTTAATATGCTCTATAGGGGCTGTTTGGACAGCTTAATATGCTCTACAGGGGCTGTTTGGACAGCTAAATATGCTCTACAGGGGCTGTTTGGACAGCTTAATATGCTCTACAGGGGCTGTTTGGACAACTTAACGTCGACAGGGCTGTTTGGACAACTTAATATGCTCTACAGGGGCTGTTTGGACAGCTTAATATGCTCTACAGGGGCTGTTTGTCGATTCATAATAAATTTTATTCAATTGCTGCTACCATAAAATGATCTAAAATTCCTTGGAAAAGAAACTAAGAAAAAAACAGATTCATTCACAATTGACTCTCACCCATTTTCCACTTATAGCAAGAGACATTTTACCATTTTTTCCCTCTAAACATCACATTTTCTTATCTGACCACAGAAACCATACATATAATTTTATAAACGAAGTTCTCCTATGGTAAACACAAAACTCAGGAACATCCAAAATAGAAGCCTTGATGTCCTATATATAGACTGGACATTTTATAAAAAGCAGCCACGAAATCAAAAATTATTCTACTACCAATCAGCCTGGACTTGATTTGTAATTTTTTAGGAACTCGATAGGCCTTCTAGAAGAAAAGACCCCTCACCAAACACTCCAGATGAAGTGTATGGAATCACCTTCTAAACTAACGGTGCCACAAATGTTGAGCGAAATATCTCTTCTGCATTTCCGGTGTTGTCCACAGCGGCATAAGCACATAAACAATTGTATACCGCATTTGCATCCTTATGTATCAGTCCATCTACGAAATAGTGTCCCATGCTTGTCTGTCAAGTCAAACTGTAAGCCTCAAAACTCTACAATTTCATTGGCAAACGTATTGCAATTACACATTATATTCAACAAGCAAACAATAATATATAACCCAATTAAGTCTTCAACTGAAAGAAAAAAAAACTCAGAAATAGCATAAAACTGCTTAGAAAAAAGAAATTGACTAACTTGAAAGCATTAGGGATGACCATCCATCCTCTTCTTCATGTTTTAAGAAGTGTGAACCCCTTCATAAACCTTCTAAATGTATTTGCAGCCGGTCCACACTTAATCTTGTGTGGGATCATCTTGCAAATACAAACAACAAGCCAACAACTCAATAAGTTATAGTGACAAATGGATCAAATATATGTGGAAGCAATTAGATGTGTTAAAGAAAGGTAACAAACAAACCTAACCGTTGAAATGAATTTCCAACAGTTTCAGCTTGAAAGAACTAAGACCATCAGAATCACCATTACAACATTGACTTCCATTGATCCTGCACACATCTATAAAATTTACATTTTATTTACCTTTAGCATCAAATACTGCTTTATCCTTTTTAGTTATCACCCTCTGATGCAATCTCAATTCATGATTAAGCAACCTTCTTCTGAGCACATCAAAAACCATCGGAAACCTGCTTCGTGCTTGCATCAGAAACCATCGGAAACCTGCTTCTTGCTTGCATCAAAAACCATCGGAAACACATCAAAATCAAACACAAATCCTAAAAAACATGATTTGATTTGAACTAATACCTTGTTATGGGAAAAATATAGGATTTAAAGAGAGGAACTGTAACATTAATTTCCAGAATAAGGTAAATGCACAATCACATAACTTTCAAATTCGCATCCACTTTACAATTGTAAAGTAAACCAAATATCTGCAACATTAATTTCCAGAATAAGGTCCTTTTGCTTTTTCTAAACTCTTTATATTAACATCCCAAATCATATATGCCATTCCTACTGGAGTTTCTAATGCTCAATAAGTGACTTAATGAAAGATAACAGCAGAAAATATTCCTGCAATGTAAAGTATTTACCCAGGCTTCTTCTCCATAGATGGCTTCAAAACTATGAAAGCAACTTAATATGTTTTTTTATAATGTTATCATATGTTTGGCATATTAATTTATAATCTAGTTATACATTTTATATTTGTTGAGTAAAAAAGTTCAACAAAATGAGAAACAAAGCAGATTAAAAAAAATAATTACAATAAAAGTATTGTATTACAATTTTTATATGGTTAAACAAAATAGAAAGCTGTTGGTGCTGATTATTGATGTTAGTGTTGTTCCAAATAAGTTGTGGTTATCCAAACAATTGCTGAAACGAAAGCTAGCTGCTGTCATGTTAATCTGAACAAAAAAGGTGTTGTTGTGTTGATGTTATAACAGAAAATAGCTGTTGTTTTAGAAGTTATGTTGTCCATTCGATTTCAAAACAGAAAATTGATGCTGATTGCTGTTAAAACAGCAAGATTATTTGCTGTTAGGGCTGTTTTATTGCTGCCAAACAGCTGCTGTCCAAGCCATTGCAGCTAAAGCAGGTACATTTTTATAAAAACTAAAACATATTTAAAAAAAACTAACATTGTAGACTTGCTAAAACGAACATATATAAAACCAAAATCGATTAGAAGAACCCAAAATCGAAGGGATCATCAAATCGGTAAGTAAATCAACTTACATTGTATTTGGCTATTCTATTTCTAATTGTTTTTTTTAGTTTTAGACTTGCTATGAATCCTTGATCCCATTTATGCAGATACGTGAATTACATTTATGCAGATCCAAATATGAAAAAGTAATGCAATTTCTCATCCAAAAATTAAGTAAACATGATTAAATTGGTTTTTTAAGCATTACCTCTAACAGGAGCACCATCCATCAACTCAAATTTTGCTACTGTCTCTGTCTCGACATGAGTGTTAGCCCCAGAACCATTTGATTATCGTCGTCTGATCTCAAGATCCATATTCTTTAACTTAATTCTAACAAGTAGAAAATATATCTTGCCGATGATCACATCTTTAAGATGATACCTGGTGGATATAATTGTATCCAATTAGCATCCACCATCAATTGTCAGGTGGAAAACTCATGCATGCTATTTGGTCATTCAGGTTAATCAAAGGTTGTACCTGAATCCTACTTACTTGCTCTTGTTGTACTCGAACTCGATATGAAGGCAGTCTTCTATTCCAACTTCCATCTGCCAGCCAGGATCATATGTCAGAGAACAAGAATGTCATATGCATAATACAAAATCCTGTAGCCTACAGTTTAGCCTGTGTACATTTTGTTGGTTTCGTGTGCTCAAGAATGATTATAAAATAATATTACCGGTAATATATGATCCTATAGGGTCACACCATATAGCAAGTAGACACCGAATTGATATTTATAAGAATTTGATTCTTGATAAATATTAATTAAATCTTGAAAATATTAATGAATATGATTTATAATATTAGATGCAAATAATAAATTTTGGTTATATAAAATAATACATATGATGGATTTATTTTGTAACTAAAATTGTAAGGAGGGACTTGAGGAGAAAGTTTAAGATAGTTAAAATATAATTTTAACCATCTTAAAACTACAAGGTTTATTTTGTAACATTGCATGGCCTTCTTCCCTTTGATTGGTCAATTTGGGAGGCAAAGTGATGGGCGTGTGCAAATATATTTTATTAATATATTTGCTAGACAACTTACTTATAAAATAGACTTTTGACCAACACTTTTGATAACACTTGAAAGAAAAGAAATCATCACTCTCTCTCTCTCTCTCTCTCTCTCTCTCTCCTTGCTCTCGGCCAAACACACACATTTGTGTGTGTTTTTGTTATTTCTAAAATACAAGTCATTTTACACTTGAATTAGAAGTTCATCTTGCATCAAACTTCAAGAAGATACTAGCATATTACAAGGTGTTGGAACTTGCTTGGTGGACTTCTTTAGAGGAACTCTTCCTTGGGTTCTTGCCAACATCATACTTGAAGAAATAGCAAAGGACTTCAAAGGTTGTATTTTCTTAAAACCCCCTATGGTTGTTTTTAATCTTTCATGTACATGCAAATGGATCGTTGGTGGGTAATGAAATGTTTTTCATGTTGTTAAATTTTTAAGCTTCCGTTGCATATTTTTATGATCTTTGAAATCATGTTTTGAACAAAACCCAACAAGTGGTATCAGTGCCACTTTTGCATGCATGTTAAGATTTTTATTTATATGAAAAATACTTGGTTTTTGGAAGCCATGAGTGATTTTTCATCTTGTATGAAGAAGTTCATACATGGCATCTTTGGCAAAAAAATTTGTCTATAATTGTTATTTTATATGACCAAAACTTACATGCATTTTTTGGTCATAAAAATTGCCTTAGAAAAACAAAGTGTTTGTTTATTTTGTTGTATGTATATAATGTGTATAAACAAGCCAAAGACCCCTTGTGATGTTGGTTGTTTTTTTAAATGGTTGTAATATTTATTTATTCATAAAGTATGTAATAATAAATAGGCATTCTTTCATTTTGTTAATTTTTGTATATAAATAAATTTATGTTAGATTAGATTTATTTATATAAAATTTAAAGAATGAAGACCATTTGAAGACTTTCAAGAAGCAAGCACATACCATCGAGTTCCTAGAAGATTTACATGCATTTGGATGTTCTTGCAAGTGGGAGCTTGAAGACTTCAAATTTGGAATTTTTGGTCATCTTGTCCCTTAGGAATGGACTTGACATTCTTGTTTGGTTCACAAGAATTGTCACTAGTTTTTTGGCTTGGTTTATACATTTTTACTTTTAGTTGATATTTTATGTTGATATTATAGAGTGTGGTTGAAATAGGATTTTGTATGCTAGATAATATTTTGAACATAAAAGTAAATCATCTTTTGGAGTTTGGCTTTTCAAAATAACATTTTAAAGTAAAATGATAAAAATGGGTTTTAAAATAAAAGGAGTTTTATTATAAAAACTCTTAACATTTTGAAGTAGTAAAATGAGTTAAAATTGTGATTTTAAAACTCATCCAAACTCCATGTCTAATAATAAAAGGGTTGTTTTATTAAAAGGACTAAAATTGGTTCTAATGCGCTCAAACTAGACATTAATATAGGATATTAGTTTAAAATTGACCGCAGCGTAATAGTTAATAAAATGGAGTTTTTTGAACTATAAGAACCAATAAAAGAATTTTTTTTAGTACCATGTGATATTGGATACATGCAATATACATGATACAATATGTATGTTTGTAAAGCTAGAATTATAATACATATAAAATCCTTTTTATAAACGCAAGTCTATGTCGTCCTTTTTGAAAACACTCGCACATCACTTGTATGATCCTTGTGGGATAAAGGTCACCTAACTACTTGGATCATCTTTTGATGGCCGAAGTGGTTTCGCGTTTTCTAGTGGGATAAAGGTCACCTAACCACTAGTTATGCGCCGATTCCACATGTTATTCAATTTGGATGACTTGGTCGGGAATCTTTTGTGATAAAGGTCACCTAAGCATTAGAAACCCGAGGCATAGATGGGATCAAACATGCCAATTAACAAAACATTGTTAAGGATCCCATATTGCTAGGAATTACATTTGGATGTAATTGGTGAACGTTACCTACCTTGTTGAAATAAATAGATGGGATAATGGTCACCTAACCATTTATTTGTTTTGCAACATTGGATCCTAGACTTTATATTATTAATGTTATAAAGGGTATTAATAAATAAAGTTTTAAAAATCGAAAATACTAAATAGAACTTTGTTAAATTTTGTAGATTGCAACAAATGCAAACCACCACACCAATTACCTTCGATCCATCCTAGAAAAGGAAAAACTAAACCACACCAACTTCCTGAACTGGCGCCGAAATCTGAGAATTGTTCTCAGGCCGGAAAAGAAGTTGTATGTGTTGGATACCCCTATTCCTGATGAACCTCCCGTTACTCCTAGGGCTCCTCACGCTGAATGGTCGAAACATGTGGATGATTCGGTCGAAGTGTCGAGCCTCATGCTAGCCACAATGATTCTCGAACTTCAAGAGATTTTCGAGAATCACACGGCATATGACATGATCAATCAGCTGAAGGAAATGTTCCAACAACAAGCCCAAACTGAAAGCTTCGAAACCGTTCGATCGTTGCACGCATGTAAGATGGAGGAGGGAGGAAATGTGAGCAATCACGTTCTCAAGATGAAAGGTCATTTGGATCATTTGGAGCGTCTTGGCTCTAAATATCCAACGAATTTGGCAACAGATATAATTCTGGACTCCTTGCCCAAATCCTATGACTCCTTCATCATGAACTACAACATGAATGGTTGGGAGAAACCTATCTCGGAACTGCATCAGATGCTTAAAACCGCTGATAAGAATCTCCCAAAGAAAACCCCTCATGTGCTCATGTTGGTCCCGAAGGCCTATACAAGTTTGTAGAAGGGGGGGGGGGGTTGAATACAAACACACAGATTTTACTTTTCTAAATTGTTTATTGATAAATCATTAACAATTTACAGCTTGTTGCGGAAACAAGATTAAGGATAAACCTAAATCTAAACAAGTTGGAACACTAAGGTTTCTTGGACTAAGAAAGATAAGGAGATTACTAATAAAATCCTATCTTTAGAGAGATTTGAACTTGTCCAGAGTTAGCAAGTTACTTCAAAAGAAGTGAGTTAATCTCTTTATATACTACATGCATTTAATGCAAGTCAGTATACACTTTACACGTGTCATCAGCTGGTTGGTTGCATGTCATTGACCTTGGTTGACAACCTTAGTAGCCGTAAGGATGAACAGTGTAGTATCAGAGTGGTTGTACGATTTCAGATATTCGGAGGTTCTTTTCTGACATTTCGTACGGAGGCGTGCAAGGGTGGTTAAGACAAAAGTACTTTGTACGGAGGACTTCATGATCAGCTTTCGTTGATTCAGCGATTATCATTTACTATTCAGCAGATGATAAAGTTCAGCGATAGCTGAAGTCTTGTACTTGATACTTCACGTTGAGTGGACAAATCTGAGTCTTCGCTGATCCGCATCAGTTCATTAGGAGACTTGTCGCTGGTTCTTGAGCTTGATCTTCGACTTCAGCGTAGAACCTTTGTTGACGTGAAACTTGTCTTCAGGGATCATAAGTAAACAACTAACTTATCAGCGATCATCATAATGACTGAACAGACTCAGAGCATTTATGGTGAACAGTGTTCGCTGAATGTTTAATCTAAAAAAGCGAGAGTTCCTATCAGCGGTACTGGAAGATCTTAGTACTTATCAGCGATAGTGAAACTCTGATACATATTGTTTACTTACAATTTTCACTAAGTATAAGAGAGGGTCATTATCAAATCACTGAGGGTTTGGATCAACAATCTCCCCCTATTTGATTATGACATAGCAACAAAGAAAATTGCTATTTAATGAAAACATAAGGATAAAAAGAACTCATAAAATATTTGTCCCTTTTACTGTTTTCTGGGATCTTTTCAGTACTGATGGAGTAAAGTACATTCGCTGAAATCTTTCTTTAAATCTTTGAATCAGGTTACAATGAAGAACAGAAAGATTACAAGTACAAGCGAAATAAATTACAAGTACAGAAGGATAACTGATACAATAGAGAAAAAAGGAGATTATATCAGTTTTCAAAAGGTTCTTCTTTAATGAGAAGTTCATCAAGGGTCGTCTTTTCAGTGGGGATCATCCAGTCAGGAACCGTTACACCTCGTTTTCTTTTGTTCAGCGCTTCTTGAAAGATCAAGGGTTTTAGGTGTCGTGCCTGAATGTCCTTTCTGAAGTCACACCAGTAGATGAGATCTCTGAGCTGTTCGATTGGAGTGATTGGAAGCTCAGCGATCCGTTGAAAGCATTTACGTCCGTCGTAGTCAAGAAAGAATATTCCATAAGGATTACTGATGACTTTACCAGGGACGAAAAGTTCACATGGTGGCAAAGAGATGTCAAGGGCAGATAGATCAGGATCAGGACCAAGTACTTCAGCGCGAGAGAAACCAATTCCAGTTTCATTTCGTACGACAGGACCTGAGTTTGAATCTTGACGTTTCTTCTTTGGAGAGCCCCTTTTTCTTTTCAGCTTTAGATCAGGAACAGGAGGAATATCCACACAAGAAGATATCAAGTTGATCTGTCTGTTTATCAGCTTTTCGAAATGATCCTTGTACTTAGATTGTGACGATTGGATAGCTAACCTCATCTTCAACCATTCAGAGAGACCATACCTTTTTACAGTGTCAGCGCGAAGGTTTCAGATTTGCCATCTTCTCTGAACAGTTTGATGTCAACAATAGGTACTCCGATAGAGGTTCTTCCAGAGATGAATACCTTGTTGATCTTCGCTGGACGATATCTGAAGTGAATTTTCTCTTTACACCAGATCAGGGTGGTCTGAGAAACTTCAGTTTTCTTTTCCACGATCTTCTGGGCTTCTTCCCACAGCTTTCGTTGGATTTGAATGGGAACACGCTTCAGCTTGGGGTCTTTGACAGATTCTTGAGTGAGCTTGATGGCGTATTCTCTGTCTTTCTCTTCAGTTTCCTTCCTTTCAGCAATGAGGCGTTCAGCTCTGAGGTGTTCCTGATATTCAGCTTTTGAAATTCTGAACTTAGGAGGAACTGAAGGCAGTTGATCACGCCTTAGAATGATTCGCTGATCCTCGAAACGCTTTATCATTTCTTCTCTTCTCTTTTGATCCTCTTCACTCAGCTTTTGAGGAGCTGAGGAAGGTCTGTTTCTGTGCGAGAGAGGTTGTTCTTCTGGTTCATCAATCTCAGAGATTAAATCCAAGACTGGGATTATTTCTTCAGCGGCAGCTGGAATTATTTGTGAAGTCGCAATAGTAGAGCCTTCAGCGACATCCTCAAACAGGGGAGAGGACTAGCTGAAACGCAACGATCTTATAAATAAGAACTGGGTAGAAGAACATGGGTAGAAAAGATAGAAAAAAGAATGTGGATGTGTAGAGAGGTTGTTGAATAGAGAACTGATTGTGTATGAGATGTTCAGGGAAGGAATATAAGTAAAGTTTAGTGTACCCGACAAACCGACTTTTCAAGCAAGATCGCCAGATTTTCAAATTCAGCGAGGCCTTTGCCTTTGCTTTTCTCAGCGCCAGAGGCTGAGGGCTTTGTCTTTGTCTTCTCCCCTGAAGGTTCTTTTATTGAGATTCCCTTAAGAGCTTTGATCCTTGGGGCAGGTTTGACGATAAAGAAATCATCGTCGTCTTCATCATCATCCTTTCTTGGAGAGAAGGATGGTTCATTTTCAGGGATGTCGATGTCTTCATCTTCTTCTGCTTCGGATTCCTCAGCATCTTCTTCGAGTTGCTCCCCCTCAGATACAGAGGCGAGCTTCTCGGTTCCCTCAGGGTTTTCATCTCCCTGAGGTCCAGCGGTTAGATCTTCATTCCTCTCTCCCCTGATAGATTCATCATGGGAAAGGTCTTCATCGCTTTTGTTTAGATCTTCAGCGCTCTTCTCCTTGAAATGTTCAGCGCTCTTCTCCTTGAAATGTTCAGCGCTCTTCTCCCCCTCTTTCTCATGATGACTGGGGGAGGAATGGGTAGATTCAGCGTTGGTGTTATCTCTGTCTTCTGGGCCAGAGATTTTCACACAACCTTCAAGCTTTGCTATTCTGTCTTCTAGGCCAGAAATAGCAGGCGTGATTTTCTTCAGCTCTGTGCGATCTGCCGCTGTGAAAGATTCCAAAATAGGGGCAGGGGCAGGAGCAGGATTATTTGCCTTGATGACCAGCGTCTCGATCATCGTCTTCATAGAACTAACGTCGGTCTTTACAGAGCCTAAGTCAGTCTTGACCGCTGACATATCACCTTCAAGTTTTCCAACCGATGTCTTCAGCGTTGTTACTTCGCTGGACACGGTCGAAACTGAGCTTTTGAGGCTGGTGTAGTCAGTGTAGATGTCAGAGAGCACCTTGGCAAAATCGGCGAGAGTCTTATCAAGTCCCTTGATGTCTTCAGTGGAAGCTTTCTTCTCCACCACCGTTGTCAGCTTTGTCAAATTCTCTCCAGCGTTTGTTACAGCTGTTGAGTTGTTGGAGAGTGTGGTGGTGAGACTGGTCAGCTTTGTTTCCACGGACTTCAGAGAAGCGTTGATGTCTCCCAAATTAGGAACTGCAGGAGGATTGATGAACTCGTCAAAGTTGCAAGTTCCTGAATAATGTTCCATATCCTCTTCGAAAGTACGGTGAGGTATGGTGATCTCTGCAGGTCCTTTCTTCATCATTTGTTGAGAAGCATCAGCGGTGGCCTCTGGAATGATGGCATCTCCAGACTCCAGTGTTAGCTGGAGGAGTGTCCAAGTGAGTGGAGGGAGAAGCGAAGGTTAAGATTGGGGTTCGGGTTCTGAGTTCAGCGTTGGAATCGCTGACAATCACTTCATCAGTCTTTTGAGAGACTGAGGGAGGTTGGGTAGTTTCCAAGTTTCTAACCTCAGCGTTTAGAGACGTTGAAGTCTGGATTGGAGGGATGGCTTGCACGGGTGTGGCAGAGCGTACCACGGAACTTTCCTTCAGCTCTTCAGAATGAGCTGAGGAGTCTTCAGCATGGAATTGCTGGGGTTGCTCCTTGGTTTTCTTGATCCTTTTGGAATCAAGTTGGGTGTGAGAGGGTTTCCTTTTCTTAGAAGGAGAGGATTTTGTGGCCGGGGTATCAGCGATGGGTATTGTCGCTGAAGGAGCCACAGAAAGCGGAGAATTTAGAAGAGTGAGAAGAGTAGAGAGACGTACCTCATTGGCGACAGGCTTGAAGTCGAGAACTTTAGAGCCAATCTGAGAAAGTTTCAGATCACCCTCTTCAGGATAGCTGTCCTTTAGGCCATATTGAAAGATGGCGCTGATGAATCGTGGGTAAGGAACCCATGCTGGTCTGTCAGCGGCAGAATCGACACGTTGAATCAGGTCATCATAAATAATGGAGGCCCAGTCAATGTTTAGACCTTTCAGCAGTGCGTATCCCATGGACTACTGAGGTTGGGCGGCTTGATCAGAAGAGCCGGACTTCGCTGTCATGCAGCTGATCAGGTGTGCGAAGATGAAGTTCATCTCGCTGGGCATTTTGGATTTCTTTATCAGCGTCAGCTTCTTCTCAGGCTTCTTGTCCCTTCCGGTTTCCCAGATGTAACCCATTGCATCGAGAAAAGCAATTATTTCTTCTCTGTCAGCATGCTTCTTATGGTCAGGGAATGGAACGAAGGGTTTTTCTTTGGTGGCATTTGGGAAGTTCAGGGCTTTTCGGATTATGGCGGGTGTGATCTTGATGGTGCCATACTCAGTATCGCTGAGTATGCAGTCGATGTTTTTGGATGGTTCTTTGGCGGAGGGTAGCTGAGTGTGTCTGGCAGAGTACCAGAACTGGGATAAGAGCCGCTGACTAGCAGGAGGTGTTATGGTCAGGGCTGTGTAGATGGGGCTGTTCTTCAGAAAGCTCACAGCATCGTCCAGATGTGATACTTGCTTCCGAGGAGGAAACTCGAGAAGAGCTGAGAGATTGTTGGCCTTGGTCCAATCTAGTTGATCCAGCTCGAACTTAACCTGAGGGGCTTTGACGATGTCCACTTCCTCAGAGTCAGTGGAGATGGACTCAGCGGTGACATTGATTTTTGAAGATGTCATTTCTCTGTATTATCAGATCAACCAAAGATGTTAACAAATAAGAATTATCTTAATGTGGAAATAATTTTCCATTAAGATTTTTCGAATTTTGTCCATTTCATTCAGACAAAAATGTCTTAATGAAGATTAGGGTTTTTCTTGATTTTTGAAATGAAATGTAAAACCCATAAAGTCTTGTATTCCAGTTTCTAAAAGAAAACTGGATACGAATGAAGAACAAGTTTAAGATTTAGATTTAAAACTTGAAGAACAACCATGAAATGGTTGTGTTCATAAAACCATGAAAGAAATGATTTTATTTTACAAAGTTCCTTTGTTTGATCTTGTTAAAACAATGAGAAGATCGAAAACAAGTTATACGCATTTGATAAAAGATAAGAACATATTAACCTTGAAGTTTTGATGAAGAAGATGATGAACAGTTCTTGAGGTTTTTGAGAGCACAAATGCAACAGAGGATTCTTTTCTTGCGGAGAAAGATTGTTCGCGTAAAAGACAAATATAAACCAAGAGTTGTTTATATAGGGATTTTTAGAGAGAGAAAACCTTGAGCGGGAAAAGGTTTTCATTATGACACGGACACGTGTTTGCATTTGATTGGAAGTTTGAACGAAACGTGCAAACGTGTGTCAGAAAGAAATCGTGCCTGGTGTTATCCGTTGCAATGACGTCACAACTGTCCTTTCACATTCTTTTAGGATGTCTCTGAGGTTTTGAAAGCTCAGGGACTCTTTTGAAAAACATGAAGCACTGAATAGAAAATATCAGTGAAGGTTTAAAGAACTTTCAAAATATCGCTGTTAAGGAAGAGATATTCAGCGATGCAATTTATTTTGAAATCTTGCATTTACATGCGATTGTCAGAGAGAGAAAACATACCTGGATATCAGTTTAACCAAGTAAATTCAGAGAGAAGATGATGAAATGGATTATACAAGTTGATTTTATCCCGAAGGTTATACAAGATTGTATAAACGTATCGCTGATCAAATGTGAACCGCTGAAGATTTTACCCTTCAAAGTTCAGCATTCCAAGCTCGCTGATGAGAAAGTTGAATCTTGTCTCATTAAGAGGTTTGGTAAACAAATCAGCTAACTGATAATCAGTTGGGATAAAATGAAGTTCTATGTCACCATTCATCACATGATCTCTGATAAAATGATATCTGATTTCTATGTGTTTTGTCTTTGAGTGTAGCATTGGATTGTTTGCTATAGCGATGGCACTAGTGCTGTCGCAATAGATTGGAATTTTGGAGAGCTGAAGATCATAGTCTAGTAGCTGATTTCTCATCCACAAGACCTGAGAACAACAGCTTCCAGCGGCTACATATTCAGCTTCAGCTGTGGAAGTGGACACTGAGTTTTGCTTCTTACTTGTCCAACTTACCAGCTTTCCACCCAGGAGCTGACATCCTCCTGTGGTGCTTTTCCTATCCATTTTGCAACCTGCAAAATCACTGTCTGAATAGGCGATTAGATCGAATCCTGAGTCTTTGGGATACCAAAGACCTAGATTCGCTGTACCCTTAAGATATCGAAAGATTCGCTTTACAGCTTTCATATGGGATATCTTTGGTTCAGCTTGATATCGTGCGCACAGACATGTTGCAAACATAATATCGGGTCGGCTAGCTGTAAGATATAATAGTGAGCCGATCATCCCACGGTACAGCGTGACATTGACAGGAACACCCTTTGTGTCCTTGTCAAGTGTCAGCGGTGGTGCCATATGGGTTTTCATAGCTGAACTTTCAGTTAAGTCGAATTTCTTCAACATATCTTTAACATATTTTCCCTGATTAATGAAAGTTCTTTTTTCAGTTTGCTTAATCTGAAGACCAAGGAAATATGTTAGTTCACCCATCATGCTCATTTTATACTCATCTTTCATTCTATCAGCGAAACGAGTACAAAGCTCAGGGTTAGTAGAACCAAATATAATGTCATCAACATATATTTGAACTAAAATGATATGACCTTTCACTTTTCTAAAAAATAAAGTTTTGTCAATCTTTTCTCTCTCAAATTTTTCAATATGGAGATAAGTAGAGAGAGTATCATACCATGCACGAGGAGCTTGCTTTAAGCCATAAAGTGCCTTGTCCAGTTTATAAACGTAACCTGGACGCTTAGGATCTGAGAATCCTGGAGGTTGTTCCACATACACTTCTTCATTCAGCTTTCCATTTAGAAACGCTGACTTAACATCCATCTGATGTACAGTGAAGTTTTTGTGTACAACATATGCTAAGAAAAGACGAATAGATTCAAGTCTTGCTACTGGAGCAAAAGTTTCGTCATAATCTATGCCTTCCTCTTGTCTGTATCCCTGGGCAACAAGACGATCTTTGTTGCGAGTTACAGTACCATGTTCGTCCAACTTGTTTCGATAGACCCATTTAGTGCCTATCACTGTTTTGTCAGTTGGTCTCCGAACAAGTTTCCAAACTTTGTTTCTTTCGAATTCAGTCAGCTCTTCTTGCATAGCGCTGACCCAGTTTGGATCTCTGAGGGCATCATCTATTTTCTTTGGTTCAGTTAGAGAAATAAAGTTAACAAAGAAACAAATATTACCTGCACTTCTACGAGTCTGAATACCAGCGTTGGGATCACCAAGAATTTGATCGATTGGGTGATTTACAGTCCATCGCTGAGCCGGAGCATTCGTCGCTGACTCAGTCTGAACTGGAGAAACTGAAGATGAGGCTTCAGCTACTTCCGGATTATTAGCTAAGAGAGGAATGTTTGCATTTGTCACTTCATTCACTGATTGCTGAGAAATAGACGGAATTTCTGAGGCATTTGGATCAACTGCAGGTATAGTGTTTATAGGAACAGCTGAGACCCATGATGTTTCAGCTTCACTGTTCTGCATGTTTGGAATGATAGTGGGACTATCATCTTCTACTGGATGAGCATGAGGAGTGGGAACTTCTTCTGAATCACCAAGATGAGAAAACATCCATTGATTCAGTTCTTCGGTATCAGCGTTCGGTTTAGAGTTTACTGAACGGGATTCGTCAAACGTGACGTGAATAGTTTCTTCTACAGTTTGTCTTCTACGGTTGAAGACTCTGAAGGCTTTGGAGACTGAGGAGTATCCAAGAAAGATTCCATCATCAGCCTTAGGATCAAACTTTCCAAGGGCATCTCTGTTGTTCAGTATGAAACACTGACATCCAAAGATGTGAAAAAAGCTGATTGAAGGCTTTCTCCCATGAAAAAGTTCATAGACTGTCTTTTTGAATCTTTTAACTATCAGCGACCTGTTTTGCGTAAAACAAGCAGTGTTGACAGCTTCTGCCCAAAACTGAGTAGGCAGGTGAGAATCGCTGAGCATTGAACGTGCAGCTTCAATAATTGTTCTATTTCTTCTTTCAGCGACTTCATTTTGTTGCGGTGTTCTCACTGACGAAAAGTTGTGAGAAATACCCTTACTCTCAAGGAAGGAATCAAGAGAACTGTTTTTAAATTCAGTTCCATGATCACTCCTTATTGAGCGAACAGTCATATTGTTCAGAGTTTCCATCTTCCGAACAAAGGTGATGAGTTCTTCAGGGGTGTCACTCTTAGAACGGAGAAACATTACCCATGTGTAACGAGAGAATTCATCAACTATGACCAGCGTATATTTCTTTCCAGCGATGGATTGTTTGTTAACGGGGCCAAACAAATCCATATGGAGTAGTTGTAGAGGAGATGACACTGAGGAGACTTGCTTTGACTTGAAGCTTGCCTTGGTCTGCTTCCCTTTTTCACACGCTGAACATAAAGACTCTTTGGCGTATGAATGTTGAGGTAGACCAGTGACTAACTCTTTGGAGGAAAGAGTATTCAGCGTCTTGAAGTTGAGATGTGAGAGCCTTTTGTGCCATAGCCAGTTGACATCAGAAGATGCCTTTGAGAAGAAACAGGAGTTCTCAGTGGTTGTTGAGTCCATGTTTATTACATAAACATTTTCCAAACGATAACCGCTGAGAGCTATCTTCTCCTTTTTGTCAGAGACAAAGCAGGATTCCTTAGTGAAAATCACTTTGTTATCCATGTCGCAAAGCTGACTGATGCTCAGAAGATTATGCTTCAGCCCTTCAACATATGCGACTCTTCTGAAGGAGGTTGTACCATTTGAAAGTACACCATACCCTCGGGTGTGTCCTTTTCCATTTCCACCGAAAGTCACAGAGGGACCCTTCTCTTCCTTGTATTCAGCGAGCAGGCTTTTCTTTCCAGTCATGTGTCTAGAGCATCCGCTATCGAGATACCAGATACCCTTCTTAACCTGCAATACAAAGGAAGATTAGTTTTGCTTGGGTACCCACTTAACCATGTATACACGTTTGTCAGTGGAAGTAGTTGGAATGGAAGGTTCAGCGATCTTCGCAGCATTTGAAGATTCAGCTTTGTTCTTCTTCACTTTGGTTAATTTCTTAACCTCAGCGGTAGGAGTCACCTTGACCTGAATTGCAACTGGTTTGGTCTTCTTGGACTTGGGTGCTATCTTCACCTTAGCTATCTTATCAGCTTTGGTGGATGTGGGGCACTTACTTGCAATATGATCGGTAAGTCCACAGTGATAACATTTCCTATAACTAAAAGTAGTTCTAGGACCACTTGTATGCTGAGCTTTTAATTTTGAATTAGAAGTGCCAGCACCAAGTAAACTATTGGCTTTAGAAATGGGACGAACATTCAGTTCTTCAGATTTCTTACCAAGGATATCCACTCTGAGTCTAGGAGTAGATCGCTGAATAGATCCAGAGATCAACTTTCTAGATCCAGAGGGGTAGGTCACTGAGGCTTTAGAAGCATTCAGCTTTGGTACTAAGGTACCCTTCTGAGGATTTTGATAAATAACAATTCCTTTACCTTTGTCTCTAGAGACAGAGGTAGGTTTTGAATAAACCATTTTCTCCTTACCTTTTGAGGAGGTAGGAGTTTCCTCAGGGATTGGTGTAATGGACGAGGAGCACTGAGATGATGAAGTGTCAGCGACTGAGGATACGAACGTTCCAAATTTAAGCATTGAACGTTCAGTGGTTGGTTTTGGAGTATCATATTTATAACCCAGACCACGTTTATCACTTAGAGGAATCTGAGCCTTAATTATCTCAGTGATCTTTGTTGAAGAATTACACCATCCTTTAACAGTAGCTTGTTCAGCTTTTAATGCAGCGATAGCTTCTGCTCGTTCGATTTTGACTAGCTGATTTAAATAGACTTGATCTTTAAAATCATCTTCAATTTTAGAAAGCTTTTCTATTTGAAGGTGGCAGTTTTTAAGCTTTTCAGCGAGATCAAGATTTTGGTTTTCAACCACAGCTTTGCCGTTCATGGCTTCGTATAAACTTCTAGTCAATAGATCGATTTTACGGAGACTATCAGCTTCATCAATATTTGCAATATTGGTAAAGAAAGAAGGTGATACCTGAATGGCAGATGTTGAAGTGGAGGGAATGTCTGAACTTTCTTCCTCTTCTTCAATCTTGGCCATGAGACATTGATTTGCTTCATCATCTTCAAAATCAGATGATGAGGCTTCTTCATCAGAAGCAGCCCAATCATAGTCAGCCATCAGGCCTTTTCCTTTCTTTTTAAAGCTTTTCAGCTTTGCATACTTCTCCTTCAGCTTTGAGTATTTGTCATCTTTATTCCTTGGAACAAAGGATTTCTTTGTAAAAGCTGAATGTCTCATGATTTTCTTTGACCTGCACTCGTTAGCGAAATGACCTGTCTTTTCGCAGTTGAAACAAGTAACAGTAGCCTTATCAACAAAAGCTGATGACTTAGGCTTGTCAGCTATGGAAAGAGTTTTGTTATTTCTAAACATTTTCTTCTTGGCGAATCTCCTGAACTTTTTAGTTAGGAGAGCCAAGGATTCATCATCATCTGAAGAATCATAGTCTGATGACCTTTCAGAGTTACTCTCTAACTCAGTGATAGTGACCGAGGGTCGCTGAGTAGAAGGTTCCTCTGAGATTAAAGCAATAGGGGTGCTTTTGGAATCTTTTACAAGATTCTTCTTAAGATGGCTAGATTGCTCATGATTCAGCAATGTGCCATATAAGGTAGCAAGGGTCATTGATCTTAGATCCTTTGACAGCTTGAGACACATGGAATAATTGTCCCAGCTTTCAGGTAAACATTCTAGAAACTTTGTCAGTACTTCAAAGTTAGAATATTCCTTACCAACAGTTTTCAGATCTATAATTAAGCAATTAAAACGTTGGTGAACTTCAGAGAGAGTTTCATTCTTACCAGAAATGAAGCTTTCGTATTGTCTTACCAGGTTGATCTTTCTTGAGTCCTGGACTTCAGACGTTCCTTCATACTGAACACATATTGTGTCCCACATGGCTTTTGATGATTTCAGGTTCATGACGGAGTGGTAGACTTCGTCAGGAAGGGCCATGGATAGTATGGATCTGGCTTTTGTATCTATAGCCACTTTCTTCTTATCTTCGTCGGTCCACTGATGGATTTCTTTAGGAATCAGCCTTTCTGGAATAGCAGCTCTAGTTGCAGTGGCTGGAACTAAAGGATCAATTGTTACAGGGATGTGTGGGCCGTTCTCAAGATAGTAAGGTATAGTAGGGTCTACACCTTCTAAGAAGAGTGTCATCCTATTTTTCCACAAGTTGAATTTGTCTCTGGAAAATCTAGGGGGTTTTGCAAGAGAACCATTGTCTATATAATTTGTGTTTGTGTGGGAGGCTATTTTCAGATAATAGCAAGGAAGAGAAATATCTTAGATTAGATCTTGTTTATGAGATTAAACAAATCTGCTCTGATACCACTTGTTGGTCCCGAAGGCCTATACAAGTTTGTAGAAGGGGGGGGGGGGTTGAATACAAACACACAGATTTTACTTTTCTAAATTGTTTATTGATAAATCATTAACAATTTACAGCTTGTTGCGGAAACAAGATTAAGGATAAACCTAAATCTAAACAAGTTGGAACACTAAGGTTTCTTGCACTAAGAAAGATAAGGAGATTACTAATAAAATCATATGTTTAGAGAGATTTGAACTTGTCCAGAGTTAGCAAGTTACTTCAAAAGAAGTGAGTTCATCTCTTTATATACTACATGCATTTAATGCAAGTCAGTATACACTTTACACGTGTCATCATCTGGTTGGTTGCATGTCATTGACCTTGGTTGACAACCTTAGTAGCCGTAAGGATGAACAGTGTAGTATCAGAGTGGTTGTACGATTTCAGATATTCGGAGGTTCTTTTCTGACATTTCGTACGGAGGCGTGCAAGGGTGGTTAAGACAAAAGTACTTTGTACGGAGGACTTCATGATCAGCTTTCGTTGATTCAGCGATTATCATTTACTATTCAGCAGATGATAAAGTTCAGCGATAGCTGAAGTCTTGTACTTGATACTTCACGTTGAGTGGACAAATCTGAGTCTTCGCTGATCCGCATCAGTTCATTAGGAGACTTGTCGCTGGTTCTTGAGCGTGATCTTCGACTTCAGCGTAGAACCTTTGTTGACGTGAAACTTGTCTTCAGGGATCATAAGTAAACAACTAACTTATCAGCGATCATCATAATGACTGAACAGACTCAGAGCATTTATGGTGAACAGTGTTCGCTGAATGTTTAATCTAAAAAAGCGAGAGTTCCTATCAGCGGTACTGGAAGATCTTAGTACTTATCAGCGATAGTGAAACTCTGATACATATTGTTTACTTACAATTTTCACTAAGTATAAGAGAGGGTCATTATCAAATCACTGAGGGTTTGGATCAACAGCTCATGATTCGGGAAGGTGGAACCAAGAAACCCAAAACCCCTAACTCCAAGGCTAAGTTTGTTAAGGGTAAAGGCAAGAAAGTTGCCCGAGCCCCACCAACTAAGAAGAAGGAGAAAGTGGCCAAAAATGACGCATGTTTTGAATGTGGCGTGATTGGTCACTGGAAAAGGAACTGTCCTACTTACCTGGCAGAGTTGAAGAAGAAAAAGGCCGATGCAGAGCCTTCAGGTATCTATGTGATAGAATTAGATCTATTTACTTTTTCACCTAACACTTGGGTATTTGATACTGGGTGTGGAACTCATATATGTAATATGTTACAGGGGTTCGGAAGAAGTAAACAACTGAAGACAGGCGAAATCGTACTCCACGTGGGAAATGGAGCAAGAGTTGAAGCTCAAGCTTTAGGAGATTACGATTTACATTTACCGAATGGCCTGTATTTGACATTAAACAATGTGTGTTATGTCCCTGGCTTGACCAGGAATATTATTTCAGTTGCTCGTTTAAAACAATCTGGTTTTACTTATCGTTTTAATGACGATTTTATTCATGCTTACAAAAATGATATGTTCTATTTCGAGGCTAGACCTCTTAATGGTATATACGAAGTAAAACTAGATAGTTCAACAAACGATAGTTCTATATACCATGCTAGCGCCAAAAGACTCAAGAATAATTTGAGTGATTCTTATTTATGGCATTGTCGTCTTGGACATATAAACAAGAAACGCATATCCCAACTTCAAAAGAGTGGTATTTTGAAGGCATATGAGAAAGAATCATTTGATATATGCGAATCTTGTCTATGTGGAAAGATGACTAAAGCTCCTTTCTCTGGTACTAGTGAAAGGGCTAAAGATCTGTTAGGAATCATACATACTGATGTATGCGGTCCTTTCAGAACCATAGCAAGAGATGGTGCTAGATTCTTCATCACCTTCACTGACGACTTCAGTCGATATGGTTATGTTTATTTAATGAAACATAAACATGAAGCATTTGAGATGTTCAAATTGTTTAAAGTGAAGTTGAGAATCAACTCAATAAAACCATTAAAGTCCTTCGTTCCGATAGAGGAGGTGCATATCTAAGTGATGAATTCCTAAATCATCTAGAGGATCTTGGGATTGTCTCACAACTTACTCCACCCAGAACACCACAACATAATGGTGTGTCTGAGAGGAGGAACCGAACCTTACTTGATATGGTTCGCTCTATGATGAATAGGAGTACTCTTCCTTTATCATTTTGGAGGTATGCCTTAATTACTGCTACCCGTATTTTAAATATGGCTCCAACCAAGAAAGTAGATAAAACACCTTATGAGGTTTGGCAGGGAAGAGTTCCATCCTTATCCTATTTAAGGGTATGGGGATGTGAGGCTTATGTGAGACAAGAAGCTTCAAACAAACTAGATCCCAGATCTACTAAATGCATTTTTGTAGGATATCCTAAAGATTGTATAGGATACTATTTCTACAATCCCGCCGAGAATAAAGTTTTTATTACTCGAAAGGCTGAATTCCTGGAAACTAAGTTCCTAATGGAAGAAGCAAGTGGGAGGCAAATGGTACTTGAGGAAGAACCGTTAGCTGATGCACCTGAGGTTGGCACTAGTTGTAAAGCCCGTATCCCAATATGTATTTTCTTTTTATTAATTCTTTTCTCTTAAGTTTTATTTAACGTGGTTTCCGTTAACGGGGTTAGACTAATTGGACCTAATAGTTAATTATGTCAAATCGTTGGTTAGAGTGCGAGATGGAATTAGTTGAGGGATCAAATTGTTAAAGGGCCAAAACAATGTACATTTCGGCCCATGCACAACCCAAAACCGATTTCATGTTTCATTTTGAGGGGTTGGTTTCGTGGCTTGGCAAGGAAGAAAAGAGGAAAAAAAGGGAGAAGGAAAAACCCTACGGCCCCTCCCTCCCCTTCTCTTGTGAGTTCGGCCGAGAGAGAGTAGCAACAAAAGAGAGAGTAGAGAGAAACAAGAAAAAGTGAGAGAGCTCCATTTTTCGTATTTGTAAACCTAGCTGCAGAAAACTTCTGTTTCCCGGAGATTGAACGGTCGGATCGTCGTGATTTTTGGTGAAAAGCTTCACGACATCTTCTTCAACATTCTGGACGGTGGGATCGTGGTTTTGAGGTCCGGAGGTCATGGTTTCGTGGGGTTCTGCACAGCAGTAACTTTGTGGTGATTTCTCTCCATTCTTGCTCTATTTTGGTTCCATACATCTTGATGTGCTTATTTCCAAGTGTATGATGGTTTTGTATGCCTTTAGTATAATCTAGAGAAGACTTTGTATTGCGCTAATATTGGTGGTAGTGGATTTGAAGCGGCTCTAGTAGTCCCGTGGTTTTTACTCTCGATTTTGAGGGGTTTTCCACGCTAAAATTTTGGGGTCTCATTGTGGTTGTTGATTGTATGTTTGGGGGTTGTTTTTACTTGCATTTAGAATACCTTATTTGTTTGCATCCTCAAAGGTTCATTCGGGTCTGTTTGGGTTAAGCTATGACTTAATGGATTTATAATCAATATTTGTCATTTCATGTGAATTACACAGTTTCTGCCACTGTTTTTGGGAAAGCCATAACTTTTTATAGGGACGTCGTATTGGGGTGAAATCAGTGCCAAAAGCTCCCATTCTGAGTCTAGTAAGTTTCATATGTTTTACGGAAAAACCAGTTCGGCACATAGCTAGTGTCAAATTGTTGTTTTGTACTGAAAGGTCCTGTTTTTTCACTGTTCTGCAAGTCGGTTTTGTAAAATCCATAGTAAATTGTAGAAAAATCGTTAGAGCGCGTGCGATATGTCCCTGGAACCCTAAGACATGGGACTTTGTGATTATGGATTAATATTTCTGGATTTATCAGTTTATAAGGGGTTAAACAGGTCCCGAACAGACCTATGTTTTTAGAGTAAAAGCTGGAATGTGTATGTTATAATTTAGTAGTCGTGGTTTTGGGTTGGGGCGTCACTTTGACATTTGTTAACACGTAATTAGGTGGGAGAAGGTGAGTGAAGTTGGCCGGCTTGTGATTGCGGTTGCGGATACTCGCGTTGCTTTAAGGTGAGTTCTCTCACTGTGTAGTTAGGGTTGTATGCATGTCATAGTAGTTTGTATGTACTACTGTCTTTGTGGTGTGAACTAGTTGTTTGTGGTGTGTAATATTTGATTGGTTTAAATGCTTAGTATAAATGTTTTACATTACACCTCGGTGGGACCGAGGGCTCAGTGGGACCGAGGAAGTGGAAAGAAACGTTGTGGGAACTCGGTGTGACGAGTGTGTTACATTACAACTCGGTGGGACCGAGGGCTCGGTGGGACCGAGGAAGTGGAAGGAAACGTTGTGGGAACTCGGTGTGACGAGTGTGTTACATTACAACTCGGTGGGACCGAGGGCTCGGTGGGACCGAGGTGTTGGATACATAATTACTTGTAGATGTTTACTCGTTTTATGTAACTGTGATGTTGTTGCTTATGTGCGGATAGGGGTGATGTGTATATAATTCCTATCTGCGCATGTGATGGAATTCACTAAGCTTCGTGCTTACCCCTTCCCAATATCTTATGATTTCAGGTGCGAGTAGCAGTCGGGCATGACGGTACACACGGGCGCAAGGCGAATGCTGTTTAAGTTTAACTTTTTAAATGGGGATTTAATTATATAACTTTTCCGCTGCTTAAATTTCATTTGACGGTTTTAATTAACGACGTTTATTTTTATTGTAATGGGATTTGTTAACTTATGGTTTGATTGTAACGAAATGCATTATTTTTAAAATTTTAAATTCCTTGTAATTTTTGGGACGTTACACTAGTACTCAACAACGAGATGTTGAACCTGAACAAATGATTGGTCAGGAGACAAATGAGACACAAAGTGTTCGCAAATCTGGTAGAATACGACAAGAACCAGAAAGATATGGCTTTTCCATATCTTATGATGAATGTTGTTTCTTGGTGGATTCTGATGAACCCACTAACTACCATAGTGCCATGACAGGTTCTGAATCTGATCATTGGCTCGAAGCGATGAACACTGAGATGCAATCTGTAGGAAGTAAATGGGTTTTCAAAAAGAAAACCGACATGGATGGAAATTTGCACACATATAAAGCAAGACTTGTGGCGAAAGGTTTCACTCAAACTCATGGTATTGACTATGATGAAACCTTCTCTCCTGTGGCTATGATCAAGTCTATTAGGATACTGTTTGCCATTGCTGCATACTATGACTATGAGATATGGCAAATGGACGTCAAAACGGCTTTTCTAAATGGACACTTAACTGAAGATGTCTATATGGTTCAGCCTGAAGGTTTTGTCGATCCAGAGTATCCTAATAAAGTGTGTAAACTTAAGAGATCCATTTATGGACTAAAACAAGCATCTCGAAGTTGGAATCTTCGTTTCAATGAGAAAATCAAAGAGTTTGGTTTCATTAAAAATGAAGATGAACCATGTGTTTTCAAGAAAGCTAGTGGGAGCATTATGACATTCCTTGTGTTGTATGTGGATGACATACTGATCTTTGGAAATGATATTCCCTCTATGAAAGGGGTTAAGGCTTGGCTTGAGAAATGTTTCTCAATGAAAGATTTGGGTGAAGCAGCATATATTCTTGGTATAAAGATCTATAGAGATAGATCAAGGAGACTTATAGGTTTAAGTCAAAATGCATACATGGATAAAATCTTGAAAAGGTTCAAGATGCAGGACTCTAAGAGAGGGTCATTGCCGATGCCATCTGGTACCATATTGAGCAAGTCTCAATGTCCTAGCACAGAAGCTGAGCGAAAAAAAATGGATGGCATTCCATATGCTTCGGCAATTGGATCTATCATGTATGCTATGATATGCACGAGACCGGATGTATCGTATGCTTTTAGCATGACGAGTAGGTACCAACAAGATCCGGGAGAAGGTCATTGGATTGCTGTGAAGAACATTCTAAGATACTTGCGAAGAACCAAAGAAATGTTCCTTATCCATGGAGGTCAGGAAGAAAGCCTTAGTATAAAATGTTATACTGATGCTAGCTTCCAGACGGACAGAGATGATTGTAAGTCACAGTCTGGTTTTGTCTTTATTATGAATGGAGGCACCGTCGCTTGGATGAGTTCCAAGCAAAGTGTGGTTGCACAATCCACTACAGAGTCAGAGTACATTGCAGCATCACAGGCTGCACAAGAAGCTGCTTGGATGAAGAAGTTCATTGAAGATCTAGGGGTGGTCCCTACCATTCAGGAACCCCTAGAAATCCTTTGTGATAATGAGGGTGCCATAGCCATAGCTAATGATGCCATGTCACAGAAGAGGACCAGGCACATTCGCCGGAAATTCAACTACATACGTGATGAAGTTGAAAGCGGTGAAATCAGTATTCGTAAAGTTCATACAGATCAAAATTTGGCAGACCCATTCATGAAGTCTCTTCCACCAGCTAAGCATGAGGATCACGCTAGAGCTATAGGACTTCGTTACTCTAGTGAATGGATTTGATTTGGTTTAGTATTTGGATTTAGGAACAATGTAAAACAACAACTATTGAAATGAATCATTTTGTCTTTTTTTCATTAAATATTTCTTGAGTTCCATATTAGCATGTTTAAATCCTTGAATAAATTAGTTATTCTAAATGTCCATAGTCGATCATGATTGTGGGAGCAACTATGAAGTAAGACTAATATGAATTGGATTGGTTGACCTTTTAAGAGTAAAAGTGGCAAAGTATTGCAACCAAGTTCATAGGTACTTGTCAGGGAACAAGTATTGGACCTGACCCGCTTCAAGATCACCTCATGGATCGTCGTCATAAGTGAGTCTTGAAATAACGTAGTATCTCTGTATCCTTCGACCTGAGATACATATTTAGGACTCAAGTGTAGGGAGTGTTATGCTTTGATACGGTTAACCGTTGTTCTTGAAAATGGGCAGCTATAAAGGCCATTATTGGGCATGGCATGAACTGCATGAGAGGCGTATGTAGTCAAGATGGGATTTGTTTCTCTTAATGTGTTAAGAGTGAGACATCTAAGGCGCCTTACCAAAAGTTGAACAACATATGAGAATGATAGTGATCCATGTCTCATGTTCAACATGATGTCTAAACAAAGGGATAACTGATACCACACCTTTTACATCAATTGAAGCTATGAGCTTATAAGGAATTGGATGTTGTTGAATGGCATTTACAATCATGTATTGCTGGGGGCAGTGAGATGTTGCTAGACGTCCACCACTGTCTATATCATTCTATAATACAATCTTGAGCAAGTGGGAGATTGTTGGTTCCGTGTGCTCAAGAATGATTATAAAATAATATTACCGGTAATATATGATCCTATAGGGTCATACCATATAGCAAGTAGACACCGAATTGATATTTATAAGAATTTGATTCTTGATAAATATTAATTAAATCTTGAAAATATTAATGAATATGATTTATAATATTAGATGCAAATAATAAATTTTGGTTATATAAAATAATACATATGATGGATTTATTTTGTAACTAAAATTGTAAGGAGGGACTTGAGGAGAAAGTTTAAGATAGTTAAAATATAATTTTAACCATCTTAAAACTACAAGGTTTATTTTGTAACATTGCATGGCCTTCTTCCCTTTGATTGGTCAATTTGGGAGGCAAAGTGATGGGCGTGTGCAAATATATTTTATTAATATATTTGCTAGACAACTTACTTATAAAATAGACTTTTGACCAACACTTTTGATAACACTTGAAAGAAAAGAAATCATCACACACTCTCTCTCTCCTTGCTCTCGGCCAAAAACACACATTTGTGTGTGCTTTTGTTATTTCTAAAATACAAGTCATTTTACACTTGAATTATTAGTTCATCTTGCATCAAACTTCAAGAAGATACTAGCATATTACTAGGTGTTGGAACTTGCTTGGTGGACTTCTTTAGAGGAACTCTTCCTCGGGTTCTTGCCAACATCATACTTGAAGAAATAGCAAAGGACTTCAAATGTTGTATTTTCTTAAAACCCCCTATGGTTGTTTTTAATCTTTCATGTACATGCAAATGGATCCTTGGTGGGTAATGAAATGTTTTTCATGTTGTTAAATTTTTAAGCTTCCGTTGCATATTTTTATGATCTTTGAAATCATGTTTTGAACAAAACCCAACACATTTGACATAGATGGTCATCCATGTGCTCATGTGCGCTACTCCATATCTATATCTTTTTAATACATATATTATCCATATATATCACCGACCTTGATACTATTGTTGATTGATGGAGGCGGACCATAGTTCCGAACCTGATACAACAAACAGAGGGATATATCAGAACTAATGAAAAGGAAAATGTCCACATTGTCAATAAGGACTTCCCTTGCTTATTACTACCTTTAATTTTCCCAATCTTAAGATAACATGTATGATGCTTTCATGATACTATGATCATAGCATTGTTGTTAAGCTGCTGCAGTTTGTGCAGCAAACCTTTGTTAAAAAGTTGTTCCTTTTCAAAAATGTCAAGCCTTTGAGCCTTAGGACGGGCCCCTAGATTTTCTAGACTGGCCTAAAAAAACAAAAACATACTGCACCAAGAAAAGGATTTAAGTAAAACATAATTAAATTCTACTAACCAATTTTCTTTTTATCAGGCCTCTCAAATAATACTACCCTGTTATGAAACTCTATTGCTGAGGTGATATCAACAAGACTGTCAAACACAGGAGAAAAAATCAATTAGTTGAATGAAAACACAAAGAATCAAATAATTTCGAATTTTTTTAAACCCAACCTCGAGAAAAATTAGGCAAACTCTTATGAAGATTCTCAAAGAGAAATATGGATTCCAATTGTTTGATTAAACAACGCATAGAAAGCAAATGTGATTTTATATTATTTGAAAAACCTAATATGAGAAAAATTATGTAAAACTCACCTGATTTTGAGTACTATCGGAGATGTAGAATTGTAGAAAGACTACCAATTGAAGACGAACAAAGTCTGAACCGAAATCAGAAACGAAGAAAGATAAATGAGGAACAATCGAACTGGGATTTTGATTTTGAAGAGAAAGAGAGAGAAGTAACCTGGTGATGAAGATTCTAGTAGAAAAAAACAGAGAGAATTCGCGATTGGAATGTAGAGCATGTGGTTTTCCAATATCGGATGGGAGGGAATTGAGGAGGGAGATCGAGCGGGAGGTTAATGGCGAGAGAAGAGGGAGATATACCAGGGATGGAGGAGAACGTGGCTGAGAAAAAAACCGTTTCTTGAATGTTGAAAATAACCGCTAAACCCTACTATTCTTTTAATAAAGTAGTATATATATATATGTTTATTTTAAGGTTATATTGGTAAAACTAGATAAGTACCTGCGCGCGATGCGGCGCGAAGTATCTCAAATCTAAAGCCGAGTGTAACACCCATTGTAGGGGGCTATTTGTAAAGTAGGTAAGTTATATGCATGGAAGTTGTCAAGTGAGAAAACATGTAACTCAAGGACTCAATGGTTAATTGGAGATAGTTTGAGGACCACTTACTTGAGGGTTTTGTTTGGTCAACGTGAGGCAAACGTGGGATAACCCACTTCTCCCATATTTTTGTGAGTTATCTGCAAGTGGGGCCCCTTCCCCTCTTTAAATGGGATAGCAAAGAAAGGTCACCATGGGGGCAGTTTTGTTGGTTCCATTCCTTTTGGACTCACGAAGCAATGAAGTAAACAGAGGGAGTGAGAATGTTTTATCAGCAAGAGTTCAACAAAGAAGTCGGTAAATCCTTCCTCCACTCTGGTGCAATCGCAGACTTGAAGAAAAATATAAGGGTTTGAAGAATCCTTGGTTTCGATAGCAAGTGATGGAGATTTTAAGGAAGAAGATCGACAAGTCGATCGGTAAGAAATACTTCCTTTTTACTTCACTTAGATACGGGTTTAAACCAAGATGTTAAACATCGTTTGGCCTCGAACTAGTGACCGTAAATGATACTCGGAACTCATCGATTTGACGAGTTATGTGGATCTCGTCATCATGTTTGTGTGTGTGTGTATATATATATATACACACACACACACATATGTAGAACCGTTAGCGTCGTATTTGTACGATGAACCTTGAGTTTGAAGTGGGTTTACAGTCGCCAAGCCTCGGTTAGAACCTACAGAAACAACCGACCGATCGAAGTCACTACTCGGCAAACCCGGTAACGGCCAAGACTGTCGGCGGGTGGTGCTGCGTGTGGAGACGTTCGAGAGGTAGGAAAGAAATTGTAGGTCCACGATCTCCGACGTAGGGTGCTGGCCGGAGAAGGTGAAAGAGACGAGGCTATGGCCTCCAATCTCGACGGCCGTAGCATGAAAGAAAATGCCGTAACCTTGCTGTTTGTTTTCTTTGGAAGACCATGCATGGGTTTTAACTTTTAAGTGATCCAATGAAGTGTCCATTTTGTGACGACCCGCCAAGCACGAGACAGATATCCCGAAGGTTCACCGAAATCCGGAACCTTCTACACTACTCAAGAAGCATGGAGGACCTTGTGGAAGCTTTCTAGAAGACTCTCCATGGAAGGAGGTAGAAGCCTCTTGTATATAGCATCATTCTTTATAGATCTAGAATGATCCATGTACATATCTAGATAGGTATTCTCTAGAATGTTCCCTAGAGTAGTATAAATAGGTGGTGGCCTCATTTGGCACAAGACACCTCAAAACATTCTTCTAAGCTCTCTTGTAAGTTCTCTTAAGCAATATAAGTTTCATTTGCATTCCAACAATCTCTTGTGTTCTCTTTACTTGCCTTAATCGTTGGTTGTTTCGGGAGTTCGGCTGACTTAGTTCGAGAACTAAGGCCGCACGCGATCTTGTAGAGACAAGTCCGTGACATTTGGTATCAGAGCAGGTCGATTGAAGGCATGGCAAAGGAGTCCGATAAGAACGTTGGTTCATCCGTGGTTGACGAGAACCGTGGCCGAGAAGAGTCTCGCAAAGAAGGAGCTAACAAGAACCGAGGTAAGTCCAAAGATTTACTCTCTAGCTTGGAAATGAGGATAACGGGTGTAGAGACATCCGTGGCCGAGATAAAGGCACAAGTTGAGGAGGTAAACCAACATGTGGAAGGTTTGGACTCCGACTTTGCCGATATGCGGGATGATTTCAAGAGCGCCCTCAATGTCTTGGGTGGCGACTTGAGACACGAGCTTCATGACTTAAGAGGTATGTTCATGAGCGAGCTAACTAAGCTTCGAGGTGAAGTGGAAGAAGAGATCTCCACGATTCACCAAAGCTTGGAGGAGATCCAAGCCGACTTAAGTTTGGCTAAACGGGCCATGGCTAGTGGAGGTGGCAACACTAGCAACCATGCTCCAAAGGTTGAGATTCCGAAACCATCACCGTTTGTGGGAAAGCGGGAAGCTAGGGCGGTTGATGATTTTCTATGGGAAATGGAGCAATACATGGATGGGGTCAACATCGTGGAGGATGCGATGAAGATCAAGACGGCCACGAGGTACTTGAAGGATACCGCAGCTTTGTGGTGGCGACGTCGATATGGAGATATCGAAAGAGGTACGTGTAACATTTCTACTTGGGGTGATTTCATTCGCGAGTTTAAGAAGCAATTCTATCCAGAGAATGCCGAGGACGAGGCGAAGAGTCGTCTTCGTAAACTCAAGCAAATGGGAACGATCCGGGAGTATGTGAAGGACTTGACCAATCTTATCTTGGAGATTCAGGATCTTTCCGACAAAGACTCTCTCTTCTACTTTCTTGATGGCTTGCAAGCATGGGCCAAGACGGAGTTGAGGCGACGTGGGGTACAAGATCTTGCAACGGCTATCGCCGAGGCAGAGGCCTTGATCGATTTTAGCAAAAAGGAACCATCGAAGCCAAAGGATCGGAGGGGTAACCATGAGAAAGGTGGGGGAGAGAAGTCGACCCAAGCAAGAAATGATGATGTACGGAAGCCACCAACCGGGAAGAACAAAGACTTGAGGACGGCCTACAAGAACAATGGATGCTTCCTTTGTGATGGACCACACCGAGCCCGAGATTGCCCAAGCAAAGCTAAGCTTCATGCCATTACTCGATATGAGGGTTGCTCCCAAGATGGGGATGAATGCATGGGGTCGATGCGGATCTTGAATGCAATCAAAGGTAAAACTGAGGCGACGAAGATAGCCAACAAGGGGTTGCAATTCGTCGAAGCTGTCATCAAGGGAAACAAGGTACGTGCTCTTGTCGACACGGGTGCTACTCATAACTTTATGTCCATTGAAGAAGCCACCAGGCTAGGGGTCAAAGCGACAAAAGGGAGTGGCACTGTCAAGACGGTGAACTCTACGGCCAAACCAATCCATGGCGTAGCCGAAGGGGTGAGAGCGAAGATCGGTAAGTGGGAAGGAGAGATTGACTTCTCGGTGGTTCCCATGGACGACTTCAAGGTGGTACTTGGGTTAGACTTCCTCGATAAGGTACGGGCTTTCCCTATGCCATTCGCCAATTCGTTATGTATCCTAGATGGGGGAAAGACTTGTATGGTGGATACGGAACGCGGGCCTAAGAGTAGCGCCAAGGCCCTATCAGCCATGCAATTCAAGAAGGGATACAGCAAGAACGAGCCTTACTACTTGGGGGTTACAAGGCAAAGGCATGATGATGGGAGACGCACGGAGAAGGTACCGAAAGAGATCGAGAATGTTCCTGTTGAGTACAAGGACGTGGTGCCCAAGGAATTACGACAAAGGGTTCCGCCTAGGAGGGAGGTGGACCATACGATGGAGCTGGAACCGGGATCGAAGACGGGGAAAGCTAACATGGCAGCAGAGGCGTCAAGTCGCAAGACGGGATTTGCGACAATCACTCAACCCCAATTCTTCCTTCAAGGCCAAATTAAGGAAGGATTGGAGCACGATCCTGTGGCCAAGAAGCTGGTGGCATTGGCTCGGGACGGGAATACGAGAAGGTTTTGGCTCAAAGGAGATCTCTTATTCACCAAGGGAGATCGGTTGTACGTGCCTAAGTGGGGGGGATATTAGGCAAACTATCTTGATGGAGTGTCATGATTCGAATTGGACGGAGCATCCAGGAATCAAGAGGACACTAACATCGGTTGAAGGTACGTTCTATTGGCCAAGGATGGGGGATGATGTAGAGACATGCGTCCATACGTGCCTAGTATGCCAACAGCACAAGATAGAGGAACGACAACCAAGAGGATTATTGGAGCCATTACCCACACCCAATGGACCATGGGAGAGTCCCTTTGAGCTGGTTACGGGGAGGCAACCGCTAACCCCAAATGCCTTAGCCGCGTCTTACGATGGGAACAGTCCGACCGCATACAAAACCATGAAGGAATGGCATGAGCAAACGGACATGAAGCGGGCTTCGTTAGGCAAAGCGGCAAGGAAGATGAATAAATGGGCGAACGAGAAGAGGAGACACGTCGAGTTCAAGGTTGGGGACCAAGTGATGGTGAAACTCCTACCTCAACAATTCAAATCGTTGAGGAAAGTACACAAAGGGTTGATACGAAGGTACAAAGGCCCTTTCCCGGTGATCGGACGTGTCGAGAAGGTATCATACAGACTTCAACTACCGCCCAAGTTGAAGATTCATCCGGTTTTCCATGTAAGTCTTCTCAAGCCTTATCACAAGGATATGGAAGACCCGGAACGGGGAGTGTCCAGAAGGGCACCAACCGCAGTTGTGACTTCTTTCGATCGGGAGGTTGAGGAGATTCTTTCGGATCGAAAGATGTCGAGACGAGGAGTGCCGAGATACACGGAGTACTTAGTCAAGTGGCGAAACATGCCCGATAGTGAAGCAAGTTGGGAAGCTCAAGACACACTGTGGCAGTTCGCGGACAAGATCAAGAAGTATCATGAAGATGGCACGACGAGGACGTCGCGAGCTTAGGTGGGGGAGAATGTGACGACCCGCCAAGCACGAGACAGATATCCCGAAGGTTCACCGAAATCCGGAACCTTCTACACTACTCAAGAAGCATGGAGGACCTTGTGGAAGCTTTCTAGAAGACTCTCCATGGAAGGAGGTAGAAGCCTCTTGTATATAGCATCATTCTTTATAGATCTAGAATGATCCATGTACATATCTAGATAGGTATTCTCTAGAATGTTCCCTAGAGTAGTATAAATAGGTGGTGGCCTCATTTGGCACAAGACACCTCAAAACATTCTTCTAAGCTCTCTTGTAAGTTCTCTTAAGCAATATAAGTTTCATTTGCATTCCAACAATCTCTTGTGTTCTCTTTACTTGCCTTAATCGTTGGTTGTTTCGGGAGTTCGGCTGACTTAGTTCGAGAACTAAGGCCGCACGCGATCTTGTAGAGACAAGTCCGTGACAATTTGGTTAGAATAGTTTATTAATATTAGTAATGTATTATTATTAATGTTAATATGATTAATTTAGATTCATCAATTATGTAACTAACTAAATGATAGAATTTGGTGGCATCGATATTAGTAATGCTGTCATTATTACTACTAGTCTTTGGCTCGCGCGTTGCGCGACGGTTAATTTGTGTTTTATGTTAATTATTTGATGTTTAATAGTTGTTGAATAACTTTGAGACATGTACAATAGTCGATAAAAAGAAAACAAAAACTCCATAAAAAATGAATATTACCTTGAAGATAAAAATATCTCTATTAAGTTTGATACCTATTAAATGTCATTACTAAATGAATAAAATTATCAAACAAATACAAAATAATTAACTATTCAAAGTTCAAATGAAATTTAAATGCATTCAAAATTATTGATGTTTTTTTAGAACAAAGGTATCCACATAATGGATCAAGAATGTGCAATGTTATTGAAATCAACATCGATCTTTAATTATGATTTTAAATTTTGAATTAACAACCCTACAACTTTCCAAACACGCAACAACTTTAAATAATTCCGCATTGCTTTAACAAATGCTTGACTTTGAACACCATATTCCTCATTATTGTTGTAGTCATTAGGGTTACTTTAAAAAAAGTGAAAAATAAAGTAAGTCTCTATAAACTCATTATATATAATATTTGTAATTTAAACTTTTGACTGTATATTGATTCATGTTACAAACACAAACATGTGTTAACATCTAATAATCATTTACATCTTTCAAATCTTTCAACTTTACATAATTAATTGGCAAAAAAATAAAATATAAACAATAAAACCTCTCTATTTCTCTATAAATACACCTCACTTCATATAAATAAACAACATAATTTTCTTCAAAAAATAAAAAAATAAATGGTGACAACAATTGTAATAAATGGTGTTTATGAACGTAAGTTAGATAATCAAAGAAAAACCTGAGTGAAAATACATAATGAAATAAAGTTTGTTTTAATGTGATAAGTTACCTACATATTGTCAATAAACATAAATAATTCAAACACACATATCATGGAGATGGGTAAAGTGAATATGATCATGACTTCCGTTTGGCTAAACAAAACATCCTCAAAAATGCCAACTTAACTTTGTAAATAATGACAATATTATGGTTGTCAAAGCCTTTAATACACGAAAGTTTTAGTTGTTAACTTGAAACAAACAAAAAACGCCCACCTCATCAAGATAAAATCATAATACATGGTTCATGATGCAACTAAAACACAAAATCAATAGAAAAAACATTTCAACATTCATCAAATAAAATGAACCTAACACCATGATTCATCAAAAACATAAACTACAGTTTCTAATTTATCAAAAGAACAAAATCCACTACAACAAATGTAGTCTATTGCGACGACAAAAATCGTTGCTAAAGATCAATATTGATATTTAGCGACGACAAAAGTCGTTGCTAAGATCAATATTGATATTTAGCGACGACAAAAGTCGTTGTTAAAGATCAATATTGATCTTAGCAACGACAAAAGTCGTCGCAATAGACTACATTTGTTGTAGAGATCTTGAAGAATGTTGTTAAAGTCCCTAGCATGTATTTTTGAAGGTCATCAAAGCCTTTACTATGCATATATTTTGGTTACTAATTCCAAACAAACAAAACAATCAACTCATAGTATTATAAAAAATAATAATACACATGATCCAACTAAAACATAAAAATTAATAGAAAAACATATCAATTTTTATCAAATAAAACAAACCCAGGATCATGATTTGTCAAAATAACAAACTACAATTTATAATTGTACACGACTCCTTTGCTAGAAACAATGTAATACTTGAAAAAACAATACACACATATTCTTTTAACTTGTGGGTTATGCTCCTGATAAAATATTTAGAAATGAGAGTTAAGGTAATAATACATAATGAAATTTTAAAATAGACAACATCAAAATAGATTGAAATGGATGAGTAGTTGAATGAAAGCCTTACTTGTAGTATATGTGTACCGTGATGATGAAGCTTTACACATTTGATGATCTTTAGAGCTTGTTTTTGCTTGTGTCACTTACTACAAACAAAAACATAAAAATCATATGAAATCAACACAATATCAAAGAACTTAACTATAAACAAAAGTCCATATCCTATATCAATCTTTTAATGAGAGATAATGTGTTAGAAAGGTAGGAATGAGAGGTAGGTTATTGTATGACAAAGAAAAAAATACCAATAACATATCAAAAAATTTGTGCTTAAATAAGAGAAAATGAATGATTAATAAAATAAGTGAGGGAATATGAATGGTTAATAACATAAAAAAGTGGAAATAAATGATTTATTAACATATATTGCAATAAAACAAATAATTAATATAGGAAGATGGATGGTTTAGGTAATCAAAATTATATAAATTGGTGCCAAAATTACCAAAATACCCTCCTTTAAGTAAAAAGGACATTTTTCATAGAAGGGCATTAAGGTCTTTAACATATCAAATATTTTTAAAAATCAAAAATCTAAGAAAAAAGAAAAGTAGACATATAGTGTTTAGGAGATGCCACATCATTGGCTTTGGTTTTTATCAAATAAAACAAACCCAAGATCATGATTTGTCAAAATAACAAACTACAATTTATAATTGTACACGACTCCTTTGCTAGAAACAATGTAATACTTGAAAAAACAATACACACATATTCTTTTAACTTGTGGGTTATGCTCCTGATAAAATATTTAGAAATGAGAGTTAAGGTAATAATACATAATGAAATTTTAAAATAGACAACATCAAAATAGATTGAAATGGATGAGTAGTTGAATGAAAGCCTTACTTGTAGTATATGTGTACCGTGATGATGAAGCTTTACACATTTGATGATCTTTAGAGCTTGTTTCTGCTTGTGTCACTTACTACAAACAAAAACATAAAGATCATATGAAATCAACACAATATCAAAGAACTTAACTATAAACAAAAGTCCATATCCTATATCGATCTTTTAATGGGAGATAATGTGTTAGAAAGGAAGGAATGGGAGGTAGGTTATTGTATGACAAAGAAGTAAAAATACCAATAACATATCAAAAAAACTTGTGCTTAAATAAGGGAAAATGGGTGATTAATAAAATAAGTGAGGGAATATGAATGGTTAATAACATAAATAAGTGAAAATAAATGATTTATTAACATAAAACAAATAATTAATATAGGAAGATGGATGGTTTAGATAATCAAAGTTATATAAATTGATGTCAAAATTACCAAAATACCCTCCTTTAAGTAAAAAGGACATTTTTCATAGAAGGGCATTAAGGTCTTTAACATATCAAATATTTTAAAAAATCAAAAATCTAAGAAAAAAAAAGTAGACATGTAGTGTTTAGGAGATGCCACATCATTGGCTTTGGTTTTTGTTTTAATATATATATTGATTAGCATAATTGATTTAGATTATTTAGTTATATAATTGAATGGCATCGAGTAAATCAGTGTTAGTCTAAGAAAAATGTTAGTAGAGTTTTACGACATATTTAGTTTATAATTGTTTAAGTTAAACCTTAAAACTCCTAAATTATTTTATATTAGGTGTTCGGTTTGCATCAAGGTCACAGTTGTTAGTCTTAGTTCAGTCTTTCGGCAATCCATGTGAGTTTTCATGACTCGCTTCCCCAAGGGGATGATACACGACTAGTTTATTTTCAGTTTTGCAATTTAATTATTATGTTTTATTTATTTAAATTGCTTAGCATGTTAATGTTTTAGTTCACTCGTTTAGCTTATAATTGTTCATACATGATTGATTATTAGTGTGTAAGACTTGTTCAATTAAGTTCAGTGGTACTAGATATGTTTCAGTGTCTGTTACCTTTATGGGAACCGTCAGAAAGTAGCAGTTCAGATGTGTAGTTGTGCATGAGTTGCACAATAAACCGTATAGTTATATTTGATTTCCATGTGTTATGTGCATTATAATAAATGTATTTGATTTATTTGAACTGCAAAGCCTAATGTTATGTTGCCTAATTTTATCATGAACTCACTTAGCTTTGTAAGCTAACCCGTGTCGTGTGTCTCAGGTGGCATTCATGCAGGACTTAATAAGGGTGAGGATTTGGATTAGATCACTGAAGAGCATTTTTATAAATCTTATGTTGTATTAACTTGTTCGGTATGGGACGAACTAGTTTGTTAGATTTTTTATTTTAGTTATAAGTCTTCCGCTGTAATAGTATTGTTGAAATGTAAGAAATGAAATCTTAAAGTTCACTCTTTTGGCATTATTTATCAGTCTTTTACCGTAACGCCTTTCGGGGTCTAGGGAGGGTGTTACACCGAGAATTCCAAAAATAATTTTGTTTCATGTTCATATTTATATGCTTTTAAATCGCATATCACTCGTTTGGTTCATTTTAAGGAATGAAAATGAAAATGAAAATGGGAATGCAGGAGAATGGGAATAGGAATGAGCATTCCATTGATGCTGTTTGGTTAAACCAATATAATTAATAAAACAATATTTTATATAAACTTTTTAATACAAATATGTGACGTCCAACATGAAAATAAAAAATATTTTTCATTCAACATCGAGAAATGAAGGGACGTATGAGAAAAAATAACTAAGCGAGAATAAAATTTTCATTCCCCCCATTTTGGTCAGGAATGAAAATTAATGGGTTTGGGATAGTGATTTCATTATATTATATCAAACCAAACAACAGTTTTCATTATCATTATCATTCTCATTTCTGACCCCTCAATACCCCCAACCAAACACCCCCTAAAGATCAATATGGTTAATTGGTCAAAAAAGTTAGAGGAAATAATATAACCATGATTAAGAAAATATTAATAAATAAATATACTATACTAAAATATTTGCATATTTATATTTTTGAAAAAGGTTCGAACTCATAATCCAAAAGTCAGTTGATAAGTGATATCTTTTTTCCCCAAGTAATTAAATATCTTATGATAATTCTAAGGGTGTTTCGTTGACAGAATGAAATTTGATAGAATTGTATTCGTCGAAGGAATTCGACTTTGAAGTAAAAATTGATATGAAATTGCAAAAAGAAAATCACGACAATTTAGTGATTATTTGTATCAAATCCCATACTAATTTCAACAAATCTCATACTAATCACGACACATTAATTCGTATATATTTATGATATTTAATAATATAATTAAATCCAAAAATATTCAATATTGGGCTCATTTCGAAAGTATTGATGAGGCGATTACAATGGTATAATTTGTAAAAATTAGAAATGTATTTTTAATGCATTTTAGTTCATATACATTATTTATGTTTATATGATAAGAGTCTAAAATAAAAAATAAAAAAGTAAGGGATTAAAAGTAAACTACATACCTAATTATAAGGGTAGTAAATGTAAAGTATAAATTAAAAAAATTGAATTAAGGAGAGATTTAAGGAGGAGTGAATGTGGGTGTGCTAATTGAACTTATAATGTAAACTGCGTTCAGATACATGTTTAGGCGGGAAAATACTGAAGTCGGCTCACCAGAAGACGACACATGGCATGCTAGTTACTTATTTATTATATGTACAGATATATGTTTGTTTCACTTTATATGGGTGTTCCACATAAAAATCTTATCAACCATAAAGCAGTGCTTATTATTCTATTATGTTTAGTTTTATCCGGTATACACTAATACAAATACATACTAGGAAATTTGACTGCTAGTCCACAATACAAGTTCTTATAGGGTGCGTTTGGTATGCGGAACAGGACAGAACAGACAGGAACAAGGGTTATTGTCCCATGTTTGGCATGCCTTAAGATGGAACAGAACAGAGTCCTTGTTCCACAAACATGGAACACATGTGTTCCACCAAAAACCATGGAACTAAGTGGAACAAGGATTTTTTTACAAAAATACCCCCACCACCGCCACCACCACCATCACCATCGCCACCACCACCACCACCACCACCATCGCCACCGCCACCACCACCGCCGCCACCGCCGCCACCGCCACCGCCGCCACCGCCGCCGCCACCACCGCCACCGCCACCACCACCACCACCGTCGCCACCACCGCCACCACCGCCACCACCACCGCCACCACTAAATAACTCACTGGGGGTAAATTGGTCATTTTGTCAGTCCTGTTCTGTTCTGTCCAGTTTAGTTATGTTCTACCAAACGCTGGACAGCTGTTCTGTTCTGTCATGTCCTGTCCTGTCCTGTCCCGTCCCGTCCCGTCCTGTACCGTCCTGTACCGTCCTGTCCCGTCCCGTCCCGTCCTGTCCTGTCCTGCAACCAAACGCACCCATAAGAACTTTGTTAATCTACTATTTCATACCGTTAGCACCACCTCAACAAATCAAATACCTAGATAAAATTATAATAGAGGTTCTTGCTAAGAACCTCAACTTCACAAATTTTCAATTTACAAATAATTATATAATTTTTTTGTTTATTAATAACTTATTATATATAAACTAATATTATCATTACAGATTCAAAATATAAGTATTAACTTACAAGACTTTTACTTTTTTCAATTCATATACTTGAATAACATATTTAAAAATATATATACATAAATTTATAATACGGTTAAAAAATAAAACATTACATAAATTTTAATTTATCATAGTTTTTACTAGATATTTTTGAATTTTTTTATTATTTTATATTATCCAAAAAAGTTTATATTAAATTTATTGCTCTAGTAAATTGTTATTTTTAATTACACCCTTATTGAATCTGATAATTATATATTATTTATTTATTTACCAGTAATTATATAAGTTATTTATTAAGTTATAAATTAAACTCACTAAAACTAAATAAATAAAACTTTACAGAAAACAACTACTCAAATAAATGAATTCTTCAAAACTCAAAGTTATTATTTTACATGTTTAGTACTAAGAGCATCCACACACGTCTTGCAAAACTCATTGCAAGATGACATGACATGTCATGTGGTTTGCAAGACCTTGCAAGACAGCCCACATCTTTCATAATTAGAAAGATCTTTCACAAACTATATATATTAAAAAAATGCATTTTTTAATTTAATTAATTTGTTTGTTTGTTTAAACATTAATTATTAATATGTTTATTAAAATTAATTCATTTATTAGTTTATTTGAACATTATTTTTTAATATTTTTATTAAAATTTCTTACCTATGCTTTATTTAAAAAAATGATATTTTTATGCAATGTTTTTTATTTAAACTACTAAAATAAAAGTACATTAATATAAAAATTACGAAATATAGTAAAAGAAAACAAAAGTAAAATTTTATTTGTTAATTAAATTATCCATGTATTTTATTTGAACGTTTGCATGTATTTTATTTGTTAATTAAATTATATTTACACAAAATATAGTAAAATAAACAAAAGTAAAATTTTAGTTATTTATATTTTATAATTAATTTATTAGTTATATTATAATTATCTATATTATTTATATTATATTTATCTATATTATTTATAGAGTAAATTACACTTTTGGTCCTCGTGGTTGTCATTTACTATCAACTATAGTCCCTCTTTTAAACTAATTACAGTTTTGGTCACTGTGATTATCATTGTATTTCACTTTTGGTCCCTCTGACCAACTTCTATTAAATATGACTGTTAAATCGGGGGCATTTTCGTCTTTATAGTACCTCTTTAATTTTCAGTTCAAAAATGTCGAAAATACATTCTTATAGTGAATGCTAATTATTATTGTAACACCCCGAAATTTCCGTTGTAAATTAATATTAGATAAATTGTATGTTGGTACAATTTATTTTTGAGAAAATTTAACTTGGAGGGTTGATTTGCATTTATTTGGAAGTTTGGGGTTTTTGGTGGAAATTAGATTAATGACTCATGTTATGACATGAGGTGTCACGTTAGAGATTTATCAGTATTTGGTAATACTGATTTTGTTTTGTATTCTAAAAAGAAAAGAAAAGGGAAACAGAGAAATAGCGAGAGAGATAGAACGTGACAGAGAGAAAGAAATCGAAAGAAAGAAAAGAAGAAAAGAAGAGAAATCAGTTTGGCGATTATTGTGGTAAGAACTTGTTTTCTGTGTTGTTATCATTCATCTCCATAGATTTAAGTTGTAATATTTTGTCCAGATTGTGATTAAGCTGTCGATTAAGCCTCTGTTTTGGAAGAACACTGTGTTCAGAAAATACCCAGGTGAGTTATTCATTCTTATTGAAATTAAGCAATTAAAAGTGTTATAGATATGCTATACTTGTATATAATATCAATGGTATGATTTAATTAAGAAACGGTAAGCTTAATGAGTCAAATGGAGAACTGAATCAGTAGGGAAGACGATGAACAGTGAACTTTGCGCAACAGTGGGTTGCGAAAAGTGAAAGTTTTCGCAACAGTGGGTTGCGAGTTCTGGACTTTTCGCAGCTTTGGCTTGCGAAAAGTGTAGCTTTTCGCTACAGTGGGTTGCGAATTTTGAGCCATTCCAGTATCATTTTTATGGTTTTATGAGGGACATAATCTGAGGTATATATGCTATTTGTTATACGTTTATAACTCTGTTGTTGATGTAAAAACCATGTTGTGTTAAATTTTAAGGACTTGTTTATGAGTCCGGAGCTGTAGTTAATTGTTGAGATGTTGATCCCCGATGCTAAACGGCAATGTGGGGAATAATCGTTGAAATTTATATTCCGTACATAGAGATATAGAATATATGATGAATTGTATAACTTTAGTATACAATAGAAAGAGCGATGATACACAATTATTGTGTGACGTGGGCTAGAAATATGCATCTGGTCTAGTGGGCATAAAGTACGGTATAATGAGAACCGTTTACTAGCCAGGGACCGTTAAGATGTATTTCTAGTTGTTGGAGTGAATCTTGAATCATCTGTGAGGGTCTCTGGTGGTTGTTGATCGCGATAAAATCTCATTAGGGGGACCAGTGATTCAAGGTGGGGAGGAAAGGAAATGAGGAATAGCAGACTTAGAGTTGTAATTCCCATTTCAAACGAAAAGATGAGATATCTTCTTTGTTGAGAAATTATAGTCTTAGTTCAGAAAGAAGCAGGTTTGGAAACTGTAATTTCTGGGAGTTGGAGTTAATTATAAATCCGGTGGGATTTATAGTAATTCTTGTTGGTAGTATGATGACTAGATGAATTAGTCATAAGTAAGGGAATAGGTGGATTCCAATGGTTGATAAGAGCTTAGTATGGTAAGATGGCTGATAACTGGTTTGATATATCTGTTAATATTTTAGTTGTTAAATTTTAATTTGATTTGGATAATCTCACTAGGCGAAAGCCTAATGTTTCAAATTAAACCGTCTTACCAGGTACAGGCTCTGGGAAATAGTTTGGGAAGTGAGACTTCAGTTGGAGGAAATCAGACTTGGCGATAACGAAGGATCAGGATATTCTTTTGATGACTTTTGGGACAATCCTTAGATAATCTAGTTGATCTTATTGTGATGTATAATTAGATTGATCGGATTATTTAAGTTAATCTACCTTGTGTATATATGGAAACTTACTTATGATCCTTTGGTTTATAAAAGTCTGATATTTTGATGATCATAACGCGTGTATTTTGAGGTTTAAATTGGCCCTGAATTTTAGGGTGTTACAGTATGGTGTCAGAGCTTTAGTTTAAGCGAACTAGGTATGAATTTGAGATGCCTAGACTTAAGCTGTGATGAAATTAAGTTATGATCTATGAGAGGTGGGTAGAATTGCTAAGACCAGGTAGTCTTAGGATGGACGGAAATACACTAAATTAGTATTGTAACAATGGTAACGAGAATTCTCGTGTAAAATATGTTCGCAATTTCAATTAGCTACTGTTATTATGGATATATTGTTACATAAGCATGCTTGTTTCTCAATTGTTACAAGGGCTAATTAGTGATAAAGTACGTTTAGTATGTTAGAATTCTGTTTAACCATTTGTATGGTTATTTGTGTTTAATCAGAGCAATGGTGAATACGCCACCTAGAGAAGGAGTTGGAACCGATGAGGCAGAAGTGAGTAATATGCATAATGCACCAAGAGATTTTCTTTCTTTGGGAGGTATGCATACTCCAGCTCAGAGGGTGGGTACTAGCAATGTAAGTCAGACGGCAGAGTCTAATATGGAGGCAAGAATAATGGAGAACGTATCAAGAATGATGAATGCTTCGGTAGAAAGACAAGCTGAATTGATGAACGCCTCCATGGAAAGACAAACCGAAATGTTTACAAAGCTATTCAATGACAGGAATATAGAACCAAGATGCCAAGTAATTGATACTGGGGTGATAAATCTGACGGGTAATCCAAGGCCAGAGGTGGAACGAAGGGTAGAAAGAATTTGTTCTTATAAAACATTTCTAAGCTGCAAGCCGCCTGAATTTAAAGGGGAAGACAGTCCAGTTTCTTGTATGAATTGGCTGCGGGAGATAGAGCAAGCTTTCCGAGCCTGTGAATGTCAGGAAGGATCAAAAGTCAGATTTGCTTCTCAGATGTTAAGAGGTAATGCTTTGAACTGGTGGAATGTTTTGACAGCTTCGTTGACGACAACTGTGTTAGATGCTATGACTTGGGGAACATTTAAAGAGAAGATACTGAAAGAATATTGTAATGAACATGAGATGGATCGGATAGAGGAACAGTTTAGAAATCTCAAGAAGGGCAACAGGTCGGTGAGAAGATATACAGAATTATTTATGGAGAAACTGAACTTGGTAGGGCACGTGGCTCCTGCTGAGAAAGATAAAGTTAAGGCATACTTGAAAGGATTGCCGGCCGAGATGATGTCCCGAGTGCGAAATTCAAAGGCTGAAACACTCAGGGAAACGATTGAAGAGGCCAAGTTGATAGAGGAGATGTATGCCAGAGATAGGGAAGAGAAAGCTCATGTTGGAGATAAAAGAAAGTGGGAAGGTCGTTCTGATTCTTCTCAGAAACTCAGGCTGTTTGGTAAAAATATACGTTCAGATTCGCGAAAGGAACCCAACCGGTGTCCGAAGTGTAAGAGTAAGCATTTTGGGCCATGTCGAACAAGCGGGCCAGAGTGTTTTAAATGTGGAAAGACGGGGCACTTTGCATTTAATTGTTTATTACCCGGTGCAGTGTGCTTTGAATGTAAACAGCCAGGGCATATTCGACGGGATTGTCCAAAGCTGAAAAATGAGGGAGAACAGGGAAAGAAGGCAGTTATACCTAAACCAACAGGACGAGCATTTAATATGACAGTGGAAGAAGCGAGAGGATCCAAAGATGTCGTCTCTGGTACATTCCTTATAAACTCCATACCTGCTCGTGTGTTATTTGACTGTGGTGCAAATTATTCGTTTGTATCCAAAGTGTTCTATGGAAAATTAGCTATGCCTGTCACTACGTTAGGAGATGCCTTAGTAGTAGAGATAGCTAATGGGGGTCTAGCTTTGGTTGGTGAAAGGATAGATGGTTGTACGATTCAGATAGAAGATACAAAATTTCCAATTAGCATGTTGTTAATGGAAATTGGAGGATTTGATGTTATTATGGGAATGGATTGGTTGTCTGATAACCAAGCCGAAATAATGTGTGCTAAGAAGTTGATCCGAATTCCGATGGTTGATCAAGATGATGTAATTATTTATGGGGAGAAGCAGAAGGGAGAAGTACAGTTGATTTCAGTCATAAAGGCACGTAAGTGTTTAGCAAAAGGATGTTTGTCATATTTGGCATATGTTCTGGACGCTAAGTCAGAAAAGAAGCATATACAAGACATTAAAGTGGTACGTGATTTTCCAGATGTATTCCCAGATGATCTTCCAGGTTTACCTTTGGAAAGGCAAGTAGAGTTTCGTATTGATCTAATTCCGGGAGCAGCACCAATAGCTCGTGCGCCGTATCGTTTAGCACCAGCAGAAATGAAAGAAATGATGTCACAATTGCAGGAGTTATTAGACAAAGGTTGTATCAGACCGAGTTCTTCACCTTGGGGAGCTCCGGTGCTGTTTGTTAAGAAGAAAGATGGAAGTATGAGGATGTGTATAGATTATCGAGAATTGAATAAGGTGACAATCAAGAACAAGTATCCGTTGCCACGAATTGATGACTTATTTGATCAATTGCTAGGTGAAGGATGTTTTTCTAAGATTGATCTGAGGTTGGGGTATCATCAAGTACGAGTAAGGGATGAAGATGTTCCGAAGACTGCTTTCAGAACGAGATATGGGCATTATGAATTTCTTGTGATGCCATTTGGTTTGACTAACGCTCCAGCTATATTCATGGATCTGATGAATAGAGTGTGTCGGTCATTCTTAGACAAGTTTGTCATTGTGTTTATTGATGATATACTAGTCTATTCAAAGAATTAAAATGATCACGAGGGTCATCTTCAGGAAGTTTTGGAAGTACTAAGAAAAGAGAAGTTGTATGCAAAATTCTCGAAATGTGAATTTTGGCTAAAAGAAGTACAATTTCTGGGTCATGTAATTTCAGCTGAAGGTGTGAAAGTGGATCCATCCAAAATAGAAGCAATGATGAATTGGGAAACTCCAAAGAATGCATCTGAAATAAGAAGTTTCTTGGGTTTGGCCGGGTATTATCGGAGGTTTATTCAAGATTTCTCAAAGATTGCTTCTGCTTTGACAGTGTTAACTCGAAAGAATGTAAAGTTTGTTTGGACTGAAAAGCAAGAATCAGCTTTCAAGACTTTAAGACAAAAGTTATGTGAAGCCCCTATTTTAGCACTGCCTGAAGGTACAGATGATTTTGTAGTATATAGTGATGCTTCAAAGATGGGTCTAGGATGTGTATTGATGCAAAGAGGCAAGGTGATTGCTTATGCATCAAGGCAGTTGAAAGAGCATGAGAAGAATTATCCTACCCATGATTTGGAGTTAGCAGCGGTGGTTTTTGCTTTGAAGCTATGGCATCATTATTTGTACGGTACGAAGTGTACTCTCTATACTGATCATAAGAGTTTAAAGCATGTCTTTGATCAGAAGGAGTTAAATATGAGGCAGAGAAGGTGGTTGGAACTACTTAAAGACTACGATTGTGAATTGCATTACCATCCTGGTAAAGCAAATGTAGTGGCTGACGCTTTAAGCAGAAAGGAGTATAGTGGCTGTCTGAAGTCAACAAATGCTCGGATTGATGTGATGTCCAGTCTGATTGAACGAATAAAGACTGCACAGATGGAAGCTCTCTTGGAAGAAAACTTAAAAGATGAAGTTATGGTCAAACAACGGTTTCAACTGACGGAAGATAGTCGTGGCGTGAAGTTATTTCGACGCCGTGTTTGGGTACCAAGAGCAGGTGGGAATAGAGAGTTGATTATGGAAGATGCTCACAAATCTAAGTATTCCATTCACCCCGGAAGTACTAAAATGTATAGAGACCTGAAGCTACATTATTGGTGGCCAACCATGAAGTTAGACGTGGCTCGATGTGTAGAAAAGTGTGGAACCTGTTCTTTAGTTAAAGCTGAACATCAAAAGCCATACGGAAGTTTTCAATCTTTGGAAATTCCGGAATGGAAATGGGATAAGATTACCATGGATTTCGTGACGAAGTTACCAAAGACACAAAGAGGTAACGACACTATATGGGTAATAGTTGACAGGTTGACAAAGAGTGCACATTTCTTGGCAATGAAGGAAGCTTCACCAATAGAAAAGTTGGCAAAGTTATATATTGATGAAGTGGTGTCAAGACATGGGATACCAGTGTCTATTGTTTCAGATCGTGATAGTCGATTTACATCAAGGTTTTGGCGGTCACTTCAAGAAGAGTTGGGTACAAAATTGAATTTGAGTACCGCATATCATCCACAAACGGACGGTCAGAGTGAAAGAACTATTCAGACATTGGAAGATATGCTTAGAGCATGTATACTAGATTTTGGAGGCAACTGGGATACACATTTGCCATTAGTGGAATTTGCGTATAACAATAGTTATCATTCTAGTATCGGAAGAGCACCATTCGAAGCCTTGTATGGTAAAAAGTGTAGAACTCCAGTGTGTTGGCTAGAAGCTGGAGAGAAACAGTTTGCTGGACCGGAAATGGTGCAACAAACGGCTGATAAAATAAAAGAAATCCGACAACACATGAAAGCGGCTCAGGACAGACAAAAGAGTTATGCTGATTTAAAAAGAAGACCAGTAGAATTCCAAGTTGGGGAGCGCGTCATGCTAAAAGTATCTCCGTGGAAAGGTGTAATTCGTTTTGGAAAACGTGGTAAGTTAAGTCTTCGTTTTCTAGGACCTTTCGTTATCACTAAAAGAATTGGTCAACAGGCTTATCAGCTAGATCTTCCACCTGAATTGGAAGGAATTCACTTGTTTTCTGTGTTGTTATCATTCATCTCCATAGATTTAAGTTGTAATATTTTGTCCAGATTGTGATTAAGCTGTCGATTAAGCCTCTGTTTTGGAAGAACACTGTGTTCAGAAAATACCCAGGTGAGTTATTCATTCTTATTGAAATTAAGCAATTAAAAGTGTTATAGATATGCTATACTTGTATATAATATCAATGGTATGATTTAATTAAGAAACGGTAAGCTTAATGAGTCAAATGGAGAACTGAATCAGTAGGGAAGACGATGAACAGTGAACTTTGCGCAACAGTGGGTTGCGAAAAGTGAAAGTTTTCGCAACCAAGGGTTGCGAGTTCTGGACTTTTCGCAGCTTTGGCTTGCGAAAAGTGTAGCTTTTCGCTACAGTGGGTTGCGAATTTTGAGCCATTCCAGTATCATTTTTATGGTTTTATGAGGGACATAATCTGAGGTATATATGCTATTTGTTATACGTTTATAACTCTGTTGTTGATGTAAAAACCATGTTGTGTTAAATTTTAAGGACTTGTTTATGAGTCCGGAGCTGTAGTTAATTGTTGAGATGTTGATCCCCGATGCTAAACGGCAATGTGGGGAATAATCGTTGAAATTTATATTCCGTACATAGAGATATAGAATATATGATGAATTGTATAACTTTAGTATACAATAGAAAGAGCGATGATACACAATTATTGTGTGACGTGGGCTAGAAATATGCATCTGGTCTAGTGGGCATAAAGTACGGTATAATGAGAACCGTTTACTAGCCAGGGACCGTTAAGATGTATTTCTAGTTGTTGGAGTGAATCTTGAATCATCTGTGAGGGTCTCTGGTGGTTGTTGATCGCGATAAAATCTCATTAGGGGGACCAGTGATTCAAGGTGGGGAGGAAAGGAAATGAGGAATAGCAGACTTAGAGTTGTAATTCCCATTTCAAACGAAAAGATGAGATATCTTCTTTGTTGAGAAATTATAGTCTTAGTTCAGAAAGAAGCAGGTTTGGAAACTGTAATTTCTGGGAGTTGGAGTTAATTATAAATCCGGTGGGATTTATAGTAATTCTTGTTGGTAGTATGATGACTAGATGAATTAGTCATAAGTAAGGGAATAGGTGGATTCCAATGGTTGATAAGAGCTTAGTATGGTAAGATGGATGATAACAGGTTTGATATATCTGTTAATATTTTAGTTGTTAAATTTTAATTTGATTTGGATAATCTCACTAGGCGAAAGCCTAATGTTTCAAATTAAACCGTCTTACCAGGTACAGGCTCTGGGAAATAGTTTGGGAAGTGAGACTTCAGTTGTAGGAAATCAGACTTGGCGATAACGAAGGATCAGGATATTCTTTTGATGACTTTTGGGACAATCCTTAGATAATCTAGTTGATCTTATTGTGATGTATAATTAGATTGATCAGATTATTTAAGTTAATCTACCTTGTGTATATATGGAAACTTACTTATGATCCTTTGGTTTATAAAAGTCTGATATTTTGATGATCATAACGCGTGTATTTTGAGGTTTAAATTGGCCCTGAATTTTAGGGTGTTACAATTACCTATGTCAGCGCACCCAAATCGTCCACCAAGGCGGTCATGGAAGCTCCATCACTGACGAACAACTACCTCTGGCTCCCCTGCCTTCTGCGGCCAACAAACCAAAACCTCGATCCTAACCACTAAACGATCGTGTTTCAGGGAAAATCCCAAGCATTGTATTTTGAACTACTTGTTGGAGAAGAAGACCAGGGAAAATCCAAGAAATCATCACTTCGTTTTTACAAGTACAATGGCTTCTTGTTGCCAAAAAATTGGCTAGGATCAAAATCGAAGAGCTATTCACTCCACTACCTAGATGTTTAGGGATTGTTCTATTAAAAGACGTTAATTTAATCCTTAAAGTGTGAACTGTGATGCTTATTTAGGGTTCTAGTTTGCTCTATGAACTGTGATATTTGGAATGATTTCAGCATAAAGTAACTATTAGTATAAAACCAGAAACTAAAGACATCTGATCCATAACTTCAATCAAGTGCCCCTTCACCTGAGCCCCGCGTGTTCTTACCAGTGGTAACCCACATAACCTGCAACCCATATCAAATTTTCAGGAAAAATCATCTTCTTTGTTCTCACCCGGTTCTTATATATATATATATATATATATATATATATACATGTCTCCTGCATCCCACAGTAAACCCATCGGTGACCGACTGAGCATCGTTCTCTGTGGGGTTTTTTATACAAAACTACATCAAATGGCAAGGATAAGCGACTCTCCAACGAAGAAGACAACGTTGGTCTCCAACGAAAGCGACGACATCGAGGGTCTTCTGCAAAGAAGGCAACGGATGGTGAGGGTCTCCAACGAAAGCGACGACATCGAGGGTCTTCTGCAAAGAAGGCAACGGACGGTGAGGGTCTCCAACGAAGAAGACAATTGTTGGTCTCCTTGGTGTTTAGGTTAGATTTTTATATTTAATTTTAATAGAAAAGTAAAGAAACAAAAAAAATAAGTAAAAGACTAGAAAGCCCCTGAGTTTAACAGACTCTTTTAACAGAAGTTAGTCCGAAGGACCAAAACTGAAACAAAAATACAACCACAGTGACCAAAACTGTAATTAGTTTAAAAGAGGGACTATAGTTCATAGTAGATGACAACCACAAGGACCAAAAGTGTAATTTACTCTTATTTATATTATAATTTAGAGTAAATTACACGATTGGTCCCCGTGGTTTACATAAAATTGCACTGTTGGTCCCTAAAATGAAATAATTACGTGTTTGGTCCCTATGGTTTACATTTTCTCACGCCTTTGGTCCCTATGCCCTAACACCGTTAAAAACTATGTTAGTTAAGATGGTAATTTAGTCATTTTTTAAATTTTTTAATTTTTTCTTAAAAACACATGAACCAAGAATTTAATCTATTAATCTCTCATCTCTTCCTCTCTTTAAATAACGTATACACAATATATATATATATATATATATATATATATATATAGAGAGAGAGAGAGAGAGAGAGTAAATAACACGATTGGTCCCTGTGGTTTACATAAAATTGCACTGTTGGTCCCTAAAATGAAATAATTACGTGTTTGGTCCCTATGGTTTACATTTTCTCACGTCTTTGGTCCCTGTATCTGTAACAACCGGGTTTTTCTAGAAAATGTGAAAGTTTGGTGGCCGAAGTCTAAAGAATGAAAGTTGGCGTTGAGGGACTTATTGGCAATTTATGAGAAGTATAAATTGGATCAAATCCTTAGGGCATCATTTAGGATATTCAGTATCATTCTCTTATCTTTGTGTTCTGGCGGCTAGAGGAAGAGGAAGGAAGAGAAGGAGAATCAATTGGAGAAATCTGATTGTGAAGAAATCATTAAAGGTAATCTCACCTAAAATCCTTCTCCTTGCTACTTCATGTTTTCTTTTCTGTGGTGTTCATCAGATTGTTGGAAAACCTTGTGTTTCACTGTGTTCACCATATTAATGCCATGAAAGGAAAATATTTGGGTTTTGATTAGTAAGTATCGGTTTAGAGGTAAAGAAATGGAATAAATGAGTGTTTATGATTGGTGGACGAACCCTTATGTTTGTCTAATCGAGCTTATAGCAGAAAATCGGTTTTTAATCACTTTTGGAAAAGGGGTTTTCGTCCAGTTCGTAGTTACCGGATGTTGCAGTAGTTACCGGGTAAGATGTATGTTCCCGGGTAGGAAGCCTAGTGAAGTTACTGGACAGATAGTCTTACCGGGTGCTTAGTACCCGGTAAGGTGTTTGGTGTCCGGAAAGTCCATTGTACCCGGTAAGTTCTGGTAACCGGTAAGTAGGGTATACCCGGTAAGTCTTGTGTCCAGATAGTAATGTCCGGATTTCTAGCTGATTGAGAAATGTTTGATCTCTTAGGTACCAAGCTTAGTTAACTCGAGAGTAGAACAAGAGTGCGTTCAATACCATCGCAAGGTGAGTTCCCTAAACCTTTTTATGTCGTACTATGTTTTACTGATTATGGTTTTGTTTGCAAGCATGAACTGTTTTATAACCATCACGCATGCTTTCCATGAACTGCATGTTTTATTTAAAGAGGTTTATTCAGCAAATGAAATGATGTTTAAAGTTTTCATGCATGTGTTTACGATACGTTATGTGTATGCTATGTGGAGTCGGTTAACACGGTGGGATCAGGGTACCTCGAGATTCGATAATCCCTTAGGCATATGTGGTCAGCTTGTAGGATGGAATTTGTTTCCTTCCTACTCGGATAGAAGGGGGTCCACTTGGACTCCGATGTAGCCGAGAGGGTGTCTGTTAGGCCTCGATCGTGGTAGCTTATGTGATCCTTGAACCCTGTGTTGAACCTTGAATGATGATTATATGAAGAATGTGAACTATTTTAAACAAAATGAATTCATACTGTGATGTATGTTTTATGGAGGGAATTCACTAGACCTTTTGGTCTAACCCTCGCTTTTCAAAAACTAAACTATTTTCAGGTAAGCGTACAGCTGGTTCTTCCGGTAAGAACTAGGAGAGGACACTCGAAGGATTGGAGCTTAGAGAGACTCCAAGTTTTGGATGATATAGTTATAGATAGAAGCTCTCGGCTGTGGACTAGAAGTTCCGCTGCCCAATTTTTGTCTAGTTTAGAATCATGAATGTTTAAAGACAAGTTTATTTATGTAATTCGAATGATTATTCTATTGATATTGCATGCTATGTTTTATGGGACGTTACAAATGGTATCAGAGCCTTAGTTTAAGGGATTTAGGTGACCAGTCGGGCCTAAACTTAAACTGTAAGATGAGGAACACAGCCGAGACATAGGATTGCCTCTAGGAACGATCACTAAAAATGCGCTTAGGAATAATGTGCCAAGGACAAACGTGTAAGGTAAGTTTGGGGTTACACCTGGCCAGTGTAATTATGAACTTACAGGTACATGTGCGTGTTTAAATTGCCTTATATAGAAAATTGGTTGTGTCATGTCTAGCAGAGGTTAATTGTTGTTTTCTTTCAGTTAAGTGCTATGGATGGGAGAACGTTGAGGAATAGGTCAGTACCTGCTGTTCCAAGGAATCAAGACGAGGAGGTCCTGGTAAATGGACCGTTGGAACCGACGAGGGCGACCGTTACCCGCGGAAGGGGTAGGGGTCGTGGAAGGGGTCAGGGAAGAACGCCCCGCCGAGCCGCCACCCAAGTGGCCGGGGATGGGGGAAATCCGACCCGAAGGATGACTCGTGTGACTCGAAGGGCAAGGAGTGTGGAAATCCCCGCCCACCAAGAAGACTCTAATCAGGAGAGTTCAGCTTCGGTGAGAAGGGTAAATCAGCCGAGGGGACGTGGTCGAGGCCGCAGATCTACTTTTGTCACTCGAGAGAATCTGGCTGCTGAGCTGGGTAAAATTCAGGAGACTATACAAGCTCTCCTTACCAAGCAGGATCCGTCATCATCGTGAAGCAAAGAGGCGAGTGAGAACCGGGAAAGTATGGAGCTGTCAAGTCCACTAGTGACCGGTACTGGGAGTCACTCGAAATCGACCCCTCTGGTGGTGAATGAGTCAGTAGCTAAGGGATACAGTTACAAGGCCTTTTCCTTATGCAAGCCCCCTACTTTCAAGGGCGAGTGTGACCCCGTCTTGGCAATGAAATGGGTGAAGGAGATGGAACTGGTATTTGATACTTGCAAGTGTGCCGATGGGGATAGGGTGATGTTTGCCCTATCCATGCTGAAGTCTGATGCAGTTTATTGGTGGGATGCCGAAACTGGGGGAGAGGTGCTATTGAAGGACATAAGGGTGGACGAGAAATTAAATTTTGTGGAGGAACCCGAAGCCATCACGGATTTTAAGGTAAGGAAGTCACGAGACATCACAAAGGTCCAGAGGCGACTTGGGAGTTGGAGTCAGAAATGAAAGCAAGATACCCGCATCTTTTCCAATGAGGAATTCCGGGGACGGAATTCTCTTAAGGGGGGAGTGTTGTAACAACCGGGTTTTTCTAGAAAATGTGAAAGTTTGGTAGCCGAAGTCTAAAGAATGAAAGTTGGTGTTGAGGGACTTATTGGCAATTTATGAGAAGTATAAATTGGATCAAATCCCTAGAGCATCATTTAGGATATTCAGTATCATTCTCTTATCTTTGTGTTCTGGCGGCTAGAGGAAGAGGAAGGAAGAGAAGGAGAAACAATTGGAGAAATCTGATTGTGAAGAAATCATTAAAGGTAATCTCACCTAAAATCCTTCTCCTTGCTACTTCATGTTTTCTTTTCTGTGGTGTTCATCAGATTGTTGGAAAACCTTGTGTTTCACTGTGTTCACCATATTAATGCCATGAAAGGAAAATATTTGGGTTTTGATTAGTAAGTATCGGTTTAGAGGTAAAGAAATGGAATAAATGAGTGTTTATGATTGGTGGACGAACCCTTATGTTTGTCTAATCGAGCTTATAGCAGAAAATCGGTTTTTAATCACTTTTGGAAAAGGGGTTTTCGTCCAGTTCGTAGTTACCGGATGTTGCAGTAGTTACCGGGTAAGATGTATGTTCCCGGGTAGGAAGCCTAGTGAAGTTACCGGACAGATAGTCTTACCGGGTAGTTTGGGTTACCGGGTGCTTAGTACCCGGTAAGGTGTGTGGTGTCCGGAAAGTCCATTGTACCCGGTAAGTTCTGGTAACCGGTAAGTAGGGTAAACCCGGTAAGTCCGTATACCCGGTAAGTGGGTAGTACCCGGTAAGTCTTGTGTCCAGATAGTAATGTCCGGATTTCTAGCTGATTGAGAAATGCCTGATCTCTTAGGTACCAAGCTTGGTTAACTCGAGAGTAGAACAAGAGTGCGTTCAATACCATCGCAAGGTGAGTTCCCTAAACCTTTTTATGACGTACTATGTTTTACTGATTATAGTTTCGTTTGCAAGCATGAACTGTTTTATAACCATCACGCATTGTAATACCCCAAAATCTGAGCCAATTTAAACCTCAAGTTATAACAGGTTATGACAATAAATACTTCAACTTATAAAAACAGGCAGTGGATTAACCATCAAGAGTATATTCACATTACACGATCCTTCAAATAACCTATCAATCTAATTATGTCACTACAACCAGATTAATCAAGTTATCTATCAATCCCTAAAAATCTCTTCTTTGTTAAATTCATCCACCTCTGTTATATCAAAACGCTCGTCCCAAAACCCTTTATCTCCCCGAGCTGGTACCTGGTAAGAAAACATCATTTGAAACGATTAGGCCAACGCCTAGTGAGAACATTCGTTTCCAAGATAACATTTGTAAAAATCAATGTAAACAAGTTATAACAAACCTGATTCCCCTTTTCTCACCGTACAACAACTCCTTTCACTACTGGGAATCTACCCCACTTCCACAATTATGACTAATTCATCTAGCCATAATATTACTACCAAGAGTTTACCATAAATCATCCCAGATTCAAAGTCAATACTCTTATCCAAGAAATTACAAGTCAAAACCTGCCTATTTCTTAATCCGGAAGTAGAGATTACAAATTACTTTATGCCTATCTCAAAGCTTCCTTTCACAACTGGGAAATCTCCGATCTTCCCTATAAAATGGAAATATGCGATCTTCCATTCGAAATGGGAATTACAAATCAAAATCTGCCTATTCCACATTTCCCGTCCTCACCACCTCAGAATCACTGACCCCAATGAGATTAATATATCGCGATACACAACCGGGGCCCTCACGATGATTCAAGGTACTCTCATTTGCTAGAAATTACATCCCTTGGTCAAATAGCGAGTACTCGGTTCCCATTAGACCGTACACAGATGCTCTACGATGACCGGATGCCTATTTCTAGCAACCGCAACACAATACATAAGTATTATTACTCTTACTATTATATGTGCATAACATACAATATTTTACATCTCAAAACATCTTCTATATATACATTTATAAAGAAGATTAATCTCTCGACATCTTGACTTCTCAACTATCCCCTCTTTGCAATTTAGCACGGGGATCAATCATGACATAACTCATAGTCATCTATTTGGACTCATTACTGATGATGACAAGTCCTTACAACTATCGACAACTCATATTAAAATCAGATTCATAACAAAGTGATAATTGCTCAAACACTATTCATCATCTTCTTCATTTAGCCAGTTCACAAAATCGAGTTATTGAGCCTACTATCTTTCAATTAAATCATACCCAAGCATTTAGACATAGTTTAAGACATACCTATATCAATTTCAATGGCTAATTTTAGAGTGAAGTGAATAAACTCACAACATATTCTCAAATCTAAGAATACCTTATTCAGTCCTTATTCAAAACCATAGCTTAAAAGCATCCGAACAACCGACGTCAATCACAAGACTTTGGGTTTGTAATTGGCACATGAAAACATGTTCAAAGTGTTCAAATGCTATTTTACACTCAAAACGAGTACCCATACCCCTATATTTCGCTTTAAAATGACCCCAATACGTAACAGCAAAAATATCAGAAACCAATACCGGGATTTCCAATACCGGGACTCCAAATAAAATAGCATACCGGGACTTAATATAGCATACCGGGACTCCAAATAAAATAGCATACCGGGACTCGATAAACCACCGGGACTTGATAATATAACATACCGGGACTCCAGGTACCGGGACTTCCAAATATACCGGTACTCGCCAATACCGGGACTTGCCACTACCGGGACTTGCCACTACCGGGACTTGCCACTACCGGGACATTCAAGTACCGGGACTTTCAAGGTTTTGCGTACTGTCCGTTCAACAAGTCCTCAAGTCGATTTAAAACATGAAATCAGTTCAATCTACTCATTCTAATCAATCCTCAGTCAGTTCATACAAATATACCAAGGTTACTATAACTTAAAAACACTGATTTGTACAAAGAATCGAATGAACTCACCTTATTTGCAAAACCCCACTTCCTGCACAAATCTGAAACTTCAATCTGTTGTTTATGATTCTGCAAATTAATCCAATACACAGATTCGTTCATCATCATTCATTCACAACAAGTTTCATTGGAAATTATAGTCAATTGCTTACCAATTTGAGCCAAAACCTTGCTTTTCTTCCTTTTCTCTTTTCTCTCTTTCTCTCTGCCTTCTAAACCGACCCAAAGAACCAAAATGAGATATTTTCTCATCTAGCTGATTTATCCATCCATACTTTCAATTAATTACCAAACATACTCTCCTATTTTCCAAACTTTCAAAATAACACCAAACTTTAATCCCTTGTATTTTAACCCTATTGAATTATAAAATTTTCATATAATTCAAGGTTTAACCCAAAAATACAAATAGATCCCAATCCTCATTAAGATACTATTAACGAAAATTCAGGATGTTACACGCATGCTTTCCATGAACTGCATGTTTTATTTAAAGAGGTTTATTCAGCAAATGAAATGATGTTTAAAGTTTTCATGCATGTGTTTACGATACGTTATGTGTATGCTATGTGGAGTCGGTTTACACGGTGGGATCAGAGTACCTTGGGATTCGATAATCCCTTGGGCATATGTGGTCAGCTTGTAAGATGGAATTTGTTTCCTTCCTACTCGGATAGAAGGGGGTCCACTTGGACTCCGGTGTAGCCGAGAGGGTGTCTGTTAGGCCCCGATCGTGGTAGCTTATGCTGTAACACCTCGCTTACCACGACACAATATTGTCCGCTTTGCCCCACTGGCTCACGGCTTTGTTCTTGGCGACCTGGCAAGGACTTCGCAAGGACTTCCCAGGAGGTCACCCATCCTGGTACTACTCCCACCCAAGCACGCTTAACCACAGAGTTCCCAAGGAACCCGCATGCTTGTGGCCCTAAAACGCGTTGTGTCTGGTAAGGCCAAGGTTTACTAATATACCCAGCATCTCTCCTGTCCACGGTCGATGTGGGATATGCCTAAGGTGTTACATATGCGATCCTTGAACCCTGTGTTGAACCTTGAATGATGATTATATGAAGAATGTGAACTGTTTTAAACAAAATGAATTCATACTGTGATGTATGTTTTATGGAGGGAATTCACTAGACCTTTTGGTCTAACCCTCGATTTTCAAAAACTAAATCATTTTCAGGTAAGCGTACAACTGGTTCTTCCGGTAAGAACTAGGAGAGGACACTCGAAGGATTGGAGCTTAGAGAGACTCCAAGTTTTGGATGATATAGTTATAGATAGAAGCTCTCGGCTGTGAACTAGAAGTTCCGCTGCCCAATTTTTGTCTAGTTTAGAATCATGAATGTTTAAAGACAAGTTTATTTATGTAATTCGAATGATTATTCTATTGATATTGCATGCTATGTTTTATGGGACGTTACAGTGTCCTAACACTGTTAAAATATTCTGTTAAGTAAAGTTTGCTTTAAGGGTCTTTTGGTCATTTTATATATTTTCTATTTTTGATAAAAATAATAATTTGTATATTATATTAATAATATTATTCATATATAAATATATAATATGTACACACACATTCCATTCTCAGTCGGTGAAATCGCCTGATCCCTCCTCCCACCGGCCACCGCTTCCTCCTTCCACCCCCGTTCAACCCCTTCCTCCTTCCCTCCTCACGGAACTCCAGGATATTCGATCTACCATCACCGGTCTTACCAGAGACCACAGTCCCATTTCCTTCACCGAGTTCCATCCCCCTGCAATGGGGACTGTTTTAGGTTTTGGCGTTTTGATGAATGGTTCGAAAATCGAAAGCACTCAAGCAGTGGGGTGAACAGGAAAGAGACGAATCCACATGAACTACGATCACCTCCTCCTCACGATCTTCATCTTCAAACTTTAGATCCACACATGTTTTGGACGTGGTTGACCACCGGATTTGCAAGAAACCGGAGCTCGGAACAGTAGGAAGCCATGGCGAATTGGAGATTTCCCCACCTTTGAACCCGTATTCTAAACTTGGATTCGGCCACCAGAGAGATTTGAAGGCAACCCGTTGTTGTAGAAATCGTTGTTGTGAGTGGATGTCGGCAGTCGCTGAAGAATCTTGGTTTGGGTTTCTGAAATTCCTTTCTATCTCAGACTTTTGGTATTGGTATAGATTTTTTTGTATTGGTAAGTGTATAGATTTATTTGTCTAGATTAGGTTTTGTGTTGTAAGTGTGATGTATACTTGGTTTAAGATCATGTTATTTGTGGTTGATCAAGTTATTTAGATAAAATTTGGGTTTTTTTTATTACAATTTCTTGATAAATTTGAGTTTTCATGATCTGTGTTTTTTTTTCTTCATATCATTTTCATTTATATATCTTTTTATGTGTTGTTGTTTATGGTTGTAATGGTGGTAGATGGTTGTTGTAATGGTGGGTAGTGGTGGTAGATGGTTTGTGTAATGGTGGGTAGTGGTGGTAGATGGTTGTTATAAACTTATAATGGTGGTCTCTGGTAAGACCGGCGATGGTAGATCGAATATCCTGGAGTTCCGCGAGGAGGGAAGGAGGAAGGGGTTGAACGGGGGTGGAAGGAGGAAACGGTGGCCGGTGGGAGGAGGGATCAGGCGATTTCACCGACTGAGAATGGAATGTATGTGTACATATTATATATATATGAGTAAATTACACGATTGGTCCCTGTGGTTTACATAAAATTGCACTGTTGGTCCCTAAATTGAAATAATTACGTGTTTGGTCCCTGTAGTTTACATTTTCACACAACTTTGGTCCCTCTTCCTTAACTCCGTCAACATGAATCAGTTACCTAAGTTTATTAGAAGGGTAATTTAGTCATTTTATAATTTATTTATTTTCTATTAGAATTTATAAGGATCAAGAGTGTAACTGTCCATCTCTCTCTCTCTCTCTCTCTCACACACACACACACATAGGAAATCAGGAACCACCCTCCCAAATTAGTCAACAATGGTGCTTAACATCTATCAACAATGGCGACCACTTTACCCAAATCAGAAACCATAATCCACTTCACCCAACTACATCAATGGAGACAAGTTCTCTCCTCCCTCCATCGTCACTGTAAATGTAGATTTGTTCACTTTTGCAAGAACCAAGGTACTTAGGTTAGAAGAGGACCTTCGATTTTGCAAGAAACATCTATGTTTGATTTTGTTCGTTGTTCTTTATCTTTGTTCGACGTTCTTCCATCTCCATTCGATTTGTTCAATGTTCTTCCATCTCTGTTCGATTTGTTTTGTGTTCTTCATATCCATTTGATTTGTTCGGTGTTTTTCATCTCCGTTCGATTTGTTTGATGTTCTTCATCGATTTTTATCACATGTGCAACGACCTGTGGGTTGATGCATCGATTTTTAATCTCCTTTTTCTTCGAAGTAGCATCTGGCACAGGAATATGAGAAACCTCTCTGCCGAAACTCTGCTGCCTAAATCCTTCTACTCTGCGTGCGTGCGGCCTTGTAGGGATTTCAACCCTAGATTCTATCTCAAAAATCTGTGAACTCTTTCCATTGCCATAAATTGGTGTGATGTTTGAATAAATTACTTCTCCTTTGCAAGCTGAACCCCTTAATCCATGGCTTCTCAATCAGACTCACAGTTTGAGAACCTGTGGTCGGTGTGAAAAACCAAAACCCTGTAGAAAGATAGAACGGTGGTTGCAGATATGGACTGAAGGGTGTGAAGAAACCCTCTTCTACACTACAATTCCAGTATATCTTTTCACTTGTCGGAAAACCACTTTCAATTGCATCCAATAAGAAAACTTCAATCAGCTATACCTGGTAGAGAAGAACTAAGCCCTAACAGGAATGGCCGGTTTAACATCTCACAACGTCATCACTGAGGGTTTGAGCACAGTGTGACGAGGGTTCGGAGTCATCCGAGAGTTAGATTTCGAGAGGAAGACATGAATGGGATGAAGAGCATGGTGGCGATGGCGATTTTTGTGTGGCTGCAGAACACTCGATGGTGGTGACTTTTGAAAAACTTGTGGTCCGTGTTTCAATTTAGAAGGCCAATCGTGTTTGGTCCCTATAATTTTAATAGAAAACAAAAAGATTATATGAAATGACTAAATTACCCTATTATTTATCTATATAACAGAATCTTTTAACGATGTATTTGTAACAACCGGGTTTCGTGTGCAAGTTTGTAAGTTTGGTGTTCTTTGTGCAAGAATCTAAAAGATAAGTTAAGGGGCTAATGTGTTATTTATGTAAAGATACTTAAAGGCTCAATTCCCTAGGGTAACTCATTATTTAGAAATCAATATTTGTTGGGGTTTGGCGGCTAAGAGAAAGGAAAAGGGAGAAGAAAAGAGTTCTTGGGAAGAAATCAAAGAAAGAGAAGAATCAGAGAAGAAATCAGTAAGATAATTCGTATTCCTTGTTGTTATAGTGTTACTTTCTTAATTGGTTTGGGTTCTTAAGTCTAAACATGATGATTCAATGGGTTTTCAACCATGTTCTTCTTAAAAGTGGGTTTTAAGGGTTTTGGCTTTGTAAATCGATTTAATGATAAGAAAGTGGATTAAGTGGTTGTTTAGGATTAGTGGATGAACCCTTAGGTTTGTCAAATCAAATTAATGGCTGAAAATGGGTAAATGGTCACTTTTAGACTTTTGGTTTTCGGACAGTCGAGGTTTCCGGACGTTGGAGATTCTTGATGTTCAGTAGTTTCCGGATAGGATGCTTGTGTACGGGTAGAGTCGCATGAGGTTTCCGGATGTTGGTAACCGGTAAAGGGTGCGTCCGGGATGGTCTAGGATCCGGACAGTTTGGGTATCCTGGAACGTTAAGGTATCCGGACTGTTGTGGTATCCGGACCGATGTGGTATCCGGACCGTTGTGGTATCTGGATTGAATTGTCGTCCGAAAAGTGTGTCGATTGTACAGTAGGGTCAGACTGTCCGAACTGATATGAATCTAATGTCCTTAGGTGTTCGTTTGGTGTAACTTGAGGATATTTAAGAAGTGTGTTCTGCGTAACCGAAGGTGAGTTCTCTAAACCTTTTACGACGTAAAGTGTGAAATGTTTTAACTGATTATGGTTTCATTTACGAACATGAAATGTATATAACTGTTACGCACGTTTTCCATGAACTGTACGTTTTACTTGAGAAAGCTTACTGGATATGATGAAATGGAAATGATGATTTTACAAAGATGTAAAGTGTATGTTTTATGAAATGAATTATGTGCTATGTGGAGTCGGTCTGCACTGTGGGGTCAGAGAGTGATCCTCGGGACCTGATGGTCCCTTGGATAGGTATGACAGACTGGTAGGTTGGAATTCGTTTCCTCCTATTTCGAGTAGAGGGGAGTCTGCGTAGGCTCCGGGAAGGGGAGTCTGTGTAGGCTCCGGAAGAGGCGAGAAGGGTTCTACTAGGGCCCCAATCGCGGAATGTTTATGTGATCCAATACACGGTGCAGTACCATGCTTGATGAAATGTTAAGGTTTTCGATGAATCTTTTATAAATGTTATCATACCGTTTTACATGTTGCTTTCGGAGGGAATTCATTAGACCTTTTGGTCTAACCCTCGCTTTTCAAAACTAAACCATTTTTAGGTAAGCGTGTTATGGGTTCTTCTAGTAAGAACTGTGAGATGGCAGGAAGGATTTGGAACTTAGAGCGACTCCAAGTCTTTTGACTGATGATTAGATAGAGCTCTCGGCTGTGGAATAGAGACTTCCGCTGTCAATTTTGCTTACCTTAGTGAAAAGAATGTTTATGAGCAAGTTATTTATGTAATTTGAATGCTTAATCTATGATATTGCTTGATTTTGAAATTGGGACGTTACAAATGGTATCAGAGCCTTAGTTTAAGGGATTTAGGTGACCATTCAGGCCTAAACTTAAACTGTAAAATGAGGATCACAGCCGAGACATAGGATTGCCTCTAGGAACGATCACTATAAATGTGCTTCGGAATAAGGTGCCAAGGACAAACGTGTAAGGTAAGTTTGGGATTACACCTGGCCAGTGTAATTACGAACTTACAGGTACATGTGCGTGCTTACAATACCTTACTATAGCAAAACTTGTTGTGTCATGTCTAGCAAGGAATAATTATGGGTTTCTTTCAGTTTAGCACTATGGCTGGGAGAACGTTGAGGAATAGGTCAGCAAGATCCCTGAGGGATAGACTGAGCTCTTATGTTTGGGAGGTGTCGTGTAAGATCATTTATGATGTGATGTATGTATGCACCGAATTGAGGGAATGTTGTATAGAATGTTATGAGTCGTCTAGAGGTAGCTCTTCGTGGATTCGAAGGGGATGGGTGTTGAGTTTGAGTAAGACTCCTGTTTCAGGAGAGTCTCAGTTCAAGAGATTGAGAAGTAGATCAGTTCGGATGATAAGGAAGGACAGTGTCGAAATCTTGAAAGTGTCAATGGAGCCCTGACTTCTTAGTCGATCTTTTCAATGACGAGATAAATGAGATAAGATACCTATAGCGAATTGAAGGCACGTAAAAGTAGAACGTGAGATAGTTGATCAAAACGAAAATAGTATAAAATGATTGAGTAAGTGAGACGTGGAACGCATGTACAGCAAGTTATTGCATGACCGAGAGGGCGACCTTTGGTCGAAGGTAAGGTGTCAAGGATAAGTTGCGTGAGTAAGACGGTTGACCTTGTTAGGGTGAGTAGCCTTCAATTGCATGTAGAGTTTCATGCATAGTTTTCCTAAATGTAACATGAAAATTTTTCACGATTTTAGTTAAATGTGTAAATATCAATTTTGATCGAAAAGGAGTCAGAATGTGCGAGCGTATGTTTAAAGAAAAGGTGATTTCATTCACATTGCACAATGAAATTTTGAGCCTAACGATTTGCAAAGTATTTCACACTTTTCATGATAAGTTAAATTGTTACGAAAAGGTCGAGAAAACGTTTGCCAGCAAAACTTTTACAATCAAATGAGTTTTAACCTGTTGATATCATGTAAAAGAGTGTGAGAACCGACTTGTTTACTTGGTGTCGGTAATTTCTTTCGGAATTGTGTCGTATGAAAGGACTTTCATTCAACGTATTACCGTCGTAATAACATCGTTCGGAATTGAATAAGATTAAAGTTCACGGAAAGATGCATGCAAACGATTCTCGAATCGTTGTGCAGGGCATTGAAATTATAAGAGTGATGGGGTCATGTGTACCCAAGCGTTTTCCAAACGTTGTTTATTTAAAATGATAAAATGTACGAAATGATTTATCTATTGCGTCGTCATGCATGAAGGCTATGAACTCACTAGGTCGTAAGAAGTTGCATGTTAAGCTAAGGAAGAACTTCAAGAGTGGAGAAGTGTCGGACAAATCAGGAAAGAATGTTGTAGCCTTAGTATTTGTGTTCAAGAGGAAAGGTGAACAGTGGTAGAGTCGGAAGTGGATTATAGTGTCGGTTGTATGAGGGTTTGCACCCTTGTTCGGTAACTGGAAGTACGGTTGTCAAGGGACGGTTGAGTCCGGAGGAAGGACTCGAAGCCTTCAAGGTGATGGTTTTTGCAACTCGTTATGAGTAGTGTGGTGAGGAAGAATGAAATGTCTATGGCGCGGGAGTATGAGTTTCGAGGTGAGCTTGTAATGTTGATGTTACATTAGTAGGTTTCGAAAAGAGGGAGACAGATCATGAAGTTGATTATGATATGTTGGAAGGATTAGGTTCTGTAAGGAACCACTGTTATAGAATAAGTTAAGAAATTAGTTACAGGTTGTCAGTTGATGTAGAAGTCGACAGTTGTGTAAGATGGCTGAGGCCGAAGACTTGAACCAGAAGGTTGAAAGTTGATAGAACACCTTGTAGGGGTGTTAAGAGGATGAGAAGTTATTGTTTTGAATAAGCGTTCTATTTACGAAGTATGGAGGGTTCATAGAATGATGAGGTAAGTAGCACGAGCGAAGCGAGTGTGTAGACTTTATCGCTTAGAGAGGGACTGTATCCAGCTTACGTAAGAGCTCGGATCGTAAATAGCTAGCTAGAATGTCTGTGTTAGAGCTAATTGAGAACTCGTGAATTATAGTTCAGCAAGTTGAGTAAGGACTAAGTAGCGAGATAGGCTCGATTTTATGCGGATAATTTTGAGGACGAGTTTAAATTGTGTATGGATGATCATGAGAGATTTGGTCGTGCAGTGATTAAGCTAGTGAGAATAGTATGGTGTGACCTTGGTTACTCCTCCCAGTGGAGTGAGGATAACCGGAGTTACGTCTTATATGAATGAACGAACGTGGCAATCAACGAGGAATTGATGTGTTCAGGATAAGTTTAAGTTGAGTAGGTGAACACTTCAACGATGGGTTGGAGGTTCCTACTCTTAGTTACGTATAAGTATGGGGTGGTGAAGTAGTGAGAATGTGAGGGATGAGTGACGAACTATGGTCTAGGTGGTCCGAGAAAAGGGAAATGTTATTTGCATAGACGGTTGTTGGGTGGTGCAAGGTAGTGAGTTGTGATACGATGAAGGAACTCGGGGTTGTGAGTTGTCGGAATGTACAGGGTTGGCCTTGTGCCAAGCTGTCAAGGGAGTGATTGTTTCTTAGTAAATGAATCTTGTGTTGTATCGGGGGATTCCTCCAAGTTCCTCCTTATAGAAAGTTAACTTGAGGAGCCTTATTTAATCTACCATTGTTAAGACCGATCGATAGGAATAGTAGCCTACGAGTTAGAGTACCGTAAGAACTGAAGGGAATGAATCCAATGTTCCATGTTTCGAATTTATGAGGTGGTGGGCTGAGTCATGAGTGGCATTACCTTGGGGAAGTGTCAAGTTGTGGTGTGGGCATGATACCCGCGTCTTTTCCAATAAGGAATTCCGGGGACGGAATTCTTCTAAGGGGGGAGTGTTGTAACAACCGGGTTTCGTGTGCAAGTTTGTAAGTTTGGTGTTCTTTGTGCAAGAATCTAAAAGATAAGTTAAGGGGCTAATGTGTTATTTATGTAAAGATACTTAAAGGCTCAATTCCCTAGGGCAACCTATTATTTAGAAATCAGTATTTGTTGGGGTTTTGGGGTTTGGCGGCTAAGAGAAAGGAAAAGGGAGAAGAAAAGAGTTCTTGGGAAGAAATCAAAGAAAGAGAAGAATCAGAGAAGAAATCAGTAAGGTAATTCATATTCCTTGTTGTTATAGTGTTCCTTTCTTAATTGGTTTGGGTTCTTAAGTCTAAACATGATGATTCAATGGGTTTTCAACCATATTCTTCTTAAAAGTGGGTTTTAAGGGTTTTGGCTTTGTAAATCGATTTAATGATAAGAAAGTGGATTAAGTGGTTGTTTAGGATTAGTGGATGAACCCTTAGGTTTGTTAAATCAAATTAATGGCTGAAAATGGATAAATGATCACTTTTAGACTTTTGGTTTTCGGACAGTCGAGGTTTCCGGACGTTGGAGATTCTTGATGTTCAGTAGTTTCCGGATAGGATGCTTGTGTCCGGGTAGAGTCGCATGAGGTTTCCGGATGTTGGTAACCGGTAAAGGGTGCGTCCGGGATGGTCTAGGATCCGGACAGTTTGGGTATCCGGGAGTCGGGATATCCGGACAGTTCGGGTATCCGGGAACGTTAAGGTATCCGGATTGTTGTGGTATCCGGACCGTTGTGGTATCCGGATTGAATTGTCGTCCGGAAAGTGTGTCGATTGTACAGTAGGGTCAGACCGTCCGAACTGATATGAATCTAATGTCCTTAGGTGTTCGTTTGGTGTAACTTGGGGATATTTAAGAAGTGTGTTCTGCGTAACCGAAGGTGAGTTCTCTAAACCTTTTACGACGTAAAGTGTTAAATGTTTTAACTGATTATGGTTTCATTTACGAACATGAAATGTATATAACTGTTACGCACGTTTTCCATGAACTGTGCGTTTTACTTGAGAAAGCTTACTGGATATGATGAAATGGAAATGATGATTTTACAAAGATGTAAAGTGCATGTTTTATGAAATGAATTATGTGCTATGTGGAGTTGGTATGCACTGTGGGGTCAGAGAGTGATCCTCGGGACCTGATGGTCCCTTGGATAGGTATGACAGACTGGTAGGTTGGAATTCGTTTCCTCCTATTTCGAGTAGAGGGGAGTCTGCGTAGGCTCCGGGAAGGGGAGTCTGTGTAGGCTCCGGAAGAGGCGAGAAGGGTTCTACTAGGGCCCCGATCGCGGAATGTTTATGTGATCCAATACACAGTGCAGTACCATGCTTGATGAAATGTTAAGGTTTTCGATGAATCTTTTATAAATGTTATCATACCGTTTTACATGTTGCTTTCGGAGGGAATTCACTAGACCTTTTGGTCTAACCCTCGCATTTCAAAACTAAACCATTTTCAGGTAAGCGTGTTACAGGTTCTTCTAGTAAGAACTGTGAGATGGCAGGAAGGATTTGGAACTTAGAGCGACTCCAAGTCTTTTGACTGATGATTATATAGAGCTCTCGGTTGTGGAATAGAGACTTTCGCTGTCAATTTTGCTTAGCTTAGTGAAAAGAATGTTTATGAGCAAGTTATTTATGTAATTCGAATGCTTAATCTATGATATTGCTTGATTTTGAAATTGGGACGTTACATAAGTCAGAGGGACCAAAGGCGTGTGAAAATGTAAACCACAAGGACCAAACACGTAATTATTTCAATTTAGGGACCAACAGTGCAATTTTATGTAAACCATAGGACCAATCGTGTAATTTACTCTATAATTTATTACTTTAGAAATAAGTTTGGTCTTGTATGTGTGTGGAAGGTGTTATTACAAAGCTGATGTGACACTTTATAAAGAAGTATGGTCTTGCAGGGGTGTGGATGGTCTAATATTAATTTAGATATTTTATAATTATATTTTATAGGAGTTGGTTCTTGTTAAAAACTATGATTGGACAAGAACAATAATGTGTGGCCACAATAGAAGTTCTTATAAGAACTGTTAGTCACCCCTATGAAATAGCACACAAAACAGGTACTGTAGAAGGGGGTTGAAAACAATACACACAAATTACTTTAATTTAATTCTTTTTTTGGGAAGGGTGTCTTAGGCTATGCCTAGACTAATCCCTTGGCAAATTATGATTGTAAGACATCAGCCTTGATTAAATCTCAGTGGCCACAATTGTTGTGTACGCCTGGATTAGAACCCTGGCAGATGGGATATCCCACCACATCCCCAGGGCCTTAACCAGTACGCCACAACCTTGTGGTTACTTTAATTTAATTATTTATTGATATAAAATCAATAATTACACACAGAAAACTTTAAGATTGTTGCGAAAAAAAACAGATAAAAGCTATCCTAACAATCTTTCACATGGTGTACTAAAAACTTAACACGACTTTGAACGTTAAGAAAAAACTATGAAGTTCTTGAGAGAAAATATATTGTCAGATCACTTAGTAAAATTATTCAGAAAACGTCACCTTGCATGGAAGATGTCTTTTGCTTTAAATACTTTCATGTGTATTAGATACATGGGAAACTTGTCAATATATGATTGAAAGTCAGGTCGTCTTTGATAAAGACAAAGTGTCCTTTTCGTCTTATCATGGGGACATAGTTGATCTGCATGTTTTGGTGTAGACTAATCCTGAAAAAGGTGTAAAAACCAAACATTTTTTTTCTGGACCTTCAGAGAATGTCCCCATCATTGTACGATTTGATGAAGATCTTTTAGGCAGTAAGACAAATAAGGATCCTCCAGAGTTCGAGAACCCACCGATTACCGATTTTCCTTTTAAGAAAAATCGGCGGGAATAATCCTTTCGATTTTCCATTTAAGAAAATCGGCGGGATTAATCCTACCAATTTTCCATTTAAGAAAATCGAAGGGAATAGTTTAATTGAGGTTGAGAAGTTCATCTTCAATCCGTATTGATAGATTCTCTACTTCTTGAGTTCGGCTGATCTTTGACTTCACTGAACTTTAAATCATCAATATATATATTAAAAGAGAAAACCAAAGATGATGAGGTGGCATCTTCTAAGCATGATAAGACCATTTTTCTTTTTTTCTAAGATTTTTGATTTTTTATATATTTGATTTGATAAAGACTTTTCCGTCCCTATACTACAAAGATGAAGTTCATTGAGTTAGGGTTGTTTTGGTAATTTTTAAAACTTTAACCTCCTAATCTTTTCATCTTCATTTCAAAAGTGAAACCTCCAAATCTTTTCAACTTCACTCTTGAATTTGAAAAACTCAAAAACCCTTCCATTTTGTATCATGATTTGTTCATCACTATTGATCTTCATCTTCCTCTCCATATCACTTTATGTATGATTCATATCACCAATCATGCATTGTTCTTCAACAAGATCATTTTTCAGGTAAACACTTTTCTCCCTCTCCGTCACTTGATTTTTTTCTATCATTTCATAAACTATTATTGTTCAACAAAATTGTATTTCAGGTTTACTTTGAGAATATTAATCCAGGTTCTATTTCTTATTGACTTTTGTTGTGATTTTAGGTTCATTTTTACATTTATCTTCTTATTTTTTCTTAATTTTTTTCAATGGAAATAGAGGTTTGTTTATGGCAATGGTTTTGAAGTTTTGATGCCAACGATGGTTCAATAATCAAATCATGCATGTATGTATTACAATCTATGACACAACCACAACAAACTTCAATATGTTATTTTTAATGGTTATTTTTATTTTTTCAGGTTTATTTCGAGAAGATTAATCTGAGTATACATTTTTTGACTTTTGTTGGGATTTTAGAGTTTTTTTTCGTTTACTAATCATTTTAACTATGATTAAAATTAATATTTTTTTTATTTACACACTTAAATATAATAATATGTATATCTTTATTTATATAACAATAGAATAAAATAAGAAATTGATTATATAATGTATATAAATAAAAATAAGATGAACATAATCACTAATCATGTGAATGTAACAACTTTTAATGTATACATAAAAAAATCTTTATTGCCATCAATATACATAAATGAAATACATATAATAACTTACTAGAATATAACTTATCACTTATTATTATTTACATAATACTTCTATCTATGTATCTATATAAAGGACAATAATCCAAAGAAAATGTGATATTATGAGAGAGCTTGAAACATTAGTTATTATTTTCTCTAAAATTTTGAGTTTTTTTAAAACAAAAATATATCATTAAATAAATGAACATTTCATTTACTTTTTACAAGTTACATGTGAAATCTTATTATATACATATATAGATTAATCAATATATAGGCTGATTTATATAACAAGACTATATCTACATCCATATAAAGGAAAATCATCAAGAGATGATGTGACACATCCTAATACTTAGAATGCTTTCTCCATTTTTTTAGTGTGAAAAACAAACCGGTTTCCCATAAAGCATTGTCATCATGAACCTCCTTATTGGGATATTCCACACAATATTCATTTAAAAGTATAATGTATAATTTAATAGAAATAATATTTTTCTTTGTTTTTATTAATTCTTTTAAGTGATGTCGATTTCGGTAAATAATAAATCTTATTACCTCTAAAACACAAGTTGTGATAGCGGCAAGTAGGGTTGTATTGTCATTGACGCAATGTCAACTGTGAGTCCAAGACGTAATTACGTGCAAATTCGTTGGAAACGTTAAAAAATGGGAGGGGGTGGTTGGAAGTTGTTGATTTATCTAAGTATAAAAATAGATTAATGCTTTAAATAGAGAACAAACCGGTGATCTTTCTCAAAACCAAAAATGAAGAACACATATAAAAAGATTAAATTAGAACAACCAAACATATAAAATTAGAAATGATAACTTACTACAAACATTGATATATAAATTCTTTCGGTTTCATTTTTTAATTTAAGTTGAAATCAAACAAAGTTTTTTTGCAAAAAAAAATTTATTAATGTGAGCCAACACTATGACTTGCTACAAGAGAATGATCTCCTCATTTCATTTACACATTTCATTCTTTCAAACTTCTCCTTCTAACCAATGTGAGATAGCCAAATCAGATCACATTTCAAGATTTGATTAATACTCAAATCACAATATGTCACTTCATTATCTTTTGGGTATTCCTTTAATATATATATTGAAGGTGTTTTAATCCTTCCATAAAAAATGAGAGGTATTATATCGGATTATAATTCATTTTTATATATAGTTATATAATAAATTGGTAAATCAACGTCTTTGTGGTAACTAAATCTATATACATCAAATTTGGTTAAGAGAACAACCAAGAATTATCGTATAAAATACAACCAATAATGATGACTTGACATTATATAAAAGTTATTACGGATACATATGAAACTATTCGTAACAACACATTGTTATCAATATATGAAAATGAAGCACTTATCGAAATACATTCTTCATTTTAAAGTGTATCTTATTAATAATCAAATAAAGAATTACGTTTTATGCTAACTACGACAATTGTTTCTTTAAAAAACTTATTAGTATCGTGCAATGCACGAGACCCATGCTAGTACAAGACTAAACTATTACAAATAACCTTATATTTTTCTAAGTATAACAGATGTTTTTCAAATATATTACAAGAGATCGGGAGGTCATCTTCAAACTTTTGGTGACCCAACAGGAACCTCTTGAAAAAAGGTATCAAGTACCTCTATTATGAATATTCTTAGAAGTCTTTACATTCGATAGCCTACCCCTGCTCACAATCGCCATGACATTTTATAAGTGTGACTTACCCCTATTCACTCAAATTGCTACATTTGGTACCGAATAAATCATATGTTTATTTAGCAATAATTTTGTTAAGATTACAATGTTACTTTTATAATATTAAAAAAAAGTTATAACTTAATTTGTTTGGGAATTTTGCGTCTGAATGCCTGATAAGTTATAAGAGCACTTCCAATCGGCCGGTAAAAATGGGGTTTTGTTGGCCGGATGGTCGATATAAAGATCGAAAAAATGATGTTTTGTCACGTAGACCGCCATGTTTCCCGTTCAACTATTCGTCACGGACACAAGTTGTGTGTGGTGTGTTTTTTGGTATTTTATTTTTCGTGTTTGATTGAAGTAGATTTGGGTTTTAGTGTGTATGCACCCGCATTTTAGTGTTTTTACTGGTATGGGTTTGAGATGATATAAGATGTGTATCATAAATATGGTCCGATGTTTGATTATTGAAAAGATAAATATTATTTTTAATGACATCCGATGTGTATCATCTTTCTTTGCCTCGCGAATTGTTTATATCTTATTTCTTTTCTCCTCTCTTCTCTTGTAGAAAATCATACCACTGTTGAAACTTAAATTTTCATAAGAGAGTTTGAAGTTCATTGTTGTTATTGTATTCAATCGTCGAACCACAATAGTTTCTTCAAAAGTATGAAGTTCACCGTTGATCCTCATTTTTTTATCGAATATCTTGGTTATAACTTGAGTAATGATTTTTTAGTACTTCTATATATTAGAATCCAATACAATGAATCATTGTTCCCCATACCCTATGTTTCATCATAATTCTACGATATGATTTATTATGGCATCACATTTATTTATAACACGTGCAATTTGTAACACATCTTTATGTTATTATATATGGTAAAATACATAAAATAACAACATACTTTCACAAGCTTTCTTATCACAGTATTTGTAATAACCAAGATTTTAATTTAGTCATAATTAGAATTTGTGGAAGAATTTCGAATTTAGAAAATTGTGTGGTCTAAGTGTAAAGAACTAAAAGTATGGTGTTTAGTGAGAAAAGCATAAAAAGGAAGGGAAAACCCTAATTTCTCATTTTAAGCTTTTGTCTAGTGTGTGTTGTGTGTGGCTGGAAGAAAGAACAAGAAAAAGGATTTTGGCAATAGAGGAAGAAGGAGCTGCGATTTTCAGTTGAGTTTTGGGAAGAACTCCATAATCATCCAGGTAAATCAAATCCTATCCCTCTCTAATTTAGTGTGTGTATTGGGGGAAATTAGAAAAGAAACTTAGATTTTGTGAGTTTATCGTGTTTCCCCATTAATCTGCGTAAGGGGTGTTGTAGTTTGGGTTAATGTGTAGCTATCGACCCATTTTGCTAATCTGGAGGTGTTGAGGGAATTAGGACTTGAGATTATGCAACTTTCTGCGTTTCTGGGTTTTTCTCGTAGCGTCCGGAAACCCTCAAGTCAGGGTAGTGTCCAGACGATTGGTGGTGTCCGGATGAGAGATGTGTCCGGGTAGAATTTTGGCAGCAGTTTCCGGTAGTTAACCGGAAACCTTTGTGGGTCCGGATAATTTTGGTTGTCCGGATAGTTGTCCGAATGGTCTTGGGTGTCCGGGTAGGTTGTCCGGATAACTCTGGTTGTCCGGATAGTTTTCTGAATGGTCTTGGGTGTCCGGGGAGGTTGTCCGGATAACTCTGGTTGTCCGGATAGTTTTGACTATCCGGATACAGTGTCCGGAAAGTGTGGTATGACATAGTAGTGCAGACTGATAGACCGAGGGGCAATCTGTGTGAGTGTGTAATTCCATCAAGTGGCTTATCGTGGTAGTATGTATCCTTATAGGTGCAGTTGAAGGGAGGATCCATTTAGTAAGAGGATTAAGCAGGACGTCAGGTGAGTCTTTCTGAACCTAAATTTTATACAAGTGTGTGGTTGACTATTATTGTCTAATGGTGGGTTTTCCAAATACTTTTATTACAAACTGAAGGTTTAGTGTGTGGCATGGTTATTATTTAACTGTGTGCTTTTCAATTACTTTTATGGCAAAACGATGAAGGTGTGTGGTGTGGATTTTATCTAACGGTGTGTTATACAACTGCTGCTGTTTCAAGCGATGATTAATTGTGTGACAGTATGTGTTTCAAATGAAGAAACAGTGTGCTTGAAGATTATTATGTAACAGTGTGCTTTTCAACTGCTTTTATTTCAAGGCAGGGTGTGAATGTGCGATTCATAAGTGTGGTTTATATGTGTGATTTAAATGTGTGTGACCGTGCTCTGGCTTTTGTGTGACATGGGCATTGTGTGCCCGATTACGCTGTCACGGTGTGTGTGACATGGGCGGTGTGTGCCCGATTACGCTGTCACGGTGTGTGTGACATGGGCGGTGTGTGCCCGATAGCGCTGTCACGGTGTGTGTGACTTTAGCGCGTGCCAGTAGCATGTGTCAATGTGTGCATATCAACTTTGTGTGCTAGTTATGATTTATACAATGCTTTCATAACTGATTTTATAAACTGAAATATTTTGGTGTGACTTGGTGTGGAGGGAACTCACTAGACCTCATGGTCTAACCCTCGTTTTTCAAAACTAAAACCTTTTTCAGGTAAGCAGTAGTCGAGGGCACGTTTAGAGTTTTGGCAAGACGTGGATCGGAGCTTGCGCTAGAAGGAGTTAGAAGAATCTCCTTTGAAATGTTTAGTTAGATTTTCTCAGCTGTATTTAGGGTTATTTCCGCGAACCCTGTATTGTAAATCTTGTTAGTGGGACCATGTTGAGCCGTTTTTGGCGTTATGAACTAAAGAGGTAGCTTCTAGCTTGTATGTTCAAGTTTTGGGTTGTTACAGTATTGTATTTTCATTTTTCTTAATACAACTATACTCTTAAATTATTATTTTTTAAAGCATTGTCCACGTGTAGCATATTGTTGACGTAACATTTCTTATTACAACATTGTACTTTCATAAATTTTAACTTTGTATGTTATTTTATAAATATATTAAATTAGTGTAAAATATTCAAGTTATTCATTGACATAACAATGTTAAGAAGATTTGTAGAAAGTTTTTAAATTATTAGAATAACTAGAAAGTTTTTAAATTATTCATTAATATAACAATATTAAGAATATTTGTAAAACACAATTTATATTGCTAACATTTTTATTGAAATATATTGCTAACATTTTTAAAATGTTGAAAAATATTATTTGTAGAACAAGAAAAACAAAAACTATCATATTCTTCTTACAAACAAAAATATTTATCATGAACGATATCATATTTGTTTAAAAATATGTTACTCTAGAATATTTAATATACATACAATTTAATAAGAGGTGATTTATAAATCATAAAAGAAAAATGAAGATGTGTTTTATGTATGCAACGTAATCAGAATTACATGACATCTACACCACCTCGTTTAAGTCGTGCAAGAAGAAAAAAAGTTGAATCGGTTTAAATGGTAACAAGTTACCTATTGTTGTAATGGGTGTATTTTGAAAAGTACAATTTCATAATAAAAAGTAATTCAAAAAGTATATTGTTGTGAATATACAACAATATGGTAATAGTCAATACTTTCACTTAACTTATCGAATGATTTTTTAGTTCATTATATGCAACATTTTTATCCGGTAAGCGTTTTCCAGGTATGAGTCGTCACTCTCAGTAAGACTCACGATCCTTATCATCGCTCTTATTGAGTAAGATTTTAAATCCTTATCATGTTCATTTGATAAGGTAAAATGAGTCGGCAAACACTTGCCGGGTAAACATCTAGTAAACGACCCCTTAAGATTAGATTAGGCTCAAGAGAAACACACGTCCAAACTGAACAATCTACAACTATGTTTGGCAAACTAGCTGATGAGTGATGACTGATAAGCTAGTTGATGTTAACTACACCATCGTCATCTAATACATTTTGATCATCAAGTACAAACGCATCAATATCACTCTATGCATTTGCCTCATCATCTTGATGTTCCATTTTTCATCAAATGGATTAAATGTAACATCCCAAAAACATAACAATACATACATAGCATTAACTCATAAACATTACAAATCTGGGTCCTAAGATCTTGTTACATCATTCATAAGCTAAGGTTGGCGGAAACAACCTATACACAACTGAGGATAACTACTTCTACAATGGCACCGGCACTGTCTCTAACTGCATCAGTACTCTATCCTGCACTTGCTCACTTACCTGAGCCTCCTACTAAATGCTTACCTGAAAAGGTTTTAGTTTTGAAAAGCGAGGGTTAGACCATGAGGTCTAGTGAGTTCCCTCCATAAACATTGTACATCAATAGTATAAAATCATTTTTATGAAACAATTCACATTCTTCACATAAATATCATTCATGGTGCCGCACAGTGTTAAGGATCACTTCGTTAACCGCGATCGGGGCCCAAGCATACTCCCCTATATCCATCCATGTAAGAAGGAAACGAATTCCCTCCTACAAGCTTATCACATTCCGAGTAGGAAGGAAGTGAATTCCCTCCTACAAGCTTATCATAACAATCCAAAGGATCATCGGATCCCGAGGACTACAGATCCCACTGTGCAGACCGACTCCACATAACTTACACATAGTTCATCATAATCATAAAACATGAAATCCGTATAACACTTTACAATCCATTTCATCTTGCTGAACAATCTTTTCAGTTGAACATTCTTTTCATGGGAAAACATTCATAAAAGCTGGTAAATAAGTCATGCTCATAAACATACCCTGATCAGTAAGATATTAAGCTTTCATTTACGTAAAAGTCATGTAAAATAACAGGGCATATTCATATAATAACTTTCCTTGGAGAACACGTAAGATCACGTATTTTAGTTAGAAGAACTCACCTGGCTTCTCGCCTCAAAGCTCCTCACTTAATCTTCCGATCTCTAGGTGGGACACCTATACATTTAGTAAACGTTCGTCAACTTTAATTTATTGCACGAGTCTAAGTTTGATCCTAATATTCCCCTAGTCCAAAATATAATTACCGGACTTAACTTGTCGACCCAAGGAAAAATAATTCTAAGTTCGCCAATAAATACCGGTTCACTTTAGATTTGCCCAAGAGAAAACATATCGGGTCCGAAATACCCAGATCCAATCCGGATCTCTTAAATAACTTTCAAGTCCATAACTAAATATTCCTTTGGTAACTTGGGTTGTGTGGCCTACGGCCCAAACCCCACACATTAAATGGATTAAGAATCCACTAAACCAATTAAGCCCCTAGTGATTCTTACTTTGCATTAATTGGTCACGTGGCCCAAATTCATGAAATGAAATTTAAGTGACCAACACCATCCAATATCTCGGTCCATCATTCCTATGGCTCACGTGACTTGCTAGGTTAACCACAAAATTAAGATTCCGGCCATTCAATTTTATTCACATTCCGGCCTTCAAGTTTCACAATTCCGGCTCTTTACAACACACATACGATTCCAGATCTTGTTTGCTAAACACATTTCGGTTCTCTTACAAATTTCAGGAACCCCATAAGAACAACATGGCGGTGCGATATAAAATTAAAGAATAGTCGATTATCACAGTTCTAGACCACATCAGTGATTATCTAACTCCATAATGTTCATCTAACCCTTTTTTTACATATTGAGAAAACTTTTTAAATAAGAAACCTCAGACAATCCTATCAACACAGTAAAACTCTAATGTAAAGGTTGAAATAAAAGATTACCTGATACAATCGATGAGGAGTTAGACCCACTTCCACTTTCTCTTCTTCAATTTGGTAATAAGATCACCTATTCTCTTCTATGTTCTTCTCTCTAGCCGCCACACTCATAAAATACCCAAAATATTAACTCTAGGGTTCTGAGCTCACATTTAAGACTTTTACATCTTCCCCGAATTTACCATTTGGTCCCTTGAAATTTGGACTTTATGGAAATTATCCCCAAGACTTGATCTTTTCACTAACAGAAATCTGGGTTATTACATTAAAGTTGTCAAATAAATCAAAACCTCTAACCTCTTGATTCTTATCAACCCATTCAAGGAACATTCCATATTTAGCTTTGGACTCACGTCATTAGGTCATTCCTCATACACTTTAGTTTAAACCACTGTTAAGATCATATTATAAAAGATTCAACACATCGAGATCATTGCTTAAAACTTGTAGACCAAAACCTAAGTCTTTATCTTAAATTTTAAAATGACAAAGGATGGATGCATCATGTCTGATACCTATTTCCTTCATCATAGCTCTCAACTCATGTACTGAAAACTCCCCGGTGTCTACTAAATCAAAAAACTGATATTTACCATTTATGTACTCCATAGTCCATACCATGACAAGTCATGAAAACACCTCCATGATAGATCTTCAATAAAATCAGCGTCAGATAACCATCTCTAAACAACGCAGAGAAACCTATCATTAGAATTGATAATGTTAATTTATTAACCTTATTTTCATCTCCGTTCTTTGGTCCTTAGCATGGTTATATATATATAGAGAGAGAGAGAGAGGAAGAGAGAGAGGAAAGTTCAAATGAAAACTCAAATTCAATTGTAAACATGAGGACAAATCTCGTCCATTGATCGCAGCCATATTTAAGACATTCCTAAAATTCAGCTTTAGGGGTATTTTCGTCAAATTAGAATCAGCGCCTAATTTTGTTGAATTTTTATTTTCTTTTTTAATTAAAAAACTTCTACCCCTTAAATTTTAAAATAAACTATCTCAAAAATTACTAACATTTTAATCAAACAAATTACATCAAAAAACGAGAATTTCGTGCTCTTCGATATGACATCCATCATGATATAGTTTTTTTTCGATTTAACCGTTTTTTACGTGAAATCGTGTATATGTGTTATATTCAGACTGAATATATGGAATTATTCAGTCTGAATATATATAACACATATTCAGTCTGAATATAACACATATTTATGTGTTATATATATATATATATATAACACATATCTAATTTCATGAACTATGAAATGGCCAAATAGGAATTGTATTCTTTAATTTTTCATGAAATGTCAACAAAAGATAGTCCCTTCCATGCTGCTCTAATAAGTTTCCTACCAATAATTAAGCTCTGCCCAAATCAAACAATATTTTTAAGATAAGCTGGTTAATATATAATTTAATGTTGATAAGAGGATGATTCATTGATACAAAGAAGGTTGCGTTTCAAACTAGATCACAATTTGTTATTGTGATTCATATGGTTTGCTACAAAAATCAAATCATACAACCGAAATCACGACCAGTATGGTCCAAAGCACAAGCAGTTTTGAGTGACAACCATGACTAGATCTGAAGTTTTGCCAAAGAAAACAAAGCAACAAGCACAAAAAATGAAGCATGAAAACTGCAGTAAACCTTTCAGTTCCAGAAAATCATCACTCGATGCAGGTATTCTTTCAATAATTTACCAAACTTAACAAAAAAAAATAGTTCATAGTTGATATATTCAGTCTGAATATGTGTTATATTCAGACTGAATATGTGTTATATTCAGACTGAATATGTGTTATATTCAGACTGAATAATTCCATATTCAGTCTGAATATAACACATATACACGATTTCACGTAAAAAACGGTTAAAACGGAAAAAAACTATATCATGATGGATGTCATATCGAAGAGCACGAAATTCTCGTTTTTTTGATTAAAATGTTAGTAATTTTTGAGATAATTTATTTTAAAATTTAAGGGGGTAAAAGTTTTTTAATTAAAAAATAAAATAAAAATTCAACAAAAATAGGCGCTGATTCTAATTTGACTAAAATACCTCTGCGCGCAAAATATTCATTAAGTCATGGACAAAGTTTTCAACTTATTTACAAAATTGCCACCGTGTTTTTTTGCCATTGATCTTTTCACCAGATTATTAATCAACGGCTGTGGTTTGTCCTCACGTTTACAATTGAATTTGAGTTTTCATTTGAACTCACCCCTATATATATATATATATATGTTTGAGTCTTTTAGTTCTTTTATTTACACTATTTTAGTTTTTAGTGTTGATAAATGAATTGAGTTTTTTGTACGTACAATCTGTCAAAAAATCTAACTTTTGTCGTTTCTTACATATTCCTGCAGGATGAGTTGATGGAACTTTTGGACTTGATGGGCTGCACTTGTAGGCCGATTTTGAAGATTCTTGGAAACAACTTTTGGGCTAAACTTTGGGCCTTGGTGGGCTACAAACATTGTTGTGGGCTTTCTAAGATTTTTGGGTTAATTATATCTTTAGTTGTTAAACTTAATTTGGTTGCCATGGGACTAGAGCCCACTTTTGTTAGTTATATATATATATATATATATATATATATATATATATATATATGGACTTAATCAAATGAGAACTAGTTAGTTCGTGGTAGTCGTGAGATCCAATATGAGCCAATAATTTTAGATAATTAATGTTAGAGTAAATTACTAATATCGTCCTTGTGGTTTGTTGAATATTGCCATTTTCATCCCTATTGTTTCAAAATTACTTTTTTCATCCCTATGGTTTATAATTTGTTGCCATTTTGATCCTTAAGACTAATATTGTTAAAAACCAATAGTTAGCTTAAGGTTATTTTAGTCATTTTCATACTTTTTCTATTTTTATCTATTTAAATACAATTTTTGTTGGTTTCCTTTTTGAAAACTCCACCCACAACAATATAAAACCCCCCCCCTCCAATCACCTTTCTTATTTTTTGTTTTTTAATTGTTAAAACATAACATTTTAATTAAACTATTGATGATATACTAAAACATTCAAAAAAATTAAAAATTAATACATAAATAAACAACAGATTTTAATTCTTATTATTTTGAAATAATCAAATTTCTTCAATATAAGTAGTTTTTTACTTTTTTATATTTTTATAGTTTCAAAAGTTTTACGATTTTGATTTATGTCATAACAACATTCAAGTGTAAACCGTTAAATAACTCACATAAAAGTATATTAATATTTTCTCTTTTATTGAAGCGATGACAATTTTTTAAAATGTTTTTCTATGTGAAAGTGTCACAATAATGTATAAAATGTTATTAGGCGTCTTTTAGACACTTTTAAAATAAATTAACCAATTAACCTTTTTTATATGACACTATTGAAAAATGTCATATTGAACACATTTTTTTATAGGACATTGGTTTTGTAAGTCGTTTTTTCAATAGTATCATATAAAAAAATATGACGTTTTATTTTAAACGTGTTTTAGATATTTGTTAAAATGTTCAAATGGATTATATAAATTGATTGTAACACTTTTAAATATGACAAATAATTGTTTGGTCATTTTTGGCACATGCAAACATTTTTTTGACATTTAATTAAACATTGTTTTATTCTAGTAAAAGTATATATTTTAAAGTTTTGATTAATTTGTTTTTTTAATAACAATATGAATATCAAATAAAAAAGAACAAAATAACATTTTTTCACATCGTTCCTATTAACGAAATACAAAAAAGAAAAAAAAACTCTTATGTAAGGGCACTTAACGGCTTGCATTTGATCAACGTCAATTGCAAAAACTGAACCCATTAAAATTTGAAACTATCATAACCAAATAAAAAAATATTGTGTGGAAGATATTTTTTTGTTTTATCATAGATGATAAAAAAATGTAATTTATTTATCTGTTAAAGTATTATTAAAATAATTGGATGTTTGATTATAATATTTTTTTAATAATTCTATTTAACGGTTTGTACTTAAATGTTGTCATGATATAAATCAAACCCGTGAAAATATTGAAACTATAAAGATATAAAAACAAATTATATTAAAGATATTTAATTATTTTAATATAACAAGAACAAAAAACTATAGTTTATTTATATACTAATTTTTTTATTAAAAAATAGTTTGAATATTTTAGTATGTAATTAATAGTTTTAATTAAATGTTATGTTTTAAAAAAGTTGAAAACGAAAAAAAAATAAGATGGTAATTGGAGAAAGGGGTTGGAGTTCATTAAAAAAGGAAAAGGACAAAAATGGTATTTAAATAAATCAAAATAGAAAAGAAAACTAAAATGACTAAAATAAACTTAAGTTAATAATTGATTTTTAATTAAGTTAGTCTTAAGGATTAAAATAGCAACCAATTAAGAACCATGAGGATGAAAAACGTAAATTTGAAACCACAGGGACAAAAATGGTAATATTCAACAAACCACAAGGACAAAATTAGTAATTTACTCTTAATGTTATTTACTAAAATAAAATAAAGGGTAAATTGGTAATTTAATTTTTTGACAACCCATACTTAAAACCCTAAAAATTGTTCCAACCGCCATGTAACACCCCGAAAATTGAAAAACGGAATTTGGACTTGCGGACGTCCGCATGGGCGCAGGGTCAGACGTCCGCATAGCGCGGAAGTCCGCGTGTCGTCCGCGGGAGCAACAGAGATATTTTGGGGTTCGACCAGCTCAAGGGTCTGACGTCTGCATGGTGTCTAGGCCAGACGTCCGCGAAGGGTCTGATGAGATATTTTGTGCTTTTAAGACCTTTCTCTCTCTCTTTCCTTATTTTCTTTTTCCAAACCTACAACTCAGTTTCTCTCTCTCTCTCTAAACCGATTTCCTCTCAAGAAAACCCTAAATCCTTCTTTCTCTTCTTCATCTTCTCCACTTAAATCAAACCCACTTCCACCATTGTTGAAGATATGGAAGCTTGATGCTTTTGTGGGACTAGGAACTTTTATTTGGAGGATTCAAGTGGTGAAGGTTTTTGGAAGATTTGGCTTGAAGATGCAAGTTTCTTCAAAGGAGCTTACATTTGGGGGAAAATCTAGATTTAGCCTAAATCTAGCAATGTGAGTTCAAGTTGATTTGCGAAAACGTTGTACATGCCAAAAATGTTATTTTCCAAGTATTTGTGTGTTTTACTTGAAAGTATCAATTGTTGGGTTATTTGATGAGTTTAACCCTTTTTGAAGTGTATACCTTTATAAAGTTGTAAAACACCCATATTTGGGATTTTTGGATATTTTGATATGTAGAAATCATAATATGTTCTTAAAAGATTTATTGCTCAAAATGAAGTTTATTTGATGGTTTAATCATATCGGTGTAATTGATTTTATAAATCATTTGGGAAAATGCACATTTTTTGTGTCATGAGTCATTTTGAGAATTATAAGAGTATGAGTCCATTTTGGGAAACCCATTATTATTAATCCGTGACGAGTTTTGGGTCAATGAGAATTTTATGGTATACATTTACCTAAACGACGTTTAATGCGTTTATATTTTGAGGACCGTTATTTATGTGTAACATCTCGATTTTTGTATAAAGTGTTAAGATGTGTTTTTGATAAACTTATGATTTATTATGTGATAGATTAATTTTAGAGTTTAACCCCGAATAAGTTACGTTATTTATTTTACGGAGTTATAAGTTAAGGGGTAAACTATAATTTTAATTTATAAGTTGGAGGGTATAAATTGTCATATGATGGAAGTTGAGGGGGCTGTGTGGTTAAAGTGGTGAAACTCTTTAACACTTCTACCGTCTCATTTGAATATGAGAGGTGAGGTGTCATGCTATTAGGAATTTTGTATCTTAAGTGTGTGTGTGTGTGTGTGTGTGTGTGTGTGTGTGTTGTGTATGGAAGAGAAAGAGAGAGAGCCGAGAAAGAAAGACAAAGAAGAAGAAGAAACTGAATCTTTCAGCTGGAGTTTTTAAGTACAAACTGAAGAAATCAAAGGTAAACATCTCATATAAATCTTCCATCTCATGTAGTTAAAGTTTTATAATGGGTTATATTTTGGGTTATGAGGATTTTTGTAAGATATGGAAAAACTGGGTTTACCAGTCTCTTCTCCTAGCTATATTAAGGATATCTGCACATTTACAGATTTAAACATGGCTTAAAAGTATAGATTCTGGCTTAAATACGTTTTCAGTTGGTTGAGACATTTATGAACACAGTTAGTTGCGATAAGTTTGATAGTTGCGATAATGTTGATAATTGCGATAGTTATGAATGTCGCAAGCTTTGGGTTGCGACAAGTTTGTTGTATCGCAACAGTTGGTTGCGATAAGTTGTTGTATCGCAACAGTGGGTTGCGATAAGACGCATGTCGCAACAGTTGGTTGCGATAAGTAGGGGATATCGCAACAGTGGGTTGCGACAAGTACCGTGTCGCAAGTAGTGGGTTGCGACAAGTGTTATCGCAGTTAGTGGGTTGCGATAAGTATCCAGGATTTTGGTTATTTAGGATTTTAAGAGTCTAATTAATACAAGTACATTATGTATTTGGGTATTTTAGACTTTGTGAAGTTTGAAGACAAGAATTCTTACATCAGTTAAGAAGTATTATAAGAGTGACCCTACTGCTGTCAGGTGAGTTCATTCTTACCTTACCTTTTTATAACGTATTTAAATTACGGTAAGGTATATTTTATAAAGAGATGTTTACTGAATGAATTTTGGGATAGACGATTATACGAGTTTTAACTATTTGTTTTAATGGGCAATTGGGTATATAAATTTATAGCAATGACCCGTGAGTGATGATATTAATTGTTGGACTTATGTTCCGAGGAATTGACATATTAAATATGATTTGCTCATACTGATAGATATGAGGAATCTGCGTATGATATGAGGACTATACGTGGTAGAAATGTGATTTGCTCATACTGAATGATATAAGGAATCTATGTGGTATAAATATGATTTGCTCATACTAAATGCTATGAGGAATCTATATTAAGTAACTTGCACGAGTACGAATATGTATAATGGATTCATAGGCACTAGTGTTTTGTTATCATGTTGAATAGGCGTGGCACTAATCGTAATTCCCGTGATTTGAATAAATGTGGAATAGGCCGGGCTCTAAAGGTAATTCCCATTTTGTGTTATGATATAATAAACGTGGAATAGACCGAGCTCTTAATGGTAATTCCCGTTGGTTGAAATGAGGATTAGACCGGGCGCTTAATGGTAAATCCCATTTCGTGTTATGATGAGAAATCGTGGAATAGGCGTGGCGCTAATCGTAATTCCCGATTTCTATGGGAAGATAAGGGATAGGCCGGGCACTGAATGGTAATTCCTACTTCCACTTCAAGAAATAGGCATGGCACTAATTGTAATTTCTTGGTGTGAGCAACGATGTAGAATCCGTGGAGATTCGTAGTGGGCTATTGAATGTGATATCATGACTGACTTGTGTTGGTCATATTTATATTCCCGTTGACTAGAAATGAATGATTAGGCAACATAGAATTGCTATTCATGTTGATTGATTGAATAGGCAAAGTAGAATTGCTATTCATGTATAAATGAGGGGATAGGCAAAGTATAGTTTCTATTCGTATTTGAGATGTGGAAACATGAATTAGACGAAGTGTAAGGGTTGTTTTCCTTTGCTTTCGGCGGATTAGAAATATGCAATATATAAGTGCTATTTCTGCTTCTATTCCAAGGAGAAGGTATGGTGATTGAATGTAAGTATTTAGGCTTGATCGATAAACTAGAATCCGTGATGATTCGTAGTAGGCTATTGAATATGGTGTTATGGCTTTTTGAATGATAGTCATACTCATGGGGTTGAGTATAATTCTGTTATTATGAGATAAGTACGAGTATGGTAAGAACGAGTGTAAGTCAAGTTTGATAAACCTTGCTTACATTGATTTAAAAGTATTATTTTGAAACTGAATGTTCTCACTAGGCGTTAGCCTAATCGTTTCAAATTATATTTTCTTAACAGTTATGAGCAGGGAAGTAATGGGATGAGTGAAGAGTTTATGGTGACGACAAGTTTGATGTAAATTGACTCTAGTCTCTATTTTCACTTGTTAAGAATGTGTAATTATGGATATTAGTTATGTAAACCCTTTTAATTCAGGTTTAAATTTGCCCTGATTTTTAGGGTGTTACAATATGGTATCAGAGCTGTAGTTTAAGCGAACTAGGTATGATAATGAGATACCTAGACTTAAACTGAGATGAATTAAGATATGATATGTGAGAAATGGGTAGAAGTACTAAGACGGGATAGTCTTAGAGTCAACAGGAATATGTGAAGTTAGTACTGTAACAATGGTAACGAGGATTCTCATGTATAGTATGTTCACAATTTCAATTAGCTACTGTTATTCTGAATATATTATTACACAAGTATACTTGTTCTAAATTGTTACAGTGACTAATGAGTGGTAAAGTATGTTTCGTGTGTAACCATTTCTTATGGTTATTTCTTTGTGTTATGTTAGAACGATGGTGAATACGCCACCATTGTCCCCTATTTCTTCGATGGATAGGGCCATGATTGATTGGTCAGTGGAAAAGCGACCTGAAATAGGTGAAACACATGAAAGTCCGCCGAGGTTACCTGCTATGGGAGGAGCGGACAGTCGGGTACACAGAACGAGTACCAGTACCGTTAACACTGAGACGACGGAGTCTACGATAGAGTCTCGTATGATGGAGAACATGACACGAATGATGAATACAACAATGGCTCAACAAATAGAGATGTTTATGAAAGCGCTGAATGATCAAAGTTCAGAGTTACGTCGAACGAAGACTGATAGTGGAGTAAGAAATCAAATTCGTAATCCCGTAACATAGGTTGAAAGGAGGGTGGAAAGAGTCTGCTCATATAAAACGTTTCTAAGTTGTAAACCGCCAGAGTTTACCGAAGCAGACAATCCTGTGGCATGCATGAATTGGCTCAGGGAAATGGAACAAGCTTTCCGAGCTTGTGAATGTGATGAAAAGTCGAAGGTCAGATTTGGGTCTCAAATGCTACGAGGTAACGCATTGACTTGGTGGAACGTAGTGACGTCTACTGTGACGGCTCCAGTCTTAGCGGCTATGACATGGGAGTCGTTCAAGAAAAAGATTTTGGAAGAATATTGCAACGAAAATGAAATGGATAGGATTGAAGAAGAGTTTCGGACTCTGAAGAAGGGTACTTCTACTGTTAGGAAGTATACTGAATCCTTTATGGAGAAGCTGAACTTAGTGGGGCATGTGGCTCCGACTGAGAAAGATAAGATTAAAACTTATTTAAAGGGTTTGCCAGCGGACATGATGTCCCGAGTAAGAAATGCTAAAGCTACAACGTTGAGAGAGACAATTGAGGAAGCTAAGGTTATGGAAGAGGTTTATGCAAAAGATAAAGTTGAGAAAGCTCGCATAGGAGAGAAAAGAAAAGGGGAAGGACGACCAGAATCTTCGCATGGGTCGAAGCCCTTTATTGATAATACTTATTTTGAGCCTCGTCAGGAGTTAAATTGGTGCCAAAAATGTAAAAGTAAACACTATGGTCCATGTAGGGTGACTTGGCTAGAATGTTTCAAGTGTGGCAAGAGTGGTCATACCATAGGGAATTGTCCCATACAAGGACCAACATGTTTTGAGTGTAAACAACCTGGCCATTATCGAAAAGATTGCCCAAAGCTAAAGAAGAGTGGAAATCAAGAGAAGAAACCCAATGTCCCAAGGCCAACGGGCTGAGTATTGTATACGATGGCGGAGGGAATTAAGGGATCGTCGGGTGTACTTTCGATATATTTTTTTGTAAATCGTATACGTGCGTGTGTGTATTATGAAATAGTATGCTAGCTTGTCTTTTTGTACTATAATCTTTTGTTAAAAGTTAGCTATACTAGTTACTATTTTGAAAGATGCTTAAATGGTTAAAATAATATCAAGTTCTAGTTGGATATAGATTTGATGATTTTGTAGTTGCTCCAAGAAGATCTGCAAATTTTCAAGTTGGGGAGTGGGTAATAGTGAAAGTTACAAGATTGAGATAACCTGGGAAGTTGAGTCCTTGTTCTTTCTGGACCTTTAACTGTGAGTAAGTATGTAAGACTTGAAGTGAAGGAATACATGATATATTTTATGTTGGTATAATGTGATTCCACGTACTGAAATAAGAGTAGGCGAGAAGAATTGTTGTGTGGAGAAACCGAAGATGATTTTAGAAAGATCAGTTGAGAAGTTACGACCTAAAAATATAGTTATGTTGAGAGTAAAATGGTGCGTATGTGACCTTAGAAGTTGAAGAGGATATGAAGATTAGATATCCTCACTTGTTTACCTAGCTTTGATTTCGAGGACGAAATTATTTTCAAGTTGGGGAGTATTGTAACATCTCGATTTTTATATAAAGTGTTAAGATGTGTTTTTGATAAACTTATGATTTATTATGTGATAGATTAATTTTAGAGTTTAACCCCGAATAAGTTACGTTATTTATTTTACGGAGTTATAAGTTAAGGGGTAAAGTTTAATATTAATTTATAAGTTGGAGGGTATAAATTGTCATATGATGGAAGTTGAGGGGGCTGTGTGGTTAAAGTGGTGAAACTCTTTAACACTTCTACCGTCTCATTTGAATATGAGAGGTGAGGTGTCATGCTATTAGGAATTTTGTATCTTAAGTGTGTGTGTGTGTGTGTTGTGTACGGAAGAAAAAGAGAGAGAGCGCCGAGAAAGAAAGACAAAGAAGAAGAAGAAACTGAATCTTTCAGCTGGAGTTTTTAAGTACAAACTGAAGAAATCAAAGGTAAACATCTCATATAAATCTTCCATCTCATGTAGTTAAAGTTTTATGATGGGTTATATTTGGGGTTATGAGGATTTTTGTAAGATATGGAAAAACTGGGTTTACCAGTCTCTTCTCCTAGCTATATTAAGCATATCTGCACATTTACAGATTTAAACATGGCTTAAAAGTATAGATTCTGGCTTAAATACGTTTTTAGTTGGTTGAGACATTTATGAACACAGTTAGTTGCGATAAGTTTGATAGTTGCGATAATGTTGATAGTTGCGATAAGTATGAATGTCGCAAGCTTTGGGTTGCGACAAGTTTGTTGTATCGCAACAGTTGGTTGCGATAAGTTGTTGTATCGCAACAGTGGGTTGCGATAAGACGCATGTCGCAACAATTGGTTGCGATAAGTAGGGGATAAGACGCATGTCGCAACAGTTGGTAACGATTACACTTTGAACATGGTCTTTCTGTTGGTCGAAATGACGGACGGTTGTCAAACCTCTGAAATCTAGGTTTCCTCGAATCCTGTGGTGGTCCTTCCCATTTTCTTTTTCCTAAGCTCTTATCGCCAGTATCTCTTTTATTATCTTTTTCCACATTCTCGGCAGCATCCACCGCAGCTGTAAAAGTATTTGGCCCCGTGGCAGTCACCAATCTTCGAACTTCGGAATTCAACCCATAAATAAACCTCTCCATCTTCATCTTATCTGTAGCAACATAATATCCTGCAAAACGAGACTTCTCCAAAAATCGTGCAGTATAATCTCTAACTGACAGATTTCCTTGTTTGTAGATTCATGAATTCTTCTTCTAACTGTCTGACAGCGGCTTGTGGACAGAAGTGCGTTGTGAAAGCTAACACGAATTCCTCCCATGAAAAAGTAGTATATACATCCGCTCCTCTCGATTCTGTATGAGCATCCCACCAATACAGAGCATCCCCTTTCAGCATCGCAGCTCCATAAAGCACTTTGTCTTCTTCAGCACATTTACACGTCTTGAAGATGGCCTCTATTTCTTTCAGCCATCTCATCGCCTTTACCGGATCCCGATCTCCTGAGTATGTAGGGGGCTTACAACTAAGAAACATTTTATAATCGCACCTTTTCACCCCTGGTAGAACAGTAGAGGTAAGTGGTATCTCCACTTCATGTTCCGGATCTGGTCTTTCAGTTTCATTAAGACGATTACGTTCGAACATGGCTTGTATGCTATCCTGTAATCTTCCCATTTCAGCAGTCAGATCATCTCGTGTAACAAACTCTGTACCATGCTGTTGTGTTCTACCTCCAGTTCGGCCTCCTGTTCCCCTTCCAGTTCTACCTCTACCAAGATCTCCTCCTCTTCCCCCTGTTCCTAACGGCGGATTTCCTCCACTTGAATTCCTTCCTCTTCCCTGATTCCCTTGTCTGGTGCCATTCGCCATTCTGTGGATTCAAACAAGGTTAATATACACACATAAGCACATACCCCATATAATAAGATATTCCAGTTCAAACATGTACCTGTAAGATCATAATTACACTGGCCTGGTGTAATTTGAAATTACCTTACATGATGTTCCTTCTACCTTTTATACTTAATATCCCCAAGTTCTAATTTAATCTGGACATCCTACTTCACATGCAGTTTAAGTCTAGGTACGGATACTAATACCTAAATCCCTTAAACTAGGGCTCTGATACCATCTGTAACATCCCGTAAAACAAAACATACATATAACATATAATTCATAACAGGGTTTCAACAAAATCATTCACATTACACATTTGGTCCCAAAGTCTGATCTAACGAATATAAAATTCAGTACAAACTTGATCCCATTTAGATCTGATAATAGCTAATAACTGAAATTTAAGTACAAAAAGTATCATCAACTTCATAATGATCATCATTCCACATAGCTATCCACCAAGTAATCTAATCATTTACTCTTACTGGTACCACCACCTGGAATACATATTTTTAAAACAAAAATGAGGGTTAGACCTAAGGGTCTAGTGAGTAAATCCCTGATATTTGGAAATCATTAAAATTCATTTATATAAATACACACTTTTATATAAATACATTTACATCACACGTAAAATAATACCAAATGCAATTCACACAACATACCTTTCACATACCACCTTATCCCTCCACCAATGGCCAATAACAATTGGTTGCGAGCCAATTTATCACACCGGTCCTAAGCCCGGCCACGTATTATATTTTCATATAATACTCACGTAATTATAATATCTCAATATATTATAATTACTCACGTATGACATATTCATACACATCATCAAACATTTGTTAATCACATATTGCATTCCAGTAAAAATATACTTTTTAAAGTAAAACTCACCTCGTGTGTTTATCACAAAAACTCTTCCAAGATAATTCACGTATGTTGATCCTTCACAGAATCTGAAATCAGATAAAATACCAAATATCTCTTTAAACACTAAAACTTACAAAATTCTCAATTCAAATCGCAACCCAAAATAACATGAAATCGCAATGAACAATACAAGTCGCAACCGTGATGAACAGTACAAAGTCGCAACCTCTTACTGCGACTTCACCCCAAAATCGCAACCCACTATTGCGACTCCATCCTAAGTCGCAATCAACTACTGCGATCCCAAACCCAAATCGCAATCAACTACTGCGATTCCAATCTCAAATCGCAATCAACTACTGCGATTCCAATCCCAAATCGCAATCAACTACTGCGATTCCAATCCAAGTCGCAAACGACCATTGCGACTTCAAGCCCAAATCGCAATCGACCATTGCGACTTCGTTGAATGTCGCAGTCCTCTATTGCGACTTCGATGAATGTCACAGTTCACTGTTTCATCCTAAAACCCAGATTTTTGTACTTTTACTCTATGCAAGTTACTGTAAAAGTGCAGATATGTTTAAGACCATTAGCACAACCTATCCTTAAGCTTAAACTCCCCAAAACATCCATTTTTAACAAAACCCACCAAGAACTTAAACTAGTAATTTCAAGAACACTTTGAGAAATTAAAACATATAAAAGGTATGGATTGCTTACCTTAATTACTTCAGATTGTTCCTAGAGCCACTTCAAATAACTTCCTTCTTTCCTTTAGCCTTTCTCTCGATCTCCCTCTCTCAACCGAATACACCACACAAACACACACTCACACTTTTGCTATAAGTGTTAAAAATTGACACCTCCTGTACATGAGGTGGAAAAGAGGCGGTGGGGGAAAGGTTTGACAAAAAGACCATTTAAACCTCAAGCTTACCCTAGTTGGCAAAACATAACCCTATACTTTTATTATTAAATTAAAACTTACCCCTTAACTCCTAACTCCATAAAATACTAAATAAAAACTTATAAAATCTTAATATTTTAAATTAGATAAAATACCTGGTTATTACATGTATAAATGAGGGAATAGGCAAAGTATAGTTGCTATTCGTATTTGAGATGTGGAAACATGAATTAGACGAAGTGTAAGGGTTGTTTTCCTTTGCTTTCGGCGGATTAGAAATATGCAATATATAAGTGCTTTTTCTGCTTCTATTCCAAGGAGAAGGTATGGTGATTGAATGTAAGTATTTAGGCTTGATCGATAAACTAGAATCCGTAATGATTCGTAGTAGGCTATTGAATATGGTGTTATGGCTTTTTGAATGATAGTCATACTCATGGGGTTGAGTATAATTCTGTTATTATGAGATAAGTACGAGTATGGTAAGAACGAGTATGGTAAGAACGAGTGTAAGTCAAGTTTGATGAACCTTGTTTACATTGATTTAAAAGTATTATTTTAAAACTGAATGTTCTCACTAGGCGTTAGCCTAATCGTTTCAAATTATATTTTCTTAACAGGTATGAACAGGGAAGTAATGGGATGAGTGAAGAGTTTATGGTGACGACAAGTTTGATGTAAATTGACTCTAGTCACTATTTTCACTTGTTAATAATGTTTAATTATGGATATTAGTTGTGAAAACCCTTTTAATTCAGGTTTAAATTTGCCCTGATTTTTAGGGTGTTACATTATGGGTCTAATGGGTTTTGAGCATGTTGCTCGGTTTTGACTTTAAGGAAGTCTTGGGGATATTTTGTCCAGTTTTGATGGCTCAATGTGGAGTCTTATTTATGGTTTGCATTTATTGCAACATATTGCATGTTATTGCATATTATTGATATTTACATGCTCGAGTGCGTTAGTCATTCCGAGATGGGCATGTTATTGTAGACTGTGTTACATTGGATCCATAGGCACGTAAGTCAGTCTTTATTGGATGGTCTACTGGGTGTCACGGGATTTGATCGGGCCCCATGTTTTATGACCTTTACTTTTCAAGGGTACTGATAAGTGCATAATTTATCACATTCTAAGCACTTATTTTCTAGATATTTAGTCCTATTTTAGTTTCCCAATCACCTTAATTGAGTCTTTTGGTTTGATTTTATCTTTTATTATAGTTTGGAGCTAAGTAGGAGAAATGAGTCTGTTTGTGCTTATTTTGTGGAAAATCTAACAGTTCGGTATGCTGCAGCAGGATGCTACAACATGGTTCACAGTTCCTGAAAAGTCAAAGACATCACTTCATAAACTTTTTGATGGGGAATCTTTTGGTCAACTCCTCAGCCCTTTCTTGCAAGCTGGAAGACAGGGCATCTTCAGGGAATACTATCATGAAGGAGGCTACCTTAAGAAAAGCATCTTATAATCCCTTTAGCTTTTTGGTTTAAGGAATCTTTGTACTAGCAATAGTGACATTAGATGCTCTCCCTTGTATAAATAGGAGCTGAACTCCTGGTTGTTTGGTACACCACTCCTTGCCTTAAGCAAGTTGTTCTCTTTAGTTCTAATTTCTAGTTTCTTCTAACAAGGAAACTAGCTAAGTAGTTCATATAGCTACTTAGAAGCAATTGTTATCCCCTTTTATGATTTAATCTAAAATCGTTGGTACATCTCTTGTTCTTAATATTTATATTTATGTTTGATCATCATGATTTGTATGTGTTTAAGAGCGATGATGGGCTAATTCCCTAGCTTGGTGTAAGTAATGGTTGGGAGATAAAAGCCGTTGTGTAGTAGAAGGTTGCTTTCGCTATTGGCTATCATCCATGCTATTCACCCTTTGTTTCTAAGTTTCATCTAAGTAGTTTTCTTGACAAGGTGACGTATGTTGTTCTACTTAGATGAGTTGGACTTGAATGCAAGACAACGTTAATTGTTAGAGCATTGAGGTGTTATAATATCAATTTTTACAAATTGTGACTTATATAGAAAATCAGTGAGATCTGCTCTACATTGGTTGGGTTACCCGAATGCGTGGTACTGCCAGTAGCTAGACTTATCTATACCTTGAAAAGGGTCTGAACGTTCCAGTAGCAAGGATGAGAACCAATGCTGCAGCACATGCTGTAGCAACCTACCTAAGCACAATGTTGCTGTAATCCAGCCAGAACTTACACCCTTGCATTTCTTTTACTGTTTTACTGCCATTTTCAAAGCTGTTACTTCACTCAAAGATTATTCCTTCGAATTCTGTTCTTGAAATCTTATTTTAAGTTTGGCTTAAGATTAACCGCTTGCTTTGTTTGTCTCTGTGGGATCGATACTTGGTACTTAGTACCACTTTATTACTTGTTTTCAAAACGATACTGGTTTGGCATGTATACTTGTGTGCTATTCCATTGTTGATTTTAGGGATATATATTCCATGAACCATGTACACTAGGAGGGCTGAGTCTGGTTGAGCTGTCAGGTTGATTGACGGGCGTTTATGACCTTCGCCATGTCGGGGCAATGCCATGGTTGTATCCCCGCTTGTGCCGAGCCTTTGGTGGTATTCTTAGTAATATTCCGCTAAGGTCAGCTGTCTCTTTGGGTGTGTCTTGAAAGGCATCGTATGGGACACTTGGGATTTTATGCAGTGAAGTGTCGTACGATTAACATTGTATGAGTGCCATACTTTTGTGTTCCTCCACTCTCAATGGATACGGGTCTCCCCCGTCGTTGGCCAACCTTACTTGGGATTTTATAATGTCCATGTTTTATTATCGTTGGTCTTGTACGATTGACTGCAATTTGATGACTTTAATATTGGATTCCCCTCCATGTATATTAAAGTTTAAATGAAGCAGGTCATTTCCATATTTATGGTATTTGGACTTCATTACATTTTACGTTCGCGTGAGTATTGGTTCGTATCATGTTTTCGATGAAGTATTGTATTTATATGGATTGTTCTTCCATGAATTTTGGGTTGAGTATTATGTCGTCAACCGTATTTGAAGGTTTTGTATAATATAGATTTATTTACGTGTTGAGTGAGTTTGGATTGGAATTCATTTTGGAAAACGCTTTATACCTTTTGGGAACTTTTCTCATAGATTTTGGGTGCGTTGGAAAATGAGTCGTTTATATCATTTTTGTAAACTTTTTGGAAATCATAATCTATGTCGCAAACTTTCATTTAAAGAACTATTTAAACCATGCTATAAACTCTTGAACTCACTAGGCGTTAGCCTAACCCTTTTTATTTGTCGGCATGTGCATCAGGTTCAGGTTGGGAGTAGTCCTAGTGACATTGCGAAAGGTCAAGTGCTAGTAGTGTGCTCTAGTGGTGAATTGATTAAGTAAAGTCTTCCGCATTGATTTTTGGGGAATAGCATTTTGTACTTGAGTTAAGTAACACCCGATGTGAACTTAGCATTTGTATTAAGACTTAGATTATAATTGTTGAGGCATTTCTCGTATTGATTTATAGAACGAAATTCTATTATTTTGGATGTATTATCAAAAAATTTATTTAGTTTCTCTTTCCCAATTCGAGGGTGTTACACGCCATCCTACTTCAACAAAGCTCTCCATCGGATCTGTGGGTTCATCTTCTCCGACGATTTGGTCCCTGCCGGCTAGAGGAAGCCATAGAGAGGAGAACCACGACAGTAACATTGTGTTTATTTTAGGTACCATAATGGCATCACAATTTGCTTTCTTGACAGGGATGACCCTTGTGCTTTCATGGTCCTCGTCGGCACCGTTTTGGTCTACAACACCACCGCCAATAGTTCCTTTACCACCGGCGGCCATTCCCGTCCCCCTCCCTCGACCACCATCATCAACGGTACGTTAGCCTCGTCTCGTCTGCCTCTCTATCTCTACCCCAGAAACATATCTGTGAACCCAATTTGTCTCTTCACCATCATCAATCTGGCACCATCCCCCTCTTTTTCCTCTCTTGTTTAATCAAATCGACAATGACGATGGACCTCCGATGACGAAAAACCGATCAGAGATAGTCACTGTTTTGGTCTCTTTATTTGATTTCATTAGGCCAAGGTGGGTACAAACCACAATGGGTATCACAACGGGTATCACAACACGTATAGTGGGTATCACAACGGGTATCACAACAACGTATAGTGGTATCACATGTGGTATAACAGTAGGGTATCATAATGTATTTTCTTTTTTTACGAAGTGTATCACAAAATATCATGTGGTATTGCTTTACTAAGTGTATCACATTATATTTTTTTCTTTATTTTCGTTATGTTGTTAAGGGTATCACAGTATACACCATGTGTTTGCCGGGAAAAAGTTCGCCGGAGAGAGGAGAGAGGAGGGAGGAGAGAGGATATTTAACAATACCTAAAATACCCCTTAATTAAAATCTAAAGTCAAAAATACCAAAAATAATAATTTCCTAATTTATGGGTTGATTTGTGGTTGAGATTGGATCTCACGGTTACCACAAACTAACTAGTTCTCCCTTGAATGACCCCCTATGTAACACCCCCGCCCCGCGCAGCCTGAGACGGAAGGTGTACAATCCGGTAATCGGATCAAAAGTCAAGAACATCACGATTCAGAGCGGTACTAAGCTTCCCAAAAATAATAGTTAACTTAAAATGAAACCTAAACATAAATACAAACCCAAAATATTAATGATCCCAAAAGATGTAAGTTGATCTTAGTTCCTTTTTACTCACATTGGTATCTCGATCTTTCAACCTGTCCCTGGAGTGAAACCTAAACCTGCCGAGGAAACATAAAACACCTCGGCTGAGCAATGTCGCTCAGTGGGCGGATAATGTGCATAACCGTGTGAACATAATATAAGTTCAAATAAAGATTAACGTAAAACTAACTTTAGTGAAACAATTCTGAGAATGAGTAAAGGATGTAGAAATCATGTTTTCTTAAAAAAAATCAATAATTCACCCGTATTGCAATAATACGGTGTCTAATCGGATGATCAGTCCAATCAGACTTGGAATGTCAATGTCGGGCACAACATCACCCATTTCCCCGGTAACCGGATTAGTTCTGGTATTCGGCTTTATCCGATAATCGGTTCTATCCGGTAACTAGACATTTTCTGGTATTCGGCTCTATCCGGTAACCAGACATTTTCTGGTATTCGGCTCTTGGATGCATCCTACGTCCCCTATTTGGCTTGGTCTTAGCCTTTACGAGAACGCCATGGTCATTAATAGCCACCACGGAAGGCATCTCAACACCCGTGGCCTAAGTGTTGAGTCTAGTTCAAAAGCAAGAAAACTTGTGTCGTTAAATCAATGATTCCATCAATTTTAAAACCAAATCTCAAATTTCACAATAATCAATTTCAACCGATAACGGGTCGCATCATAATATTCAAAACAACGAAAACTATTCAGGGAGTATTTGTCAAATCAACCGAAAACGGATCGTAACTTCAAAAAATCAATTCATTTAGAAATAATGCAAATTACGTTTAACACGAAGTCATAAAGCATAAAATTAGACTTTTTAGATAAGACGCTCAAATCGTGAAGCATATTCATTGTAATAGCATAAACCAAGATCTTGAAACGTAAACAAACTTTCTTATAAAGTATCCGGAACCGTTAGGCTCGGATCACATCTATCAACATAGATGGGATTTCCGGAATGCAATCGGTTCCTCTCGAGTCAAAGGAATAGGATATCCATACCTTAGATGTGTTTTAGAATTGATCACACGAGACTTGAGGCTTATGAGCGGTTCCCTCGTTTCGGGTTACCTACACTTATTCATAAAATGCTTTTAGATGATTTTCGATAACAATTCTCATCAATTTCAAGTTCCTACAAGCCTTTATACATTAAAAGAGCCTACAAACCTTCAAACATACTTAAACTAACCTTATGTCACTTCATGAACACTTCACACGATTCTTAGGACCTTAAACAACATTTGCAAAAATCCAAATTCCACACTTTCAAACAGTAGCTAACAACTTCTTTATACCAAGTCTTTTTCTCATGCTTAGAGGCATAACCAAACTTTCTTGTGTAAAGCCCGTGTCCCGGTACGAATAAATATTTTCCTTTAAATCTTTCTCGTTGCTTAAATATGTAATTGCCATTGAATTTTCTTACGGGATCATTTAAGTTGCAGAGGGTTAGCACCGTTGACCCTAAGTGTTAATTTTCTAGTAGGGGGTTTAGAGAGTGTTTGTGATTTGCTGAGGGACCAAAATTGTCAAAGGGCCAAAGTCGTGACATGGGGTCGGCCCATGCACACGACCAAGCCCTTTTTGCTTCTTTGTTGTTTTTGTTTTGTGGTTTGGGTTACGAGGGTAGCAAACGAAAGAAGAAGAAAAGTTTTATAGAGAAGAAAACCCTAGACACCCTCCCCTCTCCGCCGTGGTCTTCCCCCCCACCCCTTGTCGGTCTTTCTTCGCCGCTGCCGGAAAACGCAGCCACCGCCGCCAGCGTTATCGACTGCCGGAGAGAGAGAGGAACAGCGAGAGGGCAAGAGAGGAAGGAAGAGCCGACTTGGTTGCTGCTGCGTTTTGAACAAGAGGTAAGCATCGTCTTTTCGTTTCTTTCTTTTGCGTCGACGTCAATCAGCCGTGATCGAAACCACCACCGCCGCCGCCGACAGCCTTGGCTGCCGGCGGTGTGGCCACCGGCGTGAACCACCAGATCTAGGGGTGGGTTGTGCGTGGTCAGAGTTGCGAGGGTGGGCGAGAGTGTAGGAAAGTCGGGATAGTTTAAGGGTCCGTTTTGTCCCGTCGGATTTTTGTAAACTGCCGCCGTCGCCGCCGGCGACCACCACTGCCGGAGGTGGAAGTGGGTGGTGCGCGGTTGAGCCCAGCCTTTGTGAACTATAACCCGTGACCTCGTAGCGTAAAACCCGAATCGATTAAGCCTTGAACCGTTTTTATAAATCGTGATTTTATGAAAATTCTAAGTGTGCTGTCCAGTTTTCGCGTGATCATAACTTTCCTGTCGTAACTCCGTTTGAGCCGAAACTGGCGCCCACGGTTCAAGTTCGGGGTCGGGCACGTTTTCCGTGTTTTAGCGGAAAACTGGTTCGGCCTCTAGCTAGGTGGAAAAGTGGTCGTAAGTTCGGTGTTTCGTCATTTCATGTAAAAATTTCTGGAATCTGCCTTGATCTTGCGAAAACCATAACTTTCTGCTCGTAACTCGGTTTGGGGTGAAACCGGTGTCAAAAGTTCCCTTTTTGAGTCTAGAAACTTTTCTGTGTTTTGTGCAAAACCCAGTTCGGGACGTAGCATGGGTCGAATTGTCGTTTTATACTGAAAGGTGCTGAATTTTCGCTGTGCTGGAATCTGTTTTTGTAAAATCCGTAGTAAATTGTAGAAAAATCGTTAGGAGGCGTATAATATGTCCTTGGAACCCTAACTCAGAGTACTTTCTGGTCAGGAAATAATATTGGGAATTTTATGGGTTTAAAGGGGTCGAAACAGGTCCCGAACAGACCTGTTTGGCGAGAGCGGAAAATGGTTTTAGTGACGGTTTAAGCGTGTGTCGTGTCATAGGGTCCGGGTCTCGTATGGACACGTTTTAACATGCGTTTAGGTGCTGGGAAGTGACCGTATTTGTGAAGCTTGAATTGTGTTATTAAGCTGGGCGCGCATTCGAGGTGAGTTCTCTCACTGTGTAGTTAGGGGTTGTATGCATGTCATAATAGTTTGTATGTACTATTGTCTTTGTGGTGTGAACTAGTTGTTTGTGGTGTGTAATATTTGATTGGTTTGAATGCTTGGTATAAATGTGTCACATTACAATTCGGTGGGACCGAGGCCTCGATGGTACTGAGGTGTTGGTTACATTACAATTCGGTGGGACCGAGGCCTCGACGGTACTGAGGTGTTGGATACATTACAATTCGGTGGGACCGAGGCCTCGATGGTACTGAGGTGTTGAATACATAATTACTTGTAGATGTTTACTCATTTTATGTAACTGTGATGTTGTTGCTTATGTGCGGATAGGGGTGATATGTATATAATTCCTATATGCGCATGTGTTGGAATTCACTAAGCTCCGTGCTTACCCTTTCCCAATAAACTGTGGTTTCAGGTACGGGCGGCTCCAAGGCGTGACGAGTACACACTGGCGCGCGAGAAGAGCTGGTTGCTTTATGATTTTAATAATTAAACGTTTATTCCGCTGGTTTTATTTTTATAAAGACATTAATTATGTGTTTGCAAACGAAACGTTGGGATCATTTATTGAGTTGTTATCAATGAATTGTTTATTTAAAAATTTAAATTTGCTTGTAATTTTTGGGACGTTACAACTTGGTATCAGAGCACAGCTTGAGTGAATCAAACGCACCTCGGTGTGTTTGGTCTCAAGTTGCGGCTGGGAAATTTTCAAATTCGTTATTAAATCTTTTTAGAAATAAAAGAAAAAGTAAAAACCCGTTCGAGGAACGGTGATCGGAGGCGCAGTGTGTACAGTCAGCCGGGGCCAAAGGGGAAAGGTACAGTACTTAGTGTTTTATTGCTTTCTAGATCATAGAGTATGCATGCTAGATTGCCTGTTGTGGACACTATGCTGTATGTTGAACTACTTGCTATTAGGAATTTATGCTAATTATGATAGGTTACTAAGTGGACGCCCTCTAGGTTGTATGCAGTAAGAGATTTATAGTCTTAGAATATTCGATTTAGTTCTATTGCGCAGCTCTTGTTTGAGTCCAACCGTTCTAGGATAGAGTCTTGTATTCGACTGTCTATTTGTTTCGCACTGCATATAATCGGGTATTCGCGAGGTCACCCGTTATAATTAGTAGGGATTCGGTAGTAGCAAGGGTAGTGGGATAAGAGGAAGTTCCTAGAGAGCTGGGAAGGGCGTTTATGTATGAGTACGTGTGCTAGATTGCTTTCTAGAACATAGGAGTATGTATGCTCAATTGCTTGGTGCTTATTACACTGTATTGCATGTCTGCTGCTTGCTATTAGGGATTTGGCAGTAGCAAGGGTAGTGGTTTGGATGGAATTCCTAGGGAGCTAGGAAGAGTGTGTACATATGCCGGTGCGGGCATATGTGTATAGTTTCGGCGAGAAACTACTTGGACCCCTTGGGATGGAACTCGGAACGGGCGATGATAGGTGTGGATGGTAGTAGTAGAGCTCCTACTACCGTAAGCACAGGATCAATGCTCGAGTCGGGGAAGTCACGAGGAATCCAAGGAGTTGAGCGTGAGTGTTGTTAGTATGAGTTATTATGTGCTAATAACGCGTTGTATTGTCTACCCAGAATAGCCATCACAAGGAGGAACAACTATAGTAAACCTACTAGTACAGGTGTGTACTCGAAGTGTTTTGAGGTGATGATCGTGGGGGGTAGTGATGAAGGTCCTAAACTAGTAGTCGTTGGAATAGAAAGACGATTCTGATATTAGTCACTTGGAGTGACGATAAGGATGATATTTGTTGTAAGCAGATCATTTCGGGCCAAGATGGAAGATTGTGCTAGGGTCATGGGCTCATAGAGCCGACTTTGATTTGAGGAAAACCCGTAAGATAATTTGATGTGATTTCCCAACTTGCCTTAAGAGGTTTAAATGTCTGGATGACAATAGTAGACCGGAGAGTTTCGGAGTAGTAGGGGTCGAGACGTTGAATGCCGAATGAGTCATGCACGAAGTTATTTTGAAAATAAGATTGCATTAACAAATTCTTGTGTTTCAAATCTTTGTATGGACGGTGTTTTGGAATTTTGGGAACTGCTCAGCACACGCACAAGATTTTGAAATATGGTTTTGAAAGTGTATGAAATCGTTTTATCACGGGAGTGCAAACTTTGTTAGAATTTGTCTCATTTTCGTTATTTTTCCAACGGTTCTTTCGGGTACGATGTTATCCGTGTTTTGGTGGTGGTTAAGATGTTGGGTAAGTGACTACGGATTGAGACTCTAACATTGGAACTCCTCCACATGTGTTAGAGTTGAGACGAAAAGTTACATTCCACGATGTCTGTATGAAGGCTATTTTGGTGATTTGTTGAAAATGAGTTTGGAATTCCAGTGTCGCTTAACTTTTCGTTCGAGAGTTTGTATTACTAAGTGTTTTATTGCAAATAGTTCAGTGTGTGGATTGATTCATGCGTGACATAAGTGATGCATGGAGGAATTTTGGTAACATTTCATAAGGAGTTGTTTAGTGCGCTTTTTAGTCAGCTAAAGGTTTTATTGACATTTCCATGAAAATGCGATTTATCGACTTAGGGGTATGCATACTGGGGTAACCTTTGTTCTCGACATTTTGATGAACGAGTCGTGCATGAAAATGTTTTAGTTCCTTTTTGTCGAAATGAAAGACCATTTGATCCAAGGAGTGTTTTAATGTTGTGAACATCATGCATACGATTACAATGTGTTATATTTTGGAAATATAAATGCGTAGATTTTTGACATTCGGTTAATTTAGAATTACCGATCATTTTTTTTTGGGAAATTAAAAACTTTTGCTTTGGAGGAAACGAGTATTTTGAGCATTTTCGATAAATACATTTTTAAACTATAATGTTTTGACGTTATATGTCCCAAGTACGAAACTTGAGGAAGTGTTACAAGCTTGCATGCCTGCCCTCAGTTTGAGATTTTATGAGGTTTTAGTCGATATTTCCAATTAATAGAAGCGGACTGGTTTCTGTCTTCAAGTTTGAAACTTACACAAGACAGTTGTGTTTTAACAAAAATATATTTGTAAACCGTGTCATCGTTTTGTATGATTAGCTGACGCGCGAAAAATTTGTGGCGAACCCTGTGCCACGTCATTTTTATGATTAAAAAGAAGAATTTTTGAATCAAATGTCGTGAAACTTATTTTGAATTATGTGCACACCTTTGTCGCACCCTGTTTAAGGTCAAGCGGTTACTTTAAGTGCACGTCATGAGTCAATCCATACTGGAATCGAGGCGGTTCATTTTAAAGAAACTATTTATTACGCTTGCTTTTGTGTGAGTAAACTGAACTGCAATGGAACGATTTTCAACATGATTTTCCTATGTGGGACGAGCGTGTCTAGTTTTGCGTAACTATCGATCAGGTAATAGTAGTTTTATTACATACGATCTTTGTGAGATGAAAATCCGGATGTTGGAAATATTTTGTAAATGATTTTGTAAACCATTTGGGGAAATGTGCTTTTAGGTGTCATGTGTCATTTCGAGAATGTTTTTTTTTTTGGGTGTGAGTCCTTTTGGAAAACTCTTTTGTTTAACCCGTGTTGAGTTCGGGACTAAGGTTGATTTCAGAGTATTGCTTGCTTAGACTTTATTTAAACGCGTTTTTGACCGACTTATGGGTCTAGCAAGCGTGGAGCATTTTGCTCGGTTCTGACTTGGAATTAGTCATGGGCTAATTGCCCGGTTTTAATGACTCAAGGTGGAGTCTTGTTGATGAATTGTTTTGTCGCACCGTTTGGCATTCATTGCACGTCGAGTATTTACACATTTGGGTGAAGGAGACAATCCGGGATAAGCACTTGTGGGAAGGCTGTTTTGCTTTGGATCCTTAGGCACGTTAGTCAGTCGCTGGTAGTGGTCGGTTGGTTATCTCGGGGTGAGACCCCGGTGTACAGGTGTTATAACCTAGGCTTTCTAGTAGGTGTTAGGAGGATATAGTTGTGGGCACTTACCTGAGAGGTAGGCATCGAGGTGTATCCTCGGTTCAGATAAATTAGCTTTGTAGAAGCGAGTGTGGGGGATACGTCGACGGTGGGAGGTTGGGTATTCCACGCGTGTTGGTAATGTAGGCCGGGTAGTATCGGTTAAGGGAATGACCTGCGTGTGTATTAGTGGACTTGATTGTAGGGGATATCTATTTGTGTTGGTGTCTAGGATAATACCACGCTTATGGGATTCACTGTAATCGGTTGGACCGATGTTCGGCGGGTGGCCGATGTTTGTTATTGTAATCGGTTGGACCGATGTTCGGCTGGGCCGATGGTTGTATTTATTCGGTTGGACCGATATTCGGTTGGGCCGATGTTTGTTAATGTGATTCATTGTGAATTTTGGGAGTCTAGTAGAACTCGTAGAAGTTAATCGGCAGTTAATGGTAGGAATGATCGGATTCGAGTATCCTGTAGGGTATATTGGTGAGCATCTTTAGAATGGTTAGAGCTGGAGATTTGACTCGGGATGTTTGGAATATCTAAGGTTGGGGGACAACCGAAGTCGCTTGGCTGGGGATGATTCCAATTGTTGGGGTGTTCTACCGATCATTTTGTCAGTGTCCTAGAAGGGGTACGTTGGTTAGAAAAGTATTCGAGAAGTTTTAGAAGGAATTTCAGGTGGACGTAGGAACCTGAGGTTGAGATGAGGGAGAACTATCCAGAGCTAATCGCGGGCAGAGACTTCGAGGACGAAGTCTATTTCAAGCGGGGGAGAGTTGTAAAGCCCGTGTCCCGGTACGAATAAATATTTTCCTTTAAATCTTTCTCGTTGCTTAAATATGTAATTGCCATTGAATTTTCTTACGGGATCATTTAAGTTGCAGAGGGTTAGCACCGTTGACCCTAAGTGTTAATTTTCTAGTAGGGGGTTTAGAGAGTGTTTGTGATTTGCTGAGGGACCAAAATTGTCAAAGGGCCAAAGTCGTGACATGGGGTCGGCCCATGCACACGACCAAGCCCTTTTTGCTTCTTTGTTGTTTTTGTTTTGTGGTTTGGGTTACGAGGGTAGCAAACGAAAGAAGAAGAAAAGTTTTATAGAGAAGAAAACCCTAGACACCCTCCCCTCTCCGCCGTGGTCTTCCCCCCCACCCCTTGTCGGTCTTTCTTCGCCGCTGCCGGAAAACGCAGCCACCGCCGCCAGCGTTATCGACTGCCGGAGAGAGAGAGGAACAGCGAGAGGGCAAGAGAGGAAGGAAGAGCCGACTTGGTTGCTGCTGCGTTTTGAACAAGAGGTAAGCATCGTCTTTTCGTTTCTTTCTTTTGCGTCGACGTCAATCAGCCGTGATCGAAACCACCACCGCCGCCGCCGACAGCCTTGGCTGCCGGCGGTGTGGCCACCGGCGTGAACCACCAGATCTAGGGGTGGGTTGTGCGTGGTCAGAGTTGCGAGGGTGGGCGAGAGTGTAGGAAAGTCGGGATAGTTTAAGGGTCCGTTTTGTCCCGTCGGATTTTTGTAAACTGCCGCCGTCGCCGCCGGCGACCACCACTGCCGGAGGTGGCAGTGGGTGGTGCGCGGTTGAGCCCAGCCTTTGTGAACTATAACCCGTGACCTCGTAGCGTAAAACCCGAATCGATTAAGCCTTGAACCGTTTTTATAAATCGTGATTTTATGAAAATTCTAAGTGTGCTGTCCAGTTTTCGCGTGATCATAACTTTCCTGTCGTAACTCCGTTTGAGCCGAAACTGGCGCCCACGGTTCAAGTTCGGGGTCGGGCACGTTTTCCATGTTTTAGCGGAAAACTGGTTCGGCCGCTAGCTAGGTGGAAAAGTGGTCGTAAGTTCGGTGTTTCGTCATTTCATGTAAAAATTTCTGGAATCTGCCTTGATCTTGCGAAAACCATAACTTTCTGCTCGTAACTCGGTTTGGGGTGAAACCGGTGTCAAAAGTTCCCTTTTTGAGTCTAGAAACTTTTCTGTGTTTTGTGCAAAACCCAGTTCGGGACGTAGCATGGGTCGAATTGTCGTTTTATACTGAAAGGTGCTGAATTTTCGCTGTGCTGGAATCTGTTTTTGTAAAATCCGTAGTAAATTGTAGAAAAATCGTTAGGAGGCGTATAATATGTCCTTGGAACCCTAACTCAGAGTACTTTCTGGTCAGGAAATAATATTGGGAATTTTATGGGTTTAAAGGGGTCGAAACAGGTCCCGAACAGACCTGTTTGGCGAGAGCGGAAAATGGTTTTAGTGACGGTTTAAGCGTGTGTCGTGTCATAGGGTCCGGGTCTCGTATGGACACGTTTTAACATGCGTTTAGGTGCTGGGAAGTGGCCGTATTTGTGAAGCTTGAATTGTGTTATTAAGCTGGGCGCGCATTCGAGGTGAGTTCTCTCACTGTGTAGTTAGGGGTTGTATGCATGTCATAATAGTTTGTATGTACTATTGTCTTTGTGGTGTGAACTAGTTGTTTGTGGTGTGTAATATTTGATTGGTTTGAATGCTTGGTATAAATGTGTCACATTACAATTCGGTGGGACCGAGGCCTCGATGGTACTGAGGTGTTGGATACATTACAATTCGGTGGGACCGAGGCCTCGATGGTACTGAGGTGTTGGTTACATTACAATTCGGTGGGACCGAGGCCTCGACGATACTGAGGTGTTGGATACATTACAATTCGGTGGGACCGAGGCCTCGATGGTACTGAGGTGTTGAATACATAATTACTTGTAGATGTTTACTCATTTTATGTAACTGTGATGTTGTTGCTTATGTGCGGATAGGGGTGATATGTATATAATTCCTATATGCGCATGTGTTGGAATTCACTAAGCTCCGTGCTTACCCTTTCCCAATAAACTGTGGTTTCAGGTACGGGCGGCTCCAAGGCGTGACGAGTACACACTGGCGCGCGAGAAGAGCTGGTTGCTTTATGATTTTAATAATTAAACGTTTATTCCGCTGGTTTTATTTTTATAAAGACATTAATTATGTGTTTGCAAACGAAACGTTGGGATCATTTATTGAGTTGTTATCAATGAATTGTTTATTTAAAAATTTAAATTTGCTTGTAATTTTTGGGACGTTACATCTTGTCAACATGAAAATTGTTCATATACCTCTTAGGATTTCATATCAACTTGATTCACATAATTTGGAGCTATGGTCTAATTTCTACAGAGCTTATACTAACAGTATGCAATTTTGATTGTCTGCAAAACAGGTATGTACAAATCAATGATTTCGAGCCAACTACAGTCCGAACTAGACTTCACGGTAAACTACAAACATGTTCTACACTCACAGACCTTTCCATCGATATAAAGAACACCTCATTTGGACAAATGGTTGATTTTATACGAATTTTTAAACTTACCAAAGTGAATCTGTCACTTCTCACAGCACCAACTTGAAGAATTTCCACTTCAATTCTTCAATCTTCCACCTATGACAATCATACATAACTTAGGGTTTAACCCATTTTTCCCAAAACTAAATAAATTAAACAAATTAAACCATGAACATACCTTATCTTGAGCTCCTAGTTCCAATTCTAACAATCAATCTTCAAGAAGATAAACATTTGTGTTGAATTTTTGAGATTTTGTGAGTTTTCTAGAGAGAGGATGGAGAGATTGATGAGTAGAGAGAGACAAATCTGATTATGGTTTGATTTATTTCATAAATCATATAAATATTTATTGTAAAACTTTACTATATAAACCCCCAACTTTGGCTTTTTAACAATCCAACCCCTATATGCCATTTTCACTACATGTTTGGTCCTAAACTATGGTTAATTTGAATAACTTTGGTCTCTAGTTAACTTGAACAACTTTGGTCTCTAGTTACCACCATACTTCTCATTGTCTAGGACAAAGTACAAGATACTAACAAACAATTAAAGCACAAAAAAATTAATATATACCTTAAGAACGAAAAGTAACACCTAAACGGTTATAACGAAAATCGGGGTATTATAATTCTCCCCTCCTTAAAAGAAGATTTCGTCCCCGAAATTGATATAGGTTAGAGGACTTTCATGAATCGAAGAGATACATTCACTCTTTTCACATAAATTCCTCCGTGTCCCATGTAGCTTCCCGCTCAGAACGATTTCTCAATAACACTTTCACAAACGGTATTGTCCTTCGTCACATTTGTCTTTTTTCTCGATTAATTATCGCCACCGGTTCTTCAATATAAGAGAGATCTCTTTCGATTTTGTCTAATGGATAATCAATCACATGAATGGGGTGGTAATGATATCCACGGAATGACGATATATGGAAAACGTTGTGGATGAGTGATGGTTGGGGTGGTAATGCTAGGCGACACGCCACCTCTCCAACTCATTCACGTATTTGAAAGGTCCAACATATCTCGAACCGAGTATACCTTTGATCAGAAGTTGCGAATACCCCACAATAGTGAAACTTTTAGGAAGACATGACCACCAATTTAGAATTCTAAATGTTTTTGAAGCTTGTCCACTTAACTTTTCTGCCAAGATTGGGCCTGTTTCATTTTATACTTTGCGATCTCGACTTGTTCAATAGTAATTCGAACAAGTTCTGGTCCTTTAATAGCTTATTCCTCAACTTCATTCCAACATGTTGGTTTTCTACATTTCCCACCATATACAGCTTCGTACGGAGCCAAGACGATACTGGTCTGCCAGCTATTATAATACATGAACTCCTCGAGGTGTAAATATTCATCCCAAGACTAGACCACTCAAGAGCATAAACCTGTAACATGTCTTCTAGGGCATGAATAGTTCGTCCAGTCTGACCATCCATTTGTGGATGAACAGTTGAATCAATAGTCAATCGCGTACCCCAAGCCTAGTGAAGACTTTTCCATAATCGAGAAGTGAATCACGAATCTATGATCCAATGTGATAGAAATCGGCGTGTTGTGCAATCTAAAGATTTCCCACTAGAATAGATCGGAAAGTTTACTAACTGGGTATGTCTCTTGAATAGGTAGGAAATTAGCCGACTTTGTCAAACGACCAACTACTACCCAGATAACATTATGTCGTCTATAAGTTTGTAGCAACCCTGTCACAAAATCCATAGAAATATGCTCCTATTTCCATATTGGAATTTCTAATGGCTGTAACAATCCGCTAGCCCGTGGATGTTCAATCTTCACTTTTTGGCAAGTAAGACTCTTTGCCACATATTCAACGATATATCGTTTCATTCCGTTACACCAAAAGTATTGTTTTAGATCTTAATACCTTTTAGTAGATCTAGGATGAATCGATAAAATGAATTATGGCTTCACTCAAAACTGCTTCCTTGAGTTTGGGATCGTCGGGTACATATAGTCGATTACCAAATAGAATTATACTTTTATCGTCAATTTGGAAATATGACTGTGAATGATCTTTAGCTTTTTGTAATATAGCCTAAAGTTCTCTATACTGCTGTTGAGGCTTTTAAATTCGAGAAACGAGAGTTGATTCAACCATGAGACTAGCTAAAACTTCGTTGTCACCATGATAGCACAAAATGACACCCATACATTCCATATCTAAGGTAATTTGGGGTTGAATGGTTAAAGACGATTCATTACAAATGATTTTATGGCTAAGGACATCGGCGACTACATTTGCTTTGTCTAGGTGGTATTGAATTCATACATCGTAGTCCTTAAGAAGTTCGAGCCACCTTCCTTTTTGCATATTCAACTCTTTCTACGTAAAGATGTGTTTCAAACTTTTGTAATTTGTAAAGATATCACGAGTCTCTCCATACATATAGTGACGCCATATTTTGAGTGCAAAAAAATGACTCTCGACAACCCAAGATATTGAGTAGGGTAGTTTACTTCATAGGGTTTGAGATGGGGTAAGACATACGCAATCACTTTTACGTGTGCATTAGAATACAATCAAGACCACTTTGAGAAGCATCACTATAAACTTGGAAACCTTCTAACCTATATTGCATTGTAAGAACTGGCGTTGTAATCAATCTCTTTTTCAGTCATTCAAAACATTTTTCCTGTTCTTCACTCCAAACGAATTTAACTCCTTTTCGAAGAGGTTTTGTCATAGGAAGGGCGATCTTGGAAAAGTTTTCAGCAAACCGTTGATAGTAACTTGCCAAACCCAAGAAACTACGGACTTCTGAAATATTTATTGGTTTCGGCTAATTAGTGATGGCATCAACATTGGCGGGATCGATTTTAATGCATTCACTGAAGATAATATGGCCCAAAATTGCTACATGCACCAACCAGAATTCACATTTAGAAAACTTTGCGTACAACTTCTTATTTTGGAGAGTTTCTAAAGCAATACACAAATGAGTTTCATGATCTTCTTTCGATGTTTAATAAATCAAATGTCTTAAATGAAAACAATTATGATTCAACCAAATAATCTATGAAAACCCGGTTCATAAGGTCCATGAAAATACTAGTGTGCTTGTTAACCTGATTGACTATCAACAAACTCATAATAACCATAAAACGGGTTGGAAAAGCAGTCTTTGGGGGATATCATGCTCTTTGATTATGAGTTGATGAGACCTTAAATCAATCTTTGAGAAGTATTTTGGTCTGATGTAGTTGATCGAACAAATCGTCGATTCATGACAATGTATATTTATTGTGCATTGTTATTCATTTTAATTCATGTTAATCAATAATCTCCGAGTTGTCCATCTTCTTCACAAAAAGGATTGATGCCCCCTATGGAATAACAATTGGTCGAATATAACCCTTATTCACTAAATCCTAGATTTGGTCTTTTAGCTCCTACATTTCAGACGAGGCAATATGATACGAAGCTTTAGATATCGGAAAAACTTCCGTGATTAAATCAATATAAATCCAAAAGAAATAGATCATCTAGTAAGATATATGGATTTGTTAACTATGGAAACGTTTTCAAGTTTTGGAGGTACTTCATCCGAGTCTTAGAATGAGACAAGAACCCCTTCACAACCATGCCATATAAACATCTTCACTGTAGAGATGATATTCTCCGTGTGCCAAGTTTAGGTTTTGCTCCCCTAGAACAAACTGTTTAGTTGATCTGTATCCCCAAAAATGACTTGTTTGAATTCATAATCAATTTTCGTCCGACGTTTAGATAACTAAACCATTTCGAGAATGATATCGAAGTGGTCCATTTCCATCAAAAATAAACTAACCTCTTGAATCTAACCACCAATAAATAAAACACATAATAATACAAAATTATAATTAATTAATTATGTATTTCCTAAAGCAACCTATTCCTACTTCTACCCATTCCTCACAGATCAAACTTAAGGTTACTACAAGATCAATGCCTATAGCTCTGATACCATATTTGTAACACCCCCGCCCCGCGCAGCCTGAGACGGAAGGTGTACAATCCGGTAATCGGATCAAAAGTCAAGAACATCACGATTCAGAGCGGTACTAAGCTTCCCAAAAATAATAGTTAACTTAAAATGAAACCTAAACATAAATACAAACCCAAAATATTAATGATCCCAAAAGATGTAAGTTGATCTTAGTTCCTTTTTACTCACATTGGTAGCTCGATCTTTCAACCTGTCCCTGGAGTGAAACCTAAACCTGCCGAGGAAACATAAAACACCTCGGCTGAGCAATGTCGCTCAGTGGGCGGATAATGTGCATAACCGTGTGAACATAATATAAGTTCAAATAAAGATTAACGTAAAACTAACTTTAGTGAAATAATTCTGAGAATGAGTAAAGGATGTAGAAATCATGTTTTCTTAAAAAAATCAATAATTCACCCGTATTGCAATAATACGGTGTCTAATCGGATGATCAGTCCAATCAGACTTGGAATGTCAATGTCGGGCACAACATCACCCATTCCCCTGGTAACCAGTTTAGTTCTGGTATTCGGCTCTATCCGATAATCGGTTCTATCCGGTAATGTAACACCCGAAAATTTGAGAAAATACATTTTTGGGTCTCACGGACGTCCGCAAGGCACAAGGCCGGACGTCCGCGATGTGCAGAAGTCCGCGAGTCATCCGCGGAAGCAACAGAGAAAAATGGGATTTCGGATCAGGTTGGCCCGGACGTCCGCGATGCATCTGAGATATTTTTCTTGTTTCCTCTTAAGACCTTTCCCTCTCTCCCTTTCTCTCATTTTTACCCCATTCCACTTCTCAGCTATCTCTCTCTCTAAAAACCGAACTCTCTCTCAAGAAACCCTAAACCTCCCTTCTCCTCTTCATCTTCTTCCCCAAATCAACATCATCACCATTGTTGGAAACCTTAACCTATTCAAGAAACCTTCCACTTCATCTCTTTCATCAAGATTCTAGGGTTTTCACCCAACCCTTTTCACTCCATTCGAAGATTAGGAGTTTGTGGCTCATCTTGGTGGTTCTAGAGATATTTTGGTTGGTGGATTCAAGTATGGTTAAGGTAATCTTCTCTTCTCTTCATTTTTGAAGTTAGGGTTTTGATATAAGTGGATATTTTGGTGTAGGATGGTTGGAGAATGATTCCTCATGGTTAGATCTAATTATTGATGGTTGGAAACTTATGGATCTAGATTTTTGAGGTTTTGGCTTGAAGATTCAAGTTTCACCAAAGGAGCTTACGTTTGGGGAAATTCTAGATTTAGCCTAAATCTAGCAAGGTGAGTTCAAGTTGATTTGTGAAAACTTTGTACATGCCAAAAATGTTATTTTTCCAAATGTTTGTGTGTTTTACTTGAAATTATAAATTGTTGAGTTATTGGATAAGTTTAACTCTTTTGAAATATTTATCTTCATAAATGTTGTAAAAACCCATATTTGGGATTTTTGGATATTTGATGTGTAGAAATCGAAAATATATCCTTAAAAGATTTATTGCTCAAAATGAAGTCTATTTGATGGTTTAATCATATTGGTGTAAATGATTTTATAAACCATTTGGGAGAATGCACGTTTTAGTGTCAATAACCATTTTGAGAATTATAAGGGTGTGAGTCCTTTTGGGAAAACCCTTTTTGTTTAACCCGTGTTGAGTTTTGGGTTAATAATGATTTTGTGGCACTTGTTTACCTAATTGATATTTAAATGCATTTTTATGCTATGATGACCGTTATTTATGGGTCTAATGAGTATTTGAGCATTTTGCTCGGCTTTGACTTTGAGATAGTCTTGGGGACATTTTGTCCGGTTTTGATGGCTCGATGTGGAGTCTTATTTATGGTTTGCTTTTATTGCACCATATCGCATTTATTGCGCATTATTATTATTTAAATGTTCGGGTGCGTTAGTCATTACAGGATGGGCTAATTATTATATAGTGTGTTGCATTGGATCCATAGGCATGTGAGTCAGTCTTTATTTGATGGTCTACTGGGTGTTGCGGGATTTGACCGAGCCCCATGTTTGATGACCTTTACCTTCAAGGGTACACTAGGAGGGCTGAGTCCGGTTGAGCTGTCAAGTTGATTGACAGGCGTTATTTTGACCTTCGCCATGTCGGGGCAATGCCATGGTTGTATCTCCGATTGTGCCGAGCCTTTGGTGGTATTCTTATTGATACTTCACTAAGGTCAGTTGTCTCTTTGGGTGTGACTTGTAAGGCGTCGTATGGGACACTTGGGCTTTTATGCAACCATTTATATCTTTCACAATTTGCACAAAGGCCCCCTTAACTTAACTTTAAATTCTTAGACTTTAACCATTAAACTTTCAATACATACTAGAAATTCGGGTTGTTACACTTGAGCCACGGCGCGCCATGGCGGCTGTTGCGGCGAGCCTTTTAGAACAGTGCTCAAGACTCATTAAAGTTATAAACCGAGCCATAAGCTCAACCAAAACCAATTAACCACTCATGAAAACCAAATAATGCATTAAACGTATATAACCCACGTTTATGCGAAATATGCTCCACAGACTCGAATTACTCAACACAACTCTTAGTTTAAGACATGTAATATTCCAAAGTCACATCAAAGTGCATTTATACTCAAAGTTTTACAAACGTAAAATAAACCATTTAAAAATAAAAATACTTAAGGTTCATCCATCAAAATATCCAATTTACGTATTTTCTCAAACCGAAGGGTTTACGACTTCTAAAATGTTCACAAGGTCGGAAATGACCCAAAACCTAATGACCCACACGTTCACGCTATAAAACATACCGCCACATAAAATTATGCATATTTCCAACAAAACACTAAAAGTGTATTTTTACTAAATAATCTTCAATTATGCAATAATTATCAAAACACTTTAATTAATACTCATTTTGTCAAATCACCCGAAAATCCCAAAGGTGTGTGTTCTGTGAGATTTATAAGATCAAATGCTCCAAGTAATCAAAATCATTCAAATAACTCAACAATGCATATTTTCATGTAAAACACTTGAAACACTTTAAAATGAACATTTTGGCATGTACAGCGTTTTCAAAAATCAACTTGAACTCACCTTGCTAGATTTAGGCTAAATCTAGATTTTCCCTAATTGGAGCTTATTTGAAGAAAATTAAATCCTCAAGCCAAATCTTCCAAAAACATAGATCCATGAGTTTCCAACCATTAATAATCATATTCAACCATTTAAAAACGTTCCCCAAACATTTCACACCAACATCTCGATTTACACCAAAACCCAAATCTTGAACTAACTTTCCCAAAATCGTCCAAACCGAAATTGGAGAAATAAAACACTAGGAAATCATCAATGGAGTATTTATAACTCAGATATGGATTTAGAAAAGGAGAAGATGAACTTACCCCATGGATCTTGAGTAGAACCTCAAAACCCTAGAATCTCAAGAAAATGGAGGTGAAACTTGAATCTTGCACCAATATATGAAACCACAAGCATAGATGATGAGGAAACACTTGATTCCTAAGAGAAAAGCCCAAAAAATGAGTTAGGGTTCATAGGAGAGGGTAGGAGATCGGTTTGGGAGAGAAAGGAAAAGTTGTGAGGTGAGAAATGAAGAAGAAAACTGAAAATTCGTATTTGACAGCACACTGCCCCTATGGCGCGACATTGCCACGCGACTTTGCCATGGCATAGTCGCTGATGGTGTCCAGTGAGTGCTTCCTCCCCCGCAACTTTGCCAGTGCGACACTGTCATAGTCGTCGGGCATTGTAGCGGGACCTTTTCCAAGCCCCGAAACTCGACTTTTTCAACGCCAATACTCCCGATACTCTTAGGGACTTTGAGTAATATATTCCCAACATAAATCCCACCATTTTCTAGCTGCAAGACGTTCGGGTGGTATTCACTTACCGAAATTACGGGTGTTCCATTAAAATCCCCAAAAGATTTATGTGTCTTGCGCAACAAGTTTCCCTTACCAATGTCAAGTACTTGTAGTTGTTTTAAAACACTGTCCATCTCAATTATTCGTTTTTAAAAGTCATGGCACCTTCTATAATTAGAAACCAAATGATGATGGACTAATCGCCTTAGCTTGGGGTATAAAGTGAATTTGGGTTCGAGATCGATAAAATGATATAAAGGTGTATCGTTGTAGCATGATTGTCCAGGCTATCTAAAACAAAATTCTATTTTATGAAAGATTACAACTAATCACGTGACAACTGGTTCGTTGTATGCAAGCATATTCAAGTTGCATAAAATACTTATTTTTGAGATAACAACGGAATGCTATCATATCTTTATATTCAGATATTTATTTCATCCCAAAAAATCTTTATACCCCATGCTTATTTTTATAATTAATTGTTAGAGATAATCACCAACCAACCAACAAACAAAGATTTTTCGACGTCGCCATCTGAAACTAGCTTTTACAAACAAGACTTTAAAGAAGAGCTTTCACACGCTTCTCTGTGGATCGATATTCGATACTTTGTACCGTTATTACTTGTTCAATAGACGATAATAGATCATGATGTATACTTGCGTAAATGTTTATTTGCACACGTATTTTGGGGTATGAAAATATCATAACAAGAATGAAAAAAGAACATACTGGTATGTTAACTGAAACCTATCATTCGAACAAAACTAATGAAAAAAGCCCAAATACAAAATTTTGGCCTGTAAACCTATCATTCGGATAAAACCAATTTTAAAAATGAAAGAAACAAACTTGGGTTTAAATATTATTCCATTGAATAAAACCAATGAAACCTATCATTCGAAAGGAAAAAAAAAGAACATATTGGTATGTTAAGTGAAACCTATACATCATTCGAACAAAACCAATGGAAAAATACCAAATGTAAGTTTCTTTAAGTGAAAAAATCAATGAGAAAATCACGAGATTTAGAAGAACAAAAGAATGAGTTTTTGTTAAACATACCATAAACTTCAAGAACATGTTGCTCTATTAAGTTGCTACGAAGTAGCCACAACGTGCGCACCATTTTCTTGGGGTTAGATGAACGATTGCATTGATGAAGATTACCGTTCGACTAAAAGAAGTTTACGGTGGGGTTGAGCATATGAATGGGTTTTTCATGTTCACGTTGTTATTGGAAGAAGCAGTATGGGAAATCAAAACATTGTGTATAAAAAATATATTAAAAATAGGGTTTTTAAAATGACATAAATGGCCCTCGCGTAGGGGGGCAGATGAGGGGTTTAACGACATTTAATTAAACAAACTTAGGTGGAGGGACTTAACCCGCAACAAAATTGAAACCAAGGTGATGTTATATGTAATTAATTCTTTTGGTGGACCAAATCCAAAATATCAACGAACCATATGGACCAAACCCGTAACTTACTCTGCATCAATTTTTATATGATTTTTTCACTATTTTTTAGATATCAATTTTCATGAAATATCGATGTGATATCACAATGATTCAATTATCTTTTTCACCAATTTTCTCTATTTTTTGGATCCACAATTTGAATCACATGTGATTGGTTATTTTAACGAATGATCTACTATATAAACTTTTGTACATATCACATGTGATAATATGCGTGTGAGTATAAGTTATGTATTATATTTGCAACACAATAAGATCTATAAATGTAAATATATTAATCACATATGATTAACAACAACATCTACAATTATCACATATGATTGATAAGATCATGAGACAAATTATCATATGTCATAAGAACCTATAATCAAACTTTTAAAGATTTATCTATGTGATGAAATCGATTTATTATTAGAAACCGGTTTGAAAAACAAACTTAAATTTGATTTATTAGGGATTATCCCCACGGTTACATATAATGTTATACACAAAATGACAATCATACCGTTTTTAACTTCGTTTACTAACATTTTATTTAATTCATTTATTAAATAAGATATATGGTCCATATTCTTTCTCGCCTTATCGCAAACTATTTTGTTTCTCGCATGCTCCTCGTATATATATATATAGGGGAGGTTTCTTTTAGAAACCAGTACATTTGTGGAAACTATGCAAACCACTTCTCCACCAATCATTTTAATAAATTTAATTAAAATTAATTATTAATTAATATATAACTGGAGGGGTATAGAGGTCATTTTACATATTAATTGTTTTTTCAATATTTCGAGAATTGCTTTTTAATTAGGTAATTTCCTAAATTAATGGGATTTGTTAATATCCCATTCAAATTAACCTATTATCGGTTATCTTCTTCATCTGGGTATCTGATTATCATTATTTGTTCATCAACATAAAAAATGGCGGATTCAACATCGATTAACGAGATATACGTGTGTGATATTTTTTCTCAACCCATAATCTTTCAACCCATAAATCTTGAATCATGAATCCATGAAATTCATAAAATCTTTTAACCTAGAATCATGAATCCATGAACTCTTTCAACCCAGAAATCTTCAACCCATGAAATCTTCAACCCAGAAAATCTTCATGAACACAAAATCATGAATCCATGAACTCTTTCAATCTAGAAATCTTCAACCCATGGAATCTTTCAACCCAGAAATCATGAATCTATGAAATCTTCAACCCATAAAATTTTCATGAACACAAAATCATGAATCCAGGTGGTGGATAGCAGCAGCGGTGGTGGTGGACAGCAGCGGTGGTGGTGGTGCCTGTTGCCGACGGCGGCGGCGGCGGTTTTGATCGGAGATGGAGAGAGGGAGTGGAGTAGGGTTTATGGAGAGAGAGAGAAAGGGATGCCAAAAATTCTGACCATACGAGATGACAAATATGATGCCAAAAATTCTGGACAAATATGCCCTTACATGGGTGTTTTGTTTAGTAATAATTACAAAAAGTAAAGTATTTACAATTTATGCCATCGGATGAATCCTGACCATTGATGATTTAATCTTATGGTATATAGTTAGGTTGCATAGTTTCCACAAATGTAGTGGTTTGCAAAAAATACCACCCCTATATATATATATATGTATATATATATATATATATATATATATAATTGTTGGGTCACCAAAGATTTGAATATGACCTTCCGATTAACTCATTGTAATCTTACTTAGAATAATTTTTCTATGGTTCTTTGTAATAGCTTTGTCAAGTTATCAAGTGTTCGGTGAAGTCGAAGATCAACCGAAATCAACCAGAAGCCAGTCTACCATTGCGGAATGAAGATTCACTTCTCACATATATCTAAGTTATTCTCACCGAAATTCATTTATGGAAAATCGGTGAGCCTTCTGTCATTTCGGCAGACCTCTTGCCAATCTCTTTGGAGAAATCAAAGATAGTTTGACCGATTCTCTCTATAGAATAGGTGAGCTCCTTTCCTTGAAGTCTGCAGTGGAGATCATTTAATAAGGAACAATATCTAATGTCAGAGAAAAGGGACTATTCGTCTTTACTCCCATTTTTAGATAATGTCTCAATCAGGCGTACTTATTCTTCCTGGTACTGAGAAAAAGGTAGAAAAGACATGTCAACTTTTCAGAGTCAACTCCTATATTTGAATCTCAAAGTGACAAGTGTCCTATGCATTAAATGCTTCCAGTACCATATAAAGGATGAAGACATCTCCATGCAAACTGCGGATTCTTGAAGATTTCTCAGTGCACAAGACTCTCAGCTTTTCTTCTTCTTTGAACTTAATAGCTTTTAATCTTTGTGTTTTTAGAAGATGTGTTGTTTTCAGTTTTACTTTGTGAAGATTGTTAGAATATATTTCATCTGTTATTTCCGCAACAATCTAAGTGTTATATGTGTAATTCTTGATTTTATAAATCAATAAAGAATTAAATTGTGAAATTTTTGTGTATTGTATTCAACCCCCTCTACAATACCTGTTAGTGTTCTTATTAGCCATCTGGGACTAACAATAATGTTATATCTATTTGAGTCATATTATTTTGTGTAGTTGAAACCTCTAAGGTGGTGTTTGGTTCGTAGAATGTGATGAAATCTGATGGAATTGGAATGTTGAATTCCTTTGACCATATTTCATTCCCTTGTTTGGTTCAATCTTTTTGATGGATGAATTCTTTGAATTCCATCGAATTCCATGGATAAAGGAATTTAACATTCCTTCACAATACCTTAGGGGGCGTTTGGTTCACCGGATTCCGACGGAATCTGGTGGAATTGGAACGGTCAATTCTGTTGACCAAATTCCATCCTGCTGTTTGGTTACCCATGGAATGGAATTGAATTCCAAACATTCCTTTATCTATGGATTTGATCATTCCTTCCGAAATGAGATGGAATTGAAATCCATTCCATCCAACTTTTTTAAAATGACAAAACTACCCTCATTATAATGTTAAAAACCTTATGTTTGTTTCTCAGATCGATCGTTTTCCTCCACCCGCAATTTTGATTTTGGTATTGTTTTGATTTTGGTCTTGGTACTGATTTTCGATTGAAAGTTTCGTACTGATTTTCGAATTTGGTACTGGTTTCGATTTTGGTATTGATTTTGATTTTGCTACTGATTTCGATTTTGGTTTCAGATTTCGATTTTGTTACTGATAAATTACATATTTTATTCTCATTAAATGTTACTTTTATAATTGTTTGTAAGAAAAAAATAAAATAAAAATCAAAGAAATGGTATTTTTGTCATTTTTCATAATCCCATTCTGATTTCATTACAAACAAAACAGATAGATTCCAATTACATTCCATTCCATATCCTTCCATATTCTTATTCATTTGACATATTCCATTTCTACAGAAATCATTTTGCGAACCAAACACACCCTTAGGATTTTGATGGAACAGAATATTGTATTTTCAAAATCCCAAATATACAGTTTAACACAAATAATTTAATTAGTTTAATTTAATTAATTAAACTTAATACTTTTGTTTTGTTTTTTTATTTAATTTAATTTAATATTTTTTATTTTTTTGAGGTATAACTTTTTTATTGTTTTGAAATATTTAATATTTTATTTATTTTGTTTATTCGTTCTATTTATTATTTATTTTAATTAGATTATTATTTAATTATTTTATTTTTTCAAAATATTTTTAGTTTTATAGAAATTAAAATTTTCAAAAGGGCATTTTGGTCATTTATTAATATTTCATTCCAATTCCAAAGCTACATTCTATGAACCAAACAGACATATTGCAATTCCTTAATGGATCTCATTCCAATGTATGTCAACCAAACAGGTGGTCAAACCTGAAAGCATTATATTCCAATTCATTCAAAGTCAAATTCCCTTGACATATTACATTCCATCCAAAAACATTTTGCGAACCAAATGCCATCTAAGTGTAAGAAAAAATGCGTTCCAAACCTTAATGCTGCACATGGGTTGAGTTGGTCGGGTTGAAGACATTTGAAAACCAAACACAATATTTACGGTTTTTAAAAAATCTCAACACAGCTCAACCCAAATAAAAGTACAACCCAACCCAACCCAACCCAAATTGTACGTGTTGTGTTGGGTTGATCGGATTGACAAGGTTGAAACTTAGGTACATCATTTTACAATATATTTAAGCTATTATACACCATTTTACAATATTACATACTAGGTATAGAAAGACAAGCGAATGATCGTGTAAGAAGTTGAAGTTAACGTGAAAAATGTAAGAAGTGGATCTGAATCGTTGATTACTTTTAATCAAATGTTCTTCGATAAATTGCAACTTAAAAGCCCCATCCTAATATGCATTCATTTATCATCAAACGGTTGATATCACTTCTTACGTTAATCTCAACTTCTCATTGAAACGCAACCCTAGAAAGACACTGGGTTAAATAATTCCAACCCTTGATTTAAAGATTTTACAATTTGATTAGGTTTTGAATGACTTCAAATTAGATTGGATTGAAAACATTGATCGGATTAGTAGAGATTTTTCAACCCTACCAAACATTACAATTATGTTTTCAAAATTTAATTCCTCTTGGAATTAATACAAAATTAATTCCATTTTAGTCGCAATTTTTAAGGTTGTGACTTGTGCCTTTTTTTTTTCTTTGTAAAATATTCGCGAGTATTCCCTTTTGGATTCCATCAGTATTCTCTCTCAGCAACGTACCCGAAATCCCCGTAGAAAGTAACGAGGTTCTCACTTTCTCTCGCACAGAGAAAGCGAGGGATTCAACATTTTTATACATTTGTGTCCGCCGATCGACCATCGCCGACGACGAACAAGCTCCAGAGGAAGATCCGATCCGATCCGATCTGATCTCACCTAAACCCCCTTGTTATTACACCTCTTGTGTGTTTAATTGATTGCATTTCTCCATTTCTGTTGCAAATTTCAATTTCTTGATGGAACCATTGAAGCGTGTCAAATAAACTCGTCTTGCTTTATGCAATGCGAATTCTATGGTTTTGTAGGGTTTAGGTTAATTCTGCAATTAATTTGGATTATCCTAGAAAAGCGTGTGAGATCTTAACCTAGGGTTTATAAATAAAAGCCACATATCTGGGGCTTCTTCGGTTGTGCATGAAGATTTGGTGTTGTTTATGCTTCGGCGAAGAAGAAGAAGAAGAATATAAGAAGACAGAGACGATGAGGGAGGGGGAGGACATTTTTGGAAATATTGATTGTGATGAGGGTAAGTCGGAAGAAATAGGAAATGATGAGGAATTGAGGTCCGGGAACCCGTTGGGTGAAGACGACGGAGCAAAGTTTCGACTGCAGCTAGGGGAGGGCACTTCTAAAAGTAGTGCTGAAGTTAGTACCGTGGATGTCAATTTGAATTTGAGTTTGGGAGGAGAGCCTTCGTCTTCATCAGCTGTGTCTGTGCTTGAAAGAGACGGTCTGGATCGTGACACTCACAGCAAACGTCCCAAAGTTCATTCTCTTGCACTGTGAGACCCTCTTACTTTTTATTATTATTATTTGTAATATGTTTTTGGTTGATCAATATGCAGCTCGATTACTATTTGGTGGTAGGTTTTCTGATTCCCTTGGTCAAATTTCGTGATAATCTTTTGCATTAGTGGCATAAAGATGAATCACGTGTATGCATTTTCAAATATTTACTTTAGTGAGTGCCGAGTGGAAGAAGCAGCGAACTTGTATGAAGTAAGAAATGAAATGCCATTTTACCCATTTAGGGGTGGTTAAGGCCTTCATTGGTCTTTGTCTTCATCCCATATTTAGTTGTTAACATCAAAAAGCTTCAACATGTGGTCTTCTTGCGTAATCTGGCCTTTGTAGTGTATATCATATTGTCTAGCCCACTGCACATTAGTTTTTATTCATGTCTGTAAAACTGCTGCCGATTTGTTACTACACATGAAAATTGTAGGGGCATAACGATTTTGTAAATTGAAAGAAACTGCAATCCAAAAGTATTTCTATTATTGTAGTGATTCTTTTTCGTCTGGTTTTTACATGACAACTGCATGCATCTGTTCAGGGATTGTGATAGCTTTCTTCTATCTGCGCCTTTTCAAGAGAGCGAGTCCTTTAGTCTGATCGGGGAAGAGTATGAGAGAATGCATAATACCTCAGATCATTATCTTTGTTCGGTATCTGTTGACGACGAAAATCCTTTCACGTCTAATAGTTGGAGAATGGAGGAAGATGAAAATGTATTGCCAGATATGGATGATCGAGAAATTCGAATGGATCTTACTGATGACTTGTTGCATATGGTATGCCCTTTTTTTTCACCACCGTCCCTATTTTTGTTTTTTTTGTGATTCTATGTTCTCTGAGCTGATGATTTTTGTTCTGGTTTGTTAGGTTTTTTCTTTCTTGGACCACATTAATCTTTGTAGAGCAGCTAAGGTTTGCAGGCAGTGGCGCATAGCCAGTGCACATGAAGATTTTTGGAGGTTCTTAAACTTCGAGAACCGGAACATATCTCCTCAACAATGTAAGATGGCTTTATTTATTTTGGTCAGTTGTATATGGATGTACCCAAGGAATTCTCAGGGTTTTGTATAAGCTAGAAACATTTAAAATGGTAATATGAAATGGAAGTTTTCTCTCACAGTAAACATTTCCAGTCTATATAGGAAGATGTGAAGCTTAAAGTATTTGATAGATCAAATTGAGGGCATGGTCATCTCTATTGCTTGGTTTAAGCTTGATCATTTTTTTCCATCACTTCATAACTCAAAGATATTCGTGGATGATGTCTAAGATGATTCATCTTCTAAACATGGTCATATGCTCTAAATAGGCGTAAATTTTGATTTAGATTAAGTTAAATTTGTGATTTTTAGTCTATCACAAATATCAAGGATGTGATATAACTTTAAATGATGGGTGGTGGAGAATGAGAACATGATCCATCTATATGGATACAGCATATTTAGAAAATGATACAAGATGCTGGGGTGCACGTTACAAAAATGTAACACTTGATGTGTATATTTGTGCCCATATAAAAATAATTAATACCAAGCATGTGATCATCTTCAATTGGTTAGTTTTGTACTTGAGTAGTGCAAAAAAGTTCAGTTGACTTTACCTTTAGGTGAAATATGATGAAATCGAGGAATTTTGAATATTATCTGATAGTGAAGTATTGGTATGCCTTATCACCTTATGTATCAGTATCATATGTGTTCAAGAGTGTACAAGGGCTTCATAGTGCTCAAACATGTTTAAAAGGAGTAGTTGTGGCCATGGTTTTCAAAATCGTTTGAGGCTTACGCCTCGAGGCCCGCCTCGAGGCGAGGCGGTCCAAAACCGCTCCTGAGGCTTAAGCCTCATGGTCCCTGGACGAGGCTTAAGCCTCAATCGGTGAGGCGGTGCCTCGAGGCGTTGAGGCGTGAGGCGCTGCTGAGGCGCAAGCCTCAACTGCTTTCTGTTTTTAGTGAGACTTTGGTGAGAGACTGATGACTTTAAAAAATAAATTTAACTTGTACTTTTATTTATTATTACTTTTACTTATTTTTCTGTTTTTATATATCTGTGCAAGTGTGTATATGTTCTGTTTGTATATTTTCTGTATATATATATGTGTAAGTAGGTATATTTTATGTTTGTATATTTCCTTTAAGTATATTTTCTGTATGTTTTCTGTTTTTATATATCTGTGTATGTATGTATATTTTCTGCATTTATATATCTGTGTAAGTATGTATATTTTCTGTTTTTTGTATTTGTATAAATGTTTTCTTATTTTTTGTTTTATCATTTTGCTTATTATTAGTATTTATGAATTTTATTTGGTATGGAATTATGTTTTCCACCTTGCATGCACTCATAAAATTTGTGTATAGATATTTAGTGTATATATTTTGTATTATACATACATACACACACATATATAATATATACATAAATATATATATACACACGCCTCGAGGCTTACGCCTCGCCTTGCAAAGGGAAAACGCCTCGAGTCCCGATTGGGATTTTTAAAACTATGGTTGTGGCTTGCAAAAGCTGTCTTAACTAATTTATTGAGGTCCTAGAAGTTCTAAGCTAGGGTTTTATATGGCAGTCTCAGCACACTTGAGGTTGAGAAATGATGAAGGGAACGCCTACTAGAGACATCACCCTTACAAATATAACAAAAGCTTATGACAAACAAAAGCTTTGTGTAGTTATAGGGTAAAAAAATCTACTCATCCAGTTTTAAAGAAGTGATCTGTTGATAAGAGGGGACTTTAGACAAGATTCTGATTTATTAGTGAGTTATTATTATTTTCATCATGAAAAGAATTGTGTCTTACCGAATGTTTGATTCTGTCAACACCAAGTTATAATGCCAAACATCTAAACAGTGTCTCATAATGAAGTTCCTAGGTGATTACAGAATCTTACGATAATTGTTTTTTTTTCAGTTGAAGATATGTGTCATCGATATCCAAATGCCACTCAAGTAAACATTAATGGGTCGCCTGCTATTCATACACTTGTGATGCAAGCAATTTTTTCGTTAAGGTGATCACTGTTCATTACTTAAGGGAATTTCTTCATCTCATGCCGTGTTAACTAGTTATGCATTTGACTATTTTCAGGAATCTTGAGTTCTTAACTTTGGGCAAAGGACAGTTAGGGGAGACGTTTTTCCAAGCTTTAACTGATTGCACTATGTTAAAGAGTTTGATTGTGACTGATGCTATACTTGGTAATGGCATTCAGGAGATACCTATATACCATGATAGTTTGCGTCACATCCAAATTGTGAAATGCCGCGTGGTCCGTATTTCTGTCAGGTGATAATGTACACCTATAATAGTAGAGATGTATAGAGGTATGTGATATAATATATTAATATTACTAAGAATGTTATCTTTTTTGCAGGTGTCCCCAACTTCAGACTTTGTCCTTGAAGCGAAGTAGCATGGCACATGCTGTACTGAACTGCCCTCTTCTCCGTGATCTCGATATAGCATCTTGTCATAAGCTTCTAGATGCTGCAATTCGATCAGCAGTGACATCATGTCCTCTCTTAGAGTCCTTGGACATGTCAAACTGTTCTTGTGTTAGTGATGAAACACTACGTGAAATTTCCTTAACTTGTGGCAATCTCCATATTCTGAATGCATCATACTGTCCAAACATCTCTCTTGAGGTAATTTTTAGATGATCATAGTTGTCAATTTGTGAACTAAAGTGAGAATATTTTTATTTATTTCATGAATGTGAATAATATCTGATCATGGACTTGCATTAACTTTTTCTAAAGTAACTTCTATAATAGCGGCTAGATTTTTCAACCTCTACATCTTCGGGAATCCCACCAAATTCTTTTAATGACAAAAAGGAAGTACTATAGTGATTTTTAAACCAAAATATATAAGTTGTTTTGTTCCATTAGTTGTTAATTTCAACGTTAAAGAAACCTTACTATCCATGCGGCTAAAATATATATCATGAAATGATAAACTTCACATAAATATACAAACAACTTGGTCAAACATGTTTATATTGTTTTACACTGATTGTAGCCTGCTAGGGACTATGGAGATTTTCCGATACAGTGACGATTCAGACACTATGCCTATTTGCTTATGTGATAGTTATTGTTTGTTTTTGTTAATCAAACTGAATCGTATATGGTTTAACAAATATGCTGGCGGGATAATATACATAATATATCCATCCTTGTTTGCTTGAAGTCTGTGAGGTTGCCAATGCTGACGGTTCTCAAGCTTCATAGTTGTGAAGGCATAACTTCTGCGTCTATGGCTGCCATATCTCATAGTTATATGTTGGAGGTGAGAACATGCTTTTGTTGTTTTGATACTGATGGGTAACTTCTGCAACCTTAACCGGTTTTTTGTAACTTTTCTCTGCTGCAGATTTTGGAGCTTGATAATTGCAGTTTATTGACATCGGTCTTCTTGGATCTTCCTCGCTTGCAGAATATTAGACTTGTACACTGTCGCAAGTATAATACTCTATACTCATTTAAGGTCTATTATCAAAGAAAATATTCTTTTAGAATCACTAATTTTTATTGCTAATGTGGTTGCAGATTTGTGGACTTAAGTTTAAGGAGTGTGGTGTTATCATCCATTAAAGTTTCTAATTGCCCTTCACTCCAGCGAATCAACATTGTATCGAACTCTCTGCAAGTATGGTTCAGTCGTATTTGTTCCATTGCACCCCAAGTTTCTTTTATGTGTTATTCTGAATGCTTGAGTTCTTGTTATTTTTATGCAGAAATTAATTTTGCAAAAACAGGAAAGCTTAACTTCCTTAGAGCTGCAGTGTCAGTGTTTACAAGAAGTAGACCTCACAGACTGTGAATCGTTGACAAATTCGATCTGTGAAGTTTTTAGTGACGGCAGTGGATGCCCCATGCTCAAATCGTTGATTCTTGATAACTGTGAGGTCGGTAACTTACTTTTGATGCACATACTCACTTTGCATAACATTAGTTTTTATCATTAGTTAATATTCTTGGTTAGAGGTATTAAGCAGTAATCAATGGGAATGATAATAAAAGAAACTGTTTGGTTTTATATAATATAATGGGTTCATCCCTCCAGAAGCCCAAATTTTTCTTCCTAGTTAAATTGGGGGAAAGAAAATTCATTCCCATTTCCAATCCCCAGACTGAACCAAACAGCCCCTCAATATTTATTATAATGGTGTATGATTATTAAGTATTAACTGATGATGCCTGTTTGATTGAGTAGACCAAGTGTCAGTGAATAGCTAGTCACATAGGTGAGCATGTGATTCTTAATATTTTAAACTTGACCAAGCTAAAAAAAGCCTGGCAAAGTGCACCTTTCAGTTTTTGATAGGAAATGAAAGATGTGATGAGCCTGTCAAAGTCATGATGTAGCTAGGAAAGATATTGTTGTCATTTTGGGTTAAATGTTAACCTATGTTGGTGGTTAATTGATATTAGAATTAAAGTGAAATTGTTAATCGATGATTCTGATAATATATATGCTATTGATATTAATGATGCTTTTAACAGTTATTTAATTTGAATTACAAGGCTTTTCATCTTTATATGTATGTGTGCGAATATGTGCTTTTCATAGTCATGTTTCTTGCTTCTTGTGCTATGCCTTGTCCCTAAAAAACCTTTGCACCTGCCGAGTCCTTTGTTTCTTGGTGTGCCTTTGTTTCTTGCTGAGTTCTTTGTTTGTTGAGGACAGCATTTCTAACTGAAAGTAGTGTTAAGTAGTCATTCACATGTGATATGCATCTAGTGCGATATCCATGCTTCCTTTTCTTTGATTTTTTTTAATTATTGCCACATGCTGCTGCTTACTTTCTGCTGCATTCAGTTTTGTGGTCATAGTTTTGATTTTGTACAATGTTTGGCTAGTATTTGTTTTTAGATACTGAATTTGGTTATGTTCATTGGTTCAGAGCTTGACAGCTGTGGAATTCTCTAGCAATTCCTTAACGAGTCTTTCTCTTGCTGGTTGCCGTGCTATTACTTCTCTTGAACTAACTTGCCCTTATCTTGAGCAAGTCTCTTTGGATGGATGTGATCATCTTGAAAGAGCAATCTTCAGTCCAGTAAGTGAATCAATCACATATCCTGTTTCTACTTTCTAGTTCATCTTTTGAGTTCTTACCATACTTCAGTTTTGCTACTCTTACCACTATTGAAATCCTACTTCATTATGTACTTTGTGCTGTTTCTTTGCATTATCCAATCAGTAGCTCTATTTTATGCCTGATTCATAATAGTTCCCAATCATATTTCTAAACAATCTATGACGTGACATGACCATAAATGTCAAACAGTGAATTGTCATTTACAATGTTGTATTTGTATTTGAAAACTTTGACAAGTCATGCAACTCGTCGTATGCCTCACACCTAGGGGTGTTAACGAGTTGAGTCGAGTAGCAGATTGTCAAATATTTTTTCAACGTTCGGGTTCGAGGTCGATGCTTGTTTAACAATTTTGAGTTGCAGATTATAACCTAAATTTCAAGCTGTATAGGCTCGTTTATTGGCTTGAGCTCGAGGCCGATTACCTTGTTTATTGCTTACAAGTCTTTGACTGTATATATCTGATAAATTTCTTTCAATTTTCTTTTGCTAGGTTGGTCTGCGATCTCTTAACTTGGGAATATGTCCTAAACTAAATGCACTCAAGATTGAAGCACCAGCTATGGTGTTGCTTGAACTGAAGGGGTGTGGTGTCTTATCAGAAGCATTAATAAATTGCCCCCTATTAACATCTCTGGATGCTTCTTTTTGCAGGTCATATGAATTTGTATTTGTAGCTTCCTTTACCGTTCTCTCCCCTTTTCATTGGCTAAAAGTTTGGTTGATGCTAATAATGTTTTATGTTTTGCATATGCAGCCAACTGAAGGATGACTGCTTATCTGCAACTACCGCTTCATGTCCCCTCATTGAGTCACTAATTCTTATGTCATGCCCATCTGTTGGTTCAGATGGACTGTTATCTCTGCGCTGGCTTCCTAATTTGACTTCACTTGATCTTTCCTACACTTTCTTAACGAACTTGCAACCTGTATTTGATTCATGTATGCAGTTAAAGGTGAGTATTTATTTTTTCTTTTTTCTTTTTTCTTTTTAATGTTTATGTTTTTCGTTTAATAGTTTTATGTTTTCTTGAAGGTTTTGAAATTGCAAGCATGCAAGTATCTCACGGACTCATCACTAGAACCTCTTTACAAAGATGGGGCGCTCCCTACTCTCCGTGAATTAGACTTGTCATATGGGAGCTTGTGCCAGGCATCCATAGAGGAGCTTCTTGCTTGCTGTACCCATTTAACTCATGTCAGTTTGAATGGGTGCGTGAATATGCATGACCTAAATTGGAGTTTTGGCGTTGATCGCGTGTATCTATCCAGCATGCCTTTTGAAGATGATCCATCTTTGCATGCTGCTGAACAGCCTCAACGTTTGCTGCAAAATCTTAACTGTGTTGGTTGTCCTAATATCAAGAAAGTGCTCATCCCTTCGGTGGCACGTTTTTCCCATCTATCGTCATTGAACATCTCGCTATCTGCCAACTTGAAAGAAGTTGATGTGGCCTGTTATAATTTGTGCTTTCTCAATCTAAGGTATGACTTCCTTCCTTGATTTTGTGCTGTTATATCAATTATTGTGATGCTCAATTTGTCCAACTTGAGTTCATTTTTTTGTGTGTTTTCTACCTCAGCAATTGCAGCTCATTGGAAATCTTGAAACTTGACTGTCCAAGATTAACTAGCCTTTTTCTGCAGGTATGCATGGGGGGTCTCATCCAATTTAAATTTTTATATGTATGCATACCTGTCTGTGTGTATATGGTTACTAAATTTAGTTCTCTGTCCTTTCTTGTAATTTTATTGTCCCAAATAACTGTTCACATTTATATCTTAGTTTGTCCCAAAATAAGTGGCCACTTACTTCGAAAGTGTCTTACTGATTTTATCCTTAGGTATGATACGAGAAATTCTTTACTCCCTTGCCATTAAGGGTACAATTGTCATTTAGTTAATAAAAAAATAGTATAATGATTATATTCCTAATTATGTGCCTTTTTATTTGTGGACATTTATTTTGGGACGGAGGGAGTATTTGTTTATTTGAGTTTTGTGGCCATTTTGACCTGTTTTTTTTCTAAATGCTTCAAAGAATAGCAGTTAAACCACAAAAGAATACACACAACATATTTGCTTTGGATGGATATTGAATTCTTATTATTTATTCCAGTTTCACTTTTGCTATTCTGTTATTTTGTATCTTTTACCATACTTCTGTTCTTAACTTTTGATTAAACATATAATTTAATGAAAGTCTTTGACTAATGATCAATACCTAACCATCATGTACTAAAACAAAGTTAAGAATACTTGTGAACCACAATCAATGTCCCCAAATATTTTGTAACTGCATTTTTTTTCTTGGATAATCCAAGATAGAAAGGGTTGGTTTTTTTTTCTTTTTCTTTCTGGGAATGGAATATCCATAAAATCTCATTTTCATTTCTGACTCTGTCTCTCTTAACTAGTCTTGCAATATTAGCGAAGAAGCAGTTGAATCCGCCATATCACAGTGCAACATGCTGGAGACTCTGGACGTCCGTTTTTGTCAAAAGGTGAGTCATGGATTAAAATGTTTCAATATTGTTGGTTGAAACCACGTCGTTTTCTCAGCATAATTTCTGTTTCTGGAACTGCTGTTGTATAGATAAGCCCGGCAAGCATGGGAAGATTACGGGCCGCCTGCCCTAGCTTGAAACGCATATTCAGCAGCCTGGTGCCGATTTGATATCATTATCTGGAAGAGTTTTCTCTCAAACGTTAAATTGTGGTCTGTTTGTTCAAGTTTATGTTTCTGTTTTAAGGGTGTATAAAAGGTTTGATGTGATGGATTGTAGAGTGTAATAAACGGTCTTTATTTTGTCAAAACTATGTATCATCATAAATACCGAAAGTTCATTTGGGCACATCGGGATTATGTTGCTATAGCAACAACCTTGATTTGAAGGTAAATGAATGGTATTTGGGTTATAATACTTTATCCAATAGACTTTAAAGAAGATGACCTCACCTGTAAAATGAGCATTGTTGCAACCTTTTTGGTGTTTCTCTATGGTGTGTTTGGTATGATAGAACAAGATTTTGTTATTCCATGACTGGGTAGGATTGATATGTATTCTTTTGTTCTATCAAAATGTGGAACAAAAATCCATTTATGTCTGGTCTACTACGTATAAGATGTTGGATATGGTCTTTTATGATTGAAGCAAACGGTTATTTTATTAGACCATCTCCAATAGGGTCACTAAATTTGGTGTAATTGACACTATTCAAATCTCCAATGGGGTTTCTATTTTTCACACTAAATCTATATGTGGTGTAACACTATTTATTTACACTACTTTTGAAAAATAGTGTTATCCATTGGAGAAGATTTACTATTAACACTAAAATTTACACTAATTTTAAAATTTGGTGTAAAATATAGTGTGACCCATTAGAGATAAAAAGTTATGTTTTTTATTTTCTTTTTTAAGGTTTGCAATTCTTGCTATTTTCTTCCCTACTATCTATAATTTCTTGTTGTTTTGGTCTCTCTTTTGGTTCTTTGTATTTAAAGTAAAATTTGTAATTTTTAAACCATAGAAACTAAAATCGAATTTGAATTTATTAACAAATCATGTGGATTTATAACTTGCATAGTTGCATCATGTATGTAACTAAGACATTGTTTGGATGACCATAAGCTAACTTATAAGCTAGCTTTTTGAAAAGCTACTCCAAGTAGCTTATGAGTAGTTTTTTGTAAATATTTCAATTATGCTCTCATTTATATTAATTATTATTTATTAACTATATTTTTAATATGTCATTTTTAGTCATTTAAATGCTTATAAGCTACTTTTTGCCAAACGTGACTTTTTCATCAGCTAGCTTATCAGTCAACAGCTAGCTTATAAGCTACCAGCTAACTTATAAGTCATAAGCTAGCTACCAACTAGCTTATAAGTCATAAGCTAGCTTATTAGCTAGTTTGCCAAATATATATAGCCTAAATGATACCCCCAATTTAATGAAGGGGGAAGGGTTTAGTTTGACATTAAAATGTTTGACCAGCACCAGGTCTATATTGAGAGATGCCCTTTTTTTTGTCAGGTACATTATTGTACGGGGTATTATTGCCTTGGTATAGTCAACATCTATGTTATTTGGATATATGGGATGTTTGAAAATTAGTGGATTTTTTTAAAACCCAAATTTAACTTATTCCAAAACAAAGGTATTTGAAGAATATAAATGGAAGAAAATGATATCAATACTCTTCCTATAAATTATAATTCATTGATAGATAATCTATATAGAAAAATTATTCTACGTCAAGTAACATTTCATTAATCTGAAATAAAGTCTTGTTGCTCTACTTAAAAACCAAATACTACTCAATGGTTGAAGTTTATTAAGGGGTTATTCGGTAGCGGCTTAATAGGCTGTGTGGGAGATATGGCTGATTCGCACAGCCATATCTACCCGTTCGGTAGCGACTTAATGGAAAAATATAGGGTTGACCAAATTAGCTAGAAAAATAGACTCCTTTACACTCAGCTCTCTTATTTCCAATTTTACCCCTCTCCCTACATCAGATATTAGCGCCACAACTCTTTCAGCAAAAACCATCGACCATCTCTTCACTTCACAACCACCGTTCACCACCATATCGCCGCCATCGAGTTGCTCATCGCCGACGAGCGATCAGATTGGAGGAGCTGGAAGAATAGTTCCGATCGAGCGATGAAAAAAGCCCCATGCTAGGGCTTCTTGTCGTCATGAAGATTTCATTGGTTAGGCGGCTGCAAAGGAGGCGTCTGCAATTTGCGAAGCCATCGTTAATGACTTGGTGGCCGGCGGTGAGCAACTCGTTAATGACATGGGATGAAAATGACGAATATAATTTTTGTTTTGAACGACAATGCGGCATCGAACCCACGAACGACTACCACGAACACACGCACACACGCACGCACACCGTCCCGGCGGTATCGGGCATCCAAGGGCAGCCCACTAATCCGCCGCGTCCGCAGCCCAGCTTACGCTTGGGCCTATTCCCAACCACATTGGGCTGGGGCGATAGCCCAGTCTTCGACTGGACCACCTAAGGACGGCCCAACCAGAGGTTAGGCGGGTATCTCAGACATGCTTACCACGGGGTTCGAACCCTGGTAGTCAGGGATACCATCCACTGACCCCCCAATGATGTTACCTTACCACTGGGCTACACATGCTTTGATAAAATGACGAATATAATTGGACGAATATAATTTTATGCAACTAGGTCCACAGTTGAAGTATTGATATACATTAAGAAAATGCTTAGATGTGTGGTGTCGTTGGATTAAAAATAAAAAAAATATAACTATAATTATAATTATAATAAAATAATAGATTGAAAAAACGTTTATATATTAAGAAAATGCTTAGATGAGTGAAGATTTCAAGTTGTTTTTAGAGTAAACTACAATTTTGGTCCCTGAGGTTTACCACTTTATACGAAAATCGTCCCTAAACTTCAATAAGTCTAAAAATCATCCTTACTGTTTGCATTTTGCTTTGAAAGTGGTCCCGGCTACTAACGGCCGTTAGAAAAGTGCCGTTAGAAGCCTCATGCGCGTCACACGTGATGGGTATTTTGGTCTTTTCAGGTTTCCCTTTCATTTAAACTCCTTTTCCCTAATTTTCTTTCTTATTGTGCTTCTTCTTCTTCGAGACATTAACCTGGTTCCTCTAACTTTTTTTGCTTCTCCTCCAAAACTCACGACTACTCAACAATGGTGGCTTGTCACTGTGGTGCACCAGCAATGATAAGAACATCATGTACTAGTAAAAACCCTGGTCGTAGGTTTTATGGGTGCCCAAGGAAGTTTGCAAAATGCGATTTTTTTGTTGGTACGATCAACAATTGTGTAATTGATCTATGGGGGTCATCCCAGGTTTGCTAAGATCGAAGAACAGAGTGGAGGCTTCCCTCAAAGCAAAAGAAACTGAAGTCAAGACTTTGAAGATTTTATTGATTTGCAGTTGGGTTTTTTTTGTTTGTATACTTTTCTGGTCCACCTAATCAATGATTTGTAATTTTTTTGATGTTAATCAAAATCAATGAAATGTTGTTTCTTCTATCAACATCCTGAGTACTTTGCAACCATTATAATGTTCAATTGTTGGTGTTTGCATTATGTAAAGTGAACAACATTAACTAAGACAATTGTTGCTGTTTGCATTAAGTAATATGATTAAGACAATTGTTGTTGTTTGTAAAGTGAACAACATTAACTAAGACAATTGTTGGTGTTTGCATTATGTAAAGTGAACAACATTAACTAAGACAATTGTTGGTGTTTGCATTAAGTAAGATGATTAAGACAATTGTTGCTGTTTGTAAAGTGAACAACATTAAGTAAGATGATTAAGACAAGGGAACATTGTTCCATAACTAACATTAAACAACATTCAAATATAATACACCAAAAGGGAACATATCACAAAGTACCAAAAAACTACCAACATTGTTCCACAAAGTACCAAAATACATAAACAAACTTGTTCCATCTAAATTCCTTTGCAAGTTCTTGAATTATGACCCTGTTTCTTGCACCTTGCACATGTCACAGACTTCCCACGCTTCCTCAATTTGGTTCCTTTCCCATCTGTCTTTGGCTCATCAACACCTCTCTTTCTTTTCTTCTTTGGCCTACCAATTTGCTTATGATAGGTTGGTGCAACTAGTGTTGGGCAGTCAAATTTAGGCCAAAGAGCTTTGCCATTGATAGGCTGTACCTTGAAGTTGTACATTTCTTTCCAAGTGACAAGCCAATAACTAGCATCAACCCATTTCTCAGGCTCCTCAACATTTAATCCATTCAGGACCATGTTCCAATTTGTAGCAACAACATGCTTACAAGGGATGCCAGTTAGTTCCCACCTCCTACATGTACAACTCTTTGCACTCACATCAACTACCACTTGATCATTCCAAGGACCAGATACCTCATACTTGTTACCTTCATTCCATGTCACTCTATATTGGGCTGCCTCAGTCTTGATTTTGTCTAATGTTTTTGTTGTTGTTGGAGTGAGAGGTCCATCGGCCTTCTCTATCATTTTCATCACATGTGCAATCCTCTTCATAAGGTAGTGTATAATGTAGTCCAAACAAGAAATTATTGGTTTATCCCTTGCCTCAACAATTTGCCTATTGAATACTTCACACATATTGTTGAGAAGTACATCAGAGTGACACCTACCTGTAACATAAACCAACTTAATTTAACATAAACTAACTTAATCTAACTTATATTAACAGAAAGTAAGTTAAATTAACCTGAGAAGTGGGACCTAGTCCAGTTTTGAGAAGGGATGCCATTCAAATAGTCATAACATGCTTTATTGAACTCCCTTAAGTGCTCCATTGCAGTTTGGAATTGGGGTACAGTTGTAGCTGTTGCACATTGCCAAAGATGGTCTTTGTATACTTTCCCCTTCCACTGTCCTTTCATGTTGTCATGAATATGTCTAATGCAGAATCTATGTTCTGCACATGGGAACAACTTTGCAATGGCTGGAAGGATTCCCTGTCAAAAACAAAGTATGGTTAGAACAATATGTAATGAACTTGTAACACAAATGATTAGAAACATACCTTTTGCCTATCAGAAATGAATGTGAAGTTGGAGTTAGCATACAAATCAAGATCCTCTCCAAGATACTGCAAGAACCAACTCCATGAGGCAAGTGACTCAGCTTCTACTATCCCATATGCAAGTGGGTATGTGCCATTATTAGGGTCAATACCCACAACTGTCAACACCTGGCCTGGAAAAGGACCCTTCAGAAATGTACCATCCAGACCTAATAAGTCTTTTTTCCCCGCCTTAAACCCTTGCTTCAGTGGCCCCAAACAGACATAGATCCTCTTAAACTTTCTGGTAGTCACACTTGGGTTTGGTTCAGACTCAACATCCAACTTCACAGTGGTTCCTGGGTTGCATCTCTTCAACTCACATATGTAATCTCTAAAAGCATGGAACTGGGATTCATAATCACCCCAAATCTTCTGATGTGCCATGGTCTTTGCCCTCAATGCTTTCATGGTTGAGACATTTATCTCATATTTCTGCTGCAGTTGTGTTTGAAGAGCAGCAATTGGAATAGTGGGATTAGAGATGATATTCTCTGTAATCTTCTGAGACAGAAAAGATGTTGTGGCTACAGATATGTCCCTGCTTTGTAGGCACTTGTGTGTGGCAACATAGGTTTTGACTATCCAGGTTTCATCATCTTTGTCTGTTGAGACATGCAAAACCCATGGACAAGTTGGCCCAATACCCTTGCCAAACTTGGGTTTTCTACCTTTCAATGTCCCACTTGGCCCACCAGGCCCACTGGATCCTATATCTTTAAACTCTGGTAGTGTTCCTCTACATATGGCCCTAATGCGTTGGAGGTCATTTTTTACCAAGATTATATCCCTCCTACTCTCAACTGCATGCTCTTTGACTCTCTTAATCACCTGTTTTTTGCTGCCATATTTTTGCCCCAGGTAAAAAACAGAGTGTACATCACTACCTTTCTGCAACTTAGATCCTTCCTTGTCATCATCATCTGCACTTGAAAAATCCTCACAATTTAGAACATCTGCACAATTGTCCATGTCCATATCAGTGTCACTACCTTCCCTGTCTACTTTTCCCATCCACTCTACATTGTTGTCAACATAGTCATCCATATTAATGTCATCCTCTTCTAAGTCATCAACACCAAAATCTGAGTCTTCACTATCATCCTCTTCTGTGCTACTGCCTTCCCCATTCCCATGTTCATCAACCATTTCATTTAAATCAAGTGGCTTCTCTTTAACTTGATCATTGCAACTCCCCTGACCATCTTTAGCTCCCCATCTAGTGTCCTTGCCCATTTCAGGTTGTGTGCAAAAATCCATGTGAAAGAGGGGATCAAATTCATCAAAGTATTCAAACAAATCACCCCTTTCCCTTATCAATAGCATTCCCCTGTTCAATACCCTTCCCTTTATCAATAGCATTCCCCTGTTCAATACCCTTCCCTTTATCAATACCATTCCCCTGTACATGTTCATGTTCATGTTCATGTTCATGTTCAATAAACAATTCATTCAAATCAATATTATTGCCCTGTTCTACCAACATTTCATTTACGTCTAAAGGCTTCTCTTTAACAACATTACTCACATCAGCTTGGTTATCAACCCATTCAAGAAACAATTTCTTCCTACATCTCCTGTTAGCCACATCACTCACCTCTACAACTTCATCTATTTCCTCTATCAACATTTTCCTACCATGGGGTGGTGATTTGTATGTATCCAATACTGTTTTTCCATGCTCTATAGACACATCTACAAATTTCACCCTAGGAACATACTTCATAAGCTTTAATACATCATTGTCATTGCCTAAAGCTTCTGACCCAAAATCCAAGTCACTATCAGGAGTCAAGAAATGGTAGTACATTTCGTCCTCAAACACATCTACAAATTTCACCCTAGGAACATACTTCATAAGCTTTAATACATCATTGTCATTGCCTAAAGCTTCTGACCCAAAATCCAAGTCACTATCAGGAGTCAAGAAATGGTAGTACATTTTGTCCTCTTCAAGATAACCTAACTCCAACATAATGGCATCTACCTCATGGACTGAGAATTTATCACTGTCAAGCAAATCAATAAAGGTATGCTTACCCCTAACATACTTTCTTCCAGGAAACTTTGTGAAGAAACCTCCATGGTTTATCCTCATTGTGAATAGGGTAGGATACTGCTCTGTAGAAAAATAAACAAAGTCAACATACACACAACTTAAATGAAAAAAAAACAAAGAAAACAGGGGGATACATACCATACACATACACTGGATAAAGTTCATCCTCGTGACCCTTTCTAATCACCCACGATTGAGAGGCCATGAACTTTAATGTGAAGTTCTTTCACGAAGATGATGAAGTTTACAACAACAAAAACGAGTATTCAAGCTCAATTCTTTGATACAGGTTAACAATGGAGAAATTAGGTGAGGGACGAAGATGGAGGGTTTCTTGAAAGATAGAAAAAACAATCCAAAAGACGTTTAAATGAGAGGGAAACCCTAAAAAGACGAATATGCCCATCACGTGTCACACGCATGGGGCATTTAACGGAGCTTTTCTAACGGCCGTTAGTAGCGGGGACCACTTTCAAAGCAAAATGCAAACAGTAAGGATGATTTTTAGACTTATTGAAGTTTAGGGACGATTTTCGTATAAAGTGGTAAACCTCAGGGACCAAAATTGTAGTTTACTCTTGTTTTTATTTAAAAACGTTTAACTTGGTATTTTTTTAAATAATTATAACTCATTTATTCAATATTTTTATCAAACAGTTTATTTATATAAGCAAAAATAAAGACTAGGGGTAAAATGGTCATTTCTGACATTTTAACTGTTTATTCAGCACAACAACCGAACACCAACATATCTGTTAACACTCAGACAACCATATCCACTCAGACAGCTATATCCATTCAGGTCTTAAGGGCAAACGAACTGAACAACACCTAAGTTCCATATCTACACCAAGTTCCAACAATGAACACCCCTAATTCTATAATATATCAAGCATTATTAAAAAAAATACATACATTCATCATCTAAATCATATCAACAGTAATGAAGTACAATTTTTATTACAAATGTATCCAATATGTATGTTGTTGAGATGCAAATAGAACAAAAATGTTTGGAGGTTTAAATTTTGAGTGAAATAATGAAGAGAGGGATGGGTTAATATGAAGTGTTTTAGACATGCAACACTAGTTTTAAAACTAAACAACTTTGTAGCATGTTGTTTTATTAATGTTAATATCAATTATTTTTTATTTTCTTTGTACATAGGTAATTAATACAATTATTTTTTTGTGAAATATTTATGACTAGTTTTTTTATGTAAAATATAATGATTGGAAAATATTTATGAGGATGAATTTTGTGACTAGTTTACTTGTACAAGCTAACAATGAATAAATGCATGTGATCATTTGGGTTGCAACTTGTAAGAATGATTCGAAGGGGACCAACAAGTATTTACATTGTTGGTCCCTATACTTAAACTATTTTCCATTTTTCATCCCTATAATTCATTAATTACATCATCAATTTGTATTTAGGAGTTGTTTGTCGGTTGATGAATGGTTTGGTGCAGAATGATTAAGTGGTCGGAATCATTATCAATTTTTATTTAGGGGTTGTTTGTCAGTTGATGAATGGTTTGGTGCTGAATGATTAAGTGGTCGGAATGATTAAGAGGCTCTTATGATACAGTGTAAAATGAAATATGGTTGTTTGGTAATTGCTCATAATGAAATTAGGGAGTTGAATGGTTATGGGAGATCCAAGATACAAAATCATTCAGAGGGTCTTAGAACCATTAAGAGGCCGACTTTTTTACCAAACAAGATTCACTTCTTAACGTTTCAGAGGTTAACTCTTAATGATTCAGATGTTACCTCTTAATGGGGCTATTAAAAGATAAACAAACAACCCCTTAGTGTTTTAGAGTTTTAACATCGTTCCTTGAATTAGCATTGTTAGCAAAGTGCAGTTACATGTGCCCTCACATGAGGGGCAATCTTGTCATTTTGTCTATTTTATCTATTTTTGTTTTTCAAATAAAATAAATTAATGTTATAATAAAAGTATAAACAAAATATTATTAAATCCATATTTATAAAACCCCTTAGGAACTCGTTGAACCCTCTTTCCCGCGAACCAGCAGCATAACCCTCCTCACCACCACCAACCCTTCTCTTTTATGTCTATAGGCACTAAGGGTCTCAAAAACCGGACCAACCAAAATCTTCAAATCGTATGTATTTGGTTGAAATTGGGTTACGATCATTTGAACGCAACCCAACCCGATAAACTCGATATGCTTTTATTTCTTGGATTGAATATGATTGCAAAGTTCATATTAATCTCTACATTAGACAATTACACCATCACATATCCTCTTCATATGTATATATTTTTAATCTCTCCTTGTTAGTCTCAGATGGCTTAAACAAGTATTGTAGGGGGGGTGAATACAATACTTAAATTTTCACTTAATTAATTATTTTATTGATGTATCAAATCAAGAATTACAAACAGTAAACTTAGATTGTTGGGAAAAGAACAGTTAAAACTATTCTAACAATCTTCACAAAGTAAACTGAAAACAAAACAACTTCTAAAGCACAAAGATTGAAAGCTATAAAGTTCAAAGGGAGAGAAAGCCTTATTGCACTGAGAAAATCTTCAGGAACGCGTAACCTTGCATGGAGAACTCTATCTTCTTTATATAGTGTTGGAAGCATTAAATGTTTGGGACACTTGTCATCTGGAGATTCAAGGATAAGGGTTAACTCTGAAAAGTTGACAAATCCCTATCACACTTTTTATCAGTACTAGGAAGAGCAAGCATGCTTGATTGAAACATAATCTGAAACAGGAATAACGACAAAAGTCCATTTTTCCTGCCAAAAGATATTGTCCCATATTTAATGATCTTCATTTGCCAGCTTTCACAAGGAGGGATCTCGCCGATTTGTAACATAAGGATCGGTGAGATGTTTGACCGAAATAACTTAGGTGCTGTTTGTTTTTCTATTTTCAGCACTTATTTGCCACTTATCACTTATTCGGTCAGACGTTTTCAAAATAAGTGTGTATAAGGAATACCTAATCACAAGCCTAAAATCAAGCTTGTCTATCATCAGTTTCCTTCATCCTTGCTGGCTTCTTTACACCTGTATATTTTCCATATTTAGGACAATCAATTTCTCCTTGTATTTCTCTCCTTCCATGTTGTACTGTTCTCTATTTATAGCCTTGTATTCTGTAAATAACATATCAATCATTCAAACATCATATGGTATCAGAGCTTTGTGACTCCTTTGAGTTTTCTTTTTTTCGATCCCAACTGCTCCCTACCCTCCTGCCGCCGCAATGGCTACCACCACCACAGTCATCCAACTCTCCACAACAACCAATTTTCCTATCAAACTAACAGCAAATAATTTCCCCTCGTGGCGAAAGCAGGTCCTCTCCACCCTCACTGGACTCGCGCTTGAACAGTTCGTGGATGGCTTAACCGAACCACCACCGAAAATCACAGATGGAAAACCAAACCCTGCTTACCTTACCTGGTACCGCCAGGATCAAGTCCTTCTTGGCGCGTTGCTTGGGAGCTGTTCCGACACCATCCAGCCACTCGTTTCCTCTGCCGAAACGTCCCGCCAACTCTTCACCCGTCTCACTGAAAGCTATGCGAGTGTCTCCAGATCCAGAATCATCTCTTTGCGCACCAAACTCACCACAACCAGCAAAGGAAGCAGACCCGTTGCTGATTATCTCCACGAAATGAAGGCTATTGCTGATGAATTGGCCTTGGCGCAGAAACCAATCGATGATGATGACCTTACCGTTCACATTCTCGCTCACCTCGGTGACGACTACAAGGAAATTGCCGCTGCACTAAAGACTCGGGACACTACCATTGCCTTCTCTGACCTCTATGAGAAGTTGGTTGATCATGAAAGGTCCTTGTTGGAGACCAAACCAACTGAGCAAATTACTACTGTCAATTTCACGCAAAGAACCAGCCAGATACAATCTCAAGCAGGCCGAAGCTTCTCAAGGCCCAATTCAGCTGTCCGAAACCAACCCAGGCCCAATACTTTTGGCCCACGAAACACTAACAATGGGAACCCTGGTCAATCGTCACATTTTAGAACTAATCGTAACAATTTTTTCTGTCAATTTTGCAACATTCCAGGTCACGAAACCAAGGATTGTCGGAAGTTTGCACGGTTCTTGCAACACAATAATCTTGCTTTGTCTCAAGCACCAACGAAACCAATCGTCAACGTTTCCATGGCAAACTCCCCACAACATGCCTCTTCGCTCATGTTTGACAGTGGAGCCTCTAACCATGCCACATCTGACCAAGCATTTTTGCACAACCTATCCGAATATGGAGGACCCGATGAGATTGTTCTCGGCAATGGTAATAACCTCTCCATCTCTCATATCGGTCATGCATCGATTCCCACTCCATCCCGCTCCTTAAATTTATCTAATGTCTTAGTTGTTCCGCGTTTGCGTAATCATCTCATCTCGGTTGCTAAACTTTGCAAGACTAACCAAGTTTCCGTTGAATTTTTTCCTTTACATTTTCTTGTTAAGGACCTTCGCACGGGGGCGCGACTCATGCGGGGGGTGAACATTAACGATGTCTACTATGTGTTGGTGCAAGTGTACCACATCTCTATATATTTATATATATTTATTTTGATGATTACAAACACAACGCATTATTGTTTATCTAACAATTTAATCCAAGTGTGCAGTTGTTGAAGAACACGAAGATTTAATCTGAAGGGTTCAAGACGGAAGTGTTTACGTCGTCATTATTGTTTATAACTAATAATGATAAACACCCTAAAATAATATACCACTTGGATATTTCTAAAAACCCAACAATTAATTTTAATATTGTTTTGAGAAGATCCAGCAAGTTTTGGTTGCGTACTGGAAAGTTTTCATTCCTGACGCCGGTATACCGTGGGGAATACCCGGTATACCGCGGGTACACCAGGCCGGTATACCGCGGCTGTTCAGCCGGTATACCGCGGCAGTCCGTGTGCATCTCTGATTGGTTGAAGTGGCTTTTCCTGACGGCGGTATACCGCGAGACCCAGCCGGTATACCGCGGGTACGTTTTTCCAGAAGTCAACTTTGCAATGTAGCCGTTGTGTACCAGTGTACTTTCTGACCGCGGTATACCGCGGTGTGCAAGGCGGTATACCGCCAGGTCATGTGACCGTTGGAAGTCTTCATGCTATATAATGTTGCATGCTGGAGAAGAGACATCAGACCTCAAAAAAAACAACAACAGTAACAAGCAACAACAAACAGCACCTCTCAGCTCTCTCATCTATTTATAATATATATTTTATAAAACATTTTTTATAAAATATCCAAGTGTGAGATATTATACAAGAGTGATTACCCATTGTGAGTTATACTCCTCTTGTAAGTACTTGAATAACGGGTGTGTGATCCTGTACATCTCATAGCAGAAGCTTGAGAATCAATTACGTTACCTTTGTACTTGGTTTGTATTTCTACCGTAAAGAATACATTTATTGGATCGTGTCGGGAAGTGTCTCGGCTGCTGGTTTATCACAGTTGGTGGTAAATCAGTAAATCTCTGTGTCAAGTATCTCTATCCCTTATCTCTTTATTTATTCCGCTGTGCTTTATTATATTTATTTATATAAACTGCTTTGCATTTATATTTATTTATATAATCTCTGTGCATTTTAATTATATCTGTTTATATAATTGTTGTGTATTTACTTTTTGTATACTCTGATTTATTTATACTGTTTCTGTACTGTATTTATTTATAAAAGAATTTTTGAAAGTAAAAGATTTTAAATACAACCTTACCCCCCCCCCTAGGTTGTCTAACATTTGGTATCAGAGCGGGGCTTTCAAAAATTTTCTGTTTAAATTTTTAAAGTCATTTCTTTAATTTTTTTTTAAATGGCTCAACAAACTAATTTTGTGTTCTCTAAAACTCCTTTGATAGATACTGAAAAGTTTGGCATTTGGGCCGAGCTATTTGAATGTCACGTTCGTGGCAAAAGTCAAAAAATTTGGGATATTATAGAAAATGGGAATTTTAACCCTACTATTATAAAAAATAATGTTATTGTTGATAAACCTGTTAAGGACTGGACTCCCGCTGAAGAATCTCTTTTTTGTTTAAATTTTGAGGCTAAAAATATATTATATGCTGCTTTAACTTCCGATGAAATAGAAAGAGTTTATACCTGTAAAACTGCTAACCAAATCTGGCAAAGCTTGAGTGACACTCATCGTGGAAATACTCAAGTTAAAAGTTCTAAAATAAACATTTTAGTTCATGATTATGAATTATTTGAAATGTCAAAAGATGAGTCAATCGACTCAATGTTTAAACGTTTTAACCTCATCATGACTACTTTGAAGGGATTAGGTCGCACTTATCCTAACGAAGACTATGTAAGGAAAATTCTTCGAGCACTTCCTTCGGAGTGGATGGCAAAAATCACATCCTTGGAAGACTCCCGAGATCTCGCAACTATGAAGCTCGATGATCTCATCGGCAATCTTAAAGTGCACGAAATCGCACTAAAAAGAAATCAAGTCCGGGAGCAAGTCAAAAAGAAATCCATCGCTCTCAAGGTCGTTGCCTCAAAAGAAAAGGAAGAGGAGGAAGATGCAAATTCATCCGATGATGAACCCGAAAATCTTGACGATTTAGTCAAGTTGGTAAGAAAACTTTCTAAACTTCTTTCTAACAAAAAGTTTGCCAATATTGATAGGTTTCAAGAAAATGAAGACTACCGTCGTGGTGGTAAAAACCAAAGTCGCAACGTCCACAAAAGTGAAGACAAATATGACGAATCTAGCGACGATGAAAAAGCCAATAAAAAGAAAGGCTTTTGCTATGTGTGTGGTGACAAGGATCACTATGCAAGTGTGTGTCCGAATCGAGCAAAACAAATCAACACACCAAAAGCTTTAGTTGGAGGCGCGTTGAGCGCAAGCATAAATGAGGCCCAAAATTTTTGTTTCATGGCCGACCATGATAATGAGGTATCTTCATCATATTCTTCTAAAAATAATTATGATAATAATTATAGTGATAATTACTATAGTGACGATGAAAATAATCTTGACGAATTATACAAATCATTTCATGCTATGGCCGCTCTCGCAAATAAATATAAAGATGAAATTTCTAATTTAAAAGAAACCGTATCTGTATATAAAAAGGAAATAGATGACGGTAAACAAAAATCTGCTTATGATTTAGATGTTATCACTAAATTAGAAAATAAATTAAGTGAAAAAGATGTTTGTAAATCTTGTGTTATTTTAAATGATAAAATTGCATGCTTAAGTGAAAATAAAAAGGAAAGTGTTGCATGTACAAAATGCGAGTCTCTTGAAAATGAAATTGCATGTTTAAATGCTAAATGCAAATCGCATGAGAAAAATGACTTATTAGCAAATGCTTTTAATAGTAGCAATGATAAAGTGCTTAAAATGCTTAATATATCAAATCGTATAAATTGCCGAAAAGGCATTGGTTCAAATACGTGTATTGAAAAATGTGATTGTATGCCAATTAAAAAGGTTTTTGAAAAACCTAAATTTGTTGTTAAAAATAAAACGCAAAAACCCCCATATATGTCAAAAATGAAAAATGTGAATTATGGGAGGAAACCGTATGCTCGCATGTATAATAGCAATTTTTCTAGACCTAATGCGAATATAAATGCTTCATTTTATGTGTATGATAAATACAATCGTAAAATTAAAATGGTTAGAAAATGGATTCCGAAAGGAATGTTTAATGTTGATAATCCCGGTGGGATGCGTTTGTGGTTTTAAACCATTTTTATGGTTTTGTATGTTTGTCGTGTTTGTTTTATGTCGACAACATATTTTTTTGCAGTTTATGTTTTTATACTAACTGTTAAAAGGACCCATAAGAAAAGGGTACCACGAAATATTTTCTTTGCCTTTTGTAGGTGTTACCTGCCGAGGTTATAATACGTGGTTACCTGCCGAGGTTATAATACGTGGTTACCTGCCGAGGTTATAATACGTGGTTACCTGCCGAGGTTATAATACGTGGTTACCTGCCGAGGTTATAATACGTGGTTACCTGACGAGGTCATAATACGTGGTGATTTTTTTTAAATCACATAAAATTAACCGAATATTGAAGCCTTAAGATCCGTTTTGGTGCAAGTGTTTCGTATTGGTTTGTATATCTTTGTCTCTATTGCTTTCTGCATTTTATTTTATCCCTCAAATTTTATAAAATCAAATTGATATCGTTATTAATTTGAGGGGGAGCGTTTTAGCTCTTTTACCCATGAGTTTATGCTCTCTCAATTATATGCATATTTTGAGGGGGAGCATCTCTCGAGGGGGAGCATACCGTCTTTCTTGACCCTTTTTGTTTCGACAAACGGGGGAGAGAAACCGCATATGCTCTTGCTTAGCGGTTGTGTTTGTCATCATCAAAAAGGGGGAGATTGTTGGTGCAAGTGTACCACATCTCTATATATTTATATATATTTATTTTGATGATTACAAACACAACGCATTATTGTTTATCTAACAATTTAATCCAAGTGTGCAGTTGTTGAAGAACACGAAGATTTAATCTGAAGGGTTCAAGACGGAAGTGTTTACGTCGTCATTATTGTTTATAACTAATAATGATAAACACCCTAAAATAATATACCACTTGGATATTTCTAAAAACCCAACAATTAATTTTAATATTGTTTTGAGAAGATCCAGCAAGTTTTGGTTGCGTACTGGAAAGTTTTCATTCCTGACGCCGGTATACCGTGGGGAATACCCGGTATACCGCGGGTACACCAGGCCGGTATACCGCGGCTGTTCAGCCGGTATACCGCGGCAGTCCGTGTGCATCTCTGATTGGTTGAAGTGGCTTTTCCTGACGGCGGTATACCGCGAGACCCAGCCGGTATACCGCGGGTACGTTTTTCCAGAAGTCAACTTTGCAATGTAGCCGTTGTGTACCAGTGTACTTTCTGACCGCGGTATACCGCGGTGTGCAAGGCGGTATACCGCCAGGTCATGTGACCGTTGGAAGTCTTCATGCTATATAATGTTGCATGCTGGAGAAGAGACATCAGACCTCAAAAAAAACAACAACAGTAACAAGCAACAACAAACAGCACCTCTCAGCTCTCTCATCTATTTATAATATATATTTTATAAAACATTTTTTATAAAATATCCAAGTGTGAGATATTATACAAGAGTGATTACCCATTGTGAGTTATACTCCTCTTGTAAGTACTTGAATAACGGGTGTGTGATCCTGTACATCTCATAGCAGAAGCTTGAGAATCAATTACGTTACCTTTGTACTTGGTTTGTATTTCTACCGTAAAGAATACATTTATTGGATCGTGTCGGGAAGTGTCTCGGCTGCTGGTTTATCACAGTTGGTGGTAAATCAGTAAATCTCTGTGTCAAGTATCTCTATCCCTTATCTCTTTATTTATTCCGCTGTGCTTTATTATATTTATTTATATAAACTGCTTTGCATTTATATTTATTTATATAATCTCTGTGCATTTTAATTATATCTGTTTATATAATTGTTGTGTATTTACTTTTTGTATACTCTGATTTATTTATACTGTTTCTGTACTGTATTTATTTATAAAAGAATTTTTGAAAGTAAAAGATTTTAAATACAACCTTACCCCCCCCCTAGGTTGTCTAACACTATGCATCTCCTACTCATCCTCGTTTGCAATTCAACTCAAGCACCAAGAATTCCGGCTCTCTTCTCTCATGGCATCACAAACTTGGACACCCGTCTATCAAAGTTCTAAAGCGTTTACTAAATAATTTAGGACTTGATTACAATAATATGTCGAATAAAAATTTTCATTGTGATGCATGTTCCTTGAATAAAAGTCATAAACTACCTTTTGGAGAAAACTCATTTAAAGTGTCTAAACCACTTGAACTTGTCTACTCCGATGTTTGGGGACCGGTCAAAATTTCTAACGATGGATATCAATACTATGTCATCTTTGTTGATTTTTTCTCCAAATACACATGGTTTTACCCCATTAAAAGAAAATCAGATGTCTCCACATTATTTCCAATCTTTAAAACGCTTGTCGAGAAATTTTTCCAAACTCCCCTCATCTCTCTTTTCTCGGACAATGGGGGCGAATACGTTGGTCTCATCCCTTATCTCCAACAAAATGGTATTTCCCACTTTACCACCCCTCCACACACTCCGGAACAAAATGGAGTGGCGGAACGTCGACATCGACACATTGTTGAAACCGGGTTGTCACTTTTGCATCATGCCAACTTACCACTCTTGTTTTGGTCTCATGCCTTTCAAACGGCGGTTCACCTTATTAACCGATTACCAACCAAAATTTTAGATTTCAAATCACCATTTGAAAAATTATACAACACTCCACCTACGTATACCAAACTCAAACCCTTTGGGTGTCTATGTTTTCCTTGGCTTCGTCCGTATGCTAAGTCCAAAATTCACCCTCGCTCGACGAAGTGCATCTTCCTTGGATACTCTTCGTCTAAATCCGCCTACAAATGTTACGATCCTCTAACCCACCGCCTCTATCACTCCCGTCATGTGGAGTTCATCGACCACATTTTTCCTTTCTCCTCACACGGACACTCACCCGAACCCCTACCTACACCCGATATTTTTTTCGGACCACCTACATATTCCAACATTCCACAACCACCTCCTCAGCCCTCTCCACCTCCCATGGCCCAGCAACCTCCTCAGCCCAATCCCCCTCACACGACCCAAAACCTTTCTCAAACAACTCCACCTCCCACGGCCCACTCATCCCACCCCATCGATCAATCAACTCACCCGCCATCATCTGCCATCCAAACTGACTTCACTTCCACGCCCTCTCACTCAACCACACCCACTACCAACTCGTCAGTCTCCCCTACTCCAGCGACCACCACCGTTTCCACAACAAACGCAACCGATCCAACCATCTCCTCTTCCACCCCTTCCTCCTCACAACCTGTCTCAATCGACACCACTCCCTCTCATTCTACAAGTCCCTCACCATCTAACACCACCTCCAAAACAACCACTCCATCTCCTCTCGTCCCTGCTCGTCCACACCGGTCCCGCAAACCCAACCCGAAATATTACAACTCAAACCTTGTGAACCACACTACCCTTCATCCATTACCACCCACACTTGAACCCACCACTCATACTCAAGCATCTAAAGATCCACAGTGGCGCCATGCTATGGATTTGGAGTTTAATGCTCTTCTCCAAAATCAAACATGGGAACTTGTCCCCTCTCACTCCCACACTCCGATTGGGTGTAAATGGGTTTTCCGCATCAAACGAAAACCCGATGGCTCTATTGAAAAATACAAAGCACGACTCGTTGCCAAAGGCTTTCATCAACAACCCGGGAAGGACTACTTCGATACGTTCAGTCCTGTTACAAAACCCATCACCATTCGTACCATCCTTTCCATTGCTCTCTTGAAAAATTGGCCGCTACGGCAACTTGATGTTAACAACGCCTTCTTGCATGGCACTCTACACGAGGATGTCTACATGACCCAACCACCAGGATATGTCAATCCTCAATTTCCTCATCACATATGCAAGCTCAAAAAGTCGCTTTATGGCTTAAAGCAAGCCCCTCGGGCTTGGTATAATGAGCTCACCAAGTTCCTCCTTGACTTTGGTTTTCGAAAATCTTTAGCCGATGCCTCACTTTTCATATACCAAAACCAATGTGTCACTTGCTATTTCATGGTTTATGTTGATGACATTGTCCTTACCGGTAACAACACACCCTTCCTCAATCGATTTGTTAATGCCTTAAGCCAAAAAATTTCCATCAAAGACCTTGGTACGCTTCATCATTTTCTTGGTGTTGAAGTTATTCCCACACCAACCGGCCTATTTCTGTCACAACATCGATACATCCAGGATATTCTCCAACAATTTAACATGGATGGTGCCAAAGATGTTTCTACTCCACTCGGTACCACCGAGGTCCTATCTGTTTCCGACACCTCACCCGAGGTTGATGCTACACCATATCGCAAACTCGTCGGGTCACTTCAATATCTCGCCTTCACTAGGCCGGACATCTCCTTTGCCGTAAACAAACTCTCTCAATTTATGCACAACCCACGTCAAACACATTGGCAATCTCTAAAACGTGTCCTTCGCTACCTAAAGGGTACCATTCACCATGGTCTCTTCCTCAACCGAAACTCCTCTCTTGATCTCTCGGCCTTCTCCGATTCGGACTGGGGTGGTGTACATGATGCTGGTCGCTCTACCACTGCATATATTATTTATCTTGGAAAAAACATTATCTCGTGGAAGTCCGCTCGCCAAAAGTCAGTCTCTCGCTCCTCAACAGAAGCCGAATACAAAGCCTTAGCGAATGCTTCAGCTGAACTTACATGGACAAGAAACTTACTATTTGAACTTGGCATCTCCATCACCAAGCCGCCATCACTATTCTGTGACAACTCAGGTGCAACATACCTCTGTGCTAATCCCGTTTATCACTCCCGAATGAAGCATGTGGCACTAGACTATCACTTTGTACGCGAACAAGTTTCGGCAGGCAGCTTACGGGTTCTTCACATCAGCTCACAAGATCAACTTGCGGATATGCTTACAAAACCGTTATCGAGGGCACCTTTCCTCCGAAACCGTTCCAAGATTGGAGTCTCCGACGGATCCTCCATCTTGCGGGGGCGTATAAGGAATACCTAATCACAAGCCTAAAATCAAGCTTGTCTATCATCAGTTTCCTTCATCCTTGCTGGCTTCTTTACACCTGTATATTTTCCATATTTAGGACAATCAATTTCTCCTTGTATTTCTCTCCTTCCATGTTGTACTGTTCTCTATTTATAGCCTTGTATTCTGTAAATAACATATCAATCATTCAAACATCATAGTGTGTTTGTTTTTTCTTTCAATTCAGACCCACTTATAATTTAAAATGGTCTGCAACAAAAAGTGGAAACCTTGTCACTTATTTCCCACTTTTTCTAAGACTGCCCCTCAATCTCAATATCGCCTCCATCTCGTCCGACGCCTCTAAACAACAAAACCCTTGCCATCGCTGCCCTCACACCTGGTAACTCATCTTCATCTTTTTCTTTTTGCATCTCGAGGTAGTCCTCTGCTTCCTTGATTCTCTCAATTTTGCCTTTTCTAGTAAAAAGGAACTCTTTTTCCAGTAACTTCTTCTTTAGAAGCCATTGAATGTCCCTCCCTCCCTCCCCAAAATCTTCCTTTTTTTCTTTCGATTTCACAATAAAAATGAGGCGGTGGTTGGATGTGATTGAAAATGGATTATGTTCCTTTTATGTAATTTCTGCATTTCTTCCTTCTCTGATTCTTGAGCCTCAAACTAAACTTCCAGCATTTAGGTTGGTGGTTGTACTCCTAAGTCCTAAACATGGATCTGGGTTGATGAAAAAACTGATGAATGAGAAAAAGTGTTTGATGAAACGATGAAGAAAACATGTGGGTTGTATTTGGGGCAATTTTGTTTATTCATTTATTGTTAAAATTCATTTTATTTAAAGAAATAATAAAAAGACAAAATGATAGTTTTGAAACAGGAATTACACCAAAGTAGATTACATTTTTATGCAATTTGCCCATTATTGTATTATTCAGTTGTTTTCAGATTTCAGCTTACAAAAACAAACAGTCTTTCTGATTCAGATTTCAGACTTCACCGCCACCACTTAAAAATCAGGACTGAAATAAGTGTTTAGACTTCAGCACCACTTAAAAAACAAACGCCACCTTAGTCTTTTGTTGAGAATTGTATCTTCACTTCCACAATCAGAAACTTTTTCTTACTTGATTTCGGTTTATCTTCGACTTCACCGAACTTTTGATGTCTTGGCTAAGTTATTACAAAGAACCAAACTAAAATATTCTAAGTGAGATTTCAAGGATAAGATCGGAGGTCAACTTCAAATCTTTGGTGATCCAACACTCCTGATATTTATACAACTCTTTCGTATATATATTCAGTGCCACCCCTTCTTCTTTGTTCATCAAGACACTTTCTCTTCCCTGTCTATCCACGTCCATGGCAGATCTAGAAACTTAAGTGATTGGGCTTAGCCTTAGGAGTGTCGAAAATTTTCCGAAACCAAATATCCCAGTCGAACCAAAATGGTTTCGGGTTGTTTGTTTTTTGGGTTAAACGATTTAGTTCCAGCTATTCTTTTACTATTTTGGTAAAACCAAATAACAAATTATACCATAATTTTATCAATAGATAATTGGTTTGAGAATTTAAGCATATAAAACAATTAAAATATTATAAACCAGCTTATGTTAAAACTAACTAACATAACAAGATATTAATATGGATTTAATATAACAGTACATAAGAACTAGATATTGGGATGCCTAATGAAACAGCCTAAAAATTTCAATAAATTTAAATTCGAAATAGACGAAGGTTTTCAACAAAATCTTCCAAAACATTTATTCATAATGGAGAAGTTAATAACGAAGGTTCATAATTACAAACGAAATACCATAAACAACCTATTAATCTAAACTATAACTGCACCAGCCTAGATTATAATCGGTTGTCTACAAGATCTCAAAAAATCTTCCATTCATTTATTTTCTCCTTATGTAAATATACTCTTCAAAAGATGCAACTCCCAAAAGCATTCCACTCTTCTCTCATCCCTTGGGTACCCTGCCAGCTTTATAACATGGTAAAGAAATCAGTATTGATGTGAGAACATTCATATTTAAAATTTAAAACGTTTATAAGCTTTAAAGAATTAAATCAGTAAACAATTCATATATAAAATAACCTCTCATTCTTCTCATACCGTACACATCACATCTTTCGATGACGGGAAACGTACCCGATTCCATGAGTATGACAAACACTAAGTAAGTCACATTATCATGTTTAAGAGCGCCACTACGAATCACTCAGGATTCTAGATTTCAGCTCATGCCCAAGAAATTACAATTTAAACCATGCTTATTTCTTGGTATAGAAATGAGAATTACAATTAAACCATGTCTATTCCTCATTTCACAATACAAAATGGGAATTACAATTATACCATGCTTATTCCACGTTTTCAAATGATTCTTGTGCCTATGGATTCATCACACATATATACATCCTCGTGCAATTACCAATACATCCAGTTTTATGCTTAAATTAATCATCTTCTCATACTGTTAATGAAATTAGACAAAACCATCAAATTGATTCTAAAGAAATTTTATTCGTACAATTTTTTTTATTTGCATTACTGTCCAGAAGGAACCACTTTTGAAATTTATATCCGGATATTACTTGAAACCCCATATTCCGGAAACATAGTCCGAAGACTATCGAGAATACACTTCCGGAAATGGTGTCCGGAACTAACCAACATATTTGTCCGGGAAATTACAGTCCGAAAGTCTCACATAGGGAGAAGGGGGGGCACTTGCTCCCGTTCAAAATCTAGCATGTATAGATGTACAATAATTTACCAACTCAATTGTTTTTTCTTGCCCCAATTAACCTAATCTTTTTAGTCACAAGTTCCAAATCTTCCTTTTCGTATTCGGCCTGTCCTACACGGCTCCGCTGTTCATCTTTTAATTATTTTTTATATTTATTTTTTATTTTGCTACTGTTTAATACTTTAATTTATGAAAAAACCATTGAATGTTAGCATAATATACATGGTGAATTATATAATTCCATTAAAAACTATTTATAAAGTAAACATAACATAACATAAACATTAATTAATGATTATTAATAAATAAATAAATCATTAAGCGGATTAAGAAAAACAAAGCGCTTAGATTTGTTTGAGGTGGGGTTGGGCCAAGAAACCTTAAATACGGCTATTAAATGGGCACGTGACAGGGAACAATTGCCGTTGGGTGGGAGCAGCCACTGGGCTTGTATACACGCAAGGCACGTGATCACCGGGTCCCACATTTCCCATACTTCTTTTTATTTAATCAGTTTTATTTTTAAAACAAACGATCAACTACACTTAAGAAAAGAATTGATTTAGTGTATCTTATTAGGCCATGCGTAGCGGCTCCCGGGTACCGCATCGGGTAAGGGCATGGTTCAGCGGGCTCGGGTACGGGGTCTGCGGGTAGGGGGACTGGGGGAGGGTTCGGGGTATCGGGTTCCCCAACCCGATGAACCCGTGCCATTTTATTTTAATTTTTAAATTTTTTTTAAATTTTTTAAAAAAATGTCGTTGAACGGCTAGTTTGTTTAAAAAATATATTTTTTTAATTTTTTTTTCAAATTAATCACACTATATATATTAATCCAAATATCTTATTTTTTCACACCAAATTCTCTCAAATTCAATACCTTCTTCCACAATATGGATTCGCCACAACCCGCTTCATCGACCGTATCATCATCATCCATAGACACCGACGAGTACTTGAATCATTCTAGGGAAATTTTTGTAGGGTTGGTTCGAGAAACTGCAAATTTAATTTATGGTAGCACCGCCTCATCGTCAAGAAGAGAACCGAGGGCCGGGAACATAGAAAGAGGTCGGGTAGCTGCAAACGAGCGGCTTTTGCGGGACTACTTTGGCAACAACCCGGTTTATACACCGGATATGTTTAGACGGCGGTTCAGGATGAGCAGGCAACTATTCGAACGAATAGTAGAAGATTTAGAAGGAGAGTATCCGTATTTTACACTTCGGGTGGACGCCAGCAACAAACCAGGTTTTTCTCCGATACAAAAGTGTACTTCCGCTATTCGGCAATTGGCGTATGGAGTAGCTGCCGACTCACTTGACGAGTACTTGAGGATGGGAGACAAAACGTCACGAGATTGTCTGCACAAATTCTGCACTGGTATTATTGAACTCTATGGTACAAAATATTTACGCAAACCTACTTATGTTGATATTCAGAAGTTGTACACCGCGCATGAAGCTAAACACGGATTTCCCGGCATGCTCGGTAGCATAGACTGTACTCATTGGGCGTGGGCAAATTGTCCGGTAGCATGGCGAGGTCAATTCATGAGAGGTGATCATGAGCACCCGACAATCATGCTAGAAGCAGTGGCCTCCCATGATCTTTGGATCTGGCACGCATACTTTGGCGTTGCCGGTTCCAACAACGACATCAATGTTCTCAATCAGTCGCCCATCTTCAACGATCTATATGATGGAAAAGCACCCGAGTGCCCTTTTGAGGTGAATAAAGTCACCTACAACCACGGATATTATCTAGCGGATGGGATATATCCGGAATGGGCTACTTTCGTAAAATCATTTACGTGCCCACATGACCTTAAACGACAAAAGTTCAAGTCCGCGCAAGAATCGGCACGTAAAGATGTTGAACGAGCTTTTGGCGTGCTTAAATAACGTTGGCATATACTTCATAACCCGGCACACGGATGGCATCCGACAAGATTGAGATACATTATGTATGCTTGTGTCATATTACACAATATGATACTCGAAGACGAAGACCAAGCCATTTGTGGTGGCGATGAAAACGACCTTTTCACAGATGATATCGAAACACAAATCAGTGAGGAACAACGCGCGAAAAATGTTCGAGAAGTCAAAAACCGGGACACTCATAATAACCTTCGGTCGGATTTGGTCGAACATATTTGGCGTATCCAAGTTCCCAACAATGACGACGGGTAGATTTTTAATATTTTGTAATTTTTAATTTTTTAATAAATGATATGAATTTTTATTTTTATTATTTATCTTATTCTTATTTATTAAAAAATATATAAATATTTTTATTTTGTTAAATAATTAAATGTATAAATAAAAGAATTAAAAGGGATGAGGTGGCAAGGGTTCAAAGGGTACTGGTACTCCACTTTTAGGGTTGAAAGGGTAAGAGAGAAAAGCTGATGTGGCGTTGAGGTGGCAAGGGTTCAAAGGGTACGGGTACTCATGGTCTTAGTGTTGATCGTCAATTGAGATTGATCTAAGAGCGTGGATCTATTTTTACCATCCTCATGATAACTTTCATTCATACCAAACCCAACCATCTGTCTTTATCCCTTAAATGTTATTAGTATCATCGTATATGTTTGTTCACTATGTGCTTTGCAATTTTCCCCATTTAACGTTGCGTGTCTTTGATATTCCTAAAAAGGATAAACAATTATTTAATATTTTACCGCTCCCTTAATCTTTCTAAAGCTATGACTTCAAACATAATGATGAACTTACAAGTGTCCTTAGATTTGTGTAAATCACATATATTCTTGTTTTAAGACCATATCCAACTAGCACACCAATTATTACACCAAATACTAAATTTGACACACATCACTCTAATGGGACCAATTTGGTATGACACTATTTGTATATTGATGTTATCTATTGAAGTAATTTATTGTTTGTATCAAATATTATACCAATTTTTATGAATCTGATGTAAATTTTGGTGCTACTTATTGGAGATGCTTGATGGCCTGTTTGGGTTTCTTATCTTGACTCCTTTTCGAAGATGATGGAGATGTTAAACATGAAAGAAAATATATCAAAGGGTAATAAAATAACCAAGTTGTCAAGGATGGAATGTGTTGGTTGACAAGTTCCTTGTCAAATTGGAAGGTTAAAACATACATGTGTGCGTCTTATTCTGCTCAAATCGGCGTTGGAGAGTCTCCCTCCATATTATATGTCCTTATTCAAGGTGCCATATTCAATTGTCAAACTGTTGGAATCCATTCGGAATCGATTCTTCATTGGAGGTGAGATGTACGAATAAGATCTCTTGGGTTAAATAGGATAAAGTATGGTTAGAAAAGAAAGATGGGGGTCTTGGCATAGGAATCTTGTTTGCTTTTGATAGGGCCTTACTTTTTAAATGAGTGTGGAGATTTCGAGTTGATCAAGAGGCGTTGTGGGTTAAAGTGATTCAATCGATACACGGTGCAAACGGTCGAATTGGATCGGGTTTATCTGTTGTGGGTTTGAATGCAACATGGTTGGTGATCTTGAAGGATTTTATCCATATATAGGGTAAAAATGTTATTCTTTTATCGTTTTGTAAGAAACATGTTGGAGATAGATCATATATTTCATTTTGGCATAATATTTGTGTTGAGAAGTGGCCCTTTGAAAATGGAATATTTGAGGGTGGATGCTTTGGAGCTTAATGGAGGTTATGGTCAAAGAGCGGTTAATGAACGAGTATTATTTTGGTCATTTTCATAGGGAACCGAGGGGGAGCAGAATTGGTGCAATTTTCCTCATTGAGGGATAAGTTACAATCGTTGTGATTTCTAATCAGAAAGATCGGTGGGTATGGTCGTTGAATGGATCATGTTCTTTTACTGTTGCCTCCACTAGGAATTACATTGATTCAAGACTGTTTGTAGACGCGATTGGTACTAGATGGAACCGGTCAGTTCCTATCAAGGTTAGTCTTTTTGATTGGCGTTTGGGTTTGAACATGATAGCCACGCGGGATAATTTGGATAGGAGAGGGATTGATGTTGGCACTTTACTTTGTCCGCTATGTGATGTGGGTTTGGAGTCATGTGATCATTTGTTTTTTTGTGCTCTTTGGCGAAGAGATTTGGAGACAGATTGGTAGAAGATGGCATTTGGATATCCCGACATTTAGTTCCTGTACGACTTGGATTACATGGGTTTGTAATTTGTATTGAAGAGTGGGGAGAAGATGTGTTTTGAGGTCATTATTCTCACTATGTTTTGGTACATATGGTCGTTTCGAAATGTGACCATTTTTGGCGAGACCAAGCAGAAGAAGACAAATATCTTTGACATGATTGTGACTTAAACTTATTTTTAGGTTTTTAATAAAAGTAACAAGTTTAAAATTATCTGAGCGGGTTGGTTCATAATCCCCTTCTGTCTATTTCTTGTATGTAATTGTTTGCGCTATCGTCTTACTAGTTAATAAAATTTCGTTATTGTTAAAAAAAACCAATGTACTCTTGTGGTGGAAAGTTTAAATAGGAAGACAAAATATTGTGTGAATGTAAAAACTAAGAAGGAAAAGTTTCACATAAACACACGATACAATTAACATATATACTTAAAAACAACATAAGTTTTTTAGACCAAAAAATTAATAATTGACTTTGTGTATCAACATTGTAATTAAATTGATATATTGATATGTTGTTACGATAAGGTCTATTATATTTTTATAAGACGTGGTTCGCACCACAACATGTGTTTTTTAGAAGACGAGACTCTTTTCAAATAAAATTATTTTTTCTAATTTTGTAGCTTTTGTGTTTTATTTTCTTCACTTTTAGCTTTAGATTATAATTTTTATGGTTTTGCTTAAGTACATCACTTACAATTTTACGAATTCATACACACCATAAATTCATGAAGGTTCATTTTGAATATCTAATCAAAAACTGTTTTTTAAATATATATATATATATATATATAGGGTTAGGTTCAGGGAAAAACCTCAAATAATCGAAAAACTAAAGAACACCCTCATGGTCATTGATTGAACATAATCTAAAGGACATTAATAATGAGCACCTAAAATAATTAAAATTAATGACAAGGGTATTAAAGGAATTTGACACTATTTGAACTGATTTCACGTTCCACCCCTCTCTAATTCCATCTCTTTCCATCCAATGTAAATCCAGCGCCCAAATCTCTCCTCTTCGTCAATCAGAACACAATCGAAATCGAAGTCGATCAAAAAACCAAATTCCTCGTATGAAATCGAAATTGATTCCATAACCCATCAGAAAACCAGACAAGAAATCGAAGGAAGCCACGATTATCACACAAATCGATTGGCAGCTTCATAGATTTAAAATTGGATCGAAATGGAATCAGTTGTAGAAAACGAAATTGGAGAATCCATTAATGGAGGAAACCATCTGGGCAGAGATCTCGTATGAACATGATCGTCTTCAATGGTTGCAGGTCGATATGCACAAATGCATAGATATGCACTTGTGCATAGTTGTTTCCAAGGAAGAAGAAGAAGGTCGAGAAGACAGATTCACTTGTGGATTGTTGTTTCCAAGGAGGAAGAAGACTGCAATTACAAAATCAAAAACAAAAAACACACAAATGCATAGATATGCACTTGTGCATATCATGCACTTGTGCATAGTTGTTTCCAAGAAAGAAGAAGAAGGTGGAGAAGACAGATCCACTTGTGGATGGTTGTTTTGAAGGAGGAAGAAGACTGTTATTACAAAATCAAAAACAAAAAACATGTTTTTCAAAACCAATGTTGGACAACCTAGGGGGGGGGAAGGTTGTATTTTAAAACTTTTACTTTCAAAAATTCTTTTTACAAATAAATACAGAATAAATAAAGCAGAGTATAAATAAATAAGTATACAACAATTATATAAACAGATATAATTTAAATGCACAGAGATTATATAAATAGATATAAATGCAAAGCAGTTTATATAAATAAATATAATATAGCACAGCGGAATAAATAAAGAGATAAGGGATAGAGATACTTGACACAGAGATTTACTGATTTACCACCAACTGTGATAAACCAGCAGCCGAGACACTTCCCGACACGATCCAATAAATGTATTCTTTACGGTAGAATACAAACCAAGTACAAAGGTAACGTAATTGATTCTCAAGCTTCTGCTATGAGATGTACAGGATCACACACCCGTTATTCAAATACTTACAAGAGGAGTATAACTCACAATGGGTAATCACTCTTGTATAATATCTCACACTTGGATATTTTATAAAAAATGTTTTATAAAATATATATATATATAAAATAAGTGAGAGTGAGAGAGCTGAGAGTTTGCTGCTTGTTGTTACTGTTGTTGTGGTCTGAGGTCTGCTTTTCTTCATCACCAACAGGTTCTTTATATATCAGCATCTCCAACGGCATTGTGCATCCGCGGTATACCGCCAAATGCATGCGGTATACCGCCGTCAGAAAAGGTGACTGACACACCAACGGCTACATGCAAAGTTGACAGGAATTACGTACCCGCGGTATACCGGCTGGGTCTCGCGGTATACCGCCGTCAGGAAAAGGTTCTTTCAACCAATCAGAAATGCACACGACCTGCCGCGGTATACCGGCTGAACACCTGCGATATACCGGCAAAAGTGTACCCGCGGTATACCGGCTGTACCGCCGCGGTATACCGCCGTCAGGAAAAGTCAGCTTCCAGGACTGCAACCAAATCTTGCTGGATCTTCTTAAAACCTTATTAAAATTAATTGTTGGGTTTTTAGAAATATCCAAGTGGTATATTATTTTAGGGTGTTTATCATTATTAGTTATAAGCAATAATGACGACGTAAACACTTCCGTCTTTGAACCCTTCAGATTAAATCTTCGTGTTCTTCAACAACTGCACACTTGGATTAAATTGTTAGATAAACAATAATACGGTGTGTTTGTAATCATCAAAATAAATATATATAAATATATAGAGATGTGGTACACTTGCACCAACAATCTCCCCCTTTTTGATGATGACAAACACAACCGCTAAGCAAGAGCATATGCGGTTTCTCTCCCCCGTTTGTCGAAACAAAAAGGGTTAAGAAAGACGGTATGCTTCCCCTCGAGAGATGCTCCCCCTCAAAATATGCATATAATTGAGGTAGCATAAACTCATGGGTAAATATAATAAAACGCTCCCCCTCAAATTAATAACGATATCAATTTGATTTTATAAAATTTGAGGGATAAAATAAAATGCAAAAAGCAATAGAGACAAAGATATACAAACCAATACGAAACACTTGCACCAAAACGGATCTTAAGGCTTCAATATTCGGTTAATTTTATGTGATTTAAAAAAAACCACCACGTATTATGACCTCGTCAGGTAACCACGTATTATATCCTCGTCAGGAAAACACGTATTATAACCTCGGCAGGTAACCACGTATTATAACCTCGGCAGGTAACCACGTATTATAACCTCGGCAGGTAACCACGTATTATAACCTCGGCAGGTAACCACGTATTATAACCTCGGCAGGTAACACGTATTGTATCCTCGCCAGGAAACACCTACAAAAGGCAAAGAAAATTTTTCGTGGTACCCTTTTCTTATGGGTCCTTTTAACAGTTAGTATAAAACATAAACTGCAAAAAATATGTTGTCGACATAAAACAAACACGACAAACATACAAAGCCATATAAATGGTTTAAAACCATAAACGCATTCCACCCGGATTATCAACATTAAACATTCCTTTCGGAATCCATTTTCTAACCATTTTAATTTTGCGATTGTATTTATCATACACATAAAATGAAGCATTTATATTCGCATTATTATTAGGTTTAGAATATTTATCATGATACATGCGAGCATACGGTTTCCTTCCATAATTCACATTTTTTATTTTTGACATATATGGAGGTTTTCTCGTATCAACTTTAGGAGATGCAAAAAATCTTTTAATGGGTTTACACGAACATTTATCAACACATGTATCGGAACCAATGCCTTTACGACAATTTATACGATTAGGCATATTTAGCATTTTAAGCACTTTATCATTGCTATTTTGAAAAGCATTTGCTAATAAATTATCTTTCTCATGCGATTTACATTTTGCTTTTAAACAAGCAATTTCATCTTCAAGAATATTGCATTTACCACATACAACTTTTTCACATGTTATATTCTCTAAACATGCAATTTTATCATTTAAGATAACACAAGATTTACAAACATCTTTTTCACTTAATTTATTTTCTAATTTAGTGATAACATGAGCAGATTTTTGTTTACCGTCATCTATTTCCTTTTTATATACAGATACGGTTTCTTTTAAAATAGAAATTTCATCTTTATATTTATTTGCGAGAGCAGCCATATCATGAAATGATTTATATAATTCGTCAAGATTATTTTCATCGTCACTATAGTAATTATCACTATAATTATTATCATAATTATTTTTAGAAGAATATGATGAAGATACCTCATTATCATGGTCGGCCATGAAACAAAAATTTTGGGCCTCATTTATGCTTGCGCTCAACGCGCCTCCAACTAAAGCTTTTGGTGTGTTGATTTGTTTTGCTCGTTTCGGACACACACTTGCATAGTGATCCTTGTCACCACACACATAGCAAAAGCCTTTCTTTTTATTGGCTTTTTCATCGTCGCTAGATTCGTCATATTTGTCTTCACTTTTGTGGACGTTGCGACTTTGGTTTTTGCCACCACGACGGTAGTCTTCATTTTCTTGAAACCTATCAATATTGGCAAACTTTTTGTTAGATAGAAGTTTAGAAAGTTTTCTTACCAACTTGACTAAATCGTCAAGATTTTCGGGTTCATCATCGGATGAACTTGCATCTTCCTCCTCTTCCTTTTCTTTTGAGGCAACGACCTTGAGAGCGATGGATTTCTTTTTGACTTGCTCCCGGACTTGATTTCTTTTTAGTGCGATTTCGTGCACTTTAAGATTGCCGATGAGATCATCGAGCTTCATAGTTGCGAGATCTCGGGAGTCTTCCAAGGATGTGATTTTTGCCATCCACTCCGAAGGAAGTGCTCGAAGAATTTTCCTTACATAATCCTCATTAGGATAAGTACGACCTAATCCCTTCAAAGTAGTCATAATGAGGTTAAAACGTTTAAACATTGAGTCGATTGACTCATCTTTTGACATTTCAAATAATTCATAATCATGAACTAAAATGTTTATTTTAGAACTTTTAACTTGAGTATTTCCACGATGAGTGTCACTCAAGCTTTGCCAGATTTGATTAGCAGTTTTACAGGTATATACTCTTTCTATTTCATCGGAAGTTAAAGCAGCATATAATATATTTTTAGCCTCAAAATTTAAACAAAAAAGAGATTCTTCAGCGGGAGTCCAGTCCTTAACAGGTTTATCAACAATAACATTATTTTTTATAATAGTAGGATTAAAATTCCCATTTTCTATAATATCCCAAATTTTTTGACTTTTGCCATGAACGTGACATTCAAATAGCTCGGCCCAAATGCCAAACTTTTCAGTATCTATCAAAGGAGTTTTAGAGAACACAAAATTAGTTTGTTGAGCCATTTTTAAAAAAAAAAATTAAAGAAATGACTTTAAAAATTTAAACAGAAAATTTTGAAAGCCCCGCTCTGATACCAAATGTTGGACAACCTAGGGGGGGGGAAGGTTGTATTTTAAAACTTTTACTTTCAAAAATTCTTTTTACAAATAAATACAGAATAAATAAAGCAGAGTATAAATAAATAAGTATACAACAATTATATAAACAGATATAATTTAAATGCACAGAGATTATATAAATAGATATAAATGCAAAGCAGTTTATATAAATAAATATAATATAGCACAGCGGAATAAATAAAGAGATAAGGGATAGAGATACTTGACACAGAGATTTACTGATTTACCACCAACTGTGATAAACCAGCAGCCGAGACACTTCCCGACACGATCCAATAAATGTATTCTTTACGGTAGAATACAAACCAAGTACAAAGGTAACGTAATTGATTCTCAAGCTTCTGCTATGAGATGTACAGGATCACACACCCGTTATTCAAATACTTACAAGAGGAGTATAACTCACAATGGGTAATCACTCTTGTATAATATCTCACACTTGGATATTTTATAAAAAATGTTTTATAAAATATATATATATATAAAATAAGTGAGAGTGAGAGAGCTGAGAGTTTGCTGCTTGTTGTTACTGTTGTTGTGGTCTGAGGTCTGCTTTTCTTCATCACCAACAGGTTCTTTATATATCAGCATCTCCAACGGCATTGTGCATCCGCGGTATACCGCCAAATGCATGCGGTATACCGCCGTCAGAAAAGGTGACTGACACACCAACGGCTACATGCAAAGTTGACAGGAATTACGTACCCGCGGTATACCGGCTGGGTCTCGCGGTATACCGCCGTCAGGAAAAGGTTCTTTCAACCAATCAGAAATGCACACGACCTGCCGCGGTATACCGGCTGAACACCTGCGATATACCGGCAAAAGTGTACCCGCGGTATACCGGCTGTACCGCCGCGGTATACCGCCGTCAGGAAAAGTCAGCTTCCAGGACTGCAACCAAATCTTGCTGGATCTTCTTAAAACCTTATTAAAATTAATTGTTGGGTTTTTAGAAATATCCAAGTGGTATATTATTTTAGGGTGTTTATCATTATTAGTTATAAGCAATAATGACGACGTAAACACTTCCGTCTTTGAACCCTTCAGATTAAATCTTCGTGTTCTTCAACAACTGCACACTTGGATTAAATTGTTAGATAAACAATAATACGGTGTGTTTGTAATCATCAAAATAAATATATATAAATATATAGAGATGTGGTACACTTGCACCAACAACCAACAACAAAAATGAAAGTTCTATAAATCAAAAACACCAACAAGACTGCTATTACAAAATCAGAAAACAAATCCCCACCTGAAGAGTGCAACGATGGCTGTTTCGGGTCGGATCCTCACACGACATGTAATCTACAGTGTCGGCAGCACATGATTCAATTTCTGGATGTTTGCCGGCTTCAATTTGGGCAATAAGTTGTTGGCGTTGCTTGGGATCAGCGGTGGCTGAATGAATCATAGCTTGGCTACCAGAGGCGACAAGGGAATCACCGAGAGGGGTGAATATTAAGAGGAAGAAGAGGATGACGACGACGAAGAAGACCATGGATACAAAGTCGAGAAGTTGCCATTTTCGGGTCGGATTGTTGCGCTGCTTCGTTGAAGTGAGATTGATATGTCCCATTGTGATGATTGATTGTTGCAGAATTGTGAAATCGAAGCACTATGAGTGGTGGTGGCCGGAGGTGGTGGCGGCGGCTGAGAAGATATTGTGTTTGGTTTTGTGAGAATGAACTCATGAAGGGTTTAGGTTTTGTTTTGTTTAGGTTTTGTTTTGAATCTGACGTTGGAACTTGTTATTGCCAATTTTACCCCCAACCTCAAATAACCTTTTATGTAATTTACCTTCAACTTCCTTTTAATTACAAAACTGTCATTCTAATAATAACCATTAGATTATCTAATCCTATGTGTTTAAGGGTGTTCTTTAGTTTTCTAATTATTTAAGGTTTTCCCTTGGACCTCTCTCTCTCTCTCTCTATATATATATATATATATATATATATATAGGAAAGGGATGGAATGCAAACCAAACCATAAATACAAACCCAAGCTTCTATTTTTATTGTAGGCACAATAAAAAATATATGCTCAAATGTTAAGCAATTGGAAAAATATGTTTAATTATCTCTTTATTACAAAAATATCTCCGTATAATATGTTTCTCATACCCTTTCACACTCTCTCTCTCTCTCTTTCCTCCAAACCTATGACAAAAAAAATGTCTTCAGTAATCCGATGTTAACGTTCAACATGGTAATTGAAGATAAAACTAAAACTAAAACGGCAATTAATAAAAGTAAGAGAAGGTCTTTAAGACAAGATGAAACCGAAAAAAAATCTTCATATTTTGTTGCTAAGATCTGGTGTATGGATCTAACGAGAAATGTTAAGCAATGGTTTGGATCTAACGAAAAAAATCTTCACCTTTTGTTGCTAAGACAAAATGAAACTGAAAAAAAAAATTCAAATCCTAAACTGTCTAGTTGTATCAAACATTAGACAACCAACTTGTCTTGTCCAACCCACCTTCAAGTCTAATCATGTATGCATACCAGACATTATCTAAGAGCATCTCCAATGACATTTCTAAATGACTTGATGAAATGACTTTACCATTGGAAATATAACTTGATGATGACTTTACTTCTCGAAGGCTTGAGAAAGCTCAAGTCTTTGAAGTGAGCCCCACATAATGGTTGTGAGAGGCAGGGATAAGTCTTTCAAGTCTTTTGGTGGGTTCTGAATATTTTTTTATTTTTTTACTTTTCTCAAGTCTTTCATACCACTTGACGATTGTGGATGCCCTAAGGGCATCCACAATGGTGAAGTTATTTGTGAAAGACTTGAAAAAAAATAAAAATATATAAAAATGTGTAGGTTCCATTATAATATACTTTCTCTCTCTTTTGCCTCTTATGTTCATTTTTTCAAAGACCTGAGAAACATCAAGTGTTTGATGAGTAAAGTCATTTTCAAGTATTTGTCTCCAATGGTCAAGCCTTATTCAAATCTTGTTCAAGTGGTCTGTTTGGTCATATTTGTACTCTTATTTTACTTCATGGTGGTATAAAATTGATTGTCGTTCAAAAAAAAATTGGAGATGCTCTAAGTTTCAGCGAAGACCATTGACAAAAATAAAGCAATACTTTCGATTTAGGGGTATTTAGAAGGTTTTTAAAGATAAACATATTTTTTAATAATATTTTCAATAATTTGGAACAACATCAAACTTAATTTTTCAAACTTTCCAATAAACCTAGAGTCCAAGACCATGTTTAATAACCATAAACTAACTTATTTTTATATTTGTTAAAGAAAACATGGTACAAATAATCCAAGTAACATTTCAATTACCTTTATGAATATTTTTCAACCAAAAATTTTAAATAAAAAAAACAATGGAGAAATGGATAGATGGAAGCTATAAAAGATGGTTGTAGTTTAAGAGCATCTCCAATCGTACTCCAATTATCAAATATGGTGTTGATTCATCATCCAATCGTACGCCAAACTCCAAAAAAAATTGGAGTTCAAGAAATTGGTACTCCAAATATGAAGTATGGTTTTCACCCTCCAAAAACTTTGGGCCCACCACTATTCACTTTTTTATAATATTTATTTAACTTTTAAGTATTATATAATCAACATATATATATAAAAATAATTAATAGTAGATAAAATATGTTATTTTAATGTGAGATCCATAAATTTGGTGTTTTTTTTAAGTATGGTTGGAATTGAGGTTTTTTTTTTTGTATTGGGCTCACCAGTGTTTTTGGGGTTTTTTTTGGAGTACGATCGGAGATGCCTTAAGAGGGTGTTTGTTGTTTTCTTCTCCATCTCCCGTCGAATAAAGTGTTGTTCACTGTTCCTCCTGCTGCCACACTGCTCCTCTTTTATCACACTCATTTATTTACTCACTCACTCACATCCAGAAAGCAAGCCTTGGTCATTATCCCCCATAAACCCCCAACCCACACAAGTGAGTGATGATTCTGCAAAAGGCAGCAGAGCCACATCCCTCTCTCTCCTTCTGCAAACATCTCAGAAATACCAAGGTTGATAGTGACTAATGATAAGACTGAATTTGTATATAACCCCACCCTTCTTTCTCCCCTTGTATATATAAAAGGCAAAATCTTTTCTATATTTCAATTTTTTTACAAAAAAGATTTACAGATTGACCCACATGTAGGGTGAAGAACTAGAAATAATCTTTATTCTCAAAATGATAATAGTTTTGAATCTTTTTTATAAAAAAAATAAAAACCAAAACAAAATTGATGGCATGGCAGAAATGGGTCTCTTTTCATCTCTCTCTCTTATCCTGAAAAAGCTGTCAGCAGAGAGAGTAAAAGGTAAACAAGAAGAGGGTAAAATTGTGCAGGGTTTTAAGTTTGCAGCTCAGCCATAGCCTTGGCACTACTATTCTTGTACTATATCTATCACCCTAAGGTTTCTTGACTTTATCTCCTCCATAATCCTTCATAGATGCAATATGATTACACTTTCATCGAGGAGAAAAGAAAAGAAAGAAACATCCTGCTACAAATGATGTGACTTAACAACCAATTCTTCATCAAGAATCACTTGCTGAATGTTGTTGGTTCAGTTCGCCGGAGATTTGGGGCGGCCGGCGGAGGAGGAGGGTGGTGGTTGTTTTTGTTGTTGTTGTTGTTGATGATGATGATCATGGGTGGTTTAACTTTAATGGAGTCTTTGAGAAGAAAGATTCAAGCTTTCAGAATGATGGGTTTCCTCTTGTTTCTTCTGGTTTCTTCAACCATTGTTTACTCTGATGATGATGGTGTGTACAACTTCCACTCCATAATGTTACAAGTCATTCAAGAATCATTACTCCTGATTTGGCAACAAAAAGGGGGTTTCTTTCTTTTCTAAATTTCTAATCATGTTTCTTGATTCAAACCCTTTTAAACAAAGACTTTCAAGAATTGAGAAAGAGAAACCCTATTTGTTTCCATTATAATTATAATATTCCCTTTGACTTGTATAATATTCAAATAATGACATGAGTTTGACTGTTTATTTTACTTTAATTAATCAATTAAATATGATATATTTATATTTTTTTTATGATGATGAAGGAGGGATATTGTTGGAGGTCAAGAAGTCATTTAGGGATGTCAACAATGTGCTCTATGACTGGACTGATTCACCTTCTTCAGACTACTGTATGTGGAGAGGTGTTTCCTGTGATAATGTCACCTTCAATGTGGTTGCTCTGTGAGTATTATCCCATTAATTTTTTTTTTCAAGATTTAGAAAAAATGAATATTTTTCCCATTTTTGGGATCTTTATGGGTCAAAATGTTGACTTTCTTGCAAACCATTATTCAGTAATCTTTCAGGTTTGAATCTTGATGGTGAACTCTCACCAAGTATTGGAGAGCTCAAAGGTTTACTCTCCATGTACTGTTTCTTCCCTTTCTTGATCTAATTCTCAAATGGGGTTTGTCTTTTTGTTTAAATATTTAGTTTGTAATCTGTTTTTTAATCATTATTCAACAGTGATCTTCGTGGAAATCGATTATCTGGTCAAATTCCAGATGAAATTGGTGATTGTAGTACCCTTAAGAACTTGTAAGAACTTGGTACTCAACTTAGTTTTTGTGAATTATAAGATTTCTGTTTACAATGTAGTTTAAATTCTAATTGAATTGTGTTTATTAGGGATTTATCGTTTAATATGTTAACCGGAGACATACCATTTTCGATATCGAAGTTAAAGCAGCTCGAGATGTTGTAAGTTTCGTACCGAGTGTTTGTTTTTTTTGTTGCAAGTTTTGGGCTGAATTGATGACACCATTCTCATTGTATTATTACTTACAGAATCTTGAAAAACAATCAATTAATCGGTCCGATCCCTTCGACGTTGTCCCAGATTCCGAATTTGAAGATTTTGTAAGTATCTTACACCATTTTCGGTTAAAAATGAATGGATTTATAATTTTATATTCATGAAACCAATGTGTACTACAGAGATTTGGCGCAAAATCGGCTGAGTGGTGAAATACCGAGGCTTATATACTGGAACGAGGTTTTGCAGTATCTGTAAGTTTCTAAAACACGATTCTTTCGACAACCATGTACGCAATTTGACTGCTTTATATGATCGGTTAACGCAGAGGGTTGAGGAGCAACAATTTGGTCGGCGAGCTCTCTCCCGATATCTGTCAGCTGAAGGGCTTGTGGTATTTGTAAGTCCTACTTTTACTTTAATTCTCATTTGTTACATCATTGTGACAGTGACTGAGATCAGATCTGCATACATCTTAGTTTCCCCAGATAAGATTATACTGGGTTTATTTGGTTTGATTTTTAATTTCATGATCGTTTTTTCTTACGAATGGATCATCTATGCAGCGATGTGCGGAACAATAGTTTAAGTGGCACAATTCCTTCGGATATCGGCAACTGCACCGGCTTCCAGGTCTTGTAAGTACCCCAACCTGAGGAACTACATTTACGGAAACTACTTTTGAGTTGGATTTCGTGGGTTCGTTTAATTTACATTTATGGAAATATCGAGCGTTGTTCGTTTTGATTAATAGTTGCTTTATTGTTAGGGACCTTTCGTACAACCAGTTAACCGGAGAGATACCATTTAACATTGGTTTCCTACAAGTTGCTACACTGTGAGTCTTTCTTTGACTACTTTTTGATCAACCTCGATATCTGTGTGGGATTTACTGGGTTCGTTTGGTTTTGCGTATTTGGGTTTATGTTAGATCGCTCCAAGGAAACGAGCTATCGGGGAAAATACCGTCTGTAATTGGACTCATGCAGGCACTTGCTGTTTTGTAAGCGATCTTATACTACTTTTCGGTATTCAAAAACCAAGATTTATACGTTTATCACGTCTCTTACTAGAGTCGTATCGCAGGGACTTAAGTTGCAATAATTTGAGCGGACAAATTCCTCCGATCCTTGGAAATTTGACCTATACGGAGAAATTGTAAGATTGTTTTTCGTTTTATGTATCATCGTTCGCCCGGTGTTATAAGATGAATATTTTGTTTATTTATTTCTCAAAATTGTTCTACGGCTTTACGCATTTGATGCAGATATCTCCACAACAACAAGTTGACGGGATCGATTCCTCCAGAGCTCGGGAATATGTCGAAGCTCCATTACTTGTATGAAATGTTTCTCCTTCGATGTTTATTTGCATCCTTCTATTTTGGAGAGTAAATATAATCGGGTTCTGCATATTCTTACATGGTATCAGAGCAAATGTCTACTTATTAAGACGTGCATTTTGGATGTTTTGTGTTATACAGGGAGCTGAACGATAATCAGCTCACGGGTCATATTCCACCAGAACTTGGAAGACTCACCGACTTATTTGACCTGTAAACTTTGCATCTCTGCTCGATTCTTTCTATGATTCGGCTTTTTCTTTGCCAAGTTACCTATATATATGCAATGTGATTGCAGTAATGTTGCGGGAAATAGACTCGAGGGATACATACCCGATAATCTTAGCTCTTGCACTAATCTTAACAGCCTGTAAGTTTTGATGACCGCCATGTGTTTTTCCGGTAATTTTAGACGGTTGGTATTAATTTTTTTATTTTACAGCAACGTGCATGGGAACCAATTAAAGGGAACCATTCCTGCTGAATTCCAGAGGCTCGAAAGCATGACATACTTGTAAGTTCCACCATTCTTGAATTTTTTGCTGCTCGAAAGCCCACTAACGAGCATGATTATATATCGATTATCAAGTTATAAACTTATAATATTTGAATCGATCTTTAAATAAAGTCTTTTAGCTTATGAAATTGATCTGTTCTTTCTCTAGCTTACGATATGCTCTTGATTTGATTAGGAATCTTTCGTCAAATAATCTCTCGGGTCCTATTCCAATCGAGCTGTCTCGGATTGGTAACCTGGATACGTTGTAAGTACTTCAAAAGTTTTTGAGAATAAATTGATTAGTTTTTTGGTTGATAACGATCGTCGTATGCTTTTATTGGCACAGGGACCTCTCGAACAACAGGATCAGTGGTCCGATCCCTTCGCCCCTTGGTGATTTGGAACATCTTTTAAAACTGTAAGTTGCTTTCTGAAAATCTTTTCGTGAGTCCCACGTCAGCCGTACTTCGACCATTTCTTCTCTATATACATTGGAACCCAGTTCAACCATTTTATCTTTAATATAAGCATGGGATCACGTGAGAAGTGTCATTTTTGGTGAGAAGTACTTTTAAACCGTTAAATCACTTTTAATCAAATAGCCTCCCATGAATTGTGGCTTGAAAGGGAATTGATCTCGGTGCATCTCATCCTAATGTTTGTCCATTTCTCATCCAACGGTTGATAACCACTTCTCATGCTTCTCACCAAATTTGGCACTTCTCACTGGAACCCAACCCCTATAATCTATATATATAGGGCACTTTTGGAGTGTAATCTAACGGGGTTTCACATATTCTCGCATGGTAATGGAGTTCCACACAGGCACATATTTTCACACTTTTGTGATGGGCCTTTGTTACCTGTTCTCGTTAACGTTTTTCTTTCGTTGATACCACAGGAATCTGAGCCGGAACGGATTGACGGGATATATACCAGCCGAGTTTGGCAACTTAAGAAGCGTCATGGAGATGTAAGAAATCATGTGTTCTTTTTCATGTACCCCTTGGGATTTCTATAAAGTAAAACATGTCTTTTCTTGCAGAGATCTCTCTTACAATCATCTCTCCGGTATATTACCCCAGGAGCTCAGCCAGCTTCAGAATTTGTTCATGCTGTATGTTCCCATAAAACGATTGTCCAAAATATCCCATGAACCACAATTTTGGTACGAAAAGTGTGGCCAAATGGCATCAACGGGTTGTTCTCATTTGGCCCCCCCTTTCTTCCCCCAAGATTGTGGCCCGGTTGTATATTATTCGGCTACAGTTGGTTACGATGATGATATTTGTCTCTTCTAATAATGTTTTGCAGAAAGTTAGAAAGTAACAATTTAACGGGAGGTTTGATATCGTTGGTGAATTGCCTTACACTTTCGGTTCTGTAAGTTCCCGTCACAATATCGGCGTATCTTTGTAGGGACAAGTTCATAATATGGTGAATAATGAACATTTAGATATATTCATGATGAATAGTTGGTTTTCATGGTTCTCAAATATTTATGGTTCCTAAATGAACCTTCCTCGATCTTTGTATAAGGTGGTTTTCTGTTCATGGGGTTGCAAGACTTATTACGCTCTTTTTTATGCAGAAACGTATCGTATAATAACCTGGCTGGGGATATTCCTACGGGCAATAATTTTTCAAAATTTTCACCCGATAGGTATGTAACAGGCAAGTCTACAAGTGCGGCGTTTAACGATATAAATATACTTATAAAATTTCACTTTCTGGATGCAGCTTTCTTGGGAATCCCGGTCTTTGCAGCAGTTCGTTAAGTTCTTCGTGTCATGCTTCTCGTTCCACCGAAAGGGGTAAATACAATCTCGTTGTTAATATTTTGTTTCTAAAACTTATAAATGATCAATTCGGAAATGTATAGAAATACTAAAAATAGCAAGTTTTTCGTTGTAGTGACCATTTCTAAAGCGGCTATACTCGGAATCGCTCTTGGTGCTTTGGTTCTTCTGCTTATGATCCTTGTGGCTGTATGCCGACCCCATAACTCAAAACCTTTCATCGAGGGGTCGTATGACAAACCAGGTAGCTTCTCGTTGTTATACTAAAGACCGTTCAAAAACTCCTAGAAAAATAAATGAATATTTTCCAATTATACCCTCATAAAAAGCGTAATAATTACACATTTCTAAACTGTCTTATTAACTTTGAATCGGTTTTCTATACACAGTTCATTACTCGTCGCCGAAGCTTGTGATACTTCACATGAACATGGCGCTTCATGTGTACGACGATATTATGAGGATGACCGAGAACTTGAGCGAGAAATATATTATCGGGTATGGAGCATCGAGTACGGTCTACAAATGCGTTCTCAAAAACTGTCGGCCCGTGGCCATCAAGAAATTATATACGCATTATCCTCAGTACCTGAAAGAGTTCGAGACCGAGCTCGAGACAGTTGGCAGCATCAAGCATAGAAATCTTGTTAGTCTTCAAGGTTACTCTTTATCACCTTCAGGGAACCTGTTGTTTTATGACTACATGGAAAATGGCAGCCTCTGGGATCTCCTTCATGGTCAGTGTTCTTTTTATTTTGGGCCTGTTTAAATGCTTATAAATGTTACCCGGTAAACAGCAAGAAATGTTGCTGGCATGCACATGTGCATACAAGTACACAGTGTTTACCTGGTCAGCATCGTCAGATGCACGAGATGCTAACCTGATACAGGTCAGCATCTGACCGACTAAGATGCTGACCTGGTAAGCATCTTGGACCTATGCCAGGTCAGCTTCTTACTAGGTAAACGGCCCATTGGTTTGTTTTTCGTAGGGTTTTGTTGGTATATTATGAAAGTTTTGTGGTTTTTAGGCCCGTTGAAGAAGAAAAGGCTTGATTGGGACACACGAATTCAGATTGCGCTAGGAGCGGCCCAAGGGCTTGCGTATCTCCACCACGATTGTAGTCCTCGTATAATACATAGAGACGTGAAATCGTCCAATATTCTACTTGACAAGGATTTCGAAGCACATCTTACGGATTTTGGGATCGCGAAGAGTTTATGTACGTCGAAAACCTTCACGTCGACTTATATAATGGGTACGATCGGATATATTGATCCCGAGTACGCTCGTACTTCTCGTCTTACCGAGAAATCCGATGTATACAGTTACGGGATTGTTCTACTTGAGTTGCTTACCGGAAGGAAAGCCGTCGACAATGAATCAAACCTACATCACCTGGTCAGTCTTCTTGCCTAGACTTGTCGAGACTTTAAGTTTATTGCCTTTTTAGGATGAAGTTATGCGATGTAATAGAGTGTTTTATATGACCAAACAAAAAAACGTCATATCTAAAAGTGTTGCAATAAGTTTATAGGACGCTTTTGGGCGTCGTATCAAGTTTTTTAGAACATTTTTCAAATAAAACGTCTCATTAATTATTTTATAGGACATTATTTGAAAAAGGTGTAAACACAAGAGTCTTCTAAAAGATGGTTTACATGACACTTTTCAAAAGTGTCCCATAAAATCAGCTAATACGACACTTGTATTTTGAAAGTGTCCTAAAAACCTTGTTACGACGCTCAAAAGCGTCTAAACTTATTATAACACTTTTAGATAAGACGTTTATTTTTGTCCTAAAAACTTAGGTCCTGTAAAACACTCTGTTAGAACTATTATTTATTTTAAGCGTCCTATAAACTCAATTTTGTTGTAGTGTCACATTTAAAGTTAATAAAACGATAGAACTTTTCGCGTCTATGTTAGTTTGTCCAACTTTGTAACGATATGACACGTAGTTATTGGTCATGTTAACTTAAAAGTCCATTGTATTTCAATCTAAAAAACCGATGAAATCTTGTATCAGATTTTGTCAAAGACGGCGAGCAACGCGGTGATGGAAACCGTGGATCCAGAGATATCGGCGACGTGCAAAGACCTTGGAGAAGTGAAAAAGGTTTTCCAACTGGCTCTGTTGTGCACGAAACGACAACCACCAGAGCGGCCGACGATGCACGAGGTGGTGCGAGTCCTGGGAAGCATCCTGCCGCCACCGAAACACAATCCTGCGACGGCGGTGGCAGGCGGTCCGACAACATTGGTCCCATGTTCAAAAGTATCGAGCTACATGGACGAATACGCCAACCTGAAGACACCTCATCTGGTGAACTGTTCATCCATGAGCACCTCAGATGCCCAACTGTTTCTGAAATTTGGTGAGGTTATATCTCAAAACAGTGATTAATTAATTAAGGGTTAAGGGTTAATGATGGTGGAAGTGAAGTGTCTATATTGCCCCTGGGAGGGAAGGATAAGGAGATTTTTGGAATTGTGGAAAACTTTCAGAAATCATGTGCAGGTTCTGTGTGTTGTACTGTTATGAAATTATGATTCTAGTACTGGTAGGTTTATAGAGGGGGGGGGATGGGACCCAATGAACATGGGGTGGGTTGCAGTTTAATGGGGTCCATTAGTTAATATTATGTCACAATTCCCAATGAAACCTTGCTTTCTATATTAGTTATTACACATGGGTGAGGCAGGAGAGTGTGCAAGGTTTTGTTGAATTGATGGATACTGGTCCTAAAGAAATGGACAAAGTTTTCATCGGTGGGGTGGGGTGGGGTGGGGTGGGGTGGGTTGGGGTGGGTGGGGTGGGTGGGTGGGGCGGGGTGGGGTAGGGTAGGGTAAGGTAGGGTCCCCGGTTTAAACATGAATGAAAAGAGGAATGAAAATGAGTGAAATGAATTTTCATTCACCCCGTTTAAACATGAATGAAAATTTGGGCTTCTGGGTAATAAACCTAATATATTATATAAAATCAAACAGTTTCTTGTTAAAGGGAAAACTAAATAGAGCAATAGAATGAAGAGAATGAATCGTAATTCTCATTAATTATAAGCCCTTTAAATAGGGAGAAGTTTACAACGAAAAGGAAACATGATGCATTATTTTCATTTATTTGATACATGATGCATTATTTTCATATATGCATGTAGGATAGTGGTTGAACTCAAACCACTAGTTCCTCTAATATGTATAATGATGATCGTTAACCATATACACTCTTGAATAATGTAGAGTAATATTCTTGATAATTTAAGAATGTAGCTCTTAAGGGGTTGCTTAGTTTACTTCCAAGCAATCGGTATGTTCCATATGATAATTCCTTAGCCAATTTGGGAACAACCTTTATATGAGTTGAACATAAACCTAATATCAACAATTATATACCAAGACATTGTTTAGTGTTTTTCTATAAGAGCCAGTACTTTTGCCACTCACAATCTAAGTAGGTATTGAAGTTCTATTATCAATTCAATTTTCTCCATAGGGAAAGTATTGGCCCACGTCAATGATGCCAAAAGATTAATTTGAAATCATCCCAATGACGTTGCGTTGGCGCTGAGCTAAATCTAGCTGACAAGTTCAGTTAGAAGTACAATATACGGTCAAGTGTATTATGTTGAGTACAATAATGCGCCTATTGTACTTAGGTATGGAATTCCAGCTCCCAACACCTCTTCGTCATCATCCTTTAGACGAAATGGATATTTCCTTATATCCAACACTTTGACCGATCATGGGAGTGCTAGTCGGATGCGCTTTGTCCACATTAAGTCGCCTGATCATTTTCTGGACATATGCGGATCGGTGGATTAATATTCCACAAACTCAATGTCCTAGTTCAAGTATCTAGACACAATCAAGTTTTCCCAAGATCTTTCATCTCAAAATCAGAATTCAAGTAGCTTGTGATTTCTCTTATTTCATCAAGAGTGTCTATTATGTTCATAACATTGACATATAGAGCTACTTCGAAAGTCTAGAACTTGTTTTCCTAAACAAATACGCAAGGGCACAGTTCATCGTTCTTATATATCATTTCCCAATCAAGTATTCACTCAGGCGGGTATACCACATCCCTATAGATTGCTTTAATCTATAAAGCGAGTGTTTCAATTTTATTGTAAACGCATTTCATAGTTTAAAGTTACTTGATATTGGTATAATGTCATCAAGCACTTTTATATCTCTGAATTTAGATCCCCACAAAGATATGTAGTAACTGCATCATTGAGCTGCAATTTCCAGTCCTTCGGAAACTACTTGGCTAATTTAATTAGCAGAACGTTGTCCGTCACGATAGAATAAGTCTTATTGTGGTCAATCCAGTGCGTTGTGAGAAACCTTGCGCCAAATGAGAGCCTTATATATTATGACTTAATTATTCTCATTACGCTTCCCTGACAAATGATTTATCTATGTCCTACAGGCTTTATACTTGGTCGGTTAGCACTACCGAACCAAATACCTGTTCATTTGTCAAATAATTATCTTGGATTGCTTCTTTTCATTTAGGCCAATTTGCTCTTTGTTGACATTCTTCAACTGAGCATGGTTCGATGACATCGTGTTCTGTTATCTCATAAGCAACGGTATATGCAAATATATCATCATTGAGTATGTATGATCTGTCCATCGACTCATATTCATTTGAGATTTCTTTGATCTCTAGAATCAATATTAACTTCGGAGCGTCCTCCAGTAATGATTCATAGACATAGATTTTATCAGAGATGATCTCATGTATTGATGATATATAGTTGTGCCTTACTCTTCTCTTCCTTTAGATGAGTATCTATCGAACCAAGTAGCTTCCCCCATTTCCTTTTGGGAGCTACGACCTCAACCACATCTCCACCATGTGTGATTGCAACGTACTTCCAGCGACGTTGTGCCCTAGTTTGGGGACTTTTGACCTTGCGAGTATATTTGCAGCTCGTATATGTGAACTTGTCACTCTATATAATATTAAACGTATCAGGTATCGAGTCTGATTCGTTTGACTTCAACTTTACGTTGTGAAGTTTTTAGGGATCAAAATGAGACACAATTGAAATATTCAATGACACTTCTTGCCGTTCCCATGGAAAATCCTTTTTCCTATCTTCCCCTAACGACAGGAAGGTTGTCTCATGAAAGTGACAACCCGCAAATCTAGCGGTAAAGTGATCACTCGTCAAGGGTTCTAATTAGCGGATAATTGTTGGGAATTCATATCCAACATTTGATGAATCGTCTTTAAGACACATTTTGGTACGCTGTGGGGGCGTAATTGGCACATATACAACACAACCAAACATACGTAAATGTAAAATATCAGGCTTATATCCAGTTACCAACTGGTACGCATAAGATTGGTTGGTTGGTTGTGGGTCTAAACACGAATAAGTAAAGTTGCATGTAATATTGCATAACCTCATGTAGATCTGGATAAATTGGTGCGCATAACCAATGTCCTAGCTACCATCTATATTCTTTTGATGACAACTTTTATCATTCTACGAGACCATTTTATCTATACACATGGGGTATAGGAAACTCTACATTAATGTAACAACCCAATTTTCTAGTTAATGTTAAAAGTTTGGTGGCCAAAGTGAGGAGATTGGAACTTTAGTGATCAAGGGTGAAATGAGAGAGTTTAAATAAGATGTAGCCCTAAATTCTTCATTTCTTTGTGTTTTGTTCATCTGGATCGAGAGAAGAAGGGAGGAGAAGGAGGTTAGAGAGCCAAAAACTCTGTTTTGGTGTGTGGAAGAAGGATGGCATCAAAGATTTGAGTTATAATCTTCAAGGTATAATCTCTCATTCTTCTTCTTCTTCCTCTCTATGTATGGCTAGGTTATCATATGGTGTGTGGATTGGATAATCATTTGATACTTGAGTTTTAATCCATAAGGTAGAAGGCAAATAATGTTGGGATTGATTCCCTATGAGTTTTGATCAATCAGTAAGATGCTTCATCTTGATTTCTTGGTAATCTCCATTTTTCCATGGATAGAGTTTTTTAGTTTTTGAGGATAAATGTGGTGAATCATTAGATGGATTTAATGGATTAGATGTTGTTTTAAATGTTGGTTTTTGGTTCTTAATGTTTATTATATCTAAAATGTTGAGTTGGGAAGCTTAGAACCGATTTGGAGAATTTGGGGAATGAGAAACCCTTGAGTTTTGGGGGAGAAATTCGTGCAGGAAATCAGGACCAGGGGTCCGCGCCGATTGCGGCGCCGATGGACTGGCGCCACCATTGGCGCCAGAATCTGTCCCTTTTTCCTCCTTTGTCCATTTCGTTGTTCGTTCGGGTCTAGGATCGAGGCGTCGTTCGGAGGGTTGTTTTGGGGGTTTTGTTAAGGATGTTTTGGGAGGTACTTAGATGGTTTAACACCACTCTTATGATGTTAAATTCAGGTGTTCGGTTTGAACTAAAGTGTGTCCCGAAGCGTGTGTCGAGGTGCTAAGGCTAAGGTGAGTTCCCTAAACCCTTTTTCGACGCAAAGTGATAAATGTTTTAACTGAATATGGTTTATCGAGCATGAAATGTTATGAACTACTTTGCATGATTTTCACGAACGTATATGTTTTTATAAGAAGAAATGTTTGGCATGAGGAAATGAAAAACATGACTTATGAATGTTTTCACTGACATGTTTTTATGAAACGTATGTGCATGCTACGTGATGTCGGTCTGCACTGTGGGATCAGAGATAGATCCTCGGGTTTTGATGATCCCTTGGATATGTATGAAGAGCCTACGGGTTGGAATTTGTTTCCCTACTAGGCGGGTAGAGGGGAGTCTGCTTGGGCCCCGATACCTTTAAGGGCGAAAGGGGAGTCTGCTTGGGCCCCGATCACGGATGGTTATGTGATCCATTACACAGGGCAGTACCTTATGTGATGATTTACGATGTTTTTCAATGAAACGATTTCACATTGTTTATACATGTTGTTTTCAGAGGGAATTCACTAGACATTTTGGTCTAACCCTCGCTTTTAAAACTAAACCATTTTCAGGTAAGCAAGTAGTAGAAGGCTCAGGTTAGTGAGCAAGAGCAAGATTGAGTACAGATGCAGCTAGAGGCAGTGCAAGTGCCATTTGTAGTAGTTAGATTATTCTCAGTTGTGTATAGGTTGTTTCCGCCAACCTTAGTTTTAAATGAATGTAATGATATATTGGGACCCAGAATTGTAAATGTTATGACTTAATGTTATGCTTGCTCTATTGTGTAAATGGGGTCGTTACAAATGGTATCAGAGCCTTAGTTTAAGGGATTTAGGTGACCGGACGGGCCTAAACTTAAACTTGGGTGAAACACCCTAAAAACAGGGTCAATTTAAACCTTAAAATTTCTACAAGTTATGATCATAAAACTTCAAACTTCTATAACATGAGAACCAAATGTAAAGGTTTTATATACAATGCATCTAAATCAAATAACCTATTAATCTAACCATACAACAATAATTAGATTAATTTGATTATCTAATCCTTTGTCCCAAAAGCATCAAAATATCAGCTAGATCCTCCGTTATCTCTAAGTTTGAATCTTTCCAAAAATTCTCATCGCACTTCCCGCCTACTTCCCGGAGCTTGTACATGGTAAGAAATTCAACTTTAAAACATTAGGCTTTCGCCTAGTGAGAATATTCAAATCAAATTAAAGTTAAATAATTAAAATCTCAACAGATACATCAAACCTGTTCTCGTCCATCTTACCGTATGACAACTCCTTTCAGTACTGGAAATCTACCCCACTCTCATACTTATGACTAATTCGATCTAGCCATAATAACACTACCAAGAGTTTACTCTAAATCATCCCAGATTCAAAGTCAATACTCTTATCTAAGAAATTACAAGTCAAAACCTGCCTATTTCTTAATCCTCTTTTATAAATTGGGAAATCTCTGATCTTCCCTATAACAATGGAAATCTACGATCTTCCATTTGAAATGGGAATTACAAATCAACATCTGCCTATTCCACATTTCATAATTTCCTCACCTCATAATCAATGGTCCTAATGGGATTATTATATCGCGATAAACAACCGGGACCCCCGATGATTCAAGGTACACTCAATTACTAAAAATTACATCCCTTTGGTCAATGACAAGTATTCGGTTCCCATTAGACCGTACCCAGGTGCCCCCGATGACCGGATGTCTACTTTTAGCAATTACAACATAATACATAAGTATTATAACTCTTATAAGTGTATATGCATAACACACAATGTAATACATCTCAATATATATTTTACATATACATTTATAAAGAATCTAAAAATTCTAACACCTTGACTTCTTAGCTGTCCCTTCTTGCCTTTTAGCACGGGGATCAACATAACATAACTTTTAATTATCTACTCGGACTCATTACTGATTAAGACGAGTCCTTTATCAACATGTGCAGGCATACCTATTACATATCTATTTCAATATTAATTGCTGAATTTTAAAGAGAGTTGAATAAACTCACCTGATATGAAGTCACTCTTCTTTTTAATTCTTTTAAAAACGTAAGGACTTCTGTCTTCACCACTACAGTTTACTGTAATACCCAATATACAAATATACTGATATTAATTTACAGAACATGACTTTCTAAGAACTAAGAATCCTTAATCCCTAAAATCTACGTCTCAAGTCACAACGCACTGGGCCAAGTCGCAACCAACTACTGCGACTCCAACCCCAAATCGCAACCCACTATTGCGATTCCAACCCAAGTCGCAACCTTCTATTGCGATTTCGACACCAAGTCGCAATCAACTGTTGCGACTCCAATGCCAAGTTGCAATCAACTGTTGCGACTTCAACCCCAAGTCGCAACGGTCTATTGCGACATGCATGAATGCCGTAGCTCAAGGTTGCGACATCCATGATGTTCATCCAAGTCTCAGTCCATTATGTTCATCCTTAAACCCATATTTTTGCAGTTTTTACACCATGAATGTTTCTGTTAATGTGCAGATATGATTAAGGTTATAAACTAAACCTACTCACATACTCATATTTCCCAAAACATCCATTTTCATAAAACTCAACTCTACACTTATCTAACAATTTATGAACATAAAAGTAAGAATAGTTTACCTTAGATTTCTTCAATTACTTCCAAAACCCCAACTGAAAATCCTTGTTTCCCTTGATTCTTCTTTTTCTCGATTCTTCTATCTCTCGGTTTCTTCTTTCTCTCAAAACCGAAAACAATCACACACTTACACACAATTAGTCACTTTAAGACTAATTGTGTGACACCTCATGCTCAACTTAGTGAGTCATCAAACATTTACCAAATGCACCCTTAACTTTCAAAGAATTACACAACCAACCCTCAATATTCAAATTCACTTCAAATAAAGACTTAAATAATTACAAACTTAACCCCAAGAATTACACAAAATAACACAACGAAAAAAATTCGGGATGTTACATTGGGAGTAGAAATCACAACTAAGAATCAGGAAATGCGTTAAGAGGGCACTAATGTAGATACAGGAAATGCGTTAGGAGGATATTGTTGTAGAGATAGGACTAATAGGGTACCGAGGACTGTCATGTAAGGTAAGTTTGAGATTTCACCTGGCAGTGTAATTGCGAACTTACAGGTACATGTATGTGCTTAACCTACCTTATTAACCTACCTAGTGGTTATGTCGTATTCCAGTACGTTAGAATGTCAACAAGATCCCTGGGGGATAGACTAAGGCCCCTTGATGGGAAAGTTTCATGAGAAGTCACTTTTGATGTGATGAATGTATGCATCGTAGGGAAGGAATGTTGTATAGAATGTTATGAATCGTCTAGAGGTAGCTCTTCGTGGATTCGGGGAGGATGAATGTTTGAGTTCGAATAGGGCTCCTGGTGCAAGAGAGAGTCCCCGTTCTAGAAATCTTGGAATAGATCAGTCAGGATGATAAGGAAAGACAGTGTCGAAATCTTGGAAGTATCAATAAAGCTCTGGATTTTTATCGAACTATTCAATGGTAGGATAAATGAAATAAGATGTTTAGAGTGAAATGAAACTATGTAGAAGTGGCAAGTGAGATAGTTGATTAAAACGAAATAGTATGAAAGGGTTGAGTAAGTGAGATGTGGAAAACGTGTTCAGTAAAGTGTTGCATGACCGAGAGGGCGACCATTGGTCGTAGGTAAGGTGTCAAGGGTAAGCTGCGTGAGTAAAGCGGTCGACCTTGTTAGAGTGAGTAGCCTTCAAAAGCAAGTAGAGTCTCATGCATGGTGTCCTTTTATGTAACATGAAATTTTCATGATTTAAGTCAAATGGATAAATATAACTTTTGATCGAAAATGAGTCAGAATGTGTACGTGTATGTTTAAAGAAAAGGGTGATTTCATTCACCTTACACATTGAAACCTTGAGCTTAACGAATTGCAAAATATCCCACTCTTTTAATGATAAGTCAAATTTGTTGCAAGAGGTCAAGAAAATGGTTACCTACAATTCTTTCATAACCAAAATGCTTTTTGATCCATCAATATCATACAAATAAGTGTGAGAACCGACCGGTTTACTTGGTGTCGGCATTTTTCTTTCAGAATTGTGTCGTATGAAAAGATTTTCATGCAGTTAATTACTGTCATAGTAACATCGTTCGGAGTGAGTAAGATTAAGGATTCGTGGAAGATGCATGCAAGCGATTCACTAATCGTTGTGTAGGGCATTGAAGTTATAAGAGTAATGGGGTCAGGTGCACCCAAGATGTTTCCAAGTGTTGCTTATTTTAAAATGATAAAATGTACGAAACGATTTATCTATTGCGTTGTCATGCATGAAGGCTATAAACTCACTAGGTCGTAGGATGTTGTATGTTAAGCTAAGGAAGAACTTCAAGAGTGGTGAAGTGTTAGTCAAATCAGGATAGAATGTTGTAGCCTTAGTATTTGTGTTCAAGAGGAAAGGTGAACAGTGGTAGAGTCGGAAGTGGATTTTAGTATCGGTTGTTTGAGGATTTGTACCCTTGTCCGATAATTGGAAGTACGGTGGTCAAGGGACAGTTGTGTCCGGAGGAAGGGCTTGAAGCCTTCAAGGTAATGGTTTTTGCAACTCGTTATGAGTAGTGTGGAGAGGAAGAATGAAATGTCTATGGCGTAGGAATATGAGTTTCGAGGTGAGCTTGTAATGTTGATGTTACGTGTGTAGGTTTCGAAAAGAGGGAGACAGATCATGAAGTTGATTAAACTATGTTGAAAGTATTGGGTTCCGTAAGGAACCCTTGTTAAAGAATGAGTTAAGAAAGTAGTTACAGGTTACCAGTTGACGTAGAAGTCAACAGTTGCGTAAGAGGGCCGAGGCCGAAGACTTGAACCAGAAGGTTGAAAGTTGATAGAACACCTTGTAGGGGTGCTAAGAGGGTGAGAAGTTATTGTTTTGATTAAGCGTCCTATTTACGAAGTATGGAGGGTTGTAGAATGATGAGGTATGTAACACGAGCAAAGCGAGTGTGTAGATTTTATCGTCCAGTGAGGGACTGTGTACAGCTTATGTAAAGGCTCGGATCGTAAAGAGTGAGCAAGAATGATTACATTTGAGCTAATTGGGGACTAGAGAGTTATAGTTCAACTAGAGTGAGGAAGGAAAAAGTAGCGAGATAGACTCGATTGTGTATGCGAGAAAATGTGAAGACGAGTACGAATTGTGTAAGATGAGTGAGGAATGTACAGATATGTAATGACATTAATTGCCAAGTTAAAAGTACCAGCTAGAGTCATAATGATGTGATGTTAGAGAGAAAGAAAGCATCAGATAGAAGCCTTTTTGGAGGTTTTGTATGAGATGTACGATTTGTTAACCAGATTGTTGGGGCACGTAGGTGTAAGTTGACGTTGTGGTGTGATCATGTTCGAAATAGACTGACGGAGTGGTGGTGGGTGGTTACCCAAAGGAGAAACCAAGTGTTTTTTTTTAATTGTAAGAGTCGCTAAGTAAGCATATTTTGAGATCATTGGAAGTTTAAAGGAGAGGAGGGGTGTTAATCAGAATGTAGTGGAATAGATGTGAAATCCTTAAGGAATGTAAGATGTTTCTTTGTGTGGAAGAATTGTCTGAGAAAGTAAATATGGGAGATTTAAGAATGTGTAGTGACGTCGGACACTGGTGTCGTTTCAAGACGACTTGGTTAAATGTCTTAAGTTAGGATCTTGGTGCAACTGTTTAGTTATGAAAGTAAGGAGAAAGTAATGCCAGCATGTAGAAAGGTCGAAAGAGAGGGCAAGTAATGTTTGATAGGCAGTGCTCAGCGCGAACATGGGGAGGTGAAGATAGCATGTCGGATTAAGTAAGTAAATTTGTCATTAATGCCGAAAGGTGCAGCGTTATGTAGTTTGTCACTAATGGGTGTGCGAACCGTTGGAAATAGTATTGAGGAAGGAAATCGGGTATGATTTGTGCAGGAAAGGAGTGGATAGGACAGCTGAATGAGTTAAGTTAGTGACCTTGTGAGAAATGTTTAAACGATTTGGTCATGCAGTGTAAGCTAGTGAGAATAGTATGGTGTGACCCTGGTTACCCCTCCCACCTGGGTGAGGATAACCGGAGTTATGTTTCTATGACTAAACGAATGTGGCATTCGGTGAGGGATCAATGTGTTTCAGGATAAGTTAATTTGAGTAGGTGAACCCTTCAACGACGGGTTTGGAGGTTCCTACCCTTAGTTACGTATGAGTATGGAATGATGAGGCGGTGAGGATGCGGGAGATGAGTGACGACCTGTGGGCGAGGTAGTGGTCGAGGTAGTCCGAGGAAGGGTAAAGTATCTGCGCAGACGATTATTGGTTGGGAGAAGTAAATCTAGAATTGCTTGTATAAGATGAAGGAAACTCAGGGTTGGCCCTGTGCCAAGTTGCCTAGTGAGTGCTTGTTTCTTGGTAAAAGAATCTCATGTTGTGACGGGGAATGTAGCCAAGTTCCTCCTTAAATGAAATATAGACGCGTGTGAAGCCTTAGTTATTTTTCTGTTGTCAAGACAGATTGAGTAGGAGCAATAGCCTACGAGTTAGGGTACTGTAAGAACTGAAGGGAATGCACCCAATGTTCCACGTTGCAAATTTGGGTTGGTTGATTGAGTCAAGAGCGGCTTTACGTTGGGTATGTGGGCAGGATACCCACATCTTTTCCCAATGAGGAATTCCGGGGACGGAATTCTGTTAAGGGGGGAGTGTTGTAACAACCCAATTTTCTAGTTAATGTTAAAAGTTTGGTGGCCAAAGTGAGGAGATTGGAACTTTAGTGATCAAGGGTGAAATGAGAGAGTTTAAATAAGATGTCGCCCTAAATTCTTCATTTATTTGGGTTTTGTTCATCTGGATCGAGAGAAGAATGGAGGAGAAGGAGGTTAGAGAGCCAAAAACTCTGTTTTGGTGTGTGGAATAAGGATGGCATCAAAGATTTGAGTTATCATCTTCAAGGTATAATCTCTCATTCTTCTTCTTCTTCCTCTCTATGTATGGCTAGGTTATCATATGGTGTGTGGATTGGATAATCATTTGATACTTGAGTTTTAATCCATAAGGTAGAAGGCAAATAATGTTGGGATTGATTCCCTATGAGTTTTGATCAATCAGTAAGATGCTTCATCTTGATTTCTTGGTAATCTCCATTTTTCCATGGATAGAGTTTTTGAGTTTTTGAGGATAAATGTGGTGAATCATTAGATGGATTTAATGGATTAGATGTTGTTTTAAATGTTGGTTTTTGGTTCTTAATGTTTATTATATCTAAAATGTTGAGTTGGGAAGCTTAGAACCGATTTGGAGAATTTGGGGAATGAGAAACCCTTGAGTTTTGGGGGAGAAATTCGTGCAGGAAATCAGGACCAGGGGTCCGCTCCGATTGCGGCGCCGATGGACTGGCGCCACCATTGGCGCCAGAATCTGTCCCTTTTTCCTCCTTTGTCCGTTTCGTTGTTCGTTCGGGTCTAGGATCGAGGCGTCGTTCGGAGGGTTGTTTTGGGGGTTTTGTTAAGGATGTTTTGGGAGGTACTTAGATGGTTTAACACCACTCTTATGATGTTAAATTCAGGTGTTCGGTTTGAACTAAAGTGTGTCCCGAAGCATGTGTCGAGGTGCTAAGGCTAAGGTGAGTTCCCTAAACCCTTTTTCGACGCAAAGTGATAAATGTTTTAACTGAATATGGTTTATCGAGCATGAAATGTTATGAACTACTTTGCATGATTTTCACGAACGTATATGTTTTTATAAGAAGAAATGTTTGGCATGAGGAAATGAAAAACATGACTTATGAATGTTTTCACTGACATGTTTTTATGAAACGTATGTGCATGCTACGTGATGTCGTCTGCACTGTGGGATCAGAGATAGATCCTCGGGTTTTGATGATCCCTTGGATATGTATCAAGAGCCTACGGGTTGGAATTTGTTTCCCTCCTAGGCGGGTAGAGGGGAGTCTACTTGGGCCCCGATACCTTTAAGGGCGAAAGGGGAGTCTGCTTGGGCCCCGATCGCGGATGGTTATGTGATCCATTACACAGTGCAGTACCTTATGTGATGATTTACGATGTTTTTCAATGAAACGATTTCACATTGTTTATATATGTTGTTTTCGGAGGGAATTCACTAGACCTTTTGGTCTAACCCTCGCTTTTAAAACTAAACCATTTTCAGGTAAGCAAGTAGTAGAAGGCTCAGGTTAGTGAGCAAGAGCAAGATTGAGTACAAATGCAGCTAGAGGCAGTGCAAGTGCCATTTGTAGTAGTTAGATTATTCTCAGTTGTGTATAGGTTGTTTCCGTCAACCTTAGTTTTAAATGAATGTAATGATATATTGGGACCCAGAATTGTAAATGTTATGACTTAATGTTATGCTTGCTCTATTGTGTAAATGGGGTCGTTACAATTAATCTCTATACATATGCAATAATCATCAAATCCTTATGATGTAAGTTCTCCAGCATTCTAAGTCATGCAGACTTGATGAGAAAATCAGGGTGGTTAGTCTTTAAACGTATAACTAGTGCTAGGAGTGCAACATTTCATGTGGACAATAATATTAGACGTGTTCATCGTGTCAAAACTAGAACCATAAAGTACTTTAATGGTCCGCATTCTGGATGTTTATGTCCATAAATATCACCTTGTATTCGTTGTAAGAATGAAATGTCCTTAGCTTTAGGATGATTTCATTTATGTCTTGGCTATGAATCAGGGTATACAAAAGTTTGAGGTATTGGAGAGGGCATATTATGATGGTGGTGTTGCTTCTTGTGCAGTAGAAGTCAACAGTTGCAATTTGGTTAATTCCCTCGTTTTGTCTTTTACTCGAAAGAGAATGTGTCTATGTGTATTTTCAATACATAGATCATTATGTCATGACCATGGTGTCCCACGTGGTGATGCCGAAACATATATGTGTCATTGTCCCAAAGTTCTTTATTGGTGACAAATATGTTTTAATGACATAGATAATCCATTAATTTTGACACATTAATTTCTCTAATAAATGTTCCTTTCATATCATTAGACTTGATATACCCATTTCCATTCTTATAAAATGATTTTCAATTGATATGAATATCTTAACAAGGTTTCTTGTAATATGGTGTTTTAGTAACTATTAATCTTGTATTAACAAGAAAATGACAGTCCATCGTCTACGTATTATGGTGTAGGGGGAAAATATTAGTCTATATCTTAGGATCAGAGGTCCTAAAAAAATTATCCTCGATACATTCCTACACGGAACGGATAATATTGAGAGTTTAGTGTCTGTTTTGATGTATTTCTTTACATCTATAATGGTTATATATTCAGGTGTGTATATACGCAAATGCAATTAATTTGATAGTTAAAGTATATTCAGATAAACTTATACTTAACCAATCTTAGATATGACATAGGTCATTTATAACTTGTTCCATTTTCTATTAGGAGTTCGTTCCCGACTCTTCCATGAAATTGACCCTTTCCACAACCTTGTCCATATGGTACATATTTAGCATATGTGTGTGGATCAATATGTTTAATTCACTATCCTTTAGAGTTTTTTCCACCTCCAATGCTTGCTTTATTAACCTCGAGAATTTTCTTTATTCGGGTACGTCTAGCGTTGTTAAAAAAACATTGTTACATCTCTTAGCCACTTGCATTAGGTTAATGAGCTTGTTAACGGTTATATTGCAATTTATATTGCTTCATTAGTATGATTGGTGGTATAGGAAAGATGAAAAGATGTTATAATTCAAATAATCTTTTGTGAGTTCTTTGCCACAAAGATTAAGATGCATTTTGAGACATGACATGTAGTTTGTCAAAATCAGTTACCTTCTTGTAATCAAGTAAGTAGGTTTCTTTCCACTGTATGATTAGTTTGAGAAATATATGGTACTGAATATTCCCAAATTTCCTTTTTTTGGACTACCCACGGTTCTTGGGGGTTTCTAGTTATTCTCTCTGAAGACTGTGACTAATGTATCGTCTGAAAAATTTTAAAGTATTTAATTGTATCTTAACATCTAGTTTTTTTTCTTTAGGGTCAAAATGGTTCGACGATTTTTGCGTATTTTCTTGTGTTTTTTCGAACCTATCTTATGGTAATCAAGTAATTTTGATTCAAAGACGTCGTAGAAAATGGAGAACATATTATTTTCTAAAATAGTGAATTATGGTTTATACTTATTATGTTATGCATGAAATTTCATTATCATAATAGTATTGGATTTTTGTATCCTTACATTTTGTTGATAATGCTTCATCAATATTTCAATTTGCGAATAAAACCACTCAATCTATTAGATCTCCAGACTCCAGGTAGTAGGGGAATCACGTGGATTTTTCTTAAGTCCCTACAAACCTTAGGGTTATTTACACCCGTTTGACAAAATCCAATCGATATATTGTGATTTATTTAATTTGAAGCTAACATTATTAATTATAGAAATTTTGGCATGAGGCCAAAATGAATATGGGTTTGGCATATGAAACCAATTTCAATGTTTTAATACATTCATGGTATTTTGAGAGATTTTGCCATGAGGCAAATAAATATTGATTTTGGCATAAAGTCAAATTCAATCTTTTAACATTTAATAGAATTACTATTTTAGGAGCTTTTGGTAAGAGACCAAAATGTATGGGGATTGGAAGTGTAACTTCCAAAAATTAGTTATAAAATTATGAGTAAGAACTCACAATCAAGATAAACATTTGAATAAGATAAAAACATTTAAATATTATGTGAAAAAATCAATTTAAGAAACTAAATAAACATTTGAATACTATCAAGAATAATCTATGCAAAAACTAACACATAGTCAAATTAATAAACATTTAGATACAATAAATAAACTCTCAAATATTCTCATTCCAATATGACTATCCATATATAAATTTGGAAAACAGATTTTTATTTTTCAAACGAGATAAAAATAATAATAAATCATTGAATGACATTTAGGAAGGAAATCATAAACAACAAAAATATTTTATACTTTTCTACAATCTTAAAAGGGAAATTAATTAAAATGCCACAAGTTTGAAAATGAGTTACCAAAATACCCAAAAAAATGAAAAGTTTACCAAAATGCCATTTTTTCCGCGGAGGGAGCCCTCTATAGCGGGCAGGGACTGAAAGTGTAAAATTTTGCAAGACTATTTACACTTTCAGTCCCCATAGCGGGCCATCGCGGGCCTCGATAGAGCCATCGCAGGCCTCGATCGCGGGGGCCAGAGACTGAAAGTGTAAATATATCTTGCAAAAAGTTTCACAATTGGTCCTTGCCTGCGATCGCGGGCTCTTATCGCGGGGAAAATGATATTTTGGTAAGAAATTAATTTTTTGGAGTATTTTGGTAAGTCCCTTTCAAACTTGTGGCATTTTAATTAATTTCCCATCTTTTAAGATACATACCATAAAAAAATTCAACCGATATTAAATAAAATTTATAACTTAATATAGAATACTACAAAACTCACATTTTAATAAATGATTTATGTTGATTAATTTATAACATGATAAAATTAAAATCACGATTAAAAAATATAATATAAAATCTGAAAATAATTATGTAACTAGGTTTAATAACATGATGCGTATTTTTCTAAAAAAAATAACTAAGAAACATACTTTGAACTTATTTTTTTTAAAGCAATATATGTTTACGTATTCATTAATAAGAACAAAAAAATCTATTATTTTTTTTCTCTAAGACTCACCAAGATAGATAAATAAGAAAACTAAATATAAAGTTATATTCATATATTTTTAGTTATGAATATATTTACCACTATATATAATTAGCATTACACAAATATTAATCATAAATTTAAATAGAAGCGTAAATATTTTTATAAACAAAATTTTATAAAGCATATAAGAACACTTGAATTAAATTTCATGGGATTGACAAATTATATGCGTTTATAACATAAAAAAAATACTAGAGTAAGGTTATAGTTTAGACATATAATGCAAAATCATGTTTTTACAAAATTATTGCATTTGTTTATAGCATAAAGCATAATATTGTGATGTAGTAAAGATAAAACATATAAAAATTACCTCAATTGTTGAACTTTAGCTTGATTTCTCGATCAAATTCGCTCTATGGAGCATACGTGTAGAACTTGTGTCGAACTTGACAACGAGCAATGGATAACAAAGTAACTACACAATTTTGCGACAAGCCGTGCAACAACATCGGGCAAAACAACCGTTCAACGACGGTGAAAAATGGTTTTGAGTTTTACGTGTTGATAACGTGTTAAAGGGAAAACTAAATAGAGCAATAGAATGAATAGAATGAATCGTAATTCTCATTAATCATAAGCCCTTTAAATAGGGAGAAGTTTACAACGAAAAGGAAGCATTAGTTATGGTAAATTCTAATACTAGGAAAATATTCTTTCAATCACTTCCTTTTGATGATGGCACATATCCTTCAACATTTCTTTTATTATCATTCCTATTAATTACTGCGTAATACCTCTCACCAAACATCTCCTGAGAATCTTATCGATTAAGAGCGATGAAAAGGATAAAGAGTCTTACCCAATAAGCAAGCGGTGATGACTCTTACCCGATTAACGACTTTTATCCGGTAAGTACTTACCGGATAATTGATGTATATGATGCCGTTAAGTTTAGTCAAGTTATATAATGGATTAAAAGTTTACCCGGTAACTTAATTTAAAGTGTTGCTTGTTAACGATAAGCGCTTACCGGATAAGCATCGGGTAAGCAACCCTTAAAATGAGAAATTTAAATGTCATATATAGAATTATATGTTATTTAATGTTAAAACACTTATATTCACACTAGTGTTGCAACCGCGCGTTGCGCGGTAGTGTGAATAACTTGGGTAGTAATATGAAGATTGTTCATATGATAAATGTTGATTGTTAAATATGATAATCAACAAACATTATACAAATTATTTGTAGAAATCATTACAATTTAGTAAGTGGAATTTTAATATATATATATATATATATATATATATATATATATATAGGGTCCCGTTCTTTTGTTAACCGTCTAATTAGTGTTAACCATGTTAACTTTTTTGGACCAATAGAAATCAAGATAGGTTACTGGTTTGATAGGGGTAGTTTAGGAATTTCATAATTTTAATTATTTATGGGTTATTTACTTTCCTAATTTCATGCACAAGATATTTTGGTAGTTATTAATGATAATCTTAATCTTTTAAAAACAATTTTCATTTTTGGTAATTATTAATGATAATTTTAATCATCTAAAACTCATTTTCAAACATAATCTTCATCTTCACATTCCATAGATTTTTTTCACGTTTTTTTTGCATAGATGCACGATTTCAAACTACATATATGCACATCATAGAAATGCATATATGCACATCAGTTGAATATATGAAGATAAAAAATGCATATATGCACAAACATAAATCTATGTAAAATTGCATATATGCACAACCATAACTATGTGTAAACCATAATCTATGTAAAATTGCATACATGCACAACCATAAATTTGTGTAAACCATAAATGTATGTAAACTTGCATATATGCACAACCATAAATTTGTGTAAACCATAAATGTATGTAAACTTGCATATATGCACAACCATAAATTTGTGTAAACCTGCATATATGCACATAAACATATGCATATATGCACATATGCACATAAACAAAATTGCATATATGCATATTGTACACCAACAACATGCATATATGCATATTGTACACCAACAACATGCATATATGAATATTGTACACCAACAACATGCATATCAGAGAATATCATATATGCACATTAGAGAATTGCATATATGCAGTAACTAACGGTATGGTTGATTTACTGCAAAACAACATCAAAACTATAAACCCAAATCTGATTTACTGCAAACCAACATCAAACTATAAACCAAAAGTCTAATCCAAAACTAATTTACTGCAACATTAAAAATAGAAAAACCCACAAAATGGAAAGAGAGATTGGAGATTGGGTTTGAGGATTGGATGCAACTGAAATTGGGGTTTTTTCTTGGTGAAATGGGGGATGGAAGACGATACAGATTCACCTTTTTGTTGGTTTTCGCCGGAAAGATAGCGTCGGTGGATCACCGGTGGGGCATCGCCGGTGATGATAATGGTGGAGAACACCTCTAGCGGCCATCTCCCTCACAATTTTGATTCCACAACCGTCAGCCCTGTCGATTTCAGTCCTGATTTTCTCCATCCCCATCGATTTCACGACCACAAACTCCAAGTGCAAACCAGAACCAATCTCTTCTCTCGAATTGCACATTCCAGCGGCCCCAATCGACCACCAAGACCACCAACGCCGACCACCGTAGCAAGAACCACAGACCACCAGCGCCGACCACCGCAGATCCCACTCCCTCCTCTCAATTTCTTCAACCCCTGCCACCATCGACATCCACCCAGCCGCTGTCACCACCATCGCCCTCAGCCACCATCGCTCGGTGATTTGAAGAAAGATGCTTACAGAAAAACAGGTTGCAGGCCAGCTTTGATTGATCCAGTTTTGCTTTCAAGAAAAGAACATGTTTTTGGTAAGAAAAAGTTCTCAACAAGATTGAAACTCCATGAAAAAGGACGAGTTCATGAGATTTCGAAAGAGAGAGAGAATGTGTGGAGAAAGAGAATGTGTGGAGGTCCTTAAATGTAGGGATTTAATGTATTCTTTCCTTATCTGATAGTTTCCAACATTTGTTAAATGACAATACTACCCCTATGCATATATGCTTCAACTTAAATCAGCCATGTGTTTATTTTAATTATGAATTAAAAAATGCTTTTAATCTTAGCCATTGATTTTGATGATTAATGGTCCAGATTAGTTAATAAGGTTAACACTAAAAAGGTGGTTAACAAAAGAAGGACCCTCTCTCTATATATATATATATATATATACACACACACACACCTATATGATAGGTTTTTTGTAATTAATGGTATAAATGAATGATTGACTTAATTTAATCTAAACTTAATTAAATATTTTCTAACAAAAATATTATCTCATTAAACTTGGGGTTTAACTTTGCTTAATATACTATTATCAATAATATTTTTTGATTTAATGATAAGTTTCTCCAATTAATGGAAAAATAATTCAGAATATGTTTTATCACAATACTAATAGTTTTGATTACATTGATTGTCATTGAAATAAAGTATGATAAAAGTTTTAAAAAATATGAAATTGAAAGGCTTTAGAAATTAATGTGTTGAGTTTAGAATAAAAATAAATCAAAATAAGACGAAAAAAAAATAAAAATGATTGAACATTTCCATCAATTATTTTATCATATATATTAATTTAAAGTATTAAATTGTCATAAGTATTTCATTTATGTATATTGATTCATAATAAATAAAAGAAGAATATGAAAGGTAAGATCAATTAATGAGGTATAATTATATTATAATAATCACAACATACATGAAAATTTTAATCAATTAATGAGATATATAGATTTTAAAAAACTAAAAATTGGATAAGAACAAAAACAATCATCAAAACATTTTTAGAATGTCAATAAATATTCTTTTACCTTATAATAATATATTTATGTATTGATTGTTGTCTAAATAAAATATGAATGGTAAATAAAGCTAATTTTTTTTAATTATATTGATTGTTAAAATAACAAATTATACTGTAAATAAATATACTCATATAAATTAATAATAGTTTTTACCGATCACTGTAAATTAAAAGTAAGGGTAAATAAACGTTACACGTTAAGTTAATAAAAAAACAATAAATTTTTTTATTCATATTTATTTTGTAAATTAAAAAAATTAGTAATCAATGTCTTGAGTTTAGAAAATGAAAAGTATATTCATCAATGATACATTTTTAATTTAAATTAATTCATAAGTTGAAGAAAATAGTAAATAATATTTCAAATTCTCTCAAAATGCAATATCATCTATGAAAAAATAAAATGTAAAACTATTTTATTAAAACTTATAAATAAACGACAATTGATCGTGAAAAGAGTTTTGATGAATTTTTTGAGGATGAACTCATAGACATCATAAATTGTCAAAATTTTGACAATATCAATAGATTTTTTCTGAAGTAGTCAAAATTTAACACGATTACCAATCATGTATAAAAGGTTAATGTCAATAGAGCTTAAATTTGAAAAAAAAAAGTTATTTGATCATGTAATCACAAAATATCAAAATTCTATTTAAATGTATCTGATTTAAACATAAAAACAATTGTCGTAGGATTACAACAAACCCAACAATATGTAAAAGAAAAAATATGTAATAACAAATCCTATTTTTGTGGAGAATCCTGATTAAAATCTTTCATGTCTTCTTCAACTTTCATCTTCTTCATCCCCCACAAAAACGATTTGTAGGATTTCATTTTATTTAGTATTGAATTCATAGACATCATAAATTATCACAACATTGGCAAATGTCAATACAATTTTTCTTGAAGTAGTCAAAAGTAACGCAATTATCAATCACGTATACATGGTTAATGTCAATGGATCTTAAATTAAAAAAAAATCAAATCATGTAGTCACAAAATATCAAAATTTTACTTGATTCTATATGATTCCAACGTAAACACAAATGCTTTATGATAACAACAAATCAAAAATATGGAACTGAAAAAACATATAATAACAAATCACATCTTTTGGAGATAGAATATATACATACCTATCTAAAATCTTCAATATTTTCTTCAACTTACATTTTCTTCATCTCCCACAAAAGGAATTTGCAGGATTTTATTTTGTTTTGCATTGTGTGAAAAACAAATTTCATTAAGGAATAAAACAAATTAAATGAAGAAGAATATCAAGAGTTGGATGTTAAACTTAGGCATGCAAAATTACAAAGAAACCCATACTAATATGAATTACACATTTTTCATACAGGGGCGGAAAAGTCTTATTACATATTCAACATTTAAAAAATTCAAAAAATTGAGAAAATAGATAGAAGAGATTCTAAGCCTTAGAAGATGCCACCTCATCCTTTTTGGATTTTGCTTTTATATATATATAGATATAGATTAGAAGAAGAATAATCCTGTAGATTATTATAATAAAAAGTAGTTCAAATATCAAAAATGAAGCTTAAGAGGCATTTGATTCACAAAGATGTTGGAATTTTTTGGTTCATTTTTTTAAAGAAAAAATCTAAAAAATCCATCAAATTCCGCAACAGGTTTCAACCTTCGTTCACTATAAGCTATATGATTCAAATGAAATAAATGCCGTGATTTCATAATTCCAAATACTAGTGTTCGGCACCGCACCTTGCGCGGTGGCGATACTTTCTAAAAAAATATTTAAGTTAAATGGGTTGATGATTACATATTAGATATTAAACTAATATTAACAGATATTAAACTAATATTAATAGATATTATACTTGATATGAAACTATTTCTCAGTTGTTTATTTTGATATACATACATATATAAGTTTTACTCATCAAATTTTGTAAATGGCTTAAAACGATAAAAGAATTATTTGAGACTACTGATTATAATATGGATTGTTTTGTCATAACTCATAATATACTTAATTATAGATTTATCCCATAAATACACCATGCAAATAGGGTGTTGTTACCTAGTTTTGCATAATTGCGAAACATTTGGATAGTGTGCTCACTTTTGTTGTAATGTACTTGTTTGTAACTTTAGCCAAAAACTTTCCATGAAATCATTCATTTCCAAACCAACGGTTGCACGAAGAGTCACAGTAGTTGTTATTAGTATTGTGATCACCGATTATAAGCAAATCCAATTAAATTGTTATTTTTTTATTTCACGTGTTTGAAATATTTCGATCTACTTGAGACTGATTTGTAAAAAATCTTAAAAAAGAGGTTTTAATCATTCCATATAAAATGAGAAGTATTATATCGGATTATAGTTTGATTTTTATATATAGTTTGATTTCAATTTAAATTGAAAAATGAAATTGAAAGAATTCATATATCAATGATTGTAGTAAGTTGTCTTTTCTAATTTTATATGTTTGGTTGTTCTAATTTAATCTTTTTATATTGCTTCTATCATCTTCTAATATAGATGTTGTTATATCAATTTTAATAAGTTTCATTTTTTATTATAACTAAAATTATATATATTAATTCTATAATTGTTTTTTAGTGTATTGATTTTAGTTAATAATATTAAATGTAATAAGCATTCTATTTATTACAGAAAGGTTAATAATAATTATTTAATTATATATTAAATGTAATTAGTGATATTAAACATACTAAATGTTTCATTTGTTAATGACTGGTTAATAATTAATATTTAATTATATGTTAATTCTTAATTTATATATATATATATATATATATATATATTGTTTCTAATTTCATTTATATTAATTTATATAGTAAAAATAATAATATTTTTAATGATAATATTTTCTAACTTTATATATTCATTGAGATTTCAGATATTTAATTAATTTATATATGTTGTACTAAAGAATTTTTTTGAATCTCATGAAGTGATTTAGTAAATATATTGTTTTATAAATGAGAACAAATCAAGTAACAATGATTTAGCAATTAGAACATGGATTGATTGAGAAAATGTAGAAGATATGAATTTTGCACACACTTTCTCTCTTGGAGGCTACACACACACACTATGGTGGCTAGATACAAAATGATCTCACTCCACAAACCCTAACAAATTGGGTTTATATACCCTTTGACCAAACCTAGCTGAATGTTGACTTTGACCTTTGACAAATACAATTAGACTAAATACAATTATCCCTAAATCTTGGATACATTGTGTACTAACAATAAATATAATATATATAAGAATGTTGTGTAAATAATATAATTGATAATCATCATGAAGATTATAAGTGTCATCTTCATTTTATTTTATCCATTAGTTATATTAATTATAATCAATTATAAGAATCCTACTCTAAGAAAATATCATTCTTGATGGGTCTTCCTTTTATATATACATATACAAATACATATATTATTATATTCAAGTGTCTTGTACATAAAATTATATATATTAATCATGAACTTCGTTTATATAAATGAGTTTTTAAATATAACGATTATATATATTCACCAATATTATATAACTATAATATTAGAGTCATGTGAAATAAAAGAAATTAATAAGTTTGAGTGTAACTAAATAAGATAAATAGTCTAATTAATTTAATGTTATATTCAAGTCTCATGTGAATATTAACATATATACATATTATATTCAAGTATGTAAATAAAAATATACATATATCTATGTAATTTCATTTATATAAAAGAGTTTATAATTATTTTAATTATATATGCATATATATATATATATTCAATAAAAAATAGAGTCATGTCAAATAAAAGAATTAAAAAAATATTGGGTGTAACCAACAACAATGAATAGTCTAATTAAAAGATGTTTTGATGATAAATACATCAATAAAAAAGTAAAAAATTGACACAAAGAAAACTTGGATTGAGATGCTTATAAATTTGATAAAGTACAAAAAACATAAAAAACAGAGATGATGATCCACAATTAGCGTACTTGAACCGGACAACTTTCTTTCGAACTCCAATATATATTTATTCTCTCAACCTATAAAAACAACAAAAATAAAAAGTAAATCAAAATTCTCACGAAATTGTAAAGCCTCAAAGGATCCACACTCCAATTCCTTCTTATATATAGATAAACACGTATATATGTCGTAGATGAACAAATTGAGAGTTGTACCGGTTTACCCGATTAAACTCATGTGTATGTATGCTTCTCTTTGTCAATGGGGGTAATTGGTAAGGAAATGGATTGAGGGATGGAGAGATCGTTTAGAATAAAAACAACCATAAACAAAGTGAAAAACTTAAAAAGAAAACATGAATCAAAATGAAGAAATCAAGGAATGAATAGAATAAAAAGGTTAGAGATTATGGATGTATTAATTGGTTGAGAAAGTAAAAATGCTTTGAGGAAAGTGAAGGGTTTGGAGGTAAAAAGTTAATGAAAGTGGTTGTAGAATTACCAAAATGACCTAATTGCAATAAAAAATACATTTGCTCATATAGGGGCATAGAAGTCTTTAACATAATTATTATATAAAAAATTCAAAAAAAAAAAATTTTCTAGCTATGAACACTACTCTAAGAAGGTGTCACCTCATTCTTGGTGGATCTTCCTTTTATATATACATAGATATATAGATATAGATTTCATTTAATCTAATTTAATTTAATACTTTTTTTTGTTAATTTATTTTTTGTTTTATTTTTTATTTAATTTAACTTGATACATTTGTTTTTTAATTTATTTTGTTTCCTTTTTATTTCATATGATAAAAAATTGGGAAATTAATTAAAATACCCAAAGTTTGACTTTGACTTACCAAAATACCCACTTTCTCGTTGAGTTTACCAAAATACCGAAAATTCCCGCGGTGGGCCCCGCGATCGCGGGCTAGGGCCTACGTGTCACCCCTGTTGGGCCAAAGTGTCCCGCAGAACCCCCCAACTATGCCCGCGGTGACAGGATTGGCCCCTGTCCGCGGTGGGTCTGCGGTGGGCATAAAAATTACATTTTTGGTCCTTTTTTGCACGAATCTTTGCATGTTTTTACTGTTTTTTTCCACAATTATTGTACTTTGAAGACCAATTTGTGGTTAAAATTCACTGGCTTGTTTCATCAATGTTGAATCATTGTACTTAGAAGACCAATTTGTGGTTGCAATTCATGTTGGTTGTTTCATCAATGTTGGTTGTTTCATCAATGAGATTTCATCCATAAATATCAATAAAATGCAATTCATAGTTCCCACACACCCATTCCATCCTTATTCCTTGCTTTTTTTTCTTCAGTATTTTGTTTTTGAGATACTACTGAAAAAATGAGTTCATCTGTTGCAAAAGCTAAGCTATTTTTCTGTTTCGATGGTGAATGGGTGCAAGACAACAATTAGTGGAATTTTTCTTATAAATCTAAGCATGGTGTAAAATTGTCAGTAAACTATACTTATCAGAAGTTTGTTGCATACGCAATGCAAAAATGTGGCATCGACCCTTCTGCTGTTTGCAAGTTAGTGTTTAAGAATGGTGATGGGTCATTTGTGGAGTTATCCAACGATGGGGATATCTCTGGTTTTCTGCACTTTCCAGCTGAATCAGAAAGACCTCCATTACTTTTTGTGTATGCCGATTCATCGGTGTGCGACGAAGACGATGATGAAGGTGATGACGACGGTGATGACGAAGACCTCCAAATGGAGGAGCCTGATTTTGTTCCGGAGACGCAACAACAACAACCACAAGAAGAAGAAGAAGAAAAAGAAGACCAAATGGGACGCTTTGCTGGAGTTGCTGATGACGAAACCCATGTTTTCACAATGGGTAATTCTGATATAGACAGTTCAGATACCGATAGTGATGAGGACGAAGAATATACCCCTAGTAAGAAATCAGTTAGTCAGTTAAATGACTTTTTTGATATGCCCCCTATTCTTCGAGACCCGAATACTCATACACAAACCTACGAACCTACACCTTATAATCGCAGTTCAAGGATACAAGTAGGTGATATATTTGATTCGAATGATGACTTGGCCACACAGGTCGGAATTAAGTTCATAGAAGAGGGTTTCGAAAGTTACACGCCGAGATCCGACAAAACCAGATACGAAGTTATATGTGGGAGAGAAAATTGTAATTGGAGGTTGTACGCGAAGTCCGTGGGCAAGAAAGGAGGGATATTTGTCATTAGAAAGTTGCACGACGAACACACTTGTTCGAGGACGCAACTGAATCCCAACCACAAACAAGCCACCAAAAGGACTTTGGGTGCGATACTGAAAAACAAATTTCTTGATGCTAGCAGGTCAATGCGTCCAAACGACATCGTGAACGATGTACACCAGCAGTACGGGATCACAATTGGTTACCACCAAGGCTGGCGTGCGCGATGCAGGGCACTGCTAATGGTCAGAGGAACGTTCGAGGAGTCGTATGAACGACTCCCTGGGTATTTACATAATTTGCAGCTGCACAATCCAGGTACGGTCACCCAGATAAGGACCGATTCAAATGGACGGTTTGAGATGTGCTTCGTTGCCCTTGGACCCGCGGTATGTATTTTACCACGTCATATGTTTACACATTATAAACTATAACATTTACAAAGGGAAACCACCTACGTTTTTGCAGATCCGCACATTTGTGGCAAATCTGTGTCGTGTCCTGGTAACAGATGCTGCCCATTTAAAGGGCCCTTACTTGGGTATGATGTTCCTGGCGGTTGCCATGGACGGGAATAACTCCATCGTTCCCGTAGCTTTAGGAGTAGGCAAGTCCGAAACCGGGGAGGAGTGGACTTGGTTATCGTCCATGTTGAGACAAGCTATCGGAGACTCGCAAGGGTTGGTGTTTATGTCCGACAAGGCTCCTTCCATAAGCGCCGCAATCTCTTCCATGTACCCCTAACGCCCCTCACGCCTTATGTTGTCGACATTTAGAGATGAACGCCAAAGGCCAGGACAAACGTATTACCACCTACCACGATGTCTACTGGAAGGCATGCAAAGCATATACGGCTCGAGACTTTGACCGGTACATGAATGTTCTACGAGTTAGTGCCAAGAAAGCAGCCAAAGTCATGGACGATGTTGGACCGGAGAGGTGGTCCGCGACCCATTTTCCTGCACAACGGTATGACATTCTGACCTCCAATAATGCAGAGTCGGTGAATGCACTCTCCCGTTTTGCACGTAGATGTCCGATTATTACTCTTATGGAGTACTTTTGGGCCTTTCAACAAGAGTGGTACCAACTTCGACGCCGAAAAGGAGCTGAGCTGCATAATAAACTCACACCAATGACGGAGGAGATAGTTCTCCTCAGGGCGGGTCACGCGTCGACATGGAGGGTAAGTGAAATCGGGTATGGGAGGTACCAGGTTCGGGATAACCAACTTGACGCGATTGTTGAGATGACCGACCATGTTTGTTCATGTTTCCAATGGCAAAAATCTGGGTTACCGTGCGGCCATGCCATCGTTGCGGCAAGACATATGGGTCGTAGAGATTGCGGCGACTTGGATGTAAGTTTCTTCACGTCCGAAACTTACCGGGCAACATACGCAGAGGTAATAAATCCAGCTGGACCCCTGAAGCATGGGTGTCTCCACCCGACCCCCTTCCGCCATGCTATCCACCGTTAAACACTAAGAACAGAGCTGGGAGACCGAGAAAGAACGACCGACGTCCATCACGTGGTGAAGGTTCGATACAGCGAAAATGTACTCGGTGCCAATGCGTGGGACATACTCGTGGAGAGTGTCCAAATCCCGCCCCTTCAACCGTGCCAAGGAGTAGACATTCAGTCAGCCAACTAAGTAACACGCAGGGCCCATCGGAGCTTGAGCCACATGGACCTATATCATATGATACCGTTGATCTGAACATTGATTTCCCTTGATTGGGACGATAAATATTGTATGTTTAGTGCGCTTGTTTTGATATATAACATGATTTTATCTACTTTATCGGCCCGTTGTAATTTATCAAACATAACTTATGCACGTTGATCTGAACATGGACATGGATAATCATGGTCACATGGCATTGGATGATGATCATAATGGTAGTAGTCTAAATGGAGAGAATAGTAATGGTTATATAGAACTATATCATATGATAGCGTTGACAGGGACCTAAGTTGTGTTAGAGCAAAGACATGGACCAAAAATAGCCAACATGTAGTAAAATCATCCATATTTGCCTATAAATAACCCACGCTAGATTAGTCGTAAAACACATATACGAGAACATATTATTCGTTAACGTATTCTTACATGGCATCCCCAAACCTTCATGTTTGGTGCTTTAGGCGTTTATCTGAATCGCTTTCAGACACTGGCAAAGAGTTATATGGTTAGTGTGCATGTTTCATTGAGTTTTGCTTGTTACTACCGTTGTTCTACGAACTAACTATATTAATTAATGTTCATCAACAGATGCATATCCACAGTTGTTCACCATGAAAGTCCACCATGGTGGGTACTTCACGGAACCACCCAAAAGACATTATTTCCGTGGTCTAGAAATTTATGTTGACATGTTAGATGTGGAGGATCTTTCTATGCAACTGCTTGAACAGATAATGAAAGAGCTGGACTATGAAGAACCAAAATATAATAGGTTGTATTTTAAGAGGCCGAATGCAGACTTCTTGACTGGACTGGTAGAATTGAGTACCGACGAAGATGTAGCCAACATACGCCAGTATGTTGACGGACATACTGTGATTGAAGTGTACATCGAGAAAGTGGAGCTTAACTCTTTGAGACTCGTCTCGCCAGAGCATGTAAGAAGTCGACCCGGATTGTCAAAAACCAAACCATTGTCTAGTCGTAGCCTCAAATTTGGATAATTTTGTACTGTATTTATTAGTATGTGTTTGTTATGAAATAATCTTGTACAACATCTATGAGTTGTATTTTTAATATGAACCATTTTTTCAGACAAATTTCAGACTACTTAAACACTACTTTTCAGACAAATTAAAGACCTTTATTCATGAGCAAACTTCAACATGAAACATCAACATAAAAACTCCAGGAAGGAAACAATACAAACAGTAAAGGAACGAAACAACAATGTCGAACTGGAAAAGTACAAAACAACAACACATGAACAACAAAGTACTAAAGCAACACCCGTACCACCACCTACTCAAAAATTGCTTTAGTTTGATCAATCCAACTTTACTTGTCGCTTACCTTCGTTTGAAGAATTGCGAAGTCTTGCAAAATGTGGTGAATTTCTTCTTTTTCTCGACGAATACGAGCCTCCCTATCTTTTATATCCCCTTTCATCCTTTTGATCTCCTTTTCTTCCACTTCGATCCTTATCAAGTGGACTTCCTTCCTGACCATCATCTGTTTCCACTCTTCTGTCAGTTGGTCTATCTCCTTTTCCCTTTCTGCTATCGCGATCTGGAGTTTAGGTGGCATTCTTTCAGGTGTAGACGATGGGTTAGATGACGATGCCATTTGTTTACTGAAGAAAGAAAGCAAGAAAGAAAGCAAGAGAGAAAGCAAGAAAGAAATATGGAATGGGTGTGAATTATGGATTGCATTTTACTGATATTTATGGATGAAATCTCATTGAGGAAGATGAATTTTAACCACAAATTGGTCTTCAAAGTACAATAATTGTGGAAAAAAACAGTAAAAACATGCAAAGATTCGTGCAAAAAAGGACCAAAAATGTAATTTTTATGCCCACAGCGGACAACCACCGCGGGCAAGGGCCAATCCTGTCACCGCGGGCATAGTTGGGGGGCTCCGCGGGACACTTTGGCCCAACAGACGTGGCACGTAGGCTCTAGCCCGCGATCACGGGGTCCACCGCGGAAATTTTGGGTATTTTGGTAAACTCAGCGAGAAATTGGGTATTTTGGTAAGTCAAATTCAAACTTTGGGTATTTTAATTAATTTCCCTAAAAAATTAGCTATTTTGAAACAATTCTAATATCGATTCAGTATCGTCGTTTGGTTTATAATTATATTTATGTTGTGTATTTTATATTGTTTTACACATTCAATGATTATTTTGTTAAAAGTATTTTTAGTTAAAAAAATCAAAAAATATATTTTGATCATTTATTAATATTTCATTCCAGTTCTAAAACTACATTTTATGAATCAACAAACAGATTTCCATTCCTTAACATATCTCATTCCAATGTTTACCCATCAAACAGGTGGTCAAAGCTGACAACATTCAATTATACTTCTTTCAAAGTCAAATTTCTTTGACATATTTCATTTCATCCAAAAATATTTTATGAATCAAACGCCACCTTAGACAGGTATTTTTACAGTTTCGTTTTAGCTTGAATAAATGACGTATATGAATTCATGAAATTGTAAATGGATAAGTTTATAAGAACTAAATGTGTAAAAACACATGCCACAAAAATAATTTATTTTTGAAAAAAAGTCACGCCTTGTACAAAAACGCACATTGTGGTGTGTCATGGTGTGAGTTTTGCCCTATAGAAATACTATAAGCCATATCATAAAGCCGAACACACGTATTTTTTTTGAACAGCAAAGGAATTTATTACCACCTTCAAAGTATCAAGCTACAACATCCCAATGGACACAAAAGAGCACTACAAAGTAGCAAGACTTAGGGTGTGTTTACTTGCGACTTAATCGGCTTAATGAGAAAAATGGCTTATTCGTGCAGATGTTTTTGGATGTTTACTTGCGACTTAACCGCACAACAAGAGGCTTAATCGCACAGTGGGTAAAGGGTGTGTTGTCCCCATTAAGACAACAATGTGACATTTCTACCCTTACCCATAAAAAAAACTGCCTTTAACCCTACTCCTCTCTATCGCCTCCCACTTCTCCAGCCCCTCTCTCCCACATCCTTCTCCATCGACACTGCTCTCTCTCTCTCCGGCAAGTTCTCCGGCGACAAGCTCTCACTACGGCGACGCTGCTCCATCGACGCTTCCCTCTTCTCCATCGCCTCCCACCGTACATTTTTTGTTGTTGTTGTTTTCTTTATTTTCTGCTCCAACGTCCGGCGAATTCTGCTGTCCGACGATTAGGTTAGGTTTGTTTTGCTGTCCGGCGAATTCTGCTGTCCGACGATTAGGTTTGGATTCTAAACAGAGGAGTTGAAATCCCATTGATAAGAGGAGTTTTTAGAAAGGGTGTACCTGCAAAAATCAACCTTTTCATCTGCAAACATTGTTTAGTGTTTGAGTTTGATTAGCTTTTGTCTTCAATTAGTTTCTGTGTTTATTTTTAACAGTGTTTTTAGTTTATGTCTTCAATTAGTTTATGTGTTTATTTTTAACAGTGTTTTTATTTTATGTCTTCAATTAGTTTATGTGTTTATTTTTAACAGTGTTTTTAGTTTCTGTCTTCAATTAGTTTTTTGTGTTTTTAGTTTTTGTGTTTGAGTTTAAGAAATATCATTGATGTTTAAAGATAAACAATTCAAAGAGCTTTTGATTTATTCTCAGGGGTAGATTGGTCATTTGTGTTATTCAGACGGTTGATTCAAATAAAAAAGTAAACAACAACAACAATTTATTTAGACAGATAAATTTATCCAGACAGACAAGTTTATCCATACAGGACTTAATGAAAATTTTGGTAAACAGCCCCTTAGCTATAGAAACAGTGAATGTAAAATGATTTGGTGATCGTTCAGTTTGTGAGACGCAAACATGGCTGGCAGCACCACCAATCAGTACATGCTGGAGCCCGGTTTTTTGTAATAAAATTGCGATTATCCGCTCCTAATCTTATACCGATTAAAATTTTATTTTATTTCATATATGTATATAGTGTGTATAACAGTATAAACAAATATATGCATATGATCAGGGTCAAGTTCAGGTGAAAATCGTAAAAAAAAACAAAAATTTGAGGAACACTCGCACATGTGCATAATATGCACACATGCATACAAACCAAAAAACAACTCCAATTACTTGTAAGCACACGTGTATACCATTCAGATAAACGGTTGCCAAAGTTTTCTCAATTTTTCGTTTTGTTGTGGGGTTTTCCTTGGACATCTCTCTTTATGTATATATGTATACATTTGTTATTAAATGACAAGTAAAAATGATTTCAATATTGATAATTAATGTAAGTGACGATATATTAAAACATATTTTTTAATTTTTACTTTTTAGTTTGAGGTATGTAACTTAATTTTAATTGCATAAATGTCAAGACTTATTGAATATTGGTATAAAATACATGTGTATTTATATAATTATATATTTGAGATTTGCTGTTATAAGTTATGTCTTGAAAATCATCATGAACTCGTCATGACTCATAATGCTTATGGATTGGCCACACTGTCACGGTACGCTATTTAGGAGATGGTTGGTATTTAGTAGAGGGAGTCCAACCCAACCCAAACCACTTTTAAACTTTTTTTTAATAAAATATTAATTATATAAAAAAGTTAATTGATTATAGTTATATAATGGTCTGGGTGGGTCTGTCCGTAACTTTTTTCCATTGCCCAAGCTCACCCATTAATTGAACGGTCCTATCCAAGCTAATCCATATTTTTTAGAATGGTTCTCCAAGTTTGCTTTTTTAACGGGTCAAATGGACTGAGTCTAGCGAACATACAACTATGAACAACTCTAAACCGGACCCGACCCAAACCACATGATCCATATGTAGCTTGCTCCCTCGAAGCTCACAATGCCGTAACCTCTTATGGGATCGCAAATAACATGTTTATTTTGAACCCCTAGTGTCGAGTTTATGCACCATTCTCCATTGAAGTTACGAATGGTTCCCCATTTTTCATGGTATAAGGCCACCCGTACCGCCCTTGGGTACGGGATCGGGTAAGGCAAACGTGGCAAGCGGGTAAGGGGGGAGCGGGTAAGGGGAGCGGGTTCGTGAACCCAGTGGAACCCGAGCATCTTCAACCTTTCTTTATTTATTTTTAATTTCGGGTAGTATTGGGTTCAGTGGGTAGGCGGTACTCCACTTTTGGGTAAGGAGGGTAGGAAAGAGAAAAACTGATGTAGCGCTGAGGTGGCAATCGGGTTCAGTGGGTTAATTGGGTAGCGGTACTCATGGTCTAAGGAACTCACTTTTGATTTGTCAAAGAATTTCATTTCAATAACCAATCTGTAGCCACAATTGGGATCACTGGTACATCATTGATGGCCTTTTCTTATGGTTCAATAGAGATACTATTTCTTTTACATATACAGCTTATATTAGAATTGTACTTTAAAACTTAACAACACCTTTCATACCCAATACTTGCATAACTAACCTCCAGATTTTGATGTCATTGATTTCAAATTTTATCCTTTTTTTGTTTTCTTAGGGGCCGTTTACCAAACACTTACTTGGGTAAGTGTTTACCAGTAAATTTTAACATTGTCACTTACTTACCGGGTAAGATTTTAGTCTACCAAATCGGTTTTGCATGCAGCAATTCACTGGTAAGCACTAACCGTAGTAAGAGTAGTTGCTCTCACTTACCGGCAAGGTTCTAAATGGCGTGAGGCGTGGCGTGGCGGCGAGGCCAAACATCAAGCCTTAGTAGCCATGACGTTTTCAATGCGTGACTTATGGCGTCAAAGTTTTAATTCATATATAATATTATATATACAAACATATGTTTTGTAGTGTTACCCAATGATTCAATAGTAATAAACAAGTTAAATTATGTTATATCTTAAAAAACTTGCAAATAAAACATTAAAAACGTAAAAAAAAAATCAAATATCGCATTACGAAAATTGTGCATTATGGCGTGTCACGGGCTTAACGTGGCGTGAGACACGAGCCTTGGTGTCATGGTGCGCCATGACGGCTGTGCGTCGAGTTTTTTAGAACACTGCTTACTGGGTAAGATTTTTGGTCCTTGTCATATTAATTCGATAAGTAATTTGACTTGGTAAGCACTTGTTCGGATAAACGTTTGATAAACGGTTCCTTAGTGTATATTAAATATTTAAATAATCTTTTAAAGTGTTTGTCAACTCTTAACTTAATAGTTTTCATTAACAAGTGTTGTTATGGTATTAAATAATCGGTTATGAATGTTTTGCTTTAACTTATATTATATTCATTCAAAATATATATTTTAAACATGTAATATATTATCTCTACTACTATATTAAAAGAATAGTGGACGGTTTTTTCAAGATTTCAAGATACAGTTTTTTTCAAGTCCACGATCTCTTCCTCCTTCTCCTTCTCCACGTTCCCACAAATTCCTCCCCTCTCCTTCTCCAATCTCCCCGTCTCCATATCGCTCCTCTTCATTTCTTCATATATATAGCGCTCCTCTCGATTCATTATACAAAGGGTTCAATCTTATTTTTCATGTATATTGCTCCTCTCGATTCGATTTCTTCACATAGCTCCTCAATGAATCGCAACATCCTGGTTCGTTCTCGATTCTCGATTAAACCCAAATGGTTGAAGATTTCTCCTCCTCCATAGCGGTGGTGGTGATGGAATTGGAAATGGAAATGGAATTGAGAAGCGAGATAGGGTTAGGGCAAAGTTCTCAGCTCCGCTTTCACGTCGGGAGATGGAGAAGGACTTCGAGGACATGGGGGAGCGGCGCCTGCCACGGAAGCCGAAGAAGCGACCTAAATCCGTACAGAATCAATTGGATGTAAGTATTTTCTGATCACATTTCAGGGCCAATAGTATTCAAAAGCAAAATCATTATGATTTTGATACGCATTTAGTTCCAATTCGTGTTTATTTCACTTATATACCAGTTTATATGAGTTATTAGAGCATGTAGCAATAATTTTTTCTTCAGAAGTTGAGAATTCGGGTCAATTTTGGAGTTGAAGTTGTAGCTCCTTTTTCTTGGAGCAGAAGTAGTCACAAACTTGCTCTTTGCCTTCTATCATAATCATATAATAACACACACTATTGAGTTATTGACTTTTCATTGTGAACAAGCTACAAACCATCATTCTTTTTGTAAAGATGTAGAAGAAATATTCAAGGTCTCGAGAACACACAATTTTAGGTAAAAAGTCCCAATCACCATAGTTTCTTATGAATTAAAGTTTTCATAATTTGTCCAAATAGTTGGTTCTTGAAAAGTACTATGAATTTTTTTGGGTGCGTTCGCTTATACAGTTGTTAGTTTGTGAAGAAAAGCGACTGCTAGATGTTTCAGAAAATCGATTACATTCTGGATGAAAGAAGATGGTTGTTGAACATCTTCCTAGGCCCCTTCCATTGTACTGAAAAATGTTGGGGGAATGGGAATAACTGAAGTTGTTTGTTGGAATAGATCAGTAGTAGGCCATAAGCAATCTTATGCAAATATGATTGATTCAAGTTGTTAAATAAGATTTAAGCTGCTTTTTTTGTAAATGGAAATATTTGTTGCACTTCATAAGTAACATACTTGTTTCATCCATGGACAATTGCTGAAGTTTCTTATGAATCCCATGAAAATTGTTATCATTTCTTATTTTGGCAACATTTAAGTTAATATCTAATAACTTATGTTCCTATAAATCCAATTGCAGACTCTATTTCCTGGCTTGTGGTTAACCGAGATAAATGCAGACCTTTATAGAGTTTCTGATACTAAAAAGGTGCGTTACTCTTCATTACAGAAATAATTGAAGGGTAGTTTTTGTGAACATTTAACAAGATATTTGAAATCTAAATGAAGCAAAATAGTTCAAATTTCAAGCCGTTTGAATTCAAGAATACTTTGTGTAATACTAATATTTTAATTCAGTTTGAATCTTAATTTTGTTCTTTTATGTTATTTCCTTCAAAGCAGGGATAGTTATTGCAAAAGTGCCCTGGAAATTTGAAGGATTTTTCTCTCTAATTGTTGACAATTGCGAAATATAGTGGTATAATTCAGTATAGCTGGGAAACATCAGATGTAAGTATCTTCTAGCACTAGGTAGCTAATTTTCTTGTTTATAATCATACTCCTATATCTATATGCCATATCTTTTCTTATCTTCGCAGTAGGCATCTACTTTAGACAGAATGTTATGAATTGCATTTGCCATATTTCGTGCATTTTATTATATTTTGTTCTCATGTTACGGGTGCTTTGGCCTCTTGTTTAGAAAAGACTCATATGCCCCTGAATAACTTGGATATTTGGCGACAAAATCCGGAACATGCATTGCTATTATAGCATAAAACCTAGAAAGCCACCTTTCTCAGTTATCTTTCTTTCTTTCTTTTACATAAACAGTTTCATAGAACCCCCGGATTACAGCGTTGGGTTAAGGGCATTCTTGTAATATGCTAAAAAGATTTGGCCTATGATCTTATCTTAACATCATTACTTCCTTCCAGAACTCTTTTGCAGTTTATAGGAGCATAAAATGGCAACTTTGGTGTGTCCCTCGAACAAGCCTCCCTACATGTACAACAGCGATTTGATAACTTTGGTAAATTTCTTGTGATTCTTTCGATATATTTGAACCGATGTCTTTTATAATATGTAGATATTAGAATTACTATTGAGGAATCATATGATTCAGGAACATGGGTTATGTGGTTGCTTGGCAATTTTTTGGATTGGTGATGAGGTGTGCAGTTACGAAAACAACTGTGTTTTACTCTTTAGGGTGAATGTTAGTTATGTGTACATTGTGATACACTCTCAAGTCAGATATACTGGGATTGTTCAATTTGATTTGGTTTCGGTTAGAAATTTAAGAAAAATAGAATGTATTAGTTCATATATTAAGAGCTTTGGATGCTCAAATTAGAAAAGTAAAAGAAGAGAGAGATGGATTCGAGAACGAAATAAAATAAATTGTAATAAGACTAGGAAAATGACTTAACAAGACTCAAACTTAGGTCTCAAGTGGAAGAAAAGGGCTGCCAACCAACTCTACCAAGTGAAACTTTTGTCGTCGTTGTAGTTTCAAACTAAATTTGGTGGCATACAACAAATTGATACAATGACACTTTTCACGACCCTACAATTTTTTTTACGACAGATAAACGAAACAGTGGCACATGGGAACTTGTGCTCTACACTGGGTCCGTCCCTAAACCCAGGTATGAAGTGGAAGAAAGTCTTGCAAATCAACTCCACCGATAGAAACTTTTGTCATCATTGTAGCTTCAAAATATATACGGTGACACGCAACAAAGTGATACGATGACAATTTTTACGTTCCTATAACTTTTTACACTATGACAAAGAACAAATCAATGTCACGTGCCACTGTGTGTTGTAAATTGAATCTGTCTCGCTCCAACCCTGTAAACCAAACGAATCCTTGGTTCTCCCTACTCTGGTTTGGTACGTGCATCTAATTGATTTCATATTTTTGTAAATTGTTTTTTTTAATTAAAGAGAGATATGATTATTTTTTCCAGGTATTTATATCCAAAACCAAGGGGAATATCACTAAACAACTTTTCTATGTCCTTGTTCAATTTGCCTCTGGAATTCTTATGGCTCAAGCTTCCTCAATCAGTTCTGTGCATTTTGGTGATGGAAATGGATGTGGTTGCTGCTGGATGTGAAGATGTCGGAGCCCAATAAAGATAACAGAAATGGGATGGCTCTGAGCTGTTAGAAGCTCCATTGGATGTTGACATTAAGGGTGTTTGTTGGTTGGATGGTGGTGTTGAACACAAAGAACTTGTCGTGCTACGTGCTCTCCTGAATTTTCATTGCATAGTTGTATAGAGTCTTTAAACAGAGTTATTAGACTCTTCAGTTAATTTATCCCGTCTACTTTTTTGGGAAATTTGTGTAACTCAATATTTTCATCACAAAAGACATAGTTTTTGGACATTCTTATTATATTTTTCTTACAAATGTTTTTACGTTTATGTATAAATATAAATTTGTAATTTTCCTTTCTAATTACAAGTTTTAAAAAGTACAAATTATTAATGCATAAGTGGTTGTATTAACCTTGAGTTTGAAAACCTCATTATCATTAATTTAATTTCAAAATCTTTGACTAATCGATCATATTAACATTTAATTTATATGCTATCCAATCTACGATATAAAACCATATAGATCCATAAAATTAAGGTAAAAAAGAAAGGAAATAGAACAAGAAAATGATTGCCGTTTCGAGTTTCCGTTTGATTTCAGAATGCTTCGCTGCCTACTGCAATTTTTAAGGGAATGCAAAGTGGTGATGATGATGCAGTTTGGTTAATGCAGGTAAAAAAACCAAAACAAATTTGTTCATCGGGTTTAAAGATTATATGTCATTCAAAGTTTCTAACTAAAAAAAGTAACACTTTTGATATGACGATGAATAAAGTTTATGTTCTCACAAACTTGAATGCAAATTATCTCATAATCGGTATAATTGCTTAGTTTTATTTAAATTTCACACCCCGTCGCATCGCGCGGGTAGGATGACTAGTATATATATATATATATATATATATATATATATATATATATATATATATATATATATATATATATATATATATATAGGCGGGTTCAAACGAGAAGCGTAACAATTTAAGAAAACGCGAGGATCACCGCCCATGTACAAAATCACATGTGATTCACAGTACAAACCGCGGGACAAACCGTGCGGGTCCAAATTTTAATCACATATGATTTTGTATGTGAATCACATGTGATTTTGTACATGGACGGTGCTCCTCGCGTTTCTCGTAAATTATTACGCTCCTCGTTTGAACCTTTCTCTCTCTCTATATATATATATAACATATAAAAATAGATTTATTAACACCTTACTTATGGGTTGTTACAAGATGCTTTATGGGTAACGTTTTTAGCCATTAAAATAGATCGATGGAAAATGTTTATAACCGGTAAGCACTTACCGCCTTGTCCGTTTACAGGTAAGAGTCATCATTCTCATTTACCGAGTAAGACTATCGAGTCTTGTCTTTTTTTTATCTAGTAAGATTCCTGATCCTCGTTGTGCTAATCTATTAAAGCAATTGAACCGATAAACATTTACCAAGATAATTATTATATAGTAAATGACCACTTATTTGTGATGACATCATTATGTTATATTAAAGGGAACACCCCAAGTTTCATGGTTAAAATAAAAATAAGAAAAAGTACCAAGGGTTGAAGTTGAACTAGTTAAGACTTGAAACATAGAGTTTATGGGCTCAAGTATGATGACTAAAACTTAACATTTATGGCCTTATGGGCTAAATTGGAAAGACTCAACAATGGTTGAACTTTGAGGTTGGGTTTTCATTTCATTTTCCTCAAAAGTGTTTTGTGACATATTATATAGGGAAATTAATTAAAATGCCACAAGTTTAACTTTGTTTTACCAAAATACCCTAAATCTCTTTCAGTTTGCAAAAATGCCACAAATTTTCGCGGTGGGCCCCGCGATCGCGGGCCCACACCCACGTGTCACAAAGTTTCGGCCTGGCCCGTGGTGGTTCCCTGCGATGGGCCCGCGATAGGCCAAAATTGTCACCGCGGGCAGGGACCAAACTTGTCACCGCGGCCATAGTTGGGGGGCTCCGCAGGACATTTTGCCCAAACCTGGGTGACACGTGGGCTGGGCCCGCGATCGCGGCGCCCACCGCGGAAATTTAGGGCATTTTGGTAAACCGGTTGAGATTTAGGGTATTTTGGTAAGAAGGGGTCGAACTTAGGGCATTTTAATTAATTTCCCTATTATATATATATATTAGCATTTATTTTATTATATTTGTTTTGATATGTAGTCTAATTATAATGTTTTGTAATTTACCCTTTTAGTTGATCTGACGATTCCCTATTCCGACATTGTTAGAAAAATAATTATATTTAAGTGAATATCATGTGTTACTTTGAGAAACGAAACTTTAAAATATATTTTTAACAAACCTTCAGAATTTCACATTTTAGAAAACCAAAGTGGAACAAATGACTTTCGTTACTAATTTGGAAAACATTAATTTGGTGACCACGTCTATAAAAGTCTTAAAAGTTTTTTAATCAAAATATAATATTTAAAAGTTGATTATACAAAACGAAAAAACAAAAAGACTTGCTATGATTGTGCTACATACCATACTCAGAAAACATTGATCCACCAACTTAATGCCTAATTAATATAGACAAGGGTATATAATTAGTTATCTGTCAATTTTTTCTTTTATCTGTTAGAACTGTTTGGTTTGTAGGATATGGTGGGATTCGAAATTAGATTATATTTCAATTCACACTTGATCCATGGGATTAATTGGTATTTCATAAGATTTAATATGATTTATTTGTAATCTTTTTAATTATGTTAAAACATTTATTTGTAATAATCAATTCATAAAAGATAGTTTAATTATTTTATATTTATTTATAATTTGTTTTTATAAATTATCTATGCATAATAGAGTTCAATTATGTTCTAAATTGTACGAACCAAAACCAAATACACTATAAAGATTCCAACGTTTTCCAAATTCAAATCTTTCCATGAAAACAAAATCCCTAAAAAACACCCAGTCAAACCAAATGCCCCCTTGGCGAATGATAAGTCCTTGATTACCTAAACCTAAATACGAGGTTAATATAACAACTATTCACTATCGATAAAAAAACACCTTACAATTCAATATGCAAACAACTAGTAAATGACATAAATATACAGTCGTACCTTTTCATCATATACCATTAGTATTTATACGTTAGACTACAAGGTTTTGAATCTCGATATAAGAATACAAAATCAAAAGTAAATAAAGCATGGAATTGAAAAAGATGCAAGATTGTAACAACCCAAAATCCAAAACATACATCTTATTCAAAATATCCCAAAACATAGGTCCCAATACATACATAACTTCCCAAAACCAGGGATTACAAAACTTGCAGCGGGAACAAACTTCCACAGCCGATAACCAACTCTACTAAAGTAATACTAAATTATGAACTAGAGTGTTCTACACAAGATCGCCTCCATCTCTATTCTTTATGCCTTATCTTTTCCTTTAGACGAAACACCACTAATGCGTTTCCCTGAAAATGGTTTTAGTTTTGAAAAGTGAGGGTTAGACCATGAGGTCTAGTGAATTCCCTTCGAAAAGCAGTTTACACAAAAACATGCATAAAATCATTTCTTTATCCGCCCAAGGCCCACAAGTAATTCCATTACAAACAGGAGTATTTGCACAGTGTTCATAAACTACCACTACATCCGATAATAACCGCGATCGGAACCCAAGCAGACTCCCCATCCCACGTAGAGGTGGCCAAAAGTCGGGTTCGGGCCGGGCCGGGTCGGGTCGGGGGACAACCCGGTTCTGCACAGTAACCGTGCGAACCGGGTCAGGTGAGAACCGGGTCGGGTCGGGCCGGGTTTAAACCGAAATCCCCTGACCCGTTTACTTGTATGTAGAACCGGTTTCGGGAAAACCGGGCCGGGCCAAGAACCGGGTCGGAGTAGGGCCGGGGATTTTTTTGTTTTTTAACTGCTTTCTTTGTATAATAATTAATTACTAAACTTTAACAAAGAAAAATTGGATTGGAATCATTGGATAAGTAATGAGAAATGAGAATTGTATGCGTTTTTTGCGAGAAACGAATATAACGAGAGCCGGGAAATGAGAATTGTAAGCGTTTTTTGCGTTTTGTAAGCAATGTAAGGTGGTGATGACCTCCATAACACCCCTAATATTTATATGGGGTTTGGAGGGTGTTTTTTGAGGCAAAAAACGGTCACAAGGGGTTCCAAACGGCTATATAACGGCTCTATTTTTTTGAAAAAAATCGGGTCGGGCCGAGGAAATTCCTATATACGCGAACCGGTCCCGGCTCTCGGACTTGAAACCGGTTCTTGACCGGGTCGGGCCAGAACCGGTTCTTGGCCGGTTTCGGTTCGGGTCAGCCCGTCGGGTCGGGTCGGGTCAGTTTGGCCACCTCTAATCCCACGTAGGCAGGAAACGGATTCCAAGCTCACTGGGTCAATAATTCAACTCCCAAAAAATCGTTAAAATCCCAAGGTACACTATTCTCACCGTGCAACCCGACTCCACATATGCATATAAGCAAGGTTAGGAGTATAAATTGCAATGCATGCATCTTTACAAAATAACTCATAACATGCGAAATAAGCGTTCACGAAACATGTATTTTATGCCAGAAATTTATAAATTAAAGCATGCTCGCAGCTCATACCATTTTCAGTAATAAACACAACGTTTAACAACTCATCTCATTTATAAAAAGGGTACAAGGGAACTCACCTGATTGATGTGATTTTCTAAGTACGCGTCCTTCTTCCGGACACTCCGAGCCGAACCCGACACCTAAGGTACAACAAACCACTTCTTCAAGTAAATACCCGGACCAAAATTGTCGAACACACACCAACCTATTCGAATCTCGAGCCCAGACCTACCGGACAAATACTGCATTCCCGGACACTGGCTAATCCGGACTCCACTGTCCGGAAGTCCTTATCCGAAAACCATTATCCAGAAAGACCTTTTCGGATCCCACTATCCGGAAGTCTATCACATGGAAACCAACTCCGGAAAGACAATTTCGGAACCCACTATCCGGAAGTCTATCATCCATAAACCAACTCCGGATTCCGCTATCCGGATCTGGTAAACGACATATCCGAAAACCCTATTTTCCGGGTAAAGCGATATCCAGACAATCGCGCTGCAAAACCCCAAACTCTCCTAAACTTGATTATTTTGCAATTAAGTCCCAAACCTAGTTAGATACATCATTAGGCTTGTATTTACAATAAAAAACTTTCGTTTAATTCATCCTTTTTAACCTTTTCTCAGTCCAAATCAAGGAGACTTCACCACTTTCTTTTAAAGGATAACACATACTACTTTTCATGGTTTAACTCTTTCCCAAATCAAACACATACAAAATATTAGGAAGTTACCAGGGAAGGAGTAACTTCCTTGCAATTGATTTCCTCCAAGCAATTCTTCACCATTTCCTTCCACGACCTTCGATCCTCTCCTCTTCTCTCGATTTCAGCCGCCAGTTTTCACAATAATGAGAAATTTAGGGATTTCTTCCCTTTTTATACTTCTATCATTTTACATTTCAGCCCCTCAAGTTACCACCTTTCATTATTTGACCATACTTTATCTAGGTTTTTGCCAATAGAGATTTATGGTTATTACAAAGATACAAATAAATGTACCTAAACATTTATTTGATTTTCCCGTGCTTCTGACGCATACACAAGACCTAAACCCCGACAATGTAATCTTACCTACGAGCATTAGATATGTACCGATTTAGAGTAACCGAACAACATTGTACGTATTATTTTACGTGCATGTCTAATCTCACAATAGTATCATATTTTGTTAATTTGATAAATTGAACAATAAATTTAATCAAAGATTGACAGAAAAAGGTAGTATTACAATTTAAAAAAGGTATAAATTAAATTTTTGGTAAAAAGAAAAATAAATAAGTTAAGATTATTGTAATAATATAAAATATAAATACAATAAATGAAAATATTTTAAACGGTAAATAGTACAATTTAAATTTAAATTTAATGCATGATCTTTGAACTTTCAACGTATAACTTACGGTTTGTTGTGAAGTTGAAGTCCACTGTAAAAACGGTGGGTTTAAAAGGGTGAAAGAAGTCCCATGGGTTTATAATAACGTAAACTGCAGAGTTTAATCCCAAATTCCTTCCATACTTCCATTAAAATACTCGACTACGGACCACCGTATGCCATCTGCCCCTCTTTGTAGGACCTTTTTCTTTCCATTTTAGGGCGGGAACTCCAAATTCACTCCAAATTCTCTCTAGGGTTCCTTTGAATTTTAAACTTTCGATTTTGGGGGTTTGTTAGGGTTTTGGATTTTGACGAGTTAAATGATTTGTTTGCTATGATGAGTAATATCAACACCAGTATGAGTCTGCGGAAGGGTTCCAAGGTGTGGGTGGAGGATAGAGACACCGCTTGGGTCGCCGGAGAAGTCACCGGTTTCACCGGCAAACAGGTTCAAGTTATCACTGAATCTGGGAAACAGGTAATGGATTTTATTTTGTTAATATATGTTTATGTATTTTCTATAGAATTTGTCAACTGAGGGATTTACTTGATGTTTAAGCCACTTCAATAAAAGGCATATCCAAATATATTCGGTTTGAAGATAGTTTTTGTTTTTGGGGGTTTCTGAATGAATGAATCATCAATCTTCTTCTTTTTATCAAAAAAATTAATCGAGATTGAATCATTTCAACATAAAATCAAGCTTAGTTATGTGCTGCAGAACTATTTTTATTGATGAGTGCCACGATGTTGCTATTCGTTCCTGTACAAAGATATCATATTTTGTCAACTACTCTTGGATCAGAGAGAACAACTTTATGCCGAAGCTACTATACGTACAATATAACAATTATGGTAAATGGCGAAAGTATCACAGTATAATGAAGTTAAATGACTTAATTTTTATCTTTAAATCAGAATGGAAATATAAGAAGATTAGTAGTTACATTAAACTTTATCGCAATCTATGGTTACAAATCGAGTTTATTACTGTTTCGCATTTGGACACATCACTCCGAATGCGGAGAGAAAGCATAGATCTTTGATTGGAAGCTAAGAGGATTAAAAATTACTAAATTAGTGTGGCTGTTTAATGATCCTATTTGTTGTTGTATATTTGTTTCAATGCTAATGAAAGTTCATTGGACTTTTTAATCCATAGGCTAGTAACATGATGAAAAATGATTTGTCATTGGACTATCATAGACATGGTATTATGGTAATTATCAAATACATGAACCATTTATAAGACAAAAAAATATGCATAAATTATCAATCACATTTGCTTTTAATAATAACTCGATTAATTAGGTAAAGAGGTAGGTTGACATCGTGAACATTTAGACATATTCTGCTCTTCTATTTGGAAATAAATGAACTAAACAAATGAATTCTAAATCAAATAATGGGATGAGCAGATCATTGTCAAACACACCATAGAGTACCTATTGAGAGTTTAGGCTAAAAAGTTCAGCGGGAAAATTTGAGTAATAGGGAGGAATAAGTGGCAAGTGGATTATTTAATGTCTAACTAATAATAGTTCGTGAAGAAACCAAGATTCATTTCACTGTTATATATTCGACTGAAGGAAGTGACCTTATAAAGTTTATACAAGGTGACAATAACACAAGGAGTATTGGGAAAAGAAGCATAAAAATGACAACCAACTTGAAATTGATCGGAGGATTTGGGAAACCGTAGTTTGAAAAATGTATGAAGAGAATTTTCTCAAAACCTAGTACACTATTTAGCCAATGTTGTGTGACAAGATGTAATTGACTTTGATTGTTTTTTCTTTCATGTCATTGTAAAGGTTTCGACTTTTGCGGAGAAGTTGTTACTAAGAGACGCTGATGTAGACTACGGTGGAGTGGATGATATGACCAAATTGGCTTACTTGAATGAACCTGGAGTGCTTGACAATCTTAAGAAACGCTATGCTCTTAATGAGATATATGTAAGTGGTTTCTTTCATTTATGATGGAGCACATATTTGTATTACTATGATGCTTATAAACTTTATTGCTTGATGAATTAAACCTACATAAGAATCTTTCTAATCATAGAAGAGACAAATAGATTTCAAAATATGTATATGTATGCATCTTTATATGTGTATTTGGTTTTGTTTATATTTTGAACTTTACTGTGTTAATTATGACTTTGGGTAATAAAACAAAGGAAAGTGTTGGTCAATCTAGGGTGAATCAATGTTACTAGATTTGCTGCCACCCTGACAAAACATGCATTAATTTTTTCTTACCCCATTATAGTTACTTTTGTGAACTGATCTATTAAATTCAAAATAAACAAATCCAATGAAATCTTAGGAAGTATAGTAAAAGACATACATATAGTCCTCATTGAAGTGAAAAATAGAAAATCTGGAGGATGTACCTCGAGAGATCCTTATTATGAACTGTTAATATATAATAATTAATACTTGTTAATTGAATGTCAACCAATGTTGTTGTGCAGATAGATTTACTAAGATTGACTTGACCAGTTATCATTTAACTTTATACATATTTTTTATTGGTCATTAGTAATGCCTAGTCATTCTTAAAAGAAAATAAGTCCCTGTCCTCATTCTTCTTACATTTTAGAGTAGGAGATTGTCAATAATTTCCTTCTGGACATCTCGAGAGCTATAAAGCATAAATCTATGCCGCTAGCTACCTAGCTTAAATCATTTTGATGGAAGTGCACATTGATAATGAGATTGTTGCGCACATCGGCACAATGATATATTTCATGAGCAATCATAAGTCTCTTGAGGTTGACCGTCAATTCACAAGTAGGTGGTATGACTAGAGAACCTTTGTCCACTGGGTCAGTTTGAGTATCCTTGATAGATTACATTGTAGATATCTTTGCAAATCTGCTACGAGATTGCACATGACACGTTGTGAATGTTCAATATGTATGCACCAACAAGTAGTTTTAGGTATGTCTGTATGTAGTATTTGTGCCTATGTATCTCCTTTCTATTATTAGGATTTCCCGTAGAGCTTTATCAATTTTGGCACATATCCCACTTTTGTACACTATTTTGCTAATTGAATTCACACATCCTTTGACAAATAGTTTTTGATAGTTCCGGATTGTTACACGTCCTTACTACTTTAAGAAACATGGTCAAATTATGTAAGACTACTTGTTTAAGTCATTTAGTTGGCTTCTTCTCTCACATCACCAGGTGTATTTTAATGAGAAAGTACTCTAATATAGATCAGGGAAGTTGTTGAGTTGAGTGACTGGGTATCTCATTTCCAATAACAATCCATGGGGAAAATGTTGGAATATGCTGTAGACTTCAGTCATATTCAGGGTGGGGAAGAACTTTGTGTTTGTTAATATGCACCTATGATCGGAGTCTTGTGTAGTTTCGTATTCTTCCTGCCAAAGGGCTGTTTTAGAGCTGTTGTTATTTTATGAGTGTATTTTTATATAATTTCACGTTGTCTAGTGAGTCTTGTCACTTGTCCTTTTTGACACATTCACTCAACTTGGTAATTTATTTATAACACCTCTCTATGAGTCAGATGCTTTAATAGTTCTCCAGAAAAACTGTGTACTTGCTGATGCGTTGTGGTTGTGGGATATCATTAGTGAATATCTAGCACTTTTTTGTATTTAATCGAACCCATCTAATGCTGCAGGGTATCCCTTTGCCGTCTAATGTTCTACTCTTTTTTTGCACCTTGATTTTAATGCTCTTTGGGCATCTCTAGTTACAACAACAATATTTCATTCTCAATCAGAGATTCAGTGACTTTGCAAATGTGCAAGTTTACTGATTTCTACTGTTTGCTTAATCAAAAAGTTAATATTCAATCATGACTTCCTCTATTTTTTCAAATATCATTTGTTCCTCCTCACTCTTGAAACTGTAATCCTGCTAATCATTTGCTGTACTTGTCTTGTAATTCTCTTATACGATCGTTCACACTACTTTTATCCTTATTTTTACATTGCTCAACTTTAAGTCTTGTTTTAATGTGTTTTAATACGGTTCTTGTTTATGTTAGACATACACAGGAAGTATCCTAATCGCTGTGAACCCATTCACAAAGCTTCCTCATCTTTATAATGTGCACATGATGGAGCAATATAAGGGAGCTCCATTTGGTGAGCTAAGTCCCCATGCATTTGCCGTGGCAGATGCATCTTACAGGTTCCTCAAGTTTTATGTACTTTTTATTGGCAATTCATCGATGCTTGATGGTGATATGACGTGTTAGCTGTTTATTGACTGTGTATACGCAGAGCAATGATGGGTGATGCCAAAAACCAGTCAATATTGGTCAGCGGAGAAAGTGGGGCTGGAAAAACTGAGACAACAAAATTGATTATGCAGTATCTTACTTATGTTGGTGGTCGTGCTGCGAGTGATGACAGAACCGTTGAACAACAGGTCCTAGAGGTAAGTTAAGCTGCACCCACATTGTTTGGCTGAGCGATTATGGACATTGCAAAATAATTATACATTAGCAATTATTATGCTTATTCTTTCAATTTATCATCTTTGAACTTAAATCAGACACACAATTGAGATTATTGCTTCGATTTACTACATACTTCTGTGAATCTGAGTTTCTTGCATTTGTCTGTTTAAAAAAAATGATCACTGCATTTTTGGTGCCTCGTGCAACACAAGTGGCATGTTTCTATCTTTTTATGTGGTCTTAGTATAAGGCTCAATGCTCTTTGTGTTGTTTGTGAGACAGGTTAGGTCATTTCGAATTATGGGATTATGCTAATGTGTCTTTGACTTGGTTTTCTGTGTAAATTCTTAATCGTCTTTATACATTTTTAAGACGTTCTCTCATTTTTCTTATTAATTTGAGATGCATTAGTCTTTTTGTCTCTTCCTGTTCAGCTTATTTGACTTATTTTTTTCCATTGTACAGTCAAACCCCCTTTTGGAAGCATTTGGGAATGCACGGACTGTTAGAAATGACAATTCAAGGTTTGCTTCGATTTCATACTTTTGTTCTAGTTGCAAATTTTCTCTGTTGGTCATCATGGTGCTAGTCCTTTTTTATGTGACCAAGTGTTGCAATCAGTGGCTATCAGGTGTCATATGCTTTCAGCAGTCTTATGAGAATCTAGATTTACATATTCAGTCTATTAATTTGACTGGAATGACCTTTTCTGATTTAGTAGGATCATGACCCACTATTTTATTCCTTAAGTTTATGAGGGGTAAAATTTGTTTTTGAGCTATGGCATTGCAGAATTGACAAGATAAAACATATGACATCTTTTAAGTCTATACTGATTTCTGTGGTAAGATGCACGTGGAGATTATCATTTAAATATAACTATGTTTTTTTTCTCCAAAAGATAAATAAATATATCCATGCTTAGTTTCATGGTAACACATACATTGATACATATGTATGTTCTGTGGTACTAGCTACATTATAAATACTTTTGCAGCTATACAAGTCCTTCATTCTGTGCCAACTTTGAACTTGGGTGATAAATGATTTTTAGACCTTATATTGTTATCCTTTATAAATCAATCAATAGGACCAGACTTTTTAATACGGTGCTCTTGGTTTATGAAGTGTCAATGTTTTCGAAGTGGAAAGTATAGCAACTTAAATAAGAGTGATATGCATTTATGCTTCTGAAAATGCACCGACAGATTTTATGGTGGATCCATTCATATGTAGCATTCACCATTGAGTGATGGACACTCAAACGGATGCCATGCTGCGTTGTTGGTCGTTCCACACATGTACCACATAGGCACTTCCTAACACTTACCCAAGAGGAAGACAAAGCTTTTGTTGCTGAACTTTATAATGTTTAAATATTTTACATGCTTTTAAGTAAATTAGGAAAGGAATATCAGAAAAAGAACCTCCAAGTTACATGCAAATCGTTTAACAACCGCTTTTTGGATGATCGTACTGACAGTCCCAAAAGTATTAATGTTTTTCATTTTATAGAATGTTTGCAAATGGAAAAATGAGAGCACACATCCACGAGCTATGCATTCATATGCATATACATTTAGAATAAATAGTTGCATGTAAACATGCAATTGTTTCTCTTTGTGTGTATTTGTGTTTGTTGTTCCCTAGTAAATTTTTTAGAAATGTTGCATCTGTGTGTTTTGAATGGCCATATTGTTCTCAATGTTACATAGAATTATTTGAATCAAGTCTAAAATATATTGATTCATCAAAGGCTTATTTCTTGAGTTATAGGAAAGGCTGTACGTCTTACCCTCTCCAAACCCCACTTCGCCTGGGATTAACCAGGTTCTTTTGGGTTGATTGGGATCAAAGAATTATAGACAAGAGTCACCATCCTCACATACCTTACCGGGTGAGCATGACAAGGACCGAGAATGGTACCTGGTAAGAGGCATAATAATGACCAGGAATCTTACTCGGTAATAAGTGAGGGAGAAGACTCTTACCCGATAAGCGCGTACCGGGTAAAAGACGCTTACCAACAATCCATTTTGATGGCCGAGAATATTACTTGATAAGGTAAGTGAGGATGGTGACTCTTGTCTATAAGCGCTTACCCGATAATTGTTTGCTAAACAGCCCCATATTTCCTATGGTTAATGAAATTTATATTGGACTGAACAAAGGTGGTATTTTCACTTATCTTGCTACTTCATTGTTGCAGTACTTTAATGCTTGAACAATCACCAACAACAAGATGAACAAACCTTCTATTCAAACTGGTTGGGGTATGCAACTGAATGAAACCAAATGAAATTACAAAACAATGCAACACATAAGTGAAAATATATAGGTGAACTTCATAAGTTTTTTTTTTGGATAAGGTTCATCTAGGCTTTGCCTAGACTACATCCTTGGCAATTTGGAAACAAACAAACAAAGCGGCCGTCTGAGACTAAGCCTGGCCACAGAATGCTGACGCCTGGACTCGAACCCGGGGTGGATGGGATATTCCACCACATCCCCCCAAGCCCTTGCCAACACGCCACCACCCTTGTGGTTTGAACTTCATAAGTTCCAGTAAATGAATGACATCCTTCAATGCACTCTTATCTGAATGCAACTCTTATGGCATACCCCACTTATGCAAATCGGTCTTCCTACTAAGCCTCACTTTGATTTTTGTTGCCATGTAGTTCTGTAACAACTTTTTGTTGGTACAAGTGCCCTTTTCTAAACAGTGCTTTCGAGTGTCTACACCAGGGATGACAAAACCATTTTAAATAGTGCTGCTTCGGCTTCTTCTAAATATGTGCTCCCAGTCATCTCTTAGGCATTCATGTCCATCAATGTATAGCTACCTATTCTTTTCAATAGTTGTGTTCTGCAATACACATTGTATGTGCCTTCTGTTGATTGTCCAATTTGTCCTGTTGGTTGTCCAATATTTTGTGATTTTGTCCTGTAAATCATAGATGCATCTGGAGCACTTGTGAAACCATCATTTTTTCTTTCAGAACCAATTCTAGGCATTGCTTGTGATCAGTTCTGACATCTTAGTCATTCAGTTTTATCTAACAAAGACTTATTTTTTAAGGGTGCGTTTGGTGCGCAGACTGATGGGACAGGACGGGACAAAAAAATAGTTTCATGCTTGGCATGCCAGGAACAAGAACAAGGTGTGACAAATACTTAATTAGTTAATTTCATGGGACGCAAAACTGAGTTTTTTGTTCCACCCAAAAAGGTGGAACAACCTTGGACAAAAACAGCAAATGATTATCTTACCATTCTAAAACCTTAAATCTAAAATCAGTGGAATCACTAATAAGATTCATCATCCACATCTCGATCATCATTCTTCTTCAACGTCTGGATCGAATTTGATGCCTCCTTCAAATCCTGAGTGAAATCCCCACCCTCCAAATCTCAATCCATCGAGTCTGGTACCTCTTTCCTTTTCCTCGATTTCTGACTTAGGGATCATACTTTTATGAATCCATGTGTAAAAATCCCACTGTTGGAACAATTTGAATCAAAGGGGTAAACCCCCCACTGTTGATTTCTAGACTATCAAGAATATGGAATCTCTATGATTTCTTTTTTAGGAAGGGGCCTATGATTTCTTTTATGTAGTGAGCCTTTCATTTACAAACGTCATCAGCAACTGGAGAATGGAGAAGGATCCCTTTATCTTACTGTGCTTCATCGTCCTCACCACCTCTGCTTCTGTGCTTCATTGTCTTCACCACTTGAGGAAATTATTTTTATCGAATTTAAGAATCCCCTCAATTTGAAACCAGCAGTAAAAACCCCACTGTTGGAAGTTGGAATAATTTCAATCCAGGGGTAAGAACCCTACATACACATTCTTGTGAATGGGATAGTAGTTGGCTTTAACAATCTTTAACAAAAGCTTGTATCAAAAGCTAGTTTAAGAATCCTTTCATAACAATGTATAACCATAATATATTAATATGATAAAGAAACATTAAACAGCATGTTAGGGCCAATTTGGTCATTGTTACAGTTTTGTCATGTCCAGTCCAGCTAACGCAAATCGTACCAAACGCATGACAGACAATTAGTCTGTCCTGTCCCATCCTGTCTTAGCATCAAACGCTACCTAAAAGACCCATAAAAATAGACTATCCTGCAGTAGTTGCAGTTAATTAATTCAAATTAATCACTACAAGAATGTGGCGATCCCTTGCTCCCATGCCGGTTTCAGTCTTTCATTAATCCTTTATGCCATGAAACTCCTTTTTTTTCCTGTATCTCAGTTTCAAAATTAAACTGATGCGTTTCTGCCTCTCGAAGCATTATATTCGACATTACAAATACTTAATTTACACCTTTCTATAAATTTTCATACACACACACACACACACTAACAACACACACTGTGCTGCTGCCGCATGGCATGGCCTTTACCACTGCTACTTGCATAAAACCACTAGGAGGTGCTGGCAAATTGTTGAAGGGACATCAAGTCCAGTTAGCTTTGGATGTTCTTTCTGGATTCTTCAGAAACATGAGCAGGCAACATTGGTGCTGAGGCAACAAAGTGAAGGCAGTCGCCACCTACAGTGCAACTTGAGAGCAAATACAATTCACCTGTGTAACTTATGCATGAGAGGGAACTAGAGGACCTGGGTTTTTGAGATTGCATAGTAATAATAATGGGGCAATTGGTCATCTTATGAAATGGATTTTTTTTGTTGTATATTGTTCTAGAAAGAAACATCTACAAAATGGAATTCTCATTTTCTCCACTACTGTTCTTTGTTTTATCTACTTCTTTAAAACATGAGTAATCTCTTATTGTGAGTTCTTGCCTTTTACATTTGGTGTATTTCAAGGCTACATTTACCCAAGTTTTGGTTTATTTAATTCTTTTCGACGTACGTAAAATCTAAATTGCATGAAGATATTTGATGATACGTCGTCTAGCTCCCCCATTTACATTATAAGATTATTCCAAGATGTATAAGGTCTCATCTTTTGTGTTAGTTATGGATGAGTATAGAAGGGGCATTCAGGATTGGTGACCATGATGTATGCTATTGGCATACAATGTTTTGTTAACTGCTGAGTGATGAGACTAGAGGCATGCGTTTTTGATTAGCTAGAATTGTGGAGAAAAGCGATAGTTTCTGAGTAGGGCGAGGGGTGGGCATTTAAAAGGCAATCATAAAATTCAACAATGGATCTAAAGGACCATAGGACTAGAATGTCTATCTGTTCATTGAGATACAATAACTGCAATCAATCAAGTAAAATTGTAACTTACAAGAGTCTTATCATCAAGAATTCTTATAGGAAACCAAGATTTTAGTATAGAAGTCAACTTATTCAACTATTGTTCTTCGCTTGAGGAGACACTAATGTTGACACAGGTTCTTGCATTACATTGATGTGCAATATGAGGCCATGTGCCAGATTATATCATTTCGTAATAAAAATTAAAATCAAGTTATTCGGCAAATTGCAACTGAACAACATTAACTATACTGTTATGCTATAACCCACTTCATGTTAATATAGAGTTCATACTATTTGGGAGAATCAACGTATCACTGCGGAAAGCTATAGCTCTTACGCTTGTTTAGCGATTAGCGATTTTCATATGCTAATACAGGGAAGTTTTCTATTTTGCTTTGGATTGCAGTCGTTTTGGCAAGTTTGTTGAGATTCAGTTTGATGCAAGTGGTAGAATATCTGGTGCGGCAATTCGAACTTACCTACTTGAGCGATCTCGTGTGGTCCAGATAACAGATCCTGAAAGAAACTACCATGTCTTCTATCAGTTGTGTGCATCTGGAAGAGTACTCTCTCTTCTCTCTCTCTGTTTCAATGATAGACATTCATATGCATATGCAATGCACGAGCATATCTACAGTGAAAAATGGTGATCATTTCTGTAGATGTCACTTATACAAATGTGAGGATGTCACTTCTAAATTTTGATTAATCAATGACTTAAAACCCATGTCCAAAGGATGAATTAGTTTGTTATTGGCTGTGACACTATTAGAGGATAAGCTTTCTTTGTACATATGTAACTGAATCTACAGTTATTGGTGGTTGTGTTATATTTGGTGTAAGGGTGAACTTAATTTTATTCAGATTTGTTTTCTCTGTTGTTTTTGATTTATTTTTCTCATTCTTAAGCTTCAATGCACATTATTTAGTTGGGGAGGCCTCTTGTTTCCAGGATGCAGATGGGTACAAGCTAGGCCATCCAAGCGAATTCCATTACTTAAATCAAAGCAAGATATATGAGTTGGAGGGTGTGAGCAGTGCAGATGAATATGTGAAGACCAGAAGGGCTATGGATATTGTTGGAATCAGTCATGAAGAGCAGGTCTCTTACATTTCTACAAGCATAGTTTTTCACCAATGTATTGCTTTTTTTATTAGTGTTTTTGGCAGCTTTCGTTACCGCTCCTTTCTATCTTGTTAGGAGGCGATATTTCGTACATTGGCTGCCATTCTTCATTTGGGGAACATAGAATTTTCTCCAGGGAAAGAGCATGATTCCTCAGTTGTGAAGAACGATAAATCAAACTTTCATCTGCAGATGGCTGCTACTCTTTTTATGTGGGTGATATACTATTATTCTGGCGTCTTCTTTACTAATGTGTGGCTCATACCATTAGTTTCAGTTTTAAAAGTGACAACATTTTACAATTTTATTTTCAGTAAATAAAAAGTGCTTTTGCAAGTTTGAATACAATATCTCGAAAAAGAGTTAAGTATCTTTAAGCAAGCACCTTGTTCTTGTAGCATCTAAAAAATGATAATGTCACAACTAGTCAAGGAATAATTAACTGATATTGAGTTATTGACTACCCAATGGAGTTAGTGTGCTGATAGCTTAGTTTTTTGAATGTTCATTGGCTGTCGAGGTTGTGGGTTTCAGAAAAGCTGTGTGATTTAAATGCTTTTTTTTCAGGTGTGATGTAAAACATTTGCTGGCTACTCTGTGCACACGTTCCATTCAAACTCGTGAAGGGATCATAATTAAAGCTCTTGATTGTGATGCTGCTGTTGCGAGTCGTGATGCTTTAGCAAAGACTGTTTATGCTCGGCTGTTTGATTGGTCTGGCTGTATCTGCATTTTTTAAAGTCCTCCTTTTTCTCCCTCTTTTATTGCTTTTCATCTAGCTGACTTTTCATGGCTTGTTTCAGGCTTGTTGAAAAGATTAATAAGTCTGTTGGGCAAGACCATAATTCTCGCTTGCAAATCGGAGTTCTTGATATATACGGATTTGAATGCTTTAAGAATAACAGGTCTATTCATCTATCTTTCTAATTTTATAATTCTTTACTGTTGTGTGTTGTGCCTTATGTGAGTTACTTTGAGGAAGCCTGACAACATTGAATAGGATTTTTTTTTGGAAAAATAGAGGAAGGCAGAAGTAAATTCTGAGAAGTTAAGATATATACATATATACTTAGATACACACATGTGTCATGTGTCATGTGTGTATATATATGTATATAGGAGGTTTCAAATACAAACCTCCTCTCTCTCTATATATGTATATATATTTGTATGTGTGTGTATATATGTATGTATTACATGGGGCATAGTGAATATGTGGGTGCCACTGTGCTGAGCATACACTTTTTTTGAGCCAAACTGTTCATATGTTGATAATTATACAATGAAATTATAGTTAACAAAATTGCTGCTAGCTCTAGGTTTAGCGCCCGATCCAATAAATGAGTTAATTGATCTTGAGAGCTTATAAAGTTTTAGGTCATGATATGTAACCCAAAGTTATACGAGCATCGAACTTGAACATTGAAAAAGTATTCGAGCTCTATTTTGAAAAATTATGAGTTCGAGCCTTGTAGTATTTTCTCGAGCTGACCCCAAATTAATTAATTACTTGATTAATACATCTATAAAATAATAAAATCTCATGTGTGGTGTATGTACATGTATACATATGTGTGCATATATGTGTATAAATGTGTAAGCATATGTGTGTGTATGTGTATACATACATATGATATACCCTCAAGTACACACATACATACATATCTCTACAAACTTGCATACATAGACACACTCACACATATATCATTACGTATACCTACCTACACCCATATATACATGCAAGTACATGTATAATGTTATAAACACATAGATATATACTTCATGCATCTGCACATGCAAACAAAGTCACTCAAACCAACGTGAACATGTTTGTATGTAAATGTATACATAAGTATATGACTATATTTACATACATATATGTAAAATACATGCATGTTTATACTTACAATTATGTAATACATACATCTGTTGGTCTATATACGTACATCCATATTTGTAGATGCATATACGTACTTTCTCTCTCTCTCAAACACACACACACACATATATATATATATATAATTATATATATTTATGTGTGTATACATGCTTGCATACATACTTAAACATGTATATATGTACATATATACGTGCACCTACATACACACATCTATCTTTTTTTGAAAGGCAACAAATTTTATTAAAGGAGGGAAACATGTACAAGCAAACAAGATAGCCCTAGTTCTGCAAGGAGCAGAACGCCGGGGAAAAAACACAACCTCCCACCCCAACCACGAAACAAACCGCCAACAAAAAACAACTAACTTGTCCAAAAAGACCCATTCAACCACTCCACCCAAGAAGGCCTCCTACTCTTAGTTCTATTAGAGATCCAAAGAAAGGAGGACAACTGAATTTCAAAAAGCGTCTCCTCGACATCAGTCTTGAAATCCCTTTCAAAGAGCAAAGCATTTCGTTTTCTCCACAGACCGTAGAGGGACACCCAGAGAACTGCTTCCCTTGCTGCCGCGACGGGGGACCCACCATTGTTGCTGTGACGGTCTGAAATCATCTCTTCAAACGATCTTCTTGGCAGGAACTTCCCCCCACACCAAGCCGAGACTTTATCCCACACCTAAACACTGATCGAGCAATCCATGAAGCAATGCTTTGTAGACTCGACATCTTGCATTTGGGACAAAGCCTCGAGTCCAAGTCAATGCCCCTATCATACAACACTTCCTTCACTGGAATTCCACCCTTACACAACCTCCAAACGAAGACATTCACCTTCTTTGGCACTAAAGAGCACCAATGTGTAGTACCATCCCCATCCCGAGCGCCCAACAGCCTACTATCCACCATTTCCCTCAACCTTTTCACTGTGAAAACTCCGTTTGAATCCATATCCCAATTCCACTTGTCAGTCCTGTTCGGAATGAGCGAGATAGGTTGAAGCAGTTGCAAAAGCTCTTCAAACTCTCGACCGACTCTGCTCCTAAGGGATCTATCCCAACTCCACGGCCAGACCTCAACACTATTATGTCCGATTTTATCACATAATTTCGCACCTTTTGCCCTTTCAAGAGTCCACAAGCCGCAAGCGTGGAAATCTATCTTTCAAGCTCCGACCCTCTAACCATCGGTCCGACCAGAAGTCTATGTCGGTTCCATCCCCAACATTTCTACTAAACGAATCAGAGAAGGGAAGTCCCAACTCCTGAATCTCTTTTATCGCCTTTATTACACCTCCCCAAGCGCCCCCAAGCAAGTTACTATTAATTCTACCGGTAAGGCCTCCATCTCTTCCGAAAACGCTCGAAATAACTCTATGCCACAATGACCGTCTTTCCGATTTGAATCTCCAAAGCCACTTACCCAACAAGGCCAAGTTGAGTGCTTGGACACTCCCTACCCCGAGCCCCCCCGATTGAACATCGCGTATCACTTTATCCCACCGAACCCATGAGGGGTAATGAGTTATGTTGCCCCCACCCCAAAAGAATTTTTTTCTTAGACTTTCGAGGGTTCCCAAGATGCCAGTCGGGGCCCGATACAAAGAGAAAAAATATAGAGGCAGACTATTTAACACAAATTTAATTAGCGTGAGCCTTCCTCCCATCGAAATAAGTTTTCCGGTCCAACCATCTAGCCTTGATTTCAGCTTTTGAGTCACCGGCTGCCAGGAAGATTGACGAGTCATCGATGCTCCAATCGGAAGACCTAAATACGTGAAAGGAAAGGATCCTGCTTCGCAATTTATAATTGCCGCCGCCGCCTATTCTATAGTCTCTTTCTCAATCCCAATCCCATAGAGCTTACTTTTAGAGATGTTTATTCTAAGACCCGATGCCGCTTGAAAGCAAAGGAGCAAAGCTTTAAGATTCTTTAAGTTAGTCCTACTCCACTTTCCAAAGAAGAGAGCATCATCGGCGAATTGAAGGTGAGCAACCTCAACCTTATCACGACCCAACTTTACTCCTTCGAAGATCCTCTTGGCCTTAGCTTCTATATTTATCGGCGAATTGAAGGTGAGATACACACATCTATCTATATTTATATGTATATGCATACATAAACTAAACCAAACAAACCCGGTATATCCTGCTCGATGTATATGCATACATACACATCCATACATGTAGCTTTGTGTGTATATATGTATGTTAATATGTGTACACATTTAAATATACACACACATATACAAATATTTATGTATGGCAGTTTTTGCTTAGGTATATTAGTTTAGTCCTGATACCGTTTCAGGGACAACCTCTTTTTTTTCCTCCAACTGAAACACTGTACTTGGGGCTCCAGACCTCCAGTGAGAGACTCTAATCATCATATCTTCTCAGTTTTTATAGTACACTAGTAGCAATTGTAAATAGCAAATAGTTGAAGCAAGAAAGATTGGATGTCATTGATACTGTATTAATAACTTGTGCAACTAACTACAATGGGACAATTAAATGAACTCTTGTTTCTTGTAAGTGGTTCATTTGGTGTCTTCTTACTACAACATTTCATGAACTTGATTATGTGTTTTCATTTTACAGTTTCGAGCAGTTTTGCATTAATTTTGCAAATGAAAAGCTTCAACAACATTTCAATGAGGTGAGTACGGATTCATAACATGCAGTTTTGTGTATGCTTGCAAATAATGATATATATATATATATAGAGTAAAGTTCAAGGGAGAACCTTGAAAAAAAAAAGAACCAGAGAACCATGAAAAAACGAATGAAAAAATATATCAAAATAGATGTCAAATTAAAGATAATAAAATGATGGATTTTTTGGTGTAATTTGTTTTGCTTCAATTTTTGTTATATTTCGCCAATTTTGCATTTAAGAAATAGAGGGTAAATAATTTTATTTTTTAAAAAAATGGTTATAACCACCTTTTAAATCATAACCATTGGATCATCTTAATCTAATGGCTTGGATGAGTTCTTCGGTTCTTTCATTTTTTCTAGTTCTCTCCTGATCCCATCCCTATATATATATATATATATATATATGAAGCAAGGAACTCCTCACCTAAGCTAATTTTTAATCTATTTTGAAACATTTTAGTGCATCCATGAAATGAACATGAAAATTAAGGTCTCCTGTTATGGTTTTCTTCATTTATCTATTTCTGTTGGATTCTTGCAGCACGTCTTTAAGATGGAGCAGGAGGAGTACCGCAAGGAAGAAATCACTTGGAGCTATATTGAGTTTATCGATAATCAAGATGTTTTAGATCTCATTGAAAAGGTACTCATATTCTGACAACTTGCCTTTCTGTGCCATCTCTTAGCTGCTTATATTTCTAAGATATAAACAACCTCTCAAATGACTTTGGTTACAATATGAATTAATAAAGCCTTTCTCTTACTTTCTTGAAGCTAGTCAGTTGATTTTGTTATCATGAGAGAAGATATATTTTGCTGCTACTTTTTGTTCGTGAATGAATTTCCATTTGGATAGTCATTACTGTTAATGATTGTGAATGGATTTCCATTTGCAATTAATTGCTCTCTAATAACATTATAAGGTAGAATGCTGGTGTCACTGCTTGAATCATCTTTGGTATTATTTTATTTTCAAAATTTTAGTGGAACACTGTATAATTATTGTGGTCATTTGCGATATAAAGGATTTTCTACTGCTCCAGTTTTGAAAATTTGCTCTATGTACCATTTGTTATTTATGCATTGTAGATAGATCTAGATTATCAAAGTTCTTTCTTATCATCATGCTTTTTGACATGCTTTTGCAGAAGCCTATTGGAGTAATTGCTCTACTGGATGAAGCTTGGTACAAAATGGTTTATGGGACTTCTTATTGGTGCACATTTATCTATTAGTGATTTTGCTGTAGATTCTTCTTATCGTATGAAAATGTTCTTGCAGCATGTTTCCCAAATCAACACATGAAACATTTGCAAATAAGCTTTTCCAGAATTTGCGTGCCCACCCAAGGTTAGGGAAGGCAAAATTCTCTGAGACAGATTTTACCATTACTCACTACGCTGGCAAGGCAAGTCATACATAGTAGGATGTTGTGCAAGGGAATGCAACTTAGCTAACATAATACATCTCATAATATTCTATCTGGATTCGTCAAATGCAGGTCAATTATCAAACAGACTCCTTCTTGGATAAAAATCGTGATTATGTTGTTATTGATCACTGTAATCTACTCTCGTCTTCAAAGTGCTGTTTTATTGCTGGTCTTTTTCCGGCATTGCCAGAAGAATCTTCAAGATCGTCGTACAAATTTTCTTCTGTGGCATCTAGATTTAAGGTACAGTAATATCATTTATTTTAAGTCCTTATTTCTGCCAAATGTTAATTTGTGTCAGACGCATGCTGGAAGAGTTTGAGGTACTTTAATCCCTCAATGTTTTGAGAATGCTTGATGTTTTGTAATATGATGTTGGTGGCCCACTTGTTCTTTACATATATGTTTGAGTCTTTTGGGATATGTTATGAATACACAGTGGTGGGGTTATGACTTTCTTTAGTATGTGTGGTTTGAATGTTGTGTTTATATTGAACACAAAATAGTGTAAATGTGTAATAATAAAGAACTTCATAAAGAAATGTATAGGCAATCAAATTGGACCGACGCAGCTTGATGCTTGAATGTATCATGTTGGAGCTCTGATACCTTAATTTTTTGTATGATTCACTAGTACTTCCAGACTGTCTTATCCACATGTAGAAAGCACTGATTGGCGTGCAATGTAATGATGGAAAATCTGGCTGACTAGGACTAGTGAGAATATTTTAAGTTTCTTGCTGGAAGGAAAGCATAGTATGTGGACCCTATGACCTATCAACTATAAAACATTTGACAGTATGGATTTTCTTGATATTTAAGTGAATGATGAACAACTACAAATAGTATGGCTTTCATCTGACTCGTGTCTGGTTCAGAATGATTTGTGTTATTAGTTAATTGTTGCATCTGTCTTACTAGATTTCTAATGGTGGTGGCACTCTTGTTGTTTTTCTTGTAATCTTGTAGCAACAACTACAAGCTCTCATGGATACCCTCAGTTCAACAGAGCCTCATTATGTCCGCTGTGTGAAGCCAAACTCAGTGAATCGACCTCAGATGTTTGAGAATCAGAGTGTGTTGCATCAGTTACGTTGTGGGGTCAGTGGCATTTTATTTCTTTTTAACTTCTGTTATGTACTTTTTCAACATTTTATTTCAACAGTGACTTGTATCTTGCTTGTTCCAGTTCTTGCCATAGTTATGCTTGGTCATTAGTTGAATTATGTTGATTATGCAGCTTTTTTAAAAGTCTCTTTGTCAGGCCACTGAGTACATGGGGAGCAAACATTATAAATCTTGTTACTTGTCACATTTCCAGTGCAAAGTATCTTGTCTTCATCTTGGTTTTATTCCTTTCATTGGATTAGTAAGCACATATGAAATGAGTCGCAGCAACTTCAGATATTTTCTAAAACTCAAGGTGTATGATAACATTCTAGAACATATTGTGCAGTTTTCATTGTAGAAAGAAAATTCTTCATCCATCCCAGGAAATGCAACAATTTACATTTATGCCAATCTAGGAATTTTTTGTTAAGTTTCCAGTGTTACTTATTTTCCCATTGATAACCATTGCTCGAAGTTTAGTAACTCCCGATTTTGTTTGACAAGTTTATTTTGTCGTTATTAAGTGCGATGACGTGTGGGAAATAAAATATTTTTATTAGACAATATGACAGGTCAAATGTTGTATCTTCTTGGGATGGAGGGATTATTAAAAGAAGAAAAGCCCAACCAATTCGGTAGTCAAATTTGAAGGCATGTATTGAATAATTTATATATCTATCGGATATGCTATACCTGGCCTAATCTAAGTAAATGAAGGCACAAATATTTGGATTGGTGTTCTGTAGGTAGCTGCGAGCTTGGGGTCCATTCTTTTAGATGTTAAGTGCATATCAATTCTGAATAAATAAGGGGTGTGTCTGGATGTTAATGTAGACTCTTCTTTTTTATCCCGAGTGATGGTTAGTTATTTGAACCCATGGCCTCCAAGTTAACCTAAGGGATGGGGCCATAGGCCAACACCCTATATGCTTGATGGCGTAATTATCAGCTTTATATTCATCAGTGTACAAACTACACAAGACATGAACTGTAAGAATTTTAACCTTTTGAACTTGAGACACTATCTATCTGAGGATTCTTGATGGTTGTTCTTTATGTTGGTGGACCTGCAAATATCTAAATAAAAGTTTTGGTAAGCACGAAAGCTCCAACTCAAGTTTAAAGGTAGCGGTTTCCTGATTTTAGCATTACTTGATCAGTGTTAAATGAGGAATATTGATATTAAATGGCTATGGAGTACATAATTTCCCTTGGTCTGTGGGTTCTGTAAACTGCTGTTCAAGTTTTTGGGCGATCCAGCCATAGGACAACCAAATAATATTTGAACATTAGTTTTATTACTTCAGTATGTTTTTTCATTTGAAGCCACCTTATGAAGTTGTAATGCGATCTTCTGTAGGGTGTTTTGGAGGCTGTCCGAATAAGTCTGGCAGGATATCCTACTCGGAAAACCTATCATGAGTTTGTAGATCGTTTTGGACTTATCGCCATGGAAGTTATGGGTGGAAGGTGGGTTGATGGCAGGCTTGCTGAGTTGGAGCTTATTTACTATTTGTCAGATCATCTGTTCTCATTTGTGCTTTCTGTTGAAGCTGCTTCTGGATATATCAAATTTCTAAATTTGTATTTTGTTTGTTTCTTCTACCCACTAATTTACAGGACCCTTGCTTGCTTTAACAAAATCTTTTTAAATTGTGAAAGCATTTTCCTGCTTTCTTCGTTATTTTTTTGGTAAATTGCTATAACATTTCTTATGTATTTGCAGTTATGATGGAAGAGCGATGACCGAAAAAATCCTGCAAAAACTAAAACTTGAGAATTACCAGGTCTGCTTACTCAAAGCTGCAACATAACTAGATGTTGTTTAACATGTGTGGTTTGGATTAGATTACTGCTTAACAGATGGCCTGCTGTTTGGGGTTTTCAGACCTCACGTCAATGATATACAACCTTTTATTTTTTCTAAGGTTAAATCTCCTCCATTTTTACGTAAAATCTTTCTACAGTTGGGGAAGACCAAAGTTTTCCTTAGGGCTGGTCAGATTGGTGTGTTGGACTCTCAACGTGCTGGGGTCTTGGATTCTGCTGCGAAGCGCATCCAGCTTCGACTTCGAACCTTTATTGCACGCAGGGATTTTACATTCAAGCGAGCTGCTGCAATTTCTATCCAAGCTTACTGCAGAGGTTCTGTTCTTAAAATTTAGTTGCCTTTTATCTTGCCCAATAATTTTCGTTTGGCAATTTCTTTTGAAACATCAAATCTTAATCCCTCTGACACACAAGAGTTGCCATGTAGCTTTTTGACACAATTTTAGGTGCTTCTATGTCCATTTTATCAAATTATACTTTCTAAATGGATCGTTTTGTTAAAATATAGTTCGAATCTTAGTATGCATTTTAAAATGTTTTCAAGGAACTACAGTAAAATGGACTGAGGAGCACATGCAGATGTCTATCGGTTTGTGTTGTGCAATTTCTCAACGATGAGGTTGTATGATACGTTTTTACTCAATTTTACAGATGTATCAGATCAATTTTATTCTTGGATCAGCTCACTTAATCATCTTTTGTTGTACTTTTTTGGAATCACAAATAGTTTATTATTCTATTGAGATTGTTCAGGTTTCTAAAGTTCTGCTCTATCTTGATTTAATTCTATGTAAAATTGCACTGATAACTCATACTTCTAACAAAATATTTTTGCAGGCCATCTTGCTAGAATTATATATGCTGCAAAACAAGAAGCTGCTGCTGCCATTTTGATACAGAAGTATATTCGGGGATGGCTGTTGAGGAATGCCTATACACAACAACATCTCTCTGCTATTCTTTTACAAGCAAGCATCCGTGGTTTCATTACTCGGCAAAGATTTTTACACATTAGGGAACATAGAGCTGCCACTGTAATTCAGGTGAACTTTTCATTGTCTAGGTTCTCTTTGCAACATTTAAGCAAATAAGTCTTTGTGTGGAAATATTGAGTATTGATATCATAACATCTGAAGTACTTTTACCCTGTTTCTCACTGTTTTCTGATTCCACAGGCTCGATGGAGGATGTTTAAGGTTCGTTCTGCATTTCGTCATCGTCAGCATGATATTACAGCAATACAGTGTCTTTGGAGACGGAAATTGGCAAAGAGAGAGCTCAGGAAGCTTAAGCAGGCAAGGAATCATTTTTGGAGCTCTCATTGGTGCATTATTCTCGATTATATATCAAATTTTCTTTAGTTATCATTTCTTGATTTCTAGTTGTGTCTGAAGCATCGTTTGCTTTACATCTGACAGGAGGCCAATGAGACTGGTGCCTTGCGCCTAGCAAAATCTAAGCTAGAAAAGCAGCTGGAGGATCTCACATGGCGATTGCAACTGGAGAAAAAATTAAGGGTATTGGTTTCTGGTTCAGTTTTGTTGTCGTTGCATATCTTTTTTGAATGTTTACTTGCTATTTGCTAGCCATTGAGCCTAATCTTTTAGCCTGAGCTTTTTGTGGATTACAATAATCGTATCTGCAGTTATTCTCTAAATTTTTGTATATTATGATGCTTGCTATGGTTACTTGGTCCTGGCTTGAAAATGATTTGAACTTTTGTGTGCAATGATGTTTGGTTTCACTGTTTCTTTTATCATGGTTTTTTTGGTAAAATGAAACCATTATTACATATTAGTCTAGTCGTAGTTTTGTTTTCAGCTATTCGAGAAGTTTTTTTTTGTATTAGATTGCCGCACCAAGAAAACCGACTAGAATCTCACAATTATATTTTATTATTTTTTAAAACACTATTTCAAACATGACCAGTATTTATGGCACAATATTTTTTACTTCAATTTATTGCTTATGACTAATTTGTGTGATGAAATTGCAAATCATGTAACAAGTGCTCTAAAGTATGATTTGTATTCAAACTATGATGTCAAATTTCAATAGATCTTGTTTCGTAATTATATTTGAAGTTATTAATGTTATATGGTAATACCTTCAAAATACCTTTTAAATGATAAATTTTCATTCAAAACTTACTTCAGACCTATCAGTTAGACTGTTTGTTCAAAACACACTTACCATGCAATAATGTTTCATTTACCACTTGTTCTGGATAGGGACTCTGTACCAAACCTTTTTATCCCAACAACACTTGTTCATAAAGTTTAACAAACAGATCCTTGGACTTACCTGTCTGCTAAAATTTAAATGCCTCCAATTTAATGGGACCGCAACCTAATGCAGGGTTCAAACGACGAGTCAAAATCTGTGGAAATTGCAAAACTTCAGAAAACAGTGCAGTCCCTGGTCCTCGAGTTAGATGCAGCTAAGTTGGCTACAGTTAATGAATGCAATAAGAATGCAGTGCTGCAAAACCAATTGGAATTGTCAGCAAAAGAAAAATCTTCCATGGAAAGAGAAATTGTTGGAATGGCTGACCTGAGAAACGAAAATCTATATTTGAAGGTAAGTTTTTGCTGGACGTAAAGTTACAATTGCATCTTTCTGTTAGATTTTGGTGAATTTCTTTCTTTCTTCTTTGTTCTTGGTTGTTATTTGCTACTTGCAGGCTGAATGTTTATCTTCTTGTGCTGGTATATTGTAATAATCTAAAGACCACATAGTATAACACTTTACGTTTGTCAAGGCTGAAGGCATACATGCCGTTTATATTTGGATATTTAATGTAAAACTGTCAGTTACTTACTTCGCTTCCCTGCAGAGTTCATTGAGTACATTGGAAGAGAAGAACTCAGCGCTGCAGAGCCAGCTTATTGAGGCTAAAGAAGATGCATCCAGTAACCTCAAAAAATTGAGGGAGGTCGAGAGAACTTGTTCGCAACTCCAGCAGAAGCTAAAAAGGTCTTGGTTCTATATCTAGATGGCTAAGATATATACTGGATTTGTCTTTTTACCTTATCTTGACAACCTACAACGAATACCTTGCTTTTTGTTTAGACCTATGTTTATAATGCCTTTACGTGGAGATTCTATATATATATATATATATATATATATATATATATGTTCGTACCGGAAAGCTTTTGTATATATGTACATTTCATTTTTCATATATATGCTCCTATTCTATGTATAGCCTGACAGATTTGGAAAGTCTATTTGACCTATTTTGTTTCAGTCGCATCAGTTGAAGCCTTTGCATAATTAATAATGACATATTTGTCATACATTTTTAATGTAGTTTTGAGGAGAAGCTTTTAAGTTTGGAGAAAGAAAATCACGTTTTAAGACAGAAGACATTAAGTGTCTCTCCAAAAGGGAACTGGCCAAGTCACACCAAGCCATTTCTTGAGGTATGTTGATAGTGCAGCTTAGATTCTATTTTTAATCATTACAAGAAGCTAATATTTGTCTCAAAATCAAATGGCTTTGATCGACCAGTGAATTAATGTGCACTAGTTTTTAGTGTTTGTAATACCTTCTCCCTTTGGAGAAATAGTTTGCTTTATTTTTCTCAAAGACAAACATAATGTTTTCTTTGTTTGAATTTGATTGTTCTTTATACACAGAAATTCTCTGGTGCACTTGCTCTCCCCTTCAGTGAGCGGAAATCTATATATGTAAGATCAGTTTGCCTAACTTTTGTATCAAATATATTATTTACTACTTTTTCATGCCACATTGTAATAATGGTGTAGGAAACACCTACTCCTACAAAAAGCGCAAATCCTATTTCCCAAGGTTTAACTGATTCTCGTCGGTCAAAGATGACTACTGAAAGGCACCAGGTTTTGATTCTCTCTACCCTGTGATATGTGTCTCCTTATGTTTGCATGGTTAATGTAAATCCCACGCTCAAAATATCTCAGCAGTTTTTAAAGCAAGATGGTCAATATATAGCACTTACACCTTGCTATTTATACGTGTATATATATATATATTTGTATCTGTGTGTGATATTTCCATTCTGAAACTTTTGGTGCAGGAGAACTCTGAAATCCTGGCACGGTGCATTAAAGAAAACCTGGGATTCAAGGATGGAAAACCAGTGGCTGCTAGTGTTATATATAAATGCCTTCTTCATTGGCATGCCTTTGAGTCTGAAAGGACTGCTATATTTGACTTCATTATTGATAACATTAACAGTGCTCTTAAGGTAATTAGTTCACACTGAGCTGGTTATGTCTCTTTCAACATGCTTTTTTGTTCTTGTTTGTGTATTTACATTTTCTATTTGTTGCGCTCTTACGCTATATATATATATATATATATAGAAATGAGCATCTGTTTCTTTATAGATACGAGAATCTGATAAATTTGAACATGGTTTTTCAGGTGGAGGATGAGGGTCTTATCTTGCCATACTGGTTATCTAATGCTTCAGCTCTTCTATGCCTTCTGCAAAGGAACTTTCGGTCCAATGGTTTCTTGACACCAATTTCTCAGCGTTCCGGTGTGTCCTCTTTGCCGAATGGGAGGCTTGCCCAAGTAAGCTTCATATCCCAATTATATAACTATGAATATGTAAACTTGGATGACAATTGACTGTGAATTGGTATGTTGTATGTCCTTTTCAGGGCTACACTCCGCATAAATACATTGGGTTTGATGATGGGATCTTGCCTTTGGAAGCCAGGTATCCAGCAATATTATTCAAACAACAGTTAACAGCTTGCGTGGAGAAGATATTTGGCTTGATAAGAGATAACTTGAAGAAGGAAATATCACCGCTGTTAAATTCATGCATCCAAGTTGGTGTTCTTTCTTGGCAAAACGCATTTATTTGTATTTTGTTGTGTTTATTGTATTGGCTTGAGATATATTCGAGCTTTTGCTAAATGCTGACTGTATAATTTCTTGTGTGCAAAATCTTTGTAAAGGCGCCTAAAAACCAACGAGTACATGGTGCTAAATCTTCTTCTAGATCGCCTGGGGGTGTTCCTCAGCAGGCTACTGGTAGTCAGTGGGAGATGATCATAGAGTTCCTGGATTCTCTTATGGATCGTCTACGTGGAAATCATGTATGCTAAAATCTCCTACTCTCTTCTTCTTTCATTGTAATTACTGGTGAAATATATATATATAGATATATATGTATGTATGTTATGTTGAACTCAGACACATACCCAAAACTTGTAATTTGGTTGCATATATATATATATATATGTTTGTATGTTGAACTCAGACACATACCCAAAACTTGTAATTTGGTCGCATATATATACATATATATATACATACATATATATATATATATACATATATATATACATATATATATACATATATATATATATATACATATATATATATATATACATATATATATATATATACATATATATATATATATGTTTGTATGTTAAAATTTCCTGCTTATGTAACTTATTAAATGTACATGCAGGTACCTTCATTTTTCATTCGCAAGCTTACCACCCAGGTGTTTTCATTCCTCAACATATCACTTTTCAACAGGTATCTAATCCTTATTTTTGGAGTATATCTGCTCTATGTTATGAGTTGATATAATACCGAGATGGAAGTAATTTTGTAGTCTTTTATTGCGGCGAGAATGTTGCACGTTTTCCAATGGGGAATACGTTAAATCTGGTCTAGCAGAACTGGAGAAATGGATAGCCAATGCAAAGGAAGAGGTGAGTTTTTTTATAATTCAATGTGTTTGTTCGGTTATGAATACTTTTGTTGCCGTCTGAGCTGACTGAACACTAAATTTAGTTTGCAGGAACTTCTTGGCATGAATTAAATTATATCAGACAAGCGGTCGGGTTTTTGGTAAGTCGCTGCTTGCTACCATGATCTGTAGTGGTGTAACAAGTTCTTTTTTCTTTTCACTTACAAGTTCTCTTGCATATTTTAGGTGATACACCAGAAACGGAAGAAGTCTTTGGAAGAGATCAGGCAGGATCTATGTCCGGTATATCTTATTTTGGGCATACATATCAAATAAACTATTTTTTTAGTGTTTTTTTAAGTTTATAATATCTATATACGGCAAATACTCACCCAACTCCTCACCTTGTGTGAGGTTTTGAACTCTTGACCTTTTGGGATGCCGGGCTCTACCTGTAATCAACGGGCCAATGACCCTCCGTAAAATATCAGAGATGACATTTAATTGTTCATCAATTTGGACAGGCATTGACTGTTAGGCAAATATATCGGATAAGTACAATGTACTGGGATGACAAATACGGGACCCAAAGTGTATCCAATGAGGCAAGTATTTTTTTTATAATGTTGTTAGCAATTTTTTTTACAATGTACATGGTTTTATGAATATTTTTTTGTTTTGTTTTGTTTTGTTTAGGTTGTTGCGGAGATGAGGGAAATGTTGAACAAGGACTCTCAGAACCTTACTTCCAATTCATTCTTGTTGGATGATGATCTGAGGTAAGTTGCTTAGGTTGGGTCATATATCCGTTTTGAGCTCAAACAACCCTTGTATGTATGTGCTTTTCAAAGCGTTTCATGTATATAATATTTATATACGACAAATACATCTTTTCGTGAGAATTAAACCTTTGACCACCAGGGTGGCTGGGCTCTACTTGTAAATTATATTAATTTGGATGATTGTTATCGTGTATTGCATTGCAGCATTCCATTCTCTACGGAAGATATCTACATGGCGATTCCTGCGATTGATCCTTCAGATATCGAGCCACCTACGTTCTTGTCTGAATATCCTTCGGCACAGTTTCTACTACAGAATCCCAAGTAAATTTGTGTAGGTGTAGTAAATGGGAAATATATCGTTTCTGTGTTTGTGGTTTAGTTTATATAATAGGATATTTAGGCAAAGTTGATGTAAAGGGACAGAAGTAGTTATATTTAATGGGAATGAAATGGTGGGTGTTTATTCTTTTGTAAAGCTTGTAGTATTCATCTGATTTTAGTGGATTGTTTATGTTCATAACAAGTGAAATGGTTTTATTTCTTGGTGGTGTAGCTTTCCAGTGGCTAAAATGATTCTGTTTATTGATGATTCTTTAGGGTTTGGCAATTCTTTTTTGTAGTTTGTACCTTAGAGATAGATGAGTATTTGAGATCGGTTAAAGCTGTACCGGTTTAGGATTGGTTGGTTTGGACTAGTTAGGCAACTTTGCAATTGACTAGTCGAACGAGGACCGGTTATAGGAGTAATAGGGTAGTATGTTTTAGCACATTTCTTAAATGACATTGTTATAAAAAGCTAGTTGATAGATAATAATAGAAAGCAAAAATAGATCGAAGAATAATGATATAAATCAACAAATCTTGTGAAAGTGCATTAGAAAGAGATCCATTAAACAAAGTTGACTAGATGTGAATAAAACCATAGAGGTTCAATGAACGGTTTTGAATGTGTTTAATCATATATTATTAAGTGTTTATCATGTGAAATTATATGTGTTTTGTGGAGTACTGGTTAAGGTCTTAGGGGGATGTGACTCATAAACCCATCTACCCCGGGTTCGAATCCAGGCGTTGGTAACTTGTGGCCACTGAGGTATTATCTCAGGGTTGCATGCTTAGCAGTCAATCAATGTCAGAGATTAGTCTAGGCAAAGCCTAGAATACCCTTTCAAAAAAAACTTTGCTTTTTACAAATTGACCATCTCCTCGGATAAACTTGCTCTGAAGAGGTCCAAGCAATAGTTAGGGAGAAAATGATCTTGGTATTAATCATATTGAACGCATCTAGACTTGAAACCATTGAAACTAAGGGGCCGTTTACCTAATCACTTACCCGGATAAGGGCTTACCGGTAAAATTCAACACCATCACTTACTTTACGGGTAAGATTTTAGTGCACCAAAATGGCATTGTATGCAACACTTTAGCCGGTAAGCGCTAACCGTGGTAAGAGTCGTCACACTCACTTACCGGGTAAAACTCTCGGTCCTTACTTTCGACTCTCGGTCCTTGCTTCCGCTCTTACCGGGTAAGATTCTTAGTTCTTGCCACATTCACCCGGTAAGCTAATGTGACTTGGTAAACACTTACCCGGGTAAGCGTTTTGTAAACGGCCCCTAAGAAGGCCATGGAAGATTGGATGCGTCACCTCTTATAAATCTTTAAGTCAAGGCTATCGAAAACATGTAAACGCGGATGTTCCTAATGGGTCCCATCAATTATACTTTGTATCTAGAAACGAAAGTGTGGAGAAGATTTGAGAACATCTCCAACACGTTGTCTATAATTTCTCTAATACAAACAATCAAAATTTAAAATCCGTAAAAATAATTCTAACTCCAACAGATTCTCTATTTTAGAGGTTTCAACATTGGTTATATTATTCTTAAAAAATACATTAGTTATAGAGTAAATTACGATTTTGGTCTATAAGGTATGTCAAAAATTACTGATTTGGTCCCTTAACTTCATTTATTACATAAGAAACCTTCAGGTAAGCAAATTCTTATGGAATTGGTCCCTCACACTAACGGCCATCCAAATTTTTGGTTAAATGACCTTTTTGCAAACTTTCTTTATTTTTACCATTTTTCAAACCACATGGACCAAATCTGTGATTTACTCTAAACTATATTTATATTTATATTTATATTTTATGTATTATATATTTATTTTTTTGTATTTGTATTTGTATTTTATAAATTATATTATATTTATACTTTATATTTATTATAATTTGTGTTATATTCGTTATTTGTTTTCTAAAATATATATATTTAGCAACGTATAAAACTGCAACCTTTATTTCGTTTCCTTAGAAGAAGAAAAAAATTACATGTATATGCATTATAATCGTTACAAGCATGTTAATTGTATTGTCAAACGGCAAGATCATACCCTTTATATATTTTTTCTCATTGAGACTTTACAAGCAATGTAAAACATCAATAATATGTAGTTCAGTTTAATTGCTTCATCAACAACAATTATATTGGTGTCTTAAAAGACCGTCGAAGTTAGATGTTTCTACCAAACAGTTTACGACCGAAGTTCGGACCAACAACTCAACTGCCAATCTTGGTGGAATTGTATCGATGTAAGTTGACCATCGAAAATGATCTCAATGACAATGGTTTTTTTATTATTTGAGATTGTTTAGCATGTTGGGTGAAGTTGGGTTTGTCTCTATCCGAAGTAAAATGCAACGCCGTGGTTTTTGGTTTCTTTGATATCCTTCCCGTGTTTATGTTTGATAGTTTGAAAGCTCCAAGATTTCTTCGTTTTCTTGTGTAGGCATTTTCTGGTTTTGCAATGTCTTGTATGGAAGATGTTGTGGAGGGCCACACATCTGCTAGGCTCGTGAACGATTTTGATTTCCCATTGTAGAATGTCGATATCCCTTTTCTGTACAAATTTTGTATTATTCCATCACTTTTATTATTAATATACTTTTATCAATACTACAGATATAAATAAGGCAACCTAACAAATATATACATATATATATATATATATATATATATATATATCATGAATTCACATTAAAACATTACCAATTACAAGGATACCATTGTTTTACTTCATTTGGCCTTTTGAGCATATAAATCCACATTAAAGGCTCAATATAGGGGAAAAATATACAAAATAACATGAATATAGTTTATATAATGAACTATAAACATTCCCAAACTTTAACCCATTGATCATTTTGTATATCTCTTTATCCACTAGAAACTAAATACAAATCCTCCCACCTAACTCTTCATCAGAGCCAGAGTGAACAATTTAAAACTGGGGTCCATATTGTATCTTTAGAAAAATGCACCTATGTTTGTATTTTAACCTACACAAGAAAAATTGCTGATGTGCACATTAATTACTACACCTGTTGCTTATCTTGGAGTCTTTTACTTGCCCAATTCTCTCAATTTTAATTCATTTTCTTATCTTCTTTGGTTAAGACAAATTCTAAAGACAATAATGCTGTATTAGTTGTAATTCAAAAATCACTACAAAGCCCCACCTACATCTGTTGCTTAATTATCTTGTAGTCTTTATTTGCCCAACTCCCTCAATTCCTCTCATTTCATATCTTATCCTTTGTTAAAGACAAATTCTTCCAAAGCATGAATGTTAAATCCAAGACAACAGTGTTGAATTAGTTGTTATTCATATATCACTACAAAGCCCCACCTACTGACCTACATCTGTTGCTTACTTAACTATCTTGGAGTCTTTATTTGCCCACATCCCTCAATTCCTTTGATTTTCATATCTTATCCATTGTTATAGACAAATTCCACAGAAAAGATGTTCAAACCCAGGACAACAATGCTATAATTAGTTGTAATTGCCCTGCCTACATATAATTACTGCACCAAGTCCCTCAGTTCAGTTCATTTTCATATCTTTTGTTAGAGAAAAACTCCCAAGGAAAAATGTTCAATCCAAGACAATAATGCTATAACTAGTTGTAATTCATAAATTGGAAGTTCTACAATGTTCTAATATTCGTCGTTTTGTTATCAGGTAAAAACCCAGAGCACATTTTAAAGTGATGAGGGGATATACCAAAAAAAGACAACTGTCATATCATGAACTTCTAACATGTAAAATCATATGAGTTGTTTATTTATTCGTGAGTTTGACCATCTTAATTAGTGTTTTATCACTTTTCAAGTTACTATTGGACGAATCTAAAAAGGTTAGACTAAAAGGATCAAGATGTTTTGATTTACCAAATGAAACTAGTCTAGCTTCCAAAGGAGAGATCACCTCATGTTTTTTATGGTATCATAAGAAAACGTGCATTTGTCCCTAAAAATGTATACGATTGCCATGATTGATGAGCTAAAGTCATGAATTTGAACTGTGTCAAGGAAAAATGATCAATTAAATGCTTCCTCAACATTTAGGGTTACTTACTGATAAACAGTTCCAATGGATCAGAGAGATTCGATAAACAGTTCGTTTGATCTAAATTTGCTTACACATACGATGATACGAATGCATAAAATCGGACAAGGCAGATGAATTTTTGACAAATGTTTGTAATGGATCAGAGAAGACAAATTGAAGCACATTTCCGAATCTTCATGAACGTAGTAGATCCAATCACAATTTGTAGGAACACAAATAAAATAAATAAAATTAAAAAAGAGGAACGTAAACCTGATCGGCAGCGCTTCTTCCAGAGCTTGAATTGCATCATCGAAGGATCCATTGTTGTTATGCTGATCATATCTATAACGACTCTCCGCATCTCCATCCCGATCTTCGTCGCTGTCGTCTCCGATCGAAGAACTACTCGATGAAGAATTACATTCCTCTTCTTGTATGATCCTCATCGACTTTGTTCCTCCACCGACTTCTAACATACTTCCATTTTCTCCTCCATCAATTCTTGTATTTGTCTCCGGCATCGTCCGGCAACCACCACTGCTTCCATGATCTTGACCTTTTTCCCAAATCGTTTTCATCTCATGGATCCAATGTATCAAAAGATAGAATTTTCAGAAATGCAAGAAACAATAACCACCTTCACAATTCAGAATGTCCGATCCCTGTCTGTTATATATATAAGAGAGATAAGGAAGGAATTGATGATTGCTGAATAGGATCCTATTCGGATTAATGGATAAGGCATACGACTTATTCACTAATTCCTCTTTCCATTTTATATGATTAATATTTAATAATGTTAATTTATTTTTGTTATGTGTACGAACAGCAAAAATAATGCCTTCAACAATTTTATGTGTTTTTTTTTCGAACCACAAATCAGATTGTATGTTAGAATATACAATTCAATTAATTGTATTATAATACTTATAATTAAAAGTCTAAAATAAATTTATAAGTTTGGTAATACATGTAATACAAATCAAATCAAATCCAATACACATAACATTCATCAAACTTCTATAACATAATATATAATTATACGTATAATCAATGTTCTAAAAAATGCGTTTTGGCACTACTATGGCGCTGAGACGTGACTTTGCTGTCACGTTTTCCTCCTTGGCGTGGAGCTCGACATTAGGGGTCAGCATCGGAACTTGGTACCCGTCTTTGGAACCGGAATCGATGTAATTGGTTCCGGTTCCTAAAATACGGAACCGATTAAGACTGGTTCCGGTTCTGGTTCTCATTTTTTTGGAACCGTTACCCGCTGGGTACCTAGAACCGGAACCGACGGGTACCCGCTATTTTTAATAAAAATTATTTATATCTATTATATTTAAATATTTAATGATGTGTTATTGGTTTTGTTAAGTGTTTTATTCGTTTTGATCCAAATGTTTTATTTGTTAGGTCTTGACGTAAAGACGTTATGTGTTATGTAAGTCGTTTTGTTGATGTCAAATTTAAATACGCGAGAGTTTCTAATTTATTTATGTAATAATTAGTTATTAAATATTCATGATTAAAAAAAATTATAACAAATTATTGATCAAATAGTAAAAAAAATATAATACTTTTTAAACTACGTGATTGATTCTTCAGATATTTTCGTTATTACACTTTTGATTAATGAGTTGTACTGTATACTCTTCTTAGAAAAATTCAGATTATATTTAAAAAAAAAAAAAAGAATAATGAGATTTTTATACAACTACTTATTTTATGCTTCCATCTATATTTGTTGGCATCATCTTGGTACAACTAAAAGAAGCCAATTGTTAGGAATGAACCCAAATAGTGAGGAGAGCACAAATGATATTCATACAAATTAAGAGAAGTAAGTAGTTTTACATCATTTCAAATGCACAAACAAAGATCAAAGTTGAAGATGATGAAGTTAGAGCCCGTCATAGGAGATAACAGAAGGAAAAAACGTCTAACTCAAATAACGAAGCATGCGTTATATGAGATCTAATTAACGAAACTAACATTTTGTTAACAATGGCGGACTCAAGATATTTTTTGAGCAGGTGCACATTTAAGGGGTTGATCAAAGTCCTGAAAAGTCAACGTGGTTTGACTTTAAGAAAAGTCAATTATGTCGATTTTGTAAATAATACATTTTCTTTTTCAATTTGAACCGACTTTGACCTTTTGAGCAAAACACAAGACCACGTCGTACGCCTGACGTGTTTTTAGCTAAATTTCACCGTTACTGGAATTTTATTTGTTTTCTGGTTGATTTCTTAAAAAAATCCAGTTTTTAGTACTTGAAATTGATCGTTCTATGTTTTTTTTTCTAATTTTCAATTTCGTTTCCTTATACATCTAGAACTTCTAATATTAAATAGGATGTTTTGCAAATCAAAATTAACTATACATCTACAATTTTAAGTAAGAATAATCAAATCAATTACTAAAAGCAAATTATAAATTGCAAACTAACCAAGAGAAAAAACTAATATTTTTGGGGAAACTTAATGATCAAAATTAAGAGTATTCAATGTGTTATTAAATATTATTTAAGGACGTTGGTGAAATTGAGCAAATAAGATGAGTTGTTGACTTTCCGGTTATTAAAACAAAATATGCGTAGAGGGCTGGGATAAAGCACCAAACCCCCTTTATGAGGAGCTCTAAGTCAGCGCACAAAAGCCTTCCAACCATTGGTGGATACCGGATCCAGGAATTTTTCCAGGTAGGGGCACCTTTAGGATATATTAAAGGCTCGCAAAAATCGTCCGATATATATTTGACCTAATTTCACCGTTTCGATTGATTTTTAAAGTATACATGGTTGATTTCAAGGGATTTCTAAGTTTTTTGACGATTTTAAGAGATTTTTTTCGGGTTTTTTGGTTGATTTCGAGATACTTTTTTTGATTGATAGGTCCCATACGAAAAATCACCGCGGGATCTATGATAGAAATTACAAAAAATATTTTTAACCTTAATTTTTTTTCCTTTCCTAATGGGGGGCCATCCCCCTAATTTATACATAAGATTCGCCCCTGCTTCCAACCAACTGTCCTATTTGTGTTACAAATTTAGTTTTAAAATATCTCGGCACCTTAGAAATCAAATGGATGCACCTTCAAGTCATCTACATTTTTTCTTTTACAGTAATCAATTGAGCAGGTGCACTAGACCCTGCTCAGTCCTTAATAAGTCCACCCATGATTTTGTAGGTGTCTCGGAGATATGAAGTAAATGAACACATTAAGTAGCTAAAATAATTAGAAGAGTTTTTAGAGAGAATCGAACAAATAGTTATCATCCTACCACAAAGTACGCAAGGAAACAAATAACTAGGGTATAAACATTGTTGTGTGATGAAATTAAGAATAAATATGGAATTTAGGTTTATGTATAGTTTTCAATATCACATATTTTAAGGTTTTTATTTATTTGAATGCTAACGTTTATACATTTGTTTTTGAAAAATCTAAATTGGGCTTGAAATAACGAAAATTTATAGAAGGGAAGACATAGTTGTCAATTTTTAACAAGGAGACATTCCGTTGTGAACGTGTCATGCTCGTCTTCCGAAAAATAATATATTTCTGCTTTTAAGAACAAACAATGTTTTGCATAAATGCCTCATAGATTATGACATCTGAGGTGTCGATACCAAGGATCTGTATATATATTTATACTACATATATAAGCATTTAAGACAAATGTCTTAAAGACAAGTTTTAATGCAGTGAGTACAAGGTTTTAAAGCACAAAAATAGAAAAACTCTTAAATACATGATTTCTTGCATGATGTACAACTCTCCAAACCTTTTGTTTACACACGCAAACAAAGTCGACCCCCTTAGTAATCACCCATACCCACAGTACTTCTTCTACCTTTCACCCCTGCACCATACCTATAGTACAGCCATACCCTCTTCACCTCTACACCATACCCATAGTACAGATACATCATACCTTAGTTGCACCTGTGAATTCAAATTTCAAACCCCGTAATTCCTTTAACCCTAATCTGATAAACCAAAACCAGTCGACACCATCTTTCTCCATCTTCTCTATTTCTCTTTGGCTTCTCCATGGCAACACCAGGTTCGATTTCTCGATTTCTCTTTGTTTATGTTTTTGTTTACACAATATTTGTTTGCTCGATTTCTCTCTCTATATATATATAAGAGATACGATACATACAGATAACTTCATTATAATCATGTAACTTGGGGAAAATGAAGACTTCAATGGCAGAATTTTGGGGGAAGTGGCCAAGAAAAACAACAAAATTTCTCATATCTACAATCAAATCTCTTAGTTTTCTTATTTTTGATCTTCTGGACTTCATAATGTGCATTTGCTTCAGATATATAGATGAAATTGTTTAGGGGAAATCAACTGACGAAGTCAAAATAGAACAAAAGGTTGTAAGGATAGAAGAAACATGTAGATCGAAAGGGGCGTCATTCCAGATATGGTATGCGTTATGAAGGAAACAAAAAGAAAGGGGCGTCATTCTGGATATGGTATGAGTTATTTATAAAATTTCATCCAAATTTAGCGAAAAGAAAATGTGTTTCATTGATTTTTGAAGAAAGCCTTTTTCTTATGTGTTATATTTTAGATTCTAAATTGGATTGATCCAAGTCAGGTTTGCATGCGTCTTTGTAAATTCAGTTAATCAGGGAGAATAAGCGTGTGCTGATGGAAATCATTCACAAATCAAAGGCTGAGAAGTCTAGAGAGAAGACCTTGTCTGATCAGTTTGAGGCCAAGCGACTAAATGAGCACAGAACAAGGCAAGCAGGGAAAGGAAGATGGCATGAAGAGAGGAACATTTGGCTCAGGTATTATGATGCCCTGTATTCGTTAAATGTATAATTTAGTCCTAGATTGCTCCTCTAAATACCTTCCATTTGCCTTGATGGTCTATTGTATTTCATGGATTTTGTATGTCTGAGTTTAATTTTCTTTGTAATTTTATACAAGGTCCACAGGAGAGAGCGTCATTAGCCTCAGTGGTTGCCCCTTGTGATATAATCCTTGTGATTCTTGAAGTTTTTATAATGATTAACATGTAAAATAGAAAAATGGGGGTTTTACTTATAGTGATAAGGGTGAAATTTGTGCTCAAATTTGGTTTTTATTGTGCTCAAATGTTTGATGCTTCCTCTTTCTTTTCTGAGTTGGATACTGTAATGGTATCCCAACATTTGCTTCAAGACGATTCACAATACTTTACATTTTCTCAACAGAGGTAACATTTTCCTACTTACCTTTTTTGTTGCTTCTTGTACTTTTATCAATTTAGTCATTTTCTGGTTCTGTTTGCTTAAGGTGGGATCTAGATTGTTTGTCTTGGATAAAGATATGTTAAGGATCTTAATTTTGGGTGTTAGGATTATGAGGACGCCAGTTGTAGTTGTTATCCTTCCAGATGATGATGTCCAGGTGTTGAATTAAAGTTAATTTTGTTGGTGATTTGTATGTTGATTTGTTTGATTCTTTGATAGTTTCAATTTTTGGCTGCTTGATTGCAGAATTTGTGCAGAAGAAGTCCAATGAATGTGCAGAATTTGTGCAAAGTTTAGGTTGCGAGGTATTTTGGACCAAACATCAGCAACTTAATTGTTGAGGTGCATAATGGTGTTTAATCCTAATTCATTAGACTTTTTAGCAAATTGTGATCATCATTTGATTTAATATTGTAGCTTGGTATTTAGATAAAAAATGGTTAAATTTGTTATCAAGTTTATACCATGTTTGAAAAATAGCTAATTCTTGAAAGTTAAATGGTGGAGATTCTTGATGATTGTTGGCTTGACATGAAATTAATTTTTGTTGTTCTTTTGTTTACCTGCAGTTTAAGAAGGTTGTTGCTCAACTGTTCTAATCTCGAGATAGTAGGTCGTCTAATTTGGTTTGGCAAGGTTGCTGCTCAATTTCCTAATTAGCAACTTGTATGTAAATGAGTGGCAAGGTGAGGTGGAATTTTAGAGGTGTTGATTCAGTGTGATGACAAATGGAGTTGTTCTCATGTATGCTTTTCTAAGTCAATTGAAGGGTTATACTTAGTTTTGTAGCTTCGTTATCACCATTTCTGTATCTATTATGAATATCAATGATACGCTCGGAGGTTTTTTTCAGCACAACTTCAATGCCCTCTCAAAAGATTCAAACTTTTGAACTTGCTGTGTATTTAGGCAAAGTAGCTACACCCCTTTGCCAACTAAGTTACACGCCTAAAGACTTTTTATTATCCATTTACAATAACTTCTATACATTTCTCACCCGGTGCATTGCACGGGTACACTGCTAGTATATATATATATATACATATATTCAAGATGCATTAGGTGTCGAGGTGTATATAATTTGGTCCAAATTAACCGAATAAATCCCATATGTATATTTTGTGTATGCCCAATATTCACAATATTAAGTACAACAAATGAAGATATTTTACCGAAAAATAAAATTGACCCAAATAAACCCTAAAAGGGTTCAATATCTACAAACTTATGATCACACTTAGGGATGAAGTTTTGCGAGCTTTGCAAGGACTCCGATTGCACACGAATTTATGTAGGTACACGGTTCAGTATACGATGAATTAGTCCGTTTGTCGATAAATTGATCTTGCCGATCAGGGCCGCCAAGGATGGCGCCCGTGAGCTCATTAGGGTTAGGTGTATCTACGTTGTACCAATAAACAAAGCTCATCCCACAATTTACATCTTCCTTTACGGCATTTGCAGGCACCGATGCTCCTCTATGGTGCGCCTGGACCGGTGGGTTGTTACCGAACCCGACCATCATTGACCTCTTTGCAGGGTTATGCCCTAGTAAATAATCCATCTGCAATTAAATATACATTCACATCAACATTAATTAAAGTCGTAACAGGTTAAGGGGGTAAAAATATGTGGTCTCCGAATTCCGTGTCTTGTCCGTGTCCACTGTTTACTTGAAGCCACATCATCAATATGGAGGATAGAGAAAAAAAAAACTTGGATAGATAAATTTATATTAAATAAAATGATGATGTGTATTCAAGTGATTGGTGGGACACACGAAACTTGATGACAACATATTTTTATTCAACAAATGCTATTACGGACAATTAATGATGTATTGAGCGGTTTACCTGTTGTTTAGCAAACGCCATGACCTCGTCACAAGTGAATTTTTTGTCACCACAAGTGACTTGCATATTGTTTTTAGTCAACAAATCACTGTAAACACTGAAAAGAAATGCTGCGGACGTCACATATTGTGAATTTGCACCATCTCTCAAGTTAAGCATACCTCCTGCAATTGCATTCACACATGAATATATTCCTCCAATTGCTATTCACACATGAACATGATTATTTAGAGAGAAGATCTACAAATAATAAAGCGATTTTTTAAGATGTATAGCCGTATTTACTATTTAGAGGTTCAAATAGAGTACTTAATAACTAAGACTTAAGTTTATAAAACTAACAATTACTTTTGATTCCTATAAACTGACATTACAATAAATTGTTAGGACGAAACTATGTGACTAAATAAATTCGACGAAGTTGAACAATCTAACAAGACGTCTTTTTATAAGGCACATTTTGAAAAATGTCTTATTAGCCTTTTCCTGTCATGTAAAAAGACTAACCACAAGGTTTATTTCTTGTATACAATTAGATCCAACCTCGTGGATAAAAAAACTTGTTAAGATCATAACTTCGTCTTATAACTCATTGTCACGTCATTGTATATGACTCAAAATTGTTGGTCACAAATCTTAAAAGATCCCATTAAGTACCCTATCAGGACTACAATGACAATTAGAAGTTTCAAAAAGCAACAATTTTGGCTATGTTTGACAACCATAAACTAACTTATTTATGAGATTATTGAAAAAAACATCGTTAGATTGCCATAAGCTACTTTTTTAAAAGCTAAATGGGGTTTTTCCCCCAAAAAATTCCAATTATGCTCCTTGAAAATTTTCTTCAATTAATTTTTCAACGTATGTTTTTAAGTCATTTTACATTTCGTAGCTTATCAACAAGTTTTTATCAAACATGATTAGTTTATCATCTAAATTATCAGTCAGCAGTTAGTTTATCAGTTAGTTTGCGAAACTTATCCTTTGTACTAGTGTATCTGTGTATGGGTGGGGTAGGAGAGAAATTAAACCTGGAGTCATGAAAGTTTGATGGTAAGGGCTTCCTGGAATAACTGCACATATAAATCCATCAGCCTGCTGCTGGTAGGACTGCAACTCCTTTTGTCCTTCCCAAAACAACTGTTTTCATTTGGATTACAATCCAAACAAAATACCTTCTTAGTTTCCAACAAACAGCAATTAATACAACAAAATTGATTTAATAGGACACCTAAAATGTCTAAACGTCTTAATAGAATATTTTATAGAACTTAAGTTTCTAAAAGTGTTACGATAGGTTTGTAGGATGTGTCTTAACAAGTTTTTTAGAACGCTTTTAAAATAAAGTGTCATATTAACTAGTTTATATGACACTTTTGATATGTGTCCTATATACCCTTCTTTTTACAAGACATTTTTTCAAATTGCGTCATATAAATAGTTAATACGACACTTTATTTCAAAAGCCTTTAAAAGGCTTGTTGAAGTGGCTGAAAGCGTCTATAAACCCTACAAACCAATCTCATTTGTTCGTATACATGGTTTATATTTGACCCCCCCCCCCCTCCCCCCCTCCCCTCCCCTCTCTCTCTATATATATAGAGAGAGAGGAGGGATAATAATTTGTAAACCTCTAAATGTGTGTAAACTTTATAAACTTTGGATTTCATAGGTTTTATTGATGAAATTGTTTCATGAAATTGTTTATTTTGATGAAAGTGTTTCATATCATTCATTTCTTGATGAAATTGTTTCATATATTTTTGTTTTTTATGTAAAAACGACAAAGTTTCATCAAACTGAGAAAATATATGAAACAATTTCATAGGAATGAAAAAAAAAATATGAAACTACATAAAAAACACAAATATATGAAACAATTTCATCAAGAAATGAATGATATGGAACAATTTCGTCAAAATAAACAATTTCATGAAACAATTTCATCAAGAAAACCTATAAAATCCAAAGTTTACACGAAAAATGTTTACAAAATAGTGGGACTCGATATATATATATATATATATATATATATATATATATATATATATATATATATATATATATATATATATATAGGGGCAAGTTCAAACTAGAAGACAGTCCATTTACGAGAAGGCGAGAAAGAATGTGGGCCACATACTTCACTATTTAAAAAATAACATAAAAAATAAAAAATATTTTAGAAATTAGGATAAGTATCATTTTAAATTGGATAAATCCTTAAATATTTCATACATCTTTTAAATTTATTTATTTTTTAATTTTAATAAATTCATATTTTTATCAACTTTTATATTTTTATTAAAAAATCACAATTTTCATCGAATATCACATGTGAGTTCCACCATCAATTTATTATCTTTTTCATCATTTTATATCTAGTTTCTTGATCCATGTTTTTAATCACATGTGATTAACTTCGTTTAATATATTATCTGTTATGTATCACATATGATCCAGTATGTGATTTTTTGTATATATCACATATGATAATATACTTCCGAATATAAAAGACGTATAATCACATATGATGATATTTACATCATAAAAAGATCTATTAATATAAATATACATAATCACATATGACTAACTAAAATATCTACAATAATCACATGTGATAATATACATAATCATATGTGATAATATGCATAATCACATGTGATAATATGATATGTACAAAAATTAACATATAGTGAATCATATGTGATACGTAATAAATCATTTGTTAACTTAAGTTAATTATCACATGTAATTCAAGATCCAAAAAATAGAGAAAAATTGTGAAAAACAATAATGAATTGATTATGGATATCATATGTGATATTTGATCTAAATTGTGATTTTTTTTATTAAAAGTGTATCCAGATTTTTTATTACATAAAACTTAATTAAAAAAATAAAGAATTAATTGAAATTAAAATATAAATAAATCTAAAAGATATAATGAAACTTTAAGAGTTTATCCAATTTAAAATGATAATTATCCTAATCTCTAAACTTATTTTTAATTTTTAATTTATGGTATTTCTTTAATTAATGGATTTTGTGGTTCATATTCCTTCTCGCCTTCTAGCATATCAGTTTGCTTCTCGCATGATCCTCCCCATCTCTCTCTCTATCTATATATATATATATATATATTTGAGGATTGTGAGTGTAAGTATATACCTGAGAGAGAAGGACCTGGGCACCAGCATATTTAAGGTCCCAGCTGAACTCAAAAACAGTAGCAGTGGTAGCCTGTTCTTGTATGTACTTCAAATATTCTGGCTTTTTTGATGCTATGAACAGCCATGTTGCTGCCCATAGTAACTCATCCTGCATATTCATACATTCATTCATACCAATATATATAGGGTCACGTTCAAGGAAAATCGTAAAAACATAAAAAAAAAATTGAGGAACACTCTGGTAATCGTTCATCTGGACGGTATGTACATGTGCATACAATTAATTTGTAAACAATTTCTCTGGTATGCCCATGTGCATTGCATAAAAAACAAAAAACAGTTTCAGTTACTTGTATGCACATGTGCACACAGTCCAAAATAACTGTTACTAGGCGTTCTTCAGTTTTTTCATTTTTCTTTTTGGTTTTCCCCTTAACCCCCCCTCTCTCTCTCTCTCTATCTATCTATCTATATATATATTGCAACATGTTGTTCTTATTAAGAATGTAGCCTGAGAGATCGAAAATGAGTTTTTACATTAAAACCGGAGTACGAGCAATAGAACGGGCATGCACCATCGAAAGTTCCCTTAAATTCATCTGCGAATTGAAACACCTACGACCAGATCGAAATTCTTTCTTTTAAATTAGTAAAAACGCGAAGTAACTAAATAGATTGAATTCGATCAAGGAATTACCTGTATGGCTGTCTCAAGAAGTTTGTCGGAATACGCCTTATCGATGTTGCAAAAAACGATCGATGAAGCCGCCAAAGCTGCAGCGGTTTCACCAGCAATTTCAGTTCCAGGTGTTTTATCATTAATCTCCTTCACTGTTCTTGGTGTTTTCATGTTCTCAGGCCTCATCCAACACTTATGATCCTCCGCCGGATCTCCCACCTACAAATTTATCTCCTCGAAAAAGTTACAAACATTATTACAATAAAATTTAGTTTTATAAGATGTCAAATATGTTTAAATGTCCTAATAAATTACTTGCTTTACAGGTATTTAGTTTAAATGATCAAACAATTGTGCAGAAAATTTTAAAATGAAGTGTTCTATTATTAGTTTTTTTATAGGACACTTTTAACAAACATATATATGAGCCTTTGGCCTCCTTAGAGGTCAGGGTTCATATCTCACAATACGTGAGGAGGGTGTGTGAGTTTATTTATTGCATTTGCAGTATATAAATATCATATATATATATATATATATATACTTAAAAAACATATATTTATATAAAACTTAATAAGACATTTTACAAATAATATCATATAAAAAACAATAAGATGCTTTATTATAAAACGCCGAAAAACTTGCTATCAAGTTATTGTTTGATTCTACAAATATGAGTTTTGTAAAGCAGTTTATTATGATATTACATTTTTAACATTATTGTATTATCATTTCTATGTGTAAGACAATAAACATTATTCTTGTCATTGCTTTCCAAATTCTTTTTGAACTCAGAAATTTCAGATTTTCAAGTTTCATAAAGTTGGAAATTTCGGTCCAAAACGAATATAACTAAATCGAACCGTCTTCATTGCTAGATAAAAGAGACGGGATTATCAGTCAATCACCTCAACAAACAAACGATTACGTTGACAACTGACTTTAAGAAGATAATCGGTGCCCCATTTGATAGCGTCAACAAGATTATTCATTTCTCCGGCAGCCTCAAGCTCCGGCTTATAAGAATATGCGGCCCACGCCATCGTGGTCACAGTAAACGCCATTGGAAGTCCGTATTTCACATTATCTCCTGCATCATAGTATCCCCCCACCAAATCAACCTATACACAGGTCAAAGTCAAAATCAAAAACTCAAAATCACGAAAACATATATATATATATATATATATATATATATATATATATCGATGTTCTTGAGGGCTTACACCGACTAGTTGTCCATCTTCAACAGCGGAATCACCTCTCCAAGGAACCCTATTCGTCGGAGGAAGCTTTCCAGATCGTTGGGCCTCCAAGAAAATGATCGACTTCGTGAGGGCTTCTTTGTAATTTAACTTCTCGTGAGCGTTTACGCACAACCAAAAACCCGCTAAAAGAGCCAACAGTATCCTCAAACTGCATGATTCTGCCATTACAGAAGCTCCTTCAAGAACATACAATAAAATGGTGTGTGTGTTTTGGCGGGAAGGTTATGAATAATATTTGAGTTAGTTATTTTGGTGGTTGAAAGGTGGAGACTTTTACTTATAAACTAATGGTTTAAAAGACACCCTTTTTATGTATATGTAATTTGTGGCTACTAAATGGAAATTTGCAACATCCACACATATGTCCTACGTTTGTTATTTATTGCCATTAATTGTTGTAACCTTAAACTTCCTTAAAAAAGATATGTTGTGGATAATAACCAAGAATTTTTGTTTCTCGCGTCTTTATAGGGATTTGAAGGAGAAACTCGATTGGTTACAATGTTTTCGTTTGGCATGTTTCCTAGATGTACGTTGTGTCTTACAGGAAGGTTTTCTTTTAGGTTATCAAACGAACGGCTTGAATAAAATTGACAATTTTTGACGTTTGAGTTTTTCTGTTAAGATTTGCAAGAGAAATTTTATGATATCAAGAGGTGGGGTTGTGGTGGACTTTAACATGAAGTGTAGTTTGTTCTATTTTTATAATAGATAAATTGGTAAACGCTATGAGAAATACTCTAGAAACCACAGTAGTCATGTAATTTGAAAAGGGGACACAAAGTTGTAACACTCATAGAACAAGAATGAGTGAGAGATATGAGATTCAACTGACACCATCCACCTGCCCTTAGGACACGTGATTTACCTCCTCTGTGATGGTTATAACACCGGCACGATGTGAGTGCTCTAGAGGATGAGGTCATATCTTTTTTTGCAGAATACAATGAGATATACAAATTTATTTCTAAATTTAAATATACACGTATATATTTACATGATTACGAGAATGTACCTCAACTCGGACGTAAGTAAATCCATGTTTACATAACACAGACAATTGCTTAGTTAAACAATAAGAAAAAAATACAAAGATTGAAATGAGTCTACTATAATGCGTTACATACATAAAAAATTGATGTGAACAAGTGAAAATATATGTATTTGTAAAAACATTCCTTGTTTTGACGACGACAACATTAATTATATGAAACATACGCATTATAAAACGCCAATAACATTAATAGCTTATTAGGTGTAAAGTAATCGAAGGATATTTTCAGTAATGTTTGAGATAGTTGAGGGCCCTTTTCGAAAAATAAAGAGTAAATTACGTTTTTTGTCCATGTGGTTTGCTAAAAATTGTGGATTTCATACCTATGGTTTCAAAATTTTGCTTTTCGTCCCTATGGTTTGCAATTCATTTATATTTTGATCCCTAAGTCCAAAATACTACTTTTAGGTATGAAGGACTAAAATAGAAAAGTATTACAAACCATAGGGATGAAAATAGCAATAGAATTTAAACCATAAGGACAAAAAAGGTGATGAATTATAAACCATAGGGATGAAAATTGCAATTTTAAAAGCATAAGGACGAAAATAGAAATTTTCAACAAACCACAGGGACTAAAAATGTAATTTACTCAAAAATAAAAGTAGGAAAAAAAACGTCGCCTGAGAGATTCGAACTCTCGCGGGGAAACCCCATGTACTTAGCAGGCACACGCCTTAACCACTCGGCCAAAGCGACGATTTGTTCTTTGACTTTGGGGATTTAAATTTGTATCACTAATTGAGATGCAAAGAAGGTTAAAAACCCAGTAGAAAAGCAAGGAGTGAGATCGTGTTGTTTGTTCCTTTCCTTCCCACACCAAGGAGGAGTTGGTTTTCAAAATTGGGATGTTGAAGTTGTTTTGGAAAAGTAGACGAAATCAACAGCAGATGTAGTAGAAAATGGCGACGGTTCAGGCGGTTTTAGGTAATTTGTCGGCGGAAGAACGCCATATTCTGACTGCGGTGAACACTGGAGCATCCACTCTATCGCTGTTAGGTTCTGGATTCATAGTGCTCTGCTACTTATGCTTTAAAGAGCTCCGAAAGTTCTCCTTCAAGCTCGTTTTCTTCCTCGCTCTTTCAGTAAGCATTTTTCTCTCTAAATTCAGATCGATTTGGAAAATTTAATTTACTTCTAGTTTCAGTTGTGAAATTTGATGATTAACTCCTCTGGTGATCGAAGAAACCAGGATTAGTTGATTGCTCTAGTAAGGATCAGATTAGCGCATTGAATTGGTTCATTTGTGTTCATTGTCTTTTTTCTGGAGTTTGATGTCCAAGTATTTCAACATAAGACCATGCTACTGTTTTGCTTAGTTGAAGGTTTATTTGATGGTTGAATTTTGAAATTTAGGAACTGATTGTAGTCTGATGATTTGGTTGAAATTATATCTGGATTGGCCTCCTATGAGATTTGGTTGCTATATGATCAATGTACTTTATTTTACACAATCCTAACAAGCCTTGGGTGGATTGTTGAATTAAAGTTGGTATTTTACTAGAATATGATCTTAGTGGCTAGGATATTGCACTTTGGTACTATTGTTCTAATAAACAAGGTAAACCTCTGCTGGGATCAACAAATTATGAAGTTAGGATTCTTAGAAATGTTGCCACTTAACCTATCTGAACGGAAACTGGCTTATGCAGATAACTGCTTCCCTGTGTTGGGAATCATCATACTCCATCGAGGAGCAGAATCGGCTGCTTATAGGTTCTTGTTTTCGACATATGCAACTGAAGTGTGTGAACACATGCCTGCTCTCAAACTAACTTTTGTGCTTTTTGGTGATGATAAAGATATGAGCGCTAGAATTGCTCCTGTGTAGAATTTTTTGTTGTTCTATTTTTCTGTCAATCTCAATTAAGTGCGCAATGAGGAGAAAGCAGTATAGAATCATGGAGCTTGGCAAGTCCATTTGCTTTGCCTATTGGATGATTGATGAACTTATATAGCCCTTTTGTCTATTGACAGTAGTGTTGAATTACATCCCTGGAATTGTTCCTGTGTAAAAACTTCCACTTCTTTGTGCTTCTATCAGTCCCAATTCGGTGCTGGAAGATCAACAGATGGCTAATAACTTATGTTTTTCTTGTATTCTTTTTCTTTTCTGTATTTGGTGCAGGATATGCTTTGCAGCTTTTTCAGCATTGTTGGGTATGGATGTTAAAGTGAAGTGAAATAAGTTTGCTTCTTCTGATACTGAGCGAGTTCTGTATCTGTTAGAGGATTCATCTGTTATACTCAGGGCTACATCACTAAATTATTTTATTTGTATATGCAGTGATCCATCTAAAGGATTCTTCTGTTACGCCCAGGGATATAGCACTCATTTCTTTTGTGTGGCATCTTTCCTATGGACTACTACTATTGCTTTTACTCTTCATCGTACAGTTGTCAGACACAAAGCTGATGTTGAGGATTTTGAGCCCATGTTTCACTTGTATGTTTGGGGTATGCACTGATTTTTGTATGCTCATAAAGTAGGGAGGTAGAAAAAAGAAAAAGAAGTTTAACTGCATTCATTATAAAAGAATGAAAATGAACTACATTTACTTAAAAGATTTCCAAGGCTGGCAATTTATGAAGAACCACAGTTGTCTTTTTTTATTTAGCTCTTTCTATAGTTTCTGAAGTGTATATTAGATCTATCAGATTGGATGCAGGCGAGAATATGTATCTGATCCCTTAGATAACGAATTTAGACTGAGGGTTGGGTTCCGGTGAGAATGAAAGTTATGATGAGAAGGGTAAGAAGGGATCTCCACCCTTGGATGCACATTAGGATGAGATGCATCGAGATGCACCGGATCAATTCCCGTATCAAGCTCAGTTCTGGGTGGGTTTGAGATTAAAAGTGATCAATGGTCCAGATCCCTTCTTACCTTCTCACCTTAACTCTTCTTCTCACACGATCCTTCGTCTTTAGACTGATGGGATTTGGTAAATTATATGCTCCATTTGCTTTTGAGGTGTTTTGATATTTCTCATTAATGAAATCTAATATGGATTTTCTCTCCCAGGAACATCACTTGTTATGACAGTTCTACGATCTATTGGTAATGAACATGGACATGTAGGTCACATAGGTCGGGTAGCTGCATGGTGCTGGACAGAAACTGGACGAACAGGAAAGGCAAGTATAAATTGATCTTGGTTTGCCTACAAGATTTTCTGATTATGGTCATTGCTTCCTTTGAATTTAGCTTTTGTTTGGAAATATGTTCATCTGCTGTTTATATGTAAATCTACTGGAAATATTATGACATTGACTACCCTTGTTCCATGATTGAAGTCACTTCCAGAAATATTAATTGATCACATTTATTGAAGGAGACAGTCCTCAAAGCGTCCCCCTCACAATTGTAATGTTATATATGTCCCTAACAGTTGCTGTTAGATAGTTTTCCGTTGGTCTCTGTTAGGTTTCTCTTCTGTTACTATTAAACAATCACTTAAATTAATATATAGCTAAGACAATCAAACAATTTTTTGTTGTTAGTTATGTCAGGGGAATATTTGTTATTGCCGACACTTGAGGTGTGTATAGTGTATTTTTTGACTTTCGATAAAGAGTTGTAATACTTGCTAAGCCGAGGACCCTTGGTACATAAAGTTACCCTTTTGCACAATTATGTAAAATTGAAGTCCATTGTTGAAACCCACTTCAATACTTCATCATCCAAGTTTATTGAACGACTGTATTTCTACAGGCTGTCCACTTCTTTACCTTTTACACACCTTTGTGGGGCGCAATCCTTTTCAATGGGATCACTTACTTTCAAGTTATACGCATGCTAAACAATGCAACCCGTGTAAGTTCACAGTATTCTACTCTCGTGTCCTTCTATTTGTGGCTTTTTGTTTTTATGGGTGTGAATAAGATAATTCGGACATGATCCAAGACATTTTCTGTAAATTTCAGATGGCAGTGGGCATGTCAGATCGGGGTTCCCAATCAGATACACGAGCAGACATGAAGGTATAGATGTTTTGCTTCATCATTTCCCTATCAGTAGAATATGGAGCTCATGGAGAATCTGAGAATTGTGTATATCATACTACAAGTCTACAACAAAATGGGTCTATATGCGTCCTAATAGAGTACTTAATGGGACTTTTAAGTTTATAGGACCAAAAACCGGTGCCCTATCTTAAGGTGTAACAATAAGTTGTTAGGACAAAGGTAGGTGACTATCTACGAAGTTGGACAACCTAACAGGATACAAAAGTGAAATCGTTCTATTAGCCTTTCATACGTCGCTTTTGAAAAGTATCATATATATGAAAGGCTGATAGGACACTTTTCAGAAGTGTCCTATAATAAGGTTCATAGGACAATTTAAATTTTGTATTGTATTAGGTTGTTTAATATAAAATTTGGTTGGTCATCCAACTTCTTTCTAACAACTTACTGTAACGCCTTTAGACATGACATATAGTTTTTGGTCCTATAAACTTAAAGTTGTCTTTCGGCATCTTAAGAGACCAATTTTGTTGTAGTGGCAGGTCATATTGAACCTAATGCTCTCTCCGTCCAAAAAAATATATGTAGCTAATTTTTTTTTGGTAAAGAACAAATTAATACACAGCTAAACATGAGTTTACGGGAATTTTTTGAGTCATTCGTTCCCCTTTTCTTTTGAAGTTCCGTTTAGCTTCTTGCCCTCATTGCTTTCTTTCTTTGTATAGGCTTTGAACCGTTGGGGTTACTACCCGCTCATTCTTATAGGGTCATGGAGTTTCGGCACAGTTAACCGTATTCACGACTTCATCGAACCGGGTCATAAGATCTTCTGGCTTTCTGTACTTGATGTTGGAATGGCTGCACTAATGGTACATCTTAAATCTCCATTTCTCTTACTTTGTTCATCTATAAATTAGCATGATTTAGTTGCTTCTTATGTTGATCATGACATAATCGCTCCATTCCTTGAAAATTGCAACATTTGACTTATTACTTCAAATAAGTAAATTGTTTAAAATTGCCTCCCATATTATCTAAAAGCATCCTTCAGTAAACACAAATAAAGGTACCTATTACCCAAATCAATACAAACCCCAGGCTTGCGAAAAAAATAAAATGGCAGGGTCTTTTCAACTCGATAGCAAAAAAATTTGGTATTCACTACATCGAGGCATGATGCAGGGTCTTTTCAACTCAATAGCATATGGCCTCAATTCTTCAGTACGGCGGGCAATCTACGAAAGACTAGATTTGTAAGTCTTTGTTAACGCTTGCATTTCCACTTTATAAACAAACAAAATCTTAATCCGAAAGGTCCATCGCGAATTCATCTACTAGTGTCTTTAGCGTCCATTATATTTATCTATTTAATTTTAAGAGGTAGGGTTGGGTTGCGGTGAGAACAACCCCTTTTCATGAGAACGTGAGAAAAAGTGTGAGGGTGTCTTTATATTATGTCAAGTGTTGTTGTGACAACTGTGAAAATACCTTTATATTGTGCAAAAGTTACGACATTCACTCAATATAATGTAGCATTCCAATACTAAGTTGAATGTGATGTGAAAGGTACAATCTACACACAATATATAAGCATCTTCTCACGTAAAGGAAAATTTCTCACATAAATCCCAAAATCTGGCAATATATTCCACTGTCATCGAAGTAAATACTACCAAAGGTTCATATATTATATTACTTTTTGTGTACATGATTATTTTCAGGTTACCTGAAAGCATTAGAAGATGGTTCCCAAAAAAGTTGAAGTCAAGAAGTCAACAACAGCAACACGAAAGCGAACTAGTCTCATTGAGGGTTGAGGACCAGCGTCAATAGCAGCATCTTTCTCTTCCTTATCAATAAGATGCCGAAACGCCTTTAAAAAACAGCGATCAAGTTTTATCGATTTTTTAGGGAGAAAAGAGGCAACAACATGGTATCTTCAAAGAGCTTCCATTTCTGTAGTGATTCTTGTAGAAACTAATTAGCATTTACTACACTAATGATGTAAAAAAAGGTTACCGGTAGTAAGAGTCTATTTGAACAGTTTTGGGTTCGGACTCGTTAAAGCAGGCGTGTGTGTGTGTGTGTGTGTGTGTGTGTTTCTAAGTATTTTCACAAAATTGTATGGTCTAAGGAAAAACCAATTTGTTGATCTCCTTTATTATAACTTCTGTTCTTCGATAGAAGTTCTATTTTAGTTCAAATTTCAGTTCTTAACTTCGATTCTTTGTTTGGATCAATGTTCTAAAAAACTCGTCGCACAGCCGCCATGCTGCGCCATGGCACTTAAGCTTGTGTCTCACGCCACGTTAAGCTCGTGGCATGCCATGGCCAGGGGCGGAGCCACCTTGGAGCCAGAAGTGGCAGTGGCTCCCCCTCTTACTCCAATTTCAATGTATTTTCAATTTTTTACTATAAATTTAAAGTATTTTCATGTATTTTCAAATGGTTTTTTTATTGAATACACAATTTTTTTACTATAAAATTCATGTATTTGCAAATGGTTTTCTTCTTTACATGATTATTTACATACATCTTGTATTTGTTTGTATAAATATATATATAGTTATGTTGGTTAGGTCACTCATGTTTTTTCAACTCTTTTTACAACTATTTTCGGGACAAATATTTAATTAAAAACGTGTATATATATATATGTATATGGGGCAAAAGATCGTATGAGAAGTTGAGGTTAACGTGAGAAGCGTGAGAAGTGGATTTGAATCGTTGATCACTATTAATCAAATGCGGCTTAGAAGGGAATTGTTCCGGTGCATCTCATCCTAATGTGCATTCATTTCTCATCCGACGATTGATAACCACTTCTCACGCTACTCACATAACCTCAACTTCTCACCGGAACCCAACCATATATATATATATATAAAAGGGTTTTCTCGTCCTTGAAATTGTGATTTTTCTTATATTTTTTCTAGGCACTCCCTAGATAAATTTTTTGGCTCCGCCCCTGGCCATGGCCTAATGCGTAGTTTTCGTAATGCGATATTTGGTTTTTTCTCTATGTTTTTTAATGTCTTATTTGCAAGTTTTTAATACATATAACCTAATTTAACTTGTTTATTACTATTGACTCATTGAGTAACACTACAAAACATATGTTTTGATATACAATATTACATATGAATTAGAAATTTGACACCATAGATCACGCCTTGAAAATGCCATGATTTCGTCGTGGCTCCTAAGGCTTGCGACTTGGCCTTGCCGCCACGTCACGCCTCATGTCATTTAGAATCTTGGTTTGGATTGAGATTTTTATTTCAGATTTGGGTTTTTTGGTGTGTTTTTGTGTGACGGTGGTGGATGGTGGTGGTGGTGAAGGGTGTGCTTTTGTGATGGTAAGACGTATTTGACTGAATTAAACATATTACACATAAAAGGGCATGAGAGATGGGTAACACCAAATTTTATCTTTTTTGAAATTTCAAATATTGTGTTTGTGCTTGATTAAGAAGATTCCATAGTAAAACCAATATATTATTTTAATTACGGGTTGTTCGGTTCATTTTCCACTAGGACTTGTATGGATAAAGTTGTCTGGATTGATAAAGTTGTATAAATGATATCATATAATTACGGGTTGCGTGTTTTTTTTTGTTTCATCAGGAGGGGTAGAGATGGAAAGTGAAGGGTTGTATGCTTGCGTGTTTTTTTTCTTGGTTTCATAAGGAGGGGGGTAGGGATGGAAGGTGAAGGGTTGTATGTATATGATTCTAGTTACCAAGTTGAGCAAATAAGCTCATTTATGACTCAATAAGCCACTTTCGAACAACAACATTTGGTTGAGTGAATAAGTTACATGGGATATACAACCAGAGGCGTAGCCAGGAATTTAGGATAGGGGGGTTCTGACGTTCAATACCATACTTTATTGAAAAATAATACCACTAATATTGTATTTGAACAGAAAATTAACAAGCAAAACATACACCTTAGACTAACGCATAAATTTTCCAGTGTTCATAATTTTCTCATTGACTAGTCTGAAAGGAATAAAAACAATTAGTTAGAGGTTTCTACACATTTTTCTCAGAATATTCCAACCACCAAAAACTCTTAAACCAAGCTACTTGAAAATTTCGCATTTTAATGTTAGGACAATTCGGACTAAAATGATACTTTGATTTATGAAGTTGATATATATGGTCCAAGTTTAATATATGCTCGCCTAATCTCATCACGTTGATTATTTGGATAACTTAAAATTGAAGGTCGCGTGGATCACGAATCAAATAATCTATAGTGACCTTCTCCTCATTTGATACATCAATTTATTTCAGGTTCAAGTTCAACCCTAATAGTTTCCTCCATATTAACCACATTTTCCGCAAGGATATTATTTGACAAGATGTAGTTGTGGATTATTAACGTCTTTTTTTCGCTTGAAAAAAAATCGATTGTTCTTTTCTTGATCACAATTAAACCTAAAAATTAATAAAAATATGAAGAACTTAACGATTCAAAATTCAAACAAATTACAAGTTATATAATACACTATTCAAATTTCAAAACAAATTACCATGACTCTATATCAAATATAAAGCATTCAACTAGATTAATTAAGCAAATAGTTAAGATTTGGTTAATTAGATTTATTAAGGATGTTATAATTACCTAAAAGAAATTAAAATAAAAAACCAACAACAAATGTAAATAATTAATTATCCTATGTTGCTATTACCCAAATTGCTTAAACTTTGGTTAGTGGAATGGGGAGGCCTTGAAGGAGGAGACACGTGGACAAAAAATTTGAGGTGCGTTCTTCTATAATGGTTGTGTATTCATTTTTTCTTTACAAAACATATCAAAGTGGTTTGAGAGTTAGGAGGGGGGGGGGCTAGGCTCCGGCTTGTCCCCCGTTAGCTACGCCACTATATACAACCCATTAAGTCACAACTGAACAACCCCTTAGCCTGTCTCTTCTATGACTTGTCGAACCAACCAACCCACTTACTAGGTAGCTGGACTAGATGGGTTCTACCCGGATACATACTAAAAATCATTAAGGTTGGCAATTTTGCAATGGATAAACTCGGTACCCATTATGTTTCGACGCGTTAGATAATGATACGAGTAAAGAAATTCTATTTATTTATCCACTTATCAATTACCTGCTTACCCAGCATTTTAATTAGTAGGATATGAATAGATGTTTTATTGCTATCCATTAGGTTACCCGTTAAGAGATGGGGTCGGGGTCAATAGATTCCACACGCATCCTTGTCCTCTCATGGAAAGCCTCACTCATCCAAGTCGTAAGAAAGCAACCACCGGTGAAGGAAAGGAAGGGGAAAGAGGAGGAATGCGGGATGGACGAGAGTGGAGTGATGGTCAGTGATTTTTAAAAGAGAAACAATATCTAATAAAATAAAAATATATAATGTTTTTCTTATTTTTTATAGAAAAAACGGAAAAGGGTAAAAAAAACCAAAATGTTTCTCCAAGTTAACGGAATCTTTTTTGTTTAACAGAATCCAATTCATAATAAAATGTAAACCACAGGGCAAATTTCACAACTATTTCAATTAAAGACGTAGTTCATAACAAAGTATAAACCAAAGGGACTAAACATGTAATTAACTCAAAAGTCTATTTAGAAGGATACATGTCTGATGTCTCCATACATGTACATACATACGTAAACGCAGCCAATTGAGACAAAATCGCATAACACAAAATCCCTAATTTGGTTGTATGTGCGTGCAGGTCAACCACAAGCGCAAGGATCATCAATAACCATGATTTGCTCATCATCCGCGCTCCTAAACAGCAGGTATCCGACGGCCAATCCAACCACAATCACCACAAAAACACCGCCGTTGAACGACATCACCGCAAGCATCAACAAGTAGTTCATCACCGCGGTAATCCCTAACAGTACAGATCCGACGGATCTGGCTCCGCTACCTCCGGAGAAAAGCTTAGTGTAACGAAAAGGAGCATTCTCGGCGGTGATTGAGGAGGAAAGGAGCTTGAATTTGATGCGGCGATCTTCCATGAACTGGTAAAAGGCGGAGAAAAGGAAACAGACGATTAAGGTGAGGAAGTAAGTGAACCACGAGTGTGTGTTCCATGAATCGATGAGCAAAGTGACGTTGCGTCCCCAGTAGAAGGTCATATGCATCGTGGTGGCGTTAATTTTACGCCGGTCGATTTGCTGTGGTTGCAGAAGGCTGAAAATGCAGATATAAATCTCTAAGTGTAAGTTCTAAAAAGGTTGTGTGTAGTACGAGTACTACACACACCTTTGTACTACTACATCCATCCTATTCCTCACACCTTCATAAATTGATTGATCCCACTTTGATGAATTTTGTAGTAATAAAGTTTGGTCGTTTCATCCATGGAAATCTTTTTTTATATCGATTGGAAGGTGAAAGTTACATAGAAGTTGCCATCAAACTTTTGTTTACTTTTTATACACAAGTATATAAGTCAGTGGCTGTTTGTTTTTTAAAAGAAAAGTCTGGATTGTTCAGATGTTTATATGTTCGGCCATTTTTTTTTCCATATTTCAGAGGCTCTTAAGTCTGAAATACGTCTGAAATTAGAAGAGGTAACCTAATGTCTTATAACCTCTTAAAGGCGCCACCTCTTATTAATCAGATGTGAAATAAGACTTCAGACTGAATGCCTCTTAAAAAACAAACGCCACCTTAGGGTCGTTTATGAAAAGCTCTTGTCAAAAAGAGAGCTTACTGTATCAAAAAACTTTTGTCATAGTCTAGAATGTTAATCTTGTAACGTAAGTATCGATAATAACTTTTGACAGTAAACGTTTATCTAGACCCCAATCAAATCAAATCAAATCAAATCAAATCAAACACAATCTATAACAACTTTTGACAATAAACGTTTATCTACACCGTAGTAATCATTTAATAAACCGTCTCTTAACGTTTTTCAACCATATCAAATCAAACACACTTATCACCATGGCATATATTCTAAGAGCAAACGATATAGCTAGCAGATTTATCTTCTATCGTAAATAGCAGTTGTTTTAGTTTTAAACTTATAAAAGAGTGTTTTCATAAATAGTATGTTCCTTTACATGTCAAAAACTCCAATTATTTCTAGAGTGAATTATGGACTTGGTTGGATTTGGTTCTTGTAGTATTCAATTTGTTATGGTTCATTTAACTAACGTATTCGTTAACTCCGCTCGTTGTTTCCTCACTCTGGATGGATCTTTCACTACCACATATCTTTCCGACATTATATAGTGAATGGTTACTTTTCTAGGATCTATTCCGGATGATAAATATACGTTATGAAACAAGTTAGCTCCTAGGAAAGTGAATTTTTCGTATGGAGGGCTCTTCGTAATAAGCAGCTGGTTCTTCAGGAACTCAACAAAAGAGGAATCAATCTTGATTCAGTGTTATGCCTGCTTTGAGATCATGTTGAATCGTTGGATCATTGTTTACTCGGTCGCAAGGTCGCTTCGGCTTTGGAATTGCATTCTTAAATGTGGAGTATCAACTACACTATCCCCTCTTCCATCTCGGAGTTTTTGAATTTAGATGGTGGGAGGCAATTCACGGGATCGTTGAATGTTGTGTGGCAAACGGTGCTTTGAAATGTTGCTTATTCTCTTTGGAATCTAAGGAATGATTATATTTTCAAGGATCCTTTTTCTCTTGGTGATCTTTTTGGTGACGTCCGTTTAATTCCTTTGATTGGATTGGATTGCTCTGGGGTTCAAAGATCAGTCTATCTTTAAAACGACTCGGCTTATGTCCCGTCTTCTGGTGTTTCTTGAGGTTTCGTTGTTATTTCTTTGTTGGTCATGTTTTGGTCTTTTGGTTTTGGTGGTCATTTGTTTTTTACGAGGTTTGGTTTGTTCCCCTCTTTGTTATCTGTCTCTGGCAGATCTCTTTATAGGATTGTTGTCGTTGGTTCTTAATAAAACTTTGTCTTTCTAAAAGAAATAGGTTTTCTATTTTCCCATATGTGAAATTTGGTTGTGTTAATAGGGCTACAACTACACGTCCAAATGAACAGATTGCATGTATATATATATATATGTGTGTGTGTGTGTATGAGTGATTTTACGTACGTATTTATATACATGTGCATTTATGGTGTATATATATACACATGAAAGATTGTGTGAGTAGAAGAGTTAGGGTGACAATGTGAGAAGGTAATATGGGATTTGGACACTTGATCACTTTTATATCAAGCGATTCATGATCATCCATGAATCGCGCTTGATACGAGGATTGATCTGATGTATCTTGGTGCACCTTATCTTAATGCGCATCCAAGTGTGGAGATCCCTTCTTACCCTTTTCACCATAACTTTCGTTCTCATTGGAACTCGTTTATATATAGATGAAGGATCGTGTGAGAAGTTGAGTTAGAGCATCCACAACAAGGATTTCATTTGGATATTATTTGGATTGCAAAAGTGACAACTAGGATTTCTAATTTAGAAATTCTAGTAGTTGTGAGTATGATTGCTAAATTAGAAATTGATTTTGGTAATTTGCAAATGTCAAATCAGTACTTTTTGCTGATGTGGCAGTGAATAGTATAAGAAATTGCAGGGAATAATTTCTAAATTAGAAATTGTTTTATGTCAAATCATGTTTTGTTATGTTTGTAGAGTATGTTTATGAAAAAATGTATGAATATTTATTTGTTAATAAAAATATTAAATTTTTTAAAGACATAAATATTAAAAATGCAAAATATAATTTATATTAAAGTACAATAAAATAAATTACATTTTAAAAAACTACAAACTTAACACATAAAAATACATCATTGTTAGTTTAAAAGTTCTTCAAGTTGATTTTCGTACAATCTCCGTTGTAGTTCGCTCATTGTTGTGGGATCCATTTCCATCAACTTCATGATCATTTTCCGATTTTCCCGTTTGTTCTTACGTTTTTCTGTTTCCACAAATGATGTGTGGAATTCTCTCGTCACCTGAATTTTTTCTTTTTCAATATTCAGACGTTCTAACATTGTCACTTGTTCGTTTTCGGTAGGACTTGATGAAAAAAGACTTTTTTTACCTTTATAAATTACGCCTCAAATCTCTCATAGCGTACTTCCCGAGTACGAAAACTATCTCCAAAATCACATCCAAGTACGTAATCGGTCAACGAATCATTGTTTACAATCAAATTTGATTGAAGAGATTTGGCAAAGATTTAGAGAAGAAGAAAATGACGATTAATGTAATATTTTTACTTTGTATTTTAATTTAATGTTTTATAAATTAAATATTTTATTTTATTAATTTATTTTATTTTATTATAATTATTTAATTAATAAAATATTTCATATTAAATTATAGTAAAGAATATTTAATTGTAGTTTTGTTGTTATTCGATTAAAATATAGTTTTTTTATGATGAGGTCACTTTAGAAAGTGGTTGAAATTTCATTGTTGTGGAAGATAATTTCAAGATAATTGCAAAGCTGATGTGGCACATTTGCAATTGTAATGAAATTTCATTGTTGTGGATGCTCTTAACGTGATAAATGGATCTGAGCCCTTGATCACTTTTAATTTCAAGCCCACCCATGAATCATGCTTGATACACGGTTCGAATTGATTCGCTGCATCTCGGTCAAGGTTCTAAATAGCGTGAGCCGTGAGGTGTGGCGTGGCGGCGAGGTCAAGCCTCAAGCATTAGGAGCCACGACGAGACCACAATGTTTATCAAGTGACTTATGGCGGCAAATCTATATATCATGTATAATATTATATATAAAACATATGTTTTGTACTAGTACTCTATGAGTCAGTGATAATAAACAAGTTAAAGTATATTATGTATTAAAAACTAAGAAATAAGATATTAAGCGTAAAGGAAAATCAAATATCGTGTCACAAAAAAACCACATTAGGCCATGGCGTGCCACTGGCATAACGTGACGTGAAACACAAGTCTTGAACCACGACGAGCCATGACGATTGTTGCAGTGACCCTTCTAGAACACTGAACACATATAAAGTTAGGGTCCAAAATCTTAAAGATCTTGCTCAAAATCACACATTTAGGGGCGTCTGGTGTAGTCAAGGGAATGAAAATAATAGGAAATAAAAATAGGAATGAAATTTCATTCATACAGTTTAACTTGGAATGAAAATTTGAGTTTCTAAAGAAATGAACTCATTATATTATATACAACTAAACAGTTTCTTTTATTTTCATTCTCGTTAATTGCTGTTTAATATCTCCGACCAAACATCCCGTACTATATTAATATACTAAGCAAGAATTCTTGTGGCCAATTATGGTTCGAACCATAAGACATTATGAATTCTCTTTTTAATATAAAGGGGTACTTTTAGAAAAGTCGCATTTTTTGCTAATGTTTTGTATGATAAAGTAAAACAAGTTTGTTAATTTATCATGAATTGATATATAAAATATATAATGAGCCGCCACTTCCTTTTTCTAAAGTAACACGTCTGTTAACGAAAGAAAATCACGTCTCAGTCGATTTGTAAAGGTTAGTCCTTTTATCAATTGGATTGTAGAAATGGATTATTTGTTACTACTCATTGATTTAATGTGAGTTCTCTCTATCTTTAAAGCAATTTCATTTTTACCGTTCGATAGAACCTACAGTGTTTCGGGTATATGGCAAATTGCTTTTCAAGATATAATGAAAAGATGTTTATAAAACTGTAACGTCCCAAATTTCATAAGAGGCAAACAACCATAAATAAGCATTCGAATTACATAAAACCTTGTCTTTACATCATCATTAAACGTACTAAACAAAACATTACAGCGGAAGTCTCTAAACTCACTATCTCATAACAGAATCTGGAGATCTCTAAGCTCCAAGTTCTCTTTACTTCCTTCCCTAGTTCTTATTAGAAGAACTTGATGTACGCTTACCTGAAAATGGTTTAGTTTTGAAAGCGAGGGTTAGACCAAAAGGTCTAGTGAATTCCCTCCAAAAACAACATGTAAAAACAATACGATATCATTTTATTAAAAGGCGTCATAAATCTTAAATCATCACATATGGTACTGCACTGTGTAATGGATCACTTAACCATTCGCGATCGGGGCCCAAGCAGACTCCCCTTTCGCCCTCTCGTATCGGGGCCCAAGCAGACTCCCCGATACCCGCCTAGGAGGAAACGAATTCCAACCTACCGTCTCGTCATACATAACCAAGGGATCATCAGACCCCGAAGCTCATTGATCCCACAGTACAGACCGACATCACATAACATGCACATACGTTTTATAAAAACATTTAACTCTTCATAAATCATGCGCATCATTTCGACATGTCAAACATTCCTTTCTTTCCATGCATATCAGATCATAAATATTTCATGCTTGATAAAACCATATTCAGTAAAAAAAATCATTTAACATTTACGTCGTGAAAGAGGGTTAGGGAACTCACCTGAAAAGCAAACTTCTTCTTAGCCTCTTGTCTCGTTACGCTGGCACACCTAAGAATTAATTCATAATCCAATTAGGCACGTCTCCAATTCTGATCCTAAGTCCCTCTCTTAATTTGGTCGCAAATAACTCATTAGGCCCATCTATAACATATTGGATCCCTTTTATTCAAGAGACTTAAGCTAAATTCTAAACACGTCGGTCCAATGGCTAGACACTACGGGCCTGACAAACGAAGCCCAAGCGAAGCCCAAACCAACAGTCCCGGTACCCCGAACTCCCGGTACTCCGACTCCCGGTACCCCGAACTCCCGGTCTGGCGAACAGGGACGAACCTTCTACGATTCAATACTCGAATTCTTCCTAGGGAGTCCAGTAAGCTGAGATTTTAACACAGCATTCTTACCCAAATTGTTCTATTGTAACTCCTTAGACAACACAAGTTCCTAGTCCATTGATTTCATTAGATTACAATCCCAATCGAGAACTAAAACTCTCCACATTGTTCTTATCCAACAAACCCAGCTAAAACATGGAATACAGTCTGGAATTCGACTTATCTAACTATTAGATTACGTGGAAATTAACAGGGAATGAAAGATTTCTCACCTGATAGAGTCTCTTCCCCAAGAAATCGCAGTCCGAGCCTTCCTATCACTGCTTCTCCTCTTCCAGTATTCAGCCGCCAACAATAAGAAAATGACTAACAACCCTAGGGATCTGGTCCTATATATAGTTCCTAACATTTACAGAAACAGTCCTTCTACTAAAACTTTCAATTCATCCACTTTGGCCACCAAACTATGCACTTGACAGAAACGGGTTGTTACAACACTCCCCCCTTAAAAGAATTCCGTCCCCGGAATTCCTCATTGGAAGAGATGCAGGTATCTTGCCCACACTCGAAACTGACGTTTCCCCAAGGTACTGCCACTACTGACCCAGTCAACTATCTCATTAATTTCGAAACATGGAACGTCGGTTGCATTCCCTTCAGTTCTTACGGTACTCTAACCCGTAGACTACCGTTCCTACTCGATCGGTCTCAAAAACCGAGAATGAAATAAGGCTTCTCATGCATTAATACTTCCTTTAAGGAGGAACTTGTCGGAATCCCCAACTACAACATAAAACTTGTTTACTAAGGCCACCCTGTACGTCCCGACAACTCGCAACCCGGAGTTCCTTCACCAAACATCTATGTAATTAACATTTCCCTTCTCTCGGACTACCTAGACCACAGTTCGTCAAACTTCTCTCACATTCTCACTACTTCACCACCCCATCCTAATACGTAACTAAGAGTAGGAACCTTCAAACCCATCGCTGAAGTGTTCACTTACTCAATTGAGCTTATCCTGAAACACCTCAGTTCCTCGTTGATTGCCACGATCGTTCCGTCATACGAAACATAACTCCGGTTATCCTCACTCCACTGGGAGGAGTAACCATGGTCACGCCATACTAATCTCACTAGCTTAAACACTACACGACCAAATCGTTTAAACATTTCTCACAAGGTCACTAACTTAACCCATTCAACTGTCGTATCCACTCCCTTCCTGCACCAAAATCACACACGTCCCTTCCTCAATATTCTTTCTAACGGTTCGCACACTTCTCAATATCCCTCTGCACCACCCTTCACCTTTCGGCATTACTGTCAAGTTTATTACTTCCGACCTACTAACTTCACCTCTCCACGCTAGCGTGGGGCACTGCCCAGTGCCCACCAACCATTACTAGCTCCTCTCCTCCGACCTTTCCAAATGCTGATAACACTTTCTTATTATTCACATAACCAAACAGTTACATCAATATCCTAACCCAAACATTCCACCAAGTCGTCTTGGAGCGACACTAGTGTTCGTCGTCACTACTCATTCTTTGATCTCCAACTTTTACTTACATGGATCCTCCTCTCACACATAAGCAACTTTAACTCGACCAATTCATTTCAATTGTAATTAGCAACTTATTTCAAATGATAAACTCCGATTTAGATGCAATTCGTTTCCTTCTATCAACCATATACATTATCATATTTAATCATTTAATATCATAACTTAGCATCACATCTCGCTATGCTGGTATTCACAAAATCCATCAGTCAAAACTGGTTTCTTAACCAACAACTCCACTGAGTAAATCAACCAATCAAAGGCTTATACATCTATCGTGACATTTCAAATCACTAATGATCATACTACCACTCCGACTCATATTCATCATCCTGTCATTCTTTAATCGTAACTGAACTTCCCACTTGCTCCTTCTATCTCCCTTCTAGGGTTACTCTCTTTCACATAAGAAACAATTCACGATCTACAAAGATCTAGCATTTATTATAATACATTTGGCTAGTCCACTCTTCATCCTCTTTGAACTTCCAATGATTCCAACATGCACCTACTTAGCGACTCTTACCACCAAAATAATTGGTTTCTCCTTTGGGTAGTCTCACACCATAAAGTCAGCTTACACCCGATGTGCCCCAACAATCTGGTTAATAGATCGTACATCTCATCTGTAGACCCCAAAAGCTTCTATCTGATACTTTCTTTCTCTCTAACATCACCTCACTACGATACTAGCCGGTACATTTAACTTATAACATCACTCTGCAGACCACATCTCTCATGGTCATTCATACACAACTCACACTTTCCTTCATATTCTCCTGAATACTACAATCGAGTCTGTCTCGCTACTTAGTTCTCTCCCAACTTGTTGAACTATGACTCACGAGTCACACTTAGCTCAAACACAAACATCCTAGCTAGCTCTTTATGACCCGAGTCCTTTCTCAGACACGGCACATTTTCTTACTGATTGTATAGTCTACACTCACTCCGCTTGTGTTACACATCTTGTCCTTCTAAGGACCCTCCTCACCTCGTAAAATAGAACGCTTAAATCAAACAATAACTTCTCATCCCCTTAGCACTACTACAAGGTGTTCTATCACTCTCACTTTCTGGTTCAAGTCTTCGGCCTCGGCCACCGTACACATTTGTCGGCTTCTACATCAATTGGCAACCTGTAACTACTTTCTTAACTTATTCTTAACATGAGTTCCCTTACGGAACCTAATCCTACCATCATAACATAATCGCTTCATAATACGTCTCCCTCTTTTCGGGACTTACTCCTGTAACATCAGTATTACTGTTGGGTCACCAAGGATTTGAAATTGACTCACCGATGTTTTCCCTAAAACTCCTACTTAGAATATTTTAGTTCAGTTCTTTGAATGACTTGTACAAGATATCAAATGTTCGGTGAAGTCGAAGATCAACCGAAACCAAGCTTGAAGACTCTCTACTTGTGGAAAATAGAAGACTCTCGGCAACTTTCAAACAAGTCATCACCACCGAAATCCCTGGACATCTTCGGTGGCCTTCTCCCACCGAAGTGCATGGACAGTTTCGATGGCCCCATCCACCACCGATGACCCTTTCGGTGCTCCTCTCACCACCGAAATATACATGTAATTTCGGTGGTCCCCTCACCACCGAAATATACTTGTAATTTCGGTGGTCCTCTCACCACCGAAACATGCTCGTAATTTCGGTGGACCAGTTACCACCGAAACTTGCTTGCAACTTCGGTGGACTAGTCTTCTTTCCACCGAAGACTTCTCAAATCTCGGTGGAAACCACTTCGGTGCTAAAGGCTCAAGACAGAAGATCATTTATTATTGGACAATATCCTCCAGCAGAGAAAAGTGACAGTTTGTCTTTTTATCCACCTTCAGTTAAGGTCCCTATTATCTGCTCAAGCTACTCTGTCTGCACCTAGTGAAAAGTGACAAGGACTTCACAGTTCTCCTGAAGTCAACATTATCAGCATATGTGAAGATGACAAGTGTCCCAAGCATTCAATGCTTGCACACTCCTTGTCACTATAAAAGGAAGAGCTCTCCATACAAAACATACACATCTTGAGAGACTTTGAAGATTACTGTGAGCTCTTGATATTCTATGCAAACTGGAAGAATTCTCTAAGTGCAAGAATTTCCAGTTTGCTTGAAAAACTTTATAGCTTTGTTCTAAGTGTTCTTAGTTATTTTGTTGTATACTTTGTGTAAGATTGTTAGAATAGTTTATCTGTTCTTTTCCGCAACAGTCTTAAGTTTTCTATGTGTAATTCTTGTTGAAAGATTTTCAATAAAAAGAATTAAAATTGTGAAAATTTTGAGTATTGTATTCAACCCCCCCCTTCTACAATACTTGTTATAGCCATCTGGGACTAACAATTACCCGCTTACCTCAAAACGCATACCCAACACCGTGGGCATTTCGCTTACGCCTCTACACTACTCGTAACGAGTTTCTAATACTAACACTTCGATGACTTCTACTCTTTCCCCTGGACCCAACCGTCCCTCGAGAATCGTACTTCCAGATACCGAACAAGGGTACAGACCCTCACACAATCACCCCTATAATTCACTTCTGACTCTTCCACCGTTCACCTTTCCTCTTGTACACAAATACTAAGTTTACAACATTCTTTTCTGATTTGTCCGACACTTCTCCACTCTTGCAGTCCTTCCTTAGCTTAACATATACTAGAATATGACCTAGTGAGTTCATAGCCTTCATGCATGACAATACAGTAAATAAATCTTTTCGTACATTTCATCATTTTAAATAAACAACGTTTGAAAAAAATGAAACACTTGGGTACACATGGCCCCATTACTCTTATACTTCAACGCCCTGCACAACGACTCGAGAATCGTTTGCATGCATCTTTTCGTGAACTTTAATCTTACTCAGTTCCGAACGATGTCATTACGACAGTAACACGTTGGGTGAAAACCCCTTTCATACGACACAATTTCGAAAGAAATTACTGACACCAAGTAAACCGGTCGGTTCTCACACTCATTTGTATGATATCAACAAACTACTACTCATTTGATTGTAAAAGTTTTGCTGGCGAACATTCTCTTGACCTTTTTGTTAATAAAAGAATTTAACTTATCATTAAAAGTGTGAAATACTTCGCAAATCGTTAACCTCAAAATTTCAATGCACAATGCGAAGGAAATCATCTTTTCCTTAAACATACGTTTGTACGCTCTCACCCCTTTTCGATCAAAATTTGATATTTGCACATTAATCTTACATCGTGAGAATTTCATGTTACATAAAAGATCGCCATGCATGAGACTCTACTTGCCATTGAAGGCTACTCACCCTAACAAGGTCAAACGCTTTACTTATGCAACTTATCCTTAACACTCCTCCTACGACTAACGGTCGCCCTCTCGGTCAAGCAACTGCTTACTGAACACGCCTTTCACATTTCACTTACGCAACCCTTCCATACTAATCGTTTTGATCATCTACTTCACTTCCCACTTCTACACAGTTCCAAATCACTATAGGTCTCTTACTTCATTTATCCTACCATAGAAAAGCTTGACTACAAAAGTCAGGGCTCTATTGATACTTTCAAGGTTCTGACATTGTCCTTCCTTACCATTCTGACTGATCTATTCCATGGTTTCAAGAACTGAGACTCTCCCGACTGGAGTCTTACTTAAACTCAACGTTCACCCTCTCCGAATCTACGAAGAGCTACCTCTAGACGACTCATAACACTCTATCCAACGTTTCCTTCCTACGAAGTGTACACACCTCACAACATAAGCGACTTCTCATGACACCTCCCCAACTGGGGGCCTCAGTCTACCCTGCATGGATCATACTGACATTCTAAAGTACTGGGACTCGACATAAACACTATTTTCCGACTACCGCTTCGGAACAATACGGTAGGTTAAGCATGCAATAGAGTCACAGATCAGTCTGGCAAGGTTGTATCGGCCCATCATTCAGGACCTCCTCATCTAAATTTCTTGAAACATCCGATACTGTCCTGTCCTTCAGGGTTCTCCCAGTCATAGTACTAAACTGAAAGAAACCGAAAATTAGTTCTTGCTAGACATGACACCATAGATTTGCTATAAGTAAGGTATTGTAAGCACGCACATGTACCTGTAAGTTTGTAATTACACTGGCCAGGTGCAATCCCAAACTTACCTTACACGTTTGTCCTGGGCACCTTATTCCTAAGTGTATTTATAGTGATCTTTCCTAGAGGCTATCCTATGTCTCGGCTGTGTTCCTCATCTTACAGTTTAAGTTTAGGCCCGACTGGTCACCTAAATCCCTTAAACTAAGGCTCTGATACCATTTGTAACGTCCCAAATTTCATAAGAGGCAAACAACCATAAATAAGCATTCGAATTACATAAAACCTTGTCTTTACATCATCATTAAACGTACTAAACAAAACATTACAGCGGAAGTCTCTAAACTCACAGCCGAGTACTAACTAATCATTATCTCATAACAGAATCTAGAGATCTCTAAGCTCCAAGTTCTCTTTACCTCCTTCCCTAGTTCTTATTAGAAGAACTTGATGTACGCTTACCTGAAAATGGTTTAGTTTTGAAAGCGAGGGTTAGACCAAAAGGTCTAGTGAATTCCCTCCAAAAACAACATGTAAAAACAATACGATATCATTTTATTAAAAGGCATCATAAATCTTAAATCATCACATATGGTACTGCACTGTGTAATGGATCACTTAACCATTCGCGATCGGGGCCCAAGCAGACTCCCCTTTCGCCCTCTCGTATCGGGGCCCAAGCAGACTCCCCGATACCCGCCTAGGAGGAAACAAATTCCAACCTACCGTCTCGTCATACATAACCAAGGGATCATCAGATCCCGAAGCTCATTGATCCCACAGTACAGACCGACATCACATAACATGCACATACGTTTTATAAAAACATTTAACTCTTCATAAATCATGCGCATCATTTCGACATGTCAAACATTCCTTTCTTTCCATGTATATCAGATCATAAATATTTCATGCTTGATAAAACCATATTCAGTAAAAAAATCATTTAACATTTACGTCGTGAAAGAGGGTTAGGGAATTCACCTGAAAAGCAAACTTCTTCTTAGCCTCTTGTCTCGTTACGCTGGCACACCTAAGAATTAATTCATAATCCAATTAGGCACGTCTCCAATTCTGATCCTAAGTCCCTCTCTTAATTTGGCCGCAAATAACTCATTTAGGCCCATCTATAACATATTGGATCCCTTTTATTCAAGAGACTTAAGCTAAATTCTAAACACGTCGGTCCAATGGCTAGACACTACGGGCCTGACAAACGAAGCCCAAGCGAAGCCCAAACCAACAGTCCCGGTACCCCGAACTCCCGGTACCCCGAACTCCCGGTACTCCGACTCCCGGTACCCCGAACTCCCGGTACCCCGAACTCCCGGTCTGGCAAACAGGGACGAACCTTATACGATTCAATACTCGAATTCTTCCTAGGGAGTCCAGTAAGCTGAGATTTTAACACAGCATTCTTACCCAAATTGTTCTATTGTAACTCCTTAGACAACACAAGTTCCTAGTCCATTGATTTCATTAGATTACAATCCCAATCGAGAACTAAAACTCTCCACATTGTTCTTATCCAACAAACCCAGCTAAAACATGGAATACAGTCTGAAATCCGACTTATCTAACTATTAGATTACGTGGAAATTAACAGGGAATGAAAGATTTCTCACCTGATAGAGTCTCTTCCCCAAGAAATCGCAGTCCGAGCCTTCCTATCACTGCTTCTCCTCTTCCAGTATTCAGCCGCCAACAATAAGAAAATGACTAACAACCCTAGGGATCTGGTCCTATATATAGTTCCTAACATTTACAGAAACAGTCCTTCTACTAAAACTTTCAATTCATCCACTTTGGCCACCAAACTATGCACTTGACAGATATAATGAAAAGATGTTTATAAAACAATTATCAAAACCACACTCAATGGTGATAATCCTAGTGAACTATTAAGTGTGTAAGGTTTTCTAAGAACTAAAAAGTTATGTCTCTATAGCAACACAACTTATAGTAATCTGGTGTAGAAAAAATGTATTATTTTTGGTGTTATATATAAGGTATATATAAGCATACATAGGTTGTTGGTAATTAATTTTTGGCCAAATATATAAGCATAAATGACAGCCCCTTGAACGATCACGATTTGGAAGTTTTGTGAGAGTTTTAACTAGGACGGTTTGAACCATAGCAACTGTTCAAACAGGTGTCATGCACGCATGTGAGGGTGCGTTGCACCCTTGTGAAGCCCCCATTATTTCCAATATATTAAATTAATATATATAAAAAATGGTTTCATTCTTTCCACTTATGTACCTATTTTTGATCCATCCTTCATCTATGTAGGACAAGTTGGAATCTACCGAAATAAGTTTTTCTCTTATTTCTAAGACTTGACCCAAACAAATAAATTTTTTATATTATTTTGAAAAATTCTACAACAATATTTCCTATTTGTTTTGTAAAAATGGGGTTGTTATAACAACAAAAGAAAAAACAAATACCACTCTCATTTATTTTCATTTAAAAATGTACTTGTAACATGATCCAATTTTGATTATAATGCTAAAAGTTTGAACTAATAATCTTATTTCATGATCCATTTTATTATCGGTCTTTATCAACTTTAGTTTAATGATTTTGTATGATTTTGAGAGAGCAAGAGAGTTATATGATTAATTATCAGTTTTACAGACTATAATGTTATGTTGATATGTCTCAACATTTATCATGTATATAAACATGCTTATCAGCTGGTTTTGTAAAGTTCAACCAGTGAACTTTAAAAAGTTGTTTGTGTAAAGTAATTAAAAATGATAAAAGTATTTTATCATATTATTTCGGACTCAACGATTATCTTGAATTTAAACGTATATGTATAGTATAGTTAGAACATGAAGTTTTAGGATATTGTAAATTTAAATCTTAAAAGATTACGCATTAATTAACAATACATAACACTTGGTTGTTTTAAATAGTTTTTACCCTAAAAAAAATCTCGAATATATATTTTGTAAAATTGTAAAACCAAAGGGATCAAGAGAGACAAGTAAGGGAATAGCTAAGGGTCAAAGTGAACAAAGTGAAGTAGACTCGGTCAAAATCAAAACAAGTGCGACAATTAAACCACACTTGGTATTAAAAAGAAGCTATGAGTATATTGGGTAGGTAATCCATCCCCTGTTCCCGACTCCGACTCTGATTCCCGTTCAAGTCTTCGTTCTTGTCTCGACTAATCCTCGACGGATTCAGGTGAAATGAATCTCCGACGGGTTTAATGAATTAGCTGGGTACCCATTTAGTAAAAAAAACAATGTATTTTTAAATTAAAATATAATGAATCGTCACTCCGTTGATCATCAATACGGAAATATCAAATATATTTGTCATTTAATAATAAATTAGACGTATATTTACGTATATTTATTTATAGACACACTATATACATAAGCTAAATAAAATAAAAAACTAATTGGGGGCGGATTCGGGGCGGGTAATGACATCCCCAACCTCGTCTTGAACCCGCTTCGGGTATGAAAATAATCTTGGTCCCCGCCCTGTTACCCGTCAACCTGGGGAATCTCCATCCATTAGGGTCGGGTACGCACGTGTACTCGCCCCAACGGGTAGAGATGGATAAAATTCCATCTCTAGTTACGGAGTGTTCGGAAAGTGGTTCGGCTAAGGTGTTTTTCATGCATTGCATTTACCGTATTGGCGACAATTTAAGTACTCAACTTTGTAAATAAGAGGATTAGGGGCAGAAAACCATTCAGCGAAATTGGGAGATAAGGATGATTAGGGATCGAGTTTTGGGGCTCAGGTTGTGGGTGGTTGGGGAAAAACCCCAGGGATCAAGTTTTAGTCGAGATTTATATCTCAAAGAGTATTAGGTATAAATCTTAATACTAATAGAACTTGATTTTTGTATCAACTTAGCTAAATCGACAATATTAAGAATCGGCAACAATAGGCACTTTGTGAGCACAATGTATAAAGATCTCTATAGACGTTTTTGTGACACAAAATGTCTAACTATTTTTTTACTACGTATATCTTAAGGAAAACTTACACCCATAACCATTTTTAAAATAATCATTTCTATTTAAAAGTAATTTCACCAACAAAAACAATATTTTTTCTCGCAATGGAAACTTGTGCAAGAAGTTCATAAAATTCTCAGTAGTCCCCATGGAAACGATATTCGATATACTACTACTTCATTACTTGTAACGATTGGTGTATACTTGTGCCCTCACTGTGGCCACTCTATAGACTATACAATTTTCTGCATTAGCTAGCTATACATAACTGTTTGATAATGACTTAATTATATAGAAAATACGCTATTTGGTAAGCTTATAATGATAAACTTTATGCAAAAAGACAAGTTTGTTCCTCACAATTATAAAACACGCTCATTTCATCTAAAAATATCATACCAAACCATATAAACAGTTTTATTTATTTTAGACTTAATTAAAAATCAACCATAAATTCCCTAAATCAGATTATCAGATAGCATTTGGTGGTATCCGGGTCATGGGCCAAGTAGTCCGAAAGAAATCCGATTTGAGTCGTATATTCGGTGACAGAAAACATATACGTATGACGTGTGAAGTGGCGTTGGGCGATTGCAAGTGGTTTGTGGTTGGGATAGATATACATAGCCCCAGGAAGGAGGTCCTCTTTCATTTTGTGGTGGTCAAGAGGGTTTGTTCCAAAAAGGAAAAACCTACAACGAACAACAACAAGATTGAGCTCAGATTATACAAAACTTCACCTAAATCTGCTCTCTACTTCGTGTGTTTGTGTTCCTTCTTCCCCTTTTCCACATATATATCTTCATCATCTTATCTCTATCTTGTTAGAATCGGCGATGGATCCATTTTATATGGTTTCTTCAATCATCGAGCTACGCAAAGGTAAAAATTCAGCACATACAGCTTCTGCTACAATCAGATCTTATGAATTTACTCTACTTTATGAGATCTCTCAGAATTGATGAATCAATAATGTGTTAAGTTGTGGTTTTGACTGATTTCGGTTTGTATAACTTTGTGTTCTTTGCTTAGCTCTGTTAGTTTCATGTGTTTGCTTTAGGTTTATATTATCTAGGTTATGAAGCACTTAAAATTATTGTAATTTGGTTAATTGTAATTATGTTGTAATCAGGAGTTCTGAAAAAGGGGGTTTTGTTGGATCTGTTTACTTTTAATGCTGTTAATTGTGAAAAATATTGTTTTGGCCCTTTTCATTTGGGTTTTTTGAAGGTTTACCCATCTTAAGTCGATGTTTCCTTGCTTAAAAGGGAGCTTATTCATTTTTGGTGAATAAATGCTCTTATTTGGACAGCGGGCGGGCATTGTGAAATGCAAGTTTGAGATTTTGTTTGTTTTATGATGTTAAACAGTCATTTGTGAAGCTATCTTTGGTACGAGACCAATTTATTACCAAATTGTGATTTGCTTAAGTATGATTTATCGTCAAGTATTTTCAATTATCATGTTTGTAGAAGTGAAGTATCATCTAACATTTGTGTTTTGCAGGATTTGGGTAATATAAGCTGCAACTTGCAGGTTTACTTTCAGAGTGTTATTATATGCCCTTAGATATATATTTGTTTTCTGACCTCGAAGAAGAATGAGCTTGTCCAATAAAGCGGCTTCTGCCATTGACAAAAAGCTTAGTGCAACAGGAAAGACACTAAGTTTAAATCCAGATGCAGCAGAATTTGTTCCATTTGCTCTAAGATCACCTTCTGCAACCGTTCGTGCTCCAGATGTGTCATCAGGCTTCAGTAAATTTGGTGCTACAACACCAGGGAAAGCAGTACTAGATCGATCAGAATCATCAGTGTCAAATAGTTCAGATGATGAGGCACACCAATATTGGCGTCACCAGCTACCTGATGATATAACTCCCGACTTTAATGTTGCAGGAGACGAAGATTCTCAACCAATCAATATGCTTCGTTTTTCGAGTTTGTCTTTAGCAGATGTCAATGAAACATCACGGTTCACTGCATCAGCAGGAAGTGGTTTTATGTTAAATGAGCCGCAGGAATCATCTCCTCATCAAACAAACGGCAGTGGCTTTTCCAAGAAGATGGGATATCCGATTTCATCATATGGTGAAAGTTCACCGTCAGCTAGTTTTCAACAATTGTCTGCTAAACCGTGGGATATGCATGCTGATCAGGTGCTGACCAGTATTAGAGACGGGCCTTCCTACAATGGTGATCCTGGGCATGGGTACCTAGATGACATGCTTAATGAGCAACAACAGATGGAGGGTACAGACGTAAACCCTCTTGAATTTTTGGCCTCCCAATTTGCAGGTTTTGCAGCTGAAAGTCTTGCGGAGGTTTATTTTGCAAATGGAGGTGACTTGAATTTGACAATTGAGATGCTTACTCAGCTTGAGGTATATCATACATGTACATCTGTAACTTATCTGGGTTAATTTTCTTTTCAGCAATAAGGGTTTCACAAAATATTTTAATTTCTGATTGCAGCTTCAAGTAGATACTGGTTTTAGTCAGAATCTGAACTCCAAGGCTTTGTCTGCTCCAAATCTTAGTGCTCTGGATTTTCCGGCACTCTCTCCTGCAGAGGGTCAAAATGGTGGGCCGAAATTCTTGGGAGATGATCACCAACAGCATATTAGTAATTCTTATCATCCTTTGGAGAAGGAAAACTTGCTCATGTTCAAATCTTCTTCTGCCGCTCCTCCATCGGGTGGTGCTACAGATTTTGCTTCTGCTGTTAGAAAAATGGCTTCACAGGACTCAAGCATATGGAAGTATAATAGAAACCCTTCTCAAGATGCCACAATTGGATCAAGCAGAAGTTCTCATGTCTTGGCCAGCAGCGCTTACAATGGTGGGCATGGAAGGGCCAATTATGGAGATAAGTTGGCCAATCGGAATTCAATCCGTTCAGCTCCTGTGTGGCTCGAAACAGGAGAAGCAGTCGGTAATGTTCTTGATGAAACATATTACTTGTTAAAGTTAGCTTCTTTTAATTGAATGCCTTGTGCGTGTATGCATGTCTTAACTTTGTCGAGGATGACAGCAAATATGTATTCCGAGATGCGTGGTGAAGCTCGTGATCATGCACGTCTGCGGAATGCATACTTTGAACAGGTATACTTGTTTACATTAGATGCATGACTTTCTCTATGTCGCCCTCCAACTGATTTGATAAAAATTAGTAAGAAAGACAAGATGCTTACCCGGTAAGAGGTGAGGTTGTTTACTAAACACTCTGACCGAAAAATGATGCTGACTGAGATGCTGACTTGCTAATATTTGTCTCTTTAAAATGCTTGGCATAATAATAGGCACGACAGGCTTACCTTGTCGGATACAAGGCTTTAGCTAAGGAACTAAGCGTAAAGGGGCAACTGCACAACATGCAAATGAAGGCGGCTCATGGAAAAGCTCAAGAATCTATATATCGTCAGAGGTTAGTTTTATCTCTACTCTTTAAGATAGACGTCTGGTCCACTTTTTGCTAGCTCAGCAAGTTTTTGGAGTACATTTTGCCGCTTTTATTGTACGCTCAACAGTAGAGCGGAAAATCATGCTTTGGTGGAATATAAGCAAAAATATCAATCTTAATGGAAAAGTTTTCCTAATTTATAGGACCTGGGAGCATGTAACATTTATGCACTTTGACATTTAAGTTTTTCGTTGCAATCATTTCGTTTGTGGGGATGGGTGTTGTGTACGTACTCGTGCAGGAATCCAGTGAGTCCAAGTATGCAGGGGAATGGAAGAGGAGGACAGGAAAGGTTAATAGACCTCCATGGGCTACATGTGACTGAAGCCATTCATGTCCTAAAACGAGATCTCACAATGCTGAGGAACATTGCCAGGTCAGCAGATCAGCATCTCCAGGTGTACATATGTGTTGGAACGGGCCACCACACTAGAGGGACCCGCACTCCAGCTAGACTTCCTGTTGCTGTCCAGAGATATCTTCTGGAGGAAGAGGGCCTCGACTACTCTGAGCCCCAGCCTGGGCTCCTTCGAGTTGTGTTATATTGAAGACATATCACCCAGGTATAGCAGTTCCTTTTTGACACAATAAAACACACACAAAAAAAACTTAACCCCATGAAAAATTGAAAAAGAAAATGAAAGATTGATATTCATGCGTTTGTATATGGGAAAGAGAGATTAGTCGATAGCCTGGAAAATTGAAAGCGGAAGGGGGAAAACAGAAGCTAGAAAACGAAAATGAAAAGAAAATTGTACCTGTGTATCATTAAGGTGTAACCATCCAACAGCAGAATTACCTTTTGGTAGGGAGGATTTCATCTTATTTTTTGTTAAATGTACTGTTATTTTTTGTTACACAGTTTGCAGGTGTAATGTATGATGAAATAGTATATGATAGCTTTTGCAAAATTTAGAAATTTTATCATTGGCACAGTACTTGGTTTCTTAAGATTTAATTTGTTTATATCCATTTTGTGCATTTCCCGACTGTTATCTTCATGGCCCCGTATGATTAGTTGATGTCTTCAGGTCTCATAGGATTAGGACCAGTCCAGTCCTTGGGACCAATGGCATTTTCTTCTCTATACTCTTCAGGTCTCTCATAGGATTAGTCGATATGCACACAAGTTGGTCCAATCCTCCTTAGGACCATTGCTATTTCCCTGGTTGTTATCTTTAGGACTCCAGGATCAGTTGAAGTATGCCCAAGCTGGCTCAGTTCTTATTAGGTCTCATTAGGGTCCTAGGGATTGAGTTAAGGTCTACACACTACAATACATATATTGTGTGTGTATATATATATATATATATATATATTGGGTATGTATGGTTTAGTTGGGAAGAGTGAACAAAGCCTTCAGTTTCTAGACCATGGCTTGTAGTGAACTTTAAGCTAGAGATGTGCAATATTAGGTCCCATTAGGGTCCTAGGGCTTGAGTTAAGGTCTACACACTACAATACATATATTGTGTGTGTGTATATATATATATATACATTGGGTATGTATGGTTTAGTTGGGAAGAGTGAACAAAGCCTTCAGTTTCTAGACCATGGCTTGTAGTGAACTTTAAGCTAGAGATGTGCAATATTAGGTCCCATTAGGGTCCTAGGGCTCGAGTTAAGGTCTACACACTACATTACATATATTGTGTGTGTGTATATATATATATATATATACATTGGGTATGTATGGTTTAGTTGGGAAGAGTGAACAAAGCCTTCAGTTTCTAGACCATGGCTTGTAGTGAACTTTAAGCTAGAGATGTGCAATATTAGGTCCCATTAGGGTCCTAGGGCTTGAGTTAAGGTCTACACACTACAATACATATATTGTGTGTGTATATATATATATATATATATACACATTGGGTATGTATGGTTTAGTTGGGAAGAGTGAACAAAGCCTTCAGTTTCTAGACCATGGCTTGTAGTGAACTTTAAGCTAGAGATGTGCAAATTCCCTATCGTCAATCCCAAACCAGCCTGCAATTGATTACAAATTTGCAGTTGGTTGACTAGGAACCGATGGAGATCGCCTGGGGATTCTCATGGCTCCCATTACCCATTCCGTGTGTCTGTGTGTACTTGAAAATAGGGGTGTTCATCCATTGAAACCCACCCAATGGATTTAGGCGAATCTGACCCGATTCAATCTTTCATTGGATGTTGGATTTTGTCATCCGTTCAAATTTTATTAAAGTTGGACAACCGAACCAATTTAATCTAATGGATGCTTGTATCGGGTCGGTTTTGTCCGTTGGTTATTGTTAGTGGTTATCAATCCAATATTTTGATTCAATTTTCAACCAATTAATCAATCATTTCTGTTGGTTCTGAACCACTATGACTTTCACATAAAATGTTTGTAAGAGGGGGGGGGAGGGGGGGGGGGGGGTGAATACACATAGTAAATTTGCTCTTTTAAATTTTAGTTTATTTCAAACGTAAATTTACAGATATGTTGTGGAAACTAGGAGGCAGGACATTTATCCTAAACTATATGTGGGAACAAATCTACACACTGAAAGAGAAAAGAAGAAGGTTCTCTTTTAGACCTGAGAGACTAAGATAGCTCTCAGATATTAACACAAATTTACTTTGAAGCTATCACAGAGATATGTTATTTCAAAATGGGTGATTTGCAAGTTAACATAATGAAGTCATTTTATAGTCTTCATTGCATTAAATGCTCTTCTTCAACTTTAACACGTGTCTTCGTCGAATTTGTTGATTCATGTATGCTTGTACTTTTCATTTCAACCTTTTGAGTTGATGTAGACACTTGTTAACACTTCATATCCTTTGGTTGCAGAGGGAACAATAAAGTATGGTAAGTATTAATTAATAATATTTTAGAACATACTTATGCTGGCATGTTTTTGCATGTTCTCATACTTTAGGATGAGAGTTAGGAAGAGTTGGTGAACCAAACTTGTTGAGCAAGTTTGCACTTCAAAGTTCGGCTTGCCAGTAGTAGTATTTGTCAGACTACATACTGATTATATCTTGTATTGATCTTCTTTTGGCTAGACGACAAACCAATCCGCTTTGGCGACAATTTAACTACTCTTCAACTAATCTTTGATTTTGTTGAAGACTTTTTACTCTCGGAAAAATACAAATAGTAAAAAGACCTTTACAAGTAAAAGTAATATTTGTCTATTCTGAAATATAAGCTATACAACAGTTACTAGTTATAGACATTTATGAAGAATACTCGTGTCGGATATTAAGTGCTTGGAATAATTCAAAGGAGTATATCAAACCGATGAAGGTATCAATCTAAAGGTTGCTAAGGAGATCTGTCGGATTGTGACCTTTACTTAAAAGCATTCAATCAGGTTGTAAATCCGATAATTTATAAGATTGAATTCTTTTTGAGAAAACATCAGATTTAAACCTTATTATGTATCTAATCCGGTGTGTGAAATGTACATTGAATTATACCTATTTTTGTTGGCAAAGAAGAGAATGTATTTCTAAGTGTTAAACTTCGGATGTCTATGTATTGTGTACAAATCCGATGGTTAAGGCTATCCATTTCAACCCATTACTTATACATTTTCCTATTATTGTAAATAATACTATATACAAATATAGACTAAAAAAATATTGTAAAAATTATTAATTACTAGTGTGTGGCACCACGCGTTGCGTGGTGACGAAATCATTTGGTAGGAAATATGTAGCTACGTTAGGAAAAATCCAAGTCATTAATTGACAACTTATAAACCTCCTTACCCCAATGAGCACGGTAAATGATTTATGTTGTGAAGAGTGAGATATGTGATTGATATAAAGATAACCAAATATAGGGGCACAAACTTGTTAAACAGTTCAAGTATATAGAATAATCTCAAGTATCTAGAAGAATCATCAATGAAATTGCAGGAGAATTTAAGGATAGTAATTTATAATAATTACGCAGTTAATATTGGTCTATTTATAATCGATCATCAACAAAGGGGGCCCAAATATTGATGAAGAACATGGGGCAAATGTTTATAAAGAAGATCGAGGTAAAGAATTATGACCAAAATTCAATACAAATTCAGTTTTTTACTACACAATTTATAATTCATCAAACAAACAAATCCCAATTCATGAAATCCAAAAGAAGCACATTGGCTCTTAATGTTGAAATCTAATATAGTTTGCTGACAAAATAAAAAGTAAAAGTTCGCTCATTGACAAAATTTCAACTCTTCATCTTTCTGAAGATCCATGGGTAATGTGATGAAATTAAGTTTATAAGTACACTAAAGAGACTTACGATATACAAAGATTGGGACCGGTTCATAATCCAACTAAGAGGCACAAAATTAATAGGAAAAACATTTCAAAGTTCACCAAATAGAACAAAACCCAATTTGTGAGTCATCAATTAAACAAACTCAAGTTTGTAATTCATCAAATGTACAAAACCCAATTCATGAAATCTAAAAAAGTAAAAGAAATGAAGATCAGACAGTATCGTTGCTCTTGAACAATGTTGTTGAAGCTCCAGTATAGCAAGTACTTTACAGTGTGCCACATCCGTTGTAAAAAACACTCCATCTCATTTGGGTCCGGTAGTTCGGTAACTACACATGCAAAAAAGGACTTGCAGTTAAATAGTTTGTGTTACATGAGATTTTGACTGTTCAACGTGGGAATCCCATGATTCAGATGAACTAATCTTGACTACTCCTAGTTTTGTATTGGTTTCCTTTTGCCTTCCATTTTCTCTTATTCCTCAAAAATTCGTTCGTAAATTGATGACACTACGTTGATAATTACACTAAAGAGGATTTGGATAAGTATAAACTGGACCAGTTGATCATGATCCAATTAAAAAACACAGAATCACCAAATTCTTATTGATGTCTCAAAGGTAAATTGAAAGAAAAACTTGTAGAGATGGAGATCCTTGTAGTGTTCCATGAGATTTTGATTGTTCATGTAGTTGCTTAGTTTTGAAGAATGGAATACAAGATCCAAAAATCCTATAACCCAGATTGGATTTAAGTTTCTTCTAGCAACCTCAAAGCTGCACTAAGATCTTTAGATTATCAAGAAAATGATTCTATATAGTATGTTTATTACTCCCCTCTTCACGTAAGCGAACCATCTCTAAAGAAACTTGACTTTTGAGATCCCATGAATTAATATGATTTCTATAGATTAATGAACGATCATAAACAACTCCATGATTAAGTTACAGAACTAAAAATCAATATGTGAACATATAAGGTAATCATGTAAACAACATAAGCATACCCAATAGCTATTAGCATCATCTACATTGAGAAAATAAAAAACAACAGGTTGATACTCACCAATTGAGCGATAAAACACTCACCGGCTTCTGATGTCGAGGTCTAATGTAAAACAAAATAAATACTTACTTGGTTCCACCTATTAGATAGATGGAGATTGAGAAAAGAGAATTAAAAAGCCCTATGTGTAAATAAGCATATTTATTTCAAATAGTGTGACATCTCAAATTGTCTAATAATTTTATTCATCAATATAAATAATCTCTGTGTATTTCTTGCAGGCATCTCGAATTGTAATGGCAATAGATATGGTGATGGACCTGGCTACATATAATATGCAAGACAATGAACCTTAATGTCATTGAGGCATTTTATCAAACACCTAATTTGCATGTGTTGGGTTGTCATATTAAATTGGTAAAGGTTAGATTGCATTTACATGACCCTAAAATCAGATCTTGGTGAAGGCGTACAAAGAGAAACCAAGATCTATAGGAATATAATGGAGAAGAAGTAAATGGGAGACGTTTTGGTATAGAAGATGGATAGTCTAGACTTTAGAGTTGGAGTTGGAGGTTACGCTTAAAGAAGCAAAATTACAAACAAACCCCTCTCATAATGAAACGCATATTTTCTATATAGGGACATAAATGTCTTTCAGATATTAAAGAGATAAAAAAATCAAAAAAGTTAGAAAATTTCTTTTGAGTATTCCTAATCAAAGAAGCTGCCACCTCATGTGTTGAGGTTATTGCTTTTATAGATATAAAAGATATATTTATAAATTGGATGATAGTTAGATAAATGATTGGATGGTAATTGGATCAAAAAATATTGTAAAAATTATTAATTATATATTTATAAATTGGATGATAGTTAGATAAATGATTGGATGGTAATTGGATCAGTTCAGTTTTATTGGATTAGGGACTCTCGTCTAAGAGTTGATCTATCCAATTTGGATGTTGAAATTTTGGATCTAATATGATCAAATTACAATGAGTATCCAATTATAGTCGATAAGTTTTTATTAGACTGGATGACTTTTTGCCGCTACTTGAAAAGCATATGGTTGTCATAGTGTCATATTTGATCAGAGAATTCCTTAATATAGAAATGGGGCAAGGTTCAAAATAGTGTGTGGCAAGGTCTAGCCTTACACGTCACGGCGAGGACACGACATTTTTCTAGGTGTGAAATAATGCGGCAAATTTGTATGTCATATATAGAATTATATATATGCACATATATGTTTTTTATATACTATTCTAATAAGATAATGATGTTAAAAATGTACATTCATATTAGAAGAAAAATCATGTAAATTATTATTAAAAAATAGTTCTTGACTGAATATTTAAAATAAAACGTAAGAATTTAAAAAGATAATTTTACTACTTTGTTTTAATCGTGAGTCCATAACGTTTATGAATTTGTGAACATGTGAGAGATGTGAGTGATATGATTAAATAAATATATATAGGTGTAAAATCTAAAGTTAAAAATGTAAAAACACAAATAAAAAAGAATTTGAAAAAAGTCGCATCTTATAAAAACGCGCGCTGCGACGCGCCATAGCGTTAGCCACGCTGTACGGAGACGTTATGGGTCATTTTGTAACGACGTAGACACGTCTTCCGCCATATCGCTCCATGGCGGACGACATGGCACGCCTTTTTGAACATATGAAGAGATAGAGATACACCTTGGGTCCTTGAACCCAAACTCAAACATAAATAATATAGTATAGAGTAAATTACGAATTTCGTTCTTTTGGTAATATGGTGTTTTTTGTTTTCGTCATTGTACTTGATCAATTATCAAAAAGAACTTTCTATAAAGTTTGGTGTGCTTTAGTTTTCCTTCATCTGACTGTTGTCATGCTTGAGCCATTAAAGACCTCCATTTGCCTCTCAAAGAGAGGCCGAGGGCATGGAAATCCCTAACAATCGATTTAAATGATCTTCCTTGAGATTCATAGAAGAGACCAAAAATTTTGACTTATTTTATGACACCATACTAAAAAATTCTTAGAACCGTCATTGTCCTTGCATACAATTTTTAGAAAGCATCCATCCAAGTCAATGAATCTCCTACACTCTGACAACCAACCTTCTTTGATACCCTTAAAACACACATAAAATCTTTGAAAATAATTTCTACTATTTGGACTTACCTCGACACTGACTTTAATCGTTGATCCCGAATTACTCCTTCTAATCTCCTCATCGTAGTCCTATAGCTTCCCGTAATGCTTAGTGAGAGTCGTTTCCACTTCTTCCAATGCTTTGGCCTTAGCCCTTTGCCATTTTTTATTTATAGATTAATAAAATACACAAAAAATAATTTGTGCAAATTCATTCAAAGTTTATGATGCAAAACAAATGTGCTACAGATCAAAATGCTAGATGAAAGTTGTAAAATAAAAATGAGATTAATACTAAAAATCAAAAGAAAAAATGCATTAAAATGGAACCAACTTTCATATATGAAGCTAATGCTCTAAAATGTGATGATTAAATGCTTGAAAGAGAATTTTAGAATGTGAATGTCGTGAATGCTTCCGTCATGTTCTTTTTAATTTCTTTTAAACTTTTAGACAAAACTAAAATCTTGTGAAATCTTCAAATTGCTAGATATTACTTCTTTTAAAATTTTAAACTTTCAAACCTTTTTCCCTCACACCAGATATTACCTCTTTCATGAAAATCTTCTTAGCAAGGAGACAAGGAGGATCCTCCTATTTTGAGGATCCCACCGATTTGTCATGGAGAAAATCGTTGATATAGCTTAGTTTGAGTTGAGAAGTTCATCTTCAATCCGCATTGGTAGATTTACTTCTTCTTGATTTCGGCTGATATTTGACTTCACCGAACTTTGAAAATATGACTAAGCTATTACAAAAAGCCTAAAATTTATCTAAGTATAAAATATGTTTTTCAAAAAAAGTAAGGAGATCAGGAAGTCATCTTTAAAATTTTGATGACCCAACAATCTCCTCCTATTTGAGGATGACATCCATACTTAGAAAAACATGAGCAAGACAATGAATAATACATGTTGACCTTGTTTTACTATTTTGGGTTCTTTTTCACATAGTCCATTTTTTAAGTATATTTGATATTTACAAATGAATGAAAGAATAAACAATAAACAATATGAATGAAATAGAATGTACTTCCATCATAAAATAAATTGATCTGCCCGAACTCAAATTGGTGACAATCTTTGAGGGAGGTTTAAGTTTGAGTGAATCAGCTCATGATGCTTATGCCCATATCTTGCAACTTCTTTCTTTCTCTTAGCATCTTCACCTTCCTATTCGGCAGTCATCACTCTTTTTCCTTTGTCTTTGTTTGCCTCCCCTTAGTTACATCGGGCAGGCTGATCTGCTCCCCCTGGGTTGGTCCGTCGGTTTCCTTATCTTAGACCAAAATTTTGAGTTGAACGTTAAATATGAGTACTGAGGGTTGGTGTTGTTTGAGTTGGACGCTGGTGTTGCTCCCCCTCAGATGGTTTCTCCCCCTCAGCGGCCGACGGAGAAGAAACACCATGAAAAATGGGAAATTTTGGCAACTTTTTTTTTCACCGATCTTGGAAATCGGGGGGACTTCAAGTATGTTTTTTTTTCTAAGGAACCCACCGAATTTAGGAGTTGTTGGCTACAAAATCGGTAGGAAAAAATTCGGTAGGAATTTAAGAATGGAGAAATTGGATTGATGATCAAGTGGAAGGTTTGATGAAGTAGGAGGAATATTTTGAGGAGAAGAATTTGGGATAGCATCTTCAGGAGAGTTTGTAGTAGGAGGGTTTTGAAGGGAGGGAACGTTGGATTGCTGACCAAGAGTGAAATTTGGTGAAGTAGGAGGATCACCATTATGAGAGGGAATATCTTGAGAAAATGGCACATAGGGAGTTGGGTTTGGTGAAGTAAGTTGAGGTCCTTCACCAACACAATTCATCAACACAGGAAGAAATCCATCTATTCAGTTCATCATCCTTACATGAGAGTGGTGATGATCATCAAAATTTACATGTATGAATTCATTAGTGTAGTTTCTTCGAAGATTTGGGTAAAGTAAGATTGGGCAGCTTCACATAGCGTTTTTATGTGTGTGTGTGAGAGAGAGGGAGAGGGAGAGAGAGATCAGTAAGTGGAGAATCATGCTGATCAGGAATGAGTTTTGAAGAAATAAGTAGACCACCATTTTGAGATGGAGGATCATGAGTGAAGGGAACTGAGGAAGTTGGGGTTGGTAGAGGTTATAAGAGAACCATAACCAAAGCATGAAGATATCCATCTATTTAGCTCAGGAACCTGCAATCACAAAGAATTTATTTCCTAGGTACCCATTTGGTAGTGGGTTCTTTTGGGTTAGATGTTGAAGAAGAAAATTGGTATCAATCAGGTCAATTCTTTCTTTCGGACAGTCAAGATGAAAAATATCACCACAGATATAGCATTTTCTATAAATAAAAGCCTTTTTAGAACCTTGACATTTTCCTTACTTTTGCCTTTTATATTTATTTTCAAAGAATTTGATGAAGTAACAAAGATTTGGGGTGTATGATAGGCGGGTTCACCCCCCCTAAATCTAACCGCAAGTGTACGGGTCGAAGTCAAGTAATAGTACTAGAAAGTACGAGTATCGAACACAGGGAACTAGGAACTAAGTATCACAATTACTATAAACTCTATTAACTAAACGTCGCAACTTTGAGTGGTTGATACTTGACTAATTAAATGCAAGCAAAATAAATCAAACACGGAACAGTAAACAACTTAAGAAACTTTGATAGAGAAAACAGTTGAGGGTTGGAAATCCTATGGTTCTCACATATAAACATCTGACTCAAAACAATTACCAGTTATTTCCTTTTAATGAATACCCAATCTTTAGATCACCGTTGTTCTCTCTCAAGCAACAACGGTTTTATTTTAAAAGCATGGTTCTTTCTCAAGCAACCACGGGTTTGATCTTGAAAGCACAAGTTTTATCTCTCGATCTCAACCTATGTAATTCAAAACACATTAAACTCAAGATTGTAATGGGACTAAGGCTTACTCGGTATATCTCTATCCCCTTTCTCACCTTAGGCATGCAATTTCTAGTTCTAGTTAACAATTAATTCTCTCGAACTTAATTGAAAACAACACAACAATTGAAAGCTAGCTAAACTCACAAAAACATTAAAAACCAAATCACATGCTTCATTAAATAAGGAAACTGATAAAGGTCTCAAATCACATGTTCATATGCTATAAACCAAATTCATTCCAACCCCCAACATCTAGAAATTAGTTCATGTTGGTGGTGGATTCAAACACAAGAGAAAGAAAAGCGAAAGTGTATGTAAACATGGTAATTGTAAACGTGATAGTTGTGATGATGAACTCCCTTCTCTCGTGCTCGTATCTACTTCGCGTGTTGAACGTCTCCTCGATTGATCCTCTATCGTGGCTCCGAAAGACGTGAAAAGTCTCCAGAAATCGCCCCTAAGATGCTCCCGTTCGTCGTGTGTGAGATCTCCTCCGAATGATAACCTAATTCCGGAGTACATAAAGTCTGAAAAACGAACAGAGTGTTGCGCGGTTTTGGCCGCGGTTTGCAAACCGCGCCAGAAACCGCACGTGTTTCTGAGGTGTTTCCGGGTCAGGTTTGGGTCCTGGTTCGGGTACGGGTATTGGGCTTGGATCTCGGGCTTCCGTTGGCTTCGTTTTAGACTCTTTTTAGGCTCTTTTCCGCTTCTTTTCTCGATGATTGCCGCCTTTTCGATTACCTGCACATTTTCACTAGATAAACCGTAAAATTCCGCCTTTTTGCTAGAACACAAGCCAATCTCATTGGTTTGAGAACTGAAAACAACGCCAAAAGTGGCGTTATCAACAACCCCAGACCGAGCGTTGCTTGTCCTCAAGCAAATTAGCGATAAAATAGAATAAAAGCACATATCAGTGAAGTAATAACTGCACAACTCCCAATCGGTACCATGTAATGCACTGGTGATTTCCCATACCCGTGAATTGCTTATCTCACTCTCGCCTCATTCTTATTCTGTTTGATCTATGGCCTTCCATTGTAAGTTGCACTCGTGACTGCTCCGTTTACATTAAGGTTGTACTAGGTCCAAACATACTAGGGAAAACATTTCGCCTCGACCCTACCTCACGGAATATTCTCATTTCACTCGAACCTAGGTTGTCGCACATGTTGTCATGTATAAGGAGGTTATGTACAAGAATATTCGATAGTTACATGACAACTCTCATGAAAGACGCACAAATGTCCAAAAAGTTGATCTCAGAAAGGAATTAAGTAGCAAGACAGGGAATATTGGTAAAAGTGGTCGCATACCCTAATCATATTTTCCAGAAGATCATCCAGGTCTTTACAAGGGTTGTAACGGGGCTAAGGTAGTGGCTAAGAAATGAAGGGTAAAACGGTTCAAAGATCCTTGGTGTGTCAAACTTTAGCAATTCTGAACCTCCTAGCTTTATTTTCTATCATTTGGCCCTCTTTGTCACTGTTGGAGTCGCTTTGACTCTCTTATTTTCTGCTGTAGATAATATCTAAACTAACTGTTTTTTTTTGTTTTTTTTTGGGGAGCAACATTGGCTCTCTTTTCTATTTATTTTCATGACTGGCCTGTATTCTTTCTTTTCTGCTCTATCTTTCGTAGTCCATTACCGCCTCTGTTTGACACACTTTCGGATAAGGGTTGGCTAAGGCTTTTGGCTAGGGTTTACTGGTGGGTTTGAAATGAACAAGGTGAGTGTTTGGCTACAAAACGGGTTATGGGTACACACAAATGGGTAAAAAGGTATGATAGCTAAAAACAGGGTTAAACATACACACAATTCCTGGAATCATCTCTTAAGGTCCACACGATATGGTCTACTACACCCTTACCCAATATCCCGATGGTTGTCTTTGCTACTTAATGCAATATTATAGCGAGATCACTCTATAATCACGACAAGGAATTCGAAAAAGTGTATACGAATTAAGTGTATGAATCCGTCGAAATGAAAAACGTCATTTAGGCTCAATTCTCGCTATTGGGTGGTCTCCACTAATGTCCCTAGTCATGTCTGATAGACGGTTTTTGCAACCCTCCAAATCTACCGCAAGTGTACGGTGTCAATCAAGTAATACGTACCAAGTACGAGTATCGATCCAAGGAACTATGAGTTTAAGTATCACAAAGGCTAGCCACACATCTAAAATGGACGGTTGGTAAAATTTGGTTCGAGTTTTGATTAATTAACTAACTATCTCAAGAAATGAAGATAAGCAAAGAAGAGCAAGTCAACAACGATTCATACACCACAAAGAAGTTACCAAGATGACGAGGAAAGGTTAGGGGTTAGATTTCATTTAGATTTCACCAACAAATAGATAAAACACATTCATAAATCAATACACAAGGTTGAATTTAGCAATTCCCAAAATACTTACTATTCTCTCTTAAGTAATAGCAAGAATGCATCATGTAATGTATATTAAAGTCTCTCAACCAATAAACATAAACACTCAACTCATTAAGCATAAGAATCACATACACAAAACTAGGGTTTACTTGGTATATCTCTATCCAATATCTCACCCTAGGTTTATCTAGCTTTTAACAAGTTATAAAACCAATTTCTCAAAAGGAAATACAACTAAAAGATGAGTAAGAAGGCCAATCTCACAACAATAAGAACAAGCAAGACAAACTTCAACCAATAAGTGTAATGACTAAATAAATGCAATACTCATATATTTAACGGTAGAAATCCAAAATCCATCTTTCCCCCAACCTCAAAATGTTTAGCTCATGTTACTAGTAGCAAATAACATCAAAGAGAAGAAGATGACAACACCCAAGAACATTGTTTCTCAACAAATACTATGGAAATGAAGAAACTCCCTCAATATTTGATACACACTACCAATTTGTAGCTCCAAATTGAGTCTCCACCTTCAATATCAGTGCAAGGTCTTCTTTGTCTCTAAAAAACGGTTCTAACAGCTCTCCGAGAAGTGTAGCCTCCAGCAATCCCGAGATAACCCTAAAAATTAAGATTTTGCAGCTTTTTATAGTATCAACCCCCGACGGCTAAAGTGACGTGCGAGAGTGACATGGTCACTTTCGCTGAACTTCAAAAAACTTTCGGTACATTTTGAGCGATAGTGACACGACGAGAGTGACACATGTCACTTTCGCATGTCACTTTAGCATGGATCCAACGTTCTCTTTTTCTTCACTTGTTCACTTGGTTCGACGCTTCCTTCACCCGGTATGTCAAAATGGAGTATAAATAAGCATTTTTCCTTCCAATTGACACCATGTATGTCTGCACAACACTTGCACAAAATATTAGTCCGAAATGCCAATTCTTGCTTCAAGACAAGCCACAAACGTATGATTTGGAGGGTAAAAACCCGTCAGATAACGAAGTTATCAACAACTCCAAACCTAGCTTTTGCTTGTCCTCAAGCAAAAATTGGCGTAAGACAATATGATAATGATAAAACAGGCAATCATCTAAAGTGATGGGTTTTCGAAAGGGGATAATATGAACAAACATTTTAATCATCAAAAGCACAGCAAGACTAATATGAAATTAATAAGAACCAACATACACTACCTAGCTTCTTGATTAACCGAGTTTAGATAAAACTATCATTGACATGAGACTATTATCAAGCGAATGCTCGTTTTGATCAATTTCATCATGCACACAACTAGTGGAGGATTTCGCTTCGACCCTAGCCTCACGGGATGCTCTCTTACTCTTGAATCCTAGGTTCACACACATCACAAATACATGCGGGGGAGTTGATATACAAAAATTCACAAGATCATCTGCATGTGATAGTATAGAAACACGTAGTAGTCAAATAAGATCTCATGAAAGGAATTGAGTAATAAGATAAAATTTAAACATGCATTACTCACAACTTATGCTTTCCAAAAGATCAATCGGGGCTTAAAGGGTAAGAAATGGTTTAAGGTAGTGGAATAGGAAGAATGGTAAAGTACAATTAGTCCTAAGTGCATCAAAACTAATAGTAGCTCTTCCTTTTTCGTCTTCCTTTCTTTGGAACGCACAATTTCCATCAATGCATGTAATGCAGAATTTCGACTATCATACTTGTACAGAGACTTGCTTATAGCAGATGCAAGTTTTATTCTATTTTTGATTTTTGATCTTTATTTTTTTTTCTTTATTTTTTACTTTTTTTACTACCCTTCATGCTTCAACGATCATTCCCAGCTATTTTGGCGCTATTGTTTGCATTTCTCACTCCATGATGCACTTAGACTACGGGTAGGTTAGTGTATCCGGATAGATCAAAGTCTTTGGGCTTAGTAGCGGCTGCAAAATGGCTAAGGGAATCACACATCAACAAGGGGATAAGAGAAAAGAGGATAAAAATGATAGACCAAAGAATTTGCACACATAGCCCGATATCATTTCTCAAGGTACACATAATTCACAAGTAATAGACATGTTAAATTAGAAGTTAACCTTTACTACTCAATGCAAGGAAAAATGAGATCACTATCAAATTGAAAGAATTCAGACGTGTATAGGATGGTGAACAAAAATAGAATATCACTCAGAATTGATGGCATTAAGGCTCAAAGTCTCACTAGGGTGGTCTCCACTAATGTCCACAATTAGTATGCACAACTACTTTATCCTTCCACAAGCATGCCTCAACATAGATACTACATGTCAATGAAAGTTTTTCCAATTCGCCTAAACAATAACTTCGAGCATATATATTCATTCCGCTTAATTCAACATTATACCCACAACGCATGTTAACGATCAAAATAAAGGTTCATACACATCGACCCACAAAGAAAAGAAACAAAAACAACTCCAAACCTTTGAGACACATTGTCCCCAATGTGCACAAATAGTTCAAAAGTAGTGTTCGTGGAATTTTGACCATCACATTGAGATATAAAAGGTTGACATACAAATAGAAATGAAAGCGTGCAAAAGTGAAAAAGGAAACAAACCGAGCTGTCATATTTCACCCTAGGGCTTCTGCGAGGAAGATGTGCCGGCACCTCTATTACGCCAACGTTTTCGCACGTAGAAACAACTTAAGATGCTGGTGGATCTGCTCTGGCGAGGGGGCAACGTGGTAGTGGGTGGTGGCTCAGAGCGTTGCGGCTCAGAGCGTGGCGGGCTAGAGGGCGGCGTTGCAATAAAGTCGGCAACTCGTTCTAAAATCGCCCTGTGGGCTAGCTGCGTGGTCCGCACCTCCTGAATCACCGCAAGAATATCAGCTGGTGGTGGTGCTTGCTGTCGTGGCTGGCGTGGTGGGCGTGGCTGCTGTGGTGGGTCGGCATCCTGAACCTGTGGCTCCTCCTCCTGAACAACAGCTCCATGGCTTCCCCTATTCCGGTAGCGACGTCCGGACGAAATGTTAGGCAATCCCTGGCGTGTACAGAAAAGATTGTACGTCTTTTTGCACACATCCGCCGGGGGTGCCACAAGTTCCGCCCGGACGGAGGCTGCTGCAATCCCTGCCCTCCTACAGAAATGAGTGATAAGGCAAGGAAAATTTAGGAGACACTGGGTGTTGCAGCCGGTCTTTAGTATACTGTTGAGAATGAAGTGGCCCACATCAAAATTCACGTCGACTCGGATAGCGTAGAGCAACTGAGCTGTCTCAACGGAGACTAGAGTCCGGTGAGTAGATGGGATGACGCTATGCTTGAGGAAAACCGACCAGAAAGCCATGTCTGGTTTTAAGTCGCCGTGGTGCAGGTCAACCGTTTTAGGTACCCAAATATCCGATCCGTCTTGACGAAGAATAGCCGCCATGTCGCGCAATTGAGGGTTGAACCAGGCTCTAGCAGGGAACCCGTCAGGATACTCCTCATCAGGATCTGTAGGGGCGTGGAGATACTCGTTAATGGCTTGGGAGGTGATTTCCAACGGCACTCCTCTCACCCAAACTCTTCCGAGCGCTCTGAATACTTCCGGTACCATGGAGGCGTAGAATTCCCTCACTAGACCCGGGTGATATGGCTGGCGAGTGCGAGTGAAGTCAGCCCAAGCACGCTGCCCAATAGTATCTGGGATGGTTGTGGAATCGAGCCCTCGAATGTCGATTCCCCTCTCTACAAGAAATCCCCGCTCCTCATTGAGCCTCATTCGATCGTCAAAATGGCCATTAGGACCGTTGATCAACGGTGCCTGCTCTTCTTCGGGAAGCTCATCATAGAGTTGGAACCGATCCTTGGAGAGGAGGTTGCTGCGCACCATATTGGGAATCTGCCAGAAAACTGGAAAGCTAAGCCACGAGTAAAGGTTTATAAAAAAATGGATAATTAACAAGGTAGCATGTTGAAAGAAGTGCACAGAGTCATGATGATCAATCAAAGTAAGAAATGCATGTAGTGTCTTAATGGTCTATCCTTGTGCGCAAAATTCAACCACAAGAACAAAGAGGTAAATCATGCTTCCAAGACATACATATCCCAACATTAAGCATCATAACTTAGATTACCTTAAAAACATGCTATCAAAGTCAAAAATCCCCTAATTGGGCACAAAGCAATTACTCGACACGAAACATTGCATGATACGACCTAAAACGGTACATAATGCGATCACAATGTCATATCATCAATAACCAAGGTTAACCCACACAAGAAGCAAGCCAAAGATGATAATTGCAATGTAGAAGAATGGCAAAGATTTAAGAGCTCAAAGTGGGTATTATAGGTCACTAACACAACACGCAAGAGAGATATATGCAATTCAAACACTACTATGCATGTTTGGCACAACTTGACATCAAGAGGATAATACTCAAACAAATGATGGATTTAAGTGTACTAGTGTGCAAGAGCTCAACAAGCTCAATTAAACTAGCAATTAACCCAAACCCACAATGTGTGCCCTAGCTTCAATCCATGGTGAAATTGTGTGAATGAAGAACAAAGTAGAGTTAAAGAATGTATTCACAAGTAGCAAACAACTCCAAACCTAAAATGTAGCACAATTTCACAAAATATACGAACATGGAAGAACTTTTGACCAAACCTTGAAATCTCAACAATGGAGATGAGGAGAAGTGAAAAAGAGATGAAGAACACTTACATTGAGGTGGAATTGCAACAAAAACGGAGTATCTTGGAGGAAGAAGTAAGAAAATCGACCCAAAAACCTTGTCAAAATAGCCCCAAAAATCGCCCTTTAAACTGAGGTGTTGTGCGTGAGTGACCAAATGACTGAACTAGGGTTTTAAAGCCTCTCACCTCGTCGGCGAAAGTGACAGGCGAGATTTCCCTGGTCACTTTCGCTAGGGCACTTTCGCATGAAATGTACCGCGATTACCAGGTTTCAGCGGAAAAAAACTATTGATTTGGGAGGCTAGCGAGAGTGACACGACGATTATGACTTAGTCACTTTCGCATGGTTACTTTCGCTGAATATGTACCGAGAGCAAATTTCCATAACTCTTTAAATGATGCGATAGTGTCCTACTAAAGTGATCAATGTCACTCTCGTTGTGTCATATTCGCCAAAAATGTACCGAAAACCAGACTTTTCAAGGGTGTGTCACACTTGCTGCTACTTTGACACAGGACCAAAAATGAGGTATTTTGGCCGGTTTTCACGAGAAAACGCATTGCCAAACAAAAATTGGGCTAAATATTGACAAAAATACGACTAACCTTGGTGGGTTGCCTCCCACCTAGCTCCTTATTTAGGGTCGTGGCATGACCTTGACGATTCTCAGGCCGGTATGGATAATGGGATCGAGTCTTTCACTTGCATCGACTCGCCTTCGAGATACGGCTTCACTCTTTGACCGTTGACCTTGAATACTTCTCTGTCATCCCCCTTTAGCTCGATGGCCCCGTATGAGTGGACTTTTACCACTGTGAATGGATCAGACCATCGTGACTTCAATTTACCCGGAAACAATTGGAGACGAGAATTGAACAATAACACCTTTTGACCTTCATAGAACGTCCGGTTCACGATAAATTTATCATGAAAGCGTTTGGTCCACTCCTTGTAGATGCGTGCATTCTCGTATGCCTCTATACGGATTTCGTCGAGCTCGTTTAGTTGCAATGTTCGCTTCTTTCCCGCTGCATTGAGCTCAAAATTTAGGGCCTTGATTGCCCAATAAGCGCGGTGCTCCAATTCCACCGGTAAATGACATGATTTTCCGAAGATTAGTCGGTATGGGGACATGCCTATGGGCATTTTAAATGTTGTACGATGCGCCCATAGTGCATCATCGAGCTTTGCCGACCAATCTTTTCTAGATGAACTAACCGTCTTTTCCAAGATTTGTTTGAGCTCTCGGTTGGACACTTCGGCTAGCCCATTAGCTTGGGGGTGATAAGGGGTAGTGACTCGATGTGTGACGGAGTATTTTTTCAGCACGGTATCCAAATAGCGATTACAAAAGTGACTACCTCCGTCACTCACCAATGCTCTAGGAACTCCAAACCGAGAGAAGATATGCTTCCGTAGAAAGTTGATGACGACCTTTGAGTCGTTCTTAGGGGTTGCGATTGCTTCGACCCACTTGGACACATAATCCACTGCTACCAAAATGTACTCGTTCTTGTAGGACGGCGGGAATGGCCCCATGAAGTCGATGCCACACACATCAAAGATCTCTACCTCCATGAATATATTCATGGGCATTTCGTTCCGTTTTGAGATCTTTCCGACTCTTTGGCATCGATCACAATAAGCTATGAAGTTCCGGGCATCTTTGAACAAGGTCGGCCAATAGAAGCCGGATTGTAAGACCTTAGACGCGGTGCGATCGGTGCTAAAATGACCGCCACACTCGATAGAGTGGCAATGCTTTAGTACATTCGATTTTTCTTCATCGGGCACACAACGCCGAATCATCCCGTCCCCACAATGCTTATAGAGATATGGCTCCTCCCAAAAATAGTACTTCACATCGGCAAAGAATTTCCGCCTTTGATGTGAGCTTAGGCCATGAGGAGTGACACCACTTGCTAGAAAGTTGACCACATCCGCGTACCATGGGTCGGTTACCCCAATGGCATATAATCGCTCATCCGGAAAGGATTCATTGATTGGGATGTCGTCCTCTTGTTTCACTCCCTCTAGCCGGGATAGGTGGTCCGCCACGAGGTTCTCCGTGCCCTTCTTATCCACGATCTCGATATCAAATTCCTGCAAAAGTAAAATCCAACGGATTAGTCTAGGTTTTGCATCTTTCTTGGACATAAGATATTTAAGTGCGGAATGATCCGTGTAAACAATGACTTTAGACCCAACAAGATATGATCTGAATTTTTCACATGCAAATACAACCGCTAGCAACTCCTTTTCCATAGTGGCATAATTGACTTGTGCCTCGTCCAAGGTTTTGCTAGCGTAGTATATTGCATGGAGTTTCTTGTCCTTTCGTTGGCCCAAAACAGCCCCCACGGCCAAGTCACTAGCATCACACATGACTTCGAAGGGTAGAGTCCAATCTGGTGCGGTAAGAATCGGTGCGGATGTGAGTTCTTTCTTTAGCATGTCATAGGCTATTTCACAATTCTCGGTGAAGTCAAACTTGGCATCTTTGAATAGCAACTCGGAGAGGGGTTTGGCAATCTTGGAGAAATCCTTGATGAACCGCCAGTAGAACCCCGCATGACCCAAGAAGCTACGGATCCCTTTCACGGAAGTGGGATATGGAAGTTTCTCAATCACTTCAACTTTTGCCTTGTCAACTTCAATGCCCTTAGCCGACACCTTGTGGCCCAATACAATGCCTTTCGTCACCATGAAGTGACACTTCTCCCAATTCAAGACTAAATCGGTATCTTGACATCTCTTGAGGACCAATTTGAGATTTCCCAAGCAAACATCATAAGAATCCCCAAAAATAGAGAAGTCATCCATGAATATCTCCATTGTTTCCTCTATCATGTCGGAGAAGATAGCCATCATGCAACGTTGAAATGTGGCGGGAGCGTTGCACAATCCGAAAGGCATACGCCGATAGGCAAAAGTGCCATATGGGCAAGTGAACGTTGTCTTCTCTTGATCTTCGGGGGCAATTGGGATTTGGTTATATCCCGAATAGCCATCAAGGAAACAATAATAGGCGTGCCCGGCCAATCTCTCCAACATTTGATCGATGAATGGTAGAGGAAAATGATCTTTTCTAGTGGCGTTGTTAAGTTTGCGATAATCAATGCACACTCTCCAACCGGTAACGGTTCTTGTTGGAATTAATTCGTTCTTGTCGTTTTTAACTACCGTTACCCCACCTTTCTTGAGAACCACTTGAACGGGGCTAGTCCAAGGACTATCGGAAATTGAATAAATAATGCTCGCGTCAAGTAACTTCATCACTTCCTTTCGTACCACTTCTTTCATATTGGGGTTTAACCTCCTTTGATGCTCAATGGATGGCTTAAACCCATCCTCCATATTGATCCGGTGCATGCAATAGGAAGGGCTTAACCCCTTCAAGTCGGCGATTGTCCACCCGATGGCGGATTGGTGCTCCCTTAACACTCTTAGTAGCTTCTCTTTTTCCAACTTACTTAGATGTGATGATATGATCACGGGCAAGGTAGAGTTTGCCCCTAAGTAAGAGTACTCTAAATGAGAGGGTAATGGCTTAAGCTCGAGTTGCGAAGGCACTTCCGCCGACGGTTGGGGTTTAGCATTTTTAGGCCCCAAGTCTTCGAATTGTTGGTGCCTTGAAAATTTCCGGAAGGGTGTTGCTCCCAATTGCATTACACATTCTTTTCTTTCGCTCTCATCACCGTCTTCTTCAAAGAGACCATTAGTCAACACGTTACCGAGCTCATCATCGGTAGATTCTTGCTCAAAAACCTCCTTTACCGCTTCATCCACAACGTCCACACTAAAGCATGCATTCATGTCGCTTTGGCTTCTAGCACAATTGAACACATTGAAGACCGCTTCCTCATCTCCCACACGAAGGGTCAATTTACCCCCCTTGACATCGATTAACGCACCCCCGGTTACTAGGAACGGTCTCCCTAGAATGAGAGGTACATCGACGTCTTCTTCCATATCCAAGACCACAAAGTCTACGGGGAAGTAGAACTTCCCGACCTTGGTTAGGACATCTTCAATTATTCCGTGTGGGTGCTTTATCGATCGGTCCGCAAGTTGTAGAGTAACCCTTGTGGATTTGATTTCTCCAAGACCGAGTTTCCTGAAAATAGATAATGGCATAAGGTTAATGCTTGCACCTAAATCACATAAAGCTTTACCAAACTCAAAATCACCAATTTGAATAGGGATAGTAAAACTCCTTGGATCTTTTAGCTTGGGTGGAAGTTTGTTTTGGATGATGGCACTACACTCTTCGGTGAGTGCTACGGTAGCGTGTTCTTCAATCTTCTTTTTATTGGACAAAATATCCTTCAAGAACTTGGCATATGACGGCATTTGAGCTAAAGCATCCACAAAAGGAATGTTGATTTGTAACATCTTGAAAACGTCCAAGAACTGAGCAAATTGTTGTTGGTCCTTGTATTCCTTAAGACGGTTTGGGAATGGTATCGGTGGCTTGTAAGCTTTCACGGTCGGTTTGGATGGTGATGGTGTCTCTTGTGTCTTGTTGGATGTTTCCACAACATCTTCAACCTCTATTTCCACGAGACCGGGCTCTTGCGTGGGTGGCACTTCTTCTTCCTCGGGACCCATGTCATCTTGTTAAATCCAGATCCGTGCAACTATGATGAAATCGAAATATATGAACAATAAGAACAAATGATTTCAACTGGTCATCCCTGTCATTCACTTTCAGAGAGAATTTGCAATACAGTGTTTGAAAGTAAAAAGGATGATTAGCTTGTTTTTCCAAGCTAATCTTACATTAAATACAATGGGCCCGTGGTTAACAAGCCCACGACCCGTTCACTAAAAGGCTCAAATTAAACAAATACAATTCAACCCTTGAACTTTAAATCAACCATAAAACCTGCCCTAACAATCTCCCCCTTTGATTTGAAGTTCGAGTTGGCGCTCTAGATCTCTCCAGTTGAAGACATATCTTTTGCGGAGCGCGAAGTGTACCTCGAACAATCTGATGGCGCGGCGATAGTCGATGCGATCTTCAATCATTTCCAAGGCATTCCGAGCAATAGATTCATTCTGATTCGGAACATAAGAATACCTTGGATTCTCAGACTCGTGCTGAATAATCTTTCGAAGAGCATCTCTGACCTTTAGAAGCGTGCCGTCACAAAATCTGTCTACCTGACTGAAGCGCATGAATTTCTTCTCTTTTTGCTCATTTAAGTAAACAATCCCGAATTCTGGTTCCAGAAGCATAGCATTCTCGGGATACATGTTTAACTCAGGTGCTTTCAGATTTGGCTTGATCAAATTTACCTTCTTTGCCTTGTTCTCGACAGCCATTTGAAAATCCGTTAGATATGACATCATAATGGTACGGACCAGGTATCGACGAACAACTTCGAGCGCCTTTGTAACTTCAAGCAGTCGGATGGTTCTTGTGCGAAGGTCTTTCAGAATAGCCAGGAAGTCGAATGGTCGGAGGTGTTGGAAGTCGGCTTCAGAAAATTTCCATTCATTACCATCTTCGCGGCGAACGGTGAAGACTGGATAGACGATCCTCATGATGCGTCGTGAATGGACGTTAAGTACCTCTGTGATCCGAAGTTTGGTTCTGACTTAACTAACTGGAAGACACCGCTTCATTGTGCTGATATATCGTCGTTGGTATTCGGGGTTGAAGTTGTAAATACCAAGGCAGAAGGCCGGCTCGATCGGGCGAAGCTTGTGGACGAACAGCTTTTTCAAAGATTCCTCCACATGAGGGATAAGTACCTTGATCTTCTCCCAGCGGTTTTGTTGCTGTTGAGGAAGGGGAGGAAGATCAGAAGTTGTCGTGGGAGAAGTAGTTGTCGGTAGATTGGGAGTATTAGACTCGGGTCTTGTTGAGGATGTTCCGGCGGGCTGAGCATAGTGAACGGGGGATGCTCCATACAAATTTTGGAGCAGGAACTGATCATAATCAATGTTGTCGTCCTCATCAGTGGGGAAGACCAAATTTACCTGGAGATTTACGGCACTGGCGGCTTTTTCGTACCATGCGTCTTCGGTCTCCGGGTTGGCTTCACAATCTGGATCTATCATATCCAGAATCGGTCTGTCTGATGAGTCAAAATTGAACAGTTCCTGTGTTGAACCCTCGGGCTTTTCAACCGTTGGGTCTTCTTCATCTGAAATTTCCATATCTATAACCATGTCTGCTAGAGGCAACTCGGCTTCAGGTGCTTCTGTTGTAGTTGCCGCAGTTGGGGGTTCCTGTTGAACCACAGTTGTAGTTTCAGACTAGATCGGGGTGGCGGTCTCGGATAGACGTGGTCGTTTCTCCCCCTCACGGTGATCAGGATCATCCTGGTCATCGTGTTTCCGCTTCAGACCGCCCGCTTGACTCTTGCAGGTATCTTCGAGTGAGCGGACTCTCTCGTACAGCGTTGTGAGCGCTTGGTTGTAGGCCGTGGGAGTCGAGTCAATGGCGTCTAAGCGAGTGGTTATAGAAGAAGATGGAGCAGTGACCTGTGATCGGAGAACTGAGATCAGGTCTGCTTCAGTCGAGGCGGTTGTATCTGATTCCTGGAGCAGTTGGGCCAATAGCATCGTCTTTAAGGTATCCACCGAATAGATAGGTTGAGCAAATGTCGGTGGATGTGGTGGTGCGGTTTCGGCTTCAACGATCTTTGCTTTGCCTTTGATGGCTTTGGCGATCTCGTCGGTGACATGCTGTTCCAGTGCCTCGAGGACAACCTTGAGGGTGCTGTCCAGGGACTCTTGCGACACAAAGTCGGGGTGAATAACTCCGGGACCACTTAGGTTACCCGTTGAGGCGTCTACCACAGGGGTAGAGCCACCTACGTTCACAGTTGGCGTGATGTTAGCTGTGGTAGGATTTCTCGCTGATCCTTGTGATCCACCTAGAGGTGAAGACACTACGGTGGTTCCGGTCGGGTCACGAAGAGCCTCGACTTGGTGTTGTTCCCTTTCAAGTGTCCTAGCCAAAGATTGATTTATGTCAAGAGGCTCTAGACTCGATGGTGCACGAAATGAAGTCGAGATCGGGGGCTGCTGGTCTCTTATTCCAACACCAACACTCTCCGAATGAGAGGTCGGTGGAAGTTGTGCTTGTTCCCCGTGTAATATTGAAACATCCGTCTGTCGTGTGACGGATGAGTGGATTAGGGGGTCGTGCAATTGCTCCGCTGGGTCCACGGAGTCTTCCTCAATACCCCGTCCCAACAGATGAGACGATGTAGTAGATGTGGCTACCCGGATATCGCTCGTTTGGGGTCGCTCATGAGCCTCATTATCTTTACGGCTCGATCTTTCCTGGTTCAACTTTGAACGCAGTTCTCTCCGTCTCGCATGATCTAACTCCTCTACTTGTTCTCCCTCAGATGTCCTAGTAACAGGCCTGGTTCCAGTATGAGGTGTTGATTCAAGAGGGATTGGGACATTGTAGTTTGGGTTGGGTCCGATACCGTGAGGTATGTGTTTCAGGCGTAAGGTACGGGTGGTATCGGAGTCCGTGGAGTCAGATTCCACGTCTTCAACATTGTGAGATGGTGAAGGGGGTTCGGTGATATAAGGCTCGGTCGAGTGATGTAGTATTGGTCTAGAGGATGGACCGGCTTGGGCTGAGCTGGAACCGGGTTGCGATTCCACTGCACCACCTACTCTCGTTCCCCTTCCTCTCACAACTAACGTTCCCCGTCCGACAGCCCCTGCTTGTCGGGCCCTTCCACCTCTTACTCTCGGACCCTCACGTCTCTCGGGTCTAAGTCCCTGGGCAGGTCCCTCCGGCTCTGGCTGGACCATGGGATTACCTAACTCTCCCCTATATGCAACTACCCCTGGTGCAGTGGGATCGGCGATGGCCAGTAGGGCTTCAGAGATGGGCATGGCTACCGTATTATCTTGCTCCCCCTCAAAACATACATGGGGATTGACTTGCTCCCCCTCGAAGTGAGAGGTTGTTGATCCGCCATGGAATATCTGTAAGAGACCCAAAGTTAGTAAAGCGAACGGATAAACAAGTTCCAACGCGTACCTTTGCATTAAATGGCTCAATCTGAGACAGATGGAGGACTGGCAGTGATGAAACAGGTACTGAGTTGACAAAGCAGGGGTATCCGGATAAAGGATGGAAAATATTCCGGACAAACCAAAGTATCCGGATAACATGTGTCCGGACAGCAAAGGTTTCTGGACATAGTACGGATTCCGGATAGTCCTACCCGGATACCCATCCGGTCCGGAAAGTCATCCGGACTGATGGGTGTCCGGACACTTTTACACTTTAAAGAATGATTCCATTTTTCAAAGATATGAAACCTGTAGAATTTTGAGAAAATGGATCTCTCGCTCCCCCTCAAACTGAGAATGGGGAAAAACTTGCTCCCCCTCGGATAGTGCAATGGAGAGTCCGACACACATAAAAACTTTTAGGCATTGAAAGAAAAAAACACTGTGTCGCTCCCCCTCAAATGATGAGCATTAGATGACATGCTCCCCCTTAGAATGTGCGCGTAGAGTGAAGTTCACACGGGAGTATCCACACACACAAAAAACTTTTTAACATTTTTAAGAAAAAATGTGTGTGACGCTCCCCCTCAACAGTAGAGTAACATACCTGATAGCTGATTATGCTCCCCCTAAACACATGAGCAGCTTGTTAAAGCACAAGTATGGACAAACTTCACGTCTTCTTAATATTGTTCCTTGTAGATCGTGAGCAGCTCCCTCCTTGCGATCATGTGTGTGGAGCATCCAGTGTCTAAGGACCACACATGACCGTCCTGCAAAACAAGTTTAGCGGACCTTCGGTACCCAGATTTGCCTGGGTCTGGGAGGGTTAGGTTTGGCACCGTTTGGGGAAGCTTGCTTTGTCCCAGCTTTCCCTTCAGGTGTAGGATTTACACCGGTGGAGGGAACTGGTTTTGGTACTTGTTTCCTCTTCGGTGCATAATTTACACCTTTAGGAGGAACAGATTTTGAAGCAGCTTTCCACCTGGGTGCCGGTCTAACCTCAGTAGAAGAAGCCCGTTTTGGAATGGGTTTGGTCTCCCGCTGTGGTTTAACCTCTGATTGGAAACCCCGTTGTTTATAGTATTTTCTTTTGTTATTACGGGGTTTGCGTTTGGGTGTCGAATTATACATGTGATATGACCCAAACCAATCATTATTAGTAATGTCATCAAAATCATTCCAACCACAACTAGAACAACACAAACAATCGTGCGATAATTGAATCAATTGTTGAGTGGAGTAAATTTTCATTGGAAAATTGACATCTCTTTTAACAAAATCATTCCTATGATTCCAGGCACAATCGTTTTTGTTTATTCTAGAATTAAAAGCATTTGGGAAGGACTTTGATGCATCCTTCTTGACAGGTTCCTTCTTTAGCCACTTTGGTTTTTCTTGGTTGGCCCGACCGGTTTTATCCGAAACAACAGGGACAGTTCGGTCAGTGACTTTTGAAGAAACAGGAGTTTTGATAGGCAATCGCTCGGTTTTTTGCCTTGGCTGTGATTGGTTTTGAGAAACAGGTTTAGATTTGGGAATCTCAATCACAGCTGGGGCCTTAGTGGTAGAACAGGTACCCTTTTCAAAATTGACCGGCCGATTCACCACTGGTGATAAAAAAATCTGTGTGACTCGGAAGAGGTTTGTCGAAAGGGAACGACTCAAATTCTCCATCCGAATTGCCTTCAGAGTTCATGAATTCCGAAAAATCGACCTCCGGAATTACTGGACTTGGATCAGGTGAGGAAGGCGAGGAACTCTTTGTGCTTGTGTGCTTTGGGGAATTTGGTGCGGAAGCTAAGAAAAAATCAGAGTTCAAATTCCTTAAAACACTCTCGTCTTGAGAATCTTGACCGTCTTGTGAACTAGAAATCTTGCCTAAGAAAGCTTTGCACGAAGACGTGTCGGATGAATTTGAGGAAAGTTCGGGTGAAATCTGCTTTTCAGATTGCAGTTGGTCAATTTGCTTTTGAAGCTGACCATTTCTCGTGTACTCTTCCATCTTTTCTGTTGCCAAGGCAGACAGTTGTGATGTGAGTCGATTGATTTCACACCGAAGGATTTCCTGTCCTTCACCAGACACAACTTCGGTTTTGACCGGTTGTAGATTCTCAAGCTTTGTAATTAAGACTTGCTTTTCCATTTGAAACATTGACCTTTCTTTCTCAATTGACTCCTCCAACTCGACTATCTTTGCTTCCAAGATGAGAGGGGGAACATAGAATTTAAACTCATCCGTCTCAGTCTTGGTTGCAGGTGCTAGGTCCTCATCCTTTTTGGAGGAATCCTTGGGTGTAGCTACCTTGTAGGGGTCGAAGTAGTCATTGGAGAGGTACTTTTTGTCCTTTTGATACGAGTAGTTTAAAGGTTCATAACAAAATGGAAGTTGAATTCCTCGTTTTTGTGTGCGTTTATGTTCCTCGGTTTCCTCTTCCTTTTCTGGTTCAAGAGGACCAGTCCATTGAATTGCATATTCTGGATACTTTTTATCTAATCCAAAACAAGCAAAATCATACAGAGTGGGTACATGCCATCTTCCCTTTTTCAAATAGTGTGGGTTATCATATCCGATTCCCCACTCTTTGTTAAAGTATGTGAACTCTTTAGGTTTATTCAGAAAGATGGTTTGATCAGTTTGACCCCTTTTGTGGAGTTTGTTTTCAAGATCAAGGATTTTAGTCACAAACTCCTTGTGTTGAATTTGAAGAGAAGAACATTGATAAACAATTTCTTCTTTCTCATTCAAGCACTTATCAAACTGAGACTGAAGATCAGATAACTTGGCCCTTAAGTCCTTAGGTGCTAATGAAAGATTTTTGCATTTGTCTTTTATATTAGCATTTTCAGACTTATATTTTTCAGTTAATCTCCTTTGAACATCTAGCTCTTCAGATAGTGATCTAATCTCAAGCAGTTGTTCATTAGAGGTGGCCTTAAAGGAATCTACCCGTTCAGCAAGAGGTTTCATTCGGTCATAAAGTTCTGAAAAGATAGGTTCACATACCTGACACGGCTTTGTCACGTCTTCTTCAGCAGGAAACATCTTCAGTTGCACTGGAGTGATCGTCAGACGATGGTTCGATTCAAAGTGGAATAGTATCAAAGATACTTAAATGTCCCCCTCCTGCGACTTAGCACGGGGGTCCCGCTAAGTCGCAGGAAAAAATTTGAAATTTGAAATTTGAGGTTTCAGAAAGCTCCCGGATTGTGGAATCCGGGTGGTTTCCGGATAAGGAATCCGGAAAACTGAGCTTACCGGGTGATGGACTTACCGGGTAGTAAGAGATTCTGGATAAAGGTTTTCCTGGAAATTTAATGTTGTCCGGATAAAAATTCTTTACCGGATACTCAGAGTTGTCCGGATAAAAGTTCTTTACCGGAAACTTTGGGTTTCCAGAAGGAAATACCCGGAAAGAGTGGAAATTAAACAACTTACCCGGAAGGAATACTTACCCGGACGACTTACCCGGAAAAGTGACGAATCCGGATGGAATAACACAATTATCCGGGAACTATCAACTTGTCCGGAAACTACGGCTAGGTTATCCGAAAAACACGGCAGTTTGCTCAACTCGATCAAATTTTCGATTAGGGTTACCCAAAATCGATCCTGGAAGATTAGTAACAATGCCAAACACAAAACAACACTAATCCAATCGATTTCAATGCAAAAAGAACACGTTTTGATGATAAAGATTCGATTTTTGATTAAGAACACTACCAAAAACTTTGAACTTATTTTGCAAAATTGACCAACCAAACGAACGAATTAGGATGTGAAAATTTGCAGAATTACTTAAAATTATGATGCTAACACAACCCAACAAGCAAAATTGAACAATTTAAGCAGAATCACAGATTTGAAAAATCAAGAAAAGTCAGACGTGGAAAAGTCAAACTAACCAGAAATCAATGAATGAGACTTTGAATCGAATCCGTCTGTCTGCTCTGATACCAATTGTTAAATCCAGATCCGTGCAAATATGATGAAATCGAAATATATGAACAATAAGAACAAATGATTTCAACTGGTCATCCCTGTCATTCACTTTCAGAGAGAATTTGCAATACAGTGTTTGAAAGTAAAAAGGATGATTAGCTTGTTTTTCCAAGCTAATCTTACATTAAATACAATGGGCCTGTGGTTAACAAGCCCACGGCCCGTTCACTAAAAGGCTCAAATTAAACAAATACAATTCAACCCTTGAACTTTAAATCAACCATAAAACCTGCCCTAACACATCTCTTGTGGGGTCCTTGATCAACGGCTTTCCACTTCTTAGCGTAATGGCCTTGCATTGTTCTCGAGGATTTTTCTCGGGTTGGCTAGGCAAGTCGCCTTGGTTTCTTGATGATTGTGCATGGGCCATTTGACTAAGTTGTCGTTCAATATTTCGGATAGCAATCGTATTTTGCTCCTTGCCTTCGACGACCGCTTTGATGGCGGCGGTATTTTGCTCGTGACCTTGCATAACCGTGTCCATCTTTGATAAGCATTTCATCATCATTTCCTCCAAACCCGATTTCTTTTCATTTGACGATCCCTCCCCATTATGTCTCATGTTTTGATTTCCTTGGTTTTGGAAACTGGGAGGTCTAAAATTTCGAGATGGAGCAAATTGTTGTTGTGATTGACCTTGTTGTTGTTGTTGTTGCCGACCCGCGTCACCCCCTTGTTGGTCCGTTTGGTTGGACCAAGAAAAGTTGGGATGATTCCTCCAACCCGGATTGTATGTGTTGGAGAAAGGGTCGTTGGGTTGTCGGTTTGGGCGATTTTGCATGTAATTAACTTGTTCAACATTGTTGTCGTCCAAGGATGCAACAAATCGGCATTCTTCGGTTTGGTGAAGTTCACCACAAATTTGACACTTTGGGGTACCAATAGCTCTCACCGACATACCCCGCAATTGGTTTGTTAATCCGGTAACTTGAGCCTTCGAGGTCGCGATTTCAGATGTATCTTGTGAAGTTGACCCAATTGGTCTTCGGGAGTGGTTACCTCTCTCGGAGTGCCATTGATAGTTGTTATCGGCCATTTCACAGATTAAGGCGTATGCGTCATCGTGAGGTCTAGCCATAAGTGCACCTCTCGCCGTAGAATCGACAATACCCTTGTAATGCGGGGTGAGTGCATTGTAGAACATTTCGACGACAAGCCATGATTGGAGACCATGGTGAGGGCACTTCCGGAGCATCTCCCTATACCTTTCCCAAGCATCATATAGTGATTCTTGGTCCATCTGCTGGAACTGTGTGATCTCCGCTCTCAACCGTGCGGTACGGCCGGGAGGAAAGAATTTTGTCAAAAATGCCTTCACCAATTCATCCCAAGTAGTGATTTGTCCGGCGGGAATACTCTTTTCCCATGACTTGGCTCGATCCCTCAAGGTGAATGGAAACAATTTAAGACGAACGACTTCATTTGTTAACCCGTTCAACTTGAATGTGCCAAGAATTTCGGTGAACCTATCGAGGTGAGCTACCGGGTCTTCGGAGGGTAACCCGCAAAATTGTTCTTGTTGAACCATATTTATGATGGCCGGCTTGATTTCGAAATTTTCCGCCGTATTTGGTGGGCAGATGCCTTGTCGGTTCACATCATAAGTGGGGATTGCAAAATCCCTTAGCGGTCGATTATCCGCCATGTTTTGCTCACGCTCTCTTCTCCTTTGTCTAAGTGTACGTTCGATTTCAGGAACTAAGGGCACTCGCGCTCTTCCGCGGTTACGTCTTCTTGGCATACACTAGAGAGAGTGCATGAAAACAAACCAATAGAATAGTGAGCGACAAAGAATAATTAAATAAACGAATGGTGTCCAATCTAGCAGCGCTATAACCGGTAGTGATATTAACACTACAAATAGTTCCCCGGCAACGGCGCCAAAAACTTGATAGACGGTTTTTGCAACCCTCCAAATCTACCGCAAGTGTACGGTGTCAATCAAGCAATACGTACCAAGTACGAGTATCGATCCAAGGAACTATGTGTTTAAGTATCACAAAGGCTAGCCACACATCTAAAATGGACGGTTGATAAAATTTGGTTTGAGTTTTTGATTAATTAACTAACTATCTCAAGAAATGAAGATAAGCAAAGAAGAGCAAGTCAACAACGATTCATACACCACAAAGAAGTTACCAAGATGACGAGGAAAGGTTAGGGGTTAGATTTCATTTAGATTTCACCAACAAATAGATAAAACACATTCATAAATCAATACACAAGGTTGAATTTAGCAATTCCCAAAATACTTACTATTCTCTCTCAAGTAATAGCAAGAATGCATCATGTAATGTATATTAAAGTCTCTCAACCAATAAACATAAACACTCAACTCATTAAGCATAAGAATCACATACACAAAACTAGGGTTTACTTGGTATATCTCTATCCAATATCTCACCCTAGGTTTATCTAGCTTTTAACAAGTTATAAAACCAATTTCTCAAAGGGAAATACAACTAAAAGATGAGTAAGAAGGCCAATCTCACAACAATAAGAACAAGCAAGACAAACTTCAACCAATAAGTGTAATGACTAAATAAATGCAATACTCATATATTTAACGGTAGAAATCCAAAATCCATCTTTCCCCTAACCTCAAAATGTTTAGCTCATGTTACTAGTAGCAAATAACATCAAAGAGAAGAAGATGACAACACCCAAGAACATTGTTTCTCAACAAATACTATGGAAATGAAGAAACTCCCTCAAGATTTGATACACACTACCAATTTGTAGCTCCAAATTGAGTCTCCACCTTCAATATCAGTGCAAGGTCTTCTTTGTCTCTCAAAAACGGTTCTAACAGCTCTCCTAGAAGTGTAGCCTCCAGCAATCCCGAGATAACCCTAAAAATTAAGATTCTGCAGCTTTTTATAGTATCAACCCCCGACGGCTAAAGTGACGTGCGAGAGTGACATGGTCACTTTCGCTGTGTCACTTTCGCTGAACTTCAGAAAACTTTCGGTACATTTTGAGCGAGAGTGACACGGCGAGAGTGACACATGTCACTTTCGCATGTCACTTTAGCATGGATCCAACGTTCTCTTTTTCTTCGCTTGTTCACTTGGTTCGACGCTTCCTTCACCCGGTATGTCAAAATGGAGTATAAATAAGCATTTTTCCTTCCAATTGACACCATGTATGTCTGCACAACACTTGCACAAAATATTAGTCCGAAATGCCAATTCTTGCTTCAAGACAAGCCACAAACGTATGATTTGGAGGGTAAAAACCCATCAGATAACGAAGTTATCAATGTCCTTTCCCGGTCTTTCCCTAATGGTCACGCTACTATCACAAGATTCTTCCCACAATGGTCGGTCTCAATCATTCAAAACAAAAAATTTAGCTAATGTGATCTAAGCATGCAGAGGTGCGGGAAATCTACGTGCATAAACGTGAGCCCGATTGGGCAACCCCAAACCTTACCCGCACATTGTCCCCAATGTACAAGCATCGGCGTAGGCGATACTAAAACAAGTATCGTTGTGCGGTTATTACAGGTATCAGACAGGTAAGGCATAACATTAAAGCACAAACATCAAAGAGCTATTTTATTAAAATGTGGCCACCCCAAACCTAGGCCGTGGCCTAGGTTTGTCAACTAAAGCCAACCCCAAACCTTGGTGAAACCGAGGTTTGCATAGGATTAAAAGTGAGTGTGTAGATGTTGAAAGATGAGACACCCCAAACCTAAGTGAAACTTAGGTTTGTTGCATCTCGTTTACTAATAAGGAAACAAACATCATACACCACTCGTTAACATACAGAATTAGAACGTACCTGTTTGCCCGGACGGAGGAGATTCTCATGAAAAATTGGAGCGCCCAGTTGGAAGACATCGGAGAAGATGGAGAAGGGAACACGGAAAAACAAAGCAAACAAAACAAAAGACGACAAGAAACAAAGAAAAAGAGGAACACAAAGCAAGAAAGGATAGAAACTGCAAAGGACAACAACCCAGAAGCAGCAGGGGAGCCGTGCGGTTTGGCGCGCGGTTTGGAAACTGCGGCATAAGTCGCGGGACCCTCTGTTCCCCAAGACTTCCAGTGACTTACGCGGTTTGGCTCGCGGTTTGAAAACCGCGGAATAAACCGCGTAGGTCTCTGTTCCAGGATTTTTTATTTTTTTTATTTTTGTAAATAAAATCACTCAAAAACAGAAAATGAAAGAAAACGCAAACCTCGGTGGGTTGCCTCCCACCCAGCGCCTTGGTTTCGGTCGTGGCTCGACCTTCTTCCCGATCACTCATTCGGCTTTCCTTGATCATCCGGTTTCTCTTCACTTTTGCCTCTTTCCCTCTCGAACATCTTGAATACTACCTTCTCGCCACCAACCCTCAGGGTCATCTCTCCTTCCTCCATATCTATCATTGCTCTGCTCGTGGCCAGGAATGATCTCCCCAATATCAACGGGACTTCTACGTCTTCATCAATGTCTAGCACCACGAAGTCCACCGGAAAGTAGAACTTGCCAACCTTGATTAATACGTCCTCTACCACTCCATACGAATATATTATCGATCTGTCCGCGAGCTTAAGGGTCATGTATGTTGGCTTCACCTCACCCAAGCAGAGTTTCCTGAAAACAGATAAGGGCATTAAGTTAATACTAGCTCCTAAATCACACAACACCTTATCAAAAGAAAGATTCCCAATTTGAATAGGGATTGAAAAACTCCCTGGATCTTTGAGCTTCGGGGGAAACTTGTTCTGAATGATTGCACTACACTCTTCAGTGAGTGTAATGGTAGACTGATGCTCGATTCCCCTTTTCTTTGATAGGATGTCCTTCATGAACTTGAGGTATGTCGGCATTTGAGCGAGTGCTTCTGCGAATGGGATGTTGATGTGAAGCTTATTGAAGATGTCGAGGAATTTCTTGAACTGTTCCTCATCTTTATGTGCCTTCACTCGATTAGGGAATGGTAGTTGTTTGGGCAAAATTTCACAGGTCTCGACCACGACCAGAGAAGGTAAGACGTATGTCATGAGCTATACCTTGTATTAAGATTAGGTCCCGACGAAGACCCAAAGAACCTCCGCCATCCCTCCTAAAAGGTAAGTCGAGACTTCCTCACGACACTCGACCTCGACGTCGCCCGTTCCGCACAACCGTCGCATAAAACCATACGACCTCGACCGACTAACGCGTTAACAACTGTTATGTTTGTTCAAGTGTTTAATGCAGGAGTCAAAGTTATTAATGGACAACGGCTATAACCGACGAAATCAGTTATGAGCATCTAAACTCGCATTGAAGACGACGACCGTTACAACAATCATCAAAGATCTTAATGGTTCAATTAAAGTCATCCGAAGACTATAAAATCCCAGCTCAATCATCAGTTCAAGACACCTGATCAACGCCAAAGTATCAGAGAACATCAAACACATAAGCTAAACATCCGAGCTCAGAAGAACACTACAAGCGAAAGGCTCTCACTCGAAGAACTGCACTCGACGCACGACTTTCGCTCTCGACCAACAGTTTTACACATTGTTTTCACACACGACATACACTTGTTTTACATTCCATACCCTTGTACTTTACATTTCGAAGTCTTTCCTTCATTTGTATTGTAATATCTGTACGATCGACACCAGTAACACCAAGGACATCGCCCCTGATTGGCGACCATAGTGCAACGACGACATCCACTGTCGTCCGCAGGTTTTTTCCTCGTTGAGGTTTTTCCTGCGTCATCAAATCCTCTGTCTCATTTACATTTTTATCTTTGTCGCACGCTTTTGTCGAGAGATTCCTTTCTTTAGTTGTTAAAGTCCACATCGACCTTAAGTTGTCCATTTGGTGCGATTTTTGGCATTAACAGTAGTGGTGGCACAAACGGTTTAATTACCGGCTTTGGTGGAGGTGTCACCTCTTTTTCCTTCAGTTCTTCCCGATCAGCCATATCATTAGCAATACCGTCTTGCAGCTCGATATTCGGCTTCTTGATCAACTCCTTGCCATTTCTCAGATAAATGGCATTACACTCTTTTCTTGGCTTTCTCTCAGTTTGGCTCGGGAATGTCCCGGGAACTCGGGTTTGTAGGACTTTAGAAATTTGTCCCACTTGCCTCTCGAGAAGCCTAATCGATGTCGTATTCTGGTCAGTAGCTTTTTTTACCGTGCTCACCGTGTTTGCCAATTCGCCAACCGTGCTGTCCATCTTGGTCATGAACTTCATCATCATGTCTTCCAGTCCCGGTTTCTTCTCCATGGATGGCCCCTCATTGAAATTCCTTTGGTTGAAGCCTGGAGGACGGTAAACATTGTTAGCATTAGAAGAACTAGAGAAGTTAGAAGAATTACCTTGTTGTTGTTGATCGGGTTGACTCCATGAAAAGTTCGGGTGCTTCTTCCACCCCTCATTGTAGGTATTCGAGAACGGGTCGTTCCTCGGCTGATTGTTCCGGTTCTGTAAAAACTGAACTTGTTCGGGTTCTTCCGGATTGCCTCCTTTCAAGTGGTTCGTGATCGCAACTAGTTGAGCTTTTATTTCTTTCAGCTCGTCCAATTCTTGAACACTCGCAACTCTTCTAACAGCTGATCTTGGAGTAGAAAAACTATGTTCGGCTATGTTCTCGATCAAGGCGACTGCTTCTTCATTTGTCTTCTCCATTAGGCCTCCGCCCGCTGCAGCAGTGATATCATTCTTGAACTGCGGGTGAAGGCCTCCAAAGAAAGTTTGGATAATTACCCAGCCGTGTAACCCGTGGTGAGGACACTTTTTCAACATATCCTTGTATCTCTCCCATGCTTCGTATAGGGTCTCTTGGTCCCATTACGCGAAATGAGTAATGTCGGCCATTAGTTGAGCAGTTCTTCCCGGTGGGAAGAATTTCTGGAGGAATGCGGCCTTCAAGTCTGCCCATGTAGTGATCTGATCCGCTGGTAGGCTCTCTATCCAAATTTCAGCTCTACCCTTGAGTGAGAAGCTGAACAGTCTTAGCTTGATGGCATCCTCGTTCACCCCATTGATTTTGAACGTGTTGCATATCCTCTCAAATGCACGAAGATGTGCATGAGGATCTTCTGTCGGGCCCCTCCGAACTGGTTTTGCTGTACCATGACAATGGTACTTGGTTTAATCTCGAAGTAGTTCGCCCCAGTAGTGGGCGGTTGGATGCCTATGCGTGCGGCTGCCACGTTTGGATTGGCAAATGACCGCAACAGAATTCTCGCCGGAGGAGGCGGAGGTGGGTTGTTAACAGGTCTCTCGTCGCCCATCTTTAATTGCCTTTGGGCTTTGGATGCTTTACGTATCTGGCGGGCAGTTCTTTCGATCTCCAGATCAAGTGGTTCGATTTCCTTCCCTCGGATCTTCCTTGGCATAAACCAATTAGTACCTGAAAAGAAAGTAGGCGAAGTTAGCAATCCAGAAATTGAAAGTGATGGAACAAAGTAAATAAAAAAAATGTTCAATGTAATAGCGCTTATAGCTGGTAGTGCTATCAGTTGCAACTAGTTCCCCGGCAACGGCGCCAAAAACTTGATAGGCGGGTTCACACCCCCCCTAAATCTAACCGCAAGTGTATGGGTCGAAGTCAAGTAATAGTACTAGAAAGTAGGAGTATCGAACACAGGGAACTAGGAACTAAGTATCACAATTACTATAAACTCTATTAACTGAACATCGCAACTTTGAGTGGTTGATACTTGACTAATTAAATGCAAGCAAAATAAATCAAACACGGAACAGTAAACAACTTAGGAAACTTTGATAGAGAAAACAGTTGAGGGTTGGAAATCCTATGGTTCTCACATATAAACATCTGACTCAAAACAATTACCAGTTATTTCCTTTTAATGAATACCCAATCTTTAGATCACCGTTGTTCTCTCTCAAGCAACAACGGTTTTATTTTAAAAGCATGGTTCTTTCTTAAGCAACCACGGGTTTGATCTTGAAAGCACAAGTTTTATCTCTCGATCTCAACCTATGTAATTCAAAACACATTAAACTCAAGATTGTAATGGGACTAAGGCTTACTCGGTATATCTCTATCCCCTTTCTCACCTTAGGCATGCAATTTCTAGTTCTAGTTAACAATTAATTCTCTCGAACTTAATTGAAAACAACACAACAATTGAAAGCTAGCTAAACTCACAAAAACATTAAAAACCAAATCACATGCTTCATTAAATAAGGAAACTGATAAAGGTCTCAAATCACATGTTCATATGCTATAAACCAAATTCATTCCAACCCCCAACATCTAGAAATTAGTTCATGTTGGTGGTGGATTCAAACACAAGAGAAAGAAAAGCGAAAGTGTATGTAAACATGGTAATTGTAAACGTGATAGTTGTGATGATGAACTCCCTTCTCTCGTGCTCGTATCTACTTCGCATGTTGAACGTCTCCTCGATTGATCCTCTACCGTGGCTCCGAAAGACGTGAAAAGTCTCCAGAAATCGCCCCTAAGCTGCTCCCGTTCGTCGTGTGTGAGATCTCCTCCGAATGATAACCTAATTCCGGAGTACATAAAGTCTGAAAAACGAACAGAGTGTTGCGCGGTTTTGGCCGCGGTTTGCAAACTGCGCCAGAAACCGCGCGTGTTTCTGAGGTGTTTCCGGGTCAGGTTTGGGTCCTGGTTCGGGTACGGGTCTTGGGCTTGGATCTCGGTCTTCCGTTGGCTTCGTTTTGGACTCTTTTTAGGCTCTTTTCCGCTTCTTTTCTCGATGATTGCCACCTTTTCGATTACCTGCACATTTTCACTAGATAAACCGTAAAATTCCGCCTTTTTGCTAGAACACAAGCCAATCTCATTGGTTTGAGAACTGAAAATAACGCCAAAAAGTGGCGTTATCAGTGTAGAACCTAAGATTCCTTTTTTCAGATTTTGGGAGGAAAGAAATGTTCTCTTTTTGGTTGGACATTTTGATGTTTACAGATCGGGGAACAAAATCGGTAGAGGAAGCCACAAAAGTATTTTTGGAAAGATTTGAGGATTTTCTTTTTAGAAAAAATCGGCAGCCAAAGACTTGCCATTTTCAGATGCATATTCTTTTTGTTTGAGTTGGAAATATTTCTTTTGAGAATTTTAGAAGGCATGGGTTCAGAGGAGGATGTTTCATCTAAAGTCAAGATTTTCAGAAGGTCATGAATAGGTTTGGGATAGTCATTGGAATCTTGAGCTTCTTTATTTGGAAAGGAAATGAGATCTTTGGCCTTTACAAACATACCAAATTTTAGAGCTTCAGATAAATCAACAGAATTCATGGACACGGACCCAATTGAACTAGATTCAGAGGTTTCATAAAAAGTTTGTGAAGCACAGGAGGTGGAAGCATGAGCTTTTGAAGATTGATCAATTTCCATTTTTCCAAAGCCTAAACCAGTTTTGTCATCACAAGAAATCTGATCTTGAAAAATATTTTCTAGATTTTTGGAGGAACTGGTCCATTTTCTCACAATTTCTTGCTCCTTTTTAAAATGTTTAAATATTTTGTTTTTCTCCTTAGCAAAAGTGAAATTTATGGCTTTCAAATCTTCAAGCTCAACCTTGATTTTATCAAAATGTTTGAGCTGAGAGAGACATATTTGAAGTTGAGAGGAAAGAGATTTTTATCTGAGCATTTGCCTTTTTCTTAGCAGCTTTAGCATCATAGAAATCAATGGTTAAAGAATCAAATGTTTCAATCTTTTCAGCATCAGAAAGAAATAGAAAGGGATGTACCTGTGATGAGGAGGAGAAGCACTTAGCTGATACAAGAGCAATTGAGGGGGGTGACCTTCTGGATCATCAATGTCATTTATCTTGTCCATGAAGCACACATTTTGTAAAACTCTCAGAATTGGAACGAGCAACTAACTTTAATTTCAATAAAATAACCCAAAAGAGGATAAAATCATTTCTACAGATCATCCTTGAAAATACCTCAGAATTTAAACATCATAATTTCCACAATTAATAACTTAAGACGGGCGTTACTTAACACAACACAAGTTGCTAATCCCAAATAAGTGCGGAAGACTTCGCTAGTCAAAATCACCTCTCGTGCACTCTACTAGCACTCGTCACTTCACAGTGTAGCTAAAGCTACTCCCAACCTGAGCCTGTTGCACATGCCGACAAATAAAAAGGGTTAGGTTAACGCCTAGTGAGTTCAAGAGTTTTATCATGACCATAAAAATTCATAAATCGTGATAATTGCAATTTAAGTCATGATTTCAAAAGAGTATACTTTATATGCAAATCACTCATTTTTCCAACTCACACAAATCCCGTGTTGAAAGCTTTAATATAAATGATCCCTAAAATGGACTCATCCCAAAACCAACGTGAAAGGTGAAATAGCATTTGATTCTCAAAACAATTGAATTCATGTATAAATCACCGTTATTCCAAAACATCTCAAACATGGATGAAATCATAACCCATAACTCATATAACGTGGGAAACAGTTCATTTAAATATGACATGTCACCGCAAACATGGATAAACACAGTTACCCAAAGCAACACCTTTCGGTGACGGGGGAGGCCCGTATACATTGCCCGTGACAGAACACAAAAGTGGGTCACCTTCTATGCAATAAAACGCACACGTGGATTACTCTCGTAAACTGAGCTCAATCACTCCAGATCTATTGCCCGCGAGACTAGGGAGCCCCCACCTTCAACCACTACAGGTTTATACATTGGGCCACTCCAAATCCACAACAAGCACATTTGGGATTACACCTTACTGCCCATGAGACGACGCCCGACCATATAGGCCCACGCCTTACTTATCATGGAACCCGATGCCTATCCCGTGCTAAGCACATATGGAATTACACCTTACTGCCCATGAGACGACACCCGACCATATAGGCCCACGCCTTACTTATCATGGAACCCGATGCCTATTCCGTGCTACAAAAGAGAAACTAACGTCTCGTAAACTGAGCTCAATCAATCCCGATCTCTTGCCCGCAAGACTTGGGGAACTAAAATGCCTATAGATCCATGGCTAACAAGGTCTAAAACATTACACGACCCCAAATGAATAAACAAGTGCATTCAAAACATGCAATTTCCCAATAACGTAAATCATAATCAAAACTCGACTTTGAGCTATCAAAGCTGGACAAATGTCCCCAAGACTTAATAAAATCCAATACCGAGCCATAAGCTCAACTAACTCAAAAGATAATTCATGGAAAGTCACATAATGAGTTTAAACGTAGTAACACACACTTTTACCAATAAATAATTCAAATCAATGAAAACGAACCTCGGGTAGGACAACCCTCTTTTCCAAAGGACTCACACCGTCACATTTTCAAATCATTCCATAACGTGCCATATGCATATTTCCAAGTTGTATTAAAATGCATTTTCATGTCAAATAGACTCCATGTATAAAACAACTCCTCAAAACATTTCGTTTATGATTTATCTATCAAATTCCCCCAAGAATCCCAAATATGGGTATTTTACAATATTTCCCAAAATTCCAAATGTAAGTGTTTTACAATATTTACCCCAATAAACACTTCAAAAGTTAAAACCCACCAAATAACTCAACATTGATAATTTTTCATGTAAAACACATAAGTACTTGGGAAAAATAACATTTTGGCATGTACAAAGTTTTCACAAATCAACTTGAACTCACCTTGCTAGATTTAGGCTAAATCTAGATTTTTCCCAAACGTAAGCTCCTTTGGAGAAACTTGAATCTTCAAGTCCAAATCTTCCAAAACCTTTATCACTTGAATCTCCAATCAAAAGCTCCTAATCACCCACAAAAGCTTCAAGCTTCCCTATCTTCATCAATGGTGGAAAGGGGTTTAGTTTGGTGAAGAAATGATGAAGAAGAGGAGAAGGGTTTGTGTTCTTGAGGAAAATCGGCTGAGAGAGGGAGAGGGAGATTGAGTTAGGGTTTGGAAAGTGAAGTGAGGAAAGAGAGATAGAAAGGGCTTAAAATACCCAAGTTAACTCATCAGACAGGTCGCGGACGTCCGCATGGCCCTTCGCGGACGTCCGGCCTCGGCCGAACCATTTCCACTTCAAAACCCTTGTTGCTTCCGCGGACGACCCGCGGGCTTCCGCGCCTCGTGGACGTCCGGCTTGCCTCTTGCGGACATCCGTGACTCCAATTTTGGTTCTCAAATTTTCGAGGTGTTACACATTTGAAGTGTCCTTCTCGCTTTTAGATGTGGGTTCATTTGTCAAATCATGAGTTTCAGCAGGCAGACCCTTTCCTTTTCTGAAAAGTCTTTCATTTCTTTCCTTTTCTCTCTTGTATTTTTCTTTGTATTTTTCAGCCCGATCATAGTTTACAGAAGAGAGAGGTTGGCCGAATTTTTGGGAAGGGGAGAGATTGATAGAATCATATTTGGATCTTCCCTATTTTGAGGAAAATCGGCGTAAGGAAGAAGTTCTGGGCCTTTCAAAGCGTTTACTTCTGCACTCAGAGGAAAAATGACCCATTTTACCACAGTTAAAACATTCTTCGTTGGTTTTGTCCGAAGATGAGTGTTTGGAGAGAGAAGATGAGGATTTTCGACTAAACTTAGATTTTCCAGAAGAGAATCGAGATTTGGATTTAGAATACCCATCCAACATGGCCATTCCATCTGATAATTTGTCAACTAAAGTTTCTTCACATTCATCCTCAACATCACTAAGATATGCCTCCGAATGGTCATTGGGATCTTCTTGACTATTATGGCCAGAGTCAGATGGGTAGGTGATTCTTGGAATACACATATAGTTCTTTTGGAAGAGTCACTTAAGATAGCTAGAGAAGAGCTATTTATATCTGTGATGACAGACTTCCTTTGCAGCTTAGTCTGTTCATCGTTAAAGAGAGTTCCATAAAGAGCAGTGAGAGACATATGATCAAGATCCTTGATTGTCTTTATACAAGTACAAATGTTTTCCCAAAAACCAGGAAGACAGTCCATTAACTTGCACAAGACTTCCTCATTGTCATACACTATACCTAATAGCTTTAAGTCATTAAGAAGACTGTTAAAGCGGTTATAGTAGTTGGAGAGAGATTCTCCTTTTTCATTAGTAAAAAGTTCATATTTTCTAACAAGAGCAATCTTTCTGCTCTTTTTAACTTCATGTGTACCTTCATACAGAACACACATAGTGGACCACGTCTCTTTGGCAGTAGAGAAATTTACCAGAGAGTGGTACACTTCATCAGGAAGAGAGAGAGCAATGATGGCCTTGACTTTGGAATCTAAAGACACAAGACGTTTTTCTTCATCAGTATATTTCTTGGAATTCTTAAGGATATAACGACCAGTGGCAGCAAATTTTTCTACATCAGATGAATCATCAGAATCATCTTGAGTTTTACATTCTTTGCCGGAATTTTGAGTTTCACAGCGAGCCCAAACTCTAGGGACAATGGGTCCCTCACTGAGAATAGTGGGATATCTGCTATCTACTCCTTCCATGAAAAGCATCATTCTGCTTTTCCACAAAGAGGAGTTGTTTGGGTTGAACTTAAGAGGTTTTGCAATAGAGCCATTTTCAGAAAAGTTGTTTGGAACAGAAACTTCATTGTTTAAGGAGGAAGCAGCCATTGCAGATCAAGTTTATTGAGATTAAACTTTCCTGCTCTAATACCACTTGTTAGTCCCAGATGGCTAATAAGAACAAGAACATGTATTGTAAAAGGGGGGGGGTTTAAATACAATACACAAACTTTTCACTTAATTTAATTCTTTATTGATTTATAAAATCAAGAATTACACATAGAACACTTACATTGTTGCGAAAAGAACAGATGAAATCTATTCTAACAATCTTCACAAAGTAAAACTGAAAACTACACAAAGATTAAAAGCTATTTAGTTCAATGGAGGAGAAAAGCATAATGTCTTGTGCACTGAGAAATCTTCAAGAGGAGTCATTTGCATGGAGAAATCTTCATATTTAAATAGTACCATGAGCATTTAATGCATGAGACACTTGTCACTTTGTCATTTGAGGGTCAGGTCTGACTCTCAAAAGTTGAAGTGTTTTTTTTTCATGGTACTGAAAAGCTTTGATGGTGACAATATCTAAGAATGGGAAAAAGAATAGATGAACATTTTTCCCTCACACCAGATATTACCTCTTTCATGAAAATCTTCTTAGCAAGGAGACAGGGGAGGATCCTCCTATTTTGAGGATCCCACCAATTTGTCATGGAGAAAATCGGTGATATAACTTAGTTTGAGTTGAGAAATTCATCTTCAATCCGCATTGGTAGATTTACTTCTTCTTGATTTCAGCTGATCTTTGACTTCACCGAACTTTGAAAACATGACTAAGCTATTACAAAGAACCTAAAATTTATCTAAATATAAAAGATGTTTTTCATAAAATGTAAGGAGATCAAGAGGTCATCTTCAAATCTTTGATGACCCAACACTATTTAACTTTTAGATGCTTCAAATCACCGGTTAATAGAATATCGGATCTTATCCAAAAGTAAATCGATATTACCCACAATGGGTGGTTTGTGCCCACCATCTAACCGTGACGTTTTTAGAACAAACATAAATCTTCGACATTTCATCATATATTAAAAAAACATTTAGATAAAACGAATGAGATAGAAGCAAAATGAGTAAATAAAATAATTAAAACCCTAGAAAAGAATAATAAACATTTCTACAAAATAGACTTGTCAGCTTAGAGCATCTCCAATAACTTTGTTAAAATAGAAAAAATGATTTTTTGTTTCCTAAACCTCTCCAACAACTTTGCTATCTTGTTTGCTATAATAGAAAAATTTAGAAATTTTTCAAGTCTAGAGAAATCTGTAAGACTTGATGGTAAGAGAGATAAATAATTATTTTATTTAATCTCGCCAATGAGATTGATCTTTTATCAATTTATATATATATTTTTAAATGTATTGAGAAGATAAATTAGAAAATATTATATTAATATAACTTATGTTAAAATTTCTAAAATAGAAAATCTGTTGAAGATAAATACATATTTTTTTAGAGATTTTAACTTTTAATATCCTATTTTCAAAAGCTGTTGGAGATACGATGACAACTACACAACCCCGTAAGAGCATCTCCAACCGCACGGTAAATCCATAAATTTGCCGTGCGTGGAGCTCCAACCGGCCGGTAAAAAGGAAAAAAATTAGCGGCCATCTCTTTCCACCGGCAAATTTGCCGTGTGATTCTTGAACGACAAAAGGGTGGCCCCCTACCCTATCTATAGATTTTATTAATATTTAGTTAATATCTGTACTATTTAATTTAATTTATAGAATAAGTTATAAACAAATTAATTAAAATATCTGTAATTATATTTTATATTTATTATGTAACTATTGTTATTAAAAATACTTACAAACTAATATAAATTTCATTTAATTACTATTTAATTATTGTAAATTAATATTTATATAATATATATATATATATATATATATATATATATATGTAATTAAATTTTAAACACGACAAAGAAATTTAAGATTAATATAAAAGTTATAAAATATAAATAACATAATTAAACATACATAACACTTGATAAGCATAACTCATAACAGAAAATTTAAAAACTAAAACATAAATTAAAGCGTCCATTGACTTCCATTAGTATTATTTAATCATGTTTTTAATTTGTGTTATTTAAATTAATATAATTTTATTTAAATGTAATATCAATTAAAAAATTATCGTTTTTATTTTTATCGGTCTTCATTAAATAAATTAATTACTGATTATTTATTATTATATTTACAAATTATAATTATTGTTATTAAAAATAGTTAATAGTAAATAAAATATGTTATTTTAATGTGGGGTCCACAAATTTGGTATTTTTTTTAGATTATGGTTGGAGTTAGAGGTTTTTTTGTGTTGTTGAGCCCACCAAAATTGATGTTTTTGGTGCTAAAAATGGTGCCAAGGCATCTCCAATGGGTCACACTATATTTTACACTAAACATCAAAAGTAGTGTAAAAAATAGTGTAAAATTTAGTGTTAATAGTAAATCTTCTTCAATGGGTAACACTATTTTTTACACCAAATCATTTTTATATTAATTTATTAAACTTTCATTAATATCCTTATATTTATTAATTTTACAATTTATACCCATATTTTTTTATTTAGATCATAACTTATTATTTTTTTATTAATTATGAACTAAATTATTTTAATGCATAAAACAAAACTTTTTATTAAACAATAAAAGTTACATTAAAACAAATAAAGAAGAGAATACATAGATATGCATTTAATTATTTTCATTACTATATTTTTCCCATAAATGATCGATTAACGCATTTCGAAGCTCGAAGTATGCCACTTTGTCTTTGATTTGTCTATAATGAGCGAGAAATTGTTGAAATTTGTTATTATCATTCATCACCATTTCAACCTCTATCGGTGACACTTCTCTTGCAACTTCAACTGGTGCATCGGATATTTTATCATGTTGTATATTATTTACTTAATTAAAACATAAAAAAATTAATATAAAGAATATATATATAAATATGTATATATAAAATAAACCTATTTAAACTTTAACACTTTAAAGACAAAAATAATAAATCTCAAAATTGAGAGACAAAAAATGTAATTGAAAAAGTAGTGTAAATGAATAGTATTACACCAAATATAGTGTAATACTACTCATCACATTAAATTTAGTGTTAAAAATAGTGACCCCATTAAAAATGTGAATAATGAGATTTACATCAAATTTAGTGTTTAGTGAAAGATTTAATGACCCATTGGATGTTGTAATAAAATAACATTTGGTGGAATGGATCAAATAGTCCGGTTAACACGAGTGAAAGCAATCCGATTTGAGTCGTATATTCGGTGACCGAAAACATATACGTGTGAAGTGGCGCTGGGTGATTGCAAGTGGTTTGTGGTTGGGATAGATATACATAGCCCCAGGAAGGAGGTCCTCTTTCATTTTGTGGTGGTCAAGAGGGTTTGTTCCAAAAAGGAAAAACCTACAACGAACAACAACAAGATTGAGCTCAGATTATACAAAACTTCACCTAAATCTGCTCTCTACTTCTTGTGTTTCTGTTCCTTCTTCTCCTTTTCCACATATATATCTTCATCATCTTATCTCTATCTTCTTAGAATCGGCGATGGATCCATTTTATATGGTCTCTTCGATCATCGAGCTACGCAAAGGTAAGAATTCAGCACATACAGCTTCTGCTACAATCAGATCTTATGAATTTACTCTACTTTATGAGATCTCTCAGAATTGGTGAATCAATAATGTCTCAAGTTGTGGTTTTGACTGATTTTGGTTTGTATGACTTTGTGTTCTTTGCTTAGCTCTGTTAATTTCATGTGTTTGCTTTGTAGGTTATGAAACACTTATGTAATTTGGTTAATTCTAATTATGTTGTAATCAGGAGTGCTGAAAAGGGGGTTTTGTTGGATCTGGTTTACTTTTAATGCAGTTAATTTTGAACAATTATTCTTTTGGCCCTTTTCATTTGGTTTTTTGAAGGTTTACTCATCTTAAGTCGATGTTTTATTGCTTATAAGGGAGCTTATTCATTTTTGGTGAATATATGCTATGTTTGTATGGGGTGGTATCTTTAGTGCATTAGTTTCTCGTCTTATTTGGACAACGTGCATTGTGAAATGCAAGTTTGAGATTTTGTTTGTTTTATGATGTTAAACAGTCCTATCTTTGTTGTTCCAAAAGCTTTTCATCCTTTACTCATGGGTCTACTGACAAGTGCTCTATTCAAGTTCAATAATTCAAATAGCAATCTACAATAGGCCTTTATGATTTAACTTTATGGTGATAGTGCGTATTTTAACTGTGACGACACATGTTACTCTTATTGCTAATGGAAACTGCAATAGTTTTCATTTTGGGGTGTCCTATTTCTTGGGCAAAATTTCAAGCTAAACACGCATATCTTCCAATTGTCATTGCCATAAGTTATTGATGCTACCACTTTTGGTCCAAAAGATCCCTTCTTGTTGCTGTTAAAAAGTTTCCTGAAACATTTGACCAACAGTTGAATATTTTTATCAAACAAATAGTCAAACATTTTTATCAAGCAATGCATAAAAGCAAATATTGCAACTTTCGTGGAATAGAGGGGTTGTAACCAAGTCCTTTGTAGAATTTAGTGATTGATGAGATAAGTACACATATTGGTTTGCAAATGAAGTTTTTTTTAAGTTGGCTTAATAAATAAGTAGTCACTTATGTTGGTGGTATTGTTGTTAGAAACAGATTCCTAGTTGCGTATGGAGACACATTCTTAGCAAGAACAACTAAAATTGAATCACACATATAAAAAGTGACAACTTTTTTTGGGGGGCGTGGGGGTGGGGAAATCTAGGAGTTTGGACTTTGGATGCCAATGACAGTTCAGTGCCATATTTACACATGATTTTGTGTGGGGTTTTTCTGCCACCTCACATATGGTCCGGAGTTGGGTGAGTAATTTCGATATATAGGACCCTCAAGGTTAACATATTTACTAGTTTATGAGTGCTGAATCAGAAACTTTGTTATTTTTTTTACGAGAATGCAGAATCTCCATCTAATGACTAGCAAGGAAAGGATTGCAAATGCTCCGAGCAAAATTCCGGTTGCACTAAGGATGATTTTGTGTTCATTATTACCCCAAAACCTTCATCTTTTTCTGTTCCATTGATGTCTGCTACCACATAAATGTCTTATCTCATAAGCGTCTTTCTATATTGGAAACAGTCCTCATGAGCTGTCTTAAGGGGATCTTTTCTTCACCATCTTACAATCACACAGACAATGATCATTCTACTCTGAAAAGAGACTCAAAAGAAAGAAGATTTAAGTTTCATTTCATTTCATGTAGGATCATTGTCTTTAATATGAGATACCATTTTATTACCAAATTGTGATTTGCTCAAGTATGATTTCTTGTCAAGTGTTTTCAATCATGGAGCTCCTTATTTTTCAGAACAGTTTTAGTATAAGTGAAGTATCATCTAAGATATGTGTTTTGCAGGATTTGGGTAATACAAGCTGCAACTTGCAGGTTTACTTTCAGAGTGTTATTATATGCCCTTAGATATATGTTTGTTTTCTGACCTTGAAGAAGAATGAGCTTGTCCAATAAAGCGGCTTCTGCCATTGACAAAAAGCTTAGTGCAACAGGAAAGACACTAAGTCTAAATCCAGACGCAGCAGAATTTGTTCCATTTGCTCTAAGATCACCTTCTGCAACCGTTCGTGCTCCAGATGTGTCGTCAAGTTTTAGTAAATTTGGTGCTACAACACCAGGGAAAGCAGTACTAGATAGATCAGAGTCATCAGTGTCAAATAATTCAGATGATGAGGCACACCAATACTGGCGTCACCAGCTACCTGATGATATCACTCCCGACTTTAATGTTGCAGGAGACGAAGATTCTCAAGCAATCAATATGCTTCCTTTTTCGAATTTGTCTTTAGCAGATGTCAATGAAACATCACGGTTCACTGCATCAGCAGGAAGTGGTTTTATGTTAAAGGAGCAGCAGGAATCATCTCCTCATCAAACAAACGGCAGTGGCTTTTCCAAGAAAATGGGATATTCGATTTCATCATATGGTGAAAATTCACCCTCAGCTAGTTTTCAACAGTTGTCTGCTAAACCGTGGGATATGCATGGTGATCAGCTGCTGACCAGTATTAGAGACGGGCCTTTCTACAATGGTGATCCTGGGCATGGGTACCTATATGACGTGCTTAATGAGCAACAGATGGAGGGTACAGAAGTAAACCCTCTTGAATTTTTGGCTTCCCAATTTGCAGGTTTTGCAGCTGAAAGTCTTGCGGAGGTTTATTTTGCAAATGGAGAAGACTTGAATTTGACAATTGAGATGCTTACTCAGCTCGAGGTATATCATAATTCATACATGTACATCTGTAACTTATCTTTTACTCAATCAAACGGAGTTGCATGATGTGCTACTAACTTATAGTGTCATGTAACAACCTCAACCCATAACAATTTCCCATCTCGTCCCAACATACATACCAAAGAAATAGACCGGGAGAAGTCTGCAGTTCATCTACTCACTTTCATCTGAGTTACAACTTACAACTGCAATAAGTCATTAGAAGCTCTATAAGTGGCTAAATTTTTGGTTCATTTTCTTTGTGTTATGTTTATTTTTGGTTTCAATTTGCATAGGGCCCTAAAGGTATAATATCCAAGCTATTGATGATAATTTGTATGACCATTATAGACACATGTAGCTCCTAGCTTTCATCTTACTGCCTAGAATTTCTATACCATATGTGACTAGCTACTACTTGTAAAGCAACATGCTTGTGTAACATACCTGACCTGTGCGCCTTTGATTACTACCTTGATAAGCACTCGTTGTAGTGTTCTATTTGTACTTTTGGTACTTCCAGTTTGTTGGTTGGTTGTAGAAGGTAGATAACTTTCCTAAGGCCCTCCTTCAATTGATAACTGCATTTGTTATTAGTTCTTTGGCTTCCTGTTATCATCCTAAGGAGTAAGGCCATCCAACATGCATTCAATTGATAACTTTTCTAAGGTCATCCTAAATATAATTGTCGTGCTATTTGTCCATAGTGACTTTTCTCTTCTACAGCACAGTCAAAACATCAGTTAACCATTTGGGTTGTGGTGCACTGGTAAAGCCTTCGGGGGATGTAGTGGAAAATCTCATCTACCAAGGGTTCAAATCCAGGCGCTGCCAAAGCCCTTGTGGCCATGGAGGTTCACCTACGATGACTCCAGGCCATTCATGGTCGCCCGGGGATTAGTCGGTGCACGTAAGGTGGCCCGAAAACCCACGGTTACCAAAAAAAACATTAATGGCTCTTCTCCTTCCAATCTGTATGTCTTCTTTTCAGCAATAATTCTTGTGGCAATTTTCTACTTCTATCACTCTTGATAATTAACGGTTTATATTTCTCTGAAACTTTATATTATAGTTGATAACCTGCATCGTAACTCTATTTATCAAGCTTATTTGTACCTTAATTTTGTTTCTGAAAAACTGTGACAGATGTTTTCTCCATTACTTTCATCAATGGAATTATTAATGTTCAAATTAATGGTAGGAGTATGGTTATTAGATTCTCTATATCAGTGTAGTTGGTTTTTGTTAATAAAACCGTTACTGTTCAAATTAATTCATTAGCTCTACAGTCTAACACAAAATTAAGACTTGAGCTTCTAAAATTGGTAACAAAGGGGCCAAGTTGGAGTATGAAACAAAGAATCTCATATGGTGAGATCTACCTTGTGCTGGACTTGTTGGTTGTAGCATTATTCTTTGGTACAAGAGAGAATTGTTTTATCGTCATCTCAATTCAATTTATAGGGTCCCTTGTTCTATTTTTCCATATTTTTCTTCTATGCTAATTTACTGACATTAGGTTACAGTTCAAATCATTTGTATAAGGATTAAGGAATAACTCTTTTGAAAGTGGGTGTTTGTACAGGGTGCACAAGTCTAGACAATTTATCTTCTGGCTCAGAAATGGCTTTCACAAAATATTTTAATTTCTGATTGCAGCTTCAAGTAGATGGTGGTTTTAATCAGAATCTGAACTCCAAGGCTTTGTCTGCTCCAAATCTTAGTGCTCTGGATTTTCCTGCACTCTCTCCTACAGAGGGTCAAAATGGTGTGCCCAAATTCTCGGGAGATGATCACCAACAGCATATTAATCCTTATCATCCTCTGGAGAAGGAAAACTTGCTCATGTTCAAATCTTCCTCTGCCGCTCCTCCATCTGGTGGTGCTACAGATTTTGCTTCTGCTGTTAGAAAAATGGCTTCACAGGACTCGAGCATATGGAAGTATAATAGAAACCCTTCTCAAGATGCCACAATTGGATCAAGCAGAAATTCTCATGTCTTGGCCAGTGCTTATAACGGTGGGCATGGAAGGGCCAGTTATGGAGATAGGTTGGCCAATCGGAATTCAAGCCGTTCAGCTCCTGTGTGGCTCGAAACTGGAGAAGCAGTCGGTAATGTTCTTGATTAAACATAATACTTGTTAAACTAGCTTCTTTTAATTGAATGCCTTTGTGCGTATTTGCATGTTTTAATTTTGTCGAGGATGACAGCAAATATGTATTCTGAGATGCGTGGTGAAGCTCGTGATCATGCACGTCTGCGGAATGCATACTTTGAACAGGTATACTTGTTTACATTAGATGCATGACTTTCTCTCTGTCTCCCTCCAACTGATATGATGGAAATTAGTAAGAAAGACAAGAATCGCATCATGCATCCACACTTCTTGAAAGCTTGTGGCAGATGCTTTCTGTGCTGTATGTTTTTTAGGGTTTCAGACATTTTAATTAATTTGGGTTTTTCTGGCGTCTTTGGTGGTCCATCTTGGTGTACCGTACTTTGGGTTTAACCAACCTCGCACACGTTGCATCCCTTTCTGGTCTGATGTAACTGTCATTTGTACAAGTTACATATTACACTCTGATCCTGCCAAATTGCACCTAGTCCTTCGTAAGTCTTGGAACACATACACTTACTCAGAAGTGTGATGGAAAATCCTTGAAACAATGAGCATACATATTAAACATAATCTAGAGGGTGTTAAGTGTATATATAGAGGTTGATGGGCAAATAACAAGAGTTTGAAGTGTAACTTCTGATGGGGGAGAGTGTTGGAAGGGGGTGGACCAGGAACTCTGGCCCAATTGCCCTTAAAAATTATGTATACAGGGACTAATTGTGTTGAAAATAATATGCCCCACATAACATTACTATTCTAAGGAAATCCACATGAAGCCAGGTAAGATCAGGATATTTTCAAAAACAGTATGGATGTTCTTGGAAAAAAAAATAAGAAAATTAGTTTGCTGGACATTAAAGTATCAAGGTATGTAACTAATAACTTAACTCTAATGCTGGACAGTCAGTGCCTTTTCCTTTCAAGCAATTGCATCCATAGTCCCTTACGAAGTTATGTTTTTTTTTTCTTTGCTTCATGTAGCATTGTAGCTCATTAGTCAAATATAAAAAAAAATACTCTGATCATAAGGTTCTGTGATCCTTTATGCATAATAATGTAGACTTCAAATAGTTCTAGTAAACAAAGAGACCTTTTAGAAACTTGTGTCAGAAAAAGTTGGTGAGAAATAGACCTACCAAAGGGTGTGAAGGTTAACTTTTAACTAATGGGAGGCTGGGAGCAAAGGTTACAACCCTTTCTCAAAATCAAGTAGCCTTAGCGGCTGTTTCCTAATTGTTGATCACCTCTTACTGGGTAAGAGATGCTTACCTGGTAAAAGGTGAGGTTGTTTACTATACATTCTGACCGACAAATGATGCTGACTCGGTAAGGAAGGGAATTATCTGTTACTCGGTCAGCGTTTACCCAAACCGAACCTATGACACAGACCACACTCTTACCCTGTTATCACTTACCTAATTTGTGTTGGTAAACGGCCCCTTAGTAAAATGAGCATGTCAAGTTGCAACGTTCTGAGTACTATATTACTTGCTAATATTTGTCTCTTTAAAATACTTGCCATAATAATAGGCACGTCAAGCTTACCTTGTCGGATACAAGGCTTTAGCTAAGGAATTAAGTGTAAAGGGGCAACTGCACAACATGCAAATGAAGGCGGCTCATGGAAAAGCTCAAGAATCTATATATCGTCAGAGGTTAGTTCTATCTCTACTCTTTAAGATAGGTGTTTGGTCCATTTTTCGCTAGCTCAGCAAGTTTTTGGAGTACATTGTGCAGCTTTATTGTGCTCTCAAGTCTCAACAGTAGAGTGGAAAATCATGCTTTGAAAAACCTTATAATTTAGGACATAACGAAAAACTTGTCTCACATGGAGACTAGGACCGGAGAAGACTGAGGTGCATTTTTGTCCATCAAAATAGGTGGAACAAAGAGGGGCAATATTGGTAAATTACTGAACTACCCATGTCAAATGAAAACCTTAAAACCTTGCACAATTCTTAATTCTTTCACCCGCCCTACCTCCCTCTTGCCCTTCCAATCCTTTCCAGTCCAGTCTGCATACCAAACGAACAACAACGTGATTACTTGGTGGAATATAAGCAAAAATACCAATCTTAATGGAATTTTTTTCATAATTTATAGGACCTGGGAGCATGTAACGTTTATGCACTTTGACATTTAAATTTTCGTTGCAATCATTTCGTTTCTGGGAATGGGTCTTGTGTACATACTTCTGCAGGAATCCAGTGAGCCCAAGTATGCAGGGGAATGGAAGAGGAGGACAGGAAAGATTAATAGACCTCCATGGGCTACATGTGACTGAAGCCATTCATGTCCTAAAGCGAGATCTCACAATGCTGAGGAACGTTGCCAGGTCAGCAGATCAGCATCTCCAGGTGTACATATGTGTTGGAACGGGCCACCACACTAGAGGGACCCGCACTCCAGCTAGACTTCCTGTTGCTGTCCAGAGATATCTACTGGAGGAAGAGGGCCTCGACTACTCTGAGCCCCAGCCTGGGCTCCTCCGAGTTGTGTTATATTGAAGACATATCACCCAGGTATAGCAGTTCCTTTTTGACACAATAAAACACCAAAAAAAAAAGCTTAACCCCATGAAAAATCGAAAAAGAAAATGAAAGATTGATATTCATGCGTTTGTATATGGGAAAGAGAGATTAGTCAATAGCCTGGAAAATTGAAAGCGGAAGGGGGAAAACAGAAGCTAGAAAACGAAAAATGAAAAGAAAAATGTACCTGTGTATCATTAAGGTGTAACCATCCAACGGCAGAATTACCTTTTGGTAGGGAGGATCTCATCTTATTTTTTGTTACACAGTTTGCAGGTGTAATGTATGATGAATAGTATATGATAGCTTTTGCAAAATTTAGAAATTTTATCATTGGCACAGTACTTGGCTTCTTTAAGCTTTCATTTGTTTATATCCGTTTTGTGCTTTTCATGTATGTACTGAGATTTATTATCTTCATGGCCCCGTATGATTTAGTTGATGTGCGCACAACAAGTTGGCCTAGTTCTCCCTAGGACCATTGAGATTTTTCCGGTTGTTATCTTTAGGGGCCCAGGATTAGTTGAATTATGCACAAGCTAGCTCGGTTCTTATTAGGTCCCATTAGGGTCCTAGGGATGGAGTTAAGGTCTACACTCTACAATACATATATCTTGTGTGTATGTATGTATGTGTATATATATAGTCGGGTTCAAACGAGAACAATGCCTAGTTAAAAGAACACGATAACCAACAAAAGCACATATGATTTTACATTAACAGGCGAAAAAAGTCATGCGAGCGACTTTGGTTCTCGTGTTCTTTTAAATAGGTATTGTTCTCGTTTGATTCTCTCTCTCTCTCTCTCTCTATATATATATATACTAGATACATACCCGCGCGCGATGCGGCGCGAAGTATCTTGAATCTAAAGCCGAGAATTCGAAAAAAATAATTTTGTTTCATGTTGATATTTATTCGCTTTTAAATCGCATATAAGATGTATAAAATTAAAGGTCAATATAGTTAATTGGTCAAAAAAATTGAAAAATATTCGTTCGATAGTGGAGTCTTCAAACCAATAACATTTGTGCTCATTTTGAAGGTTTTGATGAATGGTTATAATGGTATAATTTATAAAAAAGAAAAACATATTTGTTTAATGTATTTTAGTTTATGTATGTTGATATGATAAGGATGTAACATGAAAAATGAAAGAAGAAGGGATATAAAGTAAATTAAATAACTAATTATAATGGTATAAAATGTAATTTAAAAATAAAAAATAATTTTATTTTTAATTATCATGTTGAACGTTGGAGGTTTTAAAGCTTTTAAACTTGTACATGATGTATTGAGATTTGTACTTCTTAAAAATTCAAGAATAAACGTAAATGAAATTATTTTTAAAGGAGTATGATAGATAAATATAGATAAGAGCGTAAAATGTATAAATTTAAAAAAAATCTCAATACGTCATTTTTTTTTTTGAAAAATCTTGATACGTATTTATGATATTTCACAATATTATTAAGTTAAAAAAATATTCAATAATAAATTTATTTTGAAATTATTGACAAGAATATTGTAATATTATAATTTGTAAAAAAATGCATTTACTAACATGTTTTAGTTAAACTATGATTATGTATTTTTAATATTATAAGGTTGTAAATGAAAATGAATAATGTAAGAGATATAAAACAAATTAATTTGTATATTTAATAATATGATTAAATCCAAAAATATTCAATATTGGGCTCATTTTGAAGGTATTGACGAGACGATTACAATGATATAATTTGTAAAAAAAGAAATGTATTTTTAATGCATTCTTGTTCATATACGATTATTTATGTTAATATGATAAGGGTGTAAAATAAAAAATGAAAAATTAAATGATTAAAAGTAAATTGAATAACTAATTCTAAAGGTATAAAGTGTAACTTAATATTATAAGGGTGTAAAATGAAAATGAATAATGCAAGGGATATAAAACAAATTAATTTGTACATGTTCATGATATTTAATAATATGATTAAATCCAAAAATATTCAATATTGGGCTCATTTCGAAGGTATTGACGAGACGATTACAATGGTGTAATTTGTAAAAAAAAATGTATTTTTTAATACATTCTTGTTCATATACGATTATTTATGTTAATATGATAAAAGTGTAAAATAAAAAAATGAAAAAGTAAGGGATTAAAAGTAAATTGGATAACTAATTCTAAGGGTATAAAGTGTAACTTAGAAATTGAAAACTGTTTGATTTTGAGAGGAACATGGGAGAGAGGGGATTTCTTAGTAGCTTGAGAGTTGTACATATAGCTTAAAAAGTTGCACGACTTAAAATTCAACTTTAACCGCCTTTTCATACTTATATATATAGTATAGATATATGGACAGGACGGTAATCAAACATTCAAATGAGAACCGAAAAAAGATTAAGAACTGTGAGGACTAATCTAAGCCTTAAATAGGTTTTAATCTTATGGTTTAAATTAAATGCCGATTTTAAACAAAATGGGTATAATGGTCATTTTGATAACAAATATAATATTATTTTATTTTTTAAAATTATACGGTCCCCAAATTGAACTCTCTCTTGTATATAATATCATAATTCCCAATTCAGATTCCATAATTCCCGCTCTAAGTTAACGTACTTGTCGTCTCATCCCAATCCTCAACTCTCTGTTCTTCAAGTTCGATGGAATCGACAGAGTTTAATCTCGTTGATCAAAATAGGGATGAAGAACTACTTCTCGATCTTATTAATAACGATTTGAAGGATCAAATGGTTGAAACGGGTTTTTCTTTCTCCTTTGTTTTATCGACTTTATAACTGATCGTTTTATTCAGATTTTTATTTATGTGATTGTTATGATTTTATAACTTATCGTTTGAAAGATCAAATGTTCTCTGAATGTTATGTTTTCAATTCCAGTAATGCGTGTTGTTGTTGAACACAGTGTAAGTGTTATGTAAGTTTCATATGGTGAAACATCATATATTTCCTTTATAAATCCTAAAATTGAGTTATTATACGTATAATGTGTTACGTTTTAGAATTTGATATTAGATTTATTCCATTAGTTGTTACATGTTAGATTGTTCATATTATAATAGTAGAGTTTCATATGGTGAAACATGATGTATTGCTAATATAAATCCTAAAATTGAGTTCATTACTGCATATAAGTTTACTCTAATCTAGTTCACTATTTGATTTATTTTATGTTTAAATGAGTTGTTTCACGTTTAATTGAGTCAACTTAATAGATTTTCATGTTATATAACTTTATTCGATTAGTTATTTCTTGTTTAATTGTTCATATTATAATACTAGAGTTTCATATGGTGAAACATGATGTATTGTTGATATAAACTATCAAATTGAGTTCTGATACATTTAATCTTATCTATTTCCCTATTTGATTTTATTTATGTTTGATTAATTTGTTTTATGTTTAAATGAGTTGTACGTTTAATTGAGTCAAATTATATCAATAGAGTTTCACTTGGTGAAACTTCATATATTTCATATTGTGACAATAGAATTTCATATTGTGAATCATTACTTATGCTTTTATAAATGATCATATGTTGTTTGTGTTTCACTATATGATTGTATATATTTTCAGAACATGGAAGTCATCCAGCTGAGGAATTGTATTCTAGTTATATTTTGGAAGCTCCAAATGGAACTAAAAGTTGGATTCCTATTGTAAATCAATCACTGAAACCTACTATTCGGTCTTGTTTTGACACACTGGAACAAGTTGTAATGATGTATAGGACTTATGCTGACAAAGCTGGATTTGATGTTCGGTTATCGACACAAAAAATGAACAAGTTTAGGGTTGTTCAAGTAAGGTACGTAGTATGCAGTAAGAATGGACAACCACCAATGAAGTCTTATAACTCGCTTGATGTTGCTCATGGTAAAAGAGAATTTCGAAATTCTAATGTGAAGAGGTCTGGGTGTAAAGCTGGTGTTTGTTTTCGTTTGTTGAAGGGGAGAGGAATATATGAGTTGTATAACACAATCACCCTCTTATAGAACCGGACGACATATGTTTTTCTCGTAAACGTAGGCAACTCGGTTTGGGAGAACAAATGTTAATACATCGAGGGAATAGTTTGAACATGGGTGCAACTAGGATGCATAAGATGAGAACCAGTTTGAGAGGTGGATATGAATTTTCTTCGTGTTCTACTGTAGACTTTCAAAATTTTAAAAGGGACATGGATAAATATGTTGTTACTGGCGGTGATGCACATATGTTCATTAACATGATGAGTAAAAGGAAAGAGATTGCCCCAAACTTTTTCTTTGATTATAAAGTCTGTGATAGCGAGTTGGTTTGTACCTTTTGGGCATTATATGTTAGAGCCCTAAAGGTAAGTGTTCATTATATGTTAGAGCCCATTCATTACTTTTAATTATATTAATTTTATATGTTTTGTATTTAGGTATGCTATGATCTTCATTCCCTTCACTGTTGTGGACAACCACAAAAAGACTGTTGTTGTTGGTGCTGCCCTTGTGAATAAGGAAACAATTGAGAATTTCGAATGGGTGTTAGAAGCATTTTTGAAAGCTCACAAAAAAAAGCCTACATTGGTTTTGACAGACCAATGTGCAGCAATGAAACAGACCATAACTAATGTCGACAGTGGACTATTGACTTGGGAAATTGAGGAATAACAAGTTGAAGTTGTCATCTTTTGCTGAAAGTGTTCGCAATTTGAGGGGTGAAATATATGAATTGTTTCTGACGGAGGCTGGTGTAAATGGAAAGATTGAAACAATTATAGATTCGATTGGGGTTTCTCAACCTGAAACTATTGAAGTTCATCCTCCAACAGGGATCAGGAATAAAGGTTGTGGGACCGGAAAACGCCTTATTGGTGCAGCTGAGAGGGCATCTGTTAAAAGCTCAAGAAACAAGAGAATGTGCAAAAGTTGCGGAAAGCTTGTGAACCATGACTCGCGCAATTGTCCAAACAAAGTAGTTGCTTAGATCAAGAATCAAGAGAGATGTGCAAAATTTGCTGAAAGTTTTGTGACTCATGACTGGCATAACTGTTTTGAACAAAGTAATTTGATTTTAGATTGTTTTCTTTTAGATTCTACCGGATACCATATTGAACTTGTTGGATACATTGAAGTGTTTACCGTGCATAATAAAGTTGCTTGTGATTTCTAATATTGAGTTGTATGAATTACCATATATTCATCTCACATTACTAAATTTGCCAGTTTCATATTGTGAAACATCATATATTTCCTTTATAAATCCTAAAATTGGGTTATTATACATTTAATCTGTTGTTTTTTAGAATTTGATTTTAGATTTATTTGATTAGTTGTTTCATGTTTAATTAAACATTGTTCATATTATAATAGTAGAGCTTCATATGGTGAAACATGATATATTGATGATATAAACATGATGTTTAACTGTTCATGATAATAGAGCTTCATATGGTGAAACATGATTGATGATAAAAATCCTAAAATGTGTTTTAGAATTGAGTTATTCCAGCAGCCATGGTTATCCCAAACAGAAAACAAGCTTAAAATTGTCTAATATAATTAAAATCTGACAAATTTTTGAATGTGAATGAACTTTAGAAGCAATAACCAGCTTTAACTCGATTTAAGACCAAGGAATGCTCGAAAACACTAAAAAAATATACTCCTTATACAAAATATATGAAGTTTCACCAACTGAAAAGTTTTATATAACTTTAAAATACATGAAGTTTCACCAACTGAAAAGTTTTATATAACTTTAAAATACATGAAGTTTCACTAACTGAAAAGTTTTATATAACTTTAAAATACACGAAGTTTCACTAACTGAAAAGTTTTATGTAACTTTAAAATACATGAAGTTTCACCAACTGAAAAGTTTTATAACTTTAAAATCTTTCATTTGCTTCATATATAACTTCATGTATAACAATCAAAAAAGCCAAAGGTATAAAGGAACATCATATTAACAGCAACTAATCATTTACGGTAGATTTCATCACATGGCAAATGTTCAAAAAGGTTTAACAAAAAAGCCATATTCAAGCAAAAGACCTAATATCGACAACGTTTTATCAAAAGCTAACAAACCCATATTAGTTTCTAGCCATATCACAACATGTTTTCCAAAACAACCAATATCATCATTTGTTAGTCTTCAATCCTTACTGTCCTTCTTGCGTGAGCAATTTCATAAAGTTTGATCTTTTCTCCTTCACTTAAAGCATGAAACTTCTCGCTTTGCTCTATGACTTTCACGCGTTGATTGTTGATATCTGATAGCAATATCTTTGTAGCATATTTCCTCCTCAAATTGTACAATTGATTTGTTTGCCGCGTACACTCCTTGTACAATCCAGATTTCCATCTGTGAGTTGGTTCTCCCATATATGTTTCCATATGGAGCATAAGAAACACTCCACCTTCATTTCCCTTAGTCTTTATACACCATCGCAATGAGAGTTGTTCAAGGACTGCTTTTGTTATTTCATCACATGAAGGATGATGGACGGCGTGAAGATATCTTGACATTAGGTGTTGCTACAAATCCAAAAAACATATAACATTATTATAAAAAGAAAATTCATATTAAATTAATGAGATAGAAGCAGGGCACATACCACATTACTAGGAACAATTCCATATATATTTTCTACTTCATCATCATATGCATGGTTGTTTATAATGACAACAACAGGGTTCTTGAGGTTGAAAACCATCAGATAGTAATTAATTTCACACACGATTGGGAAAAACACCTATAATGAATAATTAGTCATTATTATGATTTTAGTGATACGGAAAGTATAATATTATAAAACAGTTATTTAACTTATGTAAAATACATAAACTAATCTTGTCCCGTGTGCAAATCACATTTCCTTTTTATGTAAAATACATAAACTAATCAATTAATGAAACCATTTTCGTTAGTTCATATGTAACATAAAAATGCTTACATCATAAAATAAACAAACAAAACTTTTTTTATTTCCTACTTTCATACCTTTTTCAGCCCCAGATTCTATATGATCTATACGTTCATCTGTGTCTTTGGCTTGAACATTATGCATTTGCTCACCAGTATTGTTCCCTGTGAAAAATCACATTTCATTTACCATTCTAATGAATTTTAGAATACGAGGAAACGTAGAGGATGTCATATATCTTGAAACAACAATAGAAACAGTAAATGTCATGCATCAGGCAATCCACATATTTTAGCCCATGCAATTTTTGTGATAATTATTAGTTATATGCAATTCCTCAAATATTATTTATGCATTATGTAATTGACTTAATAATGTTCAACAAACTTTGATGTTGACAATCAACTAAATACACTTGATGTTTGCACTTAACAGTGAATTAATACCTTCTCATTGTGCTACAAATATGTGATGGTAATCATTATTAGAGGTTTTATGTTGATGTAAACTACCTCAATTCAATTCATAAGAGCACCTTCATTTTGTATTTTGTGGCAGAGGTAAAGTTTCTGATCAGAGTGTTTCACCATATGAATTTGATCAGAGTGTTTCACTATATGAATCTGTCAGAGTGTTTCACCTTATGAAACAAAACTAGAGTGTTTCACGATATGAATCTGATCAGAGTGTTTCACGATATGAATCTGATCAGAGTGTTTCACCATATGAATCCAGAGTGTTTCACGATATGAATCTGATCAGAGTGTTTCACCATATGAATCTGATCAGAGTGTTTCACGATATGAATCTGATCAGAGTGTTTCACCATATGAATCTGATCAGAGTGTTTCACCATATGAATCTGATCAGAGTGTTAAGTCAATCAAACATCAGAGTTAATCTAACATTAAAGTGGCATATGTGCGTCAAACAGAGGAGCAACGAGATGGACAATAAGAGATAGAAGATAGCACCTATTCCAAATCACAGTCTAAAAATATCTTTTTAGACATCGCACTTTGTTTCTTCGCATTATGGATGTCGTCTTCAGGATTGCTAGATGTATTTGTTTTCTCTACCAACATCTCGTTCTTTCTACCAACTGTATATCAAGAAACCAATTTCAAATCGTAATAAAACACTAAACTTTAAGGATTTGAGTGAAGATTTCAAATCGTAATAAAACCCTAAATGTTAAAGGTTTAAGGATTTGAGTGAAATAGTCGTTTACCTTTGATTCTTATCTTCGGCAAAGCAAGATTTTTGTTGTCTTTTGCCATTATCGATTCTGCATCAATCGCACGGATATGTAACTGATCAGAGATGAAAGTGATGAATCTGGTTAAAGAAATCGTATGAATGAGGAGAAAATTATGTTCTTATTAATGTTTATCTGAAGTCCGCATGTTTTATTTATTTGAATTTGTTAAATGAATCACTATTATACCCCTCAAATACATTACAATTTGACAATAATACCCTTATTTTCCCCTTTATTACAAATGACCTTTTTTCTTTAATGACCATCGATTAAAATTAATCAATGCATTAGATTAGTCCTTAAGTTCTTAACCTTTTTTTGGTCCTCACTAGATTTAACCCTATATGGACATTAGGATATATATATATATATATATATATATATATATATATATATATATATATATATATATATAGAGAGAGAGAGAGAGAGAGAGAATCAAACGAGAACAATACATATTTAACAGAACACGAGAACCAAAAAAACAACTTAATTTGGACGGTATGCACTTGTGCATAAAAACAAAAAAAAAACAACAACTTAATTTACTTGCATACGGTTCAGATGAGGGCTATCAGGGTGTTCCTCAGTTTTCTATTTTTTTTGAGGTTTTCCCCTGAACCTCCGTAGGGCTAGGTTCCGGTGAGAAGTTGAGGTTAGCATGAGAAGTGATTATCAATTGTTGTATATGAAATGTATGGACGTTAGGATAAGATGCACCAGATCAATTCCCTTCTAAGGCGCAATTCCAAGGAGGACATTTGATTAAAACCCAATAGATTTAGATGGACCCGATTCAATCATCCGTTGGATGTTGGATTTGTCATCCGATCCAATTTTCTTAACATTGGACAACCCGGTCCAATTCAATCCAATATATAATTGTATCGGGTTGGTTTTATTCGTTGGTTATTGTTGGTGGTTATCAATCCAATATTTTGATCCAACCATTTCAACCCATTATTTATACATTTTCCTACCTTTGTGAAGAATAGTATATATAAATAATGAAATATCAACTAAAAACAATATCGTAAACTATTATTAGTTATATATTTATAAATTGGATGAGTTGGATAAATGATTGGATTGGTTCAGTTTTATTGGATTATGAACTGTCATCTAATAACTGACTAGTCCAATTTGAATGTTGAAATTTTGGATCCAATCCGATCGAATTACAATGAATATCTAATTATGGTCGGTAGGTTTTATGGAATCAAAACGTGACTTAATTGTCTCATTATGCCTGAAGGCCCTGACCACGAATGATTTGATTAGGAATCCCTTAATATAGAAATCGGAGGATGGGTGGGGATAGAGATACACCTTGGGTCCTCGAACCCAAACTCAAATATAAATAGTGGAGTAAATCATGAACTTCGTTCTTTTGGTAATATGGTGTTTTTTGTTTGTCATTGTAGTTAATTTATTATAAAAAATTGTATATAATTTAGTTTCGCCTCATCTAACGGATGTTATGTTTCAGCCGTTAAAGACCTCCATGTGCCTGTCATATGAGAGGTTGTGGGTATTTTTACCATTTTTTATAAATGTTTAAAGAACTTTGAACAATTACTATGAACATAAATCTTTATATATAAAAAAGGAGAATCCATGGTTGATGAGGTGGCATCATGAGAATCAAGTATTCATCAAATGGTGAATTGTGGTTGATTCTTCATTGTCCCACATTGGTGACAAAAGTGAAAATTTGGAAGTGTGAGTGGCTATATAAAGGATAGGATATGGCTTGAAGGTTCATACAAAATTTGATCCATTTTTGGGTTAAATAGTTATTTTTTATTTACATGACAAAACATTTCATGTAATAGTTAAACATTTCATATCCTTAAAGGAAAACCCAAGAGTAATGAGGTGGCATCATGAGAATCAAGTATTCATCAAATGGTGAATTATGGTTGATTCTTCATTGTCCCACATTGGTGACAAAAGTGAAAAGTTGGAAATGTGAGTGGCTATATAAAGGATAAGATATGGCTTGAAGGTTCATAAAAAATTTGATCCATTTTTGGGTTAAATGGTTATTTTTTATTTACATGACAAAACATTTCATGTAATAGTTAAACATTTCATGGAATAGTTAAACATTTCATATCCTTAAAAGAAAAACCCAAGAGTAAAGAGGTTGCATCATGAGAATCAAGTATTCATCAAATGGTGAGTTGTGGTTGATTATTCATTGTCCCACATTGGTGACAAAAGTGAAAAGTTGGAAGTGTGAGTGGCTATATAAAGGATAATATATGGCTTGATGGTTCATACAAAATTTGATTCATTTTTGGGTTAAATAGTTATTTTTTATTTACATGACAAAACATTTCATATCTTTAAATAGATAAAAGGAAAACCCAAAAGATACGAGTTAGCACCATGGGAGTTGAGTATCATATAGTGGATTGTGGTTTAGTTGTAGCTATCCCACATCGGTAAGAAGTTGAAACATTGGAATAAAGATGTTTGTATAAAAAGATGGATGTGATGACATTATGTCAAGCCATAAGATTTTAGTATTCTCAAATAGTGAATTATGATATATTAGAAAATGAGAGTTTATTAATAGGAGAAGGTGTCATTGAAAATTAAAAAGAGATTAATGATTGTTAAAACGAAGTTTGTTTACAAACATAATTAAACAATCAATAAGGTACGACCCAAAAGCCATAAGATTTTAGAATTTTCACATATTGAATAAAACAATCTATGTATGTATATAAGAAATAACCAAAATAATTTGAGGTACCATTGTAAAACGTCTTTTGACTAATACCTCAATAGATATTTTACAAAAGATAACATAAATATTTATATAACATATTTATATTTATACTTATATTTATATAAATAGAAAAATATTTACATTTTCTATCTTTCTTTATTTATATGTATAAAAGAAATAACCAAGGGTATTTGGAGTGACATTGTAAGATTTTTTATTCTTAAATCTTGCATTGTGGTATTATTTTAGTCATTCCACATTGATGAGGGAATGCTAGATTGGAGAATGAAATGGACTACAAGAAATGATGAAGGAAAGTTGTATATAATTTTGAAATGAGTTTGGTAATCTCACACTGATAAGAAGATTAACATTTTTATGAAACATGTTAACATATATTGACAACAAGAGAGGGATACATGTTTAATTTGTGGAAACTCATAGAGTTCACTAAGTTTAGTCAAACCCTTTTTGGCAAAAAAATTCTTCAAACCATTCATAACAACAATATGTTTGGTGTGTCGTTTGAGTTCTAAACAATATAACAACAAAATTATTACCAACAAATCTCAATTTATTCGTAACAACAAATGGTAATCAGTAGATGAAAATGAACCACTTATGGAATTGCATTTTTTTGTTTTAAATCGTATCTCATTAGTATTAACCGATGAATTACCTTTTATCTTAATGCGATCAAGTAATTCCTTAAAATAATACTCGCTACCGCGCAACGCGCGGGGCGCACACTAGTAACACAAGAATATCAAAACCACAAGTCACAAATTTATACAAACTCATTCAAGAAGTTTGATACAAAACCAATGTGCTCTAGATCAAAACTATAAAATTAAATGAGATCAATACCAAAAATCAAAATCCTAACCTAAAATCAACTAATTAAGAAACCCCAAAGCCCATCAATTGCTGCAAAAGCATTAAGCAGGTAGTGTAGGCTAGTGGTCGTAGCAGAAGAACACCAAAAGTTGAAGATTTAGTGGCTTCAAACCCCACATCAATGGTTCGGAGAGAGTAGGAGAAAGGATGAGTCAAGTGTGTAACAGCCCAAAATTTCAATTGAGCAAACCTAACATTAAGTCATAACATTTACAATTCTGGGTCCCAATATATATATATATATATATATATATATATATATATATATATCATTACATTCATTTATAACTACGGTTGGCGGAAACAACCTATACACAACTGAGAACAACTATTACTACAAGTGGCACCGGTACTGTCTCTAGCTGCATATGTACTCTATCTTGCTCTTGCTCACTTACCTGAGCCTTCTACTATTAGCTTACCTGAAAAGGTTTTAGTTTTGAAAAGCGAGGGTTAGACCATGAGGTCTAGTGAGTTCCCTCCATAAAACATTTAACACAGTATAAAATCATTTCATATAAAACATACTTTCACATCTTTCTCATAAACATCATCCAAGGTCAAACACAGGGTTCAGGGTCGCATAAGCTACTCCGATCGGGGCCTAGCAGACACCCTCTCGTCTACGCCGAAATCCAAATGGACTCCTCGTTCCTTCATGTAGGAGAAAACGAATTCCAACCTACAAGCTAACCTCCATATGCCCAAGGAATCAGAGATCCCAAGGTACCCTGACCCCACCGTGCGACCGACTCCACATAGCATTCACATAGTTCATCATAAACATAAAACATGAAAGCCGTATAACCGTTACAATCCATTTCATCTTGCTAAACAATCTTTTCAGTGGAGCATACTTTTCACAGAAAACATTCGTAAAAGCTGGCAAATAAATCATGCTCATAAACATACATTGATCAGTAAAACATAAAGCTTTCGTTTACGTAAAATTCATGTAAGTTAACAGGGCATTTTCATAAAATCGTTTTCCTTTGGAAACACGCAAAGTCACGTATTTTAGTTAGAAAAAACTCACTTGGCTGGCTCGCTCCAAAGCTCCCCACTTAAACTTATGATCTCTAGGTGGAACACCTATTATATTAATAAACGTACATCATAATTCGCTCAACTATTAATCGAGTTAAATCCTGAACTCAACACCAATTTATCTAAATTGGTATATTACACTTCTAGTCCAAAAATCATACTAAGGGTCTTTGCTTACCCATTCAAATGAAATGCTACAACGGATCATTTACTTTACTCAACTCTAGATTCTCAACATACCAGTAATAACATTGGATGCTAAACATTAATATTAGATCATGTTACCAATAATGTGGCCCAAATTAAATAAATAAATAGGCTACCAATTACATACTAGGCCTTTATTATACTTATAGACTTTATTAATAACTAAGCCCAAAAGGACTTAATAGTTCTTTCGGCCCAACACTCTATTCGGCCCAATAAACCCAAGAGAAAGAATTAATCTTGAACATTTCTTAACTTTGTAAATCCATTAAACCCAACCTCAAACATTCCATTTCATTATTTATATTACGGTCCACTTAAAGATTCATGTTCGGCCCAACAAACCATACCGGTGAAATCTTGCAAGTCCCGGTAAACCAAAATTACAAGTACCGGTAAACCATGACAAGTACCGGTAATTGCGATTACGAACAAAACCTTATTACTTCAATTTAATCGGCCTAACGATAAAATGATTTTTCTAACAATCTCTTACCAGAATTAGCACGCGATGACCTCGACCTCATACTTTCCAATTTAAGTCTAAATCAGTTATTTAAGTCATCTGATTAGTGTTATCCCCATTTATACTCTTAACCCGTCTCCACAATCAACACTTGAGTTAACTTCAACAATATCATATAAAGATTACAATTAAACTCTATATTAATACTCTCATTTGTTTTCTCAACTTACAAAACTGAGATCAACTAGAACTTACCAATCTACAATACTTGCAAAAGAGGACACACAAAGGAGTGGTTTCTTATCAGATTTGAACCTCACGAAACAGGAAGCTGCTGCCAACTCGGCCATCACCATCGGCGACCACCACCAGCAGCAAACTGCCGACAACCACCAGCAGCAGCAAACCGCCGGCGACCACCAGCAGCAGCAAACCGCCGGCGACCACCAGCAGCAGCACACCGCCGGCGACCACCAGCAGCAGCAAACTGCCGGCGACCACCAGCAGCAGCAAACTGCCGGTGACCACCAGCAGCAAACTGCCGGCGACGAACCCCAGCCACCATCTCCATCTTTCGCTGCCTCTCTCCTCTCTCGCAGCTTCTATCTCGACGACTCTCTCTCTCTCGCTGCTTCTCTCTCTTCGACTCTCTCTTTCTCTCACGCAGCTGCTCCCTTCGCACACACACACACACACACACACTGACGAGATCAGTTCTTTCTCTCTTCTCTCTCACGATGGAGTAGCAGCCACCACCAAACCCTAAATTAAAAGATATGTATCTTCTAATTCTCCAGCTAAAAGTGACGCCAGGAAATGGGAATTTGTTTCCTAAATTTCCAATTTTACCCTCAACTTTTCTTAATAAACACTTTTCTACCTTATTTTCCATTTAGAACAAAAAGACATACTTTTGGTTATTACAATCTCCCCTCCTTAATAGAATTCTGTCCCGGAATTCACTCCAAAGATAACCGACAAGATTTATTAACAAAGCTAAGATCTCTAACTCTCAGAATAAATCTTTCTAATAACAAAACAATAACAACCTACTTTCACGCCTTTGCTGCGCAACTCTGATTCAACTCACAATCTCTATTCATAACCCAAAACATGCAATTATCTTATTTTTCATCTTTCAGTCGAATCTATTACTTCAGGAATGCCACGAATCTCGGATTCTATCCTTCTTTCGATTAACCACAACGACCATAAGATCAGATAGACACGTAAAAACAAAGGTCATCTCGGCTTCCTTCTTTAGATTTACCTTAAATAATTCCTTAACGATCAGTGTAAATCTCAAATTCTCAATAACACTTTCCCAAGAACTCCCGAAATTCCATCTTATAAATCATAACATGTGAACACAAGTTGTAAGTATCTCAGTACTTACCACTCCCTAATTATTCTTATCCCCATCACGACCACACCAACAGTTTCCGAACTCAACTGTCCCTCCTGGCTAGTGCAATAAAACCACTGATCCTTACCGCACCCAACAGTACAATTCCTTCTCTTTATCACAAGCAACTTTAACTCGACTCACTCATTTCAATTGATAAACTCCAATTTAGTTGCAATTCACTTCGTTCTAACACCCATAAGTTATCATATTCAATCACTTAATGTCATAGCTTAGCATCACATCTCGATATGCTGGTATTCACCACATCCATCCGCCTAAACCGATTTCTTAACTAACAACTCCACTGAGTAACTCTACCATTCACAACTTACCAAATAATTTGAAGTTTACATAATCCATCATACTATCATCAACTTCTCACTTTAACCTTTAGATTTTCCCTTATCGACTCTTAGTAAGAATTTCGGTAGAATCATAACGCATTATGTAATAACAAATAAATGTCATTACTTAACAGATCCATAAAATTTTAATCCATCAACCAAAGGCTTATACCTCTATCATGACGTTTCAAATCAACTAATGATCGTACTACCACTCCGCCCGTAATCAACATCATCATGTCATTCTTTAAACATGAACAAATCTCCCGACTATCTCCTTCTAGGGTCACTCCCTCTCCCATAAGAAACAAATCACGATCCGCAAAGATCTAGCATTTATTATAACACACTTGACTAACACACACTTCATCCTCTTTAACTTCCAGTGATTCCGATATATACCTATATAGCGACTCTTATAACCAAAAACACTTGGTTTCTACTTTGGGTAATTCCCCCACCATTACTCCGTCCTTCTGTCCCGAACATAATCACACCACAGAGTCAGCTTACACCCTATGCGCTCTAACAATTTGGTTAATAGATCGTACATCTCATCCGTAAATCCCAAAAGCTTCTATGTGATGCTCTCTCCTTCTCTAACATCACCTCACTACGATACTAGCTGATACATTTAACTTGGCAATTAATGCCATTACCTAACCGTACATTTCTCACTCACCACATCACACTGCAGACCGAATCTCTCATGGCCATCCTTACACAATTGTCGACTGCTACATCAACTGACAACCTGAAACTACTTTCTTAACTTATTCCTTAACAAGGGTTCCTTACGGACCCTAATTCTTCCCAACATATCATAAACAACTTCATAATCTGTCTCCCTCTTTTCGAAACCTACTCATGTAACATCAACATTACAAGCTCACCTCGAAACTCATATTTCTACGCCATAGACATTTCATTCTTCCCCACTACACTACTCATAACAAGTTGCAAAAACCAACACCTTGAAGGCTTCAAATCCTTCCTCCGGACACAACCGTCCCTTGACAACCGTACTTCCAATTACCGAACAAGGGTATAAACTCTCATACAACCGATACTATAATCCACTACTGCTGGAACACAAATTTCGACACTACAACGTTCTCTCCTGATCTGACCAACAACTCTCCACTCTCTGAGTTCTTTCTTAGCTTTAGAATGCAACATCCTACGACCTAGTGAGTACACAGCCTTCATGCATGACAACACAATAGATAAATCATTTAGTACCTTTCATCATTTTCAATAAACAACACTTGAGAACATATTGGGTACACATGCCCCCATCATTCTTAAAATTTACTGCCCTGCACAACGATCTCGAGGATCGTTCGCATGCAACTTTCCATAAACTTAATCTTCTCCACCCTAATTATGTTGTTACGACGGAAATATATTAAGTGAAAATCTTTTCATACGACCACATCCTGAAAGAAATTATCGACACAAAGTAAGCCAGTCGGTTTTCGTACTCATAAATAACTTCAACATGTCATCACTCTTTTTGGTTATAAAAGTTTTGCATTCAATCGTTTTCTTGACTTTTGAAATAATTTAACTCATCATGAAAAGAGTGAAATACTTTACAAATCATAAAACTCGAAACTTCATTGTGCCATGTGAATGAAATCACCTTTTTCTTTAAACATACGCGTGCACCTTCTGACTCATTTTCGATCAAAATTTATCTTTACACATTTAACCTAAATCGCGAAAATTTCATGTTACATAGAAGGACACCATGCATGAGACTCTACTTGCATTTGAAGGCTACTCACTCTAACAGGGTCAACTGCTTTACTCGCTTAGCTTATCCTTGACACTCTACCTACGACCAACGGTCGCCCTCTCGGTCATGCAGCAACTTGTTGAACACGCTTTCCACATCTCACTTACCCAACCCCTTTCCTACTATTTCGTTTTAAGCAACTATCTCACTTTCCACTTCTACATGGTTTCATTTCACTATAAGCATCTTATTTCACAAGAGCTCGATTAAGAGGTCAGAGCTCCCTTGACACTTTCAAGATTTCGACACGGTCTTTCCTTACTATTATGACTGATCTATTCCAAGATTTCTAGTTCTGGGACTCCCTCGAAATAGGAGCCCTACCCGACCTCAAACATTCATCCTCTCCGAATCCACGAAGAGTTACCCCTAGACGACTCATAACAGTCGATACAACATTCATTCTCTACGGTGTATACATACATCACATCATAAGTGACCTCTCAAGAAACTTCCCCAACAAGGGGTCTCAGTCTACCCTTCAGGGATCTTATTGACATTCTAACGTACTAAAACACGACATAAACACTAGGTAGGTTAATAAGGTAGGTTAAGCACATACATGTACCTGTAAGTTCGCAATTACACTGGCCAGGTGGAATCCCAAACTTACCTTACATGACAGTACTCAGTACCCTATTAGTCCTATCTCTATAGTAGTGTCCTCCTAACGCATTTCACATATTTACTATAGTGCCCTCCTAGCGCATTTCCTGATTCTCAGTTGTGATTTCAACTCCCAAGTTTAAGTTTAGGCCCGTCCGGTCACCTAAATCCCTTAAACTATGGCTCTGATACCATTTGTAACAGCCCAAAATTTCAATTGAGCAAACCTAACATTAAGTCATAACATTTACAATTCTGGGTCCCAATATATATATATATATATCATTACATTCATTTATAACTACGGTTGGCGGAAACAACCTATACACAACTGAGAACAACTATTACTACAAGTGGCACTGGTACTGTCTCTAGCTGCATATGTACTCTATCTTGCTCTTGCTCACTTACCTGAGCCTTCTACTATTAGCTTACCTGAAAAGGTTTTAGTTTTGAAAAGCGAGGGTTAGACCATGAGGTCTAGTGAGTTCCCTCCATAAAACATTTAACACAGTATAAAATCATTTCATAGAAAACATACTTTCACATCTTTCTCATAAACATCATCCAAGGTCAAACACAGGGTTCAAGGTCGCATAAGCTACTCCGATCGGGGCCTAGCGGACACCCTCTCGTCTACGCCGAAATCCAAATGGACTCCTCGTTCCTTCATGTAGGAGAAAACGAATTCCAACCTACAAGCTAACCTCCATATGCCCAAGGAATCAGAGATCCCAAGGTACCCTGACCCCACCGTGCGACCGACTCCACATAGCATTCACATAGTTCATCATAAACATAAAACATGAAAGCCGTATAACCGTTACAATCCATTTCATCTTGCTAAACAATCTTTTCAGTGGAGCATACTTTTCACAGAAAACATTCGTAAAAGCTGGCAAATAAATCATGCTCATAAACATACCTTGATCAGTAAAACATAAAGCTTTCGTTTACGTAAAATTCAAGTAAGTTAACAGGGCATTTTCATAAAATCGTTTTCCTTTGGAAACACGCAAAGTCACGTATTTTAGTTAGAAAAAACTCACCTGGCTAGCTCGCTCCAAAGCTCCTCACTTAAACTTCTGATCTCTAGGTGGAACGCCTATTATATTAATAAACGTACATCATAATTCGCTCAACTATTAATCGAGTTAAATCCTGAACTCAACTGTAACAACCCGCAATTCAAATATACATATTACATATAATTCATAACACATTTACTGCAAAAGTAATTCATAATTCACATTCGGTCCCCAAAGTCTGGCTAATATACAATTTCAGTACAAATTTGATTCACTTTAAGTTTCATAGAAATAACAATAAAATTATAAGTACAAAAGCATCCATAGTATCATAAAGATCATCTTCTCAAAAGCTAGCCAACAAGTACTCAATTTACTTGTTCTTACTGGAACCATCACCTGGAATACAAAATTTTTGAAACAGAAAATGAGGGTTAGACCTAAGGGTCTAGTGAGTAAATCCCTGACATTTGTAATTCATTAAAATTCATTTATATAAAACACTCTTTATATAAATACACATACATCACACGTAAGTTAATACCAGCTAGCATTTATGTATCATACCTGTCTCATTCCACCTTATCCCTCCACCAATGGCCAATATCAATTGGTTGCGAGCCAATTTATCACACCGGTCCAAAGCCCGGCCACGTATTATATTTTCATATAATACTCACGTAATTATAATATCTCAATATATTATAATCACACACGTATGACATATTCATACACTTTATCAAACATTCGTTATTCACATAATGCATTCCAGTAAAATACTTTTTAAAGTAAAACTCACCTGATAGGTTTATCTCAAAAGCTTTCCCAAGTTAATATCACGTATATCCACCCTTCACAGAATCTGAAATCACACAAAATACCAAGTATTTCTTCTTAAAACTGAACTTAGGAAATCCTCGACTAAAGTCGCAACCCATTAAAATATATTAAAAATCACAATGAACAGTACCAAGTCGCAACCTCCTACTGCGACTTCACCCCGAAATCGCAACCCACTATTGCGATCCCAAACCCAAATTGCAATCAACTACTGCGATTCCAAGCCAAGTCGCAAACGACCATTGCGACTTCAATACCAAGTCGCAACCAACTGTTGCGGCTTCGTTGAATGTCGCAGTCGTCCATTGCGACTTCGATGAATGTCTCAGTCCACTGCTTCATCCTAAAACCCAGATTTTACAGTTTTATACTATGCATGTTACTGATACTTAGCAGATATGTTTAAGACTAATAACATGACCTAACCATAAGCTTAGATTCCTCAAAACATCCATTTTTAACAAAACCCACCAAGAACTTAACTAGTATATTCAAGAACACTTTAAGGAATTAAAACACAAATAAGGTATGTATTGTTTACCTTGATTACTTCAGATTGTTCCTTGAATCACAGCAACAATTTCTTAATTTCCTCCTTCTTCTTTCCTTTAGCTTTTCTATCAATCTCTCTCTCAACCGAATACCACACACACACATACACACTAGTACTTTGAGATATTACTTTCAATTGGACACCTCATCCATAATAGAAAGAAAGTCGGTTTGGCTAAAGGAGGTGTCAATTAATTACCAAATAAACCCTAAACTTGTTTCACTTGTCAAAATATACCCCTAACTTCTATTATAAAAATTAAAACTTACCCCTTAACTTCTCACTCCCTAAAATACTAAAATAAAGACTTATAAAAATCCCAAATTTAAATTAGATAAATTACCTGGTTATTACAACATCTCCCCCTTAAAAGAATTCCGTCCCGGAATTCAGTTAAGAGAACAGATGAGGGTATTTGGTTCTCATTTCCGACTCTGATTCCCACGTCTCATCCTGACCCCTATGATGTTTCCACTGGACCTTTACATGTCTGATTTCTTTATTCCTCAATACTTTGACCTTGTGATCAACTATGGCTTCCGGTTCCTCCACATAGTTTAACTTTTCATCAACCTGAATATCTGGTAGAGAGACTGCCTGGTCTGGTGTAACTAAACATTTCCGAAAATTAGATACATGAAACGCGTTGTGAATCCTGCTCAATTCCGACGGAAGATCCAATCTGTACGCTACTTCACCGATCCTTTCCGTAATTTCAAATGGCCCAATATACCGTGGACTGAGTTTACCTTGTTTCCCAAAACGTATGACTCCTTTCCAGGGCGATACTTTCAACATTACAAAATCCCCAACCTGAAACTCCAACGGTTTCCGACGTCGATCAGCATAGCTTTTCTGTCTGTCTTGAGCTGTTTTCAATCTATCCCGAATCTGAGTAATCTTATCCGCTGTTAACTGTACTATTTCTGGCCCTGCTAATTGTTTCTCCCCTACTTCATTCCAACACAAAGGTGTTCGGCATTTTCTACCATACAATACTTCAAACGGTGCCGCCTGAATGCTAGAATGATAACTGTTGTTATAGGCGAATTCTATCAAAGGCAGATGTTTATCCCAAGATCCCCCAAAATCAACTATACAAGCCCGGAGCATATCTTCTAAAATCTGGATTGTTCTTTCACTCTGCCCATCAGTCTGTGGATGATATGCTGTACTCAACTTAATCTGCGTTCCCATCTCTTTTTGAAAGCTTCTCCAAAATCTAGAAGTAAAACGACTATCTCGATCAGAAATAATCGAGATTGGAACTCCGTGTCGAGTTACTATTTCATTAATGTACAACTTAGCTAAACGTTCCAAGGAATCAGTTTTTTTTATTGGTAAGAAATGAGCAGACTTTGTCAATCTATCCACAATCACCCAAATAGAATCAAACCCCTTTGAAGTTCTAGGCAACTTGGTAATGAAATCAGTAGTGATCTGATCCCATTTCCACATTGGTATATCCAATCGTTGTAACTGACCAAACGGCTTCTGATGTTCAATCTTTACTTTCTTGCAAGTAGTACACTCTTCCACATACTTAGCAACACTTCTATTCATTCCCGGCCACCAATAGAACTGTTTCAAATCTCTATACATTTTATTTGTACCTGGATGAATAGAAAATCGAGATTGATGGGCTTCTTGTAGTACACGATCACGTAATCCACCTAAACGAGGTACCCAAATTCTGTTTCACATACACAATAACCCACAGTCATCTTTCCCAAGCAATGCTGACATTCCCACCAACCGTTCTGACTTCAAACTTTCTTCCTGATAAGCATCTATTTGGCATTTTAGCAATTCGTCAAAGATATTAGGAAGGAGTTCAGCTCGTAACGATATAGATTTTATTGTTCCACTTCTTTCTTGACGACTCAGTGCATCTGCTACCACGTTCGCCTTCCCAGGGTGATAAAGAATTTCACAATCATAATCATTTAATAATTCTAACCATCTTCTTTGCCTCATATTCAGTTCCTTCTGATCGAATAGATGTTGGAGACTTTTATGGTCAGTGAAAATTTGACATTTAGAACCATAAAGATAATGTCTCCAAATCTTCAATGCAAAGACCACTGCTGCAAGCTCCATATCACGAGTAGGATATTGTCTTTCGTGATCCTTTAATTGACGAGAAGCATAGGCAATCACCTTTCCACGTTGCATAAGTACACATCCCAATCCCAGCTTAGAAGCATCACTGTAGACCACAAAATCGTCGGAACCTTCTGGCAATGCTAATATCGGCGCGCTGTAGAGTTTCTCCTTCAATATTCTGAATGCCTCATCTTGTTCTGCTTTCCATTCAAACTTTAGATTCTTCCTAGTTAGCTTAGTTAATGGCGTCGCGATTCGAGAAAAGTCTTTTATAAATTTCCGGTAGTATCCAGCTAGACCCAGAAAACTACGTACTTCGGTTGCCGTTTTTGACGGTTCCCTTCTTTCAATTGCTTCCACTTTCGCTGGATCAACTTGTATACCCTTCTCTGAAACTATATGACCCAAAAACTGAACTTTCCGCAACCAGAATTCACATTTAGAGAACTTAGCGTACAACTTTTCTTTCTTCAATAACTCCAAAATCAAACGAAGATGTTGCGCATGATCCTCTTTGGATCGGGAATAAATAAGTATATCATCGATAAATACTATGACAAATTTATCGAGATAAGGCTTACATACCCGATTCATTAGATCCATAAAAGCGGCTGGAGCGTTCGTCAATCCGAAAGGCATTACCAAAAATTCGTAGTGGCCGTATCTTGTGCGAAAAGCAGTCTTTAAAACATCCTCTTCCTTAACCTTCAACTGATGGTAGCCAGATCTGAGATCAATCTTGGAGAAGTAACAAGCTCCAACTAATTGATCGAAAAGATCATCAATTCTTGGAAGTGGATACTTGTTCTTGATCGTACGCTTGTTCAGCTCCCGGTAATCGATACACATTCTCATCGAGCCGTCTTTCTTCTTCACAAATAAAACTGGTGCACCCCACGGCGAAGAGCTAGGTCTGATGAAGCCCTTATCAGATAAATCTTGAAGTTGTGCCATCATTTCTTTCATTTCTGGTGGTGCTAGTCTGTACGGTGCACGGGCAATTGGAGTGGCTCCAGGTACCAGGTCTATACCAAATTCTACTTGCCTAACAGGAGGAAGACTATTCAAGTCTTCAGGAAAAACTTTTGGGTATTCACTAACAATGGAAATATCTTCCAGCTTAATCTTTTCAGGCCTACTATCTATCACATAGGCTAAATAACTCGAGCAACCCTTACTAACACATTTACGGGCTTTTATCATAGATATAAGATTGGACTGATGATTCTTACGATCACCATAGATCACTACTGCCCTCTTATCAGGTAAAACAACGTTGATTATTTTCTTATCACAAACTATGTTAGCCTGGTTCTCGGCTAACCAATCCATTCCTACTACCACATCAAATTCAATCAAAGATATTGGAAATAGTTGTATCGGTACTCCACATCCTTCTATATTTATCATGCAATGATCAAAAACCTCTTTAACCGCCACTTGGTTATCATTTGCCGTGTCTACTAGTAAAGCATGTTTTAACATTTTAGGCTCTAAATGCATGTGAGCAGCAAAAGAGGGAGACACAAAAGATCGGTTTGCACCGGAATCAAATAACACCTTAGCACGTGTGGAGTTTATGAAAAATGTACCTGTGACCACATCTGGAGTTTCCTCCGCCTCTTTAGCTGTCATTTGGAATGTACGGCCCCTCGTTTTTGGCGGTTCTATTCTTGGGACTACTGGTCTAGTAATGGCTGGTTTCCCCGATGTACCCCCTTGTTGTATTCTACCTCGCGGACAATCAGATTGGAGGTGATCCGGAGAATTACACAAAAAGCAAAACCGCGTTGATCGACAATCTTTAACAACATGACCGGTTTTCCCACGCTTAAAACAAACCCGAGATTCCACTTGACAATTTCCCTAATGGTAGCGATTACATCTCGGACATGGTCTTTCCGCTGGTCGGAACGACGGACGGTAATCAAACCTCGGGAATCTAGACTTCTTTGGATCCTGTGGTGGTCCTTCCCATTTCCTTTTCCCCAAGCTCTTATCACCGGCATCCCTTTTATTGTCTCGTTCGACATTTTCTGCAGCATCCACTGCAGCTGTAAACGTATATGGCCTTGTTGCAGTCACTAGTCTTCGAACTTCTGAATTCAACCCATAGATAAATCTCTCCATTTTCATCTTTTCTGTAGCAACATAATATCCTGTAAAACGAGATTTTTCTAAAAATCGAGCAGTATAATCTCTGACTGACAAATTCCCTTGCTGTAGATTCATAAATTCCTCTTCCAATTGTCTGACAGCAGCTTGTGGACAGAAATGTGTTGTGAAAGCTAACACGAATTCCTCCCATGAAAAAGTAGTATATATATCCGCTCCCCTCGATTCTATATGAGCCTCCCACCAATACAAAGCATCACCTTTCAGCATCGCAGCTCCATAAAGTACTTTATCTTCTTCAGCACATTTACACGTTTTGAAAATAGCCTCGATTTCTTTCAGCCATCTCATAGCTTTTACCGGATCCCGATCTCCTGAATATGTAGGGGGCTTGCAACTAAGAAACATTTTGTAGTCACACCTTTTCATCATCGGTAAGACCGTAGAGGTAAGTGGTATTTCAACTTCGTGTTCCGGACTTGGTCTTTCTGTTTCATTGTGGCGATTATGTTCAAACATAGCTTGTATGTTATCTTGTAACCTCCCCATTTCTGCCATCAAATCATCCCGTGTAACAAACTCTGTGCCATGTGGTTGTGTTCTTCCCCCAGTTCGGCCCCCAGTTCCCCTTCCGATTCTGCCTCTACCACGATCTCCTCCTCTTCCCCCTGCTCCGATTGGTGGATTCTCTCCACCCGAATTCCTTCCTCCTCTCTGATTCCTTTGTCTAGTACCACTAGCCATTCTGTAGATTCAGACAAAGTTAATATACACATAAGCACGTACCCCATATAACAAGGTATTCCAGTTCAAACATGTACCTGTAAGATCGTAATTACACTGGCCTGGTGTAATTTGAAATTACCTTACATGATGTTCCTTCTACCTTTTATACTTAGCATCCCCAGGTTCTAAAATATTAGGGACATCCTACTTCACATGCAGTTTAAGTCTAGGTACAGATACTAATACCTAAATCCCTTAAACTAGGGCTCTGATACCATCTGTAACAACCCGCAATTCAAATATACATATTACATATAATTCATAACACATTTACTGCAAAAGTAATTCATAATTCACATTCGGTCCCCAAAGTCTGGCTAATATACAATTTCAGTACAAATTTGATTCACTTTAAGTTTCATAGAAATAACAATAAAATTATAAGTACAAAAGCATCCATAGTATCATAAAGATCATCTTCTCAAAAGCTAGCCAACAAGTACTCAATTTACTTGTTCTTACTGGAACCATCACCTGGAATACCAAATTTTTGAAACAGAAAATGAGGGTTAGACCTAAGGGTCTAGTGAGTAAATCCCTGACATTTGTAATTCATTAAAATTCATTTATATAAAACACTCTTTATATAAATACACATACATCACACGTAAGTTAATACCAGCTAGCATTTATGTATCATACCTGTCTCATTCCACCTTATCCCTCCACCAATGGCCAATATCAATTGGTTGCGAGCCAATTTATCACACCGGTCCAAAGCCCGGCCATGTATTATATTTTCATATAATACTCACGTAATTATAATATCTCAATATATTATAATCACACATGTATGACATATTCATACACTTTATCAAACATTCGTTATTCACATAATGCATTCCAGTAAAATACTTTTTAAAGTAAAACTCACCTGATAGGTTTATCTCAAAAGCTTTCCCAAGTTAATATCACGTATATCCACCCTTCACATAATCTGAAATCACACAAAATACCAAGTATTTCTTCTTAAAACTGAACATAGGAAATCCTCGACTAAAGTCGCAACCCATTAAAATATATTAAAAATCGCAATGAACAGTACCAAGTCGCAACCTCCTACTGCGACTTCACCCCGAAATCGCAACCCACTATTGCGACTTCACCCCTAAGTCGCAACCCACTATTGCGATCCCAAACCCAAATCGCAATCAACTACTGCGATTCCAAGCCAAGTCGCAAACGACCATTGCGACTTCAATACCAAGTCGCAACCAACTGTTGCGACTTCGTTGAATGTCGCAGTCGTCCATTGCGACTTCGATGAATGTCTCAGTCCACTGCTTCATCCTAAAACCCAGATTTTACAGTTTTATACTATGCATGTTACTGATACTTAGCAGATATGTTTAAGACTAATAACATGACCTAACCATAAGCTTAGATTCCTCAAAACATCCATTTTTAACAAAACCCACCAAGAACTTAACTAGTATATTCAAGAACACTTTAAGGAATTAAAACACAAATAAGGTATGTATTGTTTACCTTGATTACTTCAGATTGTTCCTTGAATCACAGCAACAATTTCTTAATTTCTTCCTTCTTCTTTCCTTTAGCTTTTCTATCAATCTCTCTCTCAACCGAATACCACACACACACACACACTAGTACTTTGAGATATTACTTTCAATTGGACACCTCATCCATAATAGAAAGAAAGTCGGTTTGGCTAAAGGAGGTGTCAATTAATTACCAAATAAACCCTAAACTTGTTTCACTTGTCAAAATATACCCCTAACTTCTATTATAAAAATTAAAACTTACCCCTTAACTTCTCACTCCCTAAAATACTAAAATAAAGACTTATAAAAATCCCAAATTTAAATTAGATAAATTACCTGGTTATTACATCAACACCAATTTATCTAAATTGGTATATTACACTTCTAGTCCAAAAATCATACTAAGGGTCTTTGCTTACACATTCAAATGAAATGCTACAACGGATCATTTACTTTACTCAACTCTAGATTCTCAACATACCAGTAATAACATTGGATGCTAAACATTAATATTAGATAATGTTACCAATAATGTGGCCCAAATTAAATAAATAAATAGGCTACCAATTACATACTAGGCCTTTATTATACTTATAGACTTTATTAATAACTAAGCCCAAAAGGACTTAATAATTCTTTCGGCCCAACACTCTATTCGGCCCAATAAACCCAAGAGAAAGAATTAATCTTGAACATTTCTTAACTTTGTAAATCCATTAAACCCAACCTCAAACATTCCATTTCATTATTTATATTACGGTCCACTTAAAGATTCATGTTCGGCCCAACAAACCATACCGGTGAAATCTTGCAAGTCCCGGTAAACCAAAATTACAAGTACCGGTAAACCATGACAAGTACCGGTAATTGCGATTACGAACAAAACCTTATTACTTCAATTTAATCGGCCTAACGATAAAATGATTTTTCTAACAATCTCTTACCAGAATTAGCACGCGATGACCTCGACCTCATACTTTCCAATTTAAGTCTAAATCAGTTATTTAAGTTATCTGATTAGTGTTATCCCCATTTATACTCTTAACCCGTCTCCACGATCAACACTTGAGTTAACTTCAACAATATCATATAAAGATTAGAATTAAACTCTATATTAATACTCTCATTTGTTTTCTCAACTTACAAAACTGAGATCAACTAGAACTTACCAATCTACAATACTTGCAAAAGAGGACACACAAAGGAGTGGTTTCTTATCAGATTTGAACCTCACGAAACAGGAAGCTGCTGCCAACTCGGCCATCACCATCGGCGACCACCACCAGCAGCAAACTGCCGACAACCACCAGCAGCAGCAAACCGCCGTCGACCACCAGCAGCAGCAAACCGCCGGCGACCACCAGCAGCAGCACACCGCCGGTGACCACCAGCAGTAGCAAACTGCCGGCGACCACCAGCAGCAAACTGCCGGCGACGAACCCCAGCCACCATCTCCATCTTTCGCTGCCTCTCTCCTCTCTCGCAGCTTCTATCTCGACGACTCTCTCTCTCGCTGCTTCTCTCTCTTCGACTCTCTCTTTCTCTCACGCAGCTGCTCCCTTCGCACACACACACACACACACTGACGAGATCAGTTCTTTCTCTCTTCTCTCTCACGATGGAGTAGCAGCCACCACCAAACCCTAAATTAAAAGATATGTATCTTCTAATTCTCTAGCTAAAAGTGACGTCAGGAAATGGGAATTTGTTTCCTAAATTTCCAATTTTACCCTCAACTTTTCTTAATAAACACTTTTCTACCTTATTTTCCATTTAGAACAAAAAGACATACTTTGGGTTATTACAAAGTGGATTTCGGAATATAGAGAGCAAGGCGGTGGTTACGACCACCAAGTAAAAAAGGAAGCGAGGAGGGACAGAGAGAGAGAGAGAGCGAGAGAGAGAGAAAGTGGGAGACGAGGTTTTTTTTTGGGTGATATTATTCCTACCCCCGCACAATTCCTACCCATGCAACTTTTGTCCCTCATCGATCCCTCTCACAAACACAATATAATTTTAATATTTACATTTTACCCCCTATACTAATTAAATAAATTTACTTTATACCTTTTACTTTTCTAATTTTCATTTTATACTTTTATTATATTAACATATAAAATCGTATATTAGCTAAAATACGTTAAAAAATACGTTTTAATTTTAACAAATTACACCATTATAATCGTCTCTTCGATACGTTCGAAATGAGCCCAAGATTGAATATTTTTTGGTTTAATTATTTTATTATATATCATATATACTACATAAATATTTAGAACGAAATCTTAATATTTTTTAGCATGAAAATAAAATTGTTATATTATTTTATAAATAAAATATTTATCTTTTAAGTATTTTCTCTCCAAAAATGTTAGAGTGTACAATTATTATATATACAAAAAAATCAGTTTTTATCTTAAGTGTTTTGAATATTGTGTACAATTGTTATATATACAAAAAAAATCAGTTTTTAAAAAAACTCTTTAAAAATCAGTTTTTAAAAAATCTCTTTAAAAATCAGTTTTTAAAAAAACTCTTTAAGTGTTTCGATCAAAGCAAGTTTTGAAATGAGTAAAAATATTAGGAAACATCGATTTCAAAAACGACACTTTCAAATTTTGTGCGGTTTTTTTTCGTTTTATGCACTTGATATGATTTACAAAGAATATGTGCGGTCTTTTAAGACTAACGTATTTTCTGAAAATTGTAGTTGTATAATGCGAACAAGTCATGGATTACCATGTGCGCATGAACACGCACTATATACATGTCAAGGCGTACTCATTCCACTTGATGCGATCGACGTATTTTGGAAAAAACTTGATTTCTCGCCATGTGCTTCCGCACAAGATGATGATATTCAATGTGACGATGAAGTACAGATGTTTAGAGAAAAATTTAATAAACAATCAATTCCTGGTCGTAAAACCTTCCTAAAAAGGTTAAAAGATATAATAATGCCATCAAAACCGTTGTTTGATGAACCCTCGGCTCAAAGAACGTATTTTAGTTAATATTGAGCTCAATTCGAAATAATATAATTAAATAAAAAAATAAGAAGGTATCGACGAATAACAATATAAAAAAATAACGTAAACGTATGACGCATAATAATATAATTACATAAAAAAAATTCAATATTAGACTCATTTCGAAGGTATCGACGAGACGATTATAATGACGTAATTTGTTTAATTTAAAAAGTCTTTTTAACGTATTTTAGTTAATATACGATTATATGTGTTAATATAATAAAAGTGTAAGATGAAAACTAAAAAACTAAAAGGTATAAAGTAAATTAATTAAGTAAGTATTAAATAAAAAAATGGAGTGTGTGAGGGAGGGGGTATACTTAGAAAACCCTTTTTTTTTCTTTTTAATGAGGGGGGGAGTGGAATTTTTCTCATATACACAGCCGTATTTTATACATTATGTTATAATATACAATACAATTGTGCATGGGGCAAAATTCCCCTATTTTTTCTGTAGGGATGAGGATTTGGTTTGTCTCCCTCGTACTCTCTAATCCCATTGTCATCTCTATTTCAAATGATATATATAAAAATACAAGAACAACAAACAATAAAATAATTTTGTATGATTTTATTTATTAATGTTAATAAGTTTATCATACTTATCAAAGGGCCTTTGGCCTAGCGATATTGAAGTCTTTGGTCTCTTAGGAAGTCAGGGATTCAAATCTCATCAAAGACGAGGAGGGTGTGTGGGTTTATTTGTCGTATATAAATATTATTATATACTTAAAAAAGTTTATTATAGTTGTTTAAAAAAATCATAATGAACAAATAATATTGAAAACTATGATTTAAGATGTATTTCACTTTTACTTTGAATACACTATTCAAACCTAAGAAAACAAAAAGCTTGAACTTCATGCTTTTTCTTGGTATCGCCGATCTGATTTTATCACGTTCTATGAATTATCTAACAACGAATTCTTTTTAAATATATATGTTATTATTATATTCTTTGGTTAAAAGTAGAGTAAACTTCAATTTTGGTCCTTGGCGTTTGGTGATTTCTTTGAAAGCGGGACCAGTGCTTTTATAATTCAAGATTTAATTCTCATAATTTGAATTTTGCTCTGAAAGTGAGACCTGACCACTAACTCCGTTAGAGTCAGGGGTAAAATCGTTCAACCATGTTTTTGTCCCCCTTTTGCACTTTCTTTTTTCTTTTTTTATATTTGTAAGAACCATCAAATTATAGGGATCAAGTCTGTAAATTTTACACCCCTTTCCGGTCATTTTCTCTGGTCAAGAGCCACAAGCCAGACCTTAATCCAAACACCAACATCAATTACACCCAAGACCAAATCCAAATCTAAACATCAAAATCAAAAATTAATATCAGACATAAACGCTAACCTAAACCTAAACCTTAAAATCAAAATCAACACCCAAAACATGATTAAAATATCTTAATTGGAACACAAATAATTGGGAATTGGATTCTCACATTCTTTCTTTAAGTTATCACATGTGGTGAGAGACAATTGGTTTTGCTAGGTATGTTTGCAACCAGTAATTTTTTTTTTCATTTTATCTATTCATACACTCAACAGATTATTCATAAATCTGCATCATTGCAAAACTTTTCCATTTTATCTATGTTTCTACTTTATGTATTTATTTTTCTTCTTTGAGAACAAAAATTGGAAACTTGAGTAATAATCAATCCACATTTAACCTTGAAACCTTCCCATCAAAACTCAAGAACAATCATGAGAAATATGAAGAATATAAACTACAAATTTGTATCAATTAATTCAATGAAATCACAATAAAAAAATCTAAGCTGAGACCCTAAATCTAAAATATAAATCAAAACCCTAAATCTAAATCTGAAGCGTCGTCCACCGGATTTGAAAGCATAATGAGTCCATGAATGAAATGACAAACACCTCGTCAACATAACAAAACACATGGTTTATTACAAGTTTCTCACATAAAGTATCACACAACAAGTGTATACAAGTTTATTCAAGCACATGTGTTTTAGGTTCACTAAGCCATATCAAACACAAATCAAAAACCAATACCCAATAACAAAATCCAAGAACCTTAATAAGCTTAAGAGCTTAAGAACACAAAATCGTCAAGAATAAACTACTTTATTCAAGAACACAACGTCACCAACCCAAGATCTAAATAAAAAAATGAACGAAAGAGATTGAAGAGATAAAAAATTGAACAAAAGATTGAGGATGCATCACGTTGGTCCACAAAAGCAGTGGTAGACCTGGTATGGCGGTGGGTGAGGTTGGAATGATTCGCAACGACGATGGTGTTGTTTTGATGACAAAAATGTCTTATTCAGTATCTTTGTGATTTCAACCCAAATCTCTAATAAATGTAGAGGGGAGGTTGGAGTAGGATTGATCGATCTCACAGATGTGTTGCGTGTTGGGTGTTGCGTCTCTCACGATTCATGAATCACGTAATCAGAAATCACTGACTCGTTATCGTCTGTCTCTCTGAATCAATCTGAAAGTACTAATTGCTTTGGTTCGCCTCTCGTTATCCTCTCGCCTCTCGTTACCGTCTGCCTCTCATTACCGTCAACATAGTTATATATGTGGTTGTTGTTTGTTTGAGATGCACATATTGCTATTATAATATTAATCGATACCTATATAACCAACATGAGAAGAAGAATTTAAAAGATCTAAACTCAAATAAGAAAGTGATATATACAAGCGAAACATTACAATTATGAACATAAAAGCTAACATGAGTTGCACTACAATAGTATTTGTAAAGTGCTTTGACTTTACTATTTTCCTGAATTTATACATTAAACATCACGATCATGATCAAATTGGTATGGGATTAGTCGCCTAACTTGACTAGGTCTCAAACCCCTTAAATAATATGTTTTGTTCGCTTTTTTTAAAATATATTGGGGTCATTTTTTGGGTTCCCGCCATGGGCATCAAAATCCTCAGGACCGACCCTGTGTCAGAATAGGAGTTAAGGTGAGAAGTGCCAAAATTTAGGCCTCAGGACCGGCCCTGTGTTAGAATAGGAGTTGAGAAGTGTCAGAAAGAACTTAGACTTCGGGACCGGCCCTGTGTCAAAATAGGTGTTAAGGTGAGAAGTGTCAGAAAGAATTTAGATCTCAGGACCGGCCCTGTGTCAGAATAGGAGTTAAGGTGAGAAGTGTTAGAAATAATTTAGACATTTGATCACTTTCGATTAGTGTTAATCTAATGGTTTAGATTAAGTCCCAAAATAAACCATGAAGTATTTTAATTGATTTTTAATTATGATTGATCCAAAAGTGGATAATTACCTGTATCATGATAACTACTATTCTTATTGGAAACCAACTCTTTTTTTTTCTCTCTCTCTCTCTCTCTCTATATATATATATATATATAGGACGGTAATCAAATGAGAACCGTAAAAAGGTTGAGAACCATGAAAACCGATCTAAACCATTAATTGATTTAATCTATTACGGCTTAGATGAGTTCTCACGGTTCTCAATCTTTTAATTATAACCATGTGATCAAAAGTTTAATTATAACCATGAGATCAAAACCAAATTATGGCTTAGATCGGTTCTCACGGTTCTCAATCTTTTAATTATAACCATGTGATCAAAAGTTTAATTATAACCATGGGATCAAAACCAAATTATGGCTTAGATCGGTTCTCATGGTTCTCAATCTTTTTTTGGTTCGCACATGATTTAACCCCTATATATATATATATAAGTGGGTTCAAACGAGAACGCTAACTATTTTACGAGAATACGAGAACGGCCGCCCATGTATAAAATCACATGTGATTTTGTACTGCCTGGACACGCGCGGCCTAGGCCGCAGCTTACAGGTCGCGTGGCAAGCCGCGCGATCACATGTGATTTTGTACGTGAATCACATGTGATTTTGTACATGACATGGGCCGCCGTTCTCGTATTCTCGTAAATAGTTAGCGTTCTTGTTTGAACCTTTTTTTTCTCTCTCTCTATATATATAAAATAATATAATATATTATAGGGAATTTAATTAAAATACCCAAAGTTTGACTTTGACTTACCAAAATACCCATTTTCTCTCTGATTTTACCAAAATACCCATTTTTTCCGCGACGGGGGTCCGCGATCGCGGGCAGGGACCAATTTTGAAAAATTTTGCGTTTCATATTTACACTTTCAACCCCTGTCCGCGATGGGGATTGAAAGTGTAAATATGAAACGCAAATTTTTTCAAAATTGGTCCCTGTCCGCGATCGCAGACCCTCATCACAGAAAAAATGGGTATTTTAGTAAAATAAGAAAGAAAATGAGTATTTTGGTAAGTCAAACACAAAATTTAGGTATTTTAATTAAATTCTCTATATTATACTGCAAAAATATTATTATATTAGTATATTGTGTATATATATATATATTTTTTATCAAAATACTCTCTAAATGAATTTTCAGGGACCCAAAAGTTGACCTTCCCCCACCCTCCCCTCTTCTTGTTCCTCGATTCTTTTCCCCCTTCACCTTCCCTGCCTCACCTCATAGCTTCCTCTTCTACTACTGCTTACTGCCGCCTCCACCACCGTCACCGCCACTCGCCGTCCCTTCCACAACCACCGCCGTTATTCCATTTGCACCTCGACAACCACCATCGTCGCCTACACAGCCACCACTGTGGATCGCCAGTAAACAATCTCGCTTCATTCAATACACGATGATGAACACCACAGAAGAATGGAAATCCTTGTGGCCAATCTCTTCCGTACACTCTCCGCCGCTCCTCCTCTCCCCTACCACCACCGCCGCCGCCGCCAAACAAATCGGACCCGTCATCTTCAACCCCTCTCCAAAACCACAATCACACCACCATCTCTTCACTTCATCTTCCGTTTCTCCTCAAATCCCTCCTTTCCCTAACCTCTCTCTCTCTAGATTCCTCTATACAACATCCTCTTCACTCCTCCCTTCCACCACCACTTCCATTGCTTCACAACTATTCTCCTCTTTATCGAATACCGATCGATTTCTGCAACACAATTCGCTTCAATTGCTCAGATGTCCTGGTACAAATTCGACTCTCGCATTCTTTCCCTCCGGTCCGAACTCGGATCAAGTAGGGTTTGTCGTATTGTCTGTTGAGAATTCGCGATTGAAGGTGAGAGGAAATTATGGTGAAACTGAAGTTTTTACTTCGAAAAATGGTTCAACTCATCGGATTGTGAAGATTTCTGTAAGTCCGCTTGCTGATTGTGATTGTAGTTCAGGTAATTATTGTTTTTATTTCATGTTATTATCAAATTAGGAAGTTGGTTGTCATCAATTGACCATTGGATTCTGCAACACTTTCACGTATTAGCAAGGTTCTAAATGGCGTTAGACATGTGGTTTAAGGTGATTTTCAAGGCGTGCCATAAGGCAACATATATATATACACACACACAAACAAAAAAAGAGATACAAATAATAATAAAACAAAAAAATACCAGTGATACCAGATATACAGAGCTTACAGAAAATGATATCAAGGTGCAAAATCTCTCGAATCTCTACTCACTACTTTCTTTAATTCTCAAAGAATTACTTTCCACTCTTCTTGTGCGAGAATGGGAGTAAGTATTTACCAATTTAGGGTTTTTAGTTTTTAGTTTCCCTATTATGTGTATTTAAGTTTAGGTTCCGTGAAAAATTAACATTTATTTTCAAGTTGTATACTAAAAATAATCACAAGCCTTACAAAATATTGCGTCGTAACGCATCGTAAGGCTCCATAACGCGTTATAATGCAAGCCAAGCCTTAGAGTGAAGCCATAGGGGTTAACGTGGCGGCGAACCCAAGCCTTTATGCCATAACGAGGCCCTAACGAGTTATTTAGAACCATGCCTATTAGCATTGAATAGAAAGTAAACTATCGTTTGGCACTTGTTAATTGTATAGGGCACCAATTATTGGTTTAGCTTTTGAATTTTGGCAACTTGATGAACCTACTTGCTTATTTGTTTCAGGTGATGTTTGTGATTATACAATTGGGTACTTGTTGGTTTCTACTTCTTATTCTGTTCATTACTATAGTGTTAGAATCAGAAGGGAGGATTCGGGTATAATTACACCGGGATTGGAGTTATTGTGTAACAAAGTGTTCAAAAGTTCTGCAATTGTTCATGCTTGTTGGAGTCCACATTTGCCTGAAGAGAGTTTGGTGTTGTTAGAGAGTGGTGATTTGTTTTTATTTGATTTGGATTCTTGCGCTGAACCCTCGATTTCATCTCTGAGGTTGACAGGAAAGAAATTAAAAGTTTTATGGGATGAGTCTCTTTTTAATGAGAAAGGTGGGTGGTTGAGTTGTGATTTCAGTTGGCATCCAAGAGTTTTGATTGTTGTTCACTTCAATGTCGTTTTTCTTGTTGATTTAAGGTTCGAGAAATACAGTGTCATCCCTTTGTTGAAACTTGGTTCAGAGCATGTGACGAATGATAGATTTGTTGCATTCTCCATTGTTGCTCCTGATCGATTCTATTTCACTCTGGCTTCAAATCACATGCTTTTTCTTTGTGATATACGAAAACCGATGGTTCCACTTTTACGTTGGGCTCATAATGTTGGTAACCCGAGTTATATTGTTGTTGCTAGTTTGTCTGTACTGAGGTCACTTTCTGAAGATGTTACGTTCAGCTGGGCTTCTGAAGCCGGTTATGGTATTCTATTGGGGTCTTTTTGGAACTCCGAATTTAGCCTTTTTTGCTATGGCCCAGATGTTAGAGGGTCTGTTCCTTCTGAATTATCCGCTTGTGGTAAATCTTTTTACGCATGGAGACTCACTTCTGATCTTTCACTTGTCACCCAAGAATGTGGTTGTGGTAGCTGTATTGTAAAAGAAGAGTTTTCTAAGGATAGGCTTCCTAATTGGATTAATTGGCAACAAAAGAAGGAGTTTGTTTTGGGTTTCGGCATTCTTGATAAGGAAATCTCTTCTCAGTTGTTTGAACCCGATAGGTTCGGTGGGTTTACTCTCATTACGTTGACATCTTTGGGGAATTTTGAATCACATAGATATTGCGCCTCGTGGGATTCTTCACAAACTTCACAAAAGGGCCATACCCACCAAGCTTTGAATTTAGAAGATTCTCTTTTGTACGATAAAGGTGAAGAGGAATACAAGTTTCGTAAGGTTTTTCGATATTTGAAACTCGAATGGCTTAATGGATACTTAAAGTCTGATCTTGGCAGAATTTTGGGTAGAGAACTAATTAAAACCCACGACAATGAGAGTGGAAACAAGGCTTATTTTGGGGAGGATTTCCATGAAAATATATGCCAAAAGATAAAGATGTTTAAAGATTCTCATGGGTCTCTAGAAATCCGTGATGTGTTCAAAGAGATTAGCTTGCCAACCAGCGTACATGAGATTGCTTTAAGAAGTGTGTGGGCAAATTTGCCAAAGAAAGTTTTACGATTTGGGTTCTCTACGTATTCAGATATTTTAGTCGTTCCTAAGAACCTAAAGCATGCACCTTTTGAGTTCTTGGAAGTTCCATCCCACCAACCTCACTTACCACCTTTTTTCTTTCGGGTTCCCTCGTTTCGCAGTAGTAAATGGTCAGAAAAACGAAAGCCCACGGATTCTTTAGTGGGACCTCTTCTTCCCGTACCATTTCTGATGACTTTTCATAAAGCCCACATGTTAAGAGCAGATAACAAGGGTGCTGACATGGAAATCGACCTCAAGTGTGAGGAAGTAATTAGGGTAACTAATGAAGTTATTGCATCAGAATCTCAAAGTTGTAATGATCATGCTGTTTCTCTTGCCGATGACGATGAAGATATGTTTTACGGTTCTCAAAATCTACAATCATTTGCTTCATATAAGCCTGTTGCATTGTCTGGTAAGTTTTCAATGGAGGATTTTGTTTTTGAGGATGAGAAACATACGAATCTAGTTTTTAGAGTTGGTCAAAAGGACGAGGGCGGGATTTTTGACGCAGATTGCCCTTTGAAATTTAAATTTGACGAACAAGCCACGAGTTTTGGGCCAAATGAAACGAAGGCGTACAAGTTACTAAAGAGGCAATATTCTAATTTCAAAGACGGTGTTAGTAGTTACCAAGACTATATGGCGAAGTATAACATTCACAAGTAAGTCTTCAAGTTTAATGTATTTCCCTTTGAACATTAGGGTGCGTTTGGTACACTGGAACAGGCATGTTCCACCCCCACCCCATGGAACAAGCTGGAACAAGGTGGAACAGACTTATGTTTTACCAATATAACCTCAAAATAAAATATAATTTTCTTCTAGAACATCAAATAAACCTTCTATTTCATATTTTATTCATTCTTTAAATTTAGTAAGGGTAAATTGGTCAATGTTATCTGTTCTGTCCAGTACTGTTTTACCAAACGTGGAACGGTTATTCTGTCCTGTTCTGTTCTGTCCCACCTTGTCTTGTCCTATCCTGTCTGCGTACCAAAAGCACCCTTAATGAACTAGATTAGTATACCCTCCGTCCCAAAATAAATGTCCATATTACTATTTTAATTTGTCTCAAAACTTTCCAATTCTACCCTTAATTATGGGATGGAGAAATTCATTACACTTTTCTCTGTATTTAGTTAATTAAAAGTGTGATAATGACATTAGTTTGGTCTTTTGATGCTTTCCTACTACTACTAATAGGTCGTGAAAGACTTAATGATGGAGATGTACTTTGAAGCTCTTCGTGAAACAATTACGAGCCTTGACTTGGGTACGATTCTCTATTTTCCTTGTTAGTTTTTCATCATTCCTCTTTTGATGGTTTTTATTAATGTTGTTTTTACAATTTCTGATCTGTTAAATAACTTTGGTTTCAAAAAAAAATTAGCCACCTCTTTGAATCTCATTGTTCGAGCAAGATTTCTGAAAACCCTTTTTAAAAACGCTGCCAAAGCACACGTGGATTTGATTCTCACTAGATTTTTGTGAAGAAGCTAAATTAAAATCCTTTTGCTTTCCTGGTAATTGATGAACTGCGCAGAAGTTGGACAATCGTATCCCCAAGATAGTAACCAGATAAAACACACAAAAAGCATTTTGGGTTGCTTATCAGTTCATCGGAAACGGGCAGTTCTAGGATACGTCAGGAAATGCAAGAAACCCTGTTGAAAAGAAGGTAAGAGACGATGATTGTGACTCTTCTAGTAGCATTGACCTGGACCATTGGTGTTTCATGTTTCTTCTATTAATCTATTCTCCTTTATAAAAAGAATAGTAAAACTGTTTTTCAACATTCCGTTTTTCTAACATTCAGATTTTTTCAACACTTCACTTTCTAAACATTCAGTTTTTTCTAACCCCACGATCAATTGCAGCAGTTCCCCTCCCTCGTGACACGCCCTCTCCCTCTCCCTCTCCCTCTCCCTCTCGTCTTCTTCCCCACAAAATCAAGTGCCTCGCTTCTGTTAATCCTCAAACGCTCTCTGGTGATATTCACACGCCTCTCAGATTTATCGTCTAAAATCACCCACTCCCCCATTTCTGCACAGAGAAGTTGAAGTTGAGGTTGCTTATAAATCTGGCACTCGGACAAGGATCCTTCATGTATTCTCACGATTCCAATCCCTCCCTCACAGGTTCATTTCTTCAAAATCGATTTCTGCAAACGAGTTTTAATTTCAATCAAAATCAAAAATCGATTTCTGATTTTTGGTTTCTTCAATGCAATCGATTTTTGGTTTTGATTTTTGATTGAGAGTTCATTTTTGGTTTAGGGTTTCAAAATCGATTTCTGCAATCAAAACTCAAAAATCGATTTCTGCAATCGATCACAGTTCTGTTGCACAAAGGCGTTTATCACCGTGACCTCAACGCCATTAATCTCTCTCCTTCAATTCCCTATTAACGTTCTACAAATACAAATTATCAGATTACTGACGAATATTCTGGTTTGAGAAACTGCAGCTAGAGAATGTTCTTGTAGAGCTATGCAATTAGGTCGATGTGAAAATAAGTGTTTTTCAAATGCAAAGATGAATTAAGCCCATTTGATTCTCAATTTTGAAAGTCACTTGAAGTGTATATTCAATTAGCAGTGTATAGTCATTAGAAGTTGAATTAAACCCATTTGATTCTCAATTTTGAAAGTCTAATCTTTTTTTCCTGGAACATATGAAGTACTTATGCCGCAAATGTTTTAAGGCTTTGTTGGTCATGGTTGTTTAACTTAAGGTTTATTTTATTTTTTGGGCAGGTTTGTTTCTAATTAAGCTGGTGAATTGTTGCTCTAGATTGCTAAAGTTGTTACAGTACTGGGAAGATCAAGTATCCATGTTTATTAAGGGATACTCTATTGCAAGTGTGGCAGAAATGGGGTGTTGTGGTTGCTTTGGGTTTTCGTTTGCGAAAAAGCAAAAGAAGACTAGGCCGAGGACCCACTATGGGAATCACAGTTCACAGGAGTTATTGCTAAATGACGAAGTAGAAGAGGAGGAAGAGGAAGAAGAAGACAATTGCTCCTATGGTGAGGACATGTCCGATACTGAAAAGGGAGATCACGAGGAGTTCAGGAACCAGCAAAGCGCTCCGAAGAGGTTCTTTTGTACAGGACGCAGAACGGATTGATTTGCAGGGAGTTCCCTGTTAAGGAAACACACAAAGTTGTTTGGTCAGAGGTAATTTGAAACGAACAATGGGTGTTTATATATATATATATATATAATGTTAACAGCTATGTTATTTACCACTTCTTGGCTGTCATAGTAACAAGCTCCTGATTGGGACTTATATTGGTTTTGTACCTTTTTTGATTTAGGATGAGGACGGGAACAAGATGGTTAATGAGTATGTTCGTGAATGTAAAATTGGTTCTGGAAGCTATGGGAAAGTGGTAATTATTTCATTGCTTATATACATTGTGCCAACTCCACTCCCCCAATGAAAAAACGTGTGTTAGTCTTCACTCATTTGGTTCACATGTGGAACAGGTTCTTTACGGAAGCCAGGTCGATGGGAAGCATTATGCAATTAAGGTAGTGTTATGAAATTCTGGGTATTTGATTTTTTAGATATTTTTTAGATCTAATTGACTCATATCATGATTATGTTTAATTTGTGAATGTAGGCCTTTCACAAGTCTCATTTATTAAAGCTACGAGTTGCTCCGTCTGAAACTGCCATGACTGATGTTCTCCGCGAGGTATTTATTATTGTTCTCTCTTTTTTTCTGTATTTTTTATTGTTTATAAGTTAATGTTGTGTCATCAACTGACTTTCAGGTCTTAATCATGAAAATGTTGAATCATCCAAATATAGTAAATCTGATTGAGGTGATTGATGACCCAAACACATCACTTCTACATGGGTACGATATGCCACTACCTTTTTTCTTTTTTTACTTTTCATTTTATTGGTAGGTTTCTTGTATCCATGTTTTTTTTTTCTTTTCACCTCCAGTTCTTGAATATGTCGAAGGCAAATGGGTCTTTGAGGGTGTTGGACCCCAGGTGGCTTAGGACAAAACGTTGCAAGGAGATATTTGCGTGATATAGTCTCTGGGTTGATGTATCTCCATTCTCATGTACGACTTCTCTTTTGAACAAATTTTAAACATTTCTTTTGTTTATTAAATATTGCATAAGAGAACTATGTGGTAGTCATCTCGTATTAATATCCACATTCTCTCTTTTGTTTCATCTCCCTTTTTTGGCCTCAGAATATCGTACATGGTGATATAAAACCTGATAATCTTCTCGTTACTGCCACTGGCACGGTGAAAATTGACGATTTCAGCGTCAGCCAAGTTTTCGAGGTAATAATTAATAAACTCCTACTCCCTGCGTTCCCTTGTTAGATATTATCAAATATGGTGTACATGAGCTCCCATAACAGAAATACCTAAATCTGATTTTATTTTGCTTTCGGTCCTTTTTTATACAATATATCCAAAAGGGTTGTTTTTCATAAAAGTTTATTTCTTTTTAATACAATATTTCCAAGTTCATCTAACTATTGATCTTGGTGTTATTGATAGGATGAAATCGATGAACTTCATCGCTCCCCTGGGACTCCTGTTTTCACTGCTCCCGAATGTTGTCTAGGTAAGATGGTCATATCAAGATTGTCATCCACGTCATCAAGTTTTTCCCAAAAAAATTGACACCCCTTATATTCTCGGGTTTCTGATAAATAGGTCTAACTTATCATGGAAAAGCGGCTGATACCTGGGCGGTTGGAGTTACTTTATATTGTATGATACTGGGACGATATCCGTTTCTTGGAGGCACATTGCAAGATACATATGATAAGGTCTGCTACCTGACTCACCACATTATCGACACCTGCCTCCAAATTTTTATACACACATCTTATTGATTATAACATCTTGGCTTGTTTCCCAGATCGTTAACGATCCTCTGTGGCTACCCGAGGGTATGAACCCCCACTCAAGGACCTACTCGAGGGTCTTCTCTGCAAAGGTCAGCAATTACATGTGTGTGTGTGTGTGTTTTGCAGCTACTAACTCGTAAGTGATGCTGCAAATAGTACATGGTTTTGACCTTCACACTGTGTTCTATAAAGGAAGTTTACATAAATAGCCAATCTGGCAAAGGGGTTTCACTTTTTAGCCATTTTCAGGCTTCATTTCACTTTGTAGCCGATCCTTACTCAGAAGGCTTACGCATATGCTTAAGAATTGGTTTTGGGGGAAAAAAGAAGTGTAATCTTTATGCAGAAAGTTTTTTTTTTGTTGGTGAAAACCATTCCTTACGCTGTTATGCATATGCGTAACAGCGTAAGCCTTCTGCCTAAGGAGGCTAAAAAGTGAATTTGGGTGAGAAATTGGCTAAAAAGTGAAACCACCTATTAACAATTTGAATCATTTTTTTTACTGTTCATCTTGTTGACATTAAGCTATGGTATTTAAACAAGAATTTTAAAGATGAAAATAGTTTTTTTATAGGTTTAATTATTATATTTTGAGGTTGTTGGTCCATTTTATATTCTCCAAACTAATTGTTGGCTCAAATGCGTAATCACTCTCTATAAGGTATAAAAATGAAAAAAAATGTCACTATTTTTTGAGTTTAAAAACCCCATTATCAATCAATTCTATTTCAAAATATTTGACCAATCAACAATATTAACCTTCAATTTAAATACAATCCAATTTGTGATATAAAACCATATATATATGTGTATATATATCCATAAAATTAACATCGAGAAGGAAGTAGAACAAAAAATGGATTGTCATCTCGAGTTTTCAGTTCCGATATATATAGATGAACCATATATAGATGCTTCGCGCCGCATCGCGCGCGGGTAAGTAACTAGAAATATTTATTATTTCAGATGCTTCGCGCCGCATCGTCTCGAGTTATTCCTCTTCGATTGATAAGTGAGCTCTAATGAGACCTATGCACCAATTGAACTTTTGAGACATATTTAGCTAATGCCTATTTGATAGAAATAATACAAAGCAGGTAGCAAGATTAAGGACTTGAGTATTTGGTTATAAATTATGAGGACATGAGTTGGACAAGATTTTACATTCACATCCTAACCGTTTTTCCATAAGACCACAATGGTTTTAAAGTTCTTAATTCACGCAAATGAAAAACACTTTAGAATCTTTTACACCCGCCGCATCGCGCGGGTACAGTAACTAGTATTGATAAATGTGAATAACATTTGTAACTGTGTTCTGGTTAATGTGATTTATTTGATCAACTGACACCCAGAGAGGAAGTTTTAATGAATTTGAAATTGGGTTTCTTAACTCACTTGTGGGTTTAATTATTCTTTTGTGTAAAATTTCTATTTTCATTGACCTTCCTTCCTTGTGTTATTGTTGAATTTAGGTATCGGTTGGATGTGGGCGCAATGCAATAGAACACCAGGACACTGGTGCCAGAAAAACAATGATAATCATCAAAGAAGTTGCAGTTGCAGTTTCTATAAAAAAGAAAGCATCTGAAAAGAAAGCATTGGCCCCAACCGGAACCCATCATCTTGTTGAACAGGTATACTATCATTGAATTACCAATTAATTGTTCAATGCTTTTTATAAGTATTGTCTTGGGTTATATTTGAGATTATTATGGAAAAATGACCACCACGGAGAGAGATAATTTTTATTCAACTAGCTAACTTCTCTTCAAAATTTGTCGTGGATCCCTTGGATTTTGAGAAAACACGCATGATTTGGACCAAGTATGTCACCGGTGCATTCTTTGTGTTTCATTTAGTGTGTTCCGTTTTGTTTTCTTTTGCTTTTTATTTTTCATGTGTTCACCTCTTGAAAATAAGTGTCATCAAGTTTGTGTTGCGAGGTTCTAAGGGATAACACAAACCTTATGGTTGATTTTAGCAGGGTCAAGGTGGAAACATGGTTGACGAATGGATTCCGCCTTCTGGGAAATAAAAATCATGTGAGTTTGTTTCTAAAGTTTTTTTTTGGTAACCGTGGGTTTCCGGGCCAACTTACGCCCACCGACTAATCCCCCGGCGACCACGAATAGTCAGGAGTCATCGCAGGTGAACCGAGGGGTGTTAACGAGCCGAGTCGAGTCGAGTAACAGGTTATTCGAGCCGAGCTCGAAAAAATAATACCAAGCTCGAGCTCGAATATTTTTTCAATGTTCGAGCTCGATGCTCGTTTATGAGCTCGAATTCGAGATCGATTAACTCGTTTATGTAGTCAAGATCGATAATTTTTATATTTTAATTATATAATTTGTAAACATATAAATATGCCAGACTCGAAAAAGTGTATGCTCGAATGGCTCGGCTCGACTCGACTCGACTCGTAAAGCTTAATCGAGCTTTCGAACGAGTCGAGTCGAACATCGGTATTATAAAGCTCGACTCGTTAACTTAAGCGAGCTTTATTTTGTGTTCGAGATCGACTCGAGCTCGACAACTATTAAGTTCGAGCTCGAGATAAACGAGCTCGAGCTCGAGTAGCTCGTTAAAAGCTCGACTCGTTAACACCCCTAGGTGAACCTCTATGGCCACAAGGGCTTTGGCAACGCTTGGATTTGAACCCTAGGTAGAACAGATTGCACACTACATCCCCCAATAGTTTTACCCATGCGCCACAACCCAAGTGGAAACATTTTGTTTCCCAAACATAGCTGCTTTTATTTTGAAAGATTAAAAATTCATCCCTATCATCATTTGCTTTTATTTTGAATTTGAGCATTTGACGGTTCCATTGATGAAAGCAATGAAGACATCCATAACAAAATGAAGTATGAATAAGCTAATTACTAGAGTTAAGATGGAGGTCACCAACTAAAATTTATATATATATATATATATATATATTTTTATATATAGGCGGGATCGTGAGAGAAGTCGATCATTTCGCGAGAAGGCGAGTGGGGTTCCAAGTTCACATGTGATTAATGAGTAAAAGCACATGTGAATATGTGATGCAACACATCCAAAAGGGACGTGGGTGACTTGGTCACAGGAAAAAATTACACTGTTTAACAAATCTATTTTACCAGTTTCAACCGGCATCAAGGTTTCAGAATTAAAATTAGGGTTTACAATTTTACCAATTTCAACCAGAGGTTTCAAAATTGAAATGAGGGTTTACTCTTTTACCAATATCAAAGTTTCAAAATTAAAATTAGGGTTACCATTATACAAATTTCGACCAACATCAAGGTTTCTTCCTCTTCTCATTTGTGGTTAGGACGAGAAATTATGAAGTGACGGGAAGGGGATGAAGGGGGTTTCTGAGTCGAGAGATAGATGAGGGAAGAAGCATCAATGAAGAGAAGTCAGGCGATGTCATCGATGTCGCCGTCGGAGAAGAAGAGCAGATGCCGCTGTCGAAGATGTCAAGCGTGGTGTCAAATGAAGATTGAAGAGAAGTCTGTGTACTAGAGCGATTAGGCGAGAAGGAGAAGGGCGTGTGTTTTTAATTAAAGGGTAGCGGCGGTAAGTTTGTTGGTGAACCTGAACAAGTGTATATTATGGTATGTACGAATAAGATGATTTTTTTTCCCATTAAGCTGCAAGTAAACGATCCAAAACGTCTGTAGGAATAAGCCCATTAATGCATTATGTCCAATAAGTCAAAGTAAACACCTCTTTGATGTAGACTTTCACTTTTAATCTCAATTCACCCATGAATCGTGCTTCTTAGTGGAATTGATTTGATTCATCTTGATGCATCTCAAGGGTGTAGTGCATCCAAGGGTGGAGATCGTTATTACCTTTCTCAGTATAACTTGCATTCTCACCGGAACCCAACACTATATATATATAACCCAAACAAATGAAAAACCGAAAAATAGTTTAGATGAGGGTTGCACGGGGTTGTAACCTTTTACTAGGTTGCAAAATAAACTACCCTTATATATACACACATATATAGGACGATAATCAAATGAGAACCATAAGTATGTTACAAGCCCGTAAAAACAAATTTAAACTATTTTTTACATGATTTTTTTTCATCAAAACCTATGATTTAAGATATTGTTTCACATATTTTCGTGTTCACCTTGTGAAAAGTTTACATGTGGAAAAAAAATGATTCACCTATGAAATGAAAAATACACGTAAAAAATATTCATGTGGTGAAACAAATTCATGTGAAACTATCATATTATGGAACAAATCTATATATATATATATATATATATATATATATATATATATATATAAGCAAAATGTGGAGTTGCTTATGTGCCATTATGAGAAGCCTTCATTCATCTTTCTCTATTTTTTCATAATTTTGATTTTTTTAAATAAAAAACTTGTCATAAATGACCATTCTACCCCTAAATGAAAATTGTGTATTTCATTATACAAAAGTTTATTTGGTAACTTCACTTGCAACTTAATTACCTTTAATTTTCAAACTATCTAACTTCTTAAACACATTAACTTTGCTCTCTTCATCTTTCTATTTATTAATTAGAGAAAAACCTACAACAAAATTATATATAAATACATCCTAATGCTTCATCAACATTGAACTAACAAATTTTATGTTCTATACTATGTTCTATTATGTTTGTTTGAAGTTTTTTCTTTGTAGAATTTATTTTTCATCGATATTGTTGCCATCCTACATAAAATTTTCAGGTAATGATTTATGTGAGTTATATATTGTTGATATGTGTGTATGTGTGTCTTCCCAATCAATATCATTGTGTTTTTATATAAAATATTACATATACTTTTTCTAATGTTTTGTGCGATTTATATTGTTGTTAAATAAATTTTTGATTTTTTCATTCAATTTATTTATTTACAATTGTTACCTTCGTTTTTGTTGTAGATTTTTCTTCTCCTTTTTTATGTCTACATAGTTTTTTACTTTTCAATTTGTAATTTTATAAGAAAAACCACATGAGACGATATTTTCTAGGCATCTCAATCCCAAATTTCTTCATTTTTTCCTCAACTTTTGCATTTTTATTGTAGTTATTAGCAAAATGTTTAATTATTTAAACTATTTTGTTCTTTGTTTACACCTAAATTTGTTTATTTAATTTATTTCACCTTATTCTTTTTTTTTAAATAACATTTTAGGAATACAAATAGTCAACATATTTAAAAACTCATTATATAAACGAAATTACGATCAATATGTATACTTCTATTTAGATTATAATTGAATATCATAACATGTACATTTTAATAATAAAATTATTATAATTAATACAAAGATGACTATTATTCACATCAATATAATACCTTATAATCATTGTGAGTTATATTATTTACATAACCCTCTTCATATATATATATATTATTTAAAAAATAATATATTTAAGTCACATACAGTTTTAATCTTTTTATTTATTACAATATGCATATATATTGATATTATTTTCAATAAAATTAAATATCTAAAATTTGAATTAATATTTAAAGTAATCAATTTATAAAACTAAAGTATTGTTATTATTTAAAGTCTTATTAAAATCAATATATAAATATAAATGATATTAGAATCAATATATATATATATATATATGAATAAAATTGGAATCAATATACAATTATATACTTATTATTAACCCCTCTTTAATAAATAAAATATTTATTACATTTAATATCATTAAATAAATTTAATATATAATCAAATACTTATTACTAACTCTCTCATTAATAAATAATATACTTATTACATTTAAATTTAAATTTACTAATTAAATCAATAATTATTATATTTAATGTCACTACTAAAATCAATACATAAAATAAAAAATTAGTATGAATCAATATATATATAGTTAAAATATAATCAAAACTGAAACTTATTATTATCAATATAGCAATATCTACAAAACAAAACGATAGAAACATATATATATATATATATATATATATATATTAGAATAACCAAATGTATAAAATTAAAAAGAATAACTTATTAGAATCATCAATACATAATAATTTCAATAGCATCTTTTAATTTAAATTGAAATCAAACTATGTATAAAAATGAAATTAGAGTTGATATAATACGTTTCGTTTTACATATATAATATGGCTAAAACCTTTTTTTCAAGATTATCTACTAAGAAACTAAGCTATGAAAAAACAGTCTCAAGCAAATCAAAAAACTCGAACAATGAAAATTTAACAATTCAATCAGGCTCGCATATACTTGAAATGGTCACAATACTGACCATTTTTGTTACTCATTCGTCCAACAGTAGGTTGGGAACGAGGACTTAATGAAATTTTTTAGCCGAAGTTGAAACGAGACATTATAACAAATGCATGCAGTTTACCAAGATGCCCCACAATTAAACAAAGTAGGTAGCAATATTATGGTCGCATTATGAATATAATTATTTTTATGGGATAATCGATATATTACGAGTTATGACAAAACAATACTAATTGTACATCTAATTATTATAACCAATAGTCTCACTCACTTCTTTTATCATTATGAGTCAATTACAAAGTTTAATGATGTGGAACTTCTAAAATATTATTTAATTATATATATATCAAAAGAAACAACTAAAGATTATGAACAACTTCATATCAACTGTAATATTGATTCTTATTATTTTGATATATAATATATGATTACTGGGTCTTTTAACTTCAATATATTCTAAAGAATTTATCACTACCGCGCAACGCGCGGTACCGAACCCTAGTAATATCTTAAATCCTATCATATAACAAATCCAATGGTATTGTAAGCTACTATATACGAAACCCATCAATTGGTACAAACTTTACAAGCCACTGTATACATTGAGTTCATTTAATCCACTTATATCACTTGAAGCTATTTATGTTAAGCAATTTAATTAATTAGTATGGATAATATTGATAATATTAATTTTGGATAGAAAAGGGTAAATTTGTCAAAACAAATACTTAATGTAAATAATATGGTTACCAAAATTATTATAATTAGTCGATAATAGTTTGTATAAATCAATCTGTTTTCGTGAGACCGTGAAACTAAGAAATTAACACTAAACTTTCACAGTGATCCATTGTGAAGGTAAGAAAAAAAACAAACCTTCACAACAAAAGCACTGTGATGGTTACCATCACAGTCTTTTGTTGTGAAGATTTAGTGTTAATTTTTTGGTCTCTCCGTCTCACGAAAATAGTCTGGTCTCACATGATCTCAACTCTATGAAGGTATATATAAAAAAACCCACTCCTATTTCTATATATTAGATTAGATCGATTATATTAGATTACTATACACTTAAAACAATGAGTTTAATAATTAGGAATTTTTTTTACCATACAAGCATATGCACAAGATTATAAACAAAGAGATGGATAAAACATATCGATGTTATACTCTATTTATCTATACTACATTATAAAGCATATTGGATGAAAGTCTTAAAGTCTTAAATACAACTTAAAATGCACAAGGTACTACTTCTTTATACACAAAGTCTTAAAGTCTTAAAATTTTAATTTTAATTTTAAAAACTGACCATTGAGTTATCCCCTACATCAGCTCCTCCCCAAAACCAAACGACCCTTGAACCTCCCGGTGATACCTCCAAGATGATTACCACGCCCTTCCTCTCGATTTTGGCAGTCCCCCCTTCCCCTCCCCCGGGATGTACAACCTGGTTCTCTCTCCCTCTTCTATTTTGTTTCAAAATTCAAATGGGTTTCATAATAGCTGGCGATTCTTCTGCTCCTACTTCCCCCATCTCAACAATCGTTTTTCAAAACCCTAGCTAGATGTTACTTTCTTTCTTCCAAGTTCTATGGTGATTCATTTTTCTAGCCTTTTTCACTTTTATATCGAAAGGTTTGGATAACATCTCTTGTTGGTCCCAAAATGGCTCAACAAGTATTGTAGAAGGGGGGTTGAATACAATACTCAGATTTTTCACAAGTTTTAATTCAATATATTGAAAATCTTTCAATAAGAATTACACATAGAAAACAAAAGATTGTTGCGGAAAAGAACAGTTAAACTATTCTAACAATCTAACACAAAGTAAACTGAAAAACACTTAGAACAAATTGGACACTTAGACACAAGAAGCAGTTTCAATAAGAAAGGAGCTTGCACTTAGTAATCTTCAGAAGCGTAATTTGCATGGAGAGTCTTCACCTCTATTTATAGTCCATGCATCATTTAATGCATGGGACACTTGTCACTCTTCCATTCATTGTAGAGGTTGACTTCTGAAAAGCTGATATCTCCTTTTTAACTTATCCAAGGAACCAGGAGGACAGTCGTACCAGAAAAAGACCTTATCTGAGAATAGATAAAATGACAAAATACCACTTTTATCTGACAATAGGATATTGTCTCATAATAAATGATCTTCTCTTTTGTTCTATAGAGAATAAGGCTACCGACCTCCTGTATTGAAAACTGCACCAATTCGAAATCTCACTTCTTTAAAAAGGAGAGAGAGTTTCACCGAAGTGTTTTAATATTTCGGTACAGTCTTCTTGAACTCCCACCGATTTCTGAACACATATCGGTGGAAGTCTTCTTGGACTCCTCACCGAATTTCTTCAATTCGGTGATGCGTGTCCACCGATAGCACAAGCATATCGGTGGTGATGTAACTTGTAGAAACTTGCTGCCGATTTTCTCACTTCCGCAATGAGATAGTCTTCACACTTGGTTTCGGTTGATCTTCGACTTCACCGAACAATTGGTATAAGAGTACAAGTTACACAAAAGAATCCAAAAACATTCTAAGTATCTAAGAGGGTTTAATTGAGTCAACTTCAAATCTGTGATGACCCAACAATCTCCCCCTATTTGAATTTGATCTCTATCCTTAGAATGTTAAAGAGCAAATGAAAATAAGTGCATTTTGACCCTTTTTACTCTTTTGGGTTCTTTTCACATAGACCTTTCTTTTTTTTCTTTTTTTCTTTTTTGAACTATGTTTCTTTGAGTATATTTATACAGTATATATAAAGCAAGGAAATAAAGGTATGTACAGCTACATATAAACAAGAGAAGCACTTGAATTTTATAAGTCATTCTCATACATCGGTGAAGTAAGGAAGCAAAAGATTATCAAAACAACTACCGAAAGATAAATGAAAGACCTACTTCTTTGATGATTGTCGGCGCTTGATCTCATCCATTAGGATTCGGTAGTAGGGTTGAGCGTCGGGGATGAGAGGGAACAAGTTGTGGAGGCCTTCAAGAAACATGGTGTCGGCAGCTGGGATTTGAGAGAATCTGAAGAAGGCTCGTTTGCCGAAACCATCGTTGAAATACAGTCCTGGAATCGGTGACAGACCCAGAGTTGTCGTGGGATATGATGCCGAAGTGGGAAGGGAAAGATTTAAGTTACTTACATTAGGTATCTTTCCTTCCTTTGCCATATCCTTGAAGACAGTGTCGGGAGGATTCTGAACTCTGGGGAGGCGCACTTCTTCCTTCAAGGATTGCAGTTTCGATCTTTCATCGGTGGTCAGCACGATGCTATACTTCTTTTTGATCTCCTTCATCTTTGCCATTAGACCATCAATGTATTTGACAAATATGTCCTTCTTTGGGTTTGGATTTTTGGCCAAGTGTCGAGAGATCTCGTACCATTCGGGGAGACCGTAAGTTTTGAGTTGGTAGTCTCTCACACTTTTCAAAGAGCCATCTTCCCGATCAATGATAAGGCATATGTCTTTTGGGTTGGCTCTGGAGGTTGCGATCTTGACACCTGAGATCGGGGTTCTGTCAGATCGGTGGTGCATCTTCTTCTTGTACCATCTAACTTCTTCATTCCTCTCTTGTTCAAATTCACTCAGCACCGATTTCTGTGCCGACACGGCATCGGTGGACTTGGCTTTCTTGGCTTCTTCCTCTGCAACTTTTAAAGAGAGGGCCTTGGAATCATCAAGGGCTTTTTGGGCTAATCTGGCTTCCTCAATTTCTTGAGGAGTCAGTCCGAGATTGGGTTCCTGCAGATGTGATGAAGGAGGTTTAAGTTTGAGTTTGTCTGCATCGGTGGGACGAGTCCCATACTTCATCCTTTCTTTCTCTCTTCTTTCTTGTTCGGCCAATTGTTCGGCAGTAAGACGTTCCTTTCCCTTGTCTGTTTCGGCCGCAGAAATTTGCTCCCCCTCAGTTGTTGCTTTGTCTTCCAAGTCCAACTCTTTTCCTTTAGAGAGTTGCTCCCCCTCAGTGTCGGCGGTTTCAGCGTGAGTTTTGGTGGTTTCAGGAATGTCATCGGTGGAAGATGGAGGCTTGGGGATGACCGAATGTTTAAGAGATGGCAACTTGGGTTGGGTTGTCTTTTTCTCCCCCTCAGCACCAGCCAGAATCTTCATACCCAGCTGTCTGAACACATAGTCGAATTTCTTATGAAGGAAAGAGAGTTGTTTTGGTACCTCTTCAGAAACCATGGTGAAGTCACCGAGATCCATCTCCAGTTGGCCGAATTCTTGAAGTGTGGCATGAATGTCACGAAGTGTGTCGGCAGTGGTCTAGCTGAAGTCCTGATGAGACTTAGTTTCTTGAAGCATCTTCTGAAGTTCAGATTCTTTCACTATGGAGGCTGCCTTGAAAGCACCAAAGGAGAAGGCAAGATCCCCATGAGATCTGGACAAAGATTCCCCCCTGGAAGCCAAAGAGTTGATGTCGGTGGTACGGGGCCTTACAACATCGGCAATAGTATCTGAAAGAGTCTGCGGTAGGCGATATTCGATAGTGGACATTCGGGAACTCGTCATGGCAATCATTGCAAGAGTGGCCCGTTTGAAAGATTCAAATTGGGTGCCGACAAGTCGACATTGTCGAGCACTTTCTTGTAAGTCTTCAATCAAAGAGGGTGCTTGAACAGTGGTGTCACCCCCGACATCCCCAGTAACTGTGTAGCGGATGCGATGGGGATCCTCCGCCGAAATAGGAATGTTGCCGGGATACAGCATTTCATCGGGGAATAGTGGTCTCGGTGGCGGAGTGGGAGCTCGTCGGGGTGAATTCTGACCTGGGGAGGGTGATCGGTGTGGCGTAGGCGATCTTTGGGGAGTTTGAACCATGGGAGAACTTCGGGGAGAAGTCTGGTTCAAAGGTGACTCTGTCGGTGAGGGGGATGAGGACTCAATGGGGATTGCTCCGACCGACGGGAAGGTTCGGGGAGAGCCAGTGTCGTCAAAGAGTCCTGCAAAGAAATCATGGGAGGGATTTAATGGGGGGAACTGTTACGTGCGAAATATGTGTTTTAATCGCAGTGGGTTGCAAACTGTCCACATTGGGAAGTGCAAGTGTACACTGTCCACAATGATCGTCACAGCAAGTAATAGTTGGTAAAATACCAGAATCGAATCCACAGAGACTGGACAATCAAGACAATACGGTTCTCATGAGCTCCTTTTACAAGTTTCAACTAGAGAGGAAAATAATACTTTGGTTTGGTTTGGTAAAATAGCTTCTTGCAACGATTTACTAAATGTTAAAAAGGAGGAATGTAGGTTGGATTTTCCCTAAATTTTATCTCAAATACTCGGTCCTTAGAGTGATCCTCGTATTTGTGGTGGATATTTTCGCTAGAAAAGCCCGGTTACAAAATACTCACACCGTTAGATAAAAATCCCATACTCTTAGTACTTGTTGTTTTGTCAATGGTAATCTCTAAGTGGACCTTTTCAGGCCTCGAAGGAATGTGTAGAGACAAATACTCTAAGTGTTTTTAATACACAAATTAGCTTGCCTACTACTCCAGTGGGCAGAGATTAGCTCACTATGCCGACCTCACTTTCGTAAGTGTCATAAGAATTCTTTCGAATCCCCTAGCATCATTCAAGCTCGTGTCACTGCGTTCTACTCATTTCTAAGTTAAGAACTAGACTTTAGATCCTTGCAAGTGATCGGCTTGTTCGCATCCTTGGGTAAATATCGAGAATGAAAGACCAAAACAACAAATATTCTAAGTATAAAGATTACTCAAGCATTTTTGATAAAATCCAGGTACTTCTCCTTCCTACATCCCAAAGGATGTTTAGCCTAACATTTCTGAAGTAAAGAAAGCAAAAGATGAAGATTTGCACATAATAAAACTAAAAGTGATTTAAATTAACTGCCCACAGTAGGGAACGAGAAGTCGTCCCTGCACTGTGTATTTCGAACTACAACAGAAAATAAATTACTGAAATTAAATGCTAAGTTACTGCAGTAAATGAAAGCTTACAACTTAAAGAAAAATGCTAGAATATTGCAAGATAGATGGATCGAATAAATGAGACCCAACACCCCTTTTTATACTAAGAAGGAGGTGTTGGTCTTTACACAAAAAGGGTTTTCCAAGGTGCAAGGACTGCAGGGAGATGCAGAAATCAGCTCAAAGGATAATACTTCAATCCTCCATGTATAGCCCTTTTTACCCAATGGTCCATTAGAAGTCAACTTTTGCAAGTACAAAGGTACAATCATGATGTGAAGCCTTGAGGAACACTTGTAACAGCCAAATCTCAGCTTCTCTGTCATTGAACCTTCCTCCTCCAGAAAATTAGATCCCAACTAAAAGTTTCTTTTTGATTTCTTTTTTATCAGCTCGAAGAGTGGGGAACCGGAGTGGGCACTGTATACGTCACTGCGGATGAAAAATCGAGAAAACACCCAAAACTTCCCCAAATAATTTATTAAAGACCATGGTTCACTCCTTTTGCTCGTTTTCGTAAATCATACCAAGAATGGGGGTTTTTAGAAGTGAAATGGCTAAAATTGACAAAATAAAGTGGAAAATAAATGGAAATAATAACTCTAAAAATAGAGTTATCACAACCTCAAACTTAAATCATTACTTGTCCCCAAGTAATAAAAAGAAAGAAATAAAATGAAACACAATGCATAAAAGATCTTTGAGGGACTTACATATTTCTTGACTTGAATGGGCGTTGATCTCCTTCCTTCGATACTTCCTTCGGTTCCAAACTTGAAAATTTCACTTTTGTGTTTGACGAAACCTTTCCCTTGTTTACCTTTTGATCAATAGGGCTTTCTTGGGTTTGAAGGGTTTATGGCTTTGAATCTTTTCCCAAGGGTTTTGGCAAAAATTTCCAAACATGGACCGAAGATCTCGCTTTGAGATTTTTATTTCAAGAAGTGGGTGTTTAGTATTTTGCTATGATAAGTACGTACACTTTCAGGCTTTATTTGGGAATAAGGAGTATGGCTATTTTTTGTGAGGGTGGGTATTCTGATGGTCCAGAATAGGCACACCATCTTTTTCTGGGAGTGAGCACTTTGATGGTCCAGAAAAGGCACACCATCAATTTTGTTAGTGACACTCCGTTTTTCTTTTGTATTTTTGTATTTTCTCTTTTTTTTTCTTTTTTTTTTGGGAGGGGGGTACGGCTTACCCACCTCAAACTTGGACTTCACAGTGTCCCCACTGTGAGGAAACTGGAAGTCACTCTGGAACTCCCCACCTCAAACTTAAGATCCCACAGTGTCCCCACTGTGACATAGAAATAACGAACAAAGGTGGTGGTTTGGGGTACAAAAAGGGTCGTGTTTAGATGCGAAAAATGGCCTAAATCATTTCACGGGACAAGTTGAGATTTGTACTTACAAAAGTGACCTTTTAAGTCGGAAGCCGAAAGTTGTACCTTGAAATGGAAACGAGGTCAAACAAGCATTCAAACAATCAATACGTTAGTACCCAAAAGTACCTACCTACCGGTAGGATTTTCATGCATCGATATTTAAAAAGTTAAAACAGCAAATATTGTCAATGCCTAGCCATAGGCACAAAAAGATCAACCAAACAAAATAAAATTGTTTTTGGCGAGCAAAAGAGCGAAACCATTGTTTTAAAACAAACCATTCACGGGGTTTGGGTGGCTTGCGGTGACAGATCCGCATCATCATCATCGAACTCATCCTCACTGTCATTAACCGGGCAGATATCCTTCGGAAATTCTGGTAGCTGAGCAGCTAGCATTGGGTTGGCCTCTTGCATCATCAGGCCCGTCACCTCATCCCGTTCTCTTGTATACATCCAAAATTTCTGCGTGGCCCGGTTCTGATATCGCTGCTCACTTTCTAGCAACTCGATCCTGTATGTGAGCTTCTTCAAAACTGCCAAAATCTCTCCCATTTGGTTGCTGGACGAACCTGCCTCAGTCTGACGCCTCGATGTATCCGCAGTCCGCACATCATGCTCCTCAGCGATGATCACAGTGGGCCGGACAGTCCCCACTGTGGGAATCTCTTCTTCATGTTCATGTGGAGGAGTGTTGATATGCCTTCCCATCTTGCGAATGGTCTGCACTTTTCTTCTTCTTCTCGTCGTCTCCTCTCAACCTCTTCCTTTCGCTTTCGAATGACCGACCTTCGCCTCTCAAACTCCTCTGCCAATCGCTTCTCTTCTTCTTCGGCCAGCAATGCCTCGGTTTCGAAGTGGGTGACACTAGTGTCGGAGATTTGAGAAGAATCCGCATCAGGTACGCCGGATGTTATGGGGTTATCGTCGGAAAATATGGGGTTGTCACTGGAAATAGGCGGTGGTTCATTTAGATCGCCGGTGACAGTTTCCGGCGGGTTTTCTTCTGCGAGACGACGGCGTACGGCTGCTCGTGTGGGTGCATCGTGTCGGATGTTCAATCTTTTGCTTCTCGCCATTTTTTTTTCAAGGGTTTTAGGTTTGTGGGTTTTCTTTGAGAGAGAAATGGAGAAGATGAAGAAACTTGGTGTGTTTAGGGAAGTTAAAGTAAAAATCTGATTTGAGGGTGATGGTTTTTGAGTTGATTGGGGACGGTTAGTAGAGAGAGAAAAAGATAATGATGGTTTATCTTGGGAATAGGTGGGCTTTTGACAAGTGGCAGGAAAAGTTGATGTTTGTAAGAAAAATCATGATGTGCGTCAGCCGTGGGTCCCTCCCAAACCGTCTTTTCCTATGCCAGACCGAGAGTGAGGAGCGCAGTGACCAATCCTTGCCCACTGCGAACCTCTTTGTTCCAAAAAGTGCTAAAATGCTCCTACACACATCGAAATAAACTACCATGCAGAATTAAAAATACTAAAAAAAAAGACAACAATACTGAAATAAATTATTTACAAACCGTGGTGAATTTCTCTAACCATAGCGAGGTGGAGAGTGGGCAGGGATGTGGGCACTTTCATGCAAAAAATGCTTTACCCTTTGCCCATTGACTTTAAAGGTTTGACCCGATTGTGGGGATTTCAACTCCACTGTTCCGAAAGGACTCACCTTGACAATGGTGTATGGTCCCGTCCATCTTGATTTAAGTTTACCTGGAAAGAGTTTGAGACGGGAATTGAACAATAGTACATGTTGTCCTTCCATGAACTCCCTATGGTTGATTCGACGATCGTGCCACATCTTGGTCTTTTCCTTGTACAACTTTGCATTCTCATAGGAGTGATATCGCAACTCCTCTAGCTCATGTATTTGCAGACTCCTTTTGATTCCCGCGGCATCCTCACTCATGTTAAGCTCTTTAAGGGCCCAGAACGCCTTGTGCTCTAATTCAATCGGTAAATGGCAAGCTTTGCCAAAAACTAATTTGAATGGAGACATTCCTAGAGGAGTTTTATAGGCTGTTCGATAGGCCCAAAGAGCATCATCGAGTTTGATTGACCAATCTTTACGGTGTGGCTTAACAACTTTTTCCAAAATTCCCTTGATCTCACGATTTGAAAGCTCGGCCAACCCATTGGTTTGTGGGTGGTATGCGGTGGCCACTCTATGATGAATATCATATTTAGCAAGAACCGAGGCCATGACTTTGTTTACAAAATGGGTGCCTTCGTCACTAATTAATGCTCGTGGTGTTCCGAAGCGAGTGAATATATTTTTGTGTAAGAACTTCACCACAGTGTTAGCATCATTGGAGTGACAAGCAATGGCTTCTACCCATTTTGAAACATAATCTACCGCAACCAAGATGTAAAAGTTATTGTTGGAATTTAGAAAAGGTCCCATAAAATCTATCCCCCATACATCAAAAAGTTCGACCTCTAGAATGTTGTTAAGAGGCATTTCATTTCTTTGTGATATATTCCCCGTACGTTGACATTGCTCACAATTTTTCACGAATTTAAATGAGTCTTTAAAAACAGTGGGCCAAAAGAATCCACTTTGCAAAAATTTTGCTGCGGTACGGTTTCCACCGAAGTGGCCACCGTAGTGGGATGTGTGACAACCATGGAGTATTTGATGTTGTTCACTCCCATGGACACAACGCCTCAATATTTGGTCCGCCCCTATCTTGTACAAGAAGGGATCGTCCCAAACGTATTGTCGTGTGTCGTGTAAAAATTTCTTGAATGGTTGTCCACTCATCCCGTGGGGCTTAAGTCCACTTGCTAAAAAGTTTGCAATATCAGCATACCAAGGAGTTTCATTATGATGTTGCGCAGATAATAATTGTTCATCGGGAAAAGTTTCTTTTACCGGAGTGGGGTCAGGAGTGGGGTCAACAGTGCCCACTGTCTTCTCGAGCCTGGACAGATGATCGGCAACCTGATTGCTCGTTCCTTTTCTGTCGACGATCTGGAGGTCAAATTCCTGCAGCAACAGCACCCATCTGATCAACCTCGGTTTAGAGTCAGCCTTGTTGATCAAATATTTGATGGCTGCGTGATCGGTTTGTACTATGACCTTTGCTCCAATTAAGTAAGACCTGAAACGATCAAAAGCAAAAACTACTGCAAGTAGTTCTTTCTCGGTTACAGTGTAGTTGATTTGAGCCTCGATCAAAGTCTTGCTTGCATAGTATATTGGATGAAAAATCTTATCTTTTCGTTGGCCTAGTACTGCACCTATAGCCCAATCGCTGGCGTCACACATGACTTCAAATGGGAGTGACCAGTCAGGAGTGGTCACTATGGGTGCAGTAACTAAGGCATTTTTGATTATTTCAAATGCGTTTCTACATTCTTTGGTAAAAACAAACTCTCTTTCATGTTGCAGCAGGTTACATAGGGGTTTAGTTATTTTGGAAAAATCTTTTATGAACCTCCTATAGAAACCTGCGTGACCTAAAAAACTGCGAATGCCTTTTACCGTTGTGGGCTCGGGAAGTTGGGAGATTACTTCTAGTTTTGCTTTATCAACTTCCAAACCCTTTTTCGACACAAGATGACCCAAAACAATGCCCTCTTCGACTATGAAATGACATTTTTCCCAATTTAGAATAAGGTCGTGGGTTTCACATCTCACCAAACTTTTTTCTAGATTCCTCAAACAGTTATCAAATGATGTGCCGATCACAGAAAAATCGTCCATAAAAACTTCTATGGTATCTTCTATCATATCAGTAAAAATGGCCATCATACAGCGTTGAAAAGTAGCGGGAGCATTACATAAACCAAAAGGCATTCTCCGGAATGCAAAAGTACCATATGGACAAGTAAAGGTGGTCTTTTCTTGGTCCTCGGGTGCGATGTGGATTTGGTTATATCCGGAGTATCCATCTAGAAAACAATAAAATTCCTTTCCCGCTAATCTATCAAGCATTTGATCAATAAAAGGTAACGGGAAATGGTCTTTCTTTGTTGCTAGATTCAGTTGCCTATAGTCCATGCATATTCTCCATCCCGTAACAGTCCTAGTTGGAATGAGTTCGTTCTTTTCATTTCTGACCACTGTTGTTCCTCCCTTTTTAGGGACACATTGAACGGGGCTCACCCAACTACTACTGGCAATGGGATAGATAATACCGGCATCTAACCATTTCAAGACTTCTTTCTTAACTACCTCCTTCATGATGGGGTTCAACCTTCTTTGGGGTTGGACTTTCCCCGGGTGGTCACTCTCCAAGTTAATCTTATGTTGACATAAAGAGGGGCTAATCCCTCGAATGTCCGCTATGGTCCAACCAATTGCTCCCTTATGCTTTATCAACAAATCAATCAGAAGTTGTTCTTGTTTCTCACTAAGTTTGGAAGAGATAATGACGGGAAGTTTATTATCCTTAGCGAGATAAGCATACTTTAAATGGGAAGGCAATGGTTTAAGCTCTAACTCGGGAGGTTGTTCTATTGAAGGGGATTGAACATCTCTATCTTTGAAGTCCAGAGGTTCAAAAGCTGCAACCATTTCGTTACACTCATCCTTAAAAGTGTCATTACTCTCTGATTCAGAGTGCTCACTGTCAATCCCCACTGTGGGAACTGTACTCCCTACTGTGGGCAAATTGCCAAAATTGTGGGTTTCATAAATCGAACTTAAGGCAAAACAATCTTCGGTGTCTATATATTTGAGAGACTTGAAAACATTAAAAGTTACCTCTTGGTCATTAACTCGCATCGTGAGTTCTCCTTTGTGCACATCGATCAAAGTACGTCCGGTTGCAAGAAACGGACGTCCTAAGATGATTGGGATTTCTTTATCGGCCTCATAATCTAAAACAAGAAAATCGACGGGGAAGATAAATTTATCCACTTGGACCAAAACGTCTTCTATTTTTCCCTTGGGATAGGCAATGGATCGGTCGACTAGTTGTAATGTCACGGTTGTGGGTCTAGCCTCTCCAATCCCTAACTTGTTAAAAATGGACAAAGGCATCAAGTTGACACTAGCTCCTAAATCACAGAGTGCTTGGCCTACTTCTTGTCCTCCTATTGTGCATGGAATGGTGAAACTACCCGGGTCTTTCAACTTAGGTGGAATCTTGCTTGTAAGGAGGGCACTACATTCTTCGGTCAAAGCCACAGTTTCAAATTCACCCAACTTCCTCTTTTTGTTCAAAATATCTTTTAAGAATTTAACATAGCTTGGCATCTGCTCGAGAGCTTCTACCAAGGGTATGTTAATGTGAAGTTGCTTAAAAATGTCTAAGAATTTTTTAAACTGAACATCGACATTTTTAGGCTTCATTCTTTGAGGAAATGGAATGTTTCGTGGGTCAATCTGAGTTTGCTGTGGTATTGGCTTTGGAACGGTAGTCTTTGGGACAGGTCCAAAAGTGGGAAGGTCAGGGATGTCGGTCCCCACTGTGGGGATCACAGTGACTTGAGGAGTGCCCACTGTGGTGCTCACAGTGGGTTTTTGAGGCGAATCATCAGATTCAAAAATGATATTTTTCAGATCCTTTCCACTCCTTAAAGTTATGGACTTGACATGTTCTGGTCCTTTTCCTATCACTCTAGCTTGCTCGGTATCACTCGGTAACGTTCCTGGTGGTCTATTCTTAACTTCAACGGCTAGCTGTCCTACTTGGGTCTCTATATTCCTAATGGCTGCTTGGGTTTGATTCATAAAACCTTTGAGAATCGACTCGATCGATTGTTGAGCCTCAGCTGGTTGGTTGGATCGTGGTTGGTATGGTTGTGGGGACTGCCCACTGTGATGTGGGGATTGCCCACTGTGATGTTGCTGAATTCCCGGGGGATTGTATGGTCTTTGCTGGATGTGACTCGGTCCTTGGGGTTGGAGTCCTTGATTACCGGACCAAGAGAAATTCGGATGATTTCTCCAACCTGGATTATAAGTCTGCGAATAAGGGTTGTTCCTTTGGTTGGTCCCTATGACATTAACAGATTCGGGGTTTGCTGGACAATAGTCGAAAACATGCTCCTCTCCACAAAGGGAGCAGTTATCAGCGAGATGGGTTGCGGAATTGACTTGGCCTCGATTTTGATTTAAAACGATTTTTGTCAAGGCCACTAATTGTGCATTCATGGTTTTGAGTGCTTCGGAATCTATGGTGTTGGTCTTTGACATGGGTGCTCTCGGATTTGACCATTCGGTATTGTTGTTGGACACTTTTTCTAAGATTTGATATCCTTCGTTGTAAGTCATACTCGTAAATGTTCCACCGTCTGTTGCATCTAAGATGATTTTGGCTGCATTGGAAAGACCATTGTAAAAGGTCTCCAATTAGATGCAATGTGGGATGCCATGATGTGGGCACTTTCGAAGTAAATCTTTAAATCGTTCCCATGCATCCGAAACAGCCTCATCTTCCTCTTGCCTAAATAAAATTATATCATTTCGAAATCTAACATTCCTTGTTGGAGGAAAGTATTTTTGCAAAAATCTATCGGCAAGCTCTTGCCAAGTGGTTATCGAGTGAGGTGCATGTGCGTTCAGCCAAGATTTTGCTTTGTCCCTTAATGAAAAAGGGAAAAGCCTTAGTCTTAATGCCTCATCACTAACACCTTGCAATTGAAAGGAATCGGTCATTTCTAAAAAAGATTTTAAGTGCGAGTGCGGATCCTCAGATGGCGATCCTCCAAATTGACCCATGGCTTGGATCATTTGAAACATCATCGGTTTGAGTTCAAAATGCGTTGCAACAATATTGGGTCTCAAAATTCCGGAGCTTAAATCACCAACTCCGGAAGTAGCATAGTCCCGTATTTTTCGATCTTTGTTATCGGCAATCGTGATTGTGGTCTCCACTATAGGTGGCGGTACTGCAGCCATGTTCACAGTGGGGATCACAGGAGGTTGTCGATTTGTTTTCTTGCTTCTTCGTGTTTTTCGCAACGTTTTTTCTATTTCGAGATCTATTGGAACCAAATGTTCGAGTTGTCGCCGTAGCATACAATACGAACAGCTTAGAAAAACTAGTTACTCGGGATCGAACAAAAACTAATGTCTTGAGATTTAAAATCACGCCAGTCCCCGGCAACGGCGCCAAAAACTTGTTACGTGCGAAATATGTGTTTTAATCGCAGTGGGTTGCAAACTGTCCACAGTGGGAAGTGCAAGTGTACACTGTCCACTATGATCGTCACAGCAAGTAATAGTTGGTAAAATACCAGAATCGAATCCACAGAGACTGGACAATCAAGACAATACGGTTCTCATGAGCTCCTTTTACAAGTTTCAACTAGAGAGGAAAATAATACTTTGGTTTGGTTTGGTAAAATAGCTTCTTGCAACGATTTACTAAATGTTAAAAAGGAGGAATGTAGGTTGGATTTTCCCTAAATTTTATCTCAAATACTCGGTCCTTAGAGTGATCCTCGTATTTGTGGTGGATATTTTCGCTAGAAAAGCCCGGTTACAAAATACTCACACCGTTAGATAAAAATCCCATACTCTTAGTACTTGTTGTTTTGTCAATGGTAATCTCTAAGTGGACCTTTTCAGGCCTCGAAGGAATGTGTAGAGACAAATACTCTAAGTGTTTTTAATACACAAATTAGCTTGCCTACTACTCCAGTGGGCAGAGATTAGCTCACTGTGCCGACCTCACTTTCGTAAGTGTCATAAGAATTCTTTCGAATCCCCTAGCATCATTCAAGCTCGTGTCACTGCGTTCTACTCATTTCTAAGTTAAGAACTAGACTTTAGATCCTTGCAAGTGATCGGCTTGTTCGCATCCTTGGGTAAATATCGAGAATGAAAGACCAAAACAACAAATATTCTAAGTATAAAGATTACTCAAGCATTTTTGATAAAATCCAGGTACTTTTCCTTCCTACATCCCAAAGGATGTTTAGCCTAACATTTCTGAAGTAAAGAAAGCAAGAGATGAAGATTTGCACATAATAAAACTAAAAGTGATTTAAATTAACTGCCCACAGTAGGGAACGAGAAGTCGTCCATGCACTGTGTATTTCGAACTACAACAGAAAATAAATTACTGAAATTAAATGCTAAGTTACTGCAGTAAATGAAAGCTTACAACTTAAAGAAAAATGCTAGAATATTGCAAGATAGATGGATCGAATAAATGAGACCCAACACCCCTTTTTATACTAAGAAGGAGGTGTTGGTCTTTACACAAAAAGGGTTTTCCAAGGTGCAAGGACTGCAGGGAGATGCAGAAATCAGCTCAAAGGATAATACTTCAATCCTCCATGTATAGCCCTTTTTACCCAATGGTCCATTAGAAGTCAACTTTTGCAAGTACAAAGGTACAATCATGATGTGAAGCCTTGAGGAACACTTGTAACAGCCAAATCTCAGCTTCTCTGTCATTGAACCTTCCTCCTCCAGAAAATTAGATCCCAACTAAAAGTTTCTTTTTGATTTCTTTTTTATCAGCTCGAAGAGTGGGGAACCGGAGTGGGCACTGTATACGTCACTGCGGATGAAAAATCGAGAAAACACCCAAAACTTCCCCAAATAATTTATTAAAGACCATGGTTCACTCCTTTTGCTCGTTTTCGTAAATCATACCAAGAATGGGGGGTTTTAGAAGTGAAATGGCTAAAATTGACAAAATAAAGTGGAAAATAAATGGAAATAATAACTCTAAAAATAGAGTTATCAGGAACCCTGATCGGGTTGTGCATCATCATCGATCAAGAAGTGACCGGGTGAAAGGCCGTGAAGTGCGTGGTCCAGACTTTCGGAGGGAGAGTCTAGACTTTCGATGGGAGAGTCTGCGTGTTCACTCAAGGAACGAGTTGGAGGGGGTAAATTTAGGGAAGCCTTGGGGATAATCAGATGGTCGGTGGTGAATAAAAATGATTTGGAAGGGGATGGCTCACGGACATTTCCTCGAGATCTCTTTAGACGAATCTTCGGGGGGGACGAGGAGTGCCTCCGCTTAGAAGGTTTTTGGATCGGGGAAGCCACCGACGGGTTAATCGGTGTCATGGTCCTGGAAGCAGCGGCGGAGGTGTCGGTGGCCGATTTCTTCTTCGCGCAAACAGACTTTACTCTGGGACGTGGGGAGGAGGTCACAACAGCAGGAAGGATCTCGGGGATATCGAGGTGTTGAAACCCTGGAATTTCATAATCACCCCATTGAAGTTCTGGAGAGATGGCTAAGGTGATCATACCTCGGCGTAAAGGACGATCGGTGTCGAGAACACCGACGTTGAGAGTCTTGCTGCCGACGATCGGGGGAGACCAGTCATAGGTGAATCGGGGAGTGTGAGACTTGCGGTCTTTGTCCAGAGCTTTGCCAAGTTTGTGATGGATGATCATAGAGACAAATCGGGGGTAGACAACATGGCACTTCTTTGGATGGGAGATCACTTCCACTAATTAGGTGAAGAAGTACTGGGCGAAATCCACTCGGCGTTGAAAGATTAAGGCATGGGCAAGTTTGGTGATGTACGAAGGGGATTGATCGTGGCCGCTTGTCTTTCGGGAGAGGCAGTGGATCACATGGGCAAAGAAGAAGTTCCATACACCACCCATGTGACTCCGAAGAAGGGTTCCAGGACCTTTGGAGCTTTTGGAGTTGTCATCGACCACGTAACCTGTTGTACTGAGGACATCTTCGAGAACGGTATCTGAATGACATTCGTCATAGGGATCGAAAGCATCGATTTTAAGTGCAGTGCGAACATCATCGACCCCAAAGGTGAGGTCATGATCACCTTCGTCTTCAGAAAGGATGGATGCGTGGATCGCATCATTTGAGGAGTCATACACACAGGTAAGCCAGAATTTCCCAATGAGCATTTTGCTCATTTTGGGATTACAGGAGAAGGCATGAAGAAGGGGAGAGCGAGTGAAGAACTTGATTACATGGTTGAACTCTGGGTGAGAGGGGTCGGGGTTAAATCTTGCAACGTGATTGCATGGGTTGAACTTGAGATCAGCAAAACACGTAGGTGGTGTTCTTTGAGGACGCCATTGATGATCGAGCTCTTAGAAGGATTAGGGTGCAGGTTATAGATAGAGAGCGGATAAGAAGATGAAGGAGACGTAAAGGAAAAATGAAGGAGAAGGGTTGAGTATATATAGGGTTTGCGAAAAATGGGGGGAACGGTTAAAAAAGGAATAAAATAAAATAAAAAGGCAATCATGACCACATTGGGATTCGTGGTCAGGAAGTCGTTTCACGAAACGGGGAGATGAGGGGTCTGACAGGCTAGGGTTATAGGGGTGACGTGTGGATAGGTTTGAATTTCGGTGGACATCGGTGAGGAATATGAAGAGATTATCGGTGGGCATCGGTGGGGAAAGATATGCCGAGATGGAATCGGTGAGGATTTGCTTACCGAAGAGATCCACCTATGCGTTGAGACACCGAAGAGGACAGATATGCGCACCGAGGAGATCCACCGAGAGATGAGTCACCGAAAAGATCACTTGGGGTTTTTATGCCGAAAGTGGATTTTGGTCCCACCGAGAATTATCTGTGTATCGAAAAGATCACCGAAGATGCTCATGCCGAAAAGATATTTTTTTTTTGAACCTATTCTAAGTACAACATGCCAAGTTCACCGATAAGGAAGGTGAACCTGGCCTCATCCAGAGGTTTAGTAAACAAATCTGCAAGCTGAAGATCAGTTGGAATAAAATGCAGCTCAATGTCACCTTTGGAGATATGGTCCCTGATGAAATGATATCGGATATCGATGTGTTTGGACCTTGAGTGAAGAACAGGATTGTTTGCAATTGCAATTGCACTTGAATTATCACATAGGATGGGTATCTTGGAGTAGAACTGATTGTAGTCTCTCAACTGGTTTTTCATCCATAGAATCTGTGCGCAACAACTTCCAGCAGCAACATATTCAGCCTCGGCAGTGGATGTTGAGACTGAATTTTGCTTTTTGCTGGACCAGCTTACCAGTTTTCCACCAAGGAATTGACAACTGCCTGTTGTGCCTTTTCTATCATTTTTAGAACCTGCAAAGTCAGAATCTGAATATCCCATGAGTTCAAAACCTGAATCTTTGGGATACCAAAGACCCAGATGCATGGTACCCTTTATATACCTGAAAATCCGTTTCACATCATCCAAATGAGATTTCTTTGGATTTGCTTGATAACGAGCACACAGACAAGTAGCAAACATGATATCTGGTCTGCTAGCAGTTAAATAAAGCAAAGAACCAATCATGCCTCTATAATGGGTAACATCCACAGATTCACCATTTAAATCGGTATCAAGTTTCAAAGGTGGTGCCATGGGAGTCTTCATGGGGGAGGAGTTTTCAAAGCCAAATTTCTTCAGAAGATCTTTAATGTACAAGCTTGGTTTATGAAAATTCCTTCTGAAATTTGCTTCACTTGAAGACCTAAGAAAAAAGTTAGCTCCCCCATCATGCTCATCTCATATTCACTTTTCATGAGAGAGGCAAAGTCATCACACAGAGACTCATCGGTGGCACCGAAAATAATGTCATCCACATAGATTTGAACAAGAATGAGATTACCTGAAGTTTGCTTGTGGAAGAGAGTGTTGTCAATTGTACCTCTAGTATAGCCATGCTTGAGTAGAAAGATGGCAAGAGTGTCATACCAGGCCCGAGGAGCCTGCTTGAGCCCATACAGAGCTTTGTCAAGTCGGTACACATAATCTGGATGTGTGGAATCTTCAAAGCCTGGAGGTTGCTTCACATAGACTTCCTCAGCTAGTTCTCCATTCAGAAAAGCACTTTTCACATCCATTTGAAATACCCTGAAGTTCTTGTGAGCAGCATGAGCAAGAAAGATCCTGATAGCTTCAAGTCTGGCAACGGGAGCAAATGTTTCATCATAATCAATGCCCTCTTCCTGTCGGTAGCCTTGAGCTACGAGTCTGGCTTTGTTTCTTATGACAGTACCATCTTCATCCATTTTGTTTCTGAAGACCCATTTTGTGCCGATGATTGTTTTCCTTGAAGGTCTAGGCACAAGTCTCCAGACTTTGTTTCTTTGAAATTGGGAGAGTTCTTCTTGCATGGCCGAAACCCAACATGGGTCACTTAGGGCTTCTTCAATCTTTTTAGGTTCAACAAGAGATAGGAAATTCACATAGAGACAGATGTTGCTGGTACCTCTCCTTGTTTGAACACCAGCTTGCTGATCACCGATGATTTGATCAATGGGATGATCTTTGGTCCATTTAAGAGCAGGGGGCATCGGTGAAGGAATAATTGAAGTGGAAGGTAAGTTCGGGGCTGGAGTGTTGGCAGGGTGTGATGAAGGTGGCTCGTCAGAGGGATTATTGGCAGGAAGAGTTTCGGTGATGGGGTTAATTTCGGTGGATGATGGGTAAGGTTCGGTGGGGGCAATTTCGGCAGAGAGGGTTTCAGGTGATAAAGAAGATGACCCAACTTGATTGTTTGGAACAGAGGAAATATTTGGAGTACAAGGTGTATCGGTGGAGGTTGAAATGGGAGAATTCCCAATGCATGATGATATCCATCTATGTAACTCTTCATCATCATTTGTCAAGGAAGATGATCTTGAATCATCACACTTTACATGGATAGATTCATCAATGCATTCTCTCCGGAGATTGTAAACTCGGTAGGCTTTGGAAGTCAAGGAATATCCCACAAAGATTCCTTCATCTGCCTTAGGATCAAATTTCCCAAGATTTTCCATGTCATTTAGGATAAAGCACACACAGCCAAAGACATGAAGGAAACCAATGTTTGGCTTTCTTCCATGAAAGACTTCATACGGGGTTTTCTCATGTCTTTTTGTTATCACCGACCTGTTTTGAGTGAAACAGGCAGTGTTGACAGCTTCGGCCCAAAAATAGGTTGGCAGATTTGCTTCACACAACATAGACCTTGCTGCTTCACAAAGTGTTCTGTTTCTTCTTTCCACAACGCCATTTTGTTGTGGAGTTCTGACAGCGGAGAAGTTTTGAGAGATTCCTTTCTCATTGAAGAAGTCTTCTAAACCACTGTTTCTGAATTCGGTGCCATTGTCACTTCTTACAGATCTGACAAGCTGGCCATTCAGAATTTCATTCTTTTTGACAAAGTTGATGATTTCTTCAGTTGCATCACTTTTGTACCTGAGAAAAGACACCCAAGTATATCTAGAGAATTCATCAACAATAACAAGAATGTACCTTCTTCCTCCTAGACTGGGAGTGCTGATTGGTCCACATAGATCCATATGCAACATCTGAAGTGGGAGATTAATGGAAGAGCATTGCTTGGTTTTGAAAGAAGATTTGGTGAGCTTCTGTTGGGAACTGAAGATTTGCTAAGTATGGATAGTACTGCCAGAACAACTTTAATACTGCCAGAGCATAATTAATACTGCTAGAGTGAAGTTACTACTGCAAGACAAAGTTAATACTGTTGGAACTCTGTTAGTACTGCTGATACATTAATGCTGCTAGAACTCTGTTAGTACTGCTGATGCATTAATGCTGCTAGAACTCTGTTAGTACTGCTGATGCATTAATGCTGCTGGAACAAGGTTAGTACTGCTGAGTCAAGTTAATGTTGCTGGAATGAATTAGTGCTGCTGGAGAATATTTGTACTGCTCATGCTGAATGAAGTTAATACTGCTGATGTGATAAGTTTGGAATGCGAAGATATTGGAGATAAAGATGGAATGGATGAAGATATGCTTAAAGAAGATTCAGAAGATCAATTTATTTTTGATAGTTATCTTGTAATTATTGTGTATAAATAGATGTTGATAGATAGCTATTCTAAACACATGCGATATACGAGAGTTTTGAGAATACGTTTTGTTTTGAGAGAGAATTAACCTCAAGGTTTAGAACCCTATTTCTAGAGAAGTAGAAGTCGTCTTGATTGAGCCTGTTCATCAAGATTGAGGTTTGGTTGTAAGCTTGTGAGTTGAATTAGCGAATACAAACAGCTGTGTGTTTTCTGATATATTGTTCGTTGATTGTGAGAATTAAAGTTCTATTCCGCAGATTCTTTAATTCTGAATTCTAAGTATTATTAGTCTTGTTAAGATTCGATCCTGACAGCTTCCCTTTTTCACATGCATCACACATCTTTTCTTTGACGAAGTTTAACTTAGGCATGCCAGTCACCAGCTCTTTGTTTGATAACTTATGAAGGGTTTTGAAGTTAAGATGAGACAAACGTTTATGCCACAACCAGTTTCTTTTGACTGTATCGTCAGACACGAAGCAGACATTTGAAGAGTTGTTTTGACTCATATCAATGATATACACATTATCTAGCCTTCTTCCAGAGAGGACAACCTTCATATTCTTGTCAACAACAGTACAGATACGCAGTTCAAAGATGACTTTGTATCCAAGATCACACAGTTGGCTAATACTAAGGAGGTTATGCATGAGACCTTCAACAAATGCCACTTTATTGAAGGTGAGGGTTCCATTCGTGAGAGTTCCATACCCTTTAGTGTGACCTCTGGAGTTGTCCCCAAAGGTTAAAGAAGGACCCTTTTCTGACACATAGTTTACAAGAAGATGTTTGTTTCCAGTCATGTGACGTGAGCACCCGCTATCTAAATACCAAACTTGTTGGTGCTCAAAAACCTGCAGACAACATCAAGTCAGTTCTTAGGTACCCATTTGGTAATGGGTCCTTTTGGGTTAGAGATGTGAGAGACCTTGGGTTTGGATCTGTCGATTCTTTCCCTTGGGCAGTCCTTAGCAAGATGAAAGGTATCACCACAATTATAACATTTTCGGTAGATGAAAGTTCTTTTGGGTTTTTGTTCCTTTCCTTTTTCCTTTCCAATTATATCAATCTTAATCTTTGGACCGAAAAGGGGATTGCGAGGACCTCTAAAAAGTTCGGTTCTTGAGGTTGAAGCATGGTCAGGAGTTTTTCTTGAGAAAACTTCGGTCTTTCCCTTTTGGAAAAAATCGGTGAAGGATTTTTCCATGGTGTGTTTTTCTTTGAAAGCTTGAGATTTTGAAAGATTTGAAGAGTTGTTATCAATGGTTAAATCTTTGAACACATCATGAATGGGTTTAACAGTATCCTTCAATTTTTGCACTTTATGGGTTTGATCAGATGAGGATTCTTTGGCTTTTAAAAACATTCCATATTTTAAGGCTTCACTAAGATCAGCAGAATTTAAAGAAATGGAATCACAAGAGTTTGACTCAGAGTCATCATCCCATGTATCGGTGATGGGAACAAGTGCATGGGAAGATTTTTCAAGCATGGATTTTTCATATCCTAACCCAAACTTGTTATTACCACCGATTTGGTCTTGAAAGATCTGTTCAAGATTCCTTGAAGAATTTGTCCATTTTCTGACAATTTCCTGTTCTTTCTTTAACTTCTTGAACAGTTTATTCTTCTCCTTTTCAATTTCATGATTTATGACTTTTAGATTTTCAAGCTCAGTTTTGATTATCTCAAACTTTCCAAGTTGACACATGAAAGCTTCAAGTTGAGATTTAAGATTTTTAACTTGAGAAGATTTTCTTTTCTTGCTTTCTTTGACATTGTAAAAATCTTGAGTTAAAGATTCATAAGCATTTATCTTTTCAATATCAGTCATGTCATTGAAGGGATGTACCTGAGAGTATGATGATGAGCATTCAGTTGAAACTAATGCCATTGGAGACTTTGCCTTTTCTTCTTTCACCTCTTCTGATATGGCCATAAAGCACATATTTTGAGAATCACTGTCAGAGGTTTCTTCTTCTTCCCAGTCATGAGCCTCAGCCATTAATCCTTTTCCTTTCCTTTGAGATCCTTCATTTCTTTCCTTTTCCTTCTTGTACTTAGCTTTGTACTTTTCAGCACGTTCCTAATGAGAGAGTGAGGAGGATTGAGAATCCTTTTTGAAATATGATCTATCTTTGGGTTTCTCAAATTTGGAAGGATATTTGTCAGAGGACGTAGAATTGACTTTTGACACACGCTTGTTTCTGCACTCAGCATCAAAGTGTCCTTTCTTACCACAGTTGAAACATTCTTCATTTGTCTTATCAGAAGAAGACATTTTTGTAAAGAATGGTTTTCTGAAACTTCTGGGTTTGTTGAAATTTCGAGATTTATTTTTAAAACCGGCCATCATAGCCATTTCATCAGACATTCGGTCTACCGAAATTTCATCACCTTCATCATCGGCATCACTCAGATATGCCTCCGTTTGGTGAGAACGGTTGTTCTGATTTTCGGTGTCAGAGTCTGATGAGGGATATGTGATACAAGGAACATTTTGACTTTTCTTGGAGCTTTCACAGATAAGAGCTATTGAAGAGCTTTTTATCTCTTTGAAGATGGTTTTCCTATGAAGCTTGGTTTGTTCAAAGTTGAACAGAGTTCCATACAAAACAGTTAAAGGCATGTATTCCAAATCCTTGGTAGTTTTAATGCAAGTGCAAATGTTTTCCCAAAAGTCAGGAAGACAATCCATGAACTTGCATAGAACTTCCTCATTATCATAAACTCTACCTAGTAACTTTAAATCATCTAAGAGAGAGTTGAAACGGTTATAAAAGCTTGGAAGAGATTCTCCCTTTTCATAGGCAAAGAGCTCATATTTTCGAATGAGGCCAATCTTTTTGCTTTTATTTACTTCCTCTGTACCCTCATAAAGTACACACAAAGTAGTCCACATCTCTTTAGCAGTACCGAAATTAACAAGAGAGTGATAGACTTCATCAGGAAGTGAGAGAGCAATGATTGCTCTAAGCCGAGAATCCAGATATACCAATCGTTTTTCCTCATCAGTATATTCCTTTGGGTTTTTGAGAATGTAACGCCCAGTAGTCTTTGCTTTCTCTGTATCGGAAGGATCAGAATCATCAGAGTCAATTGACTTATCAACTGTTTCCTTACCCGGCCTCTGCTTTTCATAGCGAGCCCAAACTCTCGGGATGATAGGTCCCTCCTTGAGAATGGTTGGATATCTAGTATCCACTCCTTCCATAAATAGCATCATACGGCTTTTCCATAGAGAAAAGTTGTTAGGATTAAACTTGGGAGGTTTTGAAATGGAACCATTTTCAGCAAAATTGTTTTGACCAGTGTTTTCAACAGTTAGAGATGAAGATGAGGCAGCCATTGCGGATCAAGTTTATGAATTAAACTTTCTGCTCTGATACCACTTGTTGGTCCTAAAATGACTCAACAAGTATTGTAGAAGGGGGGGTTGAATACAATACTCAGATTTTTCACAAGTTTTAATTCAATATATTGAAAATCTTTCAATAAGAATTACACATAGAAAACAAAAGATTGTTGCGGAAAAGAACAGTTAAACTATTCTAACAATCTAACACAAAGTAAACTGAAAAACACTTAGAACAAATTGGACACTTAGACACAAGAAGCAGTTTCAGTAAGAAAGGAGCTTGCACTTAGTAATCTTCAGAAGCGTAATTTGCATGGAGAGTCTTCACCTCTATTTATAGTCCATGCATCATTTAATGCATGGGACACTTGTCACTCTTCCATTCATTGTAGAGGTTGACTTCTGAAAAGCTGATATCTCCTTTTTAACTTATCCAAGGAACCAGGAGGACAGTCGTACCAGAAAAAGACCTTATCTAAGAATAAATAAAATGACAAAATACCACTTTTATCTGACAATAGGATATTGTCTCATAATAAATGATCTTCTCTTTTGTTCTATAGAGAATAAGGCTACCGACCTCCTGTATTGAAAACTGCACCAATTCGAAATCTCACTTCTTTAAAAAGGAGAGAGAGAGTTTCACCGAAGTGTTTTAATATTTCGGTACAGTCTTCTTGAACTCCCACCGATTTCTGAACACATATCGGTGGAAGTCTTCTTGGACTCCTCACCGAATTTCTTCAATTCGGTGATGCGTGTCCACCGATAGCACAAGCATATTGGTGGTGATGTAACTTGTAGAAACTTGCTGCCGATTTTCTCACTTCCGCAATGAGATAGACTTCGCACTTGGTTTCGGTTGATCTTCGACTTCACCGAACAATTGGTATAAGAGTACACGTTACACAAAAGAATCCAAAAACATTCTAAGTATCTAAGAGGGTTTAATTGAGTCAACTTCAAATCTGTGATGACCCAACATCTCTGTATATCACGAAATCGACAACAACAAACCATTTTCAGGTGTGATTTGCCATTTTCAGTTTCATTCTTCGTCGATATTTCGTTTCTCGAATGTTGTTTTTCGATACTGCTCCTGTCCCTGATTCGATAGGTTGGTTTTTCAGGTTTAGGTAAGATTGGTTTTTCAAGTTGTCTTCAGGTATGATTTCCCGTTTTTAGTTTCTTTTCCAGAAGTACATAAATCGATCACTTGAAGAGGACTTCAAACTTGTTGGAATCAGTGAGATTCTTTCGTTTGTTCGTAGTTTAAGTGTGATTTGTTCTTGAAACTGGTTTATGAGTTTTTGATCTTTTCCACAACCCACCAATCTGGTTTCTTGCAGTACTGTTTCTACTCTTTAGCACCAACAGTAAAGAAATCCTGTGGGTTTTTAAATCCTTCAAAGTTTATAAAATATGATACTTTTACCTGGAAAAAATTATCTGTCTTAATTTTTTCTATTGTGGGCAGGTTGGAGATATTATCTATGGCTACCCTTTATCCCTTTGATAGCAAGCTTCCATTTATTTTCCCTTGATTACTCTTGAGTTCTTCAAATAGTGTCAAAAATGATTGATTCAATACTTGGTTTTCTGCAGATTGTCCTTTTAGTTGGGACAAAATTACAGGTGATCATAACCAAGACGGGATGAATATATGATTGTCCTACTATATTTGTTCATTTTTAATCAAACTCTAATTTGATTTTGATTTCAAAATATATGTCTTCAATATGTATATGTGTTCATTCATGTTCATAGCCTATGGTGTTAAATGGAACAGACACCGGTAGCAAGATTGGGCAGCTGGTTTCTTGACTGATGTTGGTTTCTCCAAATCTATCTCTCAAAGGTATTGTTTACAAGGTTTTTTTTTTTCAAAATTGATGGTGTTTGAGATCAACATGTTTTTTGTTCTCTGCTTTGTGTTTGAGCTGAAACAAGGAAGAAAACCTCCAATCGATTATGGTGTGCTTATATTTTACATATGAACTTTCAACAGGTAATGGTCCTTATAAAGCTTTCAGTGGGTGTTTTGCGTCCATTAGACCGACATACAGGTTTTTAGGATTAGGTAACTTTGAATCTTATTTCAATCAACTTGTCGACAGGTGCAATGGGTTTCTCAATGTTTGGTTGCTGCTGGAATATGTCCCCATTTTACAATCTATATTGTATATCTAATGGTATGTGTCTTATTTATATGAGGGTTGTCCATTTGGGGATGAGATTGGTTCATTCCTACGTCCATTCTCTTGCTTATTTTTATATTTCTGAGACCTAGATGGTATGTTTGTAAACTCCCTTTATTGTTTTGATGAAGCATCTGATTTATTGTATAAGCATAATGTTTTTTATTGATTTCGTTTTAGTTATTTGTATATCGTAATCCATCTATTTTCTTTTGATTTTTATACGTCTGATATCTTGACGATGTAAATACTACTTTTATATAGGAAAAATTCACTTCAACTTTTGAAAATAATATGTTTGTTACGAATGTATTTAGATGTGTTTCAGATGCTTGTTTTCTGAATTTTATGTATAGATGTCAATACTTCTTGCTTACGTGAATGTACCCAACTTAGTTATTTGATTTATTGTTTCTGGACTATGAAATTGATCTTATCAGGTAGTACTTATGTCATTGAGATTGTAGAAGAACCCTTTCCATCCTTTACCTCTACAACCTCTAGACGTCTTGAGTTTGTTTCTATAAATGCAGGTGTAGAAAATGGTGGCCAACTATTTTTGTTTTTGGAAGCCAAGAAACACATGGTTTGGGACTAATGTTTTTATTAAACTCTGAACTAAAGTCTTGTGATCCTTGTGGCTTTATGACTATCTCTGATTGCATTTGATCAAGTGGAAGTTTACAAAGTGGGATAAGATACTTGGTTTTTAACAAGTCGACTCTTGTTTTTTTTGGTCTTTTAAAGTAAATTGATAGTTGGAGTTTAAAGAATATCAGTAAATAATTGTTACTTCTGAACTCCTCCAGAATAGTTATGAAGGTAATGAAACAACCGAACTATAAATAATTGTTACTTCTGAATTGCTAGCAAGATTAGTGTATTTTTGTTCTAAATGATGCATTGTTGGAATGATTAGATAACTGAATTGTATAATAAAAAAAATGGTTTCTTTTTGTTTTCCTTTTAACACCTGTTCAATGTTTGGAACCAAAATAAAGGCCATGCTAGATTGGTTTAGGTGTATTAATGCAGGTTGGGAAGCAGGGAGCAAAAAGTGAGGCAATCACAATTTGGTATCTTCTGTAACAAAATGTAATCTTTTTGTGTCAAGTTTATTGCCTTTTATAAGTACTAGTAATATGGTTGTACATGGCTGTTTGTATAGCATGGAGTATATGAAATATTTCTGCTTAGATGTGTAATCAAGCCATTCAAATAGTTAGTTTGCTCCTTCTTAGATGCTCATGTTTAAGTGAGTGGTTATTGTCGGTTTTTTGCAACTGTGGGTTACATGTGCATGGGTAGGATGAGTTACTTACTGGTATGGATCTTTGAAGGTTCATTATTATGGAGCATTTTATTCTCTTTAATTTGACATCTATATTGTTATACCTTTTCAACTGTTTTTCCATCATTCTCATGCTGTACACCTTTTTGATGTTCACGTTTTTAATTTACGATATATCCCGTTGCATTGTGAAAAACTCTTAATGCAACATGTGAACCACCAAATATTTTGCAAAATTTGATGTTTAAAACTTAAATGTATCTTGATAGAACTTTAACATCCCCGCCGCATTGCGCGGGTACTCGACTAGTAAAGAATTGAAAATTATAAGTTTTGGTGATTTTTGGGGTTTTAAATAAAAATAAAGTCTAATTTGAAATTTTATAAGTTTAATAAAAAATAATATAAACCAACGAATTGTATTGAAATATGTTGGTCAATCAATTCGGTCTTTTAAATCATAAGAGCATCTCCAACAGTTTCTTTAAAATAAAGAAGTAAAAAAACAAAATATAAAAAAATTTACATTCATCTCCATCAGATTATCTATATCGGAAATTACATGATTAATTATATTGTTAAAATATTTGATACTACTCATAAAATATTATTTCCTATTCTAAACATTTAATTTAAATCAATTTTCATTGGTAGAATGAATAAAAAAACATTTCTCTTTCTCTCTCTCTCTCCTATGTAATCAATTTTAGAGATATTTCCAAATTTGAAGATTTTCATCATTTCCCTTGTATTGTCTTCATTTTGGAGAAGGTTTTGAAGAATCTATTAGAGCAAAAAAAATCTTCATTTTAGAGAAGTTGTAGAGATTTCTTGTAAAAACACTAAAGATTTTCATCTTCTTTATAGTTTTATAATTATGCACATAAGGGAGGAGCCATATGCCCATATGAGATGAAAATCTCATATACGGTTCTGTACCGGACATTCTTTAAATTGAATGATGATTGACGATCGTAACGGATGTTAATAAATTCAAAGGAAATTATGCGGAAACTTTACAAAATTATTATAAAGCTATACAGAATTATAGAATTGATCACCTATGATCGAAGTTATAAACTCTATAATACAAGACTAATCCACACGATGCTCTAAAATTATAGATTTGTATTTATTCATTTACTTTTTGTCATATTATTAATCGGTCACCAAAAATCATTCATAAACATGGTCTAATTTTATCCTTGTTTTGATTAATATTTTTGTGTATTTTATTTTAATAAGTTTATAGAAGCAATATATATTAAATATAAATTATATGTATATAGAAAATGTTAATTAATAATTATAAAATATACTTACTAATTTTACCTTTTGTTTATTGTATTTTTTTTAATAAGTTTAATTTTCTTTTTATAAAAAAATATACAAATAAATGAATCTATATAGTCACTCATATACATAAATAGATAAATAAATAAAATATTTATTTTATTTTATTATTTGAAATTATAATTTAATATACTAATTAATACTATAGTAATTTATATCATTTCAATATAACTTGTAAAAGAATAAGAAAATAACCTGATTTAATATAAAAGTTGTAAATTAATAACTATAAATTAAAAATTAAAAAATATAATAATCTTGTTTTATCAATGTAAAATAAATTAAACAAAAATTAATAAATATATATAAGTAATTTATAAAAGAATAAAAACTGAAGAAAAAAATTCATACAAATTTATAATGGTGCGTTTGGTACACTGGACATGACAGGACAAAACAAAACATAGATCACTGTTCCACGTTTGTTAGGATTTTTATGTGGAACATACAAGAACAGAGTGAAACACAAGTGGAACAAACATGTTCCACCTCCACCCCATGGAACAAGCTGAAACAAGGTGGAACAATCTTCTATTTTACTATATAACCTCAAACTAAAAAGGATGCTACGATTGCGGATAGAGGCGAATGGATCGATGGAATTTGGCATTGGAAGTGGGAGTGGAGAAGTGCACCGAGAGGAAGGACAACAGATGACTTGGAAGAATTAGAGAATTACATCCGATCATAAACCGTAAGGATAAAACGGAGTGGGCTTTAGCGACGACAAAAGAATTCAATGTTAAAAGTTTAAGAAAGATAATCGAGCAAGGTTCGGGAGGATCGACAGAGAACAATCAACCCACTATATGGACACGTTTAGTACCAAAAAAGGTTGCTATTTTTGTTTGGAGGTCGAGACACGGTCGAATCCCATGTAGATCGGTTTTGGATAGTTTGGGGTTGGATTTAGATTCTGTTTTATGCCCCACTTGTGGCGAGATGACGGAGACTGTGGATCATGCACTTGTGATGTGTCCGGAAGTAAGCAAGGTTCGGCAAACTTCAGGTAGATGGTGGCGAAGAAACTTGGAAGGAGCACAATTGGTTCAAGAATTATTGGAAGAAAACGATCAAACGGGTAAAAATGCGGCGATTTGGAATGGAGTGAAATGGATATTCTTGTACCTAATTTGGGAATTTAGAAACAAAGTAGTTTTCAAAGGAGAGAATAGTAAAATCGTAGACCACGTGTTTGATTTTCACAGAAGATCGTTCGAATGGATCAAGAGGAGCGATTCGAAGTTTGATTTGGATTGGAAGAGGTGGTTGACGGGTCCTAACGCTTGACGTAGGAGGGGCGAGGGAGGAGGCTGCGGCTGCAGGTCGATAGAGAGGTCGAGGGAATGTTTTGACCCTCGCAAAACGCACATGCTCTCTCTATTTCATTTGGATCTTCGGTTGTGGCTTTCGTTTAATGATACGTCGAGAGGATTCAGATCTGATGTTGTGGATCGTTTTCATTCTGCTAAGCTGCTAATTTTGGTGATGCACTTCGGCTGCAGTTCATGGACAGTTCGGTAAGGGTGCTCTGCCTTTGCAACTATGCTGTTTGGTTCAGCCGTTTGGTTGTGTTGTCATGGTATATGCTGCTTAATTACATTGTGGTTGTTATGATTCTGGCTTGGTTGATTAGGGCCTGGCTGGGATGGCATATGGTTTTGTACAGTGTGGTTTGGTAATAAAATCTGTTGCTTTTCAAAAAAAAAATATAACCTCAAACTGAAATATAACTATATTCTAAAACATCAAATACACATTTTTTATAATTTATTCATTATTTAAATTTTATTTTTTGTATTTTATGTTCTTTAAATTTTCACTGTAATTTCCTCAAAATATTATTTTTATATTATTTCTATGTTTTGATTAATTTATATAAATTATTAAATATTAATAGTAAAAAATATAAAAAATGTTAAAAAATAAAAATTGAAAACTACATAATTTTTTTTATTTTTAGGTCACTTTAAATGTCTTGAACAAAACTTTATAACAGTATATTTTATCGTACAAAATATGTATTTGATTATAATTTAATAAATTACATAGTTCCAAGTTAATTGGAGCAAAAAAGGTTGTTTAACCGGCAACCTCAAACCGACCCACAATCGGCTGCCAATTCCATAATGTGGGGGGTATACCTGACTCACTCAGCGGCAAGACGATTGCGAGGGGGCCCCGAGCCCGTCTCCCGCAGGATTCAATTATAGTTTTCCATGCGATGGCCCGGGAAAAAACTCCTATGATTTTTATTCTCTTAGTAAAGTAAAAACAAAATATGAATTTGAACCCGATATACTTGGCCTTCGCGATTTTCAACTCCAGCCACTCGAATTTTTGTTATTCCTTTTTCGTGAAAGTTTCCTTTTATCCGGCTCAAGTAGGCACACCAAATAAAGAAAAAGAAAGGAGTTCTCGCTAGTAGTGATAAATCCTGTTAATAAAAGGGGTCAGACTATCCACATGGGGGTGGTGAAGGAAGGACCCCAATTGGTAAAAAAAAAAAAGCACAACCCGTTGGGGTTAGGTGCACTTCGAAAAAGAAGTAAAAAAAGGAAATAATAAAAATATATAAAATATATAAACAACTTAGGGGTGTTTGGGATTGCTTATTTAAAACAATTTATGTTTTTTTTACATAATTGCTTATCAACTTATCACATTTCAAATTGGATTTTTATATAAAAAGTAAATTATATTTCAAGTCTAATAAGTTGTTTTCAATAAGTTAGAATCATTTGACTTATCAAAAATGTGATTATCACCGGTTTGGCACCGGTATAAGCACTTTTCTTTTTCCTCATCCAAACACTCAAAAGTGCTTATCATCGGTTTGGCTCCGGAATAACGGAATAAGTCAAAAAACCCTTAAAATAAGCAATCCCAAACACCCCCTTGTTAAGAGTAAATTGGTCATGTTATATGAATAATTTCTATCCAATTATATCTTATAACATGATGAACATAGACCAACAAAAACTGACACGACACGCTAACCCGACACGAAAAAAACGGGTTTGCGTAATACATTTTAACCCGTTTAAGTAAACGGGTTGACACGACACGACACGAAAATTAAACGGGTAAGGTCATGGTCAAAAATTTCAACTCGAAAATGACCCGAATAACCCGTTTATATATATTATAATTCTTTTTAATGTTTTGGATTTTTAATGTTTTGGATTGGTTACAACTTATAAGTTTGAACTATAAAATTTAGATTTCTAATGTTTTCATTTGAATTTTGGATTTGTAATTTTTTTTGTGTATTTTCGATATTTAATTTTTAATTTTATAAATGTTAAATGGGTTAAACGGGTTAGGCGAGTCGGATTAGGGTTGGGATTTTCTGACCCGTTTATTAAACGGGTCGGGTTAGGATAAGGCACTTTCAACCCGTTTAACTTTGAACCCGACACAAATCCAACACGACACGACACGTTTGCCATGTCTAAATGAACGTGTATCCTATCTTTGTTTTATCAGGTCTCCTCGTACGCACCCTAAAGAAATTGTAGGTTCTTATTATAGTGTGAAATTTTTATAAAACTAGGTGAGTTTGTTGTAGTCATCCCACAAGGCCACAATGCTCCAACCTCAAAACCCGTTTTAAAACCCTGCAAAAGCAAACGCTTAATGTTGTGATTCTCCACCCATTGAAAAGATTCCCACTCAATTTTCGTGAAAAAGGACACTGTGAAAACCCTTTTTTTGTTTCTAGCGATTGACTAGTTGCCATAAACTTCTACATTTTCTCGCGTTCCTCGACAGACTGAGAACTTGGTGTCTTCTCCGATAACAGAAAACATTCTGGGTTCTTTCTCAGTTCATCGGAAACATGCAGTCGCCGGGGACTTTAGCGAACCCAACAAACCCTTTGAAAAGGAGGTTTCAAACGATGATGAATGATTCTTCTAACAACCAAGAACCCAGTTAGTAAGTGTTTCAAGTTTCTTCAATTTATATTGAAAAATGTTGACAACATTTGAAACTATGTTCTGATTAATGTGTTTTTTTTATCAAGTACGGAAGCTACGACCATTCCCCAACCTAATTTGGCTCCCAGAGAGTAATTTCTTATTTATTGAATTTGGGTTTCTTATTTCACTTTTGATTATGTTTGTCGTTGGTTAAATTTATGTTTTCATTGATACTTTTTTTGTTATTGTTGAATTTAGGTATCAGTTGGATGTGTTTAAGGTGGCTATGAAGCGAAATACCATAGCTCATCTTGACACCGGAGCCGGAAAAACAATGATAGCTGTCATGATCATCAAAGAAGTTGCACATTCTCTTAAAAACCAACCATCTCAAAAGAAATTGATGATTTTCTTGGCCCCAACTCGTAATCTTGTAGAACAGGTATATTGTAATTATATCACTAATTTGTTCATTAATATTTATAATTATTGGGTACTTTGAGCTTATTAGGGTGTGCTTAGTTAAAAATATGGCACAAGATCACCAATGAGACTTTTGAGGTCAACTTACTAATATTTTTGTTCAACTTTTGTTGGAAACCTTTAATAAATTAGCTGAACTTTGTTCATAATACCATTATCAGAAAACAAATTGGAGTTATTTTTGATAATTACGTATTTTTTTTTCTCCTTCAAAAACTTGGTTCCCTTTGATCTGTTAAATAAAGAGAAGCCTAAACATGAGTTTTTTGGACCAAGTTTGCCGTAGGTGTATTCTTTGTGTTTTACCCTTTCTTATTTATATGTTGTTGAGATGCTTCTTCCACTTTCTTTTGTTTTGCCCTTACCACCTTTTGAAAGTAGGTTTTATGAATCTTCATTGCAGCAGTTTGAGGTTCTTAGAGAAAACACTGACCTCATGGTTGATTTTTACCATGGGGCGAAAGTGGGTTTTGGAAAGAAGGTTGATGAATGGGATGCTTCCGTATGGGAACAGGAGACTGACAAGAATCACGTGAGTTTGTTTCTAAAATTTTTTCTCACTTAAAGCTATTTTTATGAAAGATTAGAAGTGCCAGTTGTTTGCATTTTTATAACAAAATTGTAAGAATCTGATGTTATTGTTTTTTCTTTTCATTTCTTACCCAGGTAATGGTTATGACACCTCAAATCTTGTTGGATGCCTTGAGGAATGCATTTCTGAATTTTGAAATGATTTGTTTATTGATTATTGATGAGTGTCATCGTGCTAGTGGTAATCATCCTTACGCAAGTATAATGAAGGTAAATCATCTATTGGTATCACCATGTTGCATATATGTGAAGCTATGTTGCTGAGGTTTTATCTTTTTTTTTGTGAAGGAATTTTATCTCAAAGCCGTTGAGAAGCCAAAGGTTTTTGGCATGACTGCATCCCCAATAACTAAAAAAGGTTTGGGCTGTTTTAGTTTTTTACATTCTTATATTAGAAGACTTGGAGATTAATATTTGTCATGTAATTTTGTCACCTCGCGAATTATAAATGGTTTTGCAGTTTTTTTAACAAGGTAGGCGTGCGTAATTGACGCAGGCTTTGTCATCCATGATTGGCTCAAAACTTGCATCCTCACTCTGCGTCACTCAATATGATTTGAAATACACGGATCATATTTAGTGATGCAGGCTGAGAACGTGAGTTGCAGGGCACAAATGGGTGGTAGATCTTGTTTTTACGACTACCTTCTTTTTAATCTAATTATGTTCGTGAGATGACCGAATACATTTTTAATTCTTTAAATCTTTTTGTCTTAAAATTTTGCATGCATTTTCCAAAGGTTATGAAAATGAAGATAATACTCTGCATGTTTGTGATATGATTTGTGCATTAGGTGTCACTTCGGCGGAAGACTGTGAATCACAGATAACAGCGCTTGAAGGTGTCTTGGATTCTCTGGTAGTAATATGTCAATTTACAAATTTAACCCTTTATTTAAAAGTTAGTTTGGAATATGAAATCTGATATTTTTGCTGTGAATTTGCAAGGTTTACACATTACGGAACAGGGCAGAGCTGGAGAATGCCGTCCCATCTGCTTCACATATCTATTGTTTCTACGAGCCATCCGAGGTTTCCCATTCAGAACTAAAAGCCGAACTGGAATCCGCAAGATTAAAGGTGAATATTTCAAAAAGTCCCCCGATGTTCTTTTAAAATAGCAAAATGAGCCCTGAGAATCAAGTCGTATTTTTTTCTCTTTGTCTTCTTCCGTAGTTTGATGCACAACTGATCGAGATGCAAGTGTCACTGCAACGTAGTTATAAAGATACCGACGAAAAGCATGAGGTTCTGCGAAAGCGGTTATCTAATGATTTCGCTAAGATTATTTATTGTATTGATGAACTGGGCCTTTTGTGTGCTTATGAGGTACGTGTATAGTGCAATTTAAAGAGTAAATTCTATGCATCTCTTTGCGCTTGGGTTTTATTTATTTTATATATCATAATATGATTTATTGTTTTCTAGGCTGTTAAAATCTGTATAGCGAAAGGCCCCAAAGCCACAGAAGAATGTGATTTCTTTCAGCAAAGCCGATCAAAGTGTTCTTATTTTCTAGAGGAAACATTATTTATTATTGGGAAATCTTTGCCAAATGGTATGTTATCTGGTACCTTCTATTTTTTTTTTAAAATCTTTTACGTTTGGTCTTTGTTTTTCTTTTAATTTAAGTTTCTTGTTCATATCTCAGGCCATGAAAATATTTTAGATGCTGGATGTGATTATGAAAAGCTGGTAGCAGCTGGCCATATCTCACCGAAGCTATATCAACTCTTTCAACTTTTCCGGTCATTTGGGTGACATATATTTCCTCATTTCATCATTGAGTCTCCACCTTGATATAATTTTTTTTTTCAAAACATGATATTAAGCCTATCTTTTCTTTGAGCTGCAAATCACTGCACATGAATATATTACTTGTAATTAGGGGGTAGTTTTTGTCCAATTTCTTAACGAAGGGTCAAAATGGGTGAATAAATTTCATTTCTTAACAAACGGTCAAATTGGGTAAATATTTTCATTTATAAAAATTTCAACCTGGGTGAACACCATTTAACTTGGGATGGAAGGAGAACATATATATATAGAGAGAGAGATAAAGAGAGAGGGAGGGAGGTTCGGGGGAAAACCTCAAAAAATGGAAAGTTGAGGATGTTCCTGGTAGCCCTTCATCCGGACGATATGCACTTGTGCATACAAGTAAATTAAGTTGTTTTTTGGTTTTTTTCACGTGTGCGTTATGCACATGTGCATATGCACGTGTGCATGTTGCAGATTAATTGTATGCACAACTGCACAAGTGCATATCGTCTAGATGAAGGGTTACTAGGGTGTTCCTTAGTTTTCCATTTTTTGAGGTTTTCCCCTGAACCTATATATATATATACTTGTTTTGGTAAGTTGAAAATTGAGATTTAACCCTTCTAAAAGTATTATTCTGGTGTTTTGACTTTCAGGGAAGCTACCAAAGTATTGTGCCTCATTTTTGTAGAGAGAATTCTAACAGCTAAAGTTATTGACATTATTGTGAAGAGAGTTGCAGACTTGTCTCATTTGGAAGTTTCGTATTTGACTGGTAGTACAACTTCCGTCGATGCAATGTCCGCAAAACTGCAAAAAGAGACTCTTGAATCTTTTCGGTCTGGGAAGGTATATATTTATCCTGTTTGAAATCCCACTTCAATTATTAATCAGATTTCGTTTGAAATCCAAGTCGTTTTTGAATGTGATTCTGTATTAGGTGAATCTACTATTTGCTACGGATGTTGTTGAGGAGGGGATTCATGTGCCCAACTGTTCAACAGTGATCCGTTTTGATATCCCAAAAACGGTTCGTAGCAATGTCCAATCACGAGGACGGGCCCGCCAAAGTGGCTCCCAGTTTATCATAATGCTCAAGAGGTAGTCAAATGTGTTCTTCTCATAACGAAACCTTGAAAATAGGAAACTTTAAGCTTCTTTTATATACTTATAAGATGTATTCAACAGGGGAAATGAAAAGGAAAGAGAACATGTTTGTGACATCATTCGGAGCGAGTATTCCATGTTGGACACTGCTAAAACCCGCGACCCTAACACATGCACCGTAAAACCTTATAACTTCAAAGAAACGGAAACTTACTCTGTCGAGGCAACGGGAGCTTCTGTCACGGCTGATTCTAGTGTCAGCCTCATTCATAGATATTGCGCAAAACTCCCCGGTGACAAGTAAGATTCTTTTTTACTCTCTCCTTCCCAAAATAAGTGTCCACTTTCAAAAGTAAATCCGCTTTTAAATTCTACCCTTAATTATTACGGGTAAAAGTGACAATTATTAATTATAAAATGTGTAATAGTTGCAGATTTTCATAACCGTGTGCCTCTTTTTTAATATGGACATTTATTTATCCCTAGATACTTTGCACATTGCTATTCAAATTGTAAAATAACTTATTTGATCCATAGGTACTACGCTCCGAAACCAAATTTCCAATTCTTATTGGTGGAAGGTTTATACGAGTGCAAAATGACGTTACCGCCCAACGCTGCTTTGCAAACTATAAGCGGTCCTCCGTGTAAGACCTCACATCTTTCAAAGCAGCTTGTATGCTTGGAGGCCTGCAAAAGGTTGCACCAAATGGGAGCGCTCACCGACCATCTAGTCCTTCACAATGAAGATCCTTCAGGGAACAAATCTTCTAAAACTACGAAAGAACCATCTTCTGGTGCAGGTAGGTAATCCAAGCAGAAATGGAACATTCTAGAACTGAAATAGAAGTTATATTGTAATTCTAGAACCATCTTCACAATGTTGTTTTTGTTATTATAGGGACTACAAAGAGGAAGGAGTTACATGGGACCACAACCATTCGTGCTTTGTCGGGTACTTGGGGCGACAAACATGATGACGGTGCTGATTTTTATGCTTATAAAATCAGTTTCTCATGTAGCATTGTTAATGTGAAGTATTCAAGTTTTGTTCTTTTGACTGGGTCAAAGCTCGGTGATGATGTGGGAAATATCGAGATGGATTTGTACTTGGTTTCGAAGTCTGTAAAATGCAAGGTTTCTTCATCTGTGGAATTGCATCTCAATTCGGAACAGGTTTGAGTAAATCTTTGTGTAGTATCTTGTGTTTAATACTGACTTCAAATTGTTACTGCTTCCAGCCCATAATAATTGTAAAAGTAAATTACAAATTTCTCCAATTTTTAACAAAATTTCTTACTTTTCATGCTATCTTTTTGGTTTCTTTTGTTAGGTAGCAAAAGCAAAGTGCTTTCAAGCGTTATTCTTCAATGGGATATTTGGGAAATTGTACATCGGCTCCAAACAATCAGGATTGGCAAGAGAATTCTTACTTCAAACCGACCAAACACTGTGGAACCCATCATACATTTACTTGCTCTTGCCACTGGAGTTTCTAGAACCGTTGACCATCAATTGGAAGGAGGTTGACTCTTGTGTATCTGTGGTTGACTTTGTGAAGACAAATTCCCAGTTCAGGGCCAAGAAGCAGGCTCGTGATGGCGAAATTACAACACTCGAGAACATAGATTCAGTTATGACTGAATCTGATAGCGGAGATATGGTTCACTTTGCAAACACATCTATTCATAAAGATAAGGTCAAAAATGTTGTAGTTTTGGCCATTCACTCTGGGAAGATCTATTCTGTTCTTGAGCTTCTTCAAGATGCAACTGCTGAAAGTCCTTTCGATGGAGATACTGGCTCGAAACCTCCAAGATTTTCATCGTTCACCAACTATTACGAGAAGAAATATGGAATTATTCTAGCGTACCCAAAACAACGCTTGTTGCTGCTAAAACAAAGCCATAGGGCACATAACCTTCTTGTGGACTTCAATGGTGAAGGTTCGTTGAAGCCTATGCTGTTTTTGTCTATAACAAATTGAAATTCTCTTGATTGACGTTTTTTTTGATCTTGTGAAGGTATTTTACATGGAAAGAAAATACGGGCCGATAGTGGTAAGGTGAATACCGACAAACTGAGAAATCATGTTCGTATACCACCGGAACTTCTAGTCATCATCAACGCAAGGCTAGATGTTGTTAAATCGTTCTATTTGCTACCATCATTAATGAACCGACTCGAGTCATTAATGTTGGCTAGCCAGCTTCGTGAAGAAATTACCGGCCATTCTACCAACTTGCGCATCTCAAGCTCATTGGTTTGTGCTTTAGTTTTATTAATGTTCTTTTAGTGGTAATAAATTTCATGATTAATATCGTGATTCTTGTTTCATATAGATTTTGGAAGCCATCACAACTCTGAGATGCAACGAGAGTTTCTCCATGGAACGATTGGAGTTGCTTGGTGATTCAGTGCTAAAATATGCAGTGAGTTGTGATCTCTATCTTAAACACCCGACAAAACATGAAGGCCAGCTTTCTAATCAGCGATCATGGCAAGTTTGTAACTCGACCTTGTACGATTTGGGAATCGAACGTCAGTTACAGGTATGATGCTATAAAGATCGTCTTATATGCATATTTGACTATATTTCATAGATTTGGTACTAGTGTATCACATTAATACATCGCTTTATTTTAGCAATCTTTGACCCTCGATAAATCTTTGAAAACGTTACAGGGTTACATAAGAGATAGTGCATTTGATCCTACTCGGTGGACTGCGCCAGGTCAGCTTCCGTTACGGCTTCACCCTTGTAAACATGGTGTCGAAACGTTAGAAGTGCCTATCGACAGCAAATACCATTCAAAAGATGCACAAAATTTGATCGGGAAGTGTTGTGATTTGGGCCACAGATGGATGGGCTCAAAGACAATTTCAGACTGTGTCGAGGCCCTGGTTGGAGCCCATTATGTCGGAGGTGGTTTGAGCAGCGCACTTAGCTGTATGAAATGGCTCGGTGTTAGTTGCGAGCTTGATGAATCACGCATTGATGAAGCCATTCGAATTGCTTCACTCCACACGTTCGCACCAAAACTGGATGTCATCGAGAGTTTAGAGTCGAAGCTTGGATATGAATTCCGGGTCAAGGGTTTGCTGTTGGAAGCGATCACACATGCATCTGATCAAGAGCAAGGAGCTGGGTACTGTTATCAGGTCATTTCTTACTCGATAAAATTTCCCAATTCATCTTAGGTGTTGTTTGTTTACCTCTTAATAGTTCCATTAAGAGGCAACCTCTGAATCGCTAAGAGGTGAATCTTTTTTGGCAAAAAAAAGTCTGCCTCTTAATAGTTCCAAAACCCTCTGAATGGTTTTGTATCTTAGGCCTCCCTTAACCATTCAGAGCCCTAATTTCATTATGAACAATTACCAAACAACCATATTTCATTTTGCACTATATCATAAGAGCCTCTTAATCATTCTGACCACTTATTCATCTTGCACCAAACCATTCAGCAACTGCCAAACGGCCCCTTGGTAATTAACTCGTTATATTTTAGCTGGAAATGCTCACTATTTAACATCTTATATTTAGATGTTTTTGCTTGCTTACGAAGGGAATAAATGTATTTCTTATATTGATTCTCTTTTTTTTTCTATTTTTTGTACATGCTTTCTTGTAGAGGTTAGAATTTCTTGGTGACTCAGTATTGGACCTACTTATTACATGGTATCTTTACGAGAAGCACAAGGATATCGATCCGGGAGAATTAACGGACTTACGTTCAGCCTCGGTTAATAACGAAAATTTTGCTTATGCTGCTGTGAGACGGAATCTTCATCCCCACCTCCAGTATCGCTCCGGTTATCTCCAAAGTCAGATTGCAGAGTATGTGAAATTTGTAGCCACCTCTTCCACCGATACAAACTCACTCCAAACCAAGAAAAGCCCGAAGGTGCGTTGATACTTTTATCATGTATTTCTTAAAGAATTATCTTATGTTTTCAAAGCATTTTGATTTGTTTATTTTATTGACGTATACTATAGGCACTGGGCGACTTAGTTGAGAGTATTGCAGGTGCCATATTGCTTGATACTAAACTCGATCTTGATGAAGTTTGGAGGATCTTTGAGCCATTACTATCTCCAATAGTGACACCCGATAAACTCGAGCTTCCTCCTTTACGTGAATTGATGGAATTATGTGACTCGATGGGTTATTTCGCGAAAGACACGTGTCGAAGCAACGGTGATATTGTAACAGCTGAGCTACGATTGCAGCTCAAAGATGCCTTGTTGACTGGTGAGGGCAGCGGTCCAACCAGGAAGATTGCAAGGGGTCAAGCCGCTCTTCAGTTGTTAAAAGAGCTTGAGGTTTGGGTTCATTTGCTTTACTCGTTAATTATACTATTAATGTTGTCTTTGACATGTTTCATGTTGTTTTGGTTGACAGAAAAGAGGAATTTCGAGGAAGACTCGAGGTCAAGATGATAGAGATGGGGAAATTGACGATAAAAATAATGAAAAAAGTGACGCCACCCCGTTAAAGCCGGATCGCGTTAGGAATACGAAGATAACGCTCTTGGATCCTCCGCCACCTGTAGATACCGCCGTTGTCGATGAATGTGCAATGGAGGAACAATCCGATTCTAAGGTTGAAATCCCAGGTAATCATCATTAAAATTTGTTCAATTTTAGGACAAAACGAAAAACCAGTAACCGCATAACCAAACCAAATGAAACTAACCCAGTATGCCCCACTTGAAAGTAGGGTGTGGGTGGGGCCCGGTAGAGCGGTTGTTTCTGTGAATACCCGAGTATGATAAAAATGGCCAAATGGGTGACTATTGACAACCTCATTTCAATTTTGTGTTTATTTCAATGGCAGTTCTAAAGTCGATCAATATGAATAAGGGAGGACCACGAACTGCTCTTTATGAGCTGTGTAAAAAAATGCAGTGGCCGATCCCTACTTTTATGCCTTCGGAGCAGAAATCAAGGTTGGTAAATATTTGCTACAAATCATTTTGCAGAGTCTTGTTTTCTTATTGTTTCATTCGAGTTGTGGCTTTAAAAACGGAAACATGATTTTGTAGATCTCTGGTTGAAATTGGCGAAGGGGTTGAGAAAAGAACAGCGTTTAATAGCTTTGAGTCTCATATAAGCTTGACGATTCCTGACTATGGAGTTATTGAACTCACTGGAGATCCACGAGCAGATAAGAAGAGTTCATTTGACTCTGCTGCTGTACTCATGCTCTATGAGCTCCAACGACTCCAAAAGCTCAAAATCGGCTAGAAAGTCAACAGATTCGATACGGCAAGTCAAAGTCAAAGTATGGCATGTTTGCTCTCGGTTTGTGGGAATTACCTTGTTTATTGTCGTAGGATTTCTAACTTCGTTAGTTTGTTTGAAGCCGTTGGTTTCTTTAGCTATCGTAAATACATGCATGTTAATGTGCATAACTAGAACCAAACCAAATGACCCAGTATATCCTAACCAAGGCAAAAATTCGTTACAATTTTGAAGCATTTTGCCGTGGTTTAGACACCTTGCCAACAGGTTCGTTGACTATGCTCGTGTCAACAACTCGTACACGTTATTGTTGTTGTCTCCAGGTACCCGCTTGAGCATTTCAAAGCTTCTGCGACTTCCTAAGAAGTCGATGCGTTTGAGTTCTACAAAACCACACTTTGCAGCTTCGTTGCTCGAGTACATTGACCGTAGCCGGTCAGCATGCCTTGAATCGGTGTGGATTGCTAACTCTATCTCAGATGTCGACAGGTTCTCCTAAAAATACCGTAAACAACAAGTGATGTAGGTTATGTGCAAAGTATCGGTTTTTGATTGATCTATGATTGAGATTTGTTCAGTTACCTGATAAAATGCGTAGATGTGATCTAACAACTGTGAACATGTGAACCCTGTATCGCTAAAGAACGTCCTTGAACAAGGTCCCATCTCGAGAAACCGGTCCACTGGAAATAGTATCGTAATGAAATGGTTCCTGAAAACAAGCTCACTCTTTTCCCTACACAAAAAAGAAGATTTTTACACATCTCAACTTGAGACTAACAAATACGTTTTTATTTAAAAATATAATACTTTTGAAAATAAAGTCGTAACAGGTTAAGGACCGACGGGCCCAAACCGGTCCCAATCGGCTCCGAGCTGGGCTCATTTGACCATCTCTAGCTGAGTAAGAGCGGTCTCAACTTGGACTAAAAAACGCCCCTATGCATATCAGGCATGAAGGGAACGGTAAAATACGATTGTAAAAAAGTAACCTTTCGGAGAGCGGCCGTAAGAAATTAACGAAACAAGCGTCGGGTTCCTTTGTACTTCCATCGACAAATTCAGATGTCTTAGAATCATCGAAACTGAACGAGTCCATACAGATAGATGCGGTTGTTGATGGCTCGGACATACTCCAATTGATCGAATCAAGAAGGACGTTTCGAGCCAATGGATTTATCGGTGTCTGCATACGACGATTTCTGACCCCTTTTTTTGCAAGGATCGCGATGCTTTGCTTCTCCTTGAGGCTCAATTTAGGTTCATCTTGATAACCATCGACCATATCGCTATCCTACAACACGTCAAGACCGAAAAACATCTCAACTTCATCAACTAAGAACTTGAAACATTTGATATTTGAATTAAAGTTCAAACCAATAAAACGACATGTTGTCTCAATAGGGTCATTTACGTAATTTCATCTACTAGGCTACGCTCTCGTGTGGCCCGACTGAGTGAACTTGATCTTATATGAAGGTATTAGAACATACCTTTAGATCGATGCCACCTGGAACATTCCCGAGCATCATTCCTACATGGCGTGCCAAGTCAGCAGACAAATGGACGAGTCTCTGTGACCGGATCTCCTTCGAAGTCTTCAGAACCCATAGGGGCTGAGGCACATCATTCACAATCAGTCGAAAACATATCATATAAATATTCAACAACAATCATCGATAAAAATACAGTAAAACTTACCGTAACAAGATTATTGGAGTGACCAAGATATTTTCGAATCGAAGAACCGTCACACACAACATGAGTTGCGTTGTGACCGACCAACCACCGGTTCGCTAGCAAAGCACCTTCTTCAAGAGCAGCCTCTACAACCTACGGAATGCACAATTTTTCAAACAGCCGTCATCAAAACGTAAAAGCTCAAAGACATATTTATATATGAACTGAATGATTAGTGCTGAATGAGTATCTTATCGATCATACGTGATACCTTGTTCCGCAGCTCTGCGGATACATCTGGATCGATGTAAACAGTTTGACCCGAAAAATTGGAACCTCTTGGTTTTTGGTCTTCTGATGAATGTGATCTTGATCCTTGGATGAAGTTAGATTGTTTGGCATTTTCAAGCATAGCAACAGGAAGACAAGAATTCCCGAAACTGACCCTGTTTAAATCGTCGCTCGCCATATGGTTTTCTCTCAAACTCTTGACAGCGTATAGCGATTCGTTCAATCTCACTGAACACAAGAAAAAGAATGATCGATGTTAATTCAAATAACTCGCATCTCGCGGTGCACCGGAAATGAACCATTCCGAGCTTGAAACATGTTAAACTTTGCGACGTATCCTTGACTACTCATAGAAAAATAGAAAAGTTCTGTTAGAGTTTTACATCAGCTAGACTTATGACCCTTTCTCCAAAATACATGTTGGCACCTCCTTTACATATTTTTATATGGTATCCGAGCAAAAGTCTATCTAACGGGGTTCTACATATTTTTACATGGTATCAGAGCAAAAGTCTGTCTAATGGGGTTCCATATATTTTTACATGGTATCAGAGCAAAAGTCTGTCTAATGGGGTTCCATATATTTTTATATGGTATCAGTGCAAAAATCTATCTAATGGGGTTCCACCTACTCTCACGGATTCAATTGGGAGCCAAAGAAGCATTAAAAATGCAAAGATTTTACCGTTTCTTCTTACACTATCGACAAACCATCCAAGTGTAACGATAAAGAGACGGGCTCCATGCTTCAATGCATACGAAGATTTACGTTCATGGGAGCTGTAGATACGCGTTAAGCTATCACAAGAGCATAAAAGAATACAAATTGATGGTATTAGTTTGGGTCCATAAGATCGTTTTGTTTTTATCGAATGACGTTTTATACATATTGACGAATGGGCGGCCAAGATTTGGCATTATTATTCGAGTAATCTTAGAAGACATCAAACATGTCGTATTTTGGAACCGAGTTGTCTTATAATACAAATGCATGTGTAAAATCGACCGAAGATGACAAGATAAACATCGAATTGAAGATGGAAAAGGATATCTGAAGCACCAAATGTGTACAATGAGGGTTCAAATGGGGACTGTATTCACCACCCAATCTCTCAGTTGCATCCATCACTTGTTTTCTTGCTTCTGTAAGTCAACATCAAGAAGAAGTCAATGATTTGGCCAGCAAGACTTCTTCTAATTCACATGTGATTGTGAAACAATTTAGATGAATCCAACCATAAGAGTTGGTTTATTCATATATGAATTAATGAATGCACTTCAGGACAAAATGATGAATAAACAAGAAAAAGTCCAAAGACCATCATCATCTTGTAGAATTCTAAACTCCCACAAATCAACTACCAAATTTAGATGAATTTCCTTTGGGTTTCTTTGAAAATCAACCTATTGATATTGGAAGATCCATTTCATTAGATTCCGATTTTAGAACAGGATCATGGTTGATGTAAATTTGAAATTTGACTTTTTGTTTGACTATGAGTCAAGATGGCCAAGACCCAAGAACACCCAAAATATGAGTGATTTGGTGACCAAGATCAATACATTCACAAAGACAAACTGAAAAGCAAATTAATTGAACACATCAAAGAGATCAAACTAAAGAAATCAAGATTCAAATATATAGACATATTGAAGGAAGAAGAGGTGATCATCACCTTTGGATAAACCAGTAACACAAATAACAAGACCAAAAAATGGAGAATTTGACGTTGAATGAAGGAGAGAAGCAGAAGTAGCCATTGAAGAACGTGGAGCTTGAAGATCTCTGAATGAATCAGTACCCAATGTACACCTTACATCTGAAAACACCTTTGAACAACCCTTGCTACTAATCATCTCAACTTTACCACCCCCAACCATCTCTGATTCCAACAATTTACCACCAAAACTGAAATGGGTGTTCAATTTTTTTGCATAACTCAAATGGGTTTTTGAATTCAATCAAAATATGAGATGGGTTTAGGATTTAAACATGAAACAGAAAACCAAAATCAAATCTTTAAAGGGGGTGGTTTTATAAAAGGAATAGAGAAAGGGGAAGCTTTTATCATACAAAGAGAATGAAGAATCGCATGTGCTTATTGGAATGATGACAAAAGGAGAATAGAAAGGAAGGTCTTATCTGTATTGAAGATTGTATTCAAAGTTATGAAACGAATAAAAGGTTGAATCAAGATTTCTGAAATTTGTGGATGCTTTTGAACACTTTGTGTTGGTTGGTGTTGGTTCAAGAAAAGATGGGTATTGGCAGTGACGAGTGAGGAAAAAGAGGGAAGGAAGGGGCTTTTTGATGGGTCTTTTTAGAATCACGCCATTGCTTCAATTTCTACCTCTCCAAGGTTTCAAATGGTCTCCCTCCTTTTCATAACAAAACTCCTTTCATTTTTGCCAAAATTATGATGTTTCTATTGTGTAGGAATGCCACAAGATTACACCTTTACTTTAACATTTCAAAAAACTAAAACTAAACACTTTTTATTTGGACATTGGAATTATGTTTTAACAGAGGTATTCAAATACGAAGGTTAAATATTGTAAGAATGTAAGAACTAAAGGTTAAGAGAAGGTTTATATGTGAATAACTGAAAAAATCATATTGTTTTTTTAATTTGAAGATGCATGTAAAAACTCGTCCTACATGAATTTGTGAAATCTCTTATAAGCCTCAAGTTATAGGTTACCAATAAGTTCCACCATGGTTTTTAAGTTGATTTGGAAGTTATTGGACCAATATGCTCCATTAGGCAACTCGGAGCTCGTCATATGGCTAAATAATGGAAATGGGGAGTTCCTTATTATTCTCAAGTTGTAGGTTACCAATAACTTCCACCATGATTTTAAATTGGACTCGAAGTTATTGGGGCACTTTGTTGTTTTGGGGTGTTACAATGCATATGTGAACTCATGTTACAAATTATTCATATATGCATCTTCAAATGGCTTCTTCAATAATTCAAATCTTTCCCTTCTTGGCTTCTCATCATATTTAGTCTTTTTCATTTGAATCTATCACTATGTTTATATACAATTAGCCGTGTATTTGTGTAATACAATGAGATGTAAATCAAAAATGAAAAATTAATGTAATTTCTCAATAAGAAAATCTTAAATTTATGAAGTATTATGTCGTATTATTAGACCTGACAAAAACTGTCACGACACACTAACTCGACACGAAATAAACGGGTTTGGGTAATACATTTCAACCCGTTTAAGTAAACGGGTTGACACGACACGACACGAAAATTAAACGGGTAAGGTTAGGGTAAAAAATGTCAACTCGAAAATGACCCGAATAACCCGTTTATATATATAATGTTTTGGATTTGGTTAGAACTTATAAGTTAGAACTATAAAATTTAGATTTCTAATGCTTTCATTTGAATTATGGTTTGTAATTTTGTGAAATTTCGATTTTTGATTTTTATCTTTATAAATGTTAAACGGGTCGGGTTAGGCATTTTCAACCCGTTTAACTTTGAACCCGACACGACACGTTTGTCAGGTCTACGTATTAGTAGGTTTCAACGTTTATTATGTATTTTAATATGTTTATAAGTTAGTTTTATAGAGTTCAAAATGTGGAGTTTCAAGAAGTTATATGTGGTAATAATTTGTAAGCTTGAATTTAAGAGATATTTTGAATATGGAGTGAACTTTTTATAATATAGTAAAGATTAGTAACAAAACATGACATTTTCTTGTGTAAGGTTCGTGTGATTACGAGTAAACATAAAACATGTATCGACATGAAAATAAGCTAAGAATGAAGAGTGACGTGATATCAAGACTCGTCTGCTTTGATATTCTATTTGTAATTTATTAGTTTGCTGCAATTGATATGAGATGACTTTGTTAACATAAGTTTTAATAGTTTTTGATACGATTCATTGGTTTACCACATTTTGGACATGCCGAAAGACCGATCCAAGGGTAGGTTTATTATGCCCTCGTTCACCATTCAATATTAGGGTTCAAGTATTTATTTATTGTTTGTTTCCATAAACTATTTTTCAAGTGTAGAGTTGCGTCTCATTGAAATTCAACCTACAGAAAATGACTAACATTTCCCTTAAGCCTATTAAGATAATGTACTCTCATTAGAAAAATGAAAGGGACTAATAAAGAAACTTTGTAAATATAGATTTATTTGTAAAGTCTAAAAACACGAATAAGGTCTTGTAACTTGAACACTAAAAAGGGAGTTAGTAGAAAAGTTGAGGAGTAAAACCATAGAGGACTTGCAAGTACGACCATTAATAGTTGAAAAATGTACTTAAGACTATATAAAATAGAGTAAATTACATTTTCCGTCTCTACGGTTTGTTAAAAGTTATGACTTTCCTTCTTGTTTGCGCTTCTCATCCATGTGGTTTATAATTCAATGTTATTTCCGTCCCTAAGGCTAACTCTTATCTTTAAGTGTGAGAGACGAAAAGAAAAATGAATTGTAAACTACAAGAAAGAAAACACTAATAATTATAAATCATAAAGTTGAGACAACAATGAATTGTGAGTTAAAACGATGAAAACCACAATTTCATAAGTATATGGATAAATGTTGCAAATATTAACAAACTAGATGGACGAAAAATGTAATTCTCAAAAAATAATCATATGAAAACCAATGTTCTAAATGGCGGTGAGGCCAAGCCTCAAGCTTTAGGAGTCACGGCAAGACCATGACGTTTATCAAAGCGTGACTTATGACGACAAATCTCTATATCATATATAATATTATATATAAAAACATATGTTTTGTACTATTAATCGACGAACCAATGATAATAAACAAGTTAAATTAGGTTATATATTAAAAAACTAGCAAATAAGACATTAAAACATAAAGAAAAATCCGATATCGTGTTACAAAAGACTGCACATTAGGCCATGGTGTGTCACAGACATAACATGGCGTGAGACACAAGCCTTAAGCCATGACATGCCATGACAGCTGTCGCAACGAGCCTTTTAGAACAGTAATGAAAACTATGTGATCTTTTTGCATTATAAATATTTCGTAACAGTAATAATAAACGATGTGAAGGGGGAAATAACCCAATAAATGGATGTGACGATTAAAAAGTTGTTCAAGTTGAATAATTTATTATAAAAACATTGCCAAAGAAATGAGTGGTGATTGATAGCCCATTTGATTCAAATACATCGTTGACCAAAATAATATAAAATTTTATCATCTAAAAATAAAGTAAACGTTTAAAAATTAAAAAATAAAGTTAATTAATACTATCGATTTAATTATTTTCAACACTGATCGCGACGATAAATGAATATCAAATAGTGATGACAAGATATTAAAGGAAACGCTTTTTTTTAAATATAATAAATTTTTGTTATTAACTAAGAAAACTTTTTTTTTTGAAAATAAAGATGCCATAATATTAATGATGGGAAGAGTTACACACAGCAGAAGATAGCGATAAGAAACAAGGTAACTGAAAAACAACATTTGGGAAGGAAACAAAAATGGTTTTCCTCGCGAGAGTATGAGCGGCTTCATTAGCTTGTCTCCTAGTAAAGACAATCCGGAAGAAATTATTGTGCCGAAGAAGATCTCGGCATCTAGAGATAATATCCCTGAATTCCGAGTTATCCGGTTGCTCATGAAGGATAGCATCCACCACCTGTTTTGCGTCCGACTCAAAGACGACATGTTGGAACCCGAGAGTACACACCCAATCAATAGCCTTAGCGAGAGCCCATGCTTCGCATTCCTTCACGGGAGGGTTTCCATGGCTAAGGACGGATCGAGCCGCAACGAAATCTCCGAGCTCATCTCGGATAATAGCCGCGCAACCCCATTTATGTGCGTCGTTGAAGATTGCTGCATCAATGTTACATTTAACCGAGTTAGGAGGGGGTTTATGCCATAAAAGGCAGCGCTCCATAGTAGTCTCCGGTTGTAAGAGAGCACGCATGTTATGCGCCGATTGCCAATCAGTAAGGACATCCATAGCCCGTTGTCTAACATTTCGAATCGACCTAACAAATTGATTCCAAAGCGCTTCGTTCCTATGGAACCAAATACTCCACATTAACATCATTATCGTATTTGCGATGGAAGGGGAAGAATCCTCTAGGAGATTGAACAAAAGCCCGATGAAATCCTCGGCATCGGACGCCTTGCGGTCTATAAGAGCCCATAGGTTGGAATCCTCCCAAACTTTCCTTGCGAAAGGACAATCAATAAAGACATGCCAATTATTTTCCGGGTTTACCTCGCATAGAACGCAAAGGCAAGTCGAGTTTACATGCCGACTTTGGAGGTTGCACCGATGTGGAAGAACATTCCGGCCCAACTTCCACACAAAACTCCTAACTTTGTGCGGAATTTTGGCTCTCCACACTAAACCCTAATGTCTATCGTCGGAGTGAGGGAAAAATGTGTTCATCAACAATTTATAACCACTCTTAACTGTATAACAGCCGTTGGGATTCCAATGCCATATAAGTTTGTCATGGCCATTATAAATCGGTTTTGGGAGATTTAAAATTTCGCGACGATCACGGTCGTTAAAAAGTTGCGAGATGCGTTCGAGATTCCATTCATGGGATTCTGCATAGAAGAGCTCCCTCACCCGCATGTCCCTCATATTATAAGTAACCGGACTCTCAACTCTGAAATTGCAGTCATCCCGAAGCCACGGGTCTGACCAAACTTTGATCGCTGAGCCCGACCCGATCTTCCATCTGTAGCCATCTTTTAGCAGAATATGGGAATGCCAAATACTCCTCCAAGTGAAGCTCGGGGCGTGCCCCAGTTTAGCTTCAAAAAACCCCCTTTTGGGAAATATTTAGCTTTGAGGACTCTGCTAGTTAAAGTATTTGGGTTAGAGATAAGTCTTCAGTCTTGCTTTCCCAATAAAGCTAAGTTAAAGGTATCGAACTTGCGGAAGCCCAGTCCCCCAGAAGCAATCGGGGTACAAAGCTTATCCCATGTCAGCCAGTTAATAGCTCGAGATCCATCTCTTTTGGAGCTCCACCAAAAAGAGTTCAGTAATTTTTGCACGTCCTCAAGCAGAGAACTAGGGAGCATGAAGACACTCATGAAGTAAACCGGGATAGCCTGGGCGGCAGCTTTTATAAGGGTAAGGCGGCCCGCGTTTGAGATCGGGTTTTGGCGCCACTTTGAGAGTCTAGTCCACACTTTGTCTCTAATGTGTCTGAAAATCGATTTTTTGCTCCTTCCAAATCATAGATGGAAGGCCTAGGTAATTGCCCGTATTAAGGGGTTTAGACACCCCCAAAACATATTGAATCGCTGCTCTAAGATCGGGAGCCAAATTGTTACTACACATAAGGCACGATTTATCGAGGTTGACCGCAAGCCCGGAGGCTTGTTCAAAGGTGGCGAGGATCTATTTGAGATACCTACACTCATCTATGCTAGCATTACAGAAAAGGAGGGCGTCATCGGCAAAGAAAAGATGCGAGATAGGTGGAGCATTTTTTATCGTTCGGCAGCCGTGTATGAAACCTTTATGAGTAGCATCATCAATGAGATTTGTAAGGCCCTCCATGCATAATATGAAAAGGTACGGAGAAAGAGGGTCTCCTTGGCGGAGGCCACGTTGTGGAATAATCGGTCCCGTAATATTGTCGTTAACCCGCACGAAGTATCAGACCGATGTAACACACACCATAACCATCTCAATCCACTGGTTCGAAAAACCTTTTTTAGAGAGAATAAAACGGAGGTAGTTCCAATCGAGTCGGTCATAAGCCTTACTAATATCAATCTTCATGGCCACATCTCCCCGCTTTTTCCGAGTGTTACGCTTCATACCATGCAAGAGCTCAAAAGCAAGGAGAACATTATCCGAGATGAGTCGACCATGAACAAAAGCCGATTGATTTTCCGAGATAAGTTTGGGTAGGATTTTTTTAGGCGCGTTGCTAGGACTTTGGTGATGATCTTTAGAACGACATTGCAAAGGGCGATGGGGCGGAGATCCTTCATAGTGCTTGGGTCTTCACATTTCGGTATCAAGGTAATAATAGAATCATTGACCCCCAAAAAAAAGTGGCGATTGTGGAGCCATGCTACACCCGTCAAAAAGATCGTATCCCCCACTATATGCCAAAATTGTTGGAAAAAACGGGGATTAAAACCGTCCGGGCCCGGGGATTTATTGGGATGCATATGGAAGAGGGCTTCCTTGAATTCCTCTTTTGAGAAAGGTGCCAACAAGGCATCGTTGTCAGACGGAGAAATGCCAACGGGAATCTTGTCTTCCATATGGGCCGTAGTGCCGTTACTAGCTGAGTAAAGCGATTTGAAATATTCCAAAACTATCGATTCTAAGCCCTCAGCACTATTTACCCATATACCATCCTGATTTTTTAGTCGATTGATTTTATTCCTTTTCCTTCTCCCATTAGCAAACGAGTGAAAGAACTTAGTGTTAGAGTCGCCCTCTTTAAGCCAGAATAATTTAGCTCGTTGCTGCCAGTGAACCTCCTCTTTGACTAAAAGAGAGACCATTTTTTGTTTAGTGTGTTCAACCTCTATGGAATTATTAGGCGAAGCGTTGTCTCGGAGGTAATATAGCTTGTGGCGGCAAGACTTGACTTCTTCACGGTGAGACGCATTAAGGTTACGCCCCCATTTGCTAAGGTGTCCGACCACCGAATGCAGTCTATCCGGTAGGCTGGTACTACGTGAGTTATTCCACAAATTAGTAACAATGTCCTTCAAGGAAGCCTCATGGAACCACTTGTTTTCAAATCTGAAGTGTTTCGGTCTTGGACTCTGATAGGCTTCGGCAATCTCGGTATGTAGGAGAATAGGGGAATGATCAGAAACCGGGCATATCAAATTCTCGACCCAAGCGTTTGGGAATATGGACTTCCAAGAAGGGGAGCCCACCGCTCAGTCAAGACGCTCCCAAACCTCATTTGGTTTACCTTTGAAGCGACAACAGGTAAACGGGAAACCCTGCATAGGAATATCAGAAAGATTACAATCGGAGAGCGCTTCTCTAAACCCCTGAATACACCAATCAGGGTGATCGAGAGAACCCCGTTTATCCTGTTGAGAAGTGAGGTCATTAAAGTCCCCCATAACAATCCAAGGATTATTGCTATGGGAGGCAAGGGAGCGGAGAAGGTTCCAAGAATCCCGACGCCTACTCCGCTCCGGATAACCGTAAAAGTCGGTGATCCTCCACGTACCATTAAGACGGTCATTAATTTCTAAATCGAGAACGTTTTGCGAGTAGGACAAAAGAGAACACTGGATTTTACTATTCCACAAGACACAAAGACCGCCGCTACGGCCATTACAATTGACAACAATACAGTAATCAAAGCCCAACTTAATCTTAATAGCATCGATTTTAGTTTTTGCAACAAGCGTTTCAAAAAGAAAGATAACATCTGGCCGGGAGGCATTTATAAGCTCCCTGAGGATCGGAACTGCACGCGGGTTGCCAAGGCCCCTGCAGTTCCAAGCCATAAGATTCATTGATGTAGGCAGGCCCGTGGAACGGGACCCGCCTCTGGATTGTTGGGGTGAGAGTGCACGCCTTCTTCCTTCTCTTCAACTTCTGGGTTAGAGGTTCCATGAGCGTCTGTCGAGTCCGGTTTCTGTTTTTTCCCGGGCATCTTTCTGGCCTTGTCTTTCAGAGAAAAACGTTTCCTGGAATGGGGGTTATGGCTGTCATTTTTTGTTCCAATCTCAAACTGTGGGATAAGGGGTGAGGTTTCACTAGTCATTTGGGTTTTTGCATGTGCATAGCTAGGAGATATTGCTTCTGCTCGTTGCTTGGTGGTAGTAGGGTATTCATTTGAGTTTAAACATGGGGGGTAATTAGCGTTTACATCGGATATATTGTGGTGTAGGTTTGGCACTAGGGTAGCATAATAGTCACTGCGAGAATTTGGTGAGGTTTGGTAAAGAGAAACGTTTACTGTAGGGACGGATGTTCCTTCCTTTGGGGTAACATAGGTAGTAGTAGGCTTAGGGGTCAAATCGGAGTGGGTGTACTTTTTCACAGGAGCCATGTGCTGGACCAATTCTTTGTCCTTTTTTGTTTCCTTATCCCAGGTCAACGCCTCCACTGCTGGACCAATAGGGAGGGGGGGTTTCCAACGACAACTTTTTGACATTAGGCTTTTGAGTATGGTTAGAAAAGGAATGATTACCTGTTTTGGGATGGTCACCTTTACCAAAGTAAAAGGTTATCTTTTCTTTATCATGAGAAGGGCTAGGGTTGGCATTGGCCAGAGGAGGTCCCGGAGAGATAATGTCGGAGTCAGGGGGCATACCGGCATCAGAGAACATCTTCCTTCCGGTGTCTTTGTTTTTGTGGTTGAGAATGGCAAGCTCTTTTACTTCCCATTCGTCCTTTGTAAAGAAAGGGGTGAAACAATCTCCAACAACATCTCTAGATAACCATGGACCATATACTTGCATGAGTTTCTTCTCCGGATCTTCCGGGTCACGAATAGCCACAACCTTATTTTCACACTCAGGGATCTCATGACCCCATAAACCGTATTTATAACAGATGATTGGTAATCTATCAAATTTGAATTGAAGCCACTTAGTTCGTCCTTCATGGGAGATAAAGAGTCCTGCATTCGGTCTTTTGTTGATAGGTAGGTTTACTCGGGTTTGAATGCTAGCTTTAATCATATCTAGGTTAGTCCCTCTCCATTTTAGTTCCACTTTCGGATCTGCAACTTTTAGCCAAGAGGGTAGGTTCTTCTCTGTAAAAAGCTTCAAGGGGATGTTGCTAATGGAAACATGGAGCGGGATAGTATCAAGGATAGCCTCCTTCCAAATCCCAGACTTAGGCCACGAGGTCCCAATGAGAAATCCACCGATAAAACACCAAGGAATACGATTAAGGACCCAGTCTTGGTCAGATGGAGAAGCAAAGGAGAATCCGAAGAAAAAACTTACCTCGTCTTTACCAAGATAACGAACCTGCCACGAGCCCCTGAACTTCCACATGCACGAGAAAATTGTTTTAAGGAAAGAGGTAGTGCATCCTTTCCTAGCAAAGACCCTAGCCACAATAGACGTGGCACAAAAATCTTCAAGTTGGCGTTCTTCGACACACTAGAACACGACGGAGTCGATGGCGTCTTCAAACTCTGGGTATGGGTTCGACGGTGAGACTTTGAGTTTGGTGGTGAGCGTGGTAAGGTTATCGATATGGTCTTGGTACGAAGCCATGATGTGGTACAGTATGTGAGTAAGGTAAACGAGGTCGCGAGCTCACTAAAGGTGACCACCGGGTCGACAAGGACTGAGTGCCGGCGAGGACTGAGGGCCGGCAATAAGCCTGAAGAAGAAAACTTGAGAACCGCAGTTCAACCACAAAGGGTTTTAGAGAGAGAGAACTAAGAAAACTTCTATCTTTTGAAAATAATTGTCAACCTTATGACTTATGAGAATGTCCAACTTAGGGGTGTACAGAAAACCGTCAACCCGTGAAACCCGCCCAACCCAAACCGCTAACAACCCAATTAAACACAACCAGCCAAACCGCTAAACCGCCAACCCGCAAACCGCCATCCCACCAATTAAGAGGGTTGAAATTGGGTTAGGCTTAACTCAACCCGCCACTAGTATATACTTTTTATAATGTTATATATATATATATACATATATAGGGGGCCTTCATGGGAGAACTGATTATTTTGTGGTAACTGTAAGAACCAATTTCAGCCACATATTAGGCAATAAATTAGGAAATTATTAGTTTTGGTAATTTTGTTTGAAATTTAATACCACTGTGATACTCATGTGATACCACTGTGTTACAACAAATAGGGGTGAGCATCGGTCGGGTCGGGTCGGACCGAACATTCCCCAACCCGATCGGGTTTCGGGTGGACTACACAAGCCCCGAAACCCGTCCAAAGTAAACTTCGGGTTTCGGGTAACGGGGCTGTTCGGGTTTCGGGTCGGGTTAGTTCGGGTTGGGCCTAGTCCCAAGCCCATTTCAGCCCAATTTTTGTTTTTAGCCCGTTTTCGTGTTTTCAGCCCAGCTTTCGACCCGTTATAAACTGTCCAAAATCATAAACATTAACAAATTAGTCATAAATTAGTTATTTGTTATTTGTTTACCATAAACATTAACAAATTAGTCATAAACTGTCCAAAATCAGTAAATGAGTAAACCACAGTGAACTACTATTTACCAACATTTAGCCAAATTAGCATTTACTCATTTAGGCATTTATGTCCCGTATATATGTCTGTGAACATGCTGAGCATCAAAAGTCTTAACCACTTGCAACCATGGTTTATCTATCACTAATACAGAACCTTTTGAAAGATGCCCAACATACAACACAGGTTCTCTGAAAGCACAAAATTCAAAATTCTTCTTTTTACTTTCTAACTCCTCATGCACCTCTATCAACTTACGTTTTATATTATGGTATATTTATATTTTATATTTATTAAAAAATATTATTTTTTAAAAAAGTTCGGGTTTCGGACGGGTTCGGGTTTGGAAAAACCCAACCCAACCCGATCCGTATTACCCATGAAAAACAATCGGGTTTGGCCTATTCGGGTTGCGGGTCATCGGGTTCGGGTTAGTTAGGGTTCGGGTCTATTCGGGTCGGTCGGGTACATCGGGTCGGTCGGGTTTTGCTCACCCCTAACAACAAACCCTAAAATTGAAAATAAAAATCAAACCAACTGTATCCTGATCAAATCCTACCGTGAGCGATGGTACGCCCTCCACCACGTTCCTCCGCACTCCGGAGTGGGACGTCGGGTTTAAAAAGGTAACCACCGCACGTTCCTCTGCACCACTGGTCGAGAAAAATGCTTTGATTCATCGAGGGATTTAGATGTACTGTGTGTTGAGGCGCGAATGGATTTTGCAGTCTTGGTGATAGTGAGACGACAACGTATGTGATTGAGAACGGGAAGAAGGCTTGCAGGTGGAGATGCCATCGGATGGTGATGGTGGTTTCTCCGATCTGATTGAGATACCCGGTAGAAGACTTGGAGGTGGAGATGCCGTCGGTGGTGATGGTGGTTTCCCCGATCTGATGGAGATACCGGGAAGAAGGCTTGGAGGTGGAGATTCCGTCAGTGGTGATGGTGGTTTTTTCGATCTGATGGAGATACTGGGAAGAAGGCTTAGAGGTGGAGATTCCGTCGGTGGTGATGGTGGTTTCTCCGATCTGATGGAGATACCGGGAAGAAGGCTTGGAGGTCACCAACCGCTCTCTTCTCCCATAGCTTTGATTTTAGGGTTTTAAACCAAATTCATTTTAAGTAAAAATATGTTTTAATATTTAGAATATGTAGATTAGAATCTTATTTTTAGGAGAAATTTAAAAATTCCTTTTAAAGATTCTATGAGTTGTCAAAAAAAGGATATTACTAAGTTACCCTTTTATATTAATTAAAAAACAAAATTAATTATATTAAATGAGTGGTCTATATTGGATCTCACGGTTATCACAAACTAAACAGTTCTCATTTGATTAAGCCCCCCCCCCCACACACACACACACACATATATATATATATATATATATATATATATATATATATATATATATATATATATAGGGAAAGGTTCAATAGAGAAGTGCAAATATTTAGAGAAGTAGAGAAGTAAAAAAACACGGGTCCGTTCATATATGAACGTTCATATATAAACAGTCATATATGAACGTTCATATATGAACGTTCATATATGAACGTTCATATATGAACGTTCATAAATGAACGTTCATATAACAGTCATATCTGAACGTTCATATGAACGTTCATATATGAACGTTCATATATGACTGTTCATATATGAACGCTCATATATGAACGCTCATATATGAACGGACCCGTGTTTTTTTACTTCTCTACTTCTCTAAATATTTGCACTTCTCTATTGAACCTAAGGCTATATATATATATATATATATATATATATATATATATATATATATATATATATAGAGAGAGAGAGAGAGAGAGAGGGAGGCTCAAGGGAAAACCTCAAAAAAACGGAAAACTGAAGAACACCCTAGGAGCCCTTCATCTGGACGGTATGCACTTGTGCATACAGGTAAATAGTTGACTTTTTGGTTTTATGCACAAGTGCATTATGCATTTGTGCATTTATGCACAAATGCATGTTACAAATAACCTGTATGCACAAGTGCATACCGCCCAGATGAAGGGCTCCTAGGGTGTTCTTCAGTTTTCTGTTTTTTTTAGGTTTTCCCTTGAACCTGACCCTATATATATATATATATATATAAGAACAAAAATTGTAGTTTATTTTAGACACTTTTACAACCCAAAGTGTATATATATACGTATGTATATATATATATATATCTATATAATACATTGTACTTACTGTTTCGAGTCGAGCATACACTTTTTTGAGCCGAACATGTTAAATGTTAAAACATTATAGACGTTGAGCCGAACATGTTAATGCTAATTGAACTCAAGTTTGAGTCCGTAAACGAGTATCGAGCTCGAGCTCGAACATTGAAAAAGTATTTGAGCTCGAGATCGAGCCCTACTACGAGAAATTTATTTGAGCTCGAGTCGAGCACGAGCCCAGTGCTCTTTTTTCTAGTCGAGTTTGAATAACTTTCAAGTTGCAACTCGACTCGTCTCGGTTCGTTAACACCCCACTAACGGCCGTATTTTGGACTCATTTAGAAACTCTTTGAGTCCAAAAATGGTGGTGGCCATTATATATTTTGATAATTGTAATAATTAATAACTTTGTTTTGTAGATTTTTAGTAGTATTATTGTATTTTATTCCTTAATTTTATGTATACTACCAGACCGCTTAACCCGCCCAACCCGCAAGGATTGGGTTCGGTTGGGTTATAATTTTGAATGAGTTGAGTTGAGATTCTTCCAAACCGCCATAATTGGGTTGGGTTGTAAAAATGTCCTAAACCGCCCAACCCAACCCGTGTACACCCCTAGTCCAACTTGTTTCTATATTTAGGATTTTATAACTATCCTTGTTTTTAATACACTATTGATTCCTAATTTGTTGTAGTGATAGTTTTTCTTAATTTTTTTTGGCTTTATATAAACATAATTTGTTGTAGTGATAGTTTTTATTAATTTTTATCGGATACCTTTCCGGATAAAGGTGTCCGGATAGTAGGTGACCGGATGGAGGTTCCGGGATGGTTCGCGTCCGGATAGCTCCTCCGGATAGTCGATCCGGATACCTCGAGTGTCCAGGTAAATCTGGGGTATCCGATAAGTGTTAGTTCCGGGTAGTTTGGGTGTCCAGTAGGATGTGTCCGGATAGCTAGTATACTAAGGGTTGTTAGTATGTGTTTGGGTAAAAAATCACACCCTCGACCGACTTAGGAAATTCCCTCGACATGACCAAAGAATATCTACCCTCGACCGACAAAGGTAATACCCATTATTGCCATACCCCCGACACACGATAATTGGTTATTAAAAACCTTGTTGGGTCAATAATCATCTTACATCTAATGATCGCACGTCGCACATCGCTAGTCTCAGAACATTAGTCTTACGTCACTAGCCTTACGTCGCCAGTTACGACTCGTCGGTCTTACGTCGACAGTCTCTTATCATCGGTCTTATATCGCTCTGGTCCTACGCCAGTAACATCTTGACATCCTGGTCTTACGACCTAGTCCTATGACATCGTCATCTTGGTCTTACGACCAAATGGTCTTACGACGTTTCTATAAGACCATTCTCATTTTAAGGTAAAATCATAGTACTTTATCTCCTGATTAAAGATCGAAAGTATTTTTCCTCACGACACTCGACCTCGACGTCGCCTAACTCACACGACCGTCGCATAAAACAACGCGACCTCGACCGACTAACGCGCTATACGACTGTTACGTTTGTTCAATGTTTAATGCAGGAGTCAAACATCATAAATGGACAACGGCTATAACTGACAGAATCAGTTAAAGAACATCAATACCAGCATTGAAGGCAACTACCGTTACGACGAGACACTTAATGATCCAATTAAAGTGCCCAAAGACTATAAATTCCAAGCTCAATCCTCAGTTCAAGGGACATCTGATCAATATCGAATAACACAGAGAGAGAGAAAGAACAATAGCATCGAACAACAGAAGCAAACTCAAATACTTGAAGAATATTCATTCAAAGCAAAGAGATCATTCATAGAAGATCGCTCTCGACGCACGACTCTCACTCTCGACCAACAGTTTATACATAGTTTTCACACACGACGCACACTTGATTTATATTCCAAACACTTGTACTTTACATTTCGAAGTCTTTCCTTCATTTGTATTGTAATCTTTGTACGATCGACACCCGGAACATCAAGGACATCGCCCCTGATTGGCAACCATAGTGCAGCGACGACATCCAATGTCGTCCGCAGGTTTTTTCCTCGTTGAGGTTTTTCCTGCGTCATCAAATCCTTTGTCTCATTTACATTTTTTTCTTTGTCGCACGTCTTTGTCGAACGATTCCTTTCTTTAGTTGTTAAAGTCCACATCGACCTTAAGTTGTCCCTTTGGTGCGATTTTTGGCATTAACAGTATGCTTTAGGTGTTCGGATTCGTTTCGGTTTGTTCGAAAGAAAGGGAGGTGCACGTAGGAAATCACTACAATCAGGCGAGTTACCTAAACCCTTTTTACGTGAAATGAAATGTCAAATGCTTTACTGATCATGGTATATTTACAAGTATGATTTGTTTACGAACTCTTATGATTTCTCGCATGAAAGCATGTTTTGGAAATACCTATTTAGCATTATTGAACGGTTTACAAAGATTTCACATTCTGTGACTTATTGTTAGTTATGTGTATATGCTATGTGGAGTCGGGTTGCACAGTGGGACCAGTGTACCTTGGGATCCGATGATCCCTTGGGAGTTTGTTATGAACCGGTAGGGTGGAATTCCTTTCCTTCCTATTCGGGTAATGGGGAGTCTGCTTGGGCCTTGATACGAGACGAGAGGGGAGTCTGCTTGGGCCCCGATCGTGGTTCTGGTTGGTATGGTCCTTGAACACTGTGCAAGTACCCATGTTTGGAGTTTATATTGAGATAAATGACTTATCAAAGAATTAGTGTCTGTTTGTTGTTATGACTGTTTTAAAAGGAATTCACTAGACCGTTTGGTCTAACCCACGCTTTTCAAAACTAAACCATTTTCAGGGAAGCGCACTAGTGGTGCTTCGAGTAAGGGTAAGGAGACGGCTTGAGCTAGGAGATGGAAGCTTTAGCAAGAGACCCTGTAGTTCTATTAACGGATTGCTTAGATAGAAACTCTCAGCTGTGGATAGAATGCCTTTCCGGTCCTAATTTTGGATAGTTCAGACTTTAAATGTTTGTTTAAATGAAAATTTTCATGTAATTGGGACTCGGTTTGGGATTTATTATCTTTGATTGTGGTTGTTAAATGTTTTGGGTTGTTACATTTGGTATCAGAGCCATAGTTTAAGGGATTTAGGTGACCGGTTGGGCCTAAACTTAAACTGTAGGATGAGGAACACAGCCGAGATATAGGATTGCCTCTGGGAAAGATCACTCTAAATGCGCTTAGGAATAAGGTAGCAAGGACGGTCATGTAAGGTAAATTTGGGATTACACCTGGCCAGTGTAATTGTGAATTTACAAGTACATGTATGTTCTTAAATTGCCTTATATAGCGAACCTTTTTGTGTTTTGTCGCGCAAGGGTTAATCGTCGATTTCTTTCAGTTCTCGTTATGGCTGGAAGAACGCTAAGGAGCAGATCTGTACCTGCCAATGGGAGGGTTCAGAATGGGGAGGTCCTAGCTAACGGACCACTGGAGCCCCCGAGGCCGACTGCTACTCGGGGCAGAGGTAGGGGTCGCGGTAGGGGACGGGGGAGAATGCCCCGCCGAGCCGCCACTCAAATTGACGAAACCAATGAGGGAAACCCAATCCGAAGGACCACACGAATGAGCCATATGGCGAGTAGTATGGAGATCCCAGCTGATCTGGAGGTATCTCAGCAGGAAAGTTCGGCTAACGTGAGGGTACGTAACTAGCCTAGGGGACGCGGTCGGGGTCGCACCTCCACGTTTGTGACTCGGGAGAACCTGGCTACTGAGCTGGGTAAGATCCAGGAGACTCTGCAAGCTCTCCTTGCCAAGCAAGATCCGTCAGCGTCCGAAAGAAAAGAGGCAAGCGAGAACAAGGAAAGCGCTGAGTTATTAAGCCCGCTGGCATCTGGTACTGAGGAGCACTCGCAATCAACCCAGCTAGTGGTGAATGAGTCTGCAGCTAAAGGATGCAACTACAAGGTGTTTGCCTCGTGTAAACCCCTACGTTCAAGGGGGAGTGTGACCCTGTGTTGGCGATGAAATGGGTCAGAGAAATGGAGCTAGTCTTTGATACTTGTAAGTGTGTGGATGGGGATAGGGTGATGTTTGCTCTATCCAAGCTAAAGTCTGATGCAGTGTACTGGTGGGATGCTGAGACTGGAGGTAAGGGGTCGTTAGCGGCAAAGGGGATGACTTGGGAAGCTTTTGTGGGGAGGTTCATGGCACAGTTCTGCCCGTTAGCGGCGGTAAAGAGGTTGGAGGAAGAGTTCTTGAGCTTGGAACAGGGAGAGATGACAATGCGGGAGTATACCTCGTAGTTCATTGAGAAATCTTGTTTTGCTGAACTTTATGTGCCGACGGAGGAACGGCGGGTGGAGAGATACTTGTATGGGCTGAAGAGCAACATTAGGGAATTGGCCTCAACGAGGAACCCCGCTACTTTTCAGGCGGCCATTAATGCGGCCGAGTTAACCGAGAAAGAGAAGAACCGTCAGGTGACGGAGAAGGGTAGGGAGAAAAGGAAATGATACGGACCAAGTCATGATGCGAAGAAAGGGAATACGTTTTGACCAGAAAACCGCGGGAACCGAGAAGGGAGGACCAGCTCAGTACGGTGAACGCCATGGGGGAAAGGGGAAGGACAAGGGAGCGGAGCTGGCGCGTCCGAAGGGGCGTGCGTTCCACATGTCGGCAAAGGAGGTGGAGGAGATTCCTGATGTTGTGACAGGTACGTTTCTGGTGAACTCTTTGTGTGCCAAGGTGTTGTTTGACTCGATAGCAAATTGCTCTTTTGTATCGCATGCTTTTATGAAATGCTTGGGGGTAAGGCCTAGGCACTTGGAGAGGGTATTAGAGGTAGATACTGCTGATGATAACCGAGTGTGCATTAGGGATGTGGTAGAGGATTGTGTCATAGACATAGAGGGAAGTCTGGTGCCTATGCAGTTGTACCCCATGGCAATGGGAGAGTTTGATGTGGTGTTAGGTATGGATTGGCTAGCTAAGAATAATGCTAGTATTGTTTGCAACAAGAAGCTAGTTCGGGTTCAGTTACCCGATAAGGGATCAATAGTGATCTATGGGAATCGTCGAGACAGGAAGACTAGCCTTATTTCGATGATTAAGGCTACTAGATGCCTAAGAAAGGGTTGTCGAGGATTTTTAGCGTATGTAGTGGACGCTAAGAAAGAGAAGCGTGGGGTGGAGGACGTGCGAGTGGTAAGTGAATAACCGGAGGTATTTCCGGATGACTTGACAAGTCTACCCCCGGATCGTCAGATCGAGTTCATAATCGACTTGTTGCCTGGAGCTGCACCAATCGCCCGCGCACCTTATAGGTTAGCGCCGTCCGAAATGAAAGAAATGATGACTCAGTTACAAGAGTTATTGGATAAGGGATTCATTTGTCCGAGTACATCGCCGTGGAGAGCGCCAATACTCTTCGTGAAAAAGAAGGACGGTACTATGCGGATGTGCATAGATTACCGTGAGCTCAACAAGGTTATGATCAAGAACAAGTATCCTATACCAAGAATCGACGACCTATATTCGATCAGCTGCAAGGAGCCAGTTATTTCTCCAAGATAGACTTGAGGTCGGGCTATCACCAACTCAAGGTAAGGGAGTAGGACATACCGAAAACCGCTTTCAGGATTAGGTATGGGCACTATGAGTTCTTGGTGATGCCATTTAGGCTAACCAATGCCCCGGCAGCTTTTATGGATATGATGAACAGAGTGTGCCAACCCTATTTGGACAAGTTTGTGATCGTGTTTATAGACGACATCTTGGTATTTTCAAGATCGGAAAAGGAGCACGAGGACCATCTGCGAACGATTTTAGAGTTGTTGAAGCAGGAGAAACTGTATGCAAAGTTCTCCAGGTGCGAATTCTGGTTGAGGGAAGTGCAGTTCCTAGGACACGTGGTGTCTAAGAAGGGAATAACGGTGGACCCATCTAAGATTGAGGCCATCCGCGATTGGGAACAACCTAAGAATCCGTCAAAAGTTCGAAGTTTCCTCGGTTTAGCGGGATACTATCGAAAGTTTATTAAAGACTTTTCGCGTATCGCTACCCCATTGACTTGTTTGACCAAGAAGAGTGTTAAGTTCGCCTGGTCAGAGGCTCAAGATGAAGCTTTTCAGAAATTGAAGGATATGCTGAGTAGCGCGCCGGTGTTGTCATTACCGGACGGTTCAGACGATTTTATGGTATATAGTGATGCGTCGAAGTTGGGTTTGGGTTGTGTACTAATGCAACGTGGGAAGGTGATCGCATATGCCTCCCGGCAGTTGAAGGATCACGAAGCTCGGTACCCCACTCATGATTTGGAATTGGCGACCGTGGTTTTCGCTTTGAAAATTTGGCGGCATTACCTCTATGGGACGAAGTGTCAAATTTTCACGGATCACAAAAGTCTTTGCCACCTCTTTGATAAAAAAGAGTTGAATATGCGCCAAAGAAGGTGGATCGAGTTGTTGACAGATTACGACTGCAATATAGAGTATCACCCGGGAAAGGCCAATGTGGTGGCCGACGCCTTAAGTCGGAAGGAGAGGAATGCGACCCCCAAAATTGTACCCATGAGGGCCGAGGTGACGTTCAATATATTGGCCGAGATAAAGAAATACCAAGCTGAAGCTTTAGCAACGGAAAATGTTAAGAAAGAAAGGATGGTAGGGCAAGCAACCTCTTTAGTGGAGGACAGTCGAGGGATGAAGTGTTTCAACGGGAGGATCTGGATTCCAAGGCTCGGAGGGCTTAGAAACGTGATTTTGGAAGAAGCGCACAAGTCAAAGTATTCGATCCATCCAGGAACTAATAAAATGTACGGGGATCTACGTCGGGATTACTGGTGGCCTGGAATGAAGAAGGACATAGCCCATTTTGTGGAAAGGTGTATGACGTGTTCACGGGTAAAGATCAAGCATCAACGACCATATGGAAAGCTTCAGCCGTTAGAAATCCTAATGTGGAAATGGGATCAAATCATGATGGACTTCGTAAATCATCTAACCAGGACTCCAAAGGGCTATGCCGCCATATGGGTAATCGTGGACCGGCTTACGAAATCGGCGCACTTTTTACCCATAAAGGAAACTTACTCGTTGGAAAGGCTAGCAAAGTTGTACATCGATGAGGTTGTAACCCGTCATGGTGTACCGTCATCAATAGTGTCAGACCAAGATAGCAGGTTTACCTCTGCATTTTGGAAAAGCTTCCAAAGGGAAATGAGGTCGCAAATCAAGATGAGTACCGCGTATCACCCTCAGACCGACGGTCAGAGCGAGCGGACTATCCAAACATTGGAAGACATGTTAAGGGCATTGTTAATGCCAAAAATCGCACCAAAGGGACAACTTAAGGTCGATGTGGGCTTAAACAACTAAAGAAAGAATCTTTCGACGAAACGTGCGACGAGGAGAAAAATAAAGAAACAAGGGATTTGATGACGCAGGAAAAACCTCAATCGAGGAAAAAACCTGCGGACAACAGGGGGTGTCGTCGCTGCACTATGGTCGCCGATCAGGGGCGATGTCCTTGGATACTGGTGTCGATCGTACATTGATTACAATACAAATGAAGAAAATGCTTCGAAATGTAAAGTACAAGTGTTTGAACGTAAAAACAGGTGTTTGTCGTGTACGAAACAAAGCGTGAACTGCTGGTCGAGGGCTGTTGTCGTGCGTCGAGAGCGATACTTAGAATAATGGTTCTTCACTTCAGGTGTTCTCGAATATTGCTTCGGTTGTTAATCGTCGGATATTTTATGTCTTGAAATATTGATTGAGCTCGGTCTTTATAGTCTTCGGGAGCTTTAATTAGCTCATTGATTGCTTCATTTAACAACTATAATGGCTGCAACGGTCTGTAACGGTTGTCGGAGTGATTATCCATGATGATCTTCGTCCGTTACGGCTATCGATCGTTGATGGTTGCGTCGGTTATATCCGTTGCTCCTTAATGACTTTGACTCCTGCATTAAACACTTAACAAATATAACAGTCATATAACGCGTTAGTAGGCCGAGGTCGCATGGTTCTATGCGACGGTCGTGCGGGACGGGCGACGCTATGGTCGAGTGTCGCGAGGAACTCTCGACTTACCTTTTATAAGGGTCGACGATGGTGTTTTGGGTCTTTGTCGAGACCTTATCTTAATACAAGATATGGTTCTTAATCATACGTCTTACCTGTTCTGGTCGCGGTCGAGCGACGTGATTTTTTGCCCAAACAGTTTGCCCCCAAAATTTGAAAATTGAATGTCAAATTTAAGTTTTAAATTTTTCTTGTCGAACGCTTAGACTTGTGACCTGGGTTGAGGGACTTACCTGGTTGTCGTGGAACTAGACCGGTTCGCCTTTAACTGAACGAGAAGTTGAAAAGTTATGACGTCATACTGACATACGATTATGCTTACCAGCTGTCGAGGACAGGTGTCGAAGATCTGTGAGGGTATGCGAAAAGATTGGGGACACGCGGAAATCATCTAGGGATTCGATCCAACCCTGTTTTTCGGTCTAAATAGGGATTTTGACGGATCATTTCCTTATTTCGCCCTTGAAGAGTTTGTGCTGTGATTTCCTTGCCATTCTTTGTCTGATATCTTCCGAACTTGTGAAAATCTTTGACTTGGTTAGGTTTCTTCGAGGATTAACGCGCATATAAGTAAGGTACGATTTCTCTGACTTCTGCAAATTTTGTTTAGAAATGTCGAGGGATCCTGAGAGTGTTATTCAAGAGTCATCGGACCTCCGGGACTTTAGAAAGTTAGCAAAAATTCCTGCGTGGGTCGAATTGATCCGTCCAGGTCAGATCCGTTCAAACGAGTGTCCCGAGGGGTACATCGTAATCTATGAATACCCTTTTAAGATAGGTTTCGAATGGCCTTTTTCTCCTCTGGCCAAGGCGTTTATGTTAGAGTTTAACTTGGCACCGAGTCAGTTGATGCCCCAGTTCTGGCGAGTCGTACGAGTGATCGAGCGTGCTACTAAGAAATGGGATTCTCCCATGAATGTACATGATCTCCTCTCGGCTTATCAAGCCAAGATGGACGGATGTCATCGATGTAGTTTACATTCTAGGTTCAATGGCGATCGCGTTTTGGTCTTAGGGACGGGGGTGAACGACCGTGGGTGGAAGTCTCGATATGTATTCGTGCGTAAGTTGTCTCTTGACTCCGAGAGTGAGTGGATTAGGACGGGCTGGAATATGTCGGGTGAGTCTTGTTATTTCATTTTTCGTATGCTATATACGATATGATTATTAACTTGTTTTCTGTATATTGACAGCCATAAAATTCGAGGTCGTGAAGCCAGACGCTAACTCTCAAGCGAAGATCAATTCGTTTTTAGAATTTAGCGTCGCCAAAAGGTCTTTCGTCGTGCGACACTCGGTGGATGACGACGATTTAGAATCTTCAGGAGAGAACCAGGGGGAGAAGTGTGAAGAGAAAGGAAGAGAAGAGGAGGAAGATAAGTCGAGAGGAAGGAGAGGGATGACGGGTAAGTTTTACTTTCCTTTTCTTCCTATGTTACCTCGAGTCTTTTTCCTTTGCGTGCTTTATGACATTCCTTTTTTCCAGGAGAGTCTCAACCTAAAGTGTTGAATGTTTCTGCTAAGAGAGCAGCTGAGCTGGAGCGTGCTCGTCAGGGTAGAGAGAAGAGGCTAAAAGCCATGTCTGCTGGCCCTGAAATTCCGAAGAAGACGAGGACGACGACTCCGAGGGAGTCGTCGGCAGGGGTTAATGACTTGTCGAGAGTCGTTACACCCGAAGAGGTAGGGGTCGCATCTCCCAAGAAGGTGATTGCAGCGACACCCATCAATTCTGCGCCTCCGGCGAAAACGATGAAGTCCCCGTCTGCCGCGTCGAATCCTTTGTCAGCCGACAAGGGCAAGGAACACTCTACGGGAGGGGAGAAGGTCACGACGGTCAACTTTACGCTGCCATCGGACTTTATAACAGGTAATGTCCTAGACGGGACGAACCTGTTCCCTCACCTGGATAAATTCCTGCTTCCATCTTTCAGGGAGCGTTTTGAGGGGTTTCTGTTTGGGTAAAAAATCACACCCTCGACCGACCTGGGAAACACCCTCGACATGACCCATGGACATTGATTACCCCCGACCGACAAGGATAATACCCGTTATTATCATAATCCCGGCATACGTTAATAACCACGATAATTGCTTAGTGAAAGACATCTGGTGTCAATAGTTACTCAAGACAGTGTCTTTACATCTCATGATCGCACGTCACGTGTCGCATGTTACACATCGCACGTCGTATGACATACATCGTTAGCGACCCGTCGCCAGTCACACGTCACTAAGTCTTATGTCGCCAATTACAACTCGTCGGTCTTACGTTGACAAGTCTCCTGTCGATTAGCCTTACATCGCTTTGGT